>CM062520.1:68728953-73528953 GCA_031439585.1 Pterocarpus macrocarpus | reverse complement strand
CATCGTCACTGCCGGGGCCCGCCAGGTCAGCGGCGAGTCCAGGCTGAACCTGCTGCAGAGGAACGTGGCCCTGTTTCGGAGCATCATTCCGCCTCTGGCTCGGTACTCTCCAAACTGCGTTCTGCTTGTGGTTTCGAATCCGGTGGACGTGCTGACTTACGTGGCGTGGAAGCTGTCGGAGTTTCCCTCCAACCGCGTCATTGGCTCCGGCACCAACTTGGACTCCTCCCGTTTCCGTTTCCTCATTGCTGATCATCTTGACGTCAACGCTCATGATGTGCAGGTCTTTGATTTCCTTCCCCTCAATGCTAACTCATTTATATGTATGTGAAGGGTTTAGGGTTTTATATCGTCTAATGTGCGATACAGTAACTGCTCATAACATTAACAAGATTTTTGTCAAAAAATAACGATAAATAGCACGAAAGTCAATACATGAATTGTTAGTAAATGGTTTTGTTTGCACAGTCTATTTTCATAACATGTCAATTTCTTTTTTTTTTCTTTTTTTTTTTAATTTCAGGTGAGTGATTTTTGAATAATATTATTTTGTATCATTTTTTTGAAATATTTTTTAAAAAATATATTAAAGTATCCTTAAATATTAAAAAAAGAAGAAGTTAAAATCCACTTTCAATCGATATTTCCCTTCATACATGTTTTAAGAAGTTTTAAGAAATGTATAAATAACATTTTTCAACAACATAAACTAAACTCTTATCCAAAACCCTAATTCACACACTTAAAATTGTACAAATTAATACTATTTAAGAATAACATTATTTTTTTCCAAAGCATATAAAATAATAAAACTTCTCTAGAACTTTCATACAATTATTCTAAGTTGTGGTTTTGCGATTGAAGGCATACATTGTAGGGGAACACGGTGACAGCTCGGTGGCCTTGTGGTCTAGCATTAGCGTTGGGGGTGTTCCGGTGCTAAGCTTCTTGGAGAAACAGCAAATTGCGTACGAGAAAGAGACGCTGGAGAACATACACAAGGCAGTGATAGACAGCGCTTATGAGGTCATCAATCTGAAAGGCTACACTTCTTGGGCGATAGGATACTCGGTGGCTAACTTGGCCCGAACCATTCTGAGGGACCAAAGGAAGGTCCACCCAGTTTCGGTTCTCGCAAAGGGTTTTTATGACATCGATGGTGGGGAAGTGTTCCTGAGCTTGCCCTCACAGCTTGGTAGAGGAGGGGTATTGGGTGTAACTAATGTGCACTTGACAGAAGAGGAGGCACAAAGGCTCAGGGACTCCGCTAGGACCATTCTGGAGGTGCAGAATCAATTGGGAATTTGAATTTTCTAAGGGCCTTGTGATGATGAAGTCACATAGATACACGTACTTCACTGATTGGATATTGTACATATTTTTTTTTCCACTTTAATTTTCTTTCAATTTTTTTTTTTTTTTGGCCTAGTTCATTAATTTTAAGGTCTTCGATCAAGTGACAGTATTTCTTTTAATTTTATTTTTGTTATAATAAAGATGTATTTACTATTTATTAGTTACCATTAAACCAGTCAAGTAAATTGCCACTTTTCTATTGTTACTGTGATGCTGTCTTTGTGCCTCTTACCGCACCAAGTCCCCCCCCCCCCTTTTTTTCTTTTATCTTTCAATGCACTCTTACTGCACCAAGTTTGATACGTATGATAAATTAGCTTACCTATGTTTTCAAGGCCGAGGCTGTTGTGTACTAGATAAAGTATAGCACATCACACATCAAATAATCTAATGATAGGATATTATAGTATATTGATACATTAAATCTCATGGGATGCATGCTAAATTTTTCTCTTCCTTTCTCTCCCCTTCCCACCTCTCAGATTCCACCGTTTCCCAATCTCTACTTTCTCCAGCAAACTTATTCTCTTTGGCGACACCACCTGCCCCCTTGTTGCCGGTGCCACCACTGCCCCTGCCGCTCCCAACACCTCCCACCACCTGCAGTTATGGAGGATTCTTCATCCTCTTCTTGGCGCGAGCTACAGTGTGGGTAGAAGAAGCTACCTAAAAAAAGACGATGGCAGTGGTCGAGACCGTTCCAAGGTTGAGGCAATGCCAAGACAATATGATGATGGTGGCGAAGAAGGAGATGGGACGTTCTTACAGATCTAATGGTCCCGCCGAGGCACTGAGGGAGATGAGGGGAGAAGAGGGCATCGAGGTCCTCGCCGACAAGTTGATACTTGAAGTAGATGTTGGCGTCGGCAATGGAGGAGAGCTTGGCTGTGAACCTGATGTGATAGTCGACGGCAATGAACATGGTGTCGTGCTGAGTTTGGTTACGTAGGAGTTTTGGAAGAGAAAGTAGGCATTCTTATAATATATTGATAGTAAATAGATGTATGGATAGCTTTTAAATCTTGATCATTAGATAAGTTGATGTGTGATATACCATATTTTGTCCGGTGCATTACAATTTTGGCCTGTTTTCAAACCCCAAACTAATTTATCCAAACCTAAGAATGAGTGAAGACTTGCTGGAACCAACTACAAGAATGGATCATCGGAATCTGGTTTTGTTTTGTAACTTACTCATGATTAATTTGTACTGGTTGGCTGTGATGAGGAGTGGGCCATTACTTTGCTGAAGTTCAGCTTATATGGAATTGAAAATGTAAAAAATGTGTCCTTGTTTTTATTATGCACTTTTTTTTTGTGAATAAATAATTATTTTAAGACAAATTTTATGTTTTTGTGTCCTGAGAAAAATTAATATCAATAGTTTACTTAATAGCTGCTTATTTCACCTATAAAAAATGTGCTTGCTGTCGGTGACCATACATATCAATTATCATGTTTCAAGCTTTCTATTTTTCAGGCTAAGTGACAATAGTTGCTGCAGCTTTCACATGTCCGCTGGTCTGCTTTCATACAATCGATCTTCAGACTTGAGCAGCATTATTAATCGTGTTTGTGTATACGGGGTACATACTACCTAAGGAGATCATAGGGTATATATAAAGTAATAGCTTTATTTCTTTTACTTCACTAATTTATCTTATCAACTCTTCAATCATGTCAGCTTTACTTTCTTGCATATTCGACACATGGAATCCAGTGCTCGAGTGGTAAGAAACAAATACAACTAACAAGAACAATATTAAGCTCTCAAATAATTTCCTATATAATCAATACGAAATGACAAGTGCCCGCAAGATTGAATGTATTATTCCATTTAAATTGAGAAATGCTTTTTTCTTAAAATCGATCGTATTGTATAGATATTGTATAAATACTTTATACTAATACAAATATAGATGAATATCATAAAATATTTTATATATTTAAATAAAAGAAATATTTTATGTAGCGTCAAATTTTAATTTACAAATATAGTAACTCTTTAAAAATTGTCAAACTGAGAATTCTAGAGCATTATGCATCATCTGATACATCGAGAGAGAGAGAGAGAGATAACAACAAGCCAGTGCAGATGGTTCCAAACTTTATATGATATTCCCCCAAAGCATATCATCTATCCGCTGCGCTGCCAGGTTGTACTGGTCACTTCAATTTGCATCCAATGGGCGTCCCCCATTGGCCAATTATTTAAACCATAAAATGCACATAACTTACTAACCCATCCTCCCCTATAAAATCTTCTTTCCAACTCCATTGCTCACAGTGCAAACCACATAGTATTCACAAAGAAAGCATCCAAAAGATCAACTTCATCTTTGTGAAAAATGGCTTCCAAGACTGCCATTCTCCTCGCTCTCAACCTCCTATTCTTCACCGTGGTTAGCTCCACCTATGTCCCATGCTCACCACCACAACCCAAGACTCCCAAACACGGAAACACCCATACGTCCCGAAGCTCGGTGTGTGCACTAATCTCTTGGGTTTGGTGAACGTGCAGCTTGGCAAGCCCCCAAAGACCCCATGCTGCTCCCTCATTGAGGGTTTGGCTGATCTTGAAGCTGCTGTGTGCCTTTGCACCGCTCTCAAGGCTAAGGTGCTGGGCATCAACCTCAACGTTCCCGTCAGCTTGAGCTTGCTGCTCAACTACTGTGGAAAGGGCGTCCCACAAGGATTTAAGTGTGAATAAATAGGCACTGCGTAATATATAATTATAATATAATGAATGCCATAGTTTCTTTGAGTTTTTCATAATGTTCTATTTCGCTGTATTCGTTATTTATCATCATGCTGTTTGCTGTTGTTTTGAACCTGAGTTTCTTTGGAGCGTTCCGTTTTGCCAATGAATATTTAATTTCTTTCATACTTCTCAAGAAGTGATTCATGATTTCTTCCATTAATCTTCAATGGTAAGTTTTTAATTTATTCCATTTATTGGTTTTCACAACATCAAGTGTATGTATCTAACTCCTGCAGTTAATTAAGTCGCTTTTGAAGCCACATGTTGTCTGCAGAGTAAGTAACTGTTGAATCAAATTATTCATTTCCGTTTTTTTCCCCGCTCCTTTTGGGGTTTCAATCAAGAAAGATGGAAATTGTTGGCGAAGAAAGCAAAATAAATAAAAAAAGATTAACAAGGGGAAAAAACAGTTTCTTTTGAGTAAATAACTCCCTTGTATTTTACATATATTACATACAATTTCATGCATAAAAGTTTTTATTATCTGGATTATTAATAAATTATGTTTTTTGTACATTTATCCATCTTGTAAGTTTCGAAATTAATTTCGTATACTTGGATTGAAGGTTTATCAACCATTTGACTATTTATTGTCTGTTTGGATACACTTTTGTGGAGGTCAGAAGGCTTTTTATTGAAATGAGAATAAAAATGTACAGTAACTAATATACTTGGATATGTAACTTTTAAAATTCTAAATGATATTTTGAGATAAGTATTCTTAAAGTTACTTTTTATTCTAAAAAAAGGTCTTTTGAAAAGGAATGTGTCTGTTTAGTTTAACTTTTGGAAGAAGATCTTTTAAAAAAAAGGCCTTTAAGAGGAATTACTTTTAAAAGAATGATTTTTGTTTGATTTGAATATGTCAAAAGTAAGTTTAAGAGAATGAGTTTTGTTTGGTTAGGATAAAGTAAAATTATATTTGGTTGTTGATACAAGAATAATATTAAGATTCCTTTTCAAAAGGCCTTTTTCTAGAGTTAAAAATAATCTTAAGGATACTTCTCTGAAAAGACCTTTTAGAATTTCAAAAGGCCTTCTTACATACCAAATACACTAGTTACTATAAATTTTCATTCTCATTCTAATAAAAGGTCTTCTAGACCTCCTATAAGTGTAATCAAATAGGCACTCTTACTATTACACTCACATCAACAACTAAAAGTAATTTTAATTTATCCTATCCAAACAAAACTCATTCTCCTTAACTTACTTTTGATATATTCAAATCAAACAAAAATCATTCTTTTAAAAGTAATTCCTCTAAAAGGCTTTATTTTAAAAGATCTTCTATCAAAAGTTAAATCAAACAGACTCTTAATTCAACTACACTCAATAAGCACGTTTGATATGTTTTTCTTTAACATGGAATATAAATAAGAATAAGAATGAAATTTGATAATAAGAATGAAATTTGATGAAATGAAATATCTATGAGCTAATGACTCTTTTAACGAATTTGTTAGGGCTAATAATGTTTATAACTAGCATAGCATTATATGAATACAAGAAAATTATGTGTGAAATGTCATAAAAGAAGTGACTTGTTCATGTGTAAAAACCATAAAATATAAGGGAGGAAGAAATAACTTACTCATAATTTCTTTTTATTAGTAAATTGCAATATGCAAAATTATTATAAAAAATTATATTGAAGCAATACATTACATTTTTTAATTTTATACAGGATTAAGGATCCTAAGAAATCAATGAATGAGTGTAACAAAAGAAAACTTGAAACCATTTTTGGTAAGGGTGTCAAACGGGCCAACCCAACCCATTGAGATTTGCAAATTAAACAGGTTAAATCAATCCTACAATAAGTATTAATGGATAAAAAATATATTGATCCAGACCATTTAAAATTGGCCTACTAGCAAATAGAGCAACCCGTATCTCTCTCTCTCTCTCTCTCTTAACTTGTTAATTTTAATAAAATGATATAGATGTCAATCGATAAATGAAACAAAATAAGTTTTTTGGTTTTTTTCTAAGAGCGCGTAAGAATTTTTGTATGCTTTAGATGTTTGGATCCGTGCAAGCTCAATTGTTAATTTTAATTTACTGTTTTTAATTTTGTTTCTACTTGGCAGTTGCCAAGGCCTGACCTTGTTCGGTATGGCCAGATTCATCAACGATGCAGAGTAGAGATATATGGAATATGAATCAAGCGGAGTGTATCTTCAAGCATGCATTAAGTACTATACGTAAATAAAAGAAAACAACGCATCAAAAAAAAAAAAAAAAGATAAAATGAAAACAAGATATGTAGTGCTGCGACTCAAACATATAAAAGAGAAATAAAATAAGAAGGACTCGGAATTGAATAAATTGATTTAATTCTCAGTCAAACAAAAAACCGTCGATGGTTCATCAACCACTTCGGTTTCCTTGCAATTTATTACATAGCGAAGATGTAAATAAGGAAAGGGATAACGAGCAGTTGATATCCATGCACGAACAAGAGCCGCACCTACTTGGACGAAAATAAAAGCAATCGAAAGACAGAAAAGCAAGGACGAAGGAAAATTGTAGATGATGATGATGATGGTAGTTGTGCGTACTCAATGAGGCAAACATTTGAAGTTGGCTGGGGCTTGCAATGAGCAAAAATTGAAAATGAAGGTAAATGAGATGGGAATGTCGATATTGAACCCACAAATGTTAGCCTTGAGGGCAGTGCAAAGGCAAACCGCAGCGTCAAAGTCAACAAGGCCATGGAAGAAGGAGCAGCAAGGGTTGTTTGGCCCACCCGTTGAGAAGTTGGCCTTGCCATCTAGCACATTCGAGCACACACCAAGCTTGAGTGTGTCGCGGGGGCACCCGGCAGGTTTGGGCTTGGCGGGACTTGGTGGCTTTGGGGTTGGGGGTTTGGGGTTTGGGCAATCCAAATCTCCAGAGACATTTGCAATCAAGAGAATGTTGAGTGTGATGAGGAAAACAGCAAGGGAGGACCAAGTTTTGGGAGCCATAGGAGCTAGCTGGCTTAGGTACGTATTCTTAATTTCTTCAATTAATGAATCTCAAATAGCACTACTAGAACTTATTGGTGCAGAGTACTGCTGGTTCACTACTACAAGAAGAGAGTGTGCGTGAGCATGGGAACTATTAGCAGTGAATGGTGGCTTTTTATAGGGCTCAAGGTGGTTCGGGATTTGATGAGTTGTAGGAATTTACGTGATCTATAAGCCTAAAGAATAGAATGAGTTTATTTATTTATTTTGAAAAAGGGAATGGGTCTTGGAGTATATTAAGTCGTTGAAGCGACATATGTTCGAACTTAGGTGGCACAGCGAACGCTGAAATCAGGTGTTGGTGGTTGCATCTGTGATCGAAGTGAGGTGGGGAGGGTGACATCAATCTGTGGATCAGTCTAGCAAAGGTTTGTATAGATCTTGCGACTCGATCTCTTCTCCGGTTCAACGGTATGATGAATTGAATGCAGACTCATTCAAATTCAGATTAGCCTTCCAAGGTGGAAGAGCGGGTCCCTCGTACATGGGTGTTACAAATCGTTGTAACATATATATTTCTATTATTAAATAGATGTTTTAGTCAACATATTTTGTTTATTATTTTATTATTTATAAATAAATACAATAAAAACAATTTTAATTATTTAATAAAAACTTATTAAAAATAAATAGAAGTATTATTTTTTTATTTTAAATTATAGTTATTCTTTAAAAATATTCTTATGATATATATAATTGTTATTTATTATTTATTTTCTATTTTTATAATATAAAAATAAAAAAAATAAATTATCAAACCCATGATAATTATCAATTTATTAATAATTATAAATTCACTCTAGTTTTGATTAGACTGAATTTAGAATAGATGTTTCTTAGATAATGTGTTTTTCATTTGGAAAAAAAAAAACTGTTTTAATATGATATTATTAAGTAAAAATATTTCTTTATTTGATAAATTATAATTATAATATAATTTTTTTTTGTCGTGAATTATAATATAATTTATCTCATCCAATTGGAGATTGTATGAACATCTAGATGGGTCAAAGGACCAATGTTGGCTAGAGACGTGTTTGGGTCATTTGCAGAAGATAGCCCAAGAAAAGGACCTCTATATCTTATGACTTGTCACTCATTAATAAGGCCTACCCGATAATTATGGGTCTGACATTTGGACCGTTTGGAAAACTAGTAAATATTTTAAACTATGAAGCCCGTTGAGAAAAAAACTTAAGCCCTCTTTAGATCATGGTTCGGGTGAAAAAACCTTTCCTTTTTCGGGTGGGGGGAATCGCGAATTATGAATGCAAAAAAAATATTTGACCAAAAAACAACCAAAAAAAACAGAGAGGCTGATATAAGATTAATTAAAGTTTATCGTGCCCTGCCATTGTACCCAGATTCAACCCTATCCAGCCATGCTAAGGTAAAGATAGATTTAATTTTGTAGGGGAAAATAAAATTGTTTTTGTTGATTATGCATTAAAAGTATC
Organism: Pterocarpus macrocarpus; assembly: GCA_031439585.1. Taxonomy (NCBI): domain Eukaryota; kingdom Viridiplantae; phylum Streptophyta; class Magnoliopsida; order Fabales; family Fabaceae; genus Pterocarpus; species Pterocarpus macrocarpus. Next base: position 73,520,365 of record CM062520.1, on the reverse strand, counting down.
AGGTCAGCTCCCAGCTAAAGCCCAAACGGCTATTTGGGCAATCTTGTTTGGTGCATGTTAATTTAATTAATTCCTCTTAATTAATGCTAGTTCTTTAGTTCAAGGTTTGAGTTTCAGTCATCAAGGTACAGTCGCACAGAACAAACTTCTCTCTCTCTCTCTCTCTCTTTAAACCACTAGTAATTTGAATTTTAGGAAGAAACACTCCATAATTTAGCTCGAGTTGGATTAGTCTACTATAAAAATAAAACTTTTATAGGGTTAATTTTTTCCATTTAAAAGATTAAAATCTAATATCTTATTTAAGAGAAATAAATATTGAATTATTTGAATCAATCAAGTATTGGTCAAAACATTATTTCTTAATCACTAGACAAACCTCTAGATTTTGCAAATATACAAGCCTACCACTAAAAATTTATTCTTGAAAAATTGAAAAAATTGAAGTGAATTATAAAGGTAACCCAGGAAAATACTCAAGATAGTCCTTCCATTTAGGCTACTAGCTATTTCCAAGATCATGTTTGTCTCTTCCCCTTTTTTTTTTGGTCATGATGTTTGTCTCTTTTTTGCACCCACATCCCACCCCTTCTGATGTAGTGGACCTAGCGTACGTGAGCATATTATAGTCATTTAATGTAGCATATATACTGGTTATATGAACTATCAATTTATTGGCATAATAATAGAGGCATATTATAATATTAGAGAAGGTCTTGATTTGATTCCTAAAGGGAATATTAATTGAAAGAGTAAATCTGATTACACTTGAATGGAATTAATCTCATTCTTTAATAATAGAGAGAAGACATCCTTAAGAAACTAAAAATATAATCAGATAATAAAAGACAATAATAGGTTTTTATCTACACCAAGGTATATATAGACTCATACATGGGCATACCCTATGTGCTGGGAAATAGTTTTCTATATTTTTTTTATAAGTTTCTTGGATGAATTAGTGGACTCCACTATTTCATTTCATCTAATAATCCACATAATTTTTATAAAAGATTTTGATAAATATTTTCTAATTATGTAATATCCCTCTTTCTAAAGAACAAAAAAGAAAGATAGAAAATCAAAATTTTTTGTCCGAATTAAGTCGTTAAATGACATGGAATGCTTTTTTCTTTTGGATGAATTAATGAATCCTGCCATTTTATTTTCAATAACTCCTATAATTTTTGCCAAAGATTTTAGTGAATATAATCTAACTCTGTACTATTTCTTTTTTTAAAAATTCGTTTAAACTTGAAAAGAACTAATTTTTAGTACTTGCTAACACGCACCTTATAAAGTACGGTGCATGATGCACTATGTATTATTAGGCGCTTAACGTGGTCTATCACGGGTAATTTGAGGTTTTCTCGTAATAGCCGGTTATAAAAACAACAAAAATACGCAGACGATTAGTCCCATAGTATCATTATTTTTTGTGACTTTTTTTTTTGTCCAAAAATTTATCAGTATAATGCTAAAAATGCTGATAAGAAAGTGTTTTTTTATCATTTTTTTCCAAAACATTAGTAAGTAAGTTATATATATGTATATAAATAAATAAAATAAATTTAAATTAATAATATATATATATATATATATATATATATATATATATATATATATGTGTGTGTGTGTGTGTGTGTGTGTGTGTGTAAAACATACTTATCAGTGCTATGAAAAAAATAAAAAACTCTTTATTACCTGCATCTTTGCTGAAAATACTGGTAAAAAAGAGTTTTGTCATATATTTTTTTCCAAAAATTTACTAGTGTGTTGTTGAAAACGCCAGTAAAAAGCTAGCAAAAAAGAGTTTCTTACCGGCGTTGTCAGTATATATGTGGATAAGAAAGAATTTTTTTGTCTTTTTTTTTTCCATGACGCTAAAAAACAAGTTTTATGTGTGTGTGTGTATATATATATATATAACAAAAAAAATTCTTTCTTACCTATGTATTTGCTGAAAACGCTGGTAGGAAAAGAGTTTCTCACCAGTGTTTTTAGTAAATACGTTTGTAAAAAAGAGATATTGTCAAAAAAAAAACTTCTAGAAATTTACTAGCGTATTACTGAAAATGCTGGTAAAAAGATAGTAAGTAAGAGTTTTTTACCAGCATTTCAATAATAGGTTAGTAATTTTTTAGAAAAAAAAATCTATCAAATGGAACAATGATCATATAGGATCAGTTATCTGAGCATTTTTATCGTTTTCTTCACTTTTTCTTTATGGTTATGTATGGAAAATTTGGTTGATGTATATTTTATTTTAGAAATTCAAACTTCTGAAAACTTGGTTATTAGGTGGCTAGTAACAATCTCTACAATTCTATTAGCATTTTACTTGAAAGAATCCTTTGATCTAACTTAAGACATAGGCAATCTAGCAGTGCATGATAAATTATGGTGCATTTAAGAAAACGGCCTAATTTTTCGGTGGTTTAAACTCCTCTCTAAGTTTCCGTTTATTATATACTATTGAAAAACGGATTCCAACATACCTATCTTTATGTTGCGGAAAGGGTTGCACATAGTTCAGTGGATCTCCTCTTTTATCTTTTTTTGTTTGGTAAACAGGTGGATATTCTTTTTTATTCTCGTCAAACATGCCAAAAGGCCTCCACCCTAGATGAAGACTTCCCCACTTGTTGTCTTGTGAGAATCTGAAATGGGGCGCTTCCACATGAACTGCATGCTTGTCACCAGGTATCAAATGTGTATAATCTACAAGATTTTCCTCATGCCAAGGCACCTCCATCCGCATCTTAAATATCTGTCCATGCACTAAGCTTTTTAATAGAGGGAAAAAAAATTAATTAATCATGGACCATGGATGTGACAATAATCAAAGGCCCGGTTGAATTTTTAAATGTTTTCCTTTGTATATATAATGCCCCTATGTCTATCCGTTTATCATATTTTGGGAGAAATATTTGTTGTAATACATTTCAACGTTCAGCTAGCTAAGTGTATCCACAACCACGATAAGCACGTCTTCAAGTGCCACATTACAAGTAAGCGACATGTTGTACTTGTCGCCCAAACATATCGACGCTCACGCGTCACAGAATAACATCAAATTATCAGACCTTTTATTAGCATATACTAGTATATACTATATACGCAATAATTAACAATTATTAATAGTAAGTAAATATAGAATCATTTGCTTCTTCGGAAGTCAACTTTCGATAATCAAAATTCGCTTATATAGTTAGTCTGATATCGAGTCTTCTATTGTTTTTAAAGATATAAAAGACCTGGTCAGAGGTTTAATGCTCACATATTTCTTCTGCATGTCCAAAGTATTAATTTATTATGAGTCTGGAAATTTGATGTGGACATTTTCAACTGTTCTAATAGTCCCTGAACTTAAAAATTCTAATATTTCGCCAATCCTTGTAATATTATTGGTGAGACTTAAGTGATTAACTATATAATGCAATTTTATATGTTCTCACAAGAGGAGTAGGATGCCACTGAATTGCTACCCAACTGTCACCGACTTCTACACATAAGATTAAGACATATATGATCATAATTTATAGGTTCCTTCTTTTATTAGATCACTCACTCCTTTTGAAATGATACATTCCGAAATAAATACAACATTACTCGAGACATTTTAAGCACCAATACTTTTTAAAAATAACGTTTTTCTTGTTGGAGACGTATGAAATATCTATGTCAAAGTATAACAATGACACATTTTAAATTTTGTTGTGTCTATCAATGTCATGTTTGTATGGATGTACGCATTAAATAAATGGAATAACAGTTGCCACATTTAGAAAACTTATTCTTTTTAACCTGACAAGATTCTAATTTTATCACTCAAATAAATCCTGAGTAACTAACTAGCAATTACAATTCCCAACACAATATTCGTATTACTTGATTTCTTTGACAATATCACTATCTGTTTTATAATATCATTTCTACGGAACCCTTGCTTTCAAGGTGAATAAAACTTGCAGCTGAGCTCACAATTTAATAATTATTTTTTGTATATTTCATTTGAATTTAAAATATCTTATATTTAACTTATATCCTCTTCTCACAAAAATATTCTCTAGAAATAATTTTTGATTTCACTATCTTCGATTAAAAAAAAAAAAGATGAAACTTATATTGAGTAATGAAATGATAGAATTGGAAAGTTAACAAAATGCGAAATGAGTTATATAATCGTTTGAATAGTTAACACATAAGGGAACTCACGAATCTAGTTGATGTTTATTAACTTGAAAAAATATGAAGTCACAAGCTCGATACTATCGATTAAAATAAAAAAATATTAAACAATCAGAATTTCATTATCAATTTTTTTTTCAGAACGATATATTATTATTTTTAATTATTTGATAGATAAGTGGATTTTATTCTTTAATTTATCCAATCATCATTCTAGATACTCAAATCCTGACAAATTTTAACAATTATTTTGACAAAAAATTCCGATTATGTAATATTACTCTTAAAATAAATAATGAAAGTCTGTGGTTTCCTTTTTAAATATAATATATTCTATTAATTTTTTTTAAAAAAAATTGAAATAATCTGAAGGTCTCAGTCTGATATGATAACTAATAGCAAATCAATTTTTGCCGCCATGTATAGATAGAAACTATTGTCTACGTCCAGTATACAAGTTATGTACAACAATCAAATTAGTTATCTTTATAAATATTTGTGTCATGTAATTATTTATATTAAAAACGATAATATATTAATTATTCATTGACTTTAATGTAAACAATTTATGTATGAATATAATATGTTTTAAATCATATAATTGTGTAAATTAAACTAATTATAATATTTAATATATCGTCATTTTGTAATTAAACAATTATATAAAGAAGATGATGACAACCTTAATAACGTTTTCTACTTAATTTATCATGTCATGTGCCTACCAACTTAAGGTTATCTGACGCGTGGGTAAGACCTCTCTCTTCCATTATATGGTGCTTTTAATATTTCTTTTTGTTTATCCCTGTAGTTTCTAAGAGCTGATAAATCAAGTTGAATTTGAATGTAGTTCTAAAGTGCATTATTGAGCCACGTGTTACGTCATCCGGGGATTGGCTCTTTGAACTCCGCGAAAAGCCGATTTATGACTACCTAAAAAGGCCATTTATTGACCCAAAATGATTATTTATTACAATCATTTTATTACAATCATATTAGATAATTCCGAGAGGAAGAGAGGTTTGAGCGTCTTTGTCGAAGGGAACAAAACCTGACGCATTAATGCTGCTTTTTTTTTTTTCGGGCATATGCATGTATTGATGTTATTAACGTATAGCATATCCTCCTCTCAAAAAAAAAAAAAAAAAATTATAGCAGATGCTCAAATGTGAGGTTGACATCAGCCATTAGATGTTAAATTAAAGAAATTAAATGGTATGACCCTTAAAAAAATGAAATTAGACTCAGGATAGATGTGCCAAAAGCCGTCCAAATAAAGTGCTTTGTATAGGTTTTTTTTGGTGTACACATTGTTTCTTTTGTCTGTCGCAGACTCGACTCCGACAAAGGTTTTTACTTTCTTTTTATTTTCTTTTTTTAAAAAAAATTGTTTTCTAGAAGAGAATGATAATGAAATAGCAGCAATTGGGTTTTTTTTTACTGAAATAAAATAAAAAAAAATTATTTACGTAAATATTTTGTTTCAAAATTATTTTCAAAAATGTCCTATTTTTGTGGGTTATTGGTAAATCGTGTGAGGCTGGCACAATTTATGAGTGTTTGTACATTGCCTACAAATCATGTTAATCTCACACGATTTATGATTCAGTGCTCAATACTCACGTAAATCGTGTAAAGGTCACATGATTTACGTGCAACTAAATCACACAGAAATCGTGGGAGGGTGGCACGATTTCTGTGTTTTTAAGTTGCACGTAAATCGTGTGACTCTCACACAACTTTAGATAATCAATTATAAATTGTGTAAGGGTGGCACGATTTTTATAGAAATCACTTTCTTTACATATACTCAATTTCACCGTCCATTGCCTCATTTCCCATCATCCAGTAATTCGTTTTCAACTTTCCAAAGAATGAAATATGTATTTCTGCAAAAAATTAGAGTGAGATGGCTGAGAGATTTTACATTGTTGTTCATCATAATAGTGAAATCACACATACAAATGAAGGAGTTACATTTTACAGTTCAAATTCAGTTTGCGTGAACATTCATCCTTTTATTTCTTTGTTAGAGTTGCAAAATAAAATATTGCAAAAGTTACGCCAACAAAATAAAAAGCATATAACACAAATGGTGTATCGGTTGCCTATAGCAGTTGGAAAAGATCTGATTCGCTCTAACAATCTTGAGATTAGCTGTGATGAGGATATTGGTGTGATGTTCGATTGTCGCGCACAGTTTTCGTAGATCTGTATTATGGAGTTATTCATTGTTTTACAAGACTCGGTAGTAAACTCCGGAGGATTTGCTCCAGATCCAGCATCTATTGCAGTATCACTCGCTGAGCGTTCACCTACTTTTACGATGGCGAGTCCTATGCAGATTGAAAATGAAAATGCTCATACATAAGATGCTGATGATTTGATGAGCAAGCTAAGTTTTGCACAGCTTGCGATGCAGATAGCGACACCACTTTTGCAGTATGATCATACACAAGATGCGGATGATTTGATGGGCAAGCTAAGTTTTGCACAGCTTGCGATGGAGATAGCAGCACCACTTTCGCAGTATAGTCCAATTGCAGGTTATGACTTTATTGTTCATAATGGAGATGATGAAGATGAGCCGGATGAAGTACCAGATGATAACAATAGCAGTGAGGCAGTGCATGCAATTGAAAGCCAACCATGGAGCAATCAATCTCAATTTTGATCCCAATCTCAATCTCAATCACAGGTGCATATATCTCATTATGATTCTTTAAATTTGGAAGCCATGCATGAGAGCACTTTTTGCAGGGATTGGAGGTATTGTAGATGATGGTGACATTTTGGGATTGGCAGGAGAAAATGAGCTGGAAGTTGGACAACAGTTTCCTAATAAGAATGTTATATTATTTGCAGTTAAAACTTACAGTATCCGAAGATCAGTTGAGTACAAGGTCCTAGAGTCTGATTATATAAAATACCAATGCAAATGCACGTAGTTTGGGAATGGATGTAATTGGAGCATACGTGTGACTTATAGGCAGAAAAATGGAGTGTAGGAAATTCAAAAGTATAATGCACCACACACGTGTTTGTCTGCTTCACTTTCACAGGACCATCCTCAATTGGATACTAATTTTATCTGTGCTAACATATTCTCTATGGTGCAAGCTGATCCAACAATTTCCATTAAAGTTTTGCAAGGATCAGTAGAAGCAAAGTATGGCTTCAAGACTTTGTATAGGAAGGTTTGGCTCGCCAAACAGAAGGCCATTGGTAAAATTTATGGTGATTGGGAAGAATCCTATAATGAACTTCCAAAATGGCTAAGAGGTCTGCAGGCATTTAATCCAGGTATAATTATTCAATTGGTGACTTAGCCATACTATGTAGAAAATATTGTTGATCATAGCAGTGTGATGTTTCACTGTTTATTCTGGACATTTGCTCCTTGCATTGAAGTGTTTAAATATTGCAAGCCGCTGATTACAGTTGATGGTACCCACTTGTATGGAAAGTATGGTGGAACACTATTAATGGCAATTGCTCAAGATGGTAACTCGAATATTCTGCCAATTGCATTTGCCTTGGTTGAGGGGGAGACAAGAGAGGCATGGTCATTCTTTCTGACTAATCTTTGGCAACATGTGACTCCCCAAGAGGGCATTCTCATTATTTCTGATAGGCATGATGCTATCAAAGCTGCTTTAAATGCCGAAGATAGTGGATGGCATCCTCCGTATGCCCATCACGCATATTGCATACAGCATATTGTCTCAAACTTTGCTTTAGCTTTCAAGAGCAAAGATGCAAAACGAGCTCTGATGAATGTAGCATATTCAAAGACCCACTAAGAGTATGTTTATTACCGTGGTTTGTTGAGAGATGAGAATCCAGCCATATGTGATTGGATAGACAGAATCCCCATTGAAAAGTAGGCGCAACATGCTGATGACGGACGGAGGTTTGGGCATATGACGACAAATTTGTCTGAGTGTATTAATGCTGTTCTTAAATGTACACGCAACTTTCCAATTACAGCCTTAGTTAAGTCTACTTATTTTCGTCTTGCTGCATTGTTTGTTAAGAAAGGGAAGGAGTCAGAGGCTCAACTTGCGAGTGGACAAATATTTTCGCAAGCCTTGTTGCGAGCAATTGACATCAACAAGCAGCAAATAGGCACTATGACCGTTTTATGTGTTCATTAATATGTTAGTTTCCATCTACGATATATTGTTGTGTTAGTTTCCATCTACTAGGTATTATTGTGTTAGTTTCCAATTATGGTGTGTTATTATGTTTGTTTCCTATTGTTGACTCTAATTTATTAACCAGATGTTGTTAATTTTCACGATATTCAGATAATACAATTTCTGTTGTGTATTTTTTACTATAAATTCGTATATTCTAATCATAAGTTGTTTATTCATCCATAATAACCAAAATATTAGTAATAAAAGAGCTACAAAACAACCATATACATGAATTTATAATAGAAAATGTCCATGGGTAAGTAAATATTATACACATGTCAGTCAATATTATATAAAAATTAAAAAACTACAAACACAACTAAAAATACAACTAAAAAATCTAAACTAAAAGATAAAAACACAACTAGTCCCATCTATCTCGACGAGGGGCCGGTAAACGACAACCCGTGTGGCATTGACGGGGACGAATCTCTCTCGTAGGTCGACCCCTCCCACGATCCTGCTCCTGCTCTGGCTCTCTCTACTGCTCCTGATCTTGCTCCGGTTGTCCATGTTGCTCCTCATGAGCCTCGTGGTCAATTTCGCCAAATGTGAACGCTGATGGTGGAGTATCGCCAGATAAATCAAAGCCATACAAACTTTGGTACGAAGGCACTAGTATAGACGGGTTCACATTTAAATCAATACCATCAAACGATGGCTTGTATACGTCTGATGGCACTATCTCATCCCGAGTAAGTGTAATAGCCGGAATAGGAGCATTGAGGAAAGCCTCAAGCTCAGCACACATCTCACCTACCCCAGGACTAAACTACTGGACTGGACTGGATATAAACTGAGAGCTAGAGCCTGTCGTATACTGCTGACTGGGACCCCCCATCGCGAAGTGGTGGTTGCCATACCACCCTGGCTGGATGTACCATACTCAGGCATGGGCTGCCAACTCGGGTTGCCGGCAGGAGAGTGGGAGTGGCTGTGATGCTGATCATCATCATCACCAAACTAACAAGGATCAGCTGCATCATCATCATCATCATCATCTTTGCAACGGCTAGCATGAGTCCCACTCGTAAACGGCGCTCCCGATGATGCCGATCAGGAGCGTGAGCTGGAAGGGCCACTGCAGGCACGGGTGGAACGTGCTCAGGAACATCTCTAGGCATCTCCGCACGTCAAGGGTCATGAAGGACCCGATCTGAGCACAAAAATCTTCGCGCAATATTCGAGTACCATCTCATGTACTCAGTTGATGGACAATCATCGGAAGAGGCTTGAAATCGAACTATCTGGTCCGTCCGTGGGTCCCAAAAATCGTGATATGCCCTATAATTATTTGGCCACTAATGATCTCCCCCACGAGTATCCTTGTGGTGAACTCTATCAATGTTCAGTGGCTCAACAGGTATAAGTTGGTATCCACCGAACTGCTGGATAACACGATCGGCCTGTTAGAACTCAATCGTTGTGAAACAGATCAAGGCTATGACAGATGGCCAAAGAAGGGAATCCCGGAAAATAAAATTCGGTATGATCTGAGCAATATGTAGGTTCTGGTACAAAGTCCACCTAAACTGCAATGTTTAACAGCAAATCATTAGTTTTTTTTTACGAGGTCAATCTAAAACCAACAAATTCGTATCATAAATATAGGGTAAGTGAATGCTTCTTACCTCTGTGATGTGGAAATCATCAATCTATCTCCGTAATGCCAGCAACCGTGTCTTGTGACTGTCAGAGGTTCATTGATAATCCCCCCACCTGGAACAAAATAAAGAACAAAACTTAACGATACTCAAAAGTGAAAGGTAAACTTAAAAATAATTTCTTTTTTTTTGTTCAAAACTCTATCTCATAACAAGTAGAAAGCTGAGCTCAGCAGGAGGAGGTCTCAACACTGGGATTCTGAACCAAAACCACGACTGCAAAAGAGTCAAGCACCTAGAAATATCACGCACTCTAAAATTGACAGCACGACAAAGATTGCGATATAAAGTAGCAAGCACTGCAGACCTCCAGTTGAAGCTCCCAAAGTACTCAAAGTCATGCAACAAAGGCAACCATCTCAAATGAACTCTGGACCCTGACTTATCGGCCATAAAAAACCCCCCAAGCATGATCATAATATAAGCCCGAGTGTGACGTATAATAGTCTCTGCAGGTGCATCTGCCTCAAAATCACGAAATGTAGTCCTGAACCAAGACAGAAATACTAGGTATCTATCTCGCTCATCTAGACTTGGCACTGTGCCAAATAAGTCATAACACATGGTCCATATATCCCGACCATGATATCTCCCCCATGAACCTGTGCATCCGCTAACTGCCTATCCATTGACGCGCAGCCCTAACTGATATGCAACATCCTCCAACGTGATGGTGCACTCTCCATAGGGAAGATGGAGCGTATGGGTCTCCAGCCGCCAACACTCCACAAACGCACTGATCAGTGCGTTATCATGCTCATAAAATGGGATCTGGGCTGCATACCATAATCCAGCTTGTCTCAAATATGGCTCCATAAGAGGATGCGGCGGAGGTAAGCGTCGACGCCTAGTGGTCAACACTCAACATGGCTGAAAAGCATAAATGTAATATCATTAACATTAAAATAAACAAAACTCTGTAATAAACTAAATAAATACTAATTAAATTAAGCTTCATAATACTCTGTAATAAAGCAAATAAATACTGTAATTCAATTTTATAGTAGAATAACAACTAAATTATATAAAATTAGCTTAACTATATCAAGCTAAACCCTAAATTTAAATACATGAAAAATGATTAAAATATATATATAAACTAAAGTTTTCATTAAAAAAAATTAAACTAACTAAATATTTTTTATACTAATCAAAACTAATATAAACCAATTTTTTCTCCCCTAATCTAAACTAATATTTTTTATTCCTATAAAAAATAAACTAAACTAAATTAACAAAAAAAAATTTTTCACTAATCTAAACAAACTAAACTAAACTAAGCTAATCAAAATTTTCTCCACTAAATTAATAAAAAAAATTTTCCACTAATCTAAACTAACTAAACTAAACTAAGCTAATCAAATTTTTCTCCACTAAATTCACAAAAAAAAATTTTCCACTAATCTAAACTAAACTAAGCTAACCAAAATTTTCTCCACTAATCTAAACGAATATTTTTTATACTAATAAAAAATAAACTAAACTAACCAAATTTTTTTACACTAATATAAAAACTAAACAAATATTTTCTTTTTTAATCATAATAATTAAGCTAAACTAAATACCTTATTTTCTAAATAAAATAAAATTAAAACATAGTAAAAATTTACCTTTTCTTGGAGATGTGCAGAAATATGTCCAACTTCATCTAACCGACATAAGTTATTTTGGGTCATTCTCCACCAAAATTTTCCTCTTTTTCTCGCAATTCCACCTCGCACGATTTTCCCAATCTCTTCTCCCACGATTTCTTTTTATAGGCAAAACACACCATAAATCGTGTGAGGGTCACACGATTTACGTGCAACTTAAACGCACAGAAATTGTGTCACCCTCCCATGATTTCTATGTGATTTAGTTGCACGTAAACTGTGTGATCTTCACACGATTTACATGAGTGTTGAGCACTAAACCATAAATCATGTGAGGATAGCACGATTTGTGGGCAGTGCACAAACACTCATAAATCGTCTCATAAATCGTGCCAGCCTCACATGATTTACCAATAGCCCCCCAAAACAGGACATTTTCGAAAATAAATTTGAAACAGGATATTTTGTAAATAATTATTTTTTTATTTTATTTCAGTAAAAAAGCCCAGCAATTGACACTATTCACACATCTCTGATTGATTTTGTGAATAAAATTGTGGTGGTAATTAACTCCAAACAGCATGGATACGCGTATCAGGACTCGAATGGTTTACCACACCCTTCTCATGTTCAGTGCCAATTAGATTAGAGGACATAGACAAAAGGCAGACATTAAAGGCTTTTCATTTTTCATATAGCATATATATGGTTAAATTGTTATCATATAGGATATTTTAAAAATTAATAGAAATATGAATTTAGGTTAATCCATCCTTAAGCATTTAATAAAATATTTTTTATTAATTTTTTCTCTTTACCTGCAAAAGTTGGAGTACGTGGAGTCCACCATATGCAAAAGCTGCCGCATTCCTACTTGCCCCAAGGCGGAACCTAGAATAAGGGACTAGCGCTGACATGCTGTCACGTCATTGCAAAACGCTACTGCTTTCCTACTAGTTGCAAGGCAGATTGTAGAAGAGTGGCTATAGTAAAGAAATTTGCCCACGATCACGTCGTTGGAGGCATTCCTACGATTGTAGGGTGGATTCTTGCACGTAACAATAAGGAATCTCTGACCTGCACGGAGAGTTGTGTTGGATGAGTCTTGACCGGTTTGTTGCTTGGACTCAAGAGGTGTATAAATGGGGGATATGTGTTTGTGGAACGCAGAGTTAAAATTTTTGAGAGTGTGTTGTGTTGTTGGAGTGTGGAAGAGAGGGAGCCAAGAGTTTTTCATTTTGCTGCAATCATAAGTTCAATTATGAGGGCAATGCAAGAGTGAGAAGAAAGACTTTCAAGATATGGTTTGGTTTGGTGTGTAATCAACAAGAAAAGAAAGAAAGAGATTGCAAGAATGAGCCGACGCAATTCACGATGTGATTCAATAATAGATTTAAGCAGTCATGTTGCATTACAAATTCCTGACATAATATATTTATTTTCAAAAATTATGTTTGTTATATTTGAAATTTTGTAGTGATATTATGTTCGAAATTAGTTTTAACATATTAGGATTATAAGTTAATTAATTATATTATATCAAACAGTTGTATATTTTAAAATACAAGATAGTTTTAAAAAAAAGCTTATTTATTTTTTGGGGTTAATATTATGATAAAAATATATGAGGTTGATATTGATATATAAATAAAGGCCCCCCTTTTTTGAAACTGATTGTAGAATAGATTTTCGATTTAATAGATTAATGATTATTTTTTTTACTTCCTTCATAAGATTTTTTTTTAAACTTTTTTCACTTTAATTTCTTTTGCTATTATGGTTTTTGTTGTTTTATTTTTTTGTAAGAAAGAACGGATAATATGAAAGTAATTTTTGAATATTTAGTTTTGAATTTAAATAGTTAAATATAAATGACATTTAATTTCTAAAAAGATTGAAAATAGAAATAATGAAACTGAATTATTATTTTTATTGGATAAAAATAATTTGTTAATTCTTGCTATTTTTTAACAATAATAATGTAAAATTTTTATATATGTATAAAGTAAAATGTTAGGGTTTAGTGAGAAATTATATTTGATATATTTTGTTTGAAATTTGGCAATGATATTATGTATGACATTGATTTTTCTATATATATATATATATATATATATATATATATATATATATATATATATATATATATATAGCCATTAGATTAGCTAGATTAGTCAAAAAATATAATATATTTATATTACATTAGCTATTGGATTAGTTATATCCCATTAGGTTAACTTAATAAATAAAAAATTATTATAATTTTGGGTGATTAGAATAATTTTCGAATATATAGTTTGGAATTTAAATTAATTGTTTAATAAATATTTAGTTTTTAATTTTTAGTGTAACATAATATAATAGAGAAATTATAATAAATTAACATTTTTATTTATAATTACATAAAAATATGTGCTAAATTTGTAAAAATTAATTTTAAATTTATTTGAGATTTTATTATCATAAGAGGTATTTTAATTTAATAAATAGATTTTTGAATTTAATTATAGCTACTTTTTTAATAAATTGATCTAATTTATTATTTTATAATAATGTAATAGAAGGGTAAACATATGAATATGCGGTATAAGAACGTGAAGCCACCACACCCTCTGATAGAAGCATACTTACAGAGGGCAAGATCTATAAGGTTGCCAGTATCGGGAAATTTTATCTTCTTCCAGATGTTGTTAGTGCATTGGTGGAACAGTGGACACCGGAATATCACACGTTTCATTTTCCTTGTATGAGTGCACTGTGACTTTAGAAGATATTGCACTCCACCTTGGGCTGTCCATCAATGGGTTAGTTGTTACTGGAACCATTGATTTGAATGTCTTATTACCTCAAGATATGTGTGAGGTGTGGCTTGGTGGACAACCTGGAGTTAATAATTTTGATGGTTGTGCAATTAACATGAATTGGCTACAGATTCTTAATTTAACGCTCGCAGCGAATGCGGACAAGCAGACAATAAAGTGTTTTGCTCATGTTTATATGTTGCGCCTATTGGACAAGACATTGACGACTATCCATAGATAGTATCTTCCACTACTTTTGTAATTGGACCAGATTGGCCAATATAGCTAGGGTTTGGCTTGCCTCACTATGTTATATCGAGATTTATATTGTGCTTCACATAAAGGTACAAAGATGGTCAGCAGCTGCCTCATACTACTACAGTCATGGGCTTGGTATCAGCTCTCGTTTTTGTGTCTATGGATTGGCCAGTTCAATTTTCCTTATGTGCAAGGCAAAAATTCTTTACATCAGAATTTTTTAATTTTGTTATTGTCATATTTAAGTCTAGTTAATATAACATTATACAGACAAGCTAGTACTGAATACCCATTGAGATTTAACTATTGCATCGTTGCCAATATAAGGGGGCTTTAGATTGTGTTGGCGCATAAAACCAGGTAGCAATTAAGCGTGTGTTTGGTTTGACGTTTTGCATGCCAAACATAGGTTAAGTTACCCTTGAATGTCGTGCCATTATGTTTGGGTTTTTTGAATCATGGTTGTGTCAACGGGTTTTGATCACAAAACCTCAGTTAGCACCGAAGCAACAATTTTTTGCTTCTCAATTGGAAGCTCAATATTCAATGCATCTGTAAAATTCATTTTACTTTTTTACCCTAAAAATTTCCTTTTTTATTTATTTTTTATTTTATTTTATATACTTTTTAGTAATTATATATCCAAAAGTGATTTTAACTAACAACATCCAAACAATATTTATTCTATCATAATCATTTTTGAATAAAAGTATCCAAACATAAATCAAGTTGACACAAACCCCAGTTTGCAAATGCTAATCCAAACACACACTAAATTACTTTAGCAATTTCTATA
Organism: Pterocarpus macrocarpus; assembly: GCA_031439585.1. Lineage (NCBI taxonomy): Eukaryota > Viridiplantae > Streptophyta > Magnoliopsida > Fabales > Fabaceae > Pterocarpus > Pterocarpus macrocarpus. The sequence continues at coordinate 73,504,861 of CM062520.1, read as the reverse complement.
ATGTAGTAGTCAACATTATATGTATATCTCATGTTTTTTCTTCTTTATTTTATAATGCAACTACAATTTTTATGGCATCCCTATGAGACTCCTGCGATTGCTTCATGCATTCCAGCGCTTATGTAGGAAGACTATGCAGTGTGCTTGACTGTCACTACACTCATGTGCTTTGAGGGGGTTGAGTGGCACCCGAGCAATCTCGTGACGCGTCAATTTAGCATTTATCAGCTTATTCCATTTGATCTCATCAATTTAGGAGAATCTTATAACCAGAATTTGAGGGAAAACACAGACTGGAATTGGATATAGACGCATCAATATTAGATTAATATATGATACATCCAATCCGAAATGTGCTACATGGGGATCCCATTGTTGATTACACGTCTTTCCCTCATCATTGACATTGGTATTCGCAGCATGCTATGGCTACTCGTGTGACTTTGTAGTTGTCTGTAGAATTTCAACCACAAGATCCATGATTGTATGGCCATATGTCACCCCCTCAGCAGCATTTTCGTATGCCATCACCACGCTCCCGGTAATTGTTCCATATGGTAAGCCCTCTACAGCATATCCATATGGATCTCCCAAGAATGTTCGTTAATCCTGGGGCATAATGTGTTGATGCTGGTCCTAGTCAGGCATATCTATTTCAGCTGAGGCATATGTCGGTGGATTAATCTAGCATCATGTCAAATTTGAATAACTTTCGGCCTGTATACGATGCTGATGAACCCAACTGTCCTTGTCCTCTACATATTGACATAAACGCTCTAGTAGAAGCTTTTGTGGAGCAGCCAATGGACAAGCCAGTCAACCGACCAGTGTACCATCCAATGGACCCACCATTAGGTCAAGCAATAATCGAGGATGTGTACATCCTGATGATGGATGAGTTATTAGGGACACCACCTTTGGATTCTCAAGCTGTAGTTGCAATTACACCTGCAAATTGAAATTTTGATTTGGATCAAGTAGGAGGTTAGAAACCCTAGTTCCAGAGTTATAGCCAACCGTTTACTCAAGGTGAGGTGGCAGCAGCAACGGTAGGAGTAAGATGAAGATGATGTTGGTGAGGGTGGCGAGGGAAGAGGGAAAAGAAGATTTAGGTTTCCAGATATTTTACGGGAGATTGTTAGAGGCCACCAAAGATGGTCCCTTTCATTAATGAAAAAGAAAAAGAACAAAAGACGTAAATAGTTTAGTTTCGTTATTTATATATATATATATTCTTTCTTGTGTAGTTTGTTGTGTGATTAAGTAAGTCATTTTTATTATTGTATATACTTCTATTTAGTACATACCAATTATTATGTGATGCCCCTTTTGTCAGCTTTGTAATTTGTATTGGACTTTATTATTTTTAATTTGATTCAAAATGATTTATTTTTATCTTTATCAATTTTTATTTTTATATGCAGTAAACTTATTTAACTCGATTATTTGTTAATTAAAATAATAAACTAATAATAAATAATTAATACTATTACATTTTCTATTTTTATGTGAAATTAACATATTTAACTCCATAAGTAAAACTAAATAACAATAAAAAAATTAATATAACTGTCTAAGTATTTTGAATTTTTTAGAAAAACTTCTTCTAGTGTTCTATAGATTTTACCTTTGTGATCTATGATTTTTATTTTCTGTAAATGAACAAAGCTTTGATTCTTTTTTTGGTCAAATACGTTAATTTTTTTTCAAAAAATACAATTTTTTATTTAAATCACAAAAATACATTTCAAAGACAAAAATAATAAAACTTTATAAGAAGTTTTTAATATTATAAACACTTTTCTTAATTTTTTAAATACTTAATCTTTTGTAATTAGCTAATTATCATATTAAGAAAATGTTTAAAAAAATACATTAACATTTGTTTATATTCTAATAATTATGTTAAATACCCTAATTAGACATAAGGTATTAAGAGAGTTTAAATAAAGTATTAAGCAATATCCACTCCCTATGTTTTCCAACAAAAGAAAAGTAAAAATAATCTAAATTGTATAAACTAATTTTTAGTCAAGAGTAACTAAAGTAAAAACATATTGAACTTTAAATTTAACCAACATACTAAAATTCTAAATTACATTCATTAACAAATGTTCAAACAACAACAATTTACTGATCACTATTAACTAGCTCCAGGTTTGAGTGGACATTATCTGTGGCTATATTCTTCACCACGGCATAGACCACACCGTTTTGGTCTTCGCATCTCATGCATATCAATTTCGTTTAGAAAACAAGTTGATTTTGGCCGACCTTTCATATTGCGCTTTTAATTATGGGTTAGGACAAATCACCAGATCATTATATGGCGGCCACATATTTGGATTCCCCACAACCTGAAACTCCTTCTCATACACTTTGCAAACCTTCTCCATGCTATAAATACGATCAACATACACTTGCCAATCGATGTTTTGATTGCCACAACATGCAATTACATAACGGCATAGGTATCGATCAGTTTAGAAATCGCCGCAGTCACAATGCCTTCGCATTAAATCAACACTGAATTCATCTCCATTCATTAAGTCTTGAACATGGAAAAGTTGATTCTACCTTAAAAATCACATGACACATACATTACTTGCTGCTTGCGAGATTTCTCGCAACCATGTCGTGAAGGCTTCCGAGAAAACAAATCTTGCATCTCTTCGAGCATGTGCCTCCCTATCTTTGGTAGTAAACAACTCAACCAACTAAAAGTATATTGCTCGAACCAAGGCCGTAGTGGGAAGATTGTGAGCACCCTTTAACACTGAATTGACGTGCTCGACTAGGTTCATGGTCATATGCCCATGCCCATGCCCACCATCAAAAGCTTGAACCCATTTCTTTTGTGATATTCCATTAAGCCAACTAGTATATACCTCATCATGTTAGCACATCCGTTCATAATGATGATTAAATTCGCACTTCGTCCTCGAATACCTTGCAAAATAAAATGTGGTCAATAGATTATTAAAAAAAAAAAAAAAGCAGTCAGAAATACAAACAAAATATAAATTACCTATGCTCACAACAAGTCGATACAATTACGACTTCTTGAATCTCCCTAAGAAGTTAGCTGCTATATGTCTAATGCAGTACGTGTGGAATGCTCTCGGAGGTTCCCACTAACCTTGACTCTATCTTATTGCTGCTTTGATTGACTCGTGCCGATCAGAAATAATACCAACACCATCCTTGATTATTACATGTATGCATAGACAATTCAGGAAAAAAGACCACGCATCTATATGTCTACAAAAGCAATAAGCAATATATTTTGAATGCCATCTTGTGCAACTGTAATCAATAAAGTCCTTTTTATATCGCCCGTATAAATGTGTCTTATCAACCTGCACTAATGGTTTGCTGTGTTTGAAAGCTCATGTAAGGACCAAAAGTCCAAAACCCCCTCTTGAGTATTCAGATGTTCAGCACCAACTCAGTTTAAAGAACACATTGCTCCCAACTACCATAAACTCTTTCAATTGCCTTTTGCTTCACCATCCATGCTTTCTAATATGTTGTCAAGTATCCGTACCAATTTTGGATCCCTGCAATCACATTCTTTACTTTTAAAGATGGGTTAGCTCTTACCATGGGTTCTATATATTGTCAATCATGTCACAATCCAATTTGGTGTGATATTGATAAAGCTTTGCCGAAGTGTAAGTGTGTAGGCCATTGTATTTCCTAACCTGCCAATAGTCCTAATTCTTTCTGTAATTGACCCTAATAAGCCATTGACATCCAGAGCAAAAGTGTTTGCACTTATAGGAAAAGGTCATCGATTCTAACTCATGCATTTTGTAATCCATTGATCTAGATACACTCTAGTTCTTAACTGCTCATACTATAGCCTCTCGATCGCTGAATATTATTCTAGCATGAAATTCACCATCAACAACATAACCACTAACCATAGTTTGGAAACTCAGGACATGCATAACTTTAAGATGTAAAGCCCACATGAAAGGTGGAGTATCCTCTGCATGTTAAGCTGCTATTACTGTATTTGGTACACCCTCATCATTTGTATCATCACCGCCACTTTCATGATCTCCTTCAAAGTATTCGTCATCACTTTCACTTTCGCTGTTGTCAACCATGCACTTTGCGACTTTTACTGGAAATGGGCTAAGCTCAACTTTACATTGATGCTGAATTAAAAAGAATTAAATAAATTAACACATATATTATATTAATCAACATAAAAGTTTAATTGAATTAAAGAAAAACAATTAATTAAAATGATAAACTAATATTAAATAATTAATCCTATTGCATTTTCAATTTTTATATGAAATTAACATATTTAACTCAATTATTCGCATCTAACTCTTAAATTTATTTCTTTAATTTTTTGCTTAATATAACAACAATCTAAAACAATTATAATGGTAAGTATTCTAAAGAACAATGAATAAAACTAAATAACAACAAAAAAAATTAATATGACTAAGTATTTGAAATTTTTTAAGAAAGCTACTTCTAATATTCTATAGCTTTTATTTTTGTGATCAATAATTCTTAGTTTTCGTAAAAGAATTAATCCTTCACTCTTTTTTTTTCATCAAGTGCGTTAAATTTATTTTTTCAAAAAAACAATATTTTTTTCAAAATGCATTACACTTTAGAGGAATATATTAAAATATTAATTTTAAATGAAAATGTTTTTCTTAATTTTTTAAAATACTCAATCTTTTGTAATTAGATAATTATCATATTGAAAAAGTTTGAAAAAAAATACTTTAACATTTATTTGTATTCTAATAATTGTGTTAAATTAGTTAATTAGATATAAATAATTAAAGTATTAAGTAAGATTTTTAAATAATATATCATATGACTTATTGGATATGAATTAGGAGTAGTGTCGTAGTCATGGTATCTAGCTAGAAAAGAACTGGTACTAATTTGAGTAACATGATACTAAAACAGGAATTATTGAAAAGTATTAATTAAAATAGCACATATATTATATCAATCAAGATAAAAATTTAATTCAAGTCAAGAAAAACTATTAATTAGAACAACACAAACTTATAGAATTAAACTAATTAGTAAATAGATTGCACTATAACAAAGAAATTGCCTACATAAATAATTTTAAAATAAAAAACTTAATAAAATATCATATGACTCACTAGATATGAACTACGAATAGTATCATAGTCATGCTGTTTGGCTGGATAGGAACTAGTATTAGTTTTAGCAACATGATATTGATGTTGGATTATTAAAAGGAGTTACCTAAATTAACACAAATATTATATTAATAAATATCAAAATTTAATTCAAGTAAAGAAAAACTATTAATCACAATAGCACAAAATTACACAATTAAACCAATTAATAAATTGCAACACAAGAAAGAAATTATTTTAGAATAATAACATTGAAATCAAAATTTAATAAAATATCGCATGATTCACTGGATATAAACTAGGAGCAGTGTCATGGCCATGCTGTCTAGTCTCAATTTCAGCAACATGATACTGATGCACAGATTATTGAAAGGTATTGAGTAAAATAATACAAGTATTATATTAATGAATATAGAAATTTAATTAAACAAAAACTATTAATTAGATTACTACGTAATTATGGAACTAAACTAATTAATAAATAAATTGCACCATAATCAAGAAATTGTTTACATAAATAAATTTGAAATAAAAAATTTAATAAACTATCATATGACTTACTTGATATGAACTGGGGATCATGTCTTCATGTGACCAATGGGATATGCACTTTGAGCAGTTTCATTGTAATACAGACTAGCTCGACCAGCTTCAACAATAATTTCTTTGAAGTTAACGTACAACTCAATAGCAGTAATGTGCTGCAAATACTATTTATACGTCCTAAATATTATTTGCATCTCTCTATTGCTGCTTATTTTAACTAGTCGAAACTGTATTTTGTTGTTAAGATTTGAGATCGAACACATATATCTAATTCTCACCACTCTCTTTGAAGTGTCGACATTTATGCCTTGACAAAGTATTGCATTTAGTTTCTCAAATGATATGGAAATAATAAGTAGCTTGTTAGATGTAAATATCACACATTTCTTTGTATTTTTAATAACAAAACCATTAAAATGTGCAAGAATAGCAACATTTGTATTGTTATCCATGATTTTTTCTCATTCTCTTTGTATTATTATTCACTCTTACTTTAAAGAAAGTAGAGCAAGACACACTAATAAAAGGGATTAACAACAATGGAGAAAGAGAGAATAACAAAATGGAGAAAGGAAGAATAAAATGAATGGAGAAAGGAAAGATGAGCACTCGTGTAATGAAAGCTTGAGAGGAGGGGTATATATATAACCCAAGCGTATAGCCGTTGAAATTTTCGACCGTTGGAAATTTGAACGTTGGGGTTGTGTCAAGGTCCGCCATGTTGCAGGTAGAGAGTTTTGTTTTTCTCAAAATCCTTCCCACTCCAAGGCGGATTGTGTAACATATTCAAAATAATTTTTTATTTACATTCCTACATGTAAGGGGCAGATTGTGTAACACTTTTCTTGCTTTGAAAATCTACCCCTGCTAGGTAGGATTTTGTGTCACATTTTTTTTTTCAACACATTCCTACACAATGGGAGGCAGATTGTGTAACAAAATTTTCCTACCCCCATGTGTGGTGGATTGTCTCTAACTAATCCCATATTACCCATAATAAAATCCAAAACACAATATATTGGTTATAATCACACTCTCATGCCATATATAAAAATGGAGCCAACATTAAAATTAAGGTCATTTTTATTTTGTTCGTAATATAAAATTTTGTATGTATGTGAATTATTATTAAATTTTAGAACTCGTATTACATTATTATTCTTATATCATATTGATAACTCCATTTGATGAGTTATATTTTTAGTCAATTTTTGCTGAATTTGAGTTATGATTGTTTAATTTAACTTTTGTTTTTGTTGCATTTTAGTATATAGTTGGGTTAATTCATATTTTTAGCCTTTTATTATTTTTTTTGTTAATTGTTTGGATACTTATTTTAGGTTTATTTGATTTATTGTAGGTGCAAGTGGGCCCAAATGAAGTTGGAAGAGGCCAAGCCATGAATTCAGACTCAGCACCTTGCGCTACAGCGCACTGCCGCATAAGGAAGAAAATGCCACATTCATGTTGCGCTATAGTGCAACCAAGCGCGCTATAGCGCGTTCCCGTTTTGTTAAATTCCCAAGGTTTTAAATTGCGCTATAGCGCGCTGCCGTGTTTGCAGACTCTATCAACAAATTTTGTTGCGCTATAGCACAACCTAGCGCGCTATAACGCGCCACCGTATTTCGCAAATGAGCCAAGAATTGAGGCTTGCGCTATAGCGCAAGTCCGTTTGCAGCAGATTATCTATTCGAGCTGAGAGTTAAAAAAAGGAGCTATGTACTATAAATAGGAGGTCACATTGATCACAAAAGGGATCCCTAGACACTTCCAAAACACCTCCCAAGATAGAAGACTTCTTCCAGAGAGATTGAAGGTGAAGATTCAAGGATTCCAGAGCTCAAGTTCAACACAAAGAGATCCATATTTTCCTAAATTCCTTGTTTCTAGCCAGAATTCTCCATGGCTTTTGTTTCTTCTATCTTCTCATCTTCATACTCTTTCATTGTTTTTTTTTCTTCAGTTATGAACTAGTTTTCTTTTGCTAAGGCATTAATAGACCTGTTTTATATGACAAGTTTACTCATGGATTAATGTTAATCTTGTTTTCTATCTCTATTGCTTAGTGTTTTTGTTTGTTCTTAATGCTTTTAATTGCTTGATCACCAATTAATTGATTTGGGGATTTACAATAACTCGAGAGAGGGTTTGTGAATAGAGCTTCTTAACATAAACATCGTGAGCTGAGCGAAAACTAGAGATAGACAAACGCGGTTCATGCGGTCAACATAGGAACCCATAGAGCTTCAACCTTTTCCTAGATTAGTTTATATTAAGAGATTAGGCAATCAGTTTAAGATAAAAAGTATTGCTTGACCTCGAGAGAGGCTAGGAATAAATTAAGGGGAACCGACCGTGAGTCAATTAGAATAGGAACTGATTAACAGAAATTCATAGTAAATGTGTCTGCAATAGGTGAAATTAATTAGCCCTAGCAACCATTCCATTGCATTTGTTTACCCAGTTAACATCCGTCTACATTATTAATTTTCTTATTTATTTTATTTTGTTTGAATTTTAATTTCTTTATCCGCGAATTCAATTCCATCCAAATAGTCATCCCTTAAACAATTCGATATTTGATCTATCCTCGTGGGAACGATACTTTTCTCATCACTTTATTACTTGTACGATCCGGTATACTTGCTGGAGCCGCATCACATACTGTATATTTTTCAATGTTTAAAAAGAACTAATGGGATAGAAATTTAAAGAATAATTCTTAGTTATAAATAAATTAAGTTTACAATTTTAAAGACCAACTCTTAATTATACGAAAATTTAAAATTAAACTACAAATAAGAAATAATCTCAAAAATTAGCTTATTTATTTTCTTCTGTTTCAACACTCATGGAAGGTGTAGTAAAAAAAAAAAAAAGAAGAAGAAAAAGAAGAAATATTTTTGATACAATATGAACAATATGTTGTGCATATATGTGTGTCTCTTGAGTTAGTGCAAATAAACAAGGATCCTCTGAAGTGAGGGTGATTGGAAAGTGAGAAAGTGAGGCATTATTCACTTTTAGATAAATAACTTCCATTGTATGAGAGTCCCACCAAAATGATTCAATGGTGAATGGTTTCTCACTTTCTCATTTTACAACTTCTTGACTTTAGAGAATCCAAGTCCATGTTATGCATATATGTGTGCCTCTTGAGTTTTGATTTTGAAATGTTCATTTTTTTATATATATTGTGACTTTTATTTATATTTTTAGGTAAGAATAAAAATTAGAAGATATATATTATTCTCTATACAAAGTTAATATCAAGTATTAGCCCCTCCCACAAAAAAGGCCTACCTTTTCCCCTATATATTTGGCCCAATAGCTCATGTGTTGACTTGATATGTATATATTAATTATATTTTTTATTATTTTTGGTACATTTTATTATTATTATATATGTTTATGATAAATATCTTAATTTATTAATATGTGTCTAATTTGAGCTATCTCGTTGAGTTAAAATAATTCATGAGTTAGCTCAAGTTCAAATGAGCTTTTGATGAACTGAACTCTAGTATAAAAACTAGACTAATGTTTTATTGAACTTGAATTCAAGCTCAACCTATTATTGTAGAGTTGAATATGAGTTTTAACAAGGTTCGCTAAGCTTGGCTTACTTCCATCTAATGTATGCATGTCTCAAGGGTGAAGGGGAATTAAGAGAAAAATAGAGGTAGAGGATTTTGTTTTCGTTTTTGTTTTTGTTTTTTCAAGGAAGGATGGCTTGATGGATGAAAGTTGTGGTGTTGGGTAAGAATTATGAAAATTACATTCTTATGCCCAACAACCAATAAATTATTTAGAATTTGTTTTTTATATATTATTAGTATCATTTTTTATTTTTTTATTTAATGTATATTTTAGCAACTTATATATAATTATTAAACTGATAAAATTTATTTAATAAAGTGTCAATATAAAAAATTAAATGATAACACGTAGTTATTTTTATGCACATGTTTATAATAATATCTGTTACTGAAGCAAAATAAAATTATTTTGATTATAAAATTTTAGAACTAAGGTAAATTAAATTAAACACGCACTTAAAACATAAATAAAGATATAGATAGTAAATACTAAAATATTGATTAAAAAAGGCGTGCACCAGCCGGACTTATATGAGTTTGTGTTGAGCTTTTTTTTCTGCACAAACATACAATAACTGGGAGTTAGTTCTAAGCTGAATTCCGATGCAAGTACTTATGAAAATTGCTTATGTAATGAGTCCTTTTCTGTTTGAGAAATATTCGGTGTACTCATTTTTTATAGGATATCATACCAACTCACACTCCATCCACCAATGGATGGGTTGTGGATCCCACTTGAATAGGACACACACTTCATCCAATGATAGACGGAGTAAGTGGATATGGTATTCCCATGAAAAAATGAATACCCTTATCATGACTCTTTCTATTTTGTAGCCATGGTGCGTGTACGAGTCTCAGGTCAGCAAAATCTAATAAGCCCGAATCTTTTTGCTTTTTGGTTTTTTATAAACGATGTGTGTTTTTAACTACTAAAGAGTAGTTAAAGCCAATATAGTGCAAGCAGTATTATTACTTTTTAATAATCTTGCATTAAAAAGCGGTTTATAACTACTGAAAATTAACCCTTTAATGTCCCAAAAACTAATAAATAAATAATATAATGCAAGCAATACTATCAACCTTTCCTTTTCTTTTTCTTTTTTTTTTGGTTTCCTAACACACGAGGGGCTAAGCCACTAACGGGGAAAGGAAATCCCATCACTGTCATCTAGCTACAAAAGAGAGCCACATATGCACAACAATATGTAAGTTCAGTGCGTGGTTAAGGAAGTCCACCATCCTATTGCCTATCCTGTGGATGTTAGTGAAAGAACCTCACCTTATGGAAATCACGGGTCAGACGAACTAAAGCTGCACCCGGATGTTTAAAACATAAAACCAATTCGAAACTTAAGCCAGTTATTACAAATAAGAAAACCAGCAAACGGTAATGTTTACTCCTGTTCATCAGTTATTACTAATAAAAAAATGAGTTTAATTTTCATATATTTACAGTATAAATTTTTATTAAACTATCATCTGATCATTATTTGATCAGTAAATAAATATATTAAAATAGAACACTTGAAAAAAGAGATAAAAATAAAAGAATATATATATACAATCTAACTCTTATATGTTAAGTATATGTGACCGACTTTTGATAACAAAAGGTTGACATTCGATCAAGAACATGATTCTATATTTTTTTTATGGATTTAATTTTGATGCAATGTCAAGATAAAATTTTTTAATATTATTATTTAATTAATTTTTTTTATATGCATGATTTTTGAAGTGGTGAGTGGAAAAGTTAAAGTTGTTTGTTAATATGGCAATATATGGAGCCTGTTTATTTGTGCTTCTATTAATAGAAAAAATACTTTTTTTTCAAATCTTTTTGAAAAAAAGTACTTTTGAAGTAAAAATGGGTTGTTTGTTTGTGATTTTCAAAAAGCAGAAGTCGAAAGTAATTAGTTTTTCTGCTTTTTTGATAAGTAAATATAAGGACCTACTTCTCTCAAAAGTAGAAATAATAGAAGAGAAAGATAATTGTTCCTAAAAATTCGGACCCACTCCCTTCCCACTCCTTTCCCTATTCATTTATCATTCTATCCTTAAATTTTACAAAAATAACACTAAAACAAACGTACCCATTACCATCAAGTCCATAACATGTCATAGTATCATACTATCAAGCACCGATGACGATAGAAGTACCCATTATAACAAGAAAAATAGGGTGATAAATATAGAAATAAGTAATAAAAATTATGATACATTATCAAGAACAATTCTCCATAAACTTGAAACCCAAAAAATAAAAAAATCACAAATAATTTTACATATTGTTAGGTTAAATTCTCAAATATAGTCAAAAGCCATAAACCTATTAAACACAAGAAAAGATATTGACTAGATTTGAAGGCTTGAGTTGGCAAAAGCAAATAAGCCTCATGGATATGTGATTGAAAGATGGTCAAAATTTCAGGAATTTGGTCAAAGTCGAAAATTATCTTGCAATCAACTATTGGAAACTGGTGGACAAGCCTTGTGACTTAGCATGATGAATCATTGATGATTAATGTAATAGACATTAGAAGTACAATGATAGTATTGAAAGGCAACTTGGCAATATTGAGAAGTGGCAGAACAGTCCTAAGGTGATAGTGTGGCAAATAATTGAGTCATAAGTTGATGAAAGTTGAGGAAGTACACAATTGTTGAAATAATTTTCATCGACAGATCACTGATAGTTATTTCTTCTAGAAAAGCAAGTGCATATGGAGTGGAGAGCATGGGTAGTTACCAATATTTGAAGCATGTGTGAATCAAGGCACGTCCAGAAGTAGTTAGTAGAACCTCAAAGCTAAATGTGGATAGTTTTCTGGCATTCCACTAATATCATGGTAACTGTTAAGGACAATTGACAACAATTTAGACTAGGATTTTTGTCTATAAATAAGAGTTGTTAGGATTAGTTCATGAGTTGGAAATTTTTACTATAACACACTCAAAGCTTTATCATCATGCTGACATTCAAGAGTGAAGAGGAAATCTTGTAAAGTTTCTACACTCATCTTTGTTCTTCAATTTCTTAGGATTAATTGTTCATTTGATTTCGTTTCTTTACATTCCCTTTGCATTTTCATGTTCATTTCCTATTCTTTATGTTTACAAGTTCTTAACTACAAAAATCTATTTAAAAATACTTGTTCTCTTCAAGTTAAAATGTGCCATATCTGTCAAGATTTGCCATTAAAACATTGTTAACATTTGGCCTTGACAAGTGTTGAGAATTGAACTTTTTGACAAAACTCTTATCTTGAGAACTCGTAAGAAGAGTTGCTTCCGATCCTCGATTGAGATCCGTGAAGCAAACTTGTCGATTTTATTTGTTTCCTCAACCAAAATCCAAGCAAAACACATATATTTATATAACTCAAATGCTCATATATGTTTTGTGTATGTCTCAACATTAGTTTATTATAACCGAGAAAATTCTAAGATGAACTTTCAACTGCTCGCATCCAATTTTAACCAGCGACGGTTTTATCACTAAGGAAATGTACTGTATGCCCATGCCTCTTAAATTGCTAGCGTGAGAACTCCAACGTCCACTAGGAGAAATAGATATCAATTTTGCCAACTTCTGTACGTATTAATCAATTGTGAATATGGAAACCTTCACAATAGTTTAAAGTTCGGGTATCTATACCACAAACTAGTAATATACCCCGTCCATTTTATTTGTTATTTTGGAAAATTCTTTTCATAGTTTTTCATACCAAAAACATGAATATGGTTTTAACCATGATTATGGAGTGATTTACATGATTGATGACTCTAAAGGGGAGATTTGATACTTTCTGAGACGCAGAGCGCAGGGATGACACTCGGCAACAGTGTATCTCTGAAGAATAGCCAATTAACCCTGGGAATTATCCTAAAGGTGTGGCTTGGTAGGTTTTAAGTGTAGTGTTGACCCTAAGAGAGAAAATCTCTTGAAAGGGACACTAATGAAATCTTGAGAGTAAGAAAAATGTCTCTATGTAAGATGCTAAGGTAGTAACCCCACAAACCCAAAAATGACCCATCCGAGAATTGCATCAAAGGGGGGAGATTCCCTATGGCTCACTCTTCCTTTATGTCCCTTCTGTTATAACCTAGCCTAGTAGTGTTTGAAACTAGTTGACCGAAAAGCATTACACACTCCCCTATGGTCATGAGATGTCCCTTTCACCCACAGCTTCTTTTTGACCACCATTTCCAAGGAATGGCTTGGTGCTCACAATTTGAAGTCAATATATTTGGCCTTCCACCAGTCTGAAGGGACATGAAAAAACACACCCAAAGTATAGGGAACAAGTTCCATCAATATCATGAACCTCTATGTCTCCAAACAAGCTTCACAAACTAACACCCATTTTATCCACCTTGAATCCCACTTGAAACTAGACACCCACAACCTAGAAATAGATCACCCAAGGCTGTCTAAACACTAGCAAGACACACCTAGTACATAGAGAGTGAGAACCCAGAGAAACCAAGCACCTAAGAGTTCAGTCGTCACGCCTGAGCGTTCTAGAGCGCTACGAGAGAAAGAGTGCCTTAAACATCCTGCCACTTATTCCTTTGGTGACTACACCTATTCACTGCTAAAGTCACCCCCGAACGGATGATACCTACCCTTTTGTTGCTCATATTTTCCTCTAGAGCTTACAATCCTAAAATCTTTGAGTTTGGGTTATTGTTAAATCCACTTTCTAAAATATTATCAAAACACATAGTATTTATGGTTCTCATGTATCAATGAATAATTCATGATTAACTTTTTAATTTTACTTTTCACAAAATGGACGGTTGATATATAATTTGGATGCTAAATCAAGACTATTATAAGAATAAGTTTGTTTGCATTTTTTTATAAGGAAAACAAATTTTTCTTAAAAATATTTACGAGACATGAATATTTGTTTGGAAAAAATTTTAAAATTTTAAAATTTTGAAATTTGATTTTTTTTTTGAGAAGCAAAAATTAATAACTTCCCAAAATAATCAATAAAGAGAGAAAGTATAAAATATGTTTTTATAATTATGTCCAAACAGAAATTACTTATGCTTTTTATAAACATCTCTTAAAAATTACTCATAATATCTTATAAATATATTTTTAAATCATTTTTCAAACGCACACGCTAAACTACCATAAGGTTTAAGACTTGTAGACGTTTGGAGTAGAATAACCTCTCTTCTTTTCAAACTTTTCTCTCAACAGAAAAATGAAAAAGAAAAAAGAACTTACAGAAATTGAAATAGCCGAAACATCCCAAGCAATTGCTGTAAGCTCAGTGTATCAGCACAACAATTCTACTCCAAAATCTAAAATATATATCAATGTCAGCTTTTAAATAAAAAAAATGTTGTCCTTCCAAGTAATAAGAAGTTCTAGTTTATATTTGCCCATTTCCATCCCTTCAAAATTTAGAAACTTCTCATAGTCTTCGAAACCCATTATCATCCTTATCACTTACGCTAGCATCTTCAACTTCCCAGAGTCCTAGTGGAATTCTCGGTGAAATATTTCTCAGCATACCAATATCCCAATTCCCAAATCATCCAAACAACTTCATCCCGAATTATTTATGGCATGTTACCATTGCTGTCATATTCATCAATATTTACTTTCCCTTGCATAGCTGCGTCTCCTGTTCCACTCGCACATTGGAGAAGTTATCAATTTATTTGCTTTAATTTTGATTCATTCTCAAATGTGCGTAAATAATTGTTTAATTATGTGCAATCAAATTATTAAAGAAATATCACAGCGTTTATAAGGAGTTTAGCTCTTTGAACCCATCTGCTGATGTCAATGGGGCGGGGGATAGCTCCCGTCCCTTGCCGTATGGATAAACATCTGCCTCGGTCCCCTGTCCATATTCGCACGGATATCCACTTTTGACTTTTTCGTGAATTTACGGATACTCATGGGTATCTATAAATATTAGTTAGAATATTAAAAATTCAAAAATTTAAATTAAATATAAAAATTCTAATATAATAAAATGTTTAAAATAAACATAAATAGTAATTTAATTTCATAATTCAAATTTTGACAACTTAATATATTTAAAATAAAAATAAACACATAAAATAAGTACAATAATGCAATTTTACAATATAAATTCCAACAAGTTAAAATAAAAATAAACACATAATAGCAATTCAACCATTAATCTAACACATAATTAATAAGTACAAATAAATCCAATTTCTAAATTTAAACCTTAGTCTAATCAATTTAAATAACAACAATATTAACCTATTATATATCAGGTACCCACAGGTATGGAGATAGTGATTCCCATCCCCATCCCATTTAATATGTGGGTATTTAAAGTCCTTGTCCCCATTATTCATAGGGGTAAAATCTTCTCTCCATATCCGCCTTGTTGCAGATATTGTCTACGGGTATCCATGGGGGCGGATTTTTTTGACATGCTGAGTACATTCTCATTTTGGAAACTTGCGACATTTTTACTAGCTATATACATTTTGAGACCTTCAGTTATGCCATAGAATTCGTCTTGATCAACATTTCCCAGTTGTAGTCACGTGGCAACATGAGAAAGAGAGGCTTTGTAGGGAAACAGGAAGGTCACAACGAGCTAAAAATATAAAAGGAAAATGTTTGATACACATTCATAGTGTCAGATTAACTTATTCTTGTACAAAGTGATACTATTAAAGTGTAATTATATAAATAAAAAAGGTGATATTATTTCTGATCCAATAAAAAAATTATATAAATATAAAATAATATATGTACAAGTGTATGTATTTAACATTCATATACAATTAAGAAAAAAAATGAGCCCTAATTTTACGTCAGCTAATCCCGCGGGTCTCTCTTACTCTCTAGATCATGGTTTTCAGATGAGTTCTACATACTTTGATTAAATGCGTTATGGAATTTTTTATTCCATTCACAGCCGACATAATTAGTATTGGTATTACTTAAAAAAACTTATATGTGGAGAATTTTGTTATATCCCATTAAAAACTGATATATGAATGTTAGATTTAAATTAAGCTGGGATAAAACATTTGTCATATCACCTCAATAATTTTTTTACAACAAAAATTATAGTAATTTATTCAATTAACTATTGAATTTTATGATAAATTGTATCGGTGCTCTGACAGAAAGGAACAAATTAAACTACTCATAAAATACATCTAAAGGAATTCTACTGAAATTTGGCATATTCATTATTGTTATATATACAGTTATTGCATAGTCAATGGATGTGATCGAGAAATCCCGCTAAATTCAAGATTATGTAAACTTTTTACTGAAATTATTATTTTTCTGTGATGTCTCATGATTGTTATTTGAGTAATGTTATTTAGAAGGAAAAGATAGACAAAGTTTTAATAGAATCTAGTTAAATTCAAGAAGGACAACGATTTTTGAATATTGAAATAAAGTATACATAAAAAAGATTTTGACTGTTTGGCAATTTTATAAATCCAATAGAGGTTAGGTTAAGCTTAGGGTCGCTGATCCATGACGGACATTTCAAAATACTGTTCCATTATGGCCCCGATCTTGCTGTATATAAAGGGCACAACCCTGAAGCGTCGTTAAGCCATACAACCTCACTTCCCCTTCAGCTTTTTTGTAACATTTCACCACCTAGCATTAGCATTAACAATGAGCACTCTTCCCACAACACAAGAGAAAACAATCCCAGATGCCTCCGACTACAAGGGTCGCCCAGCAGAGAGATCCAAAACCGGTGGTTGGTCTGCATCCGCCATGATTCTAGGTTTCAAAAATACTGCCTCTCTTCTCTTATGAGAAATTTTTTTATATTTCTAAAGTAAAGGAAAAGTTTTACTCTGTACTATTCATCACTTGCTTCGAAAAACATCTAAGGAGTTCTCCTTCTCCTAGAGTTTCTTCTATTCCCGAACTCAATCACGCGCTTGGAAAACGTAGAGATAGTCTTATTCATCAGATTTTTCATGTTTCATTTTGTTATACATATATCAGGAGGAGAAGTGATGGAGAGGATGACAACGCTGGGCATTGCCGTGAATTTGGTGACGTATTTGACGGGGACGATGCATTTGGGCAATGCTGCCTCTGCCAACGTGGTCACAAACTTCTTGGGAACCTCTTTCATGCTTTGTTTGCTCGGTGGCTTCCTGGCTGACACTTTTCTCGGAAGGTTTGAACTAAACTCATTATTACAATATCACTTTTTTGCCTTCGTTACTGGAAAATGAAAGCGAGATTCAGAGCTTTTTATTCAGTTAACTTTTGTTACTTTGTTTTCGATCACAATGTTCTCATGACCTTGTGGCTTTGGATGTATATGATGTATTCCTCGTGAGTATTCATTGTATTTTTCCGATTCCCTCTTTGACAGATACCGCACCATCGCCATCTTTGCGGCTGTTCAAGCAACTGTAAGAGACGTTGCAACCCTTTAACTTTTTCATTTTTGTTTCGATCAGTTCGATATGCCAGTTAATAATGGCGGCGTCCAAATCTATGCTTTAATTTTTGGAAGTCCACAGCATATCCATTTTTTGAGCTTATCTATTTTAACTCCTCATTATTTCAACTTATTCTTAACTAATTATCTTATTCCTTTGATATTGTCGAATATATGATAGGGCGTCACAATCTTGACGATATCGACCATAATCCCGAGCCTACACCCCCCAAAATGCAGGGGAGACACTGTGCCACCTTGTGTAAGAGCCAACAGCATGCAGTTAACGGCGCTGTACTTAGCGCTTTATGTGACGGCACTTGGCACCGGTGGTCTCAAATCCAGCGTGTCTGGGTTTGGATCAGACCAGTTTGACGATTCAGACACAGAGGAGAGGAAGCACATGGTCAAATTCTTCAACTGGTTCTACTTCTTCGTGAGCACAGGATCTCTGGCAGCAGTGACCGTTCTTGTGTACATTCAAGACAACAAGGGCAGAAAATGGGGTTACGGAATCTGTGCCGTCGCCATTGTGCTCGCACTCCTTGTGTTCTTGTCCGGTACGAGGAAGTACCGATACAAGAAACCAGTGGGTAGCCCATTGACTCAGATTGCGGTGGTGTTTGTGGCTGCTTGGAGGAAGAGGCACTTGGAATTGCCTTCTGATGATCCGTCATTTCTGTTTAACGAGGATGACATCGTTGGTGAGGGACAGAGGCCCAAGAAGCAGAGGTTGCCGCATACCGACCAATTCCGGTAACATTTCTTACCTTAATTCATGTCTTCTCATTTCATTCGATTTTAATTTCTTAATTTCTTTTTTGTTTGATAGTTGATGCATCAAGACTTGTGGTCAGAGATTAAACTTACGCAATAAGGGCGAGAAAACACCTTTCTCTGTTTCTAATAATTGTCTATAAAAAAATTTATAGTAGGTCTTACAACTCACGGAGGATATGGCTACCGATAAGGGGACGCTCACGCGCCTGCGCACCAATCTCCCACTTGTTGCCTCTGTCACGGACAAAGGCTATACACGCCAAACCTCACAACTAATATTGCATTATCGCCTGTGAATGTGAACGTGAATGTGATCTATGTTAGAAAAGTCACGTTTAATTTAAGAAAGCTTCTTTCTTTGTTATCAAGCTTTCTGCCAAAAAAGAAAAAAAAAATCAAATATATTTTATATTCAATTTTTTTTTCTTTTATCAATTTGTTATACATCACACAGTAGACACACCATAATTTGTAACATATAGTACATGTATATTGCTGCAGTAATTAATTTTTCTCTCACTTTTATCTTGTTCTAGTGTATTGAGACTATCACATGTGGCTAACCACCAAACTTTTTAATGCATGGGCAAGGCTAAATAGATATAGATTATAATTATATATAACAAGAGGTAGTGCGTTTGCGGATGTGATTTAATTTTATTCTAGTCCGTATATTGGCTTATCTCTGTTTAAGGTTTAATTTAGTTCGAAGATTAATTAATTTAGTGGATATATATTTTGTTGATGGAGCAGCTTCTTGGACAAGGCTGCAATGAAGGACTCAAGTGGAATCACGGTGAAGGGGAAGTGGCATCTAACAACCTTAACCGATGTGGAAGAAGTTAAAATGGTACTAAGAATGCTACCCATATGGGCCACCACCATCATGTTTTGGTGCATCCATGCACAGATGACCACATTCTCAGTATCACAAGCCACCACCATGGACCGCCACATCGGAAAAACATTCCAAATCCCTGCGGCATCTATCACCGTCTTCTTGATTGCAACCATTCTCCTAACCGTCCCCTTCTACGACCGCTTCATCGTTCCCGTGGCAAGAAGAGTGCTCATGAACCCACATGGCTTGAGCCCTTTGCAACGCGTTGGGGTTGGCTTAGTCCTCTCGGCGTCGTCCATGGTGGCAGCAGCGGGAGTAGAAATAAAGCGTTTGAGAGAAGCGCGTTCACATGGTTTGGTGGACAACCCCGTGTCCAAGATCCCTATGAGTGTGTTCTGGTTGGTACCACAGTTCACCTTGGTGGGGGTTGGTGAGGCATTCATGTACATGGGGCAGCTAGATTTCTTCCTTAGGGAATGCCCCAAAGGGATGAAAACTATGAGTACTGGTTTGTTCTTGAGTACTCTGTCCTTGGGGTTTTTCTTTAGCTCCTTGTTGGTGACTATAGTGAACAAGGTGACAGCTCATGGAAGGCCATGGCTTGCAGACAACCTTAACCAAGGGAGGCTCTATGACTTTTACTGGCTCTTGGCTATGTTGAGTGCTATAAATGTGATGATATACTTGGTTTGTGCTAAGTGGTATGTGTACAAGGACAAGAGGCTTGCTGAGGTGGGCATAGAATTGGAAGAACAGGATGATGTTGGTACTTTCCATGCATAGGAATTTTCTCTTATATATATATACCACACCTTTCTCTCATTTCAAGTTCTTTTATCTTTTTCTTTTTTTTTGTTAAAATAACATGCTGCTCTAATTAGTATGCTAAACAAGCATTTTCAAACGTAAGAAAAAGCGAGCATTTGTTTGCCATAATTAAGCTTGTAAGTTGTAACCATATACTATGTGCATATACTGTGGGAAAGAGAAAGCAGAAAGAAATGAATAGTTTGCTCCGAAAGGGTCTTGTTTATTTCGTCCTTAATTATATCATTCTGATCTCCATATCTAATTATACGCATTTGTTTGTTTCAAACGCCACAAATTAAGCCCCACGAACATTTGGATAATGTTTAGCAAAGAATATGCGAACCAAGTGATATAGAGTGTGTTTGTTTCTGCTTTTTTAAACAAAAAATCACTTTTTTCATTGAAAAAAATTAATTTTTATATATTTAAATAAATTTTTAAAAATAATTAGATTATCAAAAAAATCAATTTTTAACTTTTTTAGAGAAATTGAAAAAAATAATTTTTTAAAAAAAAATAATTTTTAATTTTTTTTTATATATATAAAATTTAAATTTTAAAATTATTTTTTTCAAAACCCGAAACCAACGCACCCGTAATTAGACGAAAACTAACATGATTGTATTTCACTAGATATAATAGACTTCTGTTTCTGTATTTGTAGTAGAAATTAATGTGTGGCGTTAAGCGTTTGACTTTTTCATAGTACTATTTTTGTCTTTGTGCTTTTATACTCAAAACGCAAAGCCACTACAGGTAACTTTTCTCTTCGTACTGCGTTTACGAAAGTGCTTTCGTGCACTTCAGCATTTTTCATCATGTGAATTCATGTCAAATAATTTTGTTTTGTCGACTACTTAAGGATTTTTAATTTTTCTTATCCCAACTACTCTCAGTTACTTAACGCAAAGAAATGTGACGTCACCTTGGTTTGGACTTTCTTAAAGAGGAAAAAAAAATAAAATAAAACTACTCAATCAGAATCACGGACTATGAATTTGCATAGGATGAAAACAAATCAACATATTCTAAAACTGCATATAATTAAATACAAATATAATTAAGCGTTGAAACTCGGCTTCTGACAGCTTCATTATAATTCCAATTTTTAATATATGTTGCTCTTTGTTTGGTGAAATGTAGTACTACACATTTCAATGCACTAGCAATACGAAAGAAAAATACTTTGGGATAAAGCCATCTCCACTTGGAATATTGAGAAAATTATAAAATATTCACCTTAAAATATGAATATCTAATGTTTATTTAAATATAAACCATAAATTTAAAATTTTTTATAAATTTAATAGTGGAGAATGATAGAATACGATTGCTCCAATTCTAATTATGAGTATCTTAAACTTATTTTATCATTCTCTACTGTTAGATCTATTAAAAATTTTACATATATAATTTATATTTAAGTAAATATTCAATGATTAAATTTTAAGGTGAACATTTTAAAATTCTCTCTCCATTTGTCCCAAGCATGGGAGCAACTTCTGCACTTAGAGTGAGGTTTCTTGAGCTCCTTGCGATTACAAGTCCAAAAAGGATGATATAACATTTCTTGGAAAAATATTTTTATTTGGACAATATTTTTGTTTATTATGTTATTGTTCTTGTCAGGAAGAATGAGGCTGGTTCATATCACCTTCTCCAAGCTAGAAATAACTCTGGTGGAGGTCTGCAAAAGCTCTCCCGACACTCAAGTTAATGTGTATTCCGGCTTTCTTTTATTTTTTTTGTTAATCTCAGTCAATGTGTATTCTAGCAGAATAGCAATGCATTTAGAAGATAATCATCCCTAGGAGCCTAGAACCCTTTTATAACGATGCAATAAATCAGATGAGGATTTTTCCTCTGTTATTTGATGTGGTGAGATTCCCTTGATTCTTTCCCTAATTATAGGTATAGTTAGATAAGAGATAAATTAGTTAGTATGAATGAGGTGATATGATAGATCCTTTCAATAAATGGGGAATTTGACATTAAATGATAAGGTCCCATAATATGCTATCAATTTATGTGCAAATCTAGCCATTAAATATAGAGGATTTTCTTTGTTTTCATAATATAATCTTAATTGGTTCCCTAGAATGACGATCGTGCTACGTGAGGTTGCTTATATTAGGCCGAGCTAAGGCATATATATTTTGTCCAATACAGTTATTAAGCTTATATTTTTAAAATTACAAAGAAAATCCAAATTCCAAAAAAGATTATAACTTTAATATGAAAGGGAAAATAAAAAAGTAGAGATTTATAGAAAGTGTTTTTTTTAATAAAATACTAGAAAAATTAAACATTAAAGGCCAGAGGCAAGGTAAGTTCATCCTGCTTTTTAGTTAAAATTGGACACATGACATGTAAAGAAGCAACAAGGGGGCGTTCGCATGATACCAGCAACAAGGGCACGAGCCCGCGACAAAATTGACTCATGCTGGTCATTTGGACACTAGCAAAGGGCAAAAGCATGTATTGCCTCTTGTATTCATTTCTCATTGTATTGAAACTCTTACACACTCGTACAACATGAACAATTCCGAATCTTCAATTGCTGTAAACTCGCTCATTATGGGCTGTTCAACGACATTACGCTTCAAATTTCGATGGAAAAATATAATATTAATGCACTAAATGAACCCGCAAAGATAAATATATATTTACGCAAAGGTCGTGTCAGAGCTCAGAAAAATGGAATGTAAAGGTTGACGACGTGTTAAAAAGACAGAGAAAGAAAACGAGGAAAAATATATAAAACGGTGATATGATGGGGGTACACTAAAATATGAAATAACACACATCTCCTGTTATTTATTTCCGGGAAAATACAAACAAATATCAAATAAATCAATAGCCTTTCGGCTGAGTCAATATCTATAACTGGGAAACGGCATAGACCCTTACATTAGCTAATATCCCAAAAATAATTACATACAAACAAAATATTAAAAAAAGGGTAAAAATTATGACAATGTAACATAGTAACGACCCTGGCATATGCTGCAAAGTTGAATTCTTTGCTAACACATGCTCATCAAGATCATGTAACAACCTCAAGTTTCTGATTATCAGAAAACCGCAAGTCGATCTCTCCCGAGCAATGTACGTGCAACTCCGGTCCCAAATTGAGGTCAAGAAAATCACAACTTTGCCAGCCACGGGCGCTTGAAGTCGGTTTAATTTCGCAGTGCAAAGTTTAGAAACAATCGCTGGAAATTATTTTTGCTATCCTTTTTTTTTTTTTTTGGTTTCATTCTTCATATATTACCAACAAGGCCAACTCACCCTGTCAACCCACAAACCGCAAAGGATCCCCATTTCACAGGTTCCCAAAGTTCCCCCATTCAGTCAAAACACGTCGCCATGCGAAAAGGTTGAATATAAACCCACGTCATGCTGATAGTGATTAGCTTTCATGATCATCGATCTGCAACGGATGAGTATGTCATTGTTATAAGATTGTTATCGCTGATGAACTTAAACCTACGAGGTGTCTCTGACAAACATACAACGCAAGCATGCGATACACAATTGTATATATATATATAGGAAAACCCATGTAGTTCAAGTTTAGACGGCAGCATCAAGCATACTTTGGAAAATATGCAAACTTCACCTGAACTATAATAATAGGATGCGCCTAAAGGATCGACGATGTCTTCATTAAATTCACCAAATATATTTGGGCATCCATCCCATCTTCCTAGCTCTCTTCCTTCCCAATATCCACCAACGTATCGAAATGTTCCATTTTGACCTTCTCTTTGGAACCACCTTGGCTTCCAACCATTCTCTTGTATTTTCCTAGACTGTATACATGAGAACCATGATTGTCATCAATATATGGGAGGGGGAAAAAATCAAAAGAACAAATCTGTATACGTATGCGTGCATAAGAAAATAAGTAGCATACTTAATTGTACGTCAAAAAGTTGTACACAACTAAGGTCACAGTATGCTTACAGTAGAGACTAAAATAAAATGTTGCTGAGTTACATCATAGATCATAATGTATACGACATTAGGAAGCTCACTTCAAAACTCAGAACAAACAAACTGGGGAAAATAAATAATTGCAACATGGTTGCAGTTGCGTTGCGAAAAATTGCGGGAAAACATATTTGAAGCAATGGCAATTGCTGCTGCAATGCGGTTGTGAAGGGCACTGCAACTGCAATATTGTGGGCTGCAATTTAAAATTATGATTGCAACGTATAAGGGCTTAGAAACGAAATGCAGACAACTCAAGTCTTAATTAGGCAAAATGCAATGTATCATTATCGATATACAAGTTAATCATCAAACAATTGCCTTCGAACTTGAAAGGGTGCTCAACAACAAATACCGATACCTTGAGAACCACTGTTCAGAAATCTCAACTAAAAAAATACCTCGTTAAACAAGAATTCTAAATACAAGGGGATGGAGAACAATAGATCGAATTCATGCTTATTACAGAAAAGATGAAAGAGCTTTCAGACATACCATTCTTTGGCGTTTTTCCAACCTTAGTTTCTCCAAATTAGCCTTCTCGTATTCCCCATTCTCTAGATGCCGCTGATCTGGTCTGAGCCTAGAATCCGTGGGTGGGAGCATCTCCTTTAATCCGTGATCAAATACCCGGGATCAGAAAAGGCTATAAAAAACAATTAGAGACGCATATATAAGAAGAAAAAATGGTGAGTATCAGGTAATGATTTAATACACATCATATACCTTCAGTCCCGGGGTAAGCTCATTCAGTGTGATGGCAAATGATGTCAAATTGTACCGAGTGAGATTAGTGGGTGGCATTGTCCTTTTCCACAACAAGGATGCGTTCGATGAAGTGAAATATTTTGGCTTGACATTCACATCACCACTAATATAATACATGCTGTCATCCCACTTGCCAAATAACGTGGCTACTTTTTTACCCATTACATCTTCGACAAATCCATGCACCTAATCAGACAATGGATACATATCGAATGAGATATAATAAGCAAAATATGACTTTGAAGATAAGGTAACTTCGGAAGTTTGGAGCACAGGCTGAATTGAAAAATGCTTGTAAAACAATCGAATTTGAAGCACTAAGACAATAGAAATAATGGATCGGGATGCAAGGTGTTGTCGCTTCTCGTTTTTTGGGTAACAACAAGTTAATCTTACCTGGTGAGGATTTCGGTCTAGAATCGTCTGCTCTTTGAACTTGAGTCTGCATGAATACTGGCGATTACCGCGTATATCCATGTTGCCATGATGATCGCAGTATATTTTCCCAAGGATAAGATTATAAATTGTCGTGGTGACCTAAAAGAGAAATAACAACAATCATAACAATATTGAAAGTTTATACGATGAATTTTGAAGGCATATCACTAGTACGTACAACCGCGAGGAAAATAATATATATCCAACGAAATAGAGTGATCTCGATGTGCAAACCTTGCTCCACTGAAATATTTCACCATCATCGAACTCTAGGGTCAGAACCCCCACCGGGTCAAGCTGAATTGATCGCCCCCAAAACTTTGAACGGATGTTGCTGTCGGCCCAAAACTTCCATCCTCTACCTTCGCAGTGGCAGGCAATGAGAGTTGGATGGTGACTGACCTGTTTCACATATCATTAATGTAAGAGAACATGAAAATATATTAGCAGGTTGACCTATTGCAGTTATTAAGACTAATAAGACAAAATACATACGAAAGCGAATTCCATGTAGATTTAATTATGCTTGTAGGGTTACACTTTTTTCTTCGTACATAGTTGGCTCAACGTTATTATGTATATACTGACACTGTGGGAACTTGTAAACACACATGGTTCTTGCAGTTGCACTTCCTAACTTTTAAAACCAAAAAGGGAAAAGAAAACTGAAAATACTTTAACTTCTTTCATTATTCTAAAGAACTGTAAAATGCTTTAGAACAAATGTCAGCAACTCGCAGAGAGAGGAGGAGAAAGACCATGCATACAAGGAACTCCCTTGTCATTGTTAAGAATTCCATATATATATATATATATATATATAAATTCCATATATATATATATATATATATATATATATATATATATAAATTCCATATATATATATGTATGTTTACTTCAATAGATTAATAACAAAACCACTTCGCAATATATAAGTAAACAAGTTGCTTTCCTTTCTATTTTCCTAAGTATGCAACCGATAAATGTCTAATAATGAAAGTAAGTTTATTTGTAGGAAATTTCATTATCATTTGCAAGGCAACGGCTGATATAGATATCCAATGCAAAACTCGAACTCAAGCCGCCACTTATTAAGCCAAAGTTAGATCACAATGCTGTATCTCAGGTATTAAATCATAAGGAACTAACCTTCTCAGAAAAGAAGCGAATTCCTTTCTCAGGATAGTCAGCTTCAAAGGTTTCTCCCAACAAAGGATTAAAGGGTTTACAATGACGACCTTCAGATGATGCATATCCAGAAACAGCAAAGGCGGCAACATTCAGTGCCCGAAGTAGACTGTTTCCCTGAAAAAGAAATTCACAGGGAAAAAAGTATCACATATAATAGCATGGCTTGATGCCAGCATTGAATTATATTACATCATTGAATTCTTTCGACCACCAAAATACGAAAAATAATTAAGGGTGAGGGTTGGTTGAGTGCATGGAAAGTGGGAAGCTGGAAAATATAGAACAGGTAGAAAATTCAACTGAGTGAAAATAAGGTGTTGATTTAATTTTTCACCTCCTTAATTAGTTCTCATGCTTTTGTTGCACCAAGCAAATGTAGGGCCATTTTCTTTTCAAATTTTTTACCTTTCCACTTCCCCTACTCAATCAAGGACAGACTAAGGAAAAGGTGAAATTTACTAATTGTTGCCAAATCATTAGTACAGGGTTCCACATAAGTGACTCATATTAATCGAACTAAGAAAATACCACCATACAGATTTGGCTGAGGCCACTATTAAAAAAAAAAAAAAAACTCATATGGGATGAAACGAATTCAAAGTTTTTAAGATATGGTTAATGACAAACTTCCATTCAGATAAATTAAATAATTCTCCAGTAGAAATTATGATTTTTCACCCTCTGGGCGAGGTTAAATTGAAATTAATGAGTGAAACTAACACATATTTTTCGAAAAAGGAAGAAAAAAAAGAAAAAGAATCTAAAGATTGCAGCAAAGCCACTCAAATCTCTCTGTAGAATCTCCCCAAAGCAGTCATGGGAGAGTATCAAAGAGAAGTCACAAAACCAATCATGTACCACAAAGTCACAACAGATTCAAAACAAAGGAGTACCCTTGAAAATGCAGGCATTCAACTTCAATTCTAGTTTTAAATTTGTATTTTCCAAGACAAGTGAAAGGCACAATCAAGAGGAAGGTGTATATCTTACTGATTTTCCATACTGGTAAGCTTGATCCAGAAGATAGGAGTACTCCAAGTCCTCACAACATTTTTGAAGGGATGATATTGGCTCGTTAAAGTATACAGGAAGACAGACCCGCGTGAGATCTTTTCCCACATTGTCTTTGATCATTGACCAAAGACTAACACCCTTCTCTTTCTCAACAGGATCTGGAAGCTTTCTTCGTCTTGCTATCTGAGGGTGGCTATGCACTGTCTCAGACGGAATATTCTCCGTATCAACAAATTGTGTGTTGGCTTCCCTAGTCATGTCCACTTGATCCATAGCTCCTATTGACCCACACGTAACACCGGGCTCTGTAAAATACTCTCTTGTATCGAAATATGAGATTTCATCTTCATCTGACACTTCCTCCATCTCCTGTTTCTCAATATCATCCGATGATTCAGTTGTACTGCATTCTGAAACCCAAAAGTATTTGTGAAAAATAATGGTACATCTTGTGTGGATGAGGCCATATATATATATATATATTTAGAGGGTTGCAAACAGATTAATCACAAACGAATTTAACAAATACATTTTCACGTTTATCAGAGGACAAAATATCATATCATGCTTAGAGACAGTTATGCTGCATATGATAATTCTCAGGGAAGAGTGAATCAATATATGAGCAAAAGCAAATCATGTCCCTCAAGTTCATACATAAATTGCCCTACCTATAAATTAGAATCAATTAGCAGTCAACGAGAGAGGCATACAAATGAACTAGGATTATCAACAATATTACTAATAATTTGGCCAAATCATATGATGCATAGTCACTCTTAGTCCATCAGGGAGACTTCAGAAATAATACTGTCATATGAAATTAAGTCCAAAAAAATGAAATAAAATGAAGAAAGATTAGTTCTATATTTAGTAGCAGAACCAAGATGCCTGGGAAAACCTCATGAGGTTGAAATCAAACTCTACAGCTTAGAAAAAGTAGAAATAAACAGGTGCATGTTCTATGGTTTTTAGCCAAATGCTTTCCATCATTCAAGAAAAGTTTGTAGAAACAATCTGATGTCAGCAATATTCCTCCTGTTCAAATAAGACAGAACCATAGGCCCCTATGATAACTTTCCACACAACAAAGATTCCGTATCCAAACACATGCTCATTGCATCAAATAAGAAAGAGAAACGTCACAGCATCAGTATAAATTATAAAGGGAGGCATTAGTAAGATATATGGTGATACCACTATATTTTCCAGGTCCAAGACTTGAAAATTCATTCTTTGTTAATTGGTATTCACCATCATGCATTGCAGAGGCCTCAGGTTCAATATTAGCTGCCTGTTATTAAACACATACAGAAAAACAGCATACTATAATTAAATTCACATATAAATCGATTAATTATAATTACTTTTGTGGTGTGTGGGGGAGAGAGAAAACAATTGCTGCCACCAACCAGAGTCACCAGTGATGTGACTATTTAAAAGACATTGGAAAATCCCACACAAAAGCCAAGAATGCATGACCACATGATCCAAACATGACATGTGATCTAACATAACCAATTTGACCTAGTTCTTGATTGTATGATAACAATACTTAAGTTTGAATTATAACCATACGAAGTCAGCTAATTACATCATATGATCGTCGAGCCACACATATCTTAAGCATGTATCCATGCGTTTGAAAGAACCGCAATAACTATGTAATGATATACATATACAGGAAATTTTTAAAGAAATACAGTTAAAAAAATTGAAACTTCATGTACAAATTAGAGTATTGGGCAAGAAAAACTCAGACCAAAAAGAATGATACACATGCATGATAACAAATCTCATTATGTATAAGATAACTTAAAAAACTTGAGAGTAAAGGAAACTGAAAAGAAACTTATATTTCTGTGAATATTTTATGAAG
Organism: Pterocarpus macrocarpus; assembly: GCA_031439585.1. Taxonomy (NCBI): domain Eukaryota; kingdom Viridiplantae; phylum Streptophyta; class Magnoliopsida; order Fabales; family Fabaceae; genus Pterocarpus; species Pterocarpus macrocarpus. The sequence goes on along the minus strand of CM062520.1, from coordinate 73,475,393 downwards.
CTGACTACTCAGTATTGGTCAAGCTGATTCAGTATTTTAGAGAGTATCATGTTCCCTCTCACCAAATTTGAAAAGGTTGGCGAGTGAACTAATATATCTTAGGAAGATGGTTATTGAAGCATCCACAGAACTTCAAAAAATTACCTCCAACTGTCTTATTGTATCAAGCAAATTTGATCGCTCTTGACAAAGAACTTCAAGTTGTCCTTGTATTCGGGAGAACTCTGAGAGCATGATTTGCTCGCACTCCTTTACAAGGTTCTCATTGGTACCCTCTTCAAGCAAGCGCGTCTTAAGGCGCTCGGTTGACACAGACATATCACGGGGGGCAAGAGAGAGGTGATCATTGAGTGGTTGAAGTGGATACAGTCCACGCGTTGATACCAAAGCTTGTATCCACTCAACCCGATCTTCCCTCGAATCAGTTCTCAGATGGAGCGTCTTCGTTGCTGTAAATATATAGAAACGCCGATCATCTGACTTGCTCTCTCTAAATGACGAAATCTGCTAAACATTCACACAAAGTAACCATAATTTCAATCCATGAAGAAGCAACCTTACCTCACTGTAACCAAAATTTCTTTTCTTTGAAAAAGATGAAATAAAATGAACAGGATTTATAACGGTAATGTGAAATGTATAATGGAATTTAATTTTAATACATTCTCCCATAAATTTTGTTTGTATAATTATTTAATTAAATTAATGATAATATATTATTACATCAAGCATTTAATTTTTATCTTTTTTTTTTAAACTGAGATTTGTGTTCAAAGAGAAAAACTTTAGAGAAACACGGAGCAGCACAGCAACAAAATTTATAGGAGAGCCCACCTTGACAGAATGTTGTTATAAAGAAAAGGAAATAAATTTCCCAACAAGACACACGGATAAAACAAACAAGGACAGGTACGTATACCCCTACCACCTCAACCAAGAAACACGAAAATTTTGTAAGCAATTAGAGGCACTAACCAATAATCAGATCTCGGGAACATACAGGCCCACCAGCTCAATTGCACCGCCAAAAATATACTATATTATGACATGATATTAAATCATGAATGACGCTGCTAATCTAGAAGGATGTTTAACAAGACCCAAAAAAAGAAGAGAATGACTAGATTGATTGAAGACATAGTGTAATATTGTAAAACAAAGTTTACTGACTATCACTATATTTGTTTTTCCCCGTTTTTGGGAGAAGTGGGCTGGCTCTTTATCTTGAACAGAAGTACGAGCATACGATTTTCCACTTCCCTAAAAAACAAACATAAAAATAGGATAATAATAATAATATAATATACCGCTCGAATCTTGAAACGGTTGATTCCACACCAAAATGTTGGTAAGTCGCACACACTTATTTTTTTTTTTTAAATTATATATTTTGTTCTACAGGAACAGAAAAGGTCTAAAACATGCGTTTTCTTTTATTCTTTAATTTCAGAAATTATTTTCGAAATATCTTTAGATAAAACCAATAACAGAGAAAGTCTTTTCCTCTTATATAAGGATTGGTTAAAGTAACGTCTGAGACATTCCAAGCTACAAAGCGAAACACACACCAGAGTCCAAGATCCCTAATCATCTGCCGTTCGACGACCGCACAATTAATATTTGTTTTTTTCCGCTGTAAAGTCTACAATATAACTCCTTCAAGTTCAAGTCTTCGATGGCTGTTATGGCAAGCCAAAAAAAACAAAAACCAAAGGTATGCCACCGTTTCTTTTCTCTCCCTCTCTCTTCCCAGCAATCCTTACAAGCTACAGTAACAGTCCCTTGGAAGGGCAAGACCCCCGAAATAAAAAGGACGGTGAAGAAATAGGAAAAGCAGAAGATAGCTAGGCAAATGGCACAAAGCATTGCTAGATACAGAAACGCCTTCAAAGATTTCCACCCTCCATTTCGTTTTATAGTTTTGGGTTGAAATGGCAAAACGAGACTAGGTCGGGAAAAAATGGGATTGCACGAAGATGCAAATTATAATAAGAAAATTAACAGCAAAGGTTGGGAAGAAGAAAATGCATCGAACGGCAACGAAGGAATGATGTGACCGCCAGAAAATGCCTACAATGTGTAGGCTATCCCTACCCCCATCAGCCACCTGTTGACGTGACCCACTCTACGCTAACAACCAGTTAAACACTGTAAAGTAAAACGCCAATTACATTACAAACTTTCATTTGTGCCTTTTTTTTTTATTTCTAAATCCAGATCGAAATCGCGCTGCAAGCCCACAAGACATAGAAAGAGAAAATCAAAGTCGCAGAACAATGGGTGAAACCCGCGGGTTTCCACGTTCCTGCACAGCTCGGGCATCCAAGCCACATTATAATTTTTCCTTTCCACTGCCACAACAAGTATCTGCTTCAGGTGCATAATTTTCACGGCCGAAAACATAGAAACCTTTCCATCAATCCTTCCCATGCTCTCGTAGTCATTAATCATAACTTCTTTCATAAACTTAAATAAAATAAAAATAAAATTAAACAAGTACGTACTGGTAGGTGTACCTTGAGATGGACTACGCCAGAAGAGGAAGAAGTTTTGTGGTGCTTATTGCGTCGCATGGCGGCGCTGGCGGCGTCCATCGTGGCGAGGCAGTTGGCGGAAATCCGTCCGATGAGGCGGACGTCGCCGGCGGCGGGGGTGAGGAGCTTCAGATTCTCCGGGCACCGGATCTTGGCGTAAGAGAGGACACCGTTCCGAAGCATGAACCACCGGGATCTCCATCCTTTGCCGTAATTGGTCCACTTGTAGATAACGCCGGCCACCGTGGCCTCCGATCCCTGGCCTGCATTGCCGCCTCCCCCCGCCGGGAGGCTCCTCCTCCGGGAAAGAGACTCCAGCTCCGGCGAATGGTTGCCGATCCCGGGAGTACTCTCCAGGAAGATGCAGCACAGCGGGTGCATCTCCTTCACTCGCATTTTCACTCCCAAAACAAAAATCTCTTCTCGATTTTTGCTCCTTTTTATAGAAAAAAAATATTGTGCTAATTTTACAACAAACACTGGCAAGTCTCGATTCTTCACTGAAATAAGAGAGACGTGAGGTGAGTGGAGGTGTGAAACTGGAGAGAATAGAATGGAAGGAGGAGGAGGAGGAGGAGTTATAGAAACATTAAAAATGAAAAAAACAAAAAAAAAAAGAGTGCTAATGTAAATAGCTTAGAATTTTAAGAGGCTGTTTTTTTTGTGAATGAATTAAATGTGTTTGGGAGAGGGGAGAGGTGCATCCATTTTATATACTAGCGTGTTGAATAGATTTCGCAAACGCAACGGATGGGGCATTTTGGTAATTAACGAGATTATAAGCGTTTGAAAGTGAGAAGACGTCGTTGTCGATGCTGACTTGGTGTTTACTGTTGAGCTGTGTTCTTTTTTTTTTCATTTTAGCTGTTTTTTTTCCCTAAAAAAAAAAAAGGAAAAAAATAACTTTTCAATTTAGTTGGGACGACTAAGGCTTTGTTTGATATTTGTGTAATTTTTTAAAAGTTGATAGATTTTTTTAATTCTTTAAAAAATTATTCTTAAAAAATTATAATAATATTATTTAATAAAATAATAAAAAATTATAAAAATAATATTTAAAAAAATTATTTTTAATATCTAAAATAATTATAATAATTATAATATTAAAAAAATAATTTTTATTTTTAATATTATTAAATAAAATAAAATTATATTAATCTTTTAAATTTTAAAATACACAAATTAATTCTAAAAATGTATCATGAAGACTTCCAAAAATATTTTTGACTCTCAAAAATAAAGAATAAAAATATTCTAATTTTTTAATTTATTAAATAAAAAAATTAATTTATATTTTTTATAAAAATAATATAACCTAAAGAAAGCACTAAGCCTTATCACACAAACTGCAACCGGAACAGCCAGGGCCTGCGGTATCTCAAATTATCGATGGTGAGAGAGAAAGAATGAAGTTCTCGCGGCTCAGTGAGGCTGCCAAATTATCGGGAAAGTATCGGCACTATTGGAGGTGGGGGAATTGAGACGATGAGTCGGAAACTGATGTGCCTTATAAATGCTATTTACTGCCTAACCATCCACTTTCGCGTTCCCATGTTGTTTTTTTTTTTTTTTTCAAAAATATTTTCTTCTCTTTGTTAGGCATGTGATAAAAATAGGCTTTAATTTGAATATATTATTAATATAAATTTTTTATATAAATATTTAATTATAAATTATTATATCAATAAAAAAATTTTATATAATTATCCACTATTTAAATTATAATATAAATAAAAAATTTTAATTGGATGATAATATAAAAAAATTTTATACTATCAATGTACTTAAATTAAATCCATAAAAATATGTAAAGATACTATATCATGACGTCGTGTTCATGGATATTGTTAAAATTAGGTCCAAAGTGAGAAATATTTACATGATTCGGGAGTATCATATAATTGTACTCTCAAATCAATTATATAAGTATATTTTATATGAAATTCAATATTGAGCCAGTGATTTTTTGAAATCGATTGAACCAACTAATTAAAATGAATTAACTCAACCAAAAATAATCAAAACGCAACAATATAGAATGAGTAAAATGTGAACATAAAAATTCATGGGAAAAAAAACATAATGACTGACTAGTCCAACTTCACAAATTTAAAGCGATTTAATCATGAATTTAATTGTGAAGTAAAACTATAATTAATTAAAATAAATTCTTTTGATGTGAATTTTTCTAAAGCGACAAAATAAAAGCATATTTACTCATAAATTATTTAAAAAATTATAATTATAATATATTTTAACAATTCAACAATAAATATACTTTTATTTTCTCAAACTTTGTCCATTACTAGCTAAGTTATCAACTTTTATACCTACCCCCATATCACATGTTTATCCTGATTATTGCATCAACTCCTTGGCTGTGAAAGTGCACTTTCCATAATTCTTAACACTATTATAGCGTGTCTGGAAGTATGGTGGGATACATTGGACATTACAAAATTGATTTTACTATTTTTGCATCATGTTGGTTTTACTTTTTCTCATCCACTCAAGATTGATTCTATCACAAAACCAAAATTTGGCCTAAAACAAAAAGTTTTTGCTTTTTTAGTTATTATTTCAAAAACATTAATTTAATTAAAATAATTTTTAAAAATAAAAACGTCAAACATAAATTATTTTATTTAAAATTACTTTTGATTAAAATTAATTTCTCATAAAATTAATTTTACAAATGTAAAAACCACACGTTGGGGGACTTGAGACTGATTGCCAGTTTTGGACAGTGTACATGTTTTCACTATTCAATTTGTTTTTGGGAAAAGAGTATACAAACCCTTGGACTTGATGAGTTAGGCTATTTTGCAAAATACCACCGTCAACTTTAATATTTTCTTATTTAGTCCTTAAACTTCAATTTATAATTCAATAGATTCTTCTGCAAAAAATTTACTAGGATACTAATTGTAATAGCAAATAGTAATATCTTTTCCATTCATTAATATAAACTATTGATTAATTTATAATACTATTCATCAAATTGTACACAATTAGTAGCTTTTTTATTATAATATAATTGTTATTTGTTTTTTTAATTTTACAAATTTTTATCTATTAATGTAGCTATTTAAAAAATATTTAAGATTTGAACAAAAATAAATTAACAAATGGTCTAAATTTAATATAAAACAAATAGTTAATATATTTTCATGTAATATTACTATTAGTAAAAGTTTAAGCACTAATTAAAAAGATTTTAAAGTTTCATGGTCGTCATTTGCAAGAGGTTAAAGCTTAGGATAACTATATACATACTTTTTTCTCTTTATTTTTTAACTAATGCTTCAAAAAAAATCATTTTTTAAATAAAATACTACAATTTGTTTTTTGTTTGGGAAACAACATGTTATTACATCTTTCATAACAAGTTTTCATTTCATCAGTATTATTAATGCTATTGTATCATATTATCATTTCTTTTTCCCTAACGTACTTGCAGTATGCAATCGAGATTTTAGACTTAAATGAGCTGGTAAGTTATATGCAGCAATATTTTGGTAGTTGCATATCTTTGAGCTTGGTATTTGTCCCTTATGCTTAATTTCCTACCATCATATTTAGGGTACATTTGTTTCAATTTTTGTAAAAAAAAATTTTAAATTAAAATTTTTTATATAATTTTAAAAGCTGAAAAATGGAATTTTTAGAAAAATTATTTTTTTTAACTTCTAAAAAAAACTAAAAATAGATTTTTTTAAGATTTTAATTATTTTTAAAATTTTATCCAATTATATTAAAAGTGATTGTTTTAATAAAAAATAATTTTTTTACTAAAAAAAATCGTATCCAAACACAATCTTAAATACGATAGTGTCGAATGTTTGAGAATCTAGGATCGTATAATTATCTCGAGTATCTAAAAATAGCACAACTGGGAATCTCACATCCAAAAGAGCTTATGGGAATCCAAAATATTTACGAAAAAATAAAGGTCAGTCTACCAAGTACATCTTGAAAAAATAATTCGTACTTATAAATCAAAGAATCCAATGTAAAACTAGTCACCAACTCAAGCCACGTAGCGAGGATCTTAGGTAATCATAATCATTACATGAAACACGGAGACTTGAATGATGCTAAATTTGGATATTTAAAACAAATTGTAATTGTATCCAAAAAAAAAAATACAAATTGTAATTCATCAAGATTTAACAGCATGTGCTGAAGCACAAACGAAGTAACGAAGTACAAGAGGCAGGGGCAGAGTGGTTTGGCGGGGTCGGAGTATGGTGTCTTTGTTCTGTTTTTCAGTACTGTTTTTGCGTACCGTTGAATGATGGGTAGGTGGTGGCTGGTGAGGTGAGACCAGCCTCCGACACGGACGGCATCTTATATAAATTTGACAAAATTTGCCGGTATTAAGATACAAGGATCGATAGTGTATCTGTGAAACATAATATAGACATGAGATTAAAGATTTGGCTTCTTTGCAAACCACCTTTGTTGTGCTGTGGATTCCTAATTTATTTCTTTTGTGCCCACAGTCACATGTGGCTCCTTCCTCCGCTTCCCGCTTCCCACTTCCCACTTCCCACTTCATCTTTGATTTCTGTTTTCTTCTTTCTCTCTCCCCGTTTTTTCCCCCTCTCTCCGAGGTTTTTGGGCCTTCGAAGTTCAAAGTCCAAACTTTGCAACAGGGCGTTCCCGGGTGAATTGTGGAAGAGACAAACTGTTCACTATTTTGCTTGCGAAATTTGTCTGGGCACCTCCGTACATGGGAGGTTTTTCTATTCGTTTGTGTTTTCTTTTTCTTTTTTTTTTTTAACAATGAAAAACTGAAGGCGTGATTCCTGATTTGCTAGACACTCGTTAACAAGTTGAATTAATATATATCTTTCGTCCAAAAATTAGTAGGTGTGCAGCCAAAATGTACTTCTGTATTTAAACGACAATGTATAATATAAAACTTTCATGGAAAAAAATATTTAATGAACTCAGTTTTTTTTTTTTTTTTGGGTGAATTTAATGAACTTAGCTACTAGGCCTCTCTAGGTACCAGATATGCTGTGCCTACAGTTATTTGGACTATGATATATCAAGGATTTTTACGATAATTCGATTCTAATATTTGGTCTAATATTTATAATTAGGGAGCATAAAGAACGAGATTATTTTTACTATATAATGAAAAAAACCAACTTGACCTGGATAGCCCATGATGAATTTTAGACCTGCAATGTTCCTTTGCAGGATACGACGTAATTTAAGATTATAGATCTCCTCTTTCTCCCAAAATAAAAAATGGGAAAAAGGAGTTCCGTACTCTTCACGTACGGGGTTATTAGAAAAAGCAAAGATTACGTGCTTCAGATGATTCCGGGTTAATCATTAATCGAGTCTGTAATGGAAGCGCGAAGCTTAGCTTTTATTTAGACTTATTTTGGTATTATTGTAAATTTTTAAAAGTTATTGAATTTTTTTAACTCTTTAAATGTTGTTCTAAAAAAATTATAATAATATTATTTAATAAAATAATATAAAAATTATTTTTAATAAATAAAAATTATAAAATAATATTTAATAAAATTATTATAATAATTATAAATATTAAAAAAATAATTTTTATTTTTAATATTATTAAATAGAATAAGATTATATTATTTTTTAAAATTTTAAAGAATACAAATTAATTTCAAAAAATATCTCATAAGAACTCTCAAGAATATTTTTGACTCTAAAAAATCAGGAGCAAAAATACTCCAATTTTTTAATTTATCAAACAAAAAAATTAACTTATATTTTTTATAAATTAAAATATCTCTTCAAACAACAATATCAAATTAGACCTTAATTTAGTGCTTCCGATGGTCCTCGTGAAATGAAAATAATGTACCTTAGCTAGTTAGTTAGTTAATCAGAAGTAGATTGTCAAAAGTGTCGGTGTTTACGTACAATGCGAATTGGATTCTAGTATTATTCAGATTGTATCTGTCCAAAGTACGTAAAACTCTCAAAGAACGACGCCACTATTAGCAAATTCAAATACTGATGGCATGATTGGATCCGCTTATTAGGGCTAGAATTAATTTTGATCTTTTAAAATTAATTTTGTTAATTTTTTATATTATTTAATTTTTAAAAATTAAAATTAACCTTTATTTTTAGGATTAATTTTATAAAAATAAAATCAAACATGCTTTGACTCGATAATCCCCTGCTAATTTTTTTAAAATTAATTCTAATTAAATTAATTTTAATAAAATTAATTTTATAAAAATAAAATCAAACATGCTTTGACTCGATAATCCCCGGCTATAGCTGCGCCGAATTTCTAGTTTACAGTCGCACGTGCAGCCCTTGGTCCCTTAAACATAGGGTAGCCAAAAATTCTTCTCTTAGGCCTGAATTTAGCCGAATTTGGCTTTTATATATCTTGCTATAGGTAAGGCAAATAGCAGGGGAAGTAGGAAAATGTGATTTTGAAATTTGAAAATTATCTTCTTCTAAGTACCAATCGCGGCTAAGGAAAAAAACAAAAAAGCAATATATATATATATATATTTGTATTGAATAATTTTTTTTAACTAGAAGAGAATTAGAAGAGGAAGCACTCCAATTAATTAGTGCTTTCTCTTTGATGTAAACTCATTGCAAAACCAAAATCGGATATCATGAACATGGCCATATGCCAGGGAGGGACACAGCACCAGTCCGAGTCCGAAATTTAATTTTAAATGACAAATTAGGGGAGAAATCAATCAAATCATAAACACTCCTCCGATCCCAAACAATAATAGTGTCATCTCTTTGTGAGACCAAAAATATCTACCTATCTACTTATCTCTAAGCCATTAGCCATCTCTAAGCCATGTGTCTGTATTAAGGGTGTCTTAGTGCCCCGGCCATGCCATGTATCCGGCCCCCCACTCCCAACTAATGCTCGGGAGATAGTCTCGATCACAAGTCTCTTCTTTGCATTTATATTTTTATCGTGATGATGCTCTAAGACAAAAGGCAGAAAGAGTTAGCTGCGAGTCTCACATTTGCGTCCTTAGATTCGATGTCCCCATAAATTTTCTGTTATTTATCTCGCGTGTTTGTACATACAAGTATCCATCTTTTATACAATATCAGCTTCATAAAAGTAATCTTTTTCTTCATTTTTTGTGAAGGCTGGCAGCATGATTACATGGGGAATAGTTGGTGTTTGTTTTATACGATACAATCTAATATAAGATACTGATTTCCCGCTAACCTTTTGCAATTTGTTTGATTGTTTGTTTATTTTTTATGTCAAGCTTGGAAAAGTGCTTTCAAGGGGATAGGGATTGGGGATCCCACTTGCTCATGTGTTGAAAGGAGTAGAGAACGCCTTGACGTAAGGGGATTAATCAACCGATGTGATGTCACCAATTTAAAATATCTCCTCCGCTTAACTCTATTAATAATTATTATTATAATACAGTGCATACTTACCAATAAATACGAAGATCAGCTGATAATGATCTATTCTAATTTGAAAAAAAAAATTATTACCTAAATAATCCTACTCATTTTGAGTAGAATTACCTCTAATAAGAAATATACCTAATTTCTACAAAAATTATAGTGCATCACTTTCTAAACTAAAACCAAAACTGTGAGTGGGATAAATCTCATTCATTTTGATTATTTGATCAAAATTTCATTGCATCAAATGTATAGCATTATTGGCATATCATATCATACTGTATATTATATCAAACCATAGAAAAAGGTGCTAATATGTTGTCTTAGCTTGTTCTTGTCAAACAAAACAAAGCGACAGAATCTAAAAAGTGGCTGAATTAGTTGTAATGCACTGTTAGTCACACATATTTTTAACATAGCAACTGTCATTGAAATATGTGATTGAAATATTTTTACCCATTACTTTATTTGATCTTTAATTTTTTTCAATTACTCTTTCAAACTTTTTTGCAATTTGCAAGGTAAAGATGTGTAATTATCATTTTTTAGTTTTTCAGATAAAACTACTCTCAAACTTATAAACTTATAAACTTGACAACCATCAAGTAAGGGGACGTCGAGGGGGGATCATTAGTGAAATCATCAGGTGGCTTAAATAATTTTCTATCTCTGATAAATACCTTTATTTACAAATGAACAATTTTAAATCAAAAAATGCATACAAATAGCGAATCCTTCTGGGCTAAATAATAAAAGACTTGTGTGGTTAGATAGGAAATAGCTAGATACTGAACATTAATCCAGGATGTGGTCATCAACATATAAAATATATTATGGCATGAAATCATATATACTTAAAACCTTGTAATAGCATTAAGTATATGAGTCTTTTCATTTAAATGATTTTTTTTTCACTTATGTATTTTTTATTGAATATCGATGTGAATCCTTTTTTTTATTAATTAACATCTCACACACATACACACCTCATACTTGAATTATATTTAATTATTTTCTTCCCTCATTTTTTATTTCTTTTGACCTTTAATCCCTTTATTTTCTTCTTTTGATCCCTATGTATGTCTATGACTAGTGTCCAACGTAACTTCATTTTCCGGGTCGCATCATCCCAGGAGACTTGTGTGCAAAGGTCTTCCGCTCTTGTCTGTTATGCATTACGAACTGTGGTTCCAGCCATATATATAAATTGGTCTTACAGCAAATCATCAACTATGCATGATTGTGATATGTGGGGCAAAAAAAAATTCTATTACCCAAAGAAGAAACAAATTTTGTTCGATGAACTTATTATATCAATGTATATTTGAGCTAGCTCGGAGCACTATTTGTATTAATTAAGTCTTAGATTTTCTTAAAACTTCTACAGAGATCCAATCGTTTTCTATGATAAGATTTTGTGAATCTTATGTTTGACGGAAATAGTCTTGTAATATCTCCATAGTCTTGTAAGATTTTGTGAACATTCGAGATTGAAAGATACTGCTCTTTCATCTATCCGGGACTGTTGTGTTAATTATTTTATGGTTTTTCTAGTTACTGGTTAAGGAATAATCAAAAGTGAAAAATTTTTATTGAAAAAGTAAGATTTTTAAATGTTCAATGTATTCAATACATTGGAAACAATCAAAAGTTTTCAATTTTAATTCCTTAACCCTGGTTGTTAGAAAAATCCATTATGTTATTATATATGTTAGAATGATGCTAACATTGTTGTTTGCTTATGACAAACACAGCATGTCGAAGTTAGAGATAACAAAAGGAGTCAGACCTGTCAGATTAAACCGCACAACTCATAAATTTTGATAGGGTGGGTTGATATATTTAAATAAAAAATTTTCAACTCGCATAACTCACTCCGTTTGAGCAGCGGGTTAGAGCTAGACAGGGTGAGTTTGGGCTGTGAGTTGCTTTTTTTCATATTTTTTAATTGTGAACATAGCACACTCAACATTTGGGCTTTTTGTTGGCCCATACACATATGCTATACATTAACAATTGTGATTTGTAACCTTTTTAGAGTTAAGTAAATAGTCTAATGTTTTATGAGTGGCCATAATATTGATAGTTCGATACTCTACACACACACACACACACACACACACACACACACACACACAGAGAGAGAGAGAGAGAGAGAGAGAGAGAGAGAGAGAGAGAGAGAGAGAGAGAGAGAGAGAGAGAGAGAGAGAGAGAGAAAGAGAGAGAGAGAGGCATTTGAATGGATGTAATTGGATATGTATTATTGACAACTTGGTATTGAATTATTAACAACTACGTCTATAGATGTCTCTGATGGCATATTGTAATGCTAAATAATGTTGAGTAAAACATTTTATAATTGGCTTGGATTTTTTCGAGCAAGATACTCATTAATTAGGTAATTAAAATTTTTTTGTAAGTTTATATAGATATTATTTTGTTGTATTTAAGCAAAAATTCCTTCATTCTTTTTTTTAAAAAAATTAGATAAATTAATTCACTTAAAATAAGATTTTTTTAATTTTTAGTTTTTTCTTGCAGCCAACCTGTGATTAAGCGGGGTGGGTTGGCATACTCAATCTATATTACTAATGCAGGTTGACCCACTCAGCTTCTTGACCAGCAGTGTGTCAGGTCGGGGGGATAGGTTGGCCCATTTACTAATGTTAGTCAGAGTTTAAGAATTTTATTAATAAATTATTATCCTATAAATATTCATCGAGCCTGAAATCTTGCCCCTCTTATATATAGAGAGAGAGAGAGGGAGGGGGGGAGGCAAAGTGTCAAGGATGGGTGTCATAAATTATTAATTGCTTGCAAAATCCAGTTATCTTCGAATAATACCTGTATGTGCATTTGGATGCAGCAATGTGTTGAAGCATCATTTCCAAGTTATATGGGATGGTGTAATCCTCTGACTTTTATTATTTTGTACATGACAATGCATAGCTTTATGCATGATATTTCGTTTGGTTCAAATTAACTGTTACTTTGAGTAAAAAAATTTTATTTATCTTATCTATCACTCTCACATTTCAATAAAACATTACAAAATTTTCAATTTTACCTTTCACATAATTTTAACCAAAATAAACAATAAAATATTAAAATAATAAATTAGTTTTTAGATAACAAAATGTTCGTAAACGTCATTATCATTAGCCTAGATTTTGAGTTCTTTAATTAGTATACAGATGACTAAAATGACAAATATTTTAAACCAAATGGAATATATTGGATGAGTAGTAAGCTAATGATACTAGCTAATAGTTGGTGATGCCTTGATCTCTATATATAAATATAAGGAAACAAACAAATAATATGATTTGAACACACTAAGTATAAATATAATATGGACATAATATAAGTGTGGGTAAATATCAACATATATGTATATCGAGATTTTAAAAAAATGTTATATATGTTTATATGAGAGAGATATTGTATTTTATTTTGAAAAGTTATATATAACTAACATAACTCAATATGAAAAGTTAAAAAGTCCACTGTTTCTATAACATCTTTGTTATAAAATATTTGTGGAGCAAATTTATTTGTTTGATTTGTCTTAATTATGTGACAACAATTGATTGATCAAATAGTTAAATTATTTACATGAATTTCTAAAGTGAGACTATAAATTAAAACAATGAGAACTTTAAAATATATTCCTCTATTTAAAATAATAAATAATACTAACTATTAATTAAACATTTTATTAGAAGAGGTTACCTAATAATAACACTAATATAATAATCATAATATAAAAAAAAGAGAAAAAAAATCACCTCATCGATGTCAAGACTTGGTCATCTAAGTCTTTGTAGAAAAACAAACATAATAATAAACGAAATGTAGGAAAAACAAAAAAACAAAAAACTTGAGTTTGACAATTTGCAAAGTGAAGAGAAGTTTAGGAACTTATCTAACTATAGTAATAATAGATACAATATAATATCATAACTAGGGGGAAGGAAGTATTACGATAGAATGAGTAAATGATGAATTTAGAATTATATGTATAGGAATCATGCCACCAGTGACATGAAAGACATAGAAATTAATGCTTATAGCCTCTATATAAAACGGTAAGGGGAATGAAATGTCGAACAAGGAGAGGAGAGGAAAGAAAGGTCATAAGCTCCTTAAGAAAAATAAATAGAGTAGGGGTAGCAAAACACAAAGAGGAAGAAAAGAGAGAGAGAGAGAGAGAAGAAAGGAAAAAGAAAGAAAGGAGGGAAAAAGAAGCAAATAAAAAATGAAAGAGCTGGTCACGCACATACTTTTCATCCTTGTAGTAATTTTGAGGCAGATAATAAAATTATTTGTGAAGTAAAATTATGGCTATATTTACTTATTACAAGTTATGTTATTTAATATTTATATTATTGCTCATTATTATTTGCTATCACAATTTATTTTATGTTCCAAGTTCTTTTATTTAATATTTTTTTATATTATTGTTTATTATTATTTATTCATTACAATCAATTTTACTGTTTCAAATTATTTTATTTATTGTTTTCCTTACATTTATGTTGCTCAGTATTAATCTTATCGCAATTTATTTTATTTATCGTCCTAAGTTATTTTATTGCTCATTATTATTGTAGTTTATATTATTTATCTTTTCAAGTGAATTTATTTGAAATTCCTTTATACTATTACTTATTATTATTATTATTATTATTATTAAGATATTCTTTATACAATGATATATATTATTTTGAGTTATCAATTTTTATGGTAATTTTTTTAAGGGACCAATATTAAGAGTAAAATATTGTATCTAATTAATACTTAAAATAAGTAAAATTTACTATATATGGACCTGAAAAATTAAATTATTGATCGCTTTACTTGGAATTTTGTACATTGACATATGGATAATCTGATGACTTTTGACTTATGGATATTACTGTGACTTTTATAGTAACCCTCACAAGGACATAGCCTATGTGCTACGATAATAAAAACAGACTCATGGACCATGATAAAAAAGTTTAAAAGAAATTAAATAAAAATGATCTTAGATTCGATCCATTTAGAAATTAACATTTAAATTTGACAACACTATATTTTGAGAAAGTTTCTTGAGATATTATGTTATTTATTTTACTAATTTAAGTTTTTGTGCACTTTATTTATTTTAAGATTATGAATTAATGTATATCTTTTGTACTTTATTTAATTTATTCTATTGCTTAATTTTATGTTCTATTATTTAATTTATTATGTGATAAATTTATTTATATGTTATTTAAATTCTATTTATTGCTTAAGTTTATGCATCTCTATATTTACTACAAAATCATATATAATGGCAAGCAAGTAATTGTAAAAAGAATACATTTAAGATTTGTCACTAACCGCCAAAAAGGTAAAGGGATAAGATGTATGATCCTTTTATATTATCTGCCTTGGTTAATATGATATAAAGGTCTTGCTTTGTCATCACAATGTTAAGAGTAACATTAGAGAGTGAGAATTTCCTAAGAGAAAGTCTTCGAATATGTATAAGACAAGTAAAAAAAGGAAAATAGAAACTAAAGTAAAGAGATTATACACTCAATAAAGCTTGCTGTATTTTGAAAGGATTTGGATCCTCTAAAGTAAAGATAGTTGTAAAGTGAGAAAATAAGGGCCCATTCACTCCTAGATCATTTTGGTGGGATCCACACACAATGGAAGTTATTGATCAAAGGTGAATGGTCCCTTATTTTCTCACTTTATAACTATCCTCATTTTAGAGGATTTTAATCTATTTTGAAATTTGAATAACATCCTTTTTAGCTTTTATTGTTTATGATATTATGAAGTATTATTTGCTTATAAGTAATGTAATGAGATTATGATACAGTAGCCGTATGAATTTCTGTATTAAGAAACGGCTGAAAGCACCATAGTTCAAACGTTTTATAATTTTTCATTATCTATTGAGAATTTTCAATTCTCATTATGTTGCTAGTGATTTCAGATTAGTTAAGTAACACCGTAGAGGAGGACAAACTCCTCTGGCTACTAGGAAAGTACAGAGTTGTATTTAAATAAATTGTAATTTTTTATTTGGCCTAAAAACATTTAGTCTATGGCAAACAGGACTTTACTCCTACTCATAAACTCTTTGTTGTATTTATATATATTACTGCTCAATTTTAAACTTCCTATGTAAATTTGTGCCAGAAATTTGATTATGAATGGGTGTAACAGTTCCTGATCCTAAATGTTGTTTTTATTTTTTGGTGAAGTAATGTTATACCCTCTTAAAAATTCTCCTACAAATTTTTCTACAAACTAAATAGAGTAAAAAGCAAACACAATCAATATCTTGAAATCTTAAAAAGTAATCGATACTTATTTAATTTAATATATATAAAAGAATTTGTAGGAAGATTAAGTAGGAGAATTTAGAATTATTCTTTTTGTGGACACCTAAACATAATTTAAACCCCCAAAAAAATGGTATTCAAGTCAGTTGACTTTTTTCGTGGTACTCTAAAGTTCACCATAGTTCTCAACCCTAAATTCTAATGCATAAATTACAATTCAAAAGTTAAAAACTTAAGAATCATGGACATACCAATTTGATGGTATGTTTGCATGTCCGACACAAGTCATCTATTGATGTGTATTGGCCATCAGGATGAAATGTATCTGACATGCGGTCTTATGTATTTCATTTAAAATATATGTATTGTTGGGCTCAGACACATATAGACACAGCTTGGAGTTACTTAGAACACAATCTAGTATTTTTTTTCTAATTATTTGATGGATAAAAAAAAATCTAATGACCCAAAAATCAAAGTTCATTTAGAAATTTTTTTTAGATATCAATAAAAATAGTACCTCTTATTTTTTTGAAAGAGACATAAAAATAGAAAGTACACATAATATATATTACAAATACTCCATATTTTTTTTAAGGGATTTAAAAAGTAATAAAACTTAATAATTTGATATCTATAAATATTATAAATCTTGACTTATGATATAATATTATAAATTATGAATCTTTTTAAAATTTTTAATTATATTCATGTCCTATAATTTTATAAATTTAGTGTATATCTATATTTGTACCGTGTCAAGTATCCATACCTATTTATATGCTTCCTAGGTTAAAACAATATATAGTGGTGGTTGGTGTAAATATGATAACGTAAAAACATGAGATTTTTAAAATGGCACATGATTTTATCAGAAAGTCAAGATTTAGCAAGTTCTATGATTCTTAGAACCACTACCCATCGCCTTTTCTGTATATGTATTAAAAAGTTGTTTTGCTGTCAGTTGTAGTAGTGACAGCTAAGTCGCTTGGTCCATGGCACAATGCTTAGTCATCGTGCTTCTCTCAAATGTATTTTTGTTTGTTATTATTATTTGTATCATTTTTTATGAGATATTATATTGATATTCATTCATTTATTATTAAATTGGAGGTGGGTTCTAATTAAAATATAATTCATATTAATAGTAGATGAATGGGATATTGACATAATATGCTAAAAAAAAAAATAGTATGAATAATATTTTTCTTTTTGCTTATTATTTTAAATTATATATGCATTTTTTTTTTCTTGCATGTTGTTTAAAACCATGTCCCTTCCTATCCCCTCTCTCCCTCCTTGGCTGCCTGAGTAATGCTTACAGTGACCAAATTAAACAAAGGATTTGGTGTGGTGAAACACGAGTGCATGCACGAAACCAAAGTTGTCATTTAAAAAGCAGCACCTTGTAAATATGCAAGCAGCGTGAGGCTGTTAATTTACAGACTATGGAGATTATTCAAAGATCCCCGTCCGTAATTGAATAAATTTTGAAGGGGTGGGGCATGATCATTGATCAAGTGCAGCATGGCATATGGCCCCCAAACCCATCAGCAATAGGCCCCCCCCCCTCTCTCTCTCTCCCTTCTCTTTCTCTCTCTATCTACATATACACCCACATAATGGACCTCACAATTATTATTTGAAGAATCATGAAATACTAAGACAGCGAAAGCAAGTGAGGCCTGGTTAACAAAGAAACCAACAACCACCCATCAAATCCATGTTTATAGAAGTACGTACTATATATTCAATCCAATCCACTCCCCTCAATGGGAGATTGTATCGACAACCTCTTTGCGGTTGGGAAACAACTCATTCAAGCACTATCACCAGCAAGTAGAAACAACCGGCCGGCCCCTCCCACAGCTCCTCATGTCTTCTATGAATGGAGCAACATTTCTCCACTTCTCCCTATCATTTCAAAATTTATATCATATCATCAAATTTAAAACGTTCCTAAACAGCACAACATGTGCCAGCCCATACTGAAAATATTCTTTCGAGGTAATTAAATAATAAAAAATTTCATTTTCATCCAATTATATGTGGATTCATGCCACTCATTACATCTCTCGATCACTATCACTATCTCCAATATATACACTTTGGGGTAATTTCATTCGCCTATTTACTTTGTAATAATCGTATACTATCAAAGTCACAATTATGTAAACCAATTGATTTGAAGACTAGTGTGAACGAAAGAAATTAAAATATAATAAGTTGTTTATCTTGACCAACATTGCCACACATAGATAATTGAACTATCCAATATGTTGCTCATGCAAAAGTAAGCACACTGATATGGTTGCACTGCATGAGTGCATGGGAGAATTTATGATTGCGATTCTGTCTGTGTATTAACAAGTAGTATCGCAGGAGGAAGGCACGTCGCGGTACATTTTGCATGTGGCTTCTATGATGGCCGCTCTGTGCAGACATATAGCGGTGCCCACAGTGTGGCTGCCTCGTAACAGAATTTTTGCAGTGGTCGTTGGGGCCATCCTCTCCCTTTTCAAAAGGGTATTAATTTAATAAATTATTTTCCGTGCTAGCAAATGGTACATGTTATTTCTGCATGGCTACAACACTCAAGTGCATTCTCAAAAAGGAATAATATATAAACAGTATAAGGAACTGATCATCTTCAAATTGGAAAGTAGAGATCTCATGCAACACCTAACAAACTATATTTTAAGAGGTTACGTACCCCTCTCTCTTCTTTTGAGTGCTTGGAGAGACTAGAGTCACGAGTTGCTTCTGTACCTCCCCTTTATGCCACAACACCATTTCTTTTCTCTTAACAGTAAATTATGATAAAAGGGTTAATTTGTCAGGAAATAGCAAATAGTAAATCATAGAAGTAGTGGCAATTCTAATAATGTATCTGGATCAAATTCACATCAGTTTGGTTTTTTGGTACATCATTGCAGGGAAAAGAAAAATCCATCTGGCCAGTTTGGAGAAGCTTATATGGCAGGGAACAAGTGTTCAAAGCGCTAAAATGTGATTTTCAGCGGTCATTCAAGGAAAAAATGTAAAAGGAAAAACACAGGCTCCTGCCTCAAGATCAGGACTTATAACCAGTGGGGCAAGGAGACAGATTTCAAATGAGTCCCACTGTCTTAATCTCTTAAAACTCTTCTACCGTATTGATTTCCAAGTCGTGTCAGTAACATCTCTTCCCTGAGTCCCTCTGCCAAGTTTCCCAGTTTGTATCAGTGATGAAATTGGATACCTGGCAAAATTAGAAAGACACGTAAAGTTGAGCAGTATCTGCCCACAATATCCTATTTGGATGAGTGGTCCTCTGTTAAGCTTTTTCAGATGAAGTATCCGAGATCCTCAGAATGTGAGATCACAAACATGGGTCCAAAAATCATTTTAACGTTTCCATGGCAAAATGTCAGGAAGCCCCCAAAATAACTCCTACAAACCTCAGTAAAGACTCACATGGTTACAGGTTACATGACTTTCTACATCTGCAGTCACAATTCACAAGTCGACTGTCGGACCATGAACTGTGATCCATCATTGAACATCTTCGGGGCTCTGAGCACATTCTCTTCCTAATAAGCTTTTCTTTAAAATATTTTTTGGACGGACTTATCCTGATAGGTTATGTGTGTATTTGATTATATTTTGTAGAATTAATTTTAGATAAAATTGATTTGAGTAAAATTAATTTTAGAGTAAAATAATTTATATTTAATAATTTTTTATAATTCTAATAAAAAATAAAAAATTTTTATTTTTTTATAATTAATTTTAAAGATCAGAATTAATTTTAAAAATAAATAATCAAATATCATCAAAAACCAAACGAACTCCCAAACACGCGCTAAATCTCGGTCACTCGGGAGGAGGCTAGATCTTGACTAGTCCAACATATGTCACATTTCACAGGCTTTCTATTGGTAGTCCACAGCTCACACGAAGCCCAAACTGTTGCTTTACTACCGACCAAGTTGAAGCCCGTGCTTCACTTTGTTTTATTTTTAACAATTCCCCTTATCAGAGAACCAAGGTTTAGAGCAATCACAATTCGCGAAGACATCAACGCTGACAAAAGATGTACACACAACAGCACTGCCATATGCTCAATTATAAAAGAATTAGTTAAACAGAATTTTCCTTAAAAAAACAAGAGAAAAGGTGGGCAGTGAAGGTTCATCGGCCTGCGCACATTTTCGTTTTCTAATTTCTACAGTTATACTACCAGCATGTATCAAAGTGTAAAAACGTATAATTTAAATGATAAAAAGTTAAAACATATTCCAACAACTTAATTGTATTTGTTGTTTACGTTAGGGGTGTTCAAAGAACGGGTTGAGCCGGATTGGATCAAACCCAGACCCGGCCCAATTTTTGGATCAGGTTATTTTTTTAAGTCCAAACCCGACCCGATAATGACTCAATTAGAGATCAGGTTATACCGTGTCAACCTGAATCTTAAATAACATATAAAGATTTGAATATTATACATAGTAAAATCATAAAATTTTAAAAATAAGAAATAAAATTTAAAAGATATTATACAATACATATTTTAAAATAAACTATATCAATATAAAAATAGTATCAAGTTATGTAAAATATACTAATTAAAGTATAAAATCTTATAATTTATTATTAAGTATTTAAAAAAATATAATTTATAAAGGATTATTTGACTTCGAGCCAGGTTAGGCCAATCCGAAGTATAACCCAAACCCAGCCCGAAAAAATGCACCGAGTCAAATTTTAGAACCCAAACATAAGCGTAGGGATGGATTATTACCCAATGCAGGGCCTTGAACACCCCTAGTTTACGTTTCTAGGCAAATCTAGGATCAATAATTCAGAAAATTCTTGTATCCCCTATAGAGAAAAAAATTTTCTTCCTCCATTATATATCCACCTTTAAATCTTCTCTCTCTTTATTTTTCTCTCTTTCACAATCAAAATTAAGAGTTAAGATTACTCCATGGAGAAAGAACTTCCTCCATGGAGTATTAAAGAATAACTCCAGCAACTGCTCAGTTAAACATTTGGGAATAGTTGGTCTGAACTCTTAGGTTACCCATCTCTTAACTTTGATTTGACAAGAAAAAGTCGAGAGTGTTATTGTTTGAACCTATTTTTTCATACATCATTTAGTTCTGTTATTTGAACTTTTATTTTTCAGATATTATTTCGATATTGGGGATCGATCTATCAATTACTGATAATTTTAATTATGTTACTGATGAATGCCACAAGGTAACATAATGAATCTTAAAATCTTTCACCATATTTACAAATAATGTATCTGAAAAATCCCCGTTAATCAATACATCGATCACCATCTTAGATGATGCATGGAGCATGAGTTATAAAACATTTCTGATTTCAAAAAAAAAAAAAAATCTGAAAATCGAGTTATCTTTTTCGTGGAAAGCTATCTCCCATTATTAACAAAAACAATCATGAAACGAGAAATATCAAAAGCAGGAAGGCAAGTGTCCCACAAAATACAAAGTTCCAACCACTCCAACTTCAAGCAGTAAATTATAGTCTCCAAGCAAAAATGGCAGGCATGCAGTTCTTCATGCCAGTGGTAGGCCCCTAAATTGCGTTGTATTCCACTGCCAGTTTGGGCAGTACCAAGAATAATGACCTTACCTCTCAAACCTAAACTCAAATGTGGATCCAATTATCCCAAAAAGCACGGAGAAATAGACATGATTCGAGTAAGACTGGACCAATATATAATAAGCCTATGAAAGCCTCCTCCGAAAATTTACGTGCTTAAAATTATCTCAGCAGTAATTGATACCAGCCTCACCTGTCAAGTCATAAATCCCATAAAGGACTTGCTGGGGTGTGACACATTTCCAAAATTCCATATCCTAGCAATGGCAAATTGGCAGTGATGCTGCCTGGACAACGCCAGAATAAACCATCGTTCGGGTTAGTAAGTTTACATATTATCAGATAAAGCTTATCACATGGTAAGATAGAACATTCTAAACAAGCATTTAACCAAACTAGTTTTATTCTTTAAATGGATAGTGGTATAAATTTCAGCTTATACATCAGACAAATATGCGACCCCTCATCAAATCCTAAGGGCACAGGCATGTGAGGACCGGGACTCAAACTCTAATACTCGATCCTCCTGAATTGACAAAGTATCATCAGAGATAGCATAGACATACAAAAACCAAGTCCTGCTCTTGACAGTAATTCTCAGAAAACATAACGGGTTTCAAGTCTTCACAAAATCACAGAGATAGACCAAATGGTTTTTGTATCTGCAAAAGTATCTGACAGCAGCAGCAAATTTGCACATGGTATAAGGAACTGTTCATTTGCTTTTGTCAGAATGCATCCTATAGTTTAGATGTAACATTAGACAGAAAGCTGTAAAGAAATGATTTACAGCTCTGCTGTACCAGGATGCTTTAAAATATCATATTAATGTCTGCAATCTGCATTTCATTTATCTGTGTGTAATTATTGGAGATTAATATGCTGCAACCTAGCAAAAAATAATAAATATATGCTAGTTAAATCGATCACGAGACCGAAAAAATGCAGCATTAGTAATAAACATAAAATCCCCTATAGATAGCTGCTTCAGTTAGTGCTCCCCAAAATCAAGGGCACTATTCACCACATTTTGTGGCGTTGACACACCAAACTGACCAAACACGACTCCGACATTAAGCATTCGTTTGGACAGCAAGAAAATGGGTGAAAAGAAGTTGGGAAGAGAGAAAAGGGGCAGAGAGTGATATTTTCTTGTGTCTGAATCTACAAAAAAAACTAGCACAAAAAGAAAATGACACGTGTGGGTCCCATAAAGAAATTTTCTTCGCTAAGATGCGAAGAAAACCTTAAGCCATGAGAGAATGGAGCGGCTTTCCCGTTTTAATCTTTGTCACGTCATTCAATAGTAGCAAAAAAGCTTATCAACAGTAAAGTGGGCCCTGGATTTTTTAATTTAATATTTATTACAAAATATATTTATTTATATAATAAAATTTATAAAAAATATTTATTTATATGACAAAATTTATAAAAAAACATGTTTAATTATAAAATAAATTAAATAAAAATAATATACAAACATATATAACATATATTATTTTGTATAAAAAATATTTATATTTATTGAGAATATATATATTATTTTATATAATATAAAATTTTCTTTCTTCTCATTTTCTTTATATTTAAACAAATATTTTTTTATTTTCTTTTTTTTTTTATTTTTTTTTCTCTCATTTTCTATTATCATCCTAACAAAGTGTAATGAGTCACTAATACTTGATACTAATTAAGCTGGAAACATTTTTTTTATTCGAACCTCGCAATCACATCAAAACGTGAAATCTGAGAAAGCGGAAGGTGAATAGAGCTTCAAGCCTTAAATGACACCGAAACACGCTCCAACCAAGACATGCACAACATGATAACGCCGAGAGAAGAATAGCAATCGTTTAACGACGACACACCAATGCTAAAATCGCTGATAAAGCAAACCCAAAGTTTTGCTGTTAGTTCCAAAACGACAGAGTTTTCTCGGGGGTGATAGACGAGAATTGGGCCTTCGTGGTAAAATGAATTGGCGGCAGAAAGAAGACCCAATAGCTTAAATATTATTTTATTTTCATTTTATATTTTATTTTTAAGAGTTTGTGAACAAAATAATAAAAACAAGACTTATAGTTCAGAAAAAACTGTGATGAATTAAGAATTTAATTTCTTATAGTACAGATGAACATTAATTTTAAAAAAAGAAGCATTCGAATTTTAAAAATTTTTACATTCAATTTCATAGCAATTCTTACCATTAAATTTGTTTTGGTATTGCAATCAGAATCGACACAAACAGACTTTTCTATGTTGAATTTAAAGAATTTGTATAATTTTTTCTACATAATACAACAAGTACATAAATACATTCAATTGCACCACATAGCAAAATTTGTTCATGATCAGTGAGGCGGCGAATCAACTATACGGGTATTCAAAATTCAAATAAATTGGTTTGGATTGGTTCTTATTTTATCAAAATCAATCAATTTAATTCGATTTTTTGTTTTGGTTTCCAAAATTGAACCAAATCAAACTGAATCGATAATTATTACATATTAATAGTTATATATATTTATGAGATATATTACATATTATTTTTCCATATCTATATTTATATTTAAATTATATGAATATACATTTTAGTATTAGAATTATTCAAATATTCTTATCATATCTTAACTCAAAATTTTAGGTTTGTAATTATCTATTAATGTTTTTAATTTACCTAACGTGATTCTTGTTCAAAAGTTTTTTTTATATCAATTTGGTTTGGTTCAGTTTTGTAAATATAAACAAACTAATCAGAATTGAATCGAATCAAAATAAAATTTATTGTTTGGATTAATTAAATTTTTATCTCAAACTAAATTGCAAACACCCCTAGAATCAACTAAGTGCTCGTTTGGATTATAGTTTGCTTCCAGTAGAAGGTCTTCTACTAATAATAAAATTACTTAATTCAGTACTGCATTATGTTTGGTTTAACGTTCTACCTACCAATATACTTTTACAATGTGTAGAAGGCCTTTTATTCAAAGAGAGTGTGGACATACTTCTCATTTTGAGAGGAGTACTGAAAAATTAAAATTACTAAACTACCTCCAATAAATATTCTCCAACCACTCCTCTAAAGCACAATACCCTCTTTTATCGTAATTATACCTTCAAAAGTAATTTTACTTTATCTTATCCAAACAAAAGCATATCTTGTCAACTTACTTTTCAAATATTTTTTCCAAACGTAATTATTTCAAAGGTTAAATCAAACATACACTAAGTAATTTACTAAGCAAGTTCCAAAAAGAAAAAGGATAAAGAAACACCTAGCAAGTCCTTTTTTTCTTTGTGGCCAGAAGTATCATTATGTTTATTAACAGTCTATTTGGGCCCATCAATGGACAGGTTAAGCGTACAAACCTGTTTGGGCCTCCCCATGTTTTTTGCTCGATATGTTTTCGGCCGTACGCCGTAGCCCATTTCCTTTTTGCCCCGCCTCATTGTCCTTCCTCAGTCCCCGCGGCCCGCCCATCTGTCGTTGAGTTCCCTAATTACTCTTAGGGGATTTCACCTTTCCCTTGTGGTAGATACATTTAGGCTTGTGGCTTTGGCTTGCATGCTGATTATACATATGTTGTATTTCAAGGCTTGAAGTATCATGGAATGTACTGAGTTATTTTTCCAAATTCAAGTTCCCCCAACACGGCCAATAGTATAAGCTTGCATTTATATGGGTCTCGGTCACAATGGAGCACCTGGTGGATTCTTGTTTGATCGTGCAGAGTGGTTTATTCTGAATCCCACAGTTTAGCAGGATTTAAACCTGATAGCTCAGCTTATTAAAGTAAAACACCACGTCATAACAACGAATTTGGTGTTGAACTTGAAGTAGACGGACAACTAAACCATGACTTTCTCAGAGTTTTGCTCTTTTGCTACACCAGCATTAGCAGTTTTTCAACTCAATGCATCACCGGGTCCAAATAATATAAATGTGTATGCCCATATACATGAAAACCTGGGGTAAGGTTTCTCAAAGATGAATTTCAAGTGTAAAATGAACAAGGAAAATACATACAAAAAACTATATCTTTAATTACTCACTTTGCATATAAATTCATTTTAGTTAGCATTTTCCGTGTACTAGCATTCTAGGCAATGCATTTATGTTTATATTCAATATTCAATATTCAGTATTCAATTTTCCTGCCATGTGATTGTCGGTAGGCTGCTCATAGAACCTTCAAATAACTTATTAACCAGCCCATAAACTTCCATACATGTTTCCTTTGCATAGGCCAGAGAGATATAGGACTTTGACTGCCAATACTGCCTACGTTCATATAGTCTGTCCCCCTTAATTACAGCCCCTTTTGTGTTCTCCTGCACTTTTTAAAAAGCTATACTATTTTTTAGAAAGGTCTAGATGCACCCTATATACCTGAGAGAGGGGTTCTTAACTCTTAACAAATATCCAGCATTGACATAGAGAAAGGGGTAGAAATTAAAGAAAATAAATTGAAAGGCAAAATATTTGTAGCAATGAAATTCCATCACTTTCTTAACATGTTCTTGACTTTTATCAATTGAATTATTTGGTAGAATTTGTTAACTTATATATATAATTGTATATTATAAGTTATTATAAAATGTGGCTCAAACTAAAGTAATATAATAACGTTAAATTAATTGAATCTAAATTATCTCATTCAGTATAGGTTTATAATGTGAAAAGACTAATCTTATTCAACTTCATTTATATAGTTTATTTTAAAATAACTGGTCGAAGTCATAATAAGTTGCTATCCGAGCAAACTTATAATATCAGGGGCCTATTCTAAAGAATTAATATTCAACAATATATGTAAAATATCTTGATTTAAGACTAATTAAATATTTAATTTCAAAATTAAATTAATGTATTAAACTCATAAATTAATTAAATATGCAATTTATTTAATTTGTACCTAGTAATGATAAAATTAATAGTAAAATAAATAATCTTAAATTTTAAATTAATATAATAAATCAAACATGATTTTATTAACACTCATAGTATTTATTTATTTTTTGGTTTCATATTAACACTAATATTTTAAGTAATGAATGATACACACAGAAATTTATTTATGACTTTTATCCATATGCCTCGCGACCGGCTGTTGTGGGTACCACTGGCACGTAGCATGCACATGCGCATGCGATTAAATATCTCATGATGATGCATTTTATTTCTTTTGGTTCTATTGAAGCATTGTATTTCTATTCTTCTCTTCGACAAGAACAAGAAAACTGAAAAAGAACGATGGCCATAGACATTAATGCTAATTCTAGGATCCGAAAATCACTCCTACATCATCGAAACCTTTCCATAGCCCGTCCCTCTCCCAGCACGGATTATTAATATTTTATTTTCTTAACAACCAACGATTTATGTTCCTAATTATTGACAATCATTTTATCGAAAACATATATAAATATATGTCTATTCTAATTTTTTTTATTTATAAGGACACCAAGTAGATTCACATTTATTTATAGAATAACGTAATGACTCAAATTCGTCTACAGTGTCGCTTTATCTAGGATGATTGCTTAATTGATCTCATCAACAAGAGAATTAGGCCTAACAGAAGAAGCTTGACCCTTAAAAATGGCAATTTGCAATTCAAATCCCAATTATAAAATATGTTCATATTTGGTATTTGATCATATCTTAAATAAAATTGGTTCCAACAAAAATATATATGTAATTTTTTAAGAAATGAAATTAGTTAATTGACCCCTTTCATTTGCTCCGCTTGATGCCCCAATTATCTACCAAAAAACAAATGATAATAACTTATTATAAACTCGATTCCCTACATTCTTATTTTCTTTTCTTCTCTCTTGTTTTAAAACGATCTTCCATTTTTTTTTTTTTTGAGATTCTAACCTTTTCTTTTGAATTCCAAAACAGAAAAACCTAGTTCTTGATTAATGAAAAAGAAACCAATCTACTTTTTCCCTTTTTAACTAATGAACGAATTTGACACGTGTGTTTTGATATCTATATGTAATTGTTGAAATCGTAATCTTTTTAAGTTTCAATTGTAAGTTAATACTTGTATTTTTCAAAAAACATATTTTATATTAAAAACATAACTTTAATATGTTACTGGTACAAAAATTTATATTTTAGTTATATGTGAATTTAACTTTCATAAACCGTTACTGTAAAACTTTTGCATTACTATTTTATTAATTTTTTTACTCTTATAATAATTACTTCAAAAATCATATAAATGATGTTGAATAATAGGTTAATAGTATTGATAGAATATTAAAATTAATCTCATTATATATTGTCACACTATGAAAACAATTTAATTTTTATATATTATTTTTAAAATATATAAATAATAATAATAATAAAACTATGAATTTAATTTAGATTTACTGATAATGTAAAATTTTTTTATACTGTTATTCAATCAAAACTTTCTATTTGCATAATTATTCAAGTAATGGGTGGTTATGTCAAAGAATTTTGCTGATGTGGTAATTTATGATTGAATATTTATATAAAAAATTTTTTACACTGACAGTGTATTCCAATTAAATCTTAAAACTATACTTAAAATAAATTAATTTATTATATTATTTATGTATGTGTGTCTGAGTTTGTGAGAATTATATGTAACGTTGATATGTGCTTTTATTTAAATATGTGTATGATATCTGTGTTTCACGTTTAATGCTTGTTTGTGTGCTTATAGGTTTTTGCAAATATAAAATTCCTGTTATTTCAAACTGATCATCGTCACATATTGGAGGCATAAGATAAATACAGTTACAAAAGCTTTGTTTCTGGCGATTGCGGATCATTAAGATGCTCATAAAGGTTGAGTAAAATATCAAATTAGTCCTAAAAAAAGTTATTAGATATTAATTTAATTTTTAAAAAAGTTACGAAATTAATTTAGCTATCAAAAGATTAATACAATAAATTTAAAAGATTAAAAAAATTAAATTAACTTAAAATAAATTTTAATATTTTAAAAATTAAATTGATATCATAAATCTTTCAAGGATTAAATTAATATCTACAACTCTTTTAAAGGTCAATTTAAGATTTTATTTTAAAAAATATAAAAGATAAGGGAGATTAAATTTAAATTGTTGATAATTATTTTTAGATTAAAATTAAATAATATGTCAATAATTAAAATATTTACAGTATAATTTTTAGTATGGACACACACTTTTTTTATGAGCATTTTAGATTTTTTTTCTTTTTATAACTGAGCATTTAAGATAAACCCTTGCCAATTAATTAATTTGAACAGCGGATACATGGATCTATGCGCGAACTCTTGTGTGTTTTCAGAATTCGGCACATTTGTAGGATTAAAGATGTGAGATTTATTGCACCAAAAAAATGTGAGTAATTGTTTTAAAAAATTATTTTATTATGTAAATAACTATTTAATTATATAAAAATCCTTAAAATATTATACAATGAAAAAGCTGATGAATTCATTATCCGGCAGTCAAGATTACGACTTGTCTTGGGTTTTTCTTTCGTAACTTTTGATTTTCTTTTCCATGCTTTTTGTGTCGAGGGGGCTGCAAACTTGCAATGCTTTAAGACGTCAATTTCATAAGTTATAAGTTGGTCAGAAAGATGGGTCCTCATCATCAACCCCCGCAGTTAAGACTTTACCGAATAGCAAAATCTGCTTTTCAAGAAGACAATATGATTAGCGAGGTAGATAATGATCCTCCATTTCTTTTAACAAAAGCCATGCTAGATTTGGCTGTCCCTTTCTGTTATTAACTCAAACTCATTGCACTCCCACTTCCAACTGTCACACCAAAATTGAAACCATTGAAAGCTTTTTCTTTTTTTAATTTGTTTTTTCAAAAGTTAATACGCCAAATTTATGCCATTAATGAATACAATAGGGATACCACCGAAGTGGCCAAGTATAATTGTGTTCATTTCGAAACCATTAGCCAAAAGATAATCAGTATGGGTGCATTTGGTTTAATTTTGGAAAGAAAATTTTTTAAAAAAAGATCTTTTAAAAGATAATTTTTTAGAGGAATTATTTTTAAAAAAATAATTTTTATTTGGTTTAAATATGTCAAAAATAAGTTTAATAGAATGAGTTTTATTTGGATATAATAAAATAAAATTATTTTTTATTATTAATGTGAGAATAATAAAAAAATTTCTTTTTAAAATTTTTTTTTTTAAAATAAAAAATAATCTCAAAAATACTTCCTATAAAAAATCTTCCAAAAAAAAATCTTTACATATCATATATATTAATTATTATATATTTTTATTCTAATTCTAATAAAAATCGCTATAAACCTTCCAAAATATAACCAAAAGGACACTGTATAGTCCACCGGCAGTGTGCCATACCAACTCATTGTTTTTTCTCTGTCATTAATAAAAGTTCTTTGAATTTGCTCTCAGAAGCTTTGAACAATAGTACGGAATATAATCATTATCATAACAGAAAAAGAAAAAAATTACCAAAGACAAGAACTAAAAGAAGCTTTTGAGAAAATTTACTATGAAATACTCCACATTTGAAAAAAAAAACAAAAAGAATAAAAAAAATATGAAATCAAATTTTAAAATGTTTAATATATGAAAAATAAGAAATTAATTTTCATTTATATTTTTATTAATATATCTTTAAAACACTTATTAAAAAAAACTGAAGGACAGTTCTCTCATTCAACTTTAACTCATGCTCTTTTTTTTTTTTTTTTTGATTTTAAGAGATGTAATTTGTCTCCTTACAGTTTATTAATAGAGTATAAAACTCATTCCCTTCAAATCTCATCCAAATAATTAATTATGTTATTTCTAAGGTGTTGATTAGAGATGAATAATTGTCTACCTTATTCACTTTCGTAAACCTAAACTAAAGCATTCGTGGCCATCACCAAACTAGGGTCAAACTTCGCATACGAGCAACCACATCAGTTGAAATTGATTACTAAAATCGCTTTATATTAAACTCTAATAAAGTATGCTCACATTTAAATTTGAGTACCTTTGAAAAAAATGGAAAAAAGTGACGGAATAAATGAAATTTAAAGAGAAAGGGTTTAAGCTTTACTAAAATTTTAAAAATAAATTACACATTCTAAAATTTTAAGACACAGGATGCACATGAATTCGAGTTTAAACGGGTAAACTATAATTTAACCTTACAAAAATTTGAAAAACCGTATAAGTATTTTGTAGGTTGTTGAATATTGAACGTTGAATTTGAAGCACGCCTACAGGTACGCATTTCCCGGGGCTAAGGTGGAGTAGATTCTGCAGGCGTGAGAGCAAAGGCTGGCAACATTTCCACCCGCAGTCTCAACTTCCCGAGTTCGTTTCCCTTTCCCATTCCCATTTCCCATTTTCCACCCACCGCACCATATATTTTTCCCTTTTCTAAATGCACTTCTTTTTATTCACTAATGATGCAAGAGAATCTTATAGCATGCACACCACAAAACACCACCACATATGGTGATGTGTTATTCAATTTGTAACTTTTGACTACAAATTAATCACCCCTTAATGGGCTTGTCCATACTCAGGCGCAAATCCTCAAGTTTTGGACCATTCCAGTAGTTTGATATGATAAGTATGAAGTCATAAGATCATTATAATTAATTAATCTTTGATTATCTCAATACGATTGTCTGCTTCTAATGGAGCTAGAGGCCATTGTCCCAATAAGTTATGAACAGCGACCCAGTACCTAGAGTGGCTGTTGCCGATAATCTATAAACAATACGCAGGAGGCACATTCCATACACAATTATTAAATAAGATCGAAAACAAAAGTGGAAGAAAACCTGTCGTTTTACTAGTTTAAATTTCAGTGCTTTTTTAGATGCTTTCTCCCTCACTACTCTCTGCCAAGTCTCCATTCTCTTTCTATTCTTCTATTCCCTATCGCCCCAACTGTTCCACTCCAAACTCCCATGGCATATTATTTTTTTCATTTTTATCCACCGTGCACTTTTTTTTATGCCAAGTGTAATGCATTCACAAAGAAGAAAAGAAAATAAAAGCGATTGCATGGAAGAAACTACCCCGGGTATCAAAATTGACATGTCATGCCCATTACACTAAGACATACCTAATTAGTAGTAATGAACTTGAAATAAATCAATCAGTTTAGGGCGGTTCCCTTTCTTCCGTTTTCCCTTCCTATGTTTCCGCTCCTTGGAAAATGCTTTAATCAATTAAGGAAAATAGTGGGATCGTTGGAGGTGAATAGTGATTGGCTTAATGTTACTACTTACTAGTACATTGAAACTTCAGGCTGACGACCCAACCCTGCAGCTCAGTAATGGTTGCTTTGATTTCAAGGAGAAACAATGCCACCAAGCATTCATATATAGTTAGACGGCAGGGCAATAGCTTTTATTAGAATATGACTTGATTAGCTACTTACCAACTGAATATTATGAGTTGAACTAAAAATAAAAAAAAAATAATAAGAGAGAGAGAGAGAGAGAGAGAGAGAGAATGGTAAACGAAAATTAATTGAATTGAATATTACTACTCCATATGAGTTTTCAAACAGACACGAACAAAAAGCCACACGACCCCAGGACTGGGATTTTCAGAGTGTTCGCTTCCGATACGTCATAATTGTCTCCTCAGTCCTGATGCTGACTCCTGAAACAAATAGATACATATTTCCATTAAAATTACTGAAGCTCTGAAAGGCAATTTATGTATGATTCCAACTTCTAATTAAAGCACTTGGTAGTTTCTGACGTATCGCGAAAACCGAAAACCATAATATCAAGTTGAGTATTGAGAAGTAATTAAAATGCGGCAACTTTTACTTACTACTACAAATGAAAGCATATTGCCCATAATGCCATTAAAATGAAATAATATTGTCCACACTCTCTCAGTGTGTACATGATAATAAAAAGCTAAAAATATTCTTCAATTATCATACGCATGATATTAATTTCACAATATTCTTTTAAGTTTTAAAAATTTTAAAAAGTTGAAATTCTATTGGAGTTCCTTTCCAACGGCAAGTTAGCTAGTGATGTGGTCCAAAATATGAGGCTATCCATTGAATATTTTAAAGTTTAAACCACGATATAAAAAAAGTCATTAATGAACCTTAAAAGCATAGTTGGTCTTCCATAGCTAAATTAATATTATTAAGAATATGAAAGAAAATCATATGACAAAAGAATATTAGTGTAATATAATATAAATATATAAGCATACAATGAAAATAACACTCAATTAATAGTTATTTTTTACATATTTTATTTGAGTTTATGATTTTTCATATTCGACTTCCACCCCTTCTTTCAAAAAGTATCCCTTAAAAATAATTCTTAGTTTCACTATATTTAATAAAAAAGAAAGAAAAGAAATAAAAATGACACCCAATCAAAATTTAAATGGTGCATCCAATGGAATATGCGTGGACCATGTAACGCGCCGAATCAATCCTCCCACAGCGTATGATGAGATTTTGTTTTCCTAATTAATGGAATTTGTTGTTTACGAGAGCCACGAAAGAAGGAGACAGACAGAATCCACGTGGGTAATTCGGAAATATTCAGAAGGTCAGGACCGTGATTTCGCAGCCTCATAGGAGGGTAGTATAGTAGCAGTAGTAGTAAAAATCCATTTATTATGGCGCCATGTCCGTTCCACTTCCACTCTCGTAATAATCTCATTCATTCACTCATTCATCCTTCTTCCCCTTTCTCTTCTTTTCTTTTGTGAACAGCACCCACGGCAACAACAACAAAGATGAGACCCCATCAACCACTACACCAAACAAAACCCACAGCTCCCAAAAGTTCAACCCTTTAAGAGATAGAAAGAGCACATTACTATTACAACATCTTCTTGTTCATGTAATGGCGAGTTGGTGGATGAAGTCATTGCAGTGCAAGTCAAGAGCTTTCGAAGACGTGTACCACCCTAACCCTAAAACCCTCATACCAAGTGCAAGTTGCAGAAAGAGCGTCCAAAACATCAAAGACGTTGTTGTTGACACAACCAAGCCTAAGCCTAAGCCTAAGCCCAAAAAGCCCATTCAGCCACCACCACTCCACAAACACCCAAGCTCCAGATACCCATCAGCCGCCACCACCAAACCCCAATTCGAGGACCCGAAAACCGCCTCCACCATTAGCCGCTCCCGGAGCGCCGCCACCCGCCACAGCCCTCCGGCGCCGGACCCTCGCTTCCCTTCCCTCACTGAGCTCACGGAGGGTCACCCCTCGCGCAACGTCGTGGAGATTATCTTCCATACTAGCTGGGGACCCAAACCCTTCTCGGGTCGGGTCGAGATGATATTCAAGGTCCAGAACGGCCCGCGGACGGTGTCGCGGTTCGAAGAGTATCGCGAGGCTGTGAAGTGTCGTGCCGGATCGGGTAGCCCGACCCGGGAGAGCAACTGGGAGGAGAATGCCCGGTGCGTCGCGGATGGGAATGAGGTTATGAGGTTTCACTGTTTGGGCCCCACATCCGGCGGCAGTCCGTACGGCGGAGCTTGGGCGTTGTCGTTTCCCGGCGGGAAGGGATCGGCGATCTGCACGTTCGCCGGCAGCGGCGGGGCACACGAGAGCTCCGGCGGAGGGAGGGGGAGGAGGGCCATGCTGGTGTGCCGGGTCATTGCGGGTGGGGTCTCCAAGCAACTCGGGTTCATGGAGTCGTTGTTGGACGGACGAGTTGGGTTCGACTCGGTGAGCGGGGACAACGGCGAGTTGCTTGTGTTCGACTCGCGCGCCGTGTTGCCGTGTTTTCTTATCATTTATAAATTGTAAAAAATTAAAAAAGGGGTATTTTACCGTACTACGTCGTTCTTCCTCCCTAATCTTTTCTATTTTGAAAACACTTTTCTTTTTTCTTTGATTTATTTTGGATGTACGTATGTTGATTGTTGAGGATTTGAACCCACACCTACTACTACTTCCTAGTTCCTTACTTGTTGCAGTTATCAACGCAATTCTTTCATTTTCTTTTTTCCTTTTCTTTGTGGTTGATACTTAATTACTTTTGTATAATTATTATGAGAAAATTGGGTTGATAAATGGTCACTTAAAAAAAAGCCTCCGTTGTGATTGCCCAAAAAAATGCTTCGTTTATCTGCATGATTGCCTATATTTTTTCTATTATTGATGTAGTTAATAACGTAGATAATAAAGCAAATAACTGTTGTGGAGTCGTTTTAGCTAATTTAATTTTTTTCTTACTCGTTTTATCCAATATCACCGAAGTCTTAAATGTGATTAGTGGTAGGGCGATTCAATTAGTTTTTGGGTAATTGCCGCACGGCAATGCTTGGCCGTCTCCATGTATTCTGTTGCAGTTGAAAATTCACAATACGACAATTCACATCCACGGATCATGAATGTCCCCTAGATGTTGGTCACGAGACACAAGAAGTTGCAAGCTGCATATGGATGAAAAACAGTCAACTTTTCCTGTTTGATGCTTCTTTTGTTTTCTTCCCTCTGTGACTTGATTGCCTCTGTTGCATTTAAGAAATTATTATTAAAATATAGTCGTTAGTTCTCATGCTTTTTTCTTTCCTGCAAAAAGAAATAAAACCCAGAAGGGGTTCTCTTTTAGGTTCCGTTAAAAGAGCATCCAATTAATTAAAAGTTAAACTTTTATAGACGATGGCTAATAGAGTAGAGTAGAGGGGAAGGATACAAAATCAAAGGGGAAAGACGAGAGGAGAGTAGGGGCATGGTTAATTTGCACTTGATGAAAGGAGAAAGGGTCCCACTCTTTGAAGAGCTTTACTTAAGAAAGCTGAAAATTTGGGTAAGTTAATTGGGAAGTATAGCGCAAGTCACGCAATGCGGTCCAAACTTAGCTCTAACCTTAACTTGTCTGATGACGAAATGATATGAGAAAAATTAAATGACGAATTAACTAACTATAAGAGGGGTTTTTTATTGATTTAAAATAAAAAAAGTTATTATTTTTGGATATACACCATTTCAAATTTTTTTTTTTGAAAATATCCTTTTTTTGGGATAATAGTGAATTCAATTGAAGTTGGATTGAATTTATCACTGTTTAATTTTTTTTCAGATGAACAAAAATTAATTTGGCATGAGTAGAATTCAATACTATTCACTTGAATAGTGTTGAATTTGACTTAACCTTGATCGAATTCAAGGAGGTTGCAAAATTTTGGGCGGAATTTATGGTGAATTCTAAATTTTGAGATGCATGGTGGATTTAATGTAGTTAAATGATAAAAAAAATATGATTAATTATCATATAAATATAGTTAATTGCCACACAAGATATGGCAAAACGTCATATTCACAATGGACTAGGGTCCATCCTAAAATATAACAACTATTAGATCTTACTCTCTATTCAAACTGTAAAGAAACATATGAGGATTAAATCCAGATCCGTCATTAGAGGCTTAAGAGCCGCAATATTTAATATTTAAAAAATCTATACTTATTGTTCCTATGCATGCGACTGTGAGTGTATATATATTCTCTCGTTATATCTAAAGGTGATTTTTTTTATACTTATATTGCACTAGTGAATCAAATTCATCACTATTTATTCGAAAAAAAAAAATATAAACCTATAATATTTCTTAATTAATTATCATTAAATTTGGCTAATTTATTATAATGATAATTAATTAAGAAATATCACATATTTATATTTTTTTTCTTTCGAATAAATAGTGATGAATTCGATTCACTAGTGCAATATAAGTGTAAAAAAAAAATTGCCTTTAGATATAACGAAAGAATATATATACATCTACAGTTGCATGCATAGGAATAATCAGTATAGATTTTTTAAATATTAAATATTGTGGCTCTTAAGCCTCTAACGACTGATTCGGACGTCATCCTCATCTATTTTTTTTTACAGTTTTAATAGAGAGTAAAGTCTAATAATTATCATATTTTAGAATAGATCCTAGTCCATCATGGATCCGATATTTTGCCATATCTTGTGTGACAATTAACTATATTGGCCCACCATGCACCTCAAAATTTAGAATTCACCATAAATTTTATCTAAAATTTTGCAACATCCTTGAATTCGATCAAGGTTAAATCGAAATCAATACTATTCACTTGAATAGTATTGAATTCTACTCACCCTAATTGATTTCTGTTCATTCGAAAAAAAGTTGAATAATGATAAATTCAACCCAGCCCCAATCAAATTTATTACTATTAAAAAAATGGATATTTTTCATAAAAAAAAAGGTTGAAATAATGTATTTGCGAAAATAATAATTTTTTTTTATTTGAAACCAGTAAAAAACCCCTATAAGAGTCACTATCTTTGACGGGAATTCATCTCTCATGATCCCAGCTGCTAGTTTGCTACGTTTCTTTCCTTCTGCTTTCTCTATTTTGCTTTTCAGTTTCCGCTTCCTTTATTAATAATCTTACCCATTATGATTTTTCGCCCCCAAAAAAAAGGCTTTCCCTCTTCTTTTTGTTTTTGGTCGTGAAGGGCTTTCCCCCCCAAACAACTAATTTTTTCTTTTCGCTTTAGGGCCTTCGTGTGCTTTTATCTCTTCTTGGGTGTGGGCCTGTGGCGAGTGTCCCCTCTTGTCTATCAAGCTAGCGCATACTCAGAGCGAAAGTCCATTCTGCTTTTGGATTCTTCAAACCCAATGGATTTAACACCAAAAAGCTCTTTTAGGTACATTACCATTTGGATTGTTATTCACCGAAAGAACCATATGGATTTCTCTTTTGACAAAATTGATTAGTGTCTGGAATGGTTAACGATATTTGGCCGTAAAAACTCAAGTTCTTTATCAAACAGTAATCAATCAACGTCATTCTTACTTCGGTAGAGATTGAAACGTTTACTTCACTTAAATTTTATGAACTTTCTCAAAGATTTGACGCTATTCAAGGGATGACGCTGTCGTGTTAGCTTTTAATGTTATGAGCATTCGATGATATAAATAATGAATAATAATATACATACATAATTAAAAATGCGAAAGTTTAATTCCTTTTCAGCATTGGAGTAGGAGTACATTCTTTTCCCTATTTAATAAGATTAATATTTATAAAATTTAATAACTAGTGACTAGTGCGACTTATCCAAATCCAATATCGATTAGTGTTTGATTGGGACAAAAACGGCCCCAGAAAAAGAAGTTAGAAATGACTCCTGCAAGATTCATAAGGCGCCTAGGGCACATTTCCATTTTAGTTTTTGCGATGAAAGAAATCTACTATAACATGGTGTAGCCAAAGTTATGATCTTTATTTGAATGGGGTAGAGAAGCGGCGATGAGAGGAGAGACCCAAACAGTGGGTCATACAAATTCATTAATTTGATCCGACTGTTCCTTACTACAAAGCTAAGATTGGGAATCCAAATGGGAGAGTACCCACTAAATGACACATCCCACAAATCTACATCTTCAGTGTCTGGGCTTCAACCACACTCACGAGCAGCTCTCACACTTCGAAATATTCCACCAACACATATAAGGGCTTCCCGTTCAACCGTTCACGGCCCTGTCACGTATTCATAAAAGTCATTAACTAGGTAGCTTGACTACATAAAGAACCAGTAAAATACAAGATTAAAAAGGATTGAAATAAAGTGCAGCTAGGACGAGAGGTTATGAAAAATAAAAATATTGAGAAAATCGAAACTATACGTGCCTTCAATTCTGGTAATTCGATGACACAGGCACACTCCACTACCTCTGCTCCCACACGTTCTAAAAGAACAAAAGCATCAAGACAATTAAATTAAAATTCGAAGACAACATTGACAAAGAAGCAATAAAGATTACCAAAACTGAGGCATGTTAGCATAAGTGCAGCAAAAAAGTGAAATACAAAGCTCTGCTGGCAAGAGCCGAATCTTAATTAATGAACTAGAAAGAAAAAGATCTCAGGGCCTGAACAATTAAATTAAGCTACCACTTCAATAAGAGTTCAACATATGATTGAATCACCTTCATGTGAAAAAATGTCATATTCGGTCGGTCATTCGGATATAACCATTTTCCATGTATGTTAGAATTTTCACACAAGAACTTACCAAGCAAGTCCATAGCAGCACAGAGTGTTCCCCCAGTTGCAATCAAATCATCAACCACTAAAGCACGTTCACCAGGTTCAACAGCTCCAACATGCATCTCAAGACAGTCCCTTCCATATTCCAGAATATACTCTTGAGAAATGACTTTGCCTGGCATCAAAGCAAGCTTTTGTTAGCCGAGAGAGAGAGAGTATTTTACAATAACAACTCAATCAAAGCTTAAACCCTGACAAAGCCAGAATATTGTATACATAATATTTCAAAGTTTATTTATTCAAGTAATTCTTTATAATGTGTTTCCTTTTAGTTCATGATTTCATTTAGCTATTAATAATTGTATAAATAGACTGCACATGCACCGCTTATCATTATCCATAATTTGTAGGCTGCACTTCGCAATGGGAACATATCGCAATGATTTCCTTTTGTATCAGCAGATTTAGTGTCACAGATTTATTCAGATATAAGAAACCGGATAACTCTAGACTCATACCCCACTAGCCTTGCAAGACTAAAACACAAAATATAAAGAGCAACCTCACGAACCACTTTCATCAGTCTATTGCACAGTTGCATAGGCTAGGCTGATAGGCAGGTAGGTGAAACGACAATGAATCAATCGAGAAATGTTCATAAAAATTGAGCAACATCAGAATAGGACAATCAAGTACTAAATTGGCAAAACAAGAAAAAGATGCACTAAACAAAAATAGGCAATCACTTGCCATGAACATATGATAAATAACACTATAACAGTGATACAATTAAAATAATAATGGAAGGGAGACAACAGACTAGAATAAAGGGTCCAATAATACCAGGTAACTTCTTTGGTTTCCTCAATGGAACAAACTTTGCTCCTATTGCCAATGCAATGGGAGGGCCAAAAATAAAACCCCGAGCTTCAATTCCTACAGGAAATAAGAATTCATTTATCAGAACACGATATTATGGATCAAAAATAAATGTGCTATAGCATATGTCATCTAGTTCAACACCATCAAGAAACTGTGATATAGTGCTACTGAGCTACTACTAGCTAAATATGACGGAAAGGATCAAATAAAATAAACAATTTTAGCATTTTTTATTTTTAATTGCTTCCAAGAAAATCTTTGAAGTTTTAACCATTGGCTGTAGATCATCTTAGAAGGGAAAAACAAATAACAATTACTCGGTAAAAGGGAATTTTAAATATTAGTGTGACCATCCCTAAACCCTAAAGCACTAAGTATAAGTGAAAATAAGAAGAATGGAGCTCATGAGGTGTCTTTTCTAATTAGGCTGAGTAGAGACTAAAGACAAAAATTGCATACAGCCACACCATTAGAATGCAAATAGAGGGACCATAGGTTGCCTCTGATGGATGCAAGTAACAAATGCCGTGTCCAGTAAAAAGAATCTAAGCTTAATCAAGCAAACTCAACCCCTCCTCTCCCCAGCCCAAAAAAAAAAAAAGGTTTAAAAAGAAATTAAAAAAAAAAAGTGTGGACGGGCTCATCAGTCATCACGTGCTCGCAGAAATGTAAACACGGGAGCAAACATACAAAACAACAGCAAAGTATTCTCTCATTAGAAAGGCTTCGCTACATGGATCAAACGGCATCATTGTACAAACACCCAAAACAATACCTCACCAATGCTTTTAAGAGGCAATGATGCCAAAAGACCTGTCAATTAGTAGCC
This sequence comes from Pterocarpus macrocarpus, assembly GCA_031439585.1. Lineage (NCBI taxonomy): Eukaryota > Viridiplantae > Streptophyta > Magnoliopsida > Fabales > Fabaceae > Pterocarpus > Pterocarpus macrocarpus. The sequence continues at coordinate 73,434,786 of CM062520.1, read as the reverse complement.
ACAAGTCCCAGTGCACACGAAAAAGACGAATCACACCTAGTCCAATTGTGGTCTGGTTCATTTCTATTAATACATATGAAACTTTCAAATGGGAACGAAGGCCCTACCAGCAATTCAGGTGAAAGTTTACCATTAAATTGTACAGAAGTCGGCCAGTGTGAAATGGGGCCTCTAATATTAATTTGTGCAATGGACACGAAAGCAGAAAACACTGTATGCATCACCTCGACATCTAAAATACCAAATTGTACATGAAATTAAAATATAATAGCTCTAGTTTCATGACTTCCACGCCGTGTCCTCCGCAACATATCACACCGAAGTTTCCAGCCCATCTGGCCATGATTTTTTTTTTTTGGGGGGGGGGGGGGAGGAGGGGAATTGAAAAGTAGAAAAAAGTTACCAAAAGACAACACACACACGTACAAGGGACCAAGGGAGAAAATCCAAGTACGATGCATAGTAGTATAGTATTGAGAGTCCATCACTTGCTGCTACAAGTGACATTGATACAAGTTTTACCAGGGATTTAAGAATTTGGAACAAGAAAGATGCACGGGAGTGAGTCACCAAAAAGTAAAATTGAGGCACTAGTCCACTACAGTGTAGAGGTCGAAGTCCCCACAAAATTATAATATAATGAGACCCCCCAATTTTTTTTTTAAAATTCAAAAAAGGGGGCCAGTTGAGAGTTGCGTTGCGTCAGGGTGGTCCACTTTGCACAAGTTGGAATGGATCAGCATTCACCAATGGTGGTGCATGCAAATTGAATGGAAGCACATGTCCACACGAGGAGAGAAGGAAAGGGAAAGAAGCAAGGGCCGCTCAAGAAAAAAAACTTCGAAGGCAATCAATGGGAAAACCCACTAACCAGGGCTCATAGTCAAACAATAAATCACTCCCAAAACCCACCACAGTGCCTTCCATTCCATAATGTCCCTCAAAAAGACAGCCAGAAAACTTATGCAATATACAGCATTACTGCATATTCCGCCCAACTTTCTAGCAAGCATGGACCCCACCACCTTGGAGCTATCCACAGTGTTAATAAGTGATCACAACCCCCCCCCCCAAAAAAAAAAATCAAAAACACCCCATAAGAAAAAAAAAAAAAGAGCTTTAAATCAAGTCGTTCATCCATTTTTGTTCGAAAAGAGCTTTTTTTTTCCTTTACGTTTTACCTGCAACAACAGAAATATTTTTTCCCTTATACCGTTCAACGAACAAATCGATCGTGTCCTTAAAGGCTTTGTGATCAAGCAACAGAGTAGTGATGTCTTGGAACATAATACCTGCCATTGCAACCAAACCATTAGCAACAAAACTGAGAAAATTAAAGAAAAAAAGAAAAAACACGAAGAAAAGTGACAAGCTAGCTCGTTGCCTCAAAGACAAGAAAATTTCAAAATTGAAAAACAAAACATGAATTTTAAGCTTCATGGGGCACAGATGTGGTCTGGTTTCCTAGTCCAAAACCAAAAACAAAACGCGAGAGAGAGAGAGAGAGAGAGAGAGAGAGAGAGAACGCCTATTTAGAAGGGTCTTAACTCTTCACCTCGGAGCGTTCCAGGTTCCAAACCAAACTCAAACAAAGAGATAAGTGGAACCGAAAAAAAAAAAAAAAGAAACCAGGAAAAGGGAGAAGAAGAAAACAAACCGGATTTGGGAAAATCTGGGACGACACGAATCTTAGTTTTGATGCCATGAAGACGAGGGTCCTGGTCTCTGCAAGCCGACATTACGTTGAGTAATGAGAAAGAGAGAGAGAGAGAGAGAGAGAGAGAGAGAGAGGGAAGAGGAAAAGAAAGAAGAAAATGGAAGTGGCAGTGAGGGAGTGAGTGTGGGCGAGTGAGTTCAGTTGTGTGCGCGATCGATCTTTATAAAGAGGGAGCGAGTGACTGTGCGTTGGCAAATGGTGAAGAACCCAAACTGATTGGCTTGATCTGGCTATGCACAAGCTCAAAGAAATTAGTGTGAGACAGAAAGAGAGAGAAGAACTTGCAGCGAGAGTTCGTATTAAGCTAAAAACGGTAGAGATGTTTTATTATGAGTGATTATTTAAAAATTAATTATTTTTAAAATATTTTAGTCATCAATTATTTTAAATTTATAAATTAATCCAAACACACAAAATAACAAGGTTCAAATGGAGGGGGAAAAAAAGATTACGAGGTCCTCATTATTCCCATCCTTCTTGTCTTACGGATTAATATTTGATTTTAATTTAATGCACATCCTTTAGCTATATATTATTAAAATACCGTATAAATTTAATTATTATTTGGAAATGATTTTTGTGATTTTTTTTGAAAAAAAATCAACATATTGTTATTAAAAAATTGTGTGTATATATTAATAATAAGTCAAGGTAAAATTTATTGTTCAGTTAATCATTGATTTTATTTATATCAATTAGTTAAACATTTACGTAAAAAAAAAATTGTGATATTCTTTCATTTAAGAATTTTAAAACAATTTATAATGTAAAAGCAAAGATATTTTAACATCTTTGCGGAAAGGGTTTATCTCTGATTAAGAAATTAATATAAGAAATTATGTATTGAAAACATTTTTAAACTTTCGATGCATTGAATGCATTAGAAGCTCCAACACCTTTTCTTAATTTTTTAACTAATAACCTTAAGATATTGGTTGGCAAAATCTTTTAGTAAAAATGTTGGATGTAAGTTAATTAAAACTAGAATAAATATTTTCTTAATCTTAATATTTTAAAAATGTCATTAATTTAGTTATAAAAAAATTGACATTAATTTAATTTTAATATTTTAAATTTTCAAATCTATTCTAATTTTTAGTCAAATGATCAGTAACTTCTACTATAATTCCTTCTATTTAACACATTAACGTATTATTATATTATTTATTTGTCTTTCTTAATTGATAAGAGAAGACAATTTTTCCTTTATCAACTTGAAAATAAAAAAATTAAAAATTTAAATTTTGTCATTTAAATCACTCAATATCAATGCAAATAAACTCTTGATTCCTCGTTTTCTAGACATCTAAATTAGCATAAGTAAACTTGGCCGTGCATGATGTTGAAGGCGGAAGTCATTGATTATTTGACGAAAGAATAACATTGATATCAAGTATTAGAGTTGAATTGATATCAAAAGATTTTTTCAAAATAAAATTAATATCAATTTTAAAATATTAAAACTAAAAAAAATCATAGTGATGATTAGTGTGTTTAGCTTATAGTTGGTAAACCATGATGTGGCATGATTAAAAAGCAAACTTTTTGGTTTGCATTTTGCAAATATAACTTAATATAATTTTGTCAAATTTAACTCAATATAACGTAATATAATTTTGTCAAATACTTTAAAATAAGTTAAAACTTATTTGCATTTTTTGAACTATAATTTGGACTCTCTCAATATCATAGCAAACTCTCAGAATGATTTAATTTTAATGCATGTAAAAGTCTATGTGCATGTATGGATTGCAGTTTGTATCCATCAGAAGACCTTCTAAGAGAAGAAAAATGACTTTGTACAGTAAATAGTAATGTTTAGTTTAACTTCTTTCATGTAGTGTTTGTACAGTAAAAGGCCTTTTGGAAGAAATATCTTTGAGGTTACTTTTCATTCTAAAAAAATACCTTTTAAAAAGGAATCTTACTATTACTCTCACATCAACAGCTAAAAGTAATTTTATTTTATCCTATCCAAACAAAAATCATTCTCCTAAACTTACTTTTGACATATTCAAACCAAATAAAAATAATTCTTCTAAAAGACCTTCTTTTAAAAGATCTTCTCCCAAAAGTTATATTAAACGGATCCTATGTTGTCCACCTGATTTTTTTATACAAATAATAATATGCTTTTTATATCATTAAAGTAATTAATTTTTATCAGAATTATCTCAAAATTATGAATATGATATTATATTATTAATTGACCATGTAAGATACTTTACATTAATGATATATAAAAATTAATTTATGATGATAATAAATATTCAAATTTTAAAATTATTCTTTTACAGAAGAAGTTTTATACAATGAATACTGTCCACACAATATTACATAAATTATCATTATAAAAACTCATAGTAAAACAAGAGATGTCCGAAATTTGTAAAATTCTTATTCTTTTAATACTACAGTAAAACACAGTTAAAAATATTTAAAAGAACTTATTTTTAAAAAAGAAATACCTTTTTAAAAAAATGTGCTTATTTTTTAAAAAATAAGTTGATCCCAGTGAGCCTTAATACATCGAGAACCAAAATTAATATTAATATTAATATTAATATTTTTCCTTCAAAAAGTTATAAAGATGATTACTACTTTTGATGATAATTTATTAGAGTGATTAATGAAAACGATAAGATTTTTATGAGATGAATACGGTGTCAAACAATACATCAATTTATTAATGTTGAAATTGCATTATGACATGAAAAATTGTTGGTACATATTAGGATAAGTCGCATCTAAATATTTGCTAAAATAATATAATTACAATGCAAATATATAGAAAGACTAGTAGAATCGAGCACAGTTGAATATTAAAAACATACCGATTTAATATGTGTAAATATATATAAGTATCGTTGATATTCTGCCATTGTAGATGAAGAATATATATATATATGTCAAAAAAAATTAATATACTATTAGTGTAAAAAGAGTTTATATAATTATTTAATCATGTATTGTTATATAGTAAAAATATTTAATTAAACTATCTATTATCTTAAAAGATCTTGTAAAAAGAAGTATGTGATTGAATGATTATATAAAATTCTTTTATATTGATAGTATATTAAAATTAATTTTTCTTTACATATCTACTGATAATCAATAGTACTAGAGACTGGATGAATATTCCTATGCTAAATTTTGATATTCATTTGCCCTCATTGTTCGAAATAGAGGTTTAATTTCAGTATAAAATAGGATAGATATTTATATTATCTATATTTCAAGTTTAAAAAAGATTCTCACATAAAAAGTATGTTAAAATATAAAATTATTCACATATCTTTATTGAAAAACTTAAATTTTTGAAAAAGATAGTTTATAAAAATTTCAACATCCAAAGTCATAATTTTTCAATGTATATATTATATAGCAATCTACACTATATTCTCCCTTCAGAATAGCTAACAATTTTTAAAAGCCATACTAAAATATACGCAGAATCAATCATATCTAAGCAGAATATGCAATTTTTTTAATAAAATTTTGTCATTATGTCTCATATAGCCAAATTATTTCTCTCTTCATTGCGTGATGAGGTTATACATTTTTCTATCATTTTAATGAGAAATTAATGTGATCAATATGTTTATCAATGTTGTTCATGATTTGTTTTAGTCTATCGTAACGTGGTAAATTATAATTCAAATTTCAATTAAAAAAGTCGTCTATATTTAAGTATTTCATAATATTTAAAATATAATTACCTCTCATCGAAAGATACTCATAGTAAAAAAAAAAAAAAATTGTTCATAATTTGTGAATTAATACATGTTTTTTTAACATGTTATAATTTTCTTTGAAAATGGATTGCTATATCGTATATGAGGATTTTAAAAAAAAAAAAATGTCGTTCACAGACTGTGAGGTTTGTTTCTTTAATACTTGTTACTTATATTTTTTTAATTTCCTTCTATATAATATTTCTGTAAATTAATATGATTTTATTTCTTATATACTGTTAATGTATTTTTTATAATTTTATTTGACTTTATCTTGAAAACTTATTTAATATAAAAGATTATATTAAAATAAAAGAGTATATAAAAGATTATTAAATAACATAATAGTATATTATTAAATATAAATGTAAAATATTTTATAAATTCTAAAATAAATATTCTTTATAGTCTTAATATTTTAAAGTTTACATCAGTTATGCCTTAAATTTTTTTTAAACATCACTAATATCAATTTCATTATTCTATTAAATAATCGTATTTTTCCATTTTCAATATTATATGTGGTTTCTCAACTTTATTTCTGCCAATTTGGATACAGAGAAAATAAGGGATTTGGATTTATTTATATTGATACTTAAAGATTTATATGAGAAAATTTTAATTTATATTTTATATTTTAGCATCTTTTATTTTTAAGTTGATGAGATGAAAATTATTTTTTTTTATCAATCAAAGAAGATAAATAAACTGTTATATAGTAATGCACTAATGTATCAACTGGGATAAATTATAATAAAAATTACTTATAATATAATAGAAGAATAAAATTGATGTAAAAAATAAAAATGTCAAGAGTAATTTAATATCATAAAAAATTTTATAACAAAATTGATATCAACTTTAAAATATAAAGATTTAAAAAATATTTACTCAAAATATTATGTCAACAAGCTGACTAGTTGAGCGAAGCGATTGAGAATCTGTTTCAATAGCACTTATAGCACCAAGAAATTAGATGAAAAGAGTCCAGCGGACAGTGATTTTAGCTTCTTTCTCCTATTAGTGGTCCACTCCACTATGGTCTAAGCAATGAATGGAGATTAAAGTTGCTCTCCCCCTAACAGATTATATCATTTTTTAAAGATAAATGAAAAAACGTCGGTGGACTCGTAATTTTTGATAATACAAAAATAGCAATTCATAATTTCATACGAACGTACAAAAACAATAACGCACTTTTTCCCCCTTTTATTCGTTAAAATAATGCCCGCACCATTGCAATTAAGTTATCATCTACCCGAAGCATGACACTGATGTATCCTTGCCTCCCGTGTACGCTGCATAGCCTACATTATGCATTGCCACTTTCGTGTATGAGACAATATTCTGCCGAATACCAATAGCAATAGGAAAATTGTCCTTATTTTGGGGGGTGTTTTTTTTTAATATGGTATTTGGATGGAAAAGTTACAAAAATATGGGAATTGGGAGGAATTCATGCGGATATGAGATTTAACAAAATCAAAATTTCTGATTTCAGAAAATGTGAAATCGGAAATTCTGATTTCAATTAAAATAATATTTTATTTTTTGTCTGGAGGATGGAAATTGGGAGGAATTTACGCGAATATGGAATTTAATAAAATCGAAATTTCCGGTTTTAGAAAAGGTGAAATCGGAAATTTCGATTTCAATTAAAATAAAATAAAATATTATTTTAATTGAAATCGAAATTTTTTATTTCACCTTTTCTGAAATCGGAAATTTCGATTTTGTTAAATTCTATATCCGCGTAAATTCTTTCCAATTCCCATATTTTAGTATATATACAATCCAAATATCATATAAAAAATAAAAAACCTATTTTGGGCGCTTTGTACATATTTCTAAATATTATCTTTTATATAATTAATAAGTTGCAGTGATAGTGAAAATGTAATTTCAGTAAACTTTGTCTTGAAGGTGGGACGAATTTTACCCTAAGCAATCCCAACCGTCACTCTAGGAGTGCTCTATTTAATCATTACATTTGGCACTAAATTGTATGAAGTATTCTTTGAAAAAATGTATTTTTAAACAAAACTGTAGTATTGTATAACAAATTAATAAATTACAATTTGGAGTAACAAAATGTCTTTCGAAAAAGACACTACAAAATGTCTTTTCTTTTTCCTGAAAGTGCTGTAAATAATATATCCATTCACATTTTTTTTTTCACTTAATATACTAGTATGTTAGAATCCCACGTTAACAGTAAGCATGGCTTTTGATGGTTTTTATATGTATTCGGATAACCTTTCTCATATGAGCTAATTTTTAAGATTGAGTTAAGTCCATTTAATTTTAAGATGGTATTAAAGCATATCTTATACTTTATATTAGGCCATTTACAAATGTCAAGTTCTATAAACTTTATGCTCTAGATGTTCATTTTTAAACGTGAAAGGTGTGTTAAAATTCCACATTGACTATAGATATGGCTTTTGATAGTCTTTATATATACTTGGATAATCCTTCTTTCATGAGCTAATTTTTTAGCTTAAGTTAGGTCAATTAAAGTAGTGTGATGCCCATTATTTTTTGTATCTCAGTGTTTTGAGAAATGATCTATTCCTATTTTATTTTATGTTATTTCTTTTTTACTTAATTAGAATGTCTAGAGCTGTAATTAGATTGAATTGATCCAACGAATCTGAAAATTCAAACCAAACCAATGGAATTGGTTTACATCGATTCGGACAATCAGTTCATTTTTAAGGTGGAACAAAATCAAACCAATTATTATTGATTCGATTTCGAATTTACGATTTTTCAATCCAATTACCCAAAAATCTAATTTGATCACTCAATCAACTTTTTTTTTATATTTTTAATATTTTAAAGTTTTACACTTAATCAAATTGGTTTAGTTCAGAGTTATTAAAAATATATATAAAATTTAAACTAAACCTATCTAATTATATTTGATCGATTCAAACCGCAAGCATGCCATAGAGTGTGAACGATGATTTTTACTTTTTTGGAATGACAAACTGGCAAAGAGGCCGAGGCCCGTAAATTGACACCACCATAAAACTATCAAAAGTCTAAATTATTATAACATACAAGTACATGAAAAAAAATAAAAATAATGAACATATAAGAATTGTATTGATTAACCCAAAAAAACAAAAAAAGAATTGGATTGAAATCTTAAAGTGCAATATTCTCCAGAAAAGGCGCATAAATATAATTTAATTCAAATAAACACATAAATATAATATAAAGAATTTACTTTATCGATAAATTAAAAAGACTCGCCATTTAAAATAACAAAAAAAAAGTTGTTACATGTTAAAAATACTTCATAGTTTATAATAATAAAATTTATATGATAATCTCATAAAACAAAGTATTAAACTTTCTCTTGTCTTATATGGCACTAAATTACAAATATTTTGACTGGTATTGGTGCCTTATCCAGCTAGACACCGGAGAGCACTTGTAACGAAGCCAAGTACCGGAGCCAGTGCAGTCAATTGCACATCTCTACTGTACTGTGTACACAATCTGTGACTACCCCATCTCAATCTTTGTGTATCAAGGGTTGCTTTCAAATCTGCCTAGCAATATTCTGTGGGCATCTCTCATCCCTTTCCCATTAACCAAAATATCCCCTTCTCTTTGGTCATTCAACATTGATTTATTAATTCCATCCGCCTAATTATAACAATTCATGAAGCTGTGAATAAGGACAAAATATATTTTAATTGGAACCTTTTGCATTGCATACCTTAAATTGAAGACAGTGACAGGAGACTCCCTCGGTTATTGGCTTCAATATCGTGTAACTTTAATTAGTAGCACCATCTTGTAAGCTGCGAAGCCACACATTAATTGTCCGCTTTGTTTAGCTGCGCTTTCCCGTAGATAATTTCAAATTATAACAATATGTGTAATCATATCTTATAATTATATATTCACTTGCATCATAGAAAAGGGAAAGAGGAGGCTGATCAGTAAGTATGTGTAGAACGAGAACTTTGCTGGATTCTGGAGCCGGCACATGGCATTAAAAGTGGGGAAAGCTAGGAAGAATCTGCCTTCTACACACCCTTAATGCAAAGAATCTTTCCGGAATAGACCCTTCGCTACATGCATATGGCATATCTAATCTAATTATCTATATACGGAGATAGATATTTTACGATATTGTTCTGTACATTGTTTACCCATTTTCTCGACATAAATAATTGGTGCTTGTCTGTGGGTTTGGCCTGTCCAAAGATTTGTGTTCTATCAGATCTATTCTTGTCAACGAACACTTATTATTTTCTCTAATAAAGTAATTAGTCATAAGTATTATATATTACATTGGGTTACAATGGAGTGGACTCCAATATTTTTTATTTTGGTACATGTATAGACTTCAATATTTAACAGTTCACATGCTTCGTATTCATGTATTTTCTACTACCATTGTATATGACAGAACTTTGGTGGTTGTCAGATTTTTGGTGATAATATATTTTGACATTGTTAAACTCAATTAATTTTCATAATAATTATCTTAATAGTTACACTTTCATGTGAAAAATGATGCTCATAATAATCTATAATTAGTTAATGATATACAATATTTTACACAAATAAACACTTAAAGTTACACTGCTTACTCCAAACTGCCGAGTCCCTAATTTGAGAAGAAAAAGACCAAGGAAGAGAGTCGTACTGCTTCTTGTACATAAACTTGGCTTTGTAAAGTCCAAGAAAATTTTTTGTACTCGATAATATTGTAGTTACAACTTACGTGTCTAAGTTTAGGCAACTAAAACTATTTTTATATTAAAGTCAAACAGAAGCGCTCTTACAAAACTTATAACTATATAAAAACAGGCATGCAGGTTTTTGACTTTATGTCATGAGGATCATGATCAGAGTTCTGTACTTTCAACGTCCTTTTTCTCCCTCTCTCTTATTAAAGAAACAGAAACAATCTGCCAAACAGATCAACAGGAGACGAGAAATTCTATAATTTGTTATAGTTGGGAAAAGGGTGGGGAATGGACATTCGCAATTCAATCTTGAAACAAGCCATCAAGCCCATTTTCAGCTTTGCTCGTTTTGCATTTTAGTGAAATAAAAAAGTAAAAATATATCTTTTTAAAACACTTTTCTTAAAAAAATAACATTTTTTCTTAAACCAAACAAAAGCTTGCTACTGGCCGCAAATCTTGCTGTCTGCCTGGGCGGAGTAAAGCACAGGCAACTAGATACGCACCAAATACTATAGAATACAGCATACACAGACACATCAATCTCTTCTTTTGTTTTTTCTGCAAGTCGTGCGAGGATTCTCTACACCACAACGACAATGAAGAAATGTCAATGACAATGAAATTTTCTCATGAAACAAACAAGCCATGATGTATCCATTATCCTAATCCAATACACGAGAAGAAACAAAAGGATCACAATTAGTTATCCGAATGGCCGAAACTGGAGTTGGGTTTGAGATGAGGCTTCACTTAGGCGAGGAAAAGTTACAGTTCCTAATTGAATTAAATTTTGGATCCTTAATTCTTATTTTTACAATTTTTTGTCAGTAAGAAATAAATTCCAGTGAATTGATTTAATATTTAAAAATATGAGACTAATTTTGATGCTCTAACAGTATAAAATATTTAATCATATACTTTTATTTATAAAAATTTTAAGATAATCAAAGATTGAATCAAATATTTTTGTTAATATAATAATATATGATTGAATATTTATATAAAAAAATTTTATATTGACAGTGTATCAAAATTAAATTTTAAATATATTTATCTGAAAAGTTATTTAAATATAATAAATAGTTTTTGGAATAATATAATAAGAATGAATTTTAAATGGATAACTATTGAAAAGATATAAATCTATCTCTTTTTTATTATTATTTTAACAATTGTTCAAGTAATTTTAGGTTAGGATTCAAACATATTATAAGTAAAATTTATTTTAGATTGCAGTTCATTTTAATTATGAACAATCACTTTTAGGTACTGTTAAGTTAAATTAAAGTAAGTTAATGTGAAAAATTTAATTATTAATAAATTGACTGTGAAAGAACTTATTTTAAAATTAAGTTGATTTAGATAATATAATTTAATTATGATGTATTACTTGTGTAAAAAAATTAGGCCAACATCTATAAAAAGATTTTTTTTTTAATAAATTTATGAGGAGAAGTTGAGATGAGTAACATTATATAAAATAATTTTTTAGTTAAAAAATTATTTTTTATCAAAAAAAAATGAAGCAAACACTTCCTAAATATTGTTTGAGACCAAACAAGATTTTATCTCAAATACTCCAAATATGTTTATCATAGTTCTAAAAATCAGATTGGAACAACTTGGTTGAACAAAGAACCAGTTAGACGTCAAATTTGGTTATGCCCAAAAAACCATCACTTTGAAAATCAACCTCAAACTGATAAATTGGACAAACTACACAGGTTTTATTGATTGAATGATTGTCCATTTTTTTAAAAAAGAAAAAAATGTAAGATTATAATTTGATCATCAATGATGAAATTAATAATTTTATTAGTTGGCTAATTCAAATATTATTAAATGTCTTACTCTTGTAAAAAGAGTCTAAAGAAGATTATTATAAAGTAATGTGATATATGAGAATTTATAGAAGTCTTTAACAGTAAAAAAGTTTTAGTCTAAGCAATTTGAGACTTTTTTAAGTATTTTATAATTATCTTAAGAGTAAATAAAATGAGATTAATTTTGATATACCATTAATACAAAGGAGTTTTATACTATTATTAGCCTGTTTGGTTCCAAGTTTGCAATGGCCAGAAGGCTTTCTAAGAGAAGGAGAATGACTTTGTACAGTAAATGGTAGTGTTTGGTTTAACTTTTTTCAAAGAAGACCTTTTAGAAGAAGTATCTTTGAAGTTATTTTTTATTCTAGAAAAAGACCTTCTGAAAAGGAATCTTACTATTACTCTCACATCAACAACCAAAAGTAACTTTATTTTATCCTATCCAAACAAAACTCATTCTTCTAAAAGACCTTTTTTAACATATTTAAACCAAACAAAAATTATTCTTTCAAAAGTAATTCTTCTAAAAGGCCTTTTTTTATAAGACCTTCTTTCAAAAGATCTTCTCTCAAAAGTGAAACCAAACGAACCCTATATAATCATATATTATTATTTATAAGACTTTTAAGATAAAAAAAATTGAGTTAAACACTTTTAGAAAAACTCTTAGATAGACACTTTCTACTATGTCAATATTTAAACATTCCATTCATATTTTGATATATAAAAATAGTGACACACGCATCTAACCCTCACTAATACTATAGAGCTTATTAATTGACATTTATTTTATTATATCTTCCTACTTATTATATCTATCTGCTAATAATTATTAATATGATAACATAATAATTAACATTTTTAAATTATCTTTTAAAAAATTACTTTCTCAATATTATCTTTTACGTTAACAGAGAAGTTTGAAAAAGTGTATCGAATTATTAATAATAGTAATAATAATAATATCAAAATATAAAAAATAGATCATCGATTTGAATTCTATATGTCATTGAATACTCTATGTAATTCATCAAATAATAATTAGCTAAACGCAGTTCAATTTTTTTTTTCAAATATAGTTCAATTTGATGATCTCTTTTTACAATTTTTTATATTTTTATTTTTATTAAATGAATGTAGTATCTTTTCAAACACATTTGTTACCGTAAAAAAATAATTATTATTTAAAATTAATTATAATAATATAATGAAAATTTAAAAATATGTAAAATTAATTAAAATCATAAAAATTCGACTAAAAAAATTAAAATCATAAAAATGTTAATTATTATATTATGATATTTAGTAATTATTATTAGAGAGATATAATAAATAGAAAGATATAACATCAATTAATAAGCTCTATATTGATGAGAATTGGGACATGTGAACCACTATTTTCACATATGTCAAATTATGAATGAGATGCCTAAATAATGATGTGGTAGAAAGTGTCTACTTAATAATTTCTTACACTTTTATTAATATAGGAATATATAATTGAAGAAATTTTAGAATAGGCACTTCTTATCACAAGCATTTAGACACTCCATATATATTTTAACAAATGAAAAAATGATGGCCCAAGTATCTCATTTTTCATTAATACTATTAACTTATTAATTGCTTTCTATTTATAATATCTATCTATTAATATATAATTACTAATATCCAAATATAATAATTCAAACCAGTTTGCAATTAAAAATTGAAGCCTACTTTTGTATTATTTCTTTAGAGGCAGTACACCCTAACGTTTCTTAAAATTTAAATCTGAAATAAAAAATTATAGTTTGTAACCGAACAATTACAAAGTTAAGAACTTTTTTGTTTTTTAACGCGAAGTTAAGACATTAATAGCGCTAGTTGAAACGTAAATTAATTAGTAATATTTAATTAATTTAATATATTTTCTTGAATACATTTGTTAACATAAAAATAATCATTATCATTATTATTATTTAAACTGAATTATAATGATTTAATAAAAAATAATTAAATAAATAATATACATCTATAATTTTTATTTTATATTACATCTTTAAAAATAAATAATTAATAATAATAATTTAAAAAATAAAATGTTCAAAAGTAAGTTAAAAAAAGATAATTTAGAAAAAATAATTATTATATTTTGATATAATTATATGATAATAATAAAAATACAAAATATAAGACTATTTTTTTTACGTATTGTATAAGTATGTTACACAGTGATACTTTAAGTTTTTTGAAAGTTTATATGCAGGTATATATTTAGTAGTTGAATAGTTTAATGATAATTTAATGATTTAAAGATTTACAAAAAATAATTATTATATTTGGATATTAGTAATTATTAATAAATAAATATTATAAATAAAAAATAATTAATAAATTAATAGTGTTTATTAACAATGACACATATAAATTATTATTTTTATATGTGTCAAAATATAAATAAAGTACTTAAATACCTATACGATAGAAAATGTCGCCCAAAATTTTTTTCATATAATTGAATGTTTATGTTGTAAGTATATAAAAATTAAACTCAAAATAAATTAAATTTAATTAATATGTATTGATAATATAAAATAATTTTATATTATTAATTAATAAAAATAAAAAAATAATAAATTATAATAATTTTTTTATTATAATAAATAATTATTTATATAAATTAATATTTTTTATTATTTTTATTAATTAATAATATAAAATTATTTTATATTATCAATATATTTAAATTAAATTTAAATAAATTTACCTTTAAAAAGTTTTAAAGAAACGGATGCACGCGTTGTTGGCACTGGCACGCTTGGTTCCACCTTGTTGGTGTCAGATTCTGACGTGGCATAAGTCTGGTCCGTTCATCCAATTTTTGTGCGGTTGAGATCTTCTCGCCCGTCCAACCGTCGACAACTCTGACTGGTGCTAACAATGACCCATTTTTGTACAATTGTTGTCGCTAAGAATCGGCCTTTTTTTTTCTAATGACCATTTTGCCCACAACTGCATGCTGCTTTACAAGTAAAATTCATCTCCTCGGCATTTTGTTTGTTACTCTCGTTTCCATCTTTTTTAAATAAGATATTAATACTCCTTTGTTATTTAAAATTGGTTACGAATAGATTGTTATTTTAAGCAAATTTTATTTGCAATGTTCAGACTTCAAATCTTAAGATTTATATCTTAAAAGAATCTCACTTAATTGTCTTTTTTTAAAAAAAATTGTATGAATAATTTCTGAAAGTTAAAAAATAAACACTAATTGTACCAAAAAAAGTTATAAGATATAAACTTTTGTGTTATAAGATAGAATTAATTTGTTAATTAAAAAATAATTCACAGCTAACTTTATGTGAAACAATATATTTGCAAAATCATATAATATATACATCATTTTAACTATTAAAAACATATAATAACCACGTAAAAAAATATATAATATCACTCAACTGTTATTTAGTGATTTGCATAAGAATATGTTAAAAGTGTGCAGTTATAAATTCGTGCAAGTATTCTTACTTTAATGATGCTACTTTTTTTTTTTCAGCACAAAAATAATGTTACTTTTTCTTCCTTCCTTTGAGGCTAAAACGTTGCATTGATGGCTTAGGATTAATTGTTAAAAAATTTGCACTGAATATTGATATTTAGCACTAATTGTTAATTCGATTAGTGGGCTAAATTAAACCTGATCTAATGTAAGAAACATACTTAATTTACCCCATTTTTACCAGTAAACTGCACAACAAAAATTGGAGGACAAGAAATGACAGTATAGGAGTAGGGGCCGTAAGAGAGAAGAGGAGAGGGTCTTTCCCAAACAGCCAACCCTAAAATTTTGTTGATAGTAGAGAGAGAGGCCTATGCGTATGTCTGCGGACTCTGAACTGTTTCTTGTGGTACGTAAATTGGGAGGATCTTCGCTGGAATATAGTCCACAGATTTTGTTGTCCCCACTTTCCCCATCACTTTGCTTCACCCGCAACGCAACCATCACAGCCACCCTAACTTCTCATATTTCTTCATTTGCCTTGTCCTACTTTTACCTATATGAATAGAAGATTATTCTTTTATCTGCAACAGAAGAACTTCCTTTTTCCAGATATCACATGAAATATTATATATTAACATGTGTATAAATATTAAAATATTTATGTAACAAATCGAGAAAAATATATTGGATACTTGTGCAAGAGAAATGTTATATATGATGTTAAATTTCGAGGTACAAGACTAAATTTAAGTAAACTTGTGTAGAAGATATTAACATGTAAACAATCTAGAAGAAATGAATGAAACATGTCTTATTACTGGTGTGAGGTACATATTTATACAAGTATGAGAGTGCACCCTATGGAAGAGTGAACTAGATACTATGTGATTATAGCTTTTACTAAACGGTTACAATCGTCTCTTAGCTGTCATTCTAACTAATTCCAACGGTAATATGTAACAAACAAACTAACTGAGATGTCCTAATACTCCCCTTCAAGTTAGGAAGTAAATGTCTTTAGTTCCCAACTTGGACATGATTGATTGGAAAGAGGCAGCAAGTAGAGCTTTGGTCATAAGATCAGCCAATTGATTTGGTTTTTAACATGAATTAGCTTCAACAGTCTTGATTGAACTATTTCTTGAACAAAATGATAGTCAATATCTATGTGCTTTGTTCGTTCATGAAAGGTTGGATTAGAGGCAATGTGAAGAGCAATTTGGTTATCACAAAGCAATTTCACAGAGCCTATTGGAACTCCAAAGTCCTACAGTAGCTTTACGAGCCAATTAACTTCACTAGCAACATTAGCCATTGCCCTGTATTCTGCCTCAGCTGAAGACCTACCCGTTGTTGGTTGTTTCTTGGACTTTCAAGAGACCAAGCTCTCCCCAAGGAACACACAATATCCAGAAGTAGATTTTCTAGTATCAAGGCAATTACCCCAATCTATGTCAGCATATGCAGTGAGGTTTAATTTAAGGATGAGTTTGATAGAAAAAATAATCCTTGTCCTGGAGAGTTCTTCAAGTATCTAAGGAGGTGATGCATAGTAGCAAGATGAGAAGTGTGATGCTTGGAGACATATTGGTTGAGCTTGTTAATGTGAGGTAGGATAGTCTTCCTATTAGTCTCCTGTACTGAGTTATTTCTGTTAATGGTTATCCATTAGATTGACTTATCTTGAGGTTGGGATCCACGGGAAGTCCTACAGGTTTGCTGGCCCAAAAACCCATTTCATCTAACAAAGACAAAGTATATTTCCTTTGGGAAAGGAAAATACCAGTGGAGGACTTGGCAATATCAAGTCCAAGAAAATATTTAAGAGAGCCAAGATCTTTCAGTTTGGATAAGGATTGTAAAGTGTGTTTAACACTAGTTAAGGCAATTAAGTCTGAACCAACTAAGATAATATCATCTATATAGACAAGAAGAATCATTAAAGAGTTACTCGAGCCTTTGTAAAAGAGAGAGTAATCACACTTAGATTGACTAAAATCATGTGTAATGAGAGCAGGAGAATTTAGTAAACCATTGTCTAGAGGCTTGTTTAAGTCCATAAATTAATTTGTTTAGTCAACATACAAGTTGCTCCCCTTCATTATGAACTCTATTTGGGGAATATCCCATAGGTAATTGCATGTATACTTCCTCAAATAGGTCACCATTGAGGAATGCATTATTAATGTCTAATTGTAATATATGCCACTTTTTAATAGCAGATATAGATAATAAAACCCGAACAAGGTTAATTTGGCAACAGGAGAGAAGGTTTCTAGATAGTCAATGCTAGCTTGTTGGGTAAAACCTTGTGCAACCAACCTTGCTTTGTATCTAGAAACACTTCCATCAGGATTATATTTAACTTTATAAGTTCATCTACAACCAATTGGTTGTTTTCCAGATGGTAATGTCACAGTTGACCAAGTATTATTGCTTTCCATAGTATCTAACTCCTCCTTCATGACTTGTTGCCATTCAGGGTGTTTGACAGCCTGATGAAAAACTAAGGTTCATATATGGTGTTCACTTTGGAAATGAAGTGATGATAGGCGAGTTGAACTTGGTGATAAGACAAATGTTGTGAGATAGGATATGTGGTTGTGTTTACAAAATTGCAGTGATAATCATTGAGATAAGCTAGGGTTCTAGTAGGTCTAGTTGACCTTCATGGAGGAGGAGTGGGTGAAGGTGAAGGTTGAGGTTGAGGGTTATGTTGCTATAATTCTAGAATATCTATAGAGGGAGATATAATGGGAAGAATAGTGGAGGGAAAGGGATCAATTTGAGTGTTGCTGTGTGATTCAAAATGAAAGGGAAAAATATTTTCCTAAAAAATTACATCTCTGGAAATTTGAAAAGATTTGGTAACAAGGTTATAAACTTTATATCCTTTAGGATAACCAATGAATACACAGGGATATGCTCTAGCAGTGAATTTGTGTCCGGTAAAGGGTAAGGTCAAAGTGTAGCATAGGCTGCCAAACACTCTCATCATGCTATAATCTAGTTTAGTCTGATGTAACTTATAAAAAGGTATATGATATTGTAGAATAGGAGAAGGTATTCTATTGACAATGTAAATATTTGTTGCTATACATTCACCCCAAAAAGTAATAAGAGCTTTGGACTGAAAATATAAAGCTCTAGCAACATTTAGCAATTGTTGAAATTTTCTTTTTACCACTGCATTTTGTTGTGGCCTCTCAACACATGAGAATTGGTGCTCAATACGTCTCTCAGCCAAGAAACTAGTTAAGCTGAGCTCTTTGGCATTATCAGATCTCAAGCATTTAACAGTAATGTTAAATTGAGTTTTAACTCAGAAAATAAATTGTTGTAGTAATTGAGTTGCCTCAGATTTGGTTTTTAATAGATGGAACCATGTATATCTGGAATGATCGTCTCCAATGCTAAGGAAAAATCTATGACCAGCATGTATGGGTGTCTGAAAAGGTCCCCAAATGTCACAATGAATGAAATCAAATATGTGAGAAGTAACATGATTATTTGCATGGAAAGATAACCGCTTCTGTTTGGCAAGCGGACATATAGTGCAAGCAGGGATATAAGGAAATTTATTGTTGCATATATTGAGATGTTCTCTAAGTATATGCATTCTTTAATCAGAAATGTATCCTAATCTAGCATGCCAAACATCTACAGAGATTTTATTAGCTAATTTTTAACTTGTCCTAACATATTAATAGTAGATGATGGTTGAAGCAGCTGATCCATCTTGAAGGCATAGAGGTCTTCAATGAGGTCACCCCTGCCAACTATTCTCTACAGCTGTGTGTCCTATATAACAAAGTGATCGGGATGAAATATGATGGTTTTATGTGGTTATTTTAATAAGGCACTCACAAATAACAAATTAACATTGAAGCTAGGTATATAGGAAACATTATGTAGCATAAAATCTAAACTAAAACCGGCAGTGCCTTATGCAATGTACTTATATACGAGTTTTGTTAGGTAATTGAACAAACATGTTGTGTACTGGTGTTAGGGAAGTGAAACAGGCAATATTATATGTGATATGACATGTAGCTCCTGAATCCACAATCCAATGAGTAGGAAAACTATGAAAGGATTCATATGTAGAGAAAACAATACTTGACTCAATGGAATTGAGATTTTCAAGAATATCAGCATTGCTTCTTGGTGGCTATGGAAGTTGAGATGCCAAGAGAGCCAGGAGTTATTAATACTAATTAGCAGGAAGAGTGACAGAAGTTTTTGTTCATAAGCCATCTCCTTCACTGCAACTTGATTCGCATCATGTGAAGAGTTTTTGCCTTTATCCTTGTATCCAAGAGGATATCCATGGATCTCAAAGCATTTATCTATAGTGTGACAAGGAATGCCATAATGTGAGCAGATCAGACAATCTTTCTTTTGTCCCTTGGACTTTGGAAGAGCAGCTTTTGCTATAAAAGCAAGTTGTGCATCAGCATGCAGTAGTTATAGAGGAAGATCCCATGGATCTCTGTCTCTCTTCTTGAATAATGAGAGAAAAAACTTTGTTAATCGGAAGTATTGGCTCTATAAGCAAGATTTGGCCCCCTAGCCTAAGCAAATTGCTCACTTAGCCCCATGAGAAACATCATCACTTGCTCAGATTGAAGATGCTCAAGAATAGGTCGAAGACCTCCACACACACACTCATTAGCAGGGTGATATTCAACCATTTCATCCCACAGAGCTTTCATGTGAGTATAAGATTGAGTTATAGATTGATTTCCTTGTTGAAGATTGATCAGATCTTTCTTGATATGAAACAGTCTAGCTCCATTCTGTTGCTTGAATCGATCCTTCAAATCATTACAAATTTCAACAGCAATGGAATATCCAATGGTAGTTGGAGGAATCTCTTTAGAAACAGAGTTCAGAATCTAGGAAATCACCATGTTATTGTTGTGAAGCCATTGCGGATATTGCTATGGATCCTCTTCAGCATTTGGTGCAGGAAAGGTTCTATCGATGAAACAAAGTTTGTTCTTTACAGAGAGTGCGATCTGAAGCGCACGACTCCAAGAACCATAGTTCTCTCGTTTGAGTGGTTGTGAGACAAGAACCATGCCTGGATGATCTGAGTTGTGGAGATAAAGAGGATTTGCAGGATCATCCATGGTCGATCAAGAATTTGCATCAAAAAAGAATGAAGAACAAGAAAGAAAATGAGAGAAACAGCAAGAAAGTGAGAGAAAGAGAGTGCAAAAGTTTGTTAGTCAACTGATACCATATTAACATGGAAACAATCTAGAAGAGATGAATGAAACATGTCTTATTACTGATGTGAGTGAACTAGACACTATGTGATTATAGCTTTTACTAAATAGTTACAATCACTGTCTCTGAGCTATCATTTTAACTAATTCTAATGGTAACATGTAACAAACTAACTAACTGAGATGTCCTAATAGAAGAAAAAAAAATTTAAGTAAACATTATTTAGAAGCAATTAAAAGGAGGAAGTGGAATGGCAAGTGAGGGACACTTTATCTCTCCCATGCCACTCAAAACTCTCAAATTTTGTCCCTCTAAATTAGGGGGTCAAGGAACGATTCTCATATATTTCCCTTCTTCTCCCTTATTAAACTTATAAAACATCCAAATATGGGTATAGCATCGTCTACTCCACTCCACCCTTTGCCTTTCCATCCTATTCTATATATTATGAGCAACTCCCTTTTATCATTTATAAAACTCCTAAACATATATAGCCTAAGGTAGGGTGGGTGGCGGAGGTTAAATTGGACTAAGAGGAGGGTGTGAGTTGCAATTATCTTGGGATAAAGCTATAATTTTAACTTTTTTAAAGATAATGTATAAATGATCCATTGATGAATGCTTTTCTAATGGTTCATATTGCCCGGTACCTAATACTATATAATCAATCAAAATAGTATTTTAACATAACAAGTTAGATATAGTGGTGACATATCTATCAAGAGAAAGAAACAAAATAGTAAATGTTAAGAGAGAAAGTATGATGAATCTCACTTACCTTTGTATCTTATATGTCCATACTATGTCAACTTTGTTACAAATAAATAGCATGCCTTTAATAGTATTTAATTACAGAATATCTTATCACAATGTTTTTTTATATAATTCGAATTTAATGGGACGGTTTTACATAATTGAGACAATGCTTGATGTTAAGGATCAATGCAACCTAGGCACGCAGTGGGAGCGCAGGGTGACCAGGCAACTGATAGTATGATGTACAATTTAATTTTGATACACTAATAATATAATTTTTTTTATATTGTTATTCAATTACATATTATCATATCAGTAAATATGTTTGGTTCTCATACTCACTATTTCAAAAATCATGTATATGAAAGAATTTAATTAATTGACAATGTAAAAAAATTTACACTTTGTTCCGGTGCATCAAAATTAAATGCATAATTTAAAAGTTGATGAAGTGTATAGATGTGATGTGATGAATGGAATGCTCTCTAGCCTTGTCATCGAGCTTCTCTCTCAACAAAACGTGTTCCATCTCCATATATATGCTAGGAAAGGTGATGGGGATATTCACTCCACAATATACATCAACATGTTTGTGTTATGGGAACTATCTGTTTCCATTCTCTCTAAGAAAGTAACCCTTGTATCAAAAGCTCTCTGCATTAATATTCGAATTTTATTATCATGCAAATGATTCTAAAATATTCTCCATGTTATATTATATGTTCTGAACTTGGAAAGGTTACTTGCCAGCAGAAATTGAAATTAATAGCTGAAATCTTTTGGGGTATGTGTATCAAATGTTTGACGAAAAAATTCCCTCCATTGGTTTGTGAGTCATACGTGACAGGAACTCGATAACATTACTAATGTAAGTTTCAACATGTTATATATCGTACATCCAAGAGAAAAGTTTTGATACCACTAGGGCCAACTAACTGACTGGACTTAATGTATCCTAAAAATAGAAATGTAAATGCATGAACTGTGATGCCAATAACGGTGCCAACTTTTGGTTCTGTGAAATAACAGCAGAGTTAATAGCTGCTTTTTTTGGTTTTTTTTTTGGGGGGGGGGAGGGGAAGAACTCCATAGAATTAGAGAGAGAGGGAGAGTAGGAGAGAATTTCTGAGTATATACTGTCCAAATTGTTTCACACCTTTGATAATGAACCATATGATTTCGTCTCAGTATGATGAAATCGTAGAAACAAAAGGGGCGGTCCAAATAGGAGAATTGTTTCAGTGTGCTGCTATTAGAAAATTTTATAATCAAATGATGAAAGATTGAATCTAAGTGGAAGTCCCTGTTATGTCTACTGAGAAATGATTGTTAATGGGAACTGGTTGGCATATCGTGAAATTCGCATTTATCTTTTGGGGAATTCAACGTTAACCAACGGGTTTGGTATCTTTAAAGTGTTTAATCAATTGCTAAAAGATTAACTGCATTATATTTTATAAATCGTTAGTAGATTTATGATTAATAATATGTAAATAAATGATTAATTCGGTTTGGTTATCAGTTAATGTAGTGTAGTGCCGCCCTTATCTTCTTGATATGCTGATGCTCTTTATTCAACACTTTTGGAGGCCTTTCGAAAATCGAGTAATTATGTTTTTTTATTTGAATTTAATTTAAATATATTGGCAGTGTAAAACAGTTTTATACTGTCAACTAATAGAAATAGTAGAAAGTGTTAACTCATATAAATAACCACCATTATAATGAGGGGCCTACCAGAATTTCTCACTTTTTAGTATTTCTATTAGTTGATATTATAAAACTATTTTACACTGTTAATATATACTAATTAAACTCTTTTTTTTTTTCCAAAATACTTTCAGTTTCTAAATTATTCGTTGACAATATGTGAAAGATTAACATATTAATATTACTTAATGACTCTTCACAAGAAAAAGTATTAAACATTACCAAAAAAATTGCTTGTGAAATATGATAGAGGTGTAGATGGGTTGACTTGGTTTGATTTTTTATATTTTTAACAAATCTAAATCAAACCAATCTAAGCAAGATTAAGTTGGTTTGATTTTGGGGTAATCGACTTTTATATAGGAGGAGAGATTTGTTGATACTAGACTAGTGTAATATTTGATATATTTATATTTTTAATAATTTTTTATATAATATAGTTCTTATTAATCTAACTATTGAATTATAATTACTTATCATATTGATTATTTATGCCAAATTTTAGAAAAATTGGATATTAATAAAAATGCAATCAAATAATCCTTTTTTTACATATATTTAAGAAGTATTTATAATGTAGATTTAAATGTATGTAAAAGATGTATTAAATGATTTCAAATTAATGTGATATTTTATAAATACGATCTATAACATATGAACTTTTAACCTAACAGTTAGTTTTGTTAAAAATTTATTCAATAAAAAGTTATTCAATAACATAAGATATGTGTTTAACTTATATTGGTATAAGTTTATCTTTTTCATATATATATATATATATAGTGTAAAGCTTGATTATGAGATATTTAATAATGGTATGTGTCACAACGTGCCCGGAGAGCACTGTGACAAAAGTGCAACAAAAATATTGAATTTTTTTTTCAATGAAATCACCACCAATTTTTATTATGAAAAAAAATTGGAAAAAACCCTATTAATTTTGCAAAAATTGGTATTTTGAAGAGATTGAATTCGAGAATCTATTTATGCAAAGGATGGAAACTTAATCCCATACCCTAAAGCTCGTTATACAAATTAATTAATAACCTTAATAATATTTATTTTCCCTTTTAAAATAAAATAAAGCAAGATTAGTACAACAATTATTTACAAAAAAGAAGAAAAAAAGTTATTGTAGTAATTATTTACAAAAGAAAAGCGAAGCAAAACTAATATAGCAATTATTTACAAAAGAACATAAAAACGATATTAATATAACAATTATTTACAAAAGAAACGAAAAAAAAAAGAAAAAAAAGGAAGTTAATATGGTAATTATTTACAAAAGAAAAGCGAAATTTTAAAAATTAATTTTGGTTTAACTTGCTCTCCTACGTATCCTCTGGTGCAACGAAGAACTCAAAGCCACGTAATTCTTCTTAAAAATAATTGTATTTGATTTTATTTTAAAGAAAAAAAAAGGTTTTTTGAAAGAGAAAAAAAAAAATTAATCCATTTTTGCACAAGATTCAGTATAGCATAAGTTACATAATAAACCCTTACAATATTTATAACACTTGAGGATGATTAAACAATACATCAATGTCATAAATTTGTTGCGTGGATAAAAATGATTTATGAAAAAAAGATTTTTTTTATTTTTCACTTTATCAAAAAATTTGTTGCTAAGATTCATAAAATAATTCAAACTCAAATGTTTTTTTTTTTATTCTTCTTATTACTTTTTGGCGCACACACAATTAAACAACTTCATTTTTTGAAAAAAAAAAAAAGAGAAAAGAAAAAGTCTAACTAAACAAACCCACATGAATAAAGAATTAACCAAAGAATAAATAAAAAGAAGTTCAGTACACAAAAACCTATCATAATAATACCAAAAATGCAATACAATAAGAGTAAAAATAAGAATGTTATGCAATAGCATATGCTATGAATTTTTTGGATTGTACTTTTTGATTTTCCCCTTTATGCATTATGTACAAATATTATGAGAAGATGAGACATGCTCGATGATGACAAATAGACAAAAATGATCGAAAAAAAAGAACAAGCGAGATAAAGAGTTACTAACCTTCATGGCAAAAACTGAGTTATAGAGCTAGAGATTTACTGTCACGAAACAAAGAAAATGCCCAAGAATACTACAATAGCACTTGATACTTGAACAAGGATTGATAGAGAGGATAGGAGCTAATAGTTTTTTCTAGTTCCTAACTATTGTTCTCCCCTTATTATTGATGCTTGATGTTTATTTATAGATGCTTGGAGGATGACAAAATAATTTAAATTGATACTGATTATGAGATTTGATTTGATTGATATTAATTAAAATCAATTAAAAGATACTGATGGACTAATTAAGATATACTAATTGATACTAATTGACAAATTGACAAATTAAGATATGCTAATTGACACTAATTGACAAATTAAAATATGCTGATTGATACTAATTAACAATAAATGGATATGATTTGATGCAATTATGATTTTTTATTTTATGATTTATTTTTATTTTAATATTTATTAATTTTTAGACTAAGATGCTACTTGAATATAGATCCAAAGATTGGGCTTTTTATTCACTTTTTTTTGCCTTTTTTTTTTGTTCTTTTTGTCTTTTTACTTAATTTTTTTATTTATTTTGTTTACAAAATTATTCGGATAAAATATGATGTTTACAATATGAATAGATAAATACTTTAAACAAGTATTGACAAAGAAGGTAAAATGTAACTTAATTATTAAAATTTAAGCGTAAAACTTTGAAAATTTAAAAATAAATTAAAAGTTATGGTTAATTCAGTGATCAAATTGAATATTTGGATTTTAGGTTAAACAATCATAAAAATAAAAACTAAATCAATAAAAATTATTTTAGTTTAGTTTTGACTTGAAGTAAATAAATTATCCAAATCGATCGAAACTAATGACATATTAGTTCAATTTAGATTTTTGGGTTTTATTGGATCAATTTGGATCAAATAAACACCCCTAAAATATGTTTATTAAATGATATGAAATAACAAAATTATAATAAAAATAATTTTTATGAATTTCATACAAGAAGTTGGAAGCAATTATTGTAAGTCCTATAATAAGAGAAATTGAATATATATATATATATATATCACATAATTTTTAGCTTTTCTTAAAAAAAAAAAATTGATGTAAAGCAGCACTATATTTTTAAAAAATGACAACCGGATTATTATCTATTATTTTTTTGGGTCGAATTATATTTTCGTTTTTTTTTTGGGTCAAGGAATTAATTATCGTTTTGGATAAGCTGCTTTGCTTTGTTCCGGATTTTTGGGCTTTTCTAATTTATAAATTAATTTTCTAGGCTAAATGTGTGGAAAAAGCTGTAGGCCGAAAATGCCCAATAGTTTCGATTTTGTCGTTTATACGCCCAAACACAATTGATTTAACATACTTACGTTATCTTGATTAATTTTTGCAAACTAAAAAAGTTTTTATCCAATCATATTATTAAGTTATGGCTAATTGTTATTCTAATTTTCTACATGGAAATTCGTAAAACTCAAAATAAATAAAGCATACGATTAATTGGTAAATATTTATACTTGTTAATCTTAGTTGATTTTAATAAAGTTTGATAAACTATATAAAAATATTAAATTAATGTAAAATTTTGCAGCAATGCAATATATAAGATGTCTTTGATTAAATTGAATCGGCCAAGTAGTGTACTCTTTTTCCTTTGTTCTCCCGATCGTCTCTCTGTTGACCTTCCATTACTATTTTCACAGAAAACAAAACAATAGGCAAAAGGTGTATAACATAAAATGAAGAGAAAGAAACTACGACTTTTCCTCACTAAAATATGCCATTTACATGTAATCGTATTGTCGTATCACTTTATGACCCAACATTGCTAGTAATTAATTAAATTCCCTTCACTTACTGAATTCATCTTCCCAAATGTTTGAAAACTTCAACCTAGTATGGATTAGCTCTGCGGGATAGTATTGCATTAATTGCCATCGCATTAACAAGCTTTCACTTTGTTTTGGGTAATGGTTAACACTGCTTAGTTATTGGCTTTCTAACTAGAACTATTTTAAAAATCATCCTAATATTGAAACGCAGTTGCTACATATGCCTTTTCACCTTAATGATCAAATCTAATTTGGCGGCAAATTTTATGTTGTCCGATATGTGATTGATATTGCTCACAAAAATATTAAAGGAAGCAGAAGTTGAGGAGAGAAGGAAGTTTTCAAAGAAGAATGATGAGTGAAGAGATTGCCGAACTTTACCTGCCTTGAAAATTTTCTTCATCCGCCATAATTAATGGATTTGAATGTTAATGAGGCCCCGACTGTAATTCTACGTTTGCCCGCATAAATGTTCAAGAATATGGGAATGAATGTACTATAATATTGAAATTTCACATGACTTCGATGACATGTTTTCATTTTAAGTGTTTACGGTGATATCTATAGATGATGACCTACTAAAGAATAATTTAAGAATCAAACTCAAAAAATTGGGATATAGTATGAGTAAAAATCTAACCAGATAAAAATCTTCACATAACACATGTGAAACTTTGACATGAGAAGATCCATTACTCTCATAACACAGATAATTTTTTATTTTTTATTTTTTGGTCTGGCATAACACAGATAATTAGATATAGAATAAAACAGCGAAAGAGAATGGGCCTACCAACAAAGCAAAGCAAAGCATTGCTGGTGGTTGAGAAAATTTATCACAAAAAATGATGATGCCCAGCTTTACTTGACATAATCTGCTTCGTCTCATCGCCCACTCGTGGCCAAGCTACCCAATGTCCATCCGAACTCATCATTCGATAAGCGTCGGAGCATACTAAAAGATATCCCAAAGGACGCCAATGATGCAATGCAGGATATAATGATAAGAAGATCTTTGAAAAAAATTCAACGCCAGATTTGAGTTCTAGATTCCTAAGCAATTTAAACGAGCATCCAATGAATGATGTAGAAAGTCTGATCATGAGAAACCCCACAGTTTGGATAATGCACACTTTCTTTTCCTAAAGCGGTTAGCTTACCTATGAGTTGCAGCGATTAATTCTGTCCTTATGTGCTGTCACTACTGTGCCTAGTTGCGTCGAAATAATATTAATAACAATAACAACTAATTATTATTATTATCATCATCATCGTCAAAGGGCGAAATCCAACACTGCCAATTTTAGTCTTCGATGGTTCTTCTGCTCTTTCTCTTCACATGCATTTGCTAAGAAACTATTTGATTGAGTGAAGCTATGAAGTAGAAAAAACCAATGATGTTTCTTTGTATTTCTTAACATTCTCCCAATTTTTTTTTCCCTTTTCTCTTCATTTAAAGAGACAAATTCATAGAAAATAAGTGAGATTTGTCGACAACTAACCTTGTTGTTTTTAACTGTTATTACCCGTACTCTAATGAAAGAGTGAACATAACACAAATTTAATCATACTGCGTGCCGATGGATCACTTGGACAAATAAGTTCCCTCACAAGAAAAAAAACTAACCCGCCACAGAGACTAACAAGTAATGTTAAAGACTGCCCTCCCTTCCACCCTCCCCTGGGTCTGTGTGTGTGTTTGACCAAAAAAAAAAAAAAGAAACACAAATGGTGCCGGTCTAAATTCTTATTGATAACCTTCTTTCAAGTTAGTTTAAATAGTAACAGATATGAGATATGTGAAAGGTTAAATAATCTAGCTGGCAAGGCGGGAGCTCGGCATGTAATATAAAATAATGTAGATCCAGTTATTATCAATTTGATTTATGCAACTTGAATTGAAGTTCTCTAGTACTTTGTTCTGTGGAGCATTCTTTAATTTGTCCTCTTTAGAGTTGGTAATGGTCAGCCATGTTATTCATTTATTCTTCAAATAAGAGCCCCGAATGAATATCTCAAACAAGGTTGGAGCCCTCCTTGCCCCTCATCTTTTGATGGAAAAAACCCGTTCCATATATATTATGTAGGGGTGAGCAAAAAAAACTATAAACCAAACCCTGAGAATGGATCAACATAAAATGGTCTCTTATCTCAACATAAAATGGTCTCTTACAATTCAAATGTTCTTCTCAGTATAGCTGGAATTTTTAAGTAGCCCATAATCTATGCCAATGAATCCTGAGAGATAGAAACAAAGAAAACTTCAGCTATATTAATTTTTTCAACTTTAATCATAAATCTTGAAAAGTCTTTTAGCTTGCAATTGTAAGGTTAGATTTTTTTTTCCCTCTCTCCTTATATTGTTAATATTTTGTGTTTTCAAGTTCATTCGTTAGTTGAATATAAAGAGCAATGGTGCAATTGCGAATAATGTCTACAATCTGTGGAGTGTGGATGTATTAGTTTGTCTTTGTATTTTGGTTTCCAAGGTTCACTTTAATGATTTGGGAATGCAGGGAAGAATTTGGCTGACTAAAGCATCGAGGGTTTGGTCTTCAGTTTGGAAAGTTGGTGATAAGCATCCAAGTAAACCCTCCCTTGTTGCTAGCAGCATATCATCTTTCTTTTCCTTTGGAATTCTGTGTGACTGTTTCTAGCCTTGTACATGCATGTTAGGTTATAATGCAAGTGATTTTGATTCTGACGAATTGAAGGAGGATTCTTAAACAAAAGTAAACTTAGTTTCAAGCTTCTTAGTTCCATAGTGGCTTACTCTTTTTGTGCCATGTTTATTGTCTAATGGTAATACTCGAGGCTTGAGCTTTGATGTGTGCAGAAAGAAATAGGGCCATACCAAATAAAGGAGAATGGGATTAGTCAACATACTTGTTATTCACTTAATTGACATGTCAAATTACGTACCAATCGAGATGGACAATCACATTGTCTTTCCAATGTCAGAGTCAGCTGAGCATTCAATTTCTACTCCACCAGTTGCCCCTAGCACTACTACTGCATTTCCGCCTCATCCCAACAAATCTTCAATTGGGCGAAGAAATCGGTCGGTAATTTGGAACCATTTACCCAGGAGCCCAGTTTTGAAAAAAAGGCTAAATGCAACTATTGTGGTTGCTTGATGAAGTATGCGGACGAAACAAGTTCAATGAATGCACATTTGAAAAGATGTAAAGATAACCCGATTGCTGAAGCAAATAAGAGATAGAAAGCAGCCGATATTTTTTTTTTTTTCACTTTTTTGAAATTTACAACGTGTAATGAACAATGAACAATGAGCAATATGTTATTAGCTTAGCTTATTCTGGTTGGCTCTCAAAATTTCACAATTCTGATGCCTCTATCTCAAAACTTCATGACCTAGTTTCCTTCACTTCTGTTACCTTCGAAGGAATGAGATTAGTGTTCTATTAGAAATCATAATTGAACAGTAGTACTGTACCAAATGAAACATTAGAGGGTAGTAATATATCGTAACTGAAATTTAATTATCTAATTTCTATTTGAATAAAAATATACAATTTTTCCTTAAAAAAAAAAAGAATTTAAGTTGAAAAACTTGTTTTTGCCATTTTTTTTTGTTAATATTATTTATTGACACAGGAAACGAACGTTTTGAAACATTAAAAAAAAACAGTTTGGCGCCTTGAAAACTAGTTTTGAACTTTACAAAACCAGTGTTGAACATAAAAAAGTGGCTCTAAACCACTTTAGAATCAGTTCACCAACTTCAAATTGGTTTTGAATTGGTTTTTATACTCCTAAACAGGTTCAATAATTGAAAACAGGTTCGATTTTTTCAACCGGTTTGTGTCTTAAACCAGTTCGGTTCAAAGAACCAAACCGAATTTCTAGTTTAAATTTAGTTTGGTTTGGTTCTTCTGATGAACAAAACCATGCACAGGCCTAATATTAGGCATAATTTGTTCTTCATCCAATTCTATTGGTCAACAGCAGGAGCCTTGGCGTACAAGACCCGAGTAGAGAAATGCTTCAAGAAGCTAGTGAATGGATGAAGACATTTACATCAAAAATAAAATAAAATAAAAAATAAAAAATAACAAAGGATGAAGACGTGAGTTCCACATTAGAAGCCCAGCAGCTGCAGAAAGTATACACTTCAGCTTACCATTTACATTCAGTCCCAAGAAAGAAAGTTTACTATTTATATAAACTTCAAAAGCATACCTCTTAGAATTTTAAAGACATTTTACCAGAGCTGAGGAAGCTTGTTTTGGACCATTCGGTCTGTGAGGTCTGATATTCCCATATTCCTCCGTAAATCAAATACAGTAGATGGAAGTCTCGAGTTCAAATACTACAAAAGGCCGCTACTACATATATATGGCTATATTTCCATGCTCAACTTATGAGGTTGGAACTTGGAAATACCACTTTTCCCGTTCAACTGTGTTATCATTCAAACCAAATTAACAACTATGAGTAGGCAATTTGAAAATTTCAAAGTTTTCCTGAAGTAAATTCTACAGAAACAATTTTCCTCTTTGAGATATTCCACTTTAACATCGAAAGAGAACTGTTAAGTAGTTCATAAAAGAACAGACTACATCCACAACACGTTAAAAGCTGAGAGGTAGCTGGAATGAAAATCAGACTGCAGACATCCTATCCTCTGTCACAGGTTAACTGGTTATACTTGGGGAAAAGAATTAGTTACACAATCAGCTTTTGTGGATGTTAGCACTTGGATGAACTTTGCTAAAAAATTTTCCGCCGCACATATCTGCGCTTGGACCGTCTACTCCTCATAGGTGCACACCAGCT
This sequence comes from Pterocarpus macrocarpus, assembly GCA_031439585.1. Lineage (NCBI taxonomy): Eukaryota > Viridiplantae > Streptophyta > Magnoliopsida > Fabales > Fabaceae > Pterocarpus > Pterocarpus macrocarpus. The sequence goes on along the minus strand of CM062520.1, from coordinate 73,402,940 downwards.
GCTGTGGTCACCCATTCTGGATCTGATCTTCTGGTATTCCCTCGATCTTAAAACTGCCTCCAAAATGTTTATATCTTCCTGAATTTCATGTCTAGACAGAGATGCCAGGCCAGGAAGTATCTCCTTTTGGAAATCTTTATATCTCCTCCCCCTTTTCAATCTAAAACCAAAATCCTTTTTCTCCGTGCTGTCTACTTCATATGGCTTTGATGACACAGAACAGTCATCAGCATCGCATTCTTCGAGTTTTAAAGCAATTTGTTCATAAGAATCAGAACACTGTACCTTCTCAATCTCCTTCTTGTCAACCTTAATGGATTCTGCTTTGGAAGAACAATCTTGGTAGCTACACGAACTGCCTGAAGAGAATTTTACAAGTAATTGAGCAGCAGTTTGTATGCACATAGACACTTCAGTCAGTTCTACCTGCTTTGAGCAATCATGCCGGGGCTCATTGCCATCACCAGTTCCTAAATGTTGGTCAGGAGCAATGAGATTTGCATCTCCCAAATTAATCTGAGGTTGTCTATCCTTCATGCTGCCAGAACTATCAACAATACAGCTAGACTTGCATAAAGCAGGAAGTACCTTGCCATCTACGTGTTTTTCTTCTGCTGGACTTTGACAAGCACATGAAATTTCATCATCTTTGGTATTCTCACAGTTTACCACTGTAGTCTCTGTGACATCTGGATCAGTAAATTGAACAACGGAAGGTTTCCTAGTGGATCCAGTATATTTGTTCTCAGGGTCACTCATGCAACAGCTAAGATCTTTACATGGACCTACCTGAGTACTGCAAACAGACTTACCACCCGACAGTCCAGCTTCACCTCCCTTGATTCCTTTACATTTGGGATCAGTAATCTCACCTACACTTTTGGAATTCATCACAACGGAATTTACAGCATCATCCCCTTGAAGGACTTTAGAAGCATCATTTGGGGACTTACTGCTTTGTTTCCTCAATGTTGAACAGGAAGGAGTGCTTTCTGGGGAACTGTCGAAGGGTGTGCCAAAAACATGCAATGAGCTGGCTGTGGAATGGCAAGTCACTAAATTGTCACTTGAGTTACATGACGCGTCATCCAGTTGAACTAGGTTGAGATCAAAATTTCGTGCCTCACGAGAAATGCAATCCTTTGGTGACGATTTGTTAACCATAAGAGCTTTATGACAATCCTGGAACCCTGTTGAAGGGCAAAGAAAAAAAAAATTATTAGTTGTAAGAACAGTATGAAGTTACAAGGTTTAAGAACAAATTGTATCTATGTTTAACTAAACTCTCTTGTGGACAACATGGCAGTACCAGAAGGATCTTCCACATGACTAAAAGGGAAGCTATTATTTTCCATCTTGCCCGAAAGGACAGAAATTTGTGACTCACACTTGGTCATGGTAGCAATTGCAGTAGTGCAAGCTGCATGGTTTGCCTTTTCATTTGATATTGCTTCTGAGGATACTTCTAAATCAATTATATTTGGGGTGCAAGAATTATCTTTCTGATCAAGATAAATTGAGGTGGTAGATTTCATTCTCCTGTCCTCATCAAGACCACTAAGGGAAAGTTTCAGTGCTTCCTGATCTGACATATTACAATGGCAGAGTCAGTATTTGAATATGTTATTCTGTTTAAGAGTCACAAACAGATTTCTTCTCACCGACATGGCGTGCACACTGATCCGAACAAAGTTGAAGATCAAGTGGCTTCGGATGAATGCTATTGTATACACCATTGTCTCTGTCAGCAAGCACCTGGGAATTATGTAAGTGTTGAGTCAGCATGATGAAAGGCAAAATTTAGCAGATAAGATAATTCATTCCAGAAAAATACTATCAAGTAAGTAACTCATGAGGCCAAAAATATATATTTCAAGTTCAATACTCTCTCACCATCAAAATAAAAATAATGAAAAGAACAAGTGAAGAATCACTAGATACAGAACTTGGAATCCCAGGGGCTTAATATACCATTTCAATGGAAGACAATTTTGCATCTTCAATAAAACTTGTTGATGATTCACGTCTTCCTGGATTGGAGGAGTAAAATAACCAAGTTGATTGAACGCATCTGTCAAACTGCTTCAATTCAATATCTTCCATCAGTATCTTCTGCATACTATACAGTCTGTGCAGTTCCTGGACCTGGAGCACAAGCAACAGAAACAGAGTTGGTGACTCTAATTCCATCATTTGAGCTCTGTCAAAATATGAAGTAAAGAAACACAATTGAATACTTGAAAATACTCTACTAAACGCCCGGATACCTTTCCTCCTAGAGATGTAGGAGTGAAACTTTAAAAAAAGAAAAGAAAAGAGAAAAGAGTATGGTGACATAGGATAAGTAGGATTTGCTTCAAATGTTAAAATGGAATAATATAGAACAAGAACTAAGAGATAAATAAACTGTACGGTAGGGACAGAAGCCGGTCAAAAACAGACATATAGAGCGGGTTAAGCCAATGCAATGCATAACTAAGCAACTAACGTATTGTTGTACCTGCTTCCTAAATAGAATCTCTTGGTCGAGCATAGTTTTCCTCAAACATTCCTTGAGTGTAACAGCATATGATTGCACTGAGTTGAGATCGAGGCGGCTTTCTTGCATCAACATGTTTGTCCACTTGTCCTTTTCAGCTTCGAAAACTGATTATGCCAAACAAGGCGTTACTTCCTTCAGCAACGATAATGTGGTGTCATCCCTGCACAGCTGTCGCCATCCCATAAGCCGTTGATAATGAGGTAGAGGCACTATTAGCCAAACAAAAAGGCCGTTGCAGCAATAAATTACGCGGGTTTTGATATCTCAATAAACAAAAAAATGTACTTTTATTTATTTTTTATTTTTTTATTTTAAAAAAAAAAACTAATTCAAAGCTTGTACAGAAGGAAGGACATAAACATTATGGTGCAGCGTGCGTTTCATTCATGATCTATCTATAACATATGATAAGAGAGAAAGGCAGCAAGCAAATAATGAAAAGAAAACAATACCAAATGCCTCGGAGTTTTATTTAAAAAAATAGTAAAAAGAAGTAGCAGATTGAATGGAGTAGTGTAGTGAGAAAAGAGGATAGAAGTGGATGATGAGGTGGTGCAGTGAAGAGTGAAAGAGAAAATGAGTTGAGATTGGCGAGGGCGCAGTGCAAAAAGTATAAGTGAGAAACAGTGGAAGGAGAGAGAGAGAGAGAGAGAGTACCTGGAGAGAGATGGGTTTGTGGTTGCGACTTGGAAGGTGGGAAGATAGCATGATACGCCGTGAAATCACGCAAGATGCAAACGGAAGGGAGACACGGAGAGGAAAGGGTACAAGAGTTGGGGTTAGCAGCTGCGTGAAGTCGTTCGTATACATGGAAAGGAAAGAAAAGAAAAGGAAATGGAACCGCCGCTCCTCCTTCTCCTTCCCTTCTCTTTTCTCTTGGCTGTGCTGTGCAATTGGCAGTTATGACCTTGTGTTTCTTCCTCACTTGGCCCTTTTTTGCCTTTCTGCCTTATAATATTATTAGTATATTATTATTATAATCTTTATGTCTCTTTCACATTCTTTGGGATTCCCTCTTTCTCTTTCTCTCCCACTCATCGCCATCGGGTGCTCCTTGCTTACTCCTACAAGAAGTCGCTTTCTGCCACTCTGATTTTCTGCTACAATGACAGCTAACTGCGCTTGCTTCCCCTCTTACCTCTCTACCTTATTATTTTGCCTTTGAAAGATATTATTATTTTTTATGGGTTAAAACCTTTTAAAGTAAGGAGATTTTAAAGTGAAAAGTAAAAAATTAATTATTATTAAATTAATAATTTTTATTATAAATGAGAATTATTAAACAAATTAAGAGTGATTAATTTTTTATTTTTTTATTTTATAAATTTTTTATTTTAAAATATTTAAATTCTATATATATATATATATATATATATATATATATATATATATATATATATGGGACACTATTGCCATCTCTACCAAATTATGAGAGAGACCATATCAACATACTTCAATCTGCTAGTAGTTGAAATCTAGGAATCACGTTCTATTTAATTATGGATAGAAAATGCCAACATGATATTTTATAAATATCATGTACAAATAATATTACTTTTCCTTTGTCTTTATTTCTTGACAACCTCATCATCTACCAATTTCCTCTTTTGTTGTTAGAACAACTTGTATTCTTTTCTTAAATGTAATTCTACTCGAGTTGAGAAAGTTCACTAAGGCAGCTAAATCACCCTTTTTTCAAGTTATAATACAATGGCATATTTAAAATTCAATTCTGAGATCTCTAATTAAGCTATTTTAAATTTATTATTTTTCTTTGTGTTTATCAAAGATAACACCATTTTTTAAATGAAATAATCAAATTTTATATAATTAAATTTATTTTTGAATATATTATCACATAAGTTGGTTCATTGATTTAAGAATGAATTAAATTATCCAAATAAATAGAATTATATTCAAATATATTGATTTAAGAATGAACTAAATTATCTAAATAAACAAATAAATTGATATAAAGAAAATATTAGATAAACATTATTTTTGCGAAAATCTACAACTAATTAATGATGTTATTTATATCTCCAACGAATTTTTCAATGAAAAGAGATGAAAAATCAAATATTAATAATTTTCAATTTAATCTATTTTATTAATAAATACAGTGAAAGATTTTTTTATTTTTTTATTAATTATTTTATTACATTCATTAAATTTATTATAAATATAATAAAACAATTTAATTATTTATACATAAACCTATAAACGTCTATGTCAATGTAAATATCATTTCTTTTATCTTAAATATTTACATATTTTAACTTTTTAAAAATGTTTCATGGTATTTATATATAGTATTTTTTTATTATATCAGTAGTATTTGAGCCAACGGATGTCCGTATTAGTTAATCGATCAAAATTAAAAAAAGTTAATCAATTGGATGCTTAATAAATAACCCGTACACTTTATATACGCGGCCACTTTAGCTAATTTACACTTGAGACAAAGTTTTTCAATATTTCAAATACAATTAACATGTCATATTAAGGTTTGATGTCAGATTTTTTGTTAATTTTGATTTTGATTTAGATTTATTACTCCTTCCGCGACTGCACACATTGGACGATAATAGTGGTGGTTGGTTGTCGGTCTGATCTGAAGTAAAGAATAAAAAACACTAGCCGGTTTCCTTGACGGCGAGAGATCCTAAAGTGAAAATTTCACGTTACCATCGCACCAAGCTTTTAATAAAAGATCTGACATTTGTAAGGCCTGTTGTCGTATATGAAGCATAAAGCCTACATAGGCTTAGCTCATACAGTAAAAAGAAAAATTAAGTTTAGATTTTCAAAATAAAATATTAAATTAAATAGATTAACTGGTTTAAGTTCTAATATTACTAGTAAAATTTTGGTTCGAGTGAAAAAAAAATTGAGGCCCTTTACCCGTTGCTTGGATATAGAAAAAAAAATAAGAAAAGAGAAATAAAAAAAATGAGAAAAACGTATTTTTTTAAATAATTGAATGAAGAGAAAATATAAAAAAAATAAAAATAAATAAAGAAATTATAAATGTTATCTTTTATTTAATTTTTAAATAATTTTTATAAACTATTTAATGAAATAATATAATAATGTAAACTATTTAATTATCTAAATTGTAAATTTTAATAATTTATTTAAATCAAATTTTATAAATTATTAATTATAAGATATTATTTTATAATTACTTTTTCATCCTTTATACGATATAGTAGTCATCTCTATAGTTTGCACTACAGCGAAGAAAGTTTATATAGTGGGCTCCATGTTTATTTTCCTTTTTTACTCACTGTTTATCACTATCTAAGCAGAAAAAGAAGCATATAATCAGTGCATTTTTTTCTCTACACCTTTTCTACCGTCTCATTTTCACTAGAAACTAGCAGAGGGTTAAATATGTAATTTTTGGATTTAATCAAATTTCTATTTAAGTATTTGAATATATCCTAAAAAATTTGTCTCCCACTTATCAAGATAAAAGGATACTATAAGAAATAAAAAAATAAAAAAATATTAAACTGGTTAGAATGACTCATTTATATATCTTTTAAATATATAATTCAGATTTACACTGTTATTTTTTTTTTGTTAATTATTTTCATATTACATATGATATTGACAATTGATAATTGTAGATATAATAGAGTGATTCCATTTCATATGAATAAAATAATGCATGATATTATCATCAGCTAGGTTAGTGGCCATATTTATTGATTACAGGAAAGCTGGATCGCCCCATGCCACCGCCAATCAAATCAATCCCCCGTTCGCCAACGCCATCGCCACTCATGTCCACCGCAATCCCGCCGCGCCACGTCGCCGTCATCGGTGCTGGCGCCGCCGGGCTAGTCGCGGCGCGCGAGCTGCGCCGAGAAGGCCTTCGGGTGGTGGTTTTCGAGCGAGGCGACCAACTGGGCGGCTCCTGGGTCTACACTCCCGATGCGGAATCCGACTCGCTAGGTCTGAACCCGAAGCGGAGGGTGGTGCACTCAAGCCTGTACGATTCGCTCCGAACGAACCTGCCTCGGGAGTGCATGGGGTTTCGGGATTATCCGTTCGGGAGAAGAGAGGGGGAGGGGAGGGACCCGAGAAGGTTCCCGTGTCACAGGGAGGTGCTGAGGTACCTGCGGGATTTCGCCGCCTATTTCGGGATCGGTGAATTGGTGTGGCTGCAGAGGGAGGTGGTGTTTGCTGGGTTGGGAGAGGGTGGAAAGTGGAGGGTGAGATCTAGACCGTCCAATAGTAACGGAACAAGATGTGAATCATGTGATGGTGATTGTGATTGTGTGGATGAGATTTACGACGCCGTCGTGGTTTGCAATGGACACTACGTTCAGCCTCGCATCGCTGATAATATCCCTGGTTAGTTATTTACTTTCCCCTTCTCCGTATTAATATGCCCCGCACAAAGTTTCGGAAAACTCATTATTTTCATTTCACGCACAAACAATCAACAACTGCGCTTTGTGTCTGATTCTGACATTCTGTTTTTGGTGTTTTTTTTTACCAATTCTTTTATATTTTTTATTTTTGGTGGAATTTTTTTATTTTTTTTATTCCAAAGAAAAATTTAAAATAATTATGAATTAATAGTAACTTATTTAAAATTTAAAATAATTTTATGTTATTAGTATATATAAATTAAATTTTAATTATTTTTTATTTTTTAAAATATTTCATCAACAATAATCAAATTTTTTTTTTGGGTGGTCTACATTAACAACAATAAAGATTTCACCTCTACCCACATTAGAGTGGCCCGTTCAGGTTATAACCCTTTTGAGCGGAGCAACCCGAAAATGGGCTTGGCTTAGATGTTGATAACCTTTCTTTTATTAAAACTGATTTTTTTGTTTTGACGGAACAAAAAAAAATGCACTTTTTCGGATACACAGGAAACATATTTTCTCTCTCATTAATAACATTCAAAATATGTTTAAATTTGCTTTTACATCCTTTTTTGGGCATGACGTCTTTTTATGCATGCCGGTCAAATCTCTCACCTTTTTATAACACTATCTAAATAAAATTTAGTCATAAAATTACTTCTAGCTCAACATTCTTAGATATGAACGCGTGAAAGGGGAAAAAAAAAAATTCCCGAAGAAATTCTGCATTAACTATTCAAGCTTTATTCTGAAAAACTTGAGGTAGGAAATGTTTATCTAAGCAAGTTGCAGAATACCAAGCAGATGAAATGATATGTCATATTTATGCTTGATAATTCTTGTTTGGTTCCATGTTACAATTTAGACTCTTTACAGGGATTAATGCATGGCCAGGGAAGCAGATGCATAGCCACAATTATAGGACACCTGAGCCTTTTCAAGATCAAGTATGTGCGGGGTTCCTTTATCTTTCATCTTATGTATATTGCTTTTGAGTATCTGCGTAAGCGTTTTAGTCATTTCTTTCCTGCTAATAGTTTCTAGCTCCATTAAAATGTCATTTTTTTTGGGATTCAATGCTTAAATACTTTGGTTTGTGGAAATAATTGTTGCTCTTCGTTTGATGTTTAAGCATATTATTCTGTCCCCCCTTTTTATTTAAATAATAATAAGTAGCCATTGCCCATATCCACTTTTTATTTAAACAATTAAACGGAGTATCCATATGCAATTTGACTTTTTGGAGTTTGGATGTAGTTAAAATGACAAGTTGACACTATTATGATGGGTGAGGTCTAAAGGACTAAAAATTCAACGAAACCAGCCACTTTTACAATTCTGATTAGCATTGAGTGCAAAAATTTAAATATAAGAAACTAGACATCTGACAATCATGAATTTGCCTTCATTTCCATATGATCTAATTTAGTTTTTCCTTTCTTCTTTGGGCAGGTCGTAGTTTTAATAGGTGGTGCTGCTAGTGCTGTTGATATCTCTCGAGACATCGCCACAGTTGCCAAAGAAGTCCACATTGCAGCTAGGTCAGTTGATGAGAATGCACTCGGCAAGCTGCCCGGCCATGATAACATGTGGCTTCATTCTATGGTAAAACTTATCATCCATGGTGAGAATTGGATGGCTATCATGAGTATCCATCAATTTGTTTGATATCATTTGCCTTGAATGGTTGATCTGATGTGCTAGTATTTGTTTCACTGCAGATTGACAGCGTTCATGAAGATGGTAGAGTGGTTTTCCAAGATGGGAATGCAGTTGTTGCTGACTTCATAGTACATTGCACAGGGTACTCTGAGCATTCTCCATTAGTTTCATGTCAGTTTCTAATCTATTGAAGGCACTGCAATTGAGACACTGAACTAATGTAGATTATTTAAGTGAAAAGGGTGACTCAATGTTGATGAGCGATGACCATTTGTTCCTTTACCAGGTACAAGTATGATTTCCCATTCCTTGAAACCAACGGGGAAGTGACTGTAGATGACAACCGTGTAGGACCGCTGTACAAACATGTTTTTCCACCAGCGTTGGCCCCATGGCTTTCGTTTGTTGGGTTGCCGTGGAAGGTTGTTCCGGTGACAATGTCATAGTTAATTATTCGTAGTCTCGCCCTTGCCTTGAAAGAAAAATCTCAAATCTGTTCATATCACAGGTGGTTAATGTTTATACATGCATGAAACTGATTGCAGGTTGTTCCCTTCCCCATGCTCGAACTGCAGAGCAAGTGGATAGCTGGGACTTTGTCTAATCGCATTGCACTTCCCTCAAAAGAGGAGATGACTGAAGATATTGAAGCATTTTACTCCTCACTTGAAGCGTCTGGCACTCCCAAGCGTTACACTCATAATATGGCCAATGTTCAGGTGCTTTGTTTATGTGAAAAATAATAAATTATTTTGAGCCTACTTGTCTATGACTATCTAAAATTATATATCAACAAGACTTACATTGTCTGTGTTTGGGATTGTGTCATATGGCAGTGGGACTACAATAACTGGATTGCGCATCAGTGTGGGATTCCTGGTATAGAAGAATGGAGAGTGCAAATGTATGTGGCTACATCTAAGAACAAAGCATTGCGACCCGAGTCTTACCGTGACGAATGGGATGACGACGACTTGGTTCTGCAAGCTCAACGGGATTTTGCTAATTATTCTGATGTTGTGACAAATCCTAAGCTATGTTAGTCTTTTAGTCATCTGCTCTGCTCTTAATTCAGAGTTGAATAATTTTTACAAAGTTAGCTTTCCAGTGCAGTTTCGAGGGAGAGAAGAAAGACTAGAAATATAAAAGTAATAATTTGATTATATGTGAAGAATAGTACTATAATTCATCCATTAGTAAATTTGACGTCGTTCTCATCACTTTTTTTATAATATGTTTCCATTTATAGAGGGTGTGCTCCAATACAACTTCTTTGTTTTTTTTTTTTAAAGATTGTATCATATATTCTTTTAAAGTTATAATAATTTAGAATAAAAGAATTAATTGATGAGAAAGAGCAATGTAACAAAATATAACATACTCCAATGTCATAACATTTTAATATAATGATGATAATTTTTTTATAAATTTAATTTTGATATACTGTTAATATAAAAAAAATTTATACAAACATTTAATTATTTATGGACACATTATCAAAAGTGTTATATTTAATCATCCATTATTTTAAAAATCTGATAAATAAAAATATATAATTAAATAATAATACAAAATTTTTATATTATCAATGTATCAAAATTAATTTTTTTTTAATTACATATTATAACTTTCAAACGAAGTAGTATAATATAACTCTCAGAGAACGTTGTTGCGACGCAAACCCCTTAAAATAATAATAGTACCTTATCTTTGGCACTGCTTCAATTAAGGACTTGATTTAGTCAAATATTTCTATTTTCTAGTTCTGCTTTCAATCCTAAATTAACACATAATAGCTATCACTAGTATTAACCTCTGCTCTTGAATAGTCCATGATAAGGGAGGAACTGAAACTAATATTAGTTAGTTTTTGATAGTTATAGTTGTTACAGAATATTATCTTTACTGCTGTATTGATTCGTTAGTTACTTTCCGTCTATATAACAAAACTTGTATATAAAACCTTTGTATCATCATTCAATCACACATCCGAATACAGAATTATTCACTCAAGCTTTCTTGCTTCCAATTCTTTCTTGTTCGATTATCTTTTCCCTTTCTTGGTCCGATACCTTACAATTCAAGTGCGTGTTTGGTTTTACTTTTATAAAATTAATTTTGTTAGAATTGATTTAATTAGAATTGATTTTGAGATAAAATAATTTATATTTGATAATATCTCTAAAAGTGATTCCGACATAAAGTAAAAAATTTTTACTTCTCCCAAAATCAATTCTAGAAACAAGAATTAATTTTGATGATAATTAACCAAACAAAATAAAAATATCCCATAATCGATTCTACCCCCTTAAGAATCGATTTTGATGGTTCCAACAGGGAACCAAACACACGGCAATAGGCAATAACTACAAATCATGTAGCAAACTTCTCTACTTTTTTCGGTTTATCATGTTACAAACTTGAGCAGCCTCCGGACCCAAAAAATAAAAATAAAAATAAAAATAAAAATAGAACACTTGAGCAGCCTTGGAGGCTTTCTAATACGCTCACAAAACTTGCAAAGATTTTTTTTTCTCTACATTTGTTTAATGGAAAATCATATGCAAAAATCTGGGATTTTAGTTTAACCATTGGAGAATCAAATCATGCAAATAACCCCCCCCCCCCCCCCCAACAAAAAAAAAATCTCATTTTCAAAAAGCTAAATTTCAATTCCCCACTGATTTAAGTAGGATCTTCAGATTTTAACGCATAATTCTCCATTAAACATACATGATTCCCCAATAAAGACGTGTATGAACAACTTTTGTAATTAGTATTCAAACACTGAAGACTTGGTAAGGGGACATGCTTCCCGTGGTATTATTATTTTTCAAATTAGAATACCTTTTACATGAAGCTCAAGTGAACGATGCACCATAAATCTATTTGTTTCTTCTGTTCATTCCCTTCTAGTTTGACAAACTCAGCGAGAAGGAATAAACTGTTTAGACTACTGCCACCTCAATGTTGGCTGATGTGATGCCAATAGAAGCAATAGAACACTTAAATCCTCAGATATCCTGCTGCAATTTATGAGATCTCACATTAAGAATTCAAACCGGGGGAAAAAATTCAGGTTCTATGTCCAGAAAATTCAGCAGGTGAGTAGGAAAGCCAGGACTCGGTTCTCTGTCCAGAAACAGGAACGCATTTCTTTTGAAATGAAACTTTATGTTTGAGAGTTACTCATAATTTAGTCTTCCCCTCCTTTGGGGCCATACCAGTTCAAGATCAAAACCAACTAACCAAACAATTATTGGCGTGGAAAAATAATAAGAGGCTACCTTTTAATTTTCCTCAGATGAGGCCTTTCTAGATTCCTTGTGTTGGCCTTTCTCAGTGGAGATAGAAATTTTCTTCTTTGCCTCACATGAGTTCCTTCTAGGTTTCTTAGTTGGTCCTTCCTCTGTGAAGAGATAGTTATATTTCTCCAGTACCCTCTCTTTCTCTTGATGTAAGCCTAACATCTCATATGCATTTGCTACCTTCTGAATGATAGATTGATCCCGAGGTTTACGATCAAAAGCTTCCAGTCCCTTGAAAAGCTTTTTAGCAAAAGCACAAAAAAATGATGCAAAGGTTAATGTGTAAATCAAATTAAAAATACACATAACTATTAAACAACAGGAGTAAGGATGCAAGCTCATTATAAACTTGTAGTAGAATAGACAATCTGCAAGTTGACAAACACTATATCAGCCAAGATAATCGAAATCAAATTATTTGATTTTGTCCAGAAATGACTGCATAAAGTTTTCAGCAGCTAATCAGAAGTTTAGGAGGAAAAAAAAAGAGCAGTACAGTACAAGTAATGAAACACCAATGTAAGGTTCTTGGTTACCAGAAATAATATTTTATATTAGTTGAGCTCTCGTTACCGGCCTTTCCAGTTTTCATTTTTAATATGAACCTCTTAGGTAAATGAAGATCATTTATCATTCAGTTGTCATCGAAATAGGTTTATCCCATCAAACAATCAATTCAGTATGGCAGAACTAAAAGAAATAAAATCCAGGACTTATTAGCAGTAAGGTAATACATATAGCAGATTAAGGCAGACATCGATAGCATACAACAATAACGACAATAACCCAGCTTAATCCCACTAAGTGGGGTGGCTACAATCAATGCCATCCAAATCTAACAAAAAACCAAGATTTCCTAGTTCCAGTGCAAAATGTCCATAACGATCAAATGACCATCACTGGAGGTACAATCAAAACTTCAATACGTGGTATCACTTGTCAGAAATAATATGATGTCAAAAATGGAAAACATACCCTAACAAGATCTTCCAGCATGTTGTTTCGATAATATACTGATATCATGAGATGACACAACTGCCAAGGAACTGAATGCAAATCAGAGCCAATTTTCATCTGCCAGAATTTGTGTGCTTCTTCCACTCTATGGTCCATATCTAAAGCTCGTATCAATTGACCATATGTTCCCATTGTGTTCCCCTGCCCCTTGCTCAGAATCCATTTAATTACCTAAAGAAACAGAGTAATTTACTGAATTATAATGAGGTAAACTGAAATTCCACTCTGGACTTTCTTTTCCCCCAAAAACTAAAGTAAATAAGTTACGAACATCTTAATTTGCTCAAGCCTGACAATAAATCATACAACTAACATGCAGGTAAACCAGGCCAAAATCAAGAAGTGTCATTGAAAACACCATAAAATTATAACTTTATCAGCAAAAGAAGGAAAGCCATAAGATTGATTAACTTCTACATAGAGAATTAGACTACAAGAAACTTCTACAAACAAAAAAGTAGCCGGTCATTGGGATATCTAAATTGGCATTTACAAAATTGATAAAGTCCATAGCATGATATCATTCATTTTTAAAGGTACTAATATATAGTTATTAAATGTAGCAATTCACTGGTTTGCCCACATTCACTAACTGAAATTAACAGTAGTATAGAGGCTCATTCTAAACCTGTGTTACCCCATTCGAATTTCACTTGTTAATGCATCCCCATTCTAACATTTCTCTAGTTACGTGCCTAAATTCTCCTATCTTTCATGTTCATTTTGGTCACCAAAGATGTTTGATTTTTGACAAGGATAATACATGAGAAAAAGAAGAGAAAGGAAGCAGGTAGCAGTGACACCTGAACAACCCTATGCCACTGCTGTTGCTTCTCAAGAGCATTCAATATGAGTTTCAAAGAAGCGATGGGAAAGTTTTGCTCCCAGGCAACCCAGGCATCAAGAGCACCATAAATAGCCTCCTTACTGTCGTTGAGATCAACAAGCTGCATTGCATTATTCAGTTCAAAACAACAAATTCAGAAACAAATAAGAAAAAAAGAAAAAAGATGATTTATTGGGTATGAGTATACGACACAATATGATACTTACAGTAGAGAGAAGATACTTGTTCTTATCTTTTCTAGAAATATTTTGGCCAATATAATTCTTTGGCGTGTCTCCAGCTTTGTGTTCAGGAGGATGACAAATTGTCTGCCACAGAATTAATTCAACTATGTATCAGTATCGAGATGAGTCAATTTTTACTTTTTTTCTTTTTTTGGAAAATGCGTAATTGCAATAGCATTCATGAGTTAGGTAAGTAATTGTGAATGTTAGATAGATACCTCAGATTGTGAATGTGAGGAGTGCGAATGGGATGGAGGAGTGGATAGTTGACAGTAACAGGCACGCTTAGCCTGAACATCACTTGCTTTAAGTTGACTCAATCTAGCAACCTGTTAAACAGTAACACATAAACATTCGAAGCAAGTGTTAGTTTGATTGGGGTGTGTGGGTGGTTTCACTTCACTTGAGCAAAGGAAGACGAAAGGGAGGGTGAGAGTGAGACTCACGAGATAAGAGATTCGAGGTGACCTCCACATCATTGAGGGACCTTATTTACCGCAATCAATTGTTTCAATTGCAGCTCGCCCGCTCGCACCAAGCCACCAACGTTGTTGCCGCCTTCTACCAACTGCAGCCGCTCCTTCTCCGGGACAGGGAGGCTTCTCCCTCCCTCCCTCTTTTTTTTATTTTCCTTTTTTATCTTTGTCTCTCCTCTGAGCAGGCTGGCCCAATCAATATAACCATCAATTGGGCCATCACTGATCCCTGTTTCTGTTTAGCCCATTCCCTTAACTTTTTAGCTTTTATTTATTTTTGGTCCTTCCACAAAGAAGGCAATTATTTTGTATATGATAATTTTCCTATATAAATTTAGAGATCAATTTTGATAAACTGTTAGAGTGTGTTCTATATGGGGTAAAAATAGGGTGAAAATTTTTATAGAGTTGCTTCATATGTATAGTATAAATAATTTTATATTATTATTCAATTATATTGTATTGTGATTTCTAAGATATTATTTGCAAGAGTAAGTTTTTTTTTAAATGTGATAAATATAATTAGTTGACTATATAAAAATTTTTAATAGTTTTGCATCAAAATCAAATTCATACATTCATTTGTTTCATTATTGTGAAAATGAAAATGTGTAGTTACAATATCTTATTCAATTCATAATATATACTTCTTCATTCTAGTTTCTGTTGAAAAAAAAGGTTTCTTTTACCAAAAAATTACGAGCATAAATATATTCTTTTTTTTTTTGTCGAAAATAATGAAATTAGGAATTATTTTTAGGGAATATTTTGGATAGAGGAAACTAGATTCAAATGAGATATACAGGAAACAATTACTAGACTTAGGCTCAACTACATCAACACATTCATTTAAGGTGATTATATATATATATTTAAACCCTTTCCTAAGCTCTGTTTTGTTTGAAAATTTGTGTCATTTTTGTCCGTAACTTGAACCGAAATTTTGAAAAAATGTGTCAACGCCACAAGCCTAGTAGGCGAACAGAGATAAAATAAATATTGCCACGACACCAATCAACAAATAACCCTTCGATCTAGTTTGATAAGAAGCTGTGAAGCACTCTATAGTTGTTTATAAGCTCAACAGGGGCTAGAACAAAAGCATACACGATTGAAAATGTGCAAAGCTTCACAATGTACACTGCATCACAAAACCAACAAGACACAATGGCGTCTGTTAACCTGTAATAGCATCCGCATTCGCGTTTCTTCTGAAGTCAATGTGCAAAGCATATTGTTAACATCGTCAAATTTTGTTTAGTGTACTTTCTTATTAAGTGAGAGGGAAAAGAGCCACATGCCTACATATCAATTAACTAAAGGGACGGCAAGAACAGTGATCAAACCGAGCAAGTAGTAGATTAAGAACGCTCTACAAATTGGAAAAATTATTCAAAATTGCCTCACTGGTTAACATCACCAGAATTGAATTATACATGAAATCTTAAAACGATGAATCTGCAAAATTGGTTAGGGGACTAGAGGAGTACAATCTCGACCCTATTATTCGATACACAAATTAAATTGGTTGGGGACTTCTGCGGATCATATGGATTCAGTAATCAGTACAGTGGCGATCGGTGAGGGACGCCTTTTCGCCGATTCGCCCCGGTGGCTAGCTCCGTTTGAGGTGTGTACCAAATCCTTGGCACCAACTCAACACTGCTACGTTTCCTTTTGAGTAACTCAGCAGTGGCACTGGCAGTGAAATTTGCAAGGCCCTTCATGTTATCTCCCACACACCCACTTGAAGTACTTGTTGATCCAGATGCAGTGCATAATGACGTCGACGTGGGTGAGTCTAGGACGGAATCTGGGGTCACTTGGCTGTCTTCGAATTCTTGTGTGTTCTCGATGCTTCTTTCTCTGTCCAGTACAACAGAGAATTCATAGTTGTTCCAAGAGTCCTTTATGGTAGCGCTTTTGGTAATTAGTACAAGATGATGCACCTGTTATGTTGATGAAATACAAGGGGGGCCGAGATAATTTAATTATCATCAATATGGAAGACTAAAATTTACTCGGAATTACGGCTTTGAATAACGAAAATTGAACCTTGCATGACAGAGAGCAGAAGCTGTAAGGCTCTTGGAGGCTACGGTCACATGTGATGCACAGGTTGCCGGAGCCTCTAAGACAGCGGGACTTTGGCCTTCGTTTCAAAAATACAACCTTCGCTCTATTTGTTGTGTAAGGCTGTTCATTCATCGCAACAAAGCATAAGATTTTGAAGGAAAAATAAACAATTGGAACATAAGACATTGTTTGTTCATATTTCAAAACAATCAAGCTGCTTATACTTACTTGAACAAGGGAGCAATTCAGCAATCTCTGAGCATCGCCAAGCCGTATTACATTATTGTACATGTACCTTCGTATCTGACACCCAGGAAACAGAATGTAAAAGAACTTATTGATATGGGTTGATTTTGTTTTTTTTAAAAAAAAAAACACCAAAGAACTCATTGCCTTTATACTAATGTAAGCAAAATTTGTGTGTACCTGTAAAAGGACGTGAGGGCGGTGAAGGGGCAAACAGTGGGGGCAAATGCTTGTGCAGCAATCTAAGCAAAGAATGTTCTTTTCATTCTTCTTTACAGAGCCGTGAATCAAACAACGAGAAAAAAATTCCTCTTGCGTAAGAATGAGAAGCCAATTAGGAATTGAGTTGATGGAGTTGGGACTAACCTGAGAGAGCAACAATGATTAACCTTCTTAAAAATTGAAATATAGATACTAATGTTGAGAAATTCCACAAGAAAAATAAAGAAACTTTACCATGCTAACGTTTTGCTGAGAAGACAACGGAATGAAGGTCAGACATGATGAATCATAGGAACCATTAACACAGAAAACGTATATATGCGAAGGCCTAGAACGTTTTTTCTGCCCAAAGGCATTCACAGAAAGCAGTTAAAGCGTGGAACTATGCTTAGCTACTAGTTGTTGTTTTCTGTCGCGGACAATGAAATAACATGGGGAAACTTTCCGTAATTTTGGACTATAGCCTACTTCCGCGTTGAACACTACACGTACCATGCTACTGCCAACTGCGTGAGAGGCTTGGCCAGTTTAGGCAACTTGTGTTCTTTCTCTCTTTCGGTGCGTGACAAAAAGACAAGGCCAAAAATTACGGTTGCTTTATTTCTAAATTGTTGGGGAAGAAAAGCGTTGACAAAGAATAAGAGATCGGATTTGCGCGAAAAATCTGCTGCTCGAACAGTGGATCTAAATTCTAATACACCTCCCTCCCTGTCTGTGTATATATAAACATATGATATGAGAAATTTTAATTTGCCTTAAATATACACAAGTTATATGCATTAAACGAATCAACATTAAATGATTTAAAAGTCACACATATAATAATAAATATAATTGAATAACAATATAAAATTTTTTACATTTATACGATTATTTTAATTTGAAATGATGATGAGTCCGTTATCAATTGGCCTGCTATCTATAATGTCTCTGAGCACATAATGTATTGTCTGGGGCTTTCAACGCTGGTTGTGTCCTACCACATATTTTAATGGAGGTTGTGAAAAAAATTAATGCGGATCACGGGAAAGCATCGGGTATAATAAAACTCACCTGGAGCCCATAAGCTATATAATATGGGAATTTCTTCCGCAGTGTAGCAGCAGTGTATGGTTTTAGCCTTTTTCTTAGAGTTGAGAATTTGGTGTGGAGTCTACGAACTCGAACCTGATTAATTAAATTAGGAGTCCCTAATTGGGGGTTTTGACCATTTGCCATATGATATACAGCACTCCAACAGCAATGATGTGCTAAACATAGTACTTGGTGCGTGAACCATAGCCATCTGCAAAGAATAGGTTGAAGACATAATGAATTCATTTTGTTAGTTTTTTTCAATTTCTTTTCTTGGATTCGAAGAGAGCAATGTTAATAGTACTTATTTTAGGTATTTATTTTAGATTGTTAGTAAAAAAAAAAAAAAAAAAAGACACAAGATAATAACTGTTAAAAAAGTAAAACTTGGTAGATCCACAATCTTAAATTTTTTTCTCATTATAAGTTTAAAATAAATTGTGAAATGAGTACAAATAATACTTTTTATTTCAAAAAGATTGAAGCTTTAGCTCAATGTTTTGATTGAAGATTCAAAGACTCTTTTCAAGGATGCTTCTATAATAATACCAACAACGTAAATAAGTTAAAGTTTACAAAAAGAAAAAATGTTGGAATCCATACAATAGCTGCATGGTGCAGTGAATCTTGGGTAGCTTAGCTTGCAGGGGAAATTCGTGTTGTTGTGGGCTTTGACTTTTGCGGATAGGGATGTCAAATGGGATAGTCCACAACCATTTAGCCCTGGCGTGTGAGTAAGAAAGCATAAGTAAAAAGCGTAAGTAGCCATGTGGGCCAGCCCACTCACCAAAAAATTAAAAAAAAATTATTTTTTTAATGGGTTCTGTAGCAGCCTTAAGCGCATATGTAAGTACTACAGCCGTTCTGAGTTATTTCTAATTCATTGGATTAGCCCACTTTCAAAGTTTTTAAATTTTGCCTCTTTTTTTAATTTTTTTTGTAAATTTCTAACTTTTTAATGAATTTTAACACATGGGTAAAAAAAACCACATTTGAAAAAAATATAGAGGCCAAAAAGCCCATGTTGAAAAAAAGCATAAGCCCCAAAAACCCATGCTTTAAAAAGTCCACAGGGTTAATAATAAAGTAGAATACATAAATTTTAAAAATATATTTTAATGATTATATCTCCAAAATCATAACTACACAACTATTACAAAATTTTCATTAAACTCAAAAGGCCTAAAAACTAATCTTAATAACTAAAAATATGACAATTTCTTCATTCTTCATCTTGATCTTCATAATACACATTGGATTCTGCTGGTAGTGTTTCGTCGCCAAGAATTTTGCAATTATCTTCATCTGAAACTTAACCAATCGAGAAACAACTTAAAAATCAATTAAGATTATATATATATATATATATATATATATATATATATATATATATACACAACAAATTAAGACATTACCATCCAGATTCAAAACAAAGTCGTGTAACCAATTCCTAGTGCAAATAATCATTTGGACATGCTCAGGAAGGGTCGAACTTCTGTACTTTGTTAAAACACGTCCACCAATGCTAAATGCGGATTCCGATGCAACAGTAGTGATTGGAATACTTAATACATCTCAGGCCATAATCGATAGTGTAGGAAACCTTTTTTCATTGGTCTTCCAGTAATTTAGCACATCAAAATCTTCACCATCATCATAATCAATTGGCAGTTCATCCAAATAAAGATCTAATTCGTTCTTTCCAATGGTAGATTTGGTTTCATTTTGAAACATTTTAAACTCCTGAGATATGCAATATATTAATCATTTGAACAAAACAAAAATAAAACTAAGAAAAAAACTAATAACCAAATTGGCATAGAATAACATACACTAAATATTTTAGATCTCTTTGGCTTGCTTCCTTCTCCGATTGACTTATTCAACATACTGGATTCACTAGATGATTGAGAAGCAATTGGAGAACTAAAATTGTTTGTATATTCCCTATAAAGCTTCTCGAATTTTTCCCTCACAATTTTTACCTTGTCTTCAGAGGTTGAGGGATCTAGTTTTCTATAGCAGAAGTTCACAAAATCCAGCTTTAATCGGGGGTCAAGAATAGCCCCAAAAGCCAAGACTATACTATAATCCTTCCAGTACTTGTCAAATTTTCCCTTCATTCTCATAGACATGTCCTTGATCACATCTTCTTCATTAAATTGGTTTTCTTCCAACATGCATTGAATCTTCCAAACTTGCATAAAATACAAGTTTGAAGTTGGATAAGATGAACCTGGAATGAGGTTTGTGGTCTCATAAAAAGGGTTCAAGAATTACGCATCTTCTCTGCTGTTCTCCATTCTTCATGTGATGGACAATAATTGTAATTTGTGTCTATCACATCAAGAAGACCAAAAGCTTTCTCAAATTTGATTGCACTTTCTAGCATCATGTATGTTGAATTCCACCGAGTTGAAACATTTAATTTTAAACTGACATTGTCATCAACTTTGGCTTCACATTTCACACTCTTTGAATTTTATCATCCTTGCATCGATGCCCTCACATACTTCACACTTTCTCTAATCTTAAGAGTGCACGACTTACTGCAACTTTCAAACCCTCTTGAACAATCAGGTTGAGTATATGGCGAACAACGTACATGAAAAATTCTCCATTACCATGACAAATTGTTTTGCAAGCGTAGTAGATGATTCTTCAAAATAGTTTGCATGGCATCATTTGCGAAGCATTATCAAAGTAATGGAAAACACCTTCTTATCAATCCCCATTTGCTTCAAACAATCAAACAAGGTGGCTTCTAATTCAACCCGGTGTGTGGAGGCTTCATTACAGAAGTTAAGAATTTTACTCATAGTCTCCAACTTTCATCAACAAAGTGGCGATTAAACATATGTATACATTGGTAGATGTTGTCCACACATCAGAAGTGAGACAAACTCGATTAGGGATCTTAGACATCGCTTGCTTGAGTTTGTCCTTCTCTTTCATGTAAATTTTTTGGACATCGATACCACGGTGTTCTAGAGTGCATCACGGCCTTTGGGGTTCAATAACTAATCCATTCTCACGATCTTCTCATATTCAACAAAGTTAAATGGAAGATCATGCTGGATATAGCACGGGCAAGCAAATTACGATGGGTCTTTTGATTAATCCTGGTCATGCTAGATTTCCCCTCTAGCATTTCAGCCTATTGACTTTACGAGTTTGCGATGGATTTACATGTAGCAACATAGCCGGTTTAAGTGAGAAGTCCCATAATTATTCTTGGTCTTAGGATTTCTCCCAATTGCGTATACGACCCTGATAATTACACACAGCTTTTTCAATAACTTCCTTATCTTTCCCAGTTTTCGTAAAAAATCTCCAAACATTAGATGTTTCTTTCTTAGCTGAGTCAACACTTCCAGACACTCCAGCAGGAGTTTCACAAACAACTTCATCATCCAAATTCACAGACTCCATAGTATAACTATGTTTATAAATTCCTAAACATTAAAACAAACAAAAATGTATCTTGTATGAAAGGATTTCTTGATGATTCATATGCATCTTTGCTGAGAAAGATCATAATTTATAACACTTCTTACGTAGGAAAGGATATTCCTGAAGATGGTGATATGCAAAGATTGATGCTTTATGCAGGTGTGTGTATATATTGTATATATGCTTTTCAGGAAATCTGTTCGCAGCTGTGTGTATATATTGTATTTGAATTACTAGATCAATAACAAGCCAAATTCATTCACCTTATAAGTGTAAAGTTATTTCATATTATTAATACATAGAAATTAAACTTACTTTATTCATGATTTTAAAAAAAAAAAAAAAAAAGACTCTTACTTTATTCATTGCGTTCTCATTTTGTTATCTACATTGAAAGCAGAAGCATGGTGGTTTACATTGTTCTTTAACTAGTACCCTTTATTATAGTTCTTTAATTACTACCCGCATAAATAATTGGCGTCAATAAACCTTTGGACTATGCACTTAGAGAATCTAACTTTATAAAGTTTATACATTTTAGTTGAGATGTACCTATATACAATATACTGAAACAAAGCAAAACAAAATTAACATTTTCAATTCACAATATATTACAAAATAGCTTCTTCTCGAGTGGGGAAACTCTGTCGGTTGAGAAAAAATAAAATAAAATAAAACCTCCACATTTACCACTTTCTGAGAATCAAACGCTGATTTAAACTTTTTTTTGTTTTTTATTGCATGGTACTAAAATTTAGAGTGTGATGCTTGTGAGAGAATTTGCCGTGACTTGCTCAAATCCAAATGCCAGGAAATGGATTGAGTTCAATCCACAATGAGCAGTTAAACAATGCAATTTACGTTGGGGATATAGATGGCAAGGTATGCTTGATTTTCTTACGAAATATTTATAAAATTTGATTCTTACACATGCATTTTGTTCTGCTTATTTTTCTGATATGTGTGACTTATTGGCAGATAAGAAACATGGAACACATGATTGAGCATGAAACGCTACCTCTAAAGGAAGAAAAGCAATTGATACATCAGATCAAACAATTGAAGCAGAATCGTGAGAAGCTGTCTTCAAGTATGGGGAAGCAGGACCAATCACAGCAATCTCTAGATCACAAAGACAGTATTGAAGAGAACTTGAAGGTATTAAAGTTAGATTGCTTCTATTGTATTTCATGAATTAACCACCTTTATCCCAAGCATATCAAATATGTGTAGTTTTTTTTGGGGGATTTCTGATGTCTATGATATTGTTATTTGATTTATTTCAATATTTTCAGCAATTACAGCTTTTGAAGAAGGAAGTGGAATTGCTTGAAACAATGTTGAGAAGGCGGCAACTAAAGCTGCAAAGAAGAAATATGATGATGAATGCAATAAACTGAATGAGACATCTGCTTGATTTAAGGTATGTGTTGATAAGAACAGAGGAAATTTACTCTCGAATTGTTTTGTTTTCATTATTGAAGCTTGGGACCTGCTTATTAAGGAGGAGGACAGACAAAAGATCTAGATCCATTATGGAAAATTAGGGATATTGAAAGGCTTTCACCACTTTTCCTGGGTAACCCCAGTTGATAACTCAGCCTCTTTATGGCTAGAACTAATTTTCAACCCATGAACCTCTCAGATGATATAGTGCCCTGTGTGTCCTCTTTCTTCTATAACACCATCAACAAACACGATATTCAGATGCTCCCCACTCTTATTGTCTGCAGTTTTCTTCTATTTTCCTATTTGCGCATGTCTCCCTATAGGTTTTCATCCATGTTTTCGAACATGAATGCAGTGGAGAGTATATTCTGACCATGAAGTTATTCTTAATATAAAATTATGTTGTTACCTATTTCAAGGTCAATTTTTAAATTATTCCTTACTTCAGAACATCAAACCTTATTATAATAATCTTGGTGTAGTTATGTAAGTTCAAATTCTTACCTGTTTTGTTGCAAGAGGCCATCGAAGGCGGGGAAAATGTTTCATTCACAGCTAGACTTTCACATCCACGTGAATGTCAATTGAATTTATTGTTGGGTTATGGCCTTTTTGAGAAAATATTCTGACCCAAAATTGAACACTTTTCTTAAAACGGCTAAAATATGTAATTGAGTGTAAAAAATTAGGTGTGGACATATCATAACTCTCTGGAGTAATAGCTTAAACCAGGAATCTAGATTACATCAACAAGATTTTTCATCCAGAATGATGTGTATATATATATACACTGTGTCCTGCTATAAGTTTTGTGTGTAATTTAAAATTTTAATGCATTCCTTCGTAAAGGTATTTTGAAATATAATACATACTTCTCTTGGTCTTTTTTTTTTTTTTTTTTTTTGAGTTGGGGCATTGACTTTGCTCAGAGCAACAGAAACAAATATAACTAATGATGTAGAGCATAGAGCGAAGAAGCCTCTGTTTTACAACAGTTCCATTGAAACTCTGAGGTACATAGTTTCATATAACAAAAGTGTTATTTGTTGGGAATTTTGATAGAAACTTTTCGTTAATTTTTTTTTAATTCTGATATCTGAGGTATATCACTTTAGATATTTTGTCTAGCAACATGTGGTTAATGCCAAGAACAGAACAAGGGGAAGCACTTGCTAAGAATAGAACAAACAACATAGCAACTAGCAGCAAAACATTTTAACAAACATTTCAAGGGCATTCACTACAAATCCACAAATTTGGCATATGACAATTTTCTTTCAACAATTTTCTTAACTAAATGGGTTTGATTATCTCAGACTCAGAAAGCAATTTATAATCAAAATCTCATGACATACTTGTAAATAAAATTTAAAAAAACAAAAAAGACGAAAATTTAAAAAAAAAAAAAAGAAGCAGTGAAGCACAATCAAATAGAGAAGCTAATGGAGAACTAACCTTTAATTCAGTAATAGAGTTTGCGAGGCCTTGAAGAAGGCTCGGCTCAGGAGTTATGATGATAGCAACAATGGCGTCGAGCTTGAAGGTGCAGCGACGGCAACAATGGCGTCGGGCTCAAGACGAAGAGATTGCAGCAATGGCGTGACCATGTGATTAGCTATGGCGAAAATAGAGAAGCTGAAAACGAGGTTGAAGAAGAAAGGAGAAGTTATGCAAGTGTGGCTATGGCGGAAGAGATTGGGAATTTCTTTCAATTAGGGTTTTGACATTGGTGGAATACATCAATACGGGAAGCTTTCAATGGCGTGACATGAGTGAATTTTCTACCTGAATAGCCTATTCTGTGGTATCAGCATAAGTGGAATACGCAATACGTCAATAAATTCTAGAAAAACAAGTTTTTTCTTTTTTATTTTGGTGGGCTGACCCATGGGTCATATGGCCCTAAGCCACAAATGACATGGGGCTTGGAGGACTCAGGGCCAATCAGCCCTCTATCAAGGTGGGCCAAAATAATTAGGGGCTAAAATGTTGGGGGCTGGTGGGTTGGCCCACTAGTTGGGGCTAAATTGACAGTACTATTTGCGGAGATATTGGACTTATTTCTTAGAGGATCAACAACTGCTCGATGGGGCCGAGATCATATCTTGCATTTGCTGCATTCCGATTGAAATTCGTGACAAGTGCACTCCCCTGCTTTCATACAAATTTTGTAGAAATAAGTTCTGGGGCTTTGGCAGGTTGCAGCGGTATAACAAAAGAGAAATCTTATTGCACTGGAAGGCGTAGACTAACTAGTAAGATCTCTTGCCTCTGCATAGTGCACCTCGGAGGAAAACGGAATTGCCTGTTCAATTTCTGGGCGGAGCCACTCGTCCCCCTCTTCTCCCGGTCAAAGTGTTTGTCCATTGATCAAGAAAAAAAAAAAGGGGAAAAATCTTATTTGTGTTCCTTCAAATTTGAGACATCTTGAAATTAAGTGGGTTTAATTCAATTCAAAAAGTTAGATTATGAGAAAAAGATTATCTAAATTCTTATAAAAGATATATAGGTGATATTCACAAGTAATGTGAGACTCTAACACATCCTTCTTATATGATTGGACATCTCGAGCAAGAAATTTGTGAGACTAGATATTTGCAAGTGGCTCAACAATAACTATAGAATAGACTCTGATATTATCTTAGAATTGAGTAAACCTAATTCAACCCTAAAAACTAGCTCATGGAAGGAGGGTTATCTAGACACTTATAAAAATTATTTAGACCTTATCTCTAATCAATGTCAAACTCTATCTAAACCTTATTGTTTGAGATAGTAGTAGTAGTAGTAATGGTAGTAACATAGAATTTAAATTCTATAATCCTTATTTTGGGAAAATTTTACCTAATTATTATCTTCATTTGAGGATATTAAGAAAGTATTAATTATCTTTTAAAATTTTATTTTTATCTTATTTAATGCAAAGAAGAAAAGGAGATAAGATTCAAGAGAGTAAAAAATAATTAATAAGTGAAAAAATAGAAATGATAATTTAGTCTAAATAAGAACCAGGTTCCTTTTTACTTGTCACTTTTGCCATTTGCAAAAAGATTAAGGATTCCAAAATCAAAACTTAATTATAAAATATGTTTACTAAAATGCTCTTATTTAAATTTTAACATATAATTAATTTATTTTATGAAGCGCATACTTTAGTTCTCAATTAATGCGTTTAAATTCCTTTTTAATATGAGAGACAAAATAAATCAACAATTTTTTTAAATGGTAAATAAAAAGGATTGAAAGTAGTGTATATTTCCTTACCAAAAAATGGTAGTATATATTTTCTATATTTGAGCCAATTTAATAATATCTTAATATTTGTACTAAAATCTTACGTGACACTTAAAAATGGATGGCTTAAGTGAGGGGCATGGTCTTTTTTGGTTTGGGGATTTGAGATGATTGGCTAACCTTTTTTGTTTTTGGGGATCGATCCGAGGTGCAATTTAATAAGGCATAACTTTAGGAGAAATTCTTATATGATTGTATTTTTGGATTAATTATGTAAGTGTAGTTTATATAGAACTTACTACTAATATATAATCTCATACAAAATATATTTATATGATTGATCGAAAGTACAATTATATGATACTCCTGGACCATATAAGTATCTCTCTGACCTTAGAGCTACTGCGCCTTATGGCTCAACCCGATTCTTCTTCTTTTTTTTTTTTTTTTGTCATGACTCATGATGCCTCAAACTCTTGGGGTCTTGCCTTAACTGCTTTTGGGTCAACTGCTATTTGACTGATTGAGCTTGGGCCTCTAGGTGGGCCTACGAGTGACAAATTGTCTCAAACTTGAAACCATAGTTTTTCTTTTCTGATGAAAAAGACAAATAATTCTGACCCAAAAAAAATGAAAATAAAAATTTAATTTATAAACAAGTCTAACTGTATTTATAAATTAAAAAATATATTATAACTAAATTTAAAAGAAATAAATATATTTTATATTTTGAATAACGAATGATCTATTGCTCTATTTTTTATATGAATATTGTCAATATTTAAATATTTTTTGTATCAGAAGTTAATATAAAAAGCATTATAGTTTGAAGAATATATATTACGTTTTTTTTTTAAAAATAAGTCTAAATATCTTTGTTATTTATAAAATTACCACAATGGAAAACTAGAAATACTTATAAGGAGAGATTAAAATACCAACAAAAGAGACAATAAAAATACCCTAAAAAAAGACAACAAAATACTCACAAAAAAGGAAAAAAAAACAAAAATAATGTAATTAAGCTAATTGACTGTGATTTATTGGTTTTACAATCATTCTATCACTTAGATTTTTTAAAATATTATTGAAGCAATTAAAGTCAATAAATATAAATAAAAAATTTATATGTTTATATATTTTAAATCTATACGTTACATTGATTTTAATACATATAACTAGAGTATAAAATATATTTAATATATAAATATATATTTCTTTAATATCATATACAGCTATAAAAACAAAAACCAGAGTCTCTTAACAACCTATCAGATGCTATGTTCTTCGTTGGACCATGTGCTTCTCACTATTATGTGCTTCATTAGTAGCTTAAAACTGCTCATCTGAATTTAGTTTTCTTGTAGTCATTTGAATTACTTGTTATATATTTCATTTTGAAATCACATGCGATTCCATACATCCAATTCAATTAAAACCAACGTGTCATGAACCCACTTGTAAACAGAGGCAGAGAAAGAAGGATTAGTACCAAGTAGGATACATGTGTTTATATTTCCCGCGTGTGGAATTGTTATTTGTTAATTCAGTATACTTTCATGTGAGCTAGTTACCTTATCCATTAAGCACAGAGTCTGAAACTGTAAGTACAGGAATCTCTGACGACAAACAATTGAAAATGATCTAGATTTGGTTCCAGTTTTTATCAGAAAACACATCCTAAAAAGTACATGTAAATAACATTTTAATTCAGAAAGAAGAAAGAAGTGGGACCCTTTGTAGTTTTGAAGGTTAACCTTCATGGTTAATTAGATCGAAAAGACCATATGTAACTGAGATTTTATACACGAATAAAAGTGGGACGCGTACTACTTTATGACAAATTGGACTGAGAGACAAAAAAATTGACAAAACCACCTTAGGGCTTTCATGAAAGCCCTTGCTTTCTTTTGATGTAATTTCCTTTGCCATCTGAGCCAATTATTATTTTATGAATCTACAAGTATCATAGATAAAGACCACAAAAAGTAAATTCATAGGAAAAAGAACTTCATAGATATGAAAAATTAGAAAACTTAAGTATTTGAGTTAGTTTATTTTAGATTTAAAATAATTTATAATTTAAAAACTTTGTCAAATATTTTTTGAAAAAAAAAAGTGATTATTATTATTATTATTATTATTATTTTTAAATTATTCCCAATCATGCTATTCATAGGCAAGTGTTACAGCAACTTTTTAAATCAATATATCAAGGTATAATTTTTTAGAGATAAGTACATTTTTCATATTACTTATATAACTTTATAAACACTAGTTATTAACTTGATTGATCATTGATCATGATAGATAAGTGCCTACTTAAGATTTTTAAAAAATAAAAAAGAAAGAAAGAAGGAAAATTGATTGCACGCTGGAACGCTCACTTGGAGATGGGATGAACAGATTCATTAATCATCATTAATGTGAACACAGAACTGATGGACATGGTGGAAGGAAAACGCCAATAGCGTCAGTCAAATAAATTAAGCAAGCGTACATACTATTGCCCACTTGATCTTTACAACCAGGACTATCATTAATGACTCTTTTGTCGAAGGTGTTACACATTTGAGAAATATTTCCGTGATTTACGAGTATTATGTGATTGTGCTCCCAGATTAATTATATAAGTGTATTTTATATTAGATCTATTATTAATATATAATTCTATAAAAATGCATTTATATAATTGACCGGGAGCAAAATCACGTAATGCTTCCGGACCATATAAGTATTTCTCTAAATATTTACAGCTCAAATTGCGAATTATGTGCAGCTGCTAGCAGAGTTCACGAAACTTGTTCTTCTTGGATCTTGATCAGTCGCAGTCCAGTGCACACATAATATAAAAGAATGCAATTTGAGCTATACCTTCATCTGTTTAGACTTAAAAATTATTAACACTCCACTATTGCATGTCATATCAATAATCAACAATGTCTGTTGTTAATTTTAAAATTCTTTAAAATATGTTATCTCCACGTATGTTTATCACCATGTCCAGGACATATTTTTAAAATATGTTCATTTTTTTCAATTACAAGTGACACGTAAAGAATATCAACTTTCATTTAAAATTAATTGTAAATAAATTGAACTCTTAAACTAAGTCATTCCAAACAAATTTTATACAAAAAAAATCTTATATTTCAATTTAGTATTTATATAATAAATATTGTTGGTATAATTGGTTTGCCCTTTCTCACCACTTTTTTTCGTTTGCAATCTCCTAACAAAAATACCTCTGTTATATTATAGACTTTTAGTACCTTTTTTTTTTTAAATTTTTTTATCAACAAGACTTTTAGTACCATTAATACGCATGTAGGGACCTTAGAATTAGTTTTCAGTCACATACAATATTTAGTATCTCGTGAGGCGAAGACAAACAACGAAGTGGTTGGACATAAACGATCATGTTCAAATAATTGACTGACTTTGTCCTTAGTGTAGCAAGATACAAATTGCTACCTCCGTAACTTTCAATTATGAGATATGCTTGGTTAGTATATATATGTACAATTAAAGTGAAAGCGGATAGATGAATGAATGGTACAAAGGTCCCAAAAGTTTTCTTATTAACAAGGGGTGCATCTGCACACATATATATAGCAAACATAAACTGATATTATGGCGGGACTCCATCTTGAATCGCGACAAACCGGCTCCGGGGCCGACACCTATGTGTACTAGACTATTGAATTTAATGTTCTATAATCTATAGTTAGTGGCCCTAACCCCTAGTTTGGACTTTTGAGTTTCATTACCTAATATGGTATTAGGATCCTCAGGTCGGACAGAATTTTGGTATGTTTCAGTAACAATACTTTTTCAATTGGGATTTTAATATCGGAAAGACATTTATTACGCGGACTCAGTTGTTTCGCTAGAAAGGGCAAAAATAAATTAAACACTAAACGGCACCAAAAATTGAGTCAAATCAGACACTAGCTAAACAAAAAAAGCAGTTGATTAATGATGGGGAAAATAAAAAGCAAAAACTTAAGTTACAATTATATTTAAAATTAGATACTAAGCACGTCTTGAAATTGTAATTGTTATTTCTTTAATTTCAATATGCACACTTATACATGTAAACTGAATAAAAAACTGATAGGGACTCATAAGCCATTACGAATCCTTAAAATATGATATAGTTGAAAAATTTTTATAAATACAGACATGTTTGTCGTATGTAAATATATAAGCGTGTTAGTCATCTAAAAAAGGCCGTATTATTTTAAAAAAAAAAAAAACCATGTCAATGGTTGGTTTAAGAATTATATGTACTGTATAAATTATTTAGGCTTGCATTTATATTAACTTTTTATAAAAGATAAAATAATTAGTGTTCTATTATGTTTTATGCTAACCTATGATTTTTGAAAAAAATAAAATAAAAACATTATTTACGAGTATTTAATTTATTTAAAATTTCTTATACATATCTTTTTCAATATAATTTTACAAGTTTTAACTATTAGATTGAAAAATTTATTTTTCTGGAAAATTGTTGAACGGTGAAATGTTGTAATTGAATTCCTGAGAGTTAAAAACGTGTCACTAATTTAATTTTTATATGAAAACATACTCTATTGTAAGACCGCTCTAATTGGTACCACCTTTTAATATAGGCATCCGTACACATAATAGGACAAAAAGTTGTGAAAGGAAAAGAAAACAATGAAAAAGTAAAAAGCGAGAGGAGAGAGAAAGAGAAAGGGTGTCGATTTCTTTCTGGATTAAGAGTTTAAATCACTTTTCTCTTCTTATAATTAGTAATGGCAAACGGTCAGCCCGCCATATCGCGCCATTGCAAGTTAAGCTTTAAGTAGGGTTGGGCGGGCCAACTAGCATTAAATAATATGGATTGAATATGTTAACCTGCCTTTCTTTCATGGGTTAACGGATCGATCGATTAGCGCCAAAATAGAAAATAAAGAAAAAAATATTTTTTTATATAAATTAATTTATCTATTTTTTAAAAAAAATAAAGGAATTTTTAATTAAATATAATAAAAGAACATCTATATAAAAAATCTCATTTTATTTATTTATCAAGTATTAAACTATTTACTCATCTCTAAAATAGTTAAAAATCATAATTCTCAATAAAAATAAGATAGAATTTTTAACCAAAATAACCATAATAGAGAAGCTTACAAGCCAATATTCAAACGCAAAAATATTAAAAAATTCACACTCTACAAATTAACCATGTTCATAATAAAATATAAATTCATAATTAATAAGACAACAATATAGTTTATAAAAGCATAAATATAATCAATAATATAGTCTAAAAAAAAATTATAAAGTATATCAATATTACATAAATACCGATAAAAATGCCTAATATTAGATATATTATATTGAAAAAAAGAAGAAAATAAAAAAAAAAAGATCAATAAATCCCCACTTTAACTTTTTAAGCGAGGCGGGTTCTGTGGGGTTAAATTTTTTTTATGAGTTGAAAATATCAACCCACCCCATCAAAAATTGTAGGTTATACGAGTCAACCCAACGAGTCTGACCCGTTTTGCCATCTCTACTTATAATCCATGAAGAAAAATAAAAGGAAACAATTAAATATGGACGATCTACTTTTTTATTTGGAAAGTAATTGACACCTTTTTTTTATACAAGGGATATATATATATATATATATATATATATATATATATATATATATATATATATATAAACAAATGAGTGGCTGATTTTTTAGGGTAAATCAAGCAATTAAATAAGAATTTCTTCTAATAGTATTTTTTTTATGTACATAAATTTTGGAATAAAATCCAAGATTGTATATTTAAAGGATCCGAGTTCCGTTCACTCAGACTAACACTTAGTTGATAAGTGGTTGGTAAACAAAAATACATGATAAAATTACAATAGATATTTCAAGTTTTATGTATTATTACTCAAATGAAACGATTTAAGAAAGTAATAGAATTTTTGCCGTGTATTTCAGTCGAGTTATAGTTTGTGGAACTAATCATATACCAACTAAAGAAAATGCTCCAAGTTCGAAGATTCATAAAAATTATTAAAGTGAAGTAAAATAATTGTTATAGGAAATCAAACTGAACTCGTCCTTGTCCTAATTTTTTTTTCAAAATAGCTCAAATTAGTTTAATTGTTACAGAAATATTCTTTTATATGGTCAGCTGTTTTTCAACAATACTACGAAGAAATCTATGACTAACATTGTGTTTGAATATATATATTTTTTATTAATGAAACATAATGGAATTAGTAGAAATTGATTATAAAGGGAAGAAAATGAATGAAATAGAGTTACATTCTTCTTTGTTTGAGAGTTTTATTTATTTATTTATTTATTTTTTGGGATGAGTTTGAGAGATTAATTATGGAACAAAGTGAAACGTTACTAATATTGTTTGAAAGTTATATTATAAAATAATGGAACAAAATAATTATATTGTTTGTAAGTTATAAATTATAGTGTCTCCTTTTTTTTTGGGATAGGTGAAAAGCTCAACCCCATGCAGAGGAGAGCAACAAAACAGGACAAACAACAACCGAGGTTCACCTGAAAAAGAACAATAGAAAGCAAAAAGAACCACCTAACAAGGCAAAAGAAACAACATAAAGACTGAACAAGAGCAAAACTAAACAAACACTATAATTTGTATGGATCAGAAGCTCTAGAAACCAAACCAATGAACTAAAGTAAACACTAGAAACAAAAATACACCACTAGAGCAAGAACCAGAGCCAACGATGCAACGATGCAACCACAACAACCAAACTCTAACAGAAGCACTAGCACCTGAAAAAATAGAAGAATGTAGAACCAGCAGAACCAACAACCAAAATACCAACAGCAACAATCAACAGGTAGGAAAACTCCTAGCAGGATTATTTCCACGCCACTACCACAAACGTCTCGATCTATAGATCATACTTTTTTCTTCTTGGGACGTCTTTTTTTTTCTAGGAATGACAAAATCTTGATATTTTGGAACTCTAGCTAAAGCCTTAATCATTGCCATGTCATTGCTTAC
Source organism: Pterocarpus macrocarpus (assembly GCA_031439585.1). NCBI lineage: Eukaryota > Viridiplantae > Streptophyta > Magnoliopsida > Fabales > Fabaceae > Pterocarpus > Pterocarpus macrocarpus. Next base: position 73,369,682 of record CM062520.1, on the reverse strand, counting down.
CTTTAATCCCAACGTCTTCCCAATGTTCCAAGTAATTTGGGCTTTTACTAGATTTTCTTCCCATGGCGTCACAACTTCAAAATCATCAATTTGAAGCTTTGAATCTGCTACTATCAAAGGGGCTTAAGGAACCTTGTCAACAGATTCCCCACTACTTTGATCACATTCACTCTTCTCCTCCAAAGAATCTTTGGACTTAACAATTTCCACTGGCTTCCTTTCCATCTGAATCCGTATCGGTGCCCCACCCAAACCAATAACATTCTTAAACCAAGGAGGACAATCCGGGCCACTGCATGATGAGTCTTCCTGGCCCACTTCTTTTGTACTTGCGTTGAATGCTATGGGGGAGTGGGCTTGCACTCCTAACCCGATAAGAGGCAAAACTTTCTCAGCACACTTATGCCCTGGTCCCACCTCTGACCTTCTTTGCCCAGAATCTTCTAAAATCAGATGCAATACAAACGAACCAATGGGGAAGCTTGCAACATTTTGATTCCTGTGCAACATTGATTTAATAAGTTCTTCTTCCAAGAATGCCCTTGGTTGCTCCACCTCCCTTTTCCATCGACTGTACCTCCACTATCTCCCTTTGAACTACCGATTCATCCAAAGCACCTTCATTCCTGATAAGCTCGTTCAAGGCCTTTAGTATCAATACCCCAAAGTTGCGTTTGAACTCTTCCACTCCCAATCCTCTAATCGCCACTGTTGGGGTAATCCATCCACTACTTCTTTATAGCTCCTCACATCTTTAAAGGCTTTCCTGCAGTTACCTTCTCTTCATATCAACTCTATTGGTTTCTTGAAGAGTGGACTCGGTCCATGGCCTTCCATACTTATCATATTTTGCAAATGAAACCCTCAGGCTCTTCCCCTTAATCATAACACCATTTAGATTCCTAATTATATTTCTAGCATCCTCCAACTCCTTAAAATAGACAAATCCAAATCGCCAATCACTATTAAGTCTTTTCTTCTATGAAACAAAAACATCCATCACTTCCCCTTCTCCCCTGAAAATTTGTAAAAGTCAATCCCAAGTCATCTCCTTAGGAAGTCTATCAGTGAAGAGAGTCCAAGCTTGTTCCATCAAACACATTAAATATGTGTGTTTCTTAAAGAAAGAAGACACTTTTAATTATAGTGTCTCCTATTTCATCCCAATTCTTAAATAAATAAAAATGTGTGTTTTAGCAGGGAAAAAAAAAGGAGAGAGAATAGATCCCTTAGTTTTTTTTGTCCTTTCATACCCGCATCTAAGCACCCAAATAAGGGATTTAGTTACTTTTTTTCATCATTTTATTTCTTTTTCCTTCATTACCTACTGTCTAAATATAATGTAAGGTAAAATTTTTTGTCTACTAAAATAGCACAATAACTTAATTTTTATATATTGTAGCTATGAATTTTTTATAATGTTATTTAATCATATATTAATGCATTGTTAAAATATATCAAAATTAAACTCATAATATAAAAAACATGGTATTTGTTAAAGTAGTACTAAAAAATAATCTAATAGCATAGAAGGTAATGAATTTATCAAATAATGTATTAACAAGCGTTGAATATAGTGGCAAGTGAACTACACTTTTAAAAAAAAGACATATATCCAAATGCTAGAGAAGATAATTGTTGAGAGTATTTTTTAATCATGACATTGCATGGGGTGGAAGTACCTTAAAAAACTAAAAGAAAAATCAAATAATGTTGTGGCATGAAAATTCTCGTAATAAATTGCAGGTGAATAATTTTAGAATCTTCCTTCAATGTTTGATACTACTTATTTTCTGATTATATAATGAAAGGTTACACATAATTAGAATTATTATTTTAATAAAATTTTAATCAATGAGAATAACACTCCATTTCTAAATTCAATTGTGGTTTTTTTTGGGTGAAGCCTACCGGTTCATCAGACCTCATTACCAGGAGTTCGACTAATCTAACTCAATCTGTAGAGGTTCTAAAGAGGGTTTTAGGTTTCCCAATAATTTTTTTTTTTTTTTATTTTCAAAACTTGAATCTAAGACTGATGATTAAAAAGTTAAAATATCTGGCACTTTGATTAATTCCACGTTGGTTAAATTCAATTGTGGTTTAGTTGCGGGTTTTTCTACGCCAATGAAGAATCCTTAGCTCTTTCCATTTATAGTTATTGACCTCACAGACCCATAAAAGGCTACATTAAATTCTAAATCATTTGATATGGAAGAACAAAGATTCGCACGCGCAGTCGTTGGTTTGATGTTTAGTTTATAGTAAATGATTACTCTCTTTCTTAATTTGTTTCTTTTTTTTTTTTTTAACTGGCTGTTTTATAGCTGCAACTCAACAATCTAAAAGTTTGTTGGATTAAATTTTTTTTTTTTGTTTTCTTTTTTGAGTCAAGTTTGTCGGATTAAGTTTTATTCTTTTGAGTCAGTTTGTTGGATTAAGTTTTTCTTATAAGATAAACAAATTAAAACAACTCAATATATGTTTTTAGGGGTTCTATTTTTTTAGGCGTGTGGGGATCATGATAGTGCTGTTGTTGGTCTTAGCTTGTGGTTTGTGGAGGGACTCTTAGTCAGAAGTTTTTTTCTATCTTTTGCGGGTGTTTTTGTAGGCGCTGTCTTTGTTATGCTCCTCTTTTTTAGCGAATTTTGAGCTTTTTCAATAATTATAAACATTACTTTTATGAACAATTATAACTCACTCTATCTTAATTATAAACATTACTTTTATATACAATTCAAATATCTAAATTTATGAAAATATTTCACAATCTTAAAAAGCCTTATATATATTTTGAGATTTTTTAAAAAGAAATGTAACAATGTATAAAATTTGAATTGGTTAATAGCTTGAAAGGGGTATTAACTATTAGGTCATTTATCATTAAGTCACTGTTTCAGTTAGTGAGTAATTTTTCGAAACACATCAAATTAAATAAATACATATTAAAATTCAATTATTCAAAACCAATTAATTCACAATTCATATTATTAAAAAAATTCTTACTAGTATGTGAAAATTGCTGTCATTAAGAAGATGATACAGTGATTAATAATTTTTTTTAATCTGAATTAATAAACTTATGATTTTTATTCGATTAATAAACTTATGTTGTTTTTATATATACTTTGTTATTTATATAATACTGAGGCGCGATTAAGCTAGCAGTAGGAAGGAGCGCTGCTGTCTGGACGGCTGGGCGTGGCACCCAAATGTTTATGAGACAAAGATCGATGGAAAGAATTGTATTAAAAATGGTAATGCACACGAGCGATAGGCATAGTTAGAGTTGAAAGCAGCTTTCGAAAACTGATTGGGGTAGTTCGTTGCAGCTTTCAGTGTGCTAACAACTTGACCTTTTTTCCGCCCTTGTTCTGTTCTTTTACGCTTATATTACCAACTATTGCATCTTCTTTTTTTTTTTCCCCTAATATTAATGATTTAAAATATTTGCACCCTAAACCCGTAGATCGCTACTTTACTTGGGATTAACCCCTTTTGCTAGTTTCAATCCCTACCAAGGTTCAAACTCATCTTTCACATCTCAATTTTCTTACACACATTGAAAGATAGAGAAATGTAGTTTTATATGAAAAAACTTTATAACTTTTGTACAAATGATATTGATTAAATAGTTTTTCTACAATTTTTCTCGTTTCATACCGATAATAATTATTTTATTTTATATTTTTTAAAATAACAACTAAATTCATGTTTACTCTAACTATATACACAAATTTCATATTAGATGACATAATAATAATAATTATTAAAAAAAGCTTTTGACCCCTCCAACCCATGACCATGACTCCATGAGGCCACATTATTTTGCCAGCTCGAACGGTAGGCCACGTGACACCACGCAGGAGATCTTCGGAGTTTTAATTATCAAAATTTGTTTTGGGATTTACAAAATAAAAAAAAATATTTTTGTATTATTTACAATTTAATATTTTAATTTAATCCATAATTTATTTTTATTTTTTTAGTTTAATTATATTTCAATATAATAATTATAAATAACATAAAATAATAATTTTTACTTTCAATGTATTTAAGAATTTGCCATGACCATGAGCTGAATCCATTGTTTATTATTACTATTACTTCAAGAGCCAGCTTCAACGAAGGATCCGTTTGCAGTATGGGGATAAAAGGTTTTTATTGGTAAAAGAATAGAAATATATAATAATTAATATATTTAAAGATGTAAAAGTTTTTTTTTAAATTTATTTTTGAAATTCTAGAAAGTTTTTTTGGAAGAAATATATTTAAAATTATTTTTTATTTTTAAAAAAATCTTTTAAAAAAAAATCTTACTATACTTCATATCAATAATTAAAAATAATTTTATTTTATTTTATTTAAATAAAAGATTTAATTTAAATGCAGTGTCAATATAAAATATTGTTACACAGATATTTAATTATAAATTATCACATCAGTAAAATTCTTTAACATAATCACCTACTACTTGAATAATTATACAAATAAAAAATTTAATTAGATGACAATACAAAAAATTTTACACTATCAGTACACCTAAATTAAATTCTTAAATAAAAATTATTCTTTTAAACTTATTTTGATATATTTACTTTAACTACAAATTAATTTTTTTTAAAATAATTTCTTTAAAAATTTTTTTAAAATAATTCCCTAAAAAAATTAAACCAAACATACTTCAAAGCGAAGTAAAAAACAAGAGAAAGCCACATTCCTCCAGACACATTAGTGAACCAAGAATTTGTCCTCTTTCTAAATTTCCCCTTACCCTCGTGGATCCATCTCACTCTCTGCAGTGTGATGAACATAAAATGATTTTAACATTTGTAGCCGAAAAACCAAAAATGTAGAGCCCAGAAAGATTTTCGCTAACGACGAATGCCAGCTCTGCCCGAAAGCGACGTGAGCCCAATATCTGTTCGTCCTTGCATAGTGGCTGTGGCCCTTATCTGACACATGACCACATCATCTTCTACCTTCACAGATGTCACCCCCTAATAAGGTCTTGTTACACGTGTTAGCATGGTACCTCTTATTTTGGTGAAATCAGGATTCTTCACTTATTTTAACGTGGATCTATTCTATTCAAAATATTTATATTTTCCAACCTCATCAACACTTTTTATAAGTTCAAGCCGTTGACATTGCAAAGATGTTTTAACCGCTAAATTCACCATTATTTATTACTTGTTATCTTTGTAAATTGTTGATATTTTATCTTTAAACCGACAACGATGCTATGCTAGCAATAAAATAAAACGATGTTTTATGATTCAATTTTAAAATATTACATTAATTCAATTAAAATATAAATAAAAATTTGTCTATTTTCATAAAAAAAATTGGCTTTTATCATTTTTTTAAAATACGTAAATATTTTTCTAATAAATTAAAATATACACTTAATCAAATGAAAAAGAGAAAAAAGAACGCTGGTGATATATTGATATTCATGTTTCAAATTCATAATTTGACTTTCCAAAAGTAAAAAAGGATTTCTCAATTAATGAAATAGAATTAATTATTATACAAGAATCATGGTAAGATTATAGTGTAAATTAAACTACTTTGATAGGCACGTCTCCTTATTATACCTCGAACATATAAATACCTAAAGCCTCTCAATGGTGGTTCTTCTTTTTCCTTGTTTTTTTAAGGTGGTATTTCATTTTCCTTTCTTATATTTTTTTTTTCTCTGTCTTAATAGAATCTGATAATGCCTGTATGCGAAGTTTAACCGTTCACATCCTTTTCCTCGATTGGTTTGATTTCATTTCAGGCTTGTTAGCGTTGTTTCTGCGCCGTTCAAAGAGAGAGGTCCTTTCTTACGGTTCTCAACGCTTGACGCAGGTGTGTTCCTATCTTCTCTGCCTTTATATCTTGATTCCTGAAAGGACTCGAATTTTTTAATGTCATTGTGTACGAGGTAATCATCACGTACACAACCCATAGTGTGTAAAAGTAAAAATCTTATGTTCTAAATCAATTTGGTCAAGCCATCCTGTTTGATGACCGATAATATGTCCTGATAATGGCTCTCTCTCTTTTCCTTGTTAGCACACAATCTGTTTGTGTTTTTCATGAATCTTTTCTATTTGAATCTCTCTCTCTCTCTCTTGCTTGATACCTGCAAAGTGGCAGGCTTGTTATGAAAACAAAAGTGAGCCTTTATTGGCCAATGAACATGGAGAAAATGCATCATGTAGATTGATTCAGCCGGAACGGTCGCTTTTTTCCCGTTTATAGAGTTGTTTCCTCTTGCTGCCATTGGTTCTTTTGTGTTATTTTTTCCCCTTCGGTTTCGGACGACACATCACACCACATAGGCCTATATTTCATATTTAATTTATTAGATATTATTAACAATTATTATTCAGTCACTTGTTAAAATAATGGGTTTGTTTATTATGAGAGCCTTTTGAATTTTACAATGATTTGACAACTTATTTGTCTATTTCGTTTGATAAGTGTTAATTTATGTCTAAAAGTAATAACAATATATAACTCAAGTGCGCAAATATTTTTTAGACATTGATTTGTTCTTTTTTTTTTTTAAAAAAAAAACATTGACTCAACCCTCTCCCCTTTTTTATTTTCATGGGTATAGAAGATGTTATTTTCCGCAAACATGGCTAGGTCTACCTAAATCCGAGGGAGGAGTAGCACATTTTCCTCAGGTTATTTGCCATCGTTACCAGAATTCTCTGTCAATTGACCTTAACCTTCGAGAGATGGCTGCCAACTATGCAGTATCTTTTAGAAAGCAAAGTCGATGGTGACCTTAAACAAGTTTTCTAGAATTTTTTTTTTCCTCTCTGCCAAACTGTTCTTTCTTTGTCTTTTGTGGTGTCTTGGGGCCCCGGGGGGGGGGGGGGGTTATTACTTTTGGTTATGTTCATGTCGGCTCTAGTTAATGAAGAAAATTTTATAACAAGTATTACTTAATTTATGCATTTTGGAATGTGAAGGTCGTGCTTTGGAGCTACAAGTGACAAGTTGCAGCAATCATGAGTGCATAAAAAAAAATGATTATTCTGTAAATTGTAATTTGTAGATAAGCTCGAATAACTTCTAGATAAAAAAGTACAGTGATCATCAACTGCGTTATCCGAAATAATCCTGCTGAAACAATGTTAAATGATCTAGCCCATATCCGTACGGATCATTAGATCTTTCTTTCATGTGAACTCGGGAAGTATGTTATACATGTTAATGTACGTATAATTATATATTTTATGTATAGGCGATGTTCTTGTCTTCATTCTTCCCAATTGGAAGTAACAAACAGTTGAAGAGAAAAAAGAAAAAAAGAAAATAAAGATAATCATGTTTATCTGCAGTTTGGTTCTGTTATAAGATTCTTTCCATTTTTAAAATTTTATATATTTAATTTTTTGGAGCAAGTAGAACGAGGCTTGACCTTCTACATGTTTTTGGCCTCTAAATGTATGTTCCATGTTCTACCTGAGTTGTTTCTTTTCCTCTAAATGCAAGTTCCAGGTTCTATCCGAGTTTTCAGACATTGACATGTTCTGTCTGTTTATTCTATTGGATTAACATGTGGTATCTGAATTTTGACCTAACAATATATATAATAGTAGAATCAGAATATCTTGTAAGAAAATCTATTGCCAGACTGGATTGTCTCAACAGAGGTGGAATTTCGTTAAAGTCTCTGAATTACTCTCTAACTGTCTGACCAGTGCAAGTGGACATCATGCCTTAATTGTTTGCAGCTCTTGACAACAAGAGTTTTAAATAGGACCTGATACCAATCCTTTATCTTATGCATGGATGTAAATCTTTTCTCATTTTTATCAACTCTAGAAGCAGCACTTATTATACTCTTCTAAGAAGACGTAGACCATTACTAACGACCCATTCTACAAATGCAATATATGAGAAGGTATATATTTTTAACTTAGCCTTCATTTTTGTTTGATCTGCTTCACCTTTTTCATGGCATTCTTGTCAAAAACTGATTTGATTTTCCAGTGACTTTGCTTTTGGTGTTTGTTTTCCAATTAAAGTTTCAGGGAAACCCGTGCTTGATGGACTGCTCACCAAGTAGCAATGACAAGAAAACATTGAAGCGGTGGTTTTTCATAGACAAAAGAGTCGGCTAAACGAAAAATATTTATATATATATCTTGCAAAGGCTGCATAGAAATCGGCATCTGTTTCTGACAAAGTCACTCACAATAACACTCCATCAGTTCTTTGGCTTTGTGAATACATAACTATGGGCCCAATGGACTTGAATTCCTCTCATGTTTCTCCTGTTCTCACCGATCCTGTACCCGTCAACAAGTCAAGACTAGGAATCCATTCTAGTCTGCTTACTTATTCCCAGCAAGATTCAACGCTCTCACCAGGGAAGTATTCAAGAACGTGTTCAAGAAGAAGCGGAGGGAGTATTGATGATGTTCGATTCAATGGTTGGTTGGATGCCATGAAGGCCTCTTCACCTCCAAGGAAGAAGCTACTTAGAGGCTCTAGTGCTCAGGTTGCTTCAATTGACTATGACACTGAAGACTATCACTCATTGATGGTATGCTGGCTACTTAATTAATATCTAGATTCATTTTTATGCTTGGGTTTTTTTTTTTTAATTTGAATTCAGTACATTAATTGAGCCTTCTTCAGCTTAAGTTTATCTATATATTGTCATCTATTCATTTCTTTTACCAGCTTGATTATCCTTCAGCACTAGACTCTTTCGAGAAAATCATTGACCGTGCAAAGAATAAGAAGGTTGCAATGTTTCTAGATTATGATGGGACTCTTTCGCCAATAGTAGATGATCCGGACTGTGCCTTTATGTCTGAAGCTGTAAGTGATGCATATTGGCTTGTCATAGGATATACTAATTACCGCTTAATTAATTCTTCTTTAGTTCTGAGTTTTTTTTCCTCTTCCTCAAAATCATACTTGTTCAGATGCGTACCACTGTGAGAAGCGTGGCAAGGTATTTTCCCACGGCAATTATCAGTGGAAGAAGCCGTGACAAGGTATCTAGGATAAACCTTTTGGCAAGTCTCAATGAAGTATTCAATTTTTGCTTGGCAGACTTACATCGGTGTTTAAAACTATGTAGTAAAGGTGTGATGTATTGCATTTTCAGGTTTTTGATTTAGTCAAACTAACCGAACTCTACTATGCTGGTAGTCATGGGATGGACATTATTGGCCCTTTTAGTCAGACTCTGTCCAATGATCATCCAAATTGTGTCAATTCTACAGACCATCAGGTGAGTATTAATGGTGATGCCATTGTGATTTCTTGTCGTTTTCTACTGTTTAATGTACCTAACTATGTCACAGAATACAGAAGTTCACTCTTTCTTTGTATTTGAATGTGGCAGGGAAATGAGGTAACTCTCTTTCAACCTGCTAGAGAATTCCTGCCTATGATTGACGAGGTGCAATTTCTCTCTCTAATAATTGGTGACAAGTGCTTTAAGGCACTAAGCCAAGATCATGAGATTCTTGGATTCATAAATTTTAGAGGAAATGTGTATGAATATATCAAGAGAACTATTCTTTTAAGTGGTCCTTAACAGAGAACAGATATAATTACTATAAGGATCCTAGAGGGATGATGAGACCCTTTATCCTTATGTTCTCTCCAGAATGCTCTATCACTCGGAATAACACTTAGAACATCTAACTCAGATTAATTTGGGTTAGATGTGTTTCTTTGGGATTCAATAAGTTTGGAAGGCTTATAGTAATTTAGAAATACCGGTAAACTCATTATGGAATCGTGGGTATTAGGATTTAGCTAGGTTTCAAGGTGGTTTTATTTTGTGTTTTTGGTTTATTGTAGGTTCACCTTGAGGGGACTAGTGTAATCTATCTCTCTTTTCTCTATGGTTCTAGTTACTAGTTTTATAGAGACTTTGGGAGGTAAAATGTGACAAATCCTCTTAATTATGTGATGAGGACAAGTTCACATACTTGAAGACCAAGTTATGGGTGCTAGATGGTGAAAATGACATGTCATGGAGATTTGGGGTATTGTGCATTGGCTTTTATCACCTTTAACAACAGGTTTTTAAGATAAGAAAGTTTAGTCATGACAAAAGGAGTACAAAGGAAGAATGGGTCGCAGGAGATCTTTTCTATTTGATGTAATTCTTGGGCCGTATTCTTAGTCAAAGTATGTGCATTTAGGATAGAGTGTCTAGCTAGAGGAAGAGTTTTTGACCTTACCAAGGATCTAAGTGGTATCCTTTTAAGGTAAAACTTCTCCTAAAAGTAATATTATACCTAAAAGCCTATCAAACTATATTAAAAGAGTAGTTTTCATGGAGAACTTGGTCAATTCTTAAAGATCTATCTTAGTTGGTCATTATCCCTACACCCAACTCTCTATAAGTGACCAAACTCACCATTTCTTACCATTACGTTCGTTAATCACCCCTTAAACACTAATTCAACCCATAATCCAATTTTAGGTTAGCATAAGTGATAAGTATTTCTATTTCTTTATGACTAAAAAACTAGCTAATTTTGAGGTGTTTTCGTGCAGGTTTTTAGAACCCTAGTCGAGATTACTAAAGATATTAACGGTGCAAAAGTTGAAAATCACAAGTTTTGCGTTTCTGTACATTACCGTAACGTAGAAGAGAATGTAAGGATTAGTTACCCTACTCATCAGGTTTCTATATGTAGAATTTTTATAAAAAAATATTCTGCTATGTGTTATGATTTTTCACTCGTTAAAATGGCTGCAGAATTGGACAATTATTGGACAACGTGTCCACGATATCTTGAAAAATTACCCTCGTTTACGTTCAACTCATGGACGGAAGGTACTGTATTCCACTATTCCTACGACTACAAACGCTGTTCTTTATACAATATTTTACACCTTTATATAAAATTTATTAGTTTATTTAACTTATCATAATTCGTTAATTAATGCACACACATGTTCCTTCACTACAGTATAGAACGTATTTCAATTTGTTGATGTGTGGTAGGTTTTAGAGGTCCGTCCTGTGATTGACTGGAACAAAGGAAAGGCAGTTGAATTTTTACTTGAATCTCTAGGTAACAACCTCTGGTTTTTATATTATGTACCACGTATGGCAAATGTTGTAACTTGATAGTGATACTATTAAAGGGACAAACTGGTTTTGTTTTGTGCAGGGTTAAACGATATTGGGGATGATGTGCTTCCCATCTACATTGGAGATGATAAAACCGATGAAGATGCTTTCAAGGTATTGAAACTGTAGAAGATAGCATTTTCCTATATTCAGCCAGAACATTGTTGGTGCGAAGTTGATGATTGCATGAATTATATACTTAGGTTCTGCGTGAGAGCAATCGAGGTTGTGGGATTTTGGTTTCTTCGGTGAAGAAAGAAAGCAGTGCCTTCTACTCTCTGCGAGACCCGACTGAGGTGCAGATCCCAACAGACCTATATGTATTCTCTTCTTCAAACTTATTTAGTGTGGTTCTGCATATATTGAAAGAGCTAAAAAAGATTATATTATATTAAATAATACATGCAGGTCATGGAATTTCTTCAACTCCTGGTTAATTGGAAGGGGGAAGGAGAAAGGAAGCATGGGGAGACGTTAACGTCTGAGCATAGGAGGCAATAGGCATTTGTCTTTTCTTTTCACTTTGTTTTTTAATATTTTTTTAAGGCCTCGTTTCCGCATTTTGTCTTATACCAATCGTGTCGACTTTCCTGATTTGGTGAATTCCTCCGGTTACATTCTTAAATAAGTAATGAAGATTACCGGAAGCTGTAACATTATTTCGATTGTTGGTTATTATAATAATTAAGAAAAATGTATTTTGAACCCATCTTTTAGAGATCATTCTGGATATTTAGGGATTTGTATTGAATAAATAATTAAGAATTTCAATTATGATTTTGGTAAATTTGGTTGGTATTACAAGATAAATGTACGTAAAATTCTTTTATCGAATTCATTCGTAAAATAACTTAAAGTTCTTTTTTCTTAGCTTTGTAGCTTATTTCTTTTCGCTACACATATTTTCAGGGTTTAGAGCTAGGGCTTAAAAAGGCCCATTGTCTCTATAAAAAATACCACTGAGTTCATATACCACTAAAAATGCGCGCAAAATGCAAATTTGGAAGCCTGTTTAGGAACTGACGACAAATTTTCTCGTCATATATGTGAACCAAAAGTATACTTGAAACAGGATTATGGTAAGTTGGGGCTTAAAATCCAAACATCGCTTACTAAAGTGGTTGTGTGCATGTTTGAATAAATATATATGAGTAGTTGCATTTGTTCTAATTCTTGTTTGTGTACTTTTGCTAGATTTGAAAGCTCTACCAAGTTCTTAAAGTTTAAACGGATTACCAACTAACTAAAGATGAGGAAAACAACAGAAACTAACAATATTTACGAGAATGCAAAGACATTTATTTATGTTGATAATCATATTAGGGTTTATTTAAAGCTAAAATTGAACGGGAAAGGATTGAAGTAATACCGCTGTTTGTCATGATGAAAAACAAGAATTACTATTTATGATAAGAAAGTAAATGCTTATAAATTTAATTTTGATAAACTTACACAATTAACAAATTTTGGTTTGAAACGTGAGAAATTAAGGGGGGGAAAAAGAAATTGGAGGAGAAAAAAAAGGATGGATTGTAACTTTTTCTTGTATTTAGATCAAGGAAAAGAGGAAAGAGAAAAGCAAATTATTTATGGGTCCCACTATAAAAGTTTTCTTCCCCATCCCAGTGAGAAAATGTATAGACAAGCGTTTGGCATGTAAAGTAACTATTTTGTCGCTATAATCTTTTTTTTTTAAATCATAAAAGACAATTTCATAAAAATTAGAATAAATTACACTTACTTTCTTTAAGGTTATATGATATTACATATAATATTTTTTAATTTTTAAAAATATATATACTAACCTCTTTTGAGGTGTAAGTGATATTATATATAGTACCCTCATATCTTATAAAATGTGATACTAAATACTTTTATAAATATAATATTGATGTTTTCTTTAAGAAAGATCAGTGTAGATATGAAAAATTAAAAAATATCATATATAATATTATCTAACTTCAGGGAAGATCAGTGTAATTTATTTTAAAAGTTATTTATATACAATCACATTTTTTTTTCTTGCATCATTCTTCTCAACCAATTTAGGGTCTCTTTGATTTTTTATTTGTATGTACTTTTTTTATTTTCTATTTTTACTATTTCATAATGTCAGAAAATGGCATTGTTCTAAAACTAAAATTGTTATTGTCTAGTTGAAACTATTCGCATTAAAAAAAAAAAATCAAAAAGTAGACATGGCGTTTAACATGTGCAAATATATATATATATATATATATATATATATGAGAGAAGAAATTTATTATAAAAGCAAGTGTAGCTAATCTATATTGTATAATTATATATGGATGGTCAAAATTTAAAATTATTTAAATGTCACAAGATTACATAAAAAAATCATGTTATTTTATATTTTAATCTTAACCATTCATATAAGATTTAATGGTTAAGATTTATTCTTCTCACTTGATCTTCTTTCTCTATATATATATTCAACTTTCAAAACATAATTGTAGAAAAGTGGCATGTGCAAAAGACATATTAAAAAAATATTTTTTAAACAATACTGTCTAAAGAAACTTTTAATTATAGACTGTTTAAAATTTAAAATAAGCTAATTCAAACACAGACTAAGTAATAGTTTTAGTAGTTTCACATGAAGAAGGTGCTATGTTTTTTATTTTTCTGGTCAAGAAGAACCGAAGAAGGTGCTATTTGTATAGGCCAACAATTTGGATTTTGGAAAATTCACCAGACGATTTTTTGTACAGCCTCGCGAATTTCATCGAATTTTTAGTTTTTTTTTTTTCGGTGGAGATTTTTCTTTTCTTATTTCGCAGGGCTTTTTTTTTTTTGGCCGAGATCTTTTTTATTTCCCACGGCTTTATAGGTGGATATGTTGATTGGGCCAGTTTAAATCTTTGCATTAAACATGGTATTAAGCTAATTGATTATAGCCCAACAGATTTTGTGTTCCATTTTTCTTTCTGCAAAGTGCAAAGTGCAAAGTGCAAAGTGCAAACTGCATACTTCCCAGTTTAAAAAGAATAAAATATTGTTGACCAAAAAAATAATGAAGTTTTCTGTCAGATCAAAATTAAAAAAAATATATTCTTTGAAAAAATCGATTTTGTCCCCAAAAATTGAAGGATTTATTTTAGAAAAAAAAAGTAATGAACTTGAAAATAATTAAGGGTGCGTTTGTTTTAAATTTTTAAAAAAATTATTTTAAAATTTAAATTTTATATATAATTAAAAAGGTTAAAAATTAATTTTTTTATAATATATTCTTTTCAATTTCTATAAAAAAGTTGAAAGTAAATTTTTTTAAAATTTTAATTATTTTAAAAAATTATTCAAATATATGAAAACTGATTTTTCTAGTGAAAAAAGTAATTTTTAACCCACAAAATTTTAAACAAACATACCTTAAATCTATTGAATATTATGTTCAGAATTAGAGTTTTAGTAGTTAATTTTATTTATAAAAAATTAAAGTACTTTTTTGAGCTGAAAAAATATTTAAAGTATTAAAGCATAGTTTTTTTACTTCGATGTTTTTTCATTTTTGTTGTATACATGTAAAAATAAATTTAAATTTAATTAAACTTGAAATAATTCAATTTAATTATAATTTTGCATATTTTAATTTAGTTTTTATTTTATAAATCTAATCATATATATTTTTATTTAATAATAATAACGTAAAATCACAAAAACAGACTCAGTTTATCTTTAATTAATCCAAAACGTAAAAAAAAAAAAATTATAATCTTTCTTCTAATTGAAATTAATTTTGACACTAACTTAAATTTTTTTTTTTTGTGAATATCACTATATTCAAAATCAACTCATCCCAATTAATGTAGCTCAAGTCAGTTCAATGTTAGATCAAAAGTCTTCTCAATCTCCTCTGTTGGATCAGGTGAAATTAGTCAAATTTCTGATAATAGGGATTGAATACTGTTAGTTTCATCGAAAGATGAAAAAAAAACAAAAACCCTCTAACTTTGCTCCTAAAGTAGGGGAGCTCCTTCCTTACACTATTAGAAATGCTTTATTTACCAACGGATTTATCAATGGAAAATTGGACAAAATTTGTCAGTAAGAATTTTACCAACGAATCATGATCCGTCGGTAAGAAATGCGCTAGTAATAATAAAAAAAAAAGAATATTATCAACAGAAGAGCTTATTCATCGGTATAGTAAAAACAACATCGATAATAATAATGTCAAAATCGTCATTGACGAAATTAAACCGATGAATTATTTATAATTACTGACAACATATTCGTTGGTAATTTTAAATCTTTTTTTGTAATTTGAAAATATTACCGATGGATTATCTAGCCAGTAATATAAAATAATATTTTAATGTATATAATTATCAATGGAAAATTAGCCAGTACTTAAATATTTTTTATTTTTTTCTAGTTTAAATTGATAAAATTTGAAATTAGCATTTGAATGTTTCACGTTATTGTTTTAATTATTCACAAATCCATATAAATAAAAATATAAAAATACTAAAAATTCTAAAAATATAAGAAATGAAAAAAAGAATTGTTAATTAAATAAAATATATATACATTGTTACTTAAAATAAAAATGGTCAATAATAAAAGAAATGAAAAAAAAGGTCACAGTACAATTCTAAAAATAGAAAAAAATCTTAAAATCTATGAGTACTGATCATCGTTAGTATATGAAATGTCATCATCGTCTTCGGAAGTGTGGTAGTGTGGAGAAGGCTGAGGCAATGGAGGTGGGGGCAGAGGTAGTGGAGGTGTGAAGGTTGTGCGGTAGATAATAAACTACCACTCCACATCTATTCGAAAAAGTTGTACATGGTCGTTATCCTTTGCTCCATGGGCTGCATCTACTGCATTCACTGCTTCTTATCCTTCTTGTGGCGTTCATACAGCTCCATGTACCTCTTGTCGGCTACCTCAAGCTGCTTTTACACCGATTCATTCAGTGCATGGACCCGATCACAGATGTTCTCCGCATTGATCCTAGCAGACCTAGCTCTAAACACAAAGCTTGGAGAATATGACCTACTGTAAGAGCTATACCGTAAAGTTGCCCCTTGTAGCGATTGCCAACTGTTTGGGTCCATATCCTATCGTCGCTAACAATTGGGCTGGCAGGAGTGCTCCAGTTCCCATGCTGCGGCTGATGCGATCGGGCCTCAATCAGCCACTGGGTGAACTCATGCTATAATTGAAAAAAACAAAACAAATTGGATTTAAAGAATAACAAATATAATAAAATAAAAGTATCAAAAACTAAAATTATAAGTATTAATATATATGATCTCCAATAGGATATCAACCCACTGGGACTTATAATGCTTCCATGTATGGGTCTCCAATAATAGTTTTCCCTGAGTCGGTGACCTGCTCATTATCTTCTCCTATGTTTCAAATAACTTTTACCATAATCATATAATATTTAATACGAAAATTGAATAGCTAAAGGAGTGAAGGATGATATTTACCATCCTCAGTAGCGTAGTCTCAATGGTAGTGGAGCCTCCAGTATATAGTGAGCCACCTTGAGCTGATCCTCCAGTATATAGTGAGCCACCTTGAGCTGATCCTTTGCTTGCTTGGGCTTTCACCTGCTTCACTTTGAACCCGGGTGAGTCCTAGTGGACCCTCAGTGCATGAAGGATCTCATTAGTGAGCCAATGGGTGCTAGCTTCATTCTCGCGAATGTCATGAAACATATTGCGGAGCTGCTTCTCGGCCCTGGTCATCCATGACCTATAGATTGAAGCCTTCTCATGTGGATTAATAATGAACATACACTACATACATGTAATATAATAATAAGCAAAATTGTAATAAATAATCATGCATAAGAATAAAAATCAAAACTAGTAATAAAAAGGTAATAATTATTTTACCTTCCACTCTTTCCACCACAACTCCTGTGTAGCTTCAAGGGCCTGCACACAAACTAGTATATGGGGCATGAAAGTTCTTATCGAATACCTTGGTAATCCTGCGCAACCTTGGCTGTAGTGGAATCCAATTGTGTCATAAATAATAGACTATATCAGGTATTTGTTAGTTAAATTTTCTATCACAATTAAAAATTCATAATAAATTTAATTTTGAAATTACTTATTAGGATTTACCATTCTATCTAAGCTTCACGCACTGGTTCATGGAGTCTTGTGAGAGAGTGGACAATGAGGTTTGGATATGTTGTGAACCAGGTTGGTTGGGGTTAGGGAAAGGTATGGAACCAGGTATAGATAAGGTGCAGGGCTCACCTTCTAGAGGGAGGGTGGAGGTGGAGAAGGCTGAGAAGGAATGAGGGTTGAAGCCTTCACTCTGCATATCTAGAATTGCGTATCATAACAAATTCTTGGGTATGTGAAAGATGACCAGAAGGGGTGGAGATAATACCAGTGGTCAGAGTGGTGGACATAAGTGCAGTGGAGGTGATCGGTGGAGTACGGGTGCAAGGGAGTAGACCATGCTTCTTCGATCTATTCCTACCTCATTCGAAACCAGATCCTTATCCTGCCATAAGTGATCTGTATAATATGTGTATAAATCAATAAACGTAAATAAAACACATAACATATATATATATATATGCAAAGAATTAAACTATAACACCGAAATATATATGCACAAAATAATTTATTTCAAATAATATTCTAAATAATCAACAAAGTTTGGGCAAAGTTTCCCTTTATTTTAAGAGTCTCCACAGAAGTTATTCCATCAGTCAAACACAAATAATAAACAAATGCAGTCATACAAATTAATCAATTAATCCTAAAAATTATTCTAGAGCGCATCCCTTTACTTCACATTATGTAGGCATATAATACCACAACACATAATTCAAACAACGGGAAGGAACTTTCAACCATCATCCAATCATGCAATCTCATCCTCCTTCTTCTATCTTAGAAATTTTAAGTCTATAATATTTTAGAAAACATAAAGTTTAAAAATAGGTACAATGTACATACCTAAAACTTCCCAACTCACTCCAGTCAGTCAATGCATCAATCACCAAGTGTTTCAAACGAGATCTTTAACAATCAAAACAACAAATTAAATTAACTAATTAACATAGAAACTGAAAACTTTGAGTAAAAAAATGGAATAAAAAAATAGACTAAATAAAAAATTAAACCGACTTATTAACATATCATGAACACAATAACAGACTCTGGCCGCAAAATGGAAGCTCTGGCGGCAAGATAATAGGCTGGGGTTGTATGGGAGATGAGAGCAAAAAGAGAGAGAATTATGCGAAATGAGGAAGAAAAAGGGGGCGTTCACATTTTAATATTCTATTTTATTATTACTGACAGATTTTTCGTTGGTAATAAATGACTAATGAAACAATTCGTTTCATTAATCACATATTACCGATGGATTTTTCGTCGATAAAAAGATAATGACATGAATCATTTCATTAGTCATTTATTACCGACAAAAAATTCATCGATAATATAGAAACTGAACTGCCTCTAGCAGTAATTCCAAATTTCAAATATTGACAGATAATAATTAAAAAAATAAAATAATTTTTTTATCAAAATTACCGACAGATTTTTTGATTAAATTAAAAAGAAAACATAATAACTTACCGATGAATTTTTCGCCAGTAATGTTTTGGCACTATTAAGCATAAATATTTATCGACACTTTTATCGATGGAATATTAAACCATCGGTAAAATTTCATGTTAATGATTTATTTAATTTTACTGACGGATTATTCGTCGGTATTTAATGAATTTCTAGTAGTGTTATTTATTGTATTGAAAGTGTAACAACTTTATTTTGGACTCATTCGCAGTCGGTTCCATCATCTTTTCGGTAAAAATAGGGTGTCGTGGAAATTCTTTCCAAAAAAAAGGGAAAAAAGAAGAATGCCATGGAAATGGCGTTGGTAGATTCTCGGTGTTGTGAATAGAAGTCGAAACAAGCCAGGCCAGGCCAAGCTTCATCCTTAACAAACCAAGCCTGTGTTGTAATTTATCGACCTGAGCCTGGTCTAGTCTGAAACCTATTTACAAAGCCTACAAGTTATAATATTCTAAACAGGCTAAAAATTTAAACAAGTCTAACACATACTTTAACACAAGCCAAATACAGGCCACTTTTATACAACTCTCGAACAGGCCTAAGCTTGCAAAAAAACCAGAAAACTAGGTATCTCATACACAAAAACTATTTCTAGAAAAAGAAAGAAGATGATGGGGGAGGAGTATTATTAAATGATGTTCTAACCAAACTATTTAAAGATAAAGATATTAGTGAAGTTATTGTACCAACATCCTATTACCAACCATAGTAAGCAGGGAAGACAAATAAAAAACCAAACTATCTAGATCTCTATTTCAACTAATAGAATACTACTCATGAATTATTAAAAAAAGAAAAAAGAAAGCTGTCAACATCTTGTAAGATAAACATACTTTTAAAAATCATAAGCAAATTCCTACCTAAAATTATATTCTTTTTCCTATATCTCCAAAAGAAATCAACCTTTCAATGAAACCACTCATGACAGTGATGTTGATATTGCCCTTGGTTCCTCCTTTTTTTTTTTTTTTCAAACTTCTTTTCACCTCCCAAGCATAAGCACCAATACCAAAACTGAAACCACATCTTGCCTGCTCTCGTTTCCTTCCTTTTTCGCTTGAATCAGGAAGCATAGTGCATGGCGATGACTAGCGGCAATGACTAGCAGAGGAGTGATGGCGAATGATGGCAGTCAGCAGAGATGATTGGCTGCAACAGAGGGGTCCAGTAGCGATGAAGGAATGAGCTAGGGAGTAAGATGTGGTCTAGTGGTGGTAAATGAGGGAATAAGGTTTAAGGGATGAGAGAATATGAATGTAAGGAATAGGGATTGAGGGATAAGGTCTTCAAATCCTACATTATCCTATCTTTAAATTTAAAGATAGGATAGTGTAGGATTTAAAGATAGGATAAGGAATATAAGGAGTTGTTGTGGCTTAGTGGTGATATGGTTAGATACTAATATAGAGGCCTTGGGTTCAAGACTCAACTTGTAGCATTTTATAATTTTACATTATATATATAACTATATCAGGTCAGCCTTACATACTTTACAAGCCTTGCAATAAGCATAGGCCTAGCTTATTAAGTTAAACAGACTTTCAAATAAGCCTGAGCGTGGTCCTATTGCTAAATAGGCTAGGCTCAATCAGGCCATAAACAGATCAGGTCGCTTAACCTATTTCCACCCCTAATTGTGGGCTTGAAAATTCCAAGCCAACATTGTCTCATTTTTTCTCCACAAGGGCACCGTCTCTCCTTTGTTTTCTAATTTTTCCCTTGCACAATTTCTTTCCACTTTTTTTTTTTTGTTGCAATTTTGTTCGTCTATGTGAAAAATTCTCTATTTGAATTCCAAGCTTAGTTTTTCTTTTGACGCGAACTAAAATCTGGACTTTAATTATTCTTATCTAAAAATATAAAATTATGACAAAAGTATGGCTTAAAGGGTGATGCCCTTGACCGTACGTGGGAGTCTATGTTGCAAAAGTACAGTTATAAAATCATAAACACTAAAATAATTTAAAATTGTAATTTTTGTAATGTTATAACTCAAAGTATTTATTAAAATACTATGAAATATATTAAATAAAAATATTGAAAATGATCGAAGGAATATACGCGGTAGAATAAATTAAATAGATCAGTTGCAGAATTTAATATTTTTATAAAAACTAATTTAAATTTAAGTGGCATCTACCTATTATAATGTTTGACAAAGATGCACATTAGAAAACGAAAATTTAAAAACAAAAATATTTAGGTGCACGACTGTCATTTAGAAATACCCGGCTTCATAGATGGGAGTAGAATCTCTGTATGTTAATCCATCAAAGAATCTCTTTATGTTATTCTGAATTAGATCGTATGCGCAACGAATCTGTTAGTCTTTGTTTAGATCAAATTTTGCAAAATTGATAGAGGATTTGAAGTAAGGTAATATCTGTTGTTGGGTAAGGTTGATAAACATCACTTTTCAGATGTGTAGTTAAAAATTAGTGTCATTTTATGCGTGTTTGGTTCCGATAGCTTTTACACTTCAATGTGATTCTTTGCTACAGAAGGTAAATAATATGGTGTTTATGCTCTATGCAAATTCTATGATTAAAGTTTAAACTATAGCTAGAGTTTGCAAGAAGAGAATCAAACATATGTGAGAAAGCATTAAATTTCTGAGGGTCAAACCATAGTTTAAGTGTACACGCACACAACCATATCAGCTTGTGTCGAGTTTACTTTATGCATGCAGCATGGTGAACTGTGTGATTTATCACCCTATTCTCTTGTCTTCGTACTTTTTGTTTTTGGGATAGGGAGAAAGAAAACGGGGAAGGTCGACAAAATTGCGGAATGAGTGGTCCTTGTGAATGGATTGTTCGATTTTAAGCCCCCGGATCTTCTGTTTAGCTCTGATCAAACATGTAAGCCAACACATATTCATACATAAGATTGAATACTGTTGTTTACCTGGAGTGATTGAAGAGCTTGAGACTTCCATGGCTCTTGGATTTCTGCCTTCAAGCTTCAGAAAATGGAAAGAGGAAGAGAGGGAGAGATGAAAGAGAGGAGAGAAGGTTAGAGAGAGAGAGTCCTTCTATTCCCGCTAAATTCCAAAAATGAATGTCCTGACTCAATGGGGCACTAGAAGCCTTTATATAGGGCTAAGAAGAGGGATCTCTCCCTGTGTCAACAAAAAGTAGAGTCAAGCCATCCATTATAGCTAGGCCAACACACAGGACTTATATTATATCCTTTTGTGTTATTAAGCTCAATATCAATATGGATCAAAAAAATTGGGCTAGATAAAATGCTCTAACGATTGACATTCAATTACTCTGAGTTTTAGAATTAAAACTTATAATCTAATTTATGGCAGTTAACAAATGATAATTCATCATTCTCCCACTTGGACAACATAAATTAGATTATGATTTTAAATGAAAATAACACTCCAGATTCGATATGGGATTACAAGCATCTCAACAATGCAGAAAATCGCACTCGAAGGAGTACTGATATCATACATGCGAGACACTTATATCCCAGTGACCCTAAATAAAGGCAAGATATAAATTGTTGGGAAAGCACAATAAAATGGCATGCCAATATGTGATCCAGTGTAATTCCCAATCAAAATAGGCCAAGCATCCGCCCCAAATGCCATATGAGATATATATCTCAATAACAAAATGAGACTGGGTCCAAAATGTCTCCACAATATGCCATTATTTACAACAATCAAGTTGCACAAAATGTATAAACAAAAGCAACAACAATAATGGCAATAATAGTCATTAAAGTTGTCTTAAGATATTACAAAATATATGAGGTCGTAACAACTTTTAAATACAAACTCCCACTCACCCAAAATATCAAAGGATCTCACTAAACCCATACGGGTTACATGATCAACAAAGACATGGACAATCAATCCTTTGGTTAAAGGATCAGCAATCATAAGCTCAATAGGAATATGCTCGACACGTGTTTGAAACTCCTAAATCTTCTCTCTAACAAACATGAGTTTTGTGTCAAAGTGTTTTGATCGCTTTGAGCTTTTATTGTTATGAGAGAAGCATACCATGACAGAGTTGTCACAATATATTGTTAGAGGTCTAGAGATACTCTCTACAATACCAAATTCTGCAATAAGGTTTTTCAACCATATTGCTTGATGTGTGGCCTCATAACAAGCAATATACTCTGCTTCCATGGTTGAGGTAGCTATAAGTGCTTGTTTGGCACTTTTCCAGGAAACAGCACCTCCTGCCAACATAAAGATATAACTTGATGTAGATTTATAATCAT
Organism: Pterocarpus macrocarpus; assembly: GCA_031439585.1. Classification (NCBI taxonomy): domain Eukaryota; kingdom Viridiplantae; phylum Streptophyta; class Magnoliopsida; order Fabales; family Fabaceae; genus Pterocarpus; species Pterocarpus macrocarpus. The sequence goes on along the minus strand of CM062520.1, from coordinate 73,346,726 downwards.
CTGGACAACCACCATAATCAGAATTAGAATAGCTAGTCACCTCAAGATGATTTGCCCTTTTATAAGTGAGCATGTAATCTTTGATACCTTACAGGTATCTCATAACTCGTTTTGCAGCTTGCCAGTGAGCCACACCAGGTTTGCTTAAGTATCTCCCAAGTTTACTAACAACAAAGGCAATATCAGGATGCGTACAGACTTGAGCATACATTAGGCTGCCAATAGTAGAAACATAAGGGATCTTCTCCATTTCTACAATTTCATCATCATTATGAGGACATTAGTCATTATAGAGCCTTTCACCCTTTTGAATGGGTGCTTTATAAGGCTTACAAGGCCCCATATTGAATTTGTTCAGGATTCTCTTAATATATCCCTTTTGAGACAAACCAAGAATACCACGAGATCGATCATGATGAATCTCAATGCCCAAAACAAAAGATGCGTCACCGAGGTCCTTCATATCGAAATAAGTCATCAACATCCGTTTGGTCTTGTTTAGAAAGTGAACATCATTACTTGCTAGAAGAATGTCATCAACATATAGAATAAGAATGATGAACTTACTCCCACTATTCTTAAGGTAAATGCATTGATCTACTGCATTTTCCTTAAAACCAAGAGATGTGACTATGTGATCAAACTTCAGATACCACTGCCTTGCGGCCTGTTTCAAGCCATAAATTGATCTTCTTAATTTACAAACTCCATGCCATTTTCAACAAATCCATCAGGTTGATCCATATAAACGTCATCGTATAAATCACCATTTAAAAAAGCAGTTTTAAAGTCCACCAAATCAAAATGAGCAACAAGAGCCATCACAACACGAAAGGAATCTTTAGTAGAGACAGGAGAGAATGTCTCTTTATAATCTATAATTTCCTATTGATTGTATCCTTTGGCCACAAGTTTGGCTTTGTAAAGTTCTATTTCTCCTTTGGCATTACATTTGGTCTTGAAGACCCATTTATAGCCAACAATCTTACAACCAGCTGGTAATTTTACTAAATCCCAAACATTATTCTTTCTCATAGAAGCCAATTCATCTTCCATAGCAGCCAACCACTGGGAACTATAAGGACTAGAAATTGCCTCTTGGAAAGTGATAGGATCAGAATCCTTAATAGATACGAACTCATGTTCCTGTAAATATACAACATAATCTCTGAATCTAGTTAACTCAGTAGATATAGGAACTCGCTCAGATCTTCTTGGTGGAGACATAACAACGTCTAATTCTGTACATCATCCCCAACATGCTGATTAGCATCAGCACCAATAGTGGGATTAGTGGGATCAATTGGATCTAATATAGAGGGCATAGACTCTAGAATAGAAGCAATAACTGTTGGAAGAATAACATGTTCTTCTCTGAAGCTAACAACACGTGGCTCTTGAGTTGCAACCTATTTTGATTCCTTTTCCAAGTAAACAACATGATTAGATTCTATAATTCTGATTGTATGTATGGGATAGTAAAATCTGGAACCTCTTGAGCCAATGCAATATCCAACGAAGAAACCACTGATGGTTCTAGGATCAAGTTTCTTTGTTTCTGGATTATAAGGTCTAACCTCTGCTTTACAACCCCAAACATGAAAATGCTTTAAGGTACGCCTTTTCCCTATCAGCAGCTCGTATGGAGTCTTTGGAATAGATTTACTTGGCATATGGTTCAAAATATAAGCTACAGTTCTCAATGCTTCTCCCCATAAGAACTCTGGAAGAGTAGAATGACTAATCATACATCTCACCATTTTCATTAAGGTATGATTTTGCCTTTCAGTAACTCCATTTTGTTGTGGAGTGCCAGGCATAGTGTATTGTGCCTCAATACCACATTCCTGTATAAATCTAGCAAAAGGTCCAAGATTTCTGTCAGTTTCATCATGTCTACCATAAAATTCGCCACCTGTATTAGATCTTACACCCTCGATCTGAGTGCTAAATTTCAATTCAACAACCACTTTGAATGTTTTGAAGGCATCCAAAGACTTAGATTTCTCATGCAATAATTCAATCCATCCATATCTAGAGAAATCATCATTAAAAGTGATGAAGTATCTAAAACCTCCCAATGTAATAGGAGTAATGGGCTCACAAATATCAGTATGAATCAACTACAATATTCCTTCACTTCTGTTGGCCTTTTTCTTTCTGGTTCAAGTAGTAAGTTTTCCTTTCATGCAATCAATACAGGTTTCAAGATCAGAGAAATCTAAATTATGAAGAGTATTATCCTTGATCAACTTTTCTATTCTTTCCTTGGAAATATGTCCTAACCTCTTATGCCACAGCATAGAAGAATTTTCTACAGCTCTACCACGTTTCCTCGCAACAACACTATTGACATCCGATTCTTGTTGGTCAACAGAAAAGGAATCAACATTTAACATATATAAAATATTTGATGAAATGCCATAACCAACAAAAATAGAGTCATAATATAAATAAACTCTTCCACCACTAAAACAAAAGGAGTACCCACAACTATCCAAAGTAGAAACAGAAATCAAATTCCGTCTCATCGAAGGTATACAAACTGTGTCTTTCAGGACTAACTCATGTCAACTACATAACTTTAAACAAACTACTCCTATATGCTTTACTTTGACATTAACTCAATTTCCCACTGTGATTGTCACTTTTGTAAAGAATTAGTGACATGAATGCTTGCTCTAGTATCTAACCACCAAATATTAGAAGGAACATCAACTAAATTTGATTCAAAACACACTAGAGCCAAAGGATTACCTTTCTTCTTTCTCTCAAGCCAATTCTTAAACTTATAACAATCAGACTGTCTATGTCCAACTATACACAAAATCTACAATTGCCAGTGAACTTTGGCTTGATTCCAGTACTCTCACCAGCTTCTTAAGCTAAAAAAGGTCTAGCCTTATTCCTTCCTTTCTTCTTAAATCGAGACTTGCCATTCTTCCCTTTAAGAAATTTCTTCTTATTATGACTGTCCTTGTGAGAAGTCAGTTGCACAACCTGGGCTTTGCCTTTTTTCATTGTCTGCTCTTCCTGTGGAAGGATTGAGATCAACTCATCGACAGACCACTCTTTCTTCTGCGTATTGTAAGAAGTCCACAACACATCAAATTCAGATGGAAAAGAATCCAATATTTGCCAGACCAGAAAATCCATTCCCAATTCCATCTTCATGGACTTTAGTTTGTTATACTAATTACTGAGCTTCATGGCATGCTCATGAACACCAGAAAGGCCATCATACTTGGTCTTGGTCAACAGATCAAGATAATACGCTTTCTCAGTTTTATCAAACTTCTTGAATTTCTTGCCAACAAATTTAAGAAATTCCTTTGTATTGTCTGTCTCAAGGATATTATCCTTGATAGTTTTGCCCATGCTATACTTCAAGGTCATCAAACAGATCTTGTTAGAATCAGCCCACCTTTCATACTTCTCCTTGTCAGCATTAGAAGACTGATCCGTGGGCTTTGGTGACTCATCTTCAGTGAAAGCAGCATCAATGTTCGAAATAGCAAGGTACAGTTTCATAGATTCAAGCCAATATTCTTAATTTGTCCCGTTGAGCTTTATCAAAGTGCTCATATTCACAGGCAAAGCTAGAGTGATTTCGTACATTAGTGGGAGATTTTTGTGTCAAGCATATCAACATAGAGACTAGGTCATTAACAATAATCATAATCCCGCCGAAGGGTCTCGAATTACGTTACATGAGTAAACTCCTAATAAACAATAGAATCATATCCTTAAAGTTAATATTGAGAGGATACTGAGAACTTTAAGGACACAATTATCAACTCATCAAGAATAGTGTTAATAAAGATAAATCGAAAGGTAAGTTCATTATCAACATAATTCTCAATGCAACACTGTGACAATATTATTTACAAAATTGACATTTCATCACAATTGGTCCCGCGAAGGCGATCTCATAATCATGAAAAAAAATCTCACAATATCATTAATATATCTCAAGCAGCAATTCTCATAATAATATTGTACAATGTTCAATAATGACAACATTTCATAATTTTAATGTGCAATGTAATAAGTATAAAGAGAGCAAAATTATTCCAATAAGCAAAATGAATCAACTCTGAGAGTAAGCTTAACACAATATTCCAAATAATAGCACAAATGTGCACAAAAATTTTTAGGCCAAAATACGGAGGATACCATATATTTTGAGCAATTTAAATCTAAATAAATTAAAATAAATATTTCTAATGCTCCAAAAATTAAACGAAATTCACCAATAATTTTAATTTAATTAAATATTGAATTCTGCAAAATTTGGTAAATTTTGGGCCACATTTAGGGGACCCACGCCCCGAGCCCATGAGTGGGCATCACGCGCCGCAACTATTCATCATCTTCTCCAATGAGCGGGTCAGGAAACGGGTTGCGTGACCTGTGACTTGCTGAAACGGGTCGAAGATTATTTCTCCCTCATTCGGCCACCGTTCGACGCCTTCTCGGAGTCTATGAGCTTGTGAGAAAGAGCTCTACAAAGCCCATATGGTATCGCGAAGAATCACGGTCTATAATTTCTGGAATCATTCAAGAAAGTTCCACGTGGATTTCCATGGTTTTTCACTCATTTCTCCCTCAATTCTCAACAAAAATTTGTGTTCTTGGTCTTGTTAGATTCGTCATGATGAGAGCTACAAAACCCCTATGAAGATCGAACTCAAATCGGTCTAAATAACTAAGTTGGATTTTCAATCAAAGGTTAGGGTTCATGACTTTTATTTCTCAAATTCTCCCTCATTTGAACACCGTTTTGAGTAATATATATGCCAATCACTTCAGAAACAAATATCCTTAATCAATTTTGGAATTAATCGATTAGAATGAAAATTCCCAATTCAACTGGTTTAGGGTTCATGTACTTGTACACGATTTCAACTTCTCAAACACCCAATCTCTCACCAAAAAAAAAAAGATTTTACAGCCATAATTAGAGTGAAAACAATAGCTCTGATGCCAATTGTTAGATTTTAAGCCCCCAAATCTTCTGTTTAGCTCTGATCAAGCATGTAAGCCAACACAGATTCATACATAAGATTGAATACTTTTGTTTACCTGGAGTGATTGAAGAGCTTGAGACTTCTATGGCTCTTGGATTTCTGCCTTCAAGCTTCAGAAAATGGAAAGAGGAAGATAGGGAGAGATGAAGGAGAGGAGAGAAGGTCAGAGAGAGAGAATCCTCATATTCCCGCTAAATTCCAAAAATGAACGTCTTGACTTAATGGGGCACCAACAGCCTTTATATAGGGCTAAGAGGAAGGACCTCTTCCTGTGTCAACAAAATGTAGAGCCAAGCCACTCATTACAGCTAGGCCAACACACAAGGCTCATATTATATCCTTTTGTGTTATTAAGCTCAATATCAATATGGATCAAAAATTGGGCTAGATAAAATGCTCTAATAATTGGCATTCAATTAATCTGAGTTTTAGAATTAAAACTTATAATCTAATTTATGGCAGCCCACAAATAATAATTCATTATGGAAATGAGTTCATAGTTCAGACCACTTGCAAAGAAATCATTTAGAGGGATTGTCTAGATTTGAACTTGGCTATTCATTATTCAATATTCATGTGCCATGTTTTCCTACAATAGAGGGACAGAACCAACATCAACTTTGCTGATCTGTCCCAAAACCATGAACTGGAGCTTTCCATCATCTTCACGCTGGGACCTAACAGGGCCCTATAGTCCTGCACTCTACTGGATGAATGATGATACTTCAACACAAACGCTTTTGAGCCACCATTTAATTTCCGTACAAAACGGAATTTAATGTATTTAGTTACTTGTGTTTGGAATTAGTTGCGTGTAGATCAAAATATGCCATTGATCTTACACGCACACACATATATGAATAATGTCAACAATGTGTTTGATAATGGTGGATGAATAGATGGACGTGCGCATCTTTATTATGTTTTGTGGCCCCATCTTACATTAATGCTGCTGTGTTGGTTATGTTTTGTGGAACTCCTAAGTCCTACCCCCACCTTTAGTCGGTGAATGATGGTCTTTGGCTGCATTATGAATTAAACTATATGATGAAGCATACGATGGATTGAGCAACCTAGCCTGGAGTAAGTTGGATGCAATAATTTGGCCAATTAGTCCAACAATCCCAGTGCGACCTCTTTGTGTAATTCGAATAAGCGAATATAATTAATATCTTTATAATGTTAATTAAAATACTTTAAAGCTACAGTTTTGTATTAGATTAACAGTGTTTGATCCGCAAACGCTTTTTAATCTAGTGGCTCCTCCCACCTGGTCTCCGGGAGATCTTGGAGTTTAACCCCCCATATCTCCAATAGACCACATATCCTCATTATCTATCTCGGATGCTTGCACCTCTAATGCTAACGAGGGTTGGCCTCAATTGGTGGAATCAACTTGTGTTGATCTAAAGGTAATGGTTTTGATTTCTATTAGAAATAACATATTGGTAGGTCATTTGTATAACTATTTTTATTTTTATATTTTAAGCCTTTGTAGCTGTTTTGGAGCCACCTCTAGATGGGTTAGAGATGACTTCTCAAGACAGGAGCTAGAGACGGGAGGCTCCAAAGGAGGGAGGCACTAGAGATGGGGCGTTTCAGAAAGGCACCAAAGATGGACACTCCAAAGAGGTGTCTAAGGCGCCAGAGACAATCAGTAGAGTGGATCGGATCTGACTTCAAAGGCCCATAGACCAATGATTGAAAACCAATTAAAACACGATATCTCAACTCTAATTACTTAAAATAGAAAAGACAATTGTATCCCTTGGTATTGTCTATAAATGAGAGGTGATACTACACACCTTGTAAGCATAGATTCATTCTTGATTTTAGAGAGACATTAGAGAGAGAAAATGTTATTGTTATCAAAAAAGAACATTATTCAGTAAAAGAGAAATTTCAGAAAATGTTCTTGTCACGTTCTTATTATTTCATTATTTGATCTTGATTAACTTGTTTTCCTTGTCTCTTTGGTGTTTATAAAACCCAACTCCGAATTAGTGACATGCCGTGATATTGAAATAGAAGAACATTTACCTCTTTTTTTCTTTTTCTTTTTTGGGTAAATTACACTGACCTCCCACTAAGGTTTGGTGAAATTCATCGCGACCTCTCTATATTTATCCAGGCTCCACTAACCTCCACTTAGGGGAAGGTTAAAGGAGGTCTGTGTTATGTTTACACGAGTGTTTAGTATCACATTTTACAAAATATAGTGGTATCGGATGTAATATTACCTAAAACTAAGAGGAGGTCAATGTATATTTTTGTAAATTGAGGGAGGTCGCGATGAATTTCACAAAACCTCAACAGAGGTCAATGTAATTTGCATTTTTTTTTCATATATATGACAAGAAAAGAAGATACTCGATGCACTCATGGATGTATACAGCTTTGTTTAGTTGCAATTAAAAACATTCTACCAAAAAAATTTACTCAAACCTCGAATCTACACATGCTATATTTCCAGACAATTATTTTTCAATAAAACATTAATTAGCACAAAAAAGCATGCACATTTAGAAACTAAACTATAAAAATGATAATAGTTAACGGTTTATATAAAAAATTCACGTTCTTAATTGTTACACAAAAAATTATCATTTGTTTTGAAAACTTGTCCGGCTTACAAAGTAGTACTTTTGCGGCTCCATTTTTGTATATGGTGTTTGAGTGAGAATAACACCCTAATATGGTGTTTTGAAATAAATTACGGAGATATGGTTTTATTATAAAGAATTCGCCAGACAATTGGTAGAAATTTGGGTGGGGAGGACTTGTTACACAATCTGCCCAAAATAGAGTAGGATTTGCGGAGAAAATCCTACCACATGTTGGTAGGATTGAGACCTCAAATTCCTACTTTAGAGGATGGTTTAAATATAGGGTTTAGGGTTTAAATAATAAAGTATGAAAGATGATTTAAATATACACAAAAAGTATGTGAACAAACAAACTATACAGATGACATGACGACACTGTTCCTATTCGTATCTAATGAATCTCCGGAAATTTTATTAAATTTTTTATTTTAAAGTTATTTATGTAAATAATTTCTTTATTATAGTGTAATTTATTTATTAATTAGTTTAATTTCATAATTATGTGTTATTGTGATTAATAGTTTTTCATTACTTGAATTAAATTTTTATGTTAATTAATATAATACTTGTGTTATTTTATTTAATGCCTTTCAATAATCCTTTGATCAGTATCACATTGATTAAATTGGTACCAATTCCTATTTGGGCAGACAGCATAACACTACTTTTAGTTCATATTCAGTGAGTCATGTGATATTTTATTAATTTTTTATTTTAAAGTTATTTATCTAAAACAATTTCTTCCTTATGTTGCAATTTGTTAATTATTTTAGTTCTTTAATTTTGTGCTCTTGTGATTAATAGATTTTATTTCTTTGAATTAAATTTTTATGTTGATTAATATAATATCTATGTTAATTTAGTTAATTATTTTCAATTTAGTTAATATAATATTTATTTTAATTTTGTGCTCTTGTGCATGAGTCAGAACCAATGACCTTTTATGGTAAACACAAACATTACGGCTCAAGGTGTCAATGGCTTGTTAGGGTCAGCTTCAAAAAGAACAAGGACTTTTGGGAGATCAAGAAATATAACAGCCTACACGCTTGCACTTCAGATTGGATCACATGAAATTGGATTCTAAAATGATTGCACAATGTATAGAGTCTTTAGTAAGAGCTAACTCTTCCTTTGAAGTGAAAAATATGATTGCAGAGGTCCAAAATCAATATGGATACACGATAACATACCGAAAAGTGTGGATGGTAAAGCAAAAGACAATTGAAAGAGTTTATGGTAGTTAGGAAGACTCGTATGAAAAGTTGCCCAAATAGCTGGAAGTATTGTGTGCTTCTGATCGACATGCACGTGTTGAGTTTGAAACTACATTAGCCTACCATGGTGAAGAGTTAGTGCCGAATTCTCGAATATTCAACCGGATGTTTTGGACATTTGGTCAATGTAGGAGAGCTTTTCGACACTACAAACCATTAGTCCTAGTTGACAAGACACATTTGTATGGGCAAAAAAAGGACTTTATTGGTTGTTGTTGCACAGGATGACAATCGAAACATATTGCCAATTGCTTTCACAATCGTCAATGGTGAGATTGTAGATTCGTGGCCTTTTTTCCAATCTTATCTATGCAAACATGTAGTGACCGAGGACAGATTTAGCATTATTTCTGTAGAGTTGGAGCAAGTTCATAGTGATGAGTAAATTATTATTATAGTTTAAACCTATAATGGTTTTTGTAATTTGAAATTGTAGTAATTGCTTCTAATTTTTACTTCTAATTTGTACACTCTCTTTGTATTTTAATTTGATTTTGTATTGTATTGATGTACACAATTATGAGTTGGAACTTTTTTTAATGAGAAAAAGATTCACTTATGATTTAAATAACATAAAAATTAGACGAAAAATATACACAAAATAATAGAGTATGAAAGATGATTTAAATATACACAAAAGTCATGCGAACAAACAAAGTTCAAGAAATTGAACTATGCGCACCCTTTACTCTTCTTTTACCTTTTTATCAATGAAAACCTAAATTTATTGGGAATTTAATAAGACTGTATAAATTGAACCTAACTCATCTTCTTCTCTTTCTTACTCTTCTATTACCATATAATATATTATCAGAATAAAATTTTTCATATAATCATTTAATTATCTATAAAATTCAATTAATTGATATCGATAGTTCTAAATGCATGAAAATATATATACAATAAATTTATTCATTTAAACAAGAAATAACAAAATGAGTTTAATTGGTATGCACTGACAGTGTAAAACTATTTTACACCAGTTTTACACTATCAACTAATAGAAATAGGGAAAAGTGAGAAATCATGGTGGGTCCCTCATTATAATAGGTGGTTATTTGTATGAGTTGGCACTTTCTACTATTTCTATTGGCTGATAGTGTAAAACTATTTTACACTGTCGATGCATTTAAATTAAATTCTAACAAAATTATCTTTATAAAATTTCAGAAACAAATTACAATATAATATTTATACCTTTTAATGAATTTATAATTTATAAATTTTTCATCGTACCAAATTACAATAAAATATATATACTTTTATTCAAATTTTAATTTTGGAGTATATGTATACTCGAAAATTTGAAAATCAAATTTAAAGAAAATTAATTTGTTACAATAAAAAAATTTATAAGCTACACATATACTTTAAATATAAAATATTTTAGAAATTAAATTTTTATAAATCTTTATATAAATTTTTGGAAAATCTTTTCAAAAATTTTTATAAATCGTTAATTTTCTTTTTAAAAAAACTGGCATGTTTTAGGATAGACTTGATCCACCATAAATCCAACATTTTACCACACTTTATGAAATAATTAACCACACTTATAAGGTAATTAGCCACATTCTTTGATTATTTAACTACATCGCATACCCTATATATAGACCCAAAAACCAGCCGTTGTTACTTTAATGATAAACACAAATGCATTACATACTACACTGAGAAACTGCCCAAGATGTGGGCCAATTCCTGTCAAGATTGGTCAGTTGCTACGGCCTTTTTTCAGTAACTTATTAGTATAATTTTTTGTTTCAAAATCTGTCCAACACTTTGCAGAATTTAGGGCGTTGTTTGATAACTATTTTTGAAAATAGTTTTTGATTTTTAAAGATTGATTTTAAAAATAGAAAATTGATTTTGTGTTTTAAAAACAAAAAATAGAAAACAGTTAAAAGATGTTTTGGATTTTTTTTATTTTTAAGAACAAGTAAAAATGCAGTGGTAATTTTGAAAATGTGTTATTTTATTATTTTGACATCCCCTTCGAATCACACTTAAAAAAAGGCTGCGGTTACAATCGTCCAAACCAAAATTTGAACACTAATGATACAGAAAATAGGCAGTGACCCCCGGTGATCAATTGTGGAAGGACGAAATTAAGCAAGATTGAGCTAGATGTTATGGTGCATCTTAGGGTTAAAGGTGCACCACGCACCTTGCCATCCTGTGGTGAGGATATAACGGTCTACCAGTGAAACCAATCATAGCATGGTGCACCATAGCTTTTTCTCATTCTTTCTTTCCTGCCCAGGAGTCCTACTAGAAGTCGGCAACCACTCAACCACTCTACATAGACACACCCATGGCCACCGCCCGCCACCACCTCTGCCCTCGGGTAGCACGGCATGACCCCCAGCGGCAGGCAGAAACCACCGTCGCCACCATCGCTCCTCCTCACCATCACGTGGCAACCAAATTCTGTCATCTTCACCAATTTTTGTTATCACTGGCAAAGTCTTTCAAAGCACACAACATTCACAAGGTACACCGGGTGTTGAACAAGATTTCTGCTGTCATTATGTTAGCTTCAAGTGGAAGATCTAACAAGATTGTTGGCTCAATGAATCTAAAAAAGCTTAAAGAAATAAGTTGAACTAACTTTACTAATCAATTCATCTATTTTTCAATTGGCAGAAATTACATCCTAAGCAGAAATTACAAGTTTTCTTTATCTATTGAACCGCCATGAAAGATAGAAACTGCAACAAGAGGATCTTTAAGAAGATTGCATAATTTTTCAAAGTGCTGCTTGTTTAATATTTTGGAAATGACTTTTGACTCTACTGGGTTGTCACCATGAAATTTTCTGATTATCTTCTTCAATAATTCTATCTAGAAAGTTTTCCCCTTTTTCTTTCGTCCAACAAGCCAAAAATCGGCGCATGACAGAACTGATCACTGCTTGTCCCTTTTGGACATTTCAACAAGTTAAAAATATTATTTTTTAAATCAAAAATAACAAAATTGGATATCTATCCATGCTCTTATAGTACACCATATCACATTACATTTGTCCTCTAAATCTCAATCATTCCCTTTATAATATTATTATCTGTGCGGCTACAATTCATTGAATCATTGGTGTCCAGATTTTGATTTGGACCATTATAAACACAGCCTTAAAAAAAACACTTCCAAAATGAAAACCATTCCCGTTCCTCTCCCAATCTCTCTTCCAAATGAAAATGCGAGCTAAGAGAGAGACAAGACAGAGAGAAAGCGAGGAGAGGAAGAGAAGGACACGATATTGAGAGTGAATCAATGAGAGAGAGATATGAGAAAGAGCATAATGGAGCAAGGGATGAGATAGAGAGTGAAAGGGAACAGAGAGCCAAAGGGAGACGTGACAGAGAGCATGAAGTGTGTGGTAGTGGGTGGAAGAAAAGTTAAAAAAGGAGGAGAGTTGTGTGTGCTAGCAATATATAGGTATTGAGTAGTCTCACAAAAAGAACAAAATGTCGGTGGACCAACTTCTAGAAAGCCATAAAGAATATTATCCATTTAATATGAATATCTTATGGTCATAGGATAAAATTGAATTTCCAATTTGTTGGTTATTATTTTAAGAATTATTTGTCAAACAGGTTTTTTATTTTATTATTTTTAAAAATTGATTAATATTAGACAAATAAATTTATATTCAATAGATTAATGCTAGATAAATAGATTTATGAATATAAAAATACATCAACTTGTATTAAGACTTTGTTTATTGAGATATTATGAAAGTTTTATGTATCAAATTTAATATAATGTTAAATTATGTTATTTTTAATAATACATCTATACTATATCTATTCTACTTTTTAAAAAAATTTACCAAACAAGTTTTTATATTTTATTACTTTTAAAATTTATTTTTTAAAACAACTATCCAAACAAATTTTTTATTTTTTATCATTTAAAAACTGTTTTCTAAATATTATTATCAAACAGATTTTTTTATTCTTTTATTTTTAAAAATTGATTTTAAACTTACTTTTTAAAACTGTTTTGGAAAACTATAAAACAAAAATAATTCCAAACAAGACTTAGGATTCTACTTATTGCTGGGCAGATTCAAAAATCCTAAATCTACATTAACATAAATAACCAAAATAACTCATATTGTCATCATTATTTCACCATAACACCATAAAAAAAAAAAAAAATCAAAAGCCTCCTTTTGCCATGCTTCGCTCAGAAACAGCGAGAAATGAATAAGCAACATTCAATTATAGTGCTCCACATGTAGGACATGGAAGTGCTAAATCCACCGAAATTCCATGGGTTGACGTGTGTATGTCGGAAGTTGCTAAATCACAAAAGCAATTCTCAATTCCACAGGGTCCCACACACGGATCATGGTTTTCAGTTAGACCTGTTTAAAAAAAATAATTAATTTATAGTCACCGTTATTAAAAAAAATTATACTAATATTTAATTATATTTTATAATATTAATAAAGAGTTTAATTGATATATATTGATAGTATAAAATAATTTTATATTATCAATCAATAAAAATAAAAAAAATTAAAAAATTATAGTAGATCCCTCATTATAATGAATAGTTATTTGGATGAGATGACATTTTTTATTATTTCTATTGGCTGACAGTGTAAAACTATTTTATACTGTCAGAATATTTAAATTAAATTTATTAATAAATATGATTAAATTTTACATCTATAGTTTAAACAATCATATAAATAAAAAATAATTAATTATGTAAAAAAAATTTATATTATTAATACATCAAAATTAAATTAAAAAAATAATTAAATAAAAATTTTAATTTAAACATATTGATAGTATAAAATAATTTTATACTATTAACTAATAAAAATAATAAAAAATATCAATTCATATAAATAATTACCCATTATAATAAAAGACCTATCATAATTTTTTATTTTTTAATATTTCTATTAATTGTTACTGTCAATATATACCAATTAAACTCTTAAATAAAATTGAGATCAATGTTTTGTTTTTGTACATCAAAATCTCTTGTCTAAGGTTCCATGCCGACATATCAAGTTTATTCATTCGTTTTACACAGCATGCCTACCCTGGATATTTGATCCCTTCTCTTGATTTCAGTGCTTGGGCAGCCATAGTTTGGCTCTAGTGTCCCTAAAAAGTTAAAAAAAAATATGGAATTTTTCTTTTGAAAAAATGTAGAACATGTGCAGCAAGTAATATACGCACATAAAAATTGCTGTGATTAGCTGCCCAGCGGCGGAGGAAGACGTATGAGGACCAACGGGCGATTCATTGTATCAAACATTTTTAATTTTGCATTATTGTAAATGGATATCATCCCGTCTCACGTGTTATAATTACTACCAATCATACGAATCACCCAAATGGTACAGGTGGAATCAGAGGCATGTGGAATCTGCAACATCACACGGCGTTGCATGTGGAGCATGCTGATGACCTAGCTTAGGTGAGGTGGACAAATCATCAACCTGATTAGCTAACAGTCAAGACTAAAATCATAGTACGGCAGCCAAATCACCGCTTAAAGATCCGGTCTAGGGATGTTCTGTTTGATTAGTTTTGTTTCATCGTCATGGCAAAACAATTATTTGGTGGAGAGGTGGGACCGGAACAATACCAGCCTCACAAAACTGCCAAAAGAAACGACAGAAACTCTTGCACCCCCACGGACCTTTGAAGGCAGCCAATGAATGTGTGCCTGCTCATCCTCACATGTGGTGTAAAACTAAGACAAACAAATGGTTGGTAAAATACAAAAGCCACGGCAATCTGCCTTGGCAATTGCATTATTGAATCTAGTTGAAATGTGACTGCTGCGGGAAAAGAGCGACGGACCATCCGACTCAGCATCGGCTTTCATACGTCAAATGAAAAAAATATTAAATAGTAAAAAAATTTATCAAAATCTAATTATTAAAATAATATGATATATTTATTAAACAAACATTTAATTTTAATATATTATTAATATAAATTTTTTTATATAAATATTTAATTATATATTATTTTCTGATCACAATAAAATCACTGATATTCGGACCTTATTATTAAGAATTCGACTAATCTCGCTTATCCAGATAATTTTTTTCATTTTGAGAGCTCAAATCTCAATATTTCTGATTAAAGAGTTAAGATATTAACCATATTAACTAACATCACATTAGTTCAAATTATGTATTATTATATTAATAAAAATATTTATTTTTTACTTTTATTATTTCAAAAATCTTATGAATAATAATATATATTTAAATAATAGTATAAAAAAATTTATTTAATAACTATTATAATTTCTATAAAAAATTTTGGCAATACGTTTTTGGTACGTAGTATTTATTTATTTTTTGTCAAAAACAATCATATGGGGGAAAACTCATTGCGTAAGTAGGGAATGGATGTTGGAGTACCTGAGTTGGATTTGGACTCATATACAATAATTAGTATTAATCAAACTATAATTGACCATGGTTATGATTGTTTAACAAAAAATAATGACAATTATTACTAATAAAATTCTCAACCTGACCTCACCCTACACAGCTCACTTCTCTGGCAGCAGTGTTTTGGACTTCTATTCTAGAGTCTTCCGTTGCCGTTGTGGCGTCTCCATCTCTCCAATGAGCTATTGCCAAATTGCAACGTGACTTCTTATTTCCCCCGAGTATTCATTGAACCGTTCGCATGTTCTTTCTGGCTTTTATGTGCTCAAATGGTGGCGGAGAATTTAGGCTACGTTTGGACCATTAGAAAGATCTGCAGGTCTGTTCCATTGGGTCCTTGTTTGCAGGACTACTATTACTCGGCTTTAAGACTATTGGTACACGTTACCATAATCGCACTAACATTATTGCCTTCACGGTCTTCCTTTGATTGAACCTTCTTAACTTTGAGAAGTTTAGTTCGGCGCGGTACGTATGTTATTATAAAATGAACATATATTTATAAGATTTTGCTAACTTCATTAAATTAAGTATGGTTTTTATGAAAATATGTTAGGTAGCAGGCATATCATGCAGTTAAAATATAGAAATGAAAAAAATAGAAAATGTATAAAATATGAAAAAAATTGAATAACTTTTTTGAATATTACAATTTCTTTCTATTATAAAGAGATGATACTAACATTCTCTCTTGGCAAAAAAGAGAGTACATTTCTCTCTAAATATATATAAGAGAAAACACCTCAAAGAAACTCCTTTATTTACAACTATCTGTAAATAAATGTTAGAATTATTTTCTTTTTTCATCACCAAAACTTTGTGGCTAAAAATAAGGAGAATTTCTCTCCATCCATTTTATTTACCAAAATAGCATTAACACTTTACAATCTCTCACTTAAAGCTAATTTTGGTTAGCTTTCCAAAGCTTTCTCTTATTTCAAAAGCTAATTGTGGTTTGCTTTGATATCGCTATTAGGTACCAACTGACGTATAACACAGCTAAAATCTAAAAATAAGAAAATAGAAATTTGTGCAAAATATGAAAATAATTGAATAACTTTTTTTTAGAATTATAACTTCTCTCTATCATAAAGGGATAAAAGTAACATTCTCTCTGACAAAATGGAGAACACATTTTATTCTAAATATATATAGGAGAAAACTCCTCAAAGAAACTCAAATATCTTTGTTCAGGATGACTTGATGAATTCTTGAAATGAGGAAGTTCAATTTATAGGTGAACTTCTTTGTTTACAACCATCCATAAATAAAGGATAGAATTGTTTTCTTTTTTCATCACCAAAACTTTATGGCTAAAAGCTAGGAGAGTTTCTCTCCATCCCTTTTGTTTACCAAAATGCCTTTAGAGTTTAATTGGTATGCATTGTTAGTGTAAAACTCTTTTACACTGATAAATATTAGTGTAAAAGAGTTTTACACTGACAGTGTATACCAATTAAACCATATATAGCTTTAACACTTGACAAAATATGATTAGATTTTAATTTCTAATTATATATTTAATTAAAACTAAAAATATTATGTAAAAATCACAAAATGAAACTTATTTAGCTAATATTGTAAATAAAAAACTTGCTCTATTAATCGATTATAGTGTTGATAATAATAAGAAGGTAGATTTAATTTTGATAAGTGTCAATGTAAAAATTTTATATACTCATTCAATTTTGTATATATAATCACGTCATTAAAATTGTTTTAAATCTTGTTTATCTCAAAAGTTATGTGAAAGATAAAATATGATTGATTGACAGTATAAAATATCTTACATATACAGTATATCAAAATCAGTCTCTAATATGATTACAATTTGATATATACTATTTTTTTATGCATTATAAAACACACACTAATGAGTAGCATAAGCAATATTAATACATAGTTGGAAAATGAGTATAAGTTGGAAATGGATCATCTAATATGAAAATTTTACTAACTTAGTCATGTATAAAATTTGGTTATGTGATATTGATCAATAAGGTGGAATCATATATGAGCATATGAGAGGTACAATCAACTAATTGTAAAATCTTATACATGATTAGGTTATGAGAAACTTTTACATAAGAGAATCCATTCTTGTATGAGATTACTTGAAAGTGGCTACTAACATTGTGGATTTTTGTTTTAATAAACCACCAATATGTAAAATATATTAGAATTTGACTAATTTGATTTGAGTTGAGTTAGCCTACTATAATTAAGAATAAAACAACTTTCTTAGAGCTATTGTTTTTATGATTTTTTTATTCACAATGCTTAAATCAAAAACCCTATTTAAGAGAATCAAATGTCAAAGTCTCTTGAACTAATCAAATATTGATGATATTGCGGAATTCTATGAACATTCATTAGTTTAGAAGTGCCTTTGTTTCAACTTCTAAAAAAAATGATTATGAGATTTAAATTTTATATATAATTGAAGAAATTGAAAATAGATTTTTTAATATTCTAATTATTTTCTAAAAATTATCCAAATATATGAAAAGTAATTTTTTAACAAAAAATAATTTTTGGCCCAAAATTCACAAACGAACGCACCCTAACTTTACCAAATACCTTAAGACAACATTGGTTTTGTTTTTATGACTTAAACAAAATATTATCAATTGCATCACTTTTGGTTCAGCATATTTCATGCATGGTCTGAATTACAAATGATAACTACAATGCTATTTAATTTAATGTTCATATTACGTTATGTGGTTGTTGGGTGAATAGCATTACCAAAATCGTGAAAGACAAGGATGGTGAAAAAAAAGATGGCCAAGCTAAATTGAACCATATATGATTAATTAGCAGTTACGAAGAAAACTATAAGCTGTACGTTATTGATTTGCCACTTGCATTATCGATGGCTTGGTGAAAAATTATTATGTATAGAAAAACGCAAATATAGATATATATTTGTGCATATGTTATTATTATTTTTAAAAAATACGATTGGATTTAATTTTTTGGGCATTAATAGTATTGGATTATTTATGAATTTATGAAAAAATATGGACAATTTTTCATAAATTTAATATAAAAAATTTAACCAACGTGGGGTTAGTCATAGTGCGGATCTTAATCCTTTAACCAATGATATCGAATTTGAGCTTTGAAAATAAAAAAATTCTCACTAAAAAATCTTTACCCTCAACAAGAGTTCCTATAGTTGAATTCGGCTTAATTAATTAGATTTTTGGTAATAGGCCCAGATACAGTTGATTCAATCTAAACAAAAATAAAAAATAAAAAAATTTAAAAAGTATTGAACCAATTTTCAGAATCAGTGAACAAGTTACAAAAACAATCAAGGAGAGACAGAAATCATTGCCATTGGAAAAATGTGGGGCCACCAACCTCAATTATTAGTTAAAAAAATGAAGAAGCTGTTTTGCCCCTCCCAGTTGAAACTTCCCAGTGGCCTGGAATATGCTGAGTGGTACATGTGAGGTCTATTCTGCCAGAGAGGCCCTATAAATATTCGCGTGTGGCAAATACATCTCACGGTTGTATGATTCAGTTTACACTTTGTGCACTTTTGTGTCATTTGGCCAATCCACTCCTCTCTCAATTATTTTTCTTTCCTTAGTTACCGCACACATACCTATCTGCCTAGTATCCTTCTAAAGACAAAAATTCCCAGCAAAGTGTTCAAACTTTACATCCAATTACCACAAACAATCTTTCCATCTCAACCCTACAATATTTCTTGGTGAAGTGTTGCACAATCTAAGCTCATTGTCCTTTGTTTCAGTTTCTTCCATCACCATGGGAAGTCCCACCACGTTTGCCGGTTCCTCTGATCCTAATGATCTACCATGTTCTTACATTCCTGTACCAGATGGACCCGACTCCGGTGAAGCTCCGGCTGAGCCTCGGGGATATCTGAAGGGGGTGCTTGTGATCTTATGTTGTTTGCTAGTACTTGTTTCCTTGGTGGCCTTTAATGGCTATAGTGCCTCATCAAATGTACATGGACGTGTGTCATTGCCAACGTTAACATCATCTAATGAAGAATCAACCCCCCAGCCATTACCTAGGTCAACATGGCAGCCGGTTTCACGTGGTGTTTCTGCTGGGGTTTCAGAGAAGTCGAACCGGTTATTCACCAGCAACAATGGCGAAATGTATCCTTGGAACAACAGTATGCTGTCATGGCAGAGAACAGCTTACCATTTCCAGCCCGAGAAGAATTGGATGAACGGTAATTCATTTTATATAATTGTGCTTTGTTATTTTGCGTATTATGATAAGCAATGACGGTGTTGAAATGATCTGAAACGGTGGATTTTTAAAAAGGTTAATGTTGGAGATTCTATTTGAATGCAATGATATGCTTGTCACGTTTATTTTGATTTGCGTTTCTTAAGAGTACGATTGGAAAAAGGAATTGTAAAGGAGGAGGAAAAAGAAAAGGAAAAAAAAATATGAAAAGTTATAAAAGATCATTACATCCTTATATAAAATATATAATAATTAATGTGAATTATTATTTAATACTTCTGTCTTAAAATATTTACTTTTAAAATTTTATTTATTTATAAATAATTATTTATTTAAAAAATTTAAATAATATTAATTTTTTTAAATTATATTCCTATTAAAAATAAATAAATAAAAAATTAAATAAAAATAATTTTATAAAATATATTAAATTTTTTTTAATTATTTCCTTAATTTATGAACATATTTCAAATTAAACACTTATTTTAAGAATTTGATAACGTCATCCTCGCTGAGAGTCAAATCAGTCTTGTCGAAGTTATTCCTTTCAAAAAATGTGATTAATGTTGGATGTTTATGACTAACTTTTCTCTTGTTCTTGATCGGCGACCTTGGGCTGCGCTGACGGGGATTATCTGGCATGCTCTGCTTCAGATCCTAATGGTAAGACCCTCCCCTTTTGTCATTATTTTTAGAATACTCCTTTTTTTTTAAATTAATTTGGGGACGCAATTATTTAAATATTGTATTTATATATAATGATTATAAAAATAGAGTTTAATTGGGATGCACTGACAGTATAAAATTTTTTTACACTGTCATCCAATCAAAACCTTCCCTTTGTATGACCATTCAAGTAGCGGGTGATTATATCAAAGACTTTTGCTGATGTGGTAATACATGATTGGATGTCTGTGTAAAAGTTTTTTACACTGACAGTGTATTCAAATTAAATCCATAAAAATATTATATTTTTTATGTATTTAAAGAAATATGATGGTTTTTAAAGAAATTGCAATAGTTAATTATGATTTCAGGAGGTCAAAAATTTTTAAAAAAATTATTTTAATTGAAATTGTAACACATTATTACGATTTCAATCAAATTAAAATTTAAATAAAATATAAAAAAATAGAAATTGCAACCCATTGTTGCAATTTCAATAAAATAAAATTAAAACAAAATAAAAAATATTATGATTTCAATCAAATTAAAATTTAAATAAAATAAAAAAAATAGAAATTGCAACCCATTGTTGCAATTTCAACAAAATAAAATTAAAACAAAATAAAAAATATTATGATTTCAATAAAATAAAATTAAAACAAAATAAAAAATATTATGATTTCAATAAAATAAAATTAAAACAAAATAAAAAATATTATTTTACTAGAAATTGCAACTTACCGTTGTGATTTTAATAAAATAAGAAAAATAAAAAAATATTATTTTAATAAAAATTGCAACTTATTGTTGCGATTCTAATAAAAGTAAGATTTATAAAAATAAAAAAATATTATTTTAATAAAAATTGCAACTCATTGTTGTGATTTTAATAAAATTAAATATAAAATAAAATAAAATAAAATCATTTTAATAGAAATTATAAGCAAAAGTTGTGATTACCTTTTTTTTTAATATTTACTGTGTATATATGTGCCGATGCATGTACTATGTGTGTTTTGATTTTATTTTATTTTTGTGTTTGTGTGTGCGAGTATGAGAGATCACATGAGAGAGTGAGAGAGAAAGAAAAAAGAAATTAATTAAAAAAGAGAAAGAAGAGAGTAGACAGAAAAAAAAGTAAAGAGAGAAAAAATAATAAAATATAAAAATACCATAATCTCCTAATTACTTTTTAAAAACAATAAATCAACAAATTTCATGTAAAAATACAATAAACAATCTTAAAAACCTTAATTTGGTCCTTTTTTTTTTTTGAATGGCTACCATTGACTTGGCCAAAGTCGTAATCTTATTATATTATATATTTAATTCACCTTTTTTTTTTTTTAACAAGCATTGGTCTCAAGCTGCGGACCCTTTACGCAGAAAATCTATGAACTTTTCTACAGGATTAAAATGATATAAAATTTAATTTAAATATTTATTAGAAAATAAGAGGATCTTGACATTTACGTGATCAAATAGTAATTCAGCCATGGGTTAACTTGAACAGGGTCTACAGCAGTGCTGACACACAACGATAATCTTCCAACGATTAATTTGAACAAAATTACATAAAATTATCTCACCCCCACACAATTAACTTTTTCAACGATATTCGAATTACCGAAGCTTAACACGAAGCTAGAACTACTCCTAATTCAATTTGGTCAAATAACCAAATTAACATGGTTGCTGCAATTTGTACATTTCAGGTCCTATGTACTATAAGGGATGGTATCACTTCTTCTACCAGTACAATCCCAACGGAGCAGTTTGGGGTGACATAGTTTGGGGACACGCCGTGTCAAGGGACTTGATCCACTGGCTTTACCTTCCACTAGCAATGGTGGCTGATCAATGGTATGACAAAAACGGTGTGTGGACAGGTTCTGCCACCATCTTACCTAACGGTGAAGTGATCATGTTATACACTGGTTCCACCAACGAGTCAGTGCAGGTTCAGAACCTTGCATACCCTGCTGACCCTTCAGACCCTCTCCTTATAGATTGGATCAAATACCCTTTGAACCCAGTTTTGTTCCCACCACCTGGTATTGGTGCCACGGACTTCCGTGACCCAACAACTGCTTGGCTCACCTCTCAAGGGAAGTGGCGCATCACCATAGGGTCTAAGCTTAACAAAACTGGCATCGCCTTGGTTTATGACACGGTGGATTTCAAGACCTATGAGCGCATAGAGGGCCTGTTTCATGCTGTTCCTGGCACTGGCATGTGGGAGTGTGTGGACTTTTTCCCTGTGTCAAGGGAGGTTGAGAGTGGGTTGGACACGTCCATTAATGGGGGTGATGTGAAGCATGTGGTGAAGGTTAGCCTGGATGATGATAGGCATGATTACTATGCGCTAGGGACTTATGATGAGAAGAATGTTAAGTTCATACCAGATGATTTGAAGAACGATGTTGGTATTGGACTAAGGTATGATTATGGTATTTTCTATGCATCCAAGACATTTTATGATGAGAGTAAGGGAAGGAGAGTGTTGTGGGGTTGGATTGGAGAGTCTGACAGCGAATATGCTGATGTGGCCAAAGGTTGGGCATCAGTTCAGGTATATAATAATATAATACCGCTTTTTCTTGTTTATGCCTGTTTAACTATTGCTCTATTAGCTAGCAATAACACTGGTTATGTTTTTAATGTTACAGGGTATTCCAAGAACAGTGGCGCTTGATAAGAAAACTGGTAGAAACTTAATTCAATGGCCTGTTGCGGAAGTAGATAGTTTGCGATTAAGAAGCGACGAGTTTGAAAATTTGAAGGCGAGGCCAGGGTCAGTGGTGCCACTAGATATCGGAACAGCCACACAGGTTTATGTTCACGCTGTCTAATTCTTTTAAGTAAATAAGAGAGTAATTTAAGCAAGCACACACTCAATGACACGAAATTGTACCTTCCAATGCAACAGTTGGACATTGTGGCTGAGTTTGAGATAGATAAGGAAGACTTGGAGAAGACAACAGCCCAGTCCAATGTGGAGTACAATTGTGGCACCAGTGGTGGAGCAGCTCAACGTGGTGCCTTAGGACCTTTTGGTCTTCTGGTTTTGGCAGATCACGGCCTTTCTGAATATACTCCCGTCTACTTCTATGTCGTTAAAGCAAGCGATGGACACCTCAAAACTTCCTTCTGCTCCGATCAATCAAGGTATTGAACAATTTTTGTCTTGAAATTGAAGTAGTATTGTCTCTCTCTGGTATCGGAATAGAGAAATAAAATACTTTTCTATTAAGTTGTGATAAAATAAAATTTTGAATTTGTAAAATCGTTTGTGTAGGTCTTCTGTAGCAACGGATGTTGATAAGAAAATATTTGGAAGCTTTGTTCCAGTACTCAAGGGCGAAAAGCTATCTGTAAGGATATTGGTAAGTTGATCCTTGCAAATTTTCCTATGGCTTTCTTGCTCAAAGGAGCAGATATCCTATTATCTTACATGCACATGAACCTGAACAACTAGTCAACTTTAAATTTTTGCATTGAATTTGTGGTTATTATAATATAGGTGGACCATTCTATAGTTGAAAGCTTTGCTCAAGGTGGAAGGGCGTGCGTGACATCCCGGGTTTACCCAACAAGGGCAATCTATGGAGCTGCGCGATTGTTCTTGTTCAATAATGCTACGGGGGCCTCTGTCACTGCCTCCTTCAAGATTTGGCAAATGAATTCTGCATTCATACGCCCATACCACCCTGACCAGAGGAGCTAAATAATATGGAGACAAGACACTCTCTCACGTGTCACGACCACAAAGGAGATGATGTTGGATCAGCGACTTGTTCCTACCCAAGTGTTCAATGGCCTTCTCATCAACACACCTTAAGATAAGGGACATTGAGCAAAACCCCCTGCTCCCTCATTTTTGTGATTTTGGCCAATTCTGTTTTATGGGAAGGCTTAGTTGTACTCCGTTCACTCCCGGGCGCCATTAGTTTCTTGTTACATCTGCCAGACTGTGTAAATGATATTCACAATAATCCATTAATGAAAGAAATCATGTTTTCTTTGACACCCCCCCCCCCCCAAAAAAAAAAACGTTATCATTGTTATTTAATAAATGAAAACTATTATGTATAAATTAAATTTCAATTAAATAATTTTAAAAAAGGTAGTTTTATTTATTCATTTTAAACATAAGTCTACTTTAAAAAATATTTTAATAACAATTATAAGTCAGCTTCTATTTTTGGGGAGGGGGGGCGGGGGTTAATCTAGATATACAATATAGCTTTTCTACAAAAGGGAGTGATCTCAATAGTCAACTCCATAAAACTTTGACTTTATTAGTAATAATCAGCCGTTTTAGAGATTTTAGAGGTCAGTGACTGCTCTCTTCTCTACTCTCTCTTATTAATACATAGAACCATATAATACAGGACAAGAGTTTGGTGAAAAATTATTGTGTTCTCCTATATATCTTAAACCGTTAAAAAAATACTTGTTGGCTGCGGCACTTATAAAGTGGTGAGAACATTAAAACGTGAATTGTGATTAATCTAGTGATAAATTTACCTACCTCGTATTAATTACACCCAAATTTAATATCAAATAGAATTTAGTTTGTGGTGTATAAACTTTTCCATTGCTATGAAGGCGTGTGTTGCATTGAAAAAAACAAAAAAACGTGAATTGTGATGACGTTATGCGAAAGTAAAGCGCGAGAAAATAATTTCCTGTGGTTGGTTCCATATTCTTGGATCTTGCCAGGTGTATCTACTATGTCCCAACTACCAGCTTCGTCTATTTTGTTGTTTAGTGCGACAGCGCTTTAGATATGAAAGCATGGGAGAGGTGGCTTCTATTGCCAGTAGTTAGCGAACTTTTTCTTATACAGTGTTTAATGACTGAGACCTACTATTAATGAAAGCAAAATTACGAACGTGACCACGAAATTATGAACAATAAACAATATAGTTATTTTAGGTAATAAATCAAACAACAATACCAAGGGTTGCAAGACAATAGCAAGGTAATTAATCAAACAAAAAGAAAAAGCCATAATCTAATGGAAATTAATATTTATGCATTAATTAATAATATAACACCTTCTAATAATTATCATTTCTCCAAACGAGTTATTTTGAGGGACGTGCCTTTCGTTTTCAACCAATCATATGTTGAATTGTACTATTTTAGTTTAATTACTTTAGAGTATGTTAGGTTGGAGGGATTTTGGAAAGAAAAAGAGAGAGGAAAAAGAAATAGAAAGAAAAGGAATAACTTTCCCTTGTTTAGATAAGGAGAAAAAATGAGGAAGAAAAATTTAAATAATGTAAAATAGTAAATATGTCTCATATAAATATTGAAAAAATTTTCCTCTCCCAACTGGGCGGAAAAGTCGATGAAGGAAGGGGGCGTTTCAGTTTTCCAACCTTTGCCCTGTTTCCCTTTCGCAGATTGAGAGAAAGAGAGCATAGAGACGGACAGGTGACGAAGGAGAGGGCAAAAAATACCATTTTTGGTATTATATGGTTCTTTTTTTTTTTTTTTTTTTTCAATCAATACTTCTAGAAACTTTATTTAAATAGTTTTAATTTCTTCATTATTATATTATTAAAAATAAATAATATACCTAAAGCACAAGTTCTATAAAATTTTAAAATTTTTTAGTTATTAGTATTGTATTTTAAATAGGTATTTTATTTTAAATAGCGTATTATGTAAGTTTTTTTTATTTTCTTTTATGTTGTATTAAGAATTTAAATGATAACTAAATAATATTTTTGATATTATTTAATTGATAAAATATATTTTTAAATAATATTTTTGAAATATTAAATTAACTAAAAATATTAGTTCGATTTCAAAAAATTTATTTTTATTAATATTAGTTTGATTTAATA
Organism: Pterocarpus macrocarpus; assembly: GCA_031439585.1. Lineage (NCBI taxonomy): Eukaryota > Viridiplantae > Streptophyta > Magnoliopsida > Fabales > Fabaceae > Pterocarpus > Pterocarpus macrocarpus. The sequence goes on along the minus strand of CM062520.1, from coordinate 73,320,611 downwards.
AATTGCTATTATTTTAAACTGTTAAATTAAAAATAGTGAAACTTTTTGTTTGATATTAATTAATATAGTTGAAATATCTTTTATAACAATGTAAGAGTAAAATTGTTATTTGCCAGTATTATCCCTTTTTTTTGTTTCACATTTTCATACAAACAAATAACAGAAAATAATTTTTCTTCTATTTCCTTTTTTCTTATTTTCCTTCCATCCAAGCATACCTATAAAAAATATAAATCTATTTTATTTTTTTTATTCAATTTCTTTTATCTCAACTTTTTTATTTCTATTTTCTTTCCTCCGGCCAAATAAAACCTTAGTGTGGGGGAGGTAAACATGAATAGAGATTAAATTGATTTGAAATTTCGTGTGATGCAACAGAGGTCTCGTACGATTCACCCAACAAACCAAATTGGACTTTTGTGACTTTAGAAACCCATCATAGTGCACAGTTCATATGGTTTATTTTTTGGGTATGCCATTGTTCGTATGGTCAAATTAATCCTTCCCTTGAACAGTACCTAACAGAAAAAACGTTGGCTAATTGGCTCATAATCTTTGTTCAGTTATTGGCGTCCTTACAAGCCGTAATCAGTAGCAGGAATAATAGGAGACGCCAGCGGAACCTGAATGCAAAAGCTACTGCTTTTTAATGGTAATTCATTGAAACACAAAGCCCAACAAGAAGTGGGAGAAAATACAAAGACAAGTCAACAAAGCCCACAAGTCCACTGAAAAGTGGGCTTTCTGGTTTACTCGTTGTGATCCATACTGGGCCTTTCCTACAGCCCCGTTACTTGATGTATTTTGAGATGAAACTTTCACCCGACCAAAAAAAAAATGATGAAAATTTCAGAAGACCAAAAAAATATAAATTAGACGGTATAATAGGAATTAAATTTTAATTTAAAAAAATGTTGCAAATGATGATTGTAAGAACATTTTTTTAAATAAAGAATTTAAACAAGAAAATTCATATTATAAAAATCAATTGAAAGTAATCAAAGTATACACTTGTATACCATAAGAACTAAAAGTGACAATTTTTTTTGTTTAATGCCAAGCATTATTCACCATAGAAATGTAAATAACAGTGCTTCAAAATATATTCACATTTGCAGTTGAAATTTTGTTTGGATGAATGCAAATATATCTTATATATACTTACATAATGTGGATCACACTCTATAATAAATCTTACTTAATTATAAATAGTTTTAATTTATATATACTGTCAATATAAAATTTTTTTATACAGATATCTAATCATATATTATCATATTAATAAAAATATTTGATTCAATAATTTATTATCTTAAAAATCTTATAAATACAAATATTTAGTTAGATGACAGTATAAAACTCTTTTATAGAGTTAATACATAACCATTAAACTCTAGATACATATATACTTTTTTTGGCCTAAGAATTATAAATAAAATTTAATTGATATGCATTGACAATATATAAGAATTTTATACTGTCATTCAATCATATATTTGTATTAATAAAATTTTTAGAATAATAAATAATTGAATTAAATATTTTTTTTGATATAATAATATATAATCAAATATTTATATAAAAAAATAATTAAATCCAAATAAATATATTTAAAATTTAAGATACGCTTATATTTGCACAAGACAAATCCTTTACAATTTGGACTAGAGTCCAAAACTTTTGACATTGTACACATTGATTCATCCATCACCAGATAACACTGGAACACGTGTGCTACTACTTACCACCAGTCCGCTCTCCACTTCGATGATGACTTGATGAAGTGCAGGCTCGCTCGATCTTTCTCCTTCTTCTTCCTCTTTACGTTGTCGATAATCAAATCCAGTTCCTCAATATCCTGCTTCTGAATTCTGATGGCACTTAATTCACTGTCCCCACTTTCCATTAATTCTCTCCACGTATCTTCATGTTCAACTTCCAAGACTTCCAATGTACAGCAATATTTTCATTCAAAACCCTCTAATGTTGTCTGTCAAATGAACGCAAGCAGAGACCATCCTCAAGGTGAGAACCTGTTTTTTTTATTGTCCAGCGTATCATTTTTCATTGAATAAGGAAAGACCGTTGTAATACTACGGATGATGTTGGGTTGCCATCTGTCAATGCAGAACCTAGGAAGTTGGGAAAACTGGTTTCGGCCACGTTGGCAGCCGCGGTTATAGCCTTCAGCTCTGACATGTCTGCCCTTGCTGATCTTAACAAATATGAGGCTGAACAGAGGGGTGAATTTGGTATGGGATCGGCTGCTCAGTTCGGTTCTGCAGACCTCAGGTTGGTTTCTTTCACATGATATTGTATTTGTGGGTTGCTAATTCTATGGAGTTGTGGGGTAAACATGACAAAATTGAAGTCTCTTATGTTTGTGTTTATTATATGCAGGAAAGCAGTGCATGTGAATGAAAATTTCAGGTAATGTGTTATTTATATTTAGATATGCCATACTTTTATTCCCCCTCCTTGTGACTTGGTAAAAGGGAAAAAATGTCTAAGGGTATGCTAAATAGAGGGGAGGTGACAAGAAGATGATGGAAATATAGTGCAAAATCAGTAAGGAGTGAGGATTTTTTTTCTTCGCTCATACATAGTAGTGATAGTACTGTGGAATAGAATCAGTTTTGTTGTGCATTTCGATATCTGTTGGCCGCCACATAGATGTTTTACTTGGGAGCTGAATTACCAACGCCTCTGCTGGAATGTGTTGGAGGCACTACTTTTTTGGACTTAACAGAATCAGTAGAAACAAATGTATTGTCAACTAAAATAACATTGGCCTTGTAGGAAAGTAAGCTACCTCGCTATGTTCAACATGGTCAACTTATTTGAATTTATTTGGAATTTAATTATGCAGCAAATTAACACAGTACTCTATTTTTTTTTTTTTTCAAATATATATATATATATGAGCAATTGAACTTAGCAGGAAAGTGCTTATTCAATTTATTCTGAATTGCCACTTCATAGCAAATTATTTGGAGTGTAATAATGTAAAATTTAGTGTCCTCTATTCATGATCATTCTCAATGACTGATACAGAAGAGCCAATTTCACAGCTGCTGATATGAGAGAATCTGATTTTAGTGGTTCAACTTTCAATGGTGCATACCTTGAGAAAGCTGTTGCATACAAGGCTAATTTTACAGGTATAAGCTTGTGGCAAGTTGGATATGTACAGATATCAAATTTTAACAAATGTCATTGTGATATAGTTGAATAAAACTCAATTCATATTTTCTTAATGCCTAGATAAAAGAATTGTAATTTATTCATCTAATAGATTTTGTTACATTATGGTTGGCTTGAGTTATCTAATAATATAGTTGAATAAAACTCTAGTAGTATTGCCTTAACGCCTTTGATAAAAGAATTGTAATTTATTCATCCAATAGATTTTGTTACGTCCACGGTTGACTTGAGTTAAATAATTCATTCATCTTGTAGATCTTGTTGGTCCCAGCACAGATAAAAAGTTTACCTTTGTAAGTCATGATTAGGCCTTAGACCTCCACAAGAAGACAGAGTGTTTATTCAAAAAGTATAATTTGAAAAAATATGACATCAATTCCCGTTAAAGGCATCAAGAACCAATTTGATTTTAATTTTAAAAATGAAAAACTGATGCAAAACAGGTTATATATTTAAATTTCACAAACCTTTGAGAAGAATTGCTTTATTGTTCTCTTGTAAGTCCTTAGAAACATTCCTGTTTTTCTTGTTGTATGTAATTTCCAACAGTCAATGATTTTAATTTCATTATACATTTTCTTTTGAAACTTTTCAGGTGCCGATTTAAGTGATACTCTGATGGATCGCATGGTAACTACATCTCAAATTGATTAATTTTATCCATATGTTTATCCATAAGTTTGCTTTTTTTTTCCCTCTTCATTTGGTTTATCTGTGATTTTCTTGTTTGGGGACTGCAGGTTCTTAATGAGGCCAATCTCACAGATGCCATTCTCGTTAGAACAGTCCTCACACGGAGTGACCTTGGAGGTGCCATCATCGAAGGTGCGGACTTTAGTGATGCTGTGTTGGACCTTCCCCAAAAGCAGGTATGACAATGATTGCTTAGAACATGTGTCAATGCGGTTGAAACGCTATCCTAGAGCAGAGTTTACCCAAGTGTGTCTTACAATGCTTGATATTTAATTATGTCTACTATTTGATTAAATTGTGTAGGCTTTATGCAAGTATGCCAGTGGCACAAATCCTATAACAGGAGTAAGCACAAGAGTAAGCTTAGGTTGCGGGAACAAACGACGAAATGCTTACGGCACCCCATCATCTCCCCTGTTAAGTGCTCCACCACAGAGACTGCTTGATCGAGATGGTTTCTGTGATGAAGGAACAGGCCTTTGCGACTCAAAGTAGTTGCTTGGAGTAATCATTTTTATAGGGCCATATTCGCGTATATATATCAGAGACCACAAATGAGGCATCTGTATGCCTTTTGGACTTTTGAGAGCATATCCACATTAAACAACATGAAGCCCTTCTTTGAACTATCCTAATTGTTCTATGGCCAGAACCTATTTCGTGCTGCCAGTCTTTCTCCATGTAATATATACTTCCTATTTGCTGAGAATATAAAATTATCCTATGCTTTGATCGTGATTTCTCATCTAATATCACATAATACTTTTATAAACCTTGGGAGTTCAATTTATTGTTTAAATTTATCTTAAAAGTCCACACGTATCTAGATGTCTTGGGGATCGAATTCCGCTATTGGAATTCTGGTATGAAATTGGTATCTTTGTGTCACAAAAATGAAACACAATACGAAGAAAACTTTGTTAGCTTTGTATAATCGTTGGTAATGGTCAGTGTATCCCCACTTCTGTGCGTGCTCGAGCCTGTTTATTGCCTAATTAGTCAAAGATAACTTGCATTATCCAGTTTGCTCTGCAGATGATCGAATTATTTAAGATTAATTATGAGCGGCATAATTAACCATTATTTATCCATTGTACTCATGAAAAGATCTCCTAGTACTAGAGGCATTCTTTTTTGAGATCGGTACGAAAGGCATTCTTGAAAGCAAGTTTAAAAGAGAAATCTCAAAATTCTGAATAACTCAACGCTGATAATGCATGTGAGAATTGCATTTTATACAAATTAGGAATAATCCGGCCTTACATCTCATATGATGGAGGGATGGGCAATGGCCATCTACATAGAGCGTGTAGCCCAATATAGGTTGGTGACAACCAACTGTGTCTCCCAAGATATTTATTTCCCTCTTTGGGAAGATATATTCGTTAGCGGGACAATTTTATGCCTAGCATAAAGTAGTTGCGCTATGATCAAAACCCTCAGATATTTCCCTAGTGCAATTAGCAGAGGAAACATATATGTCATATGATTTATCTGTACCGGGAGAATTCATGCAATAGTGCACTTTTCACCACTAATGTTTGTATGTTATAGCTCAAGACATAGACATAGAAAAAGAGAACTTGTACACTATATTCCATATATTCACCTAGGCGAATCTCAAAAAACAAATTTCAACTGAAATCGATTACACTTTCTGTATAGAATAATAGAATAATTGAATAAGTTTCTGTCAACCATATTAGATTATAAATTAGTAAATGATTATAAAATAATATACCATGTTATTTCAGATGGTACAACAATTTTTATGAATTACTTGATTGATCCTCACAGTCTTCACAAAGATCGTTTCTTCTTTTTAGTTTACCTCTTTCTCTTGACAAAAAAAAAAAAGGTGTACACATGAAGTTATCATACTCCTCTATGGCGATGATGAGAGAGGCCTTAGAAGCCAAGGTCAACCCACGGGGAAAGTAATTGCCAAAGATAATAATCCAATTCCAATTAGAGCCCACAATGATGGTGAAGACCCCACCCCTACTCCTAAGCCAAGATCTGAACTAACCTACGTAAGAAATCAATCATGTTGCTTGGTGTTTACTTTTCCTTTTGTTCCATTCTTTTTCTTCGGCCTTTGCCCAGGAAGGGTTTTCTTGGCACTCTTATAGTTTCTTAAATGATTCTGATATTTGTACATCAGAATTTGGCAATAAATATAATAACCCTTTCATATAAACATGCGTTATAAGTCTCATTTTGATACACATATACTTTGTTCACGCTTATATTACTATACAGTGGCATATCTATGCATGTGTACCATACAGTGTTCTATATAGTATATCTATTTTATCTCGACACATTTATACTTTGTTCACACTCGCATTAACATACAATGTTTCATAAGATTTTTTCTTCTTTTGAGGCACCTAATTGATATCTCGCATTAAATAGGCATCTATACATCTGAAGTTAAAAAAAAAAAAAAAAGAGATATATTATACGAACATAATCTTTTGACTCATTATCGACAACACATACGTAAAAGGTGTGGGTTTTTTCTTACTATATCAATATGGGATACGGTCTTTACTTTTTTGCTCTGTCATCATCGTATGAGTCGGCGTATGTATGAACTCAAAATAAGTCAAAATAACAAATCTCTAAAAAAATATTTTTCATCTCAAGTTAATGGATTCACAAACAAACAAAACAGAGTGAAACATCAATAACGAACAGAGAATTGCCTGTCCCCCTCCCCCCCTTTCTCTCTCTCTCTCTCTTTTTTTTTTTTTTTTTTTTTTTTTTTTTTATGGTTGTTTCCCCAGCATTCCGTCCACGGAATGTTCCCTTCTAGCGGTACAGCTCCTTGCTCATGGTTTTCGTGTTGAGTTTTTCCAAAAGGCAATTTGGAGATTGGACCACCTGATCTACGCCTGAAATTTTACCACGGATTTCATGTTCATGGTGCTTTTGTCACCGAAAAAGTTTGTTCTGTTATCATTTGGTGTACTCTTAGCGTGTAATTGTGTCTCAGATTTAAGTATATACAGTGTCTATATACATGACACCCGGCGTACATCTTCGTATGATTGTCTATCATTTGCGTAAGTGGCTTTCTATCGGAAAAGGAAAAGGAAAATTAATGATGAAAGGAAAATATACTCGAAGCAACAAAAGTCAAAACGTCTTATCAGATGAATTTTACAACTGTGGATGATCCTTCAACAACCCTAAGTCTGGCGTTACAATATATATAACGCAAATAGAAATTTTGTTCACAAAATTATTGACCCACTGTCTTATGATTCTGTCTTATTGTGTTCCGTTCATTTCTCACTCTATACAAAGAATTTGTTCAATTTAACGCAACATCCTCCCCACCCCCCAATAAAAACAGTCCAAAAGGAAAAATTGGAAAAGACTAAGTTGAAACTTAGGAATATCTATGTCCAACATATGGCGACCATGGAATCTAAAAATTTTGTCATTAACCTAATTCAGACCAATTTTTGGATAAAGAATATAAGGAGCAGAGTTTGACTAGGGAACTGTGTAGGCTTGGCATTTGGGGAACTAAACAAGCTCATGCGTGATGTTATATATTGTTATCTTCACATGGAGCTTTATCACAGTCACATGGTCAATAATGCTATCTAACCTTAGTCTGTCAAAAAACAATTTTAACAAGCCCCAATTACTAGTCACACACACCGCATCAATGCGCATGGCCTACTTGTTTTGGCTTTGCTGCAGGGAGACGAATGGAAGCAAATTAGTCTCTCTCTTCTCTATATGGGGAGGAAGACAAGTGACGCAATATTAAAATATCATGCTATGACTTGTGAAGAAAAACCCTAATGAGATAGAGTACAGCTCCAGGTCAAAGGAGAGGTTGGAAAGAAACACTTTCTTGATAAATCCTTTTCCCCTCTCACTCCTCCACGAGAATATAATTCTTGTGGCAAGCATGCCAATCTCTGTCACACTTCCTCTCTTTTTGTGCAAGTCATGAATCTGACTACAGTTGAAACCTGCATTATGATTAAGTTGATGGCAGCACGCCTAATCATTGCATCGTGCCATTGCTTGAAAGGAACTTTGATTGTTGACTCCGACATAGGAACTTCGTTCCTCGTCAATATTATTGAAAGACACCCACACCAAGAACTACTTGTTGCCCTTAATTCATATCCATGATTAGGTGCTTAAGGTTTGCTTTGCCATGGGTATATAAACCATAAACTTTTGAAAATACACTTCAGTTGCTGGCACTTTCCAATACATATGGCACCATTTAGGCACTGTCTCCGACCTCTGGTTTAGCTCTGGCAACTGCTGCACCGCAAAGAAAACACCAGTGGTAGATAGAGAAATCTTTCAGCAGGAGAAGCTATCTTCACAAACAGGTATGCGTTGTAAGAATGGAGTGGAAAGTCTAGTATTAGTTTGATATGAATACAGTCAGGAGTTTCAGTATCCTTGCAAGATTTTGGTAAATCTACCTTATGTACTATAATGTTAAAACATATATATGATGTATGCCAAGGCACTTGGTTATAGCAAGCAGTGTCCTTATTACCCTGCTGGTATGCACTTGCTATTCACTTGGTTGCCTGCACCATTATAAGAACTGGTTTTTTAGGCATCACTGTTGCCTCTTTTGAATATGGCACCGCAAGTTTGGCAGCGCGAACTCTTACTTTCTTGTTTACAACTTCACATGCATCAAGAGGTACACTATTTGAATGTCCCTTTGGTTTGCTCTGTAGCGTCCTATTTAGAAAGACTATATCGATACTGATCTTACCTATTTAAAATAACCAATTAACCTAAGAAAATTCTGGCCGTTTAGTATTTTTCAAAAATTTTATTTTGTTGCACCCAAATAGGAAAATTACCCCAATATCAAGAAATATTTATTTGGAAAAAGCATGCATCTACGCTATAATGCCATGGGGATCTTTTATCATGCAGTTGTTACACTCCACCAAATACAATAACCTAAGTAACTAGTTAAATACTCAAAATTTATCCTGAATGGTTCTATTTACAGGTGACTAAACATTTACTCTCAAGTCTCAGTCACCGCTTTTTTCCTCATTTTGTTAGCAAGAATGGACCACGTTTCATAAGCTGCCGACAGCCGACCCACCGGAGAAAAAAGAAAAAGAAAAAGGCGAAACAATTGAAGTAAGAACACGTGTAGTAATTCTTTTTAGTTAAGTGATGAATATGTCCAAATGAAATCCAAATATTCACATTTCATATATATGCTATATGGAAATTGTACACCTGCAAAAGCCAGCCATGCTACAGACAATTTGAAACTGACATAGAGTCAACAAGTACAAAAATAATGACACAAATAACGGGAAGATCGACTATTACATCCATTCTGGTTCAAGTACAAATTCTCGGCTTAGATTCTCGAGCCTTTACAATTCATATTACACTTGCCAGTTCAGGTAGAATCAAGTAATGGGTTTCAGTTACAATTAATTGGGTACATGTGTGTATACAACTTTAATTTGTAATAAATGCAATTAAGCTGTAATGAAGAAACCAGCTTAACATTCACAGAACATGTTCCAGCAAATCTGGCATACAGTTCACCTTGAACTAATACTAATTGATTTGCTAGGCGCATTGTATTTGTAGCATCTGATCGATGCTTAGTATTGGAGGATACAGTGCACGAAAAGTTCAACAGCTAAGGATATTTAATACTTTTGGGTTTATTATGTACACAAACTCGGGGCAATACTTTTTTTTTTTTTTTTGGTGGTCTTTTCCAGCGTTAAACTGTACTTCCTATAATTAGTATGCATCTTCTAGTTACTACAATATATTTCAGCATATTTCACTTCCATAGGTCAATCTGGCAACTGGAGGTGGACGTTGAAGCATATTCCTGGCCAATTTCCTGCTTTCTGGATCCGTTTGCTAGCATGGTAATTTGTTCAGCCACATTGGAATAATTGGTTTCCTTGGGAGCATCTTGAACGTGACTGAGCTGGGAAGCAACAAATTTGTCGAGCACTCTCCAATCGGTCACTTGGTCCACTGCTTGATCATTGCTACCATAAAGCAAGTGCAGACTTTGTTGGTGGCAGTTTTGAATGCGTTCTTCTTGAGTGAGTGATGAGGACAGCAAAGCACTTCCATTGTTATTGCTGTCGTAGCCATAAGGGACAACTGGGCTGCAACTCAAACTGGCGGCAGATTGAGGAACTTTGGGGCTTTCTAGTTGTGGAAGTTGCAGGAAACTATCATGGTTTATGTTGTATTGCAATTCCAACTCCTGCTTGCAGGGGTAGTGCTGGTGGTTATATGATGCATAAGGGCGAGAAATTGGCCTTGGGGATTCAAGCTCTTGCATGAAGGAGACCTGGTCAGCATACCAACAAGGTGACTCGTACTCTCCCACTTTCCGCACTGTTGCTATACGTTTCTTGAACACTCTACATACGACCCAGCCTTCTTCCTGGAGCAGTACGTAGTTATAGAAATCAGACTCTAATTAACCTGATATTTTCAATATCCCGTATAATACACTACCGAAAATAAGACTGGCTACGTATACTGATGGTAAATGTATTATTATCACGGGTAGTTCATAAAACCTACCAATGAATTCGTATATTTGTAAAAGGTTGATTATGTAACAGTTATGTTATTCAATTATATGATCAAGAATCAAGATAGGACAGAGGGGAAAAATTAAAAAAGAAAAAAAGGAAAAGAAAGGCTAGAGCACAAATTAAATCTTTCATAAATACAGGCTCTGATAAATCAATTATTAGCGGTAAAAAATAAAAATTGATAAAAAGAAAATATAAGCATGATTCATGAACAAGTAGCCTCCAAATCTTTTGTCACTAATCTACTAAAGTTTCTATTATCCAGTTGAAGTAATTCTCGTGCAATTTCATTGGCCCGCAGTTAATTTAATTTCCCGCAATCCTAATCCAACTAATAGAGAAATGAGATTCGGACACTACAAAACTTTCATTACGTACTTTTACACTCTTCCTGCTCGGCGGAAAAATGATAAAAAGAGTTTAGGTTGAAATATGTGTTTTTTGATGTGTTTTTCTATGCCATTTACAAAAAGAAGTGTTTTTATGTTATTATCTAAAATAGAAGTGGAAAAAGAAAATATATTAATATGGTGTGCAAATATCAATATTGATAAGCATAAATGTGTTATTACTTACTAGTTCATTGTTAAATTTTCGTACTTGTGCGCTTTATTTGACAATTGAAGGATTGCTTGAAAATATTATGTAATAATATCTATAATCAGTAAGAGATGAAAAAACCGAAAACCGAAAATGAAAGAGGCAAAAAAAAAAAAAAACACTAGAGTCAGATTTACCTGGGGAGTTCCATTTTCATTAGTTTCAAGCCGGTACTCGTGCATGATCCAGTCAGATTTTTGTCCATTTGGAGCTCGTCCTTTGTAAAAGACTAGAGTCTTTCTCATGCCAATCAGGCAATGCCTGGAGTAAATTGCCTTGTCTCTTCCCGTAGCTTTCCAGAATCCTGCCTTTGTTGCTCTATTGGTGCGAGTGCCAGTTGGGTACTTCTTATCTTTATGACTAAAGAAGTACCATTCATTTTGTTCATCGGCTCCTATTTTGCATAGTTCTGTCAACAGAAGTAAGAAATGTGAGGAATAGCATGATATGTCCTTAATCTTATGTGTATTTAATTTTTGTGCTAATCTGATTGAGGCATTATATATAGCTAGGAGGCTGATATACCTTGAAGATCCCATGGCTCAATTTTATAGAGATCGACATCTTTTATGACATCTAGATCAATCCTTTTAGAAGCTACCTTTTTCCTGAGGTAGTAATCAACAAGTTCTTCATCCGTGGGATGGAACCGAAAGCCAGGAGGAACATGTGAAAAAGTGTTCATATCTGCTCTCAGATTCGATACCTGCATTGGAAGAAGAACAAAAATCAACAGAACATGGTGAGATTTGGTCTTTCTTTCCTTCTATGTATAATGAATAACTTAGCTACCAGTTAAATTAGAAGATTCACTGCAACTCCAGAATTGATAATATATGTCACAAGTTTCATATGCATGCTTTAAAATCTAAAACAATAGTTGAAGGCTTGAAGCAAAAAAGCAACAGCAAATTGGAATATATTTAAAGTTGATTATTTTATGGGGTAATAATACCAACGAAAAATGATCCATAACCATTTTGGCTTCAAATCGTCCTGGCTTAATTCGCCTTGTGTTTGAAAATGAGAACAAAGGAGAAAATTGAGCAATGATAGTGCTGAACGAAGGTTCTTGGTTTAACAGTCCAGGTAAATAAAACAAAATGGAAAAAAGAAAAAGAAATAAGGAAAAGAAGACAAGACAATAAAGAAAAGAAGATAAAAACATAATTCTTGATAATTGATGCGCACTTCTTTCACGATTGCTACATATTTATAGGTCATTAATTATATTTTGTCATCCAGTGAAACACGCTTGTGCCACTATGACTGTCTAAAAATACCCAAAGAAAGCACCATGGCGCACATGTTGAAGTTGAGTTTTTGCATCGTAATTGCAATATATCGCAAATCATTGTGCAACATTAGAGGCAGAAGCAATTGATTAGTGGTAATACTCTACATTTACCATTAGGAGAAAGAAAAATCAGCCATAATCAATGCCGGCCTCCGCCAATAAGTTTGCTCCTAGACAACTTCATTAGATTTATTATGCGCCATTGAAATTTTCAAAATCCGTATATGAAGTTTCTCTTCTATCCCCTTAGAGGTCACATGTACAAAGTTAAAATATGATACCTCCAGCTGGGTAAGAAGAAGGATGAAACTGAGTAGAAGTTATGCACAGGTGAAGTAAAACTGCCTATTTATAAACATTAAAACTAATTGGAGCTATAATTAAATAAAAAAAACTATGATAAATAACTAAAAATACGAAGGGTAAAAAAGTACAAGTTTAACATACAGGCATATAGGATACACTCAATAACTTCATCTGTGAAAAATTAACTATCTTTCTCCCTAAAAGGACAAATTAAACTGAGTTGTAACACACGACAGAAAATGCGCACTTTGTAGAAGGTAATCATGCGGAGGTATTAAGTTGGATGATCTTGTTGGATAGAGCATCAAATATTTACCCTTTCCAGACTACAACAAAGTTGGTAGAGCACTCAAACTGAGTCACATTGTGCATAATGGCTTACAACACAATTTGCCCAAATATATATACCAAATAGAGAAGGAACAGTTAACTGACTTAATTAGGATCCGATTAGTCAAACAAACAAACGATTTGGGAAAATTATTATAGCATCACATGCAGAAAAAGCAATGGTCTCTTGAGGTATGCAAAGAGATTATAATATTGTCGGGTGCAAAACCAAAATGAAAGGCTGAAAGCATGATTTGGCGGTAGGTGTGGAAGAGATATAAATTCCGACCGAAACACACAGATCGAAGTCATGTCAAAGATTTTACGTAAGTGACATCTAGCATTTGACTATGGTTTCAGTCTTTTACTTGTCATTTTGTTTTTTGGACTTATGCTAGTTGACTTGAATTATATAAACTAACCAGTATTTTCATGCCTTAATAATCTAGAGACACTCACATAATAATAATGTCCTAAAGTAGATGATTCAGGAAGCCAAACCCCATATGATACGAAAAATCGATCGAGAGAAATTTAAAGTTAGATTAAGAACAATTTTATGAGCTGATGGCAAAAGAACAACCTCAATATTGCTCCTATGAACTCCAAGTAGAATTCCTGTACGTGGATCTGATGAAACCAAACTTTTTTGCAGTTCAACTTGACAGGATATTTTTGCTAGATAAGGATGTTTTTTAAGCTACCTTCCAACAACAATCTTTAGAAGAGCTTCCTGATCGAATTGTACGAAAAAGAGCAGGAAAAAAAGCAGCACTGAATGAAAGGCAGGGAAACAGGATCGGACAAGGGGGACAGGAAAAGAAAGTGGAAAGAACAATTAAAAGTGATCCTCGGGAATTGAACTGAATCACCGCCTTGTCCAAACTGCTTCGCACTCAGGAGCTGTCTAGTAGTTCTTAATTGTCTACACAAGGATATGATGGAGGCAAGACGAGATCCCGAGGATCACTGAAAAAGAGAAGGAAAAGGGAAAAAAAAGGCTCAGGAATGGGAGAATGGAGAAGAGGTAGGGTTATATAGGAAGAAAAAGCAAAAGATGAAGAAACCATATATAAATATGAGAACCCTAACAAACCATCCCTCTCAAAAGTTTCTCTCTCCTTATCTATTGAGTTGGAGCTAGATTCCTGGAAAAGCTTTGAGTTCATAAAATGGTGGCGCTAAAACGGCTCGAGAGAGAGAGAGAGAGAGAGGTGTCAGTGTCATCCTCTGTCTCTACCCACCAGCAACTGATGGTGACGAGAAAAGAATGATGTGGTGTTAACGTTTGTGAGGGCCAGGCTGGGACCGGAGAAAGAGAGACAAGAAGAGTGAGAGAGAATGTAGCATAGATCAACTCATCAAACGGTGAGCACGAATGGACATTCTTTTGGGAAAAAAAAAAGGGAACAAAACTATAGGACCAAGTGTTTCGTATTGAAACATGTGAATGAATAAAATTTGATTAAGATGGTGATATGCAATCGATGAAGTTTTATTTCTCTTCACTTTTATTTTGTGGGGTGATCCATTAGTGGCACATCTCCCTCGCGTCAAAACTTACAGTCTTAAGCAGAAATGATCTGCCATAAATATTGAAATTAATAAGCTGATATGTGTAAAGTAATTGAAGCCATGCTAAAAAAAATATTTATAAAATAATAAAAATCTGTACGTGCCTTAATATTCTTGGAGTTACTATGTGAATCGATAAATCACTCTCTGTATATTATTTATTCGCAGTGGTGTTGCCTTGCGTCTGCCAGTATTTTAGGCCCCATGGTGTATACGATCACATTTGATTTATTTATTTATTTTTTATTTATAGTAGTTGTTATAATCATAACAACACCGGGATACATGATACAGTTCTTCTAGATGGATCACAATGCTTTATCCTTAAATAATGTTTAGTGTACAATATAACCATATTTATTATTAGTAATAACAAATCAAATTGTAAAAGGGAAGATTCATCGATTGAACAAAAAGGAAACCAAACTTCTAGTACACTCATCTACATTAAAGTTAATTTATCTGAAATGTCGAAGCATTTTTTCTGTATATATATGTATAGAGTAGGATAAACCCCATATTTTGCTCCTTGTTCTAATATATAACCTGATATTGTTAATTTATTGATCTAACTATTTGATTCTTGATTAAAGTTTTCTTTGCGAATGAGAGGTTAATTATGTGCTGACAATACATATATCGGCCTAGTTATTTCTCTTCCTAATAAAATTAGATTATTTGGGGTTTAAACTTAAAGGAATAAACAACTAACTTCCTCTGGGTTTGGTAGACTTGGCACACCATTATCCCTTCCAACTGGACGTTGCATTAGCTTCTTCTAATGTGCGAAGGTGGGCGATTATATTGAAGTAGGAAGCACCATTGTGCACTGCAGCATCAGTTGCCCTTGTGTCTTCAAAAAGTGCAAATAAATTAGTAACAGACAAGACAACAGCTCTATAATTTTAAGGTTTTTAGTAAAATAATAATTGGTTTTCAGTTGCAGCAACCGCACGCGGGATCTGGTTGGTTGGTCCGCAATATTTTTTACAAGAAAGAATTACCCCTTTTTTCTGCATTGTATAATTAAATCTGTTCCTAAAGCTTCCACGAGGTGGACCCACCAACCGACCCTAGACAATACGAAAGAGACACCTCTCCAAATACACCCTCTCCTCTAAAAAATTACATATCATAATATATTTCCTTTTCTTTTCTTTTGTATTTTTTTGGTCAATATGTGGTTTTCCATTGAATAGCGGCTCTAGCAAGCCGCTGAGCCTGAACTGAGGTCGGTGGTCAGGGCTCAGTACGTGGAGGCTGGTGGTCCGGCGTGGGTTAGCCCATTATCATTAGGCTCACGATCATTAGCCCGTTATCCCATTTAGAGCGCCTACACTATTTGTTTCTTATTTATGAATGTTTATGTTGACTTTCAATTACCACAGTCAAGAGGAGGTCATGAACCATTCCTAGAGTGACACGTGGTGAAAAGTGTTTGGTACGTCAAGGCACACTTCGCTTCATCCTTCGTATCGGGCCAGTTGTCCGCCTGGAGAATTGGTAATTAAATCGCAACTAGGAAAGGGCTGTTTGTTTCGTTTTCCTAAATGTGGTAAAAAAAGGGGAGGAAGGGTAGGATGAAAGCTAAAACGAAAAGGGTTTACTTGTGGTTTGTGTGTAACTGACAAAGAAGTGAAGCAAACGTCTAACACGTGATCCAAGTGTCATCGTGGCCCCACCATGCTACCATGGCTAAACCCTGAATCCTTCCATCAATTTCACGCTCTCTCCAATATAAGCCAGCTAAACCCACGTTTCCTAATCTTTGTGTAGTCTTTTTTTTTTTTTCTCAGATCAAAATAATTCCAACATGATATAAAGTTATCGACAAAACTCCATAAGGTATATTATATGCTACATAAAATAGTATTAATTCTTATACTGTTTTAAAGCTATATAGGCTATAGCATAGTCACAACCATGCAATTAATTAAACTTATGTACTCTTTTTGAGTTTATAACTAATCTTACATAAATCTATCTTACTGCATTTAATAAAAATAATTAAAAGGCATATTTAAACTGATAGAACTTTACAAAACCTACGACAAATAAGCTTATGCCTCATGTAAAATGTTAATTTGTTTCACAAACTAAATGAGAATATCCCCGACTATCATGATGGAATGAGAAAGTGGACGGCCACCAGAGGTAGAGTGAGGGTCATAGATAATGATTGTTGATATAGACACATTATTGTTTCGGTTCCCCACGGTTAACCGAGGATGGGCAACTCCTCAGAAAGTGCTCCGTATGTGTAAATTTGGAAAAGCTATCTGTACCTTTGCTATCTACTATCATATTAGACCGTGGCTTAATTACCCTTATAAACTCTTCCTTACAAGTTTTGTTATTCCTAATTAAACTTTTATGCATTTCTTTTTTAAAAAAAATTAAATTAATAGCATTAACATTTCAATAAATATTTCTTTCTCCTTTTTCATTTCTTACGAAAGAAAGTGCGAGGCTTAGACATAAAAATCAGGAACAAAAATAGCGTTTGTGTTTGAATTGTTTGTATAGTGTATATAGCTGCTATTCTCTACATTTCGATTTTATTTTTCAGACGGTTTGGGCGAAGGAATGATGTAGAAGGCCTAAAGGCCAAATGGTATGAAGTAAAGGTTGAGCAATATTATGAGTACAAGTAGGCCATACGCTAAAGACCAAAAGTATACATAAATATATTTACATCTATTAACAAATAAACTAGGTATACATCAAGAGAAGGAGTGAAGAGACGACTCCTTACTAGCTTTGCATTCAAAGCAATTCCCCTTTAAGTTTTCCTGCTCAGCGAAAGATTGTGCAATAGCCTGCAACTCAAAGTTTCGAGGTCTTATGCCGCTGTCTATGCTTCAAACTTCGATTATTTAATTATTAGTGATGTTTAAAGCTCATAGCATCATATAATCCATGAATGTCATACCAGCATTTTCGATTGCATTCGAATATATATATATATATATATATAAATATATATATATATATATATATATATATAGTTGTTTTCATAAACTAAAAAATTCACTAAAAATACAATAAGGAAGGAAAACTCGACTGATCTGAATGTGGTTAAATGAAGATGCATGGTGTACCTCTTTTGACAAGGTGCACCTAAGACAGCCCCAATATTCAGACATAAACCTTTAGTTAATTTCGAGTGTCTCGATTCACTAGCTAGTTTATTTTTACACTAAAAAATGACCAACGGCTCGAGTACGGTGCGAGTCAAATGAGGCGTTCAGTGTCAGTTGGGGGTTCGGTTTATTTCAGTTGACAAAGTAGATGCGCGTTAACACGCGGAACTCTTAACTATTAATCAAACTATCACTGTCTCTTAAAAGAATGATTAGAGCAGGACTCATGACAGCAGGGGGCCACACACCTGTATACGAATATACCTCGCTACCTCATACCTTTCCTTGACTCGCCATTCACACCTGCCTTGTATTTTTAGTCCTTCATTTCATTGGTCTGTGCAATATGCCGATTGTTTTTTTTTTTTTGCCCCCACTTAATATATGTTATTCTTACAATAACCAGAAGGATATAAGTTGATTAAACTTATTAATATAACAATTTTACAGGGTTCTAATTCCCAACGTTCTATATAGCTATATATTCATTGGCTGATGTATTATAAAGCTAGATTGTTGATAATAAATTTTCATGACAGATTTATCATTATTATTTCACAAAGCACACGTAATACAGATCCCACTTAATTCGATGTCACCCAATGTAAGTGGATTATCTTTACATTGCACCTCAAAATACTAATTTGCACTCATCGGTACTATTTCTTCCACTGACCAATAGAGGTTTATGAAGAATTGTAGCAATGAGTGCATAGATCAATACCTCTAGTGAACAAAATATGTATCATAGTCATAATTAATTTTAAACAATCATCCCAATGCATGGCATTAGCCATTTTAATTAAAGAATGCCCAACTGTGCGTCAACAGTATGTACTGATGACCATCGGTATTATTTCCTGATGTCATAGCCAACAAGCACCACAAATATCTACCTGCAGGCTGCGGCTTGAATAATGGCTATTAGCTGCCCGTAAAAAAGATGTGCACATGATCTGATACCGAAAATTTTCTCGACTGCCAAAGTAAGCTTTTTTTATTATTATTATTATTTTTTTTGGAATAATCTGAATAAACTTTGTTTTGAATCAATGGTACTAATTAATTAACTATTTGTATCTATGCTGCGGGCAAGATTTGATCAACTTACCTAAGAGTTTTAAATCCAATTACACATCAGGTTAACCTCTGAGCACCAAATTAAAAATAAGTTGATACAGTTTTCCCTAACCCACTCCCTTGATTAATCGTAACAGTCAATACGAGACGTTGAGAAAAGTTTGTGTGTGTGTGTGTGTGTGTGTGTGTGTGTGTGTGTGTGTGTGTGTATATATATATATATATATATATATGTAATCGTTTTAGAACAAAATTTATTTCTTATTACTTATTATTTTAGAGTACCTACAGTGACTGAGTTATTTGTTAATTAATTTTATCTTTGTATACATTAACTGTAATCATTTCTCTTTTTCATCACCTCTTTTGTTATCCTATCACCATTTGTTTAATTAATGTAACTTAATAAATATGACTCTTTTCTGTAAACCAAAAAAAAAAAAAAAAGAGACTCTTTTTGTAAATTAAAGGGTATATCACTTAGGCGAATCTTCTCCAATCTAAATTCTTAGTTAACAAAAGGAATCAATATTTACCATTTCTTGGTTCAATACGTGATGAGTAATACTAGTAATTAGTTAATTACTAATTTCAATGCCCTTTTTCTTTCTAATTTATGCGTGAATTTCGCGCGATTGACAAGTGAGCAACGGCAAAGGCAGTAATGGAATAAAAAAGAACAAATAACAACAGAAGCGTGAATAGCTATACAGACTATGCATGATGACCTTGGTTTATGTGTCCCCTCAATAATACTGTCAATTATAACAAGAATAATAAGATTAAGAAATGGGAACAAACAAAGTTGAGACAGTGGAGTTTGGTATATATGATTACCCTCTAACTCCATTTTATCCTCACAAATTGAAATTTACAATCATGTACAGCAAAGCTCCATGCATCTCCCAAGAGTTTGAGTTTACTGAGATAATAATAATAATAATAATAATAGTAATTATGAGTTACAATTTATTTTCTTGTAATTTCGACTCAAAATTACGTTCTTATGAATTACAAAACAACACTTTGCTCATATAATATATTGTTACATGAAATAATATCATTTTCACACTCCCAACACTTATACAATATTACTTTTAGGGAAATTTTAAATCTCCCTCACTCCGGTCACAGCACTTTTTTTTTTCGTCTAAAATGGTTTTTAAACGTGTATTTAAGAATGCTTATTAAAGATAAAAATGTAAATTATTAAATAAAAAATATAATTTCATTACCTTCAAAGCCCAAAATGCATAAAATAAAATTTTCAAATAACTTAAATGAATAATAAATATCATCCTTTTTCTTTTCGGTTTACAGTAAATATCATCTTTATTCCTTAACATATAGCACACGTTAACAAAATTGTTATCAATCCATTTTTTTTTCTGAAAGTGTGTTAGAGCTGTAAAGCCATCTTAAATGGCTAAAATACTTCTTTAAATAAAGAATTTAATTTAAATATACTGATGATTACGCTATCAATCAATAAAAATAATAAAAAATATCAATTCATATAAATAAATATTTATTATAATAAAAAATCTATCATAATTTCATATTTTTAATATTTTTATTAGTTAATAATATAAAATTATTTTTTTAAAAAAAATTAGTAGCCAATCGTACGTCAAAAGCAGGATATCAAAATAAACAAATCATAATGATAACCGATTTCATATCACAAGTACTCTTATTTTTTTGGACATCATGACATAACCACTGCAATCTTATTATATAAAACATGCACATTATCAAGGTTTTGTTTTGATTTTTGGCCCTTTTGGTCTTTGGGCAATCAAGTGTTGGCGCGTGTTAGTGTGTTACTATTGAATTTTTTAAACTCTTAACAAAAATTAGGTCCTGCCTAATGCCCGTAATTCTTCTTTAGGTCTTGGCCTAATGCCCGTATTTTAGTATTGGGTTAAGGGCCTAAGGAAAAACTGAATGATTGGACTAAAATTTAGGGCCCAACATAAATTTGTCCCCTACAGAAGTGTCTTTTTGGGTCAACCCCTACTAAAGTTTCAAAGGGTTAAAAGACCAAGAAACGATTGTCTCAGAGGCTCCGACAACCAATAAAAAAAGTCTCAAAATTAGAAAGGGAACAAAAATGTTGTTTCTAATGTTTTATTCATAAAATCCTAAAAATAAAATTAAAATTAAAATTAAAGTGTGACATTTTTATTATTAAAATTAAAAACAAAATATAAAGAGACGAAATAAAAACAAAAACCACCAGGCCCCATCCTCTAATTTTATTTAGAAATTCACTCACCCAATTCCTTCGTCCCATACGGGGAAAAATGGGACTCAATACTTCAATTATCACCTGTAGCGTAAAGAATGAAGGATGAAGCGGACAAACCAATTGTATATCTCATATCTCTCAATTACCACCATTAAGATTGAAGAGGGATAAGCGAAGAAACAGCAAAACCCATATGACATTACCCTTTCAAGAACTACCGATCAATTTCATCAAAGGAAAGCACCTGTCTATGAAAGAGCAAGCTCACATACATCCAAATATTACATGATAACGGAGGGGTCACAAATACTGCCACATCTAACTCCTACATAGGTTGTGGATAAAGCAGGGAACTATATTTATTCATATATCTATTTCGCTAGTGTAACTAATTACAGAGAAGCTATTTCTTTCTGTTGCTTTAAGCAAAGCACGGATTAAGAAATTCACACTGCCACAGTAACCAGAAACCTTTGGAGTATGCAAATATTGAGAAGCATTACTTCTTCTAGCAGCTGCTACAATTATTATTTTTCACTTGCATAACCGAAGATCAAGCACTGTAACCTCTGTTTGAGGAATGTAAGCGGCCAGCATCATGTCCTCCACAGGCTGCCATACAAGCCTCCTCCATGGAGGCTTCAGAAACACCGCTGTTGCAAATGTTGGCGAAAGCCCGCATGTGTTTCATGCCATATTGAGTCAGTGATCCACAGTGAGTTTCAAACACTCGAACCTACAATCCCATGTTGGAACTCGATGAAATGCATCTCATAAACACCAAAAGTATATTTTACTGCCAATAGAAGACTAGAGAGGACGAGGAAAAAAAAAAAAAAAAAAGAAGGGGTCCTATGTGTATAGCGTATACCATAGATTTTAAGCATGTCCAGTCATCAACAAGAGGCAGACCAGGTGCTCTCACGGATTGCAGAACTGAAGATCGTTTTCCAGGTCCATAAAGGAACGCACCAATCAATTCCATGCTACTATCTATATGATTCCTGTGATTCACTGTCTCTCTAATCTTGTTGAGGATTTGTGCCTTCTCTTCTGGTTCATGTTCCAATCTCTTGTACTGTAAGAAAAATCACTCTAAGTATTTGTATTCTAATAAGGGGCATAAGATGAGTTGATGGGAAAATGGGCATATACCATTTGCCACATGAAGAAAAGCTCTGCATCTCTTTGGTTAACAACTTCCATTTGGGTCCCTAGCTTGCCGTTGTGTGGAGGAAAGTTCCCGGTGGCAGGATCAAAACCTTGGTACAGATAAAGCTTTTCTGCTTTAATGTTGGTATCACCATATTCCATCACATGAGAACCAATCGCGTAGTTGTTATAATTGGAAGTCCGTTCCTTCACCTGAAAAAAAAAAAAAAAATACCTTGTTTTTGTTGTTCTTCCCCCAAGTCCAACATTGAACACAACATTGTGATATGTACAAAATATCTTACTGATTGATATTGTTGTTTTACCGTTTCCCTTTTTAGATTGTGAGTCTCGCTGCGCAAAATTGAAGTTCAAGAGTTTAGTTTCAACATTCAAAACAAGTTCAAGACATTACAACATTTTGTCAATATCCGAAAGTCGAAGAGAAACACAAATAAAGGGAAACATGGTAACAGAATTAACTTGAAAGAAGAGTCTAATAATTTGAAGGAGAAAATGTGGATATATACCTGTCTTCCATCCAAGCAACGCTGTACAAATCCCCAAGACAAGTCATGTACACTGGAGGTGGAGAAGGATCCATCCCAGGACAGTAAGTCGCCCAACTACTCTCTTGTGCATTGGATGCAGTTGTCACATAAACATTCAGATCCGTGGGCATCATACCCTCAAAAAAGCTCCCACTTTCGCAAGCTTCCACATATATAACCTACACACAGCCGCAGGGTATATAACACCCTTTTGTTACCATGAAATTAGTGGCATCATTTTCAGGTCAAGATCCAACAGAAAAATTGAAATATTTACCATCTCCTTGTAACCCCCAGCAGCATGCTTCTGCTTCAAAACATTAATAAAATCCATAGCATAAAGGTATGGCATGTTTGGCATCCCTGATCAAATCAGAAATGAGCAACTTTAGTTTCATGTAGATGGCAGATATTAATTTTGACATCAATAATCAAAATATAAGTTTGCACAATCCATTTCTTAGTGTATAAGATAAATGTGAAAAACTATGGTGATATTAAAAAATAAAATAAAAGAAATGAGTGTATTAAATTTCATGTGGGTATCATGACTAGGTAACTTCTAACCCTAAGAAGTGCACAAAGTAAAATTAAGCTTGCATTTTCGTGGAGTATTATAAAATCTACAGCATTAAAGTAAAAATAAGAATGCATGCTTGACTCACCCAGAACTCCTGGCCCCCCATGATCAGAGTAATATATGAATATCCTGTCGTTGGATTTGCTATCAACTACCTTGCCGCTTCCACCCTTCAGTTTAGTCTTGTCCCCTAGAAGTACAGCATATAGGTTCTCAGCTGTCACGTTCTCACCGGTGTAATCCTACAATGAATTACATGTCTCGCCAAATTAACAATCCTATTAACCGATAGAGCAATATGGCATTCCCACGCGCACGATGGGTGCTAGGTTTAGACCAATCCTTGGACGAATTAAAGTGGCAAAAATAGTATTGAAACAAAAATGCTAAATGCTTCTATACCATCCTCTTAACAATCCTTCTAAATGCCAAGTAAAGAAAAATACTGAGTGAGAAAAATATTAAATATTGAATACTTTTTATATTTATAAGATATTAAATAAATTTATTGGGACAAGAACATTTTCACCTTAGTGCTTCATAATCACACAATATATGTTATTGATAATTGAGGCTAGTTATGTCTTTTTTCAAGAAAAGTAGAAAAGGGTAATTAAGACTTTTTACTTTGAAGAAAAAGTTATCCAACGGACTTTTTTATGTAGTGTGAAATTAATCTCATCTAGAATAAAATTAAAGAAAGAAGTTTTTGATACCATTTTAAAGTGAACATATCCAATATCTTAAAAGAAAATAGAGGCAGAGATAGAGAGAGAGAGAATAATTAGAGAAAAAAAAATATATGGATGAGTTTTATGTATTTATAATACAATATTTAGAAATTTTGAATAGTTCAAATATCACTACTCAAAACTAAATTTAATGTCCTGAGGACTGCCCTTCCTCCATACCCATTGGGAATCCATTAATATGTGAACCTTTGTAGTTTTTGAAAATACTGAAAAAGTTTGAAAACCTTGGGGGGTGGGGGGTGGGGGGTGGGGATGCAAAGAGTTATCGGTTGCTATTTAAATTCCTTGACTGTTCTGTTTGGTTTAGATAGTACTAGCTTTGAACGAATCATAAGTCCGTATTAATCAACTGCAAACCTTAATTTCTTAGCTTAGTTATGAAGTATTACTGTATCAGTTATGTTATGCACCATTAAGGACAAAGAGAGAGAGAGAGAGAGAGAGAGAAAGAAAGAGAAGAGGGGGGAGTAAAACTTAATGGCTTGCCTTGGGGACGCCTGCATACAGATTTTGTCCCTGTGGATGGTTGATGATGACTCCAGGCCTAGGATTCAACGAATGTGTAGCTATATCATCATACATAAGCACCACTATGTTTTCTTCTTTCAGCCCACCCTTTCTCAGCAACTGGTATGCATGGCACACATCCGACTGTGCTTATTAATCATCACACCACAAAACCAAAATATTACTCATCAATAAATCAATTCTTCTCCATATTATCATCTATATATAATAATATAATTTCTTGAAAACTCGTTTATGTGCACGTACACTTTAGACAAATAAATTCATCACAGTCATCAAAATTAAGAACACAAAATGGATATTCGTAAAAGACAAGTTTGTTAAGTTAGTTTTTGAAGAGTGAATAATGAAAGGAAGTTTAGGAAGAGAAAAAGCGAAAAGCACCTGATGCCTGTAATTGCCAAAGCCAGATGAACCAGCCACGAGAACCGCCCATCGGGTGCCGGCTTCACCTGGGTCAACATGGACCGGTTCATCCGGCTCGGTAGGTAATTGAATCTTTGAGTCCCAAGGATCTGGCCTCGACGCTTGTCCACGTCCCACTGTAGTGTGCAAGATCAGTATCAACAGCATCCACGACCATGATAGTAACGTTTGCCTTTTGCTCACAATAGAGAGATAAACCGCCATGGATGGCAGCTGTTCAACAAGTCTTACACACAGTCCCACACTTAGATGGAGATGGACACTGCACCAACGCAGAACAAGAGCCAGGGCACGAAGAGGTAGAGTAGCTAGCAAGGGGAGGGGAGGGGGGGGGGGCCTTATAAGAATTATTGTTGGGGTTAGAGACAACATGCCATTGCCATGCAAAACAAGAGGCTGACACGCGTGCAATTGTGGGCCCTCGAGTCCTTAGCAATGAACAGCTGTATTAAAGACTGCCAGTGGTGACGGGTCTTTCTATCAGGTTTTTTCAGCCTCGTATATTTCTGCTGTTAACTTTTCTCTCCCTCTCTTCTCTAACTCTTTCACATAAGATGGTTAGCGAGGTAGGAAATATTTTTCAAGGTTAATTTTAATTTAAGAATTTAATTTAAATATTCTGACAGTGTAAAATAATTTTATATTATTTATCAATAAAAATAATAAAAAATATCAATTCACACAAATAACTACATATTATAATGAGGAATCCATCATTATTTCTTACTTTTCTCTATTTCTATTGGTTGTTTTACACTGTCAGTGCATACCAATTAAACTTTTAATTTAATATATATTAGAGTTTAATTTGAATGCATTCATAATGTAAAACTATTTTATATTATCAACTAATAGAAATAATAAAAAGTGAAAAATTATGATAGGCCTTTTATTAGTTGTAATAGGTAATTATTTATGTAAGTTGATATTTTTTACTATTTCTATTGGTTGATAATGTAAAATTATTTTATACTGTCAGTATATTTAAATTAAATTCTATATATTAATGTAAAAATATTTTATATTGTAAATTAATCTAATTTTATTAATGTGTGATTTTTAAGATAATATTATAAATAATGAGATAATAATATATAATTAAATATTTTTTAGATTAATATAATATTAAAATTAAATTTAAAATTTTAAAATTTATAAAATATAGATATTGTATAAAGATGTATATTAATATCAGATTAACTATTAAAAATACAATTATATCGATATGGTATAAACATCAATTCATGCTTGTCAAATTTTTTAAGTGATAAAATAGTTTTTTGTCCATGGAGTATGAATCAAACTCATATTTAAATTAAAATCGATATACTGATCACGCAAGTTCTTTAAAATAAGCGATAAATAAATTGAAATCTCATAATATTAATTGATACAATTAGGGAAACAAATTTTAAATGAGATTTTTTTCCACATTATATTCTATATTTATAAAAATAATACTATATCTGATATCCCATTATTATGTATAAATAATACTATTCACCCTACGCTTTGCAAGAGCTGCTTTTGAAATTTGAAGCTTGAGTAACTTTTCTTGTAATTGTTCTAATATATTTTTATTCATTTGTAAATTCACCGGACCAACTTCGGTTTGGTTTGGTAAGTGAATAACATATATATGGGACAATTATATGATCTAAGAAAAAGTTGGATGGAATTGACCTTACCGTCAAGTTAGATTTTCGTTTGTGAGAAACTTATACATATGTTCAAAAGAGGGAAACTTATTGTTATATATTATTTAACTTGATTAATTTTGATATATTATTAGTGTAAACTGTTTTATATTATTAGTTAATTATATTCAATTTTATATATATGACTTTTGAGATAATTATAATAAAAATTAAAATTTTTATAATTATAGTACATCAAATATAGGTTATGTGTATTTTATCGACAAAATTTGTTCAAAGCAAATAATGTATTATAGGAATATATAATTAAATATTTATAAAAAAAAATTTATAATTATAGCACATCAAAATTAAATCCTCATATAATACATGATTTGATTTGAACAAATTTATTTTTGGGACAAATGCACTTTACTCCTTTTAAGTATAAATTATATAGACTTAACCCCTAAAATTTAAAAAGTATGTAACTTGAATCCTAAATATTTTTAAATGTGTACTTTAGTTCTTTTGTTAAGTATTTATCTATTATTAATAAAAAATAAAATATACATTATTCCATTAATTTTTGAATTATACGTGTTTTAATCTCTAATTTTCTTTTAAAAATGCTTGTAATGCAAATCCTAAATTTTATTGAATATATATTATTATTATTATTAATTAATTAATAATTGATATAAAACTTAATAAAATAATTAAAGTACACATTAAAAAAATTTATGATTCAAATTGCACGTTTTTTAAATTGTAAGGTAAAATACAAATGATATACAATGCAAGATATAAAGTGCTTTTTTTTCCCCCTTTACTTTATGAGTTCTGCACTCTGATGCATCTCTTATCTTGTCCATACACACAATTAATGATGCCTTTAAAAATTCAATAAAATGACAAATATAGGTAAACCGACACACACATATATACAAAGTAAAACACAAGTAAAATCCGGTTTTTTCCGAAATGTACAGCTAACTGAACAGGCTTTGGGTTGGTGAATAAACAACCCGTCTCAAGGAGATATGGGGCGAATAAACAGCCTCCAAAACATTAACTTGAACAAGCAGCAGACACAATAAGAAAGTGGAGACAGGTCAGGCTGATGGCTCGCCAGACTAGAAGGGCAAATTTTGAATATTAAAGTGAGAGAGTTGTTATTTATACCACTTTAAATGATAAACACCCCTAACACCCTCTCCCAAAGCTAGAAAAAAAAAAAAAAGGACGCATGGACGGAATAGCAGACCTCAGATAGGATAGGAAAAGCAGACCCTTCAAAAAGCGGGGAGAATATAGAGATCATCAGAAGAATCACAACGCAATGAGTCATTAGCAGCAAACATGGATGCATGAACGGATTACCTCAAACTCTCTCGCTGCACTGAGTCCCACCGTCGGAAACGAAGCCGAGCTGCAACTGGCGAATTTTTTTTCCTTTTTTATACTGTCAGGATCGAAGGAGGGCCATAATGGATTAAGTGTGCATTTGGCATGTCTTATTAATCGTAATAGATTAAGATAATTTAATATATTATAATTTTATTTATTATTTGGTGCAGTCAACCTATTATATAAATTTATCTATTAAATTTTTTTATATATTAAAATAATAAATAATTTAATCCATTTTAAGATAGCCATATTAAATTTGGTTGCTCTTTTATTTTTTATTTTTAATATATTTTATTAAAAATAAATAAATAATAAAAATATATAAAAATATTATTTAATAAAAATATTTAACAATAAATAAATATTTTAAAAAATAATAATTATAAATAACTATTTAAATTAATATAAAAATATAAAAATAAAATTTTATTATTAAAATATATAAACAATAATACATAATATTTAATATGAATTTAATTATATAAAATAAAAAATATAACTAAATATAAAAATATAATATTAGACTTACTTAAATTTTGATGTATAAAAATTTCCTCTTTATTTCTCTTTCTTTGGTTCTCTCATTTTTTATATTTATGAAAAATATTAAAAATAAATAAATAAATAAATTTTAATATAAAATTATATTTATATATAATAAAAAATAATTAAAATAATTATAATAAATATTAAAACAATTATATTAATTTTTAAATTTTAAATTTTAAATTTAATATTTAAAAAATTATATTTATTATAATTTTTTTCTAATTATATTTTATATAAAACAATATTTTATACAGTGATATACCAAATATTATATAGTATTAATTTTTATCAGAATTTATATAATCAAACTTTATCAATTTTTATCTTATCAAACTTTATACTATTAGGTATACCAATCAAGTCCTAAGTATTAAATATTAAATACCAAACCCAAGTCTAATTGATCCTATTAGAAATGCGTTTAGAAATATTGGACCCTGATAGATACACGGGCTAGGTTACACGTACGTAAATTTTACTAACCAATTGATGGGTTTAGATCAGAATTAAGTTAAGCGTCCCTGGCAGCTTAGCAGGTAAGTATAACAGAGTCTCCCACAAACTCACTCACACTCGCACTAGATCAACCACCGTGATAAAATGTAGCCCAACATGGATGCTTGGGCCTTCATTAGCGTTGAATCATATTCAATTTCCTTTCAAGGTGATTGAACAGTAAGAAATGGGTCCTATGAGAAGTATATGTAGACTTTTATTCTCGAGGTATGATATTTGTATGTATCTCAAATTCTAATATTCCAATATCCTCTTTCAATTTTTTTTCTCTTTATCAATTATTTTACTTTTTTTATTTTTTTTATAATTTTTTTTTCTTTTTATCTCTGAATATTTAAGATATTTACCTACCTAAGTGGTACAAAAAATATTTTTCTTTATTCTTTGCTAACTTTTACATGAATATTCTAAAAGAAGCAAGCAAATGAACATAATTAATAAAATAACGAATGTCTACGTGTTTTCTAAACTTTATATATTAAACTTGTCTAACTTTTAGTACTGATTATGCAAGAAAAATAATTTTATTTTCACCATGTAAATAAAGCTAATTCTTTCAAATCAACTTTTAAAGTATTTGTTCCTATG
Source organism: Pterocarpus macrocarpus (assembly GCA_031439585.1). Taxonomy (NCBI): domain Eukaryota; kingdom Viridiplantae; phylum Streptophyta; class Magnoliopsida; order Fabales; family Fabaceae; genus Pterocarpus; species Pterocarpus macrocarpus. The sequence goes on along the minus strand of CM062520.1, from coordinate 73,290,832 downwards.
ATGAAAAAGTATATATTATTAAATGAAATGCATATTCTAACATTAATTTTCCAATTAAACATTTCAACAATAATTTTTAAACTTTTTTATTCCATTAGTTTTTGTTAGTTTTCCTTTCTTTTTTCTTTGCTTTAGCTCATGTTTAAAAAAAATTACTTACTCAAACTCGATATAAATCAATCAAACTTTGATATTATATTAAAAAATTAATTATATATTTTTTTGATCTGGCAAAAATTAATTATATTCAAATTAAAATATAATATTCGAGCATTTAGTAGTTTGAGTTTAAAGTCTAAATAGGAATTTCAAAAAAAAAAAAGGAAAAAAAAAAGGGGGAAAAAGAATAGAGAAAGGATTATGATTATGCTACAATTGCCAAACATGTGCTGATGGTGGCAGAACATTCCAGAAGCCTAAACCCCAGAACTCTCTAGTCTCCGCCCACACTCCCTATAAGCCCTTCCACCCCATTCTCACCTCAATCCAATTATTTCTCATTAACCAAAACCCACCCCATAATCCTCAGCTCCGATATTCAATCCCCCTCCGCCTATGGCCGACGAAGCCAAAGCCAAAGGCAACGCCGCCTTCTCCTCCGGCGACTTCACCGCCGCCATCCGCCACTTCTCCGAGGCCATTGCCCTCTCCCCCGACAACCACGTCCTCTACTCCAACCGATCCGCCGCGTACGCCTCCCTCCAACAATACAGTGAAGCCTTAGCCGACGCCAAGAAGACCGTAGAGCTCAAGCCCGACTGGTCCAAGGGCTACAGCCGCCTCGGCGCCGCCCACCTCGGCCTCTCCCAATACGACGACGCCGTTTCCGCCTACAAAAAGGGCCTCGAAATCGACCCCAACAACGAGCCGCTCAAATCCGGCCTCGCCGATGCTCAGGCCGCCGCTTCCAGGGCCCGCTCGGCCCCGCAGCCCACAAACCCCTTCGGCGAAGCCTTCGCCGGGCCCGAGATGTGGGCCCGCCTCACCGCTGACCCAACCACTAGGGGTTACCTTCAGCAGCCGGATTTCGTGAAGATGATGCAGGATATTCAGAAGGATCCGAGCAAATTGAACTTGTACTTGAAGGATCAGAGGGTGATGCAGGCCATTGGGGTTTTGCTCAACGTCAAGATTCGAACCCCAACGGATGATGCCGATATGGCGGAGTCTTCGCCTTCGGCTTCGCCGTCTGAAAGGAAGAGGGCCGCGGAAGCCGAGCCTTCGAAGCAGCCCGAGCCCGAGCCCGAGCCCATGGAGTTGAGGGAGGACGAGAGGGAGAAGAAGGAGAGGAAGGCGGAGGCTCAGAACGAGAAGGAGGCTGGGAACGCAGCGTACAAGAAGAAGGACTTCGATTCGGCGATTCAGCATTACTCAAAGGCTTTGGAATTGGATGATGAGGATATATCTTATCTCACAAACCGTGCTGCTGTTTACTTGGAGATGGGAAAGGTATGTTTTTTTTTTGGCTTGTCGATTGATCCTCGTTTTAGTTTTATTGCTATTTGATTCTCGTTGTGCATTGATCTAGCTCTGTGTAGAGTAGAGAAGTGATTTATGCTTTCTAATATTAGTGATTTAATTAGAATTGTAACTCTTATTTCGTGGGGAAAATATGTTTTAAGTGTGGAGAAGAGTAGTGTATATATGTGGGTAGACTGTCCCATATTGCCATGCATGTTGTATATATTGGGGTCCAGCATCCCAGTCAGGCATGTGAAACTACAATTTTGTTTTCGCTTTATACCTTTTAAAGAATGTAGAATCTAAAATGCCTGAGTCAATAAAGCCTTTACAATTTTTCATAAATTTCTCACGATCACTGGGCTTTTGAGATCTTATACCGTCCTACCTTTGTTTGCAAGATACCTTATACCGTCCAAAGTGTTTGTGACTGATGATATTTAAGATTGTTGTTAGGATATGTTTGGCACAGTAGTTTAGGGGATTAAGGATAAGAATTGATGTCATTAACTGCTGAAGCTTGTTTGTTAGCTACATAACGTAATCAAATTTGCCCATGGTTATTGTTTTTAGTGTCCCCGAGTTTTTAAATAGGGTTCTTCTTTATTTTTATAGCTTGTATTGATTTATATGACTACGAAGTTGTATGAAAAAAAATTAGGGAATCTTTGTTTTTGGTTTGGTGAGGTTCTTTTCCTATATTTTGCATTCTTACAACTATTTCTGGATGTCTACTTTTTCCAGTATGAGGAATGCATAAAAGATTGTGACAAGGCTGTTGAAAGAGGAAGAGAACTAAGATCGGACTTCAAGATGATAGCAAGAGCTTTGACAAGGAAAGGAACTGCCTTGGTCAAGATGGCAAAATGCTCAAAGGATTATGAACCTGCCATTGAGACTTTCCAGAAAGCACTTACAGAGCACCGCAACCCAGACACCTTGAAGAAACTTAATGAAGCTGAAAAGGCTAAGAAAGATATAGAGCAACAAGAATATTTTGATCCAAAATTGGCGGATGAGGAGCGAGAGAAAGGTATTGTTTCTTTTAGTCTACACTCCTGGTTTTTTCATTTCCTTTTTGCATCTTTGCTTTCTTGAAAGAATGGCCTTAATTATATATGCTGTGGACTCGATCCTTTTGTTGTTTTCATCTGTCAAAGTATCTATCTATTTACTGAAAATGTTGGCATCCAGGAAACGAATTCTTCAAGGAACAGAAGTATCCTGAGGCTGTGAAGCATTACACAGAGTCTATGAGGAGAAACCCTAAAGATCCTAGGGTAATTACTAATTAATAATACTCTTTGAAGAGGGGTGATAATTGCTGTGTTAATTGGGAATTGCAGATCCTAATTCATTTGAATTCTTCATTTCTTTCAGGCTTACAGTAACAGAGCTGCATGCTACACTAAACTGGGGGCAATGCCTGAAGGTTTGAAGGATGCAGAGAAGTGCATTGAGCTTGATCCCACCTTTGCAAAGGGTTACACGAGGAAAGGTGCGGTACAGTTTTTCATGAAGGAATATGACAAGGCTTTGGAAACATATAAGGAGGGGTTGAAACATGATCCTAACAATCAGGAGTTACTTGATGGCATTGGAAGGTGTGGTATTGTTCTATATTTCTCCATTTTGTGTATATTTCCATATAGACTGCGATAACATGTGTATCTGATCATATGACATCCATTTCAGATGTGTACAACAAATTAATAAGGCAAGCCGTGGGGATTTAAGTCCTGAGGAATTGAAGGAGAGACAGGTATGGCTTACTGTCATACTTTGAAGCCTTTGTTGCCACAATCGTTTCGGTTGGAAATATATATTTTATCTATTTATGTCGTATATTAATTTTTCGTATCCTTGCAGGCCAAGGCAATGCAGGACCCAGAGATACAAAACATTCTCCAAGACCCTGTAATGAGACAGGTATGCTCACTGCTTGATTGAATGTTGATGTGCATTGTGTTGTTGTAATAAGAATTAGGTGTGCTAATTAAAGTTGGGCGTGCACGCAGGTATTGGTTGATTTCCAGGAAAATCCTAAGGCTGCACAGGAACATACAAAGAATCCAATGGTGATGAACAAAATCCAAAAGCTGATCAGTGCTGGAATAGTCCAGATGAGGTAGATGTGATGGAAAGTGGCTGTTCATGCTGACGAGCAATTGACAGTTCTATTTCCCAGTGTGGCTCTGGTATTTACATAGATTTGGTTGGAAAAAAAAGAGTTGGGAGATATCCAGTTGTTTTCTGCTTTCGCTTTGTTTGTAGTGAATTGATATGATTTGAGTAAATTAAACGCAGTCCATTTTTTGTTCCCTTAATTGCTTCCTGGTGCCTGCCGGTACTAATTTAATTTTTATTCTAAACCGTTTGTGGGGCGAGTCCGCTTTTTTTTTTTTTGGGGGGGGGGGGGGGGGCACCGACAAAGGGAAGTCCATTTCTCTAACTCTAAAGCGTAGCGCAAATTAGTTAAAGCTAATTTAAACTCGTATGCGGCGTGAACAGCAATATTGCGTGGTGCAGCGCCTTTTTCTGTATCTTTTGGCTGATCATTGCTTGACGCAGCTTTGTAAGTTGCTCTTCGGGTTTGGGCCGCGTAGGTTTTTTAATTTTTTATATATTTATGGTAATGAGATTTGAATTATTAATCTCAAACATATTATTTAAACTCTTCACCACTAATGTAGTGTGGTTTAACTGATTAGAGTATTTTCTATCGTGTTTAAGAAGAAATTTGGAAAATGAGTTCTTTTATGTCGCTGATAGGGATGACTTGGATTAGTGTAGCAATATGTGGTTTAAATATGTTTTTGGTTTTGGAAATTTTGATTTTGGCTTTTATAAAAAAATTTGTTTACTATAGGTCTAAATAATTTGAAAAATATTTAAGTTTTTACTATTATTTTGTTTGATTTTTGGTACCTAAAACAATGTTTGTTTTAAGTCCATTTGGTTTAACTCCTTTCGAATAGTAATTCGAGTTTATTGAAATTAAATTATTATAATTTTTTAGGGATTAAAATTAACTATTTTTAGAAATGTTTGGACTTAAATCAAAATAAAATTTTTATAGGAACGAAAATCAAATGTTGAAAATGTTTGGACTTAATTCAAAATAAAAAAGTTTATAGGAATTAAAATTGAAAATCACAACATTTACAAAAATAAAAAATATATTTAAGCTTATCTGATTGCTGCCGTAGTTCGGTGAATAATTTTGATAAACTGCAATGTCATATAGTTTGAAAAAAAAAAAAAATTTATCTGAATCATTGACGGAAATTTAAGTCATGGCTAGATAAAATGAAGTGGTATGATGTACTTGAAAATCAGAGTCTTTCAGTATGTTACATGATCATTTTAGTAACTAAATTTCAATAAAGTAGTCGACACTTGCATTTTTCTTTGGTAAATACCGTTAAACATTAGGTATGCAAGTCCAATTTAGCATTACGAAAAAATAAGTGTGGATCATAATGTTTCGGTTCTCATAAAATCGTTTTGCAAGTGCAAGTTTCCACATCTTTTGGTTCTTTTACCCTTTTTTTGTCGAAATTTATTGACTAACTTCATGTTGGTATAGGGGAATAATCAAATAACAACTAAAAATACCAAAAAAAAACCTCAACTAGCGGACAATGGACATGTCTTATAGGGAAAATGTTACGGGCTGGGCGACCAAGGACACACACATTAAGCGGCAATTCTTGCTCATTTGAGGCAGATTCATTCTGAATATGCGGGTTGCATCACGACAAACTAGGCTAATTGCATTGTGAACGATGCACGGATCACAAATTTGTTTAGATTAAAACTTCAAATTAGTTCTCGAAAGAAATGTGTAACATCAATATAATTTTTGAAAAAGTTGTGATATTAATTTAATTCTCAAAAAAATTATAACATTAATTGAGTCATCAAAAAATTAAATTTTATTTTAAGTTAGTCCAAAATATTAAAAAAAATTAGACTAACTTAAAATGAATTTAAATGTTTTGAGGATTAAATTAATATGCAAATTTTTAAATGACTAAGTTGATATCCCACAACTCTTTTAAGGGCCAAATTGATGTTACAAATTTTTCGAGTATCAAATTGATATATGACAACTCTTTTATTATTTTATTCAATTTAGGGTTTTACTCAATAATGTTTCAATAGTCTTGGCGTGAGAAAAATAGCCGCAACTGCATGAGAGCCTGCTGGCTTCTCGTTTTGCTTTCGTTAGTCCCTATATATGGCAAATCTCGCTTCCTTTGTTGATCAAATGGAATTGGGAGAAACTGCCTCTGATTTTTCTTTTATTGTTTTTTTCCCCTCCACCTCCGGAAGTTCAAACAAGATATTTTTTGTCACTTGGGGGGGGATGGGTAACATGCTCCCTCACTCCTGGTGCAGATTTTCATAAGGCCGAAGCTTAAATCACTTGTGCTGCGCCTAAACAAGATAATTGATCTTCTATATATAGAACGGAGGCCCAATCGATTTCTGCAAGTGACAGGTCAACTTCCTTGAGCTAGACCCAACACCAGTGAGGACATGCAGGAAAAAAAAAAAAAAGGATCCTTTGACACTCAAGTCAATGGGTATTCAAGAGTAATAATTTGGGTAAAATTGGTGGGATAATACCAGGATAATACCAAATGGCCCTTATATATTGTCAAACAGAATGTTATTGATAAGGATTCTCTCCATCCATCGTCTAAGGTTGTTGGGATTCTCTTGATCCCCCTTCTTTATTATAGCGATCCTAGTGGCTGTTGTAGACACGGGCCTCAAATCCATCTTAATGAGGATAGGATTCATCATTTGGAAAACTGTCCTCCAATGGAATCTTAGAGTTGGGAGGCTGGGCTCATGGAGCCTTAGTCGAGCCCCTAAGCCATGGGCCGAGCTGTTGGGCTTATGAAATTAGTCCAATCCAATTATAAATAAGTCTTAAAATTATTCCATGTCGACCATAAAAAAAAAAAATCTATTCCACAAGACGAATACAAAGTAATACAATCTTCCGGTACTCAATATAGTTTCCTCCTTAACCTCACTTGGTAATTTGGCCATTGACAATGTACTGTAATACAATCATTAGCGACTAGTTTGGCATTAACAGATCTTTGAAACAATTTTAAGAAGTTCTACACGAATGAACTTCTTTCCTTTTTTCTTTTTTTTTTTTTTTAATATTTTGGTATTAAATGATAAGCTGATAAATATAATTACCGGACATCTCCTAATTTCCTTTTGCCCACGTATGGTGGTAGATGTAGTTGTGCGATGGGTGAATATTGAATTCCATGGACTTTTGAGTATGGCTCAACAAAAAGAGGGATTATTTGGGGCCTAATAATGCTTAGCTAAGGGGTTCATTTTACGCCCAATCCTCAATGTTAACCTTGAAAACTGCTCTTTAAAAGATTTTATTTTAACCATAAATTTCAATTTTAATGATCAAAATTTAGTGACTGAATCAAAACTCAATACGGTCTATCACAGCTTTAACCTGAATATATTACTACGCTTTCGATTGATAGGCTTCCGTTGATCGAAAAAAAAAAAAAGGGAAAAGAATGGTAGGTTTCGTGACTCCTATCTGCAGTGAAGGACACTTGTTGATGGACAGATCATATTAATTAAATACAGTTTTTTCAGAACTGCTAAGCCTTTATATTTTTTTCAAAAAGAAAGAATGGGCACTGCTGACGAGTCTTTGGTTGATTCGTTACGCTCAGTCAGCTACATAACAATGTGTGTCATGAGTGTATTTTTTTAATATATATGTTCATTAAAAATGGTGTATATCTTTTTTTAATGCGTATGGCATCAACCAACAGTAAGATGAAGGAATCCGCGGTGTGTGTCAAGTCATTGACAAAATGGCGGACCATAAAGAAAAAGTGGTGGTTGCTAATGCCATGCCTGTTCCCCTAAATTAAGGCCAAGTGAAGAGAAACGAATGCACGGTATTTACGTATAGCTTTTTACGATTTTAATATACTTTAATTTCTTGGCTTTTGAGATCAAGTGTGGCAGGCCTTGAACCTTGATGGCCGTAGAAGATGGGGATATGTTTCTCGTTATCTTTTACCTTCTATTCCCGTTTCTTGGTCCTTTTAGTCCCAAAAGTATAAAATATTCACTTGTACAGTATTGGTACTGCTCTATTAATTACTCCACCCTTCATGTGGACCTGTCTGTGTTTATTAGATGGAAAATGTTTGATTAACATGCATATACGTGTAAAAATAAGTATAAGTTTTAAATATATAAATATTAAAAGTGGTGATAATTAATAATAAATGTATATTATTATTGAAGATTATTAATTTGACACTTATAATTAAAATCTACAATTATTTCAAATGTCATATACGTGTAAAAATAAGTATAAGTTTTAAATATATAAATATTAAAAGTGGTGATAATTAATAATAAATGTATATTATTATTGAAGATTATTAATTTGACACTTATAATTAAAATCTACAATTATTTCAAATGTCATATATATATATATCAACATCACTATTATGTTGAAATAATAGAACTGTCAACAGTTTTCTAGGCAGTTGAGCTCATGACCGTAAGTCACCTCGAGGAGGCTCGTTCTGTAGTTCATGCTTATCCACCTCATGTTTCAACTTTGTCGTGTTGCAGATTGATTCCAAAGTCTTTCTTTCGCTTTCAAAGTTTGAAATTCTGTTGGCTCTTTGCCCCCGACGAAAAGAAGCTTGAAGAAGACAAATCATTTGGTAACATAACTAAACCCTTTAATCGCCGTCTCTTTTTTGAATCAAATCATAACGGTTTTTATGATTATGCAACTTTCACTAACTATGGGTGATCAATAAATCAGAATCTTGATGACAAATATTAAATCTAAGTGGGACTGGAAGAGCCGTATCCACGAATGTGATAGCTGCGTCGTAATTGTCCTAAAAAGATTGTGTAAGCTTAGGATATATATCAACTTCAAGCAAATCTGGTTGCCTGCGAGAAAAGAAAGTCCATGATTGTCTTAATAAAGTACGGCCGAAAAGCAAAATTGAAGACAAAAGAAGAAATCGTTCTTGTTGAAAGGAATTAATAGACAATTGCAAAATTAGCACTGTAACGCCCTCTGTTGTTTTTTCATTATGATTCATCTTCATAGTCCTCCAGACTCCAGGTTATTCGGTGGAAGAAACTTGGACTAGGAAAAAAAAAAAAAAAAAACCAATTATTTTAAAGATTGAACTTCTTAGGTGTAATCATAGAGACGGATTATGCAGAAGTATGGATTGTTTACAAAAACTCTAAACGATGCCTTCAAATGATCGGTTCGGGAATGAAATCAATGGATAGGTGAATTCTAAAATCAAGTGAGACCGAACTATTTTCCCTATGCGTTTCGCATACCCAATCGCAGGGTTCAGCATGGTCACTGTCACTGACTCAAAGTTTATAACATATCACAAGAGGAACGGTAAGGCTATGATATGAATAATACAGAAAAGAAGCAGAAGCTGTTCTCCAAATTGCAGTTAGTGGTATCCTCATGGTCATGGCTAAGGACTGCCAAGTCAGAATAACACATACTTCTAAGTTTGTTTCCCTCTTTTTATTGCTGTCTCCTGCTTGTTTGGGTTGTAATCCTTTTTTCCAACAAAAAAGAAAAGAAAAATACAAGCCAAAAACAAGACAGAAAGCAATATTCTCCATTCTAAGAACTTCTTAGATACATGCATCATACAAAATCCATATGTTACAAAAACGACACAAACGCACTCAAAAGGCTTGTTTTGATATATATTTTTCTTGCTTACATTTTTCTAACACAAAACCATCACTTTTTAATATACAGCATGCATCGCGGAGCTAAACACCAAATCTGCATCAAACTTTTTTTCACTGACCGCTTAGTTTAAGCTGGCAGGAGTTTGTTGAGTGTGTGCAGCAGCTCGGTGCCTCGATGCAAAGCGATTAACCAAAGCGAGTGCATTACTAGTAACCTGAGCAACATGGACGACCCTGCCTCTTATGGCTGCCTTCACGTTCCCATTCATGGCACCACCAGCAAATCCATCAAGACAAGTGTTGTCATCAGTGAGAGCAGCACTTACCCATGTCTGCACGTTGTTCATGTGCCACTCGAAGTCCTCTCCCGCGGCCTCACCCATGCGCCCTAGCTCCCTCACCGATTGGCTGAGACGGTCCACGCTGTCTCCCATGTTCTCTATGCAGTCTTGCACGGCTCCGTACTCCCTAGGCTTTATCCCCCTTGTTGTCTTGGCCATGTTCTTCACGAATGATGCGCATGATCGAGTCCTTGATATGCTCGCCGACAAAGCAGTCATGGCTAGCCGTCGCTCGCTTTGGTGAATGAGGCTTGCGTAGCCCATGAGGCATCGAACGCATAGAGCAGGGTAGTGAGTGGCCCTGCATGAGGACTTGATGAAATCTGCTGGGGTAGTGCCAGCAGTGTAAGTGACAAGGTTCGTGAGGAGGAGGAGCGCTAGACAAAGCACAAGTCTTGCTGCCATGTCTATGAAGGATACAGGCTTTACTATGTTGATTATGTATTTTGTTATACTGTAAAGATTAGGAATACGGAGCTCGAATATATAGGGACTAGCAAGTTGAAAACCTCTTTTTTTTTTTTTTGGGCTAAAATAATGCAGCAAGGTCCAATTAAAAGTGAAAATGACTAATTAATTTATTAGAGATCAGGCGTTGATCTAAGTGAAAAAGGACACGAGTCTCTTAAATGTATAACTCAAAAACTTATACATATGAAAAAAATATTGTAAAAAAAGGTTTCTATTTAGGCGCCTAATGATATTAATATATTAGAGCCCAAATGAAAGGCTACAGCCCCAGGCCATTTATTTTAGATTGTTTGTACCTGGGCTATGCACCATCTATTATTGAACTGCTTTACCACTTTCCCTAAAAAAGATTCTGTTTAACCCTTCTCCTTCTGGAGTGGCTAACGGTAAACTAAAGGAGTAACTCATAATTTTTTTCCTACCATTTTCATCCTCGTCAAACGGTCACTTAATTCTGTTTTTATGTTTATCTTAAGCATATAATATAACTGTACCATGTTAGTAACATCAGAATATCATAATACTATCTTATATATTCTAAGGATCAAGTTAATATGCTTCTGCGTCTGTTTGCGGAATCTTCATCTAGACATCTAGGTCCTGTCCACGGCATATATCTATTTCTAATTGGGCTCAAGACAAATGCAGCTAAGCAGTGTAGAAAGTGAGATTTGGTAGTCAACATAAACGGCTAATATAAGCTTTAAAAATCTAAGTAGAAGGTAACCAGCGTTAGCTCAATCAGATCAAACTCATCAAACTGTTTCTGCACTGATGCAAAAAAGACTAAGAATTAATTTCTGTCGGTAGTCCTCTACTGATGAGTCATCTGTGAAACTAAGACTTGTGTGACAAGCCCTAACCTTGGAATGGACAACATCTCGTTGTCTTAAACTTCATGTACAAAAAAAGTAAATCTAAGCAGAGGATTCATCTATGGAATTCTAACTGAATAAGAAGGCATTCATAGAGCAGGTATGCGGAATATGATTGCTTAACTTACTTAAACCATACGAATTTTGAACTACCAAAATACACACAGCAATATCGTTCTCGTCAGTGTTTTGAGTTCTATTCAACCAAAAAGAGAAATGTTACGAGTTCTGTTTGGAGCTAATAAGTTCTTTTATTTGAGCAATAGCTTTACTAAAGAGTACTTTACATTTTATCATTTTAGTGTAAGTTTGTTCAAGTTATAACCCAGTGAAAAATAAAAAAGCAGCAGCAGCACGCCTAACCTAACTGGAGGGAATGCTAGTGTGGCTTACACAGGGCCCTTGAGTCGCGGTTTAAGGAGGGACCTGTGTGATTGCTCATAGTAAGATGTTTTTCTCTTTTTACACGATATATATTCTTCCAAAATAATAGTAATACTCTTTTCATAAATCTACATAACATGTAATTATTACCTAAGGGTCGTATATATTGATATTTGATTAATTGACAATATAAAATATTTTGCATAATATATCAAAATTAGTACCTTTTCGTCATGCATTTTTTGTTTAAGACTTGCTTCTTAAAAATATATATATTATTATGGCCATGCACATAAGGCTACACGATTACCAACTAAACCAAGCTCTTTATTCACTGGACCTAGTATAAAAAGCTTACCCTATTCATTCATGATTACCCAAATTCATAATTGTAGGAATAGCCTCAATAACAAATGGGATATTCTAGATGATTGTGGAACCACCAACCATAGATCGACATAGTTTCAGAACAAGACTTGAATATCAAATTAAGCTCTAAAACTCGAGTAGGCCGGCCGCCGGCCTAAATTATGCATATTATTGTCTCTTTCAAGCATGCCCCTTTTTGTGACCTAAGAAAAAGGCACGCTCTCTTTATGCCCACCCCTAACATTAATATACATCCAGGGTACTGTTGGGTCATTATAACCTACATTGCTGTATAAAGAAAATGAAAGTAGTTACTACCTAAAAGAAAAAGAAAAGAAGATGATAACAATTAAAGAAGGAATAGAATTTGACAATGGACATTAGTTTTATCCAAATTATACGTTGCCAATGTAAACCCATTTTATTGACACCAACTCATTTGGTTCATCATCCATTAGGCTTTGCAAGGAACATTAAGTCATGAAGGAAACAAATTAAAATCATTAAAAAACAGAATCAAACTAAACAATTCTAAATAGGAAGTATCTATGTGATTTTAAAATTAAATTTCATCGTTTTTTCAACTAAAGATCCATAAGTCGTAATTCAAAATTGACAATTGTTTGTTATGATATCACAGTGGAGAAATATGCTACAACATCTAGTTCTTTAGTATAATATATTTAATACAATTATCAACAACACCATTTTGCACAAATGTGAACAATAAAGGAGGAAAAAAGTACTATATACACTAAACTGTAATATACTTGAGAACAGCCCCGCGGAGCTTCTCCATGTATTCTGCAGCCTGTTTCTGCAACAAGGAAAATAACATGGAAACATGTCATGTCATGTCATAATGCAGAATACAAGCATTAATCTCGACACCGCATATAAAGTATGCACACCAATTTCCTGCGGCATGGTTTAAATCATGTTCCCATATGGAGAATTCCACACACGAATTCTGTTAATCAGATGAGAAAGCATTCCCAATTGGTATATTACCTGATTGCCCCTATGTGCATTTGCTATGTTTTCATCGAGAATGGCCAACAAAGATCTATTGATTTCATTGCTTTCAACCATCTCCAGTAACTGCATTGAACGAAAAATTAGATTGAGTTCAACTCGAATAACAAATATGAAGTTAACAGAATGGTGAACATGACATACAGTTGCTTTCACGTCCTTTGATGTCAATATTTTGGTTAGGCTTGCCTTGGCTTTTATGAGTTCAGCTTGCATCTTATCATAGGCTTCTGTAATATGAGATAGGACCAAGGAGTGAGCTTACAGTAGTTAAGCACACTGCCTTTCTTTTTACTTTAACAAACATCTTTTGTTTCATCCTTTGGGAATATTGTAACAAACCTGTTCCTTCCTGTATGGCTTTCTCTAGAGCCTCCAGCTCAATCAGTCTGTCCTCCATGGCCTGCAGAAAACCATCAGAGTAAAAAAAGCCAGACGCTACCACGATTCATTCACCAACATATAACTAACAGAGGATAAGAACCTGTGTTTTTGTAACAGCAAACCGAAGCTGTCCTAACTCCAATTTTAGTTGCGAAAAGAATTCCTCATTCAATCTACACAAATGACGAGTTACAGCAACATTTTTGGCCAGCAGATGGCAGAGTCAGTCACAAGGGATTATAGAGTAATAGGAGAAAACAGAATCTTTGGGATTTATCTTAGTCTCCATAAGAGTGAGTTTTGTAATCAAATTCAATTAAGGTCCATTGAGTTAAATTAACAATTTGTAAATTGAAGACGATGGAATAGGAGTATGGCCAATAGGACTATAAAGCTAAGCTTGGTCATAAGATAATTCATGATATGATCATGGTAACAATGGGCTAAATAAATAAAGACAGTATAATAGAAGCAAACCGGGGTCTCATTCTGGCAATCTCAAATTCAATATCCTGAGCTTCGGTGTCAAGGAAGTATTCAATTAGCTCTTGCGGAGTGTCGGGAGGAACGCGAGACTAAGTGAATAATAAGACACCAAGAAGAAAAAAAAATGAATGAATGAACAAATCATAAAAAGAAACAAGGAGCAATAAAAGAGAGAAGTTTGAATTGGTAATTACCTGTCGAAGGGCTTGACGGCGCTCCTTCTCTTCACGGACCTGACGATCGAAGGCTTCGCGGGCTTCAGCATCTCTCTCGAGGCGCCTCCGGAACTCGAGCCTGGCGATGTGGCCGGTTTGGGGTTGCCCAAGGATGCCTTCCGGGTCCTTCCTTCGCACAACAACTAAGGTTGGAACTTGCAACACAACACAAAGGCATTAATTAATATAAGCGAGCCAAGAGGTAGTTACCCAACCAATACATAGAATTGAGGGGGTGCCAGTGCAGCGGGTCCAGTTGGTTCTTGCACGAGAAGCCACAGCGGCACTCACACTTGTGGTGGCGATGCCAAAGCTAAGCGCGGCCATTCTGATTCACTTCAATCTCGTTCCGAATCGGACTCTGCAATCTACATTATCCGTTACTCTACAACTCAGAAATTAGAATATTACAAAGGGTATCACAGTAATTCAATTTGTTGCAGGTAAGCCTGGAGTTCGACCCTCCCATACCCCTTTTGGTTGTTCCTTGATCGAATTTTTTGTGGTCCGTGAGTGACTTCTTTTTTTGGTCGATTCCGTAAGCCCCTTGATCTTGTACTTTGACTCGGTTTTTCTAAATGGGCTGGGTCGTTTGTTAATCATTACATACATACTAGGCTACTTTCCTCAACGTACTTTTTCTCTTCATTGGTGGAAGCCCAAGAGCCCAACACTCCCCATTTTACTTTTCTTTTGTTACCAGTTACGGGCATCTTAGCGTCAACTTTGGAGTTGGAGCCTTTTCTCAATGTTAACCACATGGAGTCAATTAGATTAACCTCTATGAAATAATGTACAAGTGTTATTATCTAAAATATAATATAACCTCCCATAAATAATATATTGAAGTGATAAGTAAGTACTCTAGAGACAAACACGGCAGTTCATATTCCATAACAACTCAAATGAACTGAACTTACTGAAATATGTCATTGTTGAGTAAATGATCTTTTCAAACTTAAACTCTTCCTTCCGTGGTTGTAAGATTTGTACATTTTTAAAATAAAATAAATTTACATAATTAGGATGTGAAGAGGGAAAAAAATAATATGCTAAAATAAAATAAAATGAAAATTGTTCCTATCTAATAAAGAACCTTAGAGCATTCGACCATCCACTATTGGATGGGGTGTATGCCTAGTTCGAGTAAGGTCTACACCCCATCCAATAGTGAATGGGATGCTAAGTCGATACGGTATCCCATGCAAAATGAGTTTACCAAACATTTCTATTCTATCTTTAGTGATTATTTCATATGTTTTGTCCCCTTTTTTCTTCCAGTTTTTATAGTGAAAGAAAATTATGGAAGACCATTTTAAATGTCCAAATGGGTGAATTATTCTTTTTTAGCTTTCAAGAGTGTCGCCTTACATTTATATGATTATTAAGCCCATTTATAAGATTATTGATACCAGACATTCGTCCATTTCATTCCGGCCATTACAAAGGCCCAGTCCATAAATGTAATTTGATTTCAAAATTAAACAATTTCAAAAAAGATTTAATGAACTTGAGGTAAATTTATTTTCAGAATTTAAGTTAAAAAGATATGGCTTTATTTAAAATGAAATGTTTTTTAACAGCGATAATCAAAACCAAATCTCAGCTGCGAGCAGACCAAGTTTACCTTCTTGTTTCCTTCCGTCGTTTTTGGTGGCTAACGCAGCGTAAGAAAAACACGCAAATATACATATTAACATTGAATGCGTAAGCAACTTTTGCTGGAAAAAGAAAAGCCAAGATGCGCAGAATGGGAAGGGGGAGAAGTTGGCCGCTAGCGAATGGCACAACGCGGGACAAAGCGTGGAATACTGCAAGAAAGATTCCCCGTTTGATATGAACGCGATCGCCAAACATCAACGACGATGACATAAAAAATTTCAATCACTCAACCAAATCACGTTCCCTTTCAGTTTATTCAAGTCTTAGGTTCACTATTTTTCACGGTCACATTCTGTCTTGCATATAATATCTTCATAATCCCATTATTTAGGTATTAAAATTAAAGATTAAATATAACATTTCTCTCAAAATAAAATAAACAGTATGTCAATTTTTTTTAGATATGTTATGTTTATCCACTTTAATATTAATATACGACATCTATACATTAAATATTCATAAAACACTTTCCATATTTTGTGTCACAACCAACCATTAACTCCTTTTCGGTCTTCCTCCTTTTCCTGGCTCTTCCTGACCCCCTTTCTGCTTTCGCCTTTCATTTTTTCCCCCATTAATTTGCGAGGAAATCTTCTCTCGGACTATTTTCAGCTAGCTAGAAAAATAAATTAAAAACACGCTCCTTCACTTGTGCTATTAATTTAACAGTGATTTATAATATTTTCAATTTGATTTACACCGACTTGAACTCTCGAAATTTGGAATACTTCCCATTCTATTCAAGAATTAGCCAAAGATGATAGATTTTCACAAACAAGTTTCAAAACATTTTGGAATAGAAAAAGCTTAGAAGGCAAGAATTGTCTTTTCCTGTTGGTACGCACGTCAAAACAAGCCCCTATTTAATGCATTTGAACCAATCTATGCTTGGATATTGCCAGCCTTGTTTTGACACCTTTACGAGATAATCAAACATCAACTTCTATTTTTATATAGCTAATATAGCTAGGTTAATTATACTCATTGTTGAGCGGCAAGTGGGATGGACAACATATAGATCGCTCTGAATCAAACGAGAGAATCATTCATGATCAGCTTTAAGCTTGATACTGCAAATTGCAATATTCTTCAAATTATTAAGTTCGAATCATGCTAATTGCTATTTTGTAGACTTGTAGTGGACGTGACCCCTAACCTCCTTTATTTTTCAAATAATTCTCTCTTTCAGCTGCCGCGTATAGCTTGTTTATTATTTGTCATTTTCAAAAGTTTCACGAGTACATGTTATTTTTTTCCTTTCATCTATCAATTATCTTTGTTTTCAAAATAATATCAAAATAACAGTTATATACATTCAATATGTTAAATAAAATTTTGCATCTAATTAACGTGATCATCAGTCATTTTTTACGTTATAATATTTTTCTTTTTGTACTACACAAATATTACCCTGCTAAGACTAACAAAAACTGAAACGGTAAATTTTGCAAATTATTTAATTATATTTTTGTTTTTGTAACATTATTTACCATAATATAAAACTAAATGTTTATTTCCACATCTTTGTTGACATACAATTTCCATAAAATAAATTAAAAATTAAATGTAATTCTCATTAATAAAAAATTAACCCTTTTTAATTAAGTATGTGTTATTTCAGTCTATTAAAAACTTGAATACTTTAAATGATTATATATTTTATTATTTTAAAAGAAATTCTACTCTAAATAACCGTCTCAACTTAATTTATTAAATATAATTGGATACTCTCCCCATTTAAATGTAAAATCGAGCTGAATTATTATATAAAAAAGTTATTCATATATATAACTTTTTTTGGTACATATTCATAGATATACTTATGCTTGTGCATACATCATTCCATACTTGCATAATTTTTGTTATAGTTTTTTGGTAAGTGAAACAGTGCTGAACATCCCTCAAAAAAGGGGAGCAAACAAAAGTTTGACACATTAGTTCAGAACCAACAGAAAAGACAGAGCAGAAAAATAAAGGCCAAGCAACTCAACATATACATTACACCCCAAAAACACCCCACATGCCAACACAAAACCACTCCTGTGATATCAGGATGACACCTATATATGAGAAAAAGCCTTTAGATTCTCAATAGTCAACAATGACACCTTGCACCCTAACACCCATACCGAATGAATCAACTAACAAACCAGCCATCCATTAACAAGCCTTTTGTTATATAATTATAATTGATTTTACTCTTTTTTTTTAAATATCTTCAAACTCTAATTTAGTTACCTCACATAAATGTCAGATGCTGTACATCAAACATTATTTATTATTATAAGTTTTGGATTGTCTATTTGCTATTGTATAATACAACATTACTTTATCCCAAAAAATTCAAATTTGAGTTTGTAAGTAAAATCCGCCATAAATTAAGTTTATAATTTATCAATGAAGCCACACCTCTTAGATGGTAAGATAAGCTATTCACGTACATTCCAATATGTTTGATAACTATAAATGCATCTTAGTTACATGTACAAGATGGTTTATTACATTTGAACAATATGTTAAAAGATTTATATGCCCATAGAAGGACCCTGCATTTTTTTAATGTTGTTGTCTTAATTGTCTGAGGACGTGATGACAGGCGGATTGGAGGACGTGAGTCACTATGAAAGCTGAAATCAACCTCTCCAGTGAGGCCATGAGAGCTATAAATAAAGCGAGAAACGAAAGAATACAAAGCAATAAGAAAAAGGCATCCAGAGGACAATTGGAACAAAGGTTCTTCAATTCATTTCCCATATTCAATTTAATCAAGGAGGGGAATAATAGGTTATTATTACAAAAATGGATCGCTGTGCTATGTCTATGCCTTTGATGATGGCTTTGGTTTTTATCACTATCATTAGCTTTGCAGAGGCGCAAATTATTCCCCCTTGTGCTGAGGAGATGTCTCTATGCTTGGACTTCATGAACTCCTCTAACCCTCCCAAGGCATGCTGCAATCCAGTCAAAGATGCAGTCGCAACCCAGCTAACCTGTTTGTGCAGATTTCTATTCACTCCTGGTATGCTTGAGACTTTTGGTACCAATATCACTCAGGCTATCCAACTTAGCCACTCCTGTGGTGTCACAATCAATATCACCATCTGCAAAGGTACATTTTTTTATTAATCTTTCAACTTGAATATTGAGTTCTTGTTCATAAGTTTTTATGTTAGAACGGCCAACATAATTTCGAATGTTTATTATTTGTTCTGGATTGCTAAATTTATTGAGTAATTATAGGAGCCGGATTTTTTTTTTTAGTATGTTTCCACACCTTAGTATGCTCAATGTGTGCTTAATTAATTTGTTGTGAATGCATTGATGATCTACCCTGGAATTTATTATTATTATTATTATTATTATTATTATTATGTCAAATTTCAGCCGCTATTTCAGCTCCACCTCCGTCACTGGTGCAACCCACAGGTAATAAGCCTCTCAATTTTTATTTCTTTGTTCATGAACAATATTCAACAACATCTTAGCTGACAATAGATTCATCCAGTGCTTCTGTATAGTATGAAACAGCTGAATGCAAAAATGACGAAAGGAATAAATACATACAGAGGGGTGGATAACGATTCAAACAGAAAAATCGATAAACAAGAGCTACCAACAAAACAATGGCACATAATTTCATAAAATTTTCGTTTAACTAGTTTTCGTACCTTTTAGTTTTTTTTTTTTTTCTCTAGATGCATCAAACGCATCATACTTTCGTTACTTCCCCGAAACATAATGAAAGCAATTTTTTGGGTCATCAACCTACGAAAAGCCAAGGAAAACAAACTCTTTTCTGTGGGAAAAAAGAAAAATAGAAGAAGAAGAAGAAGAAAGAAATAACAGTAACCATATCGGCCAGAAAAATCTTGCTGCTATCAAACTTGCTGTCTCCCTTGTCATATAAGTGTAATGATTTTTTTTATACTTCATTCTTATAGTGATAGTAGCAGCATGTTCAATTTATAAAGAAAAAGTTATAATGAAATCAAACTATTATTTAATGATTTGTATAAAAATATTTGAAGGGGATTTTAGGATTAAATTTATACTAATATATGATTCATCATGAACCACCATATATTGTTATACCAAAATATATACATAAACTACATTTATAATATCAAATTATGGGTGGGATTACTAATACTCCCAATTGTCTATACACACTCTTTAATATAT
Source organism: Pterocarpus macrocarpus (assembly GCA_031439585.1). NCBI lineage: Eukaryota > Viridiplantae > Streptophyta > Magnoliopsida > Fabales > Fabaceae > Pterocarpus > Pterocarpus macrocarpus. The sequence goes on along the minus strand of CM062520.1, from coordinate 73,271,188 downwards.
TAATTTGTAATTATAATGTCTTACCTAATTAATTTTTATTTTTATTAAAGTTATGTTTAATTTTTATTCATATTGTTTATTTACCCTCTTTAATTTATTTATATTTTCAAATTTTTCAAAACACTTAGAAAATAATACACAAGCCCATAGCAGTCATAAAAATACACGAGTTCTAAGTTAAATAGCTACTTAATATATTTTACCTTAAAATATCCTAATAAAAATTTAATATTCAATTAATAACTAAGGAAAATCATATAATATTACTCATAAATAATAATTGGATTTCAAAAGCTACTTCTAATACTTGAAAAAATTATTTTTCTATTTTTCTATATATATATATATATATATATATATATATATATTCAAGCATCAATAAAACATTGCAAAAGATAGTTGTTTATAAGTAGTATTATATATTTTTATTAATTATTAATTATTACATGCTAAAATTTTATGAAGATATTTTCATATGATCTTAAATAGTTGTTTACTTGCGGTTTATGTGTTTTATATGACTTTTGAATAAATAAATAAATTGAGGAGTGTCAATAGACAAATATGTATACAATTAATTAAACTTGGGATTAAATATGCTCGCTGTCAATATATATTTCTTTTTTTTTTCTCCTTCAATTTTTTTTTTAACATATAAAACAAAGCAAGTTAATACTTAATAGAATTTTGTTATTATTAGTGAGTCCTCTATAAGTACCTTTTTTTTTAAGTGGTTGATGAACTATATTATTACCTTACATTAGAGCAGACCTTTTCATTAACTTAAATATTTAAACATGAAAGAAAATTACATAATTGATCACAACGTATACACGGGCCGAGATTTTTATATAAATTTTTATAAGTAACAAAATAAAGAGAGTAATTTTTATGCATTGATAATATAAAAGCCAATATAAATTTAGAAAAATAATAAATTATGATAGATAATTATCAAAATAGATAATTATTCATGATTTAGTATTTTTTTAAATTTTTATTGACTGATATTATAAAAAATTTTATACTATCAATAGGTAGAAATTAAATCTATAAAATATTTGAGTAATAAAAAAACTAAGAAAAAATAATTTAGTCAAAGTTTATTTGATGTGTGGTGGGCGTTCTGTGGTCACAAATTACAAAGAGCACTTACGCATTTATCGTGACTGAGCAAGTGTTTTTCCCTCATAAAACTGCATTTTTAACCCTCGCAGCAACACTTGGAGATGATGACGGAGGCGCAGGCAGAGTCGCATTCACTGAGCTCTCCTTCATGCTATTATTTTGGGGTTATGTGCTGTTTAATTAGGAAGGCGGCAATTTACCCTTCAAAAACTCCTACCGACATTGGAGTCAAATACTTTATGTTTCTCCCATTATGATGTATGACCATGTTCTGTTGAGTATTTTTATTATTATTATTATTTTGTATATTTGAATGAATCTGCATACTAATTTTTTTAGTTACCTAAATATATTATGTGTTTGGCAAGAGCATAATTGTGTCCATTATTTTTATTTCTAATAAAACCGGCTTGTTTACCATGGTGATCAGTGTTGAGGAAGATACATTAGAAGCATATATATGTATTTAACTCTGTATGAATAAAGCATATTGACATCATATCTTCTAAATTTTCAATAGCTAAACAAATTACGTAAAAATGTTGCTGCTAATATAAGTTTATAGAGCTCGACCGGCTGATGAGATTAGCAGCATAGTGGACTTTTAAGTGCTATATATAGGCTAGTTTGCAACATGTTTAATTTTACCTAGCTTCGGAGAGGAATTCTTGTAGGAATTTTCGGTCAGCGGTTTCGATTATAAAAGTTGAGTGGCCAAGGCCAATTAATCGAAGTGGCAAAATGTCTCCTTTACAATTGTTTTAAGAGTCCTTAATGATATAGTGTTATGGGCTATTCAAACGCCAATCATTATGTTAGATTTTATAGGGGGCTCAGGGACTTTGTAAGACCCATTATCCAAAAGAAAAAAGAATTTGTTAGGCCCTAAAAGTGTCCGATTGTCCTGAACCTGATTAAATGGGTCAAGAAATTTTATCAATCCACAAGCCCCAACTCATAATAGAGTTTCCCTAATGAGCGAAGAGTCTCAACCAAGAAGTAAGAACTTCTATTGGTATATTAGCCTTTCTTCGATTGAAATAGGCTTAACTATGTGTCTTAATACTATCTAAAACTTAAAACCCTCCAGTAAAAATCACACGGCTTAGGAAGTTAAAAGCAATGGCTTAACTTAAGAAAACATATCCATGTGTTAACTTTAGTAGCCTTATATTTAGTTGGGAGAAAGACTCTTGTTTACGATGTCCATGAATAATAATAGATTAATAGTTTTGGTAGATTATGAAGAAGATAGCGACAAATTTGCCATTTGGTTTGGATTTCAGTAGGGCTGGGCTGCACCTTTTTCATACTACAGTGTAAGGCCAAAATTCTTGGAGCATTCCTCATCAGCCCCTCCTCGGCCCCCAAATTGTCGCCACATTGCCCGCCATCCCAATCATCCACCAACTTAGGAGTTCAAATCCACAAGTCCCGTCCGCACTCCTCTGCCACAACCGGCAATCACCTTATTCAACGCCAAAGTTGCATCATTGTATGATCGATGGAACCATTGATATCTAAATCTTATTGCTAAGTACCTAATTAATTCAATCTGATCAAATTGAGGTCCTTAAAGTCGGATAAAAATCTCTCAATAAGCATTTTTATTTTTATTTTCAAGACTCAAATTCAAGACCTCTAATTAAAAGATCAAGACACCAACTATTTTGATTAATCCCACATTGGTTACATCTATCGTATGCTAGAATCAAAATATAATAACAATGACATCTAGTTCAGTATTTGAATATAAGTACTATTATCGAGAACAAATTATCCCATATCAAAATTTCATATGATCAAGTATTAATTTTTATTATTAATTAATTAATCTATTTTTGTTAGTATAGAATTATAAAAGAATTTAATCAATAATAAAAATTAATACATCACTAAATTATATAAAATTTTCAAATTAGAGGATTTATTCTCTAACCGTATATCTCTTCTTTGAGTAAGAAGAGGTTTTGATTCTGAAGTTTTCGTTCGTTCCATATTTACGATTTTTTTTGCGCTTGAATTTGAATGTATTTTGGTCATAGAGGAGGTGGTAAATTGGATTATTCATTTTGATTTGACTTGGAAAAAGTTGATTTGGATTTGGGAAATGATAGGTATTGAGAAATCAAATGCTGAAGTGTTGTTAAAGCAATTTAACTGCACTTCAAAAGTGTGTGGTTAATTGTCATTAATTCTTAAATGTAATTAATCAACGGTGTTGAGAAACCGATTTCTCCCGTAACCGTGAAGAAGATACGATGACCGACTACAGACAACGGCAACGTCAAAATGCAGTATAAACTTAAACAAGTTTGAAGATTACCTAATAAATAATCTTCAATAGGATTATCGTATAAGCCGCCTGACAACTTGGCGCAGAGAAAAGTTTTCACTTTTCACAATGAACAATCAGTTTTGATGTTTTCAGACAGTCCATTGAAAATCCAGTTCTAGGTAAGCCGTCGGTTTAATCGATCCAACACTGGCATTGGCATATGTTAATGTCACCCTCATCCCAAAGTTCCCCAAGGAAATCGGATACTGGGCTCAGCGCAGCCTCAACCGAGAATGTACGTGTAGCGCAAGTGTTGACTACCTTTTGTGATGTATGCCACTATGGTCTATGGCAGCGTGTGAACGGGTTCGTTCATTGGATTCAACTTAGGTTTGAACTTTAAAAAGAATATTAAATTGACTGCAGCACTTCCTCTTGCACAGCAATTCTATCATTTCCATGGGTAAGCATCATTTAATCTCGGCTCCTTATGATCATATTTAACGTGGGAAATACCAATTGGTCAAATAGATTACTCTTGACGATCGATCGTTCTTTTAGCTTGTGCTCCAAATTTTCATACCAAATCATCATCCCAATTCCTAAGTAAAAAATGTACCCATACTTGTGTACAAAAGTCCTTGTGTCATGAATGCTCGGAATTGCCCTCGTTGTCACACCAAAGATTACGCTGTTGAAAATTTTTGACCTTTCGGTCCAAGCTCTAATCGAATGCTTCTTAATGTGTTGAAAAACCAGAAAGAGTGAAAACCCTCCTCAAGCGTGCACAGGACCACATGAGGTTGCACTAAGTCACTAACACACTAAAAAAAGATAGTAAAAGCGTCGAAAATTCGTCTGTTTCTTTAATTAATTAGTCTTGCCGGTCTTCGATGACAATTAGTTCATGAGGTTAGTAGGAGTATACACTTTGAGTAATGCTTGTCTTGGTGACGACTGCATTACTCTCTTATTACGTAATTACTTTCTTAAATTAATGCATTAATTACTTTAGCTGTATGCTTTAATCAATTAATATGAAAACTCCTTGGTGAGATAGTAACACTAACACTATTCTTTCATTAGAAAGTTACCAAGTTAATTTATAATAAAGATTTAGAACTATTTTGTTTGGGTTTGATATGAAAAAAAAAAAAAAAACATTTTCAATTTGATAAATGTTTTTTAAAAAAGTTATCGTAGCAGTTTTTTTTAAAATATATATATATTTCATGGAAGAGAAAATCAGACCAGACCGGACCGGCCGGTCGGACTGGTTGGACCAGAAATCGGTCACTAGACCGGTTTGGTCATTGTTCTTAAACCGCTGGCTTCAAAGACTGCTGGCAAACCGGATTGAACCGGGTTGAACTGCTAAAACCGGTGTAAATCGAACCGGTTTTAGCGGTTCACCGGTTTGGTTTTTTTCTTTTGTAAAATGCTTTTTTTCTTTTTTAAAAATAAATAAATTATATATATATATATTGTATTAATTATGTTATAATTTTTTATATTTTAATTAATTATATATATATATTTATATGTATAAATAATTAAATACATATATTTTACTATATTCCAGTCGAACCTCCGGTAAATCTCTCTCAACTCAACTCCTGTAACTTAGGTTTGATGTACTGCTGGTTTCTTAACACATGTATATACAAGACACACACACACACACACACATATATATATATATATATATATATATATATATATATATATATTAAAAAATATTTTCCTTTTAAGATTGAACAAGCACATCTTTAATATTTTTTTTATAATTAAAGTGCTATGTTTGAGTTAATGAGCCAACACCAAGTTCCAAGTACTATTATTCCTCGGAATGTTTGTCATAAGTATTACAATAGTCCATTACTTCTTTTGGCCAATTTTATTTGTCAATTTAGACAGATACACAAAAATTAAGAAGCCTAAAATTAATGTTTAATTATAAAATTTTTTACTCCTTTAGTTTTAAAATAATATTACCTTTGGATTATAATAGTTGTTACTTCGACTATTTTGATACAGATTAAAAAATCTAAAATCAATACATAATTATAATATAGGTATAAAAAATACCCTTATTAAATTTTATTATATATTAGAAAGTATAATTTTTTAATATTTTATCTAAAGTGTATCATTATGTGGTGAAAAATAGTCACATTTTTCAACCAATAAAAATGAAGGACAAAATTAAAAAATTAACAATAAATATTATATTGATATGTAAAAATGACAATTATTATAAGCAAATAAATTTTACCCAAATTCACAACTATTGTGAATTGGAGTACACTTTAAAAAAATTGTCATCTTAGAATTTCAATAAATAATTAATTATTTTATATCAATTTTATCCCTATTTTCAATAATTGCAATTGTTTCTCTCATAATTCTTTAATTAATGTGATTCTTCAATAGTTAAAAGGTAATTTATTCTTTCAAAGAATTTTTTTTTTCAAAAGTCAAAGCTATTAAATTGTTTTCTTAATCTTTGTGTTAGTGACTATTATTGTGGAATAGAGGGAGTATTTAAATATCTTTGTTCAATTTTCAACATCTAATTAAATCACTCTACTAATGTCAAGTGTGTTTAAAACAAAGTGAAGATAAATTTGAAAAAATTACCATTAATTCTCTATTGATATTTTCTTTAATTTGTGCACTTATAACTAATTTTTTACCAATTGTTTGGTTTAAGAGGAAATAAAAAGTGAAAAAGAGAGAGAGAGGAAAGCAAATAAAAGGAATTTAATGTTTTCTCTTGCTAAGGACAGAAAATATGAAGGAAAGGAAAAAAAAAAATGAGAGTGGGATCCACTAAAATATTTTCTTTGTAATTTTGAAGATTAAACGAGAGGAAGATGATTTTTTGTTTTCAAAATATCAATTGTGCCCTTTTTTTTTTCTACATTGCATTGTATTGAGAGTGAAAAAGTCATTTAATGTGATTAATTTTTTTCCTCACTTTTCTCTTCAACTAAATAAGAGAAATATGAGAGAAAATGAACTCTTCTCTTTATTTTATCTTCTCCATATTTTCTTTCATTCTAATTTATCTCTTTTCATTTTCTTTCCTTATCCAAACAAAAAAAAGTTTTTGCACAAGAATTAAGGATATTATTAAATAGACTTTGATATAGAAAAATATGGCTTAATTATCCATTAATTAGTTGAGAGAACGAAAGTCCGGGTAAAGTTGAAAAAAATTAATTAATATTTTTTAATATTCACAAATGACAGATAAATTTGTAAAAATAAAATGACAAATAATTTGAGACAATTTTTTTTTATTGTGTTTGGATATTTTTTCATTAATTGAACTAATGAAACTAGTAGGAATGAAGGGTAAATAGGAGGGAATGAATGAAATCATTACCTTTTTTATTATTTGAATCGTTAATAAGAGAATAGAATGAGGTTTTATTAATCTTGCTTAGAAGTTATATTGTAAATGTACATATTATTTATAGATTATAATTTATAGTTCATTTCATTCCTCTCTATTTTATCCATTCCCCTCTATTCCACCCCAATTTTGAGGGAACAATAAAAATGCCTTTAAGGGGAAAAGGCGGAAATAAATTCCCAATGTGTTCATGAATTATGAGGGAAAAAAAAGAGAAAGGCATCAAAGGGAAGGAAAGGGGAAGGGAAAGAAACGGTTTAAAGGGTTTTTGTTAATCTTATTCACGAGTTTAAAATTGATAAGAGAAAGAAAATAGAGGGTTTATAATATATTTTTATTATTTTTTTCCTTTAATAAAATAATTGAGTACAATTAATATATTTCATAGTAATAATAATTTTAAAATAATTTAGAAAACAATATATATTTTTATAAATTTAAAAATATTTCCTTTCTAAATATTTTTTAGGAGCGAACAAATTTAAATGGAAGTTGATACAAAATTAGGAGGAAATATAATTTATATGAAAAGTTGAAATAAAATTATAATGGATTGGTAAAAAATGATATTTTATATTTCAATATGAATAGGATAGTAAATTCAACTCTTAATAAAACCCCTCAATTTGGGAAACTATGAAATGGGGATTTTGGAAGATTTTGAGAGGTTAGTTAAAATCCTATATACCTTACTTCTTAATAAGTAAAACTCGTGAATAAGGTAGAATCCCATAAACTCTTCCCTTCTCTCCCTTTCTCTCCTAAACCAAAGTTATGAACATATCCTAAGTTTTTTTCTTTTTTAATGTATATTTAAACTTCCAAATGAGGGATTTATTCTATTCCCTTCATTTTCATTCCATTTCTCATTGTCTCTTATTTAAACATATCCTTAAAAATAGTTATAAGTGAACGAAGGGAATATATATATTACAATAATAAATATTACGAATCAATCTTTTTTTAGAAGGAATCAAATAAAATTGACCGGATGAAGTATTTCAACAGTACACATGGATGAGATTTTCAATTGCCATATTGCGTGCGTCTTCATATGTTCCCCCTTTGCCTTTAACGTATGGCTCAGATGATTTATTGCCCTTTACCATCACTCACGGTCACGGATGCAGCAGATGCACGGTGAATATTAAAGATTTTTTTTTTTTAAATCAAAGATTAAACAAAAAATATATAACTCTATGGTGTTTTTGAAGGATCCTGTTCTATATGCAGCAGATTCCTTCAAATCAATAATAATAATAAACCCATCACTAATCTATACAAATCAAAAACCTACTATTCTACTTTACTCTCCACTAATAAATTATATCTACAAACTACTGATAACAACAAATATAAAGTAAAATAATAAATTATATATTTATCAAAAATAATAATTATGATAAATAAATAATAAATAAATGACTTTTGAAAAAAATAGTTTCATTATATTATTTTGATGAATTGCCTCTAAAATTTGCTTGCATGAATCCATCGTTATATCTAGAACTACCATTTTCATTACTTTCCTTTTTTTAATTATTAACATTTTTTTCAAATTTTTTCTCTCACACCTCTACTCTAACATGATCAAAAGTCTTTCGCTCTTTCACTTTTTTCCCACTTCTCTCCACCCTCCCTCTCTCTCACATTCACGATTCACTCTCACTATTCGCTCATACTCTTCACTCTCTCTCTCTCTCATTCATGGTGCTATCTCTTTCACTCTCACTCTCACTCACTCTTCCACGTTGAGGAGGACCACAACATCTGACCTTTTAAATAGGCAGATGAAGGTGGTAAAAAGTTGCAGGAATATGGTGCAAAGGAAACCCGATAATTAGATATTTGACTTGGTTCTGGGCGAATAGGTAGGGATCCAGTGCAAAGAAGATTGGATTTTAGAGAGAGCACCCTACCGATTGGCTTTGTGTCATGTTCGTGGTAGGAATCCGACTGCTTTTGTAGCGAATTTCGTCAAACGCACTGACACCGTTGACGGGTCAGGTCGATGGATCGTGTTTGTCCTTTTTCTTTATTTTGCTTTTTCAGGAATCCAACGAAAGTTTACCCAAATTTGCCCAAAAACTTCACATTTTCCCAATTTTGCAAATTTGCCATATTCTTCCTATTTTTTCACTATTTTCCTATATATAAAATGATTTCCCCTCATGGGGGCTATATGTGATCATAAATGATTAAATAATAATATAAAAATTTTACAATCAAAATTCAATCTTATTTATTTATAATGATTTTCGTGTCATACGACTTTTTGCCTATAGTCAAAACTTTGTAAATATATATATACTAATATTTTAAGAAATACCAAAATGAAGTTAATGGCTGGATTCTAGACCATGGTTGAAGCTTACATATCTTTTATTACATATATCGGTCCAAATTTCTATTAGTTCACCTACGATTCCACTAGTTATTTCTTATTAGTTCAATTTTGCTTAGAATTAAGGTTTTAATTTCACCCAAAAAGCTAGTTCATAGAGAAAATTGCTCAAACTATATAAAGGTTATTTTAATTATATGTTAAGTGATGTGGGACTTAGTACTACACTTTTAAATTTAGTTGAATTCTGTAAAAATGTTGAATTATAATATTATATAGTATTACTTTTAATTGTTTGCCATGTGTTTCCACATATATTGTTTATGAATATTAAAATATTATATCGTGAATAATAAGAGAATTAATGTGCAAAAGGAAACTGTGAGGGTGTTTGGGCAACCGTTGTCGCGGTGAATCTGACAGTGAACTCACAACTGCTACAGTAATGGGTGCAGACAGCTCCAACTTGCAAGCAATGCCAACAATAATTAGCTTATACATCATTGCTGCATATCACCCTACGTCTTTGGAGATATTCTTGTGTGAACACAAGTTTAATATCTTGTATTTACATACATTTACATAAAAAGAAGTGTAAGTCAATAACCATCACTATTAGTGGCCCTTATTTATTGTGCTATCATTTTTTTTATCACTGTATATAAATTTAAGGTGTTAAACTTGTGCCGACCAAAGAATTATTCATGTCATTGTACCTATAATGAGTACACAGTGTCAATCCTTGTATTTTGAATATTGTTTTACTTTGTTAGCTAATACTAAGGTTAAGGTGCAATAGCTGACCACAAAGGGTTAATTAGATATGCTAGTGAGTAAGCTACACTTTTAGAAAAAAGAATAAGGTCCAAATTCTTTTAATCTGTAAACAATTCCTATAGAGAAATTCTAAAGACCGAAAAGAGTGCAATGGCTAAATTTAATTTTTATTTCCTATAAGTAATTTTGTAACTTTAAAATTCACAATTATCTTATTTGTCTGCTGTCAACATATAACAAATAGTCCCCACTCCCCACTATCATTTTAAAAATGTAACAGAACAGAAAAGTAAAGGAAGTGGGCTAATGAAATAGAAAATTCAGTTCTTCAGCAATTTTTTCACAGGTTAAATCTGTGATTATGGATATTAGTATTTTCAGTTAAAGTTTTAATATTTTGGAATTTTGAGTGGAATTTTTTTTATTTGTCCCTTGACTATCAAAAGTATGACTTATTTAACTGGCAAAGTTATAATGACATTGAAATTATTTGTCAAAGGCTTTAAAACTGAATGAGATTCTTTTGCACTTTCATCAGATATTAATTGTTCAAATTCTGGAACTTCTCATTTTTATTGCTTTGATCAGCTCACCATAATCACATACGTGAATTACGAATATAGCTTAACCCCATAAAATATATTACATCAGTGACTGAAGACTAGCTATCATATTTAACCTTCTTCCTTATGGGGGAAAGAGTATGTATATGGTCCCTAAAAATAGGGGTGTAAATAGGTTAGTTTACTTCGAATTTTGGAGAAAAACAAATCTGAATAGATCAATTTTAATTGGTTTGGTTTTGCTCAAATTCAAGAAATTTTTTGATTAAATTCTAACCAAATCAAACTAATCAAATTTTGATTGATTCAGTTCAAGTGATTGAATTATCCATTTATTTATTTATTTTTCAATATTCACCAAAAAAATTTCAATAAAAAATAATTATAAAGTATCAAAACTTTCATATAAGTAAATTTTATACTCTACTCTAATATTCAAAGACTAAATTATTCTAATATTGTTATTAACACAATTAAAAGAAACATAAATATCAAATAATTATCATTTTAGTGCACTACTATCATGAGCCATTAATGTAACAGTGCCCAACTTTAACATCCATTAACATAATTAAAGAGACACAAATTGCCTATGCCCAAGTTCATAAATCAAACAACATAACCCATGTTACAAGTCTATAAAGCTATACTGATTGGGATAATGGGATCTAAAGAATGTTAATGTATTCATGTGTTAAGGAGAAAAAAAAAAGTATATGAAGTTGGGTCGAATATCGAATTACAAACCCTTTAATCCGATAATCAAATCAAATATTAGTTAATTATAATTAAATTATATTTAATTAATTTAAATCAAATCAAATTAATTTAATTGGTCCAGTTCGAATCGGTGATATTTGTCGGATTGCCCGATATGCTCACTTCCCTACCTAAAAATCACAAATAATGTTGCAAGTAAACATGTAGTGCCTTGCAAGTCAACATAGTGTTTGAATACGATTCTGTACACGTGTCACTTTGGATACTCGAATTGCGGTTTTAATGATTAAACTATACAGTAAAATAAGTGTGTACTTTATTTTATTTTACGTAGTTCTGTGGTATTTGAGTTGCTTTAACCTTAAAATGTGCATGACCTCTTCTTTTTAGGCCCTTGTACACTAAAAAAATAAAAAGAAAAAAAAAATCAAATACGACCTTATGACAGAATAATCAATACTTAATCCCAAATTAAATAAATTTCATTACTTTCTGCAAAAAATACTAAATAATAAAATTTTATATCAAAATTTTTGTTAAAATAATATGACATTATTTTTAACTTTTTGATGGATGAGTGGTCTTCAATTCGTTGATTCATTTAATCACCTCCCTTGACTCTTTGCAAATTCTTCAACAACTTTGATAAATAATTCTAGTTACATAATATTACTATTATTCCAATTACTACAATGAAGTTTCATCATTTTTTATAATACGTAAATATTGAAGTGTGAAGCTTAGACCCAGGGGAAGGCTATATAAGTCAAAGACCCAAAATTGGGGTTGGTACCTACCCCCAACCTAAGCTGTAGGTGCCATGTAATAAAATGTTATATTAAAGAGTCGCATGATAGACCCAACAGAAGGATATGTATACATCACGAGCTCAAAGTTGTTTGATAAAAGATTTGACTTGGATATGATCTTCTTTGCACGGAATGAAGATATTGGCCTCTGCCCTTGCTTTTGGCCTTGTTGATAACCTTGCCAACCTTTTTATATTTTCAATTATCTGGAACTATGTCATTCATTTTCTCTCATGGTTAAGGGAAAGGTTAGAAAGCACTCTAGACTTGGTTTCTGTTCCAAAATGAAACGTATTTGAATGCTTAGTTCAACCAATCCGCTGACCAAGCTGATCTGAGAATAGAATAATCTAGTTAATTAGGCGTAGGAGGACGAAACTCAACCTGCTTTATGGTTTGTGTTGGTATCAACTAGTTCATGTCTGGTACTTGCCAAAGAAACTAAACCAAGTTTGTGGTTTAATTTTACCAAGACATCCACGCATTCTTATTATAGTAGTCCAACTTTAGAGTGATTGATAGAGAATATATAACAGACGAAGAAAATATTTATGAATTGTCCGGTTTTCAGATTAAACTTTAGATATCCAGCTGTATATCATATGTAGCTAGGTAATGTACCCCCAACAAAAAAAAAGTAAAAAATTATGCAGCTAGGTAAAATAATATATTGATAATAAATAAAACGAGATCAACAGTTAATAATGAATGACTTCTGTTAGTAATTGTAATTTGTAGCAGGGCTTTGGAAGGATATTCTAAAGATTTTCTTAGCCGAGGCTAAAGATACGCATTATTATTGATAGATTGGCAAGAAATTATAAGGGTTTTACATAACAATCATTATCAGTTTAGCGTTTTGCTAATTTTATTGCGAAATGATTAAGCATGCAGATGCTAGGTTGTGCAGACATGATGGCAAAGAATACAAGGACCCGAAACGCGGAAAGTGGACCATGTAATTTCCCGAAGCACTAAACATATTTACTTCCTTTAGAATCTTATTGGTTCGCATTTGATGTTTTCCCTAATATAGACTTATGTTGCTAGTATCTGTTCTGTGATCTGGTAAGCAAAAATAGACTAATCGACACACATAAAATTCGGATACGATGGAATATCATTATTTGACAAAAAATGAGTTCTAATTAATGCAACAGAAAATCTAGCAATTCATTGCCTTGTTATTTCGTATATCTATATGTAAAATACGCGAGAGGAATTATATTACAGAAATAGTACAATTATAATTTATAGGGCGAAGTTGTCAGCATATGTGCAATATCATTTGTATTTTGCTTCAATAAGCAGCGCTGCCATTGAATAGTGTTAACGCATCACTGCTTTCTCACTGGAACATCTTTTAGCAACTCCTTTTACGAAACCTGATCTCATATTCCTTGTAACTCTGAATAGTGTAATTAGTCTTAAGCTTAACCATTTTTTTCTTAAACCTTTAGTCGTACTTCCAATACCGAAAGCACTGATTGGAATACTTCAATGTGCTAGGCATATATACGTCTCTGTAACCTTCCACAAAATGCAATAATGATATGCTCATAGCCAATGTCACGGATAAACGTTACTTAGGAATTATTATTTGTGAGGAGTGAAAAAGAGAGGAAAATCAAAGTTGTGGCTTCCGAAATTCAAGAGATCGTTGTCCATTCCTGAATAACACGAATGTCAAATAAATAAAGATCTCCGAATGTTTCAACGTTTTCATACTGGGCACAGCTAGTTGTCCCACACAAAGTACAGAAGATGATTATTGATTTTACAGTGTTAGATCAACCTCCTTGAGTTGATCAAATAATAGCGCTGTAGTTTCATATTCATTATATCAAACGGTCATCTTGCTCTTCCGGACCAAAGACCTCTAACAATCCTCTACACTTTATCATAATCTCCTACTAATAAGGACACGTAGACGTGGTGATGACGAAATGGTTGAGTAAGATTGAAATCAGGGCAGTGGATTTGTAAAGGAAAATTGAAAAAGATCAATCATTTTACATATTATTATTATTATTATTATTATTGCTTTTAAATTTTTGGGGTGATTACATGTAGCTCTGCCTTTGGGTCACTCATCTTTCAGCGTCACCCATTTTATGCACACGAGAACAGCCCATATATTAGTTCCAGTGTACCTTTCACAACCCATTGGTGGACCCTCAATTTCTCCCTGCCTCCTTTTGAGTGTTGTATTGGGGTGCATATTTTTATTTCATATAATAATTAGGCTGAAATATGAGGGGGCTTTGTTATATATAGGTGGGTGTGGTGTGGGGCTTTTGGGTCATTGCTAGCAAGTGTTGGTGAGACTATTGCATTAGTTTGAAGGCTTGTATTGTATTGGTTAGGTAGCTAGTGCTGCTTGTGTTGTAAGTGCTATGGGGAGGCAACCTTGCTGTGACAAACTTGGGGTGAAGAAAGGTCCATGGACTGGGGAAGAAGACAAGAAGCTAATCAACTTCATTCTCACCAATGGCCAGTGCTGTTGGCGAGCTGTGCCCAAGCTTGCTGGCCTTAGGCGCTGTGGCAAGAGTTGCCGTCTTCGTTGGACTAATTATCTTCGGCCTGACTTGAAGAGAGGGCTCCTCACAGAAGCAGAGGAGCAGCTGGTCATCGATCTCCATGCCCGTCTTGGCAACAGGTTATTCACTTTTCACAAGCTCAGCTTCATGCATTGACTTGTGTCTAGAGCATGTTTCAACATTGAACCAGGTTCTTTAGCCAGTTTTCTCCTTCGAACAATATGTTTTAAACTGCGTTGGAACTCATTTATGAATCATATATAATGTTGAAAGAGGTATTGCATTTGAAATCATGTTTTAAGCAAGGCAGCTTAAGTCAAAGTTTATATATATAATTATTCTGTAGATGAAATGTTCAGAAATGCATGTATGCCCTCCAAATGGCATTTGATAAAGGACAAGACTTGTACGAATTTCTTTATATCCATTTCAACTAATTCTCAAATCAAATAATGATTTATGGATATATTTTTTTTAAATGAGAAATTTAAAACTTAGAAGTATACACTTTTCTTAAGAAAAATATGCACTTTGATAGAATAGATACAAGAAATTTGACCTAATTTTTTTCCTTTGATAAATTTGAAAAGCAGAACCATTGGCAAAAAACTAAAAAACAATGACCATATAAGACTACGATCATATAAGTCTTGATAGTTGATATTTTATTATACAATTATTACTTAAAACTTAAAAGATATGCTTTATTGGCCTGCATAATTGCTGTTCTCTTTGTGCAATGCGAAAATGATATTAAATGGAAGATGATCGTTTGGTGAAGAATAATGACATATTCTTATTAATTACAGCTTAAAAGATAAATAACATTAGCTCAGTGGAAGATCTTACTTAAAGCCATCTACACGTTTAATTTGATATCAATACTTATCTTTGCGACCAAGAAATGCCCCCACATCAAGCTTATATGTAAATGCTTCGACTTAACTTGTGGTCGTGGGTTTTGATAGATGATTGATTGCTGTAGTCCCTCTGTCTCAGGTGGTCCAAGATTGCTTCAAGATTACCAGGAAGAACAGATAATGAGATTAAAAATCACTGGAACACCCACATCAAGAAAAAGCTCCTTAAGATGGGTATTGATCCTGTTACTCATGAACCTCTTAACAAACAAGTTTCATCCCAGGATAGTTCATCCCCTGCAGAGCATTTGCCACAACCTGGCACTGACCATCAGGTTAAGGAAACTGATGGGGTTCTCAACTCACAGGAGAACTCGAGTTCGTCCACCCCAGCCGAAAATTCTTCTGGGGAAGACTCCCTTTTGCTGGATAGCATTTGCAGCGATGAATATCTAATGAATAGCTTGTGGCTGGATGAAACTCCACTGGTGGATGCATTATGGGACAGTACACCTACATCGGATAATACAAATAAAGACATGGGCCTGTCATCTTGGGAGGATAATTGTGCTTGGTTATTGGACTGTCAGGACTTTGGTATTCATGATTTTGGTTTTAATTGTTTCAGTGAGATCGAGTCTAATGCACTCCAACAAACTATAGGAATGGAGGAGAAAGGGCATTAGCATGCAGTACAGGTACAGCTGGTGAAGTGATTTGTCTATAAGAAACATATTAAGCTATAAAGTCTGTACATGTGACAAAATACCATGGGCTCAAATTTAGGTTCTTGGTGCTGAATTTCATCTAGCTAGTATGTTCCAGAATATTCTTGGATGGTGGACACTGGACGGTGAAACTTTCCTCCTATGGGGTTCCTCACCAAGCAAATCGCGCAAAAATGATAGCAAACCAAATCCCCAGGGTGACACATTACTTGTAATTTTATAAATGCTGCAATCTTTTGTGTATGGTAGGGACAATACAAATGGCAACTGCCAAAGTGCTAGTGGGTTTTGTGATTATAAAACCTATTGTACATAGATGTTCACTTCGAAGATAATGGTAAATCTTGTTTATCGTGGTTATAAATTCTGCTGCTGTTCTCTTTTCATCCTCAGGTAGAGGCGAAGCACATGTTTTGTTTTGATTGCAGAATAACATTTTGACAGTTTTTTTTTTATATTTTTATTTTTTTAAAGAAGTGGATGAGGAGTGATCTATAAAATGAAATAGGCACTATTATTGTGTAACTTCATGGACCAAAAAAAAAAAAGGTTATGGCAGTTTTACTGAATAAGACAAGTCTCTCATTTACATGCAATCGAATCCATCAAGGATAAGAGATGAATCGACCCCGTGTCTTCACCAGATAAAACATGTAGCAATGAATTAAGGAATCCGGTTGCATGCTACTATTTATTTGTGAACTTTAACAAAAAATCCTCACAAACTAACCCGAGTCGTTTTACTTTTATCGGGGACATTCGATATAAAATCGTTTCAACTAATGGGAAGTAAAGTTAAATGTGCGGACCCCAGAAGTTTAAGCAAGAAAACATTGTGTTAGACAAATATAAAAGTATAGTCACTTCATCGCATTCACCGAAACTTACCTAGCTAGCCACTAACCAAGTGGCCGGATCATAATAATATTCCCAGCATGGTGGTGAAGATTCTCGTTGGTTCTTCTTGCGCTACATTGTACGTAGCAAGAAAAGAATGCTATAATTGGCTAGCTTTTCATCAGTGAAATTGAAAAGAAACTCAATGGAGACCGCTTTGTCCACGGGTAAAGTTCGTACAAATTATATCTATTCACTAATTTATCATCATTTTGGCATAAACCCAAAAAAAAGTATACTTAATCAGGGCGTCAGCATTGAATAAACAAAATGCCCTTTAAGGAACTTTCTGATGCATTGTATATCTCTGGACTTGACATTGCCCCCACTAGCTTAAGTATTTGGTGGTGGTGCTAATGATAACATTTTAAAAAGTTAACAACACGACTAGCCAACTCATTCCATAAACCTAACCCCCACAGGGATTTTTTCGTTCCACCTGTAATCTTCGAGGAATGTTGCTAAAACTTTGGAAATTCGAATGGCTCTATCTTCTGCTGCAGTATTATGCACACTTTGGTACTCTCTTGAGCAAACATAGCATTTCCCCCCAATTTCTACGGGGATATATTATTGTCTTTAATCTCAAACAATGTCTCTTTCTCACGTGAAAAAGGGGAGAAATTTTCTCTTTCCAGGGACTAAAGGCATGGTATCATTAGTTGTCAATACAGTAGAAACTTTTCTTTGCATTCAGCTTGTTTGCCTGCTTAATTTTCTTGATTACTTTTGCATTTGCACATGTTTTCTTCTTATAAATGAATCTCAGCGATTGAATGTTCAAATATAAAACGAGAGAGAAAATATAAGCAATAGTGAATGCTTAGGATGCTTCATAAAAGAAGAAAATTCTTCTAGTAGGGGGAAATATTTTTCTGTTTTGCCTTTTATTTAAGAATTACTGTGCGCATTCTATTCTTGCTTTTTGCCTAGTCCATAGTAAGTCCGTTTACTTCTGTCTTGTACCTATGTGATTGCAGAGTAAAATACCCGAATTATTGAAATTAATCCTCCAAAACTATACACCACATACATCAATTTGTTCTCTCAATGTTTAAAATTAACAAAAATTTATTCTCCAATATATGGTTTGACACCAATTTAGCCTTTAGTCCTTAAATGGATGAATATTTTATACTACAAAAAACTAGTTGATATAAATTTTTTTTGAAGAATTAATTTATTATTCTTTTTTGCCCACAGCACAAACCTAAGATTTCTGATTAAACTAGCCAACTTATTTGCATGCTCATTGGTACTAATTTATTGTTCTGCATATATTTCCAGCACCAATTTCAGCATTTACTATTACCTAAACGATTACTTAACCACAACATCGTTATTAAAATTCATTTGGTTGAAACTAAAGATGAAATACGAATTTCATATTTCAATGCCTCCGTGCTCGCAAAATCAAAACCTTTACTTTTCTGCAGCAGTGCAGCTATATATTTTGGTATAGGTAAAGTCGGCTAGGATTTTCTTGCGGTACAACCGTACAAGTTTATGCAGTTATTGCAAAATGATTAGGGTCTGATTGATGTAATTTTTGGGAAAAATTTTTTTGAAAGAAAATCTTTTAGAAGAATTATTTTTAAAAAAATGATTTTTGTTTGGCTTGAACATGTCAAAAGTAAGTTTAGGATAATGAATTTTATTTGGATAGAATAAAGTTTTTAGTTGTTGATGTGAGAGTAATAGTAAGATTCCTTTTCAAAAGGTCTTTTTTTAGAATAAAAAGTAACCTCAAATATACTTCTTCCTCTAAAAGGCCTTTTAAAAGAAGTTAAACCAAACACTACTATTTACTGTATAAAATTATTTTCCTTCTCCTAGAAGGCCTTCTAGGAATTGCAAACGGCAATCCAAACAGGCACTAAATGGAGCTTGTTCTTCCTTTAAACAAGTAGCAACTATACTAATGTTAGACTTGAACTTGAGCTCCGTTTTAACATCGTATTAGGGTGTGATTATAATCATCATATTGTGTTTTGGTTTTTGTTACGGGGATGTGGATTTAGTTTGAGACAATCCACCACACATGGGGGTGGAAAAAGTTTATTACACAATTTGCCCCCCATTTTGTATGAATATGAGTGAAACAAAAAAATTTGGATCACAAAATCCTACCTATTAGGAGGCATATTTTGAAGGGAAATATGGTGTTACATAATCTGCCCCTATAGGTAGGAATGTGGATTAAATTTTTTTTTTTAGCATGTTACACGATCCGCCTTGCATTGAGTAGGATTTTGAGAGAGAAAAAAAAAATTCCCTATCAACACCATGACAGTTACTGACTCAACTATAATGTTCAAATTTCCAACGGTCAACTACTTCAACGACTCTCTAAGCTTTGGTTATATATACCCCTGCTCTCTAGCTTACATGAGTGCTCCCCTATTTCTTCCTTTCTCCATTCTTGTTATTCTCCCTTTCTCTGTTATTGTTGTTCCCCTTTTATTAGTGTGTCTTGCTTTGCTCCCTTTAAAATGAGAGTGAAAAATATAATACAAAAAAAAAGAGAGAAAATTATGGATAATAGTATAAATGTTGCTATTATTGCACATTTTAATAGCTCTGTTATTAAAAATATAGAGTAAGGTGTGATATTTTATGTCTGATGAGTCAACATATTTTTTCATTTCTCAGACTATGCTATTTGAGGAACTAAATGTTGGACTTTATCAAAACATAAATATTGGCACTTAGAAAAGAGTGGTCAAAATTAAATATAGGTGTCCGATCTCAAATCTTAATAACAACATACTATTTCGACCTGTTAAAATAAGTAATGATAGGGACATGCAATTAATGTTTAGGACATATAGGCAGTATTAGCAACACATTGTTGCCATTGAGTTGTACATTGACTACGAAGAAATTGTTGCTAAAGTTGATCAAGATTATCTACATCACAACAAAGCTGTTCAAAGTTCATATCCCGCTAAGCAACATAAACACATTGTCCCTAGTTTATATCCAATGAATTACAAGATATTTTATTAAACTTTTTATTTTGATGTTCTTTATGTAAACAATTTCTTTATTATGGTGCAATTTATTTATTAATTAGTTTAGTTCCATAATTATATGTTATTATGATTAATAGTTTTTCTTGAATTAAATTTTTATGTTAATTAATATAATAATTATGTTATTTTATTTAATACCTTTCAATAATTCTTGCATCAATATCATGTTGCTGAAACTAGTACTAATTGCTATTCGGCTAGACAACATGACTACGATATTGTTCCTAATTTATATCCAGCGAGTCATGTGATATTTGATTAAACTTTGTTCTTCAAAGTTATTTATCTTAAACAATTTCTTTCTTATATTGCAATTTATTAATTAGTTTAATTGTGTAATTTTGTGCTCTTGGGATTAATATTTTTCTTTAGTTGGATTAAATCTTGATGTTTATTAATATAATATTTGTGTTAATTTAGTTAATTCTTTTTAATAATCTAGCATCAATATCATGTTGCTGAAACTGGTACTAGTTCCTATTCGGCCATATAACATGACCATGATACTATTCTTAGTTCATATCTAATGAGTCATATGATATTCTGTTAAGTTTTTTATTTAAAAATTATTTATGTAGGCAATTCCTTTGTTATGGTGCAATCTATTTATTACTTAGTTTAGTTCTATATGTTTGTGTTCTTCTGATTAATAGTTTTTCTTGATTTGAATTAAATTTTTATCTTAATCAATATAATGTCAGTATTATTTTAATTAATACTTTTCAATAATTATTGTTTTAATA
This sequence comes from Pterocarpus macrocarpus, assembly GCA_031439585.1. NCBI lineage: Eukaryota > Viridiplantae > Streptophyta > Magnoliopsida > Fabales > Fabaceae > Pterocarpus > Pterocarpus macrocarpus. Next base: position 73,250,345 of record CM062520.1, on the reverse strand, counting down.
TCATGTTACTCAAACTAGCACCAGTTCTTATCGACTAAACAGCATGACTACAACACTACTCCCAGTTCATATCCAATAAATCATGTGATACGTTATTAAAAAACTTCAATTAATACTTTAACTATTTATGTCTAATTAGCTTATATAACACAATTATTAGAATATAAATAAATATTAATAGTATTTTTTTCAATATTATCTCAATATGATAATTATCTAATTACAAAAGATTGAGCTTTTAAAAAAATTAAGAAAAATGTTTTTAATTAAAATTAATATTTTTAATGTATTCCTCTAAAGTGTAATGCAAAATTTTTTTTTGGGTAAAACACATTAAATTTTGTTTTCTACAAAATATTGGAAAAATATGTGATTGTGGTTTGAATAAAAAAATTCTGTTTTTTGAAAAAATAAATAAATAACTTTAATGTACTTGACGACAAAAAAAGTGAAAGATTAATTCTTTTACAAAAAATAAGAATTTATAGATCATAAAAGTAAAAGCTATAGAACTCTAAGCAGTGTTTTTAAAAAAATTCAAAATACTTAGATAGTTATATTAAATTTTCTTTGTTGTTATTCAGTTTTACTCATTGTTATTTAGAATACTCACCATTATAATTATTTTAGATAGTTGTTATATTAAGAAAAAAAATTAAAGAGACAAATTTAATAATTAGATGCGAGTAATTAATTAAATATGTTAGTTTCACATAAAAATTGAAAATGTAATAGGATTAATTATTTAATATTAGTTCATCATTTTAATTGATAGTTTTTTCTTGAATTCAATTAAATTTTTATGTTAATTAATATAATATATGTGTTAATTTACTTAATTCTTTTTAATCCAGTATCAGTATGAAGTGAACTTAATCCATCTCTAGTAAGAGCTGCAGAGTGCATGGTTGATAACAGCAAAAGTGAAAGTGATTGTAAATACTCTAAAGGAGAGCATGAAAGTGCCAGTGATGATATAGATGATGAGGGCGTACCAAACACAACAATAGCAGTTCAACATGCAGAGGATACTCCATTTTTTATATGGGCTTTACATCTTGAAGCAAGGCATGCTCTTGAGTTTGTAGAGTATGTGAATATGATTAGTGGTATATTGTTAATGGTGAATTTCATATTGGAATGATATTCAACGATCGAGAGGCTATAGTATCTAAATCAGTGAATTACAAAGTGTACGAGTTAAAACTAATGACCTTTTATTATAAGTGCAAATACTTTGGTTCTGGGTGTTAATATCTTATTAGAGTCAATTTAAGAAAGAACAAGGACTTTTAGGAGGTCAGAAAATATAATGGCCCACACAATTGTATTTTGGCAATGCTTTCTTAGGATCACAGCAAATTGGATTTTGATATGATTGTATAATATATAAAATCATGGTAAGAGCTAACCCATCTTTAAAAGTAAAAAATGTGATTCCAGAGATCCAAAATCGGTATTGATACTTGACAATATATCGAAAAGTATGGATGGCGAAACAAAATACAATTGAAAGAGTTTATGGTAGTTGGAAAGGTTCATATGAAGAATTACCCAAATGACTTGGAGCAGTATATTCTTTTGATCAGCATGCACGTGTTGAATTCGAAGTTTGTCGGCCTATCATGAAACCGAGTTGGCACATATTTTTTCTTTGTTATAATGCCCTATATAAATTTTATATAATTTTTTTACATAAATGAAATATTTTATACCTGTTAAAATAAGATACTTTTAGATATTTCTTGATATTAAATTTTCCTTTTTTTATCAGTTTTTTTAACGGAAATTTTTTATCAGATAGTAATTATTAACAATTGGATAGTATTAATGAGATTTTAGTGTTTGACAGATTTTAGCACCTTCTAATCTTTTGAAAACCTAACCTTATCATCTTAATTTATAAATTTATAAATGAATATTAAGCAAAACATCTAACAGGCAAAAATTATAATTTCCAATATTTAAATAGCATTCAAAAATCAAACTAAATATAAAAATAAAATTAAAATCGGATTTATTAATTTTTTTTCACAAATTGTTCTGTCCGTGCAACTGTTTAACGCTTAGGAAGGAAAAGGTAAATTATTCTAATCACCCTAAACTATAATATATTTTTTTATTTATTAAATTATTCTAATGGCCAATCTAATATGATATAACTAATTTGATGGCTAATATAATATAAATATATTATATCTTCTGACTAAGCTAACTAATTTAATGGCTAATGTCATTTTTATATATTAAAAAATTATCTCTAATCTATTAAATTAAAAATCTATTCTAGCATCAGCTACAAACAAAAGGGCCTAATATATATATATATGAGAAATTATTCATAGAGTCTCAAAATAAAATTTTTTTCATGTATTTACTGCTTTTAAGAAGGGACACACTTCTGAAAGACACTTTTCTAAAAAGAAAATAAAAAGATAGAAAATTCTGAGGTTAAACTAGAAATAACTTCTAGAGTTTAAGTGTAATTATAAAAAATCTTAGGGTAATTCTATAAATAATAAAAGTTTACACTATAGAGACATTTTCATAATTTCTTAATTTTTTATATAAGACAATGCCATAATTTCAATGGCAGTGTTACACTGCCTATGAGCGCCGCATTGCAGCAACTCATCGCTCTATCAATCGGCTAAAGTATCTTATGTCATTATCAAGTTATTATTACTCATTACTATCACAATATATATTCCAAGTTATTTTATTAAATATTCTTTCATATTATTCTTTGTTATTATTTATTTATTGTACATCTATTTTATTGTTCCCAATTATTTTATTTATTGTTCCTTTATAGAATTTTCAAGCAGTCTAGCCCCTTCTTCTTCAACTTCCAATTTTTTATAAACCTTAAGATATATTTATTGAAGCTTGCAGATCTTGAACCTTAAGTCTCTTTGATCCACTAATTTAAGACTGGACAAAGAACAAATTGTTTTCTTTCTCGACCTTTGAAAATAACGTTCATTTTCTCAATTTTGTGTCAAAATCACTTCTTAAATTAAAGTATCAAACATAAATCTCATATATATATATATATATATATATAGCCTCATTTATCCCAAAAAAATAAATAAATTTTTTTTAAAAAGTCATCTTATACTTTAAAATATACAACTCTTTGGCATAATATAATTGATTAATATAAAATTCTTATATGTTAAAACTAATTTTAAATATAATATCACTAAAAAATTTCAAATATAATATATATAATTTCTTAAAATAAATATATTACATTAAGAACTTGCATTACAATATAACCACTTGAATCCATTATCCAATTACATCATAGATTGTGTCAGTTCATTCTTATAATCTTTTTCTTTCCTGGTTGGTCACCTACCAAATCAAATCACACTCTCAATATCTTTCTTCTCACTTCAACAGTACCTTCAAAATTGAAAGTTCTTACTCCAGTGAAATAAAAAACTCACAGCAAATACAACACACCTCACTTTGGCTTTGGCACTCTAAGCACACAACTCACCATCAGAAATTTTAACAATTTGCCCCGCAAACACCCCTCCCCTCCATTTATGCAGCTCCGTAGTCCAACAATAAAAGTGGTCAGGATTCCTCCAACACACTGATCCATGCTGGGCAGGGGTTCTCTATGGTCTAGAATCCACCCTACCATAGGTAGGACTGCAGACAAGTTGTGATGGCGGAGAGAAGGGGACAGAGATTCCGCATCAATGTTGCAGTGCCTATGCCAGGTTCCGCCCTCCAGCAGCTAGGATTCCTCTCCAGCTTTTGTAGTAACATGACCGGCGGCGAACAAAGATCCCTTCCAGCTTTTGCAGGGCTGCAACGAGTGTACATGCTACCACTGTTCATGTATCAGGTTCGTTCCCTCACTCCCCCTACATGTAGAGTTTTGATTAAAAAATAATAAAAGCATAAGCCTACTTAATGTAGGGTGGAATGTGTTAAATTTTTCCATAATCCCATATTTGTTCAAATAATTCCATAACACATAACTCCCATTAAAAAATTGAAAAGCCCTTGAAGTTGATACATAAAAATAAATCATTAAAATAACGACAAATTCATTACTAAACTGGCCGTGCATTCCAATTGCTATAGCATTTGGTGAGTAACTGATAGTTTTATACTTAAGCTGTGTACAATAATTCATCTTAAATTGCCTAGGGAAGTTGTTGGCTTGCCGTGCGAAGAGGAGCGGAATCATATCATATTCATGTATATAAATAAAGGAAAGAAAAAGAAAATGAGCTAGAGTGACCTTCCAAACTTGAATTAGAATTTCATTATCAAAAGAAAAAGGGGGCCTTGGCAACCACCGTACAATACAATTGCTGGTCCATATGTCCTAATTTTGCCTCCTAAAGAATTGATAGCGATGCAGAATGTTGGATCTTATGATGCCGTGGTTAGATGTACACATATTAGCGGATATTTGGGGATGATCTCGCTCGGCATTTGACTACCACTGGAATTAATCAATTCTATACCACATAACTTCTTCACAGAAGTTACCTTTTCTTATTTATATTAAAAAAAAAGAAAATGTGCTTGGCGTGCGCATAACGTCTAACTATGATGTAATGGGTCTCCAAATTAAAGAATTTAATCATTACTCCTCATCGTATGCCGTGCATTATTTTTTTGTTTGGAATTTAATCTATCATGTCCTTATCAATAATAATGATTGTGCAGAGTTGTCTTTTGGTATCATACTTGCACAAAATTAGATTCTTCAATGGATTAATTTAAAAAAAAAATATTTTAAAAGATGATTTTTTTAAAAAATAATTTTTATTTAATTTGAATATATTTAAAATAAATTTAAGAGAATAAATTTTATTTAGATATAATAATATAAAATTATTTTTAATTGTTAATATAACAGTAATAATAAGATTATTTTTTAAAATATTTTTTTTAAAATAAAAAATAATTTCAAAAATACTTCTCCTAAAAGGTTTTTTAAAATTTTAAAAGACCTTTTAAAATAAAATTTTTACATATTAAATATATTAATTATTATATATTTTCATTCTTATTTCAATAAAAAAATTTTTGAACCACTTAAAAATATAACCAAACAGGCACCAAGTGTTAAACCCAAATGTTAGTCATCTAAATTATTAAAAAAAATTATAACAAGACTAAATATTATCTAATAATTTGCATACATTTCTGAAAGTAAAAAATAAACATAAAATATAGTTTCAACTAAATTATATTTTCCTATATTTTATATCTAGTGTAAAAATTATTTAAGTAGTTGTTAAAAAAATTAAACAATAAAAAAGTGCCAGAGATCTATCCTATAAAAGTTTGTAAGTTTCTTATAATTAGAAGTGTTTTGTTTTTCTGAAATATTATAATTATCGGTGTTGTTAATAACAATTATAGTAATTTGACCAAGTTTATCAATAGCATTATGATGACAAAATATATGCACGTGAAAATAATAGCGTTTTTTGTATTGTTTTTGTACAAATAATAGCGTTGGGCTAATTTTTGTTGTTGGGGGAATTAAATAATATGGGCTTATGTAGCAGGAGATGAGTAATCCAATAACATTTACGTAGAATTAGAGCTCTCGTTATTTACATTGATCGACAAAACATAAAAAAGAAGATAGGAGCTCTAATTGTTGTGAGTTAAGTTAACCATTAAATGCTGTGGAGAATATGTTTGTCCTCAAAGACGTATACCCGGGTTCAAGCCAGCAACAGTTAGGAACGCTTCCCCCCGACGAAAAAAAGAAAGTTAACCATTTCTTTTTTTATTTTTTTGCTATATTTAAATTGATAATAAATAGTGAAGTAAAGTAGAATGAAATAAAAAATTAAAAAAATAAAATAAAATAAAGTAAAATAAAATAATTATTTTATTCTACTATTTAAATATTTTAATAGTAGAATAAAACTCTACCCCAAACCCCCTAAATTGAAAAGAATAAAAAATAGAAATTTTGGTGAAATGAGATAAAAGATGTCATTTCTACTGCAGCTCATTGGCTTAGTTAACCATATCTAAATCCTCATTCCAGCACAAATCACAGGCCCAATACAATCCCTGTTCCAATCCAAGCCGTCTGAGGCAACGAAACAGGAAATCGTGTAATTCGATGTTCATCCAAACGGGAAATTTTGCCTGAATCCGATGTTCGGCAACATCTCTACCACTGAGCGTTACAGTAGAATATCGCCATTCTTCTTCTTTGCATTCCTTTCTTTGACAACTCGCCAATCCCAAAATTTTTGGACCTTTCGCTTTTGAGCTTCCTGCACCGTTTTTTGTTTTTCCATCCTCCAGGTAACTCATTCTCTCTGCCCTTTTGCTCCTTTGTCCTGTATTCTTTCTTCTTCTTCTTCTTTTTTTGCACATAATTTTCTATCTAAATTTTCTTTTTCTTTTTCTTTTTTTAATTTTTCAATTTAGGAATGTGAGTGCATTTGTCAATTTAGACCAATATATTGTGCTTCTCTACCTGTCATGAAGTAAATGAAGTGCCTTCTAGTGATGAGTGGTAACTTAGAGAAGAAGTTGTTCATTTATTTTAAAGTTACTATGCATCTGAACGATTAGCATAGACACCCTAGTTTTTGCTTAATCTTTACTAAGCGATGCCCATTAACTTTGGCTTTTCTTTTTTAAAAAAATTAAAAAAAAAAAAATATGAAGCTCAAAAGCCCATTTTCAGTTCGATAAGTTTATCTGATCCAGGATCAGATATGATATATTCTATAACGGCTAGGCTAGTAAGCTTTCACATTTGACTGCTAGAATTTGAAACTTTGAATTTTAGCAAAATGTTATTTGTAGTACTCAAGATAGTTAGTTACATGCTCATATGCTCCAACTATCTACTCCACCTCACTGGGAAGGACATCATATTGCCTGCCTTGATGGTTGATAATAATCAGCTTTTAACCTTGGGACCATATCTTATCATTAATTGTGAAAAGTAAGGGATGATTATTTTTGGAAAAATCAAATGTGATTGGGGAACAAGAGCCAAAAGTATCAGAGAGGTTTGGTTTATAGAGCAAGTTGGAACCTGGAACTCAAGTAATGTAACATTTTAACCATTACACGGGCCACTTCAATCACATTTGGTGGCGCTTGCTTTGAATTTATGGCTTGTAATAAGTTGATACTTGATGCACTAACTTGAGCTAATCTTTAAAATGGGCATGAAGTTCGTCATCTGAAACACAATTAGATGCATTCTGATCTTGCCATCTGCTTTCTATCATAGATTCTTCTCTCCGTTGCTCTCTTGCACTTCTTCTCTACTCTCCGTTATTCCTACCTGAATGAGAAATTAAACCCAAGCCTGCTTGTTGTTTCCTTTGCTTTTTTGTTTTGATTATTGTAATTTTGGCTTCATATAACAAATGAATCTGATTGTGCACCACCGCTGAAAATTAATGTTGATTATTGTAGGCCAAGATGAAATTTGTTTTTGCAGGTTGACAAATGTTATGGTTATTTTAACATTCTTTGTTTTGTGATGTTTTCAAACTTCAAAGCCTCTTGATCTCATTTAGATTGCATATTGATCACATTTTATTTGCTACTATGCACGATTTTCTCTATCAAAGCAGTAAATGCTATTTTTATGTTGGCCTTAGTGGTGGCTCATATTCAGGAATCATTTAGTTCCTTCCTACATCCATAGTTTAAAGTTTAAACATATTTGAACATTTCAAACGTTTTATTTATAAGAATCTTACTGAGTTCAATTTGCTTTTTAAGATAATGGTCCGTGGAAGAGATGCCTGTTGGGAACATTGTGTCCTGGTTGATGCAACTAGACAGAAGGTCAGATGTAATTATTGTCAACGGGAATTCAGTGGAGGTGTATACAGGATGAAATTTCACTTGGCTCAAATTAAAAACAAAGATATCGTACCCTGCACTGAAGTTCCAACGGATGTACGGGACCGTATTCAAAACATACTAAGCGCTCCCAAGAAACCAAAAACACCCAAGAAACAGAAGGCAGATCAAGCTGCTGCCTTGGCAAATGGTCAACAGAATAGCTCTTCTGCTAGTGGTGGCTTCCATAATAACCATGGATCTAGTGCGCAGAATGGCAGTGCTTCTCCATCTTTATTATTTCCACGTCCGTCACCAAGTGTCCAGCCATTAGTGGATGATGCCCAGAAGCAAAAGCAGGACGATGCTGATAGAAAACTTGCCATATTTTTCTTCCACAATTCTATTCCTTTTAGTGCTACTAAATCCATATATTATCAGGAGATGGTGGATGCTGTAGCTCAGTGTGGGGTAGGCTATAAAGCACCAAGTTATGAGAAATTAAGGTCTACACTCTTGGAGAAAGTGAAAACTGATATTCAGAATGATTACAAAAAATATAGAGATGATTGGAAAGAAACAGGATGCACAGTCTTATGCGATAATTGGTCTGATGGTAGGACAAGATCACTTGCTGTATTTTCTGTTGCTTGCCCAAAAGGAACATTGTTTTTGAAGACAGTTGATGTTTCAGGACACGAAGATGATAGTACTTACATGTTTGAGCTTCTGGAGTCGGTTGTGCTAGAGGTTGGTGTAGAAAATGTTGTCCAGGTCATAACAGATACCAGTGCTAGTTATGTTTATGCCGGAAGGCTTCTCATGGGGAGGTATGGTTCTTTGTTTTGGTCTCCTTGTGCTGCTTATTGTGTTGGTAAGATGTTAGAAGATATTGGTAGACAAGATTGGGTAAACACAGTCCTGGAAGAGGCAAAGACCATCACAAAGTACATTTATAGTCATGCATGGATTCTGAATATAATGAGAAAGTTCACAGGTGGGAGAGAATTAATCAGGCCAAAAATTACTAGATTTGTCACTAATTTCCTTTCCTTGAGGTCTATAGTTATACAGGAGGAAAATTTAAAGCATATGTTTTCTCATTCAGAGTGGTTGTCTTCCATATATAGCAGACGCCCAGATGCACAAGCCATTAAGTCATTGCTATATTCAGATAGATTTTGGAAGCACGCACATGAAGCTGTGAGTGTTTCTGAACCACTGGTTAAATTTCTAAGGATGGTTGATGGTGACATGCCTGCTATGGGTTGTATATATGACGGAATAGAGAGGGCAAAGGTTGTGATTAAAGCCTTTTATAAGGGAATCGAAGAGAAATACATGCCAATCTGGGATATAATTGACCGGAGATGGAATATGCAGCTTCATTCATCGTTACATGCAGCCGCTGCATTTCTTAATCCTTCGATTTCTTACAATCCTAACTTCAAGAAAGATTTGAGGGTGAGGAATGGATTTCAAGAAGCTATGCTCAAGATGGCAACTACAGAGATAGACAAAGTAGAAATTACGAAAGAACTTCCTATTTACATCAATGCCCAAGGTGCACTTGGGACTGACTTTGCTGTCTTGGGAAGAACACTGAACGCCCCAGGTATGTCTCTGCCCCAACAGTTGAATACCTTGCTCTGTTTATCATCGTTGGAGTGCATCATACTTCTCCTTAACGCTCCCTTATATTTGCATTCCATCAGTTGTGTATGCCAAAGTAGTTGCAACCTGTTGCATGCATTCAGTCAACAGTTCCAGCACATTTCATGATTTTACTGACATGTAACGGAAATGGTTGCAGCCCGTGTATTGTTTTGTGTAAAGAGGAATTTAAACTATCAAGGATATTATGAACATGTAACACGACAAATGGGTGTGGGGGAGTAGCTTTAAATGGTTGCTTATTTAATTTTATGGATCTCTAGGTGACTGGTGGAGCAGTTACGGTTATGAAATCCCCACACTCCAGAAAGCTGCAGTAAGGATACTTAGCCAGCCATGTAGTTCCCTTTGGTACGGATGGAACTGGAGCACTTTCGAGAGTATACATAACAAGAAACGTAACAGAGTGGAGCTGGAAAAATTCAGCGATTTAGTTTTTGTGCATTGCAATCTTTGGTTACAAGCCATTTTCCAACGTAGGGAAACAAAATGTAGATCCATTGTATATGATGAAATAGATGTCAGTTGTGAATGGCCCACTGAAATAGAATCTTCAGCCCCAGTTTTGGATGATTCTTGGTTGGAAGATTTGCCCCTTGAATGCAGAGGAAGTCCTTAGCATTGTGAGGTGAGGAAAAATTTAATTTAATGGTGTTGTATAATCTTGTGTAACATAACATTTAGGTAGTAGTTGAAATTCATATGAAAAACAAATAGGTAGTGATCGTCTTGATTAATGATGCTCATAATTCTAACTTCAAACTTTCTTTGTACATTATGATAATCACGGAAGTCAATTATATGCAGATTCCTTAACTTATGCGCGTAATTGTTAATGCTAACAGCAATCGGGCAATCTTCTGGGCGCAGTTACTATGACCATCTTTTAAGTATCTGTATTGTTTATATATCCTTGTTGTTAATTTTACGAGTTACTTCTTATTATGTTTTTATAAACATGTTGTGCAACAATGATGTTTTAAAACTAAATGGTTTAAGTAGGTACAATCTAAGTCGATCCTATTTGTCCTTTCTAATCGAAGAGTAGTTTTCATTGATATGGATGTGACCATCGAAGAGTTAATGTTTGATCGTTTCTGTCCCTGCGGCTTGGAAACAAGCTTGACCATATATGTCCATGCGGCTCGTCAAGTGCTCGAAGTCGAAGGCCATGGCTGACGTTATGTGAAAGCCCAACGTATTGGATCGTCTTTGTATTGCAAGAATGCAAGGTATAGAGAAACAGATGCATGGGTTGACCCGGAGGTTCCATCGGATCTTTGTAACGATGATTGAGCCAAGAATGAGAAGCCGCAACGGCAATGCGAAACAGAGTGAGGATTTCCTGCAGTTTTCATTGATTTGATTTTGAAGGAGGATGGTGATCCCAAGGCGCCACTCACTATCACCATCACCATCACCCACCTGGTCAAGCCCCCCCTTATGGTACGTTAAGTAACTTTGACGAGGCAAACGATAAGGATTAGTTGTTAAGTAATAAGATTTCAGGAGATTAAGCTTATAGTTCATAACTTTGAAGGGGTCAGGTTTAATCATGTGCTGCGATCTGGTAATGCGCGTGCAGACCACACGGCTCATGTGGGTGCCACTGCGGCTGTTGTGACTTGGGAGGGCCCATCTCGTATAGGTTGCATTGCCTTGTGATGGGTGACACCCCTAATTAGTTTGTTTTCTTTTTTCTCTTCATCTACCCAAAGAAAAAAAAATTTGGGACTTGGTTTTATAATTGTATAGTTGGTAAATAAAGGTGTATTTGTTTCAATTTTTTTAAAAATGATTATGAAATTTAAAGTTTATATAAGGTGTGTTCATCTGTAATTTTTTTGGTAAAAAAATCACTTATCTTTATTGAAAGATTTAATTTTTATATATTTAAATAATTTTTTTAACAATAATCAGGATATTAAAAAATATATTTTCAATTTTTTTATAAAAGTTAAAAATATTAATTTAAAAAAAATCAGTTTTTATCTTTTTTAATTATATATAAAATTTAAATTTTATAATAAAAATTAAAATAAATGCATTCATATTGTTAAAAAAGTTAAAAATTAATTTTTTTTAAAAATTATTCTTTTTAATTTTTATAAAAAAATTAAATTTTTTAAAAATTATTTAAATATATAAAAAATAATTTTTTACTCAAAAAATCATAACAAAACACACCGTAAATGATTTTTGTTTTTACGTGATATGTAATTAAATGACTTAATATTTACAATTTCGTCTAAACATGTAATAATATGATAATGTGGCAATTCATAATTGGAGGAGTTTAATACAAAATAAATTCATATTAAATATATTGTGTTTGTTGAAGTGTCGCTCCATGAAGCCAGTCTCAAATGGAATTCGTCTACTTCTTCTAGCGTGGCGCACCATGAGAATGAAAGATTTATTAGAATAAAAATCCAATTCGGTCATGGAAATCCTTCAGAGGGAGGGCGAAAGGGCAGAAGTCAGTCAGTCAGTCAGTCAGTCAGTCAATGAGAGTAAAAAGTCACAACTCTCCAAGCAAATTCCGAGAATCCCCCACCATCTCCATCTTCATCTCCATCTCCATCTCCATCTCAACCTAACCAAAATCATCTCCTCCTCTTTTCACCCTCCGAATCCGATCCCAGCACAGCCCCAATTTGTCAGAAAAAGAATTAAAATTTAAAACCCTCTTCTCTTCTTTACCCCAACATAACAACCGTCCCTTTCCTATCATCCCATCCCAAGAGACCATATAATAGAGACCTAAATTGGGTTCTGTAATTAGGGTTTTATTACAACAATTACAACCTCAATCTGTGTCTTTGAGTGTTGGAAATGTCACTGCTGAAGACAGTGTCAGTGTCGCACATGGACAACAACAACATAGGATTACCCTCGACACCAGGCAAATTGAAGCCAGAAAAGTACCAACCCTACAATTACTATTATATCCACCGCCTCAGGCTATCAAAACTCACCCTATGGTCCTCCATATTCCTCGCCTTCATCCTCTTCTTTTTCATCCTCTCCCCTCCCTCCGCCACCACCCCCTCCGCCGGCGCCGCCCGCCGCCACGAATCGTGGGGCGGCTCCGACTGGGAAAAGCGCGTCAGCAAGTCCGCCCGCAAGAACTCCGCCTCCGGCCTCACCGTCCTCGTCACCGGCGCCGCAGGCTTCGTCGGCTGCCACGTGTCCCTCTCACTCAAGCGCCGCGGCGACGGCGTCCTCGGCCTCGACAACTTCAACCGCTACTACGACCCGAACCTTAAACGCGCCCGCCAGAAGCTCCTCTCACGAGCCGGCGTCTTCGTCGTCGACGGCGACATCAACGACGCCGCGCTCCTCCGCAAGCTCTTCGACGTCGTCCCCTTCACCCACATCATGCACCTCGCTGCCCAGGCCGGCGTCCGCTACGCCATGCAGAACCCCGGTTCCTACGTTCACAGCAACGTCGCAGGTTTCGTGAACCTTCTAGAAGCTTGCAAATCGGCGAACCCGCAACCCGCGATCGTGTGGGCTTCTTCGAGTTCCGTCTACGGGCTCAATTCCAAGGTACCCTTTTCGGAAAAGGACAGAACTGATCAACCGGCGAGTCTCTACGCTGCGACAAAGAAGGCCGGTGAAGCTATTGCTCATACCTATAACCATATCTATGGGCTTTCAATCACTGGGTTGCGTTTCTTCACTGTTTATGGTCCTTGGGGTAGGCCTGACATGGCGTATTTCTTCTTCACGAAGGATATTCTGAAGGGAAAGCAGATAACTGTGTTTGAGGCACCTGATGGTGGAACAGTTGCGAGGGATTTCACTTACATTGATGATATTGTGAAGGGGTGTTTGGGGGCTTTGGATACGGCGAAGAAGAGTACGGGTAGTGGGGGGAAGAAGAAGGGGCCTGCGCAGTTTAGGATTTATAATCTGGGGAATACTTCGCCGGTGGCGGTGAGCGAGCTTGTGAGGATATTGGAGAAGCTTCTGAAGGTGAAGGCCAAGAGGAAGGTGGTGCCGATGCCCAGGAACGGGGATGTTCAGTTCACGCATGCAAATATTAGCAAAGCGCATAGGGAGCTTGGTTACATGCCCACCACTGATTTGGAGACAGGGCTCAGGAAGTTTGTGAAGTGGTACCGTGAGTCTTACCCTGCCTCTAAGAAGAAGGGTGCTTGGTGATGAGATTTCATGCTTCATCGGCAGGCTTCAAATTGTGTCAGGAAAGAACTACTATCATGGTCTTTAATTTTTGCTGTCTTTTATTCTTTGGATGTTTGTCTTTTGAGGTTAGCCACTGTACAGTTCTTGATTGACTCTCGAGTCCTGAGAGATCAAATTGACATTCCTTTATCTGTGTTGTGCACCCTCTCTTTTTTTCCTTGTGAGCTTTCCGTTCAAACCAAATGCATTCAACGGGCGCAAAATTACTTTGCCTTGATATATTTACTCCATAAATAATTAATCAGACATTGCGCTTGGAACTTGGTATGCTACGCTTTATGTTTGAACTAGTTTTTCTTGTGGTGATGACTGATGAGTTGCCTGCTTGCCAGTGCAGCATATAGTGCAAGTATATTTTTTAGGAATATAATTTGTTTTCCACTTGGAGATTAGTCCTGTAATCTTCATGAACGTTTATGTTAAGAACAAATGTTAGTTGATAGTGGTTGCAAATGTGAAGGTATTGGCTCGCCTTGACTCTGTATCTAAGCCAGCAGTGTCCTTAACATATATCACTCACGATGCTGATATTATTAATGGGATATATAGCAAACTTGGTTCACATGGTTATCCTGTTTGGTGGCATCAAATTGATGAGTGAGTAATTTTAATAATAACATTGTCATGAAATTAGATTCGAAGAGATTCAGGATGTTCGATATGAATCAGTTCATGCGTGACGCTGATGTCATCTGGGGTGAGGTGATATTCCAGGTGGTTTGCTGAATAGTAAAAATTCGTAACAAACAACTTCCTAGAAACTTTAGATATTTAATTTAGATGTAATGCGGTTCTGGATTGTTTCTGATCGACCAAGAGAAATCTAGAATGCCTCGTCAATAAAAGTAGAGAGAAAGCTTGAATGTATTTAGATGAGGGTCAAGGAATCATCGAATTGCGTGTGGAGCCACCCTTTGATTCAAGGCGGTTGCTCTGGTGATACCGTAAAATATTATTTAGATGACAGATATAATGAATATATTATATAATTGATAAAATATAATATATTATAAATTTTTCTATATATATTTTTTAATATAATATCTAATTTGAAATTTGAGCTTGAAATTTATATATTTTTATCAATATAACAATTAATTTGAAATTTGAAATTTGATATTTATATATTAATATTTATTAATATAAGACTCAACTTTTAACTCAAAAATAAGAGATTAAAACTCATGGATTTGATGAAATCTTCGAGAAAATAGCTTTGATAGATTATGTGAAATTAATTATATCATAAATCATCTATATATTATTTATATGAATACTATCTTCACGTGCTGATTTTTTTTAAATCCGCGCCAGCGCAGCCGCCTTCATTCAAAGCACAAATTTTCATACGTTCCTTTCTACTCTAAGCAAGCACCGAGTGCAGCTGTTAGCTTTCAAATTACTTCAAGACTGCTTTCAAACTACTTCATGACTGCTCAAGTGCCATCCAGATTTTTATTTTTATATTTTTATGACTGCACCTGCGATTAACTCCACAGGGCAATATTCTGCCACAAACGAGTTAGCACAGGAACCAGTGAAGTTAGATTTCGCCCACATCAGGAAGTCAAAATCATTGGTGTTACAATACTTAGAAGCGTAAACACTTCCGTTCGATGTGATTAAAGAAGATTTGAGCTATCTTATGTTTCATTCAGAAATGCAATTCTTGTGACACGTACAAATGCGGCAATACGAGATCCTTTAAAATAAATTTTCAATAGATCAAAATATATTACTTAAAATGAAAATCATAAGAGAAATATTTTTTGAACATATTATGTATAGACATAGTATGGGACATAATATATTTATGTGAATGTGAGTGAATATCGAGGTGTATATGTATCAAGATAAGGTAATAAATTGTATATTTATGTGAGAGGATGTTGTATTTGGATGTCCCAAATAGTAGGCCAAATAATAGCTCTCAAACCATAAACTGCAGCCAACATAGCGCAAAGAAATGTCTTTTTGTCTAACCAAAGGTAAACTAAGACACCACATCCCCCACCTAGCCTCCAAGAAGCATGAGCGGATACATTCCCTAAGCAACCAGAGTGCTGGCAGTTGTTGATTCGCTGCAAATATCAACAGTCATTAGTAGCAACACGGACACAGTGGAAAGCATCAAGCAGATGCGTGCACTCTAACAAAAATGCATAAGAAATAGCTAAAAAAACCCATCAAAATTTTATCAAGGATTGCCTATTGAAAGCACTCTTATGCATGTAAGTCGACATATAATCCCAGTTGAAATAATAATCATCTTTCGAATAAGTCATCAAACTGCACTGATAGACAAAATGTGTAAAACATATTTTTTTCGCCTTCCTTCTATTCTACTCACTTTTCAGGTTCAGAAGCATGGGTGTGACTGGGGAAGAAACTACTAATCACAGTAAAAGCAACGCACTAGCAATATATAAAGGAGCGACCATAAACACCAGGTAACAAATAGAAAATAAGGAGAACCAAGATAATTGAAGTGTGTATGATTGTGTGGAAAGTGAACAGGTAAAAGAAATTAAATTGAAATCACTTCACACTTGCTTAGTGCACTAAGAACATGAGAAGATGGAAAATGCAGAACACTTCTCTTTTACTCTAGGTCGAAAGTCATTCTTACTTCATATCTCTTTTCCACTTCCCACCTCCTCAACAAAACATACCATTGAACTTGATTTCAAAACAAATTTGAACTCTGCTGAAGATGTACTCTAAGGAGGTGAATGATGAGTCATGAACTGACTACTTTAGCAGAAAGAGAACTGGTATTCAACCCAAAATGCATTGATAAATATATAGCCAAAATATCCTTAGTGCCACTGCGCCAAAGTGGACTGTCTGGGTTAAACAATTTTGAAGGACCCAAACATAGGGAAGAAAGTCATTTATTAGACTGATAAACTCACATTCTCCTCCTTCCCTCCACTTCTTTTTTCCTTTGATCGCTTCCCTTTCCATAACTTATGTTTGCCTATGTTAAAATGACTATAGGCTCCAAAATTTAGTGCGTGTTCCACAAGGATAATATTTAATCAACAGACACTTACACCATGCACTATGGGAAATCAGCAATGCTGTAACGTAACATGACATATGAAGCAATGTAGGGTGATAGTGATAACAGAAGTACTCACTATTTCCAGACAGGAGGGAGCTTCTTAGTTTTCTTGTAATAACGAGCAAGTCGGTGGATTCTGCTCTCAACGAGGATCAACCTGAACTTTGAGTCCTTGTCCTTTCTGTTCCTCTCCAGATGCTTCCTAATCGACACTGCCGTCTTTATCAAATGGTAAAGATCCTCCGGAATCTCTGGCGCAAGTCCTGTTAAATAAACACACACACAATCAACATCTCCTGAAAACAACAACAACAACAACAACAACAACAAATCCAAACACAAACACAAACACAAACACAAACAAAAAGAAAGGAAGGACAGAGAGAGAGAGAGAGAGAGAGAGAGAGAGAGACCGTGAGCTTTGAGGATGCGGAGGATCTTGCTGCCAGTGACGCTCTTCACCTGAGCAATACCGTGAGAGTCTCGGAGAATCACACCAATCTGCGACGGCGTCAAACCCTTCTTCGCGAACTTGCATATATTCTCGTCAACCTAAATCAAATCAAATCAAACGAATCATAAAAATGTGAGCATCCAAATAAACACACATATTTTGAGAAAAATAAAAATAAAAAATAAAAAAAGCGTATGATATTGGAGATAGGTAGATAGATACATCCTGGGCAGAGATCTTGAGCCAGCTAGGAGGGGTCCTCTTGTATGGCAAAGCAGAGGATGATATACCCTTACTGCAACCACAAAGAGAGCATATATAATTGTTAACAAATTGACCGAAAAGAAAAGAAAGAGGTGAGAATGGAAGGGGGCAATACGAACCCACGACTGTGCATACGACCCATGGTGATGGTGATGGTGATGGTTGATTGGTTGTTGTCTTGTGGCCGGCCACTCACTCCAACACTGCCGCGCGCCTTCTGCCCTCCGTTTGCTGCACCTGCTTATGCCCCTTCTAAACCCTGCCTTCTATCTCAGTATCTCACTGCCCTTCCTTACAAAAACACTCGGGAAATTATTGACATTACAATTACAACTATTTTTCCCATTCTAGTCCCAGGTTATGTTCTTGGTTCTTTTAAATAAAGAGGTTTTAATAATTTTTAAATAATATTATTAATTTTTTGTTGAATTTAATTTTATTTTTAATTTTTACTTTAAAACTTAAAATTATTAGATGTTTAATAACTTAACTCACATATCAAATTAAGTGCAAAATATGAGTATCAGAATAACACTAGTAATTTACTCATTCTTTATGTACCGAAAAAACAAAAAATACTTATTCTTTTATAATGTTCCAGAAAGCAAAGGTATGATAGTACCTTAAATATAATAATGTAAATTTTATATGCTCTTTAGTCATGTACAAACCGTACCTTATCCCATGAAAAAGAAAAATTTGTACCTCGAACTTTAGGAAATTCACATTGTTAGAAACCATTGAAATATATTTTAAATTTTAATTCCAATGAATTTTATTTCTAAGCTAAAAATTAGATTTGAGTAAACACTGATCATTTTCTTTTGCTTGAAATATGTCATTTTTTCCATTTTAATATTTTTTTTCACCTAAGAATGATAGTATTTGGGCAGACGTAGTAAAAATAGTTAATTTATAAACAAATTCAAAATTTACTCCTTTTTTTTTTAAAAAAAATTCATATATAGAAATTGATATCTACATCAATATGCTTTTAAATAATTCCTTTTTTTATAGAATATATGTTTAATCCTCACATAAATGGAGATATAATTTACTTTAATTGGCGCGCACCCTAAATTATATGTGATTGTAATGAATAAAATAAGAAATCCCTTACAACCGTGAGTTGAAGAATCAATTCACATTGACATGTTATATCAAAGTTTACTATTGTGTTACGATTTGAATAAAAAAAAAAAAAAAGTGGGATAAAAAAAAACCTACGGTATTCAACCCGAGCGAGATTTCTCATTTTTAAAATTTAAAGCCAGAACAAAGAAACGTGAATACTAAACTACAAAAATAAAGAAAAATTCACTTAAATATAGTTTTAATCCACATTGTTATAGGTCAAATTCACTTTAAGCTAAGCTCACGCTACATTTTTCGCCGATCGAATACACATCGAGACTTTGCTGCATTTTCATAAATATACAGTCAGAACTGTGCGGACGATAGAACCATACAATGTAACAAAGACTCGCACAAATAGCATGGATGAAACAACTCACAAGTCACATGTCACATAACCATAAGCCGAATGTTAATGCGCGCAACCAACACCCGCAGGAGATTAGCTTTAAACAAAAAGAACATTTGAAAAATGATATTTTGTAGTATTCGAATTTTGTAGAATTTAAGCTATCTGAGGTGAATAAGATATTCTATAGACTATATAAAAAGGGGATAGAACATCAGAATAGTAATTGCAAAAGCCCAAAAAAGACAGGCTTGTGATTGACAGAATTAGGTAGAGATGTCTTAGACTCATCAAACCAAAGCCAGTTTCTAATTACGTTACTCAACTCAATGAAAACAAAAATAATTTAGCGTTTAGAATACCCAAACCATGGTTTGAGTTTTTACAAAAACTAAATCAAACACATTGTTTACTTGACTCCGACCAACTCCAAACACTTTCACAGAATAATTTTCTAATACCTCCTTGATGTTCAAATGTTCAAATGTTCAAATCAAACGCCATAAAGAAGTCTATTTCCATACAAGCACAAATATGAATTCCCTCAATTGGGAATAAAAATCTAGCATCTTCAGGAGGAGAATGGCACCTTTTGCTGTGTAACATAAAGTAATAGGATTTTTACCTGTATTCACATCTTCTAAACAATTGCCCACATCCAAATCCAAAAAAACATATAAAAGGATTCGATTTATGATGAATTTCGGCCATAGCTTCTGAGCAAAAGACAAAAGGAAAATCTAATATATCCCTACTTTCGGACAATATTTATATATTAGAGCCAGAATGAACTGAATTGGTAAATAGTAAAAGAGAGGTGTCTCCAGACAGACAAGAAACACGGCCTCATAAAAATGACACAGAAACACTAGGAATGTAAGGCCAAAACATTAGATAAACGCCAAGCGAGAAATTTATAGAAAAATAAACATATCAGCACAGAAACGAAAAATCAGTCAATATCAATCAATAAGTCATAGATTATTTTCATTCGTGTTTAATGAATAACAGAGACATCAACAGATGTTTGGGAAATGTCTATAAGGTGGGTTTAAGTGTCTAGTTCTAACATTCAATTTTTTTTCATTCTGGCATTATAAGTTTAAATGTATCTTATTGGAATTTATCATGACACATACAAGAGTATGTATAAGACTGCCATCTTGAAAGTACAATGTTTCCTAGGCACAAACATAGAGAAATTCAATATCCACGATTTCAAAAACATGACATCAAATAGATCATCATAAGCCTAACCAATAATGACACAGGAGCATGACACCAACATCAGTCACGTGAGAGACACAATACTCCCATTTCAGCATAGCTGCAGAGATTTTACCTCTCATCAGCCTGACTTTGAGGAATACTCTCTTCAGCATCACAAAATATTTCATTCCCCGATAGTAACAGACAATCTGAGATTGACAACACACATTAACAATTCCACATGCAAATCCTCTTTTAACAAAGATCACATTCCAGTCTGACCCAACCATTTAATGGAATATATCAACTCTCATTGACATATACTAGAAATTTCACATTAATTGCTTGGTGCCTCAATTATAATCCTTACTCTCAGGTCCAGCTCTAGCTGATAGTATCTTTCACTCTTTCCTTTTTCTTTACATCACCGGAATTTTGTAAGCCACTTTTTAGCACTAGGTTAAAGAGACTGCAATAAGAATTATAAATATGGGAATAGTATCTTTAGATTAGACCAAACATTCATAGATCATTACAGGACAGAATCACTTCCGCCTTCCTAGCCCAGACTCAATTGTTTAGAAACAGGTATCCATAAAGCCAGTTAGACAGGATAAAAGAACATAGACAGACCTGAATTATTTAAGAAACCAACGTCTAAATTTCATGTTAAGCAATTATATAAAACGGTTAAGTTCCCAAATAAAAAAACGACAATAAAACAAATATTCCAGTAACATTTATCCTAATAGTCCTCAAAATTCAAATGACATAGACCTATGTTTAAGTCAAACCAATCTGCTTTTATGCAATCAACATTCAACTGCCATTGAACTATCAATGATATATACCGTCTTTGTGAATACGACTACCAATTCCAGAGTGACAATATTTCCTAAAAAAAAAAAAAATCTTTCCCATATTAATTTCCCTAACAAAAATAACATTTTCAATATTGAATTGAATTATACGTACTTCTCTCTTCCTTCAACATGTAAAGTCAGATGGAACTGGATAACATTAAGCAAACGGGGGGAAAATGTCTGACAAAGCATTCTTGAAGTATTGAAGTTAGGAATTCGTTTCACACAAGCGAGGAGTCCCACAAGCATGCGGAGATTTGCATAGTACACGAATTGTACATAGCCTAGGGTTTTCTTATTTAGAAAGATTGCACTACCACTCTTGACTGCCTCATTCCCCTTCAATCGAAATTAGACCACAAGTTTGATACAAAATAAAAGGAACCAATGATTAGATACACATATTTGTCCAACCAAGACTCGATCTATTTTAGCCAATAAACAATTACAGCAAATATAGACCACCTCAGATCTCACCATACACATCAATCCAAGCAAATTTGAATCCCTAAAATCACCCACTGTTAGCTACATAATAACATGAATAAGTTTGACGTAAAATTGAAAATGAGCGTAAAATTGAAAATGAGCATAACATGGTTAATCGGTTCGTCCACTAGAGGAAACGGCACGAAGGAAAGGGAAACAAAAAAAAAACAAAAAAAAAAAAAATCAAACGTCACAAAAACTAAAAGAGAAGCAATACGGAAACAGCGGAGAAAGAACCAACACATTTAAAAACAGAAGCAAACCGAATCCATTTGCAACGATCTCATCTATAAGCGAGAAATGTGAGTTTACTTAGCGACCATTCTGGCGATGAAATCCTCGTAACGGATCTTGCCATCGGAGCCAACATCGACCTCCCTGATCCACTCGTCGAACTCGGCGGGCTCGAGCTTCTCGCCGATGCTGGTGAGGATGTGGCGGAGCTCCGTGACGGAGACGAAGCCGGTGTTGTCCTTGTCGAGGACCTTGAAGGCGTCGCGGAGCTGGCGATCGAACGGCTCCGGCTTCATGTGCTTCGCCATCAGATCCAGGAATCGCGGGAAATCGAACGGTGCGGTGAGGTTCTCTTCGGCCACGATGGCTTTGAGTTGGGCCTGGGTCGGGTTACCGCCCAGGGACCGCATAAGGATCCCAAGCTCCGATGGAGCGATCCGGCCATCACCGTCCGTGTCGAACAAAGTGAAAGCTTCCTTCATCGAAGAAACCTGCTCGTCGCTCAGATCCTTACCCATTTTTCCTTTCTCTCTCTCTCTCTCTCGCCTGCAGAGTGAAAATTGAAAATCAAAATGCTCTCCTCCCTCCTCTCACCCTTTCGCTCCTCGGATGCTGATAATGCGTGTTGCTGCTTTCTTCATTTTTTTTTTTTTCAAAATTCATGCACCCCTTGGCTTGACGACGTCGTTTCGTCCACGTTGTTGCTCAAGGTAGTGGACCTACGACGTCGTGTCACATCGAATGGCAAAGCCTTGTTTCCCATTTGGGCCCCAAAGCCCATGAGGATTGGGAAAAGAGTGGGTGATAGTGGGGACTGGCGCAGGTTGCAGGCTCAAAAAAGTTAAACTTTTGCACCTGTTTTCACTGTCTCTCTGGGTAACAATTTTGATTGAAACCAAAAGGACAAAAAAAAAAAAAAAAATATCCTATCACCATTTTTTATTTTTAATATGGAATTTAAGTTTAATATTTTTAGTATTATGAAATTTAGGTAATATTTATAGGAATATAGTGTACAATAAAATCGAAAATTTTAATTTTGGTTGAGGTGAAATCGGAAATGATTTCTATTTGTTGAAATTTTTTATTATAAAATTGAAATTTCTAAATTTTGTTTGTACTAAAATCGGAATTTTTGATTCCTCAAATCCCATATTCAGGTACATTTGTAAACCAAATCCTATATCTAAAAATAAGACCATCTGATCACCTATGTTAAGAAATTACAAATTATATATTAATTGTTTTAATCATTAAAATATTAAATTGTTTAAATTTTAAAACTAATAGATATTTAATCATTTGTCTAATTTTTATATTTAATTTTTTGATAAACAATGGCACCTTAACAATTTTTTTATGTACGAAAAAAATTCTTGTTTTATTTTGGTCTTTTAATACAATTTCATTTGATATTCTAAAATTATTGGTCAAGGAACTTAAAATAACAAAGAAAAAAAATTGGTAGAGAAATAACGAAATATGAAGTTTCAATATACCAAAAAAAGAAATATATACTTTCTCCTATAATGATAAAACAAAAAAGGGAAAAAGTATGTACTTCTCCTTTTTAATTTCATTAATCAATAACAAAAATCAGCTTTAGGTTGCAAGCTTTTTAACATTTCCAGAGATGCAAGATTAGGTTTAGGAATTTCTTTTTGTTAATAATTTTTTAAAAAAAGGCTTATATGAATTATAAGTGTACTGGCTAAGAAATTAATAAAAAAAAATTTTAATTAAAAAAGTTAAATTTTTAAGGAACTTCAAAACTTTTTTTTGATTGATTCCTTAACCAATAATTTTCATACTGGTTAGCAAAACCCTGAAAACAAAATTAGGCTTAGGTATCTTTTAATTTTTCATTTTGATTCAAGTGTAGAAAACAATTTATTATCAACCTAACATAGCTCATTTTTCATGATTTTCATCATTATTGTATCAAAATTCTTTTTTTTTTTTTTGTTTCTTATAGGTATTCTCCACAGAGGTAATTAAGTGCAAGTTTGGTTTTCAGTTTTCGTTTAGTGGAAGGCCTTTTACACGAAGGAGAATGAGTTTATACAGTACCTTGTCATGTTTGGTTTAATTTTGCAGCTACAGTGAACAACTTCTTGTTCGAAAAAAGGCCTTCCATCGGAAGGGAAACCCGAGATGCTTTTCCTTCTCTATTTACGTCCATTTACAAAATTACCATCACTGTCCAACGGCTCTGTTTCAGTCCTTCACTCTCTGTACTCACGTTCACTCTCACGTTCTATCATCTCTTTTCACTCTCACCTCTCTGTGCTCTCATCTCTTTCACTCTCATCTTCACTCTTTCACTCTCTGTGCTCTCCTCTTTCACTCTCATCTTCACTCCCTTGCTGTCGCTAGGCCACATCTCGCCATCGTTGGCTGTGGCTGGTTCTTGTGGATCTCCACGGTCTTGTCGCCGATCTCGCCATGTCATCCTCGATCTCGCTGTCTCTTCCCTGCTCTACCCTGACTTGTGGTCGTCTCACTCCACCGTGTCTTCATCACTCACTGGTAGCTCGTCCACTTCTGCTGTCGTTGCCACCGTCTCCCACATCCCATGCTTTTCTTCCTCTCTACTATTAACCATACTTCTTAAGGTTTATTTTTGAATACTTCCCCTTTGTGCTTCACGATTTTAGACTGAGCACTGTTGTAAATTTTCCTTATCTGACTTATGTCAATGATGCATGCTTATTAGAATCCACTGTAGTTGGGAAGATATGGGCCAATATTACAAGCTTCTATGATCATTGAGTGAAAAGAATAGCTAAACTGTAATTATTGTTTGATTTAACCCTTCTTTGCCTGAGCTTTTTAAGGACTTGATATCGTGATCTAAGACCCAAAGAAAAAATAAGGAAGGATCTTGTGGTCACATATTACAGCATTTGTGTTATGTTTCAAGGATCTTTTTGGTCTTTTTCATGGCAATTAAGCTATTGTTTGGTTTAATTAGACAAGAAAAATTTGATTATGAAATTAATTGTTTGACAATTTATGTATACTGATTGCCTGTAATAAGACTGGTTGGAGTTGGAGTAAAACTGATTTGAGTGGAGTAAACAATTATGCTTTGTTTTTCTTTATATCTTGATGTTGGTTGTTGCTCTGCTTTGTTATTTGCTTTTCAAGTTATATGAAGCATTGAATTACAACTTGCCAAAAAATTACAATCAAAATTATGCCTAAATTTATGTGTATAGGGCTAAATTATGACTTTTATTATCTGTATACATGAGATAAGATGTCAAATTGTATGTTGATTAATTAGTCCAAGGGAAAAGCCCCGTCCCAAGATTAGTCCCTTAATAATGAAAATCGTGGGCCAAAATCAAAGGCCATTTGGGATCAGACAGCAACAAAATTGTTCATTGATACTTGTATGGAACAAGTGACAAAAGGTGAACGCAATGAGCGTACATTATCCAAATAAGTGGGATAGTCTAAGAAAATAATGGATTGTGTGGTACAATCTATTTCAGAATACAACTAGATTAGGGTGGGAAAATGAGAAACACACTTTTATTGCAAATTCAAATTGGTGGAATACAAAGGAACTAGTAAGCATCTATTGTCATTGTTTATATATTTTTTAGCACTTTCAATCAATCTTTTTATGACATTTGAAGTAATCAAAATTTATTTTCATGCAGGAAAATCCTGCTTATGGTAAGTACCGCCATGAGGGACTACCATATGCATGTAAATTGACATATCTTTTTAAAGATAAAATAGCCACAGGTGAGTTTGCTTGGGCACCTTCAAGTAGAGAGTTGTCAGATGGGTATGATGAATATGACCAAAATAATGAAGCGTTTGAGAGTGTTGGTTTGGATAGAAATGAAGGCTCTGGTGATAGTGATGATTCAACTATAGGTGCTAATTTCAATGATAATAGTGTAGGAGCTGGAAACATGAATATAAAAACCTCTCAAGGTGCAGGGAGTGCAAGGAGTGGAGAAAAAAAAAGGGAGGGGAAAGGGCAAGAAAGGATAAAATGGATAATGCTACAATTACAGGAGAACACCTTAAATCCATGACTTCTTAGTTGAGTCTCATGCTGCTGCTATTACTTCTAAGAAGGAAGATTTTTATAGTATTAGTGTAGTAATGGCTGAGCTTCATAATTGCAACCAGTAATGGACAATATTGATTTTTATGCTAGATGTTGTGAGGTACTAATGAAAAAGGAAGCAAGAGCAATGTTTTTGAGCATTCCTAATGAAGACCTGAAGCTTGGTTTTTTGAAGCGAATGGCATATGAAGATAATCCTTATTAGTATAATTAACATGTGTATGATCTATTTAATTATTTTTATTATAGCTTGTTAAGTGTATGACTTATTTGGTTCGTCTTGTACTAAGGTTACGTAAATTAAGTGTTTGACTTATTTAGTTTAGGGTTTATTGTAGCTTGTTACATTATTATTGTATTATGTATTAAGTACTTGACCTTTTAGTTTATGATTTGTTAATATGTATTAAGTACTTGACCTTTTAGTTTATGATTTGTTAACTTATTGTTGTATTAAATATATGACTGGTTATATGAATTAATATTGTCCTTTATACATTTTAATACTTTTATTTATTGTAGATCTTTAGATATAAATGTCACACATATCCTCAAGTGAATGTGATAAAAATTCAAAAGATGAAATTGATTCCAATGAAATAAATGAAATGGTTGGAACTATGGCAGCTATGGCAGGGATTTTAGTTAGAGAATATGCTTTAAAATATTTGTGCAACAGACCATATAGGACAAGTGAACTAACATGGAAATGATACACAATGCTATGAAATGTTTAGGATGGTTAAGCATGTCTTCTCATTGCTTTGTACCGCACTAGTTGAGTGTGGTTTAAAGAGTAATAACCGCATGGGAGTAGAGGAGATGGTTGCCATGTTTTTGTATGTTCTGGGACATAGAGTAGGAAATAGGGTAATCCAAGAAAGGTTCCAACATTCGGGTGAAACAGTTAGTAGACAATTTCATAGAGTTCTTCGTATATGTTTGAAATTATCATTTAATTTAATTAGGCCACAAGATTATAGATTTGAACATGTGCATGAGAAAATTCAACATGATAATCGGTATTGGCCATATTTTAAGGATTGCATAGGGGCAATTAATGGTACTCATGTGCCATGTGTAATGTCTTCTAAAGAGAGTGTAAAATATATTGGTCGAAAGGGATATGCATTACAAAATGTCATGGCTGTTTGTGACTGGGATAAGTGCTTCATATTTGCATTACCTGGGTGGGAAGGATCAGCTCGTGATGCTCGGGTTTTTAGGGATGCTCTGACAAGATCAAAGTATAACTTTCCACATCTTCTTGCAGGTTTGATCTCATTACTATAGTTAATATTCTTAGTTTTGTATATTATGATTTTAATAAGTTGTATTTTGTTTTAGGTAAATATTATTTGGTTGATTTTGGTTATTCAACACCATTGGGCTACTTGGGTCCATATAAATGTGAACGGTATCACCTACCTAAATTTAGGCATGCAGCTAGTTTCAATAATCATAATGAAGTGTTCAATTATTTCCACTCTAGTTTAAGAAGTACCATAGGAAAAACTTTTGGGGTTTGGAAGAATAGATTTGCAATTTTGCACCATATGCCTAATTTTAAATACATGACTCAAGTGGAGATAGTTTGTGGTACAATGGCAATACATAATTTTATTCATAGAAATAGTATCTCAGATATTGAGTTTTGTTGTGTAGAGGAATATGATAATAGTAAGGTAGAAGATCTTAACAATGATGGTAACTTCTTCAGCAGAAATAGATTATGTTTGTGACTGAATTAGAGATGAAATTGTAACTGCCCAAAGTAGGAACTAGTGAATCTTGTTATTTATGACAATATTTATATTTTGGAATACTTGTGCAAATAGTTTGTTTGTATAACTTAAATTAGGAGCATGCAATTATGCCATATTTTTTTGTTGTCTTTACGTCTGTATTTGAATGTAGAAATATAATTATCTCGTAATTTTGTACCTATGAATTATTTTGAATAGAAATACTATCAATATTAATATATAAATCTGTATATAAAATAGAGCTCTTATGATGATATTTCATTTTAAAAACATAATTTTAGGCTAAATTTATTTAAAAATATATAAAAATATTGTATTTAATTAGAATACTGAAATAAAAATTTGTTATTTAAAAATTATAAAAACTAAATGTTGTACTTAATTTATTGGAAATAAAAAAAATTAATAATAATTTAAGAGTTAATTATCCTTTAATATCACACATATTTGAATATACTATAATAATATATCTTCAAATTATATTATGTCCATTTTGGTAATTATACATTCAAAAGTCATTCTATATTAACCTATCCAAACAAAAATACTTCTCTTGAACTTACTTTTCAAATATTCAAATCAAATAGAAATACTTCTTTTAAAAGACATTCTTTCAAAAGTTAAACCAAACGGGCCTTAAGACATAGTTAGGTATTAAATACGAATACATCTTCTACTTGATATTCGAATTATGGTTTAGTATATTTAAGAGATTAACTCTTTCTAATAGACACAACCTCTTATAATTCTATGTATGTTTTCTTATACTATGTTTATACCACCTTTTTACACAAAATCTTAATTTCTGGAAGTCTTACATGGAGTTTTAACTTCTTTAGATTACTTTTTATTATCGATTTTTTTTTATATGTCCCTAGATCATATGTAAAATGTGTATTGATGTGTAACTACAAGAATTTTCAATTATTCATGGAGAAAATGAAAATAATTTTTTAATGAGGAAAGTGAGAATAACACTTTTTTATTTGATAAGGATTTTTTTTCCCAATAATAAAAGTATATTATTCCTTAGAATCTATGGAACAAATTAAATAACATTTTGGTATTGTTTTTCACTGAGTATGGGATGTGGCATGAGTCACTATCCCCTTGCCTTCCTTTAACAATAATGATTGTGTTACTTTATATTGCTTAATATGTAATATTTTAAATACTACTAATACATAGCATTTTTTTTTAAACCATCTTCTAATATATCGTGACCCTACTTCGAACCCCCCCCCCTCCCCCCACAAAAAAAAAAAAAAAGTTAACAATCAAGTGAAAGATCTTCTCATTTTCCTCTGTTGGCAAGGAGAGCTGGCAATGAACTTAAAAGTTAAGCTCGTTCGTCAGTCCTTTTTTCTTTTTTGTTTTTTCTTTTTTCGGACTGACTCGTTATTAAATTAAGTCCTCACCACTGTCAATGTAGCAGTCTAATGGGCCGAGTTGATAGGCTCACCCTGGCCATGTCTATGGGCTTCGCTCACCTGGTCATCATGGAATAAATCATTATGAAGCTTTTGACCAGAAAAACAAATGGTTGTGTAACTATCCATTCATGAACTTGATCAGCATTCTGCAGTAATTTGTCGAATCTTTAGACGCTTCTATGACAGGAAAAAAGTCCCTTGTTCTCATGATACATTTCAGGGAAAGTTTTTTTTTACTATCGTCTCGGATTGATATCCAAACTCATCAATTCTGATGCAGCTTTTTTCAACTCCCGTTTTAATCATCGTCAATTCGTCATAATTTTAAGTCGATTCTTATGATTTCAAACCAAGTTACCAAGGAACAAAATCTTAAAACCCACATAAGGATGTTGTTCGATGGCTTAAATACAAGATAAATTCAACAAAAACCAAAATAGCTACAAACATTAAACTCGTTAATTAGATTTAGACATAAAACAGGCTGCTAAAAAATTTAAAAGAATCGCACATTGCAGTTGTTGAGGTTTTTGTCCCAAAACCGAATTGGCCTGTAGTATAGCATTAGCAGGAAAAGGATAACCGAATTGGCCTGTAGTAGCTATCGAGCAAATAATTTGAACTTGGGTTTGAGGTTTACGTTTCTACCAACAAGATGTAATCCAGCCACAACGTTTGCTTGCCAGGAGTCATCGATGACCTAATTCTTTTATTTTCTTTGGCTTAGTTTGATAATGTTGTAACTTATTCAGAAATACTGAACTCTATAAAAACTATTTTTAAAAATTTATAATAATATTATTTGATAAACTAATATAACAATTATTTTCAATAAAAAATTATAAGAATAATATTTAGTAAATATATTATAATTTTTTAAATAAAATTTAAAATGACTAGAATGAATATATATATTAAAAAAATAATTTCTCTTGAGATTATATTAATTTTTAAGTTTTAAAAAACATAAATAAAAAAACACCACATAATTTTTAAAAATTAGAAGTAAAAATACTACAATTTTTTTTGTTTATCAAACAAAAAATTGGCTTATATACTTTTTACAAACAATAATACCCCCTTAAAATGCATTACCAAATCAAGTCTTTATTTTTGTTTTGCTTGTAGCATATGAAAAGAAGAAATTAGGAGTCTATTTTATTTTTATAATTCATTTTCTATTTTCATTTCCTATTTTTTTTATTATTAGGATTTTAGGATTTTTTCGTTTTTATTTTTTTGTTCATAAATTTCTAAAAATAAAAAACTCAGGGAATAAAAATAAAAAATGAAAGCAAAGATCATACAAACCCCATGTTTTCCTTAAGAAGAAACCAAATTTCACTTTAAAAAAAAGTCACAAAGAAAGGAAAAAATAAACGAATAGCCCTACTAGGAGTCATCATTTGTCTTTTCTCTCCTTAATAATAACACGATCCAAGTTTGCTCTTTTTTTTTTTTTTTGGTTGTTTGTATGTTGTTGTTCTCTTTCCTCCTCTTTCTCCCCTTTTTTTTTCTTCCCTTCTTTCATCGGTGGCTCTCTCTCTCTCTCTCTCTCTCTCTTTTGCAAATTGGTTTTTTTGTTTTTATCGCAACAATCTTAAACAAAATGTCTCAAAAATGAGAGTAGAAACTAGAAAGAAGGACTTCGTTCCCATTCTTTGACTAAAACGGTTAGTTAGAAAACTGTCTTGATCAAATAATGAGAGGATTTGAATTTGTTGAAAATAGAATTGACTATGCTGTATCATTAGTTAGCAACGATATAGTAATTTATTTTAATAATTGTTGACAACTTTAATATATTTTTATTAATCTATTATGTGTTTAATTAGTATATATTAACAGTATAGAAGAGTTTTATATATTCATCAAATTACATAATTGTGTTTGTAAAATTTTTAAAATAGTGAGTAGTTGAGTCAAATATTTTTACTGATGTGATAATACATAATTAGATATTTGTTTAAAATTTTTTTATATTAATAATATATATAAATTAAATCTATATATTATATCTTATTTGTTAATAATATAAAATTTTGATACAAACAATAAATTAAATTTCAAATCACAATAAGAACATAATAACTAAATCTTTAGTTTTGAATTTCGATTAACTGAAGCGAAGTTTTGACCGTGAGTGACTTATGTCTTTTGGTGTTATGTTATGCCATGAGTGAATTATGTGATGCCACCTATTCATGGAATTGGAATAAATTCGTTTAATTGAATTATTAACTATTACAACTACGTTTATTTCAGATTTTAAAAAAATAATTTTAAAATTTAAATTTTTGAAAAAATTGAAAATTAATTTTTTTATAAACTACCTTTTTTATCTTTTAAAAAAAAGTTAAAAATAGATTTATTTAAAATTTTAATTATTTTTAAAAAATTATCTAAATATATAAAAATCAATTTTTTTAATCTAAAAAATTTCAAACAAACCCACCATAATTTTCATTTACATCCTTGTTCAGCATTCTATGTTAGGAAAAATAAATAACTCATTTAGTTGATGTGATTGGAATAAAAGTTCAGATAGTCAAACATGAATTGAAATGAACATTCAATTTAATTATACCAAAGGGGACCTCTTCTCTTCTTACTTCATTATAATGAACCTATAAATATCACTTGATTACAAAACAATTATGTGTTAATGACTTCACTAACAAATACATTAAGAATATGTTTGTTTGGGATAAAAATAAAAAAAAAATTTAATATAAAAGAACTCCATATTTAATTTATTGTTAGATTCCATTCATAAAAAAATTTTCATCATTTTTACTCTTTAACCAAATACATCCTATATATGAACATATTCACACTTGTGATAGTGTTTCCATATGAATAGGAGTTTAACATGAATTAAATATTTTTTTTAGAAAAAATAATATATTTTTTTTATTTTATGTACGAATAGTATGGATACATTTTAATATACAAGGATCATGTCATAATCTTCAACTGGGTGGGTTCTGGATTTTCTCGTTGTAAAAAGAAATGAACTTTAAATATTTACAAAATTATTTTCATAGCAATGTATGTCAACACACCTTAATCAAAGATGGAAATAAATACCGAGAATGGTGGGACGACGATGAGGCAACCATGCGTCAATTTGAGACATCGTTTTCATATTTTTAATGACAGCTGTCTTTTTTAGCAGAAACAAACAAAAAAATGAAAAAAAAATAGCTATTACATTTTTTTTTACCACTAACAAAGTTTTCCTTTTCTTAATAACAATAAACAAGTTAGCACAAGCAAAAAAAATAAAAAATAAAAATAATAATAATAATAAAAAAACATGTGTTTGATTAATGATGCACAGAACCAGCTACCCGAAGTGATATATTTTTGAGCTGAGGTTCGATGGTCCATAGAAATAATATCCTTGTTCACACGTCATCTCTACGCTTTTCTTGCGTAATGTTAACACGGAATTTTTCATTAAAAAGTTACCAGTAAATGTTTTAACAGTATTTATTAAAATAAACAAAAAATAATAATTTTAAATGAATTAAAAATTTTATAACATTTGATATATTAAAATTTTTAAACTACAAAATTTTATGTATATTCTTTTTTAACATTTTTAGATATATATATATATCACATTAATTTAGTATTCTAAAATCTTGTGACATCTGATAAGTTTTTAAGCAATATTAAGTTAATCTTCCAAAAACTTATGATATTAAATAAGTCTTCAAAGAATTTTAAGTAAAATCAAGTTAGTTAATATAACTCATAATCATTACAGTAATAGAGATGAAAGTTAACGACAAGATTAATTTGATACTTTCATTCAAAATATTTGAAAAACTCATTTAATATTAAAAAATTTTAAATAACTAAATTAATGTCACATATATTTTTAGATGACTAAATTAATACTTTAATCAATTTTTAACAA
Organism: Pterocarpus macrocarpus; assembly: GCA_031439585.1. Classification (NCBI taxonomy): domain Eukaryota; kingdom Viridiplantae; phylum Streptophyta; class Magnoliopsida; order Fabales; family Fabaceae; genus Pterocarpus; species Pterocarpus macrocarpus. Next base: position 73,217,355 of record CM062520.1, on the reverse strand, counting down.
GCATTTTTAAGCATTTATGTAAATAAAACTCATTTCATAATAAGATGACATTGTAGTTTTCTTGTTGAAAAACAGAAGAAGGAAATTTCATTCTTCATAAGACGGAATTTGTCATAATAATTTTACTTTTGTAAATGTTTTATAAAATATTTCTTTTGAAAAAAATCATTTATATATATATTATAATTCGCCGGTGTTAACTTTGTTATATTTTCCACATCAAAATAAAAACTTAGTTATATTTTCAAAATTTAAAGAGAATCCAAGACAAAGAAACAGTTATACTTTTGTCCCTTTGCAGAAATTTGTCAAAGAGCATTTTGAAAAAGGTTGGAACGTAGTTGAAAGTTGAAAGTTGAAAACCAAATCAGTAGTCTAATTTATAGCTACTTCAATTTATAATTTACTTAAATTAGTATTATCATGTACAATATCATCATTTTCTTATGAGTCCAGAGTTTTCCTATTTCTAATCCATCCATGGTTAGCTGTAAAGTTATCTAGTTATATATAGCTGCCAAAGTTAGGTTAAAGGTTAGGTTTCCTCACCTTGACATTCTCTTCAATTAAAATTTGAAGTAGCAATAAGAATCCCGGAACTAGAAGGCTACATTTTCCCCCTTTGTGTTTTGTTTTAATAGCAAAACGAGACACATGTGCTGCCAATATTTTTGTTTTGACGGTTGCCATAGCTAGTACTCTTACCAGTCCCCATTTTTTCTTTCCTTCTTTTCTTTTTTATTTTTTTAAGGAAGTGTTTAATATAGGATTTTGCAAACTCGTTTATTCCACTGTTACTACATTGATATATTTGTCATCGGATCATAATTTTGCAAATTTTGTTATGACAAGAAGGTTAAAATAAATGAAAAATTTTCCGATTATTCATTTTTAGTTTAACAAATATAATTTGAAGGAAGAAATTATAAATTTTCTTTAGGAAGCTAAGAATTAAAAAATTAGAAAAGCATTTTTTTTCTCGAAAAAAGTAACTAAACTAAAACAAACCTAAAAAAAAAAAACAATTATTTTCCACCGGTGATAACTTTCAAGTGGCTCCAATTCAAATTGTTTTGGCAAATTCCTTGATATTTTACTGAAAGCACTCCGTAAATAATTTTTGAATTTAATTTTATGAGGACAAAAATAGTAAAGACAATGGTATAAAAAATTTGATTGAAAATGAAATAGTCAAAGGTGGTGGGTCTGCAGTACCCACATAATTTATTAAGGCTTTAATTCCGCAATAGAAAATGTTTTCCCCACTGGTGGCAGCCACCCCCGCTGACTATCATAGTGTTATCTTTAGTCATGATAAAATCCATTTTCCCCCCAAAATATGATCAACTCGGAGTCAAGAGAGGTGCAAATGTGAACCAACCTGCTTTGGCCTGTCAGCAACTCATAAAGTCATATCAATTAATTATGCACCCTCTTTGAAAATGCTTCTCCCTAGCTAGTCTTCCCATCTTCTCCACTATAGTATCCGTCCACTAACTACAAAATCATAGACTAGTAAGTTAGGACCACAAAGAAAGATCAAACAAGGTATCAAGTGCCAACATTATGTAACAGTAGAACCCAAAACCAAAGTTAGGCTCTTTAGGATACTAGCTCACATGCGTGTTTCTCTTTGAGTTTCTGTTTGACAATTTTTTTACTCCAAAATCAGACATGAATTCTGTTTGTTTCCTCCTTTCTTTGTGTCTTTTTGTTGCATTTTCCGTTCTGCAACCGGTTCATGGAAATGCAGAGCTGAGAGCTCTCATGGACTTGAGATCCTCTCTGGACCCAGAGGGCAAGATCCTTAGCTCTTGGACGAGTGATGGTGATCCATGCAGTGGCTTGTTCGAAGGGGTTGCGTGCAACGAGCACAGGAAAGTAGCCAATATTTCATTGCAGGGAAAGGGCCTTTCGGGGTGGGTATCTCCTTCTGTGGCTGAACTAATATGCTTGTCAGGTTTATACCTGCATTACAACAATCTTTCTGGTGAGATACCCCCACAGATTTCAAATCTTACTGATCTGGTCGATCTCTATCTCGACGTGAATACTCTATCTGGATCCATACCTCCTGAGATCGGCAACATGGCTAGTCTCCAAGGTGAGTATATATTATAAATAAATAATATAGTCTTTTGGCATCAAGTTATCCATAATGGTTTAACTTTGCAAAATGGGCTCTTGTGAGTTTAAATTCATGTAGATAGAGAAGGTACCTTACTTGTAGTTGTATAATTGAGGTAGTGCTACATATGATAATTTGAATTCACTTAAATATCATACGTGTTAGCTGCCAATCACTGTTGGTTAAGTTGCTTGGACATTATAGTATTGAGTAAATCCAGCTTGCTACATGGATGTGGTCAATTTTCTCCACTTGATCGCTTTTCTCCTCTTTGGAATAGTACCTATGTTTCAGTAAAGGGAAAAAGAAAAATACTAGACAGCTAGAAACCAAGTAACAAAATGATGTGATATTATTAGTGACTTTTGGATAAATAAGTGGATCATACCACTACATTCCATCCTATCACAAAAAAACTCACAGGAACTGTAAATAACTTCTGCATTCAAAGACAAGCGGAAAAGTTAAATATGATAATTATTAGGTTAGGGGTTTGATCTACGGGAGAACTTGTATTACTACATATGGTGGATAGTGTTAGACATGAAAGATGCTTCAAAATCACACGTGTCCTTATGGAATGAACCCAAATAATTGGTTTTGAAAATTGGTTTAACGGTCTTCAATGAGCCAACTTTGGCTTGAAGTCCATATATTTTTCCAAGTTCACTCGTTCTTTGTACTTTGTAGTGCTGCAGTTAGGCGATAACCAGTTGGTGGGGAATATACCTACACAGATGGGCTCCTTGAAGCAGCTAACCACTCTTGCATTGCAATATAACAAATTAACTGGTCAAATTCCTCTAAGCTTGGGGAACTTGGAGAATTTAAGCAGGCTGAATTTGAGCTTTAACAACTTCAGTGGTACGATTCCTGCAACGCTAGCCCATATTGCACATTTGGAAGTTCTAGACATTCAAAACAATTCTGTATCAGGGATTGTTCCTTCGGGTATGCCTCTATCTTCCTTTCCTTGTAGTAAACTTCGCTTTGAGTTTATACCTTCTAGATATTTCTCTTTGTGCATGTTTAGTGTATCTTCACTGATTAACGTTTTGAAAATGAAAATGAAGCATTGAAGAGACTGGGGGAAGGTTTCCAAAGTGCAAACAACCCAGGTTTATGTGGAGTTGGGTTCTCTACTTTGAAAGCTTGCAACAAAGATCAAGGCTTAAACGTTAACTATATTGATAACTCAGACAGAGATCTATCCAAAAATAGTGATCCTGCAAAGGCTCTCCCTGAGCCTGCAAACGTCCAATTGAATTGTAACCAGAGCCTTTGCTCAAAATCAAGGAGGTTTCCTCAAGCTGTTATCACAGCAGGTGTTATAACTATCACTCTCACATTCTTCAGTGCCGGATTTTTGACTTTTGTCAGATACCGCCGTCAAAAGCAGAGGATTAGGAATACATCAGACTCTTCTGAAGGGAAACTTAGTCCTTACCAGGCTAAAGACTTCTCCAGAAAAAGTCCATCTCCACTTGTTAACCTTGAGTATCGCAATGGATGGGATCCATTGTCTGATGGTCAAAATGCTGGTGGATTATCCAATGAATATCTAAACCAATTCAGGTTTAATGTGGACGAGGTTGAATCTGCAACACAGTACTTTTCGGAAGCCAACCTTTTGAGCAAGAGCAAATTCTCAGCAGTTTATAAAGGAGTTCTCAGAGATGGTTCTCTTGTGGCTATTAGAAGCATTAACGTGACATGCTGCAAAACCGAGGAAGCTGAGTTTGTAAAAGGACTGAGCTTAGTAACCTCACTGAGACATGAAAACCTCGTTAAGCTGAGAGGTTTCTGTTGTTCAAGGAGTAGAGGTGAATGTTTCTTGATCTATGACTTTGCCACCAAGGGTAACCTATCTCTATATCTTGATATGGAAGATGGAAATGGACATGTGCTCGAGTGGTCCAAGAGGGTTTCTATCATCAAGGGCATTGCAAAGGGTTAGTTCTTCCTAATTTCCAGTATTCTTCGCTAAGCAACATACAACACAAAATTATCCAGCAATGTCCTTTCTGCAAATGAATTACAACAGACGGAAAAAAAAAATTTCCAGGAATAATCATTTTGCAGAAAGGACATTGGATTGGAGGAGACTAAGAATTATAATGCAGTCATTCAAACAAATTATATAAATATCACGCTATGATGCATGAGATGCTATCACGCTACTTTAGATAAATATCTATTTCTTCTTTCTGTTTGATAATGGATATACTTTTATGACCAGGTATTGGATATTTACACAACAATGAAGCAAGCAAACCTTCAATAGTGCACCAGAATATATCAGTTGAAAATGTTCTCCTTGACAATCAGTTTAACCCATTGATCATGGATGCTGGGCTCCCTAAACTACTTGCAGATGATGTTGTTTTCTCAGCTCTGAAAGTAAGTGCTGCCATGGGATACCTGGCCCCTGAATACATTACTACTGGACGCTTCACTGAGAAGAGTGACATATACGCATTTGGGGTTATTGTTCTTCAAGTTCTTTCTGGGAAGACAATGATAGGTGGTTCAATACGGATGGCAGTTGAGTCTTTCAGATTTGATGATTTTGTTGACACAAATCTGAGGGGAAGATATTCTAAAGCTGAGGCGGCAGTGCTTTCAAAGCTTGCAACGCTGTGCACCCATGAGCTTCCTGACCAAAGGCCAACCATGGTGGATGTGATTCAGGAGCTGAGCGTGTTTCCTGCTCATTCATGATGATCTACTACTTTCTACCTCTACGGGTATTAAGAGATGTTGAGACATTTCACAATTTCTGGGTTTCATTGTGGCTATTATTTCCATGAGCATATGTAGTATTAGTAACTAAATTAGCAATTACCAAATAATTGTAAATTTGAGTGGATTTGTCTACTGTTTATTACGAACAACTCTGATTGTTGAAGGATATTCTTCAACTGTAAATCTAATGGCTTCCAAGGGTAATAATCTCAGCACAAAACTCGTGATTTATTGTTGAATACCTTGAAAGATATTCTTTTTCTGTTCAGCGTGGAATTCACTTTACAATCAGTCATGTTTAGTCAGACATAAAAAGTTTTAATCATCCCTATTTTTTTTCCTTGGGCCACTCGAGTAGAGTGTCAAGTTTGTGGACATTTTAACGTTATATCGTTTTTCTGCTGCATTATTTGTTATAACCCACGCCACCTAAAGTTACAAATGTACTATTAACAATTGTGTATGGTTTTGAACTTGAAACAACTAGCAAAAGGACAGTCTTGCACGGAAATCAGGTACGAAGATATGGTAAGATATGATTTCTTTCAATTTTTGCCAACACAGAATTGTTCTACGTTGAGGTTCTTGGGTGGAAACAATGACAAACTACCATTACCATAATGAAACTCATTCGGCAAGAAATCCACCAATGGCGTCTTCATTGTTCCCCCGCCCTGGAAGGATTAGGATTACATTAACTCCGCGTTTACAAGCTCTTCACCCACAAAATTGTTCATATTATAAATACTCACCACCTGAACGACACTAGCATTTTAGGCAAAAGCAGTATGCTGTTGATGATCTTGCAGCCATTCATTAGGCCACCAATCTGGTTTACTAGCGACAACATTCACATCCTCTTGTCCTTGTATGGATAAAGCATTGGCCCCCCTAAAGGCCTCCTCTAGCCGCAAGAGCCCCAGTCCCTGACTTCCTATGGCAGTAGTCACTGTACCAGCTTTTTTGCCCGATGCTGTGTTCATTACTTCTGACCCTGGAATGACTTTGTTTTCTAGTTCTGGAATCGCACAAAAGGAATGGCTCAGACTACTACAATATATTTTCATAGATAATACTAAAGAACCCAAATACTACTTGGAGCATTACCTTTCCCATCACTATCGAGAAACCTTAGAGGAACTATGCGCTTCCTAATCACCCCTCTGTGGTGTGTGCGAGCTATGAGTTCTTGCCCCACATAGCAACCTTTGTCAAAGCTAATTGCATTCAGGCCTGCAAGATTATACTCTAGCGGTACTGCCTCACCTGGACATGATCAATTAATCAAGGCAATTGAGACACAGAAAGCATCAAAAGAATTCTAAGATTCATACAAGGAAACAAATATACACCTTTTGGAATCTCGGCCGATCCTTCTGCTACTCCCTGCTCTATTCTCCACAAAAGGTAATTCTGCTCATCCGTTTCTTTGTCAACCTCAACTAGAGGTGCTGAAAGAGGTACATACAAGGAGGAATCTTTTAAACTAGGTAGCAATTGATATGTCACAATAACAATAATATAAAAGATTGCAGTAATAAAAAGCTGGAAATCTTATTAGCAGCAAAGGAGTGGATAACTAACGAGTTATATTTGATGGGAAAATCCCTCTGAAACCAAGACTGACCAATCTGGGATCCTTAAACCATTGCCACCCAATATTACTCCCACGTGACGATGACGTTGCAGCCCGATCCACGCTAGCACCCCAGCCAACAGAGGCCGCTTCTGGTTCTTCAACATGTGAGGACTTCTCACGAAGGCCAGCACCATAACGCTGCCAGCATGAGAAATCTTCTGTGACATTATCAATCTCAACCTTTGACCTCAACCGGTATCTGCAGCACTAAAATGTTAACGTCTCTGCATAAGAACCAAGAAAATGCAAAAAAGAGCAGGAAAAAGAGTAACTGCAATTAAGAAGCACCAAAGCATAAACTTTCAAACTGGAAGTCATGCAACTTTTCTCAAATTAACAACGTTATGTTAGTTCAATCTAACTGACAAAGTCTAATATAATAGAACAGAATTGCAACCCGTAACCAAAGTATTGTGAAATTAATCAATCAACAAATAGAAATCTCTTTACTGTATCCAAGTTATAATCAAAACCTTTCTGACAGAACTTAATTTCCTAAATTTGAATCAAAACCAATCAAGCTACTAATAGCAAGAATCACTGATACAGAACAAATAAAACAAACTCCAATAACAGAATCACAGTAAAAGCTGGATGAGAGGATAACTCACTTCTTGAAGGTTTGCAACAATTCATCCAAAACAGAAGCATCCACGTCGGCAAACAAACCCAGCGGTTCATGGGGATCGGACCCAGGCGCAGTGCCCGTGTCATCAAGTATGGTGTCGGACCTGGGCGGCTTATAGAGAAACAGGTCGTAAAGGAATCTTCCCTGAGGGGTCAAAAACGCAGCGTATATGGGAGGAACCGTGGCAGCAGGCATATTGAGCGTGGGCACGTTTGCGGTTTTGTCACCAACGGGTTCACCGAAGCTGCGTACATCGTTGGTCAATAGCCCCTGAAGGAACTTGAGGGTGTCAGGGCCTCGGAATCGGATAACCCCCCGAGATTTTAGGAGAGACACCACGGGACCGGCATTCAGGAGCTGGGTTTCGCGGTCTTTGGAAAAGTGTTTGCGGGTGGTGTGGTGGATGGCTTTGAAACGGTGAGAAATTGATTTGGTAAATGCCACGCGATTCATGGCTACTAGTGTTTTCGCTGCGTTTTGGGTCGTGGGCCTTGGAGCAGTGAAGTTGAAGAAGAAGAAGAAGAAGAAGAAGAAGGTGATCGGCACAGCACAACACAACAGAAAGCAGGTCTGAGGAGGTTTGGATTTGGAATGGGCGCGTGGTTAGATGGTGGGTTGACACGTAGGGTCAGAGATCGATGGGACGAAAGTCGTATGACGGAATGCGCTAATCTATTCCGACGCTCTGAGCTATAAGGTTCTAGGTAGCCCTTATCCAACGCCGCCACATGATTTTTTTTATTACCCTCCTTTTAAAAGTTATGGTTTTCTGAAATTCCCCTATTGAAGCATGGGGTTAAAAGAAGCTGATAAAATTACATGCGAAATTGCGAATAAAGCAATGACAAGCTAATAATGTGTCTGAGTCTCACAGAAAGGAAATTAGTGCATAGATATTGCCATATTGGCTGAGTTGAATTAGGCCTTTGATATGTCAAGGAGTTAGATGATCCTCGAATCTATGCAATTGAAAATTAAATGTATGGATCAGATTGAAGGATTTTGAAGTTGTCAATATTTGCAAATATGGCCCAATAATTGTTCACACTAAAATATTAGAATTGCAGTGACACCCAAGATTTAGGGTTTTGATTTATTTATAAATTTAAATTTAAATTATTGGATTAATGTTTGTCAAATCACATAATTAACAAAATAATTAGAGAGAAGAAATTTATTATTTCTTCATCTTTACCATTGTATCCCAACCCAGTCTGACCCCGACTCCTAACTTCCCCCTTACAATGGTGCCACCATCCCCATCTTTGCATCATAATGCAGAAAAAACAAACCTAAGTGAACAAAATTCATAATTGAATCTTCATCAAACTTCATCATCAACAACAAAAAGACAAAAGAAGAGATTAAATTGTAGAATCACAAATTGGGAAAATACACACAAAAGAAAGTCCAAAAATAACATTTCCTTGGATATACATTTCCAATTCACTAATTTACAGATCCATTGCATATGCATTGTCCTAATTACAGAAAAATGAGCGGTCTAACAAAAGACCAAACACAAACTGGAAAACTTGAAAAAAAAAAAAAATCATCACCATCCTCATTCGCATCCATAACCTTGTTGAAATTTCAAGTGTGAGTGGTGAAATTCCACATCAATTAAGAATGGACTAAGTAAAAAGTATATAATGTGGAAGATTCATAAACTCATTGCCTTAAGGTTTTGGATCAATATATGTTGTCCGACCCACTATTATGGTCTCTTGCTTTGTCCATTAGTTTAGATCTCCCCGGATTTTGGGCTCCCCTCCCAACAAGTGGTGTCAGAGCCAACGGTATCTGGCTTGATCGAGTATTTGAGTAATGGTGGCCATTGGATCTAGGTGTGGGATCCCTTGTATCGAAAGTCTTCTTGACAAATGTGGAGGTCGGGCGGCATGTTCCATGAAGTACAGCAGTATTAGTGAAGAGAGCATATGTGGCTCTTGTTAACACCATTGAATACACTGAAGGGCTTCCGTTGGGCCTCACACTTGAAGGAGGAGAATATTTGTCACGACCCAACTAGGGCCGTGACCGGCGCTCAGGGAATGCCATTTCCCCAGCAAGCCTACGGAAGAATTTTCCTAAGAAATGGACAGAATTTCCCCGAAAAATTAGACATTTCCCTAAATACAAAAGCTCCAGATACAACTAAGAACATATATAGACCAGCCACAAATCCAGAATACCAACAATATTTAAAATGCAGACTCAGAACCACAAGCATTCTCAGAACGTGCTCAAAATTCATAATATGCAAGACATATATAGGTATAAATACTCTATTCAAAACAAAATCTATTACAATTATATATATATAGCTATATTACAACAGAAGCCAGACCCTGCCTGTGGATTATGGAGCTTAACTAGGAATATTTGCTTATGATTACTCAACTATACATGGATCAAAATATATAGACAACCTGATGGTCCACACTGATTGCATCAAACTCATGGAATTTCTATACCTTTAATTCACTGGGACAAGTCACTTGCAGCTCGTACCTAACTCTGAAATAGAGGGAAAGTGAGGGGTGAGTCGACCGACTCAGTGAGAGATAATATACTTATAACGGGGAGTGGGACAAGTGCAAGCACGAGCTTTTAATAAAATAAATAAAATCAATTAATAATACCCTCATAAAAGATCCATATACAGATGTACATATTCATATGCAAATGATACTCCAAATCCAACATGATACATAAAAACAAAAGAGGGCAACACTAAAATAAAATAAATTAGTAATAAAAATCATCAATAACAAATTAGTACTTCCAAGAATCGGTAATCTAAGTACATTTAACTACATTGTTAAAACTAGTTTTAAAAATACAACAAAACAAATTCTAAAGTTTAGAAGGGGAGGTCTTAATTACAGTCGAGCGAGCGAGCAGGCAGACACGTCTTACCAACGAGCGTCCCCGAAGGATTGACGAGAACAGATATCTCACCAACGGTCCTATGCCGAAGGATCGACAAACAGAGCCAGACATGTGGCCATCACGCCGGGTTAGCAACACTCCTGCTAACTGGGTTGGCCAAACCAAGGTGCACCCAAGGTTAACGTATACTGTCGTTAGCATACAGTTCTGTTAAAGATCCCTCCCATAAAGAAACCATTTATCCAAAGCTTAAGTAGAGTTCTTAAATATTTTATTTCAGAGACTAAATTTATCAGAGCACCAAAGCCCAATAGCGTTGGAATCCTATATAATTCTCAAGCATATCCAGTTGTAGAATCTAACATACAAATTCCAAACCTTTTTAATTATACTAATACTGCTAAACTTAAAACAATTCATGGAAATCAATTTCCAAAACTTACCATAGCAAAATCAGTAATTTCCATTGTCCTAATTCAAAATTCCAACTTGAAACATTAATTGCTAGCAATACATGAAATACTTAATTTAAATGGAAGTATCGGAGAGTAATTTCCTCAAAATACTTGTCCCACCTGTGGATATACAGAACTAGATAACATAATAACAATACAAGCGGCTTTAAAAGGTACGGTTAGTAAACGAGTAGCTATCAAAACATATGTTTATCAATATACAAACCGAAAATAAGTTATAAATATACTATCACTCACAGACTAAACAGAGGAGCGGTCGAAAATTAGTGTCTTGAGACTCGGTCGCTATCCAAGGGAATCCAGCACCAAAAAGTCGCCCTTCACATGCTAATTAACTTGTAGAGGCAGGAATTACCCAAGATATCTCTTTCACTAAAAAGGTATTACATCAATGTTGACTTACGTATAATTATCCTCACCTATGACTACTTGGTTATAATCTTTAATTAAATCAACCACAGCAACTAGAACCAGTCTACATAATTCTACATCTATAACTCATATAATACCACAATTAGCTCTTAAATGACCATCAAGTACTGTGTTTTTATCTTTGAGGAACTAATTAGTATCAATTTTGATTGCATAATTAACATCTAATAACCCAAGTGATGTATCTATATTAGAATTAAATAACCAGTCAAGCAATACAGTATACAATTATAATCATATTAAAAGTGAACAGAATTAACACAACCACAATAGACACAAATTAAAGCCCCTGCTCAGGTAAAAATTACTAATCCATCCCAAATCCATACCAAGGAAGATTCAATTTCACATTAGCAATTTAAATTTTCTCAAACAGCAAAAATAAGACAAAACAAGGTATCCACACCCACTTTAGAGGATGAAAATGAAACATAAAGAGAGATTTACCCAAGAGCTACGATTTGGAGGAAGCAGATCAACTTCCAGCCATGAAAAAAAACGAAAATGAAACGTAAACAGTGCTGCGAAAAGAGGAAACGCAGTGAAGGGAGAAATAGAAGCAGCTGAGGGAGAGAGAGAGAGAGAGAGAGAAAGACCACCAAAGAGAGAGAGAGAAACAGATCACGACGGAGAAAGGGAGAGAAGGCAGTGGCGAGGGCCTAAGAAAGGGATGAGACGGCAAGTGAGAAAGAGAGGTGGTGAATGGAAATGAAAGAAAGTAATCGAGAAGGAGAACAAAATGAAAGAAATGGAGCGCCTGGAACATTGGTCTGAAGTGAAGGTGGAGGGTGAGAGAGGTCTATGGTGCACCATATCACTTATGGTGCATCATGGTCCTCATCCCTTTTTTTTTTTTTTTAAACAAACCCTTCAAAAATGCTATTTCACAATTTTAATTTCTCTATCACTATATTCCTAAAAATAATTAAAGGAAATTCCCAAAGCATAAGCTATGAAATTTTATTTTTATTTATTTATTTATTTATTTTAGTTCCCAATTATACACATTTTATTTTAAACAGGATATCACAATATTAGAATTTCAAGTGTGAATGGTGAAATCCCACATTGGTTAAGAATGGATTAAGTGAAGAGTATATAATCTGGAGGATTCATAGACTTGTTGCCTTAAAGTTTGGGGTCAAGATATGACGTTCGACCCACTATTGCAGTCTCTTGCTTGGTCCATTAGTTTAGATCACTCTGAATTTTGAGCTCCCTTCCCAACAAATCCACATCATTTTTCACCATTACCATCAATGACAACGAGACTGAAGCAGACCCAGGATCGAGAAAAAAGTAGAAAAGAGCGGACTACATACATTCACTATCCTTGGAGTTCCAAACATTGAGGAGTAAGTCCAAGAGGAAGCAATCCAGGCTTGGCGACTGTGATGATGGTGTTGATGGTGACAAAGCAATGTCATAGTGATAGAACTCGGTGGCAGTTGATGGTGTTGCAGTGGCATTGAGTTGCTGGGCAACAAGTCTGTGGCGGCGGTAGGTTTGGTTTGTTGGGGCTGCTTTGATGGTGGTGGTTCACGATGGTGGTGGGTAGGTCGCGGTTATGAAGGGCAATTCATGATTGAGGACAATGGTGGCTGCAGGTGGTGGTGTTGATTGGTTGTGGTGGGGATGGTAGCTCTAGCTACCTATGACTTCTTTGCTGTTTCAGAATCTAATTGCTTTGGTGGTGGGTTTTTGATTTAGGGGTGTAAGGATTATCCAAACTCCTTACCACTAGACCAATCCTAGTGGCTTAGGGAATTGGGTTTTTGATTTGTCTTTGTTTTGGGTGACAGCGATGGTAGTTTGGCTATGTTAGAAGGAGGATTTGGTGTGGTTGTTAATGGCTGAGAAGCGCAATGATGGTTGTTTGGGAATGTTAATGTCGGTGTAGAAGTGGGAGGCGGAGGTGAGTGGGTAGAGCTAGAAAGGGAAAGGGAGGGTAGAAAGGAAAATTAAATTTAAAAATTATAATTTAATTATTTTTTGGGTTATTAAGTTATTTTTATATTAAACAAAATTATAATTCAAATCAATCTCAACCTTTGATTGCTAAATTTAATGGCTAAAATTTAAGGATTAATGTTCCTTGGCACATAAAGACTACCTAAGAATTCTTCTAAATTCATTAACAGACACTAAAAAACACATTTTTAACTTTTTGCGGGCTGGTCCTTCAATTGTCTTTGACTTATACAATTCTCCCAGGACCATGAAACTTACAAACTCAACGCAGCCCACTATAGAACGCGCCGTTGAGCTAAAGGGTATTTCAGATGATCATACATGTTAGCCTTGTAAATACGATTGGACTGAAATGAAATGGAACGGTTTATTTTTTATTTTTTAATATATTTTTGGTCCGAGAAAGGGAACGAATATCTTAACATAATAATTTTTTATTGGTGATGGGCTGAAATGAAATGGAAGGACTATTGTAATCACGTTTGCAGTTTAATCGGGCGAAAAGTAAGGACCATGGATAATCTACAGTTTCGTAGCTTTTGGAATAAAACATCTTTTCAAGACAAAATTAGAGTTGACCCAAAAAAATAAACAAAATTTTTTTAAAAAATAAATAAAACACCTTTTCTTGTCGTTTTTGTCGTTTGGTACGTAAAATTACAACTAATGTGGAGTAAAATTAAAATTTTAAATGATATAAATACTCATTATAAGAAAATGAAAATGTTAACTTCTGTCGTCCCATATAATGTTTGAATTTAGTTTTTTATGACTTAATTAATAACCAAATTCTTTTTAGATAGCACAAACTATTTCCTTCTTTTTAATTTATCTGTCTCTTTGAATAATTTAGTTTATTCATAAATTAATATATCTGAATACAAAAAATTATTCAAATAAACAGATAAATTAAAATAAAAAAAATACTTATTTACTAGAAAGAATTAAGATGTATTCAATTATCGAATGATGATATTTTATAATATATTTTTTAATCAATAAAAATTTAAATTAAGAAAAAGATTCATTCTACTATAGAGATAGGCATACCTCTTAGCTAAATTATTATATTTATAGAGACACTTACAATTAACTCTGCACAACAAGGAACAATTCATTAAATTTGGTTATTAAAGACAAACGAAAAGATCAGTGGTCCATTTGGGAAGTGAAATGGATGAAGTACATAGGTAGACCAAGTTATTCAATCTTGACTGAACAATTTAGTAGTAAGGTTTGCTACACGAAACGTAGAAAAGTAAGAAATTGAATTCGTTCCCGCAAACGCAGTGACGTCTCTCATCTTTGTTTCTGTTTCTCCTGAATTTTGTCAGGAAACGCGCCACGGTCACACAAGACACAACAATGTGATTCGGCAAAGAGTGAAAAAGATACATCCTAGGCATGGACACGTTATCACTTATCACCCACAAATAAGCTGGAAGTGAGCTCAGTTGGTTTGACTATACATCTTCCTCCCTGTCTCCAAGCTCATATTGGCAGGCAAGGAAAGGCCCTTGATGATACGGCTATCATCATGTTTTATTTTTATTATTTTTCATTTTGTTTGATTGATCTTTGGTATCCATCGTGTATATATATAGGCCATTGGAGGAACGTGTTCTCAAAATGATTGCAGCGTTGATTATACCGCATGCCCCACTTCTTATAAGTTGCTTGAATGATAATATTCTTTGCGGAACCGTAAAGGCTTCTCAATTTGTTGGTTAATTAATTTTAATTTCAACTTAGGCGTCGTTTTTGCTCGTTTATAAGGAGACGAACAAAACACAAGCTTCTAACAGAAGTCTATGAACTATGAATGATTTTCAGCTCGCTTATCATGTGAACGAATATACGGTACGTGCTGATGAAGCTTGTCACAAGTTTGTAATGATAATTGGGTCGCTCAAGAGTTGCTTTTATCAAAGCCTTCGATGCTGAAATTATCGCTGTTGTGTTCTTTGATTGAAAGATTTCTTTCTTTCTCTTTTTTTTTTTTTTTTTTCAATCCTCTTCTGTAGAGTTTTTTTTAATCCGTCTCTCTCTCTCTCAAACCAGATACCCTACAGACATTATTTGTTAATTTAAAGAAGAAATACTTTCAATAATATTTTATTTATGACTCGCTATCAATGCTCCAATTCTTGTTCATAAAATAATTAGAAAATTTACCAATGATAGGAGAACATGAAGAAAGAATAGTTTTTAATATTCTTGATATATTCTGTTGTATATATATATATTTATTATATTAACAGTAATAAGGTTTGATATTTTTCTATATATTAAAGAATTTTATTAATAATTCTCTTAATATTCAATAAAAAATTTGAAAAAAATATATTTAACATTTGAGAACGCAAAAATTATTTATTATTTCTACATGTAGTAATTGAATAGGAAAATTAGTTAAGAGAATTTCAAGTTATTCAATAACACTACTTCATGAATAAAAATATTAGATAACAGGCTCGTTGTTACTGTTGGGGTAGTTGGTGGCGGCGTATAAAATGTAATATTCTCTCCATTTCAAACTTCAATTAAATTAGTATATTATTGAATTAATATATCTATCAATTTGATTAAAGTAGTTATTTTGAAATGAAAGAAGTAGAAATCATGTAATTTTTTTATGCTTTTTGCACTGATCATTGTGTAAATTTTATTTACACACGTTGTGTATATTAATTTTTTTGGATAAATGTATGCATATTAAATTAATTAACAGTTAATATATTGTTGTTTTATATTAAATAATTGCATATCTTTTTGTACGATAAAATATACTCCATCCAGTTCACAATACTTATCAATTTGGATAAAAAAATTTTGGTTTAGAAATTATTGTTATTCTCACATATATAGTTGTCAATTTAGATAAAATTTTTTAGTTCATAATAGTTGTTATTCTCATATATCAATGTAATATTTATTATTAATTTTTCAATTTTATCATTCATCTTCATTGGTTAAAAAAAGTGACTACTTTCCACACATAATAATATATCTTGGGTAAAATATTAAGGAATCATATTTTTCAACGGACAATAAAATTTAATAAGGGTATTTTCATAAACTTATATTATAATTATTTATTAATTATAAATTTCTTAATCTATGTAAAAATAATCAAATTGATAACTATTGTGAATCGAAAGAAATTGATTTTTCAATCTTACCTTTTATCTTTATTAGTTGACAGATGTAGTTATTTTCTACCATATAATAATACATTTTGGATAGAATATTAAGAAGTCATATTTTTTATCACATAATAAAATTTAATAAAGGTATTTTAATAAATTTATATTATAATTATGTATTAATTTTAAGTTTTTTTTAATTTTTATAAAAATGGTCAAATTGATAGTTATTTTAAATTGAAGAGAATATTAATGAAATTATAAATGATCTCTTAATGAAAGAATTTAAATTTTAATATTAAATAAGTGAAAAGTCAATCACATGCTGCGTTTGCATACACATAAATTTCTGCAAATATAGAATAGAAGCGCCCCCTTAAAATGATATGAGAAGAGCAATGGTCCACGTACGATGGGATACAACCGTGCCCGGCCAGTCAACTGATTATGAGAAGCCAAGTGCTGACGTTAATTAACTTAACATGTTAACATCTGACCCTGGACTCTGAATGTGGCCGATGTTGCTGGTTTTGTGGAGTGACCGTGACTTAGCGTGGCATGCAAGCCAAAATTGACCCCATTCTTTCTTCCGTTTGGCCAAATCTAAAATGACCAAAAATGGTAGGGTCGCGCAATTCTGGGTTCAGTGGTGGGGTGGTGGGAACTAGGGATTTAAGGGACAAAGCTGAAAAATCAGCTATTTCTTAACTTGGCAAATATGCTAAATGCTTTGAATTGGAGTTGGATCCTTATCATCCATCATCTATTCCGTAGTTTATAATTACGGATGCAGTGACCTCAGAACCCCCTGTGACTAGTATTTCTTCCGGAACGAACCTTAACAGTCTCTACTTTGACCATTTTCCTTGACTTTTCCACTCCAGCGTCCAGGTCCTAGTACTTTTCATGTTTAGCCCTTGTCCTTTGCATTAACCTTTTTCTTTTATTTTAATTTAAATCGTTTAAGGTTGCAAAGATCCACCGACTTGCCCAGTTTAATCACTCCCAAGTCATTCCTTAAAGTAAACTCCTTCCATTAACGTGAATGAAACCATACGATAAATCATAAAATGTTTATTTACATTACAGAAAAAACACCAGCAAAAGTTTCTTCGCAATAACAATAATCGTTCATTAGGATACTCGTCAAATCATCAAACTGATAGAATTAATTTTGTAGTGTCAAATTTATTTTTAAAATCTGACATTTACATTTAAAATCTAAATTAGATATCCAAAATCTTGTCAGAATTTAGCGTTAGTTATCGATAAAATAAACTGATAAAAGAGCGGTCACAGTCATTAGACATAAATATAAACACGGGAAGCATTGATATTTTGAGGCACTTGGATATTTTATGATATTTTGTGCCACTAGCCAACTACCGGGGTGGCGTTGGCCCGCAAGCATTTGCAAATTGCAACTACAACGAAAAGGTGTCTACCACTAATATCCAAAACCAGCAACATCGAGGGAATGAAAAAGATGGGTTCTGAGTGCTTTGCCTTTATTGCAATTGTCATACCTTGGAGGGGAGCATCAACTTAATTTCCACCTTTGATTAATAAGGAAAGCACCTAGAAAACGAGGTGCGAGTGTAACAACAAAGCGCAGTTACTCTTCTCCTTAAAATAAAAAATATAAAAGCCCCACTGCTATCGTAATGCAAGACGTTAGAGTGGCGCAGGATGCAAATGTCAACGGTCGTTGTCTCTAGTCTCTACACCCATCTTCCCCCCTCATAAATTGTACCCACAACTTCTATTCTTCTTTCCCAACCACGGAACTAACAACCAAACTCATAACCTCAGATACTATACAGACAGACAGAAAGAAACACACGCACACAACAAAGAAGAAAATGAAACTAGCTTGGTCCCCAGAGAGAGCATCTAATGCATACATCGACACAGTTAAATCTGTAAGCACTAACAGTATAATCAACCTCTTCTCTTCACTTCTTTCTCAACTTGTGTTCTACTTTCTTATCCAATAGTGGTTGCTAACTTTTCCTCTGCTTGCAGTGCCAGCTTTACCGTGAATCAGGGGTGGCGGAGATGGTTTCCGCCATGGCCGCAGGGTGGGACGCGCAACTCATCGTGGAGACATGGTCACAGGGAGGTGTCATCCCCACCAGCGTGGGTTTAGCCATAGCGAGGCGACACACCGGAGGAAGACACGTGTGCATAGTTCCCGATGAACGGTCAAGATCAGAGTATGCTGCGAGCATGGGGAAGGCAGGGATATCGCCGGAGATCGTGGTGGGGGAGCCGGAGGAGGTGATGGGGGGATTGGTGGGGATAGACTTCTTGGTGGTGGATTCACGGCGGAAGGATTTCCCCCGAGTGCTGAGGCTCGCCAAGTTGAGCACCAAGGGTGCTGTGCTCTTGTGCAAGAACGCTAAGACGGGTTCCTCCTTCAAGTGGAGGAGCGTGCTGGGGCAAGGATCAAGCCGTGTTGTTCGTGCGGTTTTTCTTCCCGTGGGGAAGGGGCTTGACATGGCACATGTCTCCGCCGCCTCCACCACCACCGGGGGTAATTCGGTCAATTCAGGAGTCAAGGCTGGTGGTAAGAGATGGATTAAGCATGTTGATCAACGTTCAGGGGACGTCCACTATATTCGAAGATGAATGAATGAATTCATGTCTCAACTCAAGCAACTTGATTTGTAAATACAGTATGAAATATGAATGTAGTGTATCACAGATAGGTCAATTGATTGTTGCTGGCTAACTCTTAGTAACACTACCTCTCATGTTGGTAAATAACAAGAGAGGATCCGGAACCACCAATCATAAATCATTCCTTTTGGTTTATTTATTTATTTATTTATTTTGAATGAGTCAAACCTTCATTGCTCCTCTTGTTTTCTTTCCCATTTTTGTGCAATTACTTATGATGCATTTTCCTTTTTAGTGAATTTCTACCTTCAGTAGTTGATCCGTAACACCATAATCGAGGCATGCCCCTGCAATCCAGAGGGAAAACTTCATACAATAACATGTGTTGAAGTTTGAAGCAAGTTCTCAAAGTGCTGTTGAAAGCTCAACATTCAATCACTTCTGAGATCCTTCCAACATGGTGGCAGTTGGGCTATGCTTCTCGAACTCCAGGTTGTGTACTCAAACCATTCGTCTGATGTGCATCAGAGCATTTGTGCTTCCGTGGCTGCAGCACTGAGAAAACACTACAATTGAAAATGGACACAACTAATAAGTCGACAATAGCATATTTAATTATGAATCTCAAGTAACCGATAGTGGTGAATTTACTAAAAAGTGTGAAGTCTAACGAAAACAACATGTTAGTTCCAACTATTTTAACTTCTTCTAAATGCTTTTTCTGAAAGCACCTTCTAGCTTTCAAGGATTTTCTTCAGTACTATAGCAGCCATTCAAAGATGCACATTGGATAACAAGTGCCATGTGCATGTCCTTCGCCAATAGAAGCTTCAAAGAAAAATAGCACACAAAATAAGAAACTGTATTCAACCAGAAGAATTAGAAAATATAAAAATTGAAGTGCTCTCACAACCTTGCAATTTTCTTCTTTTGCTCTTCCGAGGCAGATGGTGGGACATAGATGCAACATCAGTGGTTGCCCATATCTTGTCATTAATAAACAGAGAAAAGGCACCATGCTAAGTAAAGGTAATTTTCAGGCAAAAGTGTAAAACAAGAACAGAGAATAAACTGAAATCTAATTTTATCAAACAGGGGAGGAGGGGCAGAGTCATAACTCAAGGCTTAACATTCAAAGTACACATCATATTCTAGATGATTCTGACCTGGAGGGATGAAGGACGACAATATGTTTTTAAAGAGAATTATCTGTATGCTTACAAAGTCTCACATAATTCATTCCACACAAAACAAAATAAATCTTGGACAGTGGTCACCATGCTATATCTTCACCTCTCCTCTCATTAATCCCTAGCAAGATCCAAACAAGTGTACCATGGGTTCAGTGTAACTACCAGGATATGGCTGTACGGCGGTGCATGCTATGGTACCATAGCAAAAATGTGCCTTTTTTGCATTTTTGTGATGAACGGTGAGGATCGTGTCATAGATTGTGAGGTGCATCAATGCACTAATCACTTATGATGCACTATAATAATATCTAATTTTATAAAAATTTAAAAATATAATTAAATATATTTTAAAAATTAATTATCATATACTGACAGTATAAAATTATATTTATAATTTTATACTGTCAGTATAATAAAAAAATTTTATCAGTATAATTTTAATTATCATACATTAACACAGAAAATTATCTTGTGATAAAATAATTTTATACTGTCAATATAATCAAAAAATTTTATCAGTATAATTTTAATTATCATACATTGACACTGTCAATATAATTTTATACTGTCAGTATATGATAATTAATTTTTAAAATATATTTAATTATATTTTTAAATTTTCTTAAAATTAGATATTATTATAATATATCATAGGTAATTGGTGCATTAATGCACCTCACAATCTATGGCACGATCCTCACCGTTCATCACAAAAAATGCACAAAATGTACACTTTTATCAAGGTACCATATAATTCACCACGGCTGTAATGCAAACAACAATCACTATATAGCAACCAAATCAGCTATAAAGAATCAGAGATTGAATATTGGTACAGAAAGGAAAATTGCAGTGACCCAAGTTACAAACTACTTCTCTCCATGTGAAGATAGCTTTTCTAACTGCTCAAAGAATCACAAAAATAGTCAGCGTCAACTCTTTTAATTTGATTTACCGATTTTTAGCTAACTAGCCGCTCCAATTCTCATCACTAGAGAAGAATAATAAGCAATACGATCCTCTGGAGCTGTCAGTTTAGGAAAGTATAAGCTGCACTTCTCTATTCAACATTACTATCCAGAAACTGCCTTCTGTGGCTAAAATCCTCATTATAACGTCTTTAAGGTGCCAATACACTCTTTTATTTTTGACTAATAATTACTTTTTGGTAGAAAAGGTCAAAATGAGATATTGGAAAACAAGACTTTTCCAGACGTGCGTAGCAAGGATAACTGTAAAGGACCAAAGATTATATTTTAAAAAAAGAAAACAAACCATTGTTGGACCTGAAGTTTGTATTTGACAATAGCGTCTGATGCTAAAACATAACATAATCAATTTTAGTAAAAGAAGTTTTATATACGAAAATTTCCTATATTACTTGAAGTTCCTCAATGTTAGCCCTGCGAAAAAGAAAATGGTAGATAATAAAACTACAAACTTTGGTGTTCTCTTTTTTGGACGAAGAAATCATAAGCTGCTCATCCTTGCTAATACGATTTTTCTTTGCACACGACCAAACAAAATCTTACGGAAAGAGAAAGTGGTGATCGTACTAGAGTAGGATCGAAATTGGAAGAGGTGAAAAAAATGACTAGTCAAGATGTGCTATAAGGAACTTAAGCACAACACAAGTTAATATGCAAATACATTAATAGAAACACCTGCACATCACAAATAGTCAAATAAAATAACAATATTGTGAGGGTTATGCAAACAGAATCAGCAAAATCACCCGATTCTCTAACAACGCTATCACGAGAAAAGATAAAATTGTAAGAAACCTTTTGCATAATTAATTCTGTACCTGACCCCGTTACTTAGCCAATATGAATTTCTAGCAGAGGCGCGTCTCCACCTTGGTGTTCACTGTTCAATCGGCAGTTATCACAAGCAGTGCTATTAAGCACCAGATAAGTGACATAAAATGAAAAGGACAGGAGAAAGAAACAAAAGGGAATAACCATATCCATGACAATAAGATACTGGAAATACTGCCAAAACCATCCTTTATTCACATTTTTACCCCAAGGTCCAGCACCCACTCCACTTGTCACAAAGATTACTCACGGTAAAATATAGATTTTAGTTAGTTTTTTTTTTTTTTTCTTCTTTTCCTTTGGACTTAAGCCAAGCAAGCAGAGTGAGTAAAGCATCGAATTCCCAGAATAATCCCTAATAGGCTTGTGGTCTAACCGGTATATGAGGTCCTTAACAACGGAGTGTGTGAGGCAGGCAAGAGAGAATATGCTTGGCTTTGAAGAGGGATCATAGGGGTTGCTGGATGATATCTTCGATCAGAATATTAAAAGTAAGCATTGTAGTGGAAGGCGATTCATTGTAGCTGTTTAATGGGTAATACAAGAGAAAAGATATTTAGTATGGAGATATTATTGTCGAATTAGTGCGAATGACATTTCTTGATTTCAGTTAAGCATTTTAGTTTTTTCAGTTCAAATTTTTTTTTAAATGTAAAATTGTGTAAATTAAAATGCAATCAACTGCTGATGATGTTTCGTAACATTTCATACTAACTTATTTGATACTGTATAGCGGTTCTCATCATTCAAAAGTCCCCTATAATTAAGGTTAGCTAATTATCTTTGAGCTTGTATGCCTTTGCATGGATTCAGCCCAATTGTGATGGTCCACAAGCCTGCAGTTTACAAGTCAGCAAAACTGGTTTAATGAGCTTTAAGTTAGTGAGTTTGAGGGTTTCAAATATGCTTAAAATTAAGCCCTACTCCTTAGCCTTATTATTAGGATAGTTAATGTGCTTGAGAGATGTATAGAAATGATTGAACTTGAAAGTATGGTCTTATCAAATATCAAAATGATATTTCTTACAATTTCATGGTCCGCTTGAAAATTATGTCACTTTGATTATTAGCCGTTCAGCATTTATTTTATGACTGAATTGTTTTTAGAGTGAGGTAGCTGTTTGTTCATATCAATCGAGATATTTCGAAAATTTGCTTGAATAGGTGTTTCAACGCAATGCATCCAAATAGGCGTGTTAATGAGGAGCTGATTTGAGAAGCACCTAAATAGGTGTGTTCATGTGAGACATTTTTTCATTCTCTATGAAGTAAAAAAATTTTATTCTATAGAGTAATCTTGACCCTTAATTTTAGAAGTGCAAGAGAAAGAAAAAAAAAAAACAGAAAAGATTTAAATATGGAAAGAGGTAGTGGAGTAAAAACAAATTTTCTTCCATGGAGCAAATAAGAATTTTCCGTGTTAATGTATGCCCCTATATAAATGTGTTAATGACAAACCAATTGAAATATGCCATTTGTTAATGCAATGGGCATAAATAGGTGTATCGATTTTTTTTTTGGATGATAATAGATGTAAGGATAATATTATGCTTGCCACTGAGGCTTCAGCCTAATGGTATCGAACTTAAGCCACCGTCGAAGGTGGGGCAGTTCGATCTCCCTCTCCCCAATTCCCAATCCCCAATCCCCTTAGGAAAAATTTCAAACAGCCAAAATGGATGTAATAGCTTGCCTTTGTCACAAAAAAAAGGATGATATTATGCCCGAGTTAATGATGGGGGGACGCATTTTTTGCGATATATTATGCAACGCATATAAAAAAAGCGAGTAAAATGATAAAAATATTTGGATAGTGGATCCAATATGATCATTATTACTTTTGTTCAATTTTTTTTTTCCAAAAAATTATAAGCATATTATTAAAAAATACTGGTAAATTACATACATAGTGGTAACTTTCTAGAGAAGAAAAAACTAACAAAAAACTCTTACTTACCAGCTTATTGCTGAAAATACTAATAAGTAACTCTTACTTACCAACGTTTTATTTATTAGCATTTTCAGCGATACGCTAATAACTTTCTAGATTAAAAAAAAAATTGTCAAAAAACTCTTACATATTAACATATTGTTAAAAATGCTGATAAGTAACTCTTATTTATCAATATTTTCAGCAATATGCTAGCAATTTTTTAGACAAAAAAAATTCTAACAAAAAGAATAATAATTGTGTAAAATCAATCATCTAAACATTTTTTTTTTCACTTTTTCCGTATATATTACGAATTTACGTGTCACCAAATATTATTCTATTAATAAATATAGATATAGATTTATAAGGAATACTACTCCACTCACTATCTTTCAAAATTGATTCGTATGAAATTTACTGCCGTATACCTCAAAAGCAAGAAGGCAGGAATCAACTCGAGGTGGCAAAGCACAACTCGTATTTTTTGATAAAGTAGGTTGATATTGTTAACTCACTAAAAAAAAAAAATTTGATCCACATAACCAGCAAAATTTGCGGGTTGAAATGGGGTGAGGCGAGTTTGGTCCATGGGTCATCTCTTTTTGTTTTTTCTAATTTCTTTTTATAAAATACACTCAGTTGAATATATTTATTTTTTATGAATTATATTATTAATTATAAATTTATACTTAATTATGGATATGATTAATTTATGAAATGTGAATTTTTTAACGTATTTAGGCTTGAATATTAGTTAATGAACTTCTCTATTATGATTGTTTTAGTTTAAAGATGTGATTTTTATTAAAAATAACTGTAACAGCTAAATATATATTATATCTATGAATAATTTGATATTGAATTAGGTAATTAAGAATTTTTTAAAAATTTATATAAATGTTATTTTATTATATTTAATTAAAAATTTGTTTATTTTTTAAGAAATAAATAAATTAATTTATATAAAAAAAATTCTTTATTTTTTATTTTTTTTTTTGATCAATCTATCCACCTATATATAAAAAAAAAGACAAATTATCATATTTAACTTATATTATTATGGTGAGTTAGTAAATTTCGCTCGACATAAAAACTACTTCATCGAAGGCAGTGGAGCAGGCAGGTTAGCCTGTCTGCTATCTCTAGAATCAACGGAGAGTGCGTTGGTGTGAACGGTTGGGCCCATCGGCGGTTCAGCAGCGTCGTCATCCAACGGTCCACTCCGCTTCCGGATGAAGCATACTTTTCATCGCCCACTCTGCTCCGCCCCCGACCCGACCGCTTACCCATTTGGAGCTCCTTCCATCTTCGGACTATTCAACACCAACACAACACGCGTTATCATTCCTCCCTTTCTCTTTCAATTTGATCAATCAATTTAATCCCATTTCCTTATCATCATTTACCAATAATTCTTACTTTTCTAAATCAAATATTTAAACCCTCTCTTAACTTAAATCTTTTTCTTTCTCTCTTCTTGGTCTTGGCGTTGGCGTTGGCGTTGGCGTTGGAGTTCCTTCATCTTCATGCGCTTTTTGCTTCCCCTATAGATTAATCGACGATCTCTACTTCTAAGCCGATCAATCAGTATTCAGTAATCAGAAGGCAGCAGAGCAGAGCAGAACAGCATGTCTATGTCGGATTCTGATTCGTCATCTTCTTATGGCGCTGAATACAAAAACTTCAAGCAAATTAGCCGCGAGCGTAAGTCCCTTTCCCTTGATTTTGTTTATTCGTTTCATGTTAATTCAATTCGCGATCCTTTTCGCTTAACGCTGTCGACTACCTCAACTACCATATCATCTACTACAAAACTTCCCTGTTAGTTGCAACTTGTTCTGTTCCGTTACTGGTTGTTCATTTCTGCCTTTTGGAGTCACAGTTGCAATCCAACCTTACCATTATTTTGATATTGCTCATAGCGTCCTATTTATACCGTTTATTCACTTTCTTCGATTCTCAGTTTCTGAGTGTGAGGGTTTATCTTTAGCGCATGAGCTGATAGACAAGTACGTTAAGGCGACACAGCTGGCGCAGTCAAAACATGCACTCGCGCTGGCGCTTCCTCCTCTGTCATTTCAGTGGTTTCCACTCTGTCCCTTGAGTTTTGAAGGACTTTTTTTTTTTTTTTTTGGGTGTTTTACAATGTATGCCATTGCTTTGTGCTTATGGTTGGAGAGGAATGATACAGTTTTCACGATGATTTTCTTTTCCCCCTTATGATGCTCAGCTAATGGTTATTTTAGGGGGATCTTTCTAGCAGACATGTACTAGAGAGACTGATAAACTTCGCTTAGTTTATGTGTCTTCTTGTTTGCTCAGACCTTTTATTTTATTTTTTTTTCACCTCCCTTGAGTTGGTTATCTTATCATACCCACTGCTCTTGTACTTCTTTTCTTGTCTAATAGTATCTCTTCTTTTGTCCGTCTAACAAGCAATTAAAAGAAGGAAAGTACATGATCGATGAAATAGCTTCAGCTCATTTAATAGTTCTTCAAGTGATGATACTTGACAGATCAATTTATTACTGTCGATGTCGAATGAATTTCTTTACAACTAGTAATCTAGTACTATCACCACCAATTCAATGAAGCACTGTTTTGACCCTGTTCATTAGTCGATAGACTGATTCAAACAAGACTTTTGAATAATTGAAATGCTTATTTTTTAAAAGATGCTATTTTGCTAGTCTTTTGCAAGTATTGCATACTTTTGGGTTTTTTATTTTATTCCATTTAGGGTATGTTTGGTTGCGGGGTTAAAAATGGGGAACATGGAGCTCATCCATGAAAATTTTCACCCCATTTTCACCCCCGAACCAAACATATCCTAACAGTAAATTATTGCTTTCTGATCAGATAAACTCATTTAATTTCTGTGAACTGAAACTGCCTCCAGGATTATTACATGAAATGCTCAGGTCAGCAAAAACAGGGGATTCTAAATCAACTTGGAAGGTATATGGTGTCATTAGTGTAATAAATTATGCATAGGTTCATTTAACTTTTTGTTGTATACAGAAGGACTCATCCTTTTTGTCAGTTTTATTTAAATTTCATACTTCATAGTTCCATTCTTTGACTCATTTAACACAATTTTCATCTTAAAATGTTGATGATTGGAAAAAGGACAGGTTTGATGAGTCTTCTTCAGTTTGTCACCTTCAACTTGTGACAACAGTCAATCAGATAATTCATATGTCTAAACTTGAAAGTGCTTGCTTTAATCATTGTATCTATGGCTGTCTGCATGTTTAGCTCCAAATGGCATCATCATGGTTTTTAATCAGTTGCCTCTATACTATACTAGTATGCACTATGCACTGTGGACAAGTAGATGCGCAGCAAGTGCTGGTAGATATGCATGCATTTTGGCATACATACCGCTGAGTGTAAACATACTTTACATGACTATGTTGAAGTGAAGTGTTGCAGGTGAATTAAAGAAAATAAGAAGTTTAAAGTAAAAGTTTAATTTCTTGATTTCCATCTGATATTGATTCATGGTTTGCTTTCCTGCAGGTACTAATAATGGACAAACTTACTGTAAAGATAATGTCTCACTCATGCAAGATGGCTGATATCACTGATGAAGGTGTTTCATGTAAGAATTACAAGATTACATTTTAAGCAGTCTTTTTTCTTTGTAAGAATTACAAGATTACATTTTAAGCAGTCTTTTTTCTTTCTACCCACAGCTGATCAATATTTTTCCCCATAATTTTCTCTTATTTTCGTGTGCCTATGCTGGTTTGATTTTCAAATGAAAAGTCAGAAGTCCAGAAGTTGCAATCCGAATATATCCTACTCAAGATAGTAAAAGGTTGTTGAGTTTGGATAACTCTTTCTGTGTTATGTGTCTAACATTATGTAATTGTCATAGCCTCTTTTTTGCCTTCCTTTTCCCTCCACTAAAAGATACAAGGACAAGAAAGAAGAAAAATCTTGTTTCTTTTTCTGGCTTTATGCCGCTGAAGGACTTTGATTGGAGGGGTTAGGGGTGTGACATAGTAAATGGCAGTTTTTTAATTAACTCGATCTACGGGGTAAAATAGTAAATCGCAAGTTTTAAAAATAAAGCATAGCTATTCCTCTTTATAAGCCCCAATTGAAGGAGGACAAAAAGAGTTTGAGGAAGAATGGTCTCCCTCACATTCCCTTTCCCTTCATAAACTTCCAGATAAGGGGAATTATTCCCCTCGCATCCCCTTATAACCACTCTTCCAAACGGGCTTTAAGAGTGTGTTTAGCTCCCTCTATTATCTTCTGGAATTAACTATTATTTGCAATTTGAAGCTACTTTTGTTGCTTTAGAATTCGAATTGTAACTTTGATTGTTTTCATACTTATTAAAGTGACTGTGCTTGATTGCATGTCCTTGTTATGTGAGAAGTTTTATACTCTATTTGTTCCATTAAAAGAAATGGTTGTTATTTATCATTACTGGATTGAGTGGATTAAGTTAATATGACAATAGGAGAAAATTATTTTGGGAGCCTATGTTGTAGGTTTTGCACAATTAGTTTTATTTCTTCCAAAGAGGGTGAGCCTTTGCGAAACGTAAGTTTGCTTTCCCATGACCTGTTCTCATGGGTTCTAGTTGCGCAAATGGCCTCTCCGCCCACATATGGTTTCATAAATCTAACCCTCCCCAAACATCACAATGATGGAGCCTTGCCCATTGGGCCTCCCTATTTTTGGGTTCTATTTCTTCTATAGTATGAGATTTTTCTACTCTTTTTGTAGTGGTTGAAGACATATACAAGCGAAGGCAGCCATTGCCCACCATGGATGCTATATATTTTATACAGCCAACTAGAGACAAGTAACATATGCACTCACCTTCTCAATTCCTCTTAATTTTATGAAACTGATTCTTTATTTAATTTCTCTCAGTGTGTTTAATTCCAAGTATGTCATGAATTATTTCTTTACTTTTCAATTTTATTATTTTTGTTTTGAATTTTCTCTTCTGTTCTCTACAAAATACATGATGATGCATTACTTTGTTTATCTGTCTGTCTCTTCCTTCTAATATTATTCATTTATAATGAAAATTGTTGACTGATAAACATGCTGAATTCTTTTGGCTGTACCAGAAGACATTTTCATTTAGCTTTGATGTAGAGTTTAGTTAACCTTAATTGTCAATATTTTTAGTGTTGGTCCATATTTAATGATTTTCTCTCCATTTCTGTTGGCAGTGTAATTATGTTTTTGTCAGACATGTCTGGAAAGGCACCCTTATACAGGAAGTATGTGATGATCTTTATAATATCTCCTGTGTCTGCAATTTCATCCTCACTTCAACTTGTTTTCTACCCTGTTTTATTTTGTGTTCTTTAGGGCATTTGTTTTCTTCAGTTCAACTATTTCCAGAGAACTGGTTATGGAGATCAAGAAAGATACAAGGGTGCTGCCCCGATTAGGTGCACTGATAGAGGTGAAGATTTTCTACTCACAAACTAGATTGTGATTAAATTCATATTTGTGCCCAGACAATTTCATTGCTTATTGTGTTTTTCCCCTCATTTGGGTGACACTATGCAGATGAATTTGGAGTATTTTGCCATAGACAGCCAGGTACCATTGTACTTGAACTTATTTCATTTTCCATTTGTCATATGTATATCAACTTTGTTCAATAGATGTAACCATTTTTCTGCCCTTTAGTTTGTTAGTGAATTTCAAAGCTTATGACATGTAGAAGTGAACAACCATGAAAGATGTGGATCAGTCCGTCTGTGCAAATTCGCAATTTTGATCATTCACGTGTACCATTTAGAACATCTCATTAGGAATTCAGAATTTGTGGAACCTGCTTATTGAGGACCTTCCCTTGAGCTCTTCCTTTATTGTGATCATTAACAAGTGTTTATTATTTTCTAATGTCATCATCATCCCATTATCTGTTGTCTTCAATTTTTGAGGTGTGTTTTTTGTCATGTTAATGTAGGGATTCATCACAAATAATGAGAGAGCTTTAGAGGAGCTATTTGGGGATGAAGAGAATAATCATAAAGGTGTTGCATGTTTGAATGTGATGGCTATGCGGATTGCTACAGTGTTTGCTTCATTACGAGTATGTAGTCAATGCTACTTGTGACAAGAAGACAAAAAAGTTGTAGTCAATGCTATAATTGTTCAAACACATGATTGAGAAGTCTTCTGAAGCATGTAATTTTTTTTTTTTTTTTTTAGGAATTTCCTTCTGTTCGCTATCGTGCTGCCAAGTCGCTAGATGCAACCACAATCACTACATTCCGTGATCTTATTCCTACAAAACTTGCTGCTGGAGTCTGGGACTGTCTTATGAAATATAAAACAAGTATACGTAATTTTCCTCAGACAGAGACCTGCGAGTTGCTTATTCTTGACAGATCTATTGATCAGGTTTCTTACCTCCATTTTTTGGTCATTGGCTTGGTATTCTTTTGACGGACTGTCATTTTGTTGACAATGAGGATATTATTCTGAATATGTAGATTGCTCCTGTGATACATGAATGGACGTATGATGCCATGTGTCATGATTTGCTAAATATGGAGGGAAATAAATATGTTCATGAAGTAACTTCTGCAATCTCTCTGTCCCTCTCTCTGTGAATTTTGTGTCCACTCTCTTGTACATAAGCATGAATCTGCTGTACTTTTAAGGTTCCTGGCAAGGCTGGGGGTCCACCTGAGAGAGAGGAGGTTCTTTTGGAGGATCATGATCCTATATGGCTTGAGCTTCGCCATGCACATATTGCAGATGTATGCCTGTCCTACTTTTATGCTTCTACTATACTACGCTTAAGCAACATAAACACCTTTTGATATTGATGGCCTTGCCAGGCTAGCGAGCGGTTACATGAGAAGATGACCAGCTTCATTTCAAAGAACAAAGCAGCACAAATCCAACATGGTTCAAGGTCAGTGTTAATTTTATGGGGATTTCTTCTGAGTGGCATTGTTATATGAGAGGATATTCATGCCTAACTAATTGTAGTAAATGGTTTAGTTATTATCAAAAATTAAAGTTTGCCTAATTTTGTAATTTTCTTTTTCAGTAAAACTGTATGGTTTCACTTGAATTCATTCCCCACTGTGATATGAAGATTGACACTTTGCCACCGTGTGGTTTGCTCTGTTATCATATAAACACCCAAGTTTTTTTGTCCATTTTGCAACAGCCAGCTATCGGTGAGCACATTGTGAATATGATCCTTCTAGTTTGTACCACAGGGATGTGATAAAGAAGCAAATCATGGATATGAATTATCAAATTGTTCTTCCATGGGACAAAGTGAATTTGGGTCAAACCATATGTTGTGAACTGTAGTTTAAACCAAGCTTGCAGGCCGCTCATCTGTGGTTTGCATCACAAAAATGGTTGGAAAAAAAACTTGTAGGTGGTTATGTTGTAGCAAAGTAAACCATTTGGTGCCAAAGTGGCAATTTTTGTACCATGCATTTGGTGCCAAAGTGTCAATTTTTGTACCATGCAGAGACAAAGTGAATTTGTGTCAAAGACTCAAACCATAGGGTGGGATACTGTAATTTACCCTTCTTATTTAAGCTTTATGACTTGTGAATCTGAAAATAACATACTTCTGAGATAATTTTTGGGTTTTTGATGCTCGACTTTGTGTGCTCAACTCATTTACTTAAGAATATGGGCGATGTTGGAAGGAAACATTGTTTTCTGGATGGTATGTCAATGGTTCTCTCTGATTGTCACCATTAAATATTTAGTCATACCTGTGACACTTCCTCTGGAACTACCTTAGATATCATAATTGGTACCATGCCTAAATAATGTTTGCAATGCATGAAAGCATTTTGACCAGTTTGAGCTTCTTTGGCTGCCTGGCCAAAATAATATCTGGCTCTGCAAACATCATGAACAGCTATTCCAGCATAACTATATCACTGCTGCTGGAACATCCTTTTGGACATTCAGCTTTTGGGGAGGATTTTACAATATTTCCCTCATTAATGTTTAAACAGTTTAATTTTTGGCATAATTTCATATTCAAAAAAATTTTAATTATGCGAGGCTGTCGTATTTTTTTAATAACCCCTCCCTTTGTATTGAATAATTTCAAACCTGTGCTGTTGTGTAAAATTGTCAAATCCTTGCTTAGAAAATAAATCAGAGGCATGTATGTGTATTTTGTTGTTGAGAAAATTTGGCCTCTTAATTTGACTAATCCTAGATTTGGAGTTTGCTAGAAATGTTTATTTATTTATCTAGCTCCTGTCTTGATAAATTTCACTGAAATAATATAATTGTAATTTATTTATAGAGATAGTAATGAAATGTCGACAAAGGACTTACAAAAGATGGTTCAAGCACTTCCACAATACAGTGAACAAATTGACAAGCTGTCTCTCCATGTAGAGGTTGGTTCTTTTGTAATGCAATCTTGATACCACTTTTTTTTTTGGCCCCCCCTTATAGTAGCTGTAAGTATGGTACGGTCATATGGCTCTCACAAACATATGTGCTATCTTCACTTAGAAGCTGCCTACAAAAGGCATTCTACAGTGTGCTAATGTCCTCAGGGAAAAATCTTATTGTACTCTGGTAATGCCATCATTTTAGAAGTTAATGCAAAGTGTAAACACGTTCTGTCCTTCTGTAAAGGCAGTAAAGGCTTATTATGACGTTGGCAACTTCCTCTTACTTTAGAAGTTATTGTCACTCGTAATTACATATCATAGTTGACACTTCTTCTTCTACTATTTTTATCTGTGAGAATCATAGTAGAAAAGGTGGGCCAACCATGATTTAGCAATTTGACAGTTTCTGTGCATCTTTGCAATGTGTGAATTGGCTAACTTAAAATAGAACTAGAAATGTGAACATTTGAATATCTATAATTTTAAATATGGATGTTCATTGGAAATATAAATTGGTTTTTGTAACTACGGAACTTATAGATGCTATTGCTGGCATAATATCAATGCTTTCATCATTATCCTTGCTGATGGATGACAGAATAAATTAACTTTTGCCCTTAGTTTTTTAGATGTCTCTAAAAGTTCTTTTTCACAATTGATTAACTTAGAGTTTAAATTTTTGTCAATCAATTTAATAATTTTAAATTAATGTGCAGGTCCCTTCAGTTTAATAAGAGTATAAATGGATTCCTTGATTTTCAGAAACTTTTTCAATGGGGTCCCTAACTCCAATCTATTATTCAGTCCTTGCATCTTACAGGGAACCCAATCAATTTCTTTTTTTTTTTTTTTTTGAGTGCCACTATTATAGGAGCTCATTTATAATTCTAAAGTATATATAAAGTATCCTAAACATTTCATGGACTTAGAGAGTAATTTAACCATTTAATAATGATAATGGATCTAATTATAATCATGGGTTTCATAGCTTTGTAAATGATGTGCTTCTTTGTCCAGATTGCAGGAAAAATTAATAGAATCATTAGGGAGACAGGACTGCGGGAACTTGGGCAGCTGGAGCAAGATATTGTCTTTGGAGATGCTGGAATGAAAGATGTTATCAAATTTTTGACTACGAAAGAAGTAAGAAATTCTTCGAATGGAAATTGTTGTTCCTTATACCTAGTCAATGCACATATGAAAATGAGAGAACTTTTTAGTGCAGGATACTTGTGAAATCTGATATTTCACCATTTGTCTATTAAATTTTATATAAATACTGCTTTTATGCAGGATACTACTCGTGAAAATAAGTTGCGCTTGTTAATGATTCTTGCAGCTGTTTATCCTGAGAAATTCGAGGGAGATAAGGGTCTAAATTTGATGAAGGTAAGGATTCTTTCTTAACTGGTGCCAACTTCATTTCCACTTGCTGTTCATTTTATATTGCCAAGATTAAGTTCGCTGTTAATGATGCATTTCCTAGCACCTGTAATGGTGTTATCTAATTTTAACCTTTGAAATGCCTTACAGGTAGCACAGTTGAAAGATGAGGATGTTACTGCTCTGAACAATTTGAGAATTCTTGGGGGACAACCAGATACCAAAAAAAGTTTGACTGCTGCTTTCGGTCTTAAGTTTGATATCCATAAGGTAATTTCTAGTTTAAATACATGATTTTACAATGTTGCATTCCATCTGAAAAGTGTGCTTTTGAGTTGTCAGAAGAAGTGTGCTGCAAGGAAAGACCGTGCTGGTGAAGAGGGGATGTGGCAGCTATCCCGCTTTTATCCCATAATAGAGGTACAAATGTCATTAATATGATATGATTTTCCAACATAAAACATGCATTTACTTATGGAAATTTCACTAAGAAGGGTGTGTTTGGGAGGGTAGGAAGGCAAGAAAAGGGTAAATATCAAAAGGGAAGGAAGGATAATAGGAGGGATAATAGATGGTTTAAACTTATCTTCTTTCGGGAGTTTAAAATAAATAAGGGGAAGGAAATGGAGGGTTTATGATGTATTATTATAATTTTATTCCTTATTAAAATAACTAAATGTAATATGTTTCATAACAATATTAATTTGGAACGGAGGGATGAATAGTTTTTCTCACTAAAACTCCCAATTACACTAAAATATAACTATAGTAAGGTTTTTGAGAGTTCATGAAAAAAATTCTTATTTCCTTCCCCTTCCTTCCCTTCCTCTCCGAAATCTGACTTGCAATCACGTCCTAACAGAATAGCATAGGCAAGGCTATGAGCTTATGGATTTGGCATGATAGTTGAGTTTATCGTTGTTTCTGATGTGTATCTTTTAATATCGTTGTAATATAAAGAGAATAAAGGCAAACTTCATTTCTCCATAAAGGAATAATTTTAAATTTAGAAGAATAATATTTTTTGTGATGATCCAATCGGATTTACTATTTAGCTTCAAACTATGTTTTATAGCCTCATTTCTGATGAGTGGATGATTATTCAGGAACTCATTGAAAAACTCGTGAAAAATGAGTTGTCAAAGGAAGACTACCCATGTTTGAATGATCCAAGTCCGACTTACCATGGTACACCTTTTGCTGGGCCTGTAAACCCAAATCCTCCAGCTCAGTCAATGCGATCAAGGCGTGCTCCCACTTGGGCGCGACCGCGTGGCTCTGATGATGGATATTCAAGGTTTGTTTTCTAATTTTCTTTCTTCCAAAGTACTACTCGGTAATCTTCACTCTACGCTGCAACTTCCTCACATGCAATTCTTATGTTTTCCTGCTGGCTTGTAGTGATTCGGTGCTTAGACATACATCCAGTGATTTCAAGAAGATGGGTCGGCGAATTTTTGTATTTATTGTTGGTGGAGCAACCAGATCCGAGGTTTGAATAATCTTTTTTAAAATAAAATGAGGTTATAATATTTATTCTTTTTGTCAAGATTTTCTGGTCTGATACGATGTTTTAATCCTCAGCTTAGGGTTTGCCACAAGCTTACTGGTAAGCTGAAGAGGGAAATTATTCTGGGCTCATCAAGTCTCGATGATCCTGCACAATTTATTACGGTATTGAAGTTCTTCATCTTTTTCAATGCTAAATGTGTTCCTGAACCAGGAATAGCAATTTGCCATAACCCTGATCTTGAAGGCTATGTGTTTTCTTTTGCAGAAATTGAAGATGATAACGACACATGAACTCTCATTGGATGATATCCAGATATGATGTCATAGACTTGGTAGTAAGAGCTTCTGCTTACTTGTAAGATATGTGTTGTAATATAGTTTAATCCTCTCAATATTGCATATTCTTTGGCATTCGGCTCAATGTGGTTCAGCCGAGTAACTAAATGACAGACTGTGTATGCTAGGAAATCTTCATTGATTACTAACCGGAATAATTTAAAAAATATTAATTATTGAACCGGCTTCTTTGGGATCGAAACAAGTGCATCTATAATACTCTGCTGCTGTCAAGAGAAATAAAAAATAAAAAAGACAATTTTTTTCTAAGAGAAATGTTGTTTAAACATACGTTTTAGACACCTATTTCAATATATGGATAGTTATGGGTAGATAATTAGACATTTTAGTTATGATAATTATGATAATTAATAATAGATGAAAAATTTTTACTGGAATAATTATGTGTTGATCAAATGATTTCATCTGATGCGCTTTTCTTCTCCCGAATAATGAGCCGCTCGAGTTATTAATTTGTCATAGACACAGCCCCATGTTAGGGCTATCTAGTAAGTTCTTCAAAGCAATTAAGCACAAGTTCCTAAAGAGCCAAGTGATTATTGCTAAAAGCAAGATTACTAATAAACATGTACAGCATGAAGGTACAGAAGTACCAAGAATTATACATTCCAAATTCTCATCTGAGAAATAACCTTCTTACCGTGCCTTTTTCACTTGCCGTGACCCTTCCCAAACTTCAACAATCACACTTGAAAAATTTATAAACAACGGACGAAAAAATATACTTTAAAAATGAGAAAAGAGAATTTTGTCATATGCCACTACCTCAATGGGGGGAACTGATAAGCATACCGTTAAAAGTAAAGCACATCATAGATTGGTTCCTTTTCTGTATTGAACAAGCATTCAGCAGTTCCCTAACAACTCTAATGTCAATGTGACCCTAGTTCGAATTGGAGCACTAGCAACCTCGGTTACTTTAATCGACCATAAGGATGTACATCTATCATCTATGAAAAATGTGGCATTCAAAACACTAGGCAAAGCAAAAGGCTATTCTTGCTTTCATATATGATATATCATCAGCCAGACAATGGTACATTACTAACAACGGGGTACTTTCTCCTTTTGAGATAGCGAGTTGTCAGCCTTTCGCTTTCTCAGCTCACCAACTAATTTATTGACATATGCAATGTATCTGTCAACATCAAATTTTCTTTTGCAGCCTGCATAGTTCATGTATCGTATTTTTCCAAAAATGGGCCGCTCTCGCCAACCCTGTAATGCATAAAAACATAAATGCCAAAACTGGAAATTCTAGTAGAAAATTAATAGTTCCACTTGTTTTTTATATGATCTCTTGCAACTCCCAATTTTACAGTTTCTTCTGGTTCTCATTCTCAAGAAATAGGGAAAGTCCAAATCAGATCAGCAGAAAATGTTATCACAGCCTACGGGGACCAATGTTGGCAACATGCAAATTAAATAGTAGCGAATAAGAACAACGTAGGCAAACCTGATCATGAACCCCACATACTGACCACATGCAGCCAACATAACCATTCGGATCCCTCCCATCGAGTTCATACTGCAGTCAAGTGAAATTGCTGTCATTTATATAAATGGCAATAACGTCTGTCTCATTGAAAGAGAATCTGTAATTAGATTACTTGTCTATGTTGACCAAGTGTAGTAAATTACCTTGTCATTTAAATAGATGGATATCTCAAGGGCTTCTTCAGGTCCTCTTGTCCACTCAAGTATCTTCTTTGCCCAGTACATTCTTTACACGAAATTTTATAATTGAGGACAGACATACACATATAAGATGAAACAATTAGAACCTTTATGTATATTAGAAAAGATGCAGCCTGTCTCTGCTAAGGCCTATAATATTAATACAAAATCATGCATGATCAGAAAATATCACAATTCATGACAGGCTAGTGTCAGATTTCATTTGGTGTCAGATTGCATTTAGTTTTCTCTCTGACTTGCAAGTTTGTCAATCAAAGTAAAGGGAAAGAGATACCGCAAAGATCAAGCAGAATTGTAAGAAAGAACCTAAAAATATGTTGATGGATACCCCTTCATTGCATAAGATTCTTTGGCAAGAAACAAAAAGGAAAAGGAGACAAGAATTAATCAAAAAGTTATTTACCGCATAAAACCATGCATTTTTCCATAATGAACCATCTCCAGCTGAGAAGCATTCCAAAGCTGATATTTGCAACAATAGGAAATGATGCTTATTGAGGCAAATGCCAAATGAGGCAGTAAAATCCCATGACTTAGAAAGAGTTGATGTGCAGTAATGCATTACTATAAGGGCCTTGATAAAAATTGAACTTCAGGGCCAGTAAATTATAAGTAAGACAGTGCAAGAGCCTTTGAAGGTGTCAGGTGGTTTAATTGGGAGAATTATTATTGTCCATGGAAGATTGACTTACAGGATCAGTAGTCTGGGCCTTCTCCAATTGCTCCCTCCTTGAAAAGCAAAAGTTACATGAGCTTGCAAATAAACAAAAACAATATAAAGTTCGAAACAATACAATTGTGACTCACGAATAAATATGCTCTCGCTTATCTGTGGCATGATCCAGTAAGGTCTTACGAGCCCACTCCCAGGCTCCTTGTAACGAATCATAATGCGGTTGATAGAAGCAAAAGTTATCGGCAAGTTCTCTCCGCACAACCAACTCCTCCAAGAGAGCATCAATTGCCTTTAGACCAGCAGTCAAGAATAGGAAGGTTATGCTAAACACATGATATAAGATATTACTGCCATTTTAGGGAAAAAACAAAGCAACAAATAGGATGGAACTAACTGTAAACTGTGGGAGTGGGACAAATGAGTAAAACAAACCTGAGGACAAGAAGATCGCAGCTTCCGCGATTCTAAAGCACACCGCTGAGCAGATATCTGTCCAAAATGCAAATAAGGAGATAAACCAGAAAGAGCAGTGGGTTTGGACGGGTTGTTGCGATCTACAGAATAATTTTTCAACCTTTTAGTCAAGAATCCATTTTTACTTCCCATCAATACTTCCCTTGCAGAATTTTCCCCGGGCTCACACCAATTCACTTCAGGAACCTCTGCTCCTTTCCTAGTTTTAGAAAATAACCATGTCAACGCATCCATATGACTTGATTAGAATATTAAGAAGCAAATAAAGTAGTATCAAAATCTAACCTTAACACATCAGCAATAAGGTCATCCCAGTCAATGAAGTGGTCCTCAGTGATGGTCCATTTCCTAGTTGGAGGCTCAATGGTGGGAAAATCAATCAGATATTCAGAAAGCCTTTTGTTTATCTTTCCCCTAATGGTCTTAGCACTATACTCCAATTTATCAGAGGCTACCCAAAGGGGCACTATGTTGTGAGCATCCACTTCATGTACGGCAACCAAATTGCTCACCCTCTTGCAAATCTCCTCTTTGCACCTCCGCACTTCCCGCAAGGGTGAAAAATCAGTGACCAACAACGAAGCTCCACATTCACTCAGGAACTTGGGTACAGTCTCCTCTGCCTCTCCCTACAATCGTAAAAGCAGCATCTTTGAATAGTGAAGAAACTCAAAACCTAACCATAATGCATGTCTGGTAATGGTAACTGATTAATTTTGAAAATTTAATAGCCTTTTTTATCCTTCAAAAACTATTTCAAAGGAACTTAAAGATTATAAGCTGTTTTTAACCAAAACAAAAAACCAAATCCAAACACACAATTAACTTAATTAGTTAGAGTGAGGATTGAAGAAATTGGAAGTTAGTTACCCTAAACAAGAAGAAAGGGATTTGAAGGGTGTGACGCATTTGGTGGCACAATTGGCGTAAGCCCCGCAGCATAAACCCTAAATGGCGGGACTTGGCGCCCAGAAACTGATCGAAGAGATTGAAAACGACGGCGACGGGGACGTTGGCTTTGTTGGCCTGATGAACGGCGTGGATGAGAGCCCAATTGTCTCGTAACCGTTGATCTCTGAACATCCAATACACAACGGGACCCGCACCCGCTTTCGACGGTTCCTTCAGAGTCCGAATGCGACCCGGTTGGACTGAAATTGGCGACGGTGCGGAAGCCATGGCCGTGAACCGTGAACCGTGAAGAAACTAGCTAAGCCTTTGCTAACATGCGCCTTGGGTGGTTGTTGTTCGATCACCGACGGAAATGTCAATAGAAAGAATTGGAGGGAACTGCACTGTTCCATTTGTGGTTTCAAACTAACATACGCGGTTCAACTTGTTGTTTGACACGTGTACACTTCAACTTAACTTTTTTTTTATTCGCTTCGTTCTTATGTGAGGCCCAAAATGAAGTTGGATCTCACTAGCCCATAAGAAAGTACAGGGTGGGTCATTCCTTAATCCTTAGGGCCCACGATAGAAAAGATGTTGGCCTAAAACTTGGCCCAAAATGAAATAAAGCTCAATTAGAGTATTTTAAAAATTTAAAAAATTGCTGTGTTTATCTTTTGAGGTTTTATGAGCTGAGCTATTTAGCGTAGCCGTTTTGGGTGGTACGTAAAAGAGGCATGACTCGTCTTGGTGTGAGTGCGTGACTGACCCGTAGGCTATGGCCCCCGGTCCCCATTCCCGACGTGTTGTTGGGTTTGGTTAGCAAACATTTTCAATGCAGTATTCTAGGCTTGACTATTGGGGACTTTCACATGATTCATTTCAACTGTGTATACGTTCATATGGACACAGACATGGACACATTTGAAAATCCTGTTCGTCCTTTAAAATCAAAAGGCATGGATGAATACATATAAGAAGGGTGTGGTGCTGGACAGGTAACAAAAATCGTCCTCATCAAATTGATAACACAGATTTAAATCTGTATAGAGCAATCACTTTCGGTTAGTTTTCTCTCTTGATGGGGATGGCCCTGTTCAACGTTGACAAGCAGATCCATAAGCCTTAGAAGCGATTCACTCTGGCAAACACAAACACCTACTCCATGTAGGCTACTAGTCCTAGCAATATACATTATGCAGCTGCTGCCACTAGCAGTAGGTCCACTCCACCACTGAAAATTGAAAAAGCAAGTGAGGTTCTGTTGATCTTAAATTATAATTATAATCTCCATTTCTCATGGCTCGTGCTCCTACACTATGCCAAATTGCTCGTTCTTGTCATGCCTCCCATCCATACTGTCTCTGGCTGAGGTGACTTGTAATTGGAGCAATACAGCAAAATTAAATGAGTGCTTACCCATCATACCACGCGAAATTTGTTAACTAATCCAACCGATTTCCTTTTCTTTTTTTTTTTTTTCTTTTCTTTCTTTTGCAGTAAGCAAGCAAGCCTATAAATTGGCAATACTTATACCCACCATATCTCGTTTGGGGATTCTGTACACGCTACGGAGACATAAAGGCACAACCAACTTCACTGGGAAAAAACGGAGGTTGCTGCATAACCCCAAACCACAATTCCCAATTTTCACCTTGCCAATTGCATTGGATTCTAGCTGTACAATGGGTATCCATGTCATTTCATGAAGCTCATCCGACATGGATCATGATGTGTAGCCAGTCCCAGCTAGCCACGTCACCGAATTAAGCACCTGCAGAAATTGCACTAGTATAATAATACGAAAGTGCACCATCTACGGCTTTAAATAAAGTGCTTCTTATTTCCAAAAAAATAAAAGCATAAATAAATAAAGTGCTTCTTAATGCTTGACCTATTATTTTGGAGAAATATTTTTTGTACTACTAGAATAGGTAGACATCTTGAATATTCAAAGATAGAAAGGAGAAAAAAAATTGTAAAAATAAGTGAAAAGAGTAAAATAATTGATAAAAAAAAAATTGAGAAAAAGTGTTGGAATATTGAAATTTTTTATATGTACCAATAATATACCTGATTATTTTGTGTTAGCCCCAACGAAAACCACCAAAAAGTAAACCTAAACAAAACCCGTTACATGTAACCCTAAGACAATAACCCATTAAAAATATGATTAACCCCACCCACAACCATCATTTTACATCAGATATAAGTCCTTTCGCTCATTGGTTTTTAAGGGTTATTAAAATCCTTGCAACTTCTCCTAGTATGGACCCGACCCAAAAAGGGAAAATGATAATTTAAAAGAAAACAAAGATAAATAGAAAGAAATGCATTAAAGAATAGCCATTCTTCTTCGTCAGAATAAGTTATGTTTTGCATTACGTTCCCCTAACCAAAATCAAACCTAAACGCACATAGACTTCCAGGAAAAAAGAATCTGAAAGTGTTTTAATTTTCATAAATAGTATATTATAACCAGTTAACTACTGCTTTTTGTAACGGGAGCTATTGTGCAAACTGCAAACTGATAATATTATAAGGCATACATTTTTACACATAACTAATCATGATTTTGATTTATAAAAGTTAGTACTTCTTGTAAGTTTAATCCATATGATCTTTCGGCATGCTTTAGTTACTTCAAGCTCAACATTATGAAAGAACATAAAAATAGAAGTAAATTCAGTACACGGGATATAAATATGAAATGTAAGCTTGTAATAAAAGCGGTGCATCTTTAAAATAATGAAAACAATAGTTTGTATTTCTTAGGAAGATAAATTTGAGGACAACAATAAAAATAAAAAGGCAGAAAATATGCCAGATGATGTATCATTATTTACTAATAAGCAATATGAATATGATGATAACAAACTAGATAAAGTAGTAAAACACTAAAACACAATGATTCGGTTTGTTATTTAGAAAAGCCAAGTCTTAACCAATGTTTAATTAAACGGGCACTAACTCATGGGGTAAATATCACTACTCTGTATATAAAAACTTATAAGTAACAGTTTCCTGATTAAATTAAATAAAAGAATAAGTTTAATCCATAATTTATGTAAGCATTTAATATTGAATTTAATCCATTATTATTATAGTAACTAAGACTGTAGTGTAGTAATTGTTGTAGTAACTAAGATTCTTTATTTTACGAACAATTCTTAGCAATATTTATATTAATGATGCCATATTATTAGTTAATAAATATGTGAAAAATCATTACATTGTTATATTACCAAAACAGAATACACAATTCAACTTTTAAACTTCATTTGAGAGAAGAAAATCATATGTGTGACTGCAAATGAAATAGCTATATTTATGGTGGGGCAGCACGCAAGTATTTTTGTTGAATGGAGCAATATTTTAAACTAATGATAACAAAAGAGAGATTTCGGAGAGATTAAACTGATGACTAGAGATACCGTCCACTTGTGCTATTATGGGTATTTTTCGGCAAGATATTCAATGATGGATTTTATCATTACTCATTATTACAAATTTATCTACTTGATATCATTGCTTGAACTAAACTTAACAGTTTATTCCTTTAAATTTTATATGTTGTTTTTTGTTTCCCAGTAATTTTATATATTGTTAGTGTAAGTTTATTATATGATCATCACGACAAGTTGATATGTCATTAAAAAGGTTTTAGACTTCTTAAATACTAGTTCTCATAGCTAACTTTTTTAATAATTTGGAAATGTATAGTTTGATGATAGGTGAATAAATATTTACATCGAAAATATGTAAATGTTAAACTCTTATCAATATTAATAGTGCTAGATATCCTATTAACTAATATTGTTTATTTCATGGAGATTAATTAGTATGATTATTATAACTTTATTTTTTGTATTATAACCAACAAAGGCAATGATGTTGTGGTAAAGGCATACTATGACTCTAAGAAGGATATCGGTTTAATTCCTGAAAAGAATATCAAATGAAAGAATAAGCTTGATTATGCTCAAAAAGGGAATTAACCCCCTCTCCTACTAATAGA
This sequence comes from Pterocarpus macrocarpus, assembly GCA_031439585.1. Taxonomy (NCBI): domain Eukaryota; kingdom Viridiplantae; phylum Streptophyta; class Magnoliopsida; order Fabales; family Fabaceae; genus Pterocarpus; species Pterocarpus macrocarpus. The sequence continues at coordinate 73,174,331 of CM062520.1, read as the reverse complement.
GTGACACCCTTGGGAAACCCAAGATAAATAAAAAGACATATTCATAATAGAACTATTAAAATAAGCAAATTCCTAAGGTAAGTCTTAAAAAATTGGTAGATGCTAAAGATTTCCAGCACCAGCAAAAAATTACAACTTTAAAACATATATTTAAACTATACTTGAATCGTATACAATATAGAGCTTCTTTGGATAGCAATGCAAACGGAAGAATAAGGCTTCCCAATGCAATTTTGTAGAAAGGAAGAATCTCCTTCTTTTCAATAAAATTGATTTTGATCCGCTCCCAAACAAGCACATAATATTATAGGAAATGGCAACATTAAGAAGGAAAAAAAATAGAAGTTACTTTTTTTTTGTGCTTCTAAACTATTTTTGAGAACAATTTTTTGAGATATGATATTTTAGATATATTTAATGTGTAAATTAAATTTTCAAAAATATTTTATATTTTCAAAAATACCCCTATTAGAGGTGGCTAGTGGCAGGTGGTCAACCGACGGACGGCAGCTGATGGCAAATGGTCTTGAGTGGTGATAAGAATATTTTGATCTTTTCACTATAATAAATATTCCCTTTCCATAAAAATATATGATTACTAAGGAGGTGAAAATATTTTGGGAGGCATTTTAATTCCCTAGAATGCAATATTCTCAAAACTATTGCTTCAAACCATGTACTCCAATTTTCATGTATGCCTTACAATAATATCACAATCCCAGCCCCTAGATAATAACTCTTTAATCCTTACAATAATTCCTGCATACAAATGGAATGCATTTACAAGTTATTCACTGACTCAATTACAAGCTGGGAATAAAGGAAAAAGAAAAGCAATCGAAATAATATTTTAAAAGTGAAATAAATTCTTTTATATTTTAAAGGAGCATAATTCGGTATTACATTTTTCTTTTAAAAAAAAGTATGTTACAATATTTTCAAGAAGTTATAATTTAATAATAAAAGATTATAATATCAAAAATATTTATTACAGCATATATTGATGTCGAAATAAATACTTGTAAAATAATAATTATTTTTATTCTAAAATACTATTTTTATCTCAAAATATTAATTTTAAAAAAACATTATAGCAAGTACCTCTAGAAATATATTACCAAAGATGGCACCTATTTTAAATCAGATATTTTGAAGCAATCGATAATTTGTTAATAATTTATTTTTTTTGTTTGAATTATTAATATTTAAAATTTATTAGATTCTAATTAATTTAACTCAAGTTTAATAAGTTTATTATAGGGGTGAAATTTTTTTAATATTAATTTTTTCTATTTATAAAATTTAAACTCAAAATCTTACCAAAAATAATAAAAGAGAAACAAGTATTTTGATTGATACTAATAACGCGATCAACGTACGATAATCTAATCCACCCATGCATGTCAGCACAAGGGTGAACTAGAAGGAATACGAACAACATAGACAAAATAACGAAGCAAAAACATATAAATAATGGTAAATTATAGAATAATTATCTTTAAATATGAATATTAAATATTTATTTATTTTTATTTGTTATAGGTAGTTATTTTATTTTAATTATTTAATTGATACTAAATTTCTAATTCCAAATTTTATGAATATCAAATTTCAAATTTTGAGTTAAATATTCGTAACAGATAACCTGATACTAACTTAATAAATTATAATATTTTAATATTAGTTATTAATATATTAAATTTTTATTATTATTTTTTATTATTAAATTTATAAATAATTAAAAATTAATAATTTAATTTTAAATAAATATTTAATATCTATATTCTATAATAAACAATCTAAACGTAACCATAAATAATATGCATGTATTTGTACAGGCACATTTCCGGTCGCATAACAATTAATTACTTGTTTTTTTTTTCCTCTTATTTTAATAGAGGCAGGGTCTGGTAGAAAAGTACATAAAGAGCGAAGACTTTTTCGGTTCAGGTTTAAGAAGGAATTAAATTTCTCAGAGTAAGGTAAGGTATAATAAAATATTGTACCATGTGAATGGACGGTAACAACCAGTTAATGTATATACAAATACATATATAGTGTTTGACAAAGAAGGAATGTACGAATATCGGTCTACAAGAGTCAAGAAACATTTTCAATTCAATCAACAATTTAATTAATTTATTGCATCAAACTAACTGAAAGGCTGCGAGTATTTTGGGTGCTTTTGAGTACATTTTAAAAGAAAGTAATTTTAAGATAAAATGTAAAAGTAAAAGCAAATTTCTTAAAAAACTGAAAATTAATTATTTTATATTTTTACTAAATTTGATAAACTTATTCAAATATATTATACAAAATTTAAAAGAATTTTTGTATGGAAAGAATTCAGTTCTTATGAAAAACAGAAACAAGTCACCTAAAAGTCCAAGTGTTCCTTTGGATGTACTTTTCTTAACATTTTTGTAAAAATACATATTTTATGTCTTAAAGCGTATCTGAAGAATGCATCCTGTACTTCTTTTAAATTAGACATTTTTAAAAAAAAAATTGCAACATAAAAAAATTCAAACAATAAACATTTATTAAGTTTCATACTCAAACATTATATATATATATATATATATATATATATATATATATATATATATATATATATATATATATATGAAAAGCCCTTTTTAAAAACTAACCCAATTTCGGATACTTTTAATTTAAATTATTTATACTATCCATTGGTGTCAGTTATTCTAGTAGCAACACTATTATGATAAAATTTTCATAATAATATTTGATATATAAAATATAAAGTAGTGATATATGTACATAGACATCCTCTTTGGGTGAAATATCGCCTTGGAATATGAGAATATTTATGTTAAAAAAAACATTTCTCTAAAATATAAGAAAGCACAAATTAAAAAAAAAAGTGCTTATATGATAATGACTTATGAAATGAGCCTAGGATAAGCTCTTTTGGGTGCGTTTAGATAAGATATTTTGGGCAAAAAAAATTATTTTGATATATTTGTATAAATTTTTAAAAATAATTAAAATATCAAAAAAAATTATTTTCAATTTTTTTAATTATATAAAAAAATTTAATTTCAAAATCACTAAATTCAAAAATTAAAATAAACACACTTTATTTCTCTATTGCTAACAAGATGCTAGGTTACAGCTGGAGATCTCGAAACATATATGAGGTGAAATCAAATTTGTTGACCCTTTGGTTAACAAAAATAAATTGCCCCTTTATTTTATCTCTTTTTCTTCCTATTTAATTAAATGCCAATAATGACCAGAAAGAAATTCTGTCATCTTTTAATTGACAACAATTTTTATTTTAATTATTATTTTTATATTAGGTTTTTTATGTGAAATATGAATTTATTTAAGCATAAGCATTCAAAGAGAGAACATCTAAAATACAACTGGGGCCGTTATTGATCCACACTTGATCCTCTCAATTCTCTTAGCTAATCTATTAGCAATTGAATTACACTCTGTAAATACAAACGGATATATTAAAAAAGTGAAACCAAGAGACTAATCTGTAAGCTTTAGTAAGGATAATCCCAGTGTGAGATAGATCCTCAATACTATTTTCAAAGCTTTCTATAACATGTTTTGCATCTCTCTCTAATATAAGCGCCCTAATTCCCAATCCCAAATCCCTAGCCAGCAGCCCTTCCTTAGCCGCAGCTGCTTCCGCTCTATGAGCATCCAAAATCCCTTGGATTTTTATATCAATTTATTAACATAACTCTTTGTACTCTTTATTTCTTGGAGTGCAAATGAAATTTGATACATACGACAACGACACGGGAGAAGAATAGAAGTCCGCATACACTCATAAATTTTGTTCAGCATATGCTATGGTGCATATTATTGATTTTACTTATCCAACTTAAATTTGATAAATATAAGTTAGTTTGGAGTCACTAATATTAATACAAATCTCAAACTTTATAATCTTATCGCATGCAAAGAATCCACTAGAGCAAACTACCGAAGTCATTGAGAACTTAATTCGTTCTTAAGTACGTAACTGATAAAAGTGACGTGTAATGATGGTTTATGAGTATCACTTGGCGATGACAAAACAAATAAAAAGCATACGCTACTGCTAGTTGCTTAATCTGTGTAATATTCTAAACCTTCATGGTCAGCATTTAACAGGACACATAATTTGGACTAAGTAACATTTTGAAACTGAGAAATTAGAATGCCATTAAATTTCGTGAAAATAACAAAAAGCCTGTTGCGGAATGATTACCGATTAAGATTAAACTTAGAGGAGTAGATGCGTATTTGTGTGGGTGCCCATCTCGAACCACACAGGTCACAACGGCATTCTTCTTTCTGTCAAGCATCAATGCCTCAATGTGCTCTTCCTGGTAGAAAAGGACATACAAATCAAGTCAGCCATTAAGTAAAACCAACAATAATTAATAAAGGGGAGGAAAAGATAAAAAAAAGGTCACATAATTAGGCCTTGGAACAGGCAAGATTCTCGTATAAAGAGTGTGTCGTCCTATACTAATCATTATATTTACTTTCCTTTTTCCCTTTACCCGCAAATGTAGAGAGGTGCACTGTATACCATACAGGTGAAAAAGTCTAACATCTAGAGAGAGACAGAGACAAACAGATACAGAGAAAGCGAGAGAATGAAACTTTTGGTTGGTGAGCAGTCAGCTTTGGTAAGGCTTGCCGACAATGATTTCTGTCTGTCACTAAATGAGTAATTAGAAGACCCAACGAGGGGGATAATAATACTATACTTGATTCTTCACCGTCTACTTTTCTACTCACTCTAGTCTCTTACCACTCTATTCAATTAAAGTTAAAGACCCCCCCACTTAATTTAATCTTTTCACCTTTTTACTGTTTGAAGTGGTGAGTGTGTGAATGTGAAAACCATCAACGAGGATAGAGATTCGTATATCAAACAGCTCCACGAGGATGTGTATTACTATTATGATTATGATGACATTAGATCATAGTCTCGTAAAATAGAGGGCGCTTCTGGCTCCTGTTTTCATTTTTTTTATATACTTCAAATATTATTGATTTTCTATTAAATAAATAGTGGAATGAAATAGAATAGTGGAGGCTTTCCATAAACGGGAAACTGCTTTGCTTTGGGGGGAAAGTGGTAGATGACTTAAATACTCCCTAGCAAAAGAGATGAATTAAAAGAGAGTTCATCCCAGCCATTGTCAATGGCAACATAATTGCCACACATGAGCATAATAAGCACACTATTAGTTGGCCTTTTAGTTTTAAGCTGAGAAGAACGAGAAAAAAACGCAAAATGAAATTATTAAAAAAATTGGTGTTTTAAAATATCCTTTTATATCTGTGGCTAAGCCATTGAAAGAATTCAAAAAAAAGAGATGATAAGAAAATTATGTGCAAAAAGAAAAAGTTGGGGGGGGGGGGGGATTAATTGTCTTAAGCTGTGGCCGTTTGTGAGGAAATCAATGGGTTGGAATTTAGGTTTAAATGTTGTTGGTGGCTTTCGAAGATAAGCTGTTCAATATATTTGGTAGACTCAATTTAGTAAATTTGATTTAGTTAAACTTAAATATTCCAACAGGATTCTTAGTATTTTAATGAAGTTAGAAGAAGTTATTGATATTTGGGTCCTCTATAACATTGTTTTAATTGAGTTTTGAATTCATGTCAATTGACTAGCTGGCATATACAGATTCACTTAGGATTGAGCTTCAAGGTCGTATATCACCTAGCAGACAATTCGAATCTAGCTTAGCTTACTAGCCTAGTTTCGACTTAAAAATTTCCAATTGCATCAAATTTGAGCTTAAACATCTAGTTTGGATCAAAGCTATGTTTGAACTCGGTCTTATCCAAGTTTTATATTAAAATCTTAGGTACGCATTCCACCTGATTATGCTAAATTCCACCCCTAATTTGGCAATTTCATGGCTCTGGGATTTACACAACTGTTCCGATTCTGCCATGATATTACTTCAAAAGAATTATCAGCCCTCTGTAATGGCGACATTTGAATTTGATAATATAAATACGTGCTTCGCCCTTCCTTTTTAATAATATATATTGTCACACGCTTACAAGCATCCTTGCAATGCTTCAACAAACCGTTCTTAGAAGCAGTTTAAGATGCGGAACTTTTTCAAACGAATCAATTTTAATAATTTATTGTTTCAACAACCATTTGTAAAGTGGGGAAGAGCTTTGAAAAAAAAAAAAGGAACGAAGTTGGTTAAAATTCGTTGTTGAAGAATCGTTCTCCAGCATTTTCTGTGCTGCTTCATGCCGACAGTCTTCCTTTGCTTTGGGTCCTCTCAACACCTTTCTGGCAATCATGGGGAGCATCATCCAATGACCCTGCATGAACATCACAAGCTTTGGAATGTTTAAAAGAGAAGTTACCCAAAGCTAGCTTGTTTGATTGAGGAAAGCTTTAACATCTATCCACAACAACCAACGCTTGGAAAATGACTTCCACTAGTTTCATGGTGGGGTTCAGATTTCAGACCAGGGTGCCTGGATGGGATAGATTCAGCTTAGCCCTGCCCCTTCGGAATCATAATCAAACCCTTTCCTACAGTCTCTCTAACTTGGGAATATATTTTGACAATTCCGGGTTTCCTATCTTCAATCTCATCCCTTTTCCAACTGTCTTAGGCCTTTACCAGTAAAGACACCTTAAAGTTCAAGTCAATTCCTCACTTGAATGAGACCTCCTAGGTTATGGTCCAGCAAGTTCTACTAACAACCAACCATTTCATGGCTTCCTCACCAGACCAACGATATCATTGTCCACTACTGCCACCGAAAATAAGTCTTAACCTAGTAATAATTAATTAGATATCGACGTCTTCAACCTCTATACAGTATCCACTATGCAGAAAAGCCCTCAATTATACAAACAACACTATGTTTTGCTACTTATTTTAAGAAGTCAGCAACTGTAAGGGCTTAGGCTCTTGTATGTGTAGTTTGAGCTAACCATAAAGATTATATATTATATGCCACTGATTCCGTGAAAAATGAGGTTGACGAGGAGACTTTTACCAGCGGAAAGCGAAGTTAATTTGGGACCCCATTAAGTGATAAGTCCATGACAGCTTTAGCCAGCAAACAAAGGCCCCTTGAGTGCCTCCTTATATTCTGCTGACAATACTATAGACACTGAGCTAACTAAGGAATCAACATCGTGACTGAACTTCAGAACAAGCGGCCATTTGTAAAGTTACATATTTGACGTGGTTTTAAGAAGACCTTGGGTTGATTTACGCACGACTTTGACTTTGTAGACAGAAAGCTGTTTCCCTTTGTTGGGGAAAGAATTCACGAGTCCAGGGGTGATTGAAAGCGGAGTAACTTCCCAGATTTTACAAATGTGCATCAAGATCCTATATAAACAGGATTGAAAGACAGATAACCGCTTCCCATTAAGACAATTTCTGTTGCCGAAAGTGAGCCACATTTGAGAAGAATAATTGCAGCTTTTAGCGAATGATGTAAGGAGGAACAACGTTGTTTGCTCCTTGGAGTCCCAAAATTTCACTCTTGCTGAAAATAACGATAATAACTGATCCGCATTGCTTGTACATGCCAAAATTGGTACAGAAGTTTGAACCGGAGATCCGATGTTAAAATCAAAGGAGAATTGATAAAAACTTCCCCTTTACAAATATTATTATCAATCTCAAATTACTAGAGGAACATACACTTTTTTACAACACTTTTCCCGTTCTGGTAACTGGTCATGCACTTTGCTCTAGCTTTACAAACAACTTGAAAACAAATCATGCTCGGGTGAAGGATGGGAAGTCGCTCGAATCATGAGGCCTGGCAGCAGAAATACAAAATTCAATCGCCTATGACTACCCCCAAGATCCTCCAGTGAGCAAAGGAAGAAATACAAAAAAGGAGTAGAAACAAAAAGTAATAATAATAAAAAGGAACGAAGGAGTGAAATTGGAAAGAATTCAATAAATCCTAAGAAACTAAAATTCCTAAATGATGAACCCCTCCCCCAAAAATAAAGATGCTACACCGAGGATGTATCCACAAGAACCTCGTTCAACACATCATCCTCACCATCTGCCAAGGTGAACAGCTCTGCATCCTTATCTTCATCACTGGAAAAATCTCGCCTCTCCAGTTTGGAATGAGCTGCAATAAATATCAACTTCTGCGCCCTGTCCAGTGCGGTCCTTGAATGTCCATGCCCGCACACCCATCTCCACAGATTCCAATTGCATTTGAAGCCGCACGAGGTTGCGTGAAGGAATATTAGCCTAACTGCAACCCTCCCCAAGGACTTGAATTCGGTGAGATAAGTTTCCCACACAAGTCTACTACTTTGTGGGTTGGCTATTCTCATCTTCCCAGTAACGGGATCTCTCTCCTTCATCTGCACAGCACGGGCGTACACAGGGTCAAGTCCTTCCGTTCTCCATTTCATGAGCTCCATTAGAGCAATATGCGCCTCATCCCTGGAAACAAGCCTTGTTATGAGCTTGTCCACGTCCTTCTCCTGTTCAGGCGTCAAGCACTTGAAGGGTGGAAGGTACTTGCCGCTAGTGTCCCTCACCAAATAAAGCGGGTCAAGGATGTAAGCTGCAGCCCAAGCAGGGTGGTAGTTCTTCTTGAACCGTCTTTCGATCACCTTCTCCACTGCCCCATCCGCAACATGGAACTTGTTGCACCAATCCTTCACTTTTCCTCTTAACTCCTCCCACAAGGGAAGGCATTGCCCAACGAGTGGCCTCTCAGTCTCAATCTCCTGAGCCATGTCCCTCACCAATTTAACCAACGAGTGCACCGCCTCCAAGTCATTCCAAAACCCCACATCTCGAATTATATCCCCAACTTCCCTCGCGTTTGGGTCTTCAATGGAGGACACCATCTTGAACTGTTCATCATGCAGGACCAACTGCAAGGCACGACCCGAACTCAGCGTGTCCTCCATCATTGTATACACAGGGCCAAAGCTAAAATCCTCGAGCTCCCGCGAGGGCATTCGCAGCAGCCAAGCGTGGCCGTACTCCTGCAGTTGGTACTTGTGGAAACTGTTCCGAACCTGAGACTTGTAATTGACAAAACTCGCGAGCTTCAAACAGTTCTCAGTGACGGTGCCAAACAAGGGAAGCTCCTTGCTCAAGTCCTTGATTAAACTGCTGAACCCCTGATACTGACAAGAGAGATTAACCATCCACTGATTCTGACTCTCCAGGTTTCTCAGAGCCTTGGCCTTGAACTTGTCCGCAACAATCCCAACACACTGCTGCACAACATTCCCACAAATGCCAGTGATTGTCTCCCACAGAACCTCCTCTGCGTACTTGGAAGGAGCAGAACCAGTGACAAACACAGCCCTTCTGTACAAACTGGTCCCATTGGGGAGATTTACCGTCACGTTCACCAGATTCTCTTCACCATAACTCTTGGGTTTCCAACCCTCCGAGGCTAACTGAAAGAACATAGCATCTCTGATCCTTGCTTCGGACTCAGCCTTTGCTTCCTCAAACTTAGCATCCAACCTAGCCCCCATGAACTCCCTGCGAGAAACTGTTGGCAAACCAACCTGGTTAAGAAAAGCCCTGAACTTTGGGTGCTCCAGGCTCGAGAAAGAGACCGAACCACAAGACTCGTAAACCCAATCATGGAGAAAATCAAAGGCGCTTTCAACTTGTGTCTTGCTAAGTGTTGGTCCAGGAGAAGTTTTAGGACTCTTGAGCTTCTTCACGCTGTCTTCCAACATAGCGAGAGCTCCCAAATCCTCTCTCCCACCCGACAGCATCAAATGCGGTTGCTGCGGCAACAAACCGGCCGTTGTAACCGCCGTTGAGGCTGCTGAGGTGTACGTGAGCTCCCCGCAAAACCGCGACGGATCCACCACCGCCAGCGGCGTCACGTGGTAAGATGAAGCGGGGCCCGCGGCGGCGGAAGCAGAAGTAGTCGTCCTCTTGCGGTGGTTGTGGTTCGCCGGAGGAGAAGGCGAAGAGACCATGGCGGCGGTGGGGGAGACAGAGGAAATGGGTTTAGCGGCAGAATTGAAATTGGGGCAAGTTCCACGCTTGAGGTGCTCCGAAGCTGTGCGTGACGGGTTGGAAGCGGAGAAAACAGCGTCGCAGAGGGAGCACCTGAGCTTCACCGCTTTGGGTAGCCCCGTGTCAGTGTTGTGAACCAACATGGGTTCAAGGTGCACCCAATACCAAGCCCCTTTCCCCTTTATAGCCTTGGTTCGAACCATGACCAAACCTTCGTAGCGCTTGTGAACGGCTTTTGCGGTGAGCTCCTCCGCTGAAGCTGAGTCCACGGAGGGCGTAGTAGCAGTATTGGTGGCCGCCATTGCAGTGAACGTGAGAAAGAAAAGAAAAAAAGTTATGGGGTGTTGTGATGATGGAAGCTCGTGTTTTTCTTCAAGGACGGTTTTATTTTGATTACATGTTCTTCTTCTTCGTCATCATCGTCATCGCTTAGGCCTTCGGGAGTAGTAATGAAACGGCATCGAATTCCGTGCATTTAGATCGGAAAAGCAGGCCGGAATTTGAATTTCCGGTGGGTCGCCATTTTTGAATTTCCGATCTGTTGAGAGTTGTGGGGGAAGTGGAAGGGGTTTTTGTATTTATTTCTAAGATGTGGCGTTTCTGCAAAATCTGAGAGGTTTTCTTTGTTAAGGGGAGGAAGGGGAATGGGGCAGGGAGCCAGAAATAGCAAGGCAAATGAGTCTGAAAGCGAGAACAAAGATGCAACAAGCTCACCGTACTCTCAAAATGTTGACGCGCGTCCACGCGCTAGCAATCTGCGCGTCGGGAACATGCCCAGGGTTGTTGATGGGAACTGCTACGACGAGGGAACACTGGAACAATAGTCCCACGTACGAGACCAGGAGCTGATGAGAGATGATGGCTGTCACTTCCCACTGATTTGGAGAGTGCGAATCACGCGCCCCTGGAAGGGCTTTAGTTTTGACATCCGTTTCACGTTCTGTATTTTTGTTTTATTTTTCGTTTTTTTAAAGATCTTCCTTTATTTTATAATTTTATTTTCTTTTTATTTATTGGGTCTTGTTGTGTGGGTCTGCTCTTTGGTGGGGGAGGGTCTTACTTTGTCTGTTTGTTTCTTTTTCTTTTGTTTGATTTTGTTGATTTTATTTTGCATATTCCGTTTCCGTTTTTATCTTAATTTTGAATTTGAATGATTTGTGTTTGTTGCGAGAGAAGAGGGATTTTTCATGGCTTGGCTTTCCTTATGTGACTTCTTGTTCGTGTGTGATGTACTGAGAATGTTTAACCTAGGAGTGGATTCCAGACCAGTCCTCTTTGGACAGTTCTTGACTGAGACTGGAAGCAACCATGGCGTTAAAAAGTTCACCATATGTCACAGGAAAACTTTTTAAAAGAAAAGATGCAGAAGAGTCAGATATTATTTTTAGAATTGGGTTAACAGAATTATATGGAGAACTATAATTAACCAATAAATAGTCCTAAAAGATGTTTTTATTAGTATATGATACTTCGGTGATGAATTATGTAATTGCTTATGGACTTTACTAGCGTTAACAAAATATGTTTTACATCTTGATTGAAATGATAAAGTAAGATATAACTCAATTCAATTCTATCAGTAATTAAATTTAATTATATTATGATTTGAATTCATATATTTGAAATAAACCAACAAATTATATAATTGAATTCATTTATACTATTTAAAATATATATAAAAATAAATTGAACCCTTTCATTTACACTGCTAGGAATAAACAAACATATCACCAACCCCACTTTGCAACTAACCATTCCAAACAAAGCTCCCGATTTTCTTACGATCATATTCTTTCCTTGTACTACCCTCTCCATCTTTACCTTAAAAATCAAAACAAACCAAATCAAACAAGTACTTATGTTCTTCTGCATATGCCACTTAGATGATGAAAAAATGAGGACAAAGCTTTTTAGCTTCACCAAAAAAAAGAGAGAGACGAGTTTCATTGGTGGTGCGTCGATGAATATGAGGTTGTTTACTTGCGTAAGTCGTGATGAAAGGCAAATGGATTGAATTCGGTAGAGACAACAAAAATTGAATTTAATTGGAATGAAATGGACTAAAAAGAACACAAGAAGTTGGCGTTGTGGATTAAAGGCAAATGGAATGGAATGGATTGAATTGAATAGATGACGATGGACCTTGTAGTTGGTGTTGATGGAAGAGAGAAGAAAATAAGTGTCGAGATTGGAGAGGAGAGAAAGAGAGAGAATATTATATAGGGTTGAGAGTATTTTTGATATATCACTTTTTAATATCAAATTTACTAAGTTAAAAATTATAAATCAGACTTATTTTTATCTAATTTACCTTTGGGCATTTTTAAAGAATTGAATTCTATTTAGATCTTAATTTCATGCCATTAATTGGTTCTAAATCAGGGAATTGAATTTAATTTCTTGAATGAATTCAATTTCAAGGCTTACCAAACAATCTATTAAGTATTAATTTATTGACACATTGATCTTTTAAGTACTAATTTATCAGTATTTTGATATGTTAAAGATTAATTTGTCAACATACTAATTATTGAGTATCACATGCTATTTATCATTGTATTAATCTTTTGAGTGTCAAAATGGTGGTTCTCTCTTGATATATTATTGACTCTTAAATTAATGAGTAAATTATATTGTTTTATTCTATTCAATAACTCTCTTTATTTTTGTGATCGATTATGAAAAAAAAATTTGACTGAGTAATATTTCTCTTTTTAAAAAAAGATTATATTAACTTCTCTAAAATTATTGTATTTCTTACATTTTCAAAAATTGCAATGATTTATTCTGTTATAAGATATTCATTAAATAAATATTGATTCATTTTTATTTGTTAGATACGCTGTTATGATTGTAATTAATTATTATTAATTAGTCATCTAATTATATTTTGTTATATTATTAAAAATATTTTATTCTTACGTTAATTATTTTAAAAGTTACACATATAAATAAACATAATTGATTAACATGATAAAACACTTTACTCGGATAATATATCATAATAATATCCAAAATAATAAATTTTATTTGAATTTACTTTTATAATTATTATATTTAAATAATTTAATAACTTTTAATTATAATAAGAAGTGCTCTTACAAATATATCTGAATATAAAATTACTTATTTTTTTATCTTACTTTTACTTCTAAATTTAGCTTTTTTAAAAAAGAAAGGAAGCTTATCTAAATGTGCCAAACACTTGTTTGTAGAATAAAAATTTTACAAAATCACTGTTGAGAAAAAATAGTGTAACAATAATCAATTTTTTTTAATTCCTCACTAGCATACTTTGCTGAAGGCAATTATATTTGAAACATAATCAAACACTAAATGTGATGTAATAATAGTTACTAGAATTTTATTTTAATTGCCCGTGCAATTGTATTTTGAGAAATTGGCCAAGTATCAAAAGGTATAATGAACTCTAAATCGATACACATATATACTATCAACATTTAAATTAGTTGATTTGATTAGTCGATATTTGTTTTTTTTAAGTAAGATTTTAGATTTAAATTTTATAAATAAAAAAATTAATATTAAAATAACTTTATCCCCAGGATAAGGCAACTTTCCTTATAACAAATTAGTGGAAATTCAGTATATTTAATTTAGGGGAAAAACACGCACACACACAAGAATCCGGCACATAGAGTCTCTCGCCTTATGGCCTACGTTCGAAAAAGGAGAATAATTAGTTCTGCTATGACTTAATTCAACAAATTGAATTGAAATTTGTGATAGTGCTGGACAACAATGATAAGACACGAGATATTAGTAAATTGCCATTATTTTTTGTGGTGGATATTATTTTTTGTTATTTATTTATTTATTTTTATATTATCAGTAATAAAATTTAAACTTATAATTTTATATAATTTATTTAAAACTCAGATCAATTCTAATAACTTTATTTTCTTCTATTTTTAGCAGCAACAGATATGTTCTTGTTGCATTTTTAAAAAACAAATATTAATATAGATTCAAATTTGTGTGAATCTAATATATCATAATATCTCAATCAGTAATTTTTATAATATTTATATATTATAATTATAAATTAAATTTTAAATAATTAAAATTTTGTCATAGATAAAGACCATAATGAACCCAAAATTATAATAATGGTATTACTCGCTTTTTAAACCTACGACGACATTGTTAATTTAAATAAATAATCATGTCAAAAAATTTTGAATAAACAATATAAAATATTTATTTTATAAATTTTACTTTAAATTTTGAATAACAAAGTACATAATTTGAAATATTTATTTTTATTATATATTTATATTTTTATAAAATACAGACATAAATAATAAGTCATAAAAATTCAATAACATGTGATAGTTAAAATTATAAATATCACTGCTTATATTTTATTCTCATTTATCCAATATTTATTAACTTTGTTAATTTTAAAAATTCGTGCACCATATACGCCTGTGCTCATATTACAGTTATATAGTTGGACCCACACGTATATTTTGTTGTCTCGGCTGAATTTTATGTCCGGGTGCTGATGTAAGCGTCGTCTGAAAAAAAATGAGGTTTATTTATTAATTTTTTATGCACAAAAAGTTAATAAAAAAGGGAAGTAACCTTTTTTCAATGTCAGGACACGTTATAAATCTTATTATAATATTTACAAATATTTTTCTAATAACAGATTATCAAACGTGTCTTTAAAATTTACAAATAATTTATTGTTAAAAGAATCGCGAATAAATATCGAACCAGTATTCCATCGTTACCGGCTTACGGCTCGAGACAAGCTTCATTGGCATGTGAAGTTCTGATATTTCACAAATTTATGATTTGTAATATGTAGTAATATGAATAGAGAATGTTAACCTCCACACTGTTACTGTAGAGATTATTAGTGTTGATGTTAGCATTTACATCATCGTCAACATCTTTGCCTTTCCAATCGTCAACATCTTGCTGTCTCCGCGCACTGGTTTATTCTCAGGTAAAAAATAAAAACCACTATTTCAAACTCAAAGTTTTCAAAATTCAAGTAGTAGAGGTTATGGGTTATGTAATCAAAACCCTGGACCCACAATACTTGAATAACAAGCTACAAAAGGTGGGATGAAAGTATGAGAGGGTTCTGTTTGTGGACTTTTCTTATAGGAATGAACTCGGTCACAGGTGAGAAAAATGCAGGTCATAGGCTAGCTGATTTGGAGGTGAATATATGGTTAATGTGATTACAAGAATACCCAATTTTGTCTCCAACTTGTTATCTATCCATTTTTTTTTTCAGTGAAATTGGGAATTATTCTTAAGAAATGTTTTAGGAGAAGAGGACACAAAGATATTTTAAATTCAAATAAAACATATAAAAAATAACTACTAAATTGTAGACAGACGATATTATTCCGGGGGGTGACATTTGACAGAGGTTGGAGACTGAAGCATAAAATGCAAAAAGAATAAAAAGAAGTAAAAAAAGAAAAAAAAACGCGGTGCTAGTATATAAAGAGTCATTGTTTTCTCCTTACTTTGTATGAATGCTTATTAATTATTAAATTAATAAAATTGCAATTGGTCAAAAAATCTCTATTCATTGTTTTCTAATTAAGAATTCGCAAATGGTTGTTGTAAGACATTGGTTAAAAAAAGTACAAACATTTAAATGTTTTAATTTGTTTCATTTTTAAATGAATATTTCTAAAATTCATTGAAATAAAATATTAATATTAATATTAAATTATTTTAAATGTAAATAAGCTAACTTAAATATAGTTAACATATTGAATTTAATTTGAATATACTGTCAGAATAAAAAAATTTTACACAGACATCCAATCATATATTGACACATCAGCATAAATCATTGACATAACCACCCACTACTTGAATGATCATGCAAATGGAAGATTTTGATTGGATGACAGTATAAAAATCAGTGCACCCCAATTAAACTATAACATATTAAAATTTTTAAAAATATTTAAAATTTCACTGTAAAAACAATATTTAAAATGTCTTTATAAGTAATTAAAACAACTCAACAACAATATTATATATTTTTTTAATAGAGGGGTATTATTTGAATATTTAAAAAAGGATGTCCCAATAAACATCCTATCAAATTAATGGTGGAAAACACAAAACTTTTTATTTTAAAATTTTTATTTGATCATTTCCTATGCATATAATGGGTGGTTCATCAAGATGTCAATGAATTTGATGTATAAAAAATATTTATCTTTTGAATAATACCCTTATAAGTTCAGTTAACATGATTTTTCTTTTGATTATTGTCTCCCAAAAAAAAAAACATTCTATGATTCAGGGTCGAAACCTAAACAAAAAGGAAAGTAAACTATGCTTGGCAATGGTTAAGAAGCCTCCAAGTATTGAGTATTGTTACAAAATCATAAATAATTACCAGTAATAAGATATAGTTAAAATTTAAGATAAGTTGAAGAAGTATAGTCATTTATTTATTGAGTTGATAATATTATAGATTCATTTTAATGAAAAAATCTTATTATTTATTTTCATTTTATTATTTTTTCGGATGTATAGATAGAAATTATTATTGATACCTTTTTTTTTCAAAAAAAAAAACTTGTGTTTTTTCATCAATGAACTCACGGATGGGTTCCATTAAGTAAAACTGCCGTGAGTTACAGTAATGAAGTTAAAAGTGTTCAAGTCGTCAATGTGCAATGAGTCAAAACTTGTATGCAACAACTGTCACCCACTTCCGATTTAACTATGTAAGCGAATTTTTGACTCCGTAAACGACGAAAGGGACACATCGGGCACAATCAGTTATTTGTCATTTTAATAATAAATTTAAGAAATTAATTTTCACACATTCATAATAATGTTGAATATTTTTACACAGATAGTAAATTAAAAATTGACAATTCATCCACCTTATACAATTATTTAAAATTTGAATTAGAATTGATGTTAAAATAAGTTATTTAGCACATTTTTATTCATGCACGTTTATTTTTGTAGTATCAATGTATGAAAATCAAACTCTAAATCTAAATGCATTAATAGAATTTTGGATGGGATCAAGTGTGTGTTTGGAAAAGATGTAAAATTAAAATTATTTTAACAATCGCTTATTTGTATAATTATTTTTTTATATAATTGCATATATGAAAATTAGTTTATGTTTAGATATTTTAACTGTAATGTGGTTTTAAGATAATCAATTTTATGTGGGTTATATGAAAAAAATTATTTTTATATGATAAAATTACTAAAAAGAGTATAAAATAATTATTTATATTATATAATATTTATTATTTAGAGTCAATTTAGTAAAAATATAAAAATTCTGAAATAATTAACTTCTACTTATAATTATAAGGTCCAAAAATTTATTTATGCTTATAAGTGATTTTTTAACTTAAAATTATCAGTTTCAAATTATAATTTATTCTACAAAATTATCCAAACATGATTAATTTTTAGAACAGCTTTTTTGAAAAAAACAAAAAAAGCTATTTGCATGGATTCCCAAACATGCACCTAGTTTTATGTGTTGATAGGGTAGAAAAAGTTTATATAAGACATGACAATTGAACTGTTAAATTTTTTTAAAATATATTTTATATTTATAAGATATTGAGTATATTTACTTTTTTTAAAATATTTTTATTTAATATTTTTATTAAATATTAAAGGAATTATTAAGAGGAAATTTTAAGAAGATATAGCAAAACTCAACTTGAAAATAATAACATCTGAAATGATCACAAATACTAACTAGAATGGAAAGGACAAGGTTTTAAAAAAAAAGATATATTTAGAGTATGTTTGTTTCAGATTTTGAAAAAAAATAATTTTAAAATTTAAATTTTATATATAGCTAAAAAAATTAAAAATAATTTTTTTTAAAATTACTCTTTTCAGCTTATATAAAAAAGTTGAAAATAATTTTTTTTTAAATTTTGATTATTTTAAAAAAATTATTTAAATATATGAAAACTGATTTTTTAAATAAAAAAAAGTAATCTTTTGCCCAAAAAAAATTGCAAACAAATACACTTTTAGTAGATTGATAGGCATTAATGCATTTATTAATCTATATTTTTTATTTCTTAGGTATATTTGGTAAATATATTTTTATTTTCTCACACATATTTATGTAAATACATCATAGCAACCTTAATTTATTATAGTTCGATCCCATATTGGATTCTTAAAATAATAAAAACAGAAATAGTAATAAACAAGTAGGAGAGTGGCTATTGCTAGTCTTTTATGTCTATTATCACTTCCACTTACTTAATTTTTTTAGTTAGTTTTATCAAAGTCCCCTTCTTCTATTTTAATCAAAAGAATTGTTAATATTAATTAGTCATCCTAATGTTGTCAAATTTTATCAAATGTATTCTTGTTAATTTAATTATTAAAAAATATTTAATATTTATCTCATTTTTAATTTTTATATAGTTAATAGATATTATAAGTATTTGAAATTAACATATTTAACATAATTATTTATATTTATATTTATATTATTCAATTAAAATATAGCTTAATTTCTATGTACTAACAATGTATAATATTTTAATATTATCATCCAATAAAAATACAAAAAACTACCATATCATCATAAATAGTTATGAATTTAAATTTTAAAAACATGATATGACAGTATCTCATATTCTTATTGGATAACAGTGTAAAAATATTTTATACTATTAGTATATAGAAATTAAACTCATTAAAATATACAACACATAGAGTGGTATTTTATCATATACAATAAATTACACTGATATCGTTTGAGGTTAGATAATTTTATATACGGGACCCCTCATTTTTTCATGCTTACACTGATCTCTTTTTAAGGAAAATTAGTATCATATTTATAAGGATGTTTAATATCATATTTTACAAAATATAAAGATATTATGTATAAGATCACTTAACCTTGGAAGAGGTCAGCATAATATTGTTGGCAGTCATTTCCCTATGACTATAACTTTTTTTTTTCATCATCTCTATTATTAAAAATTTAGATAATTTGATGTGTTAAATTAGTTATATATTTAGTTGGCATGTATTACCACTAATTGTGTATTAAAAGACACATATATGCTTATTAATAAGCAATTTTTAATTTTATTTAGAATTATATAAAGTAAATAATTTAGCCTTTAAAATGTAACGGTGTTAATAAAAGAAAAACCTTTAACATTTTTAAACTCCTTTTAATGTGCGCAAATAATTAATTTAATGTATCAAATTACTTTAATTTTTAAGAACATAAATAACAAACAAACAAATATGTATAGTAAAAATTAATGGTCAATAGTAATAAACTGCGATATCATATCTTTATTTAATAGTTTTTAATTATATAAACACTAGATGTTACTATAAGATATGCTATTGTATATCATGATTTATTAGTACATCTTCATTGTTATTTATTTTTATTTATTTATTTTTATAAAAACTCAATGTTATATTATTTATATAATTATTGTATTAAAAAATTTAAAAATAATCTAAAATTTAGATTTAAGTAAACTATGTCAAATATATTAGTTATTAATACTTACAATATTTAATGACTATATAAAAATTAAAAATGAGATAAACATTAAATGTTTTTAAATAATTAAATTAAATTTTAATTAAGTTAACAATAATAACTTTTGATAACATTAGGATGATTAATTTATAATCAATATTAACAATTCTTATGATTAAAATAGAAAAGAACATTGTGGTAAAATTAGCTAAAAACCTAAATAAGTAAAAGTGATAATAGATATAGAGGAGTGACAATAGCGACTCTCAACAAGTAGATATGGTTGTGAGAATAATACAATTTTCTTCTGAATTTTTTTTCTTGTTTACCCCTTTAGAAAAACATGAACTCGAAAATATTTTACATCCATACATATAAATGTGGTTTAGCTTTAAAACATTGAGATGCGACAACTCTAGATTGAAGATATCTCACACTGAAAGCAAAAGGCAACACTGGCCCATAGAGATCATTACGGGGATAATAGGCCATTTCTTTGTATAAAGTCAATTAGTCAGAGATGCATCCCTTTAGAAGTCCTCAAAGTCCTACGAAAATAATAATAATAATAAAACACGTAAATCAAGTAGAGAATAATATATTATACCACGTACACAATCACCAAACCCACCACTTTATATTTGCGTATAATTAACAAATAATAATTAAGAATATGATATACATTATGACATACATGTATCTAGTACACACTATTAGAGTGGCGTTAGAGCGAGGAGCAACATCGACTATTTTTTTTCGCAAAATTCTAATTGTCGTCTTCTTTTCCATTCTTAAATAATTTTCTGTATTCATATTATAGCTAACGTATCTGTTTGGATTTGGTGCATCCAATTCACGCTTATAAAACGCTGCTCTATTTTTTTGTTAAAAAAAAATCCCCGCTTTTTTTTTTTGACGGGTAAAATCCCCTCTTTCATTGACCTTACTAAAATAATTTAATAATTATGGATTTAATTAAACAGAGAGAAATTTTGCGAGAGGACAGCAATTTTATGTGTAAAATAATTTAACTCTCTTAACATTTAAATGTTCGAATTAAGTATTTCAATGTGATCAATTCAATTTTAATATTTAGCTGGCATCAAAAAATAATAATTGAATGCTGAAAAATGCAAACTAAAGTATGAGTTTTATATATTAATGTGTACTTGCTATGAACAAAGACAAGACGATTTGAATTACCTGTGGTCTCTTGGAAAGGTGGTTAACGGGGAATCCACTCCACGTCGCCAGGTTAGGGGGATGTGTACCTATAATAATTCAAGCGTTCTAGACGCAGAACTAGATGTATTGAAATGAATTCAACTCAGTTTACCTATCTGAGCTATTAGCTTAGAGCATATTATATAGACGACTTAAGCTTGAGAGAGTTAGGGCTATGCTTCTCTTTTTTGTGGGATTTGGTTTCTGCAAATGGCTTTTTAGACGATCTTAGAGGTCGAGAGTAACTAAATAAGGAATGATTGAGGTTTGAATCTCATGAATTTCGCTCCCATTTGAATAGGAAGGTGGCTAATTGTAACTTTTTGGATTGGGCTTGTGTAGCCTATCTCACATCTTACCAAGAATTGGTTGGATGAAAATTGACCATAACTTTACTTTTTAAATTAAAATTTATATTGAAATTATTTAATTTATCAGTAAAAATGAATTGTAAGTATCTAATATTTATAAAGTCTGTGTAAAAAAGTGTCTATGTATGTATCAATATCCTCTCGTAGCATATTTATATGTCTCCCTGCTGTACTACCATTATGGACATATTCTCAAGCTAAGCAATACAATATTATTTTTTCTTTTTCTCGTGTGTGATTATATTCTATTAATTCTTCTAACAACCGATATTCTACTCAACTGTTGTTTTGGTGACATTTCTATTCATTAAGACTATTCAATATGAAAATTCTGATATGTTTTTATAGTAAAAAAAAAATTATTCTATACTATTTATTACTTGACACATCAAATATTGTATTAAAAATATAAAAATAATTGAGAAACAATAATAACTTACAAAGTTAATGTTTTAAATAATAGATGATACAAATTTTTTTTTTTTATTACTCCATCATCCACAAATTTCTCATTTAATATTCACACAAATTATAAGTTGGGAAGAAGGAACGTAGAAAAATAAGGAACTTAACAATAAGGGGTATACAGATAAGTTAACCACATTCCAAAGTCGTACTAGTTAAAGTAATTAATCTATTAAAAGGAATTGCATGCTATTAGTGAAAATTAAGCCTAAACCATACAACTAAAAAATAGTTCGATACTTACTCTTACTTACCAGACACTGCAGTCTCAAATCCAACAATTTGCTACAAACGATTACTCCAAGTAGTGTGAAATGGGCTGAGATAACCATCGTTCGTCTGTG
Source organism: Pterocarpus macrocarpus (assembly GCA_031439585.1). Classification (NCBI taxonomy): domain Eukaryota; kingdom Viridiplantae; phylum Streptophyta; class Magnoliopsida; order Fabales; family Fabaceae; genus Pterocarpus; species Pterocarpus macrocarpus. Next base: position 73,152,385 of record CM062520.1, on the reverse strand, counting down.
TTTAATAAACCACACGAATAAGTGTATATTTGGATTTCCGATTGCAACTTTCAAATCATGATTTGGACAAAAGCTATATAGGAGAGTAGCTTTTGCCAAAACCATAGTAAGGAGCCGTGCAAATAGTAAACCACGCATACATCTGGCCGCAGATTGAACTTAACAAATGGCCACTTTTCGATATTTAATTATTTTGATCCATCTGTTATATATGCATGGGATGGGATAAGCCTAAGTTCTTGATATGTAGTTACTTTTTTCTGTTGAAACCTCCGCGGTTGAAAATCACTTTTTGAGTTTTGAATCTTTGTATTCAACCAGTGAATCACACCCAGTAGGAAGGTTTCGCAAGCTCAGTTTCCTAATATTCCTCTTTCTGTTCAATTTTTCCTTTTCGGAAGGGAAAAGAGAAGGGAGAAAAGTGGCAAGGATACATATCTTTTCGTTTCCATCATCCGAAATGCCAAAAATGGATAAGAAAGGAGAATGATGTTGGGCAACTGGGCGAGGAAGAGAGGTATGGTTATGGACTAAAGCCGGGGGGCCTATGATTACCAAGGGATCCTAGCCACGTGTATGGCAAAGATTGAGAAGCAGACATTTACTAATGATGCCTTCAAAAAGAAAGCCATAAAGTCTGAGGAACAATGAGAAAGCTCATTTCCAATTTCCCCGACTTTATATAAAAGTGGTTGAAGAAAAAGCAAGAATGGGCCAATAATTCGTGAAAACTTTGGGAGATGAAACTTGCTGTGAGATTAGAAACAGCTGGCCAGATAAATCACATAATTGCCGGTCCCAATAATCGGTGGCGTTCTGGTTTTCTGGCTTTCTGCTTCCACCAGATGACCTGCATTTAGCTAGAAGCTAACTCGGATGATTAGTCTATCATCCTCAATGCCAAATACATCATAATTTTAATGCTCTTTCCTTCGATTATAATGAATGTCTACCTTTCGTAATAGCAATGAATATTGTGGATATATATGAGATCTGCCATTCTAAGTTAACGAGCCAACAGATATTAGGTTTGACTCTCATCATAACATTAAAATTTGAGCAAATATTTTTTTTAATTCTAATATTTTAAAGTTGATATCAATTTGATCATAAAAAAAAATTTTGATATCAATTTAGTCATAATATTTTAAATTTTGATATTAATTTAGTCTTGTATCGATAATTTGATGAAAAATTTGATTTTATAAAAAATTATTTAGGACTAAATTGATGCTAAATCTCAAAATATTAGGAATAAATTAATATCAAAATTTAAAGTGTTAGGATTAAATTGATATCAAAAAACTTTTCAACACTAAATTAATATCAATTTTAAAATATTAGAACTAAAAAAGTTGTTTATTCTTAAAATTTTAGATTTGATGCATACATTTCAGGCTAACAACTTAAGGTGACAGAATGCATACAGCAGGTGTTTCTTGATCCCGCTCTTATTATAGCCCAAAGTCTTTCTCAGCCCATAAATAGTTGGCCATCGTTGTTTTCTAGGGACATTGGTCATTCGGCCCACAACGTTTGCTGATTAAAAAATGTATCTAGGGAAAAAAAAAAAATACATAAAACGCCCACCGTGGGGCTCGAACCCACGACCACAAGGTTAAGAGCCTTGCGCTCTACCGACTGAGCTAGACGGGCTTGTTGGTGTCACTATCTAGATCAACTTAAATATTTTAATGTTGGCATGCACACAAGTTACAGCATCATACTTTTGGCAGTTGGCTTGCCTATTTTAAAAATTACTAGTATATGAATAAAATAATAATTACTAATGGTGTCTAGATAAAATGAAAGAAAGGAAATCTAAAAACCAAGACCATGCAGGATCAGATGACCAAAATCTCTTCAAACAAGATGTTCTATAAAACAAAAAAGTTATCCGGGATAACAGAGCAGTGTAACGTAAGCGCACTGTTGAAATGTTTCAATTTCCGCTCTTTAAACAAGTAGCAAGCATGTAGTCTAATCAACGGATTATTATATTGATCAAAGGCCGTATGCAGTTTAATCAAATTGACTTAAATCATGTTCAATCTCAACCCATTTCCGTTAAAATATATCACACAAGCTTCCTTCACTTATGCCTTCAGCAATAGCAGTTGCGGCTCCACCAAACCTTACCATCTGGAAGGAAATAAGTTGTGTAGAATTCTGAAATAATTTTAACCATGTGTATTCGTCCATACAGTTCATAACACGCAATCAGATATATTGCTTAATAAAGAGTCACGTCATGTATGTAACTTTTACCACTGAAAAAGTTACACATTCGATATAGTAGTAAATTATACGATATTAAGTAGATCATTAAATTACTAGTATCTTAAAATTCTAAAGGCTGTGATAACGGATGGCATGGCACTGAAGATCGTTATATCTTTTTCTTCTTTTCTATTTCAGCGATCATTTTTTTTTTAAATAAAAAAAAGCGATACTGTCTGTAGCATACAAGAGCAGACATACAAGAGCAGCAATATTGGGCCATCAGCTCCTGACGAGAGACACTGGGCTTTAAGCGACCAACCAACTTAAAATGGACTGTAGACTTGATCCATATCAGATGCACTGCTGACACTTAGCCTAGAACTGAGATGCTCCGACAGTCCAACACACTAAAGGACCTGTCCTAAACCATTATTGAATGGATACAACCAAAAAAAAAAGAGAGAACAAGAAAGTTGGCTACTATTTTTATACAATCGGAACTAATGGAATTTGACCCAAAAAAAAAGCTAATGGAAACTTTTTTGACCCCCAAAATAAAAGGCTAATGGAAAGTTGGGTACAATTTGCACGACCAAATTGATCTTTCACATCTCACAACATATGAAAGATTGCCCAGGACCCAAAAAAAACAAACAAAGAGAGATTGCCCATAAAAGGACAAATCTTTTGAAAACTGATTATTAAAAAAGAAAACACCATTGCAATCAAAGTTAACGAAATTTCGCTTCCAGCAAACATTATGTCCTTTCAATCTAATCAAAGCATAAAAAAAATCTAATCAAAGCATATATAAATAATTTTAATTAACAATAAATAAAATTCATTATCTTAAAATTCTAAAACCTTGATTTAGGAGATTTTATTTATTTATTTATTTTTAGAATCTGTAGTGGATTTATAATTTAAATAAATAACATTTCTTAATATACATTTTTATAAAATTAATAAGCTTCGTGTATTTATGCAAAGAAAAGAATAAAACATATATAAAATCTTAAATAAAATTCCACTAATTAGTTTTTATTATAAATCATAGAGCTATAATTAAAGATTTGTGTTGATGCGTTCAACATAATTCTATTATATAATAGAAGGTACTGGATATCATAGTCAGGCATATATATTGGATCATGTCACGGCTCGAGCCTTTGAACTGCCAAATCGAGTTTTAACGAAATTCAATGGCTGAAATTTCACCTGCTCTTTTATAGCCAAAATTTAGTAACTAGTATATGAAATGTTTATTTTTGCAAATGAGACCTGGTTTTGTTTTGGAGTCAGGAGGGTCAGATTCACCAGTGATTTTGTACTAGTTTTGTACCATCCACCATGCCCTCTTCCATCTCCCATGTATTTTCCAATCAAACTATAACGTCCTCCAAAACTCCTACAACAAAAATAATTGATGTAAGAATCTACTTCTTCCAAATCATCCATCTTCCTTTTCATCTGACCTCACCACCATCCATTTCTGCCACTCGCCACCTTCACCGTTGCCGGCAGCCGCCATCCGCACCAGCGCCCACCACTTGCACCTTGGCCACCTCTTGTGTGGCCGCACTCAAAACGGCTCCCACACTCACTACCACCATCTATTAGGAAAAATCTCTCTCCATTATTCTCTCATCAGTACTCATGGTTAGGCATAAAAAATGAACGAAAATGCCACAGAAGACAGCTAAATCAATGGTGAAAGACATAGCAATGGCTGTGTTCTCATTTATTCACTCTTTCATAAAAATAAATAAATAAATAAATAAATAAATAAAATGATTAACCAATAATAACGAATAATAATGAACATCCCTTCCTCCAGGAGGTACTTCAATAACTAAGACAAACAACAAGCTAATGTGCGCATCCACTATGAAACCGATGATTTTTCACTTCATCAAAAACCCGAACTCCTCTTTGCACTATTAGATTTGATAGTCTATGATGTCTTCAAAGGTTCCTTGCACGTAATGCAAGCCCCTGGGTGGCAACGCGTCTCAACCAAAATGTTTTCCACACATTAGATAAATTAGATTAGATGAACAAAAGAATGACAAACGACTTCAATCCCCAAATTGAAAGGTGCTAGTAAAAAAGAATTGACTTCATTTGCAAATATAAAAGTTAAGGAAGTTAATTGCAATATTAGATTCCAAAATGCGGTGGCAATTCTGAAAATATCTCGAGGGACCATCACAAAGTTCAAAACAATGAGCGGATTATATTAAGGGTGAAGTAGATGAACATTGTATTTTTATGAGTTAAATAGAGAAGTATAGTAATTTTAACATATTTAGACAGGTGGAAGATACGTTGGTCCAGTGTAATTTGGGACCATCAGATGGTCTTCTAATAAAATTATAAAATAACCCTCACAAAACTACTAAAAATTTTGTTATTCAAGTCTCCATATATTTTATTTGTCGATATACCCCTAACTCATTTGAGAACTCCGACAACCAATTGAAGGCAGTGTTTACTCGGAGTCTTTGTCCAGCCATTTTGAGGTATGCAAAGGATTAAACAACGGGGCTGAGATAGGGGAGGGAAGCCCTCATCCATGGGATCTTAGCTTATTACGTTGGTTGAAAGATGAAGAAATCCTTTTTTATTTTTTTCGGTGGCCCAATAAAAGTAGAATGCAGCATAGGGTTGTCGATTTGAGTACGTCGGATCAGAATAAAGCTATCTTGAATTGCAACTGTTGGAGAACAGTGCGGCTCAGTAGATCTATCCGGTGGTGAGCAATGACTTGGCCTTGAATTATTATTATTATTATTATTATTTTCTTTTTTGGCGCGTCTTAGATTGATTATTGTTGGGTAAGTTAATTTTTGGTTTGCAGGATCATTATAATCTTGATTTGCAATGTGAAATCCACTGGAATCTGTCAGAACATTCGTGTTAGAGCAATCTTGACCATGCTAAATGACACTTGGCAGCTGATTTGTGTTTTATTTTTTTATTTTTTTTTAGGTTTTAAATGTTAAGTTTCTTTTGTGGGTTCCTTGTGTCAAAACGCTTTGAGTTGGTCATACGCTTTTCTATGAATGATGTTTTCCAGTGAGGTGGTTTGGTTGACAACTGCAAATGGTTGCGCATGGCTAAAGCTTTGGCAACAAAGGAAGTAGTGGGGAACATGGCTGTGCCTTGTGTTTTGTAGATTACCATACTACCATTAACATGATATGGAGGCTTCGATTTGTGATAAAAGGGTAACGAATTTGAAAATGTCTGAAAATTGGTGTAAGAAATAGTTTGGCTAGCAATAGGGAAATCAGAAACTCTGTCAAGCAGTGTAATATGACCACCGGAATCTCCATTCACGGTACCGCTCAAAAACACGACCAGGGATTCTTTAGCAAAACTTAACTTTTGGAATAGCCTGTGTCAATTTTTAAACAAATTTGGCACGGGTTAAATGTTAGCCACCAGATTTTAGTGAAATCCGATCTAACGGTTTAAAAAACTGGACCATCAAATGATCCAAAAGTTGTCCGGACCAACATATCCAGCACCGTGTTTTAGAGGGTGTTAAAAAAAAAAAAAAGCCTAGAACTCACAACAATAAGAATTTGTGGATGAGTGTTGCGAATTCTATAGTATCCATACATCGATTTTTTGTCATATAGTAATCCTCTATAACATAAGATCTATTAATAGGCCACGTTTAGAATTAGCTTTGAATCACTCCACGTTTCCCTTATCACTCCATGTTCAGATCAATTTTTTAACTTTTCTTTCCACAATCAATTATTTAAGGCCTTGGTATTCATTCTGAAAACTGCAATTATCGCCCCTTATCCACTCATTTTTATTTCTTTTTATGCTCTCCATTTCATCCATGTTCTCATTCTCAATTAAATTGACACAATTAAAAGCTTATAGATATTTAATTATATTAATATCTAAAAAATAAAAAATGTGGCTCGTACATGTCAAGACGCTAGTTATTATAACAATGATAATATTTTGTTGCTATTACTGCTACTTTTTAAGTTTTGTAAGACCTAATTTGATCATTAGAATATAATATTATAAACTAATTTTATTAATAAATAAATGAGAAATACTTGACTATAAATAAAATTTCATAAACATACAAATAATAAATTAAATATTGATAATTTATTTTAAAATTATTTTTATTTATAATGTAAAAATTTCTTAATAAATATATATCTGATATATTTTTGATATATAGGATCCTTATAAGAGATAAGTATAGAATATATTTTATATCTTATATAACCAAGGTTTATCAACAATAGTAAACTAAAATCTTAATCTTTAGCTAAAATTACTAATTAAAATCTGTTAAACAAGATAATAATAGAATTACAAAATAACCCTTAACTAACAGTCTTTACCTAACTTTCTATACCTAACGGTCTTTACCGAACTTTCTATAACAAACCTAGGCTTCATTATTTCAATATGGGAATAGTGTAATAATATTACGACAATATTGTGTTTTGAATTTTATTACGGATATATGGTGAAAGTGTGAGAGATTTCACCTTCAAGGAATAAGAAATTTGTTGCATGAATTACTACTTGCAAGGAAGTGAAATTTGACACAACTTTTACAAAGAATTCGCCCCCCCATGATGTAGAAAGGTGAAAAAAAATAACTTTCCTACCTAAGCATGGCGAAACATGTGACCAAAAATACGAAAAAGTGCAGTTCCTGGCATATGCCGAATGTTCACTTTCCAATTGTCATTAACTAACTTCAATAGCTATGTCCTTCGCTTCCTGAAGCCTTTATTACTTGTGAACCCTAAACTTTGCTTCTATTCTATATAAACCCCTCTTCTCAAGCCTTCATTACATCTTTCTCTATTATTATTGTTTTGCCTTTCTCCATTATTGTTGTTCCCCTTTTATTAATGTGTCTTGTTCTATTTTCTTTAAAGTGAGAGTGAATAATAATACAACAAAAGTAAGAGAAAATTACGGATAAAAGTGCAAATGTTATAGTTATTGCACATTTTAATAGATCTATTATTAAAAATACATAGAAGGAAATTATATCTGATGAGCCACTTATCATTTTCGTTCCTCAAACTATATCGTTTGAGGAAATAAATGTTGTATTTTGTTAAGGCATAAATGCAAGCATTTCGAAGAGCGTGGTGAGAATTAGATATAGGTGTCCGATCTCAAATTTTAGCAACAATGTTTTTTTAATTGAAGAAATGACAAACACTTTCAAATAAGGAAACCAACCACAAACAAAAATTAATAATACAAATTATATAAGGTGAGAAAAATAAAAAAATACAAAAATAAAACAGTGGCTGAAACACTTTCAAATAACATTTTTTGATGACAGAAATGGCACCAACCGGCTTCGCCTCATATAGGGCTTTTCAAAAAGGTATAATAATAGCGAATTAGAGTCCCAAGTCAAAAGTTACGCCCATTTAAAGTTTTACCGATCATTTGATCTTCACATGGTCCAATCTCCTACAAGCCATGCATCCAACCCCTGGCTACCCTGGGAGTATTTGTAACATATTCCACCTTAAGGTGATTTAAGAGACTACCTCATTTCCAAGCTCAAGAATGTTTTAAACCTTGCTTCCAAGAGCTCCAAAACTCTCTTAAAACACCAAACAACACCTGAGCTCCTCCTTATATGTATATCTCATGTTATTTTTTCTTTATTTTATAATGCAACTGTAGTTTTTATGACATTCTTATAAGATTCTTACAATTATTTGATGCATTCTACTGTATGTAAGGGAAGATCGTATAGTGTGCTCAGTCATCACTGCACTTATGTGCTTTGATTGAGGCAATTGAGTGGCACCCAAGCAACTACTAACTATATTAACATACTTTAGAAACTCAGGAGCATGCATAGCCTCGAGATATAAAGCCTGCATGAAAGTGAAGTATCTTCTGTATGCTAAACTGCTATTGCTATGTTTGGTCCACCCTTGTTTTTCATATGAAGGAAGTCCATAATTACAACACTTTTAAGTATGATCTCTGATTGGATTTTCTTAAACTGTAAATAAATTATATTAAATATCTTTTTAATCTTATATAAATTGTAATAGAGACTTATCTTCAAAATTAAATGATTAATGAGGCATATGTTGATTAACTTTTTCTTACGTAAAAAACTAATGTTTATTTTTCTTTCTTTTTAATATTACAATAATATAATATTATATAAATATTGGAGCCGTGCTGTTTGTGTGCATGCATTTCGTCCCACTAAAGTCTTCATTGTGCTTTTTGTTATCTGTTTCGCCCCATTGTAGGTTGAAATGTGTATTACTTTTTCATAATATGGTATTTTTGCAAATTATCCATATTATTATATTTTTAAGCCATAATTCTCATAAAAAAATGAAACTAAATAATACTACTAAAAATATTATTTTATTATTATTCTAGCTAATACAACTATTTTTAATATATATCATATATATTTTTGATATACAAAATTCTTATAAGAGGTAAATATAAAGCATACTTTATATCTTATATTGTAGTAATAGCAGTAGCAACAATAACAATAACAACAACAATAATAATAACAATATTACTTTAGCTAATGCAACTACTTTAAAATATATATAAAATATATTTTTAACACATAGGATCCTCATAAGAGATAAATATAGAGTATATTTTATATCTGATATCACAATAAATTAACATTGATAATAATTATACAACTAAATATTACTCCTTCACTACAAATCTTTTTCAAAATATACTCTCTTGCTATTATTGTCTCATCTTCAACCTTTTTTTATACTAACTATAATATTATTTTTTTCTAACAAGTATTTTTTTCTCTGTATCAACTCACTCTCACAAACTCTACTATTTCAACTCTCACAAACTTTCACTATCTAACTTATCTCTCACACATTCACTCTCAATTCCTTCTAACTCTTCTGAAATGTCTTTTTCAACTTTCAAATAGTGCATCTCAACTGCTTCGATGGAGCTTTTATAGGAGAGTTTCGCACTGTGTTACTTGTGAGGAGACGATATTTCTTGATAAGAGCCAATAGAACTCGTAATGACTCGGCCAATTTATATCCCTAAATTGTAACACATCACCTCAAATTTTTCAAATATGTGGTGATGTATTACGACTTAGGTAAAGTGTCGGAACAAAATTATCATGTTTTTCTAATTTATTTTTAAACACAATAAAACCACTAATAACCCCTAAAAACATAATAAACAATCTTAAAAGCACTACGGGAACATCCACCGTAATAGAATATACTATATTCGTTAAAATATGCAAAATAGAAGTTCAGATGAGAAATTGACCTAAACACTGAGAAAAGAATTATTAATTGGTGGACGCCTGGACAGTGCTTGACGTATGTGCGAAGCTTTCAACTCAAGTCCTCAGAAAGGTAAGGCGGAGGCGAATGCAAAACGAAAAGTGAATGAGGAAAAGACACAAAATGCGGGGTGGCAAAAGCAAGACCCACCAAGTAGCAAGCAGTGCCTTCAAAAGCAAAGATGAAAGAGCTTGACGGTTACTACTACCTGTCCTCCCCGCACACGCAAGCTTCGCAATCAACTTAACTACCATTCTCATCTTCCAGCTGCTTTGTATATATATTCGCACCGAATAACTGATTTTCCATTTTCCGTTGCTCAAAGGCCAACCAACCAGTCACCTTGTATGTTGCAGAGTCCGCGGCGGCGATCGCCGGTGATCGGATCCCGGAGAAGTAAGCCGCCGCATCCGTCGCATTCGCCTCGTCGGAGGACCAATAATAAGCCGAGGCCTCTCACGATCTTGAAGCGCTGCTCATCGGCGCCTGTCCTTTTGTCCAGAGGCGGCGATGATGTCGTCGATTATGCGATCAGGAGCGGAGGGAGGCTTTTCCGCCCTCAAACCTTCTCCGAAGCCTTTGCGTCATCCCCTTCTCTCTTTGCTTCCTCTCCACACGCTTACACTAATAACAAGGTTAGAGCTACCTCACTCAACTAAATTCTCTCATCTACTATTTGTACACTACAGTTTTTAATTTAATATTTTCATTTGTGATTGTTCCAGAGCAAATTCTTACTTCTTATAGTGTTGATAATTATAATTAAATTTGTGGATACATAGGAGACCTGAAAAATTTGACATCGATGCGCATTTTCCTTGCAGAGTGCGTGATGTTTTTCCCTTTAGTTTCTTAATTTCTATAAACTCTTTTGTGCCTTGATCCCCACAGTTTCTTAGCTTGCTTCTACGCGACATTAAAAAATTCTAGCCAATGATACGTTTCTTTCATTTGAGGAAATGGAGAATAACAGATGGCGTATAGCAAGAAAGAAAACTAGGTATAACTGGACTGACTTATTTCATGATCCGTTCCCAAACTGGACTGATCTGAAGGCTTTTGGCCAAAATTATTCTGCTTGATAAGGTCAAAATTGGAACAGGGGTGAAAGTAGAGTGAGATGATTATTTTTTTTTTTTCAATTATTACTATTTAAAAATTAAAAAAAAAAAATCGTGTCTAGAGTTTGAGAGGGTGCGTGCAGATTTATTTTACTTTGCTTTCAATTGTTTCACAATTTTGTGACACAAAGCAATTATGAAAAAATTTTCAATCTAGATTTTTTATCTTCTTGTTTTTTTTGGGTCGGTTAGATTTTTTTATCTTGTCAAACAAATAGATTTTGTTAAGATGTTTGATTATTTTATGATCAGCTTGGATTTTTTTTGTTTTTGTTTTTGGGTGCAGAGCATGGTAGATTTTTTAATGATCGAGATAACGTAGCACAGAGAAGTTGATTGATTAAAAATATTGGGTGTAATGACGTAGGTTTGCATGATTTATGAAATGATTACTAATAAACTTGACCCATCTATAACAACCACAAATTTACAATTGATTACCCTGTATGTATATGATCACAAATCACGTATTCGTCTTGATCCGTATTTGATGATCATTTCTATTAGACACTGGGGCACGACAAGGAAGCTAAGGTGGTGATTAATGTGACCGTTGAAGGAAGTACAGGACCAGTCCGAACCATGGTGAAATTGGGATCCACTGTGGAGGAGACAATAAGGCGTGTGGTGGATATATATGGAGAAGAAGGCAGGAGCCCTAAGCTCGATCTTAATGAAGCACCTTCATTCCAGTTGCACCACTCTTACTTCAGTCTCCAAAGTAAGTGACAAATTAATGGTCAAAATATCTAAATCACATTTAGCTTTTTATTTCTTGGCCTGAGAATCACATTTAGCTAAATCTTACACTTTAGATATTCCTTTTCAGTGCCGGTAGAGTAATATTATATCACGAAACACATAATTGCAACACTCATGCACTCAATCTGGCGAAGTAAATAAAAAAATAATACGTTGATAATGCACGCTTATGCCAAACCCCAATTAAGTTTATCATGGACTAAAAATTGTTTGAACCAATAACATGGGCCTTAAACTGGGCTTGCATGCGGATTCTGTGAGTGAATTTGGATGGTTGACTGGACGTAAGCCTAAACATGGAAAATTGATTGAATAAATATTAATTTTATAGATGGTATAGGTGTTTTAGACTTCCTAATATTTGTAGAACTGTCAAAGGGTATTATAAAATTGGCCAACGCCGTAATCCTACACTTCATCAGTATTGTTTATTAGGCTTATGTTATTTGCTTCATAGGTTTGGACAAATCTGAAGTCATTGGGGATGTCGGAAGTAGAAGTTTCTATCTACGGAAGAGTAATGGAGCATCTGCTTTGAATTCATTTCGCTCGGAAAGTGCTCACGAATTAGTCACACGTAGCTCTGCTCCATCCATTGCAACTCCTCCGTTGTTAGTCCCGTCTTTCATCGCCCGGAAGATCAGGAAAATCGTAAGAAGAGTTAAAAGGCTTTGGAAGATTGTGGTTTGCTCGCAATGAGGGGCAATCAAATTAAAGGCTTGCACTTAAGTTGGGATTAAGATCTTTTTAAAATAAAGATAATTATAAAATGAAAAAATAAGTGATTATTCATTTTTAAATTATTAATTTTTATTGTTTGGTGTCTCGCCAAAATGATCGAAAGGTAAATAAGCACTCACTTTCTTACTTTACAATCATCTCAATCTTAGAAAATTTGAATCCCTTAAGTTGGTATGGCAATTCGATTTCTTTTTCTGTCTATAAACTTCAAACCGTGAAACTAGAAAGCAACCATTTTTTATATGTTGCTATTCAACCCTTCATTTCCGCATTTTCCGCATTTCTCTCTTCTCATTTGACTGTTTGACTCATCCCATAATTGGTTGTCAATCCCTTCCTGACAGTTGCACGAAGCTAATTCGTGCTGTAGAGCACTTCCGGATTGAAAATGGCCACTGGCTTTGTAGATTTTTTAGTGAACGTTGTTTTTTGCTAACGAGATGATGATGATATCAACTCAAGATGGATTTTAGTAATCAAGGAGATGTGCACTCTGTTTTGAGTTTTTGATCTAAGAATTTTGAGAGCCAACTCATAGAAATTAATTAGAAATAAATTCTTCCAATTTTTATTATTACATGACCATATTAAAGTTAAATAGAAACATCTCAATAAGTATAACTTCGTTAAAATTTTTAAAACTATGTTTAAAATTATTGTGTCTATTTCGCTTTTTACATGAAATAATGATAAACAAAAAGTAACGTAAAAAAATCATATTATTTTGGAATTAATTTTTATATATTGATATTGTAAAATATTTTTATACTGTTAACCAATAAAAAATTGACAAATCATTCACTTTGTGTAATTTTTTAAAATTTGAATTAAAATTACTTTTAAAATGGATTACATGATATGTTTTTATTAGCTGATAATGTTTTAATAAACTAAGAAGGAAAATTATTCTTTTTGATATAAACAAGCAAGATAATCATAGAAGGAATTTTTTTTTTTTTTGAGGTTTCAAACTAAGGACTAATTTTTATGATTTAAAAATTGAATTAATGATACTTTTAATTCCTAAAAAAAAATTAATGTCAACAACATTTTAAAAACTAAAATTATAATACTTGTATCTTTTGAGAACAAAAATGCATGTATCTTTTCACTTTTTAGTCAAGCAATTTTAAAAATATTTTAATTATTTTTTTCTAGCGAGAATTTGAGTAAGTTAATACAAATATAGATTAAAAATCTATCAATTAAATAAAAAGCTCCTCGCACGCGCATACACATATATAAGACCGGTTCATTTTTATACCTTTTTCATCGTTGAAAAATGTAAGTTACAATAGATAATCACGTTTTTTAAGCCGAAACAAATACACTTGTAACTGATCAATGAAATTTAATAAGATTTTTCTAATGAAAAATACAGGGTAAGAATTAAAGTAAAAGCAATAAATAAAAGGGAAAATGTTTTACATCTTCAAAATTTAAAATATGTTTAATATTTTTTCATTCAAACAAGGGAGATTACTTAATAAAGGGATAATAAAAATAATTGTATATCCTTATAATAATATTTTTAACAATTCCTTAATTACATAAAAATGTTAAATGATTTATACATTTTCAAGATGTTAAATATTTTATGTTTTAAATATTAAATAACCTAATAATATTATATCTCCTTAATAATTTAAAACAAAAAGGTAAAAAATATTTAATGCTTCAAAATAGTGACAAACATTTAATGCATTCTTTTAAAAATAACGAAGAGAATTATTAGTATGGATATCCAATCAAAGACTATGCACATCTGGAGTGTTATCTTCGGATGGGACTAATAACTGTGAGGTCCCAACCGAGAAATCTCGATATCTAATATCACAGTGTCATTCTGGTGCTCTGAAATCTGAATTTTAACCCAGCCTCCAAAATCCCAATAAAAGTTAAAAACCTGGCAATTTCCAAGAAGCTTCGTGCTTCTCTGTGCCATCTGAGTCGGGTCACCCGTATCATCCTCACGCTCACTTCCAATGCTCCGACAACAACAAACATCTTAACCGGCATTACGTGCAAGCAAATATATCTCTAAGCGAAACAAGGACCCAAACAAAAAAAAAACAAAAGACACAAAATCTTCAGATGTTTTATAGTTGAGGCCGTGAACTTCCTCGAATGGGTGGATCAGTGTCCACTCCTCCTCGGACCCTCAAGCTTCCCTTGCCAGCCATGGATACGAGCGAGTCTCTTCGGCCGCCGAAGCTGCTACTGAATGTAACAATCGAGAACAGCGTGGGTGCAATACAGGTGCTGATGCGGCCTGAAGACACAGTCATGGATTTGATAAAGGCAGCGTTGTTCATTTATGATAGGGAGAAGAGAAGACCGCTCCTAAAGGACGCTAATCCTAACTGCTACGACCTTCACTACTCCCCCTTCACCCTCCAAAGTAATTATCTTAATCCTCCTCTTCCCTTTCTCTATTATTAACTCTTGGTATATGCGTAATTAGATCGGATTATTGCATATTTCAGAGTGACCTGCCTCTGCTATTTAAATTTTACTGTACAATTAGCCGCACAGCATAGGTTTGATTTCTATGTCACATATGCTGCCTGTAATGATTCATCGTATCATATGTGCAAGGTGATCTATTCAACAATAGTCCACCTATGTGTGTCTTTCTCGTTGTTATTTTTATTTTTATTTTTTTCATGGGCGACAGTGATTGGGTGAGTTTTTTTGTATATGGAGTTTTGAGAGTAATATTGGGAATATATGAAATTTTTGACAAAATTTAAGAAATATAAGTTTTTTTTAGAGAATTTAATTTATTGTTAGATGAATTCTATTATTTTAATAAAAGATAAAAAGTGAATCCATTATCCTTATTATTAATAGGCTTACAAAAAATAATAATAAGAAAAAAAAAGAATTTGATTAATTGCCAACCAAATTCTATTTTTTTAATAAAAATAAAAAAATGAATCCAATAAAATATAAATCGGATTTTATTGTTTTATTATAACAAAAAGTGAATTCAATTAAATATACATCAAATTATATTATTTTATTATTTATATGTGAATGTGTGTGTCTTTGTCTTTTTGTATATATGTGTGTGAATGTGGGAGTGAGAGAGAGAACTGGAGAGAGTGAGAGTGAGGGGAGAGAGGAGAGAGAAAAAAGTGGAAAGAAAAAGAAAATAAAAAAAAATAAGAGAAAAAAATAAAAAAATAAAAAAATTATATTTTTTAAATTCTATCAAAAATGTCATTTTTTAAAAAAATTTTTACACAAAAATTATATAAAAAATAATTATCCACAGTGATTGGGTGGTGCAGGTTTGAAGCCAAATGAGAAGTTGAAGAACCTGGGGTCAAGGAATTTCTTTCTCTGCTCGAGGCCTGCCACCTCTTAATTCTAGGTAGTGGATGCCGTTTGATTCTGCAATTCCCTTGACGATGTTCGTCCCTAATTTCACCGCACATTTGCCGGTGAATTTGATTGCCGTTGCTGTGTATACATTTTTATGGAAATCATATTTTTGTGTACACTATGGCAACCATATGCCGGTGTTTGCATTTCATGAAATTGTGGACGAACTTAAAGCCTAGAGTTTTTCCCTTGACTTATTTTAAATTATCCATTTTAGCCCTTCAATATTATATTATTATTATTACTAAAACATGTCATGAATTCGGTTGAGTTTTGAATATATCGAGGTGTGGCTTAATCAACAAATTATAGCGTGTTTGAATTTTTGTTTGAAACATGTTATAAGAGAGGAATGTTTGATCAGACCATAATTTAAAATTTTTCAAATGAAAAATCAAACATGATATTAAATGGAAAATCCCTTTTGGTAGGAATGAATTAGGTAGGAATACACTACGAGCACGTAAAATTAGCATTGTTATTTGAATCTCAAAAAGTAGAATTTTTCATCAATATATCATATTATATATCCTTAAAATTTAATATCATATATTTTTAATATTTTTTTAAACTCTATTCATATTAATCATGACTATGTCACCACAACTGTGGTATACTTACTATTTCTCTTACTTTATTAACCGCTGAATGGTGATTTCTCTAAACCATGGAATAAATAGCCAATAATATGAAAACGGTTATCTCTTTCACTCCTTGGTACTTTTCGTATCACGTAATAGTGCTCATATTAAATTATTACACGGAGTAATGCAAGGCTTTGTTATATGTATCATCTTAAAGATTATGTAATTTACTCGAGAGAGTAATCTCCCATACTTTTATTGTTTGCAATGTTAGGGTTATATTTGGTCAAGATTGTATTTATTTGCTCTATTTTCCTATTCTCTTCCTTATGATTCTATTTATAAGTTGACACTTGTACATTTATTTGATATATATATATTAAAATTAACTGCTTCAAAATTATCCATAATTTTACATATGATAAATTTTGATTAGAGAATTGAAAATGAGTTAGAAAAATGTGACAGAGGAATTGAAACCTTTGGTCAAAAGCCCAAGACTACATTATTGGCATTATAGTAGAGATTAATCCCATATTTAAATAAAAGGATAAATTACATTCATCTCTTTTGAAATTTGTCAAAATTTAACCCGAGTCCTCTTTATTTTTGAAATCTGTTATGTAGGTCCTTGAGTTTTCAAATTTCTATACCGACCTCCCCTACTAATGTTACTGCATTAGTGAAATTAATGGAAATGTTGTTATGTGCGATGCACATAATTTTTAATGGCATTGTTGTAATATTTTAAGTATTATTAACTTATTCTTAAAAATTCATAATGTAATATATATTTAACATTGACACTTTATAAAGAATAACATTTTTTAATTTACATGCACTACTAATATAAAATAATTTTATACTATTTACCAATAGAAATTCAAAGATTTGCCAAAAAAATGGTTGGTTATTATAATGGATAGTTATCCATTTTTATTTGGCAAATTCTTGAATTTATATTAACAGACAATGTAAAGTTATTTTACACTGTTAGTGCATACAAATTAAACTCTTATTATTTATAATAGTCTTAATTTTTATAAGTTTAACTTTCCTTTTTTATAATTTTTAGTTATAGAAAATGTTAATCTGCATTTTTATTAAACATTAATTCTTACAATTTTAAATTATTAAAATATTATTCTGTATGAGATTGAAATATTTAAGTTAATAAATTATAAAAAAATGAAAAATATATAAATTAAAATCTTAAATAAATAAAAATATAGGGACTAATATGCTATCCCAACCATTAATTTATAATCGAAAGAAAAATATTAAATAGCCTATATATATATATATATATATATATATATATATATATATATATATATATATATATATATATATATATATATTTTAAGAATAATGTAGTGTGTTTATTAATGCTTAAAATAAGTTAATCATGTTTAAAATATGACAACAATGCCATTGAAAATCATGTGTATCACACATAACAACATTTTTGTTAAGTTTACTGACGGAGCAACATTAGTAGGGGAGATCGGTGTAGAAAATAATGTAGTATGTTTATTAATACTTACAATATTGCTTAAAATAAGTTAATAATGCTTACAATATTACAACAATACCATTAAAAATCATGTACATTGCACATGACAACATTTCCGTTAATTTCACTAACGAGACAACATTAGTAGAGGAGGTCAGTGTAGAAATTTGAAAACTTAGAGACCTGCACAACAAATTCAGAAATAGAGGGAAGTTGAGATGAATTTCAGCAAATTTCAGAGAATGTGAGTGTAATTTATTTTAAATAAAATATAAAGTTTGGTTAGAGTCTCCTGGGTTAACCAAAAGTAATTAGTCTTGGTGAAAGTAGATTGTGAACTAGGTGAATTTTATTTGTAGTATCACATATTTGAATTTTGAAGTTACTATTGAGAAGAGTTTTATTTAATCACTAATGTTGACCCAAAATTAATGGGGCAATTCATAGTAATCTTAAAAAAGAAAAAACAAGAGATCCTTGAGGTGGGGAGAATCATGTGTATTCAATGAAAGGAGAACAAGAGCTAGATAAACAAGGAGAAAATGATAAATACGTAACCAATGGGGTTGACTTATCTAATTAATTTTTTGCTCATATATTATTATGACTTAGCTTCAGTTTATAGATTGAGGCAAATCATCTCCTCACTCTAAAATTTTGTTAATTAAAAAAATTGTTAAACAGTTTGGATCAATGATCCAGTTCCAACAGCAAATTTTTTTTTGGGTCTCATTCCAATAGTGGGTTGAATTACTAACTATAATAATAGTGGATTGGATTGGCCGAGCTTTATGGACAGGACCAGCAAGGAACTAGCACTTGGGCCAGAGTTCGGCCCCCAATTCCAATTTCCAACCCCATTATAAATTTTATATTTCATATATTTTTTAATTTATATTCACAAAAGACTTGAACAAAATGTTCATTGTAAATATAACTTTTTTCTCCCAAAAATTAATATATTTTTCATTCAAAAAACCCGCTAAAATTTTTTTCTTTGAACATTACATACTAAACTTATATATGTATTTTTTTAATAAAGATCTATATAATTATAGAGTAAGAAAATTTCAACTAAAATGACATTTCTTACATCACATTTTTTTGTTTAATTTAGATAAGCTGTTAGTTTAATCATTTTTTATACTATAAATTAATTATATATTGTCATATTACGATAAGATAGTTATTATAAAAATTAAGTTATATTTAATGACAAAATAATATTATTTAATGTTAACATTAAAAACTTTTAGACAATTGATCAAATTTAATCATTTTTGTGGTTTCTTTTGGAACTAATTATAATATGAGGGAACATAATGTATTAATTATAAATAAAAGACCAAACAAATACAAGTTCCAGAAAGCTTTTATTTTGCTCGGCCAAATTTGGTTTACTAATTATACAATAAAATAAAAATAAAAAAATAATTAATATTATTACACTGTATGCATGGTTTTTATTCTTATTCTTATTTTTATTTGTTAACGAGGTCTAGGTTGTGTTTGTGCCTGTGAGCTTGGGCGGGTCAAGGGTTAGTTTGTCGTGTAGAGTGTAGGGCGTCGCGTAGATATCTGGAGCAGGGCGTGCCCCCCGCTCCGCACGTGCTGTGCAAGGGCGCTAACGTGCGCAGTTTGTTGTGGGAATGGGATTGTAATTGAAGTTGGAAAGTTAATTGAAAGGGAGAGACGGGGAGAGGAGAAGAGAAGAGAAGAGAAGAGAAGAGACGAGACGAGACGAAGTTGAGTTGAAAGTTGACAAGAGAAAAAAGGAGGAAGGAAAGGAGAAGGAGAATAAATAAATAAATAAATATGGGTGATCTATTTGCGTGGCTCATCTCCTTCTTCCTCCTTATTGCCTTACTCATCCTCGTCACTTACCAGGTCATTCCCTTCCCTTTTGTTTCTTCTTCTTTTCAATTCCATTCCCATACAATTCCTTTCCTTGGGTTGCCTTCGATTCCTCGCTCCAATTGTAAAAGTGGTTCTAAATAAGATGAGGAAAGGAGAATAGCACTGGCACTCCTCATATGATATGCCTTATTCGTTCTCTATTCATGTGCTATGAACATGATAAAATTATAGGGTGGAGGATATCTGTTTGAGTCTCTACCCATATATAATTATTGCAACTCTTGTTCAATTCATGAAGATTATTATTGCCAGCTCTGTGTGGGTTTTTCTGAATCTTTATGCCTGGATATATATATATATATATATCTTGGGGAGATGCATTCCCGATGGGTTTGTGGGGTTTAGAAATTCTCTGTTTCCAATATAGGTTGTAGGGAAACGCTTGGAGGTTGTTTGTTTTCGTCTGCAGTACTTTATTTGACAAATGTTTTTGTATCTAAAAACTGAAGGTTCTAATATCTGATGAATATATACAGAATTAAGTTGTATGTGATGTTGTTTATTCTCATTTTGGAGCTCAATCTACTGCAATTTAGATAGGTAAGGAAATACTGTAGTGTTGAGGAAAAATGGTCGGGAGTACCTAATTTTATTGGGCTTATACAACCTTGTGTTTTCATATTATTGTGCCCCATATTTTGGATTTAGGACTTAGGAGTTCCATTTATCCTTATTCCTATGTTCTGTCACTTCTTTGTTTCTGTTTCAGAGCTTTCCAAAGATAGTTATGTGTTCTTCACGCTACTAGAAATCAAGTCTTTCCACTGCTATTTGCTGTTTTCTCTAGGATTGTTGTAACGGCCTTGGTTGCATCCGGTACATTGTCGACCTACTTTTTGGTATCATCTGATGTATGCTGACTTTGTTCACCATTTGTTGCAGTTAATGTGCCTGGCAGACCTAGAATTTGATTATATAAATCCCTATGACTCCTCATCTCGAATAAACATGGTGGTTTTACCTGAGTTTATTATTCAAGGTGTCTTAACCTGCTTCTATCTTGTTACGGGGCATTGGATGATGTCTCTACTCTGTACTCCATACCTCTACTTCAACGTGCGATTGTAAGTCTTCTATCAAAACTACAAATAAGCTTGTGAAGTGTGGTGTTTCTTAATAATACAAAATTACACATTACTGAATATTATGTTTGTAGGAAATCTTTAAGTATAATAATCCATGCTTGCAACGCTAGATTGAGAGTGGGAAGATAGCTCAACTTTGAATTTTGAGTCATTTGCATTTTTCAGCATTGTAACAGTGTGACCGCCTAGCTAAAGAGTAACTTGTTGATGGTGAATGAATCAGGTCAATTTGATAGAAGTAATCTATTTTTTGTTTCATGCATTCATGGAGTCACGGAGTTGCTAATCGGGCTACATTTCTTTTACTGATTACTGAATATTATATTTCTAGAATTTTGGGCCTTTGCATTCTTCTGGATTTTAGTGTGAGTGTAGGAATGTTCAGAGATCTGAACCAAAGCAATTGAACCAATTTTTTCTTTTTACTCTATTGAAGTTCTGACTATACAGTTTGGTTTGTCCTCCCCCCCCCCCCCCCCAAAAAAAAGAACAAAACAATAAAACCAAAACACAAAAACCCGAAAATAAAATAATAAATAAATAAACAATATATATATATATATACATGCTATCATTATTTGTAAAATAAAACTTGTTGGAAAGTTGAGGATTTTTTTCTCATCAACATTGCCAAATAGCTTCTGTTTATCTCTCTTAGCTGTCGTTTTAGAGCCATTGTCACTACTTGTCTGTTGCCTGATAGATGATTGCTTATAAGTTAGAGGATCAAAGGAGATGAATTGTTTCAATTTTTCTTTTTTGCAATAGTATGCTTGATACCTCAATGTATTGGAATGTGCTTAATATGGTCCTGCAAATTGCATATTTTATAACTTGGATCAGGTATAGGCAAGGAAAGCATTTGATTGATGTTACCGAGATATTCAACCTGCTGTCCTGGGAAAAGAAGCAACGGCTTGTCAAACTCTTCTATCTTGTTTTAACGCTTTTCCTCTCTATATTTTGGTACAGTGATTTTAAAAAGGCCTGACTGTCTGTCATTTTTATGGTTTTTATTAAATTAGAAGTTATTCTTAAACGTTCATTTTTGCTGCAGGATGATCTACACATCATTGGAGTGACCATGACAAATAATTGGAGTTGATTGCTTGTGTTGTGGAGGGCTTTCTGAAAGTAACCAGCTGTGCCAACTCCCAGACACTTGTGATAGAGAGCAGTTAATTACTTCCCATATGCAACACTATCATGGACTAACGTGTACTTTTGGGGTGAGTAGCAGTAGCAGGGTCTTTTTGATTGTTGGAGCGTAAGATATCTACATCAATACATTGCAAGCAGTTTCATAGCCTGTAAGATTTATGCTTGTTTAATTCATGCCTTCATGCATGAGTAAAAGGCACCAAAAAGAGGTAGTGGTGACTGGGCAGTCGTAGTTCAAATGCCTATGCAGGCCAATGTACCAAAACGTATTCATATTGAATTTGTTTACAAAGTTATGTGGTTTTTGGCAAGTCTATGGTGCACCCCTTAAATAGGTTTTACCAATGCAACAAAAAAAAACATGAACCAATGCCATTAGATTTGGATTGTGGGCTCCCAAGTCTCCAGTGGTTTCTAACCTGATGCCCAAAATGTTTGGTGCTTCCACCTCATCGGATATCCATCTCATTTCACACACGGGTGGAGTTGTTTTGCCTCTTTGTCAGGGTTTTTTTCTAGAGCACATGAAATTACAATTCAAGTTGGAAAGCTTGTGGCGATTCAACTATGTGTGGTGCTTGAAACGGCATTTTGTTGCAATTCATGTTCACTCTTCTCTTCGAGTAATTCAGTTTGAAGCTCATAGCAGAAATGTGTTGCCCCGAGGTGGACTGGGGTGGTAAATAACTTCGATCGCTTGCGATGAGTAGAGTTTAAATTTTAAGAAAATTCGTATGAAAATATTGTATAACTTTCTTACTCAAGCTATCAAATTGGAGTTAGTCCGCTGATGAGTTTAAGTTAAAAGAATAATTTTATGATATTAAAAAAGAAAAAAAAGTTTAATTTCTATGCAGTAATTGTTAATTGATAGAATTGTAAGAATGTGTCAAATCATAATAGTATTTTCTTGCAATTTTATTGCTTGATAATATAAATTTATTTTACTTGCATAGAAATTAATCTCAAAAGAAAAAGCATTAAATCTTTTTCTATCTCATAGAATGTGTTTATGAGTTTAGATTTTTAAAGAGAATAGAAGAATTTAAAGAATAATTATGAGTTGATTTTATTTTTCAAACTCTTCATTTCCCTTTCTTCCTTTCTAAACTCTCAACTCACAAATCCATCTTTACCGTTCCCTCTCTTTCGTTGGCTCTCCATTTGTTCACTCAAAACAACGGTTGCATTTTGTCCCTAGGTTGTGCATTTGTCCTCGTAGCCCAAGGTTTAATCTGTCTGTCTGCTTTACTTCCTCCGTAGAATAGAAATTAGAAATTGCGTTTAACTGACGTTAACAGGATTGAAACTTCGTTGTTTTTGGTCAGTGCTGGCATTGCGCTCAGTTGGGTCAAAGGAAAGTTATGTACGAGAGTCTGTCACGGGCGTTAGGTATATGATTGAAAAATTCGGACTGATGCGAGCAGGACAAATGCAAATTGGCAAGGTTGCAAATTAATATGATGTCCATACCCTACACTGCCCCATAGATAGGACACCTTGTAAGGGGAACTGGGCATTGGGTTGATTTGTTTTCCTCAATTTGTATAATTGATTTTACCGTGAACACATCTTTTCTTTTTTGGTCCTTTTGTCAGCACAGTTAACACATCTAAAAGATGATCGTTTGAAATGGATGTATATCATTATTCACCAGTGTTCAAGTACCCTTTAAATTTTAATTTTGATCTCCTATATGTTAATTAATCAAAATAAGCATAATTGTATACTTATTTACTTACTAATATTATATTCATGACGATCTCGCAGGACTTAATTACATCGTCAATTCAAATTAATAACATGTTTAATTTCTTGTTTGAAAATCTCTAAACCATAATTGAGGTAAAAGCTTATCTTTTTGTGACTTTTGTGTAAATATTTTTGGAATTGAAAATGGAAATCTAAACACACTATATTTAGCTGCTCAATCAAGTTCTAGCCATCTGGGCGGACCACGGGCCATGGGGCTTGCACACTTCTTTACCTTCGGAAAGATAGACTAATCTAAACTTAAAATGTCAATCCCCTGTACCAAAAAAACAAAAATGTCAAACCCAGTTCAATAAAAAAAAAAGGTCAAACCCAGGTTCACGGCATACATCTGTACTAAATTATGGCAACAGATTGACTTTCTATTTTTATTATTATTAGCACTATTTGTGTCAACAACAGATTGATGTTTTCTGCACAAAGAACATGGCCGTTAACGACAAAACAGACCTAGATTCTCCGGGAAGACCTTACTATATAGAATCAAATAAGAGAAATACTTAATAGTACGAAATAAATTCGTGCAAACGACACATGAAAGTAAAAAGTGAGAAGTAAATGTTTGTATTTTACAATCAGTTACTTTCTCTCTCTTCAAACATTTATAATCAACTCTACCTATAATTGGTTATTTGACCTTCATAATATTTTGGCACATAGTACCAAATGTCACTGCTCATCAAATAATGATAAAAAGCACTATTGCTCAATAAAAATGAAAGTAAAAACATCATTGACTTGCCAACAAAGACGGGAATAAAGAAAAAGAACTTACACAAAATACTCAATTTGAGGGGATTACTATCATACACAACTTAATTATACGCTCTAAATTTGTCAAATATTTATTAGATAGAATTTATATTTTATAAATTTTTAAAATATTTAATGAACAATTAAAAATTTGACAACTCAATATCTACTACCTTCAATCTATTTTATTTGTCAGTTTAGCTATATGTACAAAATTTAAGAAACCAAAAATCAAGACCTAATTATAAAATATGTTTAGATCCTAACAAATAAAATATCCTTATTTGGTTTTTTTTTGGTGCGTCAGAAGGCCTTAGGGCCCTATTTAATTTTTAACATCTAATTAATTTTATACTATATTTTTTAATTAATCGTTTGCTTAGAATTGTGTGAAAGATAAAATTAAAAAATTAATAATAATTAATTATATATAAAATGAATTAAAATTTTTTTCTCAAAGTGATAAATAAAATAAACGAAAAGTAGCATATGAATTCTCAAAAAAAAAAAATGTGGGTATGGTTGCAGCTCCTTCAGTACTAATACAGTTCAAATAAATATTTTGAAGTAATTATTTTAGCTGCAATTTTTTATTTTCAGTGACATGCATGGTTCATAGTGCGACTCATGACGTGGGTAGTTGCGAATCTTATATAGCAATTATGGCCAACACTACCATGCCATTGTCTCTCACCCGCAGGCTAGGAGATTTGTCAATTTTAGACAGTAGTTAATAAATTATGCAAAAGCATCGTTAAGATTTGGAACTTTTCGTCTACGCTAGCCTTATAGTTTTTCAAATTGTCGGAGTGAAACTATCTTCTTGTACTGGAAGACTAAAAAGCATATAATAACTTTAATTTACTATTATCAGCATATAACTTTTAAGAACTACCCAGAACACCAGTAATTAATGGGGCGAAAAATGGAAGTCACTCTCAACTTAGTAATTGTCAAAATAGCAAGGAATAACTAAGATTTCGCAATTTATTACTCGGAGGAAAGATGGATTTTTCGAGAATAACCATTACATCAAAACATCTTCCATGACACAGCATGGGCATCAGAAGCATTTCCATTTTGCTACAACTCAATTCTACATGGACAAGAACCCGGTAAGAAGAAAAACTCTACGAATATGATGGTTTCAGTGCACTGTCAATAAGCTTACAACAGACATCAAACAAGGGAAAGCTCCCCAACAATTAGGAATCCCATTACAATGTGGTCAACCAAATATAAATGCAAATGTGATGAAGCTATAAATTACCCTCCAGGTAGTGACACATTGATGTCAGTTGGGTTATTCCTGCTATCCGCTGCTGCCGGAATTGCAGACCAATTATCTCCGCGGAAGGATGATGAAGATGAGAGATTAGTTATTGGATCAGCAGTAGACACAGGAACCGCTGCAGTTGGTGTGGCTGTTGATATTACCTCAAGTTTCTGTTTTCTTGGCTTTGGCTCATGTTGGTTGCCTGCTAGAAAACTGCCTACCACTACCTGATACGTATCAATCAATTGGAGATAATGATTAGAAGAATTGCATAAACTTGTTACTGACTAGTAATTAATTACTGGATAATACATATTATTAGACACTCGATCATCAACTTCATTTGTCCAAGATTACTATATAAACATCCTGCTAATTGGTGTTTAGCACATTAGCTCTTTAAATATCTGCTTTTAGATGCCTGCCTGAGGAAAAGAAACGAAAGGGAGTTATAAACATGGAAAGTGCATTCATACCTGCACAGGACTTGCAGCCACCAATAGACCAGCTACTCCACCGCCAACGACACGTCCATCTGGACTAGCTAAAGAAACACTCATGCCACCAGATCTGCTCCTTGCTCCACCAATTTCACTCGGCATGAATGAGCCAGTTAAAGACAGAATTTCAAACCGTCCCTGTAGAAACAACGGCAAGAAAGATGGGATTTCCACTTTTGATGGATAGCAGAGGCTTTGGAAGGCAAAATTAATCATAATACTTAATGCATGAACACAGGAGGAAAGGGAACAACAGGATGAGCTAAGGTTTTGACTAGGTTTTTGATGCAAATGACATACAGAGTGACATAGCACATTTGCTAGCTCACATCATTCATAACAAGGCAAGTGCATTTGACCGGTTGAGATATAATCCTACTCAATTGAATTAGGAATTTGGGCAGATCTGTCAGGGCTGTACAGCAGTTGCTGATATCAGTTTTCATTTAAACACTGGTTTCCTGTAGATTGTTCATAATCCTTAAGAACCCTTGTCATATATGCAGTCAAAAGAGAAATCCAGAATCAATACACATATATAACATATTATAATTGTTATTCTTTTTATAAATCGTTGATTTTATGATCAGTCATCTTTCAGTTTTATAAAATATCCTTGAGCATCAATGGATCTCAAGTGCTAAAGGTGGGTGGGGTTGGGTGGGGTTTCACACATATATGACAAAACATGTTTTCAAGAGAAGAAAAAGAAGAATAAGAAGAGAGGGAGAAAAACAGGAAGAACAAAGTACAGGTTGTCAACTATAGCATAAAAAGATCATTTTTTTTAAAAAAAAAAAAAAAAAGGTTAAATGCCTATTTAATAATTATGTTGAAGCCAGTGCCTCGCATACAATTTTCGTTATTGAAAGATACACATAGAAACAACAAATGAGTAACAATCTACTAATAAATTCAATATTTGTTCATTGAATTCGTGAAAGTGATACCGCCAGACTACATAAATACTCACCTCATATGTCAATGTGCCTCCAGAAGAATCAGGCTGACGAAGTGTGACACTTGATATGACTCCATTTGCAGAAAGAATGCATATAGCTCGTGGCCCTTGCTGAGAAAATGATATTATCTTCATAGTAACATCCTAAGAGAACCAAAAGACCACCAACTGTCAACCATGTATGCTTTCTTTTTCCAGTTATAACAGCAAGATAAATGAATATGATTATTCCAGAAAATTTTAGTTGAAGTTATGCTTGTAACCACAAGAAATATCAGATATAAATGCCACTGCTTAAAATTTTTGGCAGTGATCTGACCATGAATGTGAAAAAAAAAACTTGCATTGCCTAATAGAAGCTCAGCATAGTCAATGGAGATAATTGACACTCACCTCCCCGGAATTAACAGTGATGATATGGGGTGTAAAATTAGCACCAACTGAGCATGCAACCCATTCACCTGAAAAGAAGGTAAGGATTTTCAATAACTAATCATAACCGACATGAAGATGCTCCTTATCAAAACGGAATCGGTGAAAAGTCTCGTAATTTCAATTTATAAGCCATCTCTCACTCAAAGCCACATAAAGAATGAGCATTTAGACATTAAGTACCATCCAAAGAAGTTGAGGCATGAATCAAGAAGTGCTTATACAATAGAAATTTGTTTAATCGCTTAACCAAAATAGAATCTTATTCAAAAGTAAAAGTTAAGCAGGAAAGCAAGCACAAAATGAACAGGAAAATTAACCCCCCAAAAAAGAAAGTATGGCAAACGGGAAATAATAGAAAAAATTAATGTGCTATCAAAACCAATATTGCAGCAAGAATATAGATTAAGGGTGTAAGCCCCATAAAAATATGAATTTATAATGCAACAAATACCATTTTGAAGCTTGAACTGTTACAATTTATAGCTCACTGTATTTTTAGTTAGATTGAAAATTAGATTTCCAACTTAATATGCTTTTACTTTTCATTCCAAACAGTTAACTATTTAAATCCAGTACATCCTAATGATCCAAGATCCATAGCCTTTTTATCTAGTAAAATATATCAG
Organism: Pterocarpus macrocarpus; assembly: GCA_031439585.1. Taxonomy (NCBI): domain Eukaryota; kingdom Viridiplantae; phylum Streptophyta; class Magnoliopsida; order Fabales; family Fabaceae; genus Pterocarpus; species Pterocarpus macrocarpus. The sequence goes on along the minus strand of CM062520.1, from coordinate 73,124,218 downwards.
AAGGAAGGACCACGTATCTGCACCATCTAAATACGAGGGGGAAATAGAGTGGATGTGAAGAGGCCAAAAAGAGAAGCTGATGACAACTTGGACTTTGGACCCCTTGACAGAGAATACACAGTTGCGCAATACCATTAAAGACCTTTAATGACTGCAGCCATCCAAGAAAGCAACAACGAGAATACCATCCCATACCAGAACCAAATAACTACAAAAAACAAGTTGAAAAAAAAAAAAAAAGGATCAGCTTTTGCTCCCCCTGCTATTTGACTGTGGAGTGTCGACCAGTCCGCACTTTGAAGACAGGCTTTCAGTCCAAAGTCAGTTGCAGATTTTTGCAGTTAGCACTAACATGATACCTTGGCTTCCCATGATTAAGGTTCGAACTACCAAACGACAACCTTAACAACTATAGCAAGAGAGATTCCACGGTTTCATACCGACCCACAAAGCTAAGTTTACTTTTCAGGACTGCCACACATAAATCAAAACATGAATAAGGCTAAGGGCATCCAATCAATCACAGGTCCCACATCCTAAAATGTACTCTCTATATCAGAAATTCAATAGCTATAATAAAAGCCAAAGGAATTTCCAACATAACACAAACAACACACACACACACACACTATTTCTCCCATACAATACCTATCAGTACTTGAAGTGTCACTCGCTTAACAGTTAACACAAAATTCAAAAACACACATATAAAAGAGAAAGAGGTTTATTTCATTACCTATATTCTCCACCTCAAACTTGCCTTTGCTGAAGGAGCTAGGTGCCCGCACTTTCCCGCGCTTCTCCGCCGAGAAATCGATCACCGGCGGCGGAGCCGAAGAAGATATCGGCTTCGGAGACAGCGCCATGCTTACCGACCCGTCCGGTCCGTACTTCCTGGGCCGACCCCTCTTCTTCTTCGCCGGCAGCTCGGTAGCCGCCGGCTGCGGCGGCGGTGGAGCACCCCCCTGAGCCGCCGGCAGCGCCGTCGCGGTGGCGGATCCTCCTGCCGGAGCTGGGTTGTCAGTCCTGGGAGCAACATGGTAGTCCGACGGAGCATCCGATCGGACCACCGTAACCCCACCACTGCTAACAACGTCTCTACCCTCCATAGTTAAACCCTTATAAACTCATACATAAACCAAACTTTTTTTTTTAAATTTTTTTTACGAAAGAAGAAAATTTGAAACTTGAAAAATCAAATTAGAAAGCATGAGAATCTGAGCTCGAAACAGAAGGGTGAAGAAGAAAGTCTTTTAACTTCGGGCCATTTGCATAAAATCTGTCATTAAAATTAATTACGGGGTTAGAGGGAAAGGAAAAAAAAAAATACTGTGACCTAAAATTTTCTAGAGAAAAATAATATTCGACTTCTGGGGAAATAAGAGGGAATTTTGTGCTGTGCAGGTATGTGAGTATTTGAAATTTTTTCGAGTTTTGCAAGGAAATGAAAATGGCCAAATAAAATGGATCCTTGTTTTTGTTGTTCAGGTAATTGGGTTCCTAACTTTCCTTAAGACTGTCCAAAAGGAGATTAATATAATAAAGGCACGGAAAAGGAAATATTAATTGTTTTAGTTAATAATATTTAATGAATGTAATTATTTGGTTTTGGTTGGAATCTGGTGGAGAAATAATATAAAATAGTATTAAAGTTGTTGGGAGGGACTTTCTTTTTCTTATCTCAATATTTAAATATATAAAATATATTTGTGTGAATGTGAATATGAGAAAAAAGAACTGAAAAAAAACAATGACCACACATGTTACCATATGGATTGATTTAGGTGAATGAAAAAGTAAATTAGGTTGCCGAGACATAAAGGAAGAGCTTGGATAGGCAGTTCTCCAAGGCAAGCCATATATGTGACATTATGCACAACCGAATATTCAGAATGAATATTTATATTTATCAAACCCTCAAACTAAAAGGCAAAATAGGAAAATAAAATGGAAAGGAACTGCGACCCGCACTTTAGCTTTTCCACTCTTAAACAAACCTTCGGCGATAAATAATAAAGCAATCCATTTGTAAATTTTCCCCACATTTACAAGTTACTACAAAGGACAGTTAAATTGAAATAAGAGAGAAAGGATAGGATGGACCAAACACCCTAATGTCTAGCTAGTTGTCACACTGCTTCTTCCAATGTCCAATATTGGCTTATTAGTTATTACACGACTTCATTTCCACCTTCACAGGTCTTGTCTTAGCCTAACTGTTGACCCATTCATGCCCCTTACTTTTTCTTCTTCTTTTTCATTTGTCAGTTCTTTTGCAATTAATGCAAATCTATAAGATTATAGGAAGTATGCAATTTGAATGTTTAACAAAAATTGATGATAATAAAATTATATATATATATATATATATATGAACAAGAATTTAAGTACAGTAATAAATGAATATGCTTGGTAAGAAATTATCAAAATTTAAATTTTTTAAAAAGTACTAATTATTGAGGGATTTTCATATTTGATATGCTATTTTTTTCTTGAATTTAATATATTTTTAAAAATTAAGTGCAATACAATTATTTAATTTTTTATAAAAACAAAAATGTAGTATAAAATAAATTTCCTTTTATGTAATGCAATTATAAAATAAAATATTAATATGTAAACAATAATTTTTCATCGATACTTATGAGTTATCACTCGTTTTATTTTTAATAGCATGCTTAATGATATAAACATCCACAGGGATGGCAGCCTTAGGTACGTCATGTGCTTAAATGACCATTGGTTGGTAGTGGTTGCACATGTTGGAGAATCAAACTGAGTGCCCTCTCCGTATTATTAGTGTTCTTATCCTTTTCCAAGAAAATGGTTATTTTAAGCACACAGCGGAATCATGGCTGTTTGAAACTGGAAGCTTGGAAAGAAAACATATGGATGTGGTTATCCTACTTCAATTGAAACAACAAAACATGTATTTGCAGTTTGCCAACACAACCCAAAACATGTTCATAAATCATGACCCTACTATAACCTTATATAGACTATTAAAATGCCTTAATATTCTCCAGTTAAAAAAAAAAAAAAAAACAATGATAGGCTAAACTTATATATATATATGGCTTTAGGGAAGTTCTGGTGGAGCTAACGAAGAAGAAGGGAAAGAATGGGTAAGTAAAAATTGAATACCTGATCCAAAGTCATCAACACTAATAATAGACTGAACTTATATAAACTATTAAAGTCCCTCACTGTTAATATTAAGATCGATATGCCGGCATCTTGCAAACAAATAAAACTGGACATTTGATTTTACTAGTGAACCGATCCATGCAAGTATTGTTTGTTATTTTTAATCATTTTACTTAATATACATAAATCAATTAAATGTGGAAGAAGGTTGTTAAATGCGTTTTTGTATTATTTTAAAACAGATTATAAAGCCGCCTTGCAAGTTGCATCAAATAGTTTTAGTCAATTTATGAAGAAAAATATGAATTTTATAATAAAAAATCTTTGAAAACTGATTAAGAAATAAAAATAAAATACTTAATTAATTGAAAATTCAAAAATTAATTCTCTCTTTTATTTTCAAGTTGCACAATCAAATAGTACTAACTATAAACAAAACTAAATATATTTGACTTGGTCATTTATTATTTTAATACTTAGAACATTATTATTACTCTGTTAAGCTTATCCTCCACATGTTATTACTAAGAATAAATTTTTCAAAAAAAAAAATGCCAGTGAGAAGATGAACTAAACGAATCATTATAAATATTTAATAGAAGGCATGTATTGTATCTTATTATTTTTAATTTTGAAATTGGTTATGCAATCATATTGCATCAAATAATTTTAGTCAAATTATGAAAAAAAATGAAAATTATTAATGCGTGCCTTTTGGGTACTTTAAATAATATATAAATAAAAATAGTAAGTAAAAATAAATTACTTATTATATTCAAAATTCAAAAAATATATATTTCTCTTAAAGTGATTAAACTGAATATATTAAATATTTCTTAATATGACAAAAAAAATGTTAAAGAAATGAGAACTAGCAGATAAGAACAAGAGAACACTTAATATTTGTGCATATCATTTAAAAAAAAAATAAATGAATGTATATGGGGTGACGAGTCACACTAGCCTTCCGCAACCATAGTGTTTTGAATGGATTGGTTTGTTTGCTTTCTTGTTTTATTGGGCATCTCATCCTGCATATGCCCTCAAATTTCAACTTATTTGATTAAATTAATGACAATAATAGTATTTATTTGAGATTGATAAACGGAGCTAACTTAAAAAAGTGGAAGATGATCATTAACGAATGGTAGAAGTGGCTGGATGACAGGAGAAAATCTACCGTTCCAAATTAGAGGCAATTAATGAGAATTGAAGAGTGCTTCAGTAGTGGAGGTCCTTGTCACGTGTCAGACAAGAACATGACTGTGGAATCTCAAGGAGACGGCTTTATTGTATACACATTTATTTATGCTGGTGGGAATAGTGGCTGTTTTTCTTTTCTTTTTTTTTATATGATATTTAGATAAAAAATATATTAAAATATAAAAATTGAAAGTTCTGATATAAGATTTAATAAAATTTTATATCGAAAATTTTGATTTTATTAGATTTCATATCAATAAAAAAATTTTTCAATTCTCTCATTTTGATACACACAAAACTCAAATTTTCGATATAAAAAATAAAATTTTGGGAATAATTTATTAAATTAATTTAATTTTAATTGCTTTTTTCCCCTCAAAGAATGCCTTACCATAATTCAAACGGGTTAGTATCTGCCGGTCTAAACCCTAAACACTAGAAGTTAAATGAAAAAACATAATGGTTTAAGACTGGTAACCGTTGGTCGATTTATTACCAATTGAAATGACAGTAAACTTTTATGTTTTGACAGTCTAATTGTCAAAGTAATCCGCACACCTGCTTAATTGGATCTCAAATTTGAGATTTGTCAGAATATCAGCCACAAATATTGTTGACATCCCAATATTGGAAATTACACTCAAGTAACAACTCTAAGTCAAATTATTTGTGCAATGTTGTGGGGCTCTACTACATGTTTTTAGAGGATTTTTTTTTTTTAAATATGGGATTCGATTTTAAATTTTATATGAAATAAAAAATTTTGATTTTTGTTTATCAAAATTTTTTATTAAAATAAAAACAAAAATTTCGATTTCAATGCAATGAAATCGAAATTTTTGATTTCAATGTAATAAAAGATTTTGGTAAACAAAAATCAAAATTTCTGATTTTAACTTGTCACTTTTAATACTTACATGTTTGAATTTAGTTGTTAAAAAAGTCATATAATTATAAATATTGTTCAAATATCATATTAATAAACATATAAAACTCAAATCTTGTATAAAAAATAAAATCTTTATTTTAAAAGGGTCAGTGTATTTGCTTTTATGATTTTCTTAATATTTCCCTGATGCCAATAAGGCTCAAAATATAGAAAAATAAGTTAGTGTAAGGCAAATCTGTCACTTTAGTTAATTTTTTTCTCTTTTTTCAATTAAATTGTCAAGATTATCAATGGTAAAATTGGTTTACAGTTTTATGAATAAAATAAAAAATTAATGTAATTTTGGGTTATCAAAACAATTGAACTCCCCCTTTTCCCCCTTTTATGAATCGTACTTATTGGAGTTGAGACTTGAGATCTACGAGGTGATTAATGTATAAAGTAAGAGCAAATGCAATTAGTACAAATTTATACTTAAAGGTATATTATTCATATTTAAATTTGAAGTAGTTGATAAAATATAAAACACAAATTTGCCGACAATATATTAAATAATCAACTAATATATTTTGACGATTTAATAATTAAATAGTTTTTTGATTATGTATGAAACATAAAAGACTAGTACTAGACCAACTTAATCTCATTAAAGAAATCATTAATGATTTAACTTGATAATACTCCTTCCATTTTATATTAATGGTCATTTTAATAAAAATTGATAAGCCCGTAGTATTTTTATTTAAAAAATTCAACAAAGAATGAATTATCTTATATTTTTTAAATTTTGTAATAATAGTCATATAAAAAAGTTTCCCATTATTAGCTGCCATAGAATTCTAATAAAGTATTAATTATTTTATATTAATTATATTCTTATTTTCATTAATTATAACTTTTTTAGCTCCCTCTTATCACTTCCTTTATTAGTCAATCATAATTCTTTAATTTTTTAATTAATATGACTTAGTTAATGCGACTCTTTAATTAGTTAAAGGGTAATTTATTTTGTTATGACTACTTTTTTTCAAAATTTATATTATTAAATTGTCTTCTTAATCTTAATGTAATTACCCGAAATATATATAGAATAGAAGGAGTATCAATTTTATCATTGTTTAGATTAATTGTAACCCTTTTCTTCTCTTTCTGATTACTTATTACATATTTTGTTACTATATCATAATTCTTTTTATTTTTTTATTGATGTGGCTCTTCTGAATTGAAAGCGTAATTCAATCTTTCCTAATTATTTTTAAAAAAAATTAAGGTTATCAAATTATTTTTTTAATTTCAATATCATTACTTTAGTTGATAATTAGTATGAAATGGAGGAAATGAAATTTAACAATTGAATAATTGATAACTTCCGAGCCAACAAAAAAAGAGAGGAAGCCCATGCCTTGCGCTTACAAAGTCATGAAGTCCTTTTTTTTCACTGTCAATAAACTTGAATGTTTCTAACTTCAAAAAAAGGAACTGAAAAAAAAAAGTGCATGATGAATTGATAATTCCAAATCACAAACTTCTCACACATAAGACAAAAGTGTTAAAATTTGAGTTGGCTTGCTGATCGTTGGAGACCTTGGCAGATTTTTCTGACATATAGGTTATATTAGTTTGCCTATGTATACTGGACCAGTTATAAACGGATACATGAAAGCAATTTGGGCGATGCCATAGCTACATACATAACTTCAAAACTTTATGAACTTACCCTGCTTGCTATATGGTATATGATAAGGTTTGAAAGTATAATGTTTAATCGTATAATATAAGTTATATACTATATAAATGTTATAATATTTAACATCTAGGGGTTGCATATAATTGTATATTTTTTTCCTGTTCAACATTTATTGTAAATTCGATAGCTTTTGAAATAGATTTATATAATTCAAAAGTTTGTAATTAGGTTTTTAAATTTGCACATGTTTTGAATAAGTCTTTTACTTGCTAATTTTGCTTAAAATAAAGGGACTTATTTAAAAGAGATTAACTTTTATGTATTGTCAGTATAAAAGAACTTTATACTATCATTTAATTACATATTTCTATTTATAAAATTTTTAAAGTACTGAATAGTTGAATTAAACACTTTTATTAATATGATAATACATTATTAAATATGTATATAAAACTATTTTATATTTAAAATATATCAAAATTTAATTCTATTTAAAAACTCAAATAAACTATAAGGACATATTTAATGAATAATGTGATTGAATAAATTCCTATAATTTATTTAAATTTTTAAATACATCCTTATAATTTTGCAAATGCCAACAACTGGTTATGAATAGATACTTATCTAAAATATCTTAAAATTATAATGACCTAATTATAAATTTTTAAATTATATGAATTTATTTTAAAAGTTAATAAAATTATAGGGACCAACATATTAATTCAACATTTATCTTTATTTTGTTAATAAAATTAAGTTTATCGGATAACTCTATCATACCGTATATCAGACTAAACATATGATAAAACAAATTATATAATATAAACTTATACTATTAGATGTTATACACATTAAGAGAGAAGGCCTTAATCTTATGATGTGCTTACGACCACTCGTAATTGGGCTATTGGTATGATTGGATTTTTCAAGTGATGAGAAGAGGAACGGATGAAAAGGATCGCGCAACCAAAGCTTGGTTAGTTCACTTGTTTTTCTTAGATTTTTTTTTTTTTTTATCTTGTGAATTGATAAAAATTAATGTTGAGAAAGCTTTACTCTTATAATAGACAATTTAACTCAAACCAAATTAGTTAAAAGTTGGTAAACTGCCAAATGTTAATGATTTAGAATAAAAAAAATGGAAAATGTAAAGGATTTAATTTCTCTTGTTCAAATGTTCAAGATTATATTTCATTTAGCACAAAAAAAAGGTTATATTTCTTTGTTTGGGATTTACGGTTAAATTAACTTTTATTTTTCCTTTATTTGATTTTAAATAAATTATTTACGTCTCTATACTCCTCTAATTTAAAGAAAAAGAAATTGTGTTATGTTTAGATGCTTTTAAGTGAGGGGAGATGAAAGTAAGCGGATGAAGGGAAAACTACTTCTCTTATTTAGAATTTCCTTTTTTTTTTTTTTTTGGGCAGAGTCTTATTTAGATGTTTAAGTAATGGAAGAAGGGCCACGTTCTCTTATTCAGCATATGTGCTAGATAAAAGACGTACTAATTAATTTTGTATTACTTTCCCCGTTGGCTAAGACTTTTGTTGTCCTCGTTCCCTTTTGTTCTTATTTGTTGGCCCTGTGCCTGAGAAAAGCCAACCAAACCAAAACCCAGAAGAGTAATACATAGACTCGACCATAGAATAACAGCACGACCAAGAACAAGGGATAGTATAGCAGCAACGACAAGCCCTAATAGATGCTGGAGTCCAAGCAGACCGCCCTTTTAACAATCCATTAGCATTTTTTATGCCCAAACCCATTTCTTCACTTACTCTCACCAAGAATGTTCACTTTCAACGTCGAACCCAAAAGCCGACCGAAAAGGCAAAATCAAAAAACAAGTTGAACCGAAAAGGGCGACCCGAAAAAAAAAAAAAAAGTTGAACCCAAAAGGATAAAAGGGATAATTAGAGACATCTAGGCATCTATCAATTTCTATTTCTATAGGCAAAAAAAGAGCCACCAAGCAATTCCGGGCCCAGCGGCCGAAAGGAAATAAAGTAAACGCAAGCAAAATCTCAAAGTGACTACTTATGCTTTAAATGAATTGTTACTGTTATTGTTATTGTTATTGTTATCAAGGAGCACCTAGATAAGCCGGTAAGGAGCTATTCTAACTTAACCAGATTTTTTGAGTTTGAACTTTAGGTATGCAATTGGGTTAAAATTTGAAAAAAAAAATTTTGATGCCCAATTGATCTTGCCTGACTTAAACACAATTGCCTCTGATAGAATAATACTTGTGGTTTCGACCAAAAAAATAAATTGCTATTGTTAAATCGTCCATTGGCAACAATATTATGATTAATTATCTCTTCCAAAAACCTAAATTATTGGGTAGAGATATATGAATAGTTTTATATCCTAATACACTTTCTCATGCAAGGTTCCCTTTAAGTTTGAAGTGTGAATAATACATATGAATGATAATAGGGATCTATATGTGGGAATCCTTATAGAGATGGAGATAGGGGCAAAGACCCCCCCACAATGACTTTGGTGACAGGGATGATGATAATGCCCCCTACTTGTGAAAATCTTTGCCAAGAGGGCAATTTGATAATTTATAATATATTAATTATATTTATAATAAAAAATAAAGAAAACACAACTAAACTCTATTACCCTAAATAATTTACCTCCCTCTAGCTCACTCTCCAAACACAACCAGCCCTTCGACATATCGCTAAGCATTTATTCCTTTCTGTAGGCAAATAAAAATGGAACTCAAGTTTAAATATGAAGATATTTAATGTTTCTATTGATGATGTTTAATTTTGTTGAATTCTTTCATATTTCATTGTTGTTTATTTTGGTGTTTTTATAATAGTTGTGGCTTGATTTAAAATTTAAAAATTTGATGGTAATAATGTAAGACTAAGAGTCTAAAACTTGGGTTATCTTTGTTTTATTTATTTATTTATTTGAAATTTTAGACTAATTAAATTGCTTAGATAGGTTTATTTTTTAAATATTTTTTTGAGATATATACGAATCCTTATTAGGAGATAGGGATCTACTAAAAATGAGAATGATGATAGGAAGAACTTTGGAGGCATGGGACAAGAAGTGGGGGACTATTTCTTGCCCTTGCCTTTGCCTTTGCCTCGCCCCACCTTATTGTCATCCTTAAATACACATATTCATTTCACTTTGTATGAAATTTAACATTTAGCACTCGTTTGTTTCCGGAGAAAGAGCGAGGAAAGAAGTAGCGCAGAAAGAAAATAAGGGAATTATTGGCTTTTCTGTCCATTTGGCTGTCTAAGAAAATTGAAGGAGAGAAGAAAACGGATGTGGGTCCCACGGTTCCAGTTTTCTATGCACAGAGGCTAAGAAAAGTGGGAAGCATGGGTTGAAAACTATCAAATGACCGTTGTGCCATGTACTAGATGACAAAGTTTTAAAAATAATTAACAGGACACTAAAGAAAATATTAAAATAAAAATAAATTAGATTTAATTAAAAATTTGAAATAGTTTTATTTATTAAAGAATGCGATGATTTTAGTAAAAAAAATTAAAAATTAAAATTTAGATAGTTTTCATAAATAAGAGTATCATAAATTATATGTATATTGCATTTATTTTTATTTAAAAAAATATGTTAAGTTTTATAATTTAAATATTAGTAAATTAAATTTATTAAATAATATTTATATTAAATTTATTTATGTAATTTATTAAAATATTTAAAAATTAATTAAAAAAATATGTTCACATATTATTATAATAAAAATATATATATCATTTCATCTTTTTATAATTTATTTTATTTTATATTTTAATACAATTCTTATTTTCTTTCTTTTTATTTTTTTTTTTTCATCCAAACATGTAAAGAGAAAACATACTTTTCTGTTTATTTTATCTTCTTTTCATTTTCTTTCTTCTCATTTTTTTTTCCTCTTATTTTTTCTTTTCATCCAAACAAATCATTACTTAAAAGAATAAGGATAAATGAAAATCGAACTCTAGACCAATTAGTAATAAAAGTTCTGATATTATGTCATAAATTATCTTTTTTAAAAGCTTAAATTATTAGATAGAAGCATATGATTGGTAACCTAATAAATACATTAGTTTTTATGATTGTTTGTGTATGTGCGATTTATAAAAAAATATTTAAAAATATATTTCATTGTATTCTAATATGTTTGGATGTTAAATTAAAAACTTGAAGCGTTAAAAAATGCGAATTGTATATTTGTTAAGACATTTTTTTATGCTTTAAAGAAAACGTCATTTTTACCCCCCAAAAAACAAAGTTCAAACATCTTTTAAAAAAGTTTCTCAATTTTCGCATCTAATTTTTACTTTTATTTTTTTCAAATAAATCATGTAAAAAAAACTTTGTAAAGGCGGAGCACCACATGATCTAGTTCCTATGCTATCTGAAAGGGCCAAACTTAACATTCACTGAAAATTGCAAGGTGCATGCTATGGTACCTTTGCAAAAATATGTATTTTGTGCATTTTTGTGATGAACGGTGAGGATCATGTCATAGATTATGAGGTGTATCAATGCACTAATCACCTATGATACACTATAATAATATCTAATTTTAAGAAAATTTAAAAATATAATTAAATATATTTTAAAAATTAATTATCATACACTGTCAGTATAATCAAAAAATTTTATTAGTGTAATTTTAATTATCATACATTGACAGTGTAAAATTATACTGATAATATAAAATAATTTTATACTATCAGTGTAACCAAAAAATTTTATCAGTGTAATTAATTATCATATATTGTTAATGTAAAAAAAATTTATCAGTGTACTTTTATAGTGCTGCCAGTATAATTTTATACTGTCAGTGTATGATAATTAAAATTATACTGATAAAATTTTTTGATTACACTGACAGTATAAAATTATTTTATACTACCAGTATAATTTTACACTGTCAATATATGATAATTAAAATTATATTGATAAAATTTTTTGATTATATTGATAGTATAAAATTATTTTATACTGTCAATATAATTTTATACTGTCAGTGTATGATAATTAATTTTTAAAATATATTTAATTATATTTTTAAATTTTTTTAAAATTAGATATTTTTATAGTGCATCATAGGTAATTGGTGCATTAATACACCTTACAATCTATGACACGATCCTTACCGTTCAGCACAAAAAATGTACAAAATGCACATTTTTTACAAAAGTACCATAAAACTCACCAAATTGCAAACGTGACAGTATGAAAAGACTAACTTCAGCATCATTAGAAGAAATGAATATGTTTTGTTGGGAATGTTTAGGAAACCTTCTGTGCGCACCAAGCAACGTCCGGAAATTGTAAGTTTCAATTTAACAAAAACAGAATCCAAGGATCCAATCCCATACACCCCACATGCATATAACAAGCTACAATGTCGGCCAGCAAACCCCAAAACTACAAAGAAGAAGATGCCAATATAGACTCCATAGCAGTTTTTCTAATGATAAAAGCGATATGGGCTTGCTCACTGGCCAGGACCTCTTCCAAGTTCTAACTACAGGAGAAAACACTGACAGGAATCCTGAGCAACTCATGTTAACATCATAAACCCATGTGGTACTTACTGGTGTGGGCATCAACATATTAATTTCAAAAGTAAACTAATATTCGGGTTAAATCTAGTGAGATTAATTTTTATACACAACAGTCTAAAACAACTTTACAATTGTCAGTTGATAGAATTTCAAAAAGTTAAATAATAAATAATTATTATAATGAATAATTATTACCATGAGTTGTCACTTTCACATAATTCTATTATTTAAATGTCAATGTATTGAAATTAATCTCCAATCTAATTTCATTCACTAAACTACGAGTCTCCAAGTCCTTTCTTTGTATCCTCTGAAAGCCTCGTCTGTGCCTTGCAAACTTGCAATCTCTTTAGAAAATGCACTTGCCGGCTTTCACCTACCCTTAAAATTGATAGATGGCCGTGCCAGCAGGCAAGTAGCAGCTCGAGCCCGATCGAGTTCAAGATTCTTTATATGGGCAAGCAGCGAACAGGTATCTGTTGATGTCGTTTCTTTTTGGTCAAACAATTAAAATAAACATTCAAGTCAGAGACAACAACCCACTTAGATTGTAAGGTTAACGCGCAAGCATTGATGGAAAGCTGAAAAAAAGTGAGAGCCAAAATTATTGTGCAATTTGGTGAATTGTGATTATCGTTAATTAGAAAGTATTAGATCATCAACGTGAAAAGGAAAATGACATCTGTTGCCTAATTAAGACAGTGACATCGTTTTCCTCCCCCTTTGAAACTTATTTCCTTGGCTTCATATCTTTGTTCACACGAGAATTATGCTTTATTTTCTGCAAATTGAGCGGCGAAGATTGTCTTCAAAACGCTCAAAGGCGGCTAAATTATTGCTGCTAAAGAAAATAAGCAAATAGTTATGTATGATCAGTATAATGATCACAGTCGGTTAAAGAAATAACAAGTTTGGCTATCATATCATAATTCATCTTGGTCATTTAGTGTAAATATATTTTTTAAAAGTTAAACTTTATACGGAAATAGTTAGAGTGATTCTCTTGAATAAGAGAAGTGATAGGGGACTCACTTCTTATAGGATACTGTGCCGATTCGTCACTCATCCACTATTGGATGGGGTGTGGGTCTAATCTAAGTGAAATTCACATTCCATTCGATAGTGAATAAGTGGTTAATCAATAAGGTGTCTTACAAAAAGTGAGTCCGCTCAATATTTATCTTTGAATAATAAATTTTTTTAAACTTCATAAACATAATTATTTAAATAATATCCGAGTCCAATTATATGACAAACGAGGCAGCATCACATAATTATTATTATTTAAATGTCAGGTTGCATCACATGATATCGATCGATAAATATATTTTTTTGTTTTCTTTTCTATGATCACCCACTTATTAATAGAAAAGTTTTCAGCTTTGTTTCTTTTCCCCAATAATAGGCTATCAATTCAGGTGACACATGGGCCTTGCAAACTCCATACCTTTTTATTTCTTTATTATTTTTATTTCGCGGAAGCAAGTTGAATATATTCAAAGGTGCCAAGTCTTGTCTCTAAGCAATGTAACTAATCCTGCCGGTCGGCTATTATATTAATAGAACAATCCCCTAACTCTAAGTTAAAGCATAAAATTTAGATCCCCCGTCTATATCTATCTATCATAGGATATTTCTAGCTCATATTAACAAAAAATTATTGCTATATATATTCCGTTAATGGCTAGGGTTCTAATTAATGTTTTTTAAACGTGTAAAAATATCTCCATTTAACAATATTCACTCCATATGTATATGATAATATTACTTAGCTTAGAGACAACGTACGATATTTCTTTCAGCTTAGAGACTTTATTTTCTGCTCTAATATTCCCAACTTTGTGGAGGGTATAGATCTCATGAGCACGTGGGATATTATATATACATGCGACTGCCAGAAATAGAAAGGTTGCTCGACCACTCCCGAACATTGTCCTTCGAATAAGGTGAATGATGAGATGGTAATATTAATGAAAAACTTGCTCAGAAAAAGAAAGAATCTCCTTTGATATAAGAACAAGGGAAGAACGAAGCATTACAACGCGTGCTAGGACCATAGTTTTGAAAACCGGACCGGACCGGACTGGTTGAACCGGGAAGGCTAGATATTCGGTCCGAACATAGCCTGAAAACCGCTTTTCAAAAATTCGGGATTGAACCGCCAGAAACCATCCGAAAACCACTGAATCCGCCGAACCGGACTGGTTCCAGCGGTTGGTCGGTCTTATTTTTTCCAAAAGAACATTTCAAAAATGGCGTCCAGAGTCCGCACATAGCGCTGTCCACTGCACACCATGTTGTGCTCCTTCAACCATCACCGCATCCCACCATTCGCAGCACCCAACGCAGTTGCAAAGAAGATCTTACCAACAAGGGTCAGAGAAACTATGAGGGTGCGGAAGCAACACAAGCTTTGCATTAAGAGGTAGTGCTCTTCATGCAGCACAGTTACAGGACTGTGGGTGTGCCATAGACCCCTCAACAATAATGCCCATTGGTTGGGGGATT
The DNA here is from genome assembly GCA_031439585.1 of Pterocarpus macrocarpus. NCBI lineage: Eukaryota > Viridiplantae > Streptophyta > Magnoliopsida > Fabales > Fabaceae > Pterocarpus > Pterocarpus macrocarpus. The sequence continues at coordinate 73,109,217 of CM062520.1, read as the reverse complement.
TTAGAAGCTTCGATTTCGGAACAGAGGAGAAAATGCATGTGGGGGTGGGAGTGGAAAGTGGAAACAGAGAAGGGAACAGAAGCAGAAGGGTTTTGGGCTTGGCTTTTGCTAAAGAGGAGTGTTAGCTAAACGGGCTGCTATTAAACCCTACACCACCAGCATTGTGCATTTCTCTTCAAAGCTTATTTGTTGCATCGTTGCTATTATTTTGGACTATACTATTTGGCTGTTTCATTTTGAGCCTATTTTAAAAAGTTTGTTTGATCAGGCCATTTAATAAATTATGTTATGTTGTAAGAGTTATATTAATGATTTAATGATTTTTATTTATTTTATAACATACAATATATATACATATATATCTTTAGATTGAACAGGTTAAGCATATCTCAACTAAGAATCTGACTGAATTACCAGTTTTTAGAACCTTGGCTAGGATGGCTATAGGGCCATGCTGATATCCATAGCAATTTATGCCTTTTAATACGTTGCGATAAAATTTGGAGCACAATGATTCTAAAATTAAGTAATCAAAATTATTCTAAAATTATATGCGAATATAAGCAATATGAAAACAAAAATATTATGGTAAACACAAAAATGAATGCGTCCGGCTAATATTAAAGTATCCAAATAAACAACTCCCTTGTAATATTAAAGTATCCAAATAAACAACTCCCTTGTGAAACCCTATTTTTGCTTGATTCTTTAATTGCATGTAGTTGACATCTTTTTTACACATTTAAAATAATTTTTTTTTATAAATGTCCCATTTCATTTTTATTTTTTAGAATGTTCTATTTTCAGTGTTTATAAAAAAATTATGTGAAAGTTGCACGATTTATTAATAGCTTTTTAAGAGTTGAAAATTGTCGGACACTGGTATGATTTTGACACAAACCCCAATCTACTTAAACCCTCTCATGCACAATTGTCCAATTGTTTAGTGTGTGTGTGTGTGAGAGAGAGAGAGGGAGTATAATTTCTGAGACAGTTTGAGTGAAAATATGATTGAGAGATTTTATATGGTTGTTAATCATAATGATGAAATTACAAATACAAATGAGAGAGTAACATTTTATAGTCCAAATCCAATTTGTGTGAATGTTCATCTATCAATCACTTTATTAGAGTTGTAAAGTAGAATATTGCAGAAGTTACACCAGAAAATAACAAGCAAATAATGCAAGTGTTGTAATGGTTGGCCATAGCGATTGGGAAATGTGTGATTATATTAAAGTATACTAATGAAATTAACTTGATCACACTCTATAATAAACCAGTAAATATCAAAATTCAACTTCATAGTATAACAAAACTAACTTACATGAAATTAATCTAAATAAATGAATCCAAACCCTAAATTGATCATGATAATATTGATTTATATTAACAAAAAGCAAACTAAAATATAATAAATTACTCTAAATTTAAACTACACAATGCTCTATAATATAAATAAACATAAAAATTCATCATTATTACAATAAAACTAAACTATATTAATCTATATAATTTAAACTAAAAATTTAAACATCAAAATTTTGTTGTTCAACAAGATAAAACTACCCTAAAAAATTTTTAATCTAAGCAAAACTTATTTAAATTCAAAGACTAAACCTATACTTTTGCTTTATATCAAATAAATATAAACTAAAATATACAAAAATAAACCAAATTAAATCTCTAAACTAAAATTCTCACTCAAAAAAAATACTAAACACATATTTTCTAAACCAAACTAAACAAATACCTTATATTCTAAACTAAACTATATTAATCAAAGATCGTATATTAAAATATGATAGAAAATTATCTTTGTACTTAGATTTATGGCAAGGGCAATTCTATAGTACCTCTCTATATATTTACATTTTTAGTGGTTAACTAATAGATAGATAACATGTATGTAGTTCTATATGTACACCTTAAGATCTCTGTTCCATCTTATAAATACCTTTGGCACAACTCCGACTCCGAGCACAATGCTAGCAGTGCCCCCACTGCGTACTCCATCGCTGCTCTGAGATCTTTAGTATTATCTTCATCAGCAGTGCCATCGTCAGCTCGTGGTCAGCGAACATTATGCACCTCACCGGACAACAGCTTTATCGTCACCAGCGCCCTCTCGATGTCGCACTTCTTGAGGTCAGCAAGGCATTCGACAAGCACCGTGGGTGCTCTTGCTGCCACTACCTTGTGCTGCATCTGCTTCATCGGGCACAACGCGAACAACGCCTTGATCTCGGACTTGAGCACACGCGAGTATGAGATCGGGTTCTGAAGTAAATCAATATCGCCATCATAGATTTTGTCAACATTGCTAATTTGAGGTTGGAGCTCCGGCGGCGACAATTTCAATCAATGCGGTCGAGTTGACTTAGACCTCCATCGAAGGATGAAATAGAAGCCAATAGGTAGTTGATCTTCTTCGTGAGTAGTGCGAGGTGACCGGGCACATGGTGTTGCGGGTTGCCACTTGATGCTGGGACGGTCGTACAGGGAAAAAGAGAATGATAATAAAAATAATAATGATAATAATATGACAAAAAAATGTATAAAATTTACACATATAGAGAGATACCAGAGTATTGCCCTTACAGCAACATGTCAACATGTCCAAACTTGTCCATGTGACGTAAGTTATTGGGCGCTATTTGTATCCAACTTTGCTTCTCTTTCTACCAAAATTTCTCTTGCTCTCTCTCTCTCTACCAAACTTTCCCTTTCTCTGTCTACCAAAAATTCTGTCACTCTCTTTTTTAAACTTTCCCTCTTTCTCTTCTCAGCCTCTCATATGATTTTAGAATGGATGTAAGCCTCTCACAATTTGAAATTTATAGGTGAAAGTCACCCATAAATCGTATAAGTCTCGTATGATTTATGGGTGGATTTTTGCCTCTTGTAAATCATGTGATAATTCCACGATATCTAGTTAATTTTAGCCAATAATAAATCGTGTCATCATCATATGATTTTCTTATAAACATTAAAAATAGATTTTTTTTTTTAAATGAAACGAGATATTTACAAAAGTAATTTTTTATTTTATTTTAATATGTAAAAAAGACTACGGTCGACCATTGCGCTCCTTTCTCTCTATGGATAAGACAGTAGAAGTCATGAACTCATGATAAAGGAAGTACATATTATGATATATAATACGAAAAAAGGTTTCTCTTGTCTTAGTCACTACTGGAGGTTGCCATTGTTGGCATTAATCCATTTGGTTTATTTCCATCATCGTTAGTGACTAACTCTGTTGAGATGACGGATGCATTGAATGGCTTTTGACTGGATATATGTTGTATATATTAGCTGATCTATAGTTGGTGAGAATTATATATAGTGGTTTTTATTATCGATATTATTTCATGTATGAGTCCAAATAAACTTGCTGTTAGCCCCTTGTCCATACATTGTCTTCTTATAGTTTGGGCATCTAAAATCTTAGCTTATAGTATAATAGATACACCATCAACTGATTATCTGCCTTTGAATTTTTTGATATGTACTATTAGCGGAGTTCACAGTCGGACATAAGTTGCTGTTACCGTGTGCGAGAATTTTGGTTGAATGGGATGAAAATTTGCACAATTATACTATATTGTTTTATATTAAGCTTTTATACATTACTAGGAGACACCATAACTTCTAATCTCAGCTAGCGATTATTTATTCACAAATACTGTATATACTTTTCCCTTATTTTTGACTTTTTCTTTAACCGTCTGCTTTGACGTCATTATTTATCAAATAACATGACTGCATTCTTTTAAGAAATATTTTTTGGGTTTTAGTGTTTAAAGTTTAGTTGCTGTTAAAAGAGTTTAGAGTTTAAGATTTGTAGGACACAATTATTCTGAAATTAAGCAATATCAAAACACAAGAAGAATATTCTGTTAAGCAAAAGCACGGACGCGTCCGGCTAATTTATGAGGTGTCCAAACAAACAACTCTCCTCATGAAGCCCCGTCTTTGTTTGATTCTTTAACCACATACAGTCAACCATTGCGCTCACGCTCTCTATGTATAAGACAATATGAATCATAACAATGAAAGTCCATATTATATATAATAACATAACTAATATGAAAAAGGTTCCCATTGTCTTATTTTTAGTCACTGCTGGTGGTTGCCATTCTTGGCATTTCCTTGGTATTTATTTCCATCATCATCAGTGACTAACTCACAGTTGAGATGACGGATCGATTGAATGGTTTTTGGCTGGATATATGTCTTATATATTAACTGATCTATAGTTGATGAGAATCACATAATAGTGGTTTTCATTATCGCTAATATCTTATGTACGAATCCAATAAACTGGCTGTTGCCCCTTTGTCCGTACATCTTTTATATTGGGCATCTAATTAAAGTCTTAGCTTATATGGTCTTGCGAATAGACCTGCGCAACTGATCATTTGACTTGAATTATGATATGTACTATTTGTTGAGTTCGCAGACAAGACATAAATTACTGTTCTTGTGAACTCATTTCCTGTCGTATCGATTCACATCTCATTTACTGTTAAATGGGGTGTGGATTTCACTTAAACTAGGTTCATATACTATCCAATGATAAATAAGATATAAATTGGTATAATATTTCATATAAAATAAATTCACCTATCATAATCCATTTAATTAGATAGGATAGGTGGATATTTAAACAGTTGTACAGATTTTTTTTTTTAAATGATATTCTCTGTACTGTATAGTATAACGAGTAATATTATATATTACTTATTAGCAAATTTTTATAATGTTGTCTCACGACACTGGTGCTGCTAATTGTTAATATATTTGTCACTTAAACTATTAAAAGAGAATTTTCAGCCCCTTTCTTTTGATTAATTACTGTAATGTATTCACATAGCCTTAATTTGAGCCAGCTCCAGCAACATACGCGAGTGCAGGCATCCGGCATTCATATGCCATTTTTATTATTGTGTCATTCCAAGATTGAAAAACATTTGTAAAATCATCTGAGTAAAACATATTTAATAGTGACATGCTGAAGAAGGGAGAATGCATGTGAAAATTGTACACACACCGACAAAGTCCAGCTCAGTCAGTGTTAGCGGCATCAACTGCCGCACTTTCCGCCACGTTACCTGCAGATGGACCTCCTCCTTCTTTCCCACATGGATTGGATTCATTATTTTGACTAACCACTAACAATCCACTCACCACTCCTATGCACGTGCTGCCACTGAATCCATCATCTGTATATAAGCTAATGCTGCGGTGTGGTCCATCTCCGTTGGGTTCTATTTCTTTGTAAGTTTTTCAATAATTAAGAGCCTAATATGTTAGATGTTCTTATTCTTCCACCATTATTTTCTGATATACTTGTTAATTTTACGGACAACTCACGTTACAGGGAGAATTATTACCTTGAAATGAAGTTAGCCATGATATGTTAATTTTACACTTGGTTACTTTCCATTTATACTTACCTTTTATGATTGAAAATTAAAAAATTAAAAAAAAAAGAGAGATTCGCATATTTTATTATCCACTCTCATTCTCATATCTTTTCCATGAAAATAGAGATATGAAAGTGCACAAACTCAATTACTCTCTTTTTCTTTTGTACATTGGTGGTGAGGTTTGAGTTTTGTATAATCTCGTGCAAATTATTTAAATTTCTCACCATTAACTTACTTCTAGTGGCTTATAACATGATACTTGATATCATTAATGAGACTAATTAGATAAGGACATCATATATGCCCAAACAAAAAAACTTTTGTTAAACATTGGAATATGTATATTCAAAACCTCTTACACCTAAACATCTCAGATATACCTATCAAAATATCCAAGATGTTATTCAGAGTAGCTAGCAACGTCTTTTTCCGTGGCCTCCCAGACTGGAGATATATTTCACCACAGATCTACGGTTCAGTCCTTTCCTTTTGGGTCTCTGTCACATTATCTTCCTTGTCATGTTCCAACCCTTCACGTCTGTACCAACACGTAACTCGTTTTAATTCCACATGATCCGGTTTGTCCATGTCAAGCAGATGTTTTTTGTTCAGATCACATAAATTTTGATTCGAATCCTTGCTCGATGAGATCAATTGAGCCTTTTCTTTTTTTATTTTTTTGCGAAAATTAATTGAGACCCCATCTTAAGTTTCTTCAAGTTTGCATTTCTCAGCCGTAAGCCCCACCACTCAAACAAAATATAGACATCTTTAGCTGGATCCAGTAATATAAGATAATGGCAAAAAGTGGAGCCCAGAAAAGAATTTAAAATGCTAGAGACAGAGACTCAGAGAGACAGTGAGTAGAATATAAAAATCGGTGCCAACCACTAAAATTCATATGAATACCATAAAATAGCAGTTGGTAAAATTCATATGAATACCATAAAATAGCAGTTGGTATGTACAAATGAACTAAGTGCTCTATGAACAATAAACCCAATTTGTTGTGTACCTAAACTTGTCTCTACCACCAAGAATCTACTCCTATATTTCATACCAAACCATCCCCAAAGACGGGGACAACCTTTTCTGCAATAACCAGTATCTCTTGATTCAAACTCTTCCTTTCCTATCACAAAGCATTTAAAATGGTGGGGCGCCCTAATCCCCTCCAGCTGTACAGATACCTATCTCTTTCCACCTACCAAACCCAACCCAACTAACTAGCACAACTACCATCACCAAATTCCCCCCTTAACCTTCTTATGTACACAGCCCAAACCTGAAGCAAAGAATATTAAGCTTCAAAAGTTGCACACGCTCCAAAATTCCCTCTCTGTCCCCTTCTGGCTTCTGCTTTAAGAACATGATTTGATTAGTCCCAAATTGTACAAATTCCTTCTTACAAGGCTCCCAATAGACAGCCACACCGCCCCGCCAGCTGTTTGATCCTCCCTCTCTTCTTTCTGATGACACATCAATGGCAGGTCCTTCACTTCTAAATTGCTTAACCCAATTTTTTGCCTAACAGATTCGATGATTTTTGGATCAGCTGTGTTTCCAATCGCATCTGTCACATAAAACACATTTGCAGCCATGTTTTCTATGGTCGATATCTCAGCCCTTGTCACATTCAGCCCATTCTCTCGGAAAGTTCTCATAACCTCTGCTAGAAGTCCCTGCTTGTCTTCCGTGCATAGCTCTAATCGAACACCCTGTAATAAAAAAAGAAATAAAATTAACAATTAATTAGTCTTAGCCACTTCACATTAAAAAATTGTGACGATGTAACAAATACGAGTGAGAAGAAGGGAGGGTATACCTCAGATGCCCTTCTCTCAACTGCAGCTTCTAAGCATTGAATTACACGTTGACGCTCTGGTTCTGAACTAATTGGGGTGCCATCCTTATGTCTGATATAAAATTCCTGAGATGACAATGTGGACGACAACGTTAATTTAAGGCCATAAAACAAGCAACATACTGAGAGGGGGAAAAACCGCAGAATTTGATAGAAGGAAGCTGAATAATTACCAGGTATGCTTGGTCACCATTAGTCTTAATAGTTGCATGAAACACAACATATTCCATGTCTGTCAAGTTGCACACAACATCGAATAATAGCTTGATTCGATCCTTGCACTGAACATTCACAACCGAATAACCCCTTTCTGCCCAATTCTGGACCGTCACTACCCGAGAATCAGAAGTAAACTTGAGAATGGGAGTCCTCTCGTAATCACGGTCAGCAAACATCATTTGATGCAGTCTTCTTTCCGGGTGCATGACAGACATAGAGACAGTAGTCTTTGCACTTCTAATATCATGGTCTCCCTTTAAAACATTCCTTAATCGCAATTCAATCCTATTAATTTTCTGAGAGTCCTCGATAGGGGACCCAGAGTCACAGTCCCTTACATAGATTAGGGAGGCAATGCGACCATTGTGAGTCCAAACCTTAGCCTCAACCACATCGCATTGAAGATCAGCTAGCACAGCAAAAACCTCCGACAGGAGACCGACTCGGTCTGTTCCAGTTAATTCCAAAGCAGTAAGACCGTTTGAGCGATGGGTTCTAACATTGTGAATACTCCCAAGTGACTGCCATAACATACAAGCAAAAACTCGGAGTCAGGTTAACAATCATAGATACACCTTATGGTTAATGAATGAATAAATAAATAGCCAGTTGCATTGTCATTAAATTAGAACTTGTACAAAGCCACACTTAAATACCTGTTCAATATATTTTATAACGCTTTCATCTGTTAGCTTGTTTCCTTGTTGATCGGTTACGTGGAAAACTGTCCATAGAATAGCCAGAGGTCAGTGGTTGAGGAATTATCCGTTTGGGGAGCATTTTAGCAAAAGAACACCAAATCAAACTGATTAAGGAAAAGAGACAGGGCGATTAGCTTACCATCCATGAACCACCTTCCATCAGAGGAAATATAGGCCTTCTTAATCGAAAGGTTCAAATCAGTGAGCACTTGTACTGCATCCAAGAGTATACCGTCCCTTCTGGCGCTATCAACCTGTGAATTTCATCAAAACAGAAACTATTTTAATTTTTTTTTTATAATTATAATGTATATGAAAACAGAACATTCTTGGAAGGAATTGATCCCACATGGGGAAACAGTGTGGTGCGAGGTTACCTTGACCAAAGTTGCTGTGGAGCAGACGACATTGTCAATGACAACCCTGTTTCATGGAGAAAGGTCAAAGTCAGTGAAATTGCTTTTTCCCGGATTTCTGTGTCGGTGTCCGAATTTTAGGACCCCAAAATTAATACACAAAGACTACGCGTATGGGAACAGAGACATTCTGGAAGGAAAGGGGCCAGACGCGATAATGAGAAGAAAAGTCAGAAAAATGTTAAAATATTGATAGTGGACAAATCAAATTCAAAAGTCGGCGTCAAGTGGGAAAAAAAGTATCATTCATACTCTGAAAATTCAAGTCTTTTCACGTTATACTGCTCCGAATATCTAAAGATTAAGAAACTGAATTAACACAACCAACGTATACAGGAAGGCGTTTGGTTTGGGTCGGTGGTCAGTGACCAGAAACATTGTCGTCTGCCATAAATAGCTTTCGGTGGAACAAAAGGAACTAATACATAAAAATCAACAGTGTTTTCGAACAAATTTTGATTTAAAAGGCCATGGCTGGCGACCATTCGAAAAAAATAAAATAAAAATCAATTGCAGAAATAAGAAGCTGGCAGACAATCAGGAAAAAAAAAGCTCATTAAGCAATGCAAAAACGAAAATAAACAAATGAATTGGGTTAGATTTGCATAAAAATCAACCAAAACCTTGATTCTAAATTGTATGACCGCTCGGAAATACAATACAACATGTGCAAGGAAAGCAAAGGAAACAAAGAAGGGGAAAAAAAAAAAATGTTCCAACAAATGAAGAAACAACTGAGGAAGAAGACGAAGGATGATTTAAAATTACAAACCTGGGGGTGCTCATCCTTATTATGAGCTTTTCGTATTCGTCCGTACAAGCAGGCCACTCCATGGCTTTGCGGTTTTTCTGAAAAATTATAGACAGCGAAGGACAATTCCTTGGTAGTCTGAGAAACTCTTGTGAGAAAAGAGGAAACCTCAGTTCAGCACAGACAAAAATAGGTAACCGGTTGTTGTCCGAAGAAGCAGGGAAGTAAAAACAGCGTCGCAGCCCCCAAAAACACCACGATGTCCTTGAGAATCACAAGAACCAGTAACAATGGCTTGTGATCCAAAACCTTGGCTTTTTATTTGCCCAGCTCCTTTGACCAAATCGCCATAAACCGCCCTCACCAAACTTTATTTGCTTCGCTGTGCGTTCTGAGTGTGCAAGAGTTACTATATTCTCATTCTCTCTCTCTCTCTCTAGGTGTCTGTACCTTCTTTCAAAGCGCAAAGCACGCCTTGTTCTTAACTCTCTGCCTCTTGCACTTGCAAAGTTGCACCGCATATATATATATCTAGCAAATATTTTAAGATATTTTTCTCGTCACGCTTATTTTATTATTTAGGTAAAATAAATAAATAAAAAACATTTAATAGGGACCACGCTTGTACGCAAAGAGAAAGAAAGAGGTTTGGTTAATGGAGCACTGTCACATGGCGTGACTAACGCCTGCCGCGCTGACCCAGCTTCCTACTACTACTTTCCCTGTTCCTCACCACACACGAACAATAACATGTTCCTTGGCCAACATGTCAACCAGGCAGGGATGACACGTGTCATTCATAACCAATCATCCTGTTTCATAATCCACGTTGGAGGACACGTGGGATCTTCCAGATGTTGCTTTGCTTGCTTTGTACTCAACAGGTGGAACAGATGAATGTTGATGGAGCCAGGCGAGAAGGTTTGGGTGGGGCCCTCACGCTCTGCTACCAATCGAGTAAACTTGGTGATTGAGGCGTGGATATGCCGGCCCCAATCATGAGGTACGCACGTGACAACACCGCTCGTATCGGCTTTTCGTCTGTCACTCGTCTCGGCCCGCTTTTCTTGTACTTCTTTCTCTGTCTTTGATCTTCACCTTGCTCGTAATCGTATCACCATTTTCTTTTTGTTCGCATGTCTGCCGCCCCTTCTCTTTAGTGGTATTTGTGATCCAGATTTGATTTGAGGTGAATATCTAATTGGTTTAAATAAAATTTATTTGAATCCATTAGGTATTTATTTCAAATTAAAATAAAATTTATTTGAATTGATTTAGATGGATTTAATTTTTATTTTTTATTAAAAAAATTTATAAAATATAAAAAATTTTATATAGAATAAATTAAAAAAATTAATAAATAATTATAAATTTAAAATATTAAATTAAAATATAATAAAAATATTTAAATAATTTTAATATTAAAATATTATAAAATATAATTATACATATATATATATATAAATAAATAATATATGATATATAATATTATACATATATATATATATATATATATAAAATTAATTATTAATTATTAATTATATTATTAGTTCGGTTTTAGTTTCTAAAACCAAATATTGAATCGAATCAATCAATTTTTATAAAATAAGAATAAATTAAAATCAATTATTTTAGTTTTAGTAAATTTTTTATTTTTTTGAATCAATTTTCAATTTTAGTTTGATTTGGATCAATTTTAAATACTCTTATTTATCTTCCTTTGTGCTTTCAAATAATTCATTTGATTAAGCAACTCTAATTAATTTCAAATAATTCAGATTTTTTTTTACCGTTTTTAATTCATTCATCAAATAATAAAAAATATCTTGCTTCCATTTTTATTATGGAAAATATTTATGGACCGCACATGACACAGCATGACACCCGATCCACATACGTCCGATAATTTGAAACAAGCAGAATATTCTCCCATTTATCCACGGATGAAAAAGACAGACAGAAGAGTAAACTCACCTTTCAAAAATCTTTTTACAAAAATCACAAAGAATATTCTTACATATTTAAGCTTTAGAAATTGTAAATTTTTAAATATTTGTACTCCACTATGGTTCATTTTTAAGTTCATTTCTTTCTTACTATACGCAAATATTTACGGGGAAAGTTTTTATAAAGAATATCAATTTTCCTAGTCAAAACTAAAATATTATATATAAATTATATATTTTTTATTAACATATTGTAACAAGTACTGTATTTAAGCTGGGTTTAAAATTTAAATCTTAATTTTCTCTATCAGATACACCTCATTTACCAATATACCCAACTTTTGTTGCTTATAAAAAGAAATTACAAAAAATAAAATAAAAATGACGCCCGTCATCTATCTTCAAAATGCTAAAATAAAGAGAATTTAAATTAAAAAACAGGGATGCCCAGGAGGATAGTAAACATTGAAATCTACCATACTGTTGAAGTACTCCTTTGTGTACACCTGACGTAGAAGTGGAAACAAGTATATCAACTTATCAAGCACTATTGTCTTTCTATCTCCTCTTCATTTTGGAATCTGTCATAAGTTTAAAAATAAAAAATAAAAATGCTTTCAGTTCAGTTTTCACAGACAGATGCAACTTATTACAGTTAGTTGATCATAATGACTTCATGCAAACTCATAAAATAATGGTCCATCTAGAAAAGGTGTAATTGGATTCTTTGAGTGCATAATATACGGGTTTGAATCATAACATGGGCATGTGTGCATGCCTTATGATTCATTATGCTTCCTGTTTTGGAGTGATTCTAAGAATTTTACTATTTAAGAATTTGATAACAAGCTTTAAATAGAATTGTATGTTTATATTTGGATAAAAGATTTAAAATTAAGATGCTTATTGCGTAATATGATCTCTTTAAAGAGATGAAACCGTGAAGTTAAATTTTCTTCGTTTTAGCTTGTTTTGTGAAGATGGATGAAGGACTTCCTTTCTTTTCTTTTTTTTTAAAAAAATTATTTTATAAAGAGATGAAACTGCGAAAACTTCTGACAGGTGTCAAATTATGCAGTGGACTTTTTTATTTATTTTTTTTTTTTGCCCTTCCAAGTCAACAGCAATACTAAACTAACAAGTGTCGGAAAGGGCTTAGAATTAGATGGATGGGACCCACGGGTATGGGGCCTCACTTTCTTGTGTCACGTGACAGCCCGTCAGAAAACACGTCCCCTGGTTAACCAATGTCTTCGCTTCCAACTGCTCAACGGGATGCAGCACCACCACGAGCCGTCTCCGTAACGATTCGCCGTTAGTGTTGATCACCGGTTACCGACTGGCGCCTGCAAGAGTTGACGATCCAATAAACGGCAGTTGTGGGGACGGGAACGGGGGTTCGTTACTTACGAAGGAGGAGTGGTTGACATAATGGTTTGAAAGCGTGGCGGGAAGAGACGGGGCTCCCGCCAAAGCGGGCGGTGGTGGGCCCCATTGTTACATCGACATCCATCCTAAAAAGCTGCGTGGGACATCGGGTGTGTCAGCCTAGCTTTTCCTCAGACGAAGGGGCAATGTACGAGGACGGACGAGGGACTTTCATTGGTGCCACGTGGTTGACAACTCAGCCATTGTTGTCTGGACCCACTTGTTCTTTCGATTTTTCGTGAAACCCGCCTTTTTATATTTTTCTTCAATCTCGGCACTTTTTGACCGTTGTGACTCTGTAGCGCCAAATTCGAAATCCTGTGCTCACCATTTGAGGCGGGATTGAGGAGAGGGCTTTAACACAACGGCGCCGCATGTCTTTCCGTGGGACACTCGACGCATGTTTTCCTCCAACGTGCATGAACATGTTTCAATAAATATATATTAATTATAATTAAAAGCAATTAACCTAAAGCCCCAAATCGGAACATGCTTCCATGCAAATCTTTGCTTTCCATTCTTTGAATTTAGATTAGTTTTCGTTTCCCACATTCTCGCATGATTCGACCACATTACTATTAGTATATTCTTTTCACGATTTCACGTCTCCCCTACCATTCATTTGATTACATCATTAAAGAAAAACTCTAACCTTCCAAATATTATTTTTCTATTAAATGTATAATAGATTTGGTTTTTATTCTAGCGATTCTCAATTAATTGTTCTGATATCAAAGAATGGCTTGGAGGGGAAAAAAAATTAAACGACCGAAATAAGTAAAAGCTGTTGGGTTCCTGTGTCTTTGGTGATGGTGCGAGACTTCCCATTGTGCCTGTTTATTTGTTTGGAAAATGATTGATGAGCTGAATACATGGATATGATGATGATAATTTATTTATTTTGATTGATTATGATAATGGAGGCAATTACGTGTAATTAATTTCTTGAATTAACAATTCTTTTTTTGGTGAATGAGTATTAACAAATTTTTACTGCTTCACTATTTGGGACATCTGGTTTGCAAATTTGGGCTCAACAAATTAATATTCGTCACCCAATTGGAGTATGCCCTCCCAGAACCCGAATATCAAATAATTTTGTCCTGAACTCCCGTTTTTACACCTGCTACATCCATATGCAAAAATTTGATTTTAATGTTATAAGTTAACATATGCAGTGAAGTTGTCACACAATTGTAAGGGATGCACCAACAACCATTTCACTACTATAATGGAGATAATTATTGATTTGAAGTTGCTCTACTAGCTCGGAAGAGATTACAGAGACAAAGGGGTGGGGAGCCACAATACATTGACATTAATGGGGGGCTAGCTGTCCCCTTCAAGTGGCGTACTTAGGTTTTACGTCCACCGAAAAAAATTGGTACGTTGTATAGATCATGTTGTGTTTATTGTTTGTCTGGAAAGTGAAGTTGGATCCAGCTTGGACAATGGACTTCTCTTGTGCATGTACATACAGTTGGTTGTTCTTTCAGCTTCCGATTTTTGCGAAGCCGCAAAGTGAACCGTTTTCGCCAGCTTTTTTTTTTATTTTTTAATTTGGTTATTTATCCCACAGGGACTGCTGAGGGAAACAGGAGGACTTCCCGAAGCATTCATTGCGCCTTCTTCGGGCCCAACTGACGCCGGCCAGAAGTTTTAGAGTCTCTAAGCCCAATTTCCTTTGGACTCATTTTTTTGCTTGACCCAAAAGTGGTCTCACGTTTTTGCTTATCCAAACTGCTTGCGCACGACCAAAAGAAAAAAGCAAAAAAAAGTGGCATTTCCTACATGCTTTTACACTATACGTAATAGGCATGTGGTGATTGATTGTTGTTTTGTGGAGCAGACTTTTTCTTAATAAAATTAAAAATGCCACTTTGGTGTTGACACTGCTAATTTATACATTTTCGTAAAAGTTCCTTGCAGTATTTTCTCCTTCCCTTAATTGGTGAATGCAGTGTGGTGCATCATGACCTTTTCCTTCCTTCTGCAAATTATGATTCTTATGATGTTCTATGCACATATCTAAGAATTTAATCGGTTTTGTAGATCCATCTATGATTTGCAGTTGATGGCGGGAAAATTACCGCAGCACGCATACTTCTTGGCATTTGATCTGAAGTGGGTTCCCCTTGTCACTAGATATTGCCAGCCCTGGGCTTTAATGATGAAAAAGCTAGAGTTGGATTCCTTAACTTCTAAACATAGGGTTACGCATGATTGATTACTTTTTAAACGTATGAGGAAAATTGCTTTACTGAGTGCCTTCTGATCGTCGATTCAATTGTATGTACAAAAAGCAAAAAAGCATTAGGTAGTGATCTTCAATGACAAATAACTATGGGGTTTACTTTTAGCAATTTTCAGGGTAAAAAAAAATTCCCTGAGGGCATTAACATTCAAAATGGGATTGACAAGCAACTCAGCCATGGTGATTGTACATAGAGTATGACCTCCCGTCTTCAAATTCTTCTACATGGTTAAGCCGTGTCAAACTACATATGCACGAATTTGAGTAGATTGAGAGATTTCTTGATGCATTTTTTGTACTTGATGATCTTCAAGGGCCTCAATTCGTTCTTCGGGGTCATATTTGGGAGCCTCCTTCTCTTCACTGGCTAGTGCCTGTGCCTTAGCAGCTTCCTCATACCAGTTGATCCTTGCAATAAAAACCAATAACAGCGTCAAGCAGGTAACAATACCGGTAACAAGTCCAATGAAGAGTCCATTAAGCCCAAGATGGAGCTTGAAGGCAAAAACCACACCCAATGGCAGGGCCAGGAAATAAAATCCACCTAGATTAGCATACATGCCCAACCAGGGTCTAGCTGTACCTCGAACTATGCCTCCACAAACTGCCACTGGAAAGTTGAACACTTCCACAAGAGCCATCAGCAACATTGTCTTCTTCACCCCCTTTATAATTCCCCTGTCGTGGCTAAACAGTGGCCCCCAAATTCCCCTTGCTGCCACCATCACCAAGCTCCCTATGCAGCCTGAGATAGACCCCAATGCCAGGGACACGCACGCTGACCGGTAAGCACGGCCAGCTTGGTTGGCTCCAAGCTCATTCGAGACACGTGTGGAAACACAAGTGGCAAGAGATAGCATCACTGAGAAAAGCAAATAGTCGAAGTTCAGCACAATGGCCAGAACTCCCACTGCTTCCTTGGCGTTTGTAAGGTGGCCGGTGAGCAAGACCAGAATCTCATAGCACCACCACTCCAGGCATGTGTTGAGGCAGCATGATCCACAAAGCTTGATTAGCCTAATCCAATCCACTATGCTCTGATCCCACCACCCTCCTTCCTTCCACGTGCTTTCCTTTCTATTCTCAAGAATTGCAACATAAATGGCCAGCAGAACCACAACAATAAGATCAGTTATCCAAACCCCCATGGAAACGCCTCTTAGGCCCATGGTCCTTGAGAGTACTATGTTAATGGGTATGTGGAAAGCTAGTGCCGTAGCCGAACTGAACATGGTAGGGAGTGTTATGCTTTGGGAGCTCAAGTAGGCTTTTAAGGGACAGAAGAGTGAGGTAACAAACAAGTCGGGTATGAGATAGGAAATATAGCTCCTGGCCACGGTTGAGATCTCTTCATGCTGGCCAAAATGAATCAAAATTTTGTCAACATTAAGCCACAAGAAAGTGATGGGAAGTGTTACCAATAGCAACAATAGGATTGTCATGAGAAGGGTCTTGTGAAGGAGCCTGAAGTTTTTAGCACCATGAGCTTGTCCACAGATGGGTTCCATAGCACCGCAGAGACCGTTCAAGACAGAGAAGCCGGTGACATTAGCGAAAGTTAACCCGAGCATGCCGCCGGCTAAGCTGAGCTCGCCAAGGCGGCCCAAGAATGCTGTTGTGATGGCTGTCTTGGCAAACCAAGCCAAGTTCATCGCCACCATTGGAAGGGCTATTCGTCGTTGAATTCTTAGCTCTGAAACCAGCATCTTCACAAGATTGACGGGGCATTCTTGAGTTTGTGATGGTGGAGGAGGAGAAGGCGGTTGGTTAGTTTCATCGTTTATGCTTAGCTTCTCTCCCAGTTTCGATGTTGCTGACATGTTTGCTGAGCTAATGTTTTGGCGATGAGATTAGTGAATTGCTCCGCTTATGTCTTTTTTCCCTTACTGGCTGATATTGGTCGAGTGCAGGGGGTTCGTGATGGAGAGGGAGTTGTAGTTTTTGAAGGAGGAACTCACTCGTGGTGCCAGACTTTGTTGGCTGCCATATTACAAGAAGAGGTTGTTGGTGAAAGATTTATAGTGTGTGATGTGCCATGCCAGAGACCATGGAAGCCACCTTGGTTATTGCAAGTACAGTACGTTGAGTACAAGGCCTGCAAGAGATGTTATAATTTGAGGTATGTTATTTGAATATAAGGAATGGGACATATCAAGGACATCTAATGTAAAATAAAAGCGAAAAGACATTTATATGCTATAGCACAATGGATATTCACATATCAGGCTCATATTTGGAGTTGAAACCATAAAATAAAAATTTAAAAAGAAAATATAAATATCCTTTCACTTGTATTTTACACAGGATGTCTTTGATGTGTCCCATAAGGCATGTTCAAACAACATAACACTGTAATTTAAGCATTTTATTTGTTAAACATGCATGGGCCCGTAGAAGTGGCAGTGGCTTCTGCCTTTTAAAGGAAGAACCTAAGTTTAATATTTAAGACAAAAAAATCTTACGGGTGGAGGGCTTTCCTCTTTGTTTTCCCGACTAAAAAGGAGAAATGAGATCTCAGAACAGATCAAATTTACCAATGGCATGTGTTTCTGACGGTCTCAATTCTCTTTTTGTACCCGAAAAAAAAATTATTTGTTAAAAAGAATTTTATATTAAATCTTATTATGGCTTTAAAAATACAATAAAAAATAATTGGGTCTTAATAGCTAAAGGATAGAATAAAACATGTCTAATCTTGTTCAAACTAGAGTTTTATAAGGACTTTGTATTCAGTAAGGTAATCAAAGGTGCTTATTAATCATTTGCACGAATTATTTGTCTTTAAAACTCCTTAGAAGCGTCCTTCAGCTATTAAAGCAAAGTACCAGTCGGCTCTAATTGTCAGTTAAGCATTTAAAGGTTGTTTTAATCATTTAAAGGAGGAATAACAATCATTAAGAGAAAGAGTGAGAGAGAAGCTTTTGAGCCTTTATCTGCTCTAAATTATCTTCAACCTAAGCGACCCAAATAGCTATTGATGCAATCTAGTATGTATTGTAGCAAAACCTCTGTAATTAGGTTATTTAAATTTCATTTCTAACTACTCATATCTTCTAACCAAAAATAATAATAATAATAATAAATAAAATAAATTTTATAGCTTAAAAAAGATCATACACATGATCACCATTTAAGTAATTTTTTTTTTAATATTCATAGCAAAATGAAAATTATGTAAGTGGTCTTTTAAGTAATTTTAGTTGTTTCCCTCCATCTTAAAATATATCAAGTGTTTAAAACATAGTTTGATTAATGTATTATTTTTTATTGCAATGTTAGCAGTAAGTTAAATTAGGCAATAACTGCCAATGAGTAGAGAGAGAGAGATGGAACATATAACCTACACAAATGGAAATTCCTTCACCGTCTGCTAGATACTTAGATGCCACCGGACATGGAAGATAATATAACTTTCCTCAGACCTGATAAAAACAGTATTCCTTTATCTTTAACCAACTTGATGGTAATATTCCTACACTCACTTTCCCCCAACTCCACTAACACAATTCCATAATTCAGTGTTTTCCAAATTGGAGGTGACAAATATTCCTGATCGATGGAGATCTGGAAGAATGTGCAGTTTGGCTTCATGTTATTCCTCGTTTGAATAGTATGCCTATATATCTTTTCAAAGTTTAATTGATTAACACCTTTTTGCGATTGAGATTTTTTTGATGCGACTGAAATTAGTGTACATTTCTAAGTTCAAAAAAAATAATTTTCTGATATCTATAAACCCGGGAGTAGACGACTATGGTCATCCTTTTGTTTTTTTTGGGGGGGGGGGGTGACTATAGTCATCTTTTTTCTTTTATGGATTATTGACAACAGTAAATGCTTCTCAGTGCTGTGCGTCTGTGACACAAATGCAACTTTAACTACTAGCTTGATCCCGTGCGAGGTATAGGCGAATATAGTCGTTGACTCGTGGAAGAATCAAAACCGTTGTACAATATATATCAAGCCTATTTACATTGATTCCGGCTGATTAATTCCTTTGGTTGATACCCAGTTAGGCTGAAAGTAATATTCATGCAAACTTAATAATATAAACAATGTAGACAAGGCCTGAGCAAAGTGGCCGAAAGTGTAGCATTCTAATTCCACAGGGTTTCGATACCATTCCCTCCCTCTCCCCAAAATTCTCCCTCCCCGCGAAATTAAAATGATATATAAGCTCTAACTTCCATACATGGACGAGCATAAATGAAATGGTACCAAGTTCGGATATCCTATCAACTAGGATATCTAATTCAAGGATAAGAATGTAGTATGGGGGCTTCGGACCCGTATCTTCCACTAAAAAAACATAAAGGAATGTAGTATTTGGTATATAAATGCAACATTATGTCTATGGAACGTTGGGAAAAGATATAGGATATATATCGGGAATTTACCCGTTGAGTGCGACTTTAACAAATACATAACCTAAGCAAAAATACTTGGCCGTATCAAACAAAAGCACTTGTAATATTCCCGTGAGCATAGGGCCAAAAAAGGGAACCGAAAGGCGAGGCATATACCTGAGGCTAAGAGCCTCTTTTTTTTCTCTTTTTTTATTTTTTCACAAGCTCACTTTCAAATTAAAGATAGATTCACGCGATTCTGTAAAGTGGTTAGTGGGATGATGGGTTGGTCCATACGCAGTTCAAAAGCTTAGCTAATCATCTAACTTGTTGCTTCCATCTCCACTAATTATTGTATCATTATAGTAAACTTTCCAATCATAATGCACAAGTTGAAGCATAAATAATTAGATCTATGGAAATGAAAGCTTCATCCACTTTGGGTGCACGCCAGAAAGTAGAAATATACAGTTCGAGAATACATTTATAATGGAATTATAAACGAGGGGTTGTACAAATGGAGAATACATATTGGACTAGGAAAAAAATAAATGTCAAGAGGGTAATTAAATTAGTTAATTTAATAGGAATAATCAAAACAAATGGAAAATCCGCTAATACGTGTTGAGAATGTGAGAGATATACTGGT
Source organism: Pterocarpus macrocarpus (assembly GCA_031439585.1). Lineage (NCBI taxonomy): Eukaryota > Viridiplantae > Streptophyta > Magnoliopsida > Fabales > Fabaceae > Pterocarpus > Pterocarpus macrocarpus. Next base: position 73,089,208 of record CM062520.1, on the reverse strand, counting down.
CGAAAATCATAAATGGCAACGGAAGGACGAGGAAACTTTTTCTCCCAAGTTGTATGATTATGAAAAAGAAAAAGTTAATTGACATTGAATAAGGGAAAAACAAAATACCCAACATAAAAGGCATGTATAGAAATTAGAAAGTTCAAATTATTGAGGAAAAAAAAAAGTCGAGGAGTTGTTTGCGAGTGCTTTTCATTGATATATATAAAATTGTTCAAGTGGAAATCGATGTGTACTTCTTTGCTTTGTCAAGATGATAAAGAGGGACGGTTTTTATTGGACGCAACTTTTATAATATTGATGGAGCTTGAATGAATGAACAGATGGAAAGATTGTGCAAAGCTGTGCTGCTGCATTTATCACACAGTATACTTCAAAAAAGGGACGCGGTATGGAAAGCAAGGCGATTCCCACTATTAATAGGCTTCAATCGTATGGATTGCTACAATACAAAGAGTGCTTTCCTCACATAGGATTTTTCATCCCATATAACGACAACCATCACCTATTGCCATAAGATTTTTGCTTCCTTACCAGTTAGGTCAGTACATAGGGTACTCGTACTTTCGTGCATGCAACATGTATGCAGTTTAAATACGGCAAGAAATCTAAGATTCAAAGGATTATCTGCCAATCGAACATAAGCACACTCATGCCCGCCAGAAGAAAACAAAATTCCATAGGGAGTGGTTTTTCGTAATACATGACTAAGAACAATAGCAAGATGATAAGCACTGAATATGATAAAGGTGAGAATGAGATCAGGAATTAACAATGGTTACCACTTACCATAGTCTATCGTGCGATGAAGTTTATCCAAATAAAATGCTTGATTATAAAATAATGAAGACATTAGTTTGTCAAACCAATTATATGTGATATTGATTGTGAAACGAATTAGTCCAGATACTAGTCAGCCTCAAAAAGCTCAAACTAGTGTTACTCGTGGCTAGGAGTTGCTCCTCTGATGACATCTAAAAGATGATGTACCTAAATTCGCAACTAATTCAAGAAAAACTTTAGCACACAAAGATGTGTTTGTGAGTTGAGAAAAAGAAAGGGAAGATATTAAAAGGAGAAAAAGAGTCCAAAAACGGGTTTAAAGGCTTTACTTTTCTACTTTGAAATGTAAGACAGAAAAAAGGGGGAAAAATAGAGATATAATATATTTTTATAATTTTATTTTTTAAAAAATATAATTATTATGTTTCACAATAATGTTAATTTTAAAAAATAAAAAAATTTATTTATTTTTTAAATTTTTATAAAAATTCATTTCTCAAAAGTATTTTTTGTCTCTAAATTTTTTTTCTAAAAAGTTAATCTTTTCTTAGAATTTTATCTCTATTTTTTATTTAGATTTTCTAAAAAGCCTCTTAAAATTTATTTTATAAAAATATCATTTATCAAACTTTCATTATTCATTTTTTAACTTATTTTTAAATTAGAAATACTAGATAAATTCAACATTGTAATATGGGTAAAAAAGTAATTTAAGTTTTAATCCTCCAAACCCTCAATTTGGGGGGATTATAAAATACAGGTGAAGGAAGGGTTGTGGGGGTTTAATGAAAATTCTCCTGTATCTCTTTTTTCTCCACAAGAAACTTTTAAACAAGGGTTTGATGTTTCAAAGCCTTTTCCTTCCTTTTTTTTTTCCCTCTCAAAATGGAACTTGCAAACACACATTTAAAAAAGGATCAAAATATAAAAACACATCAAATTGTAGTGATTTCAACCCACACTAGCCTTATATACCCAACAAGTCCTATCTAATTAATTAAGTACACTCAAATTTTGTAATTCTGATGATCGAAATTTTTTTTCAAATTCCTTGGTTCTGAACATAACTAAGAAAAACGCACACACCCCTATGTTTCGTTTGGATATGGAGAGATATGAGATAAAAAAAAAAGAAATGAAAGAAAATAAGAGAAAAGAAAATAAAGAGAAAGAAAATTTTATTTTCTTTTCTAGTTTTTGGTTGAGAAGAGAAGTAATAGAAAAGGAAATGTAATTCAATTTAAATGATTTTTATGCCAATTGTTTTCTTATAACGAAAGAAAAGATAATAAGGGTAGGACTATAGTTTTATAATACAAACACATTTTCTCCAAATTTTTCGCATTGTGTCTATGAAGAGTTTTGATATAGCCCACCTCTCCTCCCCTTTTTTTTATCTATTGTGATCCCAATAAGAGAAAACTTGATAATCCACTCATTTTTCTTCTCTCCTATTTCTTTCTTCTTTTTTTCTATCAACCAAATGGAGTGCCAAAGTAGAGATTTTCTTGTGGATCCCTTGCCTGAGTCTCACGAATGAAAATCACTTGTCCTTAAATCCTATCATCAAGATAATTTTAAAATTTTAAAATGATTATCTTCTATGTGCAAAAGGTGATTGCTGTGATAGAAAAGGGACAAAATTTGAGAATAGATGATTTTCGTTTGAGTCTTAAGTACGGTGGCAACTAGTACCTCCTCTACTTACTACTTTGTGTGTGTATTTGTTTTGGTGTTGAAAAAGCCTAAACCATGATTTAAATGATGCAAATTGAGTTTTAATCCATTTAAATATGTATGACCAAACTACGTTGATTCACACTTTAAAATAATTTATTAACTTTCTTAATTAATTTATTAGATATTGTGAAATGAAAAAAGTGAAAAAATGAATCTAAGAAGAATGCATATAATTGACTGATACAAAATAAAAAGAAATTAGTTTTAATAGTATTTGTGTAAAATTTTTATATACAATCATTTAATTATATAATCACATTTCTCTTTGACTTTTATTATAAATATCTCAAAAGTCATATAAAAGATATGATTTGATTGGTTGATAGTTTACAGATTTTTACACAAATATTTTATCAAAATTAATCCCATAAAAAAGTTGACTTCATGGATGTATTGTATTGTATTTATTTTTTTTATTGATTGGCATGTATACTTTGTCGAACCAGGAGCTATTGAACCCGTTTTTTTAATGGTCAACAAACCAAGCTTAATGGGCTGCGACCGAAACATGTGATGCAGCCCGGTTTACCAAGAACCCTCTCGATTTCAATCCGAAGGAAATGTCGACCACCTGACCAAAAAAAAGAAAATGTCGACCAAAAACATATCGGGCGTAAAAAAAAAAATTCCGAAACATTCCTACGGTACTCTTTAATGGCTTAAGCTGAGCTAATAAAATTGAATAAATTAAGCATGTATTGAAACTAATTCGTCAGTTATCCTTTCATGTGTACATTGCCTAATTCTACAGAAAACGGAGACAACGGAGCAAATTTTGATAGCGGAAACTGGCCCTAGCAAGACAAATTAAGAAAAGTGACCTTAAAGCCTAAAGAAACTTCTTTACATCTTTGTTTAAACATACAGTAAATTTATTTATTTATTTATTTATGAACGATAAATACTTCTTGTTTATTCATATGGACAATACTCATTTCGAAGTCAACCTGCAATAACCAGAATTTAAATTTATCTCAGCTTTCAAAAGTCTTCAGTTATGAGACCATCCTGAAGACAATTCATGAATAACTCACTGTGAAAACTACTGTGCCACTTATTTACACACAAATTGCAGCTGCGGGTAAGATTACTTCAAGCGCACCAGAAATGGTTCCAATTAATTAATAGCCACCGCTTTATGTTTGGGTTCGGTTCATATCTCACACGAGGATTTATAATTTATAAGGATATGTTTTCTTCCTTTATTTCTTTCAATTTTTTTCCCTTGACAAGTGTAACATCCTTTTTTATAAAATATTTGATTAATCTGCTTGATTGAAATATTTTAGTTGATGTGTTTAAGTTAATCTTTATGATAACGATTGATCGATCGAATAATTAAAAGGATAGGCATTAACTTTCAGAGTAAAGCTATAATTAGTAACAACAACTTCAAAGTATATAAATCTATTTATTAAGATAAGAAATAATATCAAATATTAATATTAGGATAGGTAAAGTAATAGCAACAATAGTATTAATAATTACAAATAATAACATAGTTATAATTATAAAAAAAAAAAAAGAATGAAAACTCACGTCTAAATTGAAAGACTTTAGCTTTGTAGAGTAAAGACCATAGCTTTGGAAAAAAGCACAATACAAACAATAAATATAAAAGAAAAAAAATATATAGAAGCAGAACACTTACGTCAATGGCGTGGGTTTTGGAATGAAGACTTCAAGTTTGAAAATGAAACATAATAATAAGTGTATACGAAGAAAAGTTACACACACACACACACATATATATATATATATATATATATATATATATATATATATATATATATATAAAATATAAAGTAAGGATTAAGGACGTCTTTAATACGTGCAAACTGCTATACAAAGGGAAGAGGGGAGGCACAGTAAGAATCAATAAGAAGAAAAAGCAAAGTTGTCATTCTATTGGAAAAAAAAAAGAGCATAGAATGAGGGAGTGAATACTAAGAGAAATTGTGAGAGAGAGTAAAATAGAGAAAGAAAGAAAGAATAAAAGCAAGGAGATACGGAAGAAACAAACTTAGTTTCTATACTCACTATCTACAAAGATTGTTGAGGTAGATTATAAAATTATTTGTGAAATTAAATTATGGTTATATTTACTCATTGCAATTTATGTTATTACTTTACTTATTATTATTCATTATCACAGTTTATATTATATTTCAAGTTATTTTATGTTCTTTTATATTATTGCTCCTTATTAATTATCATTATAATATATTTTATTTATCATTCTAAGTTTTTTTATCTAATGTTAATTTATATTATTGCTTAATATTATTCCAGTTTTATTTTATTTATCTTTTCAAGTTAATTTATTTAATATTCCTTTATAATATTGCTTATTATTATTATTATTATTATTATTATTCTTGTTATTATAATGTTATTTTTATATTGATAAATTATTTTGAGTTGTCAATTTTTATAGTAATTTCTTTAAAGAACCAATATGAGTCATGATGATAATGACAGACTCATAGATCATAAAAAGAAAGTTAAAAAGGAATTGAATAAAAATGATATTAGATTAGGTCCTTTTAGAAATTAATATTTAGAATTGACAACTCTATGTTTTGAGAAATTTTATTGAAATATCATGTTATTTATTTTACTCAAGTTTATATTATTTAAGTTCTTGTACACTTCGGTTATTTTAAACTTGTAAATTAATTTATAGTTTCTATATTTTATTCCACTTATTGATTCTATGATTTATTATTTAATTTATTATGAGATAAATTTATTATTCAAATTATTGTTTATCTTATACTACTTGAATATTTTATTTAAGTTATATTTATTGCTTAAGTTTATACATTTATATATTTATTGTGAATTTATGGCAAGTAAGTATTTTGAATAAAAGATATTTAATTAAGATTTGCCGCTAATCGCCAATAAGGCAAAGGGATAAAATGTAAGATCCTTTATGTTAATTACCTTGGCTAGTGTGGCGTAACAGTCTCACTTTGTCGTCATGATGTTAAAAGTAACATCAAATAATGGGAATTTCCTAAGAGAAGGCCTTCGAACATGTGTGAGACAAGCAGGTAAAGGAAAGTGGACATTAAAGTAAAAAGATTATATTGATATTAATGCTTGTCACTTTATGTATTGCATAATATATATTTTTAAGCATTTATTGCCCATCATAATATTATGATCTTCTTATAAGTAATGTGAGAAAATTATGATACAGTAGTCATGTAAATTTTTATGTTAAGACACGGCTGAAATCATCATAGTTCAAATGCTTTATAACTAATCATTATCTGTTGAGAATTTTCAATTCTCACTTTATTTTTGATAGTTTTAGATAAGTCAAATAACATTTTAGAGAAAGGTGGACTCTTCTAGCCGCAAAAAATATGTAGAGTTGTAATTAAATAAATTATAGTTTTATTATCGGGTTTAAAAATGTTTAACTTATGACAAGTAAAACTTTACTTCTACTCCTAAACTCTGTATTGTGTCTATGTATATTAATGTCCAACTCCGAACTTTCTATGTAAAGTTGTGCTATTAGCTTTATTATGATCGCGTGTTACAACAAGCAATTTAGTTAATCATGTTATATGCACATAGCTTTAATAACTTCATCTAACTTTTATGTGAGTGAATCACTTCCAAAATACCTTCGTTTCCAAGCTTTCATTATCATAGTTGCACGAGCTCCAGTTAATCATCTTTTGTTTGTTTCCCAATTCAAGAGCTCAAGTTATTGACAGTAAGCCCCTCCTTAATTTCTCCATAATCCTAAATAAATAAATTATTTTAATATAAATGAGGCATTTGGACGCCAGCTTTACCTATGTAGAGTAAAGATCATCCCAAAGTCAATGAGACAATAAGTAATCACGACATAAGGCTATGAGTTGTGAGCAATACTTGAAATTGTGTCATTTTTTCTTTTTTGTGTTTAAAAGTATGTGCCTTCATTTCTTGTATATATGATATTATTCTGTTATTAAACTATAAGAGAAAATTCAAATCGGGTATTGGATTTAAATTCTCTCATGTCACAAAATCATCCTATAAAAACAAATAAAAATATTTTCTTCTTGCATATAAACTTATCGAACCATTTGACAAAATATTCCCTCCAGTTCATAATAATTGTCAATTTAGTTATTTTCACATAGATTAAGAAACCTAAAATCAATATATAATTATAGTATAAGTTTATTAAAATATTTTTATTAAATTTCATTATATAGTAGAAAGTATAATTTTATTATGAGGTGAAAAGTAGTTACCTCTTTCAAGAATTGTAAAATTGAAAAATTAAAAATAAATATTATATTAATATATGAGAATGATAACTATTATAAATAAATTTTTTTTACTCAAATTGACAACTATTATGATCAGTATTATGAAATATTATTTAAAGTTGAATATGGATATCCATATCTTTATCCTGATTCGGTTAAAATTTGAATAAATAAAATCTGTTATTCGATCATATCTTATATATTTCATCCTTTGGCTATAAACAACTCTTTAAGAGCTTCATATATGACACTTTTTTGAAGATATCAATAATAAAATTCTTTTTTTCTCCTCTTTCTCTATTTTCTTTTATTATTATTTTTATAACAATCGGAAGGAGTAAATCTATCACCCATTCTAGGATTTTAGTATCGAAATTACGAAACACGGAACGTGATGGTTACCTTCAAATCCAATGTATCATAGTCGTCTCGATTTATTAAGCTCTTAATTAGTGGTTTAATTCCTAGTAACGACAGCATATATCCTGTTTTTTATATAAACCCGTGAACGCAACGTTGCTTGACTTTGAATCAATGAAAAAGACCTGGCTTCCCCTATGCTTAAACTGAGACAGACAAATTTCATGTATCCATGAGATCTTAGGAAAGTCTACAATTCTATAGAAAAATCAACCTAAGTTTTACTTACTGTTTATTAAACAAATCTAAAGATACAAAATTAATTTTTATATAATAATTTAATAAACAAAAAGGTACAATATTTTAAGAGACAAGCTTTATATATTTTCACCACTATATCGATATATAAATATTTATAAACATCATAATTGAGTAGTCTTTGTAAGTCTTAACTACCGAATGCGACATATAACTCTGCAAGATTATTCATTTGTACTAAGGTGAGGTTTGTAAGCTTGGTGATTAATTACAACATTTATTTTTTTTTTTCTTGTATATAAAAGTTTATAGCAATGATATAAGTCTTATTTCAAGGTCATTTTATGGGCGATTCCTAAATTTGAAGTCAAGTTATGCAATTATCCTAGAGATAAGAATAAATAAATGAACCCGTTAGAACATATATTTAAGTTAGACTATCAATTAAAGCTTTATTCTTTATTTTGACCATTTGGCATTCTGTAACATAAGGATTTAATTTAATAATGATTCGATTTCATTGTAATAGATTTTCATACTATTAATTGATCGTTTAACATGACATAATTAAAAGAGTTTGGACGTCAAAATAATCATTTAAACACTTTTTTTTATGATGTGTCAATAATAGTTGAATGATAGTATTAAATCTTAATATAAATAAAATTAAAATTATAATCTAATTATAAACACCCAATATTATATCTATTAGTGGATTCCTTTATATGTCTGATCAGAAGGAGATCAACGTTAAGAATTCAATCTTAAATTAATAGAAAAAAAATTGTTATAGAGTTAGAAATTTAGTCAGAATTTAATTATAAGAATAATGTGGTATCCTTATTAATTTTTGAAAAAAAAAAGTGAATTATACTGTTTTATTTTATCGAATAATTATTATAAATTTTATCATAAATGTTGACAATATTCTATCAAAAAAAAATTTGACAATATTTTTTTTAACTGTCTAACGTTATTTGTTAATAAAAGTGGACAAAAAAAAAAAATGGTCAAAGGTTCTCTCGGGGCAACGCTTGCTTGCCCCCTGTAACTCGGATAGGTATTGGATGATTGAAGTTGTTCTTATCATTAATCCATCGATTATCTTATTCACGTGGATGTACCCCACATGACATCCTGATTTGTCTGTGGACATACATATAAAAAAAGACCTTTTAATAGTCTCTTTTAGATCTGCATTTTAAATTGGAGTCTATGCATGTAATTGGTTCTTTACAGGTATCCTATTTAGTATTATGAAGGTTCGACTAAAGCTAGAAAGAGAAATGAAAACCCCAACATTTTTTTGGGGGGTTTATATTAAATTTGAATTCAAGGCGCTTGTCCAGTTGTCCTAATCCAATCTCATTGTTAATTCCTACTTATTTGTACTATTGGCTTGTAATGCCAAATAAACTAATTGATTTAAACAGTTAATATGATTGTCTTGTAAAAATGACAATCAACAAAACTATATTGATCATGGAAAATAACTCATCCTGCCAATTATAAAATTAAAATGATTTAATTTAAATATATTTTTAATGTAAAACTTTTTATATTATTATTTAATTATATATTATCATGTTATTAAAATTAGACCGGATTGACCTTTGGACTCATTTGATTAGCCTTCAGCAAAAGTCGAACATCTATTACGCTGAATACTAACTATCTCATAATTGAGACATTACTAATGATTAAATTAATTTCTCTTGTGATTAACGTTCGATCAATTATATCGTAATATATATAGGCGACTTAAAGATTCACAATTATTATAAAATCTTATTAATTATGTCATTTATGAATCACTTAATTGTTATACCACGCCTCTTTAATGACCTCAATGACCACTAGCTAGCCAAACTACTTTTTAAGTACTTTTAATCTGACCTATCCAAATATGTTCATTGTCCGCCTAGATTTTACATAAATACTTAATTGTCAATATAAAATATATTACACGGAAATTATATTAAAATTAATTTCAAATGACAAATCTAGGTGCTTCTAATATGTTTCCGTGAAATACCAACGAAGGAAAAATAAAAAAAAGTACCACGTTATATTGCTAGTCTTTTTTTTTGCCCCTTTCCAACCAAGATTAGTTATTAGGAATTCGTGGTAGCTTCTGCCCAAACACTTCGCATCAATTAGTATATTGTTTTCATAAAATTTGAGAATCTTACAAGATTCAGGTTATAAAAAAATGCATGTAATATATCACATCAGCACGATACGTAAATATGTTTTGGCGAGGGTTTAGGCTTTTCAATTCAAATTAAAATGCAAAGGCATTTATTATGACTAGTATAGTTGCGCGGTTCACAAATGTGGCGAGTTCTTCTACATCGTTCGACGAATGAAGACAGTCTCTTTAGTAAAAGGAAGTGGACGTATAAGCGTATGAGTTATGACCACAATACACCGTGAAAGGTAATCAGGGGCGCGAGAATTCTCTCATGTTTGAGTTAGATTCGATGCCAGAAATACAGAGAAGGGAGAGAATGGAAGAGAGTCAGAGTGAGAGCACTCGTATCTCTCATATCTGAATCCCATGAAGGAGGAGAGAGTAGAAAAAGGTTTGCTAGCCAACGTGCCATTTTTGGGGTTTCTTACGTGGGAAAATATATGGTTATATACTATAGTGGGTCACTTGTTCCCAATACTCAATGACTTGGTGGGGACAAGCTGCTGAGCTAGGCTAACGGTTAAATGTCTTTAAATAGCCTTTAGAAATTTAGACCTTAAAGCCATTATCTGCGTGGTGTATGGTTGATTAATTGATATGTTTTAGGTTTTCTCATTTTTGCTGTCAATTTTATCTTTTGTGAAGTATTATCAAGCCCCTCAACGATAGCACATCCATATACTTTTCTTACAAACAAAACCAAATAAATAGGCTTAAATTGGTTTCAGACTTTCAGCAATTTAGAAGTATTTGAATAATAAATTGGAAACGGCACTATTTTCAAAATATAAAAACAAAAGCAAATCAAACAGGCTATTTTCGTTTTCTTGGTTACTTTGAATTTTTCAAAGGTTGTCAAATTTAATTCTGTTAATTTGAACTGAATAAGATGTTAGCAATCTTCAGTAGATTCAGGCATCTAACTTGTTGGGCGAGTCGACAAGGCCCAGCACAGTAGCACTCGATATTCAAGATAAGGACAAACTAGCGTCTCCAATATGGCAAAAAAGTGACTATCCAATGTGCCAAGGAAACTTATTATAAACTCATGAAAACTGTCTTAATAGGAAGAAAAGGTCAATAATTCTGTTGTGTTAAATAAACAAAAATCACTGGAAAGGAGTGCAGTGGAGAAAGTAGATTGAAGTTATATAATATATATGGGCTAAATTCTATAGGGTAACGATGAACTCAAAGAAAGGAATAGAACATGGTGTTTGATTCGTACTGTCTAATTGATTTCCCCATTACGTAAAAATAAAAAGGAGTGGTCTTGTGGTCGAAAGTTGAGACAAGCTAAACAGTAGGATGTAACTAGAAAATAAAAAGCTTCAACGGTATAGAATCCACAATGTTTCAAACTTTACATTTCAATACAAGTATAAAACTACAAGCCACATTAGCTAACAAGTAATATTTTTTTTTGATTAAGCTAACAAGTAATGCTGTTTGTCTGTCAACAACTTCGCCCATATTATAAATACCAATGGTGAGACAGAGTTAAGTCCCCTATCACATGGCGTACAAAAGTTTATTATTTTCGGCATCTCACCTTGCGTGCTTTTGGAACAGCATCAGTGTTTTAGCTCAATTATTTATACAACGGGATTTATAATAGCTAAGGTTAAGTTAACAAACTCAGCTTTATGTGTATGTGGGCCAATTTTACATGCAGTAATTCAAATGAGAATTAGTTGTGCAGTGAAAATATATGCGTAGATACATTGAGATTCTTCCCAATATTCTCTAACTAAGTTACTATAAAAAAATTAGGAAAAATTAGGATTTGTTATTAATAAGTGTGTTACTGACACTTCTTAATGATTAAAAGAAATATAATATTAATGTATCTTAAGTGTAAAAGTTTTTTTACAGTTATTTAATTATGTGTTATTATATTAATAAATCTTTTTAACTTTTATAGTTACTATTTTAAAAAATTACACATATAATAACATATGAGCCGGTTGCTCTGGTGTTAATTTAAATGACATGTAGATAATTTATGATGCAGTTAATCTCACATGATCCATCAAAGGCACTCCTTTGAAGACTCCATCAAGCACCCGAGTTCTGACCTCCTATTTTCGAGTTTAAAGTTGGGTCTTACATTAATAAATATCAATATATGGTCATCAAGTTTTGAATTTCGAGCTTTAAATTGGGTGTCATATTGATAAAAATATATAAACCCCAATTCTAAGTTCTAAATTAGGCGTCATATTGACAAAAATATATAAAGGGACTTATGATATATCAAATTTTATCAATTATATAATATATTTATTATACTTGTCATCCACTCATTTAATAGAATAATATCTTCACTGTACCAGAGCCAACATATTATTAGATGTTAGTTTAAAATCAAAATAAATCATATGAAAAGTAGAACCCTTTTTAATTATTTAATATGCTGTACACTTATCAAAGACGATATATATAGTTAGCAAAACCTAAAAGTTTAACGGAAGAGTGTAGCTAGGTTATGCACAACACTTCACATGATCATTGTCATTTGGCATCCTGCAGAGAAATGGGTTGTGGATAAGAGTTGAACAGGGCATGCGTCCATGAATCTCTGACACAACACGCATAGAGAGAAAGGAGGGGGGGAAAGAGAGGCAGTGGTGGGCCCACCACATTGTGAGAGAAGAGCAATCTTATTTATACTTATTTTATGATTTATTTTAAATTTATAATAAAAAATATAAAATATTATATTTATTATTTTTTATTTTTAAAATATTTATTATTTTATGCCTTTCTCTTTTATTATAAATTTAAAATAAATACAAATAATATTGTTAACGAGAGAAAGGGAGGGGGATGGGCCGACAAAGAGCATCTTGGGATGGGATGGGATGGGATGGGATGGGATACATGGGTTTTATTTACGCACGGGAGTTGTTAGTTGTGAGTTGTGAGGCTGCTATGCTAGCTCACCTCAGCTGGCTGGCTTCTTCTGCCTTAATTTTAATATGAATATGAATTGATCAGTTTTGTTTCAGCAAACTCTCCGCCGCTCGTGCCGTTATGTGCCGCTTTCCACTCTCTTTTTATATCTCTGCCGCCTGCCAGCGCCATCCACGCGTCTTTTACTCTCTCTCTCTCTCTCTCTCTTTCCAACACTCTGGATTATGCGGTCAACCCCGTGCTCTCCACCAACCTTACACCCTCTACACTACACTTTCTTTCTTCATCCATTATATCCTCTTTGCAATATTTGCTACGTTCGAACACACACTGCCCGCAACTACACACAACTGATCCTAATAACTAACCTAATTAGTTACTCCTTATTTGATGTTAACCTCCTTTGGCTATGTATGAATAATATAGGTCTAGTTCGGATTCACTGTTACATGCACATCAAATTCTATCTAATAGTTTTATTAAGTTGGAGTTTAACTTAATTACGAATGTAACCAAGATAAATCAATCCAGAAGTCAGCTAGCTGCCTCAACTCATCAAGCACCTATGAATCATATCTATTTATAATAAGGGAATTTCCTTTTTTAACAGAAAAAGTGAACATCAAATGCGATAAATCATAACCTTTTATAAATTTCATTCAAATGGGCTCATACGATAAATCCCACACCATCTGCAAGAGTGTGGTGTCCTTTAATGTCCCAAGATATAAGTTTGAAAAATAAGACGCTAGAAGAGTATAATTTGAACATCGATTGGATTTAAATACCGCTTATCCAGTGGATGTCCACCTTGATGTAGTTTTAATGTTAAAAACAAAAACAAAAAAAAAAAATTCTCTATTTTATATTCTTGCATAATAAAACAAAATTGAAAGGAGCTAGTACTCGTCATCTTTTGCAACTTTACAACAGTCCAACTTCTTGCAGCTATAAGCAACATTATTTTTCTTCTCGTAAGACTCATCATTAATTTCATAGTATTAATTGGTAGTGCACACTGCACAGAGTGTTTGATGTCTTGTTAATCTCGATGTTCAAGTAAAATACACTTGACAATGCTTCCTCTTCCCCTTAAAGGCTTTAATCCGCCGTTTGTCCCAAAGTGCGGTGCATGTGGGTCAGTAGCTGTGCCCCCTTCCCACGAAACACCCGATATAGATGCAGGTAATTCCTTCACACTTCGGTCCAACCAGTCACCCTTCCTCATCGCATTCCGAGCAACATGCAGCTGTTTCCCATATCCTAAACCTTTCTACTGCTAGCTCATGCTCTAGCTCGCCGATATATATCCTAAAAAAACAATTAAGCTAAAACAAAATCAATTTCCGAACTGCATCAACTTAATTTAGCTAGGGCTTACTCCAATATAAAGCGTTTATTTTGCTTCTTCCTCTCTATATATATTTTGATCCAACTCCCTCGATCCTTAGAAATTAGAAATTGGTGGAGCTACTGAGCTATGTAGTGCATTCATGTGTAACTTTGAAGTTGGAATCAGCAGAGTAGATTAGAGATATAAATTGTATTATTCTGTCGATGTAACATGCAAATTCAATATATATGTTAAGCTCCTATATATTTTAGCCGGTTTTCTTTTGTTGTTTCTGTCCCAGCATACGTGGTTGTATTTTCTGAATTCAGAGATGTAGGGTGGTAGTTAATCAGCCTTCTGGGATCATATTCCTGTCCAACGGCCATGGCCAAGTTAGATAAGACAGGTTGTGGCATGAACTACAAGAAAAATGATCATGAAATTTAAAGAATATATGGTTGCGCTAGTCATCAGTCATGATACATGAAGGATGAAGTCCACAGGAATAGACCCGAAAAAAGCGGGGGAACAGACACGCGTCATGCTCTCAGCTGGTGGACCTCAAACTAAAGGTTAGACTTCGTTAAGATATGTATATATATAAAGATGGAATTTGCAGACGACCCAAGTGGTGCATGTGGTTGGGTCATAGAAAATTGAAGCACAAACAAACACCCTCAGACTCTCTCTCTCTCTCTCTCTCTCTCTCTCTCTAACACTAATCCAAATAAGTTTTAATTATGCCAGCTATTGTTTCATTAATAAAATTAAGTTTGCCATATTACCCCCGTGGTTCCCGTTTGTATGTGGATATTCTCATGAAACGACAAAAAAAGGTTCTTCAAACCTGCATATGTATAGATGGAAAATATTTTTTATATCCTGGTATGTATAGATATTGTATGAAATACGGTATACTGATGTAAGTATGAATAAATGTCAATAGACGCCGGTATCCAAATGAGGTATATATATTGTATATTTTTGCAAGAGAGATATTATATTTGATGTGAAATTCATATATATATATATATGTATTGATTCATTATTATCTTCATTAAAGATTTTTTTTAAACATTTTGAATACAATAGAGGTTTGAAGAGAAGATGAAACAAAATCTGTTCAAGAATTCAATTCAATAAGTCTTATGGTCAAACCCTAGAAAAAGTAAATATTGGAAGGGTTTTTCCAATCATATTAGTGTCTAAAAGATTAGTCTTACTCAGGAATGGATCCATGTGTCTAAGAGCGGGTTCAAATCCCCTCTAAAATTTTTTAAAAAATTTAGTAGTATATATTTGATTTATATTAAGGTAAAAATTATGTAAAATTTTTTATTATAATCTTTGTTTCTATTATCTAAATTTTCTTGATCTATCACCGGTCTTATTGCAATGTCTATGAAGATATTTTGGTGAAAAAAATGGTGTCCGGTGATCATTTATACATAATTTTACAACCTTAATTAATTAACTAACATTTTAGAAATTTTAGAGCTAAAAAAAGTAAATTTAAGAGGGGTTGTTGAGGTAAACAAAAATTAATTAAAATAAAACAATGGTGTAGTAGAGAGGTGGGGACCATCCACCACCCATAAGCACGCAGTCTTACCGAAGCCTTCGATCTGTTTTTCTCAATCTAATCTAACCCTAACCCAGCACACAACTCACTTGCTGCTATTCTCTTTTACTTGTCCGTTCTTGCAGTTCCTCTTCAAAAGGAACTTCCAATTTTCACAGCCTCCACGAGTGTGTGTGTGTGGAGGCACGCTAGCTAGCTCAAGGAAGAGTCAATTGGGCCTGCAACTCTGTGGTGTGTCCTAAGCCAATTTGAATCTCACAACTTCTTTTGTTCCCACGACCAGTTTCAACTTATCGGAAGCTGTTAGTTCCACTTAGGTCAATTCAAATTAGCAAGCCAAGATCATCAAAGATAGCAAAGAGAAGACACTGATCACTGGTCTGATCATATATAATTTGTTATCTTCAATTTATTTCCTTTATATTTAGAGCTGGCCACTTCATCTTCTTGTTCTTTGTATATGCAAAGCAAGTAAGAGTCAGAGCTTAAGATATCAATTACTACATATATATAGCTAGATAGATAAACGACAACAATGGATCCAATTACAGCACACGGCCATTCTCTTCCCCCACCTTTCCACACAGCAAGAGATCTCCTGCACCACCACCAGCAACAACAACAACAACACCAGTTCCACGCCCTACAGCAAACCACCGAAGACGAGCAAAGCGGAAGCAGCGGAGGCCTAAACCTCGCACAGAAAAGGGAAAGGGAAGAAAACAGCAACAACAACAACAACAACAACAACAGCGAAGGGAAAGATGGCACACCGGGAGGAGGAGGCTCGGGTGAAACCGAAATGACAAGAAGACCTCGAGGGAGACCCGCCGGATCCAAGAACAAACCGAAGCCACCCATCATCATCACCCGCGACAGCGCAAATGCCCTAAAAACGCACGTGATGGAGGTGGCAGACGGTTGCGACATCGTGGAGAGCGTGTCCAACTTCGCAAGGCGGCGCCAAAGGGGGGTTTGCATCATGAGCGGCACCGGCACCGTCACCAACGTCACTCTCAGGCAACCGGCTTCGTCCGGCGCCGTCGTCACCCTCCACGGAAGGTTCGAGATCTTGTCCCTCGCCGGATCCTTCCTGCCGCCGCCTGCTCCGCCCGCCGCATCGGGTTTGACCATATACTTGGCTGGCGGGCAAGGGCAGGTTGTGGGAGGGAGTGTTGTGGGGACGCTGATTGCTTCGGGGCCAGTGGTGATCATGTCAGCTTCTTTCAGCAACGCTGCGTATGAGAGGCTTCCCTTGGAGGAAGAGGACCCTTCGATGCCAATGCAAGGTGGTGGTGGTGGTTCAATTGGGTCGCCAGGTGGTGGTGGAGTTGGTCAGCAGCAGCAGCAGCAGCAGACGCAGATGTTAGGGGATGCAACTGCTCCGCTCTTCCATGGTTTGCCTCCGAATCTTCTCAATTCTGTTCAGATGCCAACGGAGGCTTTCTGGGCTACTGGTCGCTCTCCTTACTGATATCATATGGTTACGATGATATGTAACCATATCATTGTAAGTTCCACGGTGTTTATTTGCTGGTTTTCTTTGATTCCATTTTATGACTTCTTTTTTTTTTTTTTTTTTAATTTGGGTGGTTACGTAGCGAGAAATTAATTCACCAGACTCTTCAAGTTAGGAGAAGCTAGGGAATAGGGATGTTGAACGTGCGATTGAGGTTCTATGCGCTTAATTATTTAGAATTTGTGTGTCGTTTTTTATTGTTAATTAGGTGAGTTGATTATATGTTTACGTGTGTTTGAGACTGTAATTAAATTGACGCATCTTGGTGAGCTTGACTTTCTGTTTATGAGAATAATGGGGGTACATTATCCACTTGAAGTTAATAGCTAGCTAGCTAGTAGCTCTAGAAATGAACGCAATTTGAAGAACGAGGAAGAAGTGAAATAACAAGATAACCGCAGCCGAGAAGAGTGGCCGGTAGAGGCGGAAGAAATTCTCAGCAAGTTCAAGTTCTGATGGTGGTTGCGGCTGGCGTGGGCTGCTCCTCTACTGTATGTTGTGTCTTCGATGGTATACACTTAGTGAAGTGTTTGAAAACTCACTTTTGCTGGTGAATGATGATAATTCATTGCAATTTTCCTTGTTCTCATTTTTGTGTTCGTCATCATGATGCGCATCATCTGTCAGTTTTTAGCAACAAAGGAACATCATTTTGGCTTGCATATGTTTCTGAATTGAAGGTAACTCCTTTTTTTATTTTTTTATTTTGGGGAAGGTGGGGGGGTTTCGGCTTGAGGGAAGGGATCATTAATTAATATACGTAGGTTTCTTAATTAGTGAAGCACCAGAGAGCAGATGTATGATCTTAGGTACTCAAATTGGAATTTACGTTAAAAACTTGGTAGAGAATTAAAATAGAAAATAGAAAATATTAAACAAAAAATTATAATTATTTAATATATTTTAATTTAATGTAATATTAAAAAATATAAGTAATCAGGAAGATTTATTGGAAGATATTGAATATTTTTTAACCACTCTCATTAAGACAATGGTTAGCAGTTTGGCATTGCTCTAAAGCATTTTGAAATTATTATAATACGGACATTTCTTTTTATTTATCCTTTTCATTTTGGACGGCGGAGTACATGTATAGTAAGGAGATAAACATGTAAGTTTGGCAACTGTGTGTGATCACACATGCACTTTCTGATTGAAGCTCTTTTTCGAGGCGTTCACCCACACTTTCATTAAAAAGCAATTATAACCAAGACAACAAGGCTCTCGAGCGTAATGCATAGCCTGTCTCCCTCCCGCCATCACTACCTCTCTCTCTCTCTCGTCTTATTAAACCATCTCAACTTGGAGTCATTTTTTATTAACTGATTATAAAAAATTTTCTTCAAGTTGAAGCCAAAACCGGTTAAGATTCACCCAAAAAAAAGCTGGCTTGTGTAATTTAACTAACTGAATTAGAACACGAACTTATATCCCATCATTTTCAATCCTCAGTGACACATTTTCGCATCTTTCTTGTAATGTTCGTGCTTTGTACTATTAAACTTGCTCCATTCAGTTGGTCAGCCAATTTTAAAAATATAGATAGGATTCTTTGAGTTAGCTACTGTTCTGTTCCCTCAAAGTGAGAATCTCTTGCTTTTTTACTTGTTTTCTTCTAACTTGACAAGTCGGAGTAGTTTATATTAGTGGTAGGTTCCTTACCAACCCATTCTTCGTTGGAAGCTTTAAGCATTATTTGTCCTTGTTGCTGCTCTAGCCACTGCTTTCGGGTCTCCATCCAAATTATGCTTTCTTTTATCCATATGCTTTGCTAATTACTTTTAATCTTTCATATTTTTCTTAAAGGAATGAAAAAACAATAGCTTTTCTTTTCTTTTGGGACAAATTTAATCTTAATTGTTTTTGAGAGATTATAGAGAACGAATAGTTTTGTTGTGGTAAACAGATTAATCTCTATCAGTGCCTGGGTGTTCACAATTATCCATGGGGATCTATTGATTATTACAATCCCTAACTAATTGGTAATCATGTTGAGGAGCCATTCAAGAAGTCATTCTTGATAGAGACAAAACCGAAATTGTAAATTGTCTCTGACTTTGATTTTGATCAGTCATATTTTACAACTTGTAATGGTGTTTAAAGGAAAAAAAAAAATTGTAATGAAACGCTCTGCCTGCCCACCGAAATAAATAAAACTTTGTGGTACCCGGGTTTCCGCATTAGATTGACCGAATGGTGTATCACGGGTCTTATATATATTGACGGATGCACATATGCCTAAATCCCTGCACCTGAACGAATATGCAGGATTTTAATATAAAAATATTATGCAAAGACAAAATAATGTGCAAATATCAATTTTGTATACCATAGGCTATGACCTAGTAAGTAATTATTTGGAAAACGATGTTTTCTTTAAAAAGGGGTCTAATTTGTTCTGGTTGATAAATATTCTCTCTCCATTGACTGTATTGTAATTATAATGAAGCTACCTCTTAGATGAGGCATCTGCTATTCTTGTAACTCTAATCAGTCTGTCACCATGTACAATGACCACAGCAGTAAGATTATTGCGCTCGGATGTATTTGCCCGTCTACAATTCCCTTCCAGTCTCTACATCAATTGAACATTGTCTCCAGGTAAGTGTAACTACTCCCGCCAAATTTAATTTTAATAACATCAATTAGTCAGATGCAAATTGTTGCAGAATTTGGGAAAATATCAGTATTCACATTACAATCTAAACCGCTAACATTACAATTAGACTAATGATAGTGATTTGAATAGTTTCAAGTCTCATTGTCATCATTGTACACTAAAAAAACAATCTGATTAAGCAAGGCGTAGTCCCTAGCCAGGCATCATTACCCAATAATAATAATAATAATAATTGCTAAAAGACTACTTTTTCTTTAACTTTTCTCAGTCCCAAGCAAGTTTGAGGGGCATACGCTTTTATTGTCGTACCTACTTAAGTCATCTCAAATTATCAACGGCAATAATTATAATTATAATAAATTGGTTTTTGCAACTCGCGAGGGGCACTAGTTACGGAGAAAATGAACGTTCAGGGCTCCACACCTCAACAAATAGAATTTGGTTGAAACAACTCAAATCATCACTAATCAACAAATCCACTCTTGTCGTCGTGAATAGCAACGAGCTATTTCATGGAAGAAATTCAAAATTGTCATCACTACCTTTCCCTCTATTTCATATACAAATCAATTTACATCCCAGAAGCTAGACACTAGCATGCGGACCAGAAAAAACACCAAGTTGACTCGATTAAATTATGGCCATTCATTGATGGATCAACCACATACAAGAACCCACTTTAGCTTGTTAAAAACTTCAGCCGGAACACTGACGAAAGCCTTCCTGCTTGGTTACTTACAAAGAGTAATACATCCAAATTACCGCTAAGTATTGCGTATCTTGGGAACTTTCAGCCCACTTCGGTTTATTCTACAGAATTCTTCAGTAATTTATCCTCAAACGCCTCATTTCAGCTTGGAAAGTGGGGCTGGAGATTAGTGTTCGATGTGCAAGAGTCTTTATATCTTCTCTTGAACAATCTCGCGAGATGCGAACTAGCTCCCATAATGCACCTCCACTAACCATGTCTCTTGCATTTGCTTCTGGAACGCATCAAACATAGGGTCTAAGGGACATGCTTCAATGAAAATTTAGTTTCTAGTTTACAGACAGAGTGTACTTGGTACTTACCATGTTGTGCTAAGTGACATAGCGCAAGTTCAATATGACGCCTAATTGACGAGGCTTCGTTATTAGCATTTTGCACAATCCATGGAAGGGCACCGTCCTCAATGAGGAAAGATCTTCCACTCTTTGTCCCTGTACAGTGTGGCAAAACTTTTAACTCGGGCAATAATAGAAACTGTCGGTAGAGCAAGATATTGCAAAAGAATAAGCCAAGAGGGAAATATGGATGTAATGCACGAGTGCGTATCATTTCAAAGGAAAAGTTGTCATTTGCATGAACATATCAACGTTCATCACAATCAAAATATGTGCCATGCGAAGCCACCTATAAGTTACCTTGACTAGATGCTCTTGACTCACACTTAGCAAAGTTTGCTATTCCACGAGCAACCTGTGCATGTACATCAGGATGTCTGCACCTGACCATTCCCAGCAGTGCCTTGATACCACCTTCGCCCCTTAGTTTTGTTTGTAGCTTATCTAGATGCAAAGACACCAAACTTGTCAGTGGCAGCAGGTTATTTGTTTCAAGAGAATCAACTTAGTACATGATTCCTAGACTAGAATTATTCCTAGCCTCCACAGATATTACATTACTATATCCATGACAGCCTCATGAGACCCCTCATAAAGCAACTGCTTCGGCAATCTCAAAATATGATACCAAATATACATTTTTCCTTTTCTCTCCAACATGAAATTTTTTAGAGCATTCGCCAGGCACATTGAGAAATGATCCAAGCTCAACAAAGATGACATCAAACAACTGATAGATACAAGCGATTCTAATTATTAAGATATACAGTGCTCAGTAGATGGCTTCATAATAAAAATAGGAATTTTAACTAACAAGAGCAGAAGTTTCAAATTTTTTTTACCAGAAGTAACTAACAATTAAGTATGATTGATTGTATATTACTGTATCTAGAAAAAGCAAATGGTTGGTCCATACTTTCTTGTATTATTCTCATCCAACATAGAACAGATGCAAACATGCAGTAAAGCAGTGTCTCAACAATTTTTTGTCAATGATTTCTATCCTACTATCGTACACTTCACCAGAAGGATGTTTTATCAATGAGTCAGTCTGTGAGATTGAATGCATTATCTAAATTGCAGTAAAATTCCTCTACAGTGCAGACTAGAATAAGATTAGCAGTTTACCATTGCCACAAAGATTAGCAATGGCTCCAGCAACCATTCGAAGGGTTTGAGGATCTTCAGCATTGGCTGCTGTCATTGACAACAAACTAATGCCACCTTGGGCCATAATGAGTTCTTGGTTGGTTTCTGTTAAGATGCAAATAAGGTTGCAGATATCAGGGAGACAAAAAGGAAAAAAGGATATCTCAGTAATAAATATTTAATTTCTTAATATTACTAGTTGGAAAGTAGAGGCAACACAAGTTTACCAACACAAGTTTACCATTCATTGCCAAATTTGCAATAGCACCTGCAGCAACTCTGTGTATGGTCTCATCTTGTGAGCTCTTAAGCAGGGTAAGCAAGGACATGAGCCCGCCTGCTTCTACAATCTTCCCCTGATTTGTTTCTGTGACATCAAGGTTGATAGTTGTTAGGGCAGATAGTTCTTTTAAGCATCAAAACAAGTTCTATAAAGTAAAAATAGTTTAGGAGATACTTTCTTTCTTTTAATAATAAGTGCATTTTATATACCAAGACAAACACATCAGATATATCATAGGAGGAAGAATAAGGAAGAGAAGGTTCAATATGCTCATGTGATCATATTTCTTTTCAGAATACTAACTTTAAATTTCTCCACAGATTCCTTGACTCAAATTTTTTCAGTCCTTTTTCCCCCCTTTTTGATACAAATTACATTCCTGAATTCTAGTAGTGAGTATACAAGTATAAGGAATTTCAACTGAAGCAGGTAAAACAGCAACCTTCAGCAGCTAGATTTGCTACAACTTTCACAGCATGGATTTGCACATCAGCATCTTCTGCTTCAAGCAATGACAAAATCTTCTGCAATCCCACTGAAAGAATATTTATTTTATAAATAACTTTACACAATAATCTATTACCAAAATATATATCAAGTTGTCAAATGTCAACAACCGCGCAATATATAGTAATTACTACCTTGTTCAAAGAGCTTGGCTATTGAGGGCTTCTCTCCATTTCCTGAAGCTTGCCGCTGATGCTTAACTTGGGAAGTGAGAGAATCAACACTGCCCACATCTTTTTCCAATCCACCTCTGTCAAGCTGACGTCTTGTCTACAAGATAAATGTCAATTAGATAACACCAAATGATTCCAGCACATGATCATGCATGAAAACACTTGGGCAGTGAACATAATGATTGGAAGTGACAAAGAACAATATGTAACAGAGAATAAACTAAGCTGAAGACTATCAAATTCTAAAGTATCAACGTACATATTTGTAGCATATAGAAATCATAAGGACACAGACAGTTAATTCACAGTTCATTTTCTTTGATGGGCCATAAACTGATGAATAATCTGCCCCATGCCCAAACGTAACAATCAACATATATCATGGCTTATGACAGGTGAAGAAATCATCATGTTATGCCCACACGTTTCAGCCTATCATAATTAGCTAAAAGCCAAGTGCTTGAAGATGCCATGGCCTCCCATTGGCATAAATATGATCCACAGCATGCTATTGACATCAACTGATGGAGGTGGACACATTTTACTTAAGTCTAGCCCAAAGTGAATTGAATATGTTAATAGTACCTTAATTTAATAATTTATCACCCTTGTGCTAAAAAAATGTGAACATCCGTATTTTTTAGACTGTTGTGGCTAAAAAAATTATGTAAGTGCTAGATTTGAAAGAAAAACTTGTAAATGAAAATCATTTCTTCCTTTTAAGAATTAGCTTAGTTTCTTGTTGACAAAATGTGAAGAAGATAAAAATAATAAGTGTTTCTTTCTTTAGGAATTCAAAATAATAAGTATTTTGAATTTTTGTTACCAAAAAATTCTTTGAGAATGAGGTCAACTATTTCTTTGTGAATCACTGAATATGGCAATAAATGGAAATCGAGTAATTATTTAAATTAAAAAATTCTATAAACAAAAAGCAAAATTTAGTCTACAAGCACAATCATGAGAGCGAAACAAATTTTAATGAAAAATGGGTCATCCTTTTACAAAACATCTTGAAGATAAGAGGCAAGTAACTATGACATTTGTTCATTTTGGATATAGCTTACCTGATCGGCTTCAAGACTTAACTGCAACAATTGACTTTGTAATATTGCTATTTCTCCTTCAAGTTTCTCTTTATGGTGTACCTCATCTTCTAACATCTTATGAAGTTTTAAGATCTCTGACTTTCCTGATGCCTATCACAGTAAAGACATCCATGTAAAACTGATTCAAATACCAACTAGAAGAGGAAAGGGCATGCAATTGAAAATATAAATATTGGAGGCACAGAACATACCTCTGACATTTTAAGTTCAGTCACTTGACTTTTCAGATTATTTACTTCCTTTTCAGCAGCTTTTCTTAAAAGAATCTCTTTCTGAAGCATTTTCTTCAAATCAGCCATTTCCTCAGCAGACACCTTGGGAATGTAGGAAATGAAAACTCAAGTGAGCCTAACCCAACCAATGCCCAGTTGGGGATTTAAATCCCCAATCACTATGTGGGCACGTTTTACTATTGAATCTTGAGCTACTATATTGTTTTCAAATTCAAAAATTGCAATTTAATCTGGCTCCACTGGCATATTTAAGTCCTTAAATCTATGAGGAAAATAAGCCAAACATAACACAAACAACAACTTGAGATCATAAGCTCACAGGAAAAGTTCATGAAATTAACAAGTTTGGCTACAAAAAGCCTTATCCTGGAATTACTTTGGATGAGACCTTTTGGCCCCAAGTCATATATGTTCTCCTTTAAGTCTTCCAGAGGACGTGACCTACTCTGCTGTGCAAAACAATTTCATCTATTGTAATAGCTTAAGGCAGTATAGTATGAACAAAATTACTACCTCTCCACTTGATTTAATATGAGTGTCCTCATTCTTTCGTTGATTCATCACCAACTGCTCTTCAAGCTTCTTAATTGATTCCATATAGTCTTTCTGATATTTTGATCTTTCCTTCTGAGAAAGGAAAATGAGTATCAGTACACATCACCAGGAAATTATCAACATCAAGTCAACCGTAATTTGCTAACTGAACTTTAAGAAGATACAAAAGTCAAGCATGCAAGACAGACAATATATCTCGAAGAATAGCTACATACTATGGATGCATTGCCAGAAACTAAGTGATTCAATGGCTGTGTTAAATAAACTTTTTCACACAAATTGCACTACATATGACAGATAAATAAAATTGATATAGAACCAACCTCCAATAAATCTACGTAGTTCCTTTCAGCCTCAGATATCCGATGTTGTGCTTCTGTGGCTATCCTTTCAATCTCATCCTCAAAGGCTTTCTGTTGCCTTTCATGTTCCATGATGAGTTTGTCTAATTCTACGTCTAGCCTTCTAGCTAAGCTTTTGTAATCAAATTCTTCCTTCAACTTGACCATGTTTTCCACCTTCATAGCCTACAAGAGGCACAAATATTCAGCATCCTAAAAATTACTATAAGGCACCAGTTGTATCATATTCTATGCAATATCTTTGTGAAATAAATTGGCAACAACCAACATAAAGAAGATAGGGCATTTCAGCTGCTCCGATCATCAGGCAATGGCATGGCAATGTTAAAAGCAGAGGGAGAAAAAAGAATGTAAGCTATTGAATGAGGAACACACCCTCTGTCCAAACATTATAGTACTAGCAGTCTCTCCCCTATGCCGTGGAGACGGTCCAATAGTAATGACCAGTGAAGTCCTTGCCATACCTGTTGAAGCTTTTAGATGTCAGGAAACAGATACTGCACAGATTGGTTCATAAAAATTAAAGATGCTTGACAATATAAACAAAATATGTATTTCATAATAATATCTCTGACCCAGAATGAATTAATTTATCTACAAATTTTCTAAGCCAAGATTTCCTTTAATCACAATGATGCCAATGAATTCAGACACATTCAGCACAAAACGCTTTTAAAGATATATAACTATGAAGTATACACAAGCTTCAGCATGCGTTTTCTATGAACAGATTCAATGTCTTCCAAAGTACTTTATTTATTAAGCCAATTTTTTTTTTCATATATGCAGAAACTCATGACTGAAACAAGTTTCCAGTGTGTTACACTTACGTCATTGTCAGCATCCAATGCAAAACATGCCATAATTGATAATTTGGTACTTCATGTTAAAAAAACTAAGCTAAAAGCAACCTTCTATTCACATTAATATTACCTCCAAATGAATCACGTAATAATCTAGTAAGCTTTGAGTCACGAAATGGCACGTGAGCACTATTCTCTGCAAGTGCGTTAATACACTTCCCCAATGCACTCAAGGACAGATTGATAGATTTGGCCTCCTCTAATGTATGTCCTTCACTTCCTATTGAGCAATAAATAATGAAACATCCTCAATAAGTAGCATCGATGTTATACAAAGCAAAACAACCTTGATTGCCAGAGTAATATGTCTGTGGCAACCTTACATGATTTAATCAGCCTTAAGTTCATGAATTTAACATTCATGTTTTAATTTGACAGGAACCTGTATTTGGTCTTCAAGCAACTCACTGTAACCCTAATATCCTTTTGTCATCTTTATAACAATGAAACTAGAAAATAGCAGAGGCAAAAACTGTTTATCTTTACATCTAATATTTATAATGAGCATGGAAGACTGAACTATATTAGCCAACCAATTAGAAAGAGTTTATGTTTCCTCAATGTGTGTGTATATATATATATATGAAAAAGATGGGAGAGAATGAATTGTCTCCTAAAAGCAAAACCTCTGATATTATAAAGCCACTACAAACAGATGAAGATGGAGAGATAACAAAGTCCCCCTTTATTAAATCTACTAACCTGACTTGTCAATTCGCTCTGAACCAGCAAGATCTACAACAACCAATTTGCCTTTCCTTACAACAGGCGGCTTTAACGATTTAACCATGTGTGGGTGATTGCCATTTTCATTTGAAAGAGCTGTATCTCTTCCCTTGATGGCCCTCTTTACATGCACCTATTGAATCAGAGGTATATTCAATTCCCCAATAATATTGAAAATAGAAATATTGAACAATGCACAAAAACTCCAAGAAACAAAGAACACGAGCACCATAAATAAGATATGTGAATTCATTTACCATCAGAATAGCATGACTTCTAGAAGATTCTGTATTTAGTTTTGTATTTGCAGCAAAGCGGTGGGCCTCTCCTAATCTTAGTAGTTCTACAAAACTCTGCTGGTCCCTGATCTCAACAAGGCTAGCTCCAGGCAGTGAAACATCGCCAGTTTTGGGATCTTCTACAATGGTTATGCTATCATTAGCAGGGTCAAGCAGATCTTGTATAGTCTCCATATAAAGCTGAACATGGCCATTAAGAGACATCATATCAACACATTGAGTATGAACATAGTTTGCAAGAAAAATTAACAAATACTTTATGACACTTGAGAAATTTGAATAAATAGAACTGCTAAATTTATATACTGACAAGATAGTATTAAACGAATGGTGAAGCTAAATTAGAAAGTCATACCAAAATCTGTTTTATTTCTAGGTACCTGCAAATAAGAGACTGAAACCGAATCTGTTTCCAGAGATACATCTGCTAAAATATCCTCCATAGCGCGCACCATTATTCCACGTGCAGCCGTGTCTTCCTCCCCAAGCCGTCCAAGAGTATATGTTTTACCAGTACCAGTCTGTCCATAAGCCATGATTGTCCCATTGTAGCCATCTAGTACACTCTGCACAAGGCCAAAGTAAGGCATGTAATAAAAGGAAAGAAAGACCATGGTTACCCAAACTGTTTATTTATTTAGTTATTTATTTTTAATATATGAATAGTCTTCCAGATTTCCCTGTGATGAGATACATGCACCACAACAAATGTAAAGTCTTCAGTGTTGTAGGGAAATTCCAAGGACAAAGTCAGAGGATCACTTAAAATACGACTTAAATGCTGAACATGAAAGCATATTTGATCAAATTGACCTAGAACAGCAATTAAATTTCTAACATTGTTCCTGAAACCACTTGTTCATGCACAATGACATGTCTTCTGCAATCAAATGATTACAAAGTTTGAGACACAAACAACATGGTGATGAATACCCACCTCCACAACAGGCCTGGCCACAACTTCATAAACACGTTTTTGAGATGCAAATTCAGTGAGCACCTCATCAAATTCATAAGTATCAGCATCCCAATTGTTCTTCCGAAGTTTTAACCTTTTGAGCTGCAACAGAGCTAGACAAGTATAACTAACTGTGCAACAACCGGATAAAGATATGGGCAGAGGCAAGAAGTTAATTTCCAAACAAGCAATGAGGTTTTGAGGAAGTTATGGAATTGATTCAGTATACCTCTGGCTGTAGTTCCACACAGTCAGCAAAATCAGCATCTGCCACAGATTCCTCCGCATTTCGTGGCCGCAATCTAACAGCCACTCTAACTCTTCCAGGAACTTCACCAAATCATGGAAGGACCAAACCAAAGTGAGGACACCACTTTAAATTAAGCTTCATCAATTACAAAATACTTGCATATCTTTCAAAATTTATGCATTTCTTTATAGGCTATCCTTAGCAACCCGACCGATCCTGGAAGGTTTTTCATCCAGAACCAGAAGCCAGAACAAGAAAGCATTAATTTTTCTAAATGGGAATTTGAACAGGTGATAAAAAAATCATGGCATTAAGGCATAATTGACGATTATTTGTCACACATAAAATGTAAAAAAGGTACAAAAAAGGGAAAAGAAAAAGATCTAGAGGGTGACGAGGAGAAGGGGAAGGAGAGGGGGAGAATGCAGAAAAAGGAACTAACCAGGAGCATGGTCCTTGGGGGTGGTGCTGTTGCGGCGTTGGGTGGTGGAAGAAGGCTTAGACTTGACATGGGTCTTGGAATTAGAATTGGAATTGGGATTGGAATTGGAATTAGAGTTGAGAGAGAGAGGCCTGTGACTATGAGTATCCACCTTGGGAGAGGCTTTGTGAGTGTGGGTGCCGCCATTCCTGTAACTGTTACCACCACCAGAAGAGGTGGCCATTCTTCACTTCAAAGTAACCACCAAATTCCAAAACAACACAATACCCCTTTGCTTTGCTTTGGTTACGTTACAAGACCACCATCAAAGAAGGAAACTGAATGTGAATTTCGAATTGCAATGTGCACAAAAGAGTAAGAAGGAAATGGCCCTTGAATCGTGAATAGTGGGAGATGTGACTCTCACTTGAATTCGGGGTAGTTCCACAGAGACAAAGTAGTGAGTGCACTGCACACTTTACACATCACACAGACACAGACCCGGACATAATTACAACCGAGTAGCAAAACTAAGCTAAACTAAACTAAACTCGTAAGTAGTAACCTACGGACTAGGTAGAGAGTGATGGTCGGTCCAACTAGTCGTGAAAACCGTGGGCTCCGGATCCTCTTTTTCCTCCCATTTCCAGTTCTGTGCTGTTCGATAGTTCGCAAGTACCAAAAACACCCTTGCTTAATTTCAAAATCGTGCTCCTCAAGCACGGGCAGGATGGGAATGAATGTACGTGGTTACTTTCCCCGAGCGGTAAAGGGAAAGGAGGTGTCACCTCACACCCGCAATGAATCGTAGGCCGGCAGCATTCAATTTCAACTCCCCCAACCGCCCAATCCACTTTCTAATCCTGGATTAATGCTGCTTTTTCAGTATGTAACTCAATTGATGGATTCTCCAAACTCTTTATCCTTGCTCACAAACATTTTAAATGTTTTTATCTATATCATCTATTATTTTATAAATTTAATTTAAATATACTATATTATCGATCAATAAAAATAGTAAAAAATATCAACTCATATAAATAATCACCTATTATAATGAGGGATCTACCATAATTTTTCACTTTCCCCTATTTCTATTAATTGATAATGTAAAATTATTTTACACTTTCAGTACATATCAATTAAACTCTTATTTTATTCCACGTCAAAAAATATAAATTTTTTTAATGTTATCGAGTTCTTTTTTTTTTTCCATTGAATTCTTGTAGATATACTAGCATGACTTATATTAGGGATTTTTTAATATAAAAACTCGTCCCAATCTAAAGTTTATTAGATCAAGTTTAGATTAAATTTGATTCGATATATTTTTATGATAGGTTCAAGTCGTATTTGAATTTATCTAATCAGATTTAAAATCAAATAATTTTTTAAAAAATGATATTTTTTAAAAATAATAATAAATTATAAAATTTTTATATTTAAATTATTATATTTAATATAATGTAATATTATTTTTGTATTAATATAATTTGATTTAAAATATATATTTTTAAATATTTATTGAATGTTGTTTTTTTATTCTTTAAAATTTAATGATATTATTATATATGTTCGATATCTAAATTTTTATATATTAGTTAAATATTTTGTTGACCAAATATTATATGATTATTAATTGTATCATTATTGAATTGAGCATAGGTAAGAGATTCAAAGAAATAATCTAATTAAAATAAATAGATCAAATTTAGATCTGATTTGACTTAGTGCAACTCATATTCTATACACCTTTACTTTATATACGAGACCTGGTCTCTGATGTTTTCTTTTTAATTTTTCTCAACGTTAATGAATGATGTACGTATTTTTTATCAGCAATAAATAAAAGTATATGACTACAAGGAGGTCTAATTCTTTTTGTTTATTTATAATTTTTTGGCTCCAGTCCTCAAAACAAGAAATCCAATCTCAAGTACAAAATTTATTATTATAATTTTATACCCATTTACCAAAATGAATTTTTCATCCAACTAAGTAGCAAAGTTCAAATCTTTGCAACAAAATGTGGCACAATATTAAAGCTCAACAGAGCACAGAAAAACCAAAAAAAAAAGGAGCTCCAATCCTTATACAAAAGAAATCCAATCTCAAACATAGAATTTATTAGTCGAATTTTATACCCATTCACCAAAATGTATTCTTCATCCAACTACGTAGCAAAGTTCGGATCTTCGTAACAAAATGTGATACAATATTAAAGCTCAACAGGTTTTTTGTTTTCAAAAAAATAAAATAATAATAATAAATTGCCACAGCCTCTAAACCCACAACCAACTCAATACTTCATGGTAAAGCAAATAAGGCTTCACTTGAGAATTCACCTTAATTTGTGCTTTGTGGTATGTTATGTGGACTTTTGTCCATTTGGCACACTAATTTAGCGAACACGTCACGCGTCAACTAGCCAAAGGGTCATTACAAGTTACTAATGTCACACACATGCCTCCAAAATCGCAGAACGTAGAAGAAGATTCCTAAATTTAATAAGTACATGAGCTTACAAATTATAAGGAAATCACAAGATCGATGTTTCTTGAGTTCAGGTACGGCATAATCTTTGGACAATGCTATTGATTAAAATATTACTAACAATTTTCAAGTTTAAACTTTAAAATTAAAAGTAAACGGAAGAAAATGTAGAAAACCGCTGAGTCTTATTATGGTCACCATAGCATCATTTCAATAAAATAAAAATTAATTTTAATATACTGTTAATATAAAAAAATTTGTTATTATTATTGTATCTTCTAAAGTAATAATTGCATTAGTTAAATATTTCTATTAACATAATAATATATATTTGGATGGTTATATACAAATTTTTGCATTAAACTTACATAAAAAAATTAATAAAAAATTTCAAAAATATTTTTGGAGGAATGTTATAACTTTTGAAAAAGAATATTTTATTTCATCATTTTAAATTGAATTATATAATACTTAACCTCTTTCTTTCACAGATTAATAATAATTATTGCAATGCTTCCTTTCTATCAAAAGAAGTTTTATTTAACTATAAATAATATAAATAGTAAAAAATACTCTCTCTTTATGATATAAAACGGAGTGATTATTACCATTGTTTTTATTTTACTCCACTGATGGTATCATTGAAGCTATGTTGCTGCTGCTTTTTTATAAATTTTTCTTTATTCAAATGAATTTGAAGACATTCAATTAAACATCAATAAGTTGATGTTCAAGAAACATAAATAAACATTTGATAATTAGATTTTATATTTTCAACTTTTTCAATAATTTTAAGGTATTTGATTTACATTCTTAATTTTCAACGTTGTATAGTAATGAGGGTAGAAATAAAATTTCACTCATACTAACAGCAACTAACACTATTTCACACAGAAAAAGGTTAGTGTAACATTATAATCAACAAAAAATTTAGGTCTAATCAACACTAACTCCGTGGAAAATAAGTGTAATTTTGTCCTATTTTTAATGTCTTTATGTGCTGCTCATTCTCTCCCATACTACATTTTTATTTGTCTTTTACATATCTATTATTTTTATTTTGGATAAAATGCGTTTTGTTTATCTAGTTAACTATGTTAGTTGCATTGTAGATAACTAGCATAAGCAATATAAAAAATTTTCTTAGCCATATTTTCTTTTAAAAGGTAAACTGAAAACTAGATTGGCTAGCTAGCTAACATTAATCCTTACAAACTATTTTTAAAATTAAGAATGAACTGTGGAAAACATTAATCATCATTACATTAATTCTTTTAAGAGAATTGTTAGGAGAATATTTTATAAGAATATATCATTACTCTTTCTAAAATTACGTTTGAAGCAGTATTCCAACAATTACATGCTATGAATTGTGTTGTATACCAATGTAACAATTTGACAAATCCAAGGGTGCCATGGAGAGGGAAAGAGGGACTGCAGACTTTGCAGTTGTTACAAAAAAGGGTAACAAGTGAATAAAGATGGAGCCCTTTAAATCTATGTGCATGCAGATTTTTAGTTTTTATTTTTTTTGGACAAGATGCAGATTTTTAAATTGAATAAAGCTTGGAGGGAAGAAAGATTAACCTCCATTAAGCTTTGAAAATATAATATACAACTTTTTATCCCACCCTTTTTCCGTATCTGATCAATTGGTCCGACATTGATCATGCGGAACTTATTATTTCATTGAAGCCCGATGGTTGGAAAGTGTGCGGTGAGAGCCTGCAAAAGACTTAATTAGGATTTTCCATTCTTTTCAGCAAAAGTTAAATGAAGTCTCATTAAAAGTAGGTTTCTTAACGATTCTTTATCAATACTATCATAAGATTTGTTAATGCACCTTCCAAAAATAAGTGCGGGTTCTGAAGTTTCAGAAATTTAAGCCACTCAAAACTTTTGTAGCTCTGTCAAATTTTAAATGTTTAACAACATACAAAAATGCTATTTAATGCAGATTAAAAAAATGCTATTTAATGTTAAATTTATTATATACTTATGTTTCAACATAACAGCCAATAAATTCAAGTAAAAACAGGCGTAACTGTCAACATCCAAATTATTTGAACATCTTGTATACATGCAGGTTATGTGCATGCTGGGTTTGTCTATGATGCACCTCATAAAGTGAGGTGCATCACACATCTTGTATGATTGATGGTTAGATGTGAAGGTGCACCAATACACCTTATGAAATTAATGGTCAGATGTAAAGGTGTATTGGTGCACCCTCATATTTGACCATCAATCATACAAGGTGCGTGATGCACCTCTCAAAGTGAGGTGCATCATAGCATTCGCCGTGCATGCAGGTCTGTATGAAAGTGATGAATTTGCTGTCACGAAGATAGAAAGAATAAATGCATGCGAAATGATGGTTATGTGCATTTTGGCAATTGTCGGAGGTTGCATCGTATTCTCACCTACCAAAGTTAATTTATTGGCAAATGCAAGTGTGATTTAACATAAGAGCAAGTAATAGCATTCTAGTAGTTATCATGTCCATTAATCAGCTGGGGCTGAGCTATAGGGCCCTCTTACTCTAATGAGGTTACTCAAACGTAAGTCCATTATAGAAGCTATCAATGAACGAAATCAATTAGAAATATTAAATATATTGCTTCAACTGGAGGATAATTAGGTTGATGACGGGTAGTGTGACAAGTGCTAATCTTGGACCATAATTTAACGAACAACCTAAAGCCCTTCCCAAGTTCTTGTTGTTGTCTTCTTTTGCCCTCCGAATTCAAAGGTTGTATATTGTCTCATTAGGACACCCACCAATGTCATATTTGTTTCTCAAAGTAAAGATTATAGAATCAATCCACCATTTTGGTCTGAACAATCACTACCAAGAACCAAAGAGGCACACAATGAGATGGCCCTAGCTAGCTATAGTTTCAGAAGTGGGATATGTCAAAACTAAAGGCACTCTGCAATGCATAAAGTGTACCGTATACTTTATCTTTTTTTCTTAGTTCAGAAGTCTAAAAGCCTAAAAGGCTTAGGATATCTGACGGAGATTTCAAGAGAGAAGGGAGGAAGAGGAGTGTGTGTGTGTGTGTGTGTGTGTGTATGTGTGCTCCACCAATGCAGGCCTTATGACTACGGATGCGGGTGATCCACCTCGGTTTCACGCTTTCCCAGTGCATGATGAAGACCGATGATCGATAAAGAGTTTCAAAAGTTCAACATTCAGAGTGAAGTGAGTGGTCCTGCGTTGATCATGGCCGAAGTGAATGTACATGCATTATTCACCGGCCATGACCTATCCCTCATAATTCCACTTGACGGGTTGACATTTATCAATGTTTTCATACAACCAAACTTCGAGAACACTCTCAAACAGCAAGCAATCTCAGCCAATTCATGTCCAAAGCAAGTGCATAATTGAAACCCACAAATGATGAAATTCATAATAAACTTCTCTAATTTTCAATATTTTCGGTGCATCAATTTTTAATTTCTCATAATATTTATCTAATTTCTTCTTCTAGTTATCACATTCTCTTTCCACTTGTATTCTCTAATTCTTTTATCTTTCTATTTTTTTTTTCTTCTTCACTTTTTCGTTTTTTTCTTTTATGTAGACATGTATATTTGCTTTTTCGATGGGGGGATCAAACCCCACACCCCACCAGCTTTTTCTTTCCCCCAGTACATATCATTAAAGTTCAATTTGAAACGTTCTTAAATTTACGGGACGAGTCACGAGGGCAGCTCTTTTAGTTTCCAAATTAAAATGAGCAATTCCAATGGAGGAAAAAGCCGAGAAGGGGTTATTAGGGAAATTGACCCATTCGAGATTCAATAACATGATTGTCTAAGTAACAAAGGGCTCAAACAAGAGCCTAAAATCTCGTGGGCATCATCACTAATTAACAGGACGAGCATGTTTTGAGTCCCAAGTAGCTTTATTTGTGAAATTAGGCCAGCAGTCAGAGCAACTTTAGATTCATGTAGAGTTTGACTTGTGAGACGTGAATTCTTTCATTATCTTTATGGGTGGCATAGGCTTTCAGTAGATAAGATGGAATGCCTTTTGTTAACTTGAAAAGAAATAGGACATGTGAAGAATCACATCGCTAATTATGAAAGGAATGGAATCTTCAAACGATTTGGACTGGACTTCTGCTGCCGCTTGTTCTGCAAATGGAATTTGATTCAACAACACATGCTTTACATTTCTCGAATTTAGGATGGTTAGAAGAAATATCTTCAATCTTTAGTGATGTCTTACTGACTAATGTACCACAAGCTTTCACTTTTAATTAAGAATTTAATTTAAATGTACTGAAAGTATAAAACTGTTTTACATTATCAATCAATAGAAATAGTGGAAAGTGCCAACTCACAAAAGTAACTATCCATTATAATGAGGAGCCCACCATGATTTTTCACTTTCCCCTATTTCCATTGGTTGATAGCGTAAAATAATTTTACACTGTCAGTGCATACAAATTAAACTCTTTAATTAATATGACAATGTGGGGCTCTGTATTGTAATCATTCGTACCAAATGTAAGTCCTCGTTATGAAACTTATTTTGGGGAACTCTAAAAAGTAACTAGAGTAGGTTTTGAAGGATTTATGAAAAGTTCTCAATTCCTTCTTTTTTAACAAACTCGATCCCTTCGTAAAAAAAGATGAAGGCTATGTTAAACTTTTTTTTCTTCTCCCTTTTCTTTTGACCGTGAACTTTTTTCTTCTCTTCTCTCCGCTCCTCTCCTTAACTAGCAAACACATCGTGAGAATCATGTTATTCATTCACATTAGGGTCGTGGGCCCGTAACCACCAAGAACATTCTCCTCATTGACAATAATTTTGGAGAAATGTAATTTATACATACCTATCATTGAAATACTTTGATATCCTCTCTTTATTTCTTTCCTCTTTCCTCTTGCTTTTTCATTTTCTCTTTTTCTTTCATAATTTTTTTAACTTTATAAGTGAGTGTATAATTAAACATACTTAAAAATGTATACAAATAACACCCCTCATAATGTTGCACCATAACTACACTATACAAATACAACGGGCTTAAAATTCGGTTAGTTACCAATAGCCGCAAAGGTCGAGCACTCAGGCCCCGAAAAAAGGTAAGGTTGAACACTTCAGCTCTTAGGTTCTGTTTAAATTCACAGCTTCCCAATCAATGAAAGGAGCAATATTTTGGCCACTATGCAATTGAACCAAATACTAACCCCACCTACTTAAAATTATTGTTATATACAATTGAATCAAATAATCGCACAGGTAAAATGAAGTGCCATAGTATCACAAAACAGCACTGCTATTGAGTGCCATTTTTTTGTTTCATGAATATTGGATGAATACACATGGCATTGATTGAGTGGAAATCAGGTGAGAAAAAATTGAGAATTGGGGAGATAAAAAAAGGAGAAAAATAAAAAGAAGAGGGAAGTAAGAGATATACTACAGCACTTCATTAAAACAAAATTCACAAATTTCAATCTGTACTGATTATAATATTCATCGCAAAAAACAAATGGTCCCCTGAGAAAGAAAAGTTAAACATTTTTTTCTTTATTTTTTGTTCATCCAAATAATAGAAGAAAAAATATAATTTTTTTCTTATTTTTTCTTCTTTCCATTTTCTTTCTTTTTATTTTTTCTTGTTGTCCAAGCAAAGGGGAAAAGAATGCAGCGCTAAGAACCATCTTAGAAACCGGATGCGACGAAGTGGTTCAAGATTTAAAACTGGTTCGGACCAAAGAAAAAGAAATTAAACTTGGCAGCCCAAACGTTTCAGGGTACAACATATTTATGAAAGGTTAGAGTGGCTTTCGGACCAAAAAAAAAAGATTAGAGTGGTTTTCGTTGATTCTCCACAATTCCCATGTGATGTGGGGCTATTTCCTCATACTATAATACAACAACATTTTTGCTAGAGAAGTCACTCTATGTATCAGCATTGCTGCAATGGATTACTCTATCCACATCAACGTTTCGTATACACAACATTGGTAGTGGGGCTTGATCCTAACAATATTTGAAACTACCGCTTTAACAGGAATGTTAACAAAAGAAAAAAGTATGAATTTTGAAACCAACCCACTGCTTCAACCAAATATAGGGTGCTTTTTTTTTGTGATTATTTAGGCAAAAAGTTAATTTTTTTTATTGAAAAAAATCCCTTATCATATATTTGGATAATTTTTTAAAAATAATCAAAATTTAAAAAAAATCTATTTCAATTTTTTTATAGAAGTTGAAAAAATAGCTTTTAAAAAAATTAATTTTTAATTTTTTTAATTATATATAAAATTTAAGTTTTATAATCACTTTTTTTAAAAGGTGAAATATATGCACGGATAATAATCAATAAGCACTTTACCGCTTTCTATTATTAAAATATTTACACAGTAAATACGGCACACTCTTTAGCCTGTGATGAACGGGTCTGTTTATGCTGTACCCTTTCAAAAGGGGACTCATGGACATTGTGTTTTTGACCATTGGATTGAGCAAACTTTTAGCTATAAATTGCTTTGTTTTTCAATCTAATGACATGAATACAAGTGATCATGACTGGACCTCAATTGAAAGGGTCCAGCATATGGGAGGCTGTTCCTCATATGCAGGCCCTTAAAAGTCATAGGAAGTTGAATTAAGACCTACTAATTAATATACCTATGGTACATAAAATTGATCTCAATCTCAGCCTCAGGTAAACCAACTTTCAGAAAAAATGAGCATCCGGAATCTCCTATTATGTATATCATGCTACAAGAAAATAGAAGACAATAGGAAACAGTAAAGGAGACTGAAATCCGGAGGTAATGGGAACTCATTCAGAGATGTATCTTCTGGATTTCATCTTTGTCACTAAAAATATTTTGGTAAAGTAACAGGTCCATGAAAGATAGTTTACCAATCAGCAGAAGAGAAGACTAGGATTTACATTCAGCGTATATACTGCTTCCAGATAGCCACATGCAATTAATTCAAAAATTCTTGGAGCCTTCACGGGATGATTTGTATATCCTGTAAGCAGCTATGCACATTGTGGCATTACCAATTACAGTCAGTGCCGCTTGAAGAGCCACCAATACCTACAACTCATTACAGATTCCCATTCATTTTGTATGTTCAACCTATTTCACATTTGAGATGGAAGGACCACATGTCTATTATTGTAAAGCAACAAGAAACTTTTCATAACAATGTCAGACTGCATAGCATGGATCTCACAGTAGAACTAATTAATCCACAAGTTATGCTTTGACATATTCTGGCAAGTATAGATGGTACATGTGTTTTTTGTAGAGAAAGAGCAAATTTCAAGCCAGTATTCATCTTCTAGTTTGATCAGAAGGGATTGGTCAACACAGAATTATAAGTGGTGGTAGAAAACATAACAGGCAGAGGTCAGCTGTGTTAGAAAACAGGTTGGCTACCCAAGCCCTTCCAAATTCAATCCTCCCCTACAATAAATAAATATAAATAAAGAGTCAACACCACCCAATTTTGGTCCTAAAATAATGAAAGTGTGATTAGTTTTGTCCTCAAATGATAAATACATCAAAAAATGGTCCTTCAATGTAAGACATCAAAATTGTTCTTCAATGTGTTTGTTTTTTCATCAAATCAGTTCTTCAATGTAAATATTCTTATTGCCTCAATTATGCATTTTTAATAAACAGAATCAGAATAGCAACAATGTTCAGCAGTGCAATGTATGTAATTCTCAAAGCAGCAGCAATAAGAAGATCCACTTCAGCTTCAATTATTAACCGTGTAACTTAAAAAAAAAAAAAATTTCTGAACAAAAAATAATAATGAAGTCCTTTTGTATGAAAGAAGAAAAATCATGTTACCTCCAGGGACTCAGAGTTATAAAAGAAATGCCATGTGCATGCGCAAAGTGCTCCAGCAAGTAGAGGTACCTAGAACAATCAGACAGTATACGAATAGATAAAAGCTATCCCAATCCACATTAAGGACTTCATCTTAAGACGGTAAGTGCCAAGAATGGCAATGGAATGATGATAATAAAATCAAGAAAATTGCAAAATAAGGAAAACTCACTCACCATACCCCAAGAAAGGCCCTTCCAAGCTTCATATCCTGATTTGTCCCCGTATCGCCACACCAAAGCCATGGCTAGGACCCTACAAATAGAAAAAATCAACAATGAAGAAGCAAGCAAAATGCATGATGATAAAGCTTAATGGATGGAAAAATAAAAAACAAGTGAGGTGTGAGTGTCACTGACCATTCAACGACGCTGGAGACGTGAATGGCCCACGTGGGTAGAGAGAGGGCATTGGGGGGTTCATGAAGCTGCAATGGCAGTTGGAGAGATAACGCGGGTTCTACAAAGGTCAGCAACTGTAACACACCAACTCCCACTGCACCCGCTTTCGCTATGGTTTGAGGCTTTCCCATTGTCTCAGAGATCAAAAGCTTTCCACTTGGACTGCTACTACATCTTGAAGTGGACGGAATAGGGATTTTCGGAGTACACCAAGGTTTTGGTAAGTACGAAGTAGCCACCGCCATCTTTGGAATTTTCAGACAGACATAGTAACTGAATTTTCAGCCTCAACCCAACCACTTCGGATAATGTTATTGGAACTGGTGTTGCCAAATGCCAAGGTAAACTGTAGCAGAAAGGGAAATCTTTTTTATTTTTTTTGGGTCGAGGAAAGGGAAATCTTTTGCGTAAATGTTATTCGGGCCGGCCATCTAACAAGCCCAATTAGGGGTGGCCCGGAATTTGCCCGTGCTTTTTGGGTCAGTGAATTTGACCTTAAATGAAGACTTGTCATCAGCCCAGTGCCTTGTCTTGACGGCTTGTTCTCTGAAGTACTGGTATTGGTGCGTAGTGAATACTGATCTGCCTGGTCTTTTTCATTGGGCCCCCGCAGGTGTGGCCGGCTAGTTTGGCATAAACTGGATTGAAGCCAGCCCAACGCAATAGCGAACACATGCGTGACTCAGCAGGTTGGAATGTTGACCAAATACCAAAAAAAAATAAAAAAAAAGAGGAGAAAATGAGGGGGGAGGGGGGGTTGGGTGGAATGGCCTTAATCCCCGACCAAAAAAAAAGAATGGCATTAATTACTTACGAGGGCATATATATAATTTCGTTTTGTGTGAGACATTGTACAACTTATTGTTAATTTTTTTTAAAACAAAAAATCGGATTCTTATAACGATTTAGTGTTACTCGACCGAGTTACTTGCCGTGAAACTAATGTGTATTATTTATTCAAACTCTGACGATGAGGCGTAAAACTTATTGAACAAAAGATATAATCATTGCTAGACCAAGTGAACAGTTAGGCAGAAAAGTTTTAGATTATGATCGTTAAAAATGATACTTTTTAACCTGAAGATTCGAAAACGCAACTAAGAACCAGGACCGACTTTTTCATTCGAATATTTTCTTTTCACCTTTCTTTTTTCAAACTCAAAATTTCCTGTTTATCACGGTTCACAGGGGAATGTTAGCGCTCAGCATGCAGGCACTACTATTCATTTTCAAAGCTGAAAACAAAACAAAAGCAATCGCTGGGTAACCAGATAACATTCGTCGGCAATAAACTACCAATCATGGATTTTCCTCGTCCACTCTTAGGCAATATAAAAAAAAAGGTGAAAATGAAACCAAATAATTTAAATCAAGGTGAATTTGGTTGAACACGGGAGAAATTTTAAACATAAACCTAATCTATGAAAATTTCTCCACTACCAAACTCACCCCCAAAAGATATATTTTAATCCATTCTCAACACATTCCTCTACTTTGATCTCTAACCAATTGGCTCAAACAATTACATTTCTAGCTTACTTAAATACATTAAAAGTTTCCTCTAAAACTTTCAAAGTTGTTTTCATTGTTTTAAATGACATCACTCTGCCTGCTACTGGTGCCTCCTGCAGCATGTGCGATACATACCCCTGTAAGGCAGTAACCAAACCTTTCAGTTGCTGTGTATCAACCTCCTACTCTTTCCTCTTGGCCCAAATCATGACAAGAGAAAATCCCATCAAAGACATAATTACAGTCTGCAAGCAAAATTACAGCACTTATACTTCAGTGAAAACAAAAGCTTTACATTTTCCGACACAATGAAGCAATCAGCTTAGTTGCTTCGAGTAGGCAGTAAAGCCATTCAAATAATATATCACTCACGCAAACACATGAACACATATACATGTGAAAGAGAAAAAAAACACAGACTATTTACATTGCACACAGATATGACGGTAATTGGAGTTTAACAGGGTGCAGGACTTACAGAAATTGCAGGAGGCACACCCACTACTGGATTTTCGAAGAACCGATTAGCCAGAGCCAGAGCAAGGAGGCTACTTTGCATTCCTGCCATTGGATGAATGAAGTTACTATGGTAACATATGATACTGCAGCCACTTGACGGATTAAAATGGAGAAAAGTTGTACCTGTCTCAAAGGAAATTGTTCGTTGGAGTGCCTTCACATCAGGAGAATCATGGAAGACAATTCCACTTAGGATATAACCAGCGATAAAAGCGGACAAATGAAACCCAACAACGAGCAACAAGATAGCAGCTCCAAAGGGGGATTTAACAGACTCAATGTTAATTGCAAGTGGAGCTCCAACACAGAGAGCTGTCACCAATACTGACAGTGGAGGCAAAAATGGTCGAATAGCATTACAAATATGAGGAAAGAAGCTGTAAAAACGAATGTGTAAGAACGAGAACACTCTTTAAGGAAACACTAAGAATAACAAATTTATGTGAAACTATAGAATTACCGATTTAGAAGCAGGCCAACAGCAATAGGAGCCACCACAATCTGTGTAATGCTCAACACCATTCCTTTTACATCTACAGGCAGTCTCTTCCCAATAAGCAACAGTGATAGGAGAGGTGTGACAAAAACCGCAGAAGCAGTGGACAGTGATGTCATAACTATGCTTAACGGTGCCATTTGTGGGTCGGATAGAAAAGTAGCATAATTTGAGAGCTGGGCTCCACTAACACAAGACACCAAGGCAATTCCAGCGCCTGATTCATTTTATCGCCAAAAATTAGAAAGCATATCCCACCAGCTCTTTCTAATATTAAGATAGGCCATCCTCACCTATCGCTGTTGGTAGACCAAATACAGTTACTGCAATTATCGAAAACAGATACCCAAGAAGAGGCTTCACAACAAACTGGCCAACATAACCAGCTAGAATTTCTGCTGGCCTATTAAAAGCTTCAAGGAAGTCCTTTTCACTTGAATTAACCCCAACTGCAAACATCAAAAAACCTAGTGCAGGTGCATAGTATCTGCAAATCAAACACATAATGAATCAATGGCTGAAATCATATAAAGAAATGACTTATTTGTCTGCATTGCATTTTGGCTTCCAAATATCAGTACTTTGCACCATTAGGTTCCATTCTGCAATTGCAATTTAAAGAGATACAGCACAAAATTCTAGATAAAAGCAAATCATCTGACTGGTTCAAGTTCTTGAAAATGCAAATAACCAAAAAATAATCTTTATTTATTTATTTTTAATCAGCCAATTCATCCATAACATGCACAGACCTGCTGGTAAACCACGTAAAAGAAGGTGGGTAGATAAGAGCTAGCAGTGTACTGGCAAGGACTACATGAGGCAGAAGAGAATTTGATTGCTTCAGAATCTCCACAATAGACACTGAATTTCGCTCCACTATCTGAGAAAAGAAATAAGATACTAAAAAGGCAAATACGCATTATGTTTTGGAAAAAAGTCTAGACCCAGGATGGCAAGTACATGGGAAATAAACCTAACAACGACTACATCATATGAATCTATGAGTAAATAAATTGTGGTCTGCAACTACAACATAAATTACTGGTAGCTCTAGGTTGAAAATTAGGCTATGCTAGGTTAGGGACGAACAAATACTTTGTTCAACAATAGTAGCAGCTATTGTGTTGAAAGATGAAGAGGAACCTGGGGCGGGTCCGAGTAGTGGTTCTGGGTCGGATCGGGTGCCACCGAGTCGGAAGCGCATTTGAGAGGAAGCTTGGGGCTCCAATCTGTTAAGTGAAGTAACGAGCAAACAATAATTAATAAAAAAGAAATGATCTAAACAGAGAACTGAAATGGGCGCAAAACGAGCAAAGAGGAACAAATAAGCAATGACGGACGTGAATGAAGGGAGTGAGAGCGCAAAGGAATCGAGGATGGAGAAGAGGCGCTGGTCCCGCATCGCAGAAAAAGTGCGTGCTTTGGAAGATGGAGGGGTGAGAGGAGCGGGCAAGGGGAGTTGAGAATATGCAAGTGCTTCACTCTCGTTGAAATCATATTTTCTTTTATGCACAGCACAGCACAATTGTCAATGCAACAAGGCAGCGTGCTTTTTATACAGGTTTCCTTTTCCCCCTTCCTCTTTCTTCGGCTAAGACAGGAACTCCACCGTAGCTCAGATTCTAGAACCCGTTTCGACTAATTATCTCTTTTTTATTTTTACCTCTCAGGTGTAATATTTCCTTGATGTTACAAGAAGTCTTACCTGAAATTTAACAATGTAAGAAACACAATCATAATTGGGACCACCTATTCACTGAGTACAAGATATTTCATAATAATACAAAAAAATGCTAGTAAAAAGATTCATAATCTTTGCTAAAATTTAATGAATTTAATTGTTAAAATGAAGTGATATGCTTTTTGACTTTTTGATTCATTGTATTTAATAATTACCATAATTTTTATTAAAAATTTTAATAATAGTTTTCCATTGGTTTACAATTGTTCTTTCATAATAATTCATCTCGAAATCATGAGTAATAAATTTATCAAAAATAGAATAAAATTTGTGAATTAGGAAAAGTATTAATCAATACTCCCTCAATTCATAAAGAATTGTCATACAAAATTGTATCCAAATATATTATCAAAATGATAGTTATAAATGAATAAAGAGAATAAATCAATAAGCGAATCATTTTATTAAGAAAAGAAATTCTAAAAGATGGAATTAACAAAAAAAAATTTCTTAATCATGAAAATGTTAAAAATTTTAATGTCATAATAATTACTATAAAAATATTATATTCAAATGTCACCATACATAAATGGTTAGTAAATAAAAAATAAATTAGTTTTACAAGATTTCTCTTGTATAGTTTATTCATTTTTATTTTTTAATACATTTGTGTATGTTTTTAATAAAGATATCGGTATCTATTTTATAGCGATTAATCATAATGAAAGTAGACTACAATAATGGTAATATCAAGATTTTAAATTTAGAGTT
The DNA here is from genome assembly GCA_031439585.1 of Pterocarpus macrocarpus. Taxonomy (NCBI): domain Eukaryota; kingdom Viridiplantae; phylum Streptophyta; class Magnoliopsida; order Fabales; family Fabaceae; genus Pterocarpus; species Pterocarpus macrocarpus. Next base: position 73,044,871 of record CM062520.1, on the reverse strand, counting down.
AACACTTTAAAGAGAATTTTAATTAGTTACCATCCTAACCTTGCGTAAGTGATTCTTAAGAAAAAAATTATATGACGATCATTATCAATTAAATTAATAGTTAGTATACTAAAAAAAAAAAAAGATTTAATAGATTAATCCCTTAAAAGAATTTAATAGTAATCTCACCCCTTGAAATGCTACGTTTTTAATAATATATACAAGAACATATTGATTATTTTTTTTTTGTATAAATTGTCGAAAAAAAAAGGTTGAAGAAATAATATATACAAGAACACACCTTCTTTTGCGAGGAGTGCATGGTGACATTAGGAGATGTCACCATTTTGCTTGAGCTCCACATCCATGGTATGCCCGTCACTAGATCTTCTAATAGCAGCATTGTAGCACTCCATAATATGTGTGAAGCGCTATTTAGTGGTTGGCCTGGAGTAAATGATGTTTGTAGAGGTGAAATCAAATTATTGTGGCTTACACAACATATCGATTCATTTCTTGTCATTTCTAACGATGCAATAGCATGGCATATTCATGGTTATATACTGTCTCTACTAGGCCATTGCATAATGTGGAATAAAAGCACGTTCGTGGTGTATAGAAAGTTCCTGCAATTGCTTGTGAATTTGGATCGAATTGGGCTATATAGTTGGGGCTTATCATGTCTCACCATGCTTTATCGGGGGCTAGATCATGTTAGGTGCTGGGATACACAAGAAATTTGCAGCTGCATGATACTGTTATAAGCGTGGGCATGGCACTAGCTCCCGTGACTGGCTCCTATGCCAACCAAGCGAATTGCTTTTTCCTATTGCTCTTGAGTAAAAATCCTTTAGATAAATTTTAAGTCCGTTGCAGTCAAAATTGTATTTAATTAACGTAACATTTCACATATGGAAGCAACCACAATATCTAGAAAACACTCCATACAAATATCTCGATAATATAAAATGGACATTAGATCATATAGGACTTCACCAAATAGCAATTAATGTACCATAGAATTTATTTTAATGTCACATTTAAAATTGTTTATATATCTCATTTAATATTTTTATTAATACAGTTTGTGTAGCAACTATATGGGAATTCGTGAAATAGCTTCTCTCAATTTAGTTTTTTACTTAATAAGGTCAGGTATAATTTCTTACCATTAATTCTTTTATGTCACATATTTTATCTGAGTCCTACATTTAAAATTAATAGTGAAAAATCACATTTGACTTTGTCAAGTGAAAAATTAAATTGAGAGGATCCATTCTGGAGGATCCAACGATTGATGCCCACATTCCTAATAATGTGCGGGTCAAGCAACTAGAGTAGTCAACCGTTGGTCCACTAATATGTTTTGAGGTGGTAAAGTGGTATGCAAATACGCAAATGATTGTGTAATGCATTAGTTTAGGTTTGCTCAGCCTACCTCTCCCACCCCATAGTCTAGAGGGATCCTACAATAAGGACTTATGGAGAGTAAAACCAACTAATTGGAAAGTAAAGCTTGACGAGTGGATAACAATGTGGGAATATCGATATGAGCGTATCTTACAGGGACTTCTTTGAAATTGATGTACAACTTGTTGATGGGAATGTTTGCTTGATGCTGTTGATGTATCCAACACATTTGTTGAATACTATTGTAGTCATTTATTAGAATTGTTTTGTATTGTGTGAACCCATCAAAAATTGAGATTGGACACTTGTATATTATTTTCTGCATTATCTTCGGAGTCTCAATATCTATGCATCGACAAAATCTACTCTCTAAAACCGCAAATAACATAGTGCATTGAATAGAAAAATATGATGGCTTATCAATAATAAATGTCACACCTTCACTCATTTGTAAGAACATCATTATTAAAATATATTATTATATTTGCACTACTATCCATTTTCCCCTCCTTTTTCTATTCTACTCTTCTTTTTTTGGACACAGTGAGACACTTTTTTCTTTCGAACTTGCAATACAAATCTCATTGAACAGGTTAGAATAAAGAAGAATGGAATTTATATACTTTGAGCTTTGAAAATCGCAATTGGCGATTTTTATTACTAACCATAGGCGAGTTTGTATTTGGTCACAAATCACAAATAGTGATTTATGAGTGTTATGAGAAAATGTCAGACTGAACATAACTTAAAATGATTATTGACAATTTTAGTTTATAATTTTTAAAAAAATTGAAAAACCCAAAAACCATTCGTGGCAATTTTCAATTTTAAAAATTGATAATAATTGAACAAAGTAAATGGCAATCAATCCCATATCAAGTTCATTTTCTCCAAAACCCTATATCGACGTAAATATGCATTTCAAAACCCATATAAGATTCCTGTCACTTTGAGTTGTTCATTACACTAGAGAATAAGTAAAAGTGGATAATCTCTGCCAAATCAAAAAATTATTTTTCTTTAAAATTTGCTTTCCTTTTGTGAATAATTATAATATTAATTTTGCTTTCTTTTTTTTAGATAAATAATTATTATAATTTTGCTTTTCTTTTTTTTTAAAATAAAATTTAAGAGAAAAATAAATATTATTATAATTATTAATTAATTTACATAACAAATTCTAAAATAATTATCTTAAAATGAATATATTAGGAGTATAGTAAAATTAAGTTTTCACCTTTCTCTAAACATAATTAAATTTTTAAATCCAATTTCATTTTTAAAAAACTAATTTTATCAAATCAAAAAATAATAATAATAAATTTTTAAATAAAATATTAATAATAATTTCATAATTTTTAATAAATTTTGTTGCCTTTTATTGTGGCATCGTTCGAGTACGTTATAACATAAAGGAAATTTAATTATCATTTTGAAAAAAAAGAAAAGCAAAAGTGAGGTGAGGTCCACATAGCCTTTACGGTGAAGCCGCGACGAATGACTCAAACTGAAGCTCTCAAACACCCTCCATCCACTAAAATGCCGTTGCATTGCCATGCGCCACGGACCTGCAAACGACACCGTTTCAATGTTTGCAATTTGCAAAACGGTCTTCTATCGTCGTGCTGTTCGTCGTGTTCATTCCCCGCACATCCACCCCCCCCCCCACCTGTCATCATCGTCAAGTCATTCCTCTGCGGGTCTCAGCGCTTCCGTTCTGCAAAAGCAAAACGCCGTTTCGGGTTTGCGTCGGGTCACGAGCCATTCCCTGAAGTGCCCACCTTTCTTTTTCAGCTTCACCACCCGGTTGTGCTTGCGACCCGCAGAGTAGGAACCGGAATTTAAATCGCCATCCCGAATCCGATGAAGTATCTCGTGGAGGACGAAGACGGTGATCGCAGGAGGGAGGTGGACCCGAACCTCACGCTCCGAATCCATGTTGATAATGACAATGGTGACTACGTGAAATTGGGGAGAGGCCCCCATGAAGAGGAGGAGGAGGAGGAATCTTCTCCGCCGCCAAGAGTAGCTGCTGTGCCTTTGTGGTATTTGGTGAAATTGGCGGTGACATGCTTATGCCTTGGGATCTTGGGTTTTTTTGTTTTCAAATGGATCGGGCCCCCTCTCATCCAAAAGGTTTCTGCTTCTTTCTTTCTCCAATCATCACGCTACGTGCCATTTTCATGTTCTGGGGCTTGTTTTTTCCTCGTAAAGTTTTCACCTTTGAGGACCCAATGATGCTTTGCTTTTGCACTTGCGTATGGGGTAATGGTTGAGGTTGAGCAATTTGCCAATGGCAACCATGAGTTCAATGTTTGTTTGTTATCTTTGATTTACATGGTAGAGCTGAGAAATCGATGGGCAATGGGAAATAATGAGGGGTTGGATAATGATATTGATGTTGCAGGCCCCCAAAATTTATGCATCGTTGTCTTCCCCTCCTTTTGTAAAACTTCAAAACGGATGTTCATGAACGTGATCGTGAATGCAAGTGTTTGCTATTTCATTGTGTATTTGTGTTGGTTTTCTAGTTTCGTTATGCATGAGGTTTTAATTATAATAGCTAAAAAGCTCACATGATGACTTGCTTTCATTTTGTATTGTAATCAGTATTTGGCTGCTTTTAGACTGGTAGAACCTTGGCAATTTAGATGGCTCAAATCTACCTTGTGGGCCGTGCCGCAATCGAAATAATAGTTTCTTTGTTGTTTGATAAAGTCAATCGAAATGATAATTGAGACATTATTTCTAGAATCAGCCTAGCACTGTTTAGTTTACTGCCTTACGATGGAAACGTTCACTCTTAATATTGTGGAATAGTGTATTTTACTCCCTCCGATTCAATTTAGATGACCAGCTAAATTGAAACGGAGGGAGTATCATCTCTTTACGTTGCCTCCTACATGAAACAAGGAACCACAGTGCATTGAACGAGTGAAGTATACGTTAAATAACAATTGCTTGCCAAGGCATGACACCGATTTGTTTTTTATTGTTTCAAGAATTATCTTTTCCTTGTTTACATCATTTGTAAATTATAATGTTGAATCACCTATTTCATTGTTGACCTAACTTTTATTTTCAGGTGATTATTCCAATGGTAAATTGGGAGACAGAGACATTCAGTCCCCCGGTGTTAGCTGTTTTGGTGTTTGCTTCTGTAGCACTATTTCCTACATTACTCTTGCCATCTTCACCTTCCATGTGGATGGCTGGGATGACATTTGGTTATGGCTATGGGCTCTTGTTAATAGTACCTGCAGTAGCTGTGGGAGTATCACTCCCTTTTTTCATTGGTTCATTCTTCCGTCATAAAATTGAAGTATGTGCCTTGTCTTCAGTCGAAGTTGGTTTCTGTTTACATGTGTTTGCCTCAACTGTGCTAATTAGGATCCAGCACTTCATGATTCTTTCCAGGAATGGTTAGAAAAGTATCCAAAGAGAGCTGCTGTTCTAAGAGCTGCTGGCGGAGGAAGTTGGTTTCATCAGTTTAAGGCAGTTGCTTTAATCAGGATTACTCCATTCCCGTACATACTATACAACTATTGTGCTGTGGCAACAGATGTTAAGTATTGGCCTTACTTGTTTGGATCCTTGGTGGGAACGGCGCTGGACATGATTGCTTCAATCTATACGTAGGTTCTCCTTCTCTCTTTCACTTTCTCTCTTGTACACTCTTTATTGGTTATAGTAGGAGTTTGCTTTTGCTTTGCCTGGCTACTTACATATCTAGATGGATAGCTTCTTGAGTATCTAATATGTGAGTGAAAAATTTGTCATGTACATTTGAAAATATTAGAGGGTGACCGCTTTTTGCTCACTCACTTTTGGGTGATCATATCATACTGCGGTCTGTGGATTTAAATTGTGCAATTGGTTTGACTAGCCCTGGCTCCACCATATTAGACAATTGGACATTTTCTTCTAAGTATAATGCTCCCCTTGTCTCCTTCTGGCCTCTTTGAAACCTCACATTCACTTGATATGCAATGCTATCTTTATTGTCATTTCTTTGCTTGGTTTCATTTATCTCCAGCAGAAGCATTTTTATTTCTTTTGGTTGTTGTTGTTGCAAAATCATTTTTATTAGCTAATAACAATGACTATTAACTGATACTTTTGCTTTATTTCTCGGATTTTGACATGTTACTATGTTGTTAGCCATTTCAAGTATAGGAACAAATGGCTTAAAATATCCTCTTTAATTCATTATTTATATCCTTGTCTTCCTCTGCAGGGGAATTTTGATAGGGACATTGGCTAATGCTTCCCATAAACAGCACATTCTATCTGCGCCGCAAATTGTCATCAATGTTATTGGCTTCAGCATGACTGTGGGTACAATGATCTTTTTCACAGTCTATGCTAAGAGGCGGCTCAGGGAGTTACAAAAAGAGGATAAGCTGCTGCAGGAATAATCCGCCAACTTTCCTCTGATAGTCATTGTTGGCTACACGACTATCTCATGGTGGTGAACATTGCACAGTTGGGTGAGGTTTGAGCCTCATCTATGGGAATGGGAGGGTTGAACGTCGAATGTTCTGTAAAGGTTTGGGAGGGGTGACCGAGGAGGAGCAAGCTGAAACGGCTGACATTGGCATTTCTATTTCCTTTTCCATTTCCATTTCCATTTCCATTTGTCTACAAAAATTATTGTTTTTCTTTGTGGGGTGCTTCCAGCTCAATTGTCTTTGTATATGAACGAAATTTCCACTTGGGGGGATTGTTTTGAACTCGGCAAGTTTCCTCTGCGTAAAGCGAATACATCCATGTTGTTGACTTGCCATATGCTCGATTCTTCGTTTTGGCATCATTATTTTAACCTTTTACAATGATGTAAAGCACAAGAACCGATAATACGAAAATGATGGAAATGACTAACGAAACGAGTCCTTCATCTCCGCCTTTTCCCCACCCATCAATTCAAAGACATACCTTAATGTACCTTCTGACTTCAAAACTAGGAGGGAGGGAATGAGTTCGCGAGTCATGAATTTCCTTTCGCAGACCGAAATTTGCACTCATGCGTGCAACTATTTTACACTTCTGTCTGAATAGTAGTGAATACAATAGGTTTAATTGGATTAAGTTAAATTTCAATTGAATTTATTATTTACTTTCTTTGTACGACCGACATGGAACCTGTTGATTTTACCATGATTTCGACAAGTTATTACTCTTTCCCGTCTTTTTCCTGGCTACAAGCTTGTCCGTAATACTCTGATATCTTCGTTGTTTTGTCGTATTCGTATATCTATCACATTCACAATATTCTACTAGAAGACTGTAGACAAGTAGCGCGTTGATAATTGAATGAAAACAAGTTGTTGAAAGCCCGACGGGGAAGTGTTTATCTGTATGACGTGCTTCATGGATGTCATGTAAATTGTGAAGAAATATACGGAATTATTAGAGATGGGTTTCTAACAGTCATGATTATCTCCATTCCTTTTCATGCAGCAGCTCTCATTAATATCTCTCATTTCATGTTCTCTATTTTGTTTTTTATCGTGCGGAGAGCTTTCTTTTTGAAATGTTTGCTTTCGTTTTAGCAAACTAGGGCCTTGTCATGATTCCTTTCCCATTAATGGTAACACGTCGCTTGTATCAATGTTTGAGATTTGCAGAGTACGAGCTTGTCATGATGGTTTGTAGGACTTATATGATATTAGATTTCATTCACTCGAGCGGGATTTTTTACCCCGTGTGTAAAGGCATAGAAGGGAAAGTTAAAATGGTTACCTCCCATATAAATAAACTGTGTTGATAAAAAGGATGCGTACAAATTTATTGGAGAACGATCAAATTTCATTTTTGACTAGTTGGAGTTGGAGATGCTGGTAATTTGCAAAGTTTTGTCAGTTTGGCTCTAGTTAAAAGAGTTTGATGATATTGTAATAAAATACACTAAGAGGGGATTAAAATTAAAGAAGATATTATTTTGTAAATTCCGCTTTTTATATTCTTCACTTTTGGTCTTCTTATTTGTTAAGTTACTTTTGTTAAACAGAAAGGAAGGGGGAAAAAAAAACTTGATGATAAAATTGTAAATTATGAATGTACTGAATCATTATCAATTTTGTTCCATCTCTCTTCTTTGGTGTCCTTTTAACTTGGAAACCGCATTGCTTGTGAAATGGCTTTGACAGACAGGACATAGTATACGATCCTAAGATATGTTAGCTGTACACCTTGACCATGACCATGCATAGTTGTTGAGCGAGCATATTCACTGGTCCTCCATCTCAGATTCAGTGTCTCACAGCTCAGCAGAGAATTTTGCATTTTTTCCTCCTTCTTATTCTTTCATTGTATTCACCTTTCATCCAAATGTTAGAACTTGGAGTGACGCTTTTTGATACATTAGATTGGCATAAACATAAATCCGTGTCTTGAACAATTGTCTCTATGTGATGAGGGCTCTCAATCAGTGTTTCCCGGTTGGACATGAAAACGCAGGTACAGGTTCGATATCAATGCTGTTACAAATGGAATGGGTTAATGACTAGGACTCCATAAATGATATTGAACTGTTCATGTCAATTGGCCCCTCTTTATTTGTTTTCTTTATGGGGACAAGGATCAAGATATGTGTGCACTCTTTTGTGGGAGGGAGGGTCTGCCTGGAAGCTGAGCCATGAGATGAGATGACAGAGCCTAAAGGGCACCAATCAAGAATCAATATACACTGCATAGATTAGTTCCCCTATTTTGTAGTAGAAGAATTAATTGATCATAATATCAGATTAGAGGTTGTATAAGTGTGCAGTTTAGCGAAACCAGAAGGTAGAAAGGGATTAGAAGAGAGGTCCTCGTGCTGCTTGTGGGGGGACCTGGGGCCACAATTGAAATATGCCAGCCATGATTTTTATTGCTATTAGATAGAGAAAGCATTAAATAAATGCATTTCCAAATATGAAAGAAGCCCTGGCACAAGGGAAACCTCTCGGGGACGTTCACTTTATATGCTTATATTGTGTATTGCATGTGTCAGCCTCTCATTTTGCTAAGTTTTTCTTTTAACCGTGGATCAAAAAGTAAAAATATATTAAAATGAAAGCAATTTTTTCTTTATTTAAAAAATTGAAAATTCTCGAACAGAAGTGAAAAGATAATGGATCTGAACCCTTTTTACTGGTCAAATGCTAAAGGACAAATTTGAACAAAAGGCGGTAACGTCCGACCAAAAACAAAAAAAAAACAAAACAAAAGGAGGTAACGTTAAAGAGAAGGACTGCTCATAAAATTGTAATGCCTAAAATAAAAAATAAAAACGTTGAAAGGAAGCAAAGAAAAGGACCAATTTTCTTGTATTTAAATCGGAGGGCCAAAATCACCTAACACAACGGGCAGAACAGCAAAGTGAATGCCGCGTGGCAAAGAATCTGATCACCTATGTATTTATCGGTTCTGCCTCTCACTGTCCCAATGCGGTTGCATCACAATCGCTGTATTAATAACTGTTAGAATATTCTCTTAGGGGATTTTTTATTAATTAGTTGGTAATTATTTAATAATTTAATTTAAGTATATTAATAATATAAAATAATTTTATATTATTAATCAATAAAAATAATAAAATATATCAACTCATATAAATAATTATTCATTATAATGAGGATCCTATCATAATTTCTGATTTTTCGATATTTTTATTGATTGACAGAATAAAATTATTTTATATTATCTGTATATATTAATTAAACTTATTATTTAAAGATAAAATATCTATTTTGATTTCTAATAAAAATTTTGAAAATAAATTAATTTCTCAATATTTAAAAATTTATGAATAATTTTTTATTATTTAAAAAAAAGAAATATATTAGTGCCTTCTTATAGAAATTTTAAAAATTTTTCAGTTGTACAAATTTGTATGAAGGATTTAATATGTTCCTCTTTTTAAATGATGAGAAATTAATTATAAATTTTTAAATTTTGAGAGATTAATTTATTCCAAAAACTTTTTATCAAAAACTAACATAAGTATTTTATCTTAAGCAAATATAAAATACCAAATGCAATTTAAAATGTTAAGGCATTAATTTTTTTTATTATATTAAATATGTAAAAAGTAAAAAAGATGTACAAATAAAATTGGTTTAATAGATTCAGCATTACCCTAGTTATTATAAATAGAATTTAATTTAAATATATTAATAGTGTAAAATAATTTTATATTATTAATTAATAAAAATAATAAAAAATATTAACTTATAAAAATAATTATATATTATAATAAAAAATTTATTTTTATTTTTTATTTTTTTTATTTTTATTAATTAATAATATAAAATAATTTTATATTTTCAGTATATATCAATTAAATTTTTATTAATATAATTTTTTTTTTAAATCCTCTTTCATGATCTCCTAAGGGTTGAAAATAATCAAGGTTAATTAAATTTTTTTTTGGATATTAATTAAACCCAACATATTTAGTGCATTATATAAATGCTACGATGTGACTACTTTCCTTTTGGTGGTACTGCAGCTGATGAAGTAATAAACTGCTAATTACGACGAAGTCCAACTAAAGGCGTCCCTAACGAAACGGATAGATGGCTTAGAATAAAGCTAAGCCATCGCCAGAAAACCGTACTACAGACAAACAGCACAACACAGCACACTCCTTCAATTAATTCTTCCCTTGCCGCTATCCTCTTCTCCTTTCTTCCTGTTTTTCTTTGCTTTTTTTGTTTTTTATTGAATATTCAACCTATCTAATATCTTCTCTTGCTTAGTAGTTGAGATGGTGATGGTGATGGTGATTACGGTGGTGGTGCCTTGGTTGGTGGGGAAGAATAAATGCCGGGCAAGAGAAACTGGTCCTACACAGGACATGTTGGTGGTGGTACTAACTGATCTGAGGGAGTAAGTAACTGAAGCTCACACAGAACAGACACATATAATGACACATATGTTGAGTTTCCATTGTAAAAAGGGCATCATTTGCCTTAGAATAAGGAAGTCTCTTAGAGAGAGTGAGTGAGGTGTGTCACTCCGATGCACGTGGTTGAGGCTTCAGTTGGTGGCAATCTCTGAATTTATATTTCACAACTATTAAAAGAAGCCTTATTTAATTGCCTCTCACTGTCTCACCTGCTTCCTTTCCAGCAAAGGTACAGCCACCATTTCCACCTTCTCCATTTACTCTCTCCCCCAATTTCCCCTTCTTCCTTGCCTTCCATTCCTTCTCTCTCTTCCCCCCCCCCCCTTTCTCTTTCTTCAAGCTCCCATTTTGATGCCACCATTTCCACCCCACTAAGGCCAGATCATAGAAAACTTTATGCTTGAAGAAGAAGGTGAACCAGAGATACTTTATTAGTTTACAGAACTTTACAAAGTAATCATTTTTTTTTCTTTCTTTTTCTCTCTGTCCTTCAAGCTCAGTCCCTTTTAATGAGAATGCTCCCAGTTGGTGATGATGGTGATGTTCATGTTTTGTTTCTCATTGGACCAACATTTGTGAAACCTCAAACGTTGTAGCTGAGGGAACAACAACCTCAGAACCTACCCCAATTTGGTTCCAACAGCGATAATGCCTAACGGGTGATCACATCCCACCGACGACCCTTTGTTTTCGAGCATGAGAAGACACCGCCAAATTCACCTCTCTCATGCTCTGTTGTGCTCCATTCTTTGTTTGGTTTCGTGTGTCACGGTCTCACCAGCCACTGAGAAGGAGATTCTGCTCCAATTCAAGGGTAACATCACCGATGACCCCTTCAATAGCTTGAGTTCATGGGTTTCCAGTGGAAACCCCTGCCAAGATTACAATGGTGTTTTCTGTAACGATGAAGGTTTTGTGGAAAGGATCGTTCTTTGGAACACTAGCTTGGCTGGAGTGTTGTCTCCAGCACTGTCGGGTTTGAAGAGTTTGAGGATATTGACATTGTTTGGGAACCGGTTCTCTGGTAATATCCCAGATGGGTATTCTGATCTTCACACATTGTGGAAGATCAATTTGAGCTCCAATGCGTTATCTGGTTCAATCCCTGAGTTCATTGGCGATTTGCCTAGCATTCGGTTTCTGGATTTGTCAAAGAATGGCTTCACTGGGGAGATACCTTCGGCTTTGTTCAGGTACTGTTACAAAACCAAGTTTGTTTCCCTTTCTCATAACAAGCTTGCTGGTCAAATTCCTGTGTCGTTGGTGAATTGCTCCAACCTTGAAGGATTTGATCTTTCTTTCAACAATCTGAGTGGGGCTGTCCCTTTGCGGCTTTGTGATATTCCAAGGTTGTTATATGTATCAGTGAGGAGCAATGCCTTATCAGGGAGTGTGCAAGGGCTCACATCGGCATGCCAGAGTTTGGAACATTTGGACTTTGGTAGTAATAGATTCACGGATTCGGCCCCATTCAGCATCCTTCAAATGCAAAATCTTACCTATTTCAATATATCTTATAATAGGTTTGGAGGAAATGTTCCTGAGATCACTGCCTGTAGTGAGAGATTAGAATTCTTTGATGCTTCAGGGAATGATTTGGATGGGGAGTTTCCCTCCAGCATAATTAGATGCAAGAACCTAAAGCTCTTGGCCTTGGAGTTGAATAGGCTGAAGGGGAGTATCCCAGTTAATATTCAGTACTTGCAAAAACTATTAGTTATCAAATTGGGTAATAATTCAATAGGTGGAATCATTCCCAGAGGTTTTGGCAGCATTGAGGTGCTTGAGGTTCTGGATTTGCACAATCTAAACCTCATTGGTGAAATTCCAGTTGATATAAGCAATTGCAGGTTTCTTCTTGAGTTGTGAGTTCCATAACTTTCTCAAACTGATGTACATTAACTTGAACCTTCTGAATCAAATCTGAGTTCGTTCTTTTATGTTGCTGCAGGAATGTTTCTGGTAATAGCTTAGAGGGCGAGATTCCTCAGACCCTATACAACATGACAAACTTGGAAGCCCTTGACCTACATCAAAACCAGCTCAATGGAAGCATCCCACCAAGCCTAGGATACCTGTCAAGGTTGCAATACATAGATCTGTCGCATAATTCACTTTCTGGTTCAATCCCTCCTTCCCTTGGAAGTTTAGTAAACCTGACACATTTTGATCTCTCATTCAACAATCTCTCTGGTCGCATTCCTCAAGTTGAAACCATACAGCATTTTGGTCCATCTGCATTTTCCAATAATCCTTTGCTCTGTGGTGCTCCTTTAGACATCTCTTGCTCGGTGAAGGGAACTAGATCACCTTCAGCTCCTGGGAAGCCTAAAGTTCTAAGTGTCTCTACAATTGTTGCAATTGTTGCTGCAGCTGTGATTCTTACTGGGGTTTGTTTGGTGACCATCATGAATATTAGGGCTCGTCGCAGAAAAAAAGACAATGATGAGATTATGATCGTTGAGAGCACACCTCTTGGATCAACAGAATCAAATGTTATAATTGGAAAGCTGGTTCTCTTCAGCAAAAGTTTACCATCAAAGTATGAAGATTGGGAGGCTGGTACCAAAGCATTGCTTGACAAAGAGTCCTTGATTGGTGGTGGATCTATTGGTACAGTGTACAGAACTGATTTTGAAGGTGGCATTTCAATTGCAGTGAAGAAGCTTGAGACCTTGGGAAGGATCAGAAACCAGGAAGAATTTGAGCATGAAATTGGACGACTAGGCAACCTTCAACACCCAAATTTAGTTGCTTTTCAAGGTTACTATTGGTCCTCTTCAATGCAGTTGATTCTATCAGAGTTTGTACCAAATGGTAACCTGTATGATAATTTACATGGGATTGGGTATCCTGGAACAAGCACTAGCAGCGGCAATAGGGAGTTATATTGGTCTAGAAGGTTCCAAATTGCACTTGGAACTGCAAGAGCCCTTGCCTATCTCCACCATGACTTTAGACCTCCAATTCTCCATCTTAACATTAAATCGTCTAACATACTCTTAGATGACAGGTATGAGGCTAAGTTGTCTGATTATGGCTTAGGAAAGTTACTTCCTATTTTGGACAATTATGGTCTGACCAAGTTCCACAATGCTGTTGGGTATGTTGCACCAGAGTTGGCTCAAAGCCTGAGGCAGAGTGAGAAGTGTGATGTTTATAGTTTTGGGGTCATTCTTTTGGAGCTGGTTACAGGTAGGAAGCCAGTAGAAAGTCCAACAACAAATGAGGTGGTGATTTTGTGTGAATATGTGAGAGGTTTGTTGGAGACAGGCTCAGCTTCAAATTGCTTTGACAGAAATTTGTTGGGCTTTGCTGAGAATGAGTTAATTCAGGTTATGAAGTTGGGGCTAATTTGTACCTCGGAGGATCCATTAAGGAGACCAAGCATGGCTGAGGTTGTCCAGGTCCTTGAGTCCATTAGAAATGGATTGGGATCACACTAAATAGTATGCAACTCAGCTAATGGCAGACATAAGCATCGAGCATGTATGGAAGGAAATTTGGATGGACTGTGGACACAAGAGGGGGAGGGGGAAGGATTTTACTTAGGCAATCCAAAAGAAAAAAAAAGGACAAAAATTCTTTTGCATTCTTTTTTATATTGCCATAATTTTTTTTAAATAAAATTCGTAAAATCTTGCAATAAAAGGCATTTGTTTATTCCATTGTCTCAGGTATTTTCAAGGGGAAAACAAAATCTGCATATTATACATTTCCTCCTCCTCCTCCTCCTCCTCTCTCTCTCTCTCTCTCTCTCTCTTTGGGCTTCCATTACATGTATGTGGAACGAAATGGAGGTATGTGAAAATGTTTGGAATAGTTGATATCAAAGCTGGCTCGTGTTACATTACTTCCCTCTAACTTTGGGAGTTAGTTATTCCAATGTAAAATATCAGGGTTTTATATTGCAAAATGGGTGTTTTATCTTTTTATTTGCAAACAGAGGGCCTTGCAAATGGCTTCTCATCTATCCCCTCCTCTTCCACCAGCCTCAGTAACTTTTCTCCAATAGACAAATCTAAGTTTATGTTCCACAATCGATGAGATTCAAAACCACAAAACCCAAAACATAGACACTGAAGAAAAATAAACACTGAATTTTTTCTGATCATCGATGGTTGCCAGAAAGATAAGGGTAGCAATGGGGTTCCAAAAGTCACCGTCGTCAGCAGTGGCACTGGCTTAGACTCCTCCGTCGCAAAAGGAGCAACCTCCTCCTCCTTCAACAGCAACCTCAGTCGAAAAATCTTCGTCACACGAGTACTCATTCTTGCTGTTGGCTGTGGGAAGCAATGGAGGGTTTACCATCGAACGGTCTAGCTTTATGCATTGCGCCTCGATCTGCAATCATGATTTTTCAGAGGAGGATGAATTGAATGCTAGCAGCTCCTCTTCCTCTTCCATAGGGAGGAATAGTGCCTTGTCGGAAGAAGATTTCTCGGACTTGGAAGATTCTGACGAAACAGAGGTGCAGAGCTCCTTCAAAGGACCTTTGGATACCATGAATGATTTGCAGGAGGATTATCGGTCAAGTGTCTTTGTTCCTTTTACTTTAATGGGTTTTTCTCAAGTTCTAAACTTTCCTTGTGGGTAATGCTATGTTGTTGATTTGGGGATCAGCGAAGATCAAAATTGTTTGCTTTCATGCATTTCAATTCTGAAATATTGTTATAGAATAAAAATAATGGTTTTAACTTATTTTTGTTATAAGCACTGGATCTAGAAATTTTTTAGAAATTAAATTTGATTGTATTCTCATTTCTCTTGTAAGGATCAATTTAGTTCCAAATACAAGTATTTGCTATTGTCGATCATTGCATTTCAATGGAAAAGCGACATGGCAAGAGTGGTGATTTTTTGTTATTTTTAAGGCCTCTCAGCTTGAGAGAACAGTTGATAAAGAGACTTCCGTTGCAATGCAAAGACAATCGGATTCCTTGTTTGCAAATTAAAAAAATGAAACACTCATTTGGCAATATAAAATTTTGATATTTTACATTGAAGTAGTTAACTCTCAAAGTTGGAGAGGAGTAATGTAACACAAGCCATCAAAGCTTGGTTCAGTTTCTAATGTTTACATTTTCCTTTTTCCAATCTTTGTTTTGTTGTGTAGTTTTCTTTTTTTTTTTCATATATGTATATATATACATATGTTTACTTTAAATTTTGTCTTTACACCTTAAGAATCAGACGACACTGATACCACTCGCATCAATTCATGCTGAAGCCTTTGGATTTTGGCTTTATGCAATTATTGCCTTAACTTGATCGACTTTACTTTCAACTTAACCAATAGCCATGGTTTTCCCCGCCGAATCACGTAGAACAAAGAGTCCCCATTTCTTCTTGAGCGATGCATAAAATATTCTCAAAGAGTCACAACATAACACAGCTAATTTATGCTTATCACTATCCGGATTGGACTCAACACAAACGTCCCTTTCTCATACGGAGTGGCACAAAGCTCAGTTTGTATGATACAGCCAAGACTCATAAAATGTGCAGTCTCTCCAATCATCACGGACTGAGCAATAAAACCACTTTGAATTAGGTTGTCCAGGGAAGTTGCCATCAGCATTAAGAGGGGCACACCAGATAAGAATCCTGAGGAAAGGAGAGATGTCATCCAAAAAGCTCATTAAACTTTCACCAGCTGAATGACCGAGAACACATTATCAAGTTCTGCCCTCAGTCCTATGTCAATTATTACAACAAATATTAAATAATACAATATGACCCTTCCCGCTGCAATATACAAAGCCTGAAGGATATGTAATTCCCTTGTATAAGATTATCAAATAAATGCAAATGTAGGGGGAGTGGGGCAACAAGAACAAGAAACGGCTATCATGCCCATAACCAAATTTGGGGTCTTGCAAGTTTACCTTTTGCATTCTTTTCGTACTCTTTTGTTCTCTTGTGAGCTGATAATACCAATGGAGCCGCTTCTTCACATTGAGATCAGCGATTGTTCCCTTTGTTTGGATTGAAGCCATTTGAGTAATAATTTGAGGACGGCAGATCTCATCCACAAGGCTCCAACTATACATTTAATAGAAGCTATCATTCTGAAACAACTCCATCTTATTGCATAGCACCTGCTTATCCAACTGCCCTTTGATGATTGATTATTCCTTCTAGGATGATGCTGGAAAGAATAAAGAATCAGTAAACCAACTAAATTTGCAGAACTAACTGATGCCATATCAGCTGTGTGATCTTGTGGCTGCAGAAATTCTCCGAATCCGTTCCATTACTCCAGGAATATCCTTTTCAGTCAATGTAGTAAAACAAAATCGGAACCATCCAGGTTCAATGCAGTGACAAGAGGATCCTGGGGTAACATTGATCTTAGCTACATTCAACAATCTATCCCAGAGCTCAAGCTCCCCCTTTTCACTGTAAGAGCGGATTAACTTGCTCATGTCAGCCCAGCAGTAAAAACCACCACTGCTACTGGTGCATTCAATCCCTAACTGCTTCAATTCCGCCACAAATGTGTTATACATATTCCGAAGCCTCAATCTGTTGATCTCAATGAATTTCTGTACAAATCTAGTATCTGAAAGAATGGAGATAAGCAATCGCTGGGTTGGAGCAGAAACAGCCGAGAACCTTGCCATTTTGCTAGAAGCAGCTAGGACATTCTCATTATAGGAGTAGATAACACCCACCTTAAAATCTGGAACAGAGAGCTCATTTGATAAACTAAATACCATATGAACTCTGTCCCGATCAAGCTCTTCACCTTCCATGATTTCTGCCATGCTCACAAACTCTTCATTTCCACAGGCAGACCCAGCAAATATTTCATTAGAGATTATGTGGATGTTCTTCTCTCTAGCAAAGTCCAGAATATCAAGTAGTGTGTCCCGATTTAACAATGTGCCAACAGGATTTGAGGGATTTGTTATTATGATTCCACGAACTTTCTGACCACGTTTCTTTGCCTGGTTGAAGGCTCGGTCAAGTGCAGTTTTACTTAACTTGAAGTTATCGGTGCTGCGGCAGGGAACTGGTACTAACTCCACACCACTTCTCCATTTTATATCCCCATCAAAGCTGCACAATGTGTTCAAAACTTTCAATTCTTTTCTTGCATAAAGCAGGTTTAAAAAAATGAGCACTTTGGAGATAGGAAAATGATTGTTACCAAGGGCTGTGAGGCGTGGGAACAAGGAATGCATTTCCGTTATCTGCTATGCAAAAGCTAAGAATTTCAGTAGCAGGGGTGGCACCAGCAGTTAGTACCATTTGTGAGGGGTTGAAGTAAACTGACTTTTCCATAACTTGAGACATGAAACCAGCCACTGCCTGCAAGATTGGAGAATTATCACAGAAACGTAAGGAGTAAAACTAGTTCTACCCTACCAGTCATAGAGATAAAAGAGCAACTCAAAGAGAACGCATCATGCACGGCATGCATGATATGCCACTCAGAGAAAGAGTAGGCATCCATCATTAGAGATGGAATTATTAGCAGAAACTTTGTTTTTCACACATTGATGGCGAGCGAAAATGGAGACCAAAAACAAAAAAAATTTTTTTGAATACTTTATGGCTTCCTTGTTCCATCTGAATTACTATGATGGAATTCAAAGTCATCTGAAGCTGATATGCATGTAAGCATGTGCATCAAATTTCTCAGGATTACAAGTTTAATCAATAAAGATGTAGAACAAACCACACCGAGGGTAAAGAGTAATAATTCTGAACAAATAAGAAAAAAGATAAAACAAAGTCTGAATTACCACTTTGAGCTCCATCAATCCCTCAAGGGGTTGGTAAGGTGCAATTCCAGTGATATTCATGGCACCGCAATCTTCTCCTCCGCCCAATATAGCAGCGCTTCCATTCTGGCGAATCCAATCCTGAACCAAGTCCAGAGACAGCTGCACCAAGCGAGAACAACCAGAACCACCAAACTCAATTCTCATTCTCATAACAAATAACAACAACAGTAATTCTGGATAGAAAACGAAAACAGACAGAGAAACAACCTCACTCACTCACTCAGTCACTCACCGTGTTATGTGCCAAACCAAGCTGAATAACACCATGAGGATTATCAACCTCGTGGTATGGACTCTCAGCGGCCTTGCGTAAACCAACATAGTAAGGAGAGTCGGCGGACATCCTGGTGATGGAGCTGGCCCGACCCGAGACGTAAGCGGATCCGGCAGCACCCCTGGGGGAGAGAAGGAGCCGGGAGAGAGAGCGGGGCAAGACGGAGACATGGTGAAGCTTGTCAGAAGAGGTGGCGGTGTGGGGTTCAGGGTCGGGGGAGGATGGAGGGGAGTGATGAGGAGGAGGAGGAGGAGGAGGACGGTGGCGGTTCTTGAAGTAGAGCTGGAGGAAGTAGAAGAGGGCGCAAGGGATGACGGAACCCCAGAAGAGACCTCCTCTGCCTTGAACCACTCCTTGCAAAGGTACTATGACTCTCATCGCACTTCCTCTGCCTTGGGTTCCAGGTCACGGTCATTGCAGAGACAGAAGGAACATTGGGAGTGGTGGGGTTAAGGAGGAGAACATGGTACAGCTAATGAAGGATTGATGGAAGCGGAGAATACAAGTGAAGAGTGAGAGCCACGAGTTTTGGATTTTGGAATCTCTTTGTGTTGCTCCTCCTCGACCTCAGCCTCAATCATCTTCTGAATTACTATTATTTTATGGTGTTGTGTTTGTGTTATGTGGGCGCGCTGTTAGTTGCTGTCCCTTGTTTCATATTTGAGATTTTATTTGAGAAAATAACAACAAAAATTGGAGGGGGATTCTAATTCTAATTCTAATCTCTCTCTCTAATGATATATCTATCTAATCTAATCTAATCTAATCTCACGTTGTTGTCTCTGGGCGGGTCCTTCCTCGTCCTTGTTCCCACTTGGGATATTCTCGAGCCGAAGTTCCCACGGTTTAGAGTTTAGTGTGCGGCGTGTGGGTTTACTAAAATAGCCTCCGAATTTGCCGCTCATTTTACGCCTGCTTCCCCCCTCACTCGCATCGCATCGCATCGCATCGCATCCACAACCCAACCTTCATCCGCCTTACTTTCTTACGTTGCTGTCAAATCTTTCTTTCTTTCTACCTATCTTTTCCTTTTTCTAATCTAACCAACCTTTTATTCTTGCCTTGTTTCCTTGGTTGTATCGACTGGCCGCAATAAAATTCGAGTAAATTTTGATCTTTGAAGCTCCACGCATTAGTTACATTTATCTCTAAAATTTAAAAATTAATTTATTAGCTCCTAAAATTATTCAACATGAATCATATTAGTCCCTAATTCTATTTTTATTAATATAATGCCATATTTTGGTCGATGTATTATATTAAGTGATATGATGATATTTTCTGTGACTTTCGAGGTGGCATAAATTGAAAAATAAATTTAAA
The DNA here is from genome assembly GCA_031439585.1 of Pterocarpus macrocarpus. Taxonomy (NCBI): domain Eukaryota; kingdom Viridiplantae; phylum Streptophyta; class Magnoliopsida; order Fabales; family Fabaceae; genus Pterocarpus; species Pterocarpus macrocarpus. The sequence goes on along the minus strand of CM062520.1, from coordinate 73,025,196 downwards.
TTAATTTCTAAAATTTTTTAAAATATGTCAAGAAAAACTATGTCAATCAAGTGAGATAGTTACAAAAATATTATTTTAATAAACTAATTTAAAGATATTTTTCATTATTAATATCTCAGAGGTCACATAAAATATCACTATATTGCTTAATATGATATATCAATGAAAATGTGATGAAACGATAAATAGAAATGAAGATAGACACTAACATAACTCACATTTTAAAACTTTGGGGGATTAAATTGAGCATTTACTCAATAAAATTCCACACTATATTAAAGTCCAATTGACTTGAACTCTTTGTGAAATAATTTTTGAAATAATTAAAGTTGAAATAATAAATTTTAGGAGAATTAAAGTTGAGAGAATTGATTTGTATGTCAAAATGATATTTTAAAAGTAACTTTAAAAGAATTATATTTGTTTTGAAAAAATGAAATAAAATCACTTTTAGAGACAAAATTATCAAAGAGGACATAATATAACTCTAGGATAAATAGGTTATTAGTTTTTTTGACGCAAAGATAATAATAAAATTCCATCTCAAGAGTACTTCTCCTAAAATGAAAAGATAATTCTAAAAGTAATTATCTTAAAAATATTTTTAATTGCCTACCCAAAAAAAATTATAAAAAAAATACAAACAAGTTTGGTGGTGGCAAAATTAATTTTCGGATGAGTAAAAACAAATTTGGTGATGGCAAAATGTAAACCAAACATACACTTATACAACAATTTGTGTGTTTTTAGTGTTGATATGCACTCGTTCAAATTAAGAACATGATAAGTATGGAAAGAACTAATTGTGTGATCAATTGGAGTGATTTGGGGTGGAAGAAAAGGAAAGGGATGGGAAAGAGCCTAATTTCCATTATTTGATTGGGATAAAAATGTGAGAAGGAGATATTAAGCAATGTTCTTCCTTCTGTGAGTCCTGTGTGAATAGTATAAAAATTTTTCCCCCTTACCAAGCGAGAAAGGGGGGTGCATTTTTTGTTTTTTCATTTTTGCCCTCCTGATCTGCATGAGAGAGACGATCGATGAGATGATGATGATAGGAGTGGGCTAGGGTGTGCAATACCATTGAAGATGTTGCATGGTTCTTCTCCTCTTTTATCTTTTTTTTTTTTCAAATCAATGTTTCTAAAAATTTTATTTAAATAATTTTAATTCCTCTATCACTATATTATTAAAAATAAATACAAAAAATATCCAAAGTATAAGTTATGTAAAATTTTAAAATTTCTTGATTACTAGTATTTTATTTTAAACAAATATTTTATTTTAAATAGGGTATTAAATAATAGCTAAATAATATTTTTGATATTATTCAATTGATAAAATGAATTTTTAAATAATATTTTTGAAATATTAGATTAACTAAAAATATTAGTTTTATTTTAAATAATTTATTGTTATTAATATTAGTTTGATATAATATGTTGATATTATTTTAAATTGTTCAATTAAAAATAGTGAAATTTTTTATTTGATATTTATTAATATAGTTGAAATACCTTTCTTAACAACATAAGGGTAAAATTATCACTTGTCAGTATTATCCATTTCTTTTCTTTCACTTTTCCATATAAATAAATAAAAGAAAGTCATTTCCCTCTCATTTTCTTTTCATCCAAATATATCTATACAAAAATACAAATTCATTCTATTTATTTCTACTCAACTTCTTTCCTCTCAACTTCCTTTCTTCTAATTTCTTTCCTCCATCCAAACACACCCAAATGGATCAATGAATATAAACTTTTGCTACTAAGTTTAGAGAATTGTTAATGAATACCCCCCAAAAAAAACCAAATTTAGTGTTTTTGAATTTTAATGTATTAAATATTTTATATTTTATATAATATTTTTCATTTTAATTTCTTACTAAGTACTTTATAGCGAAATTCATATACATAGTAACATGCAAAGCATATTTTATGAATAACAAAGGAGAAAAAACTCGACTCTCTTGAATATTTTCAAAGTAGTGTTATGTTTTGACATTATAATGGGATATTGAATATATATGACATCACCCTCAGATTAATATATAATACATTGATCTTATTTCAACACACACATATTTTAATACTCACACACTCTTACATTAACATACGATTTTTATGCAATGTCTATTTTTCATTAGTTTAAAAAATATTATTATATTTTAATATGGATTGAAAGTCTTGTGGATTCACCATAAGGTAGGGACAAACGTGCTAAAAACTAAAAAAAAAAAAGATTTATTTAACTATACCTAGGTGATATGAAATGCATATTAGTTTTAAGATTGCTTGAGTTAAATTTATTATATAAATCTCAATTATTAGGTGTTTCCAGATTAGTTTGGCTTAAGTTTAGCTTAAACGATGCCAATACTTTGATTAGGCTAATATATTAGATTTAAACAATAATGCATTTAGATTGCATAATTTATATAGGATTTAATTTTGATGCTTTATTATTATAATTTTTTTTATACAATTAACAAATCATGTATTACCACATTAACAAAAATATTTTATTTTTACAATCACTATCTTGAATGAAAGTATAAAACTCTACACATTAATAATATATTAAAATTAATTTGATTTATACAATGATAGCTTTGGCAACCCAAAATTTATATAAAGAAAAAAAAATTTGGCCACCTAAAACTCCTTCTTGGACATGAAATTAGGCATGTTGTGAACATAACTTCACCACATTTAATTAATTTATAGAGACATTCTTATTTACTTTTAAAATAAGAAAAAAAATTATTCTGTTTTATTTGTCAATTGATATTCCAATTTTGTGGGTCACTCTTACTACAATTTTAATGAAATAACTGAATTTTTGAATTTTAAATGGAATAAATAATTTTTTTTTCCTCTATGAGCATTTTAAAATCTCAGTTAACTTACACTGCATGTTTTCTAGACGTTATTTATTTGATTTTCCTATTCTTAATTAATTAATTAATTATTACTTGAATTGTAATATGTATATATATGTTTTAGAGTAATGCTACATAGCCAGAATGATGTAACTAGAATTTTTGTTAGAAATTATGATGGTGGTTGAATGATATAAAATAGTGGAACCCATCTACTCATCCAAAGATTAGTAATAATATCATATCAATCTGACACTAAAATTTTGGCAAAAATTGTGAATGTCTAGCATTTTCCTATATTTTATGGCTTTGTTTCTTGAGTCTTGACATCTCACATATCTTTTCGCATTGGAATATTCAATAAATCATAAAAAAGAAAGAAAGAAATACGTGGAACCTGTACATTTGTGTCTCTTGAACAATTCTAACTCACACATATGGTAACAAAACTCTCATTTCACCGGTTTTAGTGTACCATGGCACCATGAACGTCCCAGCTCAACGAAACACGAGATGATGGCGTGTGTTCCCAAGCCAAAGTCGTCTCGTCCTTGAACAGTCATCGCTCATCATACAACACACACATACTATAGTACTATATATGGCATCCACATCATGTAATGATCCCTGGGGGTGGTTTTCGTAGATATAGTATGCACAACTCATGCAGGATATTATTGGTTTATGCACAATTCAATTGTATGCGTTGATTAGATTAGATTAGATTAGATGCGGCAATTTAAGAGTCTATGAGTTGATCATCATAACGATGAATGAAAATGAACGGTAAATATTAACACAGTTGGAAAGAGAAATAAATTAAAAAATGAAAAAGAGTTTATTTAGGCCACACGCTGACATTTGGTCCCTAGCTAATTGAGGTCGCTCTTGCGCAGAGTCAATGTGAATGATTCATGTACGGAAGAGACAAAAACATGATTGAGTGGATGCAGGAGCTTTGAAGTCACGCACATAATCTCAGACACTTAGTGGTCATTCAATTTATCATCATGGAGCAATTTTACCACATATATACGGAGAGATTAAAAATTTCGAAGTTGTAGTTGAGTCCTCTCTCGGTCATGGTTGTGATCTTATGGACCAAAACTATTCGCAGATACTAATGACGGTGGAAGGGAGAAAAAAATGCGAAACATGAGACTGGTTTATATTTATGTTACTGGAGGAAATGGCGGTTGATACCAGACATTAGTAAAAAGGACATGGATGTGGACGTTTGAGGTGGAGGCTTGGATGAGAAACTGGTTGCGTATAGACTCATGCTAAGAAACCAAACCATGCATGTACCTTATTGCCAATTCAATAGATAGGGGTCTCAACTTGAATATAAGTTTGTCTTACATAAATAATATACTGACTGCTATATGCTTGGATGTATGTTATGCCTAAAGCCCAACAAAACTTTCTTTTTTACCTTGCTACTGACTTACTGCTTCATCGGCCATAAGCATGAGCCGCGCCACTCACAGTATGAATTTCTCCTCATGTAACATAGTTTTATGGATGTACATATGGTAATGGGATCCCTCTAATTTAAATTGGCTACGGAGGAAGATATGTTTAATTTAGTTATACTTATTGGAAAGTCCCAAAATCATGGTTTAAGCAAAGACTTATCTCTTATAACTTTTGTTTAAACCATGATTTTAGAGTTCTAAAAACTAAAGCAAACATGTTATAGGTTTGATGAACTTAAAATCCAAGTGTCAAAGACATAATAAAAGCATTTAAAACTCCGGTGATAAAAATGAAAAGGACAAAAAGGGTTAAAAACCCCAAGAGAACTTTTTGGAGATTAAACTAACTTCCTTGCATGGAATTCAGCTTGCCCAAAGGTGAAAGTTTTTATGGAAAAATGGATTATTTAATATAAATTTTCACGCAACAATACCACCTGAAGATATATATATATATATATATATATATATATATATATATATATATATATATATATATATATATATATGGATGTGCAATCCTATGGAGATTTATTATGATTATCTCTCTCTTTATATGAAAAAAAAACTTATTTTATTTGTACGCTTTTGTAAAAGTTAGGGTTGTGATGACCTGATATTTTTTACCTCTAATATATTATTTTATATGTAATTTCAGACGTGATATATTTCCATGTTATATAACTCAACTCATTATGTTATTCGTTTAAATGTATAATTTTTCCCACGGAAGCTCATTTATACTTTACCAAGCTTGTGTGGCGTTTGGGAAGCATTTAGATTGAAAAAATCATCTTTTATCGTCAAAGTAATTGTTTTAGAAACCACGAAAAGTATTTAATTTTTATTTTAAATATTCTTTAAAGTGTTTTATTAAAAAAATTAAGAATAATACTATATAGTCATAATTATTTCAGAATTTACTAAAACACAAAAATAGTGGTTAAATAAGTTAAACTAATAGGATTACTCGGCTATTCAAAAATTGGAAAAATGTCAAATCGTTTTGAAAAGTTTGCTGGCAGCAAAGTTGCAGATATGTAGTGCGTGTAAAATTCTGTTTTAGATAAAATTGATTTTATTAAAATTATTTTAGTTAAAATTAATTTTGAGGTAAAATGATATATATTTGATAATTTTTTAAAAAAATTTTTGATAAAAAGTAAAAGAAATTTTAGTTTTCTCAGAATCAATTTTAAAGATAAAAATTGATTTTGAGAATCAACAACTAATATTATCAAAAAATAATAGAATTAATTATGAAAAATTAGAATCAATTATGGGGATAATGAATATGCTTCCAAACATGTTAGTAGTGTTTTTCAAATTTTAAAAGCATATAATAAATGTAATTAATAAACTTTGCTAGCAGTTACGAAAAAATTTTTGCTAACAAATATATTAAAAAATTAAAATAGATGTTTTAAAACATAAAATATATATTAAATTTTTATTACATATTGTACTTTATTTTTTAATACTTATCATTTCTAGAATACACTTTTTTTTTGGGTCATGAAAACAATTTTTTTTTTTTCTGGGGTCGTGAAAGACACATTGTTTTGGTTGACGATAATTTTCTTTAGATTCCGATTACAGGAGTGGACCAATGTCTGCAGAAATCAGAGCTGCAGGCCCGGCCCAACTGTGTGAGAAGAGAACCGTTAGGGGCAATTTCGCAATTTTCTTGGATCGTGTAAGGTAGCCAATGGAGGAGTGGACTGAGGAGGCGCCGAAATTGCAGTTTGCAGAGTGTTGCACATTGGCCACAATAAGACCACTGACATCACCGCTCCAAGCGCAGCCCAAAGCATTATACCAAAGGGCAAATCGGTCCAATAAACTGCGTCCCCACAAATTCAAATTTTGGATCGTTGGTATGTACTGTCTTGGTCGTTACACAGTACACGCTTATGTATGCCAATATGCCATAGAGTCGAGGTCCCGTCGCGAAAAGACAAACACACTCACAAAACCCCAAGTTAATTAATTTCTATTAGATAAGTAAATTTCTATTTTATATTATTATAATAAATTATTATTATTATTTAATTGTCTAAAATATACGGGAACCGAACGCTCTACTCAAGGTCAAGGGTGGTGTGGCAACCTTCCTTCCACTTCATGAAGCTAAACGCATAAAATTATATATATTTTATTTTAAATTAAATAATGAGGCGATTTGCTATTCAAATCTAAAATCCCTCTTGGCCGGCTAGACTAGCTAGTAGCTACAGTGCATTTCTTTCACGGGTCCGATTCGGAGCTCCGTAACCGGCAATAGGTGGTGGTGGTGGTGGTGGTGATGATGGTGATGATGATGATGATGGAGGAGGAAGACGATATGGAGATAGAGAATCACGTGTTCGTCGCACACGAAATCGACCTCGGTTACGAGTTTGATGCAGCTCGGTTCTTCGATTTCACGGCGGAAGAAACTCCCGCTCAAGCTCGCCGGGCCGAGCTTTGGTTTGACACCGCCGCCAGCTACCCTCCTTCTCGTCAGCTTCACCATGCTTTTTCTTTCCGTTCCTCATAGAATGCACCTTGTTTAGCTCAATGATTGTTATGTTATGCTCTCTCTGTGTTTCAGCTTTTGTGGCAAAGCTAGTGCTGAGAGAGGACGATGTTAGCGCCTTTTCTCTGGAATGCATCAATGATGGTATTATGCGTCTGTCATTTTACTTTATGCAATGTTATGTTGTTCTCTTGAAAACAGTGTTGAACTCAACTTGCTCTATTGTGTATTCATGTAATACTATTTGCTCAGTGATGAGGTCATGTAATCTGGTTTCTACTTGGTAGGTTCGAAAGCTGTGGGTGGAGTTCTACAAGATGCTGCTGCTATGCAAATGCAACCGTTACAAGTAACTAGTACAGGTAATCAATCTGATACCATGGATGATCATAGATCAGGACGCTGTTATCAGAAATTTGTTGGTGACATTGTGGCTTGCTGTGATTCTTCCCAAACATCAAATTGCACCACTACAACTTTGGCTTCATCTGTTTCTTTCTTTAAACCCTATTTATGATCCCTGGTGCTCATACTGCTGTTTGATTTCTGAGCGTTATTTATGTTGAAGTTAATCCTTGAGCGACAGTAATTTTTCTGTGAACTGTAGTGTGTATGTGTGTGCGTGTGTTTTTCTTTTTTTAATAAATTCATCTGATTCTGTTTTGGTTATTGTAGCATTGTGTTTGCAATTTTCTCTCTCGTGCTCTCTTTCTCTGTCTCTTTCCTTTTTCCCTCCATTTCAACATTTTTTTCCCCTCTCTTCACTTGACATATATTTATGTCTCTTTCCAGGAATGACCTTTTCCAGTAAGACAATCAGTGACAGTTTGAATTCCAAGGCTCAATCTGCTGTGAGGAAGGGTTCAACACTAATGAAACCTACAGCTAGTCAGTTGGCCAAGCAAAATCGTGCCCTTCAAAATGCCGCTTTAAGGTAATTTTCAAACTAACTTCTACTTTTTCATAGTTAAGGAGGCATGTACTATTATTAGGGGAAAAACAAACAGTTAAGTAACACTATTAGTTGGCAAGGTTTTTGAAATGTACCATCTCACTGCATTTCACCACAAGATTTCTGTTTTCTCAACATGATACATTATTTTCGATGCAGCCTTGGTGATTACTCTGTTCTTTATGAAGTCACGAATTCTTAATAAGTCAGGCTGCAGGACTATTTACTATATATGCCCTAGTTTTTCTCTTTGATGCTGTGATGCTAACTATCTAGCTCTCTAATCCATGGATGCCAAAAAACTGCATTTCCTATTTTCCTTATATTATCTACAACTCTTCCATTGTCTCAGGTTTCAGAAGTCAGCTCAGAACAAGGAAATGAATTTTTCTACCTCTTCTGGGGTAGAAACTCAAGCTTCAAAGCGGCAGAAATTAGAGGACGGTCTCTTGCGCAAGGTCTGTAAATTATTCTATTCTTCTTCTTCTGATTATCTAATAAATGAAAAAGTGGATGTTATATTTGTCTGATTGAAACACTTGGATATATGCCAGAAATTGATCTTAAAATTGAACAGTTACTGCTGTAAAAATTTGTGCAATTCCTAGTAAGTTGCAGATAATTAATCTTGTATTGTATTTTTATGTATCAGAAATACTCTAAGAAAGTTATGAGAGCTTAGTTGATACTTTCAAGGAGTAACATTTTAATAGGTTGTTGATTTATTAGAATTAAATTTGGCCCCCATGTTTGGATGGTAGCACAGAAGTATTTGAACGATGAACTGGGAATTAAATGTGGCTTAACTACTGTCGGGAGTTCCTTTTTTTTAGAAAGGGCATTTGAAATGCTTACCATATCTATCTCTATGGCAGGTTGATGATGTGATGCAGCAAACTCATTTTGTCCATAAGGCACCAAAGAAGGTATGAAACTATAAATCCTAACGCAGAATTCTTGCATCCTCCCTTCATTAAAAATTGATTGTGTAAGTTGCTAAATACCTTCTTCATATGACTTACATGGTGCTCATATTGTGTCCCAAATATGTTTTTTTCCCCACTTCTTGTTATTCATTATTTTCTTTACCTATTTGAGTTTGTAAGAAAGAGACATAAAAATTCTATCCTTATTGTTTTCCTGTTACGACGCTGTTGTTATGAGTGGAAATTTATTAAATAATGGTTAAGGACTAAGGAGACATCTTCTATTAAGCATCTAAATTACAAATTGGAATAGCGAGAGCAGTTAAAGTCCTTTGGGCAAAGAGTCTTATTTCTGGAGGGACAGGAAAGAGGTCCACCTGATGGTGCTCTGTAAATTTGTGTATTCTTGCAGGTTGTAACTGCTGAACAAAACTCAAGGCACACCAAGCTAAAGATTACTATTCCTAGGGAGCCTGATCTTGAAACAGCTCACAGGGCACAAAGGATAAGGTTTGTTGTTGCAGTGTTCAGTCCAATTTGCCAACGATGAATTTTCTTCCTCACAAAATTGAAGTCAAGATATTTTATGCGGGTTTTTCAGACCAAAAAATGCTGCAGAGGCAGAATCTATAACAGTGGCTGCCCAAAGATTCAAAGCACGCCCATTAAACAGAAAAGTTGGTACTTGCTGTTGATAGAAGTGATTTTGGTAATCAATTTTCTTTTCCATCCTCTCTTCTAACTATTTCTGCTCATAATCTAGATTCTTAATGCTCCTTTATTGCCACTTCCCAAGAGAAGCACTCCACAGTTGCCAGAATTTCAAGTAAGCTCTTGATACTTGTTTTCTTTGTTCATCCAATTTTATCCCTATTTCATGAATTTTTATAAATGGAAAAGAATTTTACCAGCAAGGCAACAACAAATCTGGAAGATGAGTTTCTTCTGCATTATTTATATTGAAGCTGAGATTTTCCATGTCTTGCTTTCCAGGAATTTCACCTCAAGACGTGGGAGAGGGCCATGCAACACTCGTCTGCTACTTCATCATCTTCACTTCATTGCAATGATTCTGATGAGGTCAATTTAGTTCATACAATTTTAAGTTGTACTGTTCATGTCTCTTTACATGTGTATTGTCATTCAATGTTATACCCCATCTATATGAATTGCAATAGTTATGAAATATCTGAAGCTACTATCTCTTATGATTGACCAGCACTATGTTCCTTCATTTTCTTGTACAAGATAGATATGATTACTCTATGTGAAACTGAGTTTGCTAGTTGCAGGGTTTAAACAAACCTACTGTTGTTTCTGCTCCAGAAAATAGAACCAGGGATTTGAGAAGGTAACAAATGCCATTTTGTTAATCTAACTTGATAATTCGTGAAACAAGGCTAACTTCAAAGTACTCTCTTTGCATAGGCCATCTGCCATGAGTGCTCAAAAGCATGATGGATTGGATTTTGCACATAATTTTAAAGCTCGCCCTATTAATAAGAAGGTAATGAGACATTTGTAATAAATTTGGGAAGTATGAACATGAATTATGAAAACATGAATTATATTACTAGGGTATTTTCTAACTTTAACCAAGTATATCCAATTAAAATAGTTTATACAATCTGTAGACTCTAGTGAAAACATATGACCAAATTTTCATGATCAATAAGGGGTTTTTATCATAAAACATTCTTAGAAATATCCTTCTTACAAGCACAACATTCAATCTTTAGATATATTACCATCAAGCTGATTTAATTTTGAAAATTATTCATATAATCATATTCAGGGCAAATTAACTTGAATATCATGTAGAAAAACAGTTATTGTGGTATACTACTGTAGTCTTTGATGAAAAGATGAACAGTTTGATGTAGTTATAAATATTATATAATTGCTATCAGTATCTGGACTTTAGCATTTCTTTGGATTTAAATGCATAATTTAAGATTAAATTTAATAATCAAAGAAGTAATGTATTTCACCAGCCAGGTTTTTTCCCTTAAGTTTGTTTTACTAAAAAGATGTTTTTGATAGAGTCCAAGGGGACTGATCCATGTAGCTAGCCAGTTTTAGTTGCCATGAATTTGCATCTTGAATTGCTGCTTTGTATATAAGTTTTCAGGATCCTATAATATTTTCATTTTCAGTTTTCTTATTTTATATTTGACTTCAAATTTTATTTGTAAAGCACTGCCATAAATAAGTATATGAAATTTTAGGAGATATTTTGTTTTTGTGGCCCAATCTAGAATTATCTTGAAATTATTTAAGAAACATTTCATCAATAGAATCCTATTGTGCTTCTTGAAGCCAAAACAAGTAAAAAATTGTTAATGAAAGTATAATATTTTCTTTTCCTTAATATAAAGGAATTGTAATTATGCATGGAAATTGTTTGACCTTTGATTGGAAAGATGTCACAAAGAAAGTGGAAGCTCAGATGAATTTCCATTAGAACTTTTCATTTTCCTTGTGTTGTCTGCATCTAGTAGGTTCTACCTTGCTTTCCCCTCTTCTTTGTTTGAACTGTTGTACTAGCAACCCTATAATGCCTTTGCAGATACTTTCAAGTAAAGGAGATATTGGTGTTTTCCGGAATAGAAAGCAGGAACCAACGGTGCCAACAGTGAGTTGGTTCATCTGTTTTTCACCCCTTAATATATTTTCAGATAGAAAAATATAATGATATCACATCTTGCTTCAATTAATACAGGAATTTAATTTCCAAACAGAAAAGAGGGTTCAGCCTAACCCTCCAATTGAACTCTTCAGCAAGGTGAATTCATGCTAATCTCTTTCTTGGACCGTCCTTGTTTTCTTCTTTTCTGCAATTTCTTGAATTCACTTGAGCTATATTGCATTACATATTCTTCACTTCATCAGTGGTGTTATTTTTGATAAAGATATTTAATTCCTATAATTCTTATTTGTTCTCTTTTGTTGAGACAATAGCTGTCCCTAACATCTGAAGTCAAATCAAATAATGGATCTCAGATGAAACCGCCACAGCATTCCAAGGTGTTCACAAAGGTTTCCCTTCTACAATTTTGAATGAATGTGATGATCTTGATTATTTTTCATTTGTTTTAGTACCGTTTTAGTACCATACTGAGTTGTTTGTTTCTGACTTTCTGGCTGCAAGGATTCAAAAGAAAATATAGGAAGTGCTTTTCATCTAAATCGAAAGGTAATAATAATAGGACTTTCTGAATAACATATGACCTGTATTGAGCCTATGGTTTTCATATCGGTTTCTTTTATGTCCTTTAATTTTGAATGCTACTCTATCCTTTGCTGATACATCATAAACATTAAATATTCATCTTCTAGCTGACACAAATGATGTAGGAAAAGCCTTTAATCTTTGGGGGAAACCAAATTCATAGTGGGAGTGATAGTTGCATCAGTGAAGTAGGTTCTCTGTTGACTGCAAGGAGGTATCCATAGTTCACACTACTCTCGTTCATGTTTGGTAAATTTGATTGATTATGTCTTCTGCCCTCTAACTGAAACGTTCCAGGAGTTTGGGAATTCGGTGACAACCAAAGAGGGCCAATGTGCAGCAAGCTTTTGTTATCAGCATCTCAATTTTCGCTGTCAAGTTGTAGTTTGACAGGGACATAGCTAAATCTCACAGGCGTGTAGCAACTCTTCTCAGATGATATCACAATAGGTGGTTCTTTTACTGTAGCACAGAATCTTAGAAAATCACTTTGTTAGAACAGAAGTTAGCATATTAAATGCCTAACTGCATCAGTTGTATCTTGTACAACCGCTCCTAGATCACAATCCAATAATAAAATCGTTAAAAGGCAAGTGTATTATAGCCCTGAAGCATGTCTTCTGCTTTTTACAGCATTAATACATGTAATATCCTTTTATTCGCTTTTTTATTGCATATAATATGTGTATCAGTGACAGTGAGAATAAGATGGCTGTTGTTCAGTCCCTTTTCTTGACACCAAAATAAGAACAAAAGGAACAGTAAACGGATCAATTAAATATTATTCTTATATAACTGATTAAAAGATTGATCAGGCAGCTGAATATACTACATAGCTCCCAATTATCAAATCTAAATATCTGGGCTAATCTGAATCCTTTTGTACACGGACTACCCCTTCATATATAGCTTTCTTGAGTATGGGTTTCTTCAAAACGATGAAATTAGTGACTCATACCACATCACGTTCAGAAATGGAATGGGTTACGACCCATCCTACGGCATGACTTGTATTATCTGTGCATTGGTTGCCGTGTCGATCAGTGCAGCAAGAACTTCACTGCTTCCTTCCAACCCACTCCTGGAAGTTAAGATTGCCCCTAGAGAGCCACTGGCCATAGATTTTGGGTTCCAGGAGGAAGTAGGGTGCCATGAGAGCGCACCAAATGGCAGCATAGAGTTTCCAGGGTGTGTTTTGAAGGTGCACCGTTGGCTAGAAACATGCAGACATGAGACAACCCAGGGGCGAAAAAGTTGATTCTAACGGGATTGAAATACTCTCTTTTCACTGCTTCAAAGTAGAATATGCACTTGAAAACGTAGGTGAAGGCGACAGAGATTAACACAGCTACTATGGCCAACAACCACAGGCCAAACTGCCAAAGTTAATAGCTGGGGTGAGATGGAGAAATCTGGTTGCAGGGCTTTTTGCCAGTGCCCGCCACAACAGAACACCGCTTGGCTGCTTTAGGCCAAGACAGATACCGAAGCATACGATAGGAAACCGAAGAAGAAAGGGCCACCTCTCATCTTTTGGGAGAAGAATGTCCTCAGAATCTTTTGTCAAGGACACCTGACATTGATCAAGCAACTTTCACATGCTTAAAGATTTCGAGTTTCAAAATATTAAACCTATCATATGCCTTATAGTTTAAGGACTTGGGAGAGATGATTGATGATTCAGGACACAATATATGCTAAGTGAAGTTGAAGATATAAGGGTCATGTCTCACACTGACTTGGTCTAACTCGTGTCTCCTAAGTATCTACCAGCGGGAACTATTGTGTTAGCAGACTCATCAGTGTCCTCTTCTGGTAAGACTTCATCATGTATATCCACGAAGAGTTTGGAGAGAACTTAGAGTTGTCGGTTTGTAGTCCATTGTTTTAGTGATAGATAATGCTAAGAAAAACAAGCTAAATTGGAAGTCTTAAGTAAGGTTCTTATTATGCATGGACCACGCTAAGGTGGTTTCATTTCCATATACATGCGTAATGGGAGGGACGCCTCACGGGTAGAGAGAAGAGAAGTAGCGATGGAGATGGCTGTTTGGCAGGTATAACTGAACTGAAGTGAAGCCACTGCTTTGTAAGTAAGACAAGTGGGTTAAGGGATGGAGGACATCCCGTGAGTGAAGGTCTTTGGATTATGTGGCTTTGGATTCCTTGGTCTGGTTAGGCAATATGTTATACAAATAACATTAATCTTTTAAAAGTCAAGTACAAAATGTTGGCCCAATTGCGTTTTGGTCTCTTCTGACTTTCCGGTATGCGCCCAACATTGATGTATCGAGGGTCATAAAATCTTCATGGACAAGACATCATCTTCTTCAGACCCAAAAAATTAATAATAATAATAATAATAAATAATTAAGACATCATCTACTAACCATTTATAAACAATAAAAAGAAAAGCCTTCATCATTTCCTCTGTTCAATTTTAATTAATTGTTATATTAGTTTTTGTTGTGTAAAATTTTGTATTTTAAAAAACTGTAAGACGTGAAACAAATAATTTCCGTGAAAAGCATATTTAAAATTAATTTTGAATATATAAAAATAAATTAAAATGATTTAAAATTAATTCGTGAGCATAATATTCGTAGTAAATTAAAAGCAAGGGATTTTTATCACCCCAAAGATGAGTTCACAAAAGTATTTGTTACTATTTCAAACACCGAACATTGTCCAAGGTCTAAACATATTAAATCAAGTTAACATGTCCATGTCGGAACTAAAAATAAATTGATAAATTTCCACTTATTAATCGAGTCACATAATCTTTGGTCACTTTCTTCTATCCAACATATTACTATATTAGCTTAGCTTTTCAACTTGGTCATTCTCTTGGTGGAAACTTAACAACCCAAGTTTTTAAATTTAAAAGTTGCTGAAACGAGAAAGATACAATCCAACCATAACCCCGCAGCTTGACGTAGATTGCGTGCTACCAGGTCAAATTCCAGGAGAACAGGCCGAACGTACAGAAGCAACGTCAATGTTCAATGTTTTGGATAATAAATAATGTTGAACTATGAGCCACCTTGAAACTCAAACCAGTGTTGGAGCACTGGTGATTTGAGATTGTAAAAACTGTTTGGTCATAGGTTTTATGGTAGTCTTTGCAGAAATTAAACTCATCAATTAATTTAGCAGACGATCACTTACCAAGATTTGATTTTAGAAGCGTCCTGACTCAAGAAAGGTTAAAAGAAAAAGAACAGAAATGAAGTTAGGTCAAACATGAATTGCACAATCTAGTAAAATTTATGCATTGTAGAACGAGTAAACGACTAGCTTGGCCCTAAAAAATCTCACGGAAGTAGAAGCATGCCTTAAATAGCAGACGGAAACATTCCAGAGTATGTTTTGGCTTTCAGTGCCATATCCAATTGACATGTACTTCTTTTCGATGCTCACCAAATTCCATCACACGTTTTGGTGGGAAATCCCATCACAAGTTAATACAATTGCAAAGAATGAATCTAGCAACGGCATCAGCTATTAAACCTTGCCACCACAACCGAACCAACCAATGTACATATTTATTCAGCACAAGAAGACCAAGAATTTATTCCTTGTTCAAATACCAAATGTCAATTCCACCTCCATGTTTAAGGTTTTCAATTGAACGTATGTCACAAATTTCAGTATTGCTAAAACCACTTTAAACTGAACCACCGTTTCAATTCAACTAAGCAATTTACTACTTAACTACATTTTTTTTTTACTTTTGGTTTACTACTGAACTGCATTTATATGTTAAAAAAATGGATCCTCACCAATAGTTCTTTAAACAGAGATATAAGATTCACCTAAGCACTTAAAGGCTTTGTCCTACAAGCCAGAAACCACTCACGAATCTTGCCTATGTCCTATGGCTTTTTGTCCGATAGTAATTCATTCACAACTACTGAACTTAAAATATCACCTTCCAGTTCCAAAAGTTTCTTCCACTGATCATTTGTGGTATGCAGAATCTTGATCAATAACCTGAACAACTACCAAGCTATTTTCTAGGACTGATATCAAACTTCTTCTCTCAGCTTCATAATTGTTTTTAAAATAATATATTTCGAACTGCACATCAATGAGGAACAACCCCAGCAAAAATAATAGAAAGTAGACGTATAAGACATGATAATGGCATGAATTGCTATGAAATGCAAAACAAGGCAAAAAGGAAAAATATAATTCCTCAACAAAGACACAGGCATACAGACACAAACCCCATGTTTGTACTCTTAATATCAGTTACTTGACTATCAATGGAGGTAGGCAAACAGAGAAAAATATTAACTCAGCTAACAATATAAATGCAAAGCTCCAAATCGCATAATAGCAGATGATCAAGAACATAATCGAAACAATATATATGTGATTGACAAAGAGAAGTGAAGGAGAATTTTCCTCCCTCACCAAATAAAAGTTTTTCATCTTTGAATCGTTTATCTATGTTGCCAAACGGCAGCAAATTTATATAAGGTTACACACAGGGGCAAGAGAGAAGACACATTATAGCGCAACCATAAAGACAAAAATAGCATAACCCTTTGGCTTGCCCCCCCTTCCTATACAGTCCACTTGCCATGATTTGATCCAAATCCAATTTCTTTATACAGAAATCTAATCAAATCAAAGGTAAATTGTACCATATTAAAAAAAGAAAAAAAAATTGGATAAAAATTACCCGCACCATGTTTATGGAAATAAAAGGAAAAGAATGTGGAGAATTTATCTTCATTCTTCAATGAGGTGTAACTTTGGATCTCTTCTTTGCCTCGCTGTAGAGCACCACACCCATGATCGTAACCGCGAATCCCGTCATGCCCATCACTGTTACAGGATTCCTGAATATCAAAACCGACACCACAGCTGCCACAGCTGCCTTGGCATTTCCCAACACCTGCAAGGTCAACGCGCTGGTGTGTTTGGTCACCAAGAAATTCGTCAGGTTCACCAAATAAGCCACCGTCGCGTTCCCAGCCAGCAAGAAAACGATCAACCTGTCCCCCCTCGCCTTCTCAAGCGTAATGGCCGCCACATTCCCTTCGATATAGAGAGTGAAAGGAAGCAATATAAGCGCCGCCATTGGAGCCATGTAGAGAAGCAAGTTCATAGAGTTAAGCTTCTCCGACTCAGAGGTCAACAATAGCCCCTGAACCACGGACTTCAAGGCACGACCAGCAGTGGAACCAACACAAACCAAGAACCCAAAAAGATGAAACAGAGGCTCACTATTGCTTGCAAGAACAATCCCAAAAACCACAGGCAACAATGCCAAATAAACCTCGCCAGATTCCTTCTTGCAAGTGATCAAGAAAGCGAAGATTGCAGTGAAGAACGGCGTAGTGGCTCCAATGGCTTGGTTGAAAGACACGGGTAGGTACCTCAACGAAGTGTTGCCGCAAACGACGGAGAAGCAGAAGATGGCGCTGAGAGCGAAGATCTTGAGGAGCTGCTTCTTGGAGTGGATGTGCTGCAAAGGAACGAGCTCGAGGAAGTTGATGGCGCCATAGCTGTATGCGGCGCAGGACAACATGTGGAGCATTGTGAGGAAGATGGGGTAGCGGTAACCGTAGAAGCTGAGGAGGTACTTGTTGAGGAGGAGGACACCGATGTTGGAAAAGTACCATGATGCGATGATGAGTGCTGTGAGGATGTTGGGGGGGAGAGAGTGGGAACCGAAGAAGAAGTGGGTGGCGTTGCTGTTGTTGCGTTCATCTGCCGTTGGGGTGGTCGGAATGTGGAGGACTGAGTCGTTGGTTGTCGTGTCCAGCAACCTGGGATTGCTCATTCTCCGGGTAGTCCATGTCTGTGCCTCCACCATGGCAACAGGGGCAGGATGGGGATTTCAAAGGCCCCCGACTTTCTCTCTCTACGGGGGTGATGGGTGTGCTGTGCCTAGAGAGAGAAAGGGTGGGTTGTGCTGCGTCTCTGCTGAGATCTGGAGATGGAGGAGGAGAAGACGGAGGGTTGTGTGTGGCGACAGTGATATAAATGATGGGCATCTGATCGCACGGTCAGAATTCAGATTTGTGGTGATGGAGGGTTTGTGGTCGTTGGATGAGAGTGGGGCCCTTGGAGGGAATAAAACATGAACTTTGGACAATTGGCTTTTGGAAAACAGGGTTCAGACCTCAGCCAGCCACTACCACCGATCCAAATTGAGGCAGAGAAGAGTGTCGGTGTTCATCGCCATCCTTAACAAAATGATTTTTTTTTTTTTTAACAAAAAATGACATAGGATTGTTGAATTAAATCTAATTCAGTTGATCTAGGCTCAGATATTAAAGATTTAATTATGATATTTAATTTTTTTGATAATTTTATGATATTAATGTTGAAACCTTAATCTTTGTTCCTTTCCCTTGCTCATGTACTTGCACAACTCTTAAGTAACAAAAATGAAAATCAACAACAGTTTGGTACGAGTGACCTTTGACTCTTGTTGTTGCCAATCCAAAAGCGAGATAACCTCTAATCTAAGTTTTAGGCATCACCCTCTCGCTTTCTTTCCACATGCTATGTATTTTTGTCTGAATTCTTGGCTTCCAAACAAATATGGACTCGGTTGCGTAATGAATTTTATAGAAGTTTATTGACTAAAATGTTTTACAATAAATATTTAAATTTAATAAGTATAATAATCATTTGATTCATGTATAATAATCATTTGATAAGTCGTTTAAATATTTTTAAAAACATAAATATTGAAATAACCTCATAACTCTGTATGTCATTACCATGCTGACGACAAGTCTAAATAAAATTAAATGCATAGTATCTCACACGTCAAAATGAATTTTATTTGTTGGGACATGCTAGGCTATGTTTGAGTAACTGAGTGCCAGCCTGGATAACTAATTCAGTTGTAACCAGTTAGATTATATTTATGTTTAGTTAGATGAACCTAAACACTCCTATTGTATCTATTCCTAAGTATAAATAGATGAGCTCTATGTAATTCATCATAATCAGAATACAATCATAATATTCAATTCACATACGTCTACTTTCTCTCTCTCACTTTACCTTTCCTCAGTTTGTAATTTCATTCAACATGGTATCAAAAGCTCCAAATATTCCAGCGGGAGGATCTCAAGGTTCCACCATCGGCACTTCTGCTCCAGATTCTCAGGCGCCGCCGCATGTCTTTCCATTGCAGAGTGTTTCGCAACCGACTGCGACTCCTCTGGGCCTCATGACCTTCAATCATCATCTTCAACTGAAGCTTGATGGCACCAATTTTCTACTTTGGGAATAGCAAGCCCTAGCCATGATATATGACCACCGTCTCGAGAAATTTCTCGATCGCTCAACTTCGGTTCCTCAGTTCTCGTCATCAGACGATGAGCGCAACCAAATCCTCTTCAATGGCAACAACAAGATCAATTGCTTGTCTCATGGCTTCTCAGCTCATTCTCGGAGTCGTTTCTTACTCACGTTGTTGGTTGCAAGCGAGAGCTTGGCAAATTTGGGCGAAGATCCAGGTATATGTGGCCTTCATGACTCGAGCCAGAGCATTTCAGCTGAAGACAGAGCTTCGCAACACTTCGAAAGGTACCAGATCTATTTATGAGTATCTACTCCGCATTAAGGCTATTGTTGATCAACTTATCTCGATTGGACATCCAATCTCTGAGCTTGAGCACCTAGAAATGATTCATGAAGGTTTACCTGCTGAATATAATGCGTTTGTGGCTTCGCTTTTGTCTCGGATTGATCCCTATCCTGTCTCTGAATTAGAAGCTCTGCTCATCGCTCTTGAATCTAGAGTTGAGAAGCAAGCTGGAACCACACCTACAGATCTACTTCATCAAGCGAATTTGGTGAATAAATCTTTAGATTTTGACACTGGTAATGTGTAGAACAATGGTACTCAGCCATAGGCCTTTCAGATGACTCGCGGAGGTGGCAGAGGCCGTGGCTATGGCCGTGGAGGTCGATCTCGAGGCCGTGGTGGTTGTTCCTATGGCAGAGCATCAATTACTTGCCAGATTTGTCTCAAGCTAGGTCACTCATCCTATACTTGCTACCATAGGTTTGACCATAATTTTCAACCACCTACACCTCCTCCTACCTCACCTTACACTAATCCATACATGCCTCAACATAATTTTCGTCCACCCACACCTAGTGCTTACCTTGCTGCGATGCTAGCCACACCTAAAACTATTTTGGACTCTAGTTGGTATCCTAACTCTAGAGCCACAAACCATGTTACACCTGAATTTTCCAACCTAATGCATAGCTCTCCTTACAGTGGATCTGACCAGTTACACATTGGCAACGGTCAAGGTTTGTCCATTTCTAATATTGGTTACTCTAAAGTCCTTTCTTCTTCACAAACCTCTCATTATCTATCACTCACTGATCTGTTACACGTACCTTCTATCACCAAAAACTTGTTAAGTGTTAGTTGTCTAGCTAGGGATAATGAAGTCTACTTTGAGTTTTATCCAACCTCTTGTTTTGCTAAATCTTAGGGTTCTAATGAGGTGCTACCGCGGGGGTACCTGGACAAGCATGGATTGTACAAGTTTACTCAATTTCCCCTCAGCCATTTATCCTCGGTGCAAACTTCTCCTAACTCTGTTTCAACTATACCTAGTTCTAGGATTAATAATAATTAGCATAGCTTCAATGCTTATACTGTCTCTAGTTTTAGCAAAACACATCCCATTGTAAATCACACACTTGAAACCACCACACCCACTGTTAATGACACCTTCACACTTTGGCACAATTGTTTAGGCCATGCTTCATCTACAGTAGTTTCTCAAGTATTGAAAATCTATAATATACCTTCTATAAATAAAAGTACCTTTGAATTTTGCAATGCCTGTTGCCTTGGCAAGTCACACTGATTGCCTTCCTTTCCTTCTACTACTGTTTTTACTTCTCCATTAGAGTTAATTTTTACTGATCTCTGGGGTCTAGCCCCTGTAAATTCCTCCAATGGTTTTCGATATTACATAGCTTTTACTGATGCTTATTCCTGTTTCACATGGCTATTTTTCTTGCACAACAAATCTGAAGCTCTTCAAACTTTTAAGTAATTTAAAATAATGATTGAGTTACAATTAGGTCTTTCCATTAAAAGTATTCAATCAGATTGGGGGGTGAATTCAAGTCATTTAGTGCCTTTTTGCATGACAACGGTATAATTCACAAACTAATCTGTCCACACACACATCAGCAAAATGGGGTCATTGAGCGTAGACATCGTCATGTTACTGAAACTGTTTTATCCATGCTTGCTCAAGCCTCCTTATCTCTTAAATTCTGGGATGATGCTTTCTCTTCTACAGTGTTTGTCATTAATCGTTTGCCTACTCCAGTTCTGTCTTCCTTTTCTCCCTATCAAGTTCTTTTTAAGCACCAGCTTGATTACTCCATTCTTAGAGTATTCGGATGCTCCTATTGTCCTTTCCTTCGTCCCTACAACAAGCATAAACTTGACTATAAGTCTGCTGAAGGTGTCTTTCTGGGTTACAGTTCCAAACACAAAGGTTATAAGTGTCTTCATGTAGCTTCCAATAGAATCTATATATCTTGTGATGTTATATTCAATGAACTTTGTTTTCCCTTTTCCTCCTTGTCCCCGCTGTCTACTTCTTCTTCTTCTAGTCATAGTTCATCCCAAATGCATCCCTTGATCGTTATCCAACAGGTTACTAACTCTTCCACTGATCGTATATCCTCTCCATCCAAATCAGCTCCTTTTCCCACTTCCTCTATCTCTAGACCTGAACCCTCTTCATTTTCTCCTAACCTGGCAGTCTCTTCAACCCCACCGCAATCACCTACACCTACTCCCTCACCTATTTCTTTTCTTTCCTCTCCTCCCCCCAACCACCTTCTCATCGGCCTCACCCTTTCCCCACTGTGCATCCCATGCAAACTAGATCAAAATCCGGTATTGTCAAACCAAAAAAACATTTTCCATCAACTTACCTCACCTATACCACACCTGAATCTATTCTTGCAGCCTTTGTTGACCCCCAGTGGCTTGAGGCAATGAAAGATGAGTATAATATTTTCCAAAGGAATAAAACCTGGTCCTTGGTGCCCCTTCCTTCTAGCCGTGTCCCTATAGGTTGTAAATGGGTGTTTAGAGTGAAACAAAACCCAAATGGCACAATCTCTAAGTATAAAGCTCGCCTAGTAGCTAAGGGGTTTCACCAACAAGCTGGATTTGACTATTCTGAAACCTTTTCTCCAGTTGTAAAACCTGCTACAATTCAAGTTATTCTTATCTTAGCGATTTCTAAGGGCTGGCCAATTCGCCAACTTGATGTAAACAATGCTTTTCTTAATAGGCTCCTCCAGGAAGAGGTTTACATGCAACAACCCAAAGGGTTTGAAGCTGCAAACCCCTCTCTAGTTTGCAAGCTTCACAAGGCTTTATACGACTTAAAACAAGTCCCCTGGGCTTGGTTTGAGAGGCTAGCTCACACATTGTTTAAGCTGGGCTTTCATTCTAGCAAGTGTGATCCGTCACTATTTGTTCAATATTCATGTTCCCACTGCATCTATGTTTTGGTCTACGTAGATGACATTCTCATTACTGGTTCAAACTCTGCCTCTTTACAGCAGCTTACCACTCTCTTGGATGTTGATTTTTCTCTAAAAGATTTAGGGCCATTGCATTATTTTTGGGGAATTGAAGTCACTAGACTGCCCAATGGCTCTTTACATCTTTCACAGCAAAAGCACATCAGAGACGTGTTGGCCAAAAGTAAAATGGAGAAAGCCAAAGGTATATCAGCTCCCATGGTTTCTAACTTGAAACTGTCTAAGTCCCCATTTTTCTGATCAACAGCTCTATTGCTCTGTCGTGGGGCCCCTACAGTATGCAACCATTATACATCCTAAAATTTCTTTCAGTGTTAACAAATGCTGTCAATTTATGCAAAAACCAGCTGAGGATCATTGAAAAGCTGTCAAGTGTGTGCTTCATTATTTGGCTAGTACTATTTCTCATGGGCTCCTTCTTTCACCTGCCCCTCATCTTTTTCTGTGAGGATTTTGTGATGCAGATTGGGGGCAGATCATGATGATCATCGATCAACCTTTGGTAGCTGTGTCTTTCTTGGTAATAATCTCATTTCTTGGTGGTCTAAGAAGCAACTTGTAGTTTCTAGCTCAAGCACAGAGGTTGAGTATCACAGCCTGGCTGATACTATTGCTGAAATAATTGGATTTCAATCATTGCTTGTTGAACTTCATATTGCCTATCTCGAACCTGTGGTTTATTGTGATAACTTGAGCACTATAATGCTAGCTCATAATCCTGTTCTTTACACTCGGAACA
This sequence comes from Pterocarpus macrocarpus, assembly GCA_031439585.1. NCBI lineage: Eukaryota > Viridiplantae > Streptophyta > Magnoliopsida > Fabales > Fabaceae > Pterocarpus > Pterocarpus macrocarpus. Next base: position 73,001,886 of record CM062520.1, on the reverse strand, counting down.
AGTACATGGAATTAAGTCTCTTTTTTGTTTGAGAAAAGGTCTTATCTCGGCAACTGCAAGTTGTGCACATTCCTTCTGAAGATCAACCTGCTGATCTTTTCACCAAAGCCTTGTCATCATCTCGATTTTTGCATCTCAGGAACAAGTTCCATGTTACATCTCTTGCTCGAAAGCCTCCAACCTCAGATTCAGGGGGCATATTGGTACCAACTAAGAATCAGTCCTCAACCTTGCTGTCTACTTCTTTGGCTGAGAAATGTTCAACAGAAGAACCTTTAGGAGGGTTCAGATTCAGGGGATATGTTAAAGTAACTGAGTGCCAGCCTAGATAACTAATTCAGTTGTAACCAGTTAGATTATGTTATGTTTAGTTTGATGAACCTAGACACTCCTATTGTATCTATTCCTAAGTATAAATAGTTGAGCTCTATGTAATTCATCATAATTAGAATACAATCATAATATTCAACTCACATACCTCTACTTTCTCTCTCTCACTTTACCTTTCCTCAGTTTGTAGTTTCATTCAACATGCTACAAACTTGAGTACATGCTATGATTGTTAGAGTAATAATAGTAAGCCCGAATCTATATTATATCTCAACCATCGAAAATATGTTTTAAAATTATAAATATATAAATATTAAAAAATCAATAGTTGAGATGCGTTGAACCGATTCTATATTATCATTTCTCCTATTGTTATCGGCTTTCTTCTTTGCAGAAGCATCATTTCGCTTAGCGCTGCCAATTGATGGCTGAAGCCGTTACATTGTTGCTCCCATTCTGATTGTCAATCACATAATTGATCTTGTCGTTGAATATCTAACCTAAGAGAGTAAAACATAGCATCAATTCAGGTATTTGAAGGATTTGTTTTATTATGTTGAATGCCGCTTTTATGACAAGCATCAGTAGCTGGGTGGGTTCCCTAGGCTTGGTTTTGATGCTTGTGCCCGGAGTGCCATTGATTTCTATTTAATTATTTGCATTTGTTATGTTGTAGCTACCTCTGACGAAATTTCTAATTGATGAGCAAAAATTTTTAGGTGGTATATATTTTTTTAATTACTTACGGGGGCCTACGCTAAAAAGAAATTACACAAAAATAAATAGTGGAATGAAGTTATTATTTTAATTCATTTAATATTAATATTTTAATTTTGTGAGTTATATTTGTCTCCCATTTAAATTAAATTTATAATGTAAAAATTATTTTTTTTAATAACAAAAAATTTAAGCAAGTTCAATGCTAGTCATCCTATCAAAGTTATGGCACAATCTCTGAACTTGGAAAGCACTTATGGAGACTTACAAGATTATCTATCAATAAGATCTTCACATCGATAATGGAAATCGAATTCGTGTTCTTATGAAATATGAACATATTCCTTACAAATTGTGGCAACCCTCGTTGGCATAAAAATTAAAATATTAAGCATTAAATATAATAAATTAATATATTTTTCTTCTTTTGCATCTAAGAATTTGTGAAAGTTTACCTGTTAATAAGTGGTCTAAAACTCCATGAGGCTATCCACAAAAAAAGGTGTTATTTAAATTCGAAAGGTCGACTTAGAAGTGTATTCATTCAACTGAGAGAAAATAGAGCTGATTGCAGCATTGGCATGTCGCCCAGCCGTATTATTTCTGACTGCAGATAATGATCAATCCAGAAAGCTTGATGAGCCCTTTTCATTTCAGATTAGGCCCAACCCATTAACCTTTTTCCTGCCAAGCATTAACACTCTTTGAATATTGGCATACATGGAGGATACTGTGTCCAAAACAGAGGTCACATGCTTTCCATAATCACAACCTAAAACGCCTAACAAGAAAGTTAATTACTTCTCGTCGTTATGGTAAAGTAAAACCATGATTAACCATGATTAAAGTTCTACTAAATGTTTTAAAGACTGGACACACCAAACTAGTAGAACCATTCAAATTGTAAACTAGCCATGCTTTTAACATATGAATATTTTTCTGATCAATTATAGTTTAATTAAAAATTTAGCCAATTGGTTCGAGTAAATTGTGATTGAAAAGTGTCATAAATTTAATTTTTAGTTCTTTTTTAAAGCATTCTTGTAAGTCTATTTGCAAGTGGACCAGCTGTGTGACTGTGCTTATACTTTTGGAATCAGAGGGTGAGATAATTTGTTGCTCTTGCTTCTTACCAAACAGATAGATATCAGAGTTTTGCAGTATTCCTTTTAAACTTAAAAGTGCATAAAAGTTTGAGTAGAATATACAGATTTTTAATTCATATTGAAGTAATCTTTTATCATGTCAAAGAGTCACTGAAATTATCAGCCCTTAATATATTTCTAAGAATGGAGAATTAGCTTATAAATACACTACCTATTCTTGTCTCATGCTCTGAGGTAGGGTAGGTTGGTGTCTAAGTTTAGATTGTCTGAACCACTATAGAGGAGGAAGGGCTATGGTAGGTGGTCCTATTAAAGCGTAAATTAGGGGAAGGAATCCTTAACGAATTAGGGGTTAGGGAGAGAATTTCGCTAGGAGTAAGTGCGAGAGTTAATGATGTAACATTTGTTTTCGTGCTGAGGCATGTGAGGATCGATAGGTCAGCCCATGAGTCCTGATCTTGGGGCTCTGGTAGGCCAGACGAGCCACAATGATTGGGTTGCGCCGATCAGGCCATAATTCCTAGGCGAGGTAGGCTGATTAGGCCATAAAGATCAGGTTACGTCAACTAGGTCACAAGGCCCCAACCTTGAGCTGATAAACTGAGGGAAGCAGGTCTGGGTAGGCTAGATGGGCCACGAAGGTCGAGCTATGCTGACAGCTTCAAGCTCAACAGAGCAATGAGGTTAAGAAAACCGGTCTGGGTAGGCTAGACGGGCCACAAAGGTTGGGTTATGCTAATCGGGCCACAAGCCCCCAACCTCAAGTTCAATAGAACAATGAGGTTAGGGGAGCAGGTTTGGGTAAGCCAGATGGACCACGAAGGTCGGGCTATATCGACTACGCCTCTACCAATTTGTCATTTTTGAGAGGAATAACCACACATCTAGTGTATAGAATAAAAGTCTAATAAATTGTTCTTAAAAAATATATTATTAACTTAGCACTTCAAGGTTCTAAAATCTAAAATGTACTGTACATAAGTCATCTCAAAGGCTACGTTTAAGTTCGAGTAATTTATGGTTGTCGGAAAGGCATTATCTTTACAAAATATGAGAAGACGCTTGTAAATATAAAACAATAAAATAAAATTGTTAAACCCGGGCTAAATCATCTCCTTCCGAGTTACACAATTCAATAATAGATCCTATGCAACAAGCCGCGAATTCGACCTTTTTCATGGCCATTCCCCGTCCCCGGGGGACCCTAACTGTATAATATATATAGGACAGAACCATATAAATGCTGCATAAAATCTAAACACTAGCATCTTCAAATTATTCTGAGAAGGAGTATACTGTAAGGTGTTATAGTGTCGCCAGTTATGATGGCTATTAAGTTAGTCTTTGGCCTTATATCTTGTTTCTTGACTCGCTACCTCAATGGGTAGCTAGTGAACAAGGAAACAACCTAAGAACCTACATTAATTGTTCATGTTAAGAAGCATCGAATAACCTTGCAATCTGAAGGCGACCTACGTGGCTGGTACGAGTCATTCTTGCCACCCACCATCACAGCAAGCTCAGACAACCAACCGCGCATGCTTCACGCATATCGACATGTTGGTTCTGCTTTTGCAGCCAGATTGACCCGAGAGGAAGCCCAAGATATGTCCAACAAAGATGGGGTTCTCATGGTTCATGAAGTAAAGATGCTGCGGTTGGACACAACCCACAGCCCCACCTTCTTGGGACTGCACCGAGAGAAAGGGTTGTGGAAAGATTCCAACCTAGGAAAGGGTGTGATAATTGGAGTTTTTGACACTGGAATATGGCCTTCCCATCCTTCCTTCAACGATGAAGGAATGCCACCTCCACCGGCTCAATGGAAAGGCCAGTGTCACTTCGAAAGAGAAGGTTGTAACGAGAAGATAATTAGCGCAATTTCCACCAATATTGCTGAGGAAACCGTGCCACCATATGATGATAATGGGCACAGCACCCACACTGCCAGCACAGTTGCTGGAAACTTTGTGACAATAAATGCCAACGTTCTTGGCAATGCTAATGGCACTGCGGTTGGTATGGCTCCTCATGCTCACTTGGCCATTTACAAAGTATGCAGCTCAATAGGTAATTGTCCTGGAAGCTCCATGCTAGCCGCATTTGACACTACAATTGAGGATGGAGTTGACATTATCTCTATTTCCTTAAGTGGTGAATCTGAATTGTTCTTTATGGGTGCGATTGCTATTGGTAGCTCTAGAGCAATCTAGAAGGGGATTCTAGTCAGTGCCTCAGCTGGTAATGATGGTCCTCAATTAGGCACTTTTGCCAATGTCGCCCCATGGCTGCTTTCTATTGGAGCAAGCACCATGGATCGAAGAATAGTAGCATCATCAAAGCTGGGAAATGATGCGGAGTTTGATGGTGAGTCCCTTTCTCAACACGAATTCAAGGATGATTTCAACCCCTCCAATTCACCACTACCTTTGGTTCATCTTGATGGAAAACCTTGCTATCTGGACGCATTGACAACCGCAGAAGTGAAAGGGAAGATGGCGTTGTGTGTTACTAGTCCATACATGTCAAGTAGTGGTCAAGCAGAAGCCATCAAAAGTGCTGGTGGGGCTGCAATGATCCTCGCCAACAGTGACATATCTAGCTATACAACCTTCGCTGATGATAAATATCCTTTTAAGGTTACACACGTGAGTCATGATGCAGGGTTGGAAATCATAAGGTACATAGACTCAACTAGTAAACCCGAGGCCACTATCCTGTTTAAAGGAACTGTAATAGGAGATTCATCTGCACCCTTTGTTGCTTCCTTTTCATCCAGAGGGCCTAGCATGCAAAGCCCTGGGATTTTGAAGCCAGATATTATAGGACCCGGAGTTAGTATTCTAGCTACGTGGCCTGATAATTCATTGGAGGATGGGGATTCCATTGGAGGAGCAGCTTTCAATATGTTGTCAGGAATCTCAATGTCTTGCCCCCACCTAAGTGGCATTGCTGCTTTGTTAAAGAGCTCTCACCCTAATTGGTCACCCGCAGCTATTAAGTCTGCAATGATGACCACAGCTTATACAACAAATCTTGAAGGCAAGCCAAGCCTATTGTAGATGAGAGGTTACTTCCTGCCAGCTTGTTTGCCATTGAAGCTGGCCACGTGAACCCTTCAAGGGCAAACGGTCCTGGACTAGTTTATGATAGGGAGCCTGATGATTACACTGGTTATTTATGTGGCTTGGGTTTCAACAACATAGAGGTCGGGATCATCATGCAAAAGCATGTAAATTGTATCCAAGAAAAATGGGTAGAGGCTACTTAGTTAAACTATCCTTCGTTCTCTGTCTTGTTGCTGTTTCCTCCTCGGACTTACACCAGAACAGTTACTAATGTTGGTCCAGCTCATTCATCTTATACTGTGAAGGTTGTTGCACCAAGAGGCGTAGGTGTTAGTGTGGAATCACGAACTCTTGTGTTCAACGATGTTCAGCAGAAGGCAAAGTACTCGGTGACATTTACTCGGATGGGAGGAGCAGCCAATGAGTCATCTGCGCAAGGTTTTCTAGAGTGGTTTTCTGATAAGCAATCTATCAAGAGTCCTATTTCTGTTACTTTATACGAACAAGAGTAGCTATATACATATATATATATATATTGGGTTTTCAATGAAGTTGTCCAAGGAAATCAAACTCCAATGTAGTAAGTAACTGGGCTATTCACGAGAAACTTGCAGATAGTCCATTATTGGGAGACTCTTGCATTCAAACTCAATTTATGCATTTGTTATCAACATTAACAGAGATCATTTGCTAAGTCAAACTCTTGTTGACTTAATAATCCTAATTACAAAATAACCGAGACAACTTTTTGAGCCAAAAAAAAGGATGGAAATTAAAAAAAAAATGGCATATCAAATAAGTTGGCACAATTTACAGAATCGAATAACCTTAATGAAAAAGTCAATAGTAATTTTCTGCAATCTAATATTATAATTTGTTTTGATTTAGTCATTGCATATCATTTGTTAAATTTGATTAATTATATTTAGTGAAAAAAATCTTCAAAAGTAACGTTGTATTACATTTTACATATATATATACACTGTAATCATGAGAAATAATTTTTATACCACTTAAAATGATAAATATCTATAGATACCTTTTTATTTTTAGAATTGAAATAATTGAAAAAATATGATATAATAATGATAAAATTATAGTGATCCATATTTTTTGGGAGTGAGTGTCTACATGTCTCTAAAATTGAACATACAAATAACATAATTCTTCAATTATTCTATACCTTTTCCACAAGGATTCCTAATTTCCCTCTTCGTCGTTTTTGTAGTGACTTTGGCAACTTGTATTATTACTATCTATCATCTTGATGGTAAATATAGGTAAATAGGTGTTGTATGTTTAACAATATCACACCTGTGGTTCGATTTTTGGTTTATTTGCTGCTTGTGCTATGAGAATATTTAAAAGAAGAAAAAATCCAAGAGAACCTTGTTATTGTTATTGTTATTTTCCTTCACATGTACATTTGCATGCGTATATATTTTACTTAGGTGCACAGGGTGGAAATGCTGTCAATCTGGAAGACTCCTCCTTGGCTCCTTCTAGCTTCGGGCCAATCCGCCGTTTGGCGATATGCAGGCTCCTGCAGTTTTAATTTTTGTTTTCTCCCCTTTTTTCTCTTCTTACCTGCCCACCGGACCCCAAAATAAAATAAAATAACATTAAAAAATAAAAAATTAATTAAGAAGGGTGTCAATTGTGAAATAAAGTGATAATAAACGTCCATTAATTCAAATATGTGTAAATATATTTGGGTACAAATCTTTCTAAAGAGAGAATGCAAAAACTTGTCTCTTTGTCTGGAACTTATCTGAGCCCGAGAATGACAGATGGCAATGTTCCAGCGATACGTATAAAATATGAATGTAGAACCCCCTCCCTGCCTATTGGCATCGAACCCCGTCCAAACAAAGAGATCAACACAGAATAGCGGACATTACCATGCGAGTGGCTTAATTTAAGCACTTATTACCTTAATAATCTTTTCTCATTTGTGGTTACTATCTGTACTTAATTGGCAATTGGCACTACAAAATCCTAATTAGCCGTCACAGGCCAGCCAGCCAATTGCATTTCTTTGTTTCCCAAGTAAGTGTAACAAATCTATGGTCAATTGCCATAGTTAATCACGAACCCATTTTTTCCACTGTATATATATATATACCTACATGGTTTGGCACTAGACCAACCAACTTTCTTGTCTCTTCAGCAAGTTCCAGCCATGAACAAAACCAAGTATGGGACGGAGCTTCTACTGCTCCTTGGTCTCATTTTCATGCTTGCCATCAACCGAACGTCAATGGCTGAAGAACTTGTAGAAGAAAGCAAAGAGAAAAGCGACTTACAAACTTACATTGTTCATGTCAAAAGGCCTGATGAGAATGGCGCTTCTCTTCAATCAGAAGAGTTGCACGGCTGGTACAAGACACTCCTGCCACTAACCACCACAAGCTCCAACGAGGACCGAATGGTTTTCTCTTACCGCAACGTGGCTTCTGGATTTGCCGTGAAGCTGACCCCAGAAGAAGCCAAAGCTCTGGGAGAGAAGGAAGAGGTTGTGTCAGCAAGACCCGAAAGGACCCTCACTTTACACACTACTCATAGCCCAGCCTTCTTGGGGTTGCGTCAGGGACAAGGGTTGTGGACAGATTCCAACCTTGGCAAAGGCGTCATCATTGGAGTCATAGACACAGGTATATTCCCCTTCCACCCTTCCTTCGATGATGAAGGGATGCCACCTCCACCTGCCAAGTGGAAAGGCCACTGTGAATTCACGGGGCAAAGGACATGCAACAACAAGCTCGTTGGTGCAAGAAACCTTCTCAAAACAACGCTCGATGAGCCTCCCTTTGAGAACTTCTTCCACGGAACCCACACAGCCGCTGAGGCTGCAGGAGCATTCGTGAAGGATGCTAGTGTTTTCGACAACGCTAAGGGCACAGCATCTGGCATGGCACCCGGTGCTCACGTGGCAATGTACAAAGTGTGCAATGACAAAGTGGGGTGCACCGAAAGTGCCATCTTGGCTGCAATGGACATTGCCATTGAGGATGGTGTGGATGTTCTTTCTCTCTCACTTGGTTTAGGCTCTCTTCCATTCTCTGAAGATCCAATCGCAATAGGTGCTTTTGCTGCCATTCAGAATGGCATTTTCGTGAGTTGCTCAGCTGCTAATAGTGGTCCTGATTATAGCACTCTGTCAAATGAGGCTCCATGGATTCTCACAGTTGGTGCAAGCACCATTGACAGAAAAATAGCAGCAGTGGCAAAGCTAGGAAATGGAGCAGGATATGAAGGGCAAACACTGTTCCAACCCAAAGACTTTACTCCGAAACTATTGCCACTTGTATACCCGGGTGCAAACGGAAATAACCAATCTGCTTTCTGTGCCCCTGGATCCTTAAACAACGTTGATGTTAGGGGAAAGGTGGTGGTGTGCGATCTAGGTGGAGGCATTCCAAGAACTTCCAAAGGAGAAGAAGTTCTGAGAGCTGGTGGCGTGGCCATGATTGTCACAAACCCAGAACCCATTGGCTATAGTACCTTCGCTGATGCTCATGTTCTGCCTGCTGTGCATGTGAGTTATGCTGCTGGGGTAGCCATCAAATCTTACATAAACTCAACCTACTCGCCAACAGCAACAATCTTGTTTGAAGGAACTATAATTGGTGATTCACTTGCACCCGAAGTTGTTTTCTTCTCTTCTAGGGGTCCAAGCCAAGCAAGCCCTGGCATCCTAAAACCTGACATAATTGGACCTGGAGTGAGCATTCTAGCTGCATGGGGTGTGTCCGTAGATAACAAAATACCAGCATACAACATAGTTTCAGGCACTTCGATGTCCTGCCCTCACCTCAGTGGCATTGCAGCTCTACTCAAAAGTGCACATCCTGATTGGTCCCCAGCAGCTATAAAGTCAGCAATCATGACAACTGCTAATACATACAACCTTGGAGGCAAGCCCATAGTGGACCAAAGGCATTTACCTGCTGACATATTTGCAACTGGTGCAGGCCATGTTAACCCGGGTAGAGCAAGTGATCCTGGGCTTGTTTATGATATCCAGCCAGATGATTACATTCCTTATCTGTGTGGCTTGGGTTACACGGACAGAGAGATTGCAATTCTTGTGCAAAGGAAAGTGGTATGCGCCAATGTAAAGGTAATACCAGAAGCACAACTCAACTATCCCTCGTTCTCTATTCTGTTGGGGTCCACTTCGCAATCCTACACAAGAACGTTGACAAATGTTGGACCTGCAAATTCAACCTACACTCTGGATATTGACGTCCCTTTTTCCTTGGGTATGAGTGTAAGCCCCTCTCAGATAACATTCACAGAGGTGAACCAGAAGGTTACATACTCGGTGGAATTTATCCCAATGTTCAATGAAGATAGAGGCAACCTCACTTTTGCTCAGGGTTCTCTGACATGGGTATCTGACAAACACATTGTTAGGACCCCCATATCTGTCATTTTCAAGTGATTACACGCATGAACCCAGATGATGATACTCAATAAATAAAGAAGGGAATGAGCTACTCTTATGTGCAACGCCCTCTATGGAAGTTCATTAACTCACTTGCAACTAATTTGTTTTCAAAAGTTCTCATTTGGTTTGAAATGTATCGTAACTACTTTGCTTTTTTAATGGGATTGATTTCTAAATAGCTTTTGCTCAAGACAAGATGTCTGCCCTTACTCCTAAGATCTAATCCAAATTTTTGTCTTAATCTTCCTGGGCCCCGTAGGCAGGAGCTTCATAGGTGAACATAAAGTTCGTCATTAACTATAGGAGCAAAACTTCTAATTTTCTTACCTTAATATACTTGAGTATTAAGTAACTGAATCCAAAGTCACATTTGCAATTTGAAAGTACATGCATGAAATTCAATCCATAATATACAGATTGCAGGAATCTTAAGAGAAGTTATATTAGTTCTAAAAAGAATGGCTATAAAATTTACAAGAAGACGTTTCTCAAACGTTTTGAAAATCTCATCATTCCCATTATGAGAACAAAAGTTTATATGGTTTATGGGAATAATTCAAGAGGCCTCCTGCATATCCCAATTTTAATTAGATCAAAGCTTAAAAAGCTCCAACTAAAGCAAAAAATGAAAGAAAATCCGGTACGAGAGTTGGTAGTTTGAATTATTGAGAATTTGAGATTCTTACAAGTGGAAGTTTGAACATATATCTTTAAGCTTTATGATACATTTAAGGTGCTTTCTACCGTGTCTGAGAATATAACCGAGCATTGATATTCAACTATTGATACTCATTTGAAGTGGTTCAATCAATATTTGCCATATGGCAATGCTTTTTAACAGCAAAAATAAATGAAAAAATAGAAATAAAAATTATAGAATTAAAATCTAAATAAATTCCTTCATTTTTAAATTCTAATCCCAATTACTAAATTTATGATTAGCTCTTCCCAAAATGAAATTCTAGCATCCCCACTCTATTTCACTTTTGGTGGGGGAGCACCACTCAACTTCATCCTTATCTTCATTTGGTTGACCTCAATCTTGTTGCTTCATTTCATGATCAACTTTTGAAAAGAGTAGGACTCGACTTGATCTCTACTTTAGTTTCATATATCTCAATCTTATTACTCCATTTCATGACCAACAGTTGTACCCTCATAAGATTCTTAAACAAAAACAAGATCGAAATTATAGAATAAAAACTTGCTCCTTCAATGGAATTGAAATTTAGTAATTAGGATTAGGGTTTAAAAATAAAGAAATTTATTTTAGATTTTAATTCTACAATTTTTATTTCTATTTATTTCTATTTTTTCATTTCTATCTTTGCTTTTAAAAATCCCTGCTATGTGGCAAACATTAATTGCCATTTCAACCAGGCATCAATGCCTAGTTATGTTCGCGGGGCATCATAGAACTGCCCTACATTTAGTCGTAGAAAGTAGTATCACCAACGCAAATTAAAGTCAATGCTAAAATACAAATCAGAACTTCTTCTGCCTTTTTCTTTTTCTACAGGTTCTAGGCACCTTAAAATTTCATTGTTCTTGCCTTTCTGGCATGAGACCAAAACTTATTTATCTTACAAAATGTATTCCTTCTAAAGATCATCAGCTTGGTTTAACAAAACATGATTTGATTCGTTCTGCCTAAAGATCATTTGAAAGGATATCACCAATGGATTAACACTAATTTATTCATGACAAGGTGACAACCTTTCAGTTGGAATCCACGTTATTGGCTGTTATACTATTTGAATATAAACTAAGAAGGAAGACATTCTTCACTTTTTTTTTTCCTATATTTGTCTGCAATACCTTCTGATAGATTGGGCCTTCGACCGCGCTACTAACTTGTAATTCCAATTAAATTTTGAGAAAACTAATTAATGCTCAATCGTAATCAAGAAAGGCAAAGTGGCTCGTAATTTGACTTCGAACTTGATTTCCGTGTACTTAATAGCTGCATGACTTGAAAACAAAACCCCCCAAAAAAAAAATGGAAAAACTTGAAATAGTGTTTGAGGAATATGTACAAATAGCATGATCCGAAAAATGTCACGTGGTTTTCAACTGGACTTCGATCTGTTATGTATGTCTTTATTCCAGCATCTATGTTTCCTTCACCTCTTATATCGAATTGAGCCAACTTAGCCATAATCAGTTTATTTTCCCAGCTAAAGAAGGTACATAGAAAAATTTTGTTGTTCATGCCTAACTGCCTTTCTAGCATCAGACCAAAACTTCTATCTTGAAAAATTGATCCCTTCTGAAGATCATCTGCTTGGTTTAACAAAACATGACATGATTCGTTCTGCATAGAGAAGCATTTTATATCTCACTAACCAAACATTCACCCTATATGGATATCATCAATGGATTAATATTATTTAAGACCAATTAATTCCATAATATTGAAGAGAGTTGCAAAATTAACATTAGAAACTGATATAAAATCGGAGTTGCCGTTACATGTTTGGACACTCCTGGTTACAATCTTTATTCCGTTATTCCTATAAAACATAGAGAGTGACATAAACTCTGACATGTCATTGCAAGTTAGGAGACTTTAGGTCCCATCTTTATTCTTATACTGTATGATTGAGCCGTGCATTAATTCCTTGCGCCAAAATTTCACTTGAAGATGACAGATATTGGGATGCTAACTGAGTACTTTCCAGACACGGAAACCCACTTGAGAGAACCCTGAGCAAACGTGTGATTGCCTCTATTTGCTTTATCGTCGGGCATGAACCCAACCGAGTATGTAACCTTCTGGTTCACCTCTGTGAATGTTATCTCAGGAGGGCTTATGCTTATACCAACTGCCAAAGGCAAGTCAAGTGTCACAGTGTAAGTTGAGTCTGCGGCTCCAACATTTGTCAGCGTCCTTGTGTAGTACTGTGAAGTCGACCCCAACACAAGAGAAAACGAGGGATAGTTGAGTTGTGCTTCCGCGATGCTTTTTACCTCGGAGCAGTTCACCTTCTGTTGCAAAATTATTCCAACTTGTTTGTCCGTGTAATTCAAACCACACAAATAAGGAATGTAATCACTTGGTTCGATATCATAAATGAGCCCTGGATCGTTTGCTTTCGAAGGGTTGACATGTCCAGCACCGGTGGCAAATACATCGGCTGGTTGAAGCCTTTGGTCCAATATAGGATTGCCCCCAAGATTCACTTTATCAGCAGTGGTCATGATTGCTGACTTTATGGCAGCTGGAGACCAATCTGGATGAGAGTTTTTCAGCAGAGCCGCAATGCCACTGAGATGAGGGCAAGACATAGAGGTACCTGAAAATAGAAATATTATTTCTATATATTTTATAGAGAAAAATTCTTATATACTTTTAAAATAAAAGATTTCTCTTACTCTAATTCATTCACTGCTTGCCACGTTAATAAATGTGGCTTACCCTTATTTTCTTAAATATCAAAATTTATTAACACAGCAAATAAAGAATGAATCAGAGTAATAAATTTTTCTTACTGTAAAAAAACGTAGGAATATCTTTTTTGTAGATGATTTTATGAGAACACCTTGAGTTATAATATAATTAGTGGTAAGTGTATATTATTGTATGCACAACTTTTTCTCAATCTCTTGTCTTTCTTCAAGTGTCCCTTTCACACTATACCTGAGATCATGTTGAATGGTGGCATGTTGTTGTCCACAGATACAGGCCATGCAGCTAGAATGTTCATTCCTGGGCCAATTATGTCTGGTTTTAGTATTCCTCGGCTTGCTTGACTAGGACCTCTGGAAGAAAACGCAGTAACTGCTGGGGCTTGTGGATTTCCTATGATAGTTCCTTCAAACAAGACTGTTGCTGTTGGTGTTGAGGTTGAGTTTATGTAATTCTTGATAGCTAACCCATCAACGTAGCTCACGTGTACAGCAGGAAGAACGTGAGCGTCAGCAGGGATAGTAAATGCTTGAATCTCACTGTTCGCAAGGATCATGGCAGCACCACCAGCATTCTTAACTTCTTTCCCTTTGTCTACTCTTGCAACGAGCCCACCTACATCGCACAACACTACCTTTCCCTTAACATCCACGTTCTCTAAGGATCCTGGGGCGCAGAAGGCAGAAGAATCATTTCCATTTGCACCCGCATACACAAGCGGCAATAAAGTGGGTGCAAAATCTTTGGGTTGGTATGCTGATTCACCATGATATTGTGCCCCATTGCCAAGTTTAGCTGTTGCACTTATTTTCCTGTCAGTGATGCTCGCACCAACGGTGAGAATCCATGGAGCCTCATTGGACAATGAACCGTAGAAAGGACCAAAGTTAGCAGCTGAACAACTAACGAAAATACCCTTCTGAATTGCACCAAATGCACCTATTGCAATTGGGTCTTCATAGAAAGCAAAAGGGGGTCCCCCAAGAGAGAGAGAAAGTATGTCCACACCATCTTCAACAGCAGCTTCCATTCCAGCTAGTATTGCACTTTCAAGACAACCAATAATTTTGCATACTTTGTAAATCGCCAAGTGTGCATAGGGTGCCATGCCAACCGCTGTACCATTAGCGTTGCCAAAGATACTAGCACCTTGGACGAACCTTCCAGCGGCTGTGCTGGCTGTGTGAGTGCCATGGCCAAAATCATCGTATGGAGGGTCCGAGGTTGAGTTTTTGACGAAGTTCCTTGCTCCAATGAGCTTGTTGTTACAGGTCCTACCCCCTGTAAACTCACAGTGGCCATTCCATTTCGCCGGTGGATCAGGCATTCCTTCATCGGAAAAGGATGGGTGTAAAGGGTATATTCCTGTGTCCAAGAGTCCAATTATGATGCCTCTGCCATAGTTAGAGTCATTCCACAATGCCAGTCCTTGTTGCAACCCCAAGAAGCTTGGAGTATGAGTTGTGTGTAAAGAAAGGATCCGTTCAGGCCTGGCTGACACAATCTCCTCCTTCTGTTGCAGAGTTTTGGCTTCTTCTGCTGTCAGTTTCACAGCAAATCCAGAAAACACGTGTCGGTATGAGAAAATAAGGCGCTGCTGGATCTTTGCGCTCTCTGGTAGAAGCGAGTGGTACCAGCCATGCAAATCCTCAGATTGAAGAGAGCCATCATCCTGAGGCTTTTTAACGTGAACAATGTAAGTCAATAAATCGCTTTCATTTTCGAGTGCTGAAGTTGGAGAGAAACTTAGCATGAAAATGAAAGCGAGAAGTAATGTAAGTTCTATCTTGGTGGACATTCTTCCACGCTTACTTTGCAAAAGTAACAGAAAATTGCTGGTTCTTAGATTGCTATTAACCGGCATCCCATGCATATATACATACTTACATAGCGTAGTGTGGAGTCTAAGACAAATAAGGGACATGGATGTTAACGATGGCATAGCTTTCTTATTTAGGGAATGGTGAAATGCCGTTCTTGTCGACAAGAGGTACAATCAGCAAGTTGGCAACAGCTAGCTGGTTAGAAATTATCAATGTAAGACATTTGAAAATAATCTTCCTTTCCCTTTGATTTAACTTGGATGCCCCAAATTAGAGTCATTGTTGAAATTCGTTTTCAAAAAATTCACGCGATATCAAATAATCCTTAAATTTATTGTTATTATTTTTTTGGATCTGAATCCTCTAAAAAATTTTAACATATATTTCATCACCTCACATAAAATAACTATTAATTTAAGGACTAAATAGATTTCTAAGTATATATTAAAAGATAAAATTGATGTCTATTTTAAATATTAAAGAACAACTTAATATTTGAAATCCTTAGAGTACTAGCTTTAAAAAAAAAAACCTTAAAAAATTAATTTAGTTGTTTTCTCCACCAAATTATATAAGCATAGTAACTGTAATTTAATTGTTTACTCGACTATACTGTATAAGCATAATAAATACTTGTTGTCTTTGGTTTTTAGATTTAGTCTGGATGCCTCGTTTTGAGCGGCTTTGCTTTACAGAATAAATTTTCGTTTCACTAACAAGATTGTAAGCCTTATAGCGAGTTTGGATGCCATTTGGGTATCCAAGAATTAATTTTGAGAGGCTTAAATCAATTTTATTATTTTTTATTTTTATTTGATTTTTAATATTAAAATTAATTATGGTCTCAAAATTAATTTTAGATAGAAGTGAAAAAAATTTATTTTTTAATTTTACTAAAATTAATTTTGAGTATTTCTTTATAAATTATACAACTAAAAGTAATTTTGATCAATATTATTCAAACATAAATTACTTCTCATATCAAATTACTAAATATAAATTATTTTACCTCAAAATTAATTCTAACTAAATTAATTCTATTTAAAGTCAAGCCTACAAAAAAATAAATAAATTAAAAAAAAAATTGGTTATGTTAGACTATTAATCAGTCATGAGGTTAATTCATACCTGTGAGCAGCGTTGGCTCAATTAATCGATTTTTCTACATATATTGCTATGATATGAATTCAATTCTTAAGGTTTTTCATTGGTAAAAGATTTATAGGTACCTTTGTAAACATGGATAAATCTATATACAAACCGTTATATGCCCCACCAAAATTTAAAAATCATTTTTAAAAGTGTTTAGTAATGTATATATTATTTTCATTATTTTATTATATTTAATCATATACACGGATAAAATTATTTTATTAAACTTAAAATTTATTATATTTATATATTATCTTTACTTTTTTACCTAAATTTACTATATTCATCACCATCTATAAGCGATCAATAAATTCGAAAGTATACCTAATCCTAAATTAGAGTGAGCCTTCCCCTTAATCCAAAATTTTTTTATTACAAAAAGGGGTTAATTTAGGTCTTAAATGCAAATGCTACTTTTGTTATTATCCGTTTCTTCCAAAAGTTTAAATTATTAAATAAAGATACATAAATAATTATGTATCTTTAACATATCTTTCATAAAACCTTTTTGCTTAAACTTTAATATTATATTATAAATAATCTCTCCTAAAAATTTAACTATTGAATAAATACATATAAATAATTTTATATTTTAACAACCTCAGCTTTTTATACTTTAGTCAATAAGTTAATAAATAAATAAATAAATGTACCCTAGCAACCCGACGGGTCTAATGTCAAGAATGAATCCCATTCCCGCGTCATGTACCGCAGAAGTTTACAAATTACAAACATTTGCTTCTCACTATTTTCAAATAGATAGAGAAGAAGTCTTACATGGAAACAGAATAGACTTTCTTTAACTCCACACAATATTCAAGATCTAGGTATTGCCGACAATGCTTATGAAATGTTGATTTAACATCTTTTCTACAATTTCGATGCGAGTATCGAAAGCAACTAACAAGAAAGTATAAATCACATTTTCATGCAATCCAATAATCTTAAGACCTACTGAAACAAAGAATATACATGAAAAACTGAGCATGATTCTTCAGGTTCTACTCCAGAAGAATGGCATCACATATAATATACTACATACTATGCAAGCTTCAACATTGTCTGGGCTCCAAAAATCTCATAGCTTGTACAAAATTTAAAGCATTTGAATTTCTTACTCTGATCAAACCAAAATAAGCATCAGACAATTATTTAGAGAAAATTACTCAGACTAGAGAAATATATACACAAGGTGAGAATTTCTGCCAATCTAAATCTAGATTCTGTACAAATTGCTTAACAAGCCTCAATTAAGCCTTGTAATTGAACCACTTAATATGAGTTACAATATTACATCTTAATTTTATAAATTATTACAATTAACTTTCATTTCACAGTTGTTTATGGAGAAGGGCCACCTTACGGATGACAACCCCACATGTCGAAAATATAACTGGCGAAATGCTACTATGTTGGAGCAGTTATATCCAAGGCAAAGATTACTGGTGACTCCTCCCATGAGAGCTGCTCCTGTCTCTATCAAACTCATCTAGATTCCTGCAAAATGCATAATCGCTGCTGAGGAATCACATAATTGACTTGTGATTTGGAAGCTGGCAACAGGAGAGATATTTACCTATGATCATCATATGACTTACTTCTCAACGATTCCAACTGTTTCCAAGATGGTTGAGCTGCCTGTAAGAATTTTGATGGCTTGGTTATGGCTTCATGTGATAGATACATGCTAGACAAACACATATGAGATTAATGAAATAATATTGATCTGCATACTGACACTGAAGCGAAATTGTTTCCTGCATCTGCTATGTATCTCCAAGTATTCTTCATAGGACTGCAACCAAATTACACAAACACAGTTCTATCAAAAAGGAATACTCATACACGGTTAATTAACAGGAGATACGTGCAGTCTTAGACAATTATGGTTATACCAATTATATAAGCGTGCAATGCTCAAACAAAAGAATAGATAACCCTTTCTCTTGGCAGCATCATGGAGCAGATTTTAATCAACAGCACCAACACCTAAATCTTTCTAGGAACTCTTATCAAGTAAAACTACAGAAGGCTTCGATGTCTTCATTGGGACCCAGGAACAAAGTGAACAAGAATTTTGAAGAGCCTCAACACCAAAAAAATTTATTTATAAAATAAAAAAAGAGTGTTCCAATACTCAAGGAAATCAAAACAGGGAACTTCTCACTTTTAGAAGATACAATTCAACAGAGGAACTTAAGGACATCTAAATTCAAATAAAGTAATATAATGATGACGGACGAAATACAGAAACTTCCATCCTCAATGGTTACACGCTTTTCCACTGTCCAATCCAAATAACAAATCGATCGAATGCAGCATGTGCTCTAACCACATCTGGTATGGTCAGGAAAGTGCTCAATAACCAATATTAGGAAATAGCATTTATTGTAATTATAATAATAGAGCAGAGCCACCTTTAATATGATTTAAATTTTTCCAAAAACTCTTCACAAATCAGGAGGCAGCCTAAATGACAATAATATATTTCATTCTAATATATGGATCATGGGCTATATTGCTGATACACGCAATGCATCAAAGAAACTTCAGGAGTGGGGGAGTACTATGTGCAAGGCATGACAACTCAGCCTTCACAACAGTTAACAAGAGAACCAATGTAATACTTATTTTTTTGTACAAATTACAATCGCAAAATTCATACGAACCTTACTACTACATAAGTAACCAGATCATGATAGCATAAATAGATATTAGTACGAGTCATATTAGTAAGAGTCTCTCCTGAGTTAAGACCACATGAGTCATAATATTGCCCTTCTTCCATAACAAAAAATTCCTCTATCATTGGCTTTCACTTTGCCAAATCATAGAATTGGAAGCCATTAACCATATTCTTAAGAGCGACTAAACAATGTGGGGGGAAATAAGCCAAACAACAAAACAATTGACTACAGATGGGAAGAAAATTTCCATGTACCATGTCAAGAAAATCATCTTCTGTTAAGGTACTAGCTAAAGGACTTTCTGAAGACAGAGCCCAAACATCCAATTGAGAAGCCACATCCCTGTCCACTTGCAACTTAGGAATATGCCCACTAAAATGAGAACGTTTAGTCCTCGACACTTTTGATGACTCAGAAGTCATAGGCAATATTTCAGTGAATCTTGTCCCACTGAATATACGGTTTGTTGAATGAAATCTATTTAATTCAACTTGATTTTGGTAGAGCAAGGAAGAATAGGGCAGGGGCATTGACCATGATAAATGCAGTGAGGGGAAGTTATAGTCTTCATCTCCCTTAGAACCTGAAGTGTTTGCAGAATGGCCCTTCAAATAAAAATCATCCGTGAATGAACTGCAAATGCAAAAACCAGTAAGCAGCAACCCTCCTTAACATGCAGCTAAGAACACATTATCTTTCACCTCTCTACAAGATATACCTGGTCAGCAGGCCATCCACATCGTTCTTACCATCAAGGAGTTCACAAAGAGCTAGACCAATATCTGGAGATAACTCCTGCAAAGGGGCCTTGTGTAAGAGACTCAGAGTCATGCAATATATGCACAATTTTCCAAGGTCCAAGAGAGAAAAATAAAAAAACCTGGCAGTCTCTGCTAATTTTGACAGGTTTGTTGTCATTCAAGGGATTCTGCAGATGAAGAGTCTTATGGAAAGGCAAGTCATTTAAACGCAGCCATTTAACCTTAAAACTGCGACCCCAAGGATTACTTTTACCACTTCCCTCACTCCAAACATTATCTCTCCTCCACCCAATGGAGGAAATCATTTGCGCATACCCTTGGAAGCAACCACTCATGTTGACACTAAATATAAGGATTACGCTGTCTGAATTCTGCAAAACATGCAAATAATTCTCAAGAGAGTTCTATTTATCTTATTGTAATTTCTTATCCTAGTATTAGCTGGGCTAATGTATATAAAAAAGTTTAACAAATTAATTTGAGCTAAGAAAAGCAGGGATCTTACATGAAAAGCTTCTTCCAAAATGGGTTCGTTCATGATTTGAGTAGCCCAAATTCCTTTCTCAACTGACAAATGGATATTTTGATGGTTTAAACTCTTAATGATAAAATATTTTGTATTAGATAATCTTTCCACTCCAGTTCCAGTTGTAAGTCCTATCTGACAATGAGAAGTTCCCACTTTATCGGCCCTAGTTGGATTAATGTCTTCATTACACCTGTAACTTGAGTTCTCTAACAAAAGATTTACAGATAAATCACAAATCAGAAGTGAAAAGAAATTAAATCGTAATGCACAAAATAAAATGAAAGGAAAACTGCTCACAAGCATGAATGTATACAAACAGATATATCTATGAATTGTTTTGAGTATATGATAAACTCCCTCATTTCATTCTTTAATACTGAAGTCAGTGACAATCTGGAATACTGCAAGTAAATTTTCCTAGATATTTGCTTTGATTAAAAAAATCGTGACTTTACTTTGTTTTTGTGTCCGTCATTTTGTTGTTTTACACATTTTGTCCCATATGGACTGTGCTGTAA
The DNA here is from genome assembly GCA_031439585.1 of Pterocarpus macrocarpus. Taxonomy (NCBI): domain Eukaryota; kingdom Viridiplantae; phylum Streptophyta; class Magnoliopsida; order Fabales; family Fabaceae; genus Pterocarpus; species Pterocarpus macrocarpus. The sequence continues at coordinate 72,981,333 of CM062520.1, read as the reverse complement.
TTTTAAATACATAATTTTTCCCATCCCTTACAAATATTCCAAACAACTTCTACACAACGGGAAGGTCCTTAATTCACAGGATATATATGTGACAAGAGAACATATCACAACCTGGGTCATCTGAATTTCCAATGTCATGCTTCCACTCAGTCACTGATGAATCAACTACTGATGCATTTTCCTTTGCACTATCAGAAGACATATCCTAATTGACCTGTCATGAAATTATAAAAGTTTAATTAGAGTGCAGAATGGACATAATACCACCCAATACTAAAAAGGGGGAGAGAACAGTAAGAAAGAAGTATGCAGAAAACATGGATTGCTACACCATTTTGCATACATAATCATTTTTCTAAATTTACAGGAAATTAGTAACTTGGTCCCCCTCCCCCAAAAAAAAAACAAACAAAAAGAGAGAGAAAACAGATAATATTGAAATAAAAAATTATTGTTGACATACACCATCCAAGATGCTCAAGCAGGGATGGGGAGCAGTCATGTAGTTTGTAGTATCCTAAACTGACAAAACACTCACATTCCTGTTCTTTATTCATTTGAGGTGCTAGTACTTATTAAACTAAATCATTAAACTAAACCATTGCAGAACCAATTAGAGAAGTTTAAGCGAAGATGAGAAACATATCTGTGTCCTAAGCCTTTCAATAAATATCATCTTAGCAATAACTAGTACGGCATGATGAGCAATGAACTTACTAGAATAAAATCCCAACTCTTTTTTTTTTCAACCATTTTCCCAGCTCAAATTGAACCCAGCTCAGTAACAGTCAGTGATATATAACTGGTATGTTTAGCAGAAAATGAAATGAACTCAAATTACAACAAGTGCGAAGAAGATAACATAGCCTTTAAAGACACAAACATTTCGAAAGTTATAGCATGTTCCAAAGACCGCTATTGAGAGATAAATCAACATGTCGCATTTGGATTATAAGGGGAGAGGAGAAAACATCTAGATGCGACATACATAGATTTCAATGTTGGAAGAGACTCACGGTCACAAAACAGCAAGTGGTGGTACTGTGCGTGTGTGTGTCTGCACTGTCGTGTCGGAACCCTATCTCAGCTGCCGCGTTATCAGTTCCGCTTACTTCCCTCGTCACTAATCCTATGCTGGACTCTCTGTGTGCTGCATAGTGCTACTTGCGCCCTCTATAGATATTTCATAAGATCCTACCCCCTTCACTAGTATTGCTTATTTTTCCTTTTATTTATTAAAAAAAAAATTGAATTACACCTACTTCTCTTAAACTTTAGTATAATGATGCTCGATATTTCTCTAATTATAAATAATATATTAAATAAAATAAAATAAAAAAATATTAAATATAACTATACTAAATTTTAAGGAAAGTCAATATAATTTATTAAAAAAAAAAAAAAGAGTTTTGGTTAAAAATAGAAAGAATCAACGTATGGAGTTGTTTAAACACGAAAACATTCGGAGTTGTTTTAATGTTTTACACAAAAGAATTGTAAAGTAAAACGTATGGATTTGGAAATGTGCTTTATGCAAATGTACATGCTTTATGTATTATTCACTTTTCTATAATAGATTTGATTTTTATAAAATTATGAGTTTTTAACTTTTAAGTATATTTTTTATAAAATATTTGTGTATGTTTTATTATTGGATTTAATTTGAATACACTGTCAGTGTAAAAAAATTTTATACAGACATCCAATCATATATTGCCACATCAGCAAAAGGTTTTCACATAACCACCCATTACTTGAATGGTCATATAAATAGAATGTTACACTCCAATTAAACTCTTTATCATTTATGAAAAAATTTCTTACTTGAAATAAATTTCTTAATTCTTTGGCCTTACAACATCCTTAATATTTGATTGGTTTTTGAATAAATTATATTAATATTTCATGAGTAATTAAAATGCCACCACACACATGTTCAAAAAAGCAAAAAAAAAAAAAAAAAATGCCACCACGCAAATGCTCAGATAATTAATATTTATTTGAGAGTGTTTCTACCTCATTCACATTATAATTAGATTCTGTTAAAATTCTAAATGATCAATTAGTAGACACGTGACTAGTAAATTGTTGAACCTAATTTTATTGCTATTATTTTAGAATGGTTTAAAAGTGATGAAAATTCATCCTGTTTTTCCTTCATAATAACTCTAGCAATCTTATATACTTGGAAAATTATTTGAGATGAAATATATTTTGTTAAAGAAAGAATTCCTATTATATCTTTATTTTTAAAAGTGTACTAGCACCTTTTATTAATTTGTGAATATAATTTAATCATATGTTTTGTATAATAGTAATATGAACATAAATCTATTTTAAATTTATATTTTAAGTTAGTAGAATATGTAGTGAAAAATTAATTGTTATTTATTTAAATACTAATATACTATCTTTTTTTATTTTTAAGATATGTCTATCATCGAATATTTTCATGACTAAAAAAATCTCTTAATAATTATTTTTTTTAGGATTTGAACTTATATCCTCTTCTTGAAAATACAGCTTGCTTTTCCACTATACCTAATTCTTATTGTTACTACTTTACTATATTTAAAAAATAAATAAAGATATCAGAAAAACATCTATTAAATAATATCATTATATGGCTTAATTTTTTTCATGAAAACAGCAAAAAAAGAGCATGCTGTGGCTTTTAATTTTTTTCCCTCAGTATATCAAAAAAGTGTAAAATGTAAGACAAATTTATGATAAAACAGTGACAAAGATTTGTATTTGTTGTATACATAGTCAATTCATAATATTTAAAGTACACTTTAAAATCTTAAAAAATATTACAAATAATATTATTATTTTATTTGTTTTGGTCGCCCCCGGCGCCCCCCGCCGCCGCGCGGGGGTTCCTAACCGACCGCTAATCTGCTGGAACTCGGGTGCGGCATATGTAAAGCACACAGATTTGCCATGTGAACCGCTCTTTACCTGCAATATTACTATTTTGTTAGCAAATGTAACTCGTTCTTAACTTATTCCACTATTTTTTTATTAATCAATTATATTCATCGGAGCCTCTTTTTTTTTTTTTTTAAATGTGGCGTGGGTTTAAGCCTTGCCCTTTTTTGTTTTTTAATTTTGCCTGCGGGCTTATATTCCAACCCGGTTCTTATAATTGGAATGGGCTGCAGATTATCAAGATGGACTGGGTTAGCTAATTGGACTTCTGCACGAATGGGGCATATGTTACTGAAGCATTATTGGAATTTGGGCAAGTCCTTGAAGGGTTACTGCTCTGTGCCATGATGTGTGCAGCCCATTATGATTTCTAAACCCATTTTGGATTGTTGAGAGTTGTATACTCTGTTATGGGTTGTTTGGGTGGCTCTGCAAATGAAACCCGTTTTCGTATGTCATATCATATTCAAATCGAACTTTTCTGCGTGCGTCATTGGGAAGTGTAGATTCTTTAGTGAAATTACTAGCAGTGACTCTATATCCAACCTATTTAAGCCTTACAATCAGCCATGTTGGCTGCTACATTTATGGTTTAATAACCAAGTAACTCCTCATCACTAACTTCTAATATAAGTTTAAGGATGTCAAAAATTCTCACATTGCGGGGATCCATGTGGGGATTGCCCCATTCAGGCCTCCATGGTCAGGGATTTTCCCCGGCTAGATGGGGATGAGGATAAAAATCTCCCTGTGGCAAATTCAGAGGTGAGGGAGGGGATCACCCTCCCTGCCCCGCAGGGACCCTGAAAATATAAAAAGACCATATTGTCCTTAATAAATATTTACTATATCTATATGTACATATATTGTTATGACATTTTACACATATTTATTTAATTTAATAATTAAAAAAAATTCTATAAATTGCTAACCCTAAATTGATTCCTTTCCCCTTTTGAATTTTGAAACATCAGAATATGAAACAGTGAGGTTGCTGTTCCCCTTTGCTTCTTCTTCTTCTCCACGTTGCAGCAGTACTGTCGTTCCCTTTTGTTTCTTTTTCTTCTCCATGTCACAACCCCCTTTGCTTCTTCTTCTTCTCCACGTTGCAGCACCACCGCTCCCCTTTGCTCCTTCTTCTTCTCCTCGTCGCAGTAGTGCAGCACTAGGCCAGATCGCGTCGCAGTTAGGCCGGATTGCTCACATGGAAGCACTGGCCACCATCGCCTAGACTAGACAGCCTCCTACCAGTGAGTCACAGCCTCTGCTTGATCTCCTTCACTCTCATAGCAGTGACAACACCTCAACCGATTGTTTCAATTTTTTTGAATTTTTTGGGCATCCCCGTGAGACATGCGAGGAGGCAAGGAACGAAGATGGGGAGAAAAAATCCCCCACGGCGGGGATCGGGAGCGGGGCGGGGAGGATTGGGGGTTGTGGGGACGGGGAGCAGGGAGGTACTTCCCACCCCTGCCCCGCATGGGTGATATCCCTATATAGGTTTGGCTGATATATTTGAATTTTGGTGATTTCTATAGTATCCACCTAAGTTCAAAAGGCTTAAAACTTCTCTTAAATGGTCCAATTAAAATTGATCATGTATTTAATAATTGCCTAATTCATTGTCTACGTGGCAACCACCATTATCTTTCTTTTTAGGATTTCAAATTTTTTTATTATGAAATTAGCCCTAATAAATTTATTTAAAAAAGTCAAAAATACTTTTAATTGAAATTTATTTGGATCAATCGATAATGAATCCTAGCTCCTTTTATGAAGAACCCTAATTCTCTTTCTTTTTTACACCTCAACTGTTTACCACCCTACCACTCACCTCAATTGCTAACCACCCTAACACCCATGTTCTCAGTCTCACCTCAAGTATAGAATTGGCAGCATCATTAAATGATACTTTCTCATTTGGCTCTAGCAGTGAAAGAGCAATATAAGCAAATTTTAGTGTTGAATTCATTGTATATAGTGTTATCTTTCCAGTTAAAATAATGCTAGAGGTAGTCATAAGTCTTGCAATAAACAACTATTAGCAATTTGTGGGTCCCTTTGACAAGGATTGAGACTTGCAAAACTTATTTAGGATTTTGTCTAAATAATATTTGCATAACCACTATCATTTGAGACATGCATCATACCGGAAATTCCACTTGGAATCGCTCTCTACTTTGTAACAATCTCGCTTTAATAATGCGCACGGCCGATGTTGGTTGCATTCTTCATCTTCAATGGGATACTGCAATGGTGGGTGGGGGGTGGTCCATGCTTGAGGTGTTAAAAGGGATTATGGTTCTTATCTTTTAGAGTTTTTGAGATAATTCAATTGATTCAAAGGGGTTCAATGAAAATATGTTTAATTTTTAAGTAAATCTACTAGGTTAAATTTGATAATTAAAAATTTTGAAACCCTAAAAAATAAAGATGATAATACTTGCCGTATAAGTAATGAATTGTACAACTATTAAATATATGGTCAATTTTAATTAAACCACATAAGAGGGATTCCAAACCCCTTATATTTGAGTGGATACCATAGAAATTACCTTGAATTTGTTCATTTAAAAGGCATAAATGAAAACAAGCAACGACAGCGTTTAATTCACACAAGGATACAAAGGTAAGCTTCAACTTAATTTGGACTACCATGAAACACAGTGTTAAAAATATATAAAATCTGAAAACATGAATATTAATTCTCCTTATTAAAGAAATTGAAGTAAGTAGTGACAAGGCAACCCAAAAGAGCGAAACAAATTTAGGCCGCATACATAACAAGTGGCCTACTATTATTCATATAGAAAGTTCACAGACACGGTATATGTAAATGTGATGCAAATGGAATGCTGATATGATATCATATCACTTGGGGAGACCTTCCTGAGTCTTCCTGAATAGTTTGTGCTGAATATGCTGAGCAAAAGTGCGAGGAGGGAAGCGTGCTGGTTCTGCATCGGTAACAAGCTCTGGAAGCGGCTTGAGGATGATCTTCTCCTTAGGGGGCTCACAGAACACTGCCCACGATATTCTAACCTTTTCCTTGTTCACCAGCCCTCTATGAAGAATGCTCTTGTACTTGCCGTTGCTCAGGATCTCAATGGTGTCACCAATGTGCATGAGAATGGAATCTGGGACGCATTTTGCGGTGATCCATTTGCCTTCATAGTAAAGCTGAAGACCCGGCACCATGTTGTGGAGGAGGAAAGTGAGTGAACTAACATCGGTGTGGGCTTCAACTCCTAAAGCCAGTTCTGGCTGGGGACAAATGGGGTAGTAGTTGATCTTCAGTTGAAGTAGAAGCTCTTCCATCCCTCCAACTTCCTTCTCCAGCCTCCCTTCTTCCAGCCCCAAACCAAGAGATAGCGCCCCCAGTATCTTGGTCGCAAGCCCTCTCAGTTGCTTTGCATAGTCGCTTGTAACCTCACTGCATGTAAGCATAATATATACATATTGCAGCTAGCCATATTTATGAATCAATGCAATAATTTGATTTCAAGGACCTTGTTATCAATGATGTAACACGATGGTAACAAATAATTTACAAATTAACTTTAAGTAACATTTAGCACTACCTTTCACATATATTTAACTGACAATAGTTAATATCATTTAATTCATAAATTTGCTTAATTAATAGTTATGCTGTTTACTATGAAGATATTTCAATTAGTAACAACTACAAATTTAATTGTCATGTATAAAAGTAAGGAACTAGTGGAAATCACAATAAGAAAAGAGAAAAGATATTTTGATATTCCATGGGTCAAATTTATACATGAAAACACATAATAAAGATAAAGAATATGGAAAGAGTAAAGAAAGAGAAAGGGTGAAAATATATACAATGGATTCCATTTTTTGTTTAAAGGTATTCTTATTGGTTTAGGTCGTCGGAGAGCTTTACCTTGAGCCAACCCACAGGTGGTCTAGCTTAAAGATACTACATTTCTCTTTGTTACCAAAATGATGTTTTTAAAATATGAGTTTTAAAACATTTCTCGTAAAGAAATGTGAGCGAGGAGCAGGAACTAGAAGAAAGAAGCAACTCACATATAATCAGCCGGTGTCTTGGGCCAGATGGACAAGTCGCGTTTGTCCTCAGGGAAAACAAGGTGGAAGAAGTAGTCTTCCCACTCAAGTTGGCCACTGGCATTGTTAGCTAGCTTGCTTCCGTACCCTTGAATCTTACCAGAGGCCTGGTCATTCGCGTACTTCTCCTTTTCCTCTATAGGCAGCGAGAAGAACGCTTCACCAGCTTTCTTCAATCCGTTGATGAGGTCTTCTGGGATGCCATGGTTCACAAGGTTCATCACACCCCATTCTTTCGCCGCTTTCTTGAGGGTCTCTCGGCACTTTGCTCTAACAACCTCGTCTGGAGAGTCTATTTCCTTCAAGTCAATGGTTGGAACTTGAGGCCCTTCCTTCTTTTCTTCTTCGAAGACGTTGCCTATGTTGGTCAACTCTTCTTGTGGCCTCACGTATTCCTTTGGGATGGATTGTATACCACTGCTAGCCAAACTTTCAACTCTTGGAGCCACCGTAGTTGCCATGTTTAACAATTGCTATACCCTCTCTCTCTCTTAATTTCTCTCTTCTCTTCTTCTACGTGGATTTTGTTTCCCTCTAGCTATACCCTCAATCTCTACTATGTGTTTTATTTCATGTTCAGATGTTAATAACAAACCACAGTTTGTATGGCTTATATAACATGTGGTATATGATTATAATTCTAAGCAAATCAGTGTCAATGTCAGTAACAATAAATCAATATGCTAGTTATCACGTGTCGAACTTCTCAACCGGACACTCAACATTCAACATTTAACGTGCACGTGGGGTTGGGTGGTAGCTATAGCTCATGATCGTCGCATAACCCTACCTAACGTTCTCATCTGTCTCTTCGATTAATTTTTAGGTCAAGAAGAAACATTTTCCGAAGTTTCTCCATTATTTCCCCGATGTCAATATCCCTTCCAACAATTGGTGAAAAGGAAAAAAAAAACACCGTAAAATATTTGGGACATTTACCAATTATTTGTGACCAAATCATAGACGCGCGCGAGTTCATCATTTATTGCAGATAGTCCCTTTATAATTTTTGAATCAAATAAATTTTACATCAAGCAAGATCATCTTATTTTGCCACATTATCGAATGAGAAGCATTTGGAGTGCAGAAGGGATTTTTTTTTTAATTTTAAAAAAAAAGTATCAATTGGTGACAATATAAAAAAATTTACTCAGAGAAACGTGTGAATGTTCAAATGCACTTGCAGAAACTGTTACGTTGTACACTATACATATTTACAAACTGGCGATGGAAGAAGAATGGTTGATAAAGTAAGAGGCATGCCACCAAAACCCTCAGCCACATGCCCCGCTGTCCCCTGCCACTGTAATAGAGTCGTATGTAGTTGGTGACAATATGAAGCCACCTAACAAAGAGTGCTGAAGGAGAGATCAATACATAACTGGGGAAACATTTTACAGAGAACTAATAGAAAGGAATGTTAAAATATAAAAGTAATGAGGAGGACCAATTAAAAGCACTATTCCAAATGATCATTGTTGTTATGGGAATAGCTATTGATGTTTGAATTTAATTTGAATGTATTTATATCGTAAAATGTCATTTAATCATATCTTATCATATCAATAAATGTGATTAAGTTTTATATTTATTTATTGAATGGTATGAAAGGATATGATTAGTTGACTGTGTAAAAATCTTTTATATTATCGGTGTATTCAAATTAAACTTTTGATATTTTACATTTGATTTTCTATTATCAACTGTCTTTTATGTTAATTATTTTGCATTATTCCGGTATGTTAATAACCATTTTAGATTGGCATAATTGGAAGAGCTGCGCGATTGAGCCCAGAGTCTAATGGTTATCTCCTGCATGTTTCATTTTAAACTTGAGATGTCCACATGTTTAACTCTCACCTTCCTCATCCCAAAAATATCTCCTAAAAATAATTCTTAGTCTTACTGTCTCCCGTCAGAAAAAAAATGGAAGAACTATATTTCATTCTAATATATAGAACTCATGTGAATAGTAGCAGCAAATAAGAGCAAAACTTACAAAGTTATACAGGAGTACTTAGTTGTTTAAGCTTGATTTAAACAAACGTTTCTAATTTCAAGCCAAACATTTTAAATTTTCAATCTCTCTATTTTTTTTTGTGGTCATTAATTTTTGCTCTCAAATGCTCTCTTATGCCTCATTAGCGACTTTACTAGAAACCAACTAAGAGTTGGTTCAAATGTTTCGGCATTTTTTTTTCTTAAATAAAGTCTGGGATTCGAGTCTTATGGATGAAAAAACTAATGTTGAAAGAGCTTTACTCCTATAGTGGGCCAATCTGGTTTAAACCAGATTAGTTAAAATCCAATAAACTTTTAAATACTGGTGATTCATATAAAAAAAAAAAAACTTTATTAGAAGGTCCTTTGGCTTAACCTACTAAAGTGAGTACATGACTTTTCAAGAAAAGCACATAGGATCCCAAAATTTAATTTTATTTATTTATTTATTTACTATTAAAGTGCATTACATAAAATTGTGGGTTCCAAATAAAACACTTCATAATAGGCTTGCTATTAGACAAGAGCCAGCAAGTACAAGAAAATCTAGGACTGAAAAAAAGAGTACAAGGAGATTTTCTGATTAGGAATGAGAAAATGGCTCATGTTAACTAAAGATTTTTATTATTTGTGCATAATTTTTTAATATAAAATACAATGTCTTTTTTACATGAATATACATAATAATTTTTTATTTCAATATATGTGTATTTTGATATTCACCCATACTTAAATTTATATCCTATGTCTATATATAGTGTGTTCGAATGACATTTTCCCTAGAGGACAAACAAGCTATATGGAGAGGCAAAGTTCCCTTGGATTGGGTTCTGAGATATAACATCTTCTTAGACCAAGTGGTGAAAATATATTCCTCATTCTGCCCCACCTTGCGCTTTAGCGTGGTTGTCATGTTTCTTTTGGTTGGGTCCTGCGTGTTTTTGTGTTCCTCTTTGTGTGTTGGTTGTGTTCGCCCAATTATGGGCCTGCTTTGTTTAGTGTGTGAATGTATGAGCGCTTGAGGCTGGGTTTTGTTCGCTTTTGTTCATGTTTCAGAAATGTTATGAGGTTAAGACAAATTAAGGGGGAAATCTAACTTCCCCAAAATTTGAATTTTTTTTAATATATAAAAAATTGAAAACTATAAAATAATTATATATTTTATCCTTTTACTCCGATTAAAAATGTTTTTAAGCTTCTTTTACACTTTGGATCAATTATAAAGAGAACACAAATTAAAATAAAATACAATTGACAATAAATCACAATAAAGACCAAAAAATTAGTGTCGACTGCAATTTTTCTTTTGGTTGACAGTCTTGGGTTACATAGCAAATCAGACCAACATCGACCCAATCCCTTGATGAGTAGCAACCTTTCCCTTATAGAAGTGGATCTTTTCTCTATGATTTTTAACTATCCCTTTTCTTGTATATAACATTTTTTTTTTGGTCATCCGACCTTCATTTGTATAATGATTTGTTTGATTTATATTGTTCAGTGAGTTTCTTTTGATAGTAGTGGTATTTGTACTGTGAAAAATAGTGAAGTTAACTCACAGATCTCTCAATAGCTGATACTTCTACATTGCTGACATTCGCCAATGGTAGCTAATTAGGTCGTGTTTATTTTGTTTTGTAGCTATGTTTGACAGCACAGGTCTTAAAGGTCATAGGCCTATAATTTGGGCAGTCCAATCAGGCTATACAGTTCCAAATGTACTAAGTATCACGATTTTGGCTTGCTAACTAGTGCTCGATGTTTTGATTTCTGTATGGTTGTTGGCATGCTAATGCATACCACATGTAGGCTAGGCCCTTATGTCCAGTGCTCTCATTCTTTACAATTATTAATGTGCTGATGTATACTATGGAGTAGGCATAATCTGTGTTTGATGCTTCGGTTTCATATAATATGTGGCTAGAGTGCTTTAGTTAGTGGTCAAACTCATCGTCCCCTCTTTTTATTCAAATAGTGTTTAAAAGCGACTTTAAAACTAAGACCATAGATTTGACAAATTCACTTGTGCTCTCATATTTATCTAAAGTATGATATAAAATCGTCTGTATTTCGTTGTATATTATTATGAGTTGTATAGAATATATCGATTGTAATATTATGCTAGTTGATGTTTTTATTTGTTGTACAATAGATTATTGTCTTAAATTATCAATAGTAGTTGTTGAAATAAAAATGAAATCTGTCTTGATCGGGAGATAGAGGAACTGCTGCTTTTTTTCCCTTTTTGTTGCTGGGGGAAAGGGGAGGGACAAGGAAGGGGTCTCAGATCCCGGGTGTTGAACTCGACTCCTCAAGCTCCTCCGGTGCAGTCTTACGAGGCCAAGGCTCCATCCATTTATGCTGTGCGTCAACGGAGCATTATTCTCTTTTCACTTCCACTGCCCGCTGTGGTGGTCTCACTACCCAGTTAGGTTGTCGAGATTTATCCATTGTCAACAACTCTACTTGTCTTCCCTCTGCTTCTTTTCTTTGGGTCATAACTCAAATTCCCCTTACTTCTTTGGATCCTGTGACCCTAAATCTAGTAAAAGAAACAGAGTGGACTCAACGCCAAAATAAAAGGCCCATTTGAGGACACACCGCCATCACATTTACTCTAACCTTGTTGATCATTAATCAATGGAAATTTGTGCCCCAAAAAAAAAAATCAATGGTAATTTGCTCGAAAAAAAAAACATTGTTGTTGATAATCTGATCAGAAAGGGCCTAGTTGAAAATAATATATTTATTTATATGAAAAATAAGAGGCCCAATTAACATTACACCCCCCAAAAAAAAATGGCGAATGTTAGATTTTTTTAAGGTAATAATAATATAATTGGGAGTGGGAGTTTCTATGTGACCCAGCCATACCCACGTGATGACACATTGCAAACGTCCAGGCAGCACAACGCATCCACGTGCCCACATCCAAAGGGGATGGTAGATTTTCCTATCGAGACATGGTGTTCGATCAAGTCCACAAGACATGTCAGAAACATACGTGAAACGAAACGAAGTTCCAAATAAGTGATCTCGACATCCTCACATAGGGGGCGTTTGGTAGGGGGTTTTAATTTTCATTCCTGGGAATTTTAATCCTAGGAATATTATTCCCGGGAATAGTTTTCCTGCGATATATCTTTGGCGTTTGGTAGGCGGATTAAAATCTCGTGAAAATTTTCGCATTTAAAAATATCTCGACTCCCGAACAAACGGTGATGGTCCGACGGTGGTTGACGGTGGCTCGCGGTGGTCGATGGTGGTCTGGCGGTGGCCCGCGGTGGTTGGTGGTGGCCTAGCGGCAGACACCGACAATTTGACGGTGGTTGGTGGTGGTCTGGTGGCGGTCTGCGGTGGTCCGGCGGTGGTTGATGGTGGTCCGGCGGCGGCTGATGGCGGTCCGGCGGCAAACGACGGTGGTTCGGGCGGTGCACGATGGTGGTCCGACGGCAAACAATGGTGGTTCGATGGCGGTTGATGGTGGTTCGACAGCGGCTGATGGTGGTCTGGCGGCAAACGACGGTGGTTGGCGGCAGTCGGCGGTGGTTTGGCCATGGTCGGTGGTGGTTCACGGTGGCGGTTCGGCGGCAAATGACGATGGTCCAACGACGATCGATGTTGGTCCTGTGCCTGATGGTGGTTAGCGATGGCAAGCGGTGGTTTGCGGTAGTCTGGCGGCTGCCCGGTGGTCCGACGGCGGTCGATGGCAGTTTGGCGATGGAGGGCGGTAGTGGAGGGTAACTGGTGGCAGTAGCGGGGGTAATTTGGTCTTTTACATGAAAAATATTCCACGCCATTAATCTTATAATCCCACGTGTGAGATGGGAATATTTTGGAATGTTCAAAAATCCCTGAACGTAACATTCTTAATATTTTTTCAAAACTCAGACTAAACATAAAGATATCCACGATTAAGAATCCTATTCTAAACCCTCTACCAAACGCCCCCGTAGCGGAAGCAAAAGAAGAAGGAAAGGAGAATAAAGGCGTTTCATCTCCCTCCACACGTTGGTTGTTGCCTTATCCTTGTGCTCTCGCTCTCTTTTCTTTCCCTCCAAACAAAAACGACCCTCAACTTCCCCAATGCACAAAACATAGTACCATAAACATCGCCACCTACACTACACTCTTGTAGCGATCATCATGGCCAGCAAGTTAGCATTCACATTGGCACACCCGCGTGCCCCTACCTCAAAACCCTTGATTCCCATCTCTTCATTGTCATCATCTTCGGATAACTCTGGTGTCCACCACCTCACTCAATTCAATGGCCGCCACTTATGCCTCCGCCGCCGCCTCTTTGTGCTTTCCCCCAAGGCCACCGCCGATCAACAAGGTCTTAACCTCAACCCCATCCTTTCTATTTCATATCTTGGTCTGATACTGTTCTTCTCTTTCAGGCAAGGTTGAAGAAGAAGATGGTGTTGTTGATGGTAAAATCCTACCATATTGTAGCATAGACAAAAAGGAGAAGAAATCAGTTGGTGAAATGGAGCAAGAATTTCTTCAAGCACTGCAAGTATGGGCGCGCAAATGGCGCTCTCTTTGAAACAACCCTTCTCTCTAAGTTTAATGAGGAATTGTTTAATATTCAACTCCTGTGTAAATGAACTCAAATTTGAAGTCGGGTCCTGCTTTGCTCAACAGGCATTCTATTATGAGGGGAAGGCTATTATGTCAAATGAGGAATTTGATAATCTCAAGGAAGAACTCATGTGGGAAGGGAGCAGCGTTGTCATGCTAAGTATGGAGCATCTTCAATGACTGTAGCTGCAGCTGTAACAATACATGAATTCCTGTTAACATGTAACTTTATCTTTTCCCTTATTGATTCCCTATACAGGTTCTGACGAACAAAAATTCCTGGAAGCGTCTATGGCTTATGTTTCTGGAAAACCAATCATGAGCGACAAAGAGTTTGATGAGTTGAAATTGAGGCTAAAGGTTAGCTATTTTCATTTCATCAATGAAAAACAGTATTGTAGTGGACTAGTGGATGGTGCAAATATGAACTGGTGTGAGTTAGAGAAAAGAAAAGTATATGGTGCCGACAAGGCCATTGGTTTGTATGGATCCTATAATTGTTTATTAGTTCTTCGGTTCATGAAACGTTTTACTATTTGGGTTTCATTTTGGAAAGATTGCCATAGGAAATATAACTTCTAGTAGTTACATTCTGACTAGTAGAAATTTGGAAATGCAGTTACAATTGTTTTATAAACTACACATGTTCGTCTCCAGTTTTCTAGTATCATTTAGTGATTTCACTGTTCTTTTGTAGATGGAAGGGAGTGAGATTGTGGCTGAGGGTCCACGGTGCAGTCTTCGTAGTAGAAAGGTACGTGTTAATATGTAATTTGTCCTCTGTTTTCAGTTTTGCTTATCAATTGTAGTTATGTATTTTATATGTCAAATGGTTATTTATTTAGTAATTCATCTTAAGGCTTCTATAAAATGATTCAAGAATGTTTTGCATCTGCTGTGTTTAATGTTTACTCCTAACTAATTGACATCCTTTTTGGTCTAACTAATTGACATCCTTTAACAGGTTTACAGTGACCTGACTGTTGACTATTTAAAGATGTTCCTGCTGAACGTCCCAGCAACTGTGGTTGCATTAGGATTGTAAGTAACTTTCTTTCTATGTGTTGAGTGCATGGGCTCACTGTGTATTTGGTGAAAATTTTGATTCCAGCTACTGCCATCAGTTGGTCTGTATGACACGCAGTAGTGAGAGGACATCAAACCAAAAGTTCAAAAGAAAAATGTCATACTACCCATATGTGCATTTCTGAATATCTCAGATGAAAATTATATTTACCTCTATTCATATATTCCATTTTCAAGGATTAAATAATGGTCTTAATCATTACAAGGAAGGTAATCGAAAGAAAATTAGGAAATTCCAAATATACACCGATTTTTGACATAGTCATTTGTCTATCAGGAGTATCATATTACCTTTTGCTGTTAATTGTATGGTCCTTTATTTACAAATGCACACGGACTAGCATTTGTGAAAAGCAATACTGTTTCAGGCTTTCAGCCATTAAGTGATATCACTTGTCAACCTATGAATTTATTGTTGTTGTGGATTTATAAAAATAAATGAAGTACTTGTTTCTGCTATTTTTATTTTCTTAGTACTGCACAAGCAGATGGGATCTCGCAATGAAAGTTGAAAATATCTTTAAGAATTACTGAGCTGGAAATCCAAGCCAATTTGTTGAACCTAGAGGGAACTAGTGAATGGAAATTAGTTAATCAAGCCATATAATTGGTGAACCAATTGCTATTCACCAGTTCCTTCTGTGTCCAACAAATTGGTTTGGCTTGACTTTTCAAGAATCCTTAGTGATTCACATACTGGTTTGTGAAAACAGAAAACCACTTTACTGAGGTTTCCTTTTGTGATTATCATCTCCAGCATTTAGATTGAAATAAAAAGCTTATATTTGGTATCTACTATTGATTTGCACGAGGATGAAACAGCATTCTAGACGTTGGTCATATATTTGTGAAATATTGTAATGCACCCAAGCTCTGCCCTAAACCCTATATTTCAATATAAGTCTCTTATCAGTATCAATTTCAATTATCTTTCTCAAATCAAAGGCATGTTTTCCCAAATGATGTTAAAAATTATGTCTTTCCTTGGCCTGTTTTTACTGCAAGTTCAACTGATGTGGAAGTTAGTTTTAGCAAAAGTTAGTTCTTGACTTTTTTGCTAATTCATTTTTTCCAATAATCTCTTAGGTTCTTCTTCCTTGATGATCTGACTGGTTTTGAGATCTCATATCTGCTAGAGGTATGCTACCCTCATTTTTCCTTGTTCTAGCATTGCTAACTGGTCATATAGATGCATTTGTATTGTTGATTGTCATAGTATCTGACAATAGTTGCATTTTTATGGTCCCTTCTTATAATCTATTGCCTCCTTAATATCAGGAAGCAGTATAGCTGTATATTTGTTTTTATGTTAGTCAGCAACAGATCCACTAGAGGCCAAGGAATACTTCAAAGAGTAAAATGCAAAGCGAATCACCGTTTGATAACAATATTAATGGGTACTACATTGTAATATGCCGTCTGGATATTGTTGTAGTAACTGACCATATTCATTGTTTTAAGTACCCCAAGAGTTAGTCCCAAACCCAAAGAAGTGTGCGTAGTTAGTATGGAATTTCAGTTATTTATGAAACAAGTTTTATCTATGAGAAATCGGATCTAAGGGTCAGCAGAAACCAAAGCTAGGACACTGATATTTATTCTTCTAATAGACAATAAATCATTTCCTAGAATTTTAAAGAGTGGTGCAATAATAATTGTAACAGATATTTTGAATTGTTAACTGCAGCTTCCAGAGCCTTTTAGTTTCATTTTCACGTGGTTTGCTGCTGTTCCCTTCATTGTGTGGTTGGCTCAGTCACTTACAAGGGCAATTATAAAAGATTTTTTGATTTTGAAGGTATAATTTCGGTAACATTGTCTATTTTAGGTTATATTGAACCATTAATTACATATAACATAATTATTTTTTGAAGGGTCCCTGTCCTAACTGTGGTACTGAAAATACCTCCTTCTTTGGGACTATATTGTCAATTTCAAGTGGCGATTCCACCAACAACGTCAAATGTGAAAAGTAAGTATACAACTAATCCGGCATTATCTGAGTCCTGTCACTCCAATTATTCATATTCATATCATTGTAGATAATTAGTCTAACAATCCAAATTAATATGTTCCTCAGCTGTGGTACTGCAATGGTGTATGATTCAACTACTAGATTGATTACATTACCAGAAGGAAGCAATACCTAAGTGGAGGTACATTCCTTGTATATCCCTGCACTCAAATAAATATGTTGTTGTAGCATATAATTGGTGTGTCACAGGATCTGTTTACAGTCAACTTTGACTTGTATTGGGCATATGGTAGTCTGTAATGACATCCTGATGAATTTACATACTGTACGTATCTTATACACACAGGCTGGCATGCCTCTGCCATACTCGTTGTCCATGCAATGAGGTGAGATCATCATGGGTGGAAGTAGAAGCTACTTGCATGTGGAAATGACTAATTTATCAAGTCAGAAAACAGTCATGGTCATCCCCTAAAGGCCGTGAAATCATTATTCTCAGTGTTGCACACCATTGGTGTGATCTCTACTGTATTATGTGCCACTATCATACTTGCAAGCTTTAATCATATGAGCTTTGTATAGCATACGCAGGATTTGTCCACAGGAAAAGATGAGTAATGAGGATCCTTAACGCAATCAGTGGTCAAGTCCAAGCCAAAATTAACGCGTCTGCTAAGTTTAATTTTCTTGGTACGCTCTTGCAAAATCTTTCCAGCGCCTCAGCCGCAAAGAAAGGGGGGAAAAAGTTTTCTCAACCCCTGTAAAATCAAGAAGGAAAAGGGATCAGTATTGAAACAATGGAAATTGTATTCCTGCTATGCGACTTTTCATAGTGAGTTTTAAACTTTTAATAAAAATACGTAGACTTTTATATAAGTTTTCTTATTAATCATGCCCTAAACTGTGTGCTTATTTGGGGTTCTTAAACTTAATTAATTCAAACTTCAAAGTGTGGACTTTAATTTGTGGATAACTTAAAAGAGGCACATTAAATATGCAAGTCAGCTATTGAATATTTTATACTGAAAATTTTATTGACTAACAGACTTAAGGAATTATTATTATAGTGACTAATGAGAATGAATTTTCTAATCGCTGTCTGGTGGATGAAATACACCATACAAACCAATGAAACTTGCCAGCACGTTTTCACTCGTAAGAAAATCAGGTGGTAATCTAATATTCCCTTTTTTTATGGTTGTTTCCCGGCTTAATGACTTTTGGATGAATCAACCATTATTAACAAATTTCTTAACGAAATCCTACTTATGTTCTCTTTCCAAATACTGCAATATCAATTCCTACAAATAGTATTGTTGGGGGGCAAAACAACAGAAGGACATTATTATATTGTTGACTTAGGGAGATGAGAGGCGCTATGATCGTGGGGATCACGTACGAATGCAACTTCTTACTTGCAAAGACGTGCCAAAAGAATTGGAGCTATATATATAAGGGATGCATGTACTTGTCTATGACCATCGCATCGCATTCCTTTTCCTACGGAACGATATCTAGCACACGCTAGCAGCGATCCAAGACGTAACCATGGCCTCCATTCTTCAATCACGTAGCTTCTTGCTAATTGCTTTTACATGGGTGGTCACATTCATGGGAGAGCCAATAGTAGCAGTGGCAGTGGGAATATTTCGACCCAGCCGATGGGCTCTTGCACATGCCACCTTTTATGGTGATGAGACAGCTTCTGCCACCATGGGTATCTATCTTAATTCCCTAGCATTTCAACATTAGTGTTAGTACTATTCGACATCTTTCTTAATATAAGCCAATGTTACTTTTCAGTAACGTGACTTCCTTTTACTCTTTTCTTTTCCCTTCTTATGGATTTAAAGGAGGAGCATGTGGGTACGGGAATTTGTTTCAGAATGGTTACGGGACAGACACAGCGGCTTTGAGTTCAACGTTGTTCAACAACGGGTATGCTTGCGGGACCTGTTACCAGATAAAATGCTATCAATCGAGTGCATGCTATAAAAATGTGGCCTTCACCACAGTCACTGCCACCAATCTTTGCCCTCCTAATTGGTCCGAGCCCTCCGACAACGGTGGCTGGTGCAACCCACCACGTGCGCATTTTGACATGTCCAAGCCTGCCTTCATGAAAATTGCTCAGTGGAGAGCTGGCATCGTCCCTGTTCTCTACCGCAGGTATTAAGCTTCTTTCACAACCTAGCCCACGGTATTTAAATTCTTGACAGTAAATGGTACCACATTGAATTAAGTTCTAGACTTATGAAATTGATAATAATTTATTGAGTTATGTTATTTGAATTCATATTTTTTCGATTTTTGCATTCTATTCAATAGTGGATGGGAGTGGTCGGTACAAAAATCGAAAAAATATAAATTGAAATAATATTTTTTTAATTTATTTTAATAAATAAGAGTTTAAATATCTTACAATATAAAAAGGTCAAGATCAACTATGAATATTGATATATTATATGTAAATAATTAATATGAACTAAACTTTCATACATTGTTAACATGATTTTTTTTTAATAGACATATAATTATGTATAGATACGTTAATACAAATATTTGATATTTATAATCATTATTTCGAAAGTTGTTCAGTTGATAATACAAAGCTCTTTATATGGATAGTATATTAAAATTCATTCTCAAGATTGTGATTTTCACTTATTATGTGATGTGTTTGTTGATGAATTTCAATCAGAGTGCCATGCCCAAGGAAGGGAGGGCTTCGATTCACTTTCCAAGGGAATGGGTACTGGTTATTGGTTTATGTGATGAACGTGGGAGGTGGAGGAGATATTTCAAGCATGTGGGTGAAAGGAAGCAGAACAGGATGGATTAGCATGAGCCACAACTGGGGTGCTTCCTACCAGTCATTTGCGACTCTGGCTGGCCAGTCTCTTTCTTTCAGGGTTACTTCATACACCACCAAAGAGACTATTATTGCATGGAATGTTGCTCCTTCCAATTGGAACGTTGGACTAACTTATTCCACCAACGTCAACTTCCACTGAAGAATTGCACAACCTACGTGGACTTTCCTTTTCATTGTCTTCTCTTATGTAAACTCCAACGCCTTTTTCTTTTGCCTCCTTTTTCAACCTTACGAGTGTGTTTGGAATGTTAAAAAGATGAAAAAGATTTGATTTAGAAATTAAATCTTGTATTTGGATGTTTTAAAAATAAAAAATAAAGTGATTTCTAATTATTATAAGATTTAATTACTTTTTATTTGAAATCCTACCAAAATTGAAATGATTTTATGGGAATTGATTTGATTTTAAAATTTAAGTATAAATCAAATCAAATCAATTTCATTCTTAATCATTCCAAACACAATCTAATATATTATAAACATAAGAATTGATTTCTAAATCAATTCAAATCCTATTTTTACTCAATCATTCCAAACATAAAATTTAATTTATAAATCAAATCAATTCAATTTAAATCAAATCAATTCCAAAATTTAGTTAATCCAAACACACTCTACATGTAACTAAGTAAGTGATTGTATCTGCTGCGAATGGATTTTCCACAAGCGCAGCAAGGGCTTATTGCTAAATGCTAAGAGACTGCCACTTTTTGTTAGTTTGGCATGCTCAAACGTAACCAGTGAAGTTCATCTTTTCCACAAAGTTGATACCGCTAGAACTTTGCATCAGTTAACTATTAAAATAAAAAGTACAGTTGAAATAATGGCTTTGTTTTGTATGCACTTATTAAATAATATTGTGTATTTGACGAATTGTATTTTAATCATGCTTTAATTATTATTGTGCAGAACTTTATGATTAATACCAGTATAGAGTATCTTAATTAAAAATATTATTATTCTACTAATTGTCATTTAGTAGAAGACAGAAAGGACTTCTATCTATAGGTATATTCCAATTATATTATGGAACAAAAAAATTCTTACTGGCTGAAACTTTCTTTCTTCAGTAACAATGAAAAAATAAAAAATAAAAACAACTGAACCATAAATAGATTACAAAAAGTTACGGATAGATGATAAATCTATAGGGAATTAACCAATATTTGAAATATATATATATATTGCCATAATAAAATATAATGTTATCTGAATTTAGTATTTTCATTGTTGGAACTTGGGATAATAAAAATTAAAGATAAATTATACATAACTTCCTCAATACTTTTTTGGTCATAACTTCCTCAGTCTTTAAAGCTACGATTTGATGAGAAAAATCAATAATTTAGAAGTTTATAAGATATAAATACTAACATAATAAATCATATATGTATAATAATTTTTGCTATTAAAATTATGCACTTCTTCTTCTTTTTTTTGGTCTTACACACTCACACACATAGGGAAGGGGAAAAGGGAGGGCAATCTCTTACTGTAAAGTCGAACCCATGACTCATGACTGCCTTGGATGCACTTCTTACAAAGGCATAGTCAATGACCAGTCTCATAGATGCACTTCTTCTTCTAATTCATGTGCACTCTTCCTCCAGTCAAATTCATAGTTTGTTTTGTCCAACAAATTCTTTCTTTTATTTTTTTTGTCCATAACAAATTCATTCTTATTCCTTCAATTATTTTTTATAATTGGGCCAGCCTGACCATAGGGTAGGCCAGAGTTGAAAGACGTAAAATAGATTGGAGACGATCCATTTATACTCTTGGAATTTTTTTTTTCGGTCAGAATCCTCTTGGAAGTTGGAACATGTGTAAACGACCAAGAACAATTCTATTGGAACATGGGCCTGAACTTCTTGTTTGATTGAGAGGGGTATTGGGCTTAACTTCCGCAATGCATGCTGCGCTCCAAATATTCTATAGCATTGGAGTATTATTTTAGAGGACTAGCGTCTTATTTAACAGTATATGTCAATTATTTGCCAAAAAATTATATATATAATATTTAAATGATTTAATTTTAATATATTATTAATATAAAATATTTCAGTACATACGTCCAATCATAACTTTTCATATCATTAAAATTATTTAAATCATTAAAATTATTTAACTTTTACAATAATTATCTCAAATATCATATGTATAAAGTTATATATGTATAAAGTTATATTATTGATTGACAATATAAAAATTTTTATACCAGTGTATTAAAATGAATCTTATATTTAAAATAGTAACTCATATGATAAGTTTTTTATTTAAATAATGTATAATGTAAATTTTTGAACCGAATGTACAATGTAATATTACACTATTATTATCAATGATTTGATGATATAACAATACGTACTGTTAACACAACAAAAAACATAATTATGATAATAAATTGAAATTAAATCAATTAAATATTTCTTAACTTAAAGAATTATTTCACAATTTGAAAAACTAATTTCTTTTTAAGAATTCAAAAAACTGATTTAAAATTATACAAAACATAATAAGATAATTTCAAACTAACTTAAATATTAATTTAATTAATTTTTCAAATTATTAAGATATGATAAGATAATAAGATAGAGAGAGAAATAAATGAGACTAAATAAAATTAATTTAAAATTATTTTTAAATTAATTTTAATTAATTAAAATTATTTTTTAACTAATTTTAATTAAGAGTTTATTTAAAAAGTATTTTAAATAATTTCATTAATTATCAAACAATATTCATCTAAAATCTAACTCCATCATACTTAGATATTTAATTTTTAAAGGTTCTACAACAAAGCTCTAACACTCAGTGTTATAGCTATACGTAATTTCCCCCTCCAACAGAAGCTAAATGGCATGAGATGCATTGAAACCCTTCCAATTCATGGAAAGAACGTTGTTCAACGACTACTAGGATTGGGGAAGAAACACAAATAAGAATGAGTTAATTATTTTGTAATTCTTTTTTTCTTTTGGAAAAAAAAAAAAGAAAAGATAACGAAAGAGATTAGATTTTCACACAAAATCTAAAAGTAATCAATGCATACTTATATAAGAAAGAGGAAAGTGGTAAATAAATCTACAAAATTGATTTTCGCTTTCCTGGAGGACCCTCGCGGAGGTGGCTAGCTTCGGCTCAACATAACATTACACACATAAATTAAACTCTATATATAAATATAATAATTACTATATAAGCTAATAAAGCTTACAGATTCTCCCGCAATATCTCTTGGATTTTCCCGGGAAAAACTGTGAAGAGATAACAAAGGCCGAACGGGGAAGGAGAAAGAGTGGTTCGATTCCACCATCTTCCTTCCTCATGGACATGGACCCTTCAACGAGTGTCCCTCCTCCTTCTTCTTCTTCTTGTTCTTCTCAGCACGTGGAGCGTATGATAAACTCGAACCAGTACAAGTCCCCTTCGAGAACAATCTGCTCCGACAGGTTCATACCATGCAGATCCGCTTCCAAATTCTCCCTCTTCGACATTCCCTCAGCCGACACTTCCACCCCTTACGCCTCCCTCCTCCGTACAGCACTCTTCGGGCCCGATGCTCCCGTCACGCCGGAGAAAACCAGCCCCAATATATTCCGCTACAAGACGGAGACTCGCCAATCCATGCACTCTCTCTCACCCTTCATGCTCGATCACGACGTCGTTTCTGGGGTCAATCATAACCCCGTTAAGCCTCCCAGGAAGGTTCCACGATCGCCGTATAAGGTTAATTTCTTTTTTTTTTTTTGGTTGGTGAGGGTGTATTTCTTTTTGAATAGTGTAATTTGGGGTTCTGGGGATTGGTGGAGATTGTAATGTTGATGTTGTCGTGTGTGTTGTGGTAGGTTCTGGATGCACCTGCTTTGCAAGACGATTTTTATTTGAATCTTGTGGATTGGTCTCTGCTCAATGTCTTGGCTGTTGGTCTGGGTAACTGTGTTTATTTGTGGAACGCTTGTAGCAGCAAGGTGAGTTCTGGATTCATTCAAAGTTTCAAACTTTTTTTTTTAATGTTTTATATTGTCTTAAATGAAGATCCCTCATTGTCATCACGCTATTTCTCTGATATGCCTTTGTGATCTAGCTGGTGTTCAGTTGGGAAAATTGAAATTTTGTTTTTTTGAGTCATCCTATGTTGATATGCTACTTGCAGGTTACTAAATTATGCGACTTGGGGAATGATGACTGCGTTTGTTCGGTTGGCTGGGCTCAGCGCGGTGCACTCCTTGCTGTTGGAACTAACAATGGTCAAGTTCAGGTAACAGAATTGCATCTCATCCTACTACAGTTACCAATTATCAGTTATTTTCCTGTAACCTAGGGCTTCCATAGGAGTGTCTCTGATGGATATTCTTAACAATTTGAGGGCCAAGTTCTTTGCAGACGTTTTTCTGTAATCGTTACGCATCGCATTAGCAATTAGTGGCCAACACTTAACCATGAGTTATCTTTTATTAAAATATAAATTTTTATCTCAATAGTGGAGAATATGTGACAAAATGTTGCTAATAGTATCAGTGGTGCCGAACTAAGCTCATCTCAATATAATTACCAATCAACAGTTATTTTTGGTTAACCTAGGTTCCAAAGGAGTGTCTTTGAGGGATACTCTTAACAATTTGAGGACCAAGTTCTTATGCAGAGGTTTATCCAGATTCCCTACCTATCTCCTCCCATAGCAATTATTGGAAGACAAAACAAAATGTTGGCTACCATTGCTAATGGCATCAGTGGTGGTGAAGGGATCTTGTCTCACTACAGTTACTAGTTATCGGTTATTTTTTATATTTTAATATAAGATAACACATGATGATATGCTGGCCACTAATTATTAAGATTTAAGAGTATCATTGTTGTCAAGGAAT
The DNA here is from genome assembly GCA_031439585.1 of Pterocarpus macrocarpus. Taxonomy (NCBI): domain Eukaryota; kingdom Viridiplantae; phylum Streptophyta; class Magnoliopsida; order Fabales; family Fabaceae; genus Pterocarpus; species Pterocarpus macrocarpus. Next base: position 72,956,912 of record CM062520.1, on the reverse strand, counting down.
CTCCTTTTGGTTACTTGCTTTGAATTTTCTTCCTGTCAGTTTTCTTAATGATGTTTACTTTGTCTCCATATTGTGCTACTCCTACATCTCCTAAAGAAGCAAAGATGTGCATAAGTTTTCTTTGCTCCCTCAGGAAGGACTCTGTATAGGAATGGCAGTAACATTTCGTAGCATGTGCCTAACACACACTATAGCCATTAAGCATTATAGAAGTTCCCAAGGTATTTTGGTAAGCAGTAAGCACGCCATCTGCAAAAAAGGAAAAATGACAAAAAATAGGCAGCATTGGTAAATTATTAATGATATTGGTGGCGTATTTTATTTTGATTGATGAAAAAAGATTTTAAAGGAATTAATATGAACTTGCTAGAGAGGATCAGAAACCGTGGAAGATGGCGATGAAGGTGGTCAATTAGCTGCCAGACGTTTTGTGGGTGAACTAAGCCTTATAAGGGAGCTTCATGGCTGTACTCTTAACTTTAAAAGGGAAATGAATACTAACCGCAAGCAACCAACAGTTTATTTGGCTGGATTATATTGAATGGAATAGAAATGATATATCAGTCATTAAAGAGTATAATATAATGGAATATGGTCTGACCACCTTTTCTTTGTTTGGATATATTAACTTGCAAAAAATAGTTTGTATACTTTTTTGAGAATCAAAAAGATATGAAAGAGCTTCTATAGAAATTTTTTTTCCATTCAACCTTTATTTTTTCCTTCTATTGATGGTGTATAAAATTGGAAATTAGAAGATTTCAGTAAACCTCTTTGTTCCCTTTCCTTTTAACTCACTTGTGGAGAGGAAAATAGGTTAAGTAAAAATACATTTGTGGGAAACATCTCACTTATTTGCTTCCTTTTTTATGAATGAAGCATGTAGACATAAAATAGGAGCTATATCTTTATCCAACATGTATTGCAATCTTGATATTTGTGACAGACACTTGTTCTGTTCACTGTTAACTGTTAAGACTCACTCCTTCTAAATACGTTTTATCACATACTAGCTCTATTTTAGTCATATTTTATTAATGGTGTTTTCATGCATGCGTCTTTCCATATCAAATATTTTTGCAATTTTTAATGCTCATGTCTGTGCTATGTCATGTCCTTGTAATTTAGATCTGGTCATGTCGTCGTTTACATGTCGTTTTGTGCCTCATGCTTGTTTTCTGTATCTATAGCTCATTTTTCTGTACCTCCTTTATCACTACACATTAAAGCAAGGGATTAGATGTGTGGTTTTCTTTATTTTCTGTTTTAATCGGTTCCATTGCGTTCATTTAACCAGGTGTAATGCTTAAAGTATGATAAGGGCATATTATTATGGATTGACTTTGGGATTCGTTTCAAATAACAAATAGTATGCCATGTGATTGTACAAATATTGGGTGCTGCTATTCATGTAATAAAATGCTTTGTGTAACTCAGTCATTAATTACAATTAATGCAATTTAAACTAAATATCATGGAGGAACCCGCTCTTAAAACTAGCATGATTACCTGGAACTTTCTGTGGTTCTCTGTATTGCTTCATAAACATTTATGTCTTGAATGTTGCTAAACAGCATGATTTGACCCATGCCTCTAACTATTCTTGGTGTAGATTTGGGATGCATCTCAATGCAAGACGATAAGAACTATGGAGGGTCATCGTTTACGAGTTGGGGCCTTGGCCTGGAGTTCATCTCTTTTATCTTCTGGTGGCCGGGATAAAAATATTTATCAACGAGATATACGTGCACAGGATGATTTTGTCAGTAAACTGTCGGGGCACAAGTCAGAGGTGAGACTTCTTTTTATTTGCTCCAGCTGAACCTGGTCAAACCAATTGACTACTTGTTGTACATGGAATTCAGCATGACTCTTTATTTTTTTTGTCCTTTTTGGTTCTTCAAAGGTGTGTGGACTCAAGTGGTCTTATGATAGTCGGGAGTTAGCATCTGGAGGAAATGACAACAGAGTATGCACTTACAAGCTTCATCATCTTTCTGAGCTGCCCCACTGCACTGTTACTCCTTTGCTTCTCATGCAGTGGTTAACTAATAATTTCCTTTGTATGTTTGCAGTTGCTTGTTTGGAATCAACACTCAACCCAGCCCATCCTGAAGTACTGTGAGCATACGGCAGCAGTTAAAGCTATTGCATGGTCTCCTCATGTTCATGGGCTTCTTGCATCTGGGGGAGGAACTGCAGATCGATGTATTCGTTTCTGGAATACAACCACAAACTCACACTTAAGCTGTATGGACACTGGAAGTCAGGTAAAAGTACTTGTCCAGAATCATTTTTATACTTTATATCGAATTCACTTTGGTTTAATTTTTTGTCTACTACGTGGCTGATTATTGGGCAGCATTATGAAAGGATTGAAGTTTTTGACTAGTTGCTAGAAAATACATCTCTTGTTGAAGGGTAATTCTGGTAACTCACTTAGAGCATGAAAGGACTACAAATTGCCAAATCAAACCCTACTCAATGGAAAGTGAGATGAATAAATCACCACAATTAATTGAAGAATAATTGGCTTCAAGCCCAAAGGGCTCTTGCAAGAAGGGGCATGTTAAGATAGAAAGCCATTCATGTGCTTCTAACTAACAGCTTAAGCTTTTAGGAGACATGGTTCATGACAATTATCATATACTACTACTCGGGTTGGGAAAGTGGGGAAGGAGGGCCTGATGAGGAAACCCTCCCCCCCCCCCCCCCCCAAAAAAAAAAAAAAAGTCTAAAACAAACCAAATATCCTTCCGGTGACATTCATACCCACAACAGTTATATTTTTTAACTTTCATTTCAGTTTATAAATTGTTTTCAGATTTCATGGCTTTCACCTTCATGTATTGAGACAAGGATAAAGGGGTTTCTTAATTTTATAAATTATTTTTAGAATTCATGGCATTCACCTTCACGTATTTAGACAAGGATAAAGGGGATTCTTACCCCTGCCCCATTTTTTTCTCTTTTCTGTAGCAAACATAACAATGTTTGACCTTTACATATGGCAGGTTTGCAATCTAGTGTGGTCTAAAAATGTCAACGAACTGGTGAGCACACATGGGTACTCCCAGAACCAGATAATAGTTTGGAGATACCCCACCATGTCTAAGGTACACAAAATTTCTGCTATGATATATAATAGACTTATTTTTTTAATTAAAAAAAATTAACATTTTTGACCATTTCTTTTGTCCTTATTATACAGCTGGCAACTCTTACAGGCCATACTTATAGGGTTCTTTATCTTGCCATCTCTCCAGATGGGCAGGTATTTCAGTTGTCCTTCCATCTATTTCTCTTTCTACATGATGAGTAGCTAACTACGAAAATGGTTTTCTATTTTCTTAAATGCGTAATTTTTCTGGTTGTGATGACTTCAACTTACTGTTTCAGACTATTGTCACTGGTGCTGGAGATGAAACACTTAGGTTTTGGAATGTATTCCCTTCCCCAAAATCACAGGTAATTATTCATTCAAAGATTGAGAACAATGCTCCTCTTATTTACTTGATAGACCATTGGTTAAGATTTGAGTTTCATTCATGCTTGGTTAGTTGGTAGTGGTACTGTGTCATACTGTCATTATTCCCTTCAATTTGGAGATACATGATACGTGAAATTAACCATAAGAGCTGCGGGGCTGCAGCATCATTTGCTTTCCTGCCTTTTCTTTTTTTTTTTGGTTTTTTGTTTTTGGGGGGCCCCCCGGGGGGGGGGGGGGGAGTTGTTAGGATTTTCAATTGCTCTGCATTCTTGGTCGAAATGGCTAATAGAACATTTTGTTAGTCTCAATGTTTGATGCTAATGCCGTGAGATAGATTATGCAAAGATATAGTGTATCTAGAAGCGACAATGATCTTATGATTCATTTCATTTGTTAATACTTAATATGTTCTAGATTGATATATGTTTGTGACCACTGATGCAGAATACTGAGAGTGAAATTGGCGCATCGTCTCTTGGAAGAACAATTATTAGGTGACTCCATTTTGCATATTTCCGACTCAATTTCACACTTTCGATTACTGTGCGGAAAGAAACTTCAGACCAGCGGGAACACCATGGTGGAAAATTTTGCATGTAAAAGACTGAAAGGCATCATCGCCGTGGTCGTATTTACCAATTAGGGAAGCTTTGCAGGAAGCTATAAAGTTGCAATATAACTGTCAGTGGTGGAAATTCCATGCCATTCATGCGAAGTCTCAAGTCGTTTTGAGAAAAAAGGCTATTTTATTAAGCATCTTAGATTTATTTGTACATACATGTAAAGGGAGTCTTAGCCAATGCTGTTTTTCTCCCTCTATTTTTTTTATCCTATGATGCTTGCTTCCCACCTTAAGTTGCACTTATCTTTTACATGTAATGGAGCTGCCTTTGTGTATAATATGAGTCATGCTATTTAGCACGAATTGTTGACTACTAACTGACTTTGTTAGTACTTAACAGCATTTTTCATATAATATTCTTTCTTGGGACGGTGTTAACTTGTTAATTATAAGGATAGGTTTGGTGTTCCTTAAAAATAAGGCGAAAAATTCTAAGATAAATTAGATGTGAAATAATCGTGTGAAAAGAGGTACACAGTTTCTAAACTGATTTGAAAGTGCATCATTTTTCTTCTGATTCTGGCACTCTTGAGCTTATTTAAGTGTGTTTGTAAAACCCATAGAAGTAAACCTTAGGTCCGTAATGGTATGTTTGGTTGGGGGCATTTTGGGAAGGAGAGGAAAGGGAAAGAAAGAGGAAGGAAAGGAATAATTTTTTCTTGTTTGGATGAAAGAGAAAATGGTGCAAAAATTCAAATAGTGCAAAATAGCGGGTGGATCCCGTATAAACAGTGAAATTTTTTTCCTCTCCCAATTGGGTGGAAAAGGTCATGGAGGAAGGGGCTGTTTTGGTTTTCCAACTTTGCCCCTGTTTCCTTACGCAGATCCAAGAGAGAGAACGAAAGTATGGAGATGTTGGGGTGATAAAGAAGGGGGCATACGATGGTAATACTATTAAAGATGTTGCGTGGTCCTCACCTTCTTTTTTTTTTTCTTTTTTTAGTAAAAAAATCAACACTTCTAGAAATTTTATCTAAATAATTTTAATTCCTCTATTATTATTATTATTAAAAATTAATAATAAAAAATATCCAAAGCATAAGCTATAAAAAATTTTAAAATTTTTCGATTATCAATATTTTATTCTAAACAAGTATTTTATTTTAAATCATGTATTACATAATTTTTTATTTTCTTCTATTCTATATTAAAAGTTTAAATAATAACTACATAATATTTTTAATATTATTTAGTTGATAAAATATTTTTTAAATGATATTTTTGAAATATTAAATTAATTTAAAATAATTATTTTATTTTAAATGATTTTGATAGATATTTTTTAATAATATTTTTTATATTATTCAGTTGATAAAATATATTTTTAATTAATATTTTTGAAATATTAGATTAACTAAAAATATTAGTTACATTTTAAATAATTTATTTTTATTAATATTAGTTTGATTTAATAGGTTAATATTATTTTAAACTATTAAATTAAAAATAGTAAAATTTTTTATTTATTATTAATTAATATAGTTGAAATATATTTTCTAATAATATAAGGATAAAATTATCATTTAGCATTATTATTTCTTTCTTTTTTCTCATTTTTTCACATAAATAAATAAGAGAAAGTCATTTTTCTTCTATTTTTCTTTCATATTATTTTCCTTTCATCCAAATATACCTATAAAAAATATAAGGATAAATAACACTTAGCCACCTCAAAGTTTGTTCAAACAACACTCCGTTCTATTTCTCATAAAAAATGACACTCCGCCCCTTCCACTCATAGCTTCGTTAAATGGCTCAATGATGATCCTTTGTCTGTGGCATTATCTTTGGATGTGTTTGTGGCTTTCGACGTGGGACATGCAAAGCAACTCTTCTTGAGTATTAAAAGCTACTTACACCCTCTCTATATGTATACTATGTGGCAGTAGCATTCTGTGATGAGCTCAGTCTCCAGCGACCGAAGCCTTCTAGCTACAAGATCTCTTAGATAAAGTCGTTCTCAACCTTGCTTAGCTGTAGTTTTCAACTCTGACAGCCTTCATCTAATTTTCTAGTGCTTTGAGGACATACTTCACTGGAGAGCGTTTGGAACACGTCATGGGAAACAGGCTGCAAATGATGAACCTGTTCATTGTCACGTCCAAAAAAAAACACTAATGAGTTCTATTTTAACTATTTAACATTTTTTAACAACTGGGAGGTTTCAATGAAAAATATATGATAAGTACACGATGGCATTTACAATGCTCTAGTTATAGATCTAAACACTCATGCTCCATTTTTGTCCAATAATCAATATTTTTTTTTTTTATGTTGAAAAGATAAGCTTGTCCAGGATAAGCATATAGGAAGACAATTTTACCCTTAACTAATGAGTTGTTTCACACACTTACATCACGGGTTTCTCACCGTCTCCCATTCTCATTTGCCTTTTTTTTCACGTGACACAGTGTTTTCGCGGTACATCTGCTATGTCCTAGCTTGATCACTTGATTGCAACGTGTCACTAGGAAATAGTGGCCAAGAACAGGCTTTTGTAGTATGGTGCATCTGACACACTGGTAGAGCTGTTACTGTTGTTTAATTTCTTTGTCAGATCACCCAAATAGTAATAAAATTGTTTCCTTGGTTATAGAAATGCAAAATTGCAAATTTTTTCAAAATTAATTTATTTTCTATAATAAAATTGATCTACTACATATAATTTTTATTCGTACAATTACGTTCATCATCTTAACAACCTACAACAATATAACACGTTGTAGAAGATGATAAAAATGAAATTTATATTATGTAGGTTATGTATTATATTAAGAATTTAATTTGAATATACTGACAGTGTAAAATAGTTTTACATTATTAGCCAATAAAAATAGTGAAAAGTGCCAACTCACGCAAATGACTACCCATTATAATGAGGAACCCACCATAATTTCTCACTTTTTCCTATTTCTATTGATTGACAGTATAAAACTCTTTTACATTGTCCATGCATACCAATTAAACTCTAATATTAAATATGTTACATTCTACAAAAAAAGAACTTTAATTTAGAAAGTACTTAACCTGCTCGGCATGTTGTACGTGGATTCAGTTGATGAACTTAACATTTCTTCAATTTATTATGTACTGCACCATGAAGTATTAAATATTAAATAATAAATTACGTGTTATTTCTAACGACAAATGAAAAAAAAAATAGTACAAACAACTAGGTGAGAGTCAAAAAGTCGACGCCAAGGCTCATTGACTAACACACTGGCCACCCCAGCTGCAGTATGGCTTCTGATGTATTTGGTCAACAACATAATATACAAATCAAGAGAAGTCAATGGGCTAAGGCGGAGGCAGAGGATAACCCACCCCCATCCCCGCCTTATATGTATATGAATATCTGTTTTTGAAAAATTTAAAATAATATTTAAAATCACAATTTTTTTGTGATGCTTAATACATAATATTAAGGCCAATTTAGTTACATGAATGGTGTGAGATCTTATGCTTTTAATTTTTTTCATCATAACTAAATGCATCTTTATATTAATATAAATAATTTTTTTTCAGCAACAATCATATATACAGTTAACTTCGTTTATTAAAAATTGATTTAGAGCTAGCCACTTCTATATTACATTTTTGAAATAAATTGAAATTTTACATAAAAATTTAGTTTCTAACCATAGCTTTTAACATAAATCTCTTTTTCATATGATATTTTTAATTTTTTTTTTCAATTTCTCTTTCTTCTATTTCTACCTATTCTTGAATCCCAAAAGCTTCTCCAATAAATTTTTAATGCCTTCACATTTTCTTAATAACCAACATGGAATTTTCATTTTTCATGAATGGTCTTAATGAAGCTTCTCCAATAACCTTTTAATGTTTAGATTATGGACCATCTTTGATTGGTAAATTTAATTTTTTTGCAATAATTATACATGTCAACCATCATTATTGTGGTATAATATAAAACAAATTGAAGTCATTGGTTGATTCAAATTTTATGTATTTTATTTAAAACTAAATTTGTATACTTTCTTGAAATAGAAATTTTTGAAGTTCATACGGTATCAGGAGCACCTGAAAGTGATACTTGACAATAATTTCTAAATAATACTTGTGAAATATTATAGTGGTAGATATTAATTAACATTTTTTTAAAGAGTTTAATTGATATGCACTAATAGTATAAAATAATTTTATACTGTCAACTAATAAAAATTCTAAAAAGTGAAAAATTATAATAGGTCCCTCATTATAATGGATGATTATTTGTATGAGTTGGCACTTTTTACTATTTTTATTAACGAATAATATAAAACTATTTTACACTATCAGTATATTTGAATTAAATTTTTTTAAATCAATTAATTTTTCTGATTTCACTACACCCAGTTACTTACAGTTAATTTTGAATTTTTGAAAATGAAGTTGGACAGCCACCTGATTCCAATGCATGCATTCTCTTTTGTTTTGAAAAATTGAAGGGGCCCCACAATACGTGAGCCACCTGTAACGATTAATGCTCAACGTTTCCTTCTTTCCTCCACTATTGTCCCTTTTTGTAATTTTAACCTATCTAATATTTTAATTATAGAAACTTGTTTACTTCTTACCGGTACACCACGTATACACTCTTGGTCATTTTGCTCGCCAAAAATTTGCCACAAACAATCCATACCGTCACAATATATATATATTAATATCTGAATGGTCATCACTGCCTGGAGCATCGGTGTCCGGATCTATGTCTGGATTATTGTAAACACCACCTAAGTATACATGTCTTTCAATGCTAACATATGTAGCAGGCTCACTACCATTTGTGGGCTTGAGGAATAAGCCTTGCACTTTAATTACAACATCAATTGCATTTGCTATCATCTTAATTCTAGTTGCATAACGATAAATTGTTTTGGTTTTCCTTACTTTATTCTTTGCTGCAAATGTGATAGAGTCAAGAGTGGCAGAGATTTATCACTTTCTTTTACTTATTAAAGCTCAACATATATAAACTGTTAGTGCTTGTACTTTTTAGCTAAGAACTTCACATAACTTGTGTCGTTGAGGTTTGTGTTGGGATGCCAAGAATTTACTTAATTATTGTATTGCTTCTATTTTTAACATCATAAACAAAGGACAACCATTGACCAAGGTGGAATAGCACCTAGCACTGGTGCCAAAGACATGGTTGTTGGAATTAACATTGTTTATCAAGTTGAAGAGACCAAGATACTGAGTTGAGCTCAACCTAATTGTGCCTATTAAAGGAGTTTATTGATTATCATTTTGAAATTTTCATTCCTTTTTCGTAAAATAACTTCTAGGAATGAATGAAGTATATCTAAGATTAATTAAAGAAAAAATAAAGCATGAAAAATTGTGGCTTTGTGTCATATATTGTAGAAGTCCTCTAGATTTTTAAACCAGAAGTCTAGAACCATGAAATGGAGGAGCTAAAAATTGTAATATTATTCTTCATAGAATTCACTGATAAGCTTTCTATAACTGGACCAATTTTATTTAGAAGTTCAATAACAATAAGTTCATCACTAAAGCATAGAGCTTACATATACGGAGAATTTAGATTCCCTTTATTCACATGTTGTTTCCGACATTTCCAATAGTTAGTGTTACTCTTAGAACAACCACTTTTGGCTTTGGCTCTAGTAACAGAGGAAACGATACCGTTCTTTCTCACTTGAGTGGAAAAAAAAAATCGTGACTAGAGAAGAGGTCTTTGAATGGTGCAATGGAAAAAAATGAAGGAGACTGAGAATGCTAAAGGGGTGGAAAAGTTAGCAAGCTCACAAATAGTACGCTTAATAGTGAGGGTGCGAGTAGCTTGTAATATTCAAGAAGAGTAGCATGTCCCATATCGAAAGCCACAATCATATCCAAAGATAACACCACAAAAAAAGGATCACCGTTAAGTTTTAACGGAACCTTAGTGGAAGGGATGGAGTGTTATTTTATAAGAAGAACGGGGTAGAGTGATGTTTTAACAAATCTAAAAGGGGTGGAATGTTATTTACCCAAAATATAAATCTATTCAATTTCTTTCCTTTCAACTTTCTTCATTCTAATTTCTTTCCTCCATTCAAACACATCCTAATAGACATTACACAAGCTTACACTATGGACCATCATGTCAAATCTCATGTGGTATGGTTTAATTATGTGATACTGTTAACTCAGCTGCACAGGTTGGCTACACGTTAAATGAGCTAAGGTCAATGGTCCCGAAAACAAGACTAATATTGTACACAATGCTATTCTCGTATGGAAATTTGGATTCTCTCAGGGAGGTTGTGCGAGACAAAGTAGAATCGGGAAAAAAAAAAAGGTAAATCCCTGTGACAATATCTTTTACAAATAAATTGGTTTCTAACAAAAGTAAATTGGTTTCAAGATTTTTAATAATTACAAAATTTAGATATTTTAATTTTTGACTTATTTAAAACTAGTAAATAGTGTAATGTGTAGATTGTATATGATTCGTGTATCTTAACCCTATCCCAATTAACACCAACACCCTCAACCATGCAAAAATTTAAAAGAAAAAAATCACCGTTTTACTCATTGAACCCTAAACTTGACATTTTAAAACTACCAAACTCCATCTCCTCTCTAATATCGCAGCTAAAACAGTGATGAAAAAGTATATTATTAAGTAGTGTGGTGCTTGATATATTAACATCTAATAAAATAGTGGTGCTACTACTAAGTGTACAAATTCCTTAATTTTTTTGTCTTTTATATTGAGACTGAGATTGCTTAAGTATTTATACAAAGACTAATATTATATATAAATCAAATGTCTCAGTCAAGAATAAATAAAAATATCAAGATATTCTAGTTAATATACAACTTACAAATCATACTTTTTACTAATTACAAGTGAGTCGGAGATTAAAATATTTAATTTTTGTAATTGTTAGGAAACTTGAAACCAAGTTTTTTATTCTTTTAAGACTAATCTGACCATCAAGAGTATTATTAGGTACTAATTTCGTTATATATATATATATATATTCACGTGCAGGCTTGCTGTACGGCCAATGGACTAAGGATTGGCGTGCTCGTATGCTGACCCCAACTCAATTGGATGAATCAGCATATGTAACATGTGAACCGTTATTGGGAAGGGGAGGGCTACAAGTGCTAATTTTTTGGGCCGTGAGTGGTACTGGAATTGATTGAACCCGACTACATGAAGCATGATGATAAAAGGACAAAAGCCTGTCGCTGAATGTGAACGTGATCCAGTCACTGCCTGTGGCCATTAGATTAGACCCAACGGACCACGCAACTAAAATGTGTCTTTTTTGTCAGCTGGTAAAGTAACATGTGTTTATCACGTGTATAACTTATTAATAAATTAGTCTTTTGTCGTTATTTTTATTAAAAATTAACATTATTGAATTATTTTCTTAATTTTAATGTTATTTTATACAAAAACAATTATAAAAGAATGGAAAGAATATTAATTTTGTGCGGATTAAGTTCCAGTCCTCTTGGTTGGAACGAGCACGCAATTGTCTCGGCTATTGCCATTTGCCTCTACCGAACTTCGATTTCCTAAGAACAGAACAAATCGATATTGGATTATTCTGTGCATAAATTAGTGTTGAATTTAATTGAAAATTAGATTAATTAAATGCCAGATTTTTAGAATATCTTATATAGTTCAATTTTATAATTAATAATGTCATTGAACTTAAGAATATTCAGTATTATTTATAAGTGAATATAAAATGGACCTTATATATGAGTTAATTATAATGGGAAGGCTCAGTCCATCTTTTACTAACACAAGAAAAGAGGCTCTGCTCTTAGCCATATAATAGATGTTTGTTACTCAATTGAGACAATTACACATTTTGATTGTTTGTAGAATAGGAATAGTCACTCTTCCAGTCTCTTTACTTATTTTCTCTCTATTTTCTTTCTCTACTAGATCAAAATGAAGGATATGGATCCATTGTCTTCTGCAACCATTCCAATTAACTTTAACACCTAATATCTCATATTATTATAATTCCTTTGCATGCCATAATTGGGATTAAATATATGAACTAAGAATAGGAATTTCTTGAATATTTATGTTGTTGTTATTTTAAAATTCCTACAACTGAATGTAACAAACAAAATTCTAACAGAAGAAAAATGGAGGCCTAGGGGATAATCAGCTCCAAGAGCCCAGTAAAAAAGAATAGCCAGATACCAGCCAAAAAAAAAAAGAAATGGTATTTTTTTTTCTATTTTTGCCAGAAAAAAATTATTTCGAGTATTCTGACCAATATCAACCGAACCAAAAATAAAAGGAAAATGATCTAAATCACCTTTACAAACTATGCCTACATCCCTAATTGAAGCATCGTGTTGGTAATTGGTTGGATAGATGATGTACATATACCTTGTTGCATTATATCAATTGGAGGATGCTACAATGATGTTGCAACGAACCTAGTTTTAAACAGTACCTGGAGCACTTTTGAGTTGTTATATTCATAATCTATAGGTGTATCTATGTATCGTGTCCTCATTGATGTACCATAGGAGAGCTTATCTCCCTCTCCTTCCTCCAATATCGTCCTTCCCAACCTGTGTAACAAAGTTTGTTGTGTTCCTGAGCTACTCCACTACCTTCTCGATCTGCGGATTTACATCCTCTAAAGGGATATACTTGTAAAGTAAGAAAGTGATAGGTTAATCACTGTTAAATCATTTAGTGGAACCCATATACAATAAAAGTTATTAATTTAAAAGTGATTAATTCATCATTTTTTCACTTTACAAGTATGTTCATTTACAGGATCCAAACTCTCGATCTGGGCCACCCTTGCCTTGTCATCTTCTTCCATGGCATCAGCTGCCTTACTCCTGACTCCCCTCCACCCTAGCGTCCTGCTCAGACAATTAAACAAGGATATTGATAGTTATATTTGTTACTAATTTCTTTTAAGGTAGTAGTGGTGCCCTCCATGGTTGTTGTTGTTTTTGTTATTAGGCTACTTCAGAAATGGCAGCCACTAGTGGTGGCACCAGAGGAGCGGGGACAAGCGGTGGCTGCAAGCAGCATTGGAAGGAGGATAAGGGCAATTGCTTGGAATGGCCGACGAATTTGGGAAAGGGGGAGAGAGACTTTGAGAAATGTTATAGTGTATTATAAGAAGAAATTGCATAAATACACTCGTAGCTTGTAATTTGAACAAACACAATAGTGCTTGAAGTACCATAAATAAAAAGGCGCATTTTAGATTTGCTGTAGGAAAAAGGAGAAAAAAAATTACTGCTCTATTGTATTGAAACTTTCATGTCTTTTTAGCCTTACAAACAGTTAATTGTTGAGCTTTCTTAACCAATATATAAAATTTTGATTAAAGGGCTTTCTTGCCAATATCGCTAGAGCACTTAATAAAATTTTAAAAAATTATATAAAAAGTAGAGTTTTAAAGTTTTAGTGCAATGAGTATTTTAAAAAATTATTTTTTAATCAATTCTTAATTAACTAAATTCTTCATTAAAATGTAAAACTTTTAAATTTGTAATTTAAACAAATTGAAAAATATATAAAAAATACTATTTATTAATTCTCGAACTAGTGCTTTTAAGGACGCTAACTATAAAAGGGCACATTTGAATAAGTTTCTACAAAAAAGGAATTTTTTCTAAGTTTTTTTTTAGTAAAATTTTATTATTTAAAAAAAATTATTTTATATTTGAATAGACTATTAAAAAATATTTTTAATTATTAAAAATATTTGTAAATCTGTTTAAATATAAAAGAATAAAAGTATTTATCTTATAATTGAATTACAAAAGAAGACCAAAAAATGTTAAAGAGAAGTAAAACTCGATAAAAGATAAGAAAAGAAGGATATGCATTATAATTTTTAAATGATATCTTTTGAAAAGAATTTTATCAAAAATCACTTTTACTTTTACTTTTTTTTAGAATCTAATTATTCCTAGTTTTTAAAAAATTTGACAAATTGACTTTATTTATTGCAAGCATTTTTTTAAAAATTATATCAAAACACCTTTAAAAATTTATAAAAATACTTTTTTTAATAAAAAATATTTTTTTGAAAAAAAAGCCAATACAAACGGGCTAAATCCTAAAATATATTTTACCCATTTTAACACTCATTTGTGTGCATTTTACTCTTTAAGATTCAAAAAGAGGTAATTCACTCTTCATGATTTGTTGATGAAGCTTAAAAACTGTCGCCTAGCTGACTTAACCCTAAACCCTACTTAATAAAAATAAGTACTAAATTACTTAAATTAATTAAATATTTGTATGATTTGAAGATTTTTAATATATTTGATTTTTAGATAAATCTTAGTAAAAGATATTTTTTTAACCACTAATATTCAAAATACATTAAACTTCAATTAATTTAACTCGAATTCTATCTATTATGAAATAAAATTCTCTCGACACTATTTTTTTTTTTATCTATATAACTCAAACTCAAAACCCTTAGAGAAACAAGTATCAAACATTTAGGCACAACTGAAATACTTTACCATCTGGTTAATCTCTTGTAATTTTAATGCAAAACTGAGAAAACGATCAAATAACACAACTATGAAAAATTTAGGCACGAGCATTTACATCGAAAATGATAAATTGAATAATTGACAGTAGCAGTTCTACATCGCATTAAAGTCGATACAGACCTACATAACACACGTATCATTCATACGGATACTATGCACGTATACATATATGAACTCATTTTCTTGAAAGAAAATCCATACAGAAGGAAGTAAAAAAAAAAAAAAAAAAGTGATATAAAAAATTACAAATAAATGGCTGCTTTGTACATTAATCCAAGTGGGGTTTAATTTTAATTCTTTTTCCTAATGATGTATAGAGGGGAAATTTCGGCAGATGAATTTGCCAGCCCAGCATCCCCAAGACTATGATTCGAGGTTTGCACTTTGTGGAGTATTTTATTACAAGTTGTGTCGTTGCTGGGTCCCAATCCCAATTCCATGATCATAAGGTTGATAGTGGTGGCTGGGCACCTCTTGAGACCATGGGATTGAGCCCAACGTCAGCGGTGGAAAGCAACACTCACAGTCTTGTTGGCATGGCCGTGGCATTGCCATCACCTCATCCTGGTCCTCCTTACTTGCCGTACTCGCTTGCTCACCCTCTTCTTGGGACCCACTAGACGGTGCCGATGCTTCCTTCAGTGGGCCCCAACACTCCACCTTGTTGAATTCCGGAATGCTCGAGTGGAAGTAAACCCAAACCAAAGCATCTTGCAGTTCGGGGTAGTTGTTGAATAAATTACCATCCCCGTGAACAAAGGCCTTTAAAACCTAACACACGCAACAACCACCTTGTAATTTGTATTTGTTCTTTTTTTTGGTGATATTGAATTATATTGATTGACCTGTGAGTGAGATGGTTAATGTTTTAATGATTGCAAGAGTTTTGCTTACCACTGGAAGCTCTTTGCAGAAGATGAAGTATCTTAGCCTAGCGAATATATCTAACAGAAAATGACCTCCACTAATGTGGCAGTGAACATGCAGAGACATCTTCCCCTTCACCTTCTTCCACTGTGCCACCACTTCATCCCTTTGCAATTTGTTGTACCACCCCTGCAACTGCAATTCAAATATCCCACGCTTATCCCTATAACTAATTCAATTCTGACCCCCTCAATACTTTTACAAAAAGATTCCATCTCATCTTATATTTCTTCCATCAGGCTAGTTGGAAAATCCGTTGCTTTATTTGTTGATTAAAAAAAAATGGTGAAAAAAAATCGTGTCAAAATATAATTGAATGTGAATGGAAAAAAGTTGCAGAAGTTAGCTGCCGATTTCATAAGAGTCAATAAATAGACGCAATATTATTTTGGCAAAAGTTCTGCTGCCTCTAAATTATTTTTCTCATTTTTAGCTCTTTCTGAATTCTATGTCATCCCATCAGCAGTGTGCGTCAAATGTTACCATCTGTTGTGATCCCCAACGCCTCTCCCCCGAAAAAGAAATGTTCTCTTTCACAGAAGAATGTGAAGTACCCCTTGTTCCTCTGTTTTTGACTTGTTTTAAGAAATCATCAATCGCATCCACTTTCATTCTCTTCATAATTAATAATGATTTCGGATGAATTGGAAGACAAAATTGAAAGAATCGAATCCATAATTTAAGATAAGAAGTACCTGGGAGTTATTTATGGTCTGAGAGATTGCCAAAGTGAGCTTAGCGGTTATATCACTATGGGTTAGCGTGTAAGTCCTTGGAAGGTTCCCCGGGTGTTTATTTTCGTCAACTCCTACGAATAAAACCTTCAGCTTTGAAGCCTCAAATATGGCCGGCCCGAACAACCTAGCTACCTGATCCAACCAAACCCATCACACAAAAACAACAACAACGTTAATACTTCACTCAAAAAATATATATATATATATTTAAAATTGAGAAAAAGAAACACATACAGGCACAATAGCTTGGCTTTTCTTCCTGAACCTCCTCCTGTGAGGAAAAATAGAGACCCGATGCGGAGAAAGAGAAGGCTTAAGATTGGAAGGGAGCACTGGAGTAGTGGTTAGAGTACCCATGTCCAGCTAGCTCCAATCTTGTGGGACTCCAAAGAAGTTGCTTTGGTTGTTCAAAAACAGTAGTTTAGACCTTGGTTAGGTAGGCTTTATTCTTCCTTTAATTGAGAATGCTACTGTTGGCTGTGGTGTTTTGCTTGAGAATCTTCTCTCTGTAGCTTTTGCTTTTCCTTGTAAACTTTGAACCATGAACCTTGACCGTGGAAAATTGAAGGGGGTGGAAGCGTGGAAGTGTTTAGATGCGTGCAGTAATTGGTGAGACTTTAGCAGTTTGGGCCAAGGATTGCGGTTGCTTTAAGTCGTAGCGTTGGTGTCCTGATAGCTATGGTTTTGGATTATTTTCGGTTGTAATGGTGTCTCCGCCTCAACTAAACACGTTTCGTCGGCTTGAACTACCCACGTGTTGTAGTTGCTTCACTTCCTCTCCAATTGAGAGGTGGCAGAGCTTTATTTTGGGTATGCCAGACTTTAGGCTTATTTGCTTGTCAGGAAGAAGGGTGTAAATCTCCTATTATATTATAGTAATTTTGCAATTTATAAGTTAATAATTTTGTAGATGATGTTCATATTCCAAACGCCTTCATGTTGTTAATTAAAAAAAAAAAAACTCTTTTTTTTTTTCCCTCTTAAGTAATTAGAAATTCTTTTATTCTCACACGTCGTCGGGCTTTCTTCTGTCATTATCGAAATTGTCCCATATAAATAATCAGTACTTTAGTGGTGACATAGACTTATTCCACTCCAAAGAGTAAAGAAACACATTCTTAAAGCAACTTCACTATATTTATCTGCGGGGACCTTGGTTGTAAGTTATGGCATGGGTGTCATGATAATTATAGTAATAAGAACAATTTTCTTGTACTGTTAAAAGTTGAAATATATGCAGTGATAAGCTACTAGTCTCTAGTGCTTCACATGGTTTGGTCTTTTATCTTAGCGTAATATTCTAAATCATGTTGTTTGAATGTGGAAATGTTAGGATGAAATTGATACATCATCTATCTATACTATTAATAATTGAAAACTATAAACTGGAAAGTGCAACCAAATGACAATTTTTAGTGAGTTGAGTTCTTTTTCTTCTATATTTCAAAAACTTAAAAAAGAAAATAATTTAGAGATAATGCACATATTAAAAAAGTTAATGAAAATAAATTATCCAAATGCCTATTGGTTGCATCTGCCACCACCTCTATACATCTCTCCCATTAGCTCAATAACATAAAATCACTAGCTCTTTTCTTCAAGAAATTTTGGATAAGATATTATCCTTCTATAATTTAGCTTACTTGATACACCATCTAATTTTTATTTTTTTTTTTGGGATTATTCTATCGTTATTTAAACAATTACAAGTAGATGCCTTTGTAAAGTAAATTTCAATTTCAATAATAAATCATCAAAGAAGATGCTTTTGTGAATTTTTTTTTTAAATCACTTTACTACAAGGCTAAAAAAAGGAAGGTAAGGAAAAAGAAATTAATTTTTTTTATTCAGTTCTCACTTGAAAAATATATATAGATATTCTTATAAAATAAATTATACTTTTAATAATGAGTGAATGACTATATGGGAATGATTTTTCAACAACTATTCTTTAAAATTCCATTATTTAGATGTTGGAGAAAGGGAAGAAATATGTAACTAGAATAAACTTTTTTTAAAAAAAATTATAATATTTTAAATTACTTCATATAACTATATTTTAATTCAAATTTTATAGTTTTTTTGGTTAAAATTATACAATAAAGTAACAAAATTTTAATAATAAATTATTACCTTAAATTATATATATTATACAACATGCTGCATTCCTTTAAGTGTAATAAAATTATTTTGAAACTAAAAAATTGTCAAGTGCTTTGCAAGATAGCATATTCTATTATTTTAGTATATATGGTTAAAAAGAGGACGAAAGAGAAGAAAAAAATAATTTATTGTTTATTTTGTTTAGTCTTTATTAAAAATTATAGGTGTATATCTTTATAAAATAATAAATTATAAGATTAATTTTTATGCTTTAATAGTGTAAAATAATTTTACACTGTTAATTAATAAAGAAAGAGAAAGAAAGGGGGAAAGAGATTAATTTTCACTAAAAAATTGTAAAGTATAGTATTTCTATACAAAAAACTATACTTTTAATAATTAGTTAACTGAAATGCTTTTATAGAATTTTTTTCTTTAAAGTTATTTTACTACAAATTTGAGGAAATGGGAAAGAGGAAGAAAAGAAATTAAATTTTTTTTTTTTTAGTTTTTTGTTTCTCACTTAAAAGTTACAAGTATATATTCTTATATATGAATTACATCTTTAATAAATAGTTGTTATACAGAATAGTTTTATACAACTTTTTCTTTAAAATTACTTTACTAAAAGAAACAAGAGGGATAGGAAAATTGGAATTTTTTTTAGTTGTTCAATCATTACTTAAAAATTGAAAGTAAATATTTTTATATGCTAACTATATTTTTAAAAAGGGGAGGGAGAGCAAAAAGAAATTAAATTTTTTATTATTTATTCCTCACTTAAAGATTGAGAGTATATATGGCTTTTGACCCAACTATGCCACTTTTACGAACTATTTACCATACTATAGTAGTTTTGAAACAATTTCCCAGTCTGTGGTTCTTTCTGGGTTGTCTTGTATGATGGTGTATGTTCAACCCATGCTAACAGTGGAATCTCTACCACTTCGCAGGTGACATGACAAGGGGATGGCGCTCCTCCACCTTACGCCACCGTAGGCGTGTAGAATCTCTGACATTTTGCAAGTGACATGACTAGGGGGCAACGATGCATGGTGCTCTTCCAACTTGCGCCACCGTAGGGAGCTGCCACGTGTGCTGGGAGATGGATGGCGCTGCATGAAGATGCGCCACCAACTTGTGTAATCCGCTTCCTTCCTCCATTCACCGTTCACCTACATACGTTGCCCTTTGAATTTTGTCATTCGGCTTCCTGCTTCCTTTCCTCCATGCACGCCCTCCACCCTCGTACGCTTCCTTTCCCTTTTGTCATTTTGCTTCAAGTGTTATTTTTTTTTCAGTGTAGATATATACATTTGCTCAGTTTGTTTGGTTATTTTGTTCGAATCAACATTCTTTATAAAGGTAATTTAAATTTTATTTATTACTCATAATTTTTAATTAATTCATTTTCAGTCCATAAGTATAATAATGCTATGAGTTTTTTTTTTCTTAAGAAAATTAGACTTTGATAAATTTAATTTGAAATTTTTTTTAAGAAAATTATAATAACTTATAGTGAATTATTTTTTTGAGTTTACTTTTAAAAAATTTTATTAGAATATTATATAATCTTATTCTTTTTTGTTAGAAATACTAGGCTATATAATAAAAACAAATTCATTAAGAACTATTACGATGTATTTAATATTATTGAACATTGGTATTTAATTTTTCTCACGAGTTAATTTTTTAAAAAATTATTGTGTTAAAAAAAGTCTATTTATCTCTATGTTTAGTGTTCTATATGTTTATTTTTTTATTTAAAGATTAGTTTATTTTTTATTTATTAGACCAAACATAATTTGAGTAACATTTTATTTTTTGACATGTATCATCATGTAGTATTTTAAAAGTTTAATAATTAATTTTTTGTTTTACAGATGGAATCTAGCTCTTCTTCTTCACCACATGTCATTCGTCTTAGGCCAGAAGATGCATCGTTGTTGACAATATAAGAAACACACATTTCACAGTATGTTTGGAATGGACATCCTGATCGAGTATTGGTTGTTAGAGGAAAATCCTCTATTCATAGCAGGACCAAGCAAATTCCTAATGAGATTATTCCGTACTTGGAACAGGTAGGGTTTCTTGAAGTTGCAAAGCTCAAATTTTTCCAAATTGAGCATACAATGATATCTGCTCTAGTAGAGTGTTGGAGGCCAGAGACACATACATTTCATTTGCCTTCGGGGGAATGCACGATTACGCTGCAAGATATTGCTGTCCAAACTGGTCTTCGTGTTGATGGGATGGTAGTTACTGGCAATACTTCTGATCTGTGGCAATCCATTCTCCAAGAATTGCTAGGCGTAACTCCCCCGCAAAATGCTTTTCATGGTCATCAATTGAAAATGGCATGGTTAAATACTCACTTTAATAATATAAATGATCATATTGGCAATGAGGTCCAGATTCAATGATTTGCTCTAGCATATATTTTGCGGTTGATAGGGTTACTTCTATTTCCAGATCATTTTGGAAACTTAATACCTTTAAGACTTCTGCCATTAGAGGATTTTGCCATGGCTGGACAATATAGTTGGGGATCAACAGTGCTCTCTTATTTATATCGCGAGCTTTGTAAGTGTACGGATTATAATCGGCATGAGATTGGAGGCATGGTTGTATTGGTTCAGCTATCGGCGTGGGATAGATTCCCATCAATTGCCCCAACTCATCCAGAGGAGATCACTAACTCCCCACGTGGTGCTAGATATGACTTTTTTCCTTTTTTTTTTTGGTAATAAGTTTTCTGTTAAATAATCATTTTATGTTTATAATATTTGATTGAATATGTTAAATAACAGATGGATAGGAGGTAGAACTTTTATGGCCGTACGATAAGACTTGTCATACTATCGTCATAGACTTGATCGATTAAAGCCATTTCATTTAAATATCTTCATCATCTACGGTTCCACTAAAACGAGGGCAAAGACGTCGATTATGACCTTTCTTTTTACATATTCCACACTGTTGTCTTCGCTATGACTCTCTCAAATCCATTTCATTCCATATGCATGTGGACTTTGGCCTGCCCTTAGCACGAAGGGTTGATGGATTTGGAGCCAATGGCTACTCTGATGTAGCTATAATGCAATCTTCATTGCCAATTGGCCACCATTGTCCACTATATGCATTGACAATATTTTGAATGGAATAAACAGGATCAACCAAATTGTAGAAGTCTATACTCATAGTAGCACAAGCAAAAACGGCATGAGAGCATGGATATTTATATGCTTGAAATTTTCCACACTAACAAGTACTTCTCCTTAAGTTTACAGCCTATGTATGACCGCCACTTTGTGTCACAGGGTTGAATGCCTCTTCAACCTCGAACCTTGTGGTCTCAATGTCATATCTGTGAACTTGGTGGGAACAAGCATCCTCCTGATTCTTCCTAATTGTATCGACTAACTTCTTACAAAACTTATTTCCAGTGCTTAGCTCCGCCCTAGCCTTTGCACCTCTTTGCACAAAATACTCTACCATCCTCCTATACGTGCACTTAACTAATGCAGTTATTGGCTTATTTCTAGCACATTTTAAGACTTTATTCATAGCCTCTGATAAATTTGTTGTCATGTGCCCGTATTTATGTCCTCCTATATCATATGCCTGACTCCATTTCTCCTTCGATATACTATCGATCCATCTTTGAATTTCAGGATTAATTTGACGAAATTTTTCCAAGTTCCTATCAAATCGGTGCATACAAGTTGTATACCCTACATTAACACAAATTGGACATTAACTTTGAAATGAAATAAAATTCATATATATATAATATTAAAATTATGAAAAAATACTTCTTACCAAGTTTCAATAGGTCTTGTTTCAATTTCGTATTTTTGAACTTGTGGTTGAAATTGCTGGCAATGTGGCGAATACAATACACATGATACGCATATGGAGGTTGCCAACCTAGGTTTTCATTTGCCTCATCTCCTTTTATACTTGCATGCTTATCAGAGATAAGACACTTGTTTTCTTGTTACATATTGTCAAATATTTCCCAAAAACGATGACCACGCGTCAAGGTTTCTCCTTCGACAATAGCAAAAGCAATAGGTAGTTATCATCCTATGTAGTAGCAATTAAGAGTGTACCCTGATACTTTCCATACAGAAATGTGCCATCCACTTGTATAATAGGCTTGCAAAAATTGAAGGCATCGCAACATTGTCTGAATGTCCAAAATACTCGATGAAATGTGCGAAATCGAGTATCTACTTGATTATTGATGATAAATTTAGTTGTCTCAATTTTATAGATAGAATTTGGTGCAAACAACTGTATATATGCAAGCCATCCAGGAAGCATTGCAAAAGATTCATCCCAATCACCAAACACCTCTGCTATTGCCTTTTGCTTAGCTTTCCAAGCCTTCCGGTATGATACTTGAAATCCATCTTGACTATTAATTCTTTCTCTGATCAAGAAAATTGGAATTGATGGTTCTAATTTAACCAATCCTATTATAAATTAAACAATCAAATTATTATCAACAAATAAAGTAAATAACCATAAAGTACATAATTGATATATAGTTTAGTGATGCACCTCGGATATTTGCGCAGATAAAATTTGAATCTAATTTGCTATGATCTTGAGATAGCATAGGATTAAGACAAATATGACGACCACCCCATTTAGTGATTTGCCACTTGTTTGTCTTCTTTCCTAAAATTGCCCTCATTTTCTAGGGGCAACCTTCTTTGTGTCTTATGCACTTTGTGCAGAAAATTGTCGATGTTGATTCGACCACAATGTATGTTTAATGGGCCTTCATAAAGTAATGTTTAACAGCCATCTGTACTGCTTCTTTGCTATCAAATCGTAAACCAACATATAGCTCATCTGCAATATTCCATGAACTAGGCACATCCAATCTAGGAAATTTATCTGTCTCTTGATCAGGGTGGTCCCAATTAATATAATTATAATGTGGAGACATATTCCAAAATGGAGACTGTATCAAATGTGTTACACCTATAAAAATATCATCAACTCATAAGGGCTCTATTAAAATCACAATATATAAAAATACTTATTTGAAAACTAACCGTCTTATTATGTAAGTTGTTCTCTAATATGCAATGAGGATGCAATAGGAGAAACTGCAATAGTTGGAGAATCTAAGTCAGCTTCAAACTCAGAAGAATCACCATCAGGGATCTCACCTTCATCATCATCATCTTCACTTTCATCAGGTGATAAATCTTTAATGTAATCTTCATCTTCGTCTGATAAGCTTATATCAGCACAATAATGATCACTAAATGCAGTAGCAGAATGAACAGAAGGGGTAATAGGCATGAATGAACTGCCTGCAACATCAATTTCAGCATACAATTCGAGCACTGTCAAAGAAGATCATTGCTCAAAGGTGCTAATCATGCAATTAACATCGTCATCATCAACTATCTCAAGAGCAGTATATGCATTGCTATCTCTAGCAATTGGAAATCTATAAGTAAGACTTGAAATTGTTTGATGAGATTGAAGCTTCAATTTGGCAGCAATCTTTTTTTTTAATGCATTATAACTGACACATTTATCTATTTTAATTGATTTTTTATTTCCTTCAAAAGTGCATCCTTGCGGCCCATCAAATTTTCTACCATTCCAATATACAAATATAATAAAAGTAATCATTTTCTTAACTAAATTATAAAAGAAAAGAAGTACAACGACTACATACAAACAAAAATAGGAACTAAAATGTACGAAATAAAAAAATTCAAAAATTATATTTTATAGAAACTAAAAATTGAGGAACTTAAAGCTTTAAAAAGAGAAATAAAAATTTTAAACGGAAGTTTCGCAGAAGCTCAAAATTAAAACAGATCAATAGACACTGAGTGCAATATACTGAATGTGTGAGAAGGGGGGATATAAGCAAAAAGTTGGCGCAACTCCGTCTGGCACCAGGTGGCATGGATGGCACTTTTCCAGGCTGTGCCAACTAGGTGGCGCCCCTCCAATCTGCGCCAACAAGCAGGTGGCATTGGTGGCGCCCCTCCATCTTGCGCCACCTTGTTGAACTCATGCTCCTCTTGTTATGTCACTCAGTTGCTTTTGTCATGTCGCTCAGCCTTTTCCACATGGTGCAGGTTTGGCGCATGTTCATCTTGTGCCATGCTATGGCTCCACTTCCACCCTGTCAAAAACAACCATAGACAATGAAATAGTTTGAAAACAGCAATAGTTTAGTATTTAGTTTGTAATACCACGACACTTTGGTCAAAAAGCCAGTATATATTCTTATATAACAAATTACATTTTTAATAAATAGTAGTTATGTGGAGTGGTTTTATACAAGTTTTTCTTTGATTATTCTTCATTAGAAGAAATAAGAGGGATAAGGAAACTTAATTCTTTTTTAGTTATTAATTCCTTACTTAAAAATTGAAAGTGAATATCCTTATAAACGAATTATATATTTAATAATGAGGCATTATATGAAATAATGTTTTTATGAGACTCGAGAAAGGGTAAACAAAAATGATTTTTTTCTTTTTTTGAGTTGTTCCATCATCACTTAAGCAATTAGAAGTAAATATCTTAATAAAGTATATTACACTTTTAATAATGAGTTGTTAAAATGCTTATTTGAATTTTTAAGTACTTTATTACAAGGTTGAAGAAAGAGAAAGGTAAGGGCAAAAGAATTATATTTTACTTGTTCGATACTCATTTATAAATTGAGTGTGGATATTTTTATTAAAAAATTATATTTTTAAATAATGAATGACTATATTGAATGATTCTATATATTTTTCTTAAACTATATTATTAAGATGATGAAATAAGGGTAGGAAAATGTAAGTAGAATGAATTTTTTTTGCTAAGTTGTTCAATTCTTATTTAAAAATTAAAAATAAATATCCTTATAAAAAGAATTACATTTTCAATAATGAATTGTTGTTTAAAATACTTCTGCAAAATTTTATCTTACAAATTACTTTTTTGTAAGGCTAAAAAAATGGGAGGGAGAAGAACTTTTTTAATTTGTTCATTCCTTATTAAAAAAATTAGAAATACATATCTTTATAAAAAAATTATGCTTTTAATAATAAATTATTATATAAAATAAATTTATAAAATATTACTTAAAACAATTTATTCAATACAAATTTCATAATTATATTATTATATAATTATTTCATTCTACATAATTTTAATTTTATAATATTTTAAATTAATTTAAATAATCATATTTTAATTCAAATTTTATAATTATTTGTTAAACTTATATAATAAAACAAAATTTCAAAATAAATTATTACATTAAATTATACTATATGTATTTCACGTAATTTACATGGGTCATATACACTAGTATGTGAAGTTTATAACTTCTGAAATCCAATGTTTTGTGTTAAATGCACCGCATAAAGTATGCACCCGCATTCAAAAAAATGTGGCTAAGCAACACTAGAAATGTGGATAAATCACATAGCTCCCTCTCTTCTTTCTCTCCCTCCGCCATCTTGTCTCCATCTTCACCGTGCAATCCACCATCAACGCCGATGGTCTCGCATTGCCCGAATAACTCATCGCTAACTCGAAGAGACCAGGCAAGCTTTGGTTTGACGAGTTTGAGGAGAACAACTCATCATTTGAGACTAGTTCCACACAGCCTCGAGCAAAAACGGCGCCGGCGCTGAAGAAGGGGGCTATCCTCCTCTGACCGTGTCTAGCCATCGCCTCCTCACTAGTCGAGGGGAGTGATTCCACTGGTTGAGGCCTATTTCCTCCATTCTGACTTGGCCAACTCGTGCTCTGAAATCAGAGTTCTTGAAGGGAGTCTTGGATGATATCAACAGTGGCGAAGTGATGGTGCTGGACGACATTTGCAGCGACACAGCGTGGCAGCTCCGTGGTGACGACGATGATGGGGTGCGGTGGTCGTGAAATGGTGGTGATTTGGTGCTAATGACCCGTGATGGGTTTGATGTAGGGAAGGTCTGGTGGGGTGGGGTGGGGTGGTCTGGTGATGGGGATTTTGCGGAAGAGGAGCTAGGTGAATTTCAACATTGGGATAGGGAATATAGTGAGGGTTCAATCCACACCCTCCAAATCCTAATAAATGGTGTAGATTAGGCTAGGAATATGGTGCACCATTTTTCTTTCAAATAGTGCATCAAGCACCTTAGTTAACAAGGTGCATGGCTGAATGACCTGAAATCCAAATGCATCCTCAACGCGTTTTGGAACATTTTTTTGGTCAAACGTTTTTGGTCATTTGGAACTTGTTTTTGTTAGGAGCTTTGAACTTTGAGAAACCCTTGATCCTCGCGTAAAATCCATTGAAGTTTAGAAATTATTTTTTCGTCAGAACTCTGATTTCATTGAATCACAGCCCAACAAAAGGGTTGTGCTTGTGCTTGGGCCTCATCTCTTTATCAGCATTCTGCTAACCTGACCACCAAAAACAAAAGCATTCAAGTTCTGTTGTGTTCACGACCAAAGGAAAAACGTTCTACTGTTTACTGATTTTGCTTTGGTTTTTCCACGAACCACAGGCTAATAATGGTGCAGGAATCATTGTCCTCGTATGCTAGTATTTGGGTCGGGCTTCCGTAATTCAGATACACAAACACAAAATAGCAAAGCTAACGAAAATTGGCTCCAATTGACCACAAAGCCAAAAAAACTCGCCATTGTCAAAACCCATAATTGTCCATTAACAGATAGACGGGCTCTGTCCTACAATGTGTACTGGAAATAGTAAGCCCAATAGGCCCAATCCCCTGTAGTGAAAGTATGATTGTATTTTATACTTTCTCTAGGGTCATGCCCTCCTCTTGTATTGTACTTTACATTAATTTTAATTTGTCATCATAAGAATTAAAAATAGATTTGGACTCTCTATTTTTACTAAATAATGTATGAGAATTCTTGTTATAAAAAAAGATGCAAAATACTTTTATATAAAATTATTGGACTTTAAGATTGATGAATACAATAATTTTTGTCATTTCTTTTGTTTTTTTTTTTTTCATTTTCTCTTGTTATCTGAGCTAAATCCGTTAGAATTTAATATTTGTTTTAGTTATAATTTGTAAAGTAACATTTTTGTAATTTTTTTAAACTTAACACTTCTATCTTTTTTATTTAGGATACGTTTGCTTTAATTTTTAGAAAAAGTTATTATAAAGTTTAAATTATATATATATATAATTAAAAAAAATTAAAAATTAATTTTTGTAAGAAGTTATTTCTTTTAATTTCTATAAAAAAGCTAAAAATAATTTTTTTAAAAAATTTGATTATTTTTTTAAAAAATTATTTAAATATATGAAAATTGATTTTTTCAATAAAAAAATGATATTTTTGTTAAAAATTCACAAACAAGCACACCCTTAATTTCTAACATTATGAGTTTTTGTATAAAATATCTATATATAGAGACAAGCTCATACAATTTTAGAAACTAAATATCAAAAAACAATTTGAATGCTAATTTCATCCATTGTTGCTTATATGTATTTATTTAATTTAATTACTTTTGTTGCAAAAATAGTAAAAAATTACTAAATGAAATATACAAATAATGAAAGATAGTAGATAAAGAAACTTGAAAAGAATATGAAATATTAAAAATTTTTACACTGCCATAATATACAAATTAAATCTAAATAAAAATGAAGAGATTAGATTAGAGAAGAAAATTAAACACGGAAAAAACTAAGGAAGCAATGTAATAAGGGGCCTTTGACAAACGTCGAGCTGAGCCATCAGGAAGGGCATTACTACTGACTCCATTGTCGCCCCTTCTTTATTTCCTAATTGGCCCGCTCGTCTCGTCTCGTCTCTCTATTTCTCTCTATTACGGACTCGCTCTTTCTTTCTCCAAACCGAAAACGCCAATTCTTATTCTTAATCCCTCTCTGTCGAGAACGCGCTTCTTTCTTCGCCCGTAGACTTCACTCCCTCCTTTCATCATCATCGGGTCACAACTCACAACCAAATGGCATCGTTCGTAGACTCTTCCCCTATTCCTACGGACCAACACACCGATCAGCCCCAGCCACACGATCACAATCCCCAACAACAGCAGCAACAGCAGCAGCCGGAAGTGAAAGAGTGCGTCCACAAAACGAAGACGATCCAGTTTCTGGGACGCACCACACCAATCGTCCTCCAAAATGACAATGGCCCCTGCCCTCTCCTCGCTATCTGTCAGTGCCTTAGGGTTTCCCCTTCTAACTCATACCTTAATTCCTAAGAAATTGAATCCCTCGCATGTCTCATCCTCTCGATTGTTTTTAGAGGGATTCTATCGATTCTATCGTTTATTGCCTTTATCTTACTCGATTTCTATGCTACGCACTGATGATGATTCAAGTCATACAACATTGTGAAGCTTTCTGATATTTGGTTACTTACTGGCCAGCCTCTCCCTTTTGTGTTTGTTATTCATATTAATGGTTGTTCTGTTATTTGCCTTACAATATGGGAAAGTGTTGTTGTTGTTGTTTTTTTTCTTCGATGCTAATTTTTTATAATTTCGTAGCTTATCTTTTTACTATAGTGCAAAGCTTATCACTGAAATAAAATGACATATGGTATGGCAAAATAAGGTCTAACTCCTAATATTTGGGGTTGCTGGTGTTACAGAATTAAACTTATTAGAATCCTCAAATGATTGTCATTCAGATTCATTGCTAGTCAAGATGCCGTTACTCTAACCACGTGTGTGTGCATATGTTGTTAGAGATATAATCAAAGTCATTTATGTGTCTTTCTTCATCTAATGGCTTAAGCAATTGGGGGAGTTGGTTCGTGACATATGTCTCCCTTAGGCCTTAGCCTTTCATGTTTTATCTTTGGTCATAGTGTGCGAGTGCTTTCACTCTTCCACCAACGTATCTGTGCCCCATTTTTTGTTCAATATTTCCCGCCCGTGATTCTTTGGTACATTACCTCTAATTGAATCTACCAGTGTATTTGACCGAATGTTGTTTGTTTGTTTGTTGGTTTTTTATACTTTTAATCCTACCTTCTCTTTTTTACCATTCCTTCATTACGACATTATCATTTTCTGTTCTTATTTTCAAGACACGTGTCCGTGAAAAGTCTAACGTCTTCTGTTCCATATATTACAGCAAAGATCATGGTATCTTTTTCAAAATTTTTCATAAGCTTTAAGTTAAAAATATTACTTGGGCATGCCACTCTACTTTTCCATAATTTTATGATTAAAGAATGTTAGTTTTGCAAGATGTACCATCTGCAAAGCTATTGACATTTCGAATCTTTGATAGATGATGCCATAATTCTTGCTCTGCCCTTGCATCTTAATGGAACCATTTGAACTTGCCATTCCCAATGTTATCTAAACAAATCATCCATCAAATTTTATCTTGGACAGGTTGTGGAAACTCATATATTACCAAAAATGAAATAGAAAATTAAAAAATAGAAGGACTCGAAAGCATACACTTGATGTAAGCTTTAATGGATATATATTCTCTTGTCATTCTTGTGCGATTTCTCTGATCAGTTACTTTGTCCTTTTCATATCTAGCCTGGTAATTCTCGTCACTTCAATGTGCAAAAGTGGAAGCCTATTCTCTTCATTTTAATTCTTTATGTTTTCCTTTTGGTCAGCAGTTTTCCCAGTTTCTATTTTTCTTTATATGTTTTTCCTTTTATTTGTACTATCTGGAAAGTGTAAGATCTGCAACTGCAACAAGCTGACGCTCTCTTAGATGATAATTCAAAACATGCAATTTAACCAATTGCCTGCTCAAATTTCATGCTTAATGTTATGCACTTTAGAGGGGTTCTTTGCTGTGTTTATGTGACTTTTCAAGTTTTCTTGTTTTTAAGCATCAAACTTATTGCTTGTTGTTTATAAATTGCATTGTTGCAGGTAATGTTCTTCTGCTAAGAAACAACCTAACTTTGAGTCCAGATATTGCTGAAGTCTCCCAGGAGAAATTGCTGTCGCTGGTTGCTGAGCGATTAATTGATTCCAATAGTAATGTGAATGTAGGAGTTTGTTTTCTTATTGTTGGTGACATTTACCCTTGTTTAATGTTGGTTGATTTGACAACTTTTTTCTTATTGTCTTGTAGAACAAAGATGCAGGATATGTCGAAAATCAACAACAAAACATTGCTGATGCAATTGATTTGCTTCCTAGGCTTGCTACAGGCATTGATGTGAATATAAAATTTAGGAGGTTTGTTCTGCTTGTATCTTTGGCAGTTTTTTTTAGCATCCATAATCAATTTTGAAGTTCTAATGAAAAATTACATATTAATTTCAGAATAGATGATTTTGAGTTCACTCCAGAGTGTGCCATATTTGATCTGCTGGACATCCCTTTGTATCATGGCTGGATAGTTGATCCTCAGGTATTTTATTCACCTTTAAGCCAAATTAATTAGTTTTGTGTTGTCATATGTCCACAGTGATACGGTCATTGTACTTTGTGGTTCTAAATGCATCTGTTAAAATCTTTGCAATTGTTCAAGCCATCAATTGGCAACATTCTATTGAATATTTATTTTGGCAGAATTTTGATGCAGGGCAAAGGTTGGGGGTATTCAACTATTGTTTTATGTTTATTTTTTATGATTTTTTGTAGTGATTTGTGTTTACGGGCATTGTTTGATTATCTAAAGTAATTTTAGGGTAATTATGATAGAAATAGTCCTATAAGGATGCTATATGAATCAGGGAAGTTCTAGAAGATAGTTTCCTTGCCTGTTCTTTATCAAGGTGTGCCCCATAGGAAGGCTGCTGTGTGTAAAACATGATACAACATATTTTCACTCTTCAATGCTAGTATAAGGATATTCCTTTAGGAGGTGTTTGGTAGACGGAATGAATTTTCATTCCTGGGAATAGGATTCCAAGGAATGCTATTTCCAGGAATAACTCTCTCGGGTATGATATTTTAGGAGTGTTTGGTATGCAAATTGAATTCCTGAGAATATTTGATAAATTTCCAAAAATACTCTTGATGGAGGTGGAGGCTGATGCTGATGACGGTGGCCAGCAGTAGCGGAGGGTGGCCGGCGGCGGCGGCAGCGGCTAGCGGTGGCGAAGGGTGGGTAGCGGCAGCGACTGGCGGCTGAGGCTGGCCGGCGAAGGTGGCGAAGGGTGGCCGGCGGTGGCAACCGGTGGTGGCGAAGGGTGGGCGGCAACGGCAACCGGCGGCGGAGGTGGCGGTGACCGGTGGTGGCTGGCGGTGATCAGTGGCGGGTGGCTTTGAGTGATGATAGGGGTATTTTGGTCTTTTTACAATGGCAAACATTCCCTTCCCATGGGAATGTTGGATTCCCATGGGGGGAGGTGGTAATGTTTTGGGGGTGAAACTCCTTCCCGGGAATACAATATTCCCTGGAATGTTACTTCAAACCTCCTACCAAACATAGGAATGTTTTAACATTTTCGGGAAAATAAAAAGATTCCCACATACCAAACGCCCCCTTATTGTTGGTAAATTCCAGAATTTTGGTCTGGTAATTTCTTGGTCATCTGCAAAATGATACTACATTTTTATTAAAAAAATCATTTCTTGCCTTGTACTGCATCCAGTTTGATGTTGCTATTTTGAAATCAGCAAGGTAGGATTTTAGTTCAGAAAAAGTTAGTCTGTTAGTGAGTTTATAGGTTTTATACAACCATCCTCTTGTATGCACTGGATTTATATATCAGTTTTCAAACTGGCATCGATCCTTAAAGTTGAAACTACTATGCCAGTGGCCTCTTTGTGCCACATCTTAAATTGATCTAGCCTCCATCTTTGTTGGCTCTACTGGTTTCTTTAGCTATTGATCAATAGTTGTGTGGTTCATTGTTCACTGTAAATTTTAAAATGGCAGTGATCTTTCTTGAATTAGCATCTGAATGCTTATCAAAATGTTAGCTTTATGTTTCTCTTTAAGCATATGAGGTTTACTTCTTATTCTATGATGTTTTTGCTTTTTCAAATCTTCATGTGCTTGTTACCAGGATTATGATACTGCGAATGCAATAGGATCAAAATCCTATAATTCTCTTATGGGAGAGCTTGTTTCTCTTGAAATATTAAATGTGGAAGTTCAACGTAAAACTAATCTAGAAGAAGATTGTGTTGATTTTGTGGCTGCAACAACTGCTGCTCTTGGAGTTCCTTCTCCCAGTCTATCAAAAACCAGGTCCTTTGATGATTCTCCACATTCTGTTTCTGATCAAATACCAAGAAAAGGCGATCTTGAAGAAGAGGCAGAGTTGTTGAGAGTTTTGAAGCTGTCTCAGGTTGATTCTAAAGTTTCAGTCAGCAATCCTGTAGTAGGTCATATAAATGGAGAACCAATTTCTGTCAGTGTGGATGAGAATATAGCTGTGGATTCTGGAGATAAGTTAGAAAAGAGCACTGGTGCTGGAAACAACTTTCATGAGCTGGAACCTTCCATATCTGATGATTGCTCTGCTTCTGGCAAAGACAGTAATGAACAGAAATCTTCTGCGTCTACTGTGGGGGAAGCAGCTAACTTATCTTTAAAGACTGATGTCATAAATGATCTTCATCAATCAGCTTCTATGGGACCTGAAAAATCTATTGCCCAGAATGATGTGATTGAGAAGAACAGTCTTGATGCATTGGTTCAGAATGAGAATGTAGCTATTGTTTCTCCTGAAAAATACTCTGGAGGGGATGCAACAGTTCACGATCAATCCACTCTTACAACTATGGATCATGAAGTTGCAGATGAATCTCAAGGACCTGATGCAACAGGATTTTCATACCTATCCATAAGCCATACAAATTCAGATTCATCTAGTGTCAGATTTCATCAAACTGATGCTTCTGGAGTATTGCCTTCGAGTGTTGATGGGAGTGAGCCCATATATGAAGGAGAGGAACGTGTATTGGATACAAGAACTGGAAATTTTGAGGATCGCGAACCTGTATATGAAGGTGAGGTGGTTCTTGCAGAACAGGCTGACAAAAGCACCTTACCTGCCCCTGATCTAAGAGCTAATGATGAAATTACTCCACAACAAGGTCGGTGGTCAGAATGTCATTTTTAGATAATTTTATATTATTATCTTTAATACAAGACATCTCGTTTTTTCTCATGGTCTTAGGGGAATTGATCAAGAGTTTCTTGAGGAATAATGCCAGCCAATTGACATTTTATGGGTATGTTGACCTCTTGTTGGTCTAAATAACCTGAATTAATTCTCTGAAGTCTGATCCATATATTTCTCTTCATTGGTTATTGAGGAATTTTCCTTTTACATATGATAAGTTATCTTAAATGCTTTTGCAGCCTTTTCTGTTTACAAGACGGTCTTAAAGAGCGTGAGCTATGTGTTTTTTTCCGAAACAATCATTTCAGCACCATGTTTAAGGTCAGTAGAAAGGCTTGAAGATTCTTTTTTTATTACTGGCTGCCAGTAGCACCCTTTTATCACTTAGAAAAGTTAAAATGTTGGTTCTCTTTCTTGCATAGCCTTTTACTTTTCAATCCTGAATTTTTTTGCTAACATTCAGTTTGAAGGTGAGCTGTATCTTCTAGCTACAGACCAAGGTTACATAAATCAACCTGATCTGGTGTGGGAAAAACTGAACGAGGTAAAACACTATTTCTATATGATGATCTTTTTCATCCAGGTCACCTTAAAAATATTATTGTTTTATGCTTTTTTCATTCTATGTTTATATTGGTGGGAGTTTTGTTTATTTGTTCATAAAGATGTAGATATTCTGAACTATACATCCTGAAAACTTGAATATTGCATGCTCGGTGATTTGAGCTTCTTCTATACTTAAGGACAGGTCATAATCATATAGGCAGGTATCTTGGAAGTATAATATTTTATGTCTGAATGAATCTTTATATAGTGTCTTTTTACGAGTAGGTTTTCATTTTTATTGTTATGATGGGGATAAATTTCTTGCTTTTACTTCATTATTGTGACCAAGTAAGCGTAAGGTTGCTATCTCAACTATACGGTGGACAGCATGCTCTTCCTAATTCCCTTATCCAAATTCAAGTGATTAAAAAATTAAGCATCTCAACATTGTTTGCAGAAATTAAGTTTGTCCTGTACTTCTCTTTCAGGTCAATGGTGACACCTTGTTTATGACCAGTAACTTCAAGGAGTTCAAGGTGGAAAGCCATGAAAATAACACTTGGGATGAGAACAATGCTATGACAAGCACTGCCGTATGTATATTATTTTAAAAGTTATTTTTTATATATAGAGAGAGAGATCAATCAAAATCATTCTTACACCATTGAATAACTTTTTATTGGATTTTTTTTTTTTTTTTAACAACAATCATTGTTGGATTGAAAGATCATCTTATATATCATGTAAATAAAATATTACATTAATATGAAATCGTTTACAACATTTTTTTATATACATAAAAGCCAATTTAGTAAGTACTTTTAAAATGTATTAAAATAAGAACTACTTGATTACAATCTTATTGATATTCAATTTTTATTTTATTATTTTATTATTTTATTATTTTTTTTAATATTGACCCAAATGATCAAGTTTATAGATAGTTATGTTTGTATATATTCTTTTAAAGGTGAAATATCTAATGCTGTAAACCAATTTGACATTGATATAAGGACAACTTCACATGTTTCAGGACTATCTTGCCAGTATAGATAGTGCAACACAGGCAGGCTTAGATATCAAGTAATTTTCTGATCTTGCTATTACATATGTAATACTTTTAAATTGCTTGTCCTACGTTCTTTCCTCTTTAAATTCAGTTATAATTTTAATTATTTAAAAGGGTTTGGTAAAAATGGATATTGCCTGTAATTGTGTGACAGTTCTGATCTGCAATTAGCAATAGCCTTGCAACAACAGGAGTTTGAGCAGCAGCCGCCACGTCAAAATTCACAACAATCATCGGTTTCTGGTAGCTCCAGACTGATCACAGGTCCCCAGGTAAATATTGTTTTACAATTATTGCTGCGCCTAATTTATGGTGTTATTGTCAAGTGGTCATCATCTGCACTGTTTTGGATATATACATCCCTGGTATCTGTTGCCTTGGTATTTCATGAGTGTGATTGGGTTGGATCATTTTATGTTGGACATCTTTTTAATTGGGTAGCAAATACCAGATCTTTTATTTGAACATGCATTGGGTTGATTACTAGCTCTGGTTATAATTGAAATTTGAAAGTTGAAGCTTTTAAGGACTTTCTAGTAAATGCTATTCACAGGTGGCAAGAAACACTGGGAAGCATTCATCTTCATCTTCATCTACATCTACATCATCCAAGCCTGATGGAAAATCCAAAGAAAAATGTACAGTGATGTGAATTACATGAGCAGGAATTGTTTTTGAAGCTTGCACTTTAAAATGCGTGCCCTTGATTCCATGTATCCCATTACAGCAACCTTA
The DNA here is from genome assembly GCA_031439585.1 of Pterocarpus macrocarpus. NCBI lineage: Eukaryota > Viridiplantae > Streptophyta > Magnoliopsida > Fabales > Fabaceae > Pterocarpus > Pterocarpus macrocarpus. The sequence continues at coordinate 72,921,096 of CM062520.1, read as the reverse complement.
TTCCTTATCTCATGTATGTGATATTAGGTTATGTTTCTACTGTAAATATTGGAAGTATATAGTGTACCACAGTGCTAGGTCTTGTGTAACTTGTGATCCCAACCCTTAACCTCCCTCCGCTTTATATTGTCTGCTCTAACCATCCCAACCAATGGTTCTCTGAGTTACGGTCCCGTTTTATGCTGATATTTTGTGCAGCACACTAACTCTGAGTAGGGAGTGGAAAACCCAGCCCGCGCAATTTTATTATTGCCATTTCACTTAAATGTAAAAAGCTACAGAATTTGATATAGATATTGTTGTCGACTTGCTGGTTAGATGTTAGAGTGGGGTGGAGTGTATGGTATTAAATGTCCAAGGGAAGAAAGGTTGATTTTAAAATTTCGGAAGTGATATTCAATTTTTTACACCTCTTTATGTGCTTAGTAATTTAACTTTCAGTATGTGATAGGACAAATTTTTGTAGCGGAACAGCAAAAGACCTCAATGCTACAAGAAATGTTCCAAGAAAAATGGTATGGCAATGATGGTGGGCATCTAGGAAAGGTGTTGACTGTTGAGTTCGAATCGTATTTACGTGTCCGCGTAGAGTAGTGTAGCTTTCGGCGCTAATGTGTGTGTGGGGTTGTTCCAAAGTTGAAGCCGTAGGTTTCGTTCTGTAATCACATCATCGTATGGTCGAGTCCGCTATCGGATTTGACGAATCATTTTGTCTGTGTTGAATGCTTGATGTTTTCAAAAATTAGGAGTGGTGCTTGCGTTGGCCGTATATGTATAAACCTTTATCGTAGTGTTAGTTTTTCCTACTCGTAACATTTGAATTTGATATTTTACTTAAGAAAAATAAATATTAAATTATATAAATTAACTAAGATTGATATCTATGTTTGTGTTTAAATTAACTTATTTTAAGTTTAAAATAATTTATAATAAAAAATTTTGTGAAAAATTCTCTAAAAAATGTTATTATTCTTTAAAAAATAATCTGTTGTCAAAAATTTTTCAAAAGTAGATATTCTATAGAAAATTATTTTATGATATTGGTCTGTAACTATCGTCCTTAGAATAAACAAATTTTAATTATGAAACACGTTAATGAGTATTTTTTAACATATTTAAACAATTTAAATTAAATTTATTATATAAAAACACTTTAAAAACGAATAAAAAATTCAACTGATGGCATTAGACAAGTACTGACTACCAATATCATGTTATTATAGTAGAATACGGTTTAAAACAGAATTAGTAATATTATTTTTTTGATGTGAAGAATTAGTAATATTATTAAATAGTATAGTTTTATACACAAGAAATAACAGATGATAGAAGTGTTGTTTGTTGTAGTGAGGGTGATGGGAGATCAGTGATTAGCATTAGAGGTTTGGTTTTCAGTTTTATTTGTTGCATCTTTTTTTTTTCCTTGGCAATTCATTATCGTATTCAATTAAGGTAAGACGAAGCCCCTAAAAATAATCTAATGATGAGAATTAGTTTAAATGAGGTTTTAAATTTAAATTTTATTATCATTAATATAAAAAAAATTAAGGCTAGAGTTAATAAATGGGGGACCACTTTTATTTATCCTTGTTCATAATATTGTGTACGCAAGAAATGAATAATGATAGAAGACGACAGGAGTACAGCTGTGATGGTGACGCAGGTCCAGCTGTTACCTCCATCGGCGACCACCACCACTTTTTTCTTGGATTCTACGTTCTCATTTCCCTCTCCCTTCCATTATGCACCCGGATCCGATCATTTCCCTTCCACCTCTTCAAAACAAGTTGTCTTTTCATTTAGTGCACACATTTGTTTTGGTAATGAATCAGATAATATGAATGCTTATTTATTGCTCAAAATTTAAAGGAAATAAAGAGAAAAAACAAAGTGATATACCTTTAGTTTTACTTCTTAGCCTCTTTTTGTCAGATAATTAAGAATAGAATAAAATAAGTTGCAAATAGGTTATTTGTTCTCCATTAAGCTGGCACTGGCAGAAGAAATATAATTTGGCACATTTAACTTTTCTCAGACAGATACAAGTTCTTATCAACAAGTACACGCTGATGGTACATACTCATCCATCAGTGATCATCTCTTAATTGTTATCATCACTCTAATCATTAGCTTATCAATCTCTTGCTATATCATGCACTAATTCCCGCTTCTTAATCCCATGATTTAATAGCCAAATGAAAAAAACCCATGGTTTTTATTACTAAATAGTGATGAATATTCCGGTATCCAGTGTTTATGTCAAAGCTTGAATATGAGCAGTACTATTATACACGCACATTATTTAAATTATGCTTTATACTTTTATTATTGAATTGCTTTATACTTCACGTTGTTTTAATACCATGTAACATTTTTTTTGCTGAAAACAGAACGTATTGTGGAGTGCTAAGTAGGAGTTGGGTGTTTAAAGTTTGAACATTGCTTTTTAGAGTCCTTTAAAGAGAAAATATACAAGTATTTTTTTAATATATATATATATATATATATATTCCAATTGTTTGAAGACATATATATATATCCATAGTCAACGATGCACTTTTTCGCTTTGAGGAAGGTGTTGCTGTTTTTTAGGATTTAGGTGGTACTGTAAACACTTTACACCTCTTCTTTCAGAAATAGTGTTATTGGACATAGAAGAGAGCGAAAATCACAAAAATGTACAAGTTCCACTTCTCTTCTTCTTTTGAAGTGCGTATTTCATAACATGAACTGTTACATGCAAATGGGAAAGTGAAAAAATGGGGAAAAAGATCACGTGTGATATAGCTCCGGACCTACCGCAAGAGCTAGGTCATGTCAGGTTGCCACTCACAAGGGCTCTGGTTTCATATATCTTGCTGCTTCTTCTTTTTTTGCTCCTTTTTTTTGTGGATTTTTCTCGCTGATACTGATAATATGCAACCGTGCCTCTTTCATTCATATTTTCAACGACAGGCATCGAGTAAGTTAATTTAGACATACTTGACAAGATCTTTGTGTATCCCACATTCATGAACTTGCAATATCAATTGTGTACTTCTTCATTGATATTTGGACTGTTTTCTTTCCTTGTTGGGCTAACATACTTGATTACTTGTGGTTCTAAACGCTTGCATATTTAGGTCAATAGAAAAACAAAGCAGATATTTTTCTTTCTCTCTTTTTTGGTTACTGAGATATTTCATCTGTTGTTTTTAAGGTGAAATGGAATCAACAGTTAAACACAATTGGACAAATTTGCCAGATATGAGATGTTACTTGTAGGCTTTTTATTCGAAAATTTTGGATAAAATGCTTCCTTGTTTTCAACGCAACACGTACTCTTCAAACAAAAGTAATCAAGAACAAAGCGGAAAGAATATTCATTTCAGATTTTTATGACTTTTTTTCCCCCAGTTGCTTTATGTATTTTATTACTTTTCCCTTTCAGGATTCAACCACCTGTTGCCTGTACCCACCGCACCCAAAGCCGCCTCTATGCGTATCTTACCTTATATTAACTATACCCTATTCCCAATTTATAATATTATTGCAAGGTTACTAGATGAATTTCAGGTGTATTTTTCGGTAGTTAGCACAATATTGTCAACTGAACACTTCCGGAAAAAAAAAAAAATCCAAATCATATGTTGGTACATTAGATATCAATTATCAAATGCTTAAATTCAAATGAGAACAGAGATTAATGTGCAGTAAGAGATGGATAGATCATCGATCACAAGTCTCCCATCAGAAAAGAATACATATCTCTAGTGGGTGGAACTGACAAATTTGGATTTGGCTCAACAATCAAAGGCTTTACTCTAGATCTAGATGATCACTTAAGCTGCAAAACCCTTTCATTTCATAGTTGGTGGTGAGTCACCCCTTTTTTTCAGTTTTAACAAACAAGTGGCTCGGAGTCCAGATACATTTCCTCTTGCTTTGATTTCAACCTGTCATATTATATTTACAGTTTACACTTCTTATAAAGAAAATATAGGGAAAAAAGAAAAAAAGAATATTAGCATAACAGGTAAAGAGTATGGAAGAAAGTATAGTTAGCACCACCAACAATTAGAAGAAACACTGACAGCTCAACCTTTAGCCGGCTTTATAAACAACTAACAAAATTTAAACTTAAATAAAGGTTGGTGACAAAAAGGATATATATCTTTATCTTCTTTTGATTAGTGGAGCACTCCATTTGGTTGAGATTTCCCATTTCTTCCCATATATATATATTTTTGTTGAACCTACTGGTTGGAACTGGAAGCATATTTTCTTGTTGCGTATATTTAAAACATTATTTTGTTATTTTATAACATTAAATTGTATTAACTAACGTTTGTTTTTTTCTTTTCGGTACAACTAACGATTGTTGAATTTAGTAGCCACCACGTTTGTCCTACCTATATAATACTTGATTTAATATTTCAGCCATAATGGTGATTAATTCTAAACCTAATTTTAGCGTCCACATATTATTTGATTTTAGAAAATAAATTAATGTTTTTAAGTCCAGCTACTTCGCACGGTTTCTTGATTCAAAATTTAAGATATGAAAAGCCTTTGAAACTTCATTTAAAAATCAATCTAAAATGGCAATTGTAAATGCATGTGTTTGTTAAGCATCCGTGGCGTAATTTAGACTATGAAAGTTATTTCACATATATTAATTTAACAAAATACAATATGTGTATCACATGTAATAAGATAGAAAACGTTTATTAATTAGTAACATATACAGAAGTTCACATATTTAAAATTTGTTTATCTAATTTTATATTTATATATATTGGCAGCTTAGGTTATGATATATATGAATTTGTGAAATTTAGTTCTTTTCGATATTCCAGTGCAAAATTTTAAAAATTTAAATATACACATATTACAATAAAAATCTTAATATTAAAGCCAATTTCAATTTAGTCTTATTTTTTGTGTGCCTCTGATCTCACTTAGTAGCTGTAAGACAAATGGTTTTGTTTGTCGGAACCAAAAAAAGAAAATAAGAAAAAGAACGACGAGAATATAACAGCCGCTCAAAGTCACATGCTGCATTTTCAGTTGCAATATTAATCTCTTTTAAATTTCCTTGGAATTGTATGTGTATTTTCTCTCTAATATCAAGCAATAAGACTCAACACTGAATAAGAATTCTTCTCCACAAGAAAGACTGGATACTACAGTTACCAGCAGGTGACTCAAAACCATGTGCAAAAACAAATTGTACGGACAGGTGATAACCCATAATTATCATGGCCAATCAAATCAAGGTACCTAAGCTTAGCCCAAAAATCCAACACTTAATAGTGAAAAAGAAAATTATAAAGTAAACTAATTAATGGGAAGAAAAAGAAAGAAATTAAGAAGGGAAAGAAATGAAAATGTCAGGGCACAGAAGCAGCTTTATCTCCTTTTTCTGACCTCGCTTCCATCGCCCCTTTCATAGTAATGATTCTGCAGCATACTCTTTTCCCTGTTTGTGTTCCTCTCTCTCTTTTTATCTCACGAAAACAAAACAAAAGACTCACATCCCCTCTCTCCCTCCCTCCCTCCCTCCCTCCTCCTCGCATAATTCTCTCTCTCACACGCAAATAAGATCGTTTTTAATGCTTTTGCTTCTCCCTCTTTCTGTGTGTATGTAAGATCTTTGTTCCCATCAGACGTGGTGCAGAAAGTTGTGTGTCTCAGATCCCTATATTACACCGAAAACGATACAACTGTGTCTGTCTCCTTCTCTCTCTCTCTCTCTCTCTCTCTCTCTCAGACACAGACACAGACACTACTCTCCTATCCTCATCCCTGCCAAACTTCCCTCTCTCTATCTCTCTCTCTCAATATCATATCATACACATAGCTTAGCTTATAGTGTGGTCCTCAACCTCAAACACACCCTCAAGTTCAGCCTTTTTCCCTATATAATTCTGAACTCTCTCTGCTTTGCCTTCAAGCCCCTTTTGCCTTTATATCATCACCCACTTCCAACCCTTTTTCTCACTTCTCACTCCAACCCCACACACTTCTGAGTTGTTGTCTGAATAACAAAGGGGAAATGCAAGAACCAAGCTTGGGGATGATGGGTGGTGGTGCCTTGGGCGGAGAGGTGTCAGCTTCCGGCGACCACCACCACCAACTGAAGGCGGAGATAGCCACTCACCCTCTCTACGAGCAGCTCCTTGCTGCACACGTGGCATGCCTCCGAGTTGCCACTCCAATCGACCAGCTTCCACTGATTGATGCTCAGTTGTCACAGTCTCACCATCTTCTGCGCTCTTATGTCTCCCAACACACCCATTCTCTTTCACCCCATGACCGTCAAGAGCTTGACAACTTCCTGGTATGTAAAACTATACGGTGCTATGCACTAATTTCTTATCACTTTTTCAACTCCCCTCTTTCTATCTTTAACTTTTCTTATCAAAAGAAAGAAAAATAAAATAAAAATAAAGTTTATTATTGATTTGGTTAAAATTTTGAGGCCTCAATCTCATAGCTTGTGCACTTCATTTGTGCCAACAAATGAAATTTTGATGGATCGGTGTTGTTGTTGTTACTATTGCAGGCGCAGTATTTGATAGTTTTATGTACTTTCAAAGACCAGCTTCAGCAGCATGTCAGAGTCCATGCCGTCGAGGCTGTCATGGCCTGCCGTGAAATTGAAAATACCTTACAAGCTCTCACAGGTACATGCCTTCCTTAACTCCAACCCCTTCACTTTATCTGCTCTATATTCTTTACTCCCAAGTTTATTTATTAACTTAAGGATTTTTTTAATTTTATAGTCTTGTTTTTCACCAGATGAATAAGCTGTTACTTGTTACTTTATAATATATATCATTAATATTCAAAAACAAATAATGCTGTTAGCTATGCATATATAAAATGTTTAGGGTTTTTTGAGTGGAATTATTGGGGGCAATTTTTTTTCTTTTCTTTTTTTTTTTTTTACATTAAAAACTAGTTTTCTCTCTATAATAATCACTTATAGGCTTCCACGTCCGCGTTTTCTTCTAGTTCTTTCTTTTTTGCGTTTGACGCGATTTGCAAGGAAGGAAAAAAAAAAAGGCTAAATAATAGATACAAAAAATTTTTAGAAGCTATTTTTTGGTCGATTTTGGGTATAGCTATTTTGAAGGAAATGGGGGTGGTAGGGTCTACTAATGTTATCTGGAATAGTCTACACAAATGGCAATGGGAAGGGTTAGTTAGTTTGGTGAGGAGTGATACTCCTTCCTACCATGGCGTTGCCAACTATTTCTAATGCCGTAACCGAATAATTTCCTTCCAGAAAAGGAACGGTCATATTTATCCCTATAATGCAGTTTTCTTATAATTTTCTTACATGACTATGCCTTTGAGTACTTTACTTGAGTTTTTACATTTAGTATTAAGAGATGACAATGATTAAGGCTGTTAGAAACAGTAGTGAGTAGAGTGGAACAGTAGGTTGAATGTCCTCTCTTGTATTGGCTTTAATGAAATTATTGAAAAAGATAATCCCAGAATGTTAGGCTTGTTGTCAATCAGCATCAGCCTTCAGTTCTGATTTGTGGACATGTACGATGAATAGAATATTCCTACCCACTGCAACCCTTTCCCCATCAGATACATAAGCATGTTTTATTGGGGGGAAATCAAAGTTATTATAGAAGCCATTTCTTGTAATCCCATTTTGGACTTACAAGGACGACAAGGGAGGGGACGTACGGCCTAATTAGTTGTGTCTGTGTAAGGCTGAGGCTGAGGCTGAGGCTGAGGCTGAGGCTAAGGCAGCTGGGTTCTAACCAGTGGCGTTTATAAGCAACCTTCAACGTACCTCCAGAAGAGTCAGAGGTCAGTCCCACGTATATATGTTTTTAATGAAGAAAATTGCAAATCATGTGTGGGTAGTATTTATATAATTTTTTCAGCATTCTAATTTTGGTAGCATTTCACTTAAAGGTGAAACTAGAGGATATGTTTTTAAATAATAAAGATTGAATCTTTTTCGGTACATAACAAAGATTGAATCTAATGGTAAATTAGCTGTACTTCTAGAAATAATATCAACATTTAAACTATATAAAAGTCAATTATTGAAAAAATATCTTAGTTTTGATAACATTCGAGAATTTTTTTCTTATAGCAATTGATGTGAGGATATTTGATTGAAGAGAAAAAATAAGAGATTTTATTATTATTATTATTATTATTCCTTTCCATGTTAATTAAGTACTTCAATAAGAGCTTTTAGGTTTAAACTATCTTAGTCATAAATGGGTGTGTGTTAGAAACTCACAAAAATAAATAAGGGTGAATGAAAGAATTAACGAAGGGGTAAAAAATTACTCTTGACTTTCCGTGACTTGTCAGTACTTTTATGCCGTACTTTAATATACAGCCTTTGGATTCCTGTTTGTTTGTTTGTTTGTTTTTTAGAAGACTAATGTTATGTTTATATATTATGTGTGAGATATAGCATATTGATTTATATTTTATTTATTATTGGATGAAGTGTGACCAATTTAAGTAAGATTCATATTCTATTTAATAGTGGCTAGAGTGTGAAATAGTATGGTATTCTACATAAAATATGTACACATTATTGATAACTTTCAAGTGGTTTAGGGTGTGTTTATGATTTTTAGGCAAAAGAAAATCACTTTTTTTTATTAAAAAATCAATTTTATATATTTGAACAATTTTTAAAAAATAATCAAGATCTTTAGAAAAATATATTTTCAATTTTTTTATAAAAATTAAAAAGAGTAGCTTCTGAAAAAAAATATTTTTTCAGCTATATATAAAATTTAAATTTCATAATCACTTTTTTTAAAAAAGTTGAAATAAATACACCTTTATTATCTATTATATATCTAGTTCGATTTCTCTTGTAGTTTTGGAATGTTTGAGCAATTAACGAAACTTGATTTGTCCGTCGAAAAATACATTCCAATGCAAAATACAAATGGCTAACAGACTGTTTCCTGCACCCCATCTTCAAGACCATATTAATCTGTTTAATATGCTGGATTAGATACACATGTTAGTATGATTTAAAAAAAAAGAAAAAAGAGAAAAACCATGTTAGTATTTCTTGAAAGGAATAATTTTAGGTAGACATAGTCTATGTAAGCATGTAAATTATTATTTGATATGTAAGGTCCATAATAGAAATGTACTAACTAAAAATAGAGTAAACCCCCCAAATTAGTCCATAACAATATTCTCGATGGACGGATTAATCCTTAATTAAAAATAAATTAGTCTTGAGGTCTCTAACAATTGTAAAAATTAGACACTTTAGTTATTGGCTCACTTGTAACTAGTAAAGAGTGTGACGTGTAGGTTATATGTTGATTAAGACATCCTAGCCTCATACTACGTGGCACCCCCTTAAACTTCCCCAAATATATATATATATAAAAGAAAAGAAACCCCAACATATCAACCCTAATAGGAAAACACAATTAAACCTCATCTCATTTTCAATTGTGATAACTCACTGTTGGCTATCAATAGCAAAAAATCAAAATCCATCTAAACTCCAAAGTCTTGTGCCTTCTCTTCTATTATGGTTGTAATTTCGAGATGGCAAAATTAATCACGAAACTCAGGGAGGAAAATCAATTCTTGAAGAGTGAATTTGATAAGTCTGATATTACACTTATAGAATTAGTTGATGAGGTATAGTTAGCTTGCATTTCTGTTTGTTCTAGACTGAGAAATTTGTTTTGCATATAGTGTTCATCTGAGTATAAATGCTTAAGGAGTTTCAATCTCAGTATAAAGTGTAAAAAGAATAAGGAACATATACGCTTAGTAGTAACACCACCGTTCCATTAGATGTCAATTTATCAAACACCATGCCATTCAATAATCTCCTATTTAATCACTATTTTAGTCCCAGTATTAGAAAGGATATAGAGTTTGGAAATGTTGAAATTCAAAATTTAGGGTTCAATGGGTAAAACTAGGTTGGAAATAGGTTAAGATAGGTTAGATTTTAACTTAAATGGACCTGACTTGCAATATAAATATATTGTCCAAACCTAGACCTATTATCTAACATAAGCGTTTTTTAGAAGCCTTAACCTGGCCTTTTTAAAAAGCCTGATTTGGCCTGAAAGTCTACTTAGAGCCTATATGATCATAAAATTTTTAAATAAACTAAAATATCTACTCTTAAATAGGTCAAAAAGCTTCTTAGATAAGTTAAAAAATTTATTCAAAATAGATCATATAGCTTTGATTATTATCTGAACTTGTGAAATAATAATAATAATAATATAAAATGGCTAGGATGTTGGGCTTAATAAGCTTTTTTATAGCCTGTACCCTAGTATGTTTGGTTAAAAAGGCTTGTTGAAAAATCTAGGTCTAGTTTGTTTACTAAAAAAGCTAGGCCAATTAGGTTGAATGTGGGCTAGGCCGAAAACCCCCGACGAGCCGCTTGACCTTTTTCTTTTTCTGCATGTTTGGAGGTGTTGCTACCACATTGGATGTGGTTAGAATGTTCTAGTTAGTATATAACTCACATATTACACTGTTTACCAGTTACAAATGAACTGAAGACTAAAGTGTCTAATTTATTTTTGTCAAGTACCAATTTGTCTACTGATAATATTGTGAGGGATAAATTTAGATATTTATTCTTAAAAATACTTTTACTCATGTTAAATAGTAATTTAAGTGCCTAAAAAATAATGTGATAGGCTATGTCTAGCTAAACATGTCTATCTTGAAATAGCGTATTTGGTTTTACTTTTGTAAAATTGATTCTAAATACAATTAATTTTGTTGAAATTGATTTGATTAGAATTGATTTTAAGGTAAAGTGATTTATATTTGGTAGTTTCTCTAGAAGTAATTCTAATAGAAAGTAAAAAAAAATTACTTCTCCTAGAATTAATTTTGGAGGCAAAAGTTGATTTTCATCTCTTCAAATCAAGTAACATAAAAAATTTACAAAATCAATTCTAAAACCCCTAAACATTGATCCAAACATGCTAAAATACATTTACACTCAACAGCCATAAGAATTATTGGATTCTAAATTATCTCTCAATCACTTTTGGATTCTAAATCATCTATTTTGCTTCAAATAATTTCTTAGTTAACCAGCTATGTTAGGTATTTTGAATTATTTAGGATTATTGAGCATTCGGTGTTGAACTATAATACCAATTCTTGGTTAGATCAATTGATTTGACACTAGTTTCTAATAAATAAGGTTTTAAATTTGAGTCCTATAAATAAATAAAAATAGTGTTGGAAGAATTTTGCATTGATTTAATTTAAGCTAAATTAGTTTGAATCTACTACATTCTAAATACTTTTTTTAAAAAAAAAAAAAAAAAGTGTCAAACTATATCTGCATCTCATAATTATTGAAGCGATGGCTATCAACTTGGGATGAAGACGACGTTCAACTGTCCTTTTAGGACGTCTTCAGAGTGTAACCCATTTTACGTGAAAATAAATATTGTAGCTGGCCTGGTCAATGGCATTTGTGAACTATGATTGAATAAAAGATGATTATCCCATCAGTGATGTTATCGGCAACTAATTTTTATGCCGTGCTTTATATATGATTGAGATGTGTGTTGAACATTTTGACAAAATTTTGAGACCCCATCATGGATCCACCCACAAAAGGGGGACCTTAGCGAGCTAGATTGCTCACAATGTCTACCACTTTTAAATGACAAAGTGATCATGTACTCATATCATATCTAGGTTCATCTTTGCATTTTCTGCTTTAATACTTTAATTGGGAATGAAATTTTCTCCCGTGAATTTTTCCAAAGAGATTGCAAAGTGAGAGCTCTAAATAAGATGAAGCTAAGAGGCCAGAAAATAACCTGCACAAACCAAACCCCCTCCCCTATTTTTAAAGAAAAACTACGGAGAAGAGATGCCCGAGTTTCCATAAATCACGCAAGCAAACAAATGTTTCGCCTACCCTACTTGATGCATTCAGCTTTCCTTTAGTTATGTGCCAGTTCAAATAATCTGACTCTAAAATCCAAATACTATTTGCATGTATGTGTAAGTTATCACACGCATGATACATAAACGTAATAATGGCAAACTTGAATTACTGCAGTATGTATTTTATTATCATAGTTATGATACATATACTTTAAAGTGACGAACTTGAATTACTGCAGTGTTTAAATTATATATTATCTAGAGCAATCTTTGGCTATAAATTAAGGGGTCCACCATATTTTGAACTTCTGATGTGAAGCCATGCCACGACAGTAGAGTAATTCACCATGACTCTTTCAACCAGTTAATGTACTAACTACTAACAATGCAAGTGGATGCTCTCAGTTCATGTTACCTGGCATTAAACCTGACCTTTTTTTTGTTTTTGTTTCTTTCGAACATTCCCAAATATAAGCTATCTGATTCGCTATTTATGATTTCAGGAGTGAGTTTAGGAGAAGGAAGTGGTGCGACAATGTCAGATGATGAAGATGATTTGCAGATGGATTTCTCTTTAGATCAGTCTAGTGCTGAAGGGCATGACATGATGGGATTTGGTCCCTTACTTCCTACGGAATCTGAAAGGTCACTGATGGAAAGGGTCCGTCAAGAGCTAAAGATTGAGCTGAAGCAGGTCATTCTTGAAGTCAATACATGCTAGCTGGTCCTTGCAAGTGTCTTTAACTGTTTTCCTCAAGTTTGAATGACCAACCAAATTTAATATCTATATATATGCAGGGTTTTAAGTCAAGGATTGAAGATGTTAGGGAGGAAATACTAAGGAAACGAAGAGCTGGGAAATTACCAGGTGACACAACTTCTGTGTTAAAGACCTGGTGGCAGCAACATGCAAAGTGGCCCTACCCAACTGTAAGTGACGTGTTTCTTTCATCAACATTAATTATTGTGCACGCCTGTTAACTACTTAGTTTATATGCCGCTTACTTTTTATCAACGTTTACATAATTTATTTTCTGCTTCTTAATTTGAATGTTTATTGATAACAAGACTGATTAAATTAAGAGAGGATAGAATCCATGCTACTATGATCCAGATAAATAATGTGACATATATCATGTATATATTCTTGGCAATTGGCATCTAACTGGACGGTACTTATTTGGTGTAAACCTAATCATGGCGTTATTAGCATGTGAAGTACGGATCTTAGGATGATCTAAGGAAAAATGTTTTGCTCTTATCCATTCACAATTTGACATCAGCCATTTCATTAAAAGTGATTAAAAATCATAGGTTACAAAGTTAAAGTGTCAAATTGTGAATGAAACGTAGCAAATTATTTTTCTTGCTATAAGAACATTTAAGAATCTTTTTGATATAAATTATAAATAACTCTGACTCAATTGGCTTGTCTCTTAATTTGTTATGCTTTCAGGAAGATGACAAGGCGAAACTTGTGGAGGAGACAGGGTTGCAGCTGAAGCAAATCAATAATTGGTTCATCAACCAAAGGAAACGCAACTGGCACAGCAACTCTCAATCAGTTACCTCTCTGAAGTCCAAGCGCAAAAGGTAGACACATATTTTGTTCCCAACTATATGGAACAGCTATATATATATATATATATATATATATATATAGCAACACAAGTACATGGACTTACTTTATGCTTATTGTTGATTGCTGATAGAATGTAGTCCCACTAAGGATTCCAGTCAGATGCAGGAGACACTAGGTGGTTTACTGTAATGTAAGATAGCTAAGAGCTGCCTCAAAATTTGTGGATTTTAACGGATTCAAACTTTCTGTTAGCTAGCTGTGGTTGCCTCCATTTCTGTTAACCGTCTTTGTAAATTGTTTGCTACGTTTCTGACCAGCTGAAGAATTTATTATTACTACACATATGCTTGAAAGATAATTTGCTGTTCATTATTTTTGTCCCCTATTGAAACTTTATTTTCGAGAACAACAGTTCATGTAACAAAAAAAAGAGAAAAAAAAAAAAACCCCCCTTATTCAAGAAGCAGTAATTGGGAGTTTGCTGCAAGAATAAAATATGTGGATTGATGACTGACATAACATAAGTCACTCTATTTATTTATTTATTTTTTACCTATTGACGCACTAGCTACTTCTGGGCACATTATGCCCTGGAGTGTGCTCAACTCAATCTAATGCCTATAAAGTTTAGTATGGCGGTTCGCCTAGGTGATGAAAGTTTATTCAATTTATTGATCGTATAATAATTGATAGTCTGGTATTGTTATTTGAATGTGTGTGTATATTGTGCAAGGCACATGGAAATGAGAAAGAAGGAACTAAAATAACAATGAAAAACGCATGGAGTACAATAATTTTTTATATTGTGCAATGCACTTCCTTACTTTGGATGGGGCACAAAAACTAAATAAATCAATTATAAAATTGAATTGATCATTTAAAGCATATTTAGAATATATTTTTCCCACTGTGACAAGTAAAAAAATACAAATTCTTATACATGTTTATAAAAAAAAATAATAATAACTTCCTTTTTTTTTATAATAACCTCCTTTTGGCTAAACGTGGTTTACGTTACAACAAAAACAAATGGGTTATTGTTTATACCAGTGGATTGATAGGCTGTCAATCCGCATTATAAATTTTAAAATTTATTTTTATTTATTTTTTAAAAATTAAATTGAACTATATGTTTCATTTTGTGCCCAACTTTTACTTCTCCTAAAATACTCAAGAAGTTAGAGCTATTGAGAAAAGTTAAGGAAAATTAAGGAAATTTAAGAAAAGTTGAGAAAAATTAAAAAATATATATATAAAAAGAAAGAATAATAATAAAAAGTGAAATGTGTCAAAAAAAAAAATGAAAAAGGCCAGCCCCATGCAATCATGGACAGGGCCAACAATTTGTTCCATTTCCGACCACTTCCAGCTCCTTACCCATTTTCCTCTTACATGCAACTTAGACATATGGGGCCACGGGGCCAGAAACCTTCCTAACATGGACATGTTTCACAAGAAAATAGGAGGCATGCTTTCCATGTTACCTCAAAAACTTGGGAGCAATTATTTTATAATATTGTGCTTATTATGCTCATATGTGGCAATTATGTTACCATTGGTAATGGCTGGATGAACACTTTTGATTCATCTCTTTTGCTGGAGAGTATTTAAATCATCAACATACTTCCCCCCCAAAGCAAAGCAGTTTCCAGTTATGGAAAGCTTCCATTCTATGCTATTTCATTTAACTATTTTTCAGGACAGAAAACCAATAATTTTTAAAGTATATAAAAAAGAGTTTAATTAGTATGCACTGACAGTATAAAATTAATTGGTATGCACTGACAATTTTACATTGTCAACAAATAAAAATACTAAAAAATGAGAAATCATAGTGAATTCTTCATTATAATGGGTAATTATTTATATGAGTTGATATTTTTTATTATTTTTATTGGCTGATAATCTATCAATATATTTAAATTAAATTCTATTAAAAAAATGAAAACAGGAGCCAGAAGTGCCCCATATTTTATGAGCCTATGATCTAATGTCATCATAGTCATAACAGTAATACACATCCTCGTGGAGCTGTTTGATATACGAATCTCTATCCTTTGTTAATGGATTTTGGTTTTCACATTCACATACTCACCACTTCAACAGTAAAAAGTAAAAAGATTAAATTTAAAAAAGAAAAAAGAAAAACGCGGGGTTTTAATTTTAGGTGAATAGAGTGATACGAACCGAGGGGGAAAATTCTAGCATATTTTATGGAAAAAAGAGTGCTTCTCGCTTCCTTCCTTCACAATAAATTTTAATTTCACAAAATTTTATGTATAATTCACTTATTATATTTTTGGCAGAAATTTCATGATGAAAAACAAAGGTAGAAAAAAAATTCCATCCAACAAGTAGAATGAAGGAATCACTCGAACCGGGAGTGGTTAGAAAGTAGAGTGAAGTACAGTATTATTAGGGACAGACAGAAGCCGCCAAATCTGACTGGTCAGCTCACCAAGCAAAAGTTTCATTCTCCCCCTTTCTCAGTGTCTGCTTCATTCTCTCTCTCTCTCTCTCGCTGTATGGTCATTTGTGAGTTTTCTTTTCAGAGAATATCTTCATGTTTTGGACGTGGTTAGATTGTTATGAGCACTCTATGTTGCTGTTACGAAACTTCCTGGTAATGTTACTCTGTTGAAAATAAGTGTGTTGTTTTTTAGATCTCTGTGTTTTGTTCTAGCTCTGGGTTTCTTTCTTTAGATTGGTTTGGTTTTAGTGGTTCTGGATTGCTTTAGATTGCTTTTATTTTAGAAGATCTGTGTGGGTTTCATTTTTTTGGTTTGAGTTATGAGCTTCATTGTGGTGAACCGACTTTCAGAATTGATCGCAGAGGCTTGGTATCTTCTTCTTGATCCAGTGAATTTGATTTTTTGAAAGAGTCGCTCATCTTCTTCATCTTACTTGGTAAAAAGATCTCCTCCACGGTGTCATTGATGCTAACCATTTTCTCTGGAGCTTGAGGTAAACTTGCAAGCATAAGGGGGAGTTATGTGAGAGAGAGAGAGAGAAAGAAAGGAAAAGGAAGAGAGTAGGACTTACAAAGAGCTTGGTTTGCACACAACATTTTCATCCTTCATCTCACATGGTCCATCTTTTTCAAGGTGAGTCTTCATCTTCCGGGGGCTCACATCATGGACAGGGCCAACAATCTGCTTCATTTCCAACCACTACCGTCTTACATGGCAACTTAGAAATATGGGTACACGAGGCCAGAAACCTTCCTCGCATGGACAGGATTCACAAGGCAATAGTAGGAGGCATGGTTTCCACGTTATCTGAAGGAGGCATGGTTTCCAAGTTATCTAGAAGACTTGGGGCCAAAATTAAAGGCCACATGTCTCATATTGTAACCATTGACCCATATGTCATAGTGTTTGTGGCAGGTGTTGTCGTTGCTAAGACTTTTGTGATCAGAAATGATAATAACCCAGCTTGGATGCAGCATTTTAATGTCCTTGTTGCTCATCATGCTGAAGAAGTGCTCTTCGTCGTGAAAGGCAGGGATGTTGTGGGCTCAAAGATTATAGGTTCAGTTGGGATTCCAGTGCAACAGTTATGTTCTGGTGAAAAAGTTGAGCGCGATTTCCCCATCCGCAATGCTACTGGGCAAACCTGTAACCCTGGAGCGGTCTTGAGATTGTCTATTCAGTACACACCTGTTGATAAGGTGGGCCTTTATAATAATGGAGTAGGTGCTGGTGTCCCTGACACTTACTTTCCCCTTAGAAAGGGTGGCGAAGTTATACTTTATCAAGATGCTCATGTTCATGATGGTTGCCTTCCCAGTTTGAAGGTAGATGGGAATATCGATTATAACCATGCAAGTTGTTGGCATGACATCTTTGATGCGATAAATCAGGCCCGTAAGTTGGTGTATATTGCGGGGTGGTCTGTGTACCACAAGGCTAGTCTGATTCGAGATACCAGACATGGAAAAATTTGCACTTTAGGTGATCTTCTCAAAGCCAAATCACGGGATGGCGTGAGAGTGCTGCTCCTTGTGTGGGATGATCCTACTTCCAAAAGCTTCCTTGGACATAAAACGGTAACGAACTTCAATTAATCTTTCAACTGATGTTTCTGGTTGTTGGTAACTTTTTAAACTAAAATTTCTTGCCACATGCCGTACTGGTTTTGGATAGTTTATACATGTATATCACATCGTGGGTAGTCAGAGATTAATTTCTTTTATTGGAAAATATAAGTATTGTAGAAGCACTGATATTGAATAGATTCATTTAGAGGTGAATTCTCTGGTACCTTGGGATATTTGTGCATTTTGTATATTTTTTATCAGTGTTCAATGAATGCATGACACATGTATTATTGAGGGTGTATGTTAGAAAGCTCTCAAGACTCAATTAAAACTACCAGCCTACTAATCATTCTTAGTTTAAGTAATTGTTTAGGGCCACAAGATAAAAAATATAAATAATTTTTTTTTAAAAGAAAGAGTAATCCGAGAGTGTTCATCCTCCTTCAACCTTATGCCTTTGAACCTAAAATCCAAAATGAGCCTATCCCTCAATCGGAGACCGGGCTTGCTGATAGGTGGGATGGGAATCATCGTGGCTAAGACTGAGATTGAGACTAGGTGAGATCTTATGGTAGTGTTTGTAAAAGTGAAGGCCAAAACAGATCCCTCCGCCCCAACGTTAAGGCAAATGGCGGTGGATGATGGAAACCGTAATCTCCGCCGTTGAGTTTGCTATCGTTGACGGTGGTGAAGTGGTGCGGCCCCTTCAGCAACGCAAACACATTAATAGCGGCAGAGTGACTCAAATGGAGAGGTGTATTGAGCGCAGTTGCCGTCGGATTCTCTTGCAGCATGATGCACACACCTCGCTCCGTGATATTGTTCCCTTTCCACTATGCATTTCACCTCTGCACCGCACCACACCGTCCACATGGCCATTGACACCAATCTCTCTTTGTTGGTGAGATCCATAATACTGGGGGAGTCTCATGTTGTTTTTTTTTTTTTTTTTGGGTATAGGAGAGTCTCATGTCTGTGAGACTGTGCCAGCTATCGGTGTACTATTTTTCTATTTTTTATTTCATTTTTAACTATAAAAAGTAGAACTCAAACGGGGGTTTGGAACAACCCGTAGACACGCGTTTTGGATTCTAAGTGCACAATGGCCCACCAAGGAACCACCTACAGGTGTCACAACTCTCACCATTGGAGACAAAAATGTACAAAATGTACATTTGTGAGAAGGTACGAGAGCATTCACCTAATGTAGAAACATTGTGTGTTTGGAAAAGTTACTTTTTGTACAATCAGTTAAAAAATGGTTTTAAAATAATCTGTTATGTTTGGGTTATATGAAAAAAATTTACTTTTTATACAGTAAAATTACTAAAAAAAGTGTTAAATAATTATTTATATTATATATTATTTGATACTCGGGGTCAATTTTATAAAAGCATAACAATTATGAAATAATCAATTTTTGTTTATAATCATAAGCTCCAAAATATTCCTTACAATTATAAGCTATTTTATAGATCAAAATTATTAGTTTCTGATTATAATATATTTTTATTTAGTCTTAAATATCATAGATTTTTTCAAAACAGCTTCCTCCCCAAAAAATAAAAGAAGAAACTGTTTCGGAATGTTCCCAAACATGCTAATTATCTTAGAATTGTGGGTTTTGAGATTGTATAGAACTTAGAACTGTGGGTCTTTATAGAATTGATTTGGCATTGTAAACTTAGTCTTGATCTTGACAATAGGCATATTGAAGTTGGCAACTTTGTAAACACAAAAATATCCGGAAGTCAAGTTGCAGTGTTTAAACTTTTGTCAACAGTTTATGTTTACTCTTGAAAGTTCTGTGTCTACACTATTCTAGACGAGAGCTGCACTCTTGAAATAACCCAAGTTGATCCACTTGCGGTAACAAAACTTTTACCGCTGCCTTTGAATGTGCAACTGTCCGTTGATGAAGTTCAAGCATTACAACTCATCTGACTTGGTCAATTTGATGTACTATGCCGCTTCAACTTGTAGCGCTGCCTAGGAATTTTCCTCTTTGATTAAGCAATGTGTTTATATTATTTTGTTACAAAATTTTGTCGATAAAAGGAACCTCTTGTAACCGTATCATGCATCCCAGTTTATGGATCAAGTATGGCATTATAATGAAGTGAGTTAGTGCTTGAGAAACTCTTCTCTTATCATTTGTGTTGCCATGTTCTTGTGTGTGTGTCTCAAAATCTTTTAAACCAACATCCTCTTCTTTATAAATCCTCTCCCTTCCCTTTGTTAAAACCATGTTCCAACAGGGCATGTGGGCTAAAATATTAATATTCAGCTTGTGTTTGATGGGGGTGAAAATTTCGGGGATCAGGTTCAATTTCATCAAATTTTAGATTTTAGGTGTTAACTAATGGGTTTGAACTCTCAAACAAGATTTTCACACATATGACCTGCCATGTTAGTTGCAATCATATTTGTCTTGCATGCTTTGTACATTTGTTGTACAGTTAAGCTTTATGGTTTTGTGAGGTAGGAAAGCTAAGCACAAACTGAGCTCCTTATTATATACAAGTCTTTCGACGTCCTGTAGACTGTAGTATCTTGGCGCGGTATTTTGGTTTGGTTTTCTTTTGATGTGTCTGTTTCATATTCAGGAAGGCTTGTCTACTGTATTTGGTTACTGTATGAATCAGATGATACTATGTAATTAGTTGTTTACCCGTATCATCGATTTACTATGATATTTAGGTTGGAGTAATGAACACTCATGATGAGGACACTCGACATTTCTTCAAGTTCTCTTCTGTACGAGTGATCCTTTGCCCACGATCTGGTGGAAAAGGACGTACTTTGCTCAAAAGGAAGGTCAGTCAGAAATATGAAATATCATATGTTTATATCTAACTACCTGCTAGTGGTTTAAAACGAATAGCTATTCCAAAAGGCAAGAAAGACTTATATATGCTAATATTTATAGTCAATGGTGGTTAAAATTGAAAACAAGATAAAGGTTGACCGTTTTATCTTCTATGTCCATATTTCTTGTTTACATCCTTTGTCCAAAGAATAATGTGATTTGTCAAATTGAAAAGGTAATAAATTCATTAACTCATTTGTATGTACTCTACATAGTTTAAACCCAGAATAGATGTAGTTAATGGGGCTAATGCCGTCAAACTTATTGCTTGACTATCGTTAGTTTTATGTTTCATTCAAATGGTCAAAGTTATGTATGTTTCTTTGCAATTGTTTTTCTACTTCTCTTTTCACCCCGGAACAGACAGATAAATTTGTTAAGCTCTATAGATTTTTACTCCATGTAACCTTATTAGTATATTGTATTTAAGCAGAGGCGGTAATTTTTTTTGCCTTATGCTTAATTGATAGGTAGATGGAACAATCTATACCCATCATCAAAAGACGGTCATTGTGGATGCTGATGCAGGACGGCATAAAAGAAAGATTATAGCTTTCATTGGAGGCCTTGATTTATGTGCGGGTCGATATGATACCCCCGAGCATTCTCTCTTTAGGACTTTGCACACAACACACAAAGATGACTTTTATAATCCCAACTTTGAGGTAAATCTTCCCTTTTAGTTTTCATTAATCTTTCAACTGAGAATATTGTCTGTATGTGTGTGGGATACAGGGGTAGGAGTCATCCATTCTTACTTTCATTAGCATCCTCATTTTTTAGTCGTTATTTTATGTTTCCGTTTACGTTGTAATTGGTTTATTTGTTTACTAAACAGAGGCCTGTGACCGGTGGTCCAAGGCAACCATGGCATGATTTGCACTCCAAGATTGATGGTCCGGCAGCATACGACATCCTCGCCAATTTTGAGGAGCGTTGGTTAAGCGCATCAAAAAGGCATAGACGTTCATTACTGAAAATTAATACAATCCCTGACATTGTTGGCATTGATGAAGTTCCTTGCCTAAATGAAGAAGATAACCCTGAGACTTGGCATGTCCAGGTATCATTGATTGTAAAAGAATTCTTAACACCCTTTGAGAAACATCTCCAATATCAATCAATGTTCATGTTTCTGACTATTCACCACATTCTTCTAATTGAAGGTCTTCCGTTCCATTGATTCCAATTCTGTGAAAGGATTTCCGAAGGAGCCGAAAGATGCCATAAGAAGGGTGAGAAATATTTGGCATGAAACTGCCTTCACTTCTGAATTTCCTGTGTGAATGAAGAAGCTTACTATTTTTATTTCATTGATCAGAAGTTGGTTTGCAGAAAGAATGTAATGATTGACATGAGCATACATTCTGCGTATGTCAAGGCAATCCGATCGGCCCAAAAGTTCATCTATATTGAGAACCAATACTTTCTTGGCTCATCATATAATTGGGATTCTCACAAGGATATCGGTGAGTGATGAATATTGAGCTTCCGACCCAAAAAAGCTTTAGTGTTATTTATACTTAATTTTGGGATTTATTTTAAAGGATATACTAATGTGTCTTTTAAGTATTAATTGGAAATAGATTTCACTTTTTTTTTTTCTTCAATCAATGATTAAAAGACACTTTTTTTAAAGGTATTTAGATACAATATTTTGAAAAATGTATTTTTAATTCAAAAAGTTAATTTAATATTTTTTTAAAGTTAAGAATACCTAATTTTTAAAAAAGGTAAAAGCACACATTATTTTTAATAAAATCATTTTTTAAAAATATCCTTGCCATTATTTAAAATTATAGTATATATTTTTCTTTTTTTTTATTTTTTATTAAATTCTAGTTCTCTTTTTTTTTATTGAATATTTTTTTTTTTGTAATCTGGTCATAAAAAAGTATTTTTGTTTTTTAATATTCAAACAGATTTATAAGTACTTTTAATAATTATAAGTACTTCTCAGATAGTCTATTTAAATGCAAAATAACTGTTTCTCAAGTATAAAACTTTATTAAAAATAGTTTAAAAAAAAATCCTTTTTTAGTGCCCTTATCCAAATGGACCCCTATTTTTCTTACTTCTAGGTTCTATCAAACATATTTTTACACCTCTCAAACTTTAAATTAGGCAGGCACCAAGAAGTGGTAGTAATAGGCAGATTCTTTTTTAAACTATCAACTATTGGGAAATGAAAGGCTAAAAATTGAAGGGGAAAAAGAAAAGCCTTGTTTACAAATTTCAGAAAACAGTAAATCCTTGATATAATCATATTTTTTCCCCGTTCTTTGCAGGTGCAAACAACTTAATTCCAATGGAAATTGCGCTAAAAATAGCCAACAAAATCAAACAAAACGAGAGATTCAGTGTGTATATTCTCATTCCTATGTGGCCTGAAGGCAGTTTACCAGACGTAACTCAGCGCATTCTCCGTTGGCAGGTAGGATTCCTTTATCTTAAGCCAGAAGAAACACCTGATCCTTTTGTGCTTATATTATCAGATGATCTTCGAAACACAAATATACATTTCGCTTTGCCGAAAATGTTCGTTATATGCTTCCAGGATGGCATGATCAGATGCCTGTTGTATCATGTTTATCATTTGAAGTGGTGTTGATCAAATACCATAGACAACACAACGTTATCGTGGGTTCATTTGTTCGTTTATCTCACCTACGCATGTTGGTTTTGGCAGTTCGAAACAATGCAAATGATGTATAAAACAATTTACAAAGCCTTACGTGAGGCTGGGCTTGACAATACGTATGAACCACAGGACTACTTGAATTTTTTTTGCCTTGGCAATCGTGAGACCGCTGATAATGACAATACTTTAAATGTTGAAAGTCATACTGGAGAAAACACTCCTCAGGTATTTTTTCACCCTCTTGTGTAAACTTTATGTTTTTCTTTTCTCCTAGTCTAGATGTCCAATGTCTCCTAATCATGTTTATCATTCAATGTTGGACATTGGGTAAACCAGGACCTCGCCCAAAAGAATAGGAGGTTCATGATTTATGTTCACTCAAAAGGAATGATTGTGGATGATGAGTATGTGTTACTGGGGTCTGCAAACATAAACCAGCGATCCATGGAAGGCACCAGAGACACAGAGATAGCAATGGGCGCATATCAGCCTAATCACACCTGGGCAAGCAAGCAATCTAAACCTCGCGGGCAGGCAAGTTCATCACCTTAAAGTACTTTTTGTTAAAAGCAAAAAACTATAATATGAATGCCTGATTCCTGCTATAAAAAATAAATCAATTGGAATTCATAGCTAACTAGAAGAATTGTGTTTGTGTATTAATTTGTGGATGAGGTCAGGTGCATGGTTATAGAATGTCACTGTGGAGCGAGCATATAGGAGATGTGGAAGATTGTTTCGATCAACCGGAGAGCCTTGAATGCGTGAGACGGATAAGGTCACTGAGTGAACATAACTGGAGACAGTACGTAGCTGATGAGGTAACCGAAATGAAGAGCCATCTTTTGAAGTACCCGCTTCAAGTTGATTCAAAGGGCAATGTGAAGCCCCTTCCTGACTGGGACACATTCCCAGATGTTGGTGGCTACATAAAGGGCACGTGTACGTTTCCATTAGTACCAATCAATGACAATCTCACCACCTGATTATTTTGATCCATTTTATGTAGCTTCTCAAACTCAGTTAACAGTATAGTACAGTAGGCTGAAGCAGCTTGCTGCCAAGTTATTTAGGATTTCTGTTTGTAATAACAGCACGACGTTTGGATCTAGAGTGCAGGGGCAGTTAAAGCTTGAATAGTACAGTCTAAAGTTTTTTTTTTTTTTTTTAACAAGAGTTTAATTGATGTATATTGACGGTATAAAATAGTTTTACGTTGTTAATCAATAGAAATATTAGAAAGTGAGAAATCATTATGAGCCTTTCATTATAATAGATGGTTATTTGTATGAATTGATATTTTTTACTATTTTTATTGGTTGATAGTGTAAAACTATTTTAAACTAACAGTATATTTAAATTAAATTCCTTTTTAAAACCTTATTTTCAGTTATTGTTATTTTTTTACAAAAAACTTTAGGCTGGTTTTGTATGGTATGTGAATAGATTTAAAAATATAATGATACTTGACAACATGTATTAATATTAGAGTTTAATTGGTATGTACTGACAGTGTAAAATAATTTTACATTGTTAATTAATAGAAATATTGAAAAGTGAGAAATAAGTAATTACTTGTATGAGTTGATATTTTTTACTATTTCTATTAACTGACAATGTAAAACTATTTTATATTGTAAATATATTTAAATTAAATTTTTAGTAATATCAATTCTCTATCTTCAATTTCTAGATCGTTTCTCAAAAAATTAAAATTATATTAATTAATGAGAAAATGCTTAATTTCATTGAATTTAAGTTCTAAGTTAGGAAAAAAAAATGCAAACCAAGTGCTTGCATATAAAAAAATAATACAAGCAAAGTTGCTCTTTTTAGGTGTGGCTTGCATTGAGAAAAAAATAAAAAGTAAGGAAAATCACATTTATAACCGTAAAATGTAACTTCTATTTAAGAATTTATTTATAATATGAGTTGTGTGTAATGACGAGAATTTGTATGTACAATAAATTTCGTGAAAAAAACTTAACCTAAGTCGTGTTTATCAATTCAGTCATTTTTTAAAAAGTTATACTATATTAATAAGCAATTAGATTTCGAATCCACCAACACCAGCTCACTCTCCTTTACCCAGTCAATGCCTCCCATCATGTCATACACCCGTCAACCCCATTTTCAAATTCCGGTCTTCTCCCTCCTTCAGCTGCCTACTGCCTCAGTATCAAATGGTCTTGATCCACCCCACTCCTTGTTTCCATTTCCTTTGGTTACAGCCATCCCAAACTCGAATCCATTGATCTTTGTACAAGAAAAATATTGTTGTGTTTTAGCCATTCCAAAACGAGTGTTCTCACAGTCACATGGCTCATTTGGTTTACGGTGAAACTCCATCTTTTGGAGGCTCACATCATGGACAGGGCCAACAATTTGTTCCATTTTCAACCACTTCCAGCTCCTTACCCATTTTCCTCTTACATGGCAACTTAGACATATGGGTCCATGAGGCCAGAAACCTTCCTAACATGGACATGTTTCACAAGAAAATAGGAGGCATGCTTTCCATGTTACCTCAAAAACTTGGGGGCAAGATTGAAGGCCACATGTCCCATAATGTAACCAGTGATCCATATGTCGCAGTGTCTGTGGCAGGTGCTGTCGTTGCCAGGACCTTTGTGATCAGAAACACCGAGAACCCTGCTTGGATGCAGCATTTTAATGTCCCTGTTGCACATCATGCTGCAGAAGTGCACTTCGTTGTTAAGGACAGTGATATTGTGGGGTCACAGATTATAGGCGCAGTGGGGATTCCAGCGGAACAGTTATGTGCTGGTACAAAAGTTGAAGGCCTTTTCCCTATCCTTAATTCTAGTGGAAAACCCTGTAAGCCTGGAGCAGTCTTGAGTTTGTCCATTCAGTACACCCCTGTTGATAAGGTGGCCCTTTATAGTAATGGAGTAGGTGCTGGTCCTGATTATGAAGGGGTCCCTGCCACTTACTTTCCGCTTAGAAAGGGTGGCAAAGTTACACTTTATCAAGATGCTCATGTTCATGATGGTTGCCTTCCCAGTTTGAAGGTCAACGGGGATGCCAGTTATGAGCCTGCAACTTGTTGGCATGACATATTTGATGCAATAAGTCAGGCCCGTCGATTGGTGTATATTGTGGGGTGGTCTGTGTACTACAATGTCAGTCTGATTCGAGGTACTAGTGATGGAAAAGCTTACACTTTAGGTGATCTTCTCAAAGCGAAATCACAGGAAGGTGTAAGAGTGCTGCTCCTTGTGTGGGATGATCCTACCTCCAATAGCTTGCTTGGACAAAAAACGGTAGCAAACTTCAATTAATCTTTCTGTTGATGTTTCTGGTTGTTGGTATTTTTTTTAACTGAAATTTCTTGCCATGCCTTGCTGGTTTTGGACAGTTTATGCGTGTTTACCACACCTTGGAATTTCTGCAGTCAGAGATTCATTTTTTGCCTTAGGAAATATAAAAAAAATATTGTATGAGCATTCATATTCAATAGATTCATTATTCATGTAGAAGCATTAGAAGCAACTGCTGGTCGAAAGGAACTCAGTTATTAAGCCACTAAAGGTTTCTAAAGTATGTTACTCATCCTGTTTGCATGCCCGTGAGTGCTTTCAAGGGAGTTTCCGTTTTGATATTCAAATAGAGTGGACAGATTTGCCACATGATTGACAATTCCGCTTTACCCCTTTTCATTGTATTTTATTTTCTTTTTATGTTTTGGAGGATATCTGTATTCTTATTCCCTTCTGCTACGCTTTCACTCTTTTTCGATAGAAATAGTAAAATGATATATTCTGTATGCTATGAGGTTCATCCATTCATGGTAAAGCTGATTAGCAGTTTAGCAGTGCAGATTCCAGATCATGAACATAAGACTTTGCTCTTTTTTCCCCATTTAATCTTTGCATTTGTATTTGTTTTCAATTATTTTTTAGTTCTTCGAAGGCAGTTTATTTTCATCTCATTATTTCAGCTGAAGAAATCAACATTTCTTTTTATATTTAAGTCCATGAGGCCATGAATTTTGGTTTCGTTTGGAATATTCCAATGTTACTACTTATCAGTATGACTGAACACGATAATGTTCAATTTTTCTATAATTCATCATATTGCTTCTCCTGGTCTGGTAGTCTGAAGGCATTTGTTGTTCTTCTAAGCGGTTCAGTTTCATCAAAGTTTAGGTGTTAACTGATGGCTTTTAACTCTCATACTAGATTTTGACACACAAGATCTGAGTGCTGCCATATTAGTTGCAATCATATTTGTCTTGCATGCTTTATACATGTCTTGCACAATTCAGCTATATAGTTTTACGAGGCAGGAAAGCAAAGCATATCTGAGCGCTTAAGTTGTTTGACATCCGGTAGAATTTAATACCATACTTTGGTTGTGTTTTGATGCGTCGAATGTGCTTAATTACCTTATGAATCAGATGATACTCTGTAACTAGTTGCTTATCACTATCTTCAACTTACTATAATATGTAGGTTGGACTAATGAACACTCATGATGAGGACACTCGCCAATTCTTCAAGCACTCTTCTGTACGAGTGCTTCTTTGCCCACGATCTGGTGGAAAAGGACATAGTTTGCTCAAAACGCAGGTCAGTAAGAGATACCAGACGTTTATATCTAACTACATGCTAGTAGTTTGAAATGGCTAACAGTTCCAAAAGGCAAGACAGGCTTATATATGCTAATATTTATAATCCATGGTGGTTAAAATTGAAAACAAGATAAAGGTTGACTGATTTATAGTTTTATCTTCAAGGTCTATTTTTTTGGTTTACATCTTTAGTCCAGAAAGTAATATGATTTGTCAAGTTGAAGAGATAAATTATTTAATTCGTATGTCAGTGCTCTATATAGTTGAAAACCAGAATAGAAAGAGTCAATGGGGCTAATGATGTCTTAACTTATTGCTCGACTATTGCTAGTTTTCAATTTCAATCCAATGGTCAAAGTTTATGTTTTATTGCAATTTTCTTTTTCTACCTTGAAATTTTGTTCCAGTAATATAGATGTTCTGCTCCAAAGATTTTTAATCTGTAACCTTAGTAGTACATTGTATGTATTTAAGCAGATGTGGTAATTTTTTGCCTTGTGCTTAATTGTTATGTCAGGAAGCTGGAACAATCTATACCCATCATCAAAAGACCGTCATTGTGGATGCTGATGCAGGACAGCATAAAAGAAAGATTATAGCTTTCATTGGAGGCCTTGATTTATGTGTGGGTCGATATGATACCCCAGAACATTCTCTCTTTAGGACTTTGCAGACAACACACAAAGATGACTTTCATAATCCTAACTTTAAGGTAAATCATCCCTTTTTATTTTCATCAGTTTTCAATTGAGGATATTGGGTGTATGTGTTGGAGGTACTGGGGGAGGAACCATCCATTTTTATTTTCATTAGCATCCTCCATCTTTTAATCATTATTTAATGCTGATCTCCACTTTGTAATGGTTTAATATGTATGCTAAACAGGGGCCTGTGACTGGTTGTCCAAGGCAACCATGGCATGATTTGCACTCCAAAATTGATGGTCCGGCAGCATACGACATCCTCACCAATTTTGAGGAGCGTTGGTTAAGGGCATTAAAAATGCATAGACTTCAAAAGATGAAAGGCTCACATGACGACTCATTACTGAAAATTGATAGAATCTCTGATATTGTTGGCATTGATGAAGTTCCTAACCTAAATGATGAAGATAACCGTGAGAATTGGCATGTCCAGGTAGCATTGATTGTAAAAGAATTCTTACACCCTTTGAGAAACATGTCCATTATCAATGTAAATGTTGCTGACTTTTCACTTCATTCTTCTAATTGAAGGTCTTCCGTTCAATTGATTCAAATTCTGTGAAAGGATTTCCCAAGGAACCTAAAGATGCTATAAGAAGGGTGAGAAATATTTAGCATGTGACTTCCTTCTCCTCTGAAAATTTAACTTTCTATGCTTTGCTTTGTGAATGAACTCTTCTGAAAATTTAGCTTTCCATGCTTTGCTTTTGAACGAAGGAGCTAAGCTAATTATGTCTACTTCACTGAACAGAACTTGGTCTGCGGAAAGAATGTAATGATAGACATGAGCATACATTCTGCGTATGTCAAGGCAATCCGAGCTGCCCAAAAGTTCGTCTATATTGAGAACCAATACTTTCTTGGCTCATCATACAATTGGGATTCTTATAAAGACCTCGGTGAGTAATGAGTATTGAGCTCCTGGACCAAAGTTAAAAGAACTGCTATTTAAAATAACCAAAGGAATAATAGTGAGGGGGAGAGGAGGGATTACTGCAAAGCTGTAACATATTTGATACTAGCAAGAATGTTATATGAAGCTTGTTTTATGTGAATCACTAGTTAATAGTTACACATATTAACATGTCCTGGTAACTGGTTTTCTTCTTATTCAACTTACGGGAAGGCGGTCCATTTGATGACAAAAATTTGGTGGTCATAAGCTAGGACAATGTTAAAAGTTTCTAATTCTGTAGGTTGATTTTTGATGTGTACATTTTACTGCTGCAGCTATTACGGCATTTAGTACCCATTGCTAGAGGCCAAGCAAGTGGCAAGTGGCAAGTGGCAGATGCTTTTTAAACTATAAACAACGGTAAAGGAAAGCAAAAAGTAGAAGGGGGGAAAAAGTCCTGTTTATATTTTTCAGTTGACGGTAAATCCCTGTTATAATCATTTTTTTTCCCATTCTTTGCAGGTGCAAACAACTTAATTCCAATGGAAATTGCGCTAAAAATAGCCAACAAAATCAAACAAAATGAGAGATTCAGTGTGTATATTGTCATTCCTATGTGGCCTGAAGGTGTACCCATAAGTACAGCTACTCAGCGGATTCTCTTTTGGCAGGTAGGCTTCCTTTACCTCCCTATAAAAGGTGCCATATGTGTGTGATTAGTCAAACATCTTTATTGGCAAGACCACAGACACTTGAATTAGGACAATTTGTCGTTTAAATGTTGATCTCGAGCTAGAAGAAACACCTGATCTTTTTGTGCTTCATAATATCGAATGATCTTCAAATGCCGCTTGGATGGCATCATCTGACTCCGGTTGTATCATGTTTATCATTTAAAGTCGTAGGATCAAATACCATAGACAGCATAAAGTGATTGTGGGTTCATTGGTGCGTTTATCTCACCTACACATGTTGACTTTGGCAGTTCAAAACAATGCAAATGATGTATGAAACAATTTACAAAGCCTTACATGAGGCTGGGCTTGACAATGAGTATGAACCACAGGACTACTTGAATTTCTTTTGCCTTGGCAACCGCGAGATCCCTGATAATAACAATATTGAAAATCCTACTGGTGAAAACACTCCTCAGGTAATTTTTTTATTACCCTCTTGAGTAAACTTTTTTGTGTTTCGCTACTCTAGACGTCTCATGTCTCCTGTTGGACATTGGGTAACCCAGGTGCTCACCCAAAAGAATAGGAGGTTCATGATTTATGTCCATTCAAAAGGAATGATTGTGGATGATGAATATGTGTTACTGGGGTCTGCAAACATAAACCAGCGATCCATGGAAGGCACCAGAGACACAGAGATAGCAATGGGCGCATATCAGCCTAATCACACATGGGCAATCAAGCAATCTAAACCTCGTGGGCAGGCAAGATTCATCACCTTAAAAGTACTTTTTGTTAAAAGCAAAAATATATATATGATTAATATGAATGCCCTTTAGCTGATTCCTGCTATAAAAAATAAATCCATTGGATTTTACAGCTGACTTGGAGAATTGTGTTTGTGTATTAATTTGTGGATGAGGTCAGGTGCATGGTTATAGAATGTCGCTGTGGAGCGAGCATATAGGAGGTTTGGAAGAATGTTTCGAGCAACCAGAGAGCCTTGAATGCGTGAGACGGATAAGGTCACTGAGCGAGTTTAACTGGAGACAGTACGCTGCTGATGAGGTAACCGAAATGAAGAGCCATCTATTAAAGTACCCGCTTCAAGTTGATTCAAAGGGCAATGTGAACCCACTTCCTGGCTGGGAAACATTCCCAGATGTTGGTGGCAACATAAGGGGCACCTTTACATTACTTCAAGAAAATCTCACCATCTGATCACTGTGATCTATTGTATGTGTATGTAACTTCTCAAACTCAGTTAACGGCAGTACTGTACAGCACAGTAGGCTGCAACAGCTTATTTCCGAGTTATTTAGAATTTTTGCTTGTAATAACAGTAAGGGAAGAGGTTTGAATGTGAGCACTGGAGTGCAGGCGCAGTGAGGGTCATTGTGAGTGGCCACATATTCTCTTTCAGTCTGATGAAGGAGTGAAAAACGATGGCAAAGACAGAAAGGACAAGAAGATAATGACTGGTGGGGGACTGCATACATATGATTCAATTACGGATCCTTTGACAGATAGAGATGGTGTCGCCGTGGCCGTGGTTGTGTTGTGTTGTTTTTCACTTTTTAGTTTTTCCTTCAAACATCAAAGCTATTAAGATGCAGGGTCTGGTATATACGACGGTTCATCTGCCACTGCCTCCGCACACAGCCGACACTCCCCTCAATCTCAGTCCTTGGATTATTTATACTTTTGCCAAGCTAGCTAACATCAGATCAAGTTTATTTTGATTGCAAGCGAGTTTGTCAAAAAATGTTTGAATACTTTCATCCAAAATAAATTTCAGAGTAGAATGAGCATTTGATTTTCTCTCCTTCCCTCTCTCTCTCTCTCTCTCTCTCTCTCTCACATCATACATGATTTTAAGTCCAAAAATGGATATTTTTGCTTTCGCGTTATATATTCAACCTCATTTTCTATATATATATATATATTTATTGAGATTAATTTATATATATTGATAATGTAAAAAAAATTATATTATTAATTAATAAAAATATAAAAAAAAATTAAATTATAATAAATTTTTTATCATAATAAATAATTATTTAATATAATTTAATATTTTTTTATTTTTATTAATTAATAATATAAAATTTTTTATGTTATTAAATACATACAAATTAAACTTACATAAATTTAACTGATTTTGCCAAATATATTAAAAGTTGGGCAAAACTCAATGCCTCGAAAAGATAATTCAAGGTGTATAGATTTCAAATCAAATCAAACTTCTGTTTCTGTTTAGATCTCTGTTAAGCACTTAACTTCAATTAATATTCTAGACTATTTATTTGATCTTGATATCCTGACTTCTCAGCGCACTAAATTTTTTAGTATTCAATTTATATATATGGTTGAAGTAAAAAAATTTTATATAAGTATTTAATTATATATTATCACATCAATAAAAATATTTAATATAATTATTTATTATCTTAAAAATTTTATAAATATAAATATTTAATAGAATAATTATCAGCCTATAATAATTAAACTCAATATTTTTTCTACAATAGACATTTGAAGCACCGTCGATCTGTTCAAAATAATCGCTACCTAACATCAAACAATAATGTCAGAGAATATAAAAGAAAGAATTTAATTTAAATATATTAATAATATAAAATAATTTTATATTATTAATTAATAAAAATAATAAAAAATATTAATTTATATAAATAAAAAATCTATCATAATCTTTTATTTTTTTATTTTTATTAATTAATATTATAAAATTATTTTATACTACCGAAATATATCTATCAAACTCCAAAAGAAAACCAAGGCGAAAGAATAACTAAAATGCACGTATGTTAGATGAGTTTTACTTTTTGAAAATGACACGCGGTTTCCCAGATTTGTTATGAGGTTTTTTTTTTAATTAATGAAAAGCAGACTAAAAGTACGGATGATAATATTATGCCATAATTAATAAAAAAAAGTCTTGGACCTAGAATTTAACCTCTTATAAATTCTTAATAAAACTTAAAATATATATATATATATATATATGTCAAAGAGCAAAGTCAATTATCATAAAATCCATCATTTATTACTAACTCACAATTTTGATTACATGTTGGAACATCAAAAAACATATAATAGAATTTAAACAACTATAGAGTCGAGGTGAGGCGGTAAAGGCCCTTTTCTTCCTTAATTAATATCTAGAGTTCGATCTTTACCCTAAAAATGGAGCAATTTTAAAACTCATAGTCAGCATTTATCCCCTTTAATGGACCAATAATATGCGAAGGTATTAATAATTGTATCCGGCGATGGATGTGCTGGAAAACCAAAAATAAAGATAATAGAATTTAAACCTTAAACTACTTTTTTCCTTGTATAGCTTATCCAACTATATCGTACACACATTTTTCAGGGGCAAACAACTACGCTTCCCAATGTGCGTAACACCAGCTGGCGGACGCTCAAGTTCCTTGGTTGGCCTGTTTGATAACACAATTAAACTTTTTTTTTTTTCTTTTCTTAACCAAGGTAGGGAGAGAGAGAATAAGAATTGTATATGGGACATCTCAAATTCAATGATAACACAATTAAACTTGTTAGTAAATTTATACATTATTACATATACATGGAGATACATGACTTTTGCCTCTTTAAAAAAAGAATTTAATTTAAATATATTGACAGTATAAAATAATTTTACACTATTAATCAATAGAAATAGTAGAAAGTATCAACTTATATAAATAATTACCTATTATAATAAGGGACCTACCATAATTTTTCACTTTTACTTATTTCTATTGGTTGACAGTATAAAATAATTTTACACTATCAATACATACCAATTAAACTCATAAAAAAAATTATCATATTTTTTCTCAAAGAAACTGTTACAGATAGTTAGTTAGGTTGCAGTATAACTTTCATCTCCAAAAAAAATGCGTGGCACATCCAAGAATAACATTAACATCATTGCTATTACCGACTGAATGAAAAGTACGAAGATTTTTTTATTTGTTTTGTTAACAAATAAAAATAAATAACTACAAAACCACGATAAACGATAGTGAAAAACATCAGTTGTACGTATTATTTCTCTGATGTCTAACGTGCTTGGCCAATATGTATTTTAATTCGAGGAAGGTTGGTAGAGTTTTTTTCCTGGACCAAAAAATCTTTTTGACTTTAGCTCAGAAAGAGGACTCTTTCAGAACAACCCCCCAAAAAAACAAAAAAAACAAAAAAAAAAAAAAAGAGGAAGAAAGAGGACTCCTTATTTGGAGAGGAAGTGAAAAGTACGTTCTAAGGTAACGGAAGGAATAATTAAAAGCTGAAATTTAGTTTTTAAGTTGATCTTTGAACTTTGAAGGCCATGGTCATAAAATTATCTGATCGTATAGTATATATTTTTGGTTTGAATATTAAATAGCAAACACATTTGTTACATAGACTCTTGTCGAAGGTGTAATAGGTGTCACCTTCAATGTAAATTGAAATTCTTTTAGTTTCTTTTTATTTTTTCACATGGGACACTCTTGATAAGCAATAGCGGTCTCCTGAAAATGAGCTTGCATTGATATTATTTAATAAGAATCTCCATGGCACATATAGGTTACAGAAACATGCCATCTATAATTTTATTCTCGCTTGCGTGTGAGCACGACTGGTTTCCTTTCTTCCTGTTTCACCATTGGAGCGATGAAAGACTTTTAAAGCATTGACAAGAAGATATGAACCAACAAATAGCAGCAACACGTTTCATGTAACGTATTTTCAAAATTTTAAAGTCTGATAGTTAATTTGCTGTTTAATTATTCAAGCAGAAAAATATAAAAGTGGTGTTTGATGATCATTTATCACTGAAGTTTATAGAATTAAATGGTTGATGTGATGTCCGAGACCCAAAGAAAATCTCCATCAAACAAAAAAAATGAGGCGATCTTTTTTTTTTTTCCTGATCTGGCACGCAGCAATCTGTTTTCATAATTAAAGATTATATAGAAAAATATCTCTTTTATAATCTTTTTTTTCCTGGTTAAAATGTGAATTTAAAATTTGTTTGCATGTAATTAGAATCTTTTAGTTATAGAAGCTCTCTGCTCTTGCTCAAACAAAAGAAAAATAAATAGATACCTGAGAAGTCTTCAAACTCGTATTTTTTATGACTAAAAAATAGAATTTAATTTAAATATAGTTATAATATAAAATAATTTTATTTATCAACCAATAGAAATGGTGGAAAGTATCAATTCATACAAATAATTATATATTATAATGAGAGATCCATCATAATTTTTCACTTTTTCCCATTTCTAATAATTAACAGTATAAAACTCAGTGCATACCAATTAAACTTAAAAAAATAATCACAAAATTTACTGAAAAACCAACATTAGCTATACATATTATTATACTGTTTTTGTATTATTCTTTTTAAATAATAAAATAAAAACTAATTTTAATATATTATTAATATAAAAATATTTATATTATTATTTAATTCAATTACTCTATTTATAAAATTTTTAAAATAATTTATGATTGAGTTAAATATTTTTTATAATATAATAATATATACTTAAATATTTATATAATAAAAATCTTATATTAATTATACATACAAGTTAAATTTATAAAATAAAACAAACTATATTCCGGCACATTTTTTGAAGACAAGATGGTGTAAGAAATGGTATAAAACAATTACACTAAAGAATCATTTGTCTAAAAAAAATTCATAAAATAAAAAAATTAATTTAAATATATTAAATTTTATATTATCAATTAATAAAAATAATAAAAAATTATTAATTTATATAAATAATTATTTATTATAATTTTTTATTTTTTTATTTTTATTAATTAATCATATAAAATTATTTTATACTATTAATATATACCAATTAAACTCAAATAAAAATTATGATTTTATTTCAATTTATTTGGAGGCAAGGTCGCTTGGAACGAAGCATTTTTCTTTTATTTTTATATTCACCGTCGTGCCCTCCTTGTCCTTAGAAAGAAAAAATAATAAATAAAATAGAATAACGGAATACTGTCCACTCCGAGTCCATGTATATATATATTCTCAGAAACAGGGGAGAGGAAGCGAAGCGAGCATAACACATTCATCGTTACTTATTCCGAAATTTGGGGGTAAGAGAGGGAGAGAAGGAGACATGGGTTTACCAGCTAACGGCGGCGCCGGTGAGAAGCAACTCAACTTCCTGATCTACGGCCGCACCGGCTGGATTGGCGGCCTCCTCGGCAAGCTCTGCGAAGCCCAAGGCATACCCTTCGTGTACGGCACCGGCCGCCTGGAGAACCGGTCATCCCTGGAGGCCGACATAGCGGCTGTGAAGCCCAGCCACGTGTTCAACGCCGCCGGCGTGACGGGGAGGCCCAATGTGGACTGGTGCGAGTCCCACAAGGTGGAGACCATCAGGACCAACGTGGTCGGCACCCTCACCCTGGCTGACGTGTGCCGCGAGAAGGGCCTCATCCTCATCAACTACGCCACCGGCTGCATCTTCGAGTATGATTCCACTTACACCATCGGATCTGGCATCGGCTTCAAGGAGGAGGACACTCCCAACTTCATCGGATCCTTCTACTCCAAGACCAAGGCCATGGTCTCTCTCTCTCTCTCTCTCTTCTCTTTCAATGTTTCATCGGATATAGATCCTTAATATCAATGTGGTTGGCTTAAGTAATTTGTGAATAAAAAACAAAAAAAATAGTACAAAACAATTTTAACTATCTTTGGCTGGAATCAGATCAGTTAAGGGTAAGATAAACTTTGGTTTGTAACATAAAATGATTTAGATCCTTAATTTGTTTTCCAAGATTTAAGGTTGGAGAATCTAAGTGCCTTCGAGGAAGTCTCATGTTGAAAAGGCTTGGACTGTCTCAATGCGGTTTCAGTTCAGATCGACGCTTTGTTTTTACTTTGTTACTTAGTTGTGTTAGTGTGTGTGTGTGTGACAGGTGGAAGATCTGCTTCGGAACTACGAGAATGTGTGTACCTTGAGAGTGAGGATGCCCATTTCTTCTGATCTGTCCAACCCCCGGAATTTCATCACCAAGATCGCTCGCTATGAGAAGGTTGTGAACATTCCGAATTCGATGACTATATTGGATGAGTTGCTTCCGATCTCGATTGAGATGGCGAAGAGGGATCTCACTGGGATATGGAATTTCACCAACCCTGGAGTGGTGAGCCACAATGAGATCCTAGAGATGTACACGGAGTATGTTGATCCCAACTTTACATGGAAGAATTTCACTCTTGAGGAGCAGGCCAAGGTGATCGTTGCCCCAAGGAGCAACAATGAGCTTGATGCGTCCAAGTTGAAGAAAGAGTTCCCTGAACTCTTGTCCATCAAGGACTCCCTCCTTAAGTATGTGTTCCAGCCCAATCAGAAGGCTGTTGCTTGAAGAATCAAGATTGTAAGTTAGCATTTTTACCTCTAGCTTTGAATTCAGTTTGTTTCAGCCGGTGTCTTCTCCGTTCGCATTCATATCGGTGCATTATATTATTTTATTTGGATGTGTTGTATTTGTATTGACTACATGATGAATAAATTAGTTGCGAGTTGCTTATACATGATGAATGAATTGACTTCAACTGCATTTGAATTTGAGCACTTAGCTCATTTTGATTGTAATAGTAGTGGATGATCAATCGCCAGGTGCTTCTCGGTAACTCAATCAAACGCGTGAACGAGTGAAAGCTAGACGTCATACCTGTGCAAAAACTTATGCACTCTGGTGAGGAGAAATTCTTACATGGTGATAGAGTACTTAAGTTGACTGCGCTTCATATGGTGGAGTGATATTTTACATACAAGTATAAATTCTATTACAATTAGTGCTAAAATATTATTTTATTATTAAATAGAGAACAATCCACCTAAATACTTTATGATCATAAAAACAATTCTCGTGAGGTGACTAGGTAACTTAGGCCTAAATGTATGATGGCCAACCATAAGAACGGGTGATTTAATCTAGACGGGTTTATCTGGCACTTTCAATTTTTTGTAAACATGCCTTTATTTCTTTAGTAGTTAGTAGTTAATATTCAGTTATATATATCTTGTTTTTCAAAAATAAGGTATAAAAAAGTATATTTTAAGTTAGTATATTTGTTTTAAAATTTACTCACTAATTACTACAAAATGTTGATATTTTAAAAGAATGAAGATAATAAATCTCTAATTTATACTCGCTCGACTATGTCTACGAAATTCTCAATCATTAAGAGGAGGCTGCAGCCCATGTTTAATATGCGACCAGGATTTCATAGCATACTGGTCAAAACGAAAAAAATCCAGTATGGAATCATAGCCTTCATATTCATGTGTCATCTCCATTTCTTGGTGGAACCCACAACCGAGTCGAACTTGCATACTTTCTGGAGGAAGAAATTTCTTTCTAGGGGAGTATCTTAACCATTGATTGTGGTTGAAAAGATGGACAGAGAAAGGAATTTAAAGGTTGAGCTTGTACTGTAGAGGAACAATTCTTTTATTCCTGGAGTATAATAGAATTTTTCGCTCAGCACCACTCTTTCCGCGCCCTCTCACCACACGTGTTGCTGCCCTTTCCTCTCACTTGTGCTAAACGTCAAACTAAACTCTCCTTAGTCCCTTCTCTTCCCATTCTCCCTCATTCATTCACACTCTTGTTAATGCCCTCTTCATCTGCCATAACATTAGTTATTAATAACATTTCTTGACTCCTTAGGAAGAGCATGCACCAGAGAGACTAATGGCAGCTTCAAATTGCTTCTTTGGTTCTATCAAATCTCAGGCATCCATATATTTTTCTTTTTCCTAATGTTTCAACATGTTTCGGTTTGCTCCGTATATCCTAAGCTAATGTACTGATCAGCTTTTAGTTTATCTCATTTTTGTTCCGTGAGTACTTTTACAACTAATTATTGGAATATTCTCTGCAACTGTTTGCCAAATATTCATGAAATATAGGCGAATAGTTTAGTACGTTAGATATATGTTTATTCTTTTGAATTCATAAAAATGGGAAGAGTACATCTCTGTCTCACCACACTTTTAATAACCAAAGAAACAAAAATCTGACAAAAGATAGAATTATTATAGTAACTACATCTAAAAACGATACAACATTTGAACCGACAACACTTAATGTTTGCTACAACACAAACCATTTGCCTTGCCTTACAAAAGTAATGCAAATTACTGCAAGTCGTATACGTTCAACATCAGTGACCGTTGGCAATCAAACCGTTAACTGTGGAAGCGAAACCATTTTCACCAGTTTTCTTTGCATAGAATCTACGATACATGGAGTCAACTTCGGTGAGATAGAATGTGCCTGGAGATAAAAGGCTACTGTCCTTGCTTGTCACAAACTCCTTGGCACCATATCTATTTTCCATTAGCTTCAGGGTTT
The DNA here is from genome assembly GCA_031439585.1 of Pterocarpus macrocarpus. Lineage (NCBI taxonomy): Eukaryota > Viridiplantae > Streptophyta > Magnoliopsida > Fabales > Fabaceae > Pterocarpus > Pterocarpus macrocarpus. The sequence continues at coordinate 72,881,777 of CM062520.1, read as the reverse complement.
CAACAAACTTCTCGGGAGGAAACTGCATAAAAAATCATGTACTCATCAAAGGTCTATCCAATTGTATAAATGTATAGCACAGCACATGATTCTGTTTCCATAATCTTATTACATATTACAGCAATAGTAGAAAAGGAGGACTGTTTGACTTCATTTATTTTCACGTTAATTAGTAAAGTATTAATCCTGAAGCCAAGTTCTAGGGCACTTTAAAGAATGATAAGTCTTTATAATTTATAGTAATTAAAATTTCAGCGAGGACACGACTAAAAGGAAGTAGAAAAAAAAGGAAATTTTCCAAAAACCTATATGTATATCTGACCACCTATAAACTTGTCAGTCAAATCTGTGTCAGAACAAAACTCTTATGTTCAATTTAATATTGAACCTGAAGACCACATGTGGAATATTTCCATTTTCGAGTAGATGTTTATAGATCCATACCTCATGCCTTGACTTCAATTTTCCAGCAACATCCATTACTTCAGCAATGTTTGACAGGCTAAATGGATGCTGACCATCACGTAATTGCAGGGAAAACATTGTGGCAGTTAAGCCACTTCCATACGAAAATAATATCACCCTCTTACCTGCCTGAAAATTGTAAAATGTAAATATTTATTACACAGCATGAGACATTGCATTGAGGAAGTTTATATTTGCTGCAGAGAGTAGTTAGAACATTCACCAATGTGCTGTGTCTGTTGTGAATAAGGGATGCAAATGCTGCATAAAGAGATGCAGTGTACATGTTGCCAACTTGCTTTGGCATCAAAGTAGTTGGTTGCACCTTGGCATCAAATAATGGCTTTGCAACTTGTTGGGATGCCTGCAAGTCAATGATATTGCTCATCATCAGCAAAAAGTTTCAGTACTGTCCATTTTTAATAGAATTCTATAAATGTAAACTCACATCTTTCCTATCCAACCACAAGGAAAAAACTATAAAGGAAAAGTAATCAAGAACTAAACGAAAAAGGAGATTAGCGTTGCTTGGATATAGGCTTAGACCTTTTCAAGATCCCGGCTTTGGTAGCTTTCGTCACCAGATAAAGTTGCAAAAGGTTCCAGCTTTTCTTTGGCAGCTTCATCCACAGAACTGCAAGCATAATCAAATTTAATATGCCCATCCATTAATTGAGTAAAAATTAAACAAGTTTTCCCAGAAGATGGAGAAATGAAGAGGACCTAGGATTCCTCAAGAAGTCATTGAACAACAAACGTGCAAAACTTTTCTGTACAAGCTGCAGAAGCTCAAAATATTAATAGAAAAATCCAAACACACATATTAAAGAGATATAAACATACATATCGATTAAGGTAGATACACAAATGTGATACAGCGGAAAGACAGAACACAGGAAGCATTCGTAACTATCATGCGGAGTTAGAATATTAAGTAATAAATCCTTACAAGTCTAAATTACCTTGTTATAAGGAGAGTGAAATACAAAGTATTCAGCATCAGAAAGAGAAAATGGTTTTCCATGGAGTTTCTCATATCTGCAAAAACAAATATAGACATATAGTTAGGTACTTGGTTAGTTCTTAATATTTTGATAACAGAAACTATAAATGCTATAGATTACCAAACCATTTTAAGATTTTGAACATGCAATTTAAGTTATAAAAAATTGTCAATTGGGGCAAGCCAGGTTGGACTCAATTTCAGTCGGGCCAGCAACATGCTGAATAAATCCATATTTTACTGGCTGATCTGTGAACAGTGTGAATGGGTCGTGGTTAACGGGTTGGTTTTAATAACCCTAGTTATTATGTTATTTTATTTATAAACCAAAAGTCCATTAGAACTAAAATTAACGCTAGAAACTTACTTGTGACTGAGTTGTTTATAGCAAGAATCAAGAGCCATAAGGTAACAAGTTTGAGAAAGTTTTCCATCAACAACCTACAACACAAAAATCAAGTCGATTACTGCAATTGGCACCCTGGAATGCTATGAGCGGGTTATGAGTAAATAGGAAACAACGGACATGAATAGTCAAATGCTATCCTTTATGTCATATTCGGACAAAAACAAAGTTGCAAGGATGATTTGATCATCACAAAACAAATGAAAATTATCTTTCAAATTATATGGTCCCAAAAGTTGGATGTTCTGACAGAAAATGGGAAGGGATTGAAGAGCTTACCGGATATTCGCTAGCAAGATTAGGCTTGTAAAAATCATAAGCATGAGACATGTGACTTCCCCTCAATTTGCTTTCAAATGCAATGGAAGCATCAGGACCAATTAGCATGGCAATAGCAGCAGCTCCTCCAGTAGGCCGAGCAGGTCCTTCAGCATAGACCTGATCAGAAAGGAAACATCCATTACACATGCCTGAGAATAAACCCAACATTATGACAGAATCTAGGACATGTATGTTTGATTTCAGAACTAGTTGTTCTTAGAATTGCACACAAGGGAGTAGAAAGCATGTTATTGTTACAGAATTTAGTCCAAAAGCAATATGAATGATTAGGAAATTATCTTACAGCACTGTCAGTGCAGACAACAAGTCCATAGCGTCCATCCCATGAATTGCTCTCCACCCAATTGACACAATTGAACAAAGCAGCAGTTCCTCCATAGCACGCATTAGTTGAATCAACACCCTCGATGTCAGTATTTCCATATTTCTGTTTGTTTCAGACAAATAAATAATATTGTATTAGAAAGCTATGGAAATAAAATATTTGATCAATAAAATTATAATATAACAGAACCAACCCAATCTGATTATTAACATTATACACATTCTATAACATATACGACAGTGAAACATTACTTATTCACTTTACAATTAAGATGGTCAGTAGTCTAGAGATATCAATCAGGATGAGAAATGCACAACCAGCTACAAGGCACTTTAGCTGTGTGATCTGTTTGATGTACCCACTATTAACTGCTCAACAGCTTCCCATCTAAGATTATACTTGAAATTAAGTAAATTGGTATTTAAATTGGTTGAGGTTCTAACGTTAAACTACTATCAGATGGTGAAGAAAGTTGATTATTTTCACAAGGAGAATCGTATATCCATGTGGTTAGACACTGAAAGAATACCTCAAAAATCTGCATCAGAAATGTCTTGATGGATTTGCTTTTGTCTATCACAGTCTCGCTGCCTACTTCCAAGCGACCAATTTGTTTAGGATCAATCCCATACTTCTCAAGAAGGGAAGTAACTACTGTCAAACTGAAGATGCAATAATTAGTCTTAAAGAAATGAGACTAGGGGAAAAATTACAAATAAATAAAAAATAAAATAAAATTGAAGATAAATCTTCACCATCTAAGTCCTATTGAACATTAAACACATTGGAAAGCAGCAACCTGAATGTAATATATTAACCTGGCTTCAATAGAGTATGCCTAGTGTTACACAAGATGGTAGAAGCAACAAAACTATAGCATGGCAGAGCCAAAGATAAGTAAGGCTATTCCATGTATCCTGAAGGATTTGGCAGAGGTAAGGCTTCATCATGGGTGGTATTTACTTTATCACCATTTTAAATGTTCCCATGATGAGGGCCCGTCAAACCATTACATAAAGCTTGTAGGTTGTAAAAGTTACTTCAGCATTTACAAAATCTTATGCGTTATGATATCCCAACTAATATAACACAAGGATAACTCAGAAGCAGGGACCCTAACTAAAAGCAATGACAACTCCAATAACAACATCATACTACTGCTAGGCTACAAAAGCAGAGACAAAATGAACCCCTAAGAAAAGCAGAGACTATCAAATCCAAAGTAGATACCTCATGGAGATGACATCTTCTAACTCAGTACAGAATGCCATGCAATCTTGTCCAAGTCCAATGGTATATTTCCCTTTGCTGGCACCATCATGAGCCTCCAGTGCTTCCTGCATGTACGCATGTGAGAAGAAAATGGGGAATCTTACTTAAAAAGTGAAAAATGTGAAAAGTAACTTCAATTTACATCGGTGAGATAATAAAAACAGTTTTAAACAAAGGCATGTGACACATTGCACCGGAAAGAGTATGGTATTGCGTAAAACAAATAAACTATAGGATAACCCATAATTTTCCCTTTCCTCCTCCTCTGTGTAAAAAGGAGGAATTGTGCAAATCGTAATGTAGATGCAATTTAAGAGGGATTTCATGATTTTCCCATAGATAACGGGGTAAGTCAGACAACAATATGGAACATCTGTTAATTTCACGGGTTTTTTTTTCCTGACTTTGATTATCGGCTAGTCCCTTTCCATTGTCAATTTATTTTACAAAAGTGAGAAAAAAATAAAAAATTAGAAAAAACTTTTCAGCATCACTTTACGTCCAAGAAAATCGTTAATGAGCAAGGGTAGCGCGGCTGTCTTGATTTGATCCAGTTCATTCGAATAAGCAACATGCTCTTTTTCTCCCCCCCCCCCCTCCTCCTCCTCTCTGCAAGAGGTAACCCAGTCCTAAAATCTATACCCAGTAACGGCCTTGATGTAGTTAGCTAAAGCATAACAACCATATTGTTCCCGAATGTAACTGAAAACGGAATTAACGTGAGCCCTTTCAGGTAACAAACACAGATTCCGTGTTAGTAAGACTCTATCAACATTAGTCAGCGATAAAGAAACACAGTAGTCGTCACTGCTCTTCCATTCCTCGGATTTAGCAAACATTAAACAGAGAACTCACATGAACAAAGAAGTAAAAAAAAGAAAAAGAGAAGGAAAGTGATGTGTGTTGTTCACCTGCTGAACGCAGGTGGGAGGGAAGTAGATGTCAATAGCGAGAATCCCCACATCCTTGGCCATCTCTGTTGAGGCGGTTGCAAAGGATCCAATGAAAACTGCAAGAGAAGAGAGAGAGAGAGAGAGAGGGAGTGGAAGAATGAAGATGGCAAAGAGAGTACTAAGCAGTGACGAGTGAGGAGGGTCACATGGGGGTTGCTGGCAACTTTGGTATATATAGCAATTAGGAAGCACCCACCAACAACAACTGCTCCAAAAGCTGTGGTGTGGTGTGGTGTGGTGTGGTGTGCTTCCTCTTTCTTACGTACCCAAACGAAAATGCAGATTTCGTGTGCTTCTGCTACAAATACAAAGCACGCCCCCGTTTCCCTCTTTAACCTTCGCTTTTACCCCTATATTTACCCCGACTGATGTTACCTGTACTCATCTTGCGCGGGATTTTGTATTGTCTGATATTTATATAGAAAATGTCTACTCAATTTAAATGGAGCTTATATTTTATTTAACGGTGGAAGGGGTGTAAATTGTCATAATATCCTACATAAAATAAATATAACATATATTTCTCATTTACCCCCCACTTGTCACGTGCCCTTTGCTGTTGCTGTCATTAACTGAGCAGCATCCGTCTAGCTTGGTAGTTTCTTTTGGTTCGCTTATTTGTTAGGCTGAAAAAAAGGGGAAAATATTGTATAGATTAAAATTTAATTATTGATATCAATTTCTCACAATCAAACCTGCTAAAATTTTAATAAATGAACGCCTGTATGAATGGAGGATGCAGCTAATTTTACTTGAATTTGGCTCTTTTGAACACTTTGAGTCCCCATGATAAATTACAATTTTCCAAGGAAAAAAAACAATAAACAAAGAGTAATCTCCTATATACTTATGGCCCTTTCTTTTGGTTGGGCATCGTAGGTTACGAGAAAAGATTTTTATACAATTTTAAAGAGCTAGGCCCAATATTTTAAAAGAAAATAGAGGGGGAAATGTGAAAAGAAAAGAAGTGAAGGAAAAAATACATGAATGTATATCATACCTTTATGATAGAATAGGCTTTTTTACTCTTTTAAAATAAAAATAAAAAGAAAAATATTATGTATGTATATATACTATTTCAATATTATTTTCAAAAATATCTTTTTTTTTGGATTGTAGATAAATCAATTTAGGTTGCATTGATTTATCAACAGTTACTGATACAAGAAAATCGATTTAAACTGAATTGATTTATATACTATTCGAATAAATATACTATTCAAATGAATAGTGTATAAATTGATTTATACACTGTTTATATGAAGTGTATAAATTTGATTTATTTATAATAAAATAAAATTTATAAATTATTTATTTCTTTAATTTAGAATTAGAATAAGATAATTAATAATTTTGGTTAATAAATTTTTATAATAATAATTAATTAAAAAAATTGTAAACAATTTTTTTAATTTAATTATTATTAATTTTAATATTTTAGTCTCAATTTTATTTTTAGTGAAAAAATTTAGATATTTGAGTTACTTAGTTTATGATATATTTGTGCAATATGGGCTTTTGGTATGCATCACAAATTCGTAATTTTAAGTATAATCGTCCACTGATTAGTACTTTTTTTTAGCAGTGGTGGCGACCTAAGATGATGTTCCAATCCAAGAGTGCATCATCACACTCTAAACAGCCAAAACACCTTTAAACAGTATTTTTTGAGACAAAAAATGGTACCAATCAACTGCACCAATTGCCACATTGATGGCCTCATCTGGGGCTTTCCGGAAAGATATAATAATAGCAAATTAGAATCTCGAGTCAAAAGTTATATCCATTTAAAGCTTTAGCAATCATTTAATCTTCATGTGTGAACAATTAGGGTTACATAATTCATGTGTTTAGGGTTTAAGATTTTATACATTAATCGAATTATGCAATTTAGTGAACAGTGCATTACTTGAATTATGCAGTTTTGTGCCCATATCATGCAAATATATCTTAAGCTAATTTAATTGTAACTCACATATCTAAATTTTTTTAATAAAAAATAATATTGAGACTAAAATATTAAAATTAATAATAATTAAATTAAAAAATTATTTTTTAATTAATTATTATTATAAAAATTTATTAACCAAAATTATTAATTATCTTATTCTAATTTTTAATTAATAAAATAAATAATTTATAAATTTTATTTTATTATAATTAAATCAAATTTATACATGAACAATGTATAAATCGATGTACTTTAAATCAATTATTACACTATTCATGTGGATAGTGCAATAATCGATGTAACACAAATCAATTTTCATATTTTTAAACTCGAAATTTGACAATGATAAATTGATATAACCTAAATCAATTTATCAACTTTGCAAAAAAAAAAAAGGATATTTTGAAAAATAATATGAAATCGATATATATAGGTAAATAATATTTTTTATTTTATATCAATAAAAATGCCTAATAGAATATCTAAAAGTATTGAGATCTTGAGTGATTCAAATATCATATAGCACCACGATTCTTGAATATTTTTTTAGAGATATAGTATGATAATAATTTTTTATTGATATATAATATGATAATATGATCTGTAGCAAAAACATAAATAAATGTAATATATGACTAATTTATTAGAGTAGTTCACCGAATCATTAATTAGATTTGGAAATTAAGTAACTTGTATTACATTTAACCTGCTGTCACAAATGAGGTACAGGTGGATAGCACGTGATTTTTGTAAGCATATATGATCTATGCAAGTTCAAAGTAATTTGATATTTATTCGCCTTAAGTAAGCCTTCAGATTCGAGTTTAATGGATGAATAGATAAAAATAATAACATTAAAAGAGTTTTATTCCTATAATGGGGCGATCCAACTCGAACTAAATTAGTCAAAGTCTAGTAGACTTTTGAATATTGGTTGTCCATAACAAAGTAAAAAAAAACGACACGTACTTGGTTCAGGAACACCACATGATTGTACTCCCAAACCTATTATGTAAGTGTATTTTATATGGAATCCACTATTAATATATAATTTTATGCAAAATATACTTACATGATTGACTGAAAGCACAATCATATGGTACTCTCGAATCATATAAGTATTTATATGTCAAAGGGCCATACAGTCCACACACAGGCACCGTAAACTTCTTTGTATTAAGAATAAAATGAATAATTAGGACAGGACGAGAGATGCTACTACCACCATGGCATGGTTATTCAATTTCAACTTTAAACCATGTGCCGTTGCTATGCGGGCCATGCAGCTTGCACTTGTTCATCCTAGTTCTCACGTGCCATGCTTCCCAATTTATAAATATTCATGGCCCACTGAATAACCTTTAATTACTTGCAAAGAAACAAAAGAAGATAAAGGTGTAAAAAATGGTTTGTAAAACGCAAAGAAGTCTGCTCCATTTAAAATTTGAGCGTCTCATTGGCGTTTGCGTTCCGTATATACCGGGATAATCTGATTGATAAGATTTTGTCAAAACGCTCCATTCAAGTCATGGATGAATGTTTTCGTAAGGGAGAGGGCGTGAGATTTCGTAGCTTTTTGTCCTCAAATCAAATTGCTTGGCATAAAATTAAGCAAAATGGAGTTGGCTGGCTCATTTAGGCCGAGGCTAATTCAGTTTCAATCATTTTTAACGTGGATTGCTTCATTGCCATTTATTTGGCAGTTTGCAGCTGCAGACTGTAAATTACAACTTTGACTTGTAACGAGCTAGCTGAGGGTGACGCACTTTGTCTTGAGTGTAAGTAATGGAAGACTGTATCCACGAGTGACTTGACTTTCAATCATCATCACATCCAATTGTTCTTGCCCTAGTGTGCACCTACGTCATCTATTCTCTCAGTTAATTTTGTAGGCAAATTAAATATTTGAAATATCAAAGAGAAATGCCGTTTTAATCCATGATTTTGACACCATTATGAAAACTTGTCATATCTATAAAATTAAAATTTTAATTACATCTTTGGCGAATGTGATGAATAAGATAATTAATGATAAATGTAATATTTTTTACTAAATTTATCAATTAAATAACTAAATTTTCAATTATTAAAATATAATTTTTTATATTTCTTTACAGAAAATTTTATTAAAAATATAATTAAAATTTCTAATTATTTACATGTAATTTTCCAAATATCTTAATAATATTTAAAAATTAGTGTCCAAATAACCTTACCATATATAAAATGGAAATTCACAAGTGCTCAACCTAAGCTACCTGTCCAAACCCGCTGACCCAGTCCCAGGTCCCAACTTCAACCCCAGCACTACCCTGCCTCGCGATTCACATTGCCAATAATAAAAGGCGCCGACTTCGGTGCGCTTCGCAGTCCAAGGTGCTTAGTGCACCTTGTGACTGTAGCGCATCGGATGGTGTAGATTTGTGAGGTGTATCGATATACCAATTACCTATGATACATTATAGTAATATATTAATTTTAAAAAAATTAAAAAATATAATTAAATATATTTTAAAAATTAATTTTTATACATTAATAATATAAAATTATACTGATAATATAAAATAATTTTATACTATCAATGTAATATTATACTGATAGACAGTATAAAATTATATTGACAGAATAAAATTATACTGATAAAATTTTTATAATTTTTAAAAATTAATTTTTATACATTAATAGTTTAAAATTACATCGACAAGATAAAATAATTTTACATCGATATAAAATTATATTGAGAAAATTATACTTGATAAAATTTTTTGATTATAATGACAGTGTAAAATTATTTTATACTGTCAAAGATAAAATTACACTGACAGAGTAAAATTATATTGATAAAATTTTTTTATTATAATGATAGTATAAAATTATTTTATACTGCCAATATAATTTTATATTGTCAATATATAATAATTAATTTTTAAAATATATTTAATTATATTTTTAAATTTTCTTAAAATTAGATATTACTACAATGCATCATAAATAATTGGTATATCGATACACCTCATAATCTCACCATCAGATTGCAAGGTGCACTAAGCACCTTGACCAGGGAAGAGCACCGAAGTCGGCGCCATAATAAAATAGCATATTGATGGTATAATCTTTGTCACATATAGGATCATTCATTGTATTGATTCATTCACAATAAATTATTATTTATTTTGCCCTCACCTTCCTCGCTCTACACGAGTAAACACTCTATGATTTGTTAAAATCATTTATATAGGAGCCTCTTTTCTTTCTACTTTCCAGCGCTCGATTTGAAAGAAAGCCTCTTAGGCACATAAACAAAACCAAATTAATTATTTGAGTATACGGGAATAGATGGTTTAGTTTGATTTTACATGATATTCATCAATTTAGTTTGATATTTGTTTTTTAATATTTTAATTAGTTAGGTCAAGGTTTCAATTTTTCTTTGTAATTTGCATAAAAAAAAAGCCAGTTCAATAATTTGACGCTGTAAAATATTACCCAAAAAATTTTTGTGAGAGTGTACATTACTTGAAATATTTCATTCTCAAAACTATATGTTAACTTATTTATATAAGGGTGAAACTATAAATATAAATATATCTTAGCTTTTAGTATCACTAAAAAATGATAACTATATATTAACCATAGCTTGTAGAATCAACCATAGAGGATAATAACCAACTCCAACTCTATGAATGTACCAAGAATAGCGGATGTATATTTAAGAAAGATTTAATTTTAACATATTGTTAATATGAAAAAAATTTATACTATCATTTAATTATATATTATTATGTTATTAATATATAATATAATGATGATGTTTGTGTGAATCAGGAAGTTGTGAATGCTAACCATGATAGAGATAATTATGATGAGGTAAGGCATTCATGGGAGCTTGGTAAAAGCCTCAAATTATATGCCAAGAATGAGGATAGGATGATTGAGGCTTTGGTAGAAAGCTTTAGTGTGAAGAATGATGAGGAGCTTTTGAGTAAAAATAATAGAAAGACGGGTGGAAGGAAGTCAAGGAAAGTAAGAGCTTAAGTATCATGTGTTGGTCCTAGTTTTTGTTGTAGATTTTTTGTGGTTCTTGTGTGGTATCTGCCGTTCATGGTTGGCTTGTGTTGGTTTTGTCGAGTTTGTGTAGCGTGTGTTCTGCGTTGGCTTTTGTGCAATTGTGTGTTTTTTGTCAATTTTTTTGTTTTGCTCCTCTCAATTAGAGAGTCATGAGTTGTTTTCAATCTATCAAAAAAAATATTATTATGTTATTAAAAATATTTAATTTTTATAATAATTATCTTAAAAATTATATAAAAATAGTTTATAATTAATTGAGAATATAAAAAAAATTTATAGATATATTAAAATCAAACTCATTTTAAAAGAAAAAGAAAATATAATGCTTGCGTGCATATGTAAGTAAATTAGCGGTCTTCATGTGGATGGTAGATTTGCCATTCACTAAACGTGTCTTATACTATCATGTTAATTTATGAATTTTTTTGCTTAGTAATTGTGCAGTTTTAATTTGTAGTTAAGTAAAATTGTCCTTGAAATGACAATTTTGCAATTTGAACTCCTGAAGGAAGTCCGCCTAGAATTTATGAAATAATGTTAGGCAACCTGATATACTTAAGCTGTTCAAGGTGGTTGCTATTTTGTATATAACGGTCTATAAAATAGAAACTTGAAATCATGGCCTATATCCTGTCTTGTTTCTCGGCAGTTTATTATTATTATTATTATTTCTAATTTGCCGCTGGTTGTGCATGAGCTGAAGGTTATTAACTAGTTGTTTTATTTGTTTCATTGTCAGTTGGATTGGTCCTGTGAATCCGCTTTTTATGTTCCAAGGTAATCGCCCTGATGATTTGGGTTGGGATGCTGGGTTGGGTCGCAATTTAAGCAATTGCGGCGGCACAATTGTTCAATGCAAAATTGATACCCATTAAATTGAGAAAAAGTTGTTAGAACTTAGAAGCGGCAAGTTTTGTGATGCACCAATTTAATTATGGTGTGTAGTGCAACATTTAGAAAGAAAAAAAAAAGGGTGCATCATGAAACAAACTAATCCTTATTATTCATTGGAATTTAATGATGGTGGAGATTAAAAATTATTCTGTGATGCATCGTTTGTCCTTATTATCTGCTACCTTCCCTTGCACCTTCATCGGAGCTCCACTCATTGTGCCATCACCGCCAGTCTGCTTGCATCAACGTCAATTCACTTGCACCATTGCCACCATTTTTGGCCTCAGGTCGGACCTTCATCACCAGCAACACTATCACCACGTCGTTGCTATCACGCTGCCCAGCCTCCATCTTCGATAACAACTTCCATCTCTAATGGTCTTCATCTTTGATGGTGTAGTTTCAAATTGAAGGGCAACATCTTGTGGCAACACTTAGCCTTTATCGTCTCAACCGCACAAGGCCCGCACGATTTGTCGAAGCCTTGGAGGACACGACGTTCTTTTTAGGCTCCCTTACCTTGCAAACCCACTTGCCAGAGTAACTCCGCCACACCCCACAATACACTGGGTGGCGCATCTCCCTGAACTTCCTCCTCCCCTCCCTCTTCTTTGGGTGGCTTGCTGCTAGCACCACCTCACTCTTCGACATCGTTGACGATGACAGAATCTCGGAGCTACCCGCATGTGGGTCAGTAACATAAGTGAAGGAAAATATGTTAATGAGTGGAAAGTTTGTAACTTTGAAGTTATCGGAACGAATAGAACACTATGTGGAAATAGGTCAGTTTGTGTCTTATGTTGTTGTTATTGTTGTTTGTGTGTTGTGTGGTTATTTTGGAAGATCTTATGAGAGAGTGGTGGGGCGTGGGGGGGGGGGATTCTGACAATTTTAGAGACGAAGAGGCAGGTGACATTATGAAGGGGATGGAGAAGAGGAGATGCAGTTTACAAGTGGCCTTTGTAGATCTTTCTAGATCAAGGGTTTGTAGATTTTTACATTTACCCACGTTCAAAATGTGTTTAACCACATTTTATAAATGTGGCTAAATGATTAGCTACACAACTCTATATCTGCTCTCTTGTCAAACTTAAACAGTATATAGTGCACTATATTTAATATGGTGCACCATATAACATGCCTTAATTTCTATATATTATCAGTGTAAAAAATTTTTACATAAAAATCTAATGAATATTATCACATCAATAATAGTGTTTAACTCAACCATTTATTATCTTAAAAGTTTTACAAATACAAACATGTAATTGGATGATAGTATAATGCTCTTTTATATTATTAATATATACCAATTAAACTCTCAAGATAATTTGACCCCAAAAAAATGATAATTTTGTTAGTACTGTAAAACAAACCTTACTTAACTATCCTAAATTTTATGTCTTTTGCAAATAGGCACCCCCAACTTTACTTTTGTCCTAATTTATCTTAAAGTTTTACTATTGCTGTAATAGATCGTTTTAGTAAATATTCGTTAAAATTAATGGTGAACTAATCATAATTATTCATCCTTTTTAAATCATACATTATCATATCTGGCTAATAAAAGATAAATTTTAGTATTATAATTTTAACAAGATGAATAATTATGATTAGTTCATTGTTTATTTCAATAAATCTTCAATAGAAGGATATATTACAACAATAGTAAAACTTTAAGGATTAATTAGGACAATTAAAGTTCGAAGTGCCTATTTACAAAAGGCATAAAGTTTAGGGTAATTGGATACAGTTATCCCAATTTTGTTTATTCTGCAAGTATCTAAAGTAATAAAATATTGGAATTACAGCAGTATAACTCAATGAAAAAATGATAAAGAAAAAATAAAAAGTAGCAATTCATATATCAATAATCTTTTGATTAAGAGCCATGTATCGCCATCTCTCTTTCTCCACAAAATCCGCATCCAGGAACCTGGAAAGGAAAGCCCACAGCCTATATACATCTTCAAAGTTTGTCAAGAAACCAAGTGCAGCTGTCATCACAGTTATCCCACAATCATGTCTCTTTGTCTTACTAGATTGCCCCAACCGTTTCACCTCAGACACTCTACTCTCTAAAGCCATCTCTCTCTCCTCCTCATTCTTGTCACAGAACCTTATGTTTTGCAAAACTGCACTGCTTAGAGAGATGTTGCTCCTATCTGCTAGCTTCTGAACAATTGCAGGATCAACCTTTTCTCCTTTCCAGTCAAACACATTAAATGCCACAGCAGGCCCACGGTGTGAATTTATCTTTGGCCCATATATTCTAATTAGTGAAAGCCCAGTTTGAGGATGTGGATGTTGGAGGCTCATTAATGCATTGACCAGCCAGTTGATCAGATACTTAGCCCTACAACTAATTTGTATTAGCCCCACTGTGTCTGCATGGTCCAATCCTCGGAACTCAATCTCTACGCTTCCATTCACTGCACCTGATCTTCTTCTAGATGGAGTTGACTCAAGGGATGTGTCTAACTCCACAATTTCTGATGATAATACCCCCTTCTGCTTTAGAGACACTTCTTCAATCTCATGCGATGAAGTTTCACTTTTCTTGAGCTGAGTTGACAGTGATCCAGTGAGTGAGGAAGGCAAAGCAGAACCATCTTCTTGAAACTCAACGTCTGCTTTTGGCTCAGTTTCTTCATCTGGTAGATGAGGTTGTCTAAATGCCGGAAAGAGGCTTATAATTCCTCGGCTTGTCGGGTTATTGCCTGAATCTTTTAGAGCAGATATACTTGACTTCTTGACAAATAAGCACCCAAAGCCTGATGGGTTTTCACCAAAAACTTTGTAAAATGAACAAACCAGAAAATCAGGCTTAAACATAGTTAGACCCAAGGTGTCCATCTCCTTAGGTCCAAATGCACATGCATCAACCAATACATGCCACCCATTTTCTTGTGCCAAAGACATCCATATATATGAATATGGTGCTCCAGTAACTCTCGAGTGAAGTGGGAAAACAAATAGACCTCTCTTTCTTTTCCCCTTTTTACTCATTATCATCTTCTGCAATTTTCTGTACTGGATTCCCAGATGGGGCCAGGAGAACTCAGCTGATAAGATATGCGCTCCTTGCTCTTTGCAGGCCTCAACCATCACACTCACTGCCTCGCTGTTGTGATCATACACTGTGAGGAGTTCTCCATTAGACTGAAATTGGAAAGATTCAGCTACAACTTTAAAAGCAGATACCTCATTGGCAATGAAAACCAGCTTGTAATCAGCTTCAGAGATGTTCATAAATGCCATGATCCTTTCTCTAATTCTGGATTCAAATTCTGATTCCTGCCCACCATGGAGTATCTGAGTATGCAAATTCACTGGCTTGTAGGAGATATCAAAGAAGGGTGGTTCTAAGGCAGTGTAATTCAATGATGGAGGAGGAGGAGGACAAGAAGATGAAGAAGCAGTTGAAGTTGTGGGGTAGGATCTTTGCAACTGATCATAGGAGAAAAGGCCATGTCCAGTGTAATCAAAACAAATGTTGGAGAGATTCAAGTGAGGGTACTCTTGGGTACGAATTCGATCAACTTCCGAAGTGTTGCCAAATGGAGGGTATGCTTTGGTGAAGTTAGCATATGACTCGTACAAAGAAGGGATGGCCTCATGGTTGGTGAATTGGGTATATGGATGAAGAGTGTAAGATGTGGCTTCTTCTAAGTCATGGCTTGATCCAAACACATTGACGCTGGATTTACGAGACTTCTCAGAGTCAGAGACAAGAAAAGGAGAAAGAAAACAGCCATTATAGCAGGGCTGTGATGTTTCTCCGGCGCAAGGTGTGTTCATTTTCTTTGTTTCACACTCATGTTATTGTTGTTATATTGTCTTTCCTTTCCTTGTCTGGTTGATTTCATCGAAAGTATTACTAAGTTGTTATTGTAAATGTGTAATTTCATCGTCAACTGGACAATTTGTACCTTGGGGATCGGGGTATTCCACTATTATCCAATACTTTTCCTCCCTCGACCGTAGCTTCTAGCAATGCTTTTATACGTGTTGACTATTAAATACGGCATCATTTCATTTCACACCTATAAAGTTGGGAAATAAAGTGATGAATTTATTACCGAAGACGTCGAAGTAGATTTGTTCATCAAATTAATGTGTTAAAGATTAGTTCTGTTGAAAATCACTCTCTAGACAGCAAAGTTGGCTGGTCCATACGAGATTTCATCTAAAAGGCCTTACCATTAGAGTCCTTCTTAGCCAATATGAGAAGTGGTTGTGATGCTTCCTGCAAGGGATAAAAAAGGTATTGGCAGCGTTGAACCTTGAAGTTCTAGTCCTGAAGATGCTTATATCGAAAACAACAAGAGCTAAAAGGTAGAAGGCTGAGTTTCCATAGTGGCTGGCACTATCATGTGGACCCGAATTTCTTCTTTGGAATAATTCTTGTTTCTGTGAAATTCGCTCTCACCCTACTTTTACTTATTAACTTTAAGTCTTTTATATAAATATTTAATTATATAGTCATGTCATTAAAGATATTTAATTCTTATTATACCTATCCCAAAAGTCATTCGTATAATGTATATAATGATTAAACGTATAATAGACTTTTTATTGACTGTATGCGAAAAGTAATCGCTTTAACTTTTTTTTGTCGTTTTAATTTTTGTTTTTTGTTTTCTACGAGCCTTATCGTTTTGTGATGATGCACTTGGATACCCTTTGATTACCAAATCTGATTAGACTGATCCTTTAGATTGCAGGCCCCATTATATGGCCCGTAGTTTGTATCTATCTTGTTGCTTTTGGGACATACAAGAAATGCTGTGGGTGCCTTTTTGTCTTGGTCAAGAAACTGGGCTTTGGATTAAATCTTTGTCCATAAATACTTCGCATTAGAGGCAATTGAAACTTGAAAGCCCGTCGGACACACCAGCCTGCGCTTCTTTTTAATGAAAAATACTAGACAATCAAAAGTTTTAGAGGATTTTATTGTCAGAATAATGTAACATTGTTACTAATTTTTGGATAGTAAATGGTCCCATCACTGTTTTTCATTTTAAACAGCCACTACAATTTCTAGCACATTTCCTTTTTTCATTTTTTATTTTTATTTTAGATGCTCATCATGATTATCGATTTCTTTGGGCCTGAGACTCTCGGATTAGCCCATTTATTTAGGACAGTCCAAAATTGTGGGGCTTTCTTAAGTTCAGAACTGGGATTAATCTTGGTTGATTTTCAATTTTGATTTCATTAAAGATTAAATAATGGTTATATAATTTAATAAAATTGAGTGTGTGATTTCCATATGAAAATTAGATGTAATTTAATGGTCATTTAATTAAAATTACTTTCAACACAAAATTATTATATGATAATGCCTATTTTTAAAACAAATGATAAATTTTCAGCTTAACTCAACATTTCAAGTTGATTTATGAGCCATGTCTCACTTTAAAGCACTATAAGATTGATATCGTCTTGATCCTTTCAAAAGTGTTGCGGCTACGTGATCCCATATCCTTTTTATTTTCGTTGTAGATAGTAGAGCTGTAAATAGTAGAGGAATGGAATCCACTAAGAAATAGAACGGGATAATAATGAATTTTTTTTTTTAATTGGCTATTCCTATAGCCTATAGGAATCAGAAATGATCCGTTTTACTGGATTGATAAAGATAATAAACAATTAATTACAATAAATTAAAATTAAATATATATATATATATATATATATATATATATATATATATATATATAAATAATAGAAAATAAAAAAAATTGAAACAAAAATTTCTCTTTTGTAATTTTTAATGACTCATTTATTATATTATTCTTTTTCATTTAATAGAAAGAGATGTATTTCTACTTAAGCCTTGCTATTCAGTACGAAATAGTGATGCACGAAATTGGACGAATGATGTGGCAGCAATAACAATACATGGGATGGTTTGAGTTTTATCTTGGGAAATAACTGTTAAACAAAATCAACGGTGCAAAACTTTCGTATCCTCCTTCGTACACCATATTTTCGTACCATTTGTCATTTTCCATAAAGTAAAATGACTAATAATTGTAGTGAATCTAATGTAATCTCAATTTTTGTAAACTAGTTAAGTATCCGTCATAATAACATTTTAATAGTAATGAATAATATATTTAACACGATTAAGTAACCTAAACTGCCTTATAAACTTGCATACATACACCTCGTTGAGGAAACTCTTGGAGCAGATCGATCATTTGCTCAAAGAAAATAAAACTCTCTAGAACACACAAGTCAAGCAAGAGATTATTTATGTTGTACAATAACTAAGTTTGTCCCTTGAAAAATTAAACTAATTTCCATAGAAGTAGTATTGATTTGCATGCAGGCATCCAGAAAATCTAATTTCTATTAATCACAGCTGCCAAAATAAATTCAAGCATTAGTCTCTGTCAGTAGTTCAGCTTACTATATATCATCAAGAACAATGGAAGGGACTAATTAGTCTACGAGATTAGAATAATTATATTTGTAAATATCAAGGGATAAATGATCCCCGGTGCTATTGACATCTCAATTTGTCCACTCAAGGCAATTCTTGGTAAGGAAACCGTACGAAGCAATTGCAGCTGTAATGCTGAAATTGGTAACATGCCACGGATTTCATTGATTTTCTCTATATATAAACTTTATCAGAAGATAGACTGGCGTATGGTTACGAGTTTGTTCCAAGCTCGTGGGAGGTTCTAATGACATTACTAGTCAGCAGCATCGTACTACCAGCACGCATTTTAGTTGGATCTGTGCATATCCTTCCTCCATGGACAAGATGAACCAGATCGATCTATGAATGCTCGGAACTATGTCACAAAACTGTGAATGCGGCATAGTTTTTCTAGTGTATATATATGTATTTTCACTCCAACATACCATTTACACTTTATATAGGTTCTATAAGATCAGATCACAAGATGTACTTGAGTAGTTCATGCATTTTATATAATATGACGTTGCAATGGCATGCTTAAATATAACCATATAATTAAAATGAGTGACTACATACCTTACATAAAGAGACGGTACTTGCATGTCCAAGAAGTATGGTCTAGAGTAGCGGACTGGAGCATGTAGTAATTAAGAAAGAATTAGTTACAGGGCAACTCTCCTTTGGCGGATCATACGAAACGCACACAAACCAAATATATATATATATATAATTGATTCATGATCATGCATGTTCTTTTGTTGGTAGCGTACGTCGTGCGTCTGCCAAAGGTGAGGAGCCCCGCAACTGGAATTCTCTTTAGTCAGTTGTTCTCAAACAATATTATGAGCCAAAGCATCAATGATGGCTTGTTGATACTAAGCGAAGTGGCAGCTCAAAGAGGCATTTATGGTTGGCTTAAGAAGTAGCATATGCTACAGGATATCCTTCCATTCGGTGGTGCCTGCTTTCTGCGCATTACATGCAACGCTATCTTTTATCTGAGATTAAAAAAAAAAAAAATACCTCTATTTTACTCCATTTTCTGAGATTCTTTGCTAGCTTTTGCTTTCTATTTATCTGTCCTTCCAACTATTTGAAGAACACAAAAAAAGGATTCCACTCGTGCCCCCAAGTTTGAAGGGATTGTAAAAGAAAAATATTATGTGAATATATTTTATGGTGGATATTATATCCACTCATATTTTATTGGGATATGAACTTATTTATACTAGATCTATACCCTATCCAATAATAGATAGGGCATAAGTTAGTACAATATCTAATATAAAATATATTCATATAATATAATTCATTACAAAAGGCCAAGGAGAGATGCCTTCTTGCTTTCTTTTCTTTAACTTACAAGGACTTGGCAATATATACCATGTCATATTCTTCTTGATTATTTGTGTTTTCCCTTTTTCCTCAATTTTCTCTAGAGTCTCGTTAAATATTTAGATGTTTAATGGGATAGCAAATCTAACACTCTCTCGAATAATTGTACAATATATCTATCTACCTTAATACACAAGTACTTAAATACTTATCCACACTCATATTTATATACAGGTCCATATGATATCTATACATCTTCGTTTCAAAATCTATCTTTCTTTTCTTTATACATGTTTTTCTACTTCTTTCGAGTGATTGAAAACTCAAAGCTTACATGATTAAGAAAAATGTTAATTGAATATAAAAAAATAGACATATCATAAAAATAATAGAGAGATAAAAAAAAGATATAGAATCATTTGTTTAGTTAGGCTTTTTTATTTTTTTTTTAAATTAATTACAAAAATATCACATTAATTATTTTTAATTTGTTTAAGAAAACCACTGAAAACAACTGCATAAATAATGGAACAAGGCTTTACTGTTATTATTGTATTTTGAAGGAAGCTTGCATGATGCAATTACTGCAATGGGGAAAAACATCGGGTATTGATTTTCACCTTTTAGAATATACCTAAAAGCATTATTGTTCATTGAAAGTTTATTCCCATAGTTTATACCATAGAATAAAACCATTTAATCGCCTGCCCTCTTTAAACTTATAATTCTTCAAGAAGATATTTTATCACTTATGATTGAAAATACATTACTAGTTAAATAAATCCACACACTAAAAGAAATCTCAAAAGGAAAAGAACCATATAGGTGGCAGCAAGTGTCGCAGCCTGCTCCAAATTACAATTTTAAAATACTTAATTACACTAAATTTGAAGTATAGTGTAACCAAGGTCGTCTCACAAGGATGTTGTTGCTATCTAGTTAAGTAACAAGGAGGTATGTGCAAACATGCAGTCAATAAGCTATAAAAGAAAATTAGATGAAAATAAAAACACTAGTTCAAAGAGTTCCTTAGGCATAAGGTGAATCAATCATTAACGCACAATATATCAAACACATGGAGTGCGACTAATTTGAGCTATTAGAGAGACCTCTACTAACAACCCCACAATTCTACCTAAAGAACTCTAGGAATTCAACCAACACATAATTAATTAGATAATTGAGACCTCAACTCTAATTAACCTATGTTGATTTCTAGCCCCAATTATATTAACCTAGGTTTGAACCCAAACCCAATTCTTAATTTTTTAACTAATCAAGTTCATACCAATTGACTAATTAGCAATCACCCAACTAATTCCTCATTCATAAACTCACATATCAATACCATTCAATGCAAATTTACAAATAAAAGAGGGCAAAGAATCAAGAAAACAAACATGATTGAAATTCAAGCATAGGGTTTCAAGATTACAACCATAATACCTTTGGAGTGTCCTTGAACTAGCTTGAAATCCTACTCCTCCATAGCAATGAAGGTTACAAAACAGAACCCAAAACAAGTATCTTACAAAATGAAAGGAAAAGAAAAAGAAAAGAAGAGGAGAGGAGAAGAGAAGAGAAGAAAGAAAAAAATGAAAAATGTTGGAGAGATGAATCCTCTTTTCGCGTCTCCCTTTTCTCTCTTCTTATCAGACCTCAAATGTCAAAATTCAAAAATACCCTTGAGTCCAACTTAATCCTCTACCTCTTAGCTTTAAGTGAACACCCAATTTGCTTAATTTGGAGTTAAAATGAGAGAGTTATGGCCCAATCTTTATAGCATGTTCAGGTTGTACGTGTATTCGCATCAGTCCATTTTAACAGCCAATAAATCCATGAAGATGTCATTATTTTGGAGAGTGGTCTTCATATGAATTGAAGCTTTATGTGTTAGCTTTCAAATGGCACTAGTTTTGCCTCAATCCAATGTCTACAACTCACGTTATGGCCCAATTAGTGCACACTACTCAGGTTCCAACGTAACAGCCCTATTCTGACTTCGTGGTCCAATTCGACCCACTAGACATCTGAATTAGTTGTTGATTTCTTCATCAATGTTGTATATCTTTCTCTCAGCTTTCCTACAATATAAAATTTGTAATTTTAGATATCTACAACTCAAGATACAGCCATAATACAAAAATAGTATAAATTTGTAATAATGCTGAAAAATACAATTAAGCCCAATTAGAGTCCAAACTTATAAAATATGTCCAATATTATTCAATTAAGCACAAAAGAGGTTCAATAAACTAAATATGAGGGTTAATCAATGTATCAAAATATTGCTTATCAATAGGTTCGAGAGAAAGAATTTAGAAAAGCTAAGAAATTAAGAACTGAGAATTATCATTATGAATTTGATGCACTGTACAATCCTTTTATATAGGGAGCATGCAGGTACATCAATTGTCATGCCCTTGCAGCTTACAGAACGATATCTCCTATAACTGCCACCAATGGTCACTAACCAACTTAACTAACTAGCAAGTTCCAGCTCATCATAACTAACTGCCTCAGATTCCCTTTTCTGCTGATGGTTTAATACCCCCCCGCAAGCCTGAGGCTGATATATGTCAAGCAGCCCAAGCTTGGGTAAGAAGGAAACAAAAGACTTGAAAGACACAGTCTTAGTGAAGATATCGGCACGCTGATCATCAATGGAAATTGGAAGTAACCGCATCAGACCAGATTGAGATTTCTTGCAAACAAGGTGGCAATCAATGTCTAAGTGCTTAGTGCGCTCATGGAAAACTGGATTGGCTGCAATATGGAGTGCACTCTGGCTATTGTAGTGGAGAACAGGAGTGCGAGTGCACTGGATATGGAGATCAGCCAAGAGGTATACCAGCCATTGAAGCTCACAAATGGCAACGGCCAATGCCCAATACTCCGCTTCTGTAGAAGACCGTGATACTGTGCTCTGCTTCTTAGACTTCCAAGAAACAAGGGAATGCTCGAGGAAGAAGCAATAGCCACTGACAAACTTGCAAGTGTCTACATAGCCCCCCAATCAGCATCACTAAACCCAAGCAAATGAACTTCAAAGGTGCGAGAGAAGAATAAACCGCGTCCAGGAGAAGCCTTGAGATAACGCACAACCCGCATAGCAGCTTTGAAATGTTGCATGGTAGGAGCAACCATAAACTGACTGAGTTGTTGAGTGGCGAAAGCAACGTCAGGTCTAGTGGTGGTAAGGTAAAGAAGGTGTCCAACAAGGCTCTTATAAGCTGGAATGTCTGAGAAAGGTTGGCCACTGTCTTGGTGCAAATGAATTACAGGGTCAAGGGGAGTGGAGGCGGGTTTGGAAGCAGTGAGCCTAGAATCTTGCAGCAACTCTAAGCAATATTTTCTCTGACATAATGAGATCCCTCGAGCTGAATGAGCAACCTCAAGCCTGAGGAAATATTTCAGCAACCCTAGGTCTTTGATTTTAAACTTTTCATCAAGTATCTGCTTAATAGAGGCAAACTCAGATAAAGAATTCCCTGCAAGTATGATATCATCGACATATACTAGAAGGGCAGTGAATGATGAGGAGTCATATTTGAGAAACAAAGTGTGGTCAGCATTGGCTTGATGATAGCCACATTGCAGAAGCACAAAAGACAACTAAACCACTTCTTGCTAGCTTGCTTTAAGCCATAGAGAGATTTGATGAGTTTGCACACTTTATTTGGGCCTGGAGAAGGAAAGCCAAGTGGGAATGTCATCTATACATCTTCCTCCAGCTCACTATGAAGAAATGCATTATTGACATCCAATTGGTGGAGATGCCAATTATGCACAGTAGCTAATGCAAGGAGTAATCTGATGGTGGCCAGTTTTGCAACTGGTGAAAAGGTATCAAAATAGTCCAACCCTTCAATTTGGTTGTAGCCCTTTGCAACTAGATGGGCCTTATACCTTTCGATACTATCATCAGACTTTCTTTTGATTTTGATCACCCACTTGTTGCCTATAGGCACCACACCAGTGGGAAGATCCACAATAGTCCAGGTCTTGTTGGCCTCAAGAGCAACTATTTCAGCTTTCATGGCATCACGCCAACAAGCAAACTACACAGCCTCAGCATAAGATGAAGGTTCGAATTCGTTAGATAATGGCAAGGAGTAAGACTTGTGGGAAGGAGAAAGTGAGTTGTAGGAAACAGAATTTGACAAAGGATACAAAATCTTGGAAGATGAGGAATGAGTGCTGGGAATTGTGGCATGATTACAGTGATAATCTGCCAAATAAGAAGGAGCTTTCTTAATTGTCTGAGACACTCGAGCAGCTGAAGAAGAGGGGGAATGGGAAAAAGGTGGTGGTGGATCACCAATGCTGAGGCTAGGTGCAGGTGTCGCTGATGCAGGGTTTTCTAGTGTAGTGGTGAAGGTTGGTGAAAGAGGTGTACTATGTGAAGAGTCAGCATTGTGCAAATCAAGAAAGGTATATCCATATGATGCATAGGGAAGATGAGTTTAAAAGAAAATAACATTTCTGGAAATCATGACTTCCCTATAATGCATATCTAAGAGAACAAAACCCTTTATATTAGGTTTGAATCCCAGAAAAACACACTTCCTTGCCCTGGTACCAAATTTGTGCCTTCTAGCAAGTAAGGTGGATGCATAACAGAGGCATTCAAAAGGTTTGAGAATGTGCAGATCAAGCTTTGTTAAGAAAAGAATTTCATGAGGTGACTGGTTATTTAGCAATGGAGTTGGGATTCGATTAATTAAGAAAGTTGCATGTAGAATAGCATAAGACTAGAAAATTTTGGGCAATTTGGATTGAAACAATAAAGCTCTAGCAACATTCAGTAAATGTTGATGTTTCCTTTCCACCCTACTATTATATTGGGGTGTTTCAATACATGAAGTTTGATGAATGATTCCCTTGTCATTGAAATATTGGTTTAGAGAAAATTTCGTTCTATTATTAGTTCTAATAACTTTAATTTTTGCATCAAGTTGCTTTTCAGCAAGGGTTATAAAATTTTGAATACTCAAGTGTACTTCAAATTTGGATTTCAACATTATTGTCCAACAAAATATGCTATGATCATCAACAATTGTTAACAAAAATCTGTGTCCATGAATGGAGGGTGTACCAAAGGGACCCCAAAGATCAAGATGCAGCATTTCAAAATTTGAGGAAGCTATTTTATTACTTGCATTAAATGGCAACCTCTTCTATTTTGCAAACTGACATATGTCACAAGGTACATTTGCGCTATATGTAATGAAAGGAAACTGTTTATTCAAAATCTGTATCCTACTATGTGACAAATGACCTAATTTGTAATGCTAAAGTTTTGTTGCTGGGATGGAAGGACTGGTGAAAGTATGTGCTCAAGTGTGCAGAGAGTTAATGCAGCTACTTTCTTGAGGTGCAGTATCTAAGTAATATAGGCCATTGCATTCCCTACCCAAACCAATCATCTTCTGAGACTGAGTATCCTGCACAAAGCATTGCTTGTTAGTGAAAGTTAGTGAACAACTGAGGGAGTTTGACAATTTGGAAATTGATATTAAGTTGAAACTGAAGTCTGGAATATATAACACATTACTCAAGACAAAGGTTTTAGAAAACAGAGTATTTGGCAACTTGACTTGAATAGGTTTAATTTGAGAATAAGATGCAAAAGAGGTCAAAGAGGAGCATATATAAACTATGGCTCCAGAATCAAATATCCAAGTGTGTGGTGAAATGAAAGGAAAGCAAGAGAGAACAAACACTTTACCAGAGTTGTGATCTGAAGGTTGTGCACATATAGGTTGGGAAACTGTGGTAATGTGACAGGCTAAGACTTGATTTGGTGTAATGGAAGGTTGATTGTGCAAGTTCGCTTGTTGAAGCAAGGTCACCAATGTCTTATACTATTCTTGAGTCAAACTAGAACCTGATTGTTACGGAACTTCACCCTTGGAGGCAGTATCCTCTTCATTGGCTTTCATGTTTGCATTTTCTTCTTGAAAAATATTGTGTGCAAAAGATCCATTCTTGAATTTGAAGTGTGGAGGGAATTCTTGTTTCCTAGAGCACATATCCACAATGTGTCCAACCTTTCCATAATAGGTACAGACTTTATTGGCATTGGCACCTTTGCCTCTGCCATAGCTTCTGGTGCTAATAGTAGCTGCATTGATCATAATTTTTGACTCATCCTGATACTGTATACCACCAGAGACTGACTTCTCCTGCTGCAAAATTTTAGAGAAAGCTTGATTCATAGTAGGAAATGGATCTATTTGCAGAATCTGAAGCTTGATCTGAGAATATTGTTCATCTAAGCCATTTAGAAATTTCACAACATACTCCTGCTGCTTGAACTGCCTGGCGTTTCTCATTGCTTCACAGCTACATTGAACTGGACAAGAGCATAAAGGAATCTGTCTATAGTTTTCCAATTCCTCCCAAAATGCTTTCAATTCAGTGTGGTATTCAGTCACTGTTAGTGTTCCCTGCTTGAATCCATTAAATTCCTTCATCAATTATGCAATTCTCACCATATCTCCTTCGGAGAACTCCTCTTTTAGATCTTTCCACACATTCAATGCCAATTCTAGTGCATCAACACTTCTAGCTATTGAAGGTGAAATGGAGTGCATTAACCAATTATGAACCATATTGTTACATCTTTCCCAAGCATCAAACAGAGGATGAAACTCATCTGGCTTAGAAATTGAACCATTGACAAATTTGAACTTATTCTTTGAGATCAAAGCTCTTTTCATGGATCTAGCCCAGGTATGATAGTTAGAACCAGTAAAAATGCAAGAAACTAGCACCTGATTAGGACTCTCATTTGGATGAAGAAAGTAAGGGTTCTGTGATGGATCTTGATACTGATTTTGATTCTGCATTTGCACATTTTGGTTTGCACCAACTCCTTGATTCTGGTTTGCAGCACTAGCAACTGCACCTTGATGTGTGCTCCTCACCATTGTTGGATCAATGTGTTCTTTTTAGAGCTCTGATACCATCAAAAGGAAAAGAACCGTATAGGTTCGAGAGAGAGAATTTAGAAAAGCTGAGAAATTAAGAACTGAGAATTATCATTATGAATTTGATGCAGTGTACAATCCTTTTATATGGGGAGCATGCAGGTACATCAATTGTCATGCCCTTGCGGCTTACAGAACGATATCTCCTATAACTGCCACCAACGGTCACTAACCAACTTAACTAACTAGCAAGTTCCAGCTCATCGTAACTAACTGCCTCATATCCCCTTTTCTATTGATGGTTTAATAAAATCAACTAGCAAGAATCTAAGTATAGCAAGATATATAGCTGGCAAGAAGGACTGTGCTTTGGTGCCTGACACTTATAATCAATTGAAGATAGCAATCCATTTCAACAATAATTGTTTACTATTCTTTTTTTGAAATTTCTTAAAGAGTAGTGATATTTAAAATGAAAAGAAATTTGATGAAACTTCAACAAAATATATGATAAGTATAGCAACACTAATAAAACATATAGTATTCACTTTTAAACATCCAATTTGTTGTAAAAGGATATCAGAAAATACTGTACATATTACTCCTAATTAATTGGTTTCGTGAAAGAAATTTTATTTTGGCAAGTTTTTTTTCCCTGTCTATTTGATGATCTGTATGCTTTCTCATTTGCGCTTTTTCTATCTTTGGTTTAATTGAGGAGGATTAAAACAGTTGATGGAGGCAAATATTCAAAACATTTAAGCTCCCCCCCTCTCTCATTCTTAAGTTAGATCTCATCCACCCACCCGTGTAGTACACCCATATATTACGTAGTTACCTTACTACTTTTCTCGTCTGAAATAATGAACTTTCTAATAATAATTCCATCTATTAAGACAAGTTGATCAAATAATAACTTATAATTCCATCTCACAAGTCATCTAGGCCTAAATTAGAAAATTTACCAGAAAATTTATTACTAATTTAACCTCAAGTATTCACAAAACTAAAATGTAATTAACATGTAACATTTGTTTTTGCATTCTAGCGATAATAATGTAACCTTCTCTTTCCTTTTTGGTGAGCCATAATAAATGACTCTGAGAATTCATGTGAAATTCACCTAGCCATGCTAAAAGGTTTCTTCTCATCAAACAAGCTGCTCAAATGGTGCATTCCGCTGTGCTCATAATGCCGCTAAAATTCCTTCGAGCATACTAAAAACTAAACGGTCCGTGCTATTATAACATTACGGTTCGGTACATGTTTCACCCAGCAATCTTATCTAGCTGCAGTTAAATATTGTCCAAGACACAGAAGAACAAAGGTGTATCATTTTCCTTTCTCGGAGGCACAACGTTGAGGACAAAAGAGAATCCCTGCAATAGAAACCAACATCAGACTTCACCACCAAACATCCGTTGTAATGCAAAGCACCACTAAATTTAAAGGTAAAGTTATAAGGCCTTACGAATCGAATCCGTTCTACACTGTACACTGATCCAAACCAACCCTTCTTCTTGATTATATGAAGTGGAATACCCAACGATCGTGGCGGCTATAATTTCGACTAATATAAAGATCGCTTTCTGTTTTTCTCGCCGAAAACCAAAATCGATAATATGAATAAGGTTGCGTAGAACCATGGTCCACAATGATTCAAGAAAACATAGACTTTGTGGTATGTTTGTCACGCCCAGTACCCCTTGCCTCGCCCAATTTATAGCACCAATGTGTGGGAGTAAGCAAGAAATAGAGCTACCCGCGTCCACAAATAAGGATGTATCAATTTTGTCAAAATAACAATTATTTGCGGACGAAGGAAATACTAATAAATTACAAAGAAGTGTTACATATATGTGTGTATGAGAAGAAAATGACAATTTCAATTGACTTGTTTGAGTGATTAACAGAGTAGATGGAAGACATTTAGGTTCTGTTAATTGCATCTATTAACTGCTAAATGACCTTGATTGTAGTACCCTTCATCATCCTCATTTAGTTTTCGGATATATGTGTTTACATTCGTAATGTGATAATCATGAAGTTATCTTTTAATAAAAACTTTTCATTTCTGCATGCAAGATGAAGATTACTATTCATTTAATTTAAACTACACATTCAGTCTTTCCAGTATCACTTTCTCTCGATTAAGTATTAACCATTATTTTCACCTAATATTTGAATAAACAACGTATTTCATAAAACTTCTTTTGACTTTGAGCCATAAGTGTGATCATGCTATTTATCTATGAGAGTTGTCAAGAAATTACAATACACATGACGAGTGGTCAAGCATGTTCGACTTGGGATAAGAGATGCAAAAGGAAGGAAATTACTAAGGTTCGGTAGCTCCAGGAGTTACTGTGATACAATCATCACTACTGCAAATTGATCATCTGACAATTGACACTTTAAATACTATTTATAGAAATAATTTTATCCATTTGCGTATTTGTTAAGTGTTAACCAAGTAGATTTTAAAAATCTCATATAATACCTTTTCTAAGTATCTGTTTCTAAATTTAGTTGTTTCAAGCAATTCAATGTTTATTTCTTTTAAACATGATTTTAGATTGAGTATTATAAATGAAAAAAATATAGTACTAAAAAAGCTTTTCATTCATAATGAATTGATCCAACTTAAACAAGATTAGTCAAATGACCTCAACTGAACCAACTTGGTATTAGCAAATTAGTTTCATTCAAATTGACCTCAGCATATACACACACCTTGCAATTTAATTTACTATTTTTTTTTTGGGGGAAAAAAAAAACAGACATTCGGATTTGAATGAGAGAGAGAGAGAGAGGCAACCATCGGATTTGAACAATGCAGCCTAAAGAAGAATATATTTTAACTGCCAAATATCCATCAATACATCTGGTCCAGGGTGAACCTTTACAAGCTTCTCGTTGCTGCTTCCACTAGATCTTTCCTTGCCTAACGTTATCGGAGGCAAATAAAGTATTAGTAGAAGAAGCAAAAAGAAGCTAACGGTAAGCACCCGCTCCATCTTTATCATAAAAAGACAAGTTAGGTTTTAATATTACAAAAATGCACTACCATTGGCTTCCAACTTGTATACTCCCTTCTAGGAGTTACCCCCTTAGTTCCAAAAATGATCACTTTGATCTTGATTCGCTGCACTGCCTCTATCAGACGAGCGACATTTGAGTTAGCTACTACTCAGCTAGCTTCCAGGTAGCATACAACAAAAGAAGGCTCCACATTATTCACCTTTTAGCTTGGAGTAATGCCAATGACATAACTCTAAACCCACAAAAAGCAACTGTGATTCTCTACCATTGATTTGGGACAACCTTTTAAATCAAAGGTAGAAAAACAACGTTGTATTTTGTGATTGTAGAGTTGTGGCACTATTATTACCCTTCAACTGTATACACCATGATTTCTTCAGAGAACACATCACCTGATATTTTTTAGTTTGTGGCTGTCACCTGATCAAATGGCCAGTCACTTATTATGCTTGAACAAGCATAGAGATAGCTTATGTGCCATCATCCCCCAACCATTTTTTCTTCTGGCTCTTTGCCTTTTCTGGGTCAACTATCTCAAGAGCACCAAGAATGCATTTCCGGTATGAAAAATCCTCCACTGTCCCATCAGTTCGTTCTATGAAAAAGCAGCGTGTACCCTTATATTTAGGGTGCCATCCAACCTGTGAATAGAAACGAAAAAAGGCGTGAGCATCTTACCAGGAGAATGAAGAGAACTCTACAGCACAGCGTTTGACTAGCACAAATTTTGACATTGGCAACACAATCAAAATTAGCACAAACATCTCTTTCTTAATCTTAACAATATGAAGGTGGGTTGCAGTTTGATGTTAAACATTTTCTTCTTTCTTATAACTGCAACACCATAAATGCTTCTTTGAACTGTTTGCCTAATAGAAAAGTGAAATAGTCAGCTCCAGACTTTCAGCTTAAATATATTAAACAAGATGTGCAAAGTGTTCCACTATGACCAAGCAATTTAAGGTCACTCAAACCTTTCTCTTCATTCTTCTTATTTTCAAAAATAAATAAATATTTGGCTGCATCATTTTCATTTTTCTTTTTATAGAGGTATTTGATAGTGTTCGCTTATGAGTAACTAAAATTCTGGAATGAAGAAAAAAAAAATCTGAAATATTGGATAATCATTTTTATTGAAATTATGATTTTAGGTATGGAAGGTGGAAAAAAGAGAAAGGAGACTTTTAATGATATTCTCTCCATATAAGGATATGACCCAAAATACAAATCACTAACCCCTATTTATACTAGCACTAATATTACACTCTTAATCTGAATCAAATCAAGAAATATAATGAAATCTAGAAACCACTCCTAAAAGATCATCTAAGATATTCTAAAATATATAATAAGAATTTTATGAGATGTTTTTCAGATATTCTAAGACTTCTATGCAAAACATCAGGTAGTATAGTTCAAAAGATACTGTCACATGCAATAAAAATGAAAAATCTCCTGCCATATTGGGTAGACCATTGCTAATTGCCAAAAAATTTTAGTATAGAGGCAAAAGGAGAATACTGTAGAGCCCTTCGGGAGGCCGGTAGAGGCGGATTAACCAACATATGCTTGTTTTCACGACCCTACTAAATTCATCAAGTTTCATAATGTATAGTTACCACGAAGCCATTTTGACAAAACCAAAATAACATTTTCAAAGGAAAATATTTAACTGCAAGCATAGATAATTGTCTTCAATGAAAATATAGAAAACTTCCCCTATTTTGAAATTAAAATTGCTTTAATTTAAGAGAATAGTTTCTATGCACTTATAGTATAAAACAACTATATAGTGTTAGTCAATAAAAATTCAAGAAAGTGCCAAGTCATGTAAAGTAGTTACATAGACTTGATTTGAAAAAAGATTACATGGCTCTTTTCTGAATTTTTATTAGCTGATAGTGCAAAATTATTCTCTTAATTTAATACACATTACCTTTACACACATTAGCATGAAGAAACAAAATGAATTTTGATCACACATCCAAACCTTCTTCACACAAGCACATACCCTGATGTACTGTGGTCCGGAGCCATACTTCTCGTCCCTATGTGGATGAAAATGCAAAACCTTCAGCATGGTAAAATGGTCCTTTTCATTTAGTTGCTCATCAATTGAATACCTACATAGACAACAGCCAACAGTTGACAATTATTCTGCAAAATATAGATCCTTAATCATGGTATTGGAACCTAGTTCAAACAAGACAGCAACTGGATCCCACAATATATGCCTTGAGTTTAGTAGCAATATAGAAAACAAGCAACTTAAAAACTTTAGAAGTAAAGGGACTTCGTTAAAAGCTTTTATAATCTAGAAATGTATATGTTTGAAATTCATTGAAATACTAGGAAACTACGGAGTAAGTTAACCTTTATCTAAAAAGTCCAGTCTTAAACAGGAAGAAATAGATTCAAAAAATAAACTTCCATTGAAAATCCAATAGTAGAAATTATTGCCTACCCTTCCCCTAAATTTTCAAGAGTTGAGAAGGATCTAAATTGAACGGCCTTGAGGGGGATCGCCTTGCTGTGTACTGAGCAAAGGCACAAAACCTCTCTCAAAGGATTTAATTGTACAAACAATTTCATGACCATTTGAAGTTTTTACTTCCTCCCCCAACCATGAAACTATTCCTCAGCACTCCGTCTGGATATAAATAGGATAAATTCATTGTAGCGCCTCATAAAAATTTTAGTTACACATAACAAAGTGATACAGCTGCAAAGAAAGTGAGTTTTGTTAAGGAACATCAACTCTATGATTTAAACACACGACAGGGGAAAACATAATTTAATGATTAAAAAAATAAAAAATCCCTATGGTGGATGCACTGAATTGCAAGAAACTAGCATGGCTGGCATAATAATACATACGACCTCCAGTTGTTCACTTCAATCTAATGCACACTATATACATCAAAGTAAATGTTACCATATAGAATAGAGCATAGAAAAGTTATATGTGGACTATCTTACTTGCTCAGTATGTTCCTTGATGCAGAAGTCAGCTTCTGAATATCATTTACAGTCACAAAATTTCTGATAATGCTTTTCAACTGTTTACACCCTTTCAAGCCAAACCCACCATTTTTGCGCCGAAACTCAGAACTGCATTTGTCAGATGAATATTTGTAAGCAGTAGGGATACTAATCTTTTCATTTCGCCGGTCAAAACTGGTTTCTAGCAGGTTATAAACATCTCCAGATTTAGCAAGCTCTTGTCCCTGATAAAAGCATGTGTTAGACCATTTTAAATGACAAAGTATTACATGTAAAACTTACAAGGTACAAGACAATTCTGTGCCATAACCCTTGAGCTCTTATTTTACTTCTCCAGCCCAACCCAGATAAAATATCCTCAACTACTCTAATGCACTTCACATTATTGCCAGAGAAATGATCACCAGAGTTGTGAAAATGGGAGAAACAAAAGCCATATATTTCAACAACCTCAAATGATATACAAATCAGTTTAAATTTAATAGAGTGTACTACAAAGGGCTACAACAGGAAAACAGTCACTAAGCCTATAATAAGCACAAGGATGCTGCTGCACTTTCGCAAGGACTTTGATCAGAAGTTTAATGAAATGAAAATTTCCACCACCATTGTACCAACCGTAAATTTTCCATAACTTCTACATGCCAACTAGGCGTGGGCATGGTGTGGTTTTGTAGAAGAACAAAACCAAATTGTGTTTAAACCAGAAATTAAGATTGAAAAACTGATCCAAACTGATTGAAGAATGCCCAAACCGGTTCCAAACTGATATAACCGGTTCAAAAATGAAACCAGTTTTGTTATTACACCAAGAATAAGTTGTGCTGCATGCTGTTTACTCAGACACTGCCGTTTAAGGTGGCACTGTTTGACAAAGACGCTATAGAGAGTGACTAAATGGATCTACTCCACAAACCCACAGCCCCCAATATACACTTTCATTTCTAAACTATCCAAATCACTGAATTGTTTGCGAGGTTCTCAACTTGCGAGTCCCCTCTCCTAACTCAACAAGCTCAACGAGCACAACACAAGCATGAAAACTGGTTTGGTTATTTGAGGTTCACTGCACTAGTTTTCTGGTTTTATTAACTGCACTGTTTTAATGTCATAAACCGGAGCAGTTTTAAATTGTTTTGAAAAAAAACCGGATTTTTAAGGTGTGGTTTGGTTAAAAGGTTTTTTTGAACACCCCTAATGCCAACACATCACGGGTGGACATTGAAATCCTTACATAACTGCCTGGCAAATTCTTGGGTTCTTTGAAAATAGAATCATATTCATGATCCATTTAAACGTGATTGACAGCAAAATATTTAATACATAAGAACCGATAACTTTACCTTCACTGAATATATGACTTCAAACTGTCCGCTTGTCCCCAAGGGTGGACAGTTTCCCCATGCCAATGCATCAAGGCTGCCCCGGAGATTATCAGTGACTCCAGACTTAGCAGCTTTTATAAAGCCACTACCTGGGTTCTGCAATAAGATTCAGGAATTTCAACAAGAATTATAACGGCTATCATAATCTCATTATTTGATAAATCATGAAGCATGTGACTGGAATCATAAATGTGAAAACTGACAGAAAAGCATGCTTGTACAAAGGGAGATGAAACAGATGCATGTTGTCTTTGTCGTGCCATGCCCTTTCCATTTAACCCCACAAACTCTCCGCTAACTGACAAGCTATCGGCAACGAGACGCAAATGCTTAGGAAGGATTGCTTTGCCAGTATCAGATGTTGCAGATGCCAAGTTCTACATTTAAAACCATTGGATAGAAAATTAATACACATTGCCATAAATTTCAATTGGAACCTGAAGAGAGAGAGAGAGAGAGAGAGAGTTAAAAAATTTACACACCTGGAGAAAGTATTGCCACCCTGAATCTATTCCATAGGCTGAGCAGAAATGATGAACGTTTTCTGGAAGACTTCTTGTCCAATCAATCATATGCATTATCTTGAGACAATGATTTATGAGAACACCCCAGAATCTTCGACTGTTATTTTCACTGGACATAGTAACCCTCAAGTACAGTTCACCAAAAGAACCATTATTGGATTTTGATGCTTTCGGCAGATTATTCCACAGAATATCGACCTTCATGATCTCCAGAAATCCTAAAGAGCATTTCACAAATTCAAGAAGATGACTGTAAATTTGAGCATATTTTACACAAGCAATACATATGCACCCATGTCATAAGCAGGATAAAAAAAAAAACACCAACTTCATGAACAAAAAATAATCTCTCAAATTTTTGTTGACCTGGCCGTCTGACCAGGTTAAACCCCTGTCTGGTTCTTACACCTATGTTTTAACTCCATCACCAAAAAACATTTTTTTAACTCCATTTAACATTCTTAATAGAAAAATCAAGTGAAGATTTTTTTTCTAACAAACATCTAATCATAGGAATTGATATGACTATAAAGAAAACATCAGTAGTCATGTAAGCAGCAAAAACATGCTTTTCAAGAATGTCCCAGCCATATATCTGCTTATCAAAGTAATTTCTAAATGGCTCATGTGCAAATTACCATACGAAACTACAAATGGATATTTAGATTAGATCATTGCCAACCTTTTATAGCCGTTCCTAGAAGGAAAGGTATCATAAAGTCCCTAACAGCATCAAGTTGTATGGAATTGTTCAAGTTTTCAACAAGTGTGACAGTGATGCAATCATCACCCTCCGTTTCGTTATCTGTAGGAGTATCTTTGCCTTCCTTAGCCATGTAAGCAGCAGAACACTTCCTGCTATTTCATGGTCTGAGTCAACATGGATGGTAAAACTCCAAGCAAGAATAACAATTAGTGCAAAAAAAGGAAGAGATATAATATAGGCTGTTTAAATTATATTTTTGATAAAAGAAGAATTCCTATTAAGACGAAGTGAAAAACATAAACTACTTGCATTAGACTTAATCATAATTTAAAACTATCTCCTAACTTTAGTCTACTATCACTTCTAATTTCCAATCCCTCTTCTCTTGCTTTCTGTTATTTGAAAACTTCTCTATAGTTTGCCAATAAGCTGTAGCTCAAGTGGCACCTCCATTGTCCTAGTGACTCAGGTTGATGTGGTTTGGGTCAGGGGTTTGCTCCCCCTTTGCCATCCCCTCCACTCTCCCATACTAGCCCCTATAGGGGCTCCCAAGTACCCAAAAAATAAAAGACTTCTATGTAGTTCTATAAAAACTTGTATCAGAAAACTTCAGTTTTATTTAGGGGTTGTACCAAAATTATTAAAGTATCAGGGCCTGCATGAAAAGTAGTTGGGGAAATAAGTACAATTGTTGAGAGCAGGAAACAGGTAAATGATTTTTGAAAGAACCAAAAAAACAGGCGAAATGAGTAAAACAACCAAACAAAGCACTTTGACTTAACTCTCAACTCTCAAGCATAATAGGAGCAATAAAAACAATCTGCAATCATGACAATTATTAACAGGAACAACATGCCTAGATGTAATTTATTGTCTCTCTGGATTAGTGTATCCTATGCAACAGGCACAACAAATTAAATATAGAACTCAGAGATAGCAGACAATATTAGGAATCAGAAAGATGTAAAGCATCAATATAGCCTTCATGAACAGTAAATATTTCGTGATGTAACAACTATTGTTTGAAGTGCCAGAACAGATGAAACTTACTTGGTTGATATTTTCAAACTAGGAAAACAGACTTTTGATTCTTTTCTTAGTAAGTCACATCTCCTCTTAAGAGAGTGAATGATAGAATGCACTTTCAGATTTCTTCTCTCTACAATTTCCCTGTCTAAATGAAAATGGCAAACCCAAGGGCTGTACTTTTCTAGGTTGCAGGACTGTGGAGTGAATATTATCATGACAGTAGAAACGATGTCTGAGAACATTATTCTTTCCAAATAATTCTTAACGTCAAATGCTGCATACTCAAACCCATACCTCCGGTAACGAAATTTCTCAGACAAAAATAAAGACAAAGTCTGATCACCGCTTTTTTTTTTTGAACCGCACTCCAGAACATTTTTTAAATTCAACAAAGGTGACGTTTCAAGCAGACTTATTGGTTGACCCAAAGCACTGTATGCAGCTTCAGATATTGCACAAGCAGAAAGTGCTCCAACTGGTTCACCACCTATAGTAGTCTCTTGGAAACAGCAATCAGCAGATGAATCCTCATCAGTATCATAAGAAAACTGAACAATTTGATTACCATATAAGTTTCTAACCGTTCCATCATATGCATCATATACATCACGCATGAAGAACATAAGTCTACGGGTCAACGTTCCAGGAAGGTCTGCATTGTCACTGAAAGAGCTATCACGATTTGTCACTGAATGAACAAAACACTCAAGTGGATTCAACCCAGTCAGAAAAGAGCTTTTAACCACAGCATATGGAATGAAAGACTGAACAGATTCAGGAGTACCAGAAAACATCTGGACTGAATCAAGCCCCTTTTCACTATTCCAAGCAGCACCTGAGAGTTGATGGGGAATTCTGTACGACAAGCGAACCAGAGAATGTTGCAGGCCAAGACACATGGAATGTTGCACTAGTTTCAGCAAATTACCCTTGCTTCCAGCCTTAATCATAGCAAGGAAGGAATTGTCCTTACTTCCATATCTGTCAGCTAAACTTTGAATATTGCGAAAAACTTGTCTAAAAGCATCAACTGACCCTTGACTGAGAGCAGCAGATATTTGCCTTTCATAATTCAGATGAACCACATCAGTCATAGCATTTTCATTTCCTTTAACATTTCCTTTAACATTTCCTGCCAGAAAATCACAATAGTAATCTACTAACAACTGTTTGAAATTGCATGCCTGTTCTGCTTCTCGTAACCCATAAGAGATTTCCTCCATCATATTTTTCCGTGCATAGGAGTCAGAAGCAAGGTACAAGTCAGCGAGTGAAACTGTAAAACCTGTTGCAGACAACCACTCACAAAGGACTTTCTGCGCAGCATACAAAAAGTCTAGAGTTTTCTCTTGACATTGTTCCACAAGACTCTGGAAAACATTACAGTCAGAATCACGTAACCAACCACAAGCCTCAGAAGAAGATATAAGCATGCCATTTCTGACAGAAACACCATTTGAAGGAAAAGAATAGTCAAAATTAGAAGGCAACAGCATGCTGAACAATTGCTTGCCAGTCCAAAATGAGGTATTACTTGAAGGAGCTTTAAAAATAGCAGGAGGTGTTAAATTATGAGGGCAAAACATCTGAAGCTGCTGCATTTGGTAAACATTCAAAAGGACCCCATCTTCCATCAGCAAATGAGCAGCAGTTAAACTATCCTGAGAAAGTGAAAGCAGATTTCTACCATTTTGCCCATTAATCAATTGCTTATCCAAAGAGACCAGCTCATTAAGCTCAACTCTTGCAGCAACTGATTGTGGAATATACCCATGAAGGCAATCACCATCAAAATCCCCACGAAGTGGGGAACAACAAAGCGGGTTGATAGACACTGCAGAAGATATTGGAAGGACTTTAACTGAGAGAGCAATCATTGAATGTTGATGTATGGAAGGCGGCCTATTTATCAACACTTTATCGCCATCACCAAGAGGCCGATAAAACATGTCTCCTATCTGAAGCTCTTCCTTTTTATACAGTACAACAGGACTACCATTTCTGCAGACCTTTATATGTCCCTTCTCTATCATGCGTAACTCACAACAATAAAGCAATTTTTCCAAATTCTGCCTGTTCACATACTCAGAAACCTGCAAACTTTCTGCAATTTGACAAGGTATACCAATGTCACTAAGCTCAAGGTCAGGATCACCAACTACTACAGTACGGAATGAACTATCATTGCGTTTTCCAAGAACCACATCTTTCATCCATCTTAAACCAGATGAATTGCAAGCATTTTCTGCGTTTTTCCTTTGCTGGATATCAGCAAAACTATTACTTGGTGTTTTATCAGGATTTAGCTGCATTTTAAAAGTAAAATCATAAGAAAAAAGCAGATTTTCTGACGAAGTGACACAAATAAAAGAAAAATGGCCGAGAAGCTTGCCTTAGAGATCCTCAGGCAATCCAAAACACGAGAAATTAACTCATTAGCAGTACCCCGGAAATCAACCAATTTCTTGCAAGCCCTGGTCCTGTTGTCCTAAAAACATTTAACCAGATAAAGTACCATATTAAAAATTGGAACTCAAGTGATTATATGTGACAGCTTATATAGATATTAAAAAATACAACAAAGGAGAAAAAGAAATATACTTACAAAACTCAACCGGTTTGCATTAGAAAATGCATGCATGACTTCTGTCACACGATGACAATTTGGTGTCACTGGGAAGCAATTCAGACCAAGTAAATCCATTTGAGGAACAAATTTTTGAACAAAGTTTGGATCAACATCATTCAACAAATAAAAAACCTGAAATCAAAAGGGAGATACAAAAAATACATACATTAATATAGCACCAGCAGAAAAGCATGACCTCACAGTGAAAACAACTTAGAAAATAAGTTAGAAAACCATATCAAATTCAGGGATCTTGGAAGAGGGGAGTTCTTTCTAATTCGAAGAAATGGAATGCTTATATCAGCAAGCCTTGTTTTCCAGTCTCTCCATAAACACATGAAAACACATTTCTTGACGTGGAAGGTCACATAATTAATATGAACCAAGTAACTAAAATCTAAATCTCAATATTTGAGTCAATGATGCATGTATTTCTTTGCAATCAAACCCCATTTGAGATCTGATATATAATTGTACATTTCCTGTCCAATTGTTGTACAGATTTATATGAATGTCCTTTGGACTAATCATATTTGCATATATGCTATGATTATGGAGCATACTGAACTGATAACCTTCTAGCAAAGATTGAATTTGAATACAGTGAACATTTGTAGTATCCAAAGGAAAACAATAAAAATTGCAACAAGTATGTGAAAGTGGGCAATGCTACCTGAGTAGGTGATAAAACCCTTCTATTTGATTTTATACAGCTTTCTTCTTGTTGAGCATCTGTAGGAATAAAATCCCAATAATCAGCAGGTAATCTTCGCCCCAAAATTTTCTTCGCCTTTGAAGCCCTTTCATTTATTTCAACAACAATTGCAGTTCTTCTGTAGAGATCATTGGAGGAAACTCTGAATTTCATTGCAGGATAAGTATTTCCCTGTTTGATGCACAAGCAGTCTATGAAGAGTACATAACAGAAGAATAAAAAAAGGAAACGAAAAATGAAATTTATTTTTGGAGGGAATCAATTGACAATGAAGCCACACAAACTTACAGAACAATATTTGCAACCAGTAGGCCGCTTGGTTCCAAGGATTGATAGAGCACCCTGTACAAAGACAATTTAACTATCAATAGGAAGCACATAACAAAGAAATAACACAAATTCATACAGGCCAACCCAAATAACAAGAAACATGCACAGAAAAATATATAAAAACTTATGGAATAATTTCTTGGAATTGCAAGAAGCAAATACCAAGGTAAGTACATTTTGTAATTCAGCATGCAGAATTCCTCGGAGGATGTCTAACTATACTTAAGCATCCCATATAACTTAGAAGTTGGCAAATAGTTGGGAAGGATTTTAAAAAATCTAAAAAGTTTCCATATTTTCTAAGCATCACATCCCAAGAGAGAAGGTCAAAAATTTTTTTCACATCAAGTTGTGTTCTTTATGCATGCTTAAATGACTGGTTGTTAGATTAATTTTTACCCCGTATTTGGATTTTCTTTATTAATGAAAAAGAAAGGAACAAGTATGGATGGGACAAAAAAGGAAGGAAAGGAATGGATCAAAGGAATGGAAAAAGGCTACCTTCCCCATGCTTGTAACAATAATAACAGAATAGACTTTTTTTTTCTTTATAAAAGAAGAATTTTATTAACAAGAGAAGAAGATTACAAAGAGAATGGAGGACAAGAGATCCTCATTACAAAACACAAGAACAGAGCAACACTTTCCAATCTCTTAGCATATCTAAGAGAGAAACCCCCTCTACAAAGATCATGCACTTTGCACCAAGTAGAAGCCAATCGCCTAATCCTATCCCACAAAACATGCTTGTTCGGATGTCTATCGTTAAATGCGAGTTATGTTCCAGCCAAATATACCAAACAATGGCATAGACTGCACACTGCCACAAAGAATGAAAATCAACTATCCTTGTTTCAGAGCCAAACTATAAAAGGAGTGGAATGGAACTAATTTGTTTCCTAAATCCCTTATATTTTTTGGTTTTTCCCATTCCACCCAAATTTTGGGGTAACAAATATTGGTTCTTGGAGCAGAATAGAGGGTCCATATATCCCCTTGAGTTATTTACCCTTCCTATCTACTTTTAAACTACCAAATAAGGGAACTTGTTCCCTTTTCCCTTATTCCTTTTCCATTCCACTCAATACCTATCATCGAAGCACATTGTTAAAAGGAAATTTTCCAAAACAAATTATCAGTAAAAAGTATTTCTGGCTTATGAAAAATTAACTACTCAACTGATTAATAATGTTTCAAGATGGCTGATAAGTGACTACTTATTATAGAGTGGATCCCTGATCCCTCTATACATCCAACAAAGAAACCACTTCACAGAAAAAAAAAAAAAAAAAAGGACGACCGAGTGCATAAACATAAAGATAGTACAAAAAAAACAGATAAATAGAACACACAAAAAAGGTGATGGAAAAATAGTTGTCCAAGAGAAAGCAGAATCAAATAAACCAAAGGATCGAATTTGATCTCTTATATATATATATATATATATATGCACACGGACGCACAAAAATCAATTTCTTTGCCCTTCTTAGCAAATCGAAGGTCGAATGGAATAAGATAACAGATGTTAAATCCCCAAGTTGATTCAACACAGGAACCTGCCAAAGGAATCCTTGTATCCAACGCCCACCTCATATATAATTGGAACTGTCAGGCAGTGAAAAAAGACCCCAGTCACTTAGTTCAGGACATAAATGTCATTTTAGCAGCTTACATTAAACCATTGATGCTTGACTCAAGTTAGTATCATAAAATATGGCCCACGCCCCATGGCTTGCTCATCATGTTTCAACATTAGAAGAATGTGAGCAATGCATTAAATAAATTCTTTAATTATTATTGCATAGGATAAGAAAATATAATAATTTAGGTTATGTGACTCCACCTACAAATAGGAAAAAATAGAAATGCAATACATGAGAGAACTTTGTGCATGCACACTTGCTGAAGTAAGTAGACGAAGTAAGTAGACGCTTAGTATTTTAGACCAAATAGCAATAAGGTTTGATATGAGGAAAAAAGAAGAAAGCTCAAGCTCAGGGATACAGTAAAATTAGAAATAATCATTTTCACATAAAAACTTGCTTCAATTCTAGTTCATATTTATTTCTAATTTAACAGTCAATAAGAAGAGTTTTACACCATCTATGAGCCACATGCTGCCACCTAACAAAAGAAAAAGTTAAAACCTTAACGAAAGGTGAAAATCTTTAGTTACTATAACCTATTGAGATGTGACACCATTTTGGATGCTTAAATTGTCAACAGTTTCATACAGAGAAGTAATCAAATTTAGACTATTGTAGTTAATGTGCTATGAAAAAATGGTATAACATGTCATACAATAATGAGTTAACATTTGATCCACTGTCAATATAAAATCATTTATGCAAACTATAAACAAGATCATTGCACAACAGTAAGTAATTAAGGGTTTTCACTTAAAATAAAAGCTTTTTAATAGTTTTTCAAATAGGTGGCATCATATGGCCCTTCGATAATACAAACCTCTTTACGACAAGAGTGGACCAAAACTAAATCTGAATAATAATAACAAAATCAAATTAACTGTATTAATATTTGGCAGAAGTAAAATGTAGCTTACCTTGATCCGTAATTCTTGTCGAATAGATTTACATGCAGGGCAGATTTTGTTCAAGAGTTGTGTGATCTCTGACAGAAAATACGGATGGGGTATGGTAATAGGAAATTTAATTACTCCATAATGACCTGAAATTAAACATTAATCTTTCAGCATCTTTTCTAGTAACTTCACCACGATCATAACACAAAATCCCTAAACACATTTTCCATAAAATACGTCCATCCACACCTTCACAAAAATTTCTATCTTTAGAACCACAAGTAGTGCACTCATGAGATGGATTTGGAAGTCCCAAATCAGAACAATTAACCTGCCCAGCTGCTTTTATCTCCAAAGTAGAGATCTTGTCCTGTAGAGGTGAAACTAATTAACATCCAGTACATGGTTAATAAATTACAAGGTGAGAAGAGATTTGAGATTGATGATCAATTCTGCAGACTTGGGTTTTCTCATCTAAAAGGCAAACACAATGGATGCACCCAAACAAGGATATTCTTTTTTCCAACCTACCCTCAACTCTGTGTTTATGCACAGTAAGTCCATGCCATTAGATATACTTCTAACACTACATGCTATGCTTGTTGTAGATTTATATAAATGCCAATGGGCATTCACTAAAAGGAAGATAAGTGTTGCTTTGGTTAAAATTGCTTCGGAATGTGTGTTTTAGCATTTGCTGTGGGAAACAAAATGGGCCAATAGTAACAGTACACTGATACATCAAACAATTAGAAAGCTGATATAGATATAAGAGCAAGAATATACTTAACTATATCTGCCTCAGTTACAATATCAAACTTTATTCCTGTTATGCGACCGGATGGCACTTTTTGCTCATTAAAGAAGTTATCATCCATGGAACTTGCTAACCTTGCACAAAGCAGAAAATTTCAAGCAGCCTGTTTATTTGCAAAATATTAATAGAGTGTAAATGAAATGAGCTCAAAGAGTAAATCTGTAAATGAATAAAATAATGCACATCCATATTGTCCAAACCTGAACTGGTATGTTTACTATCTTAGTCTAGGTTATATGGATATGAGTACAAGTACCAATGTCAGTAAAGGTTTGAAAAATTTTCTAAATGCTAGGGTTTGGGCATGAGAAGATATATTATATAAAACTATAAGAAAAAATAAACAATCAAATATTTAAACCAGAAAGGTAAATACCTTTCTCAACATTCCAACCCCATGTTCTAATAATGTTCCATAAGGTATATC
Organism: Pterocarpus macrocarpus; assembly: GCA_031439585.1. Classification (NCBI taxonomy): domain Eukaryota; kingdom Viridiplantae; phylum Streptophyta; class Magnoliopsida; order Fabales; family Fabaceae; genus Pterocarpus; species Pterocarpus macrocarpus. The sequence goes on along the minus strand of CM062520.1, from coordinate 72,838,240 downwards.
AAGCAAGCAAAAATACTTAAAAGAAACACAGAATTTGAAAAGGTGAATTACCAATTTGTTTTAGTTAGTCGAAAACCAAATAAATTAGCAGCAAAACTATCCATTTTGCATGGACTAACTTGCACTTAAGTCCTACCGGCTCATTGTGATGCTTAACCACGATATATCCAAACAATTTCAATAGCAAAATATGAAGAAAAAAATTGAACCCAATATATATTCATATGTACAGCATACGTAAGTACATAGAAATATGATATTCATATCAACGAGGAACTAAATTATTGATAGAAAGGTTTATTAAAATAGATATTCATATTAGAAATCATTGACGAAGGACACGCCAAATTCCCCTAAGAGTTAAACAGAAATTCTCTATGTTGTGCTACCATGTCCATAATCAGTTAAGTATAAGAAAATTCCAAATTGATTGTATTTTATACAGTAACATTGGGAGGAAATAATTGTTGGAGGGGAAAAAATACAAAAGCTCCGCCGAAAAGACAGTAGCGAGAGTATATAAACCAATGTCACGGGGAACAAAGAACATGCCATTCAGAATAAAGATTAAAATCAAATATAGCAACACAGGGAAGGGGGAAAAGAGTTCAACGAAACTATCGACAAAAACATAAACACAGCTGGTTATATAAACGACGAGACTGAGATGTCACACAAGTTGCCTCCATAATCCTGATTAACAAAGGTTCCAAAGCTAAAGAGAATGATTAGCATTAGAATCGAAGAAAACCATTGGTAACGAGCGAAGAGAAAAGTCACATTGCCACAAGCACCATGCAGGAACCGTTCATAATGACGATCATGTAACATGCAGAACATGATCACGCGCATTGCAAACGGAACGGAGATACGACCGTTCTAACCGCCATGGCTCGAAATAGAGCGATTCAATGAGTTTCGATATACAGAAAAGCTAAAAATCGATCGTCCAAAGCCGATGAAGAAAATAGCGAGAGAGATAGAGAGGGACAGAGAGACAGAGCGGTTTTACTCACCGGAGAGCAATGAAGGAATGCGGATAAAGGAGAGACGCAGGTCTGAGTGAATGGTGAGGTGAGAGCTGCGTTAAAACGGTTCCTCTAAAATCGCGTCGAGGAAAAGGAATTCGGTTAGGAAGCGCGTTTGGGCGTTACTGAGGAGGGGAAGGGGGGAGGGAGGGCGCCGGTTCCTCTGAGAGTGCTCAGGAGACAAACGCAGTAGAATGAGTGAGTTCGCAACGCAACAGAAAGGGGTGGGACTTGTGAAGACCCAGGCCGAGCTAAAAGGTCACTACTTTTCAGCGCGTCTCTTCTTGGGGCTTTTTATAGAACCCTTACTTTCCCTTCTTATTACGATTCCGTCCTCACCAAGTACCAGCTCTATTTCTGCTTGCCCCCCTCTCTTTTTTCTCTCTCCCTCTACCCTAGTTATCCATCGCATAAAGGGGTGTCAACAGGGCGAGGCGGGACAGAGGCGGGGATAGGCCCTCGTCTCCCGTCCCGCGAGTAAATATTCATCTCATATTTATATGATATCTATTTTTTATTTACCTATAAATTTATGGATATTCATGAATATCTATAGATACCGATTAGAATATTAAAAATTTTAAAAATTTAAATTAAATATAAAAATTCTAATATCATAAAATACTTAAAAAAATAATAAATAATAATCTAATTTAACAATTAAAATTTTAACAATTTAATATACTTAAAATAAAAATAAACATATAAAATAAATAAAAATAAGTACAATAATCCAATTCTATAATCTAAATTCTAACAACTTAAAATACTTAAAATAAAAATAAACACATAATAGTAATCTAATCATTAGTCTAATATATAATAAATACAAATAAATTTAACTTATAAATTTAAACTTTAATCTAATCAATTTAAATAATAATAATATTAGTTTAATTAAGTAAATAATTTAAGGGCAAAATAGTAATTTTATTGTGAGTATCTGCGGGTATGGGGATAGTGATTCTCAAAGTCCGTTTAACACGTCTGGATTTAAAATCAAAGTCCCTATTATCATGGGGACAAAATCTTTCCCCATACCGCCTTAATTCTTGGGTATTATCCATAGTGCGTTTTTACACCCCTAATCGCATATTTATTTATTTATTTATTTATTTATTTACATAACCATCGAATATTTTGATAATATTATTAATTTCACTGTTAAAAATTATTCAATTGTATTTATTGTTATTTAATGTTTGAGATTAATTTATATTATGTGCCAAAATATATATATATATATATATATATATATATATATATATATATATATATATATATATATATATATATATATATATATATATATATATATATATATATATATATATATTGATTTATATTATCAATCAATAAAAATTAAAAAAATATTAAATTATGTATATATATATATATATATATATATATATATATATATATATATATATATATATATTTATTGATTTATATTATCAATCAATAAAAATTAAAAAAATATTAAATTATGATGGATAATTATTTATTATAACTTGATATCTTCTTAAATTTTTATTAGTTGATAGTCAGCATATAATAATTAATCTCTTAATATTTTAGTGATTAATTTTTATATATATTGACTATCAATTAATAAAGTTATAAAAAAATATCAAATTATAATAAATAGTTATGATGATGGATAATAATTTAATATAATTTGATACTTTTTTATAATTTTAATAACTAATAGTATAAAATTATTTATTATTATCAATATATAGAAATTAATTTTAATATTTTATCATAAAATATTAATTTTTTATGGTGGTGATTCCATATTAAGTATTAAATTTTATCATTAATTATTAATTATTTTAAACAATATATTAAATACTGTTTAGGTTTTCAAAGCATTAAATACTTTAAATTATAATTTAATAGTTTTTATTATTATAATTTAATCACATTAATAAAAGCCTACAATAAAAATAAAATAAAGAACAAAAGGGAGGGTATTTAATGCTGAATCAATTAAAACAAAATTTGAAGAAAAAAGGAATAAAAATTATTAAATTTCATTAAATCAGGCTTTTTTTTTTTTGGCTTTTAGTTATGAAGGTTACAATTTTTTTTCCCGATTACTTAATCCCACATTACTGATTTTGGTTTCTCTTCATCTCGTTCTCTGCACCACATGTGCGTGCGCGGAGCATGGTGCGAGACATGTACAAATATACTCGACGCAAAGAACGCATGCGTATGTTTCATGGCTCGTTCTATGACGCACCCTATGGTCAAGGGTGCATCACGCACCATGTGTATCTCATGGTGAGGATATGATGTGTATTCATAGTACTCTCTCTTATAGTGCACGTTAAAAATTCTCACTCTTTCTCCCCTCAGGCTAAGACTCACCGTCTCACCGCTTCTCTCTTTCTCTCTCTCTCTCTCTCTGTCGCCAACAACCACCAGCTTTAGAGCCCAATTCCGCCGCCAACCACCACCATTAACATACCTCCAATGTCAACCCAAAATCGCCGCACAGCCCTCACATGCGCCGCTGCCACACACCACCCTCACCTCCTTACAAACCCAACTGTCATTCACTACTGTGACAGTCCAATCCCACCAACCATCATGAACCGCTCCCCGTTGAAGCCCCAGCCGCTCGACCTCGCACCATCCCGTCCTTGCAACATCATGATCGTCGCTCTACCTCGCACCAGGCGACCCAACCGACTTTGAGCTCGACGGAGACGACACTGAAGCTTTCCTTCCATATCCTTCCAAATCCTGTTGGCGACGTGCTAGTATCAATGGAATGTGTTGTTTGCTAGGGGAAGGTGGGCAGGGGAGAAAATGAAAAATTTATAGTACTTCACATATCATTAGTTTCACCGATATACCATCATATCTTCACCATTAGATTACACGATGCATGAATCACCTTTGACCCCGAAGAGCATCTTAGATGCCGCCATGTTTCATATATATGTCTTGCTTCTTATAAATGCGTTAACATTTAATAAAATTAAATTTAGATTTTTGTGTAGAGTTAGATTTACTATTAAAATGCATAAGGCTATGCAATTATAGATTATAAATGTTAGTCGAAAGATCAACTGAATGATAAAAATGATAAGAAAAACAAGGGTATGATTGTGCACTAATAAAGTATTATGATATCTTTTGATGTTGTTATCAGAATGAATGGATAAAAAGAATTGACTTCACTAATCAAAATTTAAAAATCTAGTTGAATGGGTTAATTAGATTTCTGGGTAAAGCCCATTGATTTATCAGATCCTATTACTGAGAACTCAACTAATTTAGGTCGATCCATAGAGGTCCTAAAGAGGGCTATAAGTCTTCTTATGGGGATTTTTTTTGTTCTCATAATTCGATCCCGAAACATATGATTAAAGGGTCGAAGCACTTTGCCACTTCAACTAACTCCATGTTGATAAATGGTTAATTAGATTAGTAAATCAAAATTAAGTCATACAATCAATAATAATTTTGAGACAGTAATTATATGAAAAATTTATGAATATAAAATAAAATGAACTAATGTAAAGGTGTGCTAAATAACTTATTTTGTTTCTAGAAAACCTAATAGTCAAAATAAATAAGTTTATATTGAAATATGACCAATTCTATGGTGCATTATTCTAAATATGATGCGTGGTGCACCATTTAAGGGAAAAAGGGATGCATCATGGAAGGTGACTTTAATGGACACTGTATATTAATTTTATTTCTAAAAATAACTCAAACATGATTGTTCTAGCCTTTTGGGTACCATCGATATCACACCGTCATCAATTGATCTATCATTTCTCTCATATATAAATATGATCCACCATAGTACGATTGTGGCTCCAAGAGTGCATTGCCTAATATGAGTGCATCACTCCAAGATGAAGGGAAGCATTTGAGCAACTAAACAAGTTGTCCCTGCTATGTGTTACCCCTGCTACATGTTGTGCATATTCTATCTCAAACAATAGTTGCTCAACATGCCAATTTAAACCCTATGGATAAAATTAAAATATTTGAGTCAATGTGTATCATAATATTTTTTTTTTTTTAACAAACAATGGTAATAAGATGACATTTCCTTCATAAATGGTCAGGTACTAATGATCATAAGGGGCATTTGGTATAGGGACATATTTTTTTATGCCTTGAAATGTGATATGAGAATCTTAGATTCCCGTGTTCAGTACATGGTTTGGAAAAAAAATTTTGGGAATATTGCATTTTCGAGAACAAAATTTGAGCCAAAATCATTCACACATCCCCCTATAAGAATCCAACATTTCTATGTGAAGAAATTTTATGCTTAGACAAAGAGATCAAAATACTCCTATCACCACCATTGACTACCATTATTGGCCACCAGCTAATTGCCGCAAGCCAACTTTCGACCACCATCCACCGCCATCATCTACCACAGTTAAGGGTATTTTTGGTAATATATAATCCCGAGAATGTTAGTGTTAACCAAACATAAAAATTACAAGATTACTGGGAATTCAATTTGGTACCACGATTAAGGGTATTTTTGGTAATATATAATCCCGGGAATGTTAGTGTTAATCAAACATAAAAATTACAAGATTACTGGGAATTCAATTTGTATTCCAAACCCATCTAAATGTCATACCCAGGAAAGCTGTTCTCAGAAATAGCATTCCTAAGAATAGCATTCTCAGCAATGAAAATTCATTTTGCCTCTTAAACGCCCCCTATGTAAGATGGGAAGTGTTAGATATTTCTTAATATGCTTGATCAGAGGATACTTCTTTTGTAGTATAGCCAAGTTATCTTGAAAATCACAATGGTAGATGCTTAGGCATGAATTAGGGAGATTTTATAGGAGTATTTGTATTTGAATTAGAAATAGACTCAGGTTTGGATGGTTTTAAAATGATAAATATATAAATATTAAAATTTGGATGGTTAAGATGTAATATAGACTCAGGTTCATGGTAAGCTCGAGTCTAGACTATCATTACTCTTTGAATTATGCTAGTTTTTTGCGGTTCCAATTTCTGATGCATTTTTGGGTTCGTGATGTATTGGATCATATCCTTCTTATATGGTGAGTAAGTTCTGATCTTTTAATTATATAAAAATAGAAAATGACATCTCCTTCATGTAGTAGACTCATCACGTGTGGCTGCAAGAGTGCATTTGCTGGGGTTTCAATTACAAAATAGGAAAATAAAATCGTTTTGATGAGCAGGGCCACCACTCCGCTACTACCTATCCCCACCTCCATCATACTCTCTACCACCACTACGATGGGTCCTCCGGGCTTACTTGCCCACCACTACCACCTCACCTTCCAAGTTCAAAACCATGCCCCACTTTAGGAGGTCCATCTCTATCGGCGCTGGGAAAGTGAACACAGTGCACTCACAAATGGTTTTGATGTCGTCATCTTTCACCGTCCCATAACATTAAACACCAACAAAATGGTTCGATGGGGTCACCTTCCATCTTGCACTGCTTTTTTATTAAAATGGTATATCACACACTATACTTAAAGTGGTGCATCACATAACTAATCTTAAAATATATTGTTTAGATCAATAAGTCAACTTATACATGTACAATAACTCTAGTTAAATATATAATAATAGTGTAATAATAATATATGTTTGATTTTGATACTCTTATTTGAAAATAATATTACTAAAGACTTAATTAATTATTGTCTTTGGAAAGTATTTAACACTTTTTATTACGAAATTAAGTTTTGATAAACTCCCTTTGGTTAGTTATATTTTTTTTGTTAGTTTTTGTTTAAATTAGGTTGTGGTTGTTTAATTGAACCTTTGTTTTGTTTTATTTTACTAAATAGTTTAGATTAGCCAGTATTTTCAGTTTTTGTTATTTTCTTATATGTTTGGATACTTATTTTAGCTTTATTTGTTGGATATTAGGTGCAAGTGGGCCCGAAAGAAGTTGGAAAAGGCCAAAAAATAAATTCAGACTCAGCACCTTGCGCTCTAGCGCACTACCGCAGCAAGAAGTTCAAAATTTTGTGTTGCACTATAGTGGAACCTTGCGTGTTATAGCGCGCTGCCATTTCATCAATTTCCCAGCTTTTGTGCTGTTCTATAGCGCAACTTAACGCGCTCCTATTCGAAGCAGATTCTGTAAAGTTTGAGTGTTGCGCTATAGCGCAACCTCGTCTATAGCAAACAAGTGAGTTCGGGCTTAATTTTGAAAGGGGGATCTATAAACTATAAAAGGCAACAACTTAGATTAGACACATATCCCCATACACATTGGCACATTTTCCAAGACAAAAAGACGTCTCCAAAGAGATTGAAGGCGAAGATTCAAGGATTCCAGAGCTCAAATATCATCACAGAGAGATCCATACCTTCAGAATTTCTTGTCTTTAGCTTCAATACTTTATGGATTTTGTGTCTTTTGTTTCATCATCTTCATACACTTTTGTTATTTTCTTTTTCTTAATTATGAATTAAGTTTATTTTGCTAGGGCATTAATGGACCATTTTTATATGGCAATTTTACTTATAGATTAATGTTAATCTTGTTTCTATCTCAATTGCTTAATCTTTTTGTTTATGCTTAATGCTTTTGAGTGATTGATCACCATTCAATTGATTCGTTGATTTGCAATAACTAAATATAGGGTTTGTAAACAAAGCTTATTAACATAAACATCATGAGTTGAGCGATAACTAGAAAAAGACAAAAGCGGTTTATGCAGTCAACATAGGAGCCCATAGAGCTTCAACCTTTACCTGAATTAATTTGTGCTAAGAGATTAGGCAATCAGTTTAGGATAAAAAAGTATTGCTTGATCTTAAGAGAAGCTAAAGGCTAGAAATAAATTAAGAGGAACTGACCGTGAGTCAATTAGGATAGTAACTGATTAACAGAAATTCATAGTAAATATGTCTATAATAGGTGAAATTAATTAGCCTTTACATTCATCCTATTGCATTTAGTCACCCTATTAGCATCCATCTACATTATTAAATGTCTTATTTGTGTTAGTTAATTTTTATTTTAATTTTCTACAACAGTAATTTCATTTCGTCCAAATAGTTGTTCTTGTAAATGTTTCGGTATTGGATCTATCATCGTGGGAACGCTACTCTTTTCATCACTTTATTACTTATACGACCCAGTATACATGCTGGAGCCTCATCAATTTTACTATACCATCAGTGAAAATAATTTTATATTATCATCTAATTATATACTTCTATTTATAAAACTTTTAAGATAGTGGGTGGTTGAATTAAATATTTTTGCTAATATAGTAATATATGATTGAATATATATGTAAAGCATTTTTACACTGACAGCATATCAAAATTAATTTCTTTTATTAAATACATTTAATTGCTTGAAAAATACCATAATTTGAAAACTATTTTTATTTTCTAATTGTACATATTTTTTCCTTTAATTTTATTTAATGAATTTCATTTATATTTATCAATTTAATTTGTATATAATATTAATATAAAAAAATTTTATATAGATATCTAATCATATATTGTTATATCAATAAAAATATTTGACTTAATCACTCATTATCTTAAAAGTCTTATAAATAGAAGCATTTATTTGGATGACAATTATTAGTGCATAATAATTAAGAGTTTAATTAGTATACACTGACAGTGTAAAATAGTTTTATATTGTCAACCAATAAAAATAGGGGAAAATGAAAAATCAAGGTAGGTCCCTCATTATAATGGGTGGTTATTTGTATAAATTAACACATTTTACTATTTCTATTGGCTAACAATATAAAACTGTTTTACACTATTAATATATTTAAATTAAATTCAATAATCAAATTCGATATTTATTTCACAGATGCCTTAAATTCAAATTAATAAAATATACTGAATTACTGGTATAACTAAATACATCCACGACAGAAATAGACTTATACATATGTAGGGTCTTCGCCTTTCGTGCTTTCGGCTACACCACTTCACTCGTGAGTCGTAACAACCTGTGACCATTAATTTGTCTTTAGTTTTGTCTTTTTGAATTCTTCATCTTCTTGTTCCCAAAATCCCGTTCAATTTTTTTGTTTTTGTTGACTATAACACAGCCTTTTATTTTCCTGTGACAAAACATGGCCGTTTGGCTTTCAGCCTTGACTGTCTACGGCTTCGAAAGACTGCCAAAGCGGTAAACACCCTACAACTATAACAGGGAATTTTTTTTATTTTTTTTATTTTTTATTTTTTAATAAAAAACTACACTCAAACTTGTATAAAAAAAGAAAAAAACCCGCAAACTATTCTTTTTTTATTTTAGAAAATGGAATCAGATGATACTATTCATCCATTTAACTTGTTTATCTCATGTATATTCTTCTGTTTTTGCTTATCATATTCCAAGTAAATTAGTTTTTCATCATAATAAAAGTAAACTAAAATAAAATCTGGGTAATGTTATATTTTCCTGATAAAATTTTAAAATATTTGTATCTGCTTGGAAAAAAATATTAATTTTTTAGATTATAAGAATAATTAAACATAAAAATTATTTATTGAAAATTAAAACTATTCTCAAAACGTATATTCTTTTCTCCTCTTTCATGCCTTTTACATTTTTCACCTTTAAAAAGAATCTAACACTAAAAAGTCTTATTATGGTAATTAAAGAATTAAAATAAAAATATACAATCTAATATACTATAGAATTTGAAAATCTAATTTTTTATTATTTCTTAAATGATTAAAGGCATTTAATAAATATATTAATGTGCAGTCATCAACAATAAATTTGTTTACAGTAATTATTTCAATTTTCTCATTTTTAATTTATTTTATTATATACACAACTTTTTTGGTGATAGTGTTCAGAAAAAAAAAACAAGATATAGTCAATATAGATAGGGAAAGTTTGCAGGTACATACTATGTATTATATATGCTTAAATCAATAACAAATATAAAATTTAATTTTAATATATTATTAATATAAAAAATTATATAAATTTTATAGTAATTATACAAAAATCATATAATTTATAATTGGCTTATAGTGTAAATAATTTGTATTGATATTATATCAAAATTAATCTTTTATATATATATATATATAAAATAACTAAGTGTCATTTTGAAAAAAAAAGTTTCATATTACATGTTGTTTTAGAATTCTAACAAATAATTAATTATTTATACTAATTATATTTTTATTTTCATTAATTATCTGAGTTATAAAATATTTGAATATTTACTGATGTAACTTTTTTCTCTTATATTATAACTTTTGTTGACGTATCATAACTCTTTATCTGTAATAACAGAAACTTAATTAACATGACTCTTAAAAGAGCATTTAATAAATTAACAGTAATTTAATTTTTATGATGTTTTTTAATTTTAAGACTATTAAATTATTTTTTAAATTTTGGGATTATTATCTTAAACAAAAGCTGTTATGGAACTGATGGAGTAGTATAAATTTGTATTGATTATTTTAAATTATTTACTTTTAAAAATATATTTACAGCTATTGATATTTAATTAAGTGTGTGTATATATATATATATATATATATATATATATATATATATATATATATATATAGAATTTAATTGGTATGTATTGATAATATAAAATAATTTTATATTATTAACTAACAAAAATAGGAAAAAATGAGAAATAATAACGGATCCCTCATTATAATAGGTAATTATTTATATGAGTTGACACTTTTTACTATTTCTATTCACTGAAAATATAAAATTATTTTATATTATTAATATATTTAAATTAAATTCAAATAAATAATGCTCCATTTATTCTCCAGCCTGGAACGTGTAATTCAGATTGTGGAAGAAGGGTAAATCAGTCCAAATGACACAAAAAGATGCGAGATCACCAAGTGGAGGACTGTATACTGAATGGCGATTGCTTAAGAGTAGATGTGTGTTGATCTTGTAGAGTGCATCGATTGCATTGCATTCTGTAACCTTTGCGAACTGCACATATTCTTTTTTTTTTTTTTTCTCCCCAAAATTATAGGTACCCCTTATTCGATGAAAATATGGGGCGTTCGTAAAGCGACATATTGTCTTCATAATTGCTATAATCATGACAAAGTCTAAATGAAAATTATACAAGCTATCCGTTATCATTGGCAGCAACGCAACTATGAACCACCGGCTTCACAAATACCAGTCCAATCTTGGGTCAGATTGATTCTCGCTTTCGCCATAAATTATATGACATGTACTACAGTCATACATTTTGTTTTTTCATTCAGAAATTAATATTAAAATTTTAGTTAATTAATTTTTCATCTAAAAACAAAATATAGTCAGGAAAATAAATATAAGTTAATAATAAATTTTATTATTAATAGATATGTTGAAATTTTAAAGTGTAGATAAATAAAAAATGAATAAAATTTTATTTTTACTTAATACTTTTAAAATAGCTTAAATATATTTTTTAGTGTCTATAAATATGAATTATTTTGATTTTTGTTCACCTAAAATTTTTGCTTTAATTTTGATCCCTCTTTTCTTAATTGTTAGATTTTTGTTCTATGTTATTTATACTTAATGTTAAGTGGTGATATTTATAAGAATTAATAGAATATTTTTAAAATATTTATAAAGATAAAAATAAAATTTTTAATATTTATAACGACCAAACACATATTCTAAAATATTTATAAAAATGAAAATTTAAAATAATAGGAATAAAAGCAAAAAAAAAAAAGGAAAGAAAGAGGAATCATGTAATCAATTTTTCGATTATGCCCGAAGATGACAGCCTAGTATCCCACGGTATTAAAGTAACGTGTATTACTCTCCCCATTGAGCCAAACTGAAGAACTAATTTTCTCGGGAAAAAAAGGTGAGAAAACGAGGGAAAATTGCGGAAGCTTCAAGAAGAAGAGTCTTCTGATACCATATTGAGTGGGAGCGCGACAAATAGAAAGAATGATTTGGAATGAAAATTAACTTGCATTAACAGTAACAGTGAGAGTTTATATACAGATGCATTACAGCTGTCAAGCTAACTAAAACTAGTAACTAAACTAACTAACTAGTAACTGAACCAGTAACCAGTAACTAATAACATTTAATTAAATAACCAATTCTTATTCTCTAATACACAGTCAAGTTAAAACTTTGGTCCCAACCTTAAATTCTTTCCTAAGGATTTCACGAATGGCCGATTCCCAAGCCAATAATTGAAGTTCCGTATCATGGTTTTGATAATCGAGTTGAAAATGGCGATTCTAATGAGAAGAAAACATGGAAAGAGTGAGGCAGTTTGCATATATTATTTAGTAGGTAAATGTGGGGCCTATTGGTAATTGCTTGTATAGACGCCTTCTTGGTTTCTCTTTCTGTCAGGGCAGAGAACAAAAATCTTACAAAGAATATGAGAGATTTAGCCACTTTATCCCTTAGATGATGAATTATATGTAAATTTTTTATTGTTAAACTCTCTTTTATGCTTTGCCTCCTACATGCATTTTTTGATGGGAGAGAAAATAAAAAATGAAAATAAACAAAAACAAACACAATTTTTAAAAATTGAAAAAAAAAGAAAAAAGAAATAATTTTTAAGAAATGAAAATAGAGAGTGAAAATAAAAAATATTTCCACAAATCAAACATATCCTTAGTTCCTTCCTTATCAACTTTTCACATTTTCAATCAACTTATGTTAAATTTTCCCTTGATTTCCTTTTCATTCACTTCACTTTCTACCATGCAAATGCAATACAAAAGTGAAGATACGTCTAAATATAGTTATAAAAAAAAATAAGAAATATTTATTAACGAGTACATAGATTAGCTAATAGAGTTGTTCTAACTTAATAAAAGGCCTTATATTCGAACCCTAAATTCTTGATTGTATTAAAGTCTGGAAGGGAGAGCTTAGCCACCTAAATAGTCTTACCTAATTTAAGTAGAATTGCTTATGATAGGATGATATTTATAGTTTCAACAACAAAAAAAGAAATATTTAAATAATAGTATTCTAATTATTTTAAAATATTTATTGAAATTTATAATTGAATTTGTTTTTTGGAATATTTGTTTATAAAACCTTTAAATGTTTGATATAATAATCAAAATTTAAAAACTAAGAATTGGACACACAGTAGGAATCCCTTTATAATAATAGTAGATATACTATTATATTAAGGAGATTCTTTATTTGGTGTTTTTTTTTTATATGGTATTTGGATGAAAGATGTACAAAAATATATGGGAGGAATTTACATGAATATGGGATGTAATAAAATCGGAAATTCCAATTTCATAAATGGTGAAATCGGAATTTCCGATTTCAATTAAAATAATATTTTATTTTTTGTCTGTAGTAAAATCGGAATTTCCGATTTCACTACAGACAAAAAACAAAATATTATTTTAATTAAAGTCAGAATTTCCGATTTCACCTTTTCTGAAATCGGAAATTCCGATTTTGTTAAATCTCATATTCGCGTAAATTCCTCCCAATTCCCATATTTTGGTATATATATATTTCAAATACCATATAAAAAATAAAAACCCTTCTTTATTTGGTGTTTATTTTTTAACTATTATTGTTTTTTTAAAATAAAATAGATGAATTATAAATATATTTTATTATTTATTTATATATTAAAAATAAAATAATACAAAGTAAGATTATATATACATTTGTAATTAAGTAATCATTTATAAATAAATGTAAAGAAATATTCAAGTAATTTTTATTATACATTTATTTCACCTTGACAAAAATAAGTAATAAATACATAATGCTAATTAACAGTACTAATTATAATTTATTTTATATATTTTTATTTATTTTTATGTTGTAATATTAAAGTAAATTAATAACAATTTAATAACTATTAATGACTAATGTGAAATGTGTGTTTGTGTCCTTGTTCATCCACTTTATTTGGCTGTTTAAAAATTAAAAGGAAATAAAAACACGTGACTGCATCAATCGTGGCGTTCACTTGGAGATGGACAAATTATGATTGGGGGCACTCTCCAATAATTGACTGCACGTTTCAATTTCCCATGAAGCTGTCTGTGTCAAATTGGAACATGAAAATGACTGGTACTGCCGCATACAACAATAAAAGTATTAGGATTTACTAAACTTTACTACTGAACTTCTTTGACACTACTGTAATCTAATGATATCATTGAAAAAACCCAACCATAAAGACTTCATTAAAATTTTAAATCTTTAATAATTTCAAAATACATTATTAGACTATAGTCACGGGCGAAGCTAGGCTGATTTATTGGGAGGGATAATACTTAACAATTAATTTTATATAGAGAATTTATATTTTATAATTTTTGCTCTTATCTAAAACTTTAAATAAAAATTACAATACATAGAAAAAAATAAGTATTTTACAATCAAAACTTAAGAAAAATACACATATATATAACATATTATTTAATATGGTATTTAAATATTTAATTAAGTAAAGAATTTATAAGAACTAATTAAATAAAAAATTAGAGGGAGCCAAATAGAAAAAGAATGAGAAATTTATGAAAAAATCTAAAATTTTTAGGGGAGCCACTGTCCCTTCCTCTTTTTGTTACATTATCGGCAATTAAAAACCTCCTCTGACCATAGTAAAAGATTATGTCAATAATGACTTAAATTAAATTTGTTATAAAAATTAAATTCGCTCGATTATATTAATTATGCTTTTTAATAAGGTGCATCGATCCAAATTTAATTTTAATGTACTACAAGTGAGAATTTTTCAATACATATGAGTTAATTATATGTTATCACAATATCTAAACTTTGATAAAATGATAAACATCTAATAAATCAGACACTTTTAGTGAAAAAAGATATGATTGAATTTTAAAAATAAATTATTGAAAGAATTATACTGAGAATACATATCAAAAGTAAATTAGTTTAATATTGATTCAATGTTATACTGTAAATATTTTTAGAAGGGTAGAGATTCATTTATTGTATGCGTAAATTTAAATTATAAACTCATAATTCTTACTGTTCAAATTATTAAAATTTAATAGTTTAAAATTATACAATTTAATGTAGAAAGAGAATAATATATTATAATTTTAAAGAAGAAAGAGAAATAATAAATCTAATAATTAATTAAGAAAGAGAGAGAATTTGATTATATAAGCTACTCCCTTTTGTTTTTAATAGTTGTCAATTTGGGTAAAACTTTTTAGTTTACAACAATTATCATTCTTATATATTAATGTAATATTTATATTAATTTTTTAATTTTATCTTTCATTTTCATTGTTTGAAAGAAATGACTACTTTTTACCACATAATAATATACCTTGAATAAAATATTAAGAAGTTATACTTTCTATCACATAATAAAATTTAATAAAGATATTTTTATAAACATATATTATAACTGTGTGTTGATTTTAGGATTTTTAATCTATATAAAAATGGCCAAACTAACAATTATTTTGAACTAGAGGAGTAAAAATTATAAAATAATAAAAAATAACATAAGAGTTAGTAAAATAAAATATAAAAATTTTAAAAAATATTAACATTTTTAAAAATCTATAAACAAACATAAATGTCTTCAGATTAAAATTGTTAAAAAATATTTATCAAAACATAAATATCATAAATTAAAAAATATTTTTTATAATTTTTGTAAAATTTAATAAAAAAGTACATTTACATGGTTATTTGTTATGTATTTCTTGTGAAAATATTGATGTAAATATTATTAAGAAAGTAATGTTTTCACCTAAAAGATTGTAATAAATATTTATAAAAATGTAAAAATATATCAATAAAAATAAGATATTTTTTCAATAAAATAAAAAATAGAAATAGCATTTAAAAGTATTTACGATTTCAATGAATAATTAAATAACGTAAACTGTTATTTTTGAAATTTTCACTGATTAGATAAAATTATCCTATTTTTATAATGCATTTAAATAATCAATAAATATTTACTTAATATTTCGCATGAAGATATACAATAAATAGATATAAAATGTAATATTTTCTGTTAAATTTTTTATAATTATTGATTAAAAATTTCAATGTCAAGATATTTATTTTTTAATTATTTGTTAAAAATGTAATATTTTATATTTATTTTTTAATTATTTATTAAAAACATAATATTTTTCTAGAAATTTTCAATTTTTATTTAACTAATTCTTCTATCATATTTTCATTGTTTTATAATTTTAACTTATATAATCAAATTGAATTTATTGTCTCCTTTTCTTACTAAAAAAAAGTCTAATTCTTTCTCTTTCTTAATTAATTATTAAATTTATTATTTTTTTCTCTTCATTAAAATGATCTAATATTATTTTTTATTAAATTATATTATTTTGAACTATTAAATTTTAATAATTTGAACAGTGAGATTAAAAGCAAATCTTTAAACTTGTATCTAGAGTAAAGGATCTCCACATTTTTTACAATATCATTAAATAAGATTGACTACAATTAAAGCTACCGAAAAATAAAGTCTTCAATAGTTCTATTGATGTCGCCGATAATTTTAAATAAATTTTGTTTTATCAATATTAATGTTAACAGCGGTGCCGAATTTTGTTTTTATCTATGAAGCACAAATACATATATGAAATATAGATACTGTATGAACCGAATATTGAAATATGATAATATTTAAAAAGTTATAAAATATGACACATTTACAATATAATATATAAAATTATTATGAAATAATATAAAAATATAAATTTTAAATTAAAAGAGGGGAATAACAATTCTAATATTAATATTAATTTTTGTAAATATAATAAAATCTATTTATTTGTTCAATTATTATAATAATTTTCATTTACATAATTATGAAAAATTAAAAATAAATAAAAATTTGTAAAAGATAATAAAAAATGTGTAGAAATATATATAAAATATTTGATGACACAATATCTATCTAATACGAAGAAGACAACTATTTTACGGTATATTTGCTTTTTAGGTTTTCGCGTAACCCAAATAAATTTAGGCCACTGGACTCTTGAGGGGCTTAAAAAAATATCGGTGTAGGTATCTTTTTTCATGTTAATACTTATTTTTCTTTTTCACTTTCCATTATATTATTATTGATTGTTGTGGACAACTGTTTAACGGGGTAAGCCAAGATGGAATAGGGAGCGGAAGGACACCCCCCCAACCCCAAAAAACAACAAAAACCCAAAAAAGCTTAATTAATTTCTTTTTTTTTTTTAAATATATTAATATATTACCTTTATATAAAATAAAATAAATAAAAATATATATAATTCACATATCTAGAATATGTTCTATATTGATAATAAATATATGTGAATTATATTTTATTAATTATGCATACTTTATATGATATTTTATTTTATGTTATATACGTTTTTTTTTTTTTTTTGTAAATTTGGGACTCCTTCTTGGAGTGACATAATGCCAAATAAATAAGAAAAATAATGTTATATAAAACAAAGGCAAAAATCGACCTTGAAAGCTGCGGTTTATTAGAAGATAATATAATATGTGGAGTGTTGCTTAATTGTGTACCTCGCTGGATGTTTAAAACATAATTATATAATTTTTTAATCCAAAATATTAATATTTAGAATTTATTAGACATAAATTAATTTTATTTAAATTAAATCAGCCTATTAAAAAAATAAAATTTCTAAGTAATTTTTTTTAAAAAAATTCAAATTTAAGACTTTATTTTTTTATGTAGTAAGAAACTGAGAATTATACCGTTGCAGTTCTAATTTTTCCTTCATCTTATTAGGACTAACTTAAAACTAGAAAAAGAAATGGTCTCTGTCACCTATAAAAAGATGCATTAAGGTGGTAATTTCAACCTTTTATGATAAAAATTTGAGTCCAAATCGTGCAACAATATTAGTGTTATGTTTAAATAGACAAAAGTTATAAAACCTTTTTTTTTTTCAAAAATCCTAGTAGCAATCATGTAACAATTCAATATATAAACTTTTTTTTTTTTATAGGATTTTTCTTTTCTCATGTAAATCATCATCTAACTTATGCGAGAAGTTCACCAATGTCATCTATTATGTAGGCCATAATTAGGACTGTAAAGTCTGCAACAAATCTAAGCCTCCTTTCAGCGTTCTGCCTAACGCATAGCAGTGGCTTTCTGGATGCAATTATGACTCAACAACTCCAGGGATATTGCCCTCTCGAACGTAATGGAAAACAAATTTGCATTTGCATTTGCATTTGTGGACCAGTATGGTTTGAGCAAGAAGAGGACGTTCCAGGAACCCAAAAAAAAAAAAAAAAAAATTGTACATGCTCTGTGCCCACGTCATATGAATTTATTTAGATTATAGTAGTGAATAAAATAAAATAAGATACAATAAAATTAATTTTTTATATTATTGTTAAATATTAAAAAATGAAAAGTATTCCTTTGCTTAAAAAAGTAATAAAAGGGATAAAGTAAAAAAAATAATAATGCATTATTGTTTTTATTGCATCATATGCTTTTTAATTTTAGAAAATGAAATACTAAATAAAAGTAAATAAGATAAAATTTATCAAAGACAATTTTATTATATTATTCTAAAAATTTTATATAATAAAATTATATATAAATAATTTTTTATTTACCGATGTAAACAAATACTGATTATTGAATTGTTTCACAGTAGTTAGTAGTTACCTCTCCTGACTCCTATCATGCCATCAAATGGCCCTAACTCTACGTGTCACATCATTACCATATTTATCCCATCAAAGTACCGTCCGTTTTCCACCCCAAAGCTACTTTACTTTTTGTTTCGTACTGTTCCTGGTTGATGCACTTAGTAGCAGAACTTGTTCTGAAGCATTGTAAATTAGGTGGGCCCCCCTTGCCTGTTTAAATCCTATACATGCTCCTCAAGTTCCTAATTTTCTTCGTCTACATATTTTTGGATTATATTTTTACAGTGTGTTTGTCTTTAAGATAAAAATAAAAATATTTACTTTTAAATTAATAAAATATATTGTGTACAGAATTTTCTAAATATTTTATGAATCCTTTTTTTTTTAAAACTTTAAGAATCAATTAATTTCTCATATTTATATTTTTAGTTGATAAAAGGAAACTGAATTTCCACATGTTTTCTTTAATTTTTTTCCCTTTTTTACGTATTTATATTTTTAGTTTTTTAACATACCATTGCCTATAACATTTAAGTCATTTTATCATCAAATAATTTTAAAATGTAATTTCCATCTCATTTACATAAAATTATATTAGGAAATACTTATAGGTTTTCCCCCTTAACAATTATCAATTTAAGTTATTTTTCCAACTACAAGATTTGTATTATAATTACAAAAGAAAATTGTACAAAAATGATTATCCACATTTTTTTAAAAAAATTAATAGTTTGCATCCAAAAAAAAAATTAATAGTTAAACAAAATCCTCCCTAATTGTAATATCTTGATAGTAGTTACTTGAGCAATAGTTTTCAATACAATTAACCTCTCTCGTAATTATTGATGTAAATATCAAACTTGATTAAAAGAATTCAATCAGCATTTTGTTTTATTTTATTTTTTCACAGTTAGCATTTTCTAAGAAATAGCATTACTCTTCCAGGTGGATCTACAAGGTAATTCGATACAGTTTAATTTGATAAAGTTAAATTACCTTTTTTGTTTGTCACACGCACGCACCCCTTAGGGGGTTGGGGCAAGCGGACTCTGACAGCAGAGTGAGTCAAACTCGTGGCCCTGATGTGGCTACACTCAAGGGGCAATAGGTAATTTCGTCTGTGCCAATGCCTCGGCCACATCGCGGGTTATATTTAAACGGGTGAGATTAAAATATAAACATGGGTCATGACTTATTATATGTATAAGCCTATAATTTTAAGAACTTGGGCCAAACGTGTTTGACCAAGAAGCTAACAAAATAGACTATTAACCCGCCGCATTTTTTAATTTTTGTCTCCAACAAGCTTCTAATTTGGAATATTCTTGTATCTCCTCGAGGAAGAATTTTTTTTATTTTAGGGACCATCAAATTAATTATGAGGATTATAAAAGTGTCAATACAAATGAAAATGAATGGTGGTAATGCTTTTTGCAAAAAGAATTTCCATCCTCAAGGGAGAGGAGCGAACTTTTCTCAAAGCAATAATATACCCGGATTTACTCAAATATACTATGAAGGTGTATGACCAAAATATATATATATGAAACTAATTGAATATGCAGAGGCTGAGCCTGAGGTAGTTGTAAAAGTACTCAAATGAATACTACAATGCTTACTGACTTCCTGCCATTGGTGTGAGAGGGATATGACAAGCAATCTTTTAATCACATGAAACTGCAGCAGTAAAAATTTTGTCGTAAAGCTCTTGTTTTGACCATATGCCAATATTTTGCCATTTGCATATGGAAGAATATCTTCATCGTAATTATTTTTTCTGCTGGAAGAATCTCTGCATTTTTATTTTTCAATGATCATATTTTACCTCATAACATACCCTGCCTGTCACGGACTCACACATCAAATTAGAAACAAACATTGGCGATGCACAGAAAACAACTAAGGTAGTACTCGGTTCTCGCTATTTCATTATTACAATCTTTTAAACGAGATATTTCTTCTTTTTTTTTTTTTCTGGATTCTGTAAACGAGATATTTCAACTCATTCATTATTATTAGAGACATTTACTATTTGAAATACTGCAAGACATTCAACAGCCACACCTTTTTTGAATTTTATTTTATCAAAGACAGTAAAATTAAGAATTATTTATGGGGTATATTTTTGAGGAGAGGGGATGGGAGTTGAACATAGGACATCTCAAGCTCAAATGAGATATACAGGAGATAACCACTAAACTGTGGACTTAATTATTTTTGGAAATTTGTATGAAGCTAAACATTTTTGTGAATTGATTAATTAAAGCACTCTTATTTCCCTGATTTTCATTTTTATTTGTTTTATACATGGGAAAAAAAAAGAACAGACAGAGAATAGGAAACCTTAGTGGCAGGAATCAACTTAAGATGAGATTCTAATTATGAGTTGATCTATATTCTCTCGAATTAATGCTACTAATATCCTCAACGCAAAGCCAAATAAGGAGTGAAACAATAGAATAACGAGAAATGGCAGCCTCATTAGGCCACAGAAGAAAAGCCAAGAAAGATCGCGTTGGAACGCAGCAGCCAACTATACGTCTCACACCGTCCAAATCAGACTACAATGGAATAGCACTACAGCTACCGATATTACAGGCCCACTTGTCAAATGAAGGGGACTAGGGCAGACTCAAAATCACCCGGTAAATGTCGTTGTTCCAAACAAAAATCTCAGAACATAGTTTACTTTTCATTTCATATGGGATATATCAACATATTTTTTATGGCTTATACGATAAATGCATCTTTCTGCAAGCTTTTCATCAATCAAGAATAAATTCCATTTTAGGCAAGTACCCTCAACAATGATATAATGCATTTTAAAAAATTAATTAACCCCAAATTGCTGAATCATAGTGAATTTTGTTGCAAAAAATTTGGGTTTATATTAAACTTGATCGTGACAATATATTCATAAATTTAATTATATAATACACGTTATTTATAATTATAGATTACCTCAATTCCGTCCTTCTTCGCAAGAGAGTGCTCTCTCCCGGGGCTAACCCATGACCTCCTTCTCCTTGTTCCAATCCGACTTCCATTCCAAATATATATATGTTTTCGTGTCTAAAATTCATTATATAGCAGCAACTACATTAGTATGCCAAATATCTGCCATTGCTGAAAAATAATCGTTTCCACACTATCAGGTGTTTTATATTCTTTTTGACAAAAAGAAGGCGTGTAGTATTTGACTACCAGACACCCCAAACCAGGCTTAAAACATTTGCCGAATGGTGTGCAAAATTATAAGGGCATTCCCAAGGCAATGCAAGCATTACCCTTTTAAGGGAGTGTTTAACATGCTGTATTAAATATGATAGGATAAAGTAATACAATACGTTATGATCTTATCTATTATTTGATGCTGTCAATATATTGTATAAACTTATCTATTAAATCTCTCTTACACATTCTAATAATGGATAACCTAATTAATTTTTAATGTACAAGAATTTTTTTATTTTTTTATTTTTAATATATTTTATTAAAAAATTAATTATTAAATAAATAATAAAAAATAAAAATATATAAATAAAAATAATTATAAAATAATTATTTAAACTAAAATAAAAATATAAGAATAAAATTTTATTATTAAAATATATAAATAATAATATTTAACATAAATTTAATTATATATAATAAAAAACTCAACTAAATATAAAAATATAATACTAAACCTCCTCAAATTTTGATATATAAAAATTCTATTTTTATTTTACTCTCTTTCTCTCTCTCTCTCATTTTTCATATTTCTAAAAAAATATTAAAAAAATAAATAAATAATTTTTAATATAAAATTATTTTTATATATAATTAAAAAATAATTATAATAATTATAATAATTATTTAAAAATTACATTTATTATAATCTCTTCTTCTAATTATATTTTATATAATACAATATCTTATACTATGACATATCAAATACTATATAATATTAAATTTTTATCAAATCTTATACAATTAAACTTTATCCTATCAAACCTTATTCTATTATACATACCAGATAGGCCCAAAGGGACAATGGCATCGATCCAAGGTATTGTCGCCGACCAAGGTGATCTACATTCTCTTATGGTACATAAGCAACAGCCTCGAAAACATAAGGTTTGGTAAAACAGAATCCAACAAATGACATCTTTAATAAATTTCAAATTTTGTAGTAAACGGGAAAATTGAAGGTGGATCCAGTATTGGATTACATGTAATAGCTCAAGTTGGCATAGTAATCATAACTCTCGTACTATCAAGATACTGGAGCATATTCTTGGATAGCTGATGACAATTTATTTCGATCTTCTTCTGTTTTCACCCGGATCAAGAACGTACGTGCAACAACACTGTCACTATTTCCACCACTTCCATCAGCATTGCCCTACAAAATTCTCAAGATTCAAATGCGAATACTGTTGGCTATTCAATCATACAAAGTACAGTGAAACTGCTCAGAGGAATAACAGACGGTGAAGAATCTAAATGACGGAAAGCTATTCAAACAACAATCATCTGGGCAACTAGGTATCGCTTTTGGACAGACCAAGGAAGGATACTGATATTAGGAATATGATATTTAAATATGTTTTTTCTATTGTCTTTCTCTTAAAAAATAAATTTGTAAAAAATAAAAAAAATAAAAAAATAAAAACACTAAACTCGAAGAAGCTAAAAATATTAACTTACGAAAAAAAATGGCTACTTTCAGCTTCTTCTGAAAATATTTATCTGTACAGTGTTTTTTCAATGTTCGGCTATATTAAACTTCTTTTCAGTATCTCAAGCAAGTAAGCCTCTAGTTATTTAGCTAAATGTGCAATTATTCAGCATTTGTGCCTTACCGATGTATGGAATATTGCGACAATAGAGTTCTTCTGCAGATTTGTCTTGATTCCTGGATACAACAAGGCATTGAGAAGAATTTTTCCTACCTGCCATCAGTGAAGGTATCAGAAACTGAAATAATAAGTGAAGTTCTCAATGAAACAACTGGAAATTACTTTTTGGTCAATTCTCTTAAAAGATACTAGTATATAGGTGCGAAGAGAAATTATGAAAAGAACAAACGTCATTTCGAACAATGATTGTAGGTTTGGACTCCTTGGCAGCCTTGCTGACACCCTCTTTGCATTTAATAGACAGTTGACCCATTCCTTTTTCTTTCCATGCATCCTTATCTGCTGGATCACTTGACTGGATCCAAGAGACATTAAATCATTGGGTGGACATCACAAGATCAAGTTGAATTGAAACAAGAGCAGACAAAATAAATGCTGCCTGAAAACTATAATGACATATGGCAGCATAAATTTACACTGGAACATTGCATCATATGAAAAAATACCTTTACATATAGTTTGCACTTCACTTCATGCACAACTACTACACCTTTCTCTTCTGACTTCTTGACTGATGGACTGCTAGGCTGCTCCAAGTCATTTTCTGAGACCAAATCAAGAATATTTTAATTTCCATCCCTAATTTCTTTCTCAGAAAAAAGTTATTATTTATAAATGCCATGAACATTATTAAATGTGACCAATGGTGCCCTCAAGGACAAGAATTTGGCATTTCTATAAACAAGGCAAGCAAGAATATTGATGGCTTCTATGACGTTGATCAATAGTATAAGGTCGCAACTAAAATTACAACATTATATAAGTAATGAGTTTCAAAAGTAGAACAAGTAAACGGGTGGTGATGAAAAGATAAGAAATTGAAGTGCTCAGTTGATAGTAATAAATTATAGAACCCTCAGGATTCATTATCCATTTTCTGCTCAATATTTGTGTATCTCTCGTTTTTCCTGTTTTAATAGAAGTTTTTCTTTTCACTATTTAAAGAAAACAAATTCCATTTTTATCTAACAAAACCTGCAGAAGTAATTAAATTATTTCCAGTATAGGGTTTCTTTTATTAAAAGCATTGCACATATAGAGGAGGAAAGGTAAATACACATTAGTACAGAAGCATGGTATACAGTTATCAAAACCATCTACCACCAAGAAAAGGAAGTAACCTTCATTTATAACCATTTAAACATGAACAACAATGACACTGTGATACTTGCTCCAAGAAACCTCCAGCATCAGAAAAGGTCACAATTGGCAAATCAAAAATGCAGTACAAAGATGGATAAGATAATGTGTATACGCAATGAAGTAATTGTTGAAAAGATTATAATGAAAACTAATGGGAAGGGTGAAAGAAAGAAGCATCAAGTCCTCACCATCATCTACATCATCTGAAGCATCATTGTTATTAGAGGGAGCTGAACTTTGATTTCCTAAAAACAAAGACAAAATTTTAGCAGCCAATTACAGAACGGTGACATTACTTTCAGCCTAATTTCAAGGTATAGCTTCAAACTGGAAAAAATAAACATCAGGAAAGATAAGCATGTGACTTTAACTTTGCTAAACTTCATTGCTGTTTGTCGAAAGTTTTCATTTTAAAAATTGACATGCAAGTGCAATATGAAGTTCCAGTCATGATAGTAGCATCTGTAAAGGGGATAGATAACTAGCTTTGTTTCAAAAATGGAGGACATTACAACATCAGAATATTCTATGCAAAACTCCAATTTACTGTGAGATTCCTAAGCCAGTATAACATATGTTTCATGGCCCCTCTAGTATCTAACATGGTTATCTGTCATCTAAACTTCACAAAAAAATTTATCCAGCATATGATAATTTTCTGCTTTTCATTTTACAGGAGTAAGATTCATGGACTTAGATTTCCATTTGAAAGTGGCATGCATTCAAGCACTAAATGCAACCAGTTTCACGTACCACCAATGTGACCCCAATCTAGAGTAACTTTAAGCAAGAAGAAAACATATAGGGTATATGTTTAGAAAGTGAGAAGAGACCTACCAAATGTAAAAAGACTTTGACTGTTTGAAAATATTCCAGGGCTCCATGAACTAGCAAGATTTGTAGCAGAACTAGCAAAATTTGTAGCAGTACTAGCAGTAGTAGACCCAGTTTTTTCTCCAAAAGTTTTATTTTCGTTGTTTGTCACTTCAGGTGAGAATTTTTTCCCAGCAAAAGAAGCATCAGCATCAGCAGGCAAATTTTCTTCCTTGTTGGCATTTGCTTTGATCCAGTTTACAACATCACTAAATTTTTCCTGAAACAATACAAGGATTTTTCAACTCTGCATATGC
This sequence comes from Pterocarpus macrocarpus, assembly GCA_031439585.1. Lineage (NCBI taxonomy): Eukaryota > Viridiplantae > Streptophyta > Magnoliopsida > Fabales > Fabaceae > Pterocarpus > Pterocarpus macrocarpus. The sequence continues at coordinate 72,812,392 of CM062520.1, read as the reverse complement.
GTGACTTACACCATTGTTTACTGTGCTTAAGCAGCAATATGATTCTTAAGGGGGAATAAATGGACCCAGATGCCAACACTAGCTCAAAGCATTCAAGGTGCAAGAAGCCAAGCACAAGCAGTGAGAAGCAAGTATACTCTAGTATAGCCTAAGCTGCTATGAGCTATCCCACCAACGAACTGAGGAGAAGGCAAATAAAGTAACTGTTTATATTATAGGCTGCCTAAAACATGAATCATTTATATTTGTCCTCACTGACAATAAACAGACTCCCTCTTGGTAGAACATACAGAGATGGTATTATTAAAAGTTTATAACCATGGATGGCTACTTACCAACTAGAACCTGCGTGGTTTCACATATGAAAGTTACTGTGCCTATTTATTTAATTGCAACATTCACACAAGCAACAATACTCTAGATATCAGACCAGATTCTGCTAAAATGGTTGCATCAATAACATATTACTTGGGTAAAGATAGTACAATAGAGTATATTAGAAATATAAATGATATATGACATTAGAACATTAAACCATGTGAAGAATTACCATAATGCCTGAAGCATGATCTAAGTAATCTCTGACACCATCTTCCCAAAGCTCATCAGGATGATTCTGTAATTGTGCTTGAACCCAGCTGTTAAAAGGAAGAGATGCAGCAGAACAATGAGAATGGTTATACATAATCCTTCAATCCAGACTTTTACATCAAGGCATGATGATGTATATATGACAACCACTAACCAAATCAGGCATACACAAAGTATGCAAAATCCATCAATCCAGACTTTTTCTCATTTACAAAAAACATATATAAAGAAAAAAGAAAATTTGAAATTTGGAAATAAGTAAAAGCAAATTTGTTGACATAAAATAAAAAGACGGACCTTGCGAACTGGGTGTTTAAGGCTCTCACATGCTGCTGGGATGACTCAGCACGTTTCATATCTAATGATGGTGGCACTGCTATTGGTTGCTGGGACGGTTCAGCTCTATGAACATCAAAGAGAGATCCTTCCATTATTCTTTTTTGCCGGAACTGCATCATGGTGAAAATGGAGGTATATTAAGCTTCCACATAAAGATAATGGAGAGACTACTGAACACAAGGGTTTTAACACTCGAGTGGTTCAGCCATTGGAAGTTATTTCAGCTTTTAATATTGACATAATACTCTTTAATTTATTTCCCAAAACTTCGTCTACCACATGTAAATCGCTCAACCTTATACAGTTATACACTCGAGTGTATCTTAGCAAGTTCCTGAAGATAAAAATTACAAAGCATAAAAGAAAATATAGCATACGTATACTTATCTGTGGCACCCATTAAGAGCCAAAGCCACTACAGGTGATTCATTTATTGCTAACAAGCCAGAACATTATTCTTTCTCATCAAAATCAGTCAAAAACTTTTAAAAATATCAATATAGAATGAATGTCAAATCTCATCCTCTAACATTGCAAAATCTTGCTTGCCCTCTAAACTCAACCTACAGAATTCGCATTCGGTGGGGATTTAAGGTGAAGTAACATGTATCACTCAGCAAAAGTCATATAGCAATTAGAGTCCAAAAGGTTGGGACCCTTTCAACATCGAAAGCAAGATAAGCAGAAAACTGAAATAAACCCAAGAAGAAAAGCGCAACATAGAAAACAGTTTCGTTTGCAGATGTCTACAATTCGCCACTTCCAATTCAAATCGCTATTGATGTTCAATCTACTGCCAACAATTACTGAATTACATGCAACAATAAACTTTTATAATGCTATCTGCGATAATCTTGAGGACCCTTTTTGCGGATACTCAATGCTAGATAAATTCACAAAGTAAAAATAAATAAATAAATAAAATCTAATTCACATAGTTGAAAACTAGCTGGAAAACTATATCCTGCAAAAAGAAAAAAATGTTGGACGCAAACTACAAAAATAAAAGCGAATCAAGTTGTAATTGAGCTGAAGCTCCAAAACGACAAAGGCAATAGTGTTAACAGAGACACTTACCACCGTTTCGTTTGTATCGGTCTGGTTGGGTTCCGACACAGCCAAACGCTTCGAACCTTTCATTTTTGGCACAGTTCGAAGAGAAGGGAAATAGGGTTTATGGCAATTACTGGTTACGCAGAGTGACTAATTGATAATTTAATTTGAACTGAGGGAGACAGTGAAACTGGAAAGCGTCCTTTTAGAAGAAGAAGAAAAAAATATGGGGCATTTTCAGAAAATTATAATTTATAATGCAAAAATACAAAAAATCCGAAATGTTTTATTTATTTATTTATTCCTTCTCAAAATTGAATGTGGCATTTGGATCCGTTGGATCAGGTGGGGAACTCAATTTCAAGTGGCACCGTTTGATGGTGTCACGATTAGGGTTTACATTTGCACCGGAAAGTTCACATGGTGCACGTGCTGTTCCCTCTTGTGATTGTGTGTCGGCGCTGACGAGGCCCACATGTTATCGGCCCAGTGGGTTATTATGTCACCGATCTCGTCGATTGCAATGACCCAATTTGAGGATTTCAAAAAGCAAGTCCAACTGTCCAACCCCTTACAACTAAGCTCAGCCATTCAAATTCCTATTACATTACTCTGACTACGACAAAAGAGTGTGAAAAGAAAAATGAGACATGACCCAAAAAAAAAAAAAAAAAAAAATGACATGACAGTGAAAGTAAAAACATTCAACGGAAATCATTGTCAGGGGATTAAAATATGGGAAGATTTTATTTTGATTAAAGGTATCATTTAGTCTCTAAATTTATAGACATATTTTATTTTAATCTTTAAAATTAAAAAAATTAACTATTAATTTTTTAAGTTATAAATGTGTATTACTTTAATCTCAAATAATTTTTTTTCTAATGTTTAAGGTGATATACAATTTGTAATTTTAAAAATTAAATAATTAATTTCTTAATTTTATAGATTAAAAATAAAACGCCCGAAGTGAATCTTTACTCGTTTTAATTTCGTTGTTCTTTTTCGTCCTTTTCAGATATTATTTTCCTCCGGCCAACTTGCCACTTCACAACGCATAAAATGAATTAAATGAGATAAGGTGAAGAAATTGGATGTGCCTACGATTAATTTTAAACGTGGGCGGCTTCACCGTGACCCCATTTAGCACCACTGCCATTGGTTTAATACTAAGTCCTCAGAAACTGCATGGCTAAGCAATACATGCATATTTAGGGAGGAAAGATATAGAAATAAAAACCAAATTTTCCTTTCAACACAGTTCCAAATTTCTCTGCCCCCTGTATCCCATGGACAGGGAGAAGAGACGAATAAAATAAAATAAAAAAATGCACACACAAACACACAGAAATGCGCGCGCGCACACACGAACAGTGCAGCTTCTAGCATGCAGTGAGGTCAAGCCAGAGCTCGTTGACCAAACTAGTGAAGAACTCAACTTCCAGCTCCATTGCCAGGCATTGTATTTCTTCATCAGAATTTCTCCAACTCCCACACTTGTTCATCTCCTTAATGTATAACTCCCTTCCTTCCAATACTTCCCAACTCAAATACTGCTCCTGAGGTTTCCCGCGTATCCAATCCTCTGCTACCTTGCAAAGGTGGCGCTTCATTAACGAAATTTCTATATCATTATTTTCCCAAATACTCTGCTTGAAGAAATCAAACAACATGTTCTCTGCCTCAATTCTCATACAGTTAGATGGAATTGACCTTTTAACATGGTTAAGAAGGTCGCGCGCTTTCTCTTCCACGTTGTCACTAAGCATGCTACTGTACCCGTTTTGGGCACATACATTTGACACTAATAATGAACAAGGTTTTACGTGAAGGTTGTATATTGGTTTATCTCCCTGCATTTCTGACCATGAGATCCTTTTCTCTAAGGCAACCGGCTTCAGATAAGCCACGCGATTACGACGTCTACTCTTCTGCATGTGCTTGTGTTTGGCTCCTGCAATTAGATTATATACTTTCATTTGTCAGATATAATAAAATATATTTTGTACCAGTGAGTGAGAGATAGAGGTAAGGAGAGGGGATTGACCTTCCAAGCTGGAACGTGTTGAAGAGTTGAAAGGGGACGTAATCTCTTCATCATCATCAAATAATGGGCAATCTAATACCGATACCGGACTGAATTGTTCCCTCTCCTCACTGGGCCAATCCTGTCCACCAGCGTCAATTTTCAAACGCATAAATTTTCCTTGACAAAACTAAAATCAAGGGCGGGGAGGGACTGTCAATTCTATTCTTACGGGGAAGCAAAATGCCTTCAGTGCAAATCACCTTGATATCGAGACATAATTAATTTTTTGATAAAAATCCTAGTTCTAGGCTTGCAATTGTTTCCGGTAAAAATGAGATAGTGAAAAATAAAACGTTGAAAATTTTGCTCCACACAAGAAAATAAATAAATAAATACTGTGCTTGCACGTGCACCATATTATTTTTCATATTTCATCCTCTATTATAGTATTGATGATGAGTAATTCTTCTATACACCATAGAGAAAAAATTTTCTCCCTCCACTCTTGATTTTTACCACAAATTCGTTGAAAGAAGTATAAAAAATGGGTCTTATCTTTATTTGTGTATGGCCATAACTCATTGTGAAGGAAAAATCACTCTTCCTCCTTAAGTATATTAAAATTTTCCATTGACAAGAACCCTCTAAAATTTAAAAAAAAAAAAGAAAAAAACTCCATTCGATACAATATACCTATTAGTTTAACCAAAGTGGTATATTGAACTCTCGCAAGACAAAACACATAATATCCGTCAAGATTTGTAACATTGAATTCTAAGTGTGTGCTAGTGCAACGATTAATCGCGCTGGAATTTAGTTAAACCATAACCGATTCACCATTAATCATGAATCAGTATGAATAAGAAGGCCCTTGGCGCCCCCGACACACATATGTATTAGGTGAAAAGCATCTTTCTCAAACTACACCCACACCCACCCATCGTCTCTGAAGTCTGTCCCTTATCAATGACCAACCAAAGTAGCTAGTCCTCCCCTTCGCAGCTAGGCATAAGCTGCATTTGGTTTAGATTTAAAAAAAAAAAAAAAAAAAATTTAATACTTAAATTTTAAGTGCATTTATTTGTAATTTTTTTGGATAAAAAATAATTTTTTTATTAAAAAAATTAATTTTCATATATTTAGATAATTTTTTAAAAATAATTAAATTTTAAAAAAATTAATTTAATTATATATAAAATTTATATTTTAAAATCACTTTTTTCAAAATTTAAAATAAACATACCTTATATATATAATAGAAAAAATTGAAATTTAATTTTTTTTTTAAAAATTACACTTTTCAATTTCTTCAAAAAAATTAAAAATTAATTTTTTCCAAAAAAAACACAAACAAACACACATATACACACATATAGTATATCCAGCTAGGTTCAGCGGTTCAGCAGCGTGGATGGCGCAGACTGGAACAAACAACGCGTACACTGACCTAGGAAGCTGGAAGTCCCACAGTAATTAATTCTATGGTCCCCAGCCACACCTGCAAGTCATGCAATCTCGTGTCCACCTGGGACCGTGACGTGCATGTTTCTCTAACTCAGTATTCCAATCCCAAATTCCCCAACCAACAACTCCTCCTCCTAACTAGCTAACCCAACCCTTTTTTCTTATTACCTCGTTATTTGATTTTTGTGTTTTTCTATTATCCCCGTATCGGATCTCACTAATTCACGTTTGGCACAGAATCCGAATTTTTCACATAAAAAAAGATGAAAAGAAACAAAAAGAAAGCATTGGATGATTCAATTTTTAAATATACTAAACTCACCCTTGTGGAATTGGTTACGGAGCAGGTGTTAGTTGTTGTAGTTACAACTGATCCCTCTATGTCGGTGGAATCCTCAGCGGCTGTTAAGGAAGGACAAGTTAAACTGGTCTCTACCCAACTGTTACTGTCACTGGCATAAGCCGAGGAGAAAGTAGTGGTTGGAAACGTGGAGGGATTATCTGATGCTCTTCTCCAAAAGCTCCTGCTCAGCAGCCTCCGAGAGAAGCTTTTAGAAACAAAACCGCCACTGCCACCGCCACCTTTCTCGGCTTTACGCCTTCGGGTTTGGGACAAGGAGGGAGAAGATCTTTGTGGAGCTGGAATCTGCAGTGACTTCATGACATTGAGCACTGCTTCTGAAGCTTTCTGCAAAGCCGATTTCGTAGTAGAACAAGAGCAAGGGTGCAGGCAGCATTGTCGGCGTGGAAGTGATTTGAAACCGCTCGATGAACAAGAACTCAGGTCATCCCTGAGATAATCCTTAAGCAATAGAATCCAGAAGCAGAAGCCATTTTCGCTTCAGGATATAAGTTTCGAGAATGTGCGTCCAAGAATAAGGGTAGGGAGACTATTACTAGCTAGCGTGTAGGAGTGGGTTGCGAATTAATCAAATCTGAGGGAGTGAAGAAAAGCCTGTGGTTCTGCAGTTATAGGTTTGAAGTTTGATATCAGAGAGAGGCAGAGAAAAAGCAGTTAATAATAACTACAGCTATATGCAATGGACGCAAAATGTGTGGGTTAAAATGGAAGAAACAAAAGGGAAACCATAAATTGGTGTTCTGAATGATCAGGTGCGCGGAGGCCTTTTTGCTGAAAAAAGTTAGCCTTAGCCAGGTGCGTCTTAGCTTCATTGTTGTGTGTAGTACATATACAGCAGGAGGCAGTAATGCCCTTCTCCCTCCTGGAGCAAATAAAGCCACACACGTGCGTGATGCACACCTGTGAGGGACTGACAACTAGCAATAGCAACAGTCTGTGCAAGCGTGTAATGGAGACTATTTCGGATATGTTTGGTTTAATATTACACGTATTATTTTTAAAAGAATTATTTTGTGTTTGACTAAAATAAGTTAAAAATAAGTTTAAAAGAATTATTTTAATCGAATAAGATAAAGTAAAATTATTTTTTATTATTGACGTGAGAATAATAGTAAAATATTTTTTTAAAAAGCCTTTTTTTTAGAATAAAAAGTTATGTTTTGAAAATCGGATCAAATCTGCTAGTCTGACCGATTGAACTAAGAACCAGCTAAGTATCCGGTCCGATTATATCTAAGAAACTATCATGTCAAAAAATCAGCATTAAATTGGCTAAACTAGCCAAGAACTAGTAAATTGGTAAAATCGGACTGATAAAATCGGACTGATTTTACCAATTGGCCGATTTTTTTTTAAATAATAGTAAAAAAATATTTTTTGATTATTAATGATAAAGTTAACTATTTCATTACAATAAAAAATGTTCAAAAATATATTTTGATTGGGCAAATCAAATATTACTATATCTTTTATCATTTATCTCTTACTCTTTAAAAAAGAGCCTAGAGGTGATAAATATAAAATAATATATATATATATATATATATATATATATATATATATATATATATATATATATATATATATATATATATATAGAGGTCTCAAGAGTAAAAAATTTTTACTCTAAGTAATGTGAAACTTCTTAAATGTTTTATAGTAACTTTAAGAAAAAAAATTCAAAATTTAAGTAATATAGAGCTTAATACTTTACTTGTATTGATTATGTTAATATGACTAAATACAGTTTGATTACTAAAACTATTTTTATCATATTAAAATTTTTTAATTATTTTTATTTATTTTACAACATGTGCTTAATCATATATATATATATTATTACATCCCGATTGAATTAATAAGCCTTTAAACTAGTATCTTGTCCGATTCAATACTTAGTTCGATTTTTAGAACACCAAAAAGGTCTTCTGAAGTTACAAAAATAAATTTAAAAAAAATGTCTTTATACACTCAAATACAATAGTTACTATATATTTTTATTTTCATGTAATAAAGGCCTCTTGGCCCCCAAACTATAAACCAAACAAACCCTTCTTTGGATTTAATTTTGGTTTAGTATATATACACATTTAATTATGTATTGTTATATCCTAAAGGTGTTTGACTCTTTCAATGAATGTTTCAAAACTCATATATGTTATATTATATGATTAGTTCTCATAGTAAAATATTATACACTAACAACATATCAAAATTATTACTTCTTAACCCATATGGACTAAACTATTTCACTAAACCCATAGCTCACCCCAATAACTCGAGGGATCAAAATCATTGACAAAGTCCTAGATCAAGGATATCTTAGCAAAAAAATATGGGTTCGCACCTAATAGCACTTGACTGCTATTTGAATGAGAAAATCAAATCTCAATAGCTCCCAAGGTAGTGGGGACTTGGCTTTCAATTTTAAATATAGACCTCCTCTCGTAGTGAAGGTAAGTAATTTGTTTATTTCACTTGCGTCCAAGTGGAACTTGTTTTGACTTATGAGTCGAAGTTCTTTGCAGGTTTCCACTAGAGTTGTAAGGAGCTAAAACTAGTGATGAACTCCCTGATAACAAGGAAACAAGTTAGAACACCATACTATATAAATATCGATAATATAAACATGATATATTAATATAAATTTAGGTGGTATGAAATTATCTTAATATATGTTTATATATACTAAGACAAAAAAAAAGTGTATATTTATGTGAAAAATGTGACTTATAGAATGTTGAACTCGTGTATAATTTATGTACACAAACAGAGGAAGAGAAAAGAATTATTACTTAGTTGGTTTAAATAGTTCGACACTAATTTCATTTAAAGAAGGTTTGAATTTCAAGTTTTATAAATAGAAAAAATTAATATTGTGAGAGCTTTTACTAATACAATATAAGCCAACTCGACTAAAATTAAATTAGTTATATTTTAATAAACTCAATTTTTATTTTTATGATAGGCCAACTTGACTCAAATTAGAGAGAATAATACAAAGAGAATTGAATAGATTGCGGGAAGTGTCAAGTGTAATACTAACGAGAGACAAAAGGAGGTTTGAAGGTCAAGACTTAAGATTTCAAATCTTAATAGAGTCCCATTATTTGGCCAACTCGCCACATCGACATTCATGAACACCCAAAGAGGGGAGAAGGAAAAAAAATGAAAAAGAAAAAAGAAAAAGGTAACAAAATAGGTGGAAGAGAAAAATAAAAAAGATGGTTAAAGAGTATCTATAAATTTGAATATATAAATTCCTTCTCTCTTCTATATATGTCCTAGAAAGGGAGGAGAGGAGAGAGAAAAGCAACAAGAGAGAGAGAAGAGAGGAAAGAGAAAAAAAGGGAAGAATGTGAGCCAAAAAAAACCATATTTTTATAATTTTACCAAAAAATCATATTTTTTAAATTTTTCACAAAAATATCATATAAAAAATGATTAATCCAACCAAAAATTATAAAATTTTTAAAAAATTCATATAATTTCATAGGTTCTCATCCAATTTTATAAGCTTGAATATAAAAATTTATTTGATCTGATAAAAAATTTTGTAATGATAAATTATTTTAGGGGCTAAATTATAAAAATTTATTTAATATAAGAATCTAACTTAAAAATTTTAAATTATAGAGATGCAATTAAAAATTAGATCAAATTATAAGGACATGAAAATTAATTAAACCTTATATTAAATAAATATATATCAAAATTTCAGATGCCATTATATGAATTAATAAGTCTTCTCCTCGTTTTTACACTAAAATTGCTTTTAGTCAATTCAATATCTTCTTGGCATCTCTGTATATTTTACCTTAGATATTGAGATGACAAAAGAAATTTGTACATTCAAATTTGTAGACACCTCTAACCACTCTCTTTATATTTCTTTTTCACAGGTCTTGTCACCTTTTTCATTTTTCTTTTCTAATTTTTTTTTCCTTCTCCTGTCCTTGGGTGTCAATGAATGCCGATGGGGAGAGTGCACCGAGTAACGGGCCTCCATATAGATCATGCACACACACAATAACAAATAGAAAAAAGATAATAAAAAATTAGAATCTATTGTATTTATCAGTGGATTCATTATTTATTTATTTTTTAATTCAATTTATATTTTAGTGAATCCTTGAGCAAATTCTTTTTTTATTTTCTTTTTTTAATCTGTTATAAAATCTAGTGGATTCCTAATTTATTATTATTATTATTATAATTTTTGAATTCACTAATAATTTTAGCCCATTCTACAAAAATTTCATATTTCCAAATTTTTTCAAAAAAACTCATATCCCATTAATTATTCAACCAAAATCCCATAAGTTAAAAAATCAGCCTCGTATAGATTAGTTGAATTTTTTTTTTTTGGCAGAAATTAGTTGAAAGAATTTGTTTCGTGAAAATTATGATTTTTAACTGGGTTGTTAGCATTGATAATTTGATATTTAGAGGAACAATAGATCACTTACATTAATAAGGATTTGCTAAGTTAAAGACTTAAAAAATCAGACTAAAAAAATAAAAAACCTTTTTTAATTTCATTTAGCTAAAACTGTAAGATTTTCTTTTCTTAATTTCTTAATTAAGAAAAATGATGAGTTTATGAAAAAAACTCAGGGTAATAGAGAATGGATCACTTGAACAATCTATACATGGAGAGAATGCACCGGTCTAGCCCACGCAGCAAATATAGTTTGTTGGTAAGTTTTATAGATAGTTACAATTTTGCTGTAGATTTTTTCTTCATGATAATAATTTATAATTTACCCAAGTTTTTTTGGTATAAAATTTTTTGTGAAATCCTAAAATTGTAATGATGAGTTTTATAAAATGTGGGAGTTAATTAATACTGCATTCCAATCATAATAGTGTTAAAGAAATGCGGTTAAATTTTTTATCAATGAAAATTATAATTTTTAAATTAATCCTTAAAATTATTTTTTATTTCAATTTAGTGCATGTTTGATAACCTTCAAATATAGCCTTTTTTTTTTCATCAAAAAGCCATTTTTGAAATAATCTATCATATTTTGTAAATTTTTAAAAATAGATTATAATCTAAAATTAATAATTTTAAGCTAAAAAATAGTTTATAATCATAAGTAATTTTTTAAAATTTTTTATTATAAGTAGAAATTGATTATTTTAAAATTGTCATATTTTTATCAAATTAACCCTTCCTTTCTCTTATAACTCATGATAATATCTTAAATATCAAATATTATATAATATAAATAATTATTTTATATTTTTTTAGTAATTTTATTATATAAAATAATTTTTTATATAATTCAAATAAAATATACTATTTTAAAATTATTTTTTAATTAAAATATTTAAATATAAATTATTTCTTATATAATCAATTATATAAATAAATAAATATTAAAATAATTTTAAAAACGATTATATAAATAAGCCCAGCATACACTTAGTCTTTGAAATTTTTACTTGTCTTTGTTTGGATGTTTCAATATTCTTTAATCTTCTGGTGTGACATTCATATCAACAAATTACGTTAGCCAAAAAAGAACACATGCATATCAACAATCATTATTAGCAATTTAGACGTAACTGATCATAAGGAAGAGATTAAAATAAATAAAAAATGTTTTGATGTAAATTAAAAAAATTAAGACAAAATTGAAATTTTCGTACAACCTGAAAGAGAGACAGAGCTTTACCCAAACTGATAGTTTTTAAATGTTAAAATTCATTAATTGACAATGCACAGCAATTTTCTTTTTCAAATTAGAGACAAAGGACACTAGACATCTTAGCAAAATTTTACAAGCCAACAACAATCGAAAGAGAAATGGATAATATTATACATCATACAAATAAAAAAGAATGTATAAGAACAATTATCAATTGTCTTCAAGAAAGTTGTGCGGACTGATTATTAATCATAAATTCGTTGTTATTATGGGTTTGCGTAATTGAGACACGTACGAGAAGATTTTTCGTATGCCTATAGTGATCCATTTTTGGAAATCAATTACAAGGCCGTGTGTACTGTGTATTGCTAGGTCCAGAGACACGGAAACTTCCATCGGACTCACAATCCTGAAATCAGAGGGATTGAAATGGGCTTTCAAGTGGATCAAGACAAACTTGAGGGTGCTCTGTTAGGCTTGGAACTTTCTTGGAAAAATGCCGTATGAAAGTCACTTTGGAGAGTGATTGCTCTCATCTTCATTATTTAACAAGGGTTATTCTATTTATTTTAAGCACTCTCACTCTTGTTAGGAGAAATTCTTAGGTAGACACAGTCTATCACATTAATATTTAGACATTTTAATCATATTTTGACATGTGTAAAATAATAGCATACATGTTTCAATCTTTATTAATACTATATAACTTATTAATTGATATTTATTTATTATATTTATCTATTAATAATTGTTAATATCTAAATATAACAATTACTATTCTTAAATCATCATTATTTAAAATTTCTAAATTATCGTTATATTTCAGTTTAAATGATAATAATTATTATTTATGTTAACAAATGTGCTTAGTAAAATATATTAAATTAGTTAGTAACATACAATATATTATATCCATTTAATAATAATAATAATAATAATAATAGAATATAAAAATTTTCATTTTTAAATTAAATTTTCTGCAATTTTTTTTAAATTTTCATTATTAATTAAATTTTTAAAAATTTAAAGATAAATATAAAATAAAATTGGAGATATATCTTATTTGATATTGAAAATAAAAAATAAGATGCATTAATCAATTAGAGATATTTTGTTATTTTAATTCTCAAAAGAAAAAGTAGAAATAGGAAAAACATTGTTGTTCAATATCTCAACCTAGCTTCTACACCAGAGCTCTGCTACTTCTACTAGCTTTGGAACATGTGTTGTTCTTCTTAGCCAACTCATTGCTGTTTTCAATTGTTTTTTTGACTAAAATATAAAAATTATCATTTTCAAATTATTTTCATTTCAATTAATTTTTGTGAATTTTTTTTTTTTTACTTTCTTAAACAATAAATCATGTGCAATTTAGTCTCTAAATTTTAAAATTGTATAAATTAACTCTCTAAACTTTCATGAATGTATAAATTGATCGTTCTATTAATTTTTCTATCAATTGTTAACAAAAATATCAAATATTCAAGAAAATTTAGGTATTGGGTGCAAATTAATTTTTTTATTAATTTTTTTATCAGTTGTTAAAAAAAATATCACATATTCAAGAAGGTTTAGGGTATCGAATTGCATATTTAGGATAGTTCAGGGGATCAATTTACATATGATTCAAAATTCAGAAGGTATAATATATTATTTTAGTTAAAATGCACATTAACAAAAGTTTAGGGAGTCGGTTTACATATTTTTAAAATATAGGGGTTAAAATGCACATAATTTATAGTTCAAAGAGGTAAAATATATTTTTTTCTAATTTTTTGAATATATTATTAATAATTAATTTTATAAAATTTAAAGATGTATGTAAAAGATATAAAATAAATTTAAGGATATATCTTATTTTATTTTCAAAATAAAAAGTGAAATACATTAGTTGGAGATATCTTATTAATATAATTATTAAAAATGAAAATAGAAATAGAAAATATGTTGTTCTTCAGCACCTCAATATAGCAGTCTAGCCCATGTATATGAGCTCTATTGTTTCTACAAACTATGGGACAAGTACGCTTTTTCTTGACCAGCTCATTGTTATTTTTAATTTTCTTGAATGAAAAATAAAATTGTTATTTTTAAATTACTTTTCTAGTAATTTATTTTTAAAAAAATTATCATTAGTAAATAATTTTTAAAATTTTAATATAAAATAAAATTAGAGATATGTATTATTTGAATTTAATTAATTTTAAACAATATTGACTTGTCATCATATAGTTATAACTACTTTATATAATTTTTATTATAATTTTTTATGTTAACAAAAAATGAACGGCAGAAAAAGTATTTTAAAACACTTTTGTGCTGAAAACGTTATTTTAAATATAACAATTTCATAATGGTAATTGTTGATTTAGATATTAATAATTAAATTTAATTTAAATATAATAATAGTATAAAATAATTTTATACTATCAATCAATAGAAATAATGGAAAATATCAATTCATACAAATAATTATTCATTATAATGAGGGGTCCACTATAATTTCTCACTTTTTACTATTTCTATTAGTTGACAGTATAAAATTATTTTATATTATCAGTACATACTAATTAAACTCTTAATAATTATTAATAGATAAATATAATAAATAAATATTAATTAAAAAATTATATAATATTAATGAAGATTGAAATTTATAAACTATTAATTTATATATATTAAAATATAAATAAAGTATCTAAATACTAATGTGGTAGAAAATAGACACTGCACACCTAAAAATTTTTCTCCTTGTTAGTAGAATTATTATTAATTGAAGGCAAGCCTGGAGATCAAATTATGTTATATGTCAGAAGAAAATTATTGCGGGTTGACTAACTGATTGGAGTCTCTGTTAATGCCGGAGTTGAGAATAAATGTTCGTTCATTGAGAAGATACGTTCATTGACTAACTAATTATCTCTATAAATGTTCGTTCATTGAGAACATACGTTCATTGAGAATATGGTACGTTCATTGGCTACATAGTCCTTCAAAAATGACCAAAAAGCTGGACGAGTGTTTGGTTAAACAAATTGAGAATATACGTTCATTGACTACATGAGTCCGTCAATTCAAATTTACTTATAAAAAATATTTTATTGAATAAAATAAAGATGTAAATACAAAAGATTTAATTTATACGTAACATCAATATAAAAAAATTTATATAAATATCTAATTATATATTATTTAAAAAAATTTATAAATATAAATATTTAAATAAATAATAATATATCTTTTATATTATCAATATATAAATATTAAACTCAAATACATATATTAAAAAGAGTGATATTATTTATATTATTATAAAGTGGGACACCTTCCAATACTCATTCATAAAGCATATAAAAAAAATTATGAAAGAAAGAAAAAGTGAAAAAATAAAGAAAAAAAAGGAGAAAAATAAAAAGGAAATATCAATTATATAAAAAAAATAAATATATAAAAAATATTTTTTTACTAAAAATTAGAGATATATTATTTATACATCCCAAAATTTTAGATACTTCAACATCTTCTTTTTATTTTTTTTATCAATTATTTTACTTATTTTATATTATTTTATAATTTTTTTTCTCCCTTCTCCCTTTAAATACCCAAAGTGTCCACCGATCCAACGATACAAAACTATTTCTCTAAAAATTAAATTTGTGATGCTTGCGAAGAAGTATCCTTTGACACTTGTGTGGGCCCGCTCTTTAATCTGTTTTGCCAGTAGCTCTCCAAGTACAACTACTATGTTACATCAATGTTCCACTCCACGCAACCGAGTCCTGAGGAGTAATTTTAATGTACAAGAAGGGGCAAGAGAGAGAGAGAGAGAATATATCACGCACAGTACCTACTGCCTACGAGTTTGATAAGCTAATATATATTATAAATTTGTTAATTAAAAAGCCTAAGCAGCTGGCGCATCGATCAAATTGAGAAACTCCACAGTGACACCTCATCATCAAGAATCTCCACGTCATTCCAATCCCTACCATCTCTTGCAAAAGGAGGAGGAGACCTCAAAGGCTCATCCGCGATACTCAGGAGCAAATCCTCAAATTCAGACACTACAGGAACCTCATCCACATAAACCCTTTCTTGTTGAAGAGGCTTGTTAGCATCTTCTTCCATGACCATGCAACCCCCAACGCTGCAAGCTTCATAATCAGCAGCACCACCAGCACCAACATTCACACTCTGCTGGTGGTTGTTGTCCTCCGCCGCAAACGCCGCCGCAGCCTCCACCGCCGCCCTCCTTATCTCCTCCGCGTCTGTCGATGCCGGAAGCGGCAATCGCCAGGCCGAGTCAGCGAAGTTGAGGCAAGCTGACTTCCCACGAAGCGCGAGCGCGGCAACGTCGTGTGCACGTGCAGCCATCTCAGGGGTAGGGTAGGTTCCGAGCCAGATCCTGGAGTTGTTGTTGTTGTTGGGGACTCGTATCTCGCAAACCCACTTGTTGTTGTTCCTCCTTCGCACTCCTCGGTACACGGGGTGCCGCGTCTCCTTGAACACTCTCCTCCCCGCTCGCTTCTTTGGCAGCGATGAAGCTAGTATCACTTCATCGTCCGAGTGACTGCGCTTCGAGGAATTTGAGAAAATGTTCATTTCAGAAGTTGCCTTGCCTTCGTTTTGGTTTGTTGAGTGTTTTTGTGTTGAGCTTGTGGATATTAAATTATGAAATCTAAGAGTGTTTGAATGTGTGTGCTGACTGAGTAGCTGAGGAAGTGAGTGTGTGTGGAGTTTATATAGCTTTTTGAGGTGAAGCTGGGCCACGTATGGGGCAGCGACGTTTACACGGACACGGGAACAGTGGGAAATTGGTGTTTCTTTTTGTGGGGGCCAGTGTAACTGGAAGCCCACGGCTTTCACTACTCCGAAGTACAATCGCCAGCTTCTCTTTGATATGACCAAAAGGATAAGACTTTTTTCTTTGATAATAATATGTGGCATATATCAAAGAGGGTAAAAAAGTGGACAAGGGGTGGTTTGGACCCTTTCTTTATTCCTAAGTTGCAACAAGCTGTTGTTGACAACACTTTGACCAAGGTGTCCCCCACTGGCCACTGCCGCTCCAGGCTCCAGCTATTAGTGGTTGTGCCAAGGTTTAAAACGTGTTTTTATCCTTTCGTTTTCTTACTAATCATGGTACCATGATGTGATGATATGGTGGCATGAGAGTTAATTTTTTTTTTTAAAATTTGTTCCTTTTCATTTAATCCAAATTTTTTGTTTTAATTAATTAAATATTTATTATATTAGTCAATTATATTAAACTTTTTTATTTATCTATCATAATTTTGGGTTACTTTATCTATTAATAATGAGTCTCACTCACTTTATCTATTCATTATTTATTTCAATCACACTTTTTAATCAATTATTTATTTATTTATTATTCTTTCTTAAATGTTAATACTTATTTGAGAACCTCTAAAAGAAAAACTTTTATTAGAAGTTTTTTTTTTTATATTTTCTCTCCTAACATTGTTTTTTTATCTTTCTTATCATTTTGATCAATTATGATTTACTTGTATTTTTTAATTATTAAAATTAAATTAATAAATAGTATTTATATATTTTTTTTATCAAATAACAAATAATTTTTTAATTTTGATAAAAAAAATATAAATATTTTAATATATTATTAATTATTTTTTAATCTTATATATAACACTTCAATTTTATATATATATATATATATATATATTACAATTAAATTCATAAGGTTAAATATTACAATTATACAAGGATCTATATATCATAATATTATGGGTAAATTACACTAATTTCCCTTAAAATTCACAACAAGTCCCTTATATTTATCTAGGCTATATTGATCTCCCTTTAGGAGGAGATTAAGGGAGGTCAGTATTATATTTACAAGGGTATTTAATGTCACATTTTATAAAATATAGGGGTATCAGGTATAATATTACCTAAAATTCGGGGGATGTCAATGTATATTTTTATAAATCGAGAGAGATTGCAGTGAATTTTACTAAACTTTAAGAATATTATTTATTTTTGACTAATAAAAACACTATAAATTTAATAACTTGAAAAAGTAAGGGATGAACCTTTTATAAGGTCTTTACAATTTATACTATAAGTTTATAATGCTTGCATTAAAAAAAATATTATGAAATATTTCTTTACAAATAATGATACCTCAAACGGGTAAAACAAAATATATATATCATATGTGCGATACCAAGCATATTCATTACAATGATATTGATTTACATACTATATAATTATTATCAATTTATGTTAAATTTAAATTAAGAAAATATATTAATATGTTGTTAATCTTATAATAAGGAATTTTTTAAAATTTGGTAATGCAATATAAACAATAAGAAATTATTATTAATTAAATTTTTTTAATTTTACAACATTTTATTTATATATTTATATTTTACAACTGTATCTATTATATTAGATACATTGTATAATATCCCTTTTTTTCATAAAATATTTAACGTAGAGTAATCTAGTTAGTTCACTTGATTAAAATATTTTAATTGATATATTTGAGTTAAGTTTGACCACAATTGATTGATCAACTAATTAAAATAGAGATACTAACTTTCAAAATAATACTATAATTAGTAACAATAATTTCAAAATAAATTATTCTATTCATTAAACATAAGAAAAAGTATCAAATATTAATATTAGAAGAGATAAAATAATAATAATTAAAATATGATAATATAATTATAAAATAATTAAAAAAAAAAGAAAAAAGGAAGAAGAATTCATGTCATCGACGTAAAGCAGAGGCAGAGGCAAAGTCACTAGTTGAAGAAAAGTTTCAAAATAATAAATGTAGAAAAGGAAAAAAAAAAAAAAAAAGACTCAGCGAGTCTTGTATGAAGACTTTATTAAAAAAATGAAAGAGGAATTCACGTCAACGATGTGAAGCAGTGGTAGGAAGAAAAAATTTCACAAACAATAAATGTAGGAGAAAAATATATATATATAAAACAGTAAAATAATAATCTAAAACGTCACCAATGACACTTTCACTGCCTGCAAAACTCTATTAAAAGGGGGATGAAGGCACGATGGAAACAATGAAAGAGTACACTGACATTATATTGAAAGAACAAACAGAGAGTAATACAAGAGAGTGGAGGCCAAAAGAGGGGGAGAAAGGAAAATAAGAAAGAGAGAGAAGAGAAAAAGAAGCTCTAATGCACACGTTATTTTTTGTTGTTTATAGTAATTAAAGGTAGATAATAAAATTATTTATAAAATAAAATTATGATTATATTTAGTCAAATTATGTTATTTTATATTATTATTTATTATGATTATATTTACTCAAATTATGTTATTTTACATTATTATTTAGTATTATTTATTACCGCAATTTATTTTATGTTTCAAGTTCTTTTATTTATTAAAATTACTCACCATTATTCTTGTTATAATTTATTCTATTTATCATTCTAAGTTATTTTATTTATTGTTCGATTATATTATCTCTCTTTATTATTATCATTATCATATATTCTATTTATTGTTTCAAGTTATTTTCATTAATGTTAATTTATATTATTACTGATTATTATTCTTATTTATTTTATCCATCTTGTCAAGTTAATTTATTTAATATTCCTTTATATTATTATTATTATATATTGATACATTATTTTGAGTTGCCAATATTTATGGTAATTTTTTTAGGAGACCAATATTAACAATAAGAAATTATATCTAACTATAAGTAAAATTTATTATACACGAACTCGAGCTATTAAATTAAGAATACCTTTGTTTGGAATTTTATACCTTGATTTATCGATAATATGATGACTCTTGACTTATGGACATTTCTGCGACCTTATAGTGACCCTTGGAAAGATATGACCTATATGTGCTAAATGCGTTATGATGACATGGACAGACTTATATATATCATGATAAGAAAGTTCAAAAGAAATTAAATAAAATGATATTAGATTCGGCTCTTTTAGAAATTAATATTTAAATTTGGCAACTCTATATTTTGAGAAATTTTATTGAGATATTGTATTATTTATTTTACTTAAGGTTATATTATTTTAGTTCTTGCACTCTTCATTTATTTTAAGTTTATGAATTAATTTATAACTGCTACACTTTTTTTCGATTATTGCTTAATTTTATGTTTTATTTTTTTATTTATTATGAGATAAATTTATTTATATTATTCAAATTATTATTTATTTTATTCTACTTGAGTCTTTTATTTAAAGTTATATTTATGGTTTAAGTTTATGCATTGGTATATTTATTTTAAACCTATACATAATGGCAAGTATGTAATTTGAAAATAAGATATTTAAAATTTGCCGCTAACCGTCAAGAAGATAGAGGAATAAGATACAAGATCCTTTATGTTACTTATCTTGGTTAGTATAGTGTAAAAGTCTTGTTTTGTCGTCACAATATTATAAGTAATACCAAAAACTGAAAATTTCCTAAGAGAAAGCCTTCGAATATATGTGAAACAAGAAGGCAAAGGAAAGTGGAAATTAAAGTAAAAATATTATACCCCTATTAATGCTTGCCACATTATGGGTTGCATAGCATATATGTTTTTAGCATTTCTTGCTCATAAGGTTATAAAGTATGATTTGATTATAAGTAATGTGATGACATTATGATACTGTAGCCGGGTGAATTTTCGTGCTAAGACACGACTAGAACCATCATAGTTCAAATGCTTTAGAACTCTTCATTTTCTACTGAGAATTTTAAATTCTCACTCTATTTC
This sequence comes from Pterocarpus macrocarpus, assembly GCA_031439585.1. Classification (NCBI taxonomy): domain Eukaryota; kingdom Viridiplantae; phylum Streptophyta; class Magnoliopsida; order Fabales; family Fabaceae; genus Pterocarpus; species Pterocarpus macrocarpus. Next base: position 72,792,134 of record CM062520.1, on the reverse strand, counting down.
TAATGATTTCAGATTAGTCAAGTAACGCCCTACAGAAATGTGGACTCTTCTAGCTATAGGAGCAAATACCGTTGTAATTAAATAAATTGTAGTTTCATTATCTAGCCTAAAAATATTTAGTTTATGACGAGCAGAACTTTATCCTTGTTCCTGAACTCTGTGTTGTAGTTGTGTATATTAATGTCCAACTTTGAACTTTTCATATAAAGTTGTGTCAGTAGCTTTACTATGAATGGGTGTTACATTTTTTGTATTAGAGCCCCATTCTAGGCATGAATAGGTGTTAGGTGAGTCTCTGTTATCTGTATGGTGGCTCCAAAAATTTCTCTGTATGCATTATAATATTCTCAATGCATTAATTATATAATATTGAGTTTGATCAACTCAATATTAAGTCGTTTATGCACTTGTATGACTATATGGCATTAGAAGGACGAGGGATTCCAGAAGTGTAGAGTCTACCAAATGATACTCTGTCAGAGATAGTAGGAGCCATTAAGGGTCTGGTTGAAGCTATCATGGCCTAGGCAGAATCAAATAGAATGGTTTTGCAACGCATGCAGGAGACTTAAGACAGGAACCATAATAACCATGGTGAAGGAAGTGGAAACTTAGTAGGAGAAGCCCTTATAGTCAATCCTTGTTACTAAAGATTTTTTGAATTTATGAAGGCTACACTACCCTCATTCCGTGGAGATTACAACTTAATTTTGGCTGAAAAATGGGTCATATAACTAAAGAAAATCTATACAGTCATGGGATGTGGGGATTCACAGAAAGTAGTTTTTGCTACTTATATATTAGAAGGAGAAGCGGAACATTGGTGGAGAGATGCTAAAAGTCCGTTAAAGTCTGGTGGAACCGAGATCACTTGGAAAGTATGATTTGGTTATAAATAATGTGATGACATTATGATACTGTAGCCGTGTGAATTTCTGTGCTAAGACACGGTTGAAACTATCATAGTTCAAATGCTTTAGAATTCTTCATTTTCTACTGAGAATTTTAAATTCCCACTCTATTTCTGGTGGTTTCAGATTAGCTAAGTAACGTCCTACAGGAAGGTGGACTCTTCTAGCTATAGGAGCAAATAGAGTTGTAATTAAATAAATTGTAGTTTCATTATATAGTCTAAAAATATTTAGCTTATGGCGAGCAGAACTTTATCCCTGCTCCTAAACTTTGTGTTGTAGTTGTGTATATTAATATCCAACTTTGAACTTTCCATGTAAAATTGTGCCATTAGTTTTACTATGAGCGAGTGTTACACATTAAGTTTTAATAAATAATGTTAATTAATATTGCTTAATAAAAACATCATGAATTTAGTGTTTTTGCTTTTTAGTTAGCAATTTGAATTACTATTTACATTTTTATTAATAAAAATACCATAGATTTAATGGCTCAAAAAGTAAGGAATGAAAAATGTCATAAGTTTTTTAAAATTTATCGATAGATTGATTTTGTGACCAATATTGATACCTCAAATAGATGATATTAAATATATATTACATAGATGATATAGACAGAAAAAACAAGTATTTTGAGATGATGCTAAACATATACTAATAGTTTATAAATAAAATACTATATTAATCAAATTTATTTACTCTATATAGTCATGATTAATAATCTCATTATTTTAAACATATATAATTTTATTCCAAACTTAAATTTTATAAAATAATTATATATTTAAATTGATTCAATATTTTAATTATATAAATTTTTTAATATTTAAATTGTATAACTTTTCTGTATATCACACGGTTAACTAGGCTAGTTACTAATAATAGAAGGGTCAGTGTCACCGTTTGCCCGACAGCTCAAGTTTGGAGGATTTTACTACTATTCCTGACGTAATATTCTGGATATGTTTAAAGTTAACTCCAAAATTTTATAGAGATGCTTCGATTATGTCATCCTTAGCCTTTTCACATCGATAAATGATGTCATGCATACATTTCATTAATTTAGTGTAATGTATACGCTGTATCTTGTATAGAAAGATTGTGAAAATCGAATTTCTAATTCTACATGTTTTAAGTATAAAATTAATCAATTTATTTTAATTATATATACGAAAAATCATTCATACTATAACTTAAATTTGGAACCTTTATTCTACTCATTTCAATTAGCTATGGTGTAAATGTAAAGACACTCGATTGGTTATAACTGTCTCTTTTTTAAGGTTCAAACATGTAACTGTCTGTATTGGCTTTTGACCCTCGTGACAATTTTTGTTTTTTGGTACTAAATTACTAATATTGATACTGTTGTTTGCTTTTTTCTTTTTGGTCAATGTGATTCCTCTCTTTTAGTTTTATTTGGGGGTAACGACAGGTTTTGTGTGAGGTCCAGTCCAATGGTTTTTTGACTTCTTCTAGACCAAAATAAGTAACTTACCCAAAAAATTAAAATAAAGACTATTATAATGATGCATGCTTATCATCGATGGTCTGTTCGGCTTTCTGTATAATTTACTTGGGTTTATAGTGTATTTTATTCTTTTTTTATAGAATTAATTCTAGATAAAATTAATTTTATTAAAATTAATTTTTAGGTAAAATAATTTATATTTGATAATTCTTTTAAAAGTAATTCTGATCGAAAATAAAAAAATTTTCACTTATCTAAAAATCAATTCTAAAGACCAAAATTTTGAGAATGGATAATCAAATATCATCAAAAATCTCCAGAATCAATTCTGGAGGTCTAGAGTCAATTTTAGGAAGCCCAAACGGGCTCCCAAACAGATGCTTACTCTACTTCTTTTCTAAATAAACTAATCACCATGGATAATTTTATAATTTTATTTCATTTATATTAATTACTACCTTTAATTTTTTTTTCTCACCTCATTAATATTTTCTCTTCTATTTCTCTCTCTCTCTCTTTCATTTCCATCTCTTCCTCCTTCATCTCCAACACTGCCATCGTACACCTCCATCTTCATCTCCTCCCATGCCACTATGACCTTACACCAAATTATTATTAATAATTACTAATTTTTTAAACAAAAATTATACGCTGAAATCAAATTCTTTATAATTAATAATGGTATCGTCTGGATACATATTTCTTGGCAGATTTTTTAAATCTTGGAAGCATCATTTTGCAAATTAAAAAGCTAATAATTTACCAATGCTAAAGCCAAAACCACTGGCCTAAGAAGCATATACTTTTCAACATTAACAGATACATTCCTTTCCCTTCCTTTAAAAGAAAAAAAAGAGAAGAGTAAATTCCTTTTCCTTTTTTGCTTATGCCCTGGCAATTTGAACGCAAAAGAATATTCTTATTTGGAAGCTCCATAGTTCAATAGCCAAATATAAATAGTTCATGTCAAATTAGATATGGTATCCGGAAATTGTCATTCCGATGCACCCAAAAAAACAAAAAAACGATATGGTGCCCAGAAAATAATGGCATATACTTTTTAATTAATAATAATAATTTTGTGCAAATCGAGAAGGGATGGCATGAGAAAAGATGGAGGTGCATGCTGGTGATGGTGGAGATGAAGAAGGAAGAGATGAAACTGAAAAAGAGAGAACAATAGAAGAGAAAATATTAATGAACTGAGAGAAAAAGTCAAAATAGCATTTAATAGAGATGAAATAAAATTATATAATTATCCATGGTGATAAGTTGATTTAGATAAAAAGTGGTTGCTCCTCCATACGAAGGTGTGAAAGTTAGCAATCCCCCCTTCTCTCTCTTTCTCTTTCTCTCTCTTTCTCTCTCTAGCAAAATATAGCAGGAAAAAAAAAATCACTTATAAATTTAGACTACAACAATGGTTTCTCTTGCATTATCTCTAAAAAGCTGAGCCCACCAAACCGAGGAAGGATCCAAACCGAAACAAATAAAGGTAATGCGAACAAGTTTCTTATCACTTTGACCACAAAATTTGGTGATACTGTGTACATCCATATCTAATTTCTAATAGACTAATACAAATCAAAATTTGTTAGGGTGAAATATATGTGAGCAATACAAGAGAATTTAAACGGAACTCTACTATATATAATAGGATGAACTTGACTAACAAATCTAGTTAGGGAGTGACTAACAAACGAGTAGTAGTTTAGTAAGTAACAATAATTAAAGAGTTAATATATGAACCCATTTGTTTGTACTTCTATTGGTGAAAAAATTACTTCTCAAGTAAAAATAGATTGTTTGTTTATGATTCTAAAAAAAAACAGAAGCAAAAAATAATTAATTTTTCTATTTTTTTGATAAGTAGATAAGGATCTGCTTGTCTCAGAAGTATAAGCAGTAGAAGAGAGAGGTAATTACCCCTAAAAAATCGGATCCACTCCCTTCCCGCTTCTTTCCCTAAGCATTTACCATTCTATCCTTCTAGTTTTATAAAAATAACATTCATGTCTTCCACTTCCATCGTTCTTCTCTATCTCCCCTTCTCCCGTTCCCTCTTGTGCGTGCAGTAAGCTATTGGGCATCATACTGCCGCTCATTACCATTGTCCGCCAACTCTTTGCTCCTCTCTGCCATCGTCGGTTTTCTCAATATTCAGGCTCTAGCTCAGCACCCCTTTCTATAGCTTTATACAGGTGTGTTTTCTTAATTTCTTTTGTTCTCTTACACTTTTTCTTTTTTGGTTTTGAGTCTACATAGCTTTTTAATTGACCAAGCATATTTGGTTTTTCACCGCGTTTTGGGATTTTGGGGTTTTTATTGGCGATGATTGGAAAAGGGGTTTTCAACTTTGGAAGGCTTGGGTTTGAGGTACTGGGTGTGTGGCCATGGAGCAGAGTAGCAGCGCCGACCTGACGGCGAGTTCAATGGCAACTGGCACGGACATTAAAGCCCCCGAATATGTACCAATAAACCATATATGTTAGTCTTATACATTAGTCTCAAAGATTCTGGTATGGATATCACATATCATTGACATAACAAATTAACATATCATATATATTAATTTAAAATTATCCTAGAATGAATCACGATTCACGAAGTCAGCATGCCAAACATATAGCATATATATTATCATCATAATACAAGTATCGTATAACTTGAAAAATGCCTAGCAGAATGCTTTAAAGGATCGAATCATATATATATGAGTTGTGTGTGTGTGTGAGTATCTGTGATTCAGAAATTTGAAGGTTTTGATTTGGTTGCTGGTGATATATTTTGGGGCTGAAAGGATTGGGTTACTGTTCTATTTTCCATGGCTAAATGGTGGTTTCTAAATTTTCGAATGATGGTGTGTTTAATGGATGACAGGGGTGTGAAGGCTGAAAAATAGTGAGGGTTTTGGATGAGACTTCCATGTTTATTATCAGAATAATTTACTGCACTTCCATGTTTATGAATCCATGTTTGGTTTGTTATTCTCTGCTAAATAGTTTGGTGAATAAGAGGACTAAATAATAAAACTAGTTCTGGAAAGTGCAGTAAATTGGTTTTGGTTACCTGTGTTTTTTCGGTGTAGGTTTGATGCAAAGAGATGCAAAAGATGATTAAGCCATAGATCTTAAATCTTTGACAAGAATAACGTGATCAAGTATGACCAATCTTAACCTTACAAATTTGATTTGCCATTTTATCTATGCCCAAACTTTTGGGTACCATAATTTTATTGAAGTAAGCACATCCCACGCCCTCGTCTATTTAGCTAATATTGATATCTTATTTTAAATTTTGTTAGACATATCCAATGGTGTGCTTGACATATACTTTTGAGTTTGTTTTAATTTTTATTAGACCTATGTGTTATGTTAAACATGAAATACTAAAATATTTTAGACTTATTTTATGTTGTTATAGATGCAAAGATCTCTCCCTGTTTAATTAGATAAAGAAAACTTACAAATATATAAAGGTATAATATAAGTTTAATTTAATAGGACTAATATTCCATTGTAATATTCATAATCATATACAAAAATTCGTATAATTTAAAATATACGAATTTGCATCAGTTGATAACAATTCGTACTATAATTCGTATATAAAGGGTATTTTTTTTAATTCGTATTAAGTTTGATAGGACCTTCAGTTGTTAAACTATACCTACCTATTAAACTTATATATTAGTCCTATTAAAAAATGCTTCGACAATTTGTATAGAGTGCCCATTGACATTTGATATGCACGTAAACTAATATAAGTGTTATATGGTATAATACCACTGTAATATATTTGGTTTACATATATATTTTATAAGTTTATATAGTGGTTGATATGAATGTTTCTCATCTTATTCATTTAAAATTTAAGAACTCCTTGCACAATATTTGTATATCTAATGTATTTATAAAAACTTTATGCTCGGTTCCATTAGTGACCACTTTTCAAATTTTATCTTTATCCTTCTAGATCACCAATTAAACAATTTTATCTCTATACTTCCATATCAATAACTAATCCTATAATCCTATCTCAAGTTTTTAAATTTTTACCTCATATTTGCTTTTTAGAGTCTTAATCTTCAATTGTTTTTCAAATTTCTTCTCAACAAACTCATCTCATTTTATCTATCTGTTAGCAAACTTTCCCAAAAATCTCTCTCATTTTGCTCTATATAAAGGCAATGCACTCAGCAAAAAAGGGGGTTTTTGACTGACCACTTTCACTATTTTTCATTTTTATTCTCTCATCAAGTTTTGAATTCCATCACCCTCACACCATTCCTAACATCAACATCTTCCACAAGATGTCTGATGCTTCAAGTGACAGTGATGATAGCTCTAAAATGGAAATCGAAGTTGAAAATAATAATAAACTTTATTGTGCAAGGAGTTTGGTAGCTACTGCTACTGCTTTGGTTACTAGTTATCATGTTTTGAAGTATGCAATGAAAGAGCAAAAAAGGACTTCAATTCTTTCAGGTAACAAATGGTTACATGAGTTAAGAGAAGGAAATGAGAATAGATTTTTCGAGCAATTTCGAATGAGAAAAGCAATATTTCATCAATTGGTATAAGAGTTAACCCAAAAATATGGATTGGAGCCTATGAAGAACATTGGGGCAGATGAAAGTGTGGCTATCTTCTTATATATGATAGGTCATGAAGCAACATATAGAAATGTTGAAGAACGATTTCAACATTCCGGTGAGACAATTCATAGGCAATTCCATCGAGTTTTAACAGCTGTATACAAATTAGGAAACCAACTTATTAGGCCTATTGATCTGATGCATTTGGCTATCCCTGACTACATTAAGAATGATGAACGATATTGGCCTTACTTTAGAGATTGCATTGGGGCAATAAATGGCACTCATATTGCCATTCATGTTCTACTAGATAAGCAGATACCTTTCTTTAATAGGAAAGGCTATATGAGCACAAATGTGTTGGTAGTATGTGATTTCAATATTCGCTTTACATTTGCATTATGTGGTTGGGAAGGATCTGTTCATGATGCAAAAATTCTTATGGAGACTCTTCGCAATCCGCAAATGCAATTCCCTTATCCTTCTGAAGGTTAGTGTAATATAACTTGAATTATTATTTTTTCTTGATTTATGATATATTGCCTAAAATATTTTTTTTTATGTGTTTAGGTAAGTATTACCTAGTTGATGCAGGATACCCATTATTTAAGGGTTTCCGAGGACTGTACAAGAGCACAAGGTACCATCTTTCACATTTCAGACTAGCTCCAAGTTTTAGATCACAAGATAAAGTATTCAATTTTTACCATTCTAGTTTGAGAAGTGTAATTGAAAGAACTTTTGGTGTTTGCAAAGCAAGGTGGAGAATATTACAAAACATGATTAGCTTTAAGCTTCAAACTCAAATTTCTATTACTTGGGCATGTTTTAGTCTCCACAATTATATTAGAAGAATGGATTCTGGTGATTTAAATATTCTTGAACGTTTTGAGAACCTCAATGATTTAGAAGGTTGAGAGCATAATTTCAATGAAGAGAATGTTAATGAAGCTGATTATGGTGAATGGCAAGAGCCAACACAAGCAGATGTTAGATATATGGAAGAAATAAGAAATGTTATTAGGGACCAATTACCAACAGGAAGACACTCTTAGTTTCTTTTATGTATCTAGTTTTTAGACAAGTTAGTTTTTTATTTTTGATACACAATTTTAAATTTAGCATTGACATATGTTTATCAATTTAAAAATTTTTTAGAATTTTTTCATTATTAATTTAAAGATTATTTGTGAAAATTTAATATATAAGGCCTTATGCACAAATTGTCAAAAAAAAGAAGAAAGAAACGTGTCTAATACTAATTATTTAATAAAAATATTAATTACATAATTTACTTAATTAAAGTTAGATATACGCATCATTTTCTCTACATATTCATAATTTTTTATTAAATATATATGTAATTAAATTATTTTTAATTAAAAAGTAAAGAATATAAAATAATTATACATTTTTAAAAAAGTTTATCATATAGAAAAGTACTTTTATTATTTATCTAAACATATTTCTTGAAAAATGATTTTCTATGTCCTTAATCGTAATTTTATAAGAAAAAAATACTTTTATATTTATCACATCTAAATACTTTAACTGTTTCTGATTCTGATAAAAAATACTTTTATAAATACATCCAAACACAAAATATTTTTTTATTTCTGTTTCTACTTTTGCTTCAAAAAAAGTACTTCTCTCATAATCTTAAACAAACGGGCCCTATATTTTGGTCCCTAAAAATTGGGATATAATTGATTAGTCCTCCAAAGAAAGTTTATTAATATTTTCATCCCTAAGTTAAACACATTACAATACGTTAATTCTTCTGTTTAATACCATTTTTTAGCTCTTAATGAAGACAATGATGTGACCGTTAATTGTCAAGATGTATCTAACTTGGAAGTTATTGAAACGCACCATTTCAGTAATCTCAACACAAACATGCTAAACCTTTGCCTTTATCCCTCCCTATAAATGAAATCCTAACCCCTAAATTTGGGGCTTCATTAGTGTATTTGTGTTGAAACTATTGAAATGGTGTGCTTCACTTCCAGGCCAAATACAACATGACAATTAATGGTCATATCATCATTCACTACAAGAAAAATGAAGATTTGCGGAATTGACAAAATCAGCTGCAAATAATGCACTTGCGGTGACTTTGTGATGGATTCAAGCTGAAAAAAAAAAAAAAGAAACATTTGAATGTAATTGGTTTGCAGCAAATTTTAAGTCAGATGGAAATTTGCAATTGGCTTTTCGATGATTTTTCTTCCACACATAATATTTCCAGTGAATAATAGTTGCTAGAAGTTTCCTTCCTAAATTTGCGGCTAACTTGTCCTCTAGAAATTTTCGACGGACTTCTCATCAATTATATATATATATATATATATATATATATATATATATATATATATATATATATATATATATATATATATATATATATATATATATATATCCCAATACATTTAATGACAATTGAGAACAAAGTTAATACAAATAATATGAAGCACTCCAATTTAAAATAAGGATAGAGAGATATTTTAATAAAATTTTACAAGATAATTTTTTAGCATAGTTCTAATTACTTATTATATTTCTTCACTTTCATACATTTCTACTGCTTTGGAGTCTTAAGCATTTTTCATTGAGTCTTCAATTTTCTCCATTTAGTCTTCAACAATTTCCATGTATTCTTCAATAACTTCTATTACGTCTTCAACTTTCTTTATTGAGTTCTCAATTTTTTCCTTTGAGTCATTAGCAAATTCTACGAGTTTTCACTACCTCCATTTTGTCTTCAAATCTATCCATTAAGTCTCTTCCACCTACAAGAACACAATGACCAATCAACAATATATCATACTAATGTTTGAAAAAAAAAAAAAAAGAGACTAAGGGCCTTTTACTAATGGTGGCTTGAGAAAGGTGGCAATGGCAGTGGGTGGTAGTTGAGTTGGAGTAAAAGAGAGGAGGTTGGGTAAAGGTAAGAGTGAGAAAGAGAGGAGGATGGGTGGGTGAGAGTGAGCAAGAAGAGATTGGATGAAGGTGAGGTGAGAATGAGATTGAGCCACAAGGAAATATTTATCTCTATTTTTTAGGGGGTATCTTTTTAATTATTATTTAAGTAATCTGCAATAGACTAGCATTTTTATATTTTGCATATATATTTCCATTTTGATGCGGATTTGGTCCTTCGAAAATTTTAGACAAGTCCATTACAAATAACTTTTTATATTTTTTTATATTAAATTTTTAGCTAACCTTTTCTTTGGAAATTTCTTGCGAACTTGTCCTCTACAAAATTGCGGGAAACTTTTCCATCGAAAATATCTTTTCTATATTTTTTTTTTGTTTTTTTATATATTATGGTGGACTAAGTCCTTCAGAAATTTCTAATGGACTTTTCTGCCTCATATATATATATATATATATATAATACATGTACTAAGTCTTCCAAAAATTTTTGGTCGACTATTTTGCTGCAAACTTCATGTTCTATATCATTTTTTCACTTATTACAGTGGATTAAGTCCTCCAAAAATTTTCGACAAACTTTTCCACTGCAAACATCATTTTCTATATATATATATATATAAGGAAGAAACAATTTTTATTAAGCTTAAAAGTCATATTAGAAATTAATAACAGAGAGAGCATTTTGGAGACATTTTTGGACAAAGCACTTATTGCAGATTTTGATTTGAATCGATCCCTCTAAGAGAAATTATTAGGTGCTCATAAAACCCCAAATAGGATTATACTCTAATTACTTGTCGAGTGATATTTTAGCATGGTCAAAATATAATCTTATTTGACGTCACGAGCACTTAATAATTTCTTCCCCTCTAAGGCTTGCTTTGGAATATACTTTTTAGCTTTTTTTTAATAAAAGTGTTTTTAATTAGATTACTTTTTTTCCTTTTTTTATAACATACCCTTTTCTTTTCAATATGCTTTCTCTGCTTAATGGACTCATTGGCAATGAGCTAAGTACATATTTGGTTTTCAATTTGTATACTCTAAATTATGATTGGTGGATCTGAGTTATATTTTCTCAACATAAACATACTTTTGAATCATGATTTGTAAGTGAGTTATTCAAGTTCACTTTTTAAACAAAAATAGATAAATATAAATAACTTTATTACAAATTTATTTCCAATCAAACCAAAACTAAAAACTTAACTTCATCCAAATTCAATTTCACTAAAATTGATTTTAAGTAGAATTAATTTTGTTGGAATTGATTTGATTATAATTGATTTTGAGGTAAAGTAATTTATGGGTGCATTTGTTTGGGATTATTTTAGCAAATAATCACTTTTTTCACTTAAAAAAATCAATTTTCATATCTTTGGATAATTTTTTAAAAATCAACAGAATCTCAAAAAAATCTATTTTCAACTTTTTTGGAGAAATTGAAAAGAGTAGCTTTTGAAAAAAATCAATTTTCAGCTTTTTCAACTAAATATAAAATTTAAATTTCAAAATCACTTTTTTTAAAAATTTAAACAAATGCACTCCAATTCTAAAGATAAAAATTGTTTCTGGAAATCAATAATCAAACATCATAAAAAATTGATAGAATCAATTCTGAGAGGCCAGAATCAATTTTAGGGGTATCAAACCTGCTCGCAAACATGCTATTAAAAGGTGAACTAACTATTACTATTAATCAGTAAGTGTAATGACATATATCGCATATGGACGTCGGCTATGGCATATCAATTGTGTTTCAACATCAACTTTTCTACATTTTCTTTTCAATAATTGATCATTCTGGCCCATAACGAACGACCTAAAATCGCCACGTTTTGTAGCTTGTGAATAAAATGGTGGCCGAAGTATACACATAGACGATATACAATTAATACACGTGCAAAAACAAAATAACAAAATCTTGTTAAAAAGAGATAAAGTGAGGACGAGAGATCACCAACGGCGATACTCGATGTAGGTGGGGGAGAAAGAAAGCGATGGGGAAGTAACATGTCGGCCATTAGTCTCGTCGCTGGTGACGCTATATCTTTTGGTTTCTTTCGAAGACAGAACTCAGAAGGGTACATTTCTGCATGTTATTAATTGCCTACAGAGAAAAACCCCACCAACGTACGTAGCTCATTCCTTCTGATTTTTTTGAATGAATAAAACCACACGACATTATGATTAAAACAACAAAACACAACATTCCACATTTAAGATTTCTCGTGCTTCTTTTTGATTTCATGGCCGACTTTCAGGGTTCAGATGGCCGCACTGAATCTTTCATTCTTCGGCCTCTGATATTTGATGACTGTTGACTGATGAGCAATAATCAAGATACACTTAACCTAGATGTTAAAGGAACACTCAATTCAAACGGCAAGTGCTTTATTACAATGTTAGAGCTATGACGTGAGATAAAAAAATACAATGCATGCAGAATATAGTTTAAGCCGTACGGATGTATCTTCGACACTCACAACATGTGCAAGGAGTATTGTATACTCACAAAATTGGTAAAAAAAAAAAATTATATATATATGTATTGGTGCCAATTAGTTAATGGAAATATTAGTGCAAAAGTTAGCGAATTTTCAATTATGCATTCGAGATCTAAATTCATTCTTTTTCTAACTTTCGTATTCCATACATTTATTTTAATGGTAAACTATATGTAAAATTTTAGATATTTTAATGTATTGACATGAGTATGTAAAATTTTCTCTCTATAAAGCTGGAGTGAGAAAATTTTACATCCCCAATTAATACAATAAAATCCATAGAATTTTATATATGGTTGTTTAACAAAAAAATGTACAATATATAGAAATTGGAGAAAGAGAATAATTTTTAAACTCCCATCACATATATAAAATTTCACAAAATTTAAACACTGATCCCTGTATTATACTCTAAAACTTGTTTGCGAGGAGCGAAAACTTATCCTAAGCCACGTAAACCCAAGTGACAGGATAGATGCACCAGATAATTCTCCTTGGGGTGCAGATATGATGATAACATATCCTTGATTTACTTAGCTGCTAGAAGGAAGATATGACAATCTAATTATTTCATCCTCTCAAGAAAGAAAAGGTGCCTTGTACAGCCCTCTCTGTCTGGTAGGGTAAAGTCATATGGTTTATTTTGTAGGAAGATGCCAACCTCCAAGGGCTGTCTAAGTTTTGAAAAATATGAATATTGCTATATATATGGTACCAAAGATTTTGTTATGAAACTATCGCGAAGTAATGTTCTGCTAGTTGGTTGCATTTCACTGACACAAATACAATATCAACAAGTAAAAAAAAAAACTAGAATATTTGATAGAAATTACGGAGAAGTCATTGCTTCAATTCTGATGAAAACAAATTCGTACTAACAATTTTTTTAATAAAATATATTAACAGAAAATGCAAATGATGAATGATAACAATTTTAGTTTTGACTTCTTATAATTTAGCAGTAAAGGCCAAAATTTAGGATATGTTAATTTTCCACATCGTTTAAGGATATGACATAAATAGTTTTTATAAATATTTGGGCAACCCTCCTCTCATGAGCTAGCTTTTGGGTTGAGTTAAGCCCACTCAATTCTAAGATGGTACCAGAGCCTATCTTATGATTATTATTAAGTTATCTGCAGATGTCCAATCTTGGGCATAAGGGGGTGTTGTCTCACATCGTTTAAAAACATGACATAGATAATCTTTATAAACACTTAAACAAGAGATATGCTACATGCCCAAGCGAATACTTCAATTAGTTGGCAAGGCCACGCGAGTTTTGAAAAGATATTATATTATATTAACTAATAACTAATTAATTAATAATTCTTAAACTGATTTAAAATGGTTACGACGGTTGTGCTGTATTCAATGCTCATCATTATTTGCTCTATCTCTTGGATAACGTTACCGAACATAGCCAAGATTTTATAGTCTCACTTGAGATGGAATTCCACCGTTCACATCAACATTGAATCCATATTTGGTGCTGCAATTTTGTAAATCCTTTACTCAACTTATTTATCTATTTCTTGAAATTTTAAATGTTAATCTCAATTCTGATGTAAAGTAGAAGCCAATGAAGGAGGAAGAACATGGTTCCAAACCTATGAGGTATATTCTAGTCTACTACCATTGAAGCACAATCAAAATCAGCTATCATCATCCTCTTCATTAATCATAATCATCGTTCTCTGCCTTTCTCTTTTACCGAAGAAGCCAATACCAGAAAAGAATTAAGCATCCACAACAAAACTTCACCTCATTGCTTCCTTTGGAAAAGACTACTCCAGCCTCTACTGTCTAGTCCACTGAGAACCAATACCAAAACTGCACTCCTCTTCATCCTCAATCAAGTAGGGCTTGTAATTTCTTCCCTTTATTCATGAAAATTCAGGCCAATGAAACCAAATGAGTAAAATGAATTTGTGGACAAATTGAGATAGGTATTGGTCTTACATGGATTTGTGCTTATCATCGGCCAGAAATCATTGTCGACGATGGTAGAAAACTTCGAATAGAAGTTCGAAGAAGATTTGTGAGAAAAGTGTTGATTTTCTTTAAATTATAAAGGAAAAAAAATGGGCTTAGGGGAAGAGTTTAAATTAAAAAGAGGGCTGCGAAGAGAATGCGTGTGGTGGGCGCGTATAGGGTTGAAGAAAGATGAAGAAAGAAAGAAAATGATTTGGAAAATAATTTTAACACTTACCCCACGTCTGTTGCCATATCATTTGTGCTGGGCAAACATTCGGGGTCAGTAGCAGTTTTTCTTGGACAACCCTCTTTCATAAATTAACTTTTATAATTGAATTACACCCATTCAATTTTAATAGAGTAAAAAATTAATTTAATTTTTATATCATATTTCTCTTTATTTCATGTACTATTTCTGAAATTTAATTCAATCCAAACACCATTTTTACTATTAATTTTTGTTTTAACTGGCATTCAACTCTTTTCAGCTATACTGTAAGTTTACAGAATAAAATATACATTAGTAACCGCATAGCATTTATGGATTATAGTTTGCATGTCTCAAACCCCAATTTGAAGGGTGCAATAGATCATCCGTAACTCCGAAGCATGTTTGGTAAAATCGTGGTTGAATTGTGTTTGACCATAATTTTGGGACCCGCTCAGGTTTTTGTCTTGTTATATTATATTATAATCCTAAAAAGTTGCATAGAGGAGTCGGCTTATGGAGACTTCACATATACCTCAATCATAAAATAATTAAAAATAAAATTTAATTTTTATGTATTGATAATATAAAATAATTTTATATTATCAATTAATAAAAATAAAAAAATAAAAAATTATGATAAATTTTTTATTATAATAAATAATTATTTATATAAATTAATATTTTTTATTATTTTTATTAATTAATAATATAAAATTATTTTATATAATCGATATATTTAAGTTAAATTATTAAAAATACTAAAAAAAATAATAAAAAATTAAATAAATAGTTAAAAAATAATGTAGAGGAAAAGAAACTTCCTCCGCAAAATATGAAAGAATAACTCCTGCATCCCCTGCCGTGTCGCGCTTGTGACAGATGTAGTCTTGGGCTTTCATTTTCAGAGTTTTAGTGTCCCAAGCTGCTTTTTTATTTTTTTCTTGAGTTGTTTTATTTATATTTATAATTAAAATTTATTTTATGAAATTTATTAAAATATTTCTTGATAATTAATTAGAAGTGAATTTTATTTTTTTCAACCAATAATTAAAGAACTTTTTAATGGATTTCATAAAATGAATCTCAACCGTATTAATCAATAATATTTTTGATTTCTCCTCTTCTTTTCTGGTCTTGGTTTCTCAAAGCATCTTGGACAGTAGAAAACATGCGTATACCATAAAAAGAAAAGGAACAAAGAAAAGTCTGATACGAATTCTACCAGGGAGAACTCTCTGAATTAAGCATTGAAATACGTACTGACACATAAAGTAGAACAGCAGTATATACATGAACTCAGAAACAAGGAACATTATCCAAGTTTATTAACGTCCTCATTCTCAATTTACATAAACTAAACAGAAATTATTTAACTCTTTATTTCTCAACTAAGCTGTCTGATCGAAGCAATTTTTTTCCCTTATCCTTTGAATGCCCATCTGGACAGGGAATATGCATGAGGCAGGGTCAAAAGAGTAATGTCAACATAAAGAGCGGACACTATATAGAGATAAAAAAGTCTTAGATTTATCTGCTATTACCAAATATTTTTTACCTTTATCTCCGTTTTTGACATATAAATAATATTATTCGTCAAAAATAACTCCACAAGCAGAAGCTCTCGCCACCTGACTTCTCAAGAGAGTTGTCGGATGGAGGTGGGCTCATTCGAGGCGGTGACAGAAGCATTCCCCCAGCCATATCCACCAGCAAACTTGGCATGCCGAAAATGGCATCCTCGTCCATGAAATCATTTTCATACCATGATGAAGTGGTATCAGTACCATTAACACTATCAGTAGCGTTATTAGCTTCATGGGGCTTACCTACATTGATTGATGCAACATTAACATTGTGTGTGTCATCTTGAGCCTTTATCAAAGCGGCTGCAGCAGTGGCAGCTCTGCGGATGTCAGCAGGGGAGTTAGTTACAGGCATTTGGTACTTGCCAACTGAGTGAGGAAGGTTGAGAACAGCGTTGTCACCTTTCAAGGCCAACGCCGCCACGTCATAGGCGGCGGCCGCCATCTCCGGTGTGGGGAACGTCCCCAGCCATATGCGGGAAGCCTTACGTGGCTCCCGGATTTCGGACACCCATTTCCCTCCTCGGCATCGGATTCCACGATACAGCGGGTGCTTCTTGGAAGATGATGAGGCCATGATAGGGTGAAGGGGAGAGAGAGAGAGAGAGAGAGAAGGGGGGGGGGGGGTGTGGCCCGTGGGCAAATGAGGAAGAAGAATGTGCCTAATGGGTGGAGGGCTACACAGCTAGCTAGCGCTTTGAACGGGGTACTTCTTGCTGCATACTTTGTTGTTTTTCTTTACTTGGGGGAGGGAATTATTTGTGGGAGTATAATAGGGTCATGTACATTTATACATATAAGCGTGTTCGGATATGGGTTTAGGTGGGCTAAAATCAATTTTAACCCTTTAAAATTGATTTTGTCAATTTTTTTATATTAATTGTTTAATTTTTAGATAATAAAATCAATTTCTGCCTCAAAATTTGATTATAGAATAAGTGAAAATTTACTATTTTTTATTAAAATTATTTTTAAAAAAATTATCAAATATAAATCACTTTACTTTAAAATTAATTTAATTAAATTAATTTTGATAAAATTAATTATGCCTTGAATCAATTTTACACACCCAAAACCAAACACACATATAAAGTACTATAGGGGATAATGACCCTGTTAAGGAGTAAATAGAGCATTTAATTAAGGTGAACAACCTTGCTTCTCTTCTCGCTGAGAAGTACAGGAAAGAGAAGAGGGGTCGATGATAATGGTATGCATTAAGAGAATAAATATATGTGTTAATTAAAGAGAAATGTTATTTATATTATTTTTATATATATATTTTTAAGGAACATTCAAAGTATTTTTTAAATATTTATTGAAAAACTTAATCTTTTTCTTAATAAATATTTAATGGAATATATCTCAAAATATGGCACAAATATCATAACTCTTGAATAAATATATGCACGTGTGTTACGCGAGATAAAAGTGAGAGCGTGGGGATTTCGTGGGGTAACTGAGTGCCGAGAAGTGACTTTAGTTAATTGTTTGTACTTAAAGATGGGGGCGCCTAGTTGGGTTCCAATAAATATTTGGTGACTTGGAGACTAGGCTTAACGAATGGGATAGGATTAACATTGAAGAAATAAAATTCATAGTTAGTTAGTTAGTTTCTGTGGTAAATAACGCAAGTCCTGCTGGTGACACGCATAAGACACTGGGTATAGCTAGCGATAGGCACACAGGCAAAACTATAACTACTTTTAATTTCATGATGACCTCAATCTTTAACATCTTTTTCTTTTCCTTGTCTTTTTTCCTAATAATATCTGCATTCAATGTAACCAATATTTAGTTCTAATAATTTTATTAACAAATCAGTTAGAAAATGATTGGTCGTATCCTCTCTAGTGATTAAGGATAAGTCTTGACACAGTAATAAGGCCATTTTATTGTAATATGGAGATCACATATCCTAATCCTAAAAAACATTGGGCTGCCCTATATTCTGTCTAGTGATTGCTATTGCAGATCAGAATTGAATTTGTTCATGTACATCTATTCGCTATGGCTCGTTTATCTGTCTGTTAACCGTATTGAAGTCACTGCACAATGTTTCACAGTAAAGCTACGTGTAAATCCTCAACTCCTTTCTGTTGATTGATATTTTGCCTAAAGTTAGGAGATGCTGATAATCCAACTGACAAGTTTAGGTTGTGGCTCAGTCAAGTTCCCCATTCAGTTATTAATTATTAGCTAAGTTAGCGCCTATAAAGAGAAATTTACTGCAGTATGATGACACGTTACGAATTTTTATTGCCCTGAATCCCAATAAGGACACGGTTCATGTTTGCCTTTTAGGATGCGTTTGGTTATGGTTT
Organism: Pterocarpus macrocarpus; assembly: GCA_031439585.1. NCBI lineage: Eukaryota > Viridiplantae > Streptophyta > Magnoliopsida > Fabales > Fabaceae > Pterocarpus > Pterocarpus macrocarpus. The sequence continues at coordinate 72,773,613 of CM062520.1, read as the reverse complement.
TTTGGATAAAAAATTATTTATTATTTATTTAGATAATTTTTTAAAAATAATTAAAATATCAAAAAAATTATTTTTTTATTTTTTTAATTAAATATAAAATTTAAATTTCATAATTATTTATAAAAAAAATTAAAACATATGCGCCCTCAATACTAAAAGGGAAAAGCAGCTGCCGGCAAAAGGAAAAGGATGTTTGAATTCTTCAGAAGTGGTTCTCCACGGTCAAATCTTTTTTAATGTCATATGTACAACTGGCTTAGGTAGATGAAATTGATTTGGCCAGTATATGGCCAACGAGGTGCGTTTTGTCCTTCAGACTGTCACGACGTACAAGCCACCAGAACTCTTGTCTGCTTCTATTCTCACACGTGCAATGGACTATTCTAGCATGCTTTTTTCTGGTGCCCTCGATTCCCTCGATTCAGGTGTCGCTTGTTTGATTTACAACTGAACGTGATACTTTAATAGACTACTCGACCATTGTCTCGTGCTAATGGAAATCACTCAAATCGAGCGTTATGTTTATATAGTGCACTCCAATCAACATATGTCAAGGTAAGATGCAGAACAGAACAATGTAAGAAATTACGATCACCATGATGATCCCTTCCTTTTCAGTTTTCAAGCTTCCCAAATTACTAACAAAGTTATTTCTTGCTGGTTTTTCTTTTCTCCCTTCAGTAAACATTAAAAGGTGAATTGACCAGAACATAATATTCTGTCAAAGTAAAGTTAATACATTTTTGAAGGCTCAAGCATTACCAAAATCAAGGAAATTTTGCAAGAATGCAGAGGACTTAAAATGCATTGTATTTACTTAAAGAAATATTATTTATATGCATATTTTTTTAGCCTCCGTATCGATGTACTCCCACCCACTATTGAATGGAATATGGAATTCAAATCAAATGAGATTCATATCCCATTAAATGATAGGTGAGAGTGTGACAATACGGAGGCCAAAAAAATATGCATTCAGATATCATAACTCATTCGCTTATTCAAAATTGGATACTTGGCACAGAGAACATAAGTCTCTCTTCGGACGTTGCACCAAGAAAAGAGTACCAAAAGAAATAAACTGCATCAGAGCAATGGGCAAAGTCACATTAATAATACCTAAAAGTTTATCTTTCTAACAAAAACCATGCTAGTGGGTTAGAATTGGATAACATTATATAAGTATATTATCTAGATAAAAGAATTGAGACTATTTGTTTAGACTTGGTTTGTTCTTGCTAGTTCATTTACAGGGTCATTATCATCAAGATGGTCTCAAGTCTAAGAAAAATTGGTTTTTGTCCATATTAATATCAATAGTATAATAATAATTCCACATAATAATTTGCAAATATGCAACCAATTGCATTGACGGCAAACAAATAACACTTCATAATGACTTTTCGAGCAGCTACATGATATCGTGGGACGCCAATTCTTTTTCGCCAAAAAAAAGAGGCTGGTAAGAGATTTCCACTGTTCTGAATCAACGTTTCCAAATTGAGCACTATTATTTGTGCAATCTGTGGCAAGTAATGGGTGGGGATTTTAGTTATTTAAATAATGAAACTAGGGAATAACTTTTTTTTTATCTATTATAAATTATCTTATAAAATATGCTAATAACTTAATTGCAATATGTGCTGGCATAGAAGTCTCCCCAAAGGCCAAAAGGATCTCATGTAATCCGGCTCGATCGAACTAAAATTTCCAGTTAAAGGGACTAAAGCACCTATCATCTTAATTAACCCCACATTAATCATCTCATGTAATTTGAATATTTGTTTTTAACTTCACTTTATCTTATCTTACGGTTACTCCTCATGTTTATCTTCAATATACTTGCTTTGACGTTACTATCCCTTATGTAATTTCATCGCTTCTACTTAATAATAGTCTGGTTAGTGCTCACGTTAAGTTTGCACCCTAGCTTCAAATCTCATTATATGCTTCTCTACTTCAAATTCAAACACTGGCAAACAAACTGAATAAACCGTCTAGTAACATCAAATCAAATAAATATAAATCGTTTAGAGAATGGATTCTCTCAAGTATAAATCTCACATAATATTGTTATATGTTAATTTTTATCAATAATTAGATATTTTTATAGGTCTCCTATTTGGTCTTCTTTTTTTGATCAATGATAAAAGATTAACACATGATAAAATCATGTAAAATTTTTACTTCAAAGTATCCACTCCCAAACTACCTATGTAGTACGGGCAACTGCCCAACCAAAATTACATGAATTTTAATTTGTGAAAAACAAATAATAGTATAGAGAGGACTAGCACAAAATCAAACACCATGCAGAGGTTAGCCCCTGAGGACGAGTCTCAATTTGCCTCATGTTCTCTTTCTGCAATAAAGAAAAATAAAAAATCAAGGAATTCCTGTTTGTCCGCTAATGAACCGTTTGGATATATGACTATATGAGCTTCTTAAAAGGATCTTTCACAAAAAAAAAAAAAAAAGATCTTTCAAAAAAGTAAAGTCTAATTTATATTTAGATATAAAATTAATTTATATTTAAATATAATATTATTTTTTATTTTAATTTTTTATATTATGAAAAATCTGTTTTTAGAAGATTAAAATTGTAGCTTTTTAGAAAATTTTCTTTTTTACTGTTTCTAATATTTTGCTTTTCCAAAAAAAAAAATCTAAACATGTTAAAAAAATAAAAAGTACTTATTTTTTTAAAAAGAATCCTTTTGTCACTCAAAATGGCGTACCAAACAAGTTGATAATATTTTTTTCTAGATAATCTTTAATCTTTAATAAAAAAGAAAAAACAAAGAACAAAATGTACATATCACTGTGTTATTTTGCTATACTTGCCAGCAAATAATCTTGATTCCTATTCAGTCAATTTAACTCAATATTATAGAAGTTTATGAAGATAATGTGGTCAAAAACTCGAAGCTCGAGTTATGGCCTTCAGCTTTTTTTAAATAAACAAATTAAGTCAATGGGATAAAAAGCAAGCCGAAAGGTAAGGGCTAATAATTAATAAACTTGAATTCAAGTAGAATAACTTTGTAAATACTGGAAATTCAAATGTAACAACTAATCTAGTCCAATAATTTGAATTCAAATAGAATATCTAAACTCTTTTAAATTCATAATAATATCTTTCAAAATGATTCATTAGAAAAAAACAAGTTTTTTTTTTTTCTTTGATGTGACGAAAAAATAGTTATTATCCGAGACTGAATAGATAAAGTTAGTTGGATAAAGATAGATGATATACACTGCCAGTTTACTTATAAATAGCAGGCATCATCAGTATTTCCTTTTAGGTCTTCTCCTTTAGGCTTCATTTGGTGTGAGTGTGACCACAATGGCAGGGGGTTACATTGGCAATGCCGGTGCCAAGGGGAAAACTTATCCCGGGAAACTTACGTTCAGAGTGTTCATAACGTGTGTCGTGGCAGCTTTTGGAGGCCTCATTTTTGGCTACGACCTTGGCATCTCGGGTATATTTTAATATGTATACATATTTTCATTTAAGAGTGACACTGAGATATGTAATGAGTTCTAAGACAATATTGACGTTTTATTTACAAATGGCATGAATATACATAGGTGGAGTTACGTCCATGGATCCTTTCTTGAAGAAATTCTTCCCAGATGTGTACGAAAAGGAGCATAATATAAAGCCCTCTGATAATCAGTATTGCAAATTTGACAGCCAAGTGTTGACATTGTTCACTTCGTCTCTATATCTGGCGGCTCTTGTTGCGTCACTTGGTGCATCCACCATAACTAGAGTCTTTGGGAGGCGCCTTACCATGATTTCTGGTGGTGTGCTTTTTCTCGCTGGTGCGGCCTTGAATGGCTTCGCTCAGAAGGTGTGGATGCTTATTGTTGGCCGCATGTTACTTGGTTTTGGAATCGGATGTGCCAATCAGGTAAGTACATGCAATTATCTAATACCATTTGATGTATCTATTTGCTAATATTCATGGCTTACAATTTTTTTCTTTCTTTTTTTTAAATCGCATATGTTTCATTTGTTTACAGTCTGTGCCAATCTACGTGTCTGAGGTTGCTCCCTACAAGTACAGAGGAGCACTTAACATGATGTTCCAATTGGCAATCACAATTGGAATATTTGTGGCCAATATTCTCAACTATATTTTTGCGAAAATGAAGAATGGTGAAGGGTGGCGCTACAGCTTGGGTTTTGCTGCAGTGCCTGCAATAATGATCATTATAGGTGCAATTTTTCTTCCTGACTCGCCAAGTTCCTTGATTGAGCGTGGCCAAGATGACAAAGCCAAGCAAGAACTGATCAAAATTCGCGGAACCGATGACGTTGAAGAGGAGTTTAAAGATTTGGTTGCGGCCAGTGAAGCCTCAAAAGCCGTGAAGCACCCTTGGGCCTCTTTGTTGAAGAGGGAATACAGGCCTCACCTCACAATGGCCATAGCCATTCCATTCTTCCAGCAACTCACTGGCATGAATGTCATCACCTTTTATGCTCCTGTTTTGTTCAGAACTATTGGTTTTGGTGGCACTGCTTCCCTCATGTCTGCCATGATAACCGGAGGTTTTAACGCACTCGCCACCCTCGTTTCAATTAGCACTGTTGATAAGATCGGGAGACGTTTTCTTTTCTTGGAAGGTGGTTCTCAAATGTTCATCTGTCAGGTACATTAATCAATCAACCTTTTTATTTTTTTTTAATTTTTTTTTCCCTAAAAATTTGCATTATATTTCGATGTTTCTTAATTACTATCCACTAATATAGAATTGTTTATATGCAGCTTGTGATTGCAGCAGCAATTGGAAGTAGATTTGGAATAAATGGAAACCCTGGTGTGTTGCCCAAGTGGTATGCCATAGTTGTTGTTGCATTTATATGCATCTACGTGATGGGATTTGCATGGTCTTGGGGTCCTCTAGGGTGGCTGGTGCCTAGCGAGATTTTCCCACTTGAAGTACGGTCTGCTGCTCAGAGTGTCAACGTCTCGGTCAACATGATCTTCACCTTTGCCATTGCTCAAATCTTCACCTTGATGTTATGCCACATGAAGTTTGGGCTCTTCCTCTTCTTTGCGTTCTTTGTGGCAGTCATGAGTTGCTTCATTTACAAGTTCCTTCCGGAGACAAAAGGGGTCCCAATAGAAGAAATCTCGGTTGTGTGGCAGAAGCATCCATATTGGAAGAAATTTGTCAAGCCTGCTGCTGACGACAAAGCTGGTGCTAAAGAAGATCCTGAAGCTTAGGATAGAAAGTCTTACTTTCTTATCCATATTTTTAGTCAAGCACTTCCTTATCCATTTAAGCTTTAGTCTTAGTAAGTTGAAACTGGTTTTTCTTATTTAGGTCGTTTTTTTAGTATGCTAGCTCTTAGTTAGCTAGTCGATTACACAATGTTTATATATTTTGTGGATATTAATAATTTTAAAAATTAGTATTATTGGGTATATTTATCTTTCTATTTATTTATTTATTTTATGATGGGGAGGTAGATTTGAATTTGCTTTGATATTGAACGTTTTAACTGAACTCAGGAGTACTGGATGGGATAAGCTTGATGGCGACGCGGAATTTTAGCCTGCTAAGGGGTTCTGTTTTATTGACCCACAGCCTGCTAGCGGGTTACTAGCAAGATAGAATTAAAACCAAATAGTGAGGAAAGTTAATGTAAAAAGGCTGGTATTTAATTTTTACGAATTAAATTATTAAGAATGATCATAGAAAATTTAAAAAATATCTTTTTTAAACAATTTATAAATGACTATTGTTTGTTAATCAATAATGATTTATTTTCAATGAGTGGTTAATAATAGTATATAAGTTTTTATATATTAGATATTTGTTATTAAGAAAAAATCGCGAATGTTTAGCATATTTTACGTGATCATTTATTTCGATCGAGTGAATAATAGTTATAAATAATATTCCACATTAAATCCAAGAAAATTATATTAAATTTATGAATGATTAATGTGTTTCTTTATGAGTAAGTTATTGCTCCTGCTTTGATTCTGCTTGTATAAGGTTCGTATCCCACCTTCATTCTCTCGACCACCCATTCTTAAGATGTGTTTGTTTGTATTTTTTTGGCAAAAAAATATTTTTATTAAAAAAATAAATTTTTATATATTTAGATAATTTTTTTAAAAAATAATCATAATTTCAAAAAAAATTATTTTTTTTAGAAGTTGAAAAAAATAATTTTTGAAAAAAAATTAATTTTTAATTTTTTCAATTGTTAATCTAAATTTTATAATCACTTTTTTTTAAAAGTTAAAATAAACAAACTCTTATACTCTTTAATATCTAGAAAGCTGATGTACGTAGCAAATAGGAAATGAACTAGATCAAAAGCAACTAGTGACTTGTTTCAAGAGCATATAAGAACCTTTCTTATTATAATATCTCAATGAATAGCTAATTAACAAGGAAGGGTATTAAGTAAAAGAAGTGATTAATTGTAACAGTAAGATGAGCAAATTTTGATTATTAGATTTTACACAAATTTTTAAGATTAAAACATCAAAGTTATATGACTTATTTAAATAGTCGAATGACCTTTAAATAATTTTTAATCTTGACCATCTATGTATAGTTATAAGATAAAGATTTAGTTATCTCACTTCTCATATAAAAATATTTCTCTCACTTGATACACTCACATATAAAATTTAATTTATATAAATTTAAAATAAATTTATGAGTTAGGTACTATTGCTTATTATTGAGTTGTTAATCCTTTTTTTGATGTGAAAAAAAGTTTTATTCATAATCAAGTCTAACGACATTTACAAATAGAAAAAGATATGTCGAATCCAAATTTAATAAGAAACAAATACGTTCTATATTCTGAATTAACTAATGATTTGTGGCTCTCTGCTCCTTATCCTAAGATTATCAATGTCTAAATATCTTTCACATTAGAGATCAATATAAATAATTGTGCAGGTTAAAGAATGTATTCTGCCTTCTTTCAAAATAGAATATCTAGACGACTTTTTTATCTGTAAGAGTATTAACATAAAAATACCCATAAAGGAAACCACAATACCCATAAAGGGAATAACAAAAATACCCACAAATGGGACCAAAAAATGCCCACAAAGGGGACAACCAAAACCCCACAAAGGGGAAAACAAAAACAAGACAAAAGATAGAAAATCATAAGCAACAAAAGAAAACAAAAAGGAATAGAGGGGCTGCTACCAAAGAAAAGAGATGACAACCCCTCTTAACAGCACTCACACAATTAAAGACTAAAGAAAGAGCGAAGAGAGAAAATAAATATTAGGGTTTGCTATTAAGCCACCAATAGTAATAAACAAGCTTAATCCTAAGACCAGTACTAATAGGACTAATACTTACAATTTTAATAACCAAAATGAATATGTCCTTCTACTTATGTTAAATCATCAAGATTTATACTCTTAATGGTTATCTATCTATCTATAATATATTAAAGTTTAGACCCATGCTTTGACACATTAGGAGAATGACATTTCAGCTATATTATCGTATTGGCACATTAACCTCTTTTATAAGCTATCATTTCTTTTTAGTTTTTTGAATTTTTTTTTTTCATTTTTGCATACTCCACAACCTCTTTCCTTTTCTCGAATTCATCTTCTAGCTTGACCCCATGACTTACAATCAACATCATCTTCTTAAATAAATTTAATATTATTATTATTTCATAACTAGAGGCAATACTCGTATACTGCACAAGTTTATTTATATTTTTTTTTATAAAATTTTTTAATGAGAATACTTTCTTTAAAAAGTTATCATAGCATTTGAAAGTTATATATGGTAGGAAAATATAAAAATTCTTTTAATTATTTTAAACAATGAAATAGATCAAAACTTTCAAAGTAATTACATTGTGAGAGTTCATGTTAAATAATTCATAGTAGACAACATTTTTTGTATAATTATTGTACTTTTCATCCCCCTCATCTATAAGAACTCCTAACTTTTTTATTTGAGAACACTTTTGACAATGCAAAATATAATTGCTTATAATAAAATATTCATGTTAGCAGGTATAATCTCATATAGTTCAATAATTGACCTTAAATTTTGTTTATTGTCAATGCATAACGTGCTTTTATTGGGAGTTATTTTCTTTTTAAAATAAAAAGTCACTTTCAATCATTCCTTGGCTAAACTACTGGTGGGATAAAAACTTTTTGTGTCGTCATTGATTCATGTAATTATATTTTGTTCTATTATTTAATCTCCTAGATGCATAAATTTTTAATGTCAAATTTAGTTCTTAAGGAGCATAATTGATATTCCTTTTTCTTGTTGGAAGTAATGGTTTGGGAATTCAGCTTAAAGTATTAAAAATTCTACTCTATATATAACCTCTTGTTCAGATATGTCATTAGTTGTTTTGTCAATCTTATATGAGCTCATGTGTTATTTTATTGGATCTTCAACCATGTAAAATATGTAATAATTGATTTCATTAACTGTGCCATTTAATGAGTGAATATTGTTATTTTTAAAATATTCTTCATTTTACATGCATTGCTGTAAATTTAGATTTGTGCTATGGACAATTTGTTTCATTATATCACCAATTGGCTTAAGTAGATATTGTCTTAGTAATGCACGTTGGAATGTCTTCTCTTACTCTAGTCTATTGTCTAATAGCCAATATTAGTATTAATATGTATATACAGTTTTATTTCATAAAGTGGTCATTAGTAAAGAAGACTATATACTAAAATAAATTCTAAATAAAAATATTTGTAAATAATATTTAAAATAAAAATAGAACAATAAAAGTATTGTATTAATAAAATTTATTATTTAATTAAATATAAAATAGAACTAAATATAATAACACAACAAATTTTTTATCATTCGTATTTTAGTTAAAATCAATATGATTTATCGATATTAAACAATATTATTCAGTGTAATGTTATTGCATTTACAAAATATATTTTAATATTGGTCATCAAATAATTTATTTTAAATTTTATTATTAAATATCATTATTATTTGAGAATTTGAGTAGCCAAACATACACCTATTACAATTTTTAACCGTTATAAATATATATGATACTAGTTATTCTTAACTTATTATCATGTAATATAAACTATTAATTGCACATTGTAATAAATGCAATATTTATTGTGAGAGTGAGAGAAGTAAATCTTAACTATTGGATTTTATATGATAGTCAAGATGAAAACATAAAGTCACATGACTTTTTTAAGTGACCATGTGAATATTAAACAATTTTAAATCTTAACCATCCATATATGGTTATACGGTCTAAATTTGCTCCTCTCACTCTCATAATAAATTATTCCTCTCATGTGATATGTTCTCTATATATATATATGACTATTATTTTTTAATAAAGATATATGAGGCTTTGCACAAATTTATTAGCTTCGTGACCTGTGAGTAGTTATTTATTTATTTCAACCAAGTCATTAATAATTTTAAATGAAATTTCATATTAGTTTCATGATTTTTTTTTATTGTAAATGACTATTAATTAATCTTAGTGAGTGATTGTTTGTTCAACACTAGTGCTTAACAGAAATAAATAAATTTTTTTAATTAAGATATATAAAGTTTAAAATTTTTTTGTGAATGACTATTATTTTATAATGTAAGTTTATTCATTCACAATTAGTTATTATTATTTTTTAAGAATATTTTAGTCTATATGTAAAATATAGTGGCTATTAATTATCTCAAAATACATTTCATGTTATCTTTCTTAATAATTTGAATATTTTATATCCCTTAAAATTATATTTTTCTTAGTATTTCTTAATATTAATTTTTCCTAAATACTGTTCCCGTAACCGGAATTTGATCAATTGAACAAACATACAGAATTTCAATTTGTATCCAAAAATAAGAAGAAAATATATTACTGCATTATATTTGAAAATTTTGTTTGTGCATTTAGAAGTCAATATTGGAAGGAACTAACTATTCAAGAAAACATTGTATCTCAAGATTGTCTCATGAAGAAAGGCTAATTCAAAAATATTGCTGTGAAAATTTCAGACAGAACAAAATATTTACATAACGTATGAGATATTTTTACGAATAAATAAAATTAAGATAATAATGAAATTACAATAATAATTAACATTGTGGCCACCGAGGCTGGAAAGCTAACGGCAGAAATAACTTAGGAAAGAAAGTACATCATCAATGATGAAAGCATGGTGCCGCCTTAATGGAATGTGGCCTGTTGCTGTTTTACTTGATTGTGATCAACTCTCATATGGTTGGACCAAAAACATCGATTATGGTGGATAAGCCAAGTTGGCCCAAGTGATAGATATATGAATTCTAAAGTTTTTTAACAACTACTAAATCGGAACCGGACAAAAAATGGGGGGCAAAAAACGCTACAAGTTTTAGTAACAACAATGAAGCATGACACAGTCCACTATGTATATGAATATTTCTATTGCAATTAAGAGTATTACAAGTTCGAAAGCTCATTACTTTATTCAAATACGATTTTGATTGTTTTTCCTGTGGAGAAACGTTAGACAGTTACTTCAGCAATGAAAGTAGCAACAATGACAACGGTCATCGCACGTTAAGCACACATTTTCAGTAGATTGCATACCTGTATTTGACAAGACCACTTACTGGGCAAACGTATGAAGGAGTATAGAAGGTTTCTAGAGGAATTGTAATTGTCAGTTCTCTACCAACTTGAGTTGGATGGCTTAGTTCCAGGTGCGTGGGATGGAGAATGTGTTTTGACCGAGTAAGAGCTACATGCTGATAAATCATTATGGTCCACCGCGTGTTCTACGGTGCACTTCGTTGGTCAAGGAGCATGGTGCATCTTACAATCTGATGATAAGATTGTGAGATGTATCAATATATCAATTATCTATAATACACTATAGTAATATTTAATTTTAAGAAAATTTAAAAATATAATTAAATATATTTTAAAAATTAATTATTATATATTAACAGTATAAAATTATATTAGTAGTATAAAATAATTTAATATTATCAATATAATCAAAAACATCTATCAGTATAATTTTACTCTGTCAGTATAATTTTACTTTGACAGAGTAAAATTACACTGATAAAATTTTTTGATTATATTGATAATATAAAATTATTTTATACTGTCAGTATAATTTTATATTATTAATATATAAAAATTAATTTCTAAAATTATAAAAATTTTATCAATATAATTTTACTCTGTCAATATAATTTTATACTATTTATTAGTGTAATATTATATTGATAGTATACAATTATTTTATATTATTAATATAATTTTATACTATTAATATATAAAAATTAATTTCTAAAATATATTTAATCATATTTTTTAATTTTTTTAAAATTAATATATTACTATAATATATTATAAGTGATTGATATATTAATACATCCTATAAATCTCAACCATATAATATGTTACAATCACAAGGTGCGTTAAGCACTTTCGACCACGAAGCGCATAGAAGTCGGTCCCGTGGTCCAGTGCCACGTATAGTGCCACCTAGAAAGCCAGATGCTTCTACAATCCAAATTAAAGCCAAAGCAGAAACAGATTTTTCCTGCTTTTATTCCATTCTAAAATTCATTACACACTTGACACTGAGATAGTCTTTCTGATATTGATGGTTGCAGTCAGTCAACCACAAAGCAAGCGTTCTTATGGAAGTAGAACCACCATAAACCAGGGAACTATTTAGGGCCTAAGCTCATTTCGAGCCATGACTACCGTTGCAATGCTACTAAGGTTAATAAAGCTTTGACTAGTCAACTTGCCCAAGTCTAAGCGTCAAAATTTGATGCTAAATAACGTACACACTAAAACGCGTGTTTTCCATATTACTCAATTGATTGAAAATACTGAATTTATTTTAAACAGAAACGAATTTGAGGACAGTTATCCATTACCTTTTACAAATTAGTGCAAATGGAACACCCTAGCTGCATAATCCACAGCGCTACTGCATGCGAGCATTAACCATTCTACAGAATGGGAACTAAGGAAAACGTAGCTAACCCAAATTAAGAGACTAATAATAGACGCATCAAAACCCCAAAAAAGAGAGTCCACTAGCAAAAACTTGTTTAGATGGATATCTGCGAGAATTACCTATGATGGGCAGGTACGGGGATGATTTTAGTTTCCATGGGAAGGAGAACAAGGTCCCCGCCCTATGGAGATTGGCACAAATTTCTATTTACATGTAAAATTAACTAAATAATCTTTTATATATATAATTTGAATTTTTATAATTATCTTTTGTGATTATAATTATTGGATATTATGTATATTTTATTTATGTTTAAGAGTATTTTATATATATATTTTTTTCCATGGAGAATGAGGAATGCAAACTCATGACAGAAATGGAGACAAAAAGAGGAGATAAATTTTTAGATAGGGACGGGACAGGGATATATCCCCACCTTATAGATATCCATTATCATTCCTATACATATTAACTCTTGGTAACCACGTAGGACTTAGTGTGTGTTTGGTAGAGCATTGGAGCTCTCCAAAATCACTTTTGATCTAATAAAGGTGCCTTGAAAATTGTACAATAATATTTGAATAATTTGAAGTATAATCAATTTTGGGTCCAAAATTGATTTTGGAACTTCAAAAGTGAAAGCAGCAATTTGTTGCTTTGGCATTGATTAAAATTTCATTAAGAGATAGATTGATAAAAATACCCTTTTAACTTAATATTGTACTATAAAATTAATTTTAATATATTATTAGTATATAAATTTTTATAGTATTAATTAATTATATTTTTTTCCTTTTATATAACTTTTCAAATAATCATGAAAAGAGTCAAACTATTTTAATGATATTATACATAGATGATGTTTCCATGATAGAATCATAAATGAAGATAAAAAATCTTATTTACCCTCATCCTTTTTCAAGAGACTCTTCATGTATTTGTTTTATATATTTTATTTTGAATTTTTCTATTTATAATTTAATATTAGCATAGGTTTCTTAAAAATAAATTCATTTATAATATTATTCATAAATTTTATTTATAAATCTTAAAAATGATATTTATATGATATATTAAAAAATATTTATATAATTTTATTTATAATATTTATAATAATATTAATATAGTTTATTTAAATATATTAAAATAAAATAAAATAAAATAGTAATATTTAAAGTATAATATAAAATTCATATCCTTTTTGATATATATATATATATATATATATATATCTAAAAATAATTTTAATTAATATCATCTAAATAATATTTATTATATTATAATCATTTTTAATTTAAAATTTTTAAATATAAATCACATTAATATCAACTTAATTTTAATTAAAATTAATTTTATAAAATTAAGTTGATTCAAATTCCATTTACAAATTCTTATCGAACACACCGTTAGAGTGGTAATCAAAACAAGGGGTTTGACTAGAACTGTAGAGCACAAGGATTAAGAAATAAGAGGAAAGAGCGAGAAGAAAGTACTTGAACGTGCTGCTGACTGAAGAAACGAAAGAACGCTACTTCGATGTCTACCATATAGACACGCGTGTATATATGTAGGGCAAGTGAGTTCCCTTTTGCACATACAAACAACTTTAGTGGCGACCGATTAATTAATGGAAATTGTGATCGTACTTTGCCTCTTTTTGGTTTTGACATATTTACAAAAAAATATTCACCTTTTGAATATTAATTTTTGCGGTGTCCGTGTGCATGAGCATGACACGCCAGGTACAGTATTGAAAGGAAAGACAAAATGTTAGAGACGAAGAAGAGTCGTACACGTCGGTTGCTACATGGCCACGTCGTTGACACCGTCCTTGCGTTACTTTGACCAGCACTGGCAGCACTGTTTTTTTATTTTTTTTATATTTTAAAGAATTATATTATTTATATTTATAATTAGGACTTATTTTATAAATTTTATTAAAATATTTCTTAATTATTAATTAAGAGTAAATTCTATTTTTTTTTCGATCACTGATTAAAAAATACTGTAATAAATCTTATAAAATAAATTTTAATTATAAATACAAATAATATTTTTATATTTTAAAATACGAAAGCCCGAACCATGAGCCGACAAGAGTCCACAGTGGCGCGGCAAATCCTTTGGGCACCGAGTCCATCTTTTGGGTCTTGTTCTCTTATTTATTATTCAAAACAGGAGAACTTAATATATGGAAAAAAAAAAATAGAGATTTCGAAGTTTCTGAAACACATTATTTGTCCACTTTTTTATATGTCAAATTTTAAATTATGAGACAAAAACGTGACAGAAAACGGAGACAGACCATTTTTACCTAATTTGAATGCTTTAAAGTGAGAAAATTTGTAAAGTGATAAAATAAAGGGTTAATAATTTTTAAATCAATAATTTTTATTATGAATAAGACCTACTAAATGATTTAAAAATTATTAATCCCTCACTTTTTTATTTTACAAGTCTCTTCATTTTAGAGGATCCAAATCATTTTTATCCAATAGGAGAAATCTTCAAATAAAAACTCCTTATTTAAGATATATAAATTAAATTCTAATACAAGTAAAATTATGATATATATATAAACCCTAAATCCTAAACTCTAAAACTATATATATATATATTTAGGCATGTAAATTAGTTTTTAATATATATTAAATTATTAGAGTCATATAAAAAAATATCTATATTTATTAATATAACTTTACATATATCGAAAATTAATCTATATGATTGAAGTAAAAAATATTAATTGAAAGTTTCCGAAAATTACGTGAATCACAATAACCAAAACCAATGTCTCTAGTAGTATGAATTTACATATTTAAGGTGAGAAACTTTTATTGAAGAGTCTATCTCATGCCAATATTGATGATAGTAGAGCAACATAACATCCCTCCTCAACAAATCTTTATTATTATTATTATTATTATTATTATTAGGGTAAAATCTCATTTATATCTCTTATATTTAGAAAATATTTCAATCTTGTCTCTAAAATTTTTTTTTATTCTATTTATGTTCCTAATATTTCACAAATATTCTAATATTGCTATTCCTATTGACGCCATCTAAATTACTGACAAAAAATGATGACATGTCATAGGAATAACAATATTGAAATGTTTGTGAAACGTAAGGGACATAAATAAAACTTTAGAGTTTTCTTCAAGTAGGAACACAAATAGAACATTATAGTTTTCTTCTCTCAACTATTCTCTTCCCCAAGTCCCTTCTTCTTCTTCTTCTTTCTATGTTTTCTTTTCTGCTACTCTTTTACCACCACCACCACCACCATGCCTCTTCTATTCTTAACTACACAACCTTCCTTTAACTCTCATCCCATCCTCTTCATCAGCCAAAATCACATCCCATAACAAAAAATCAACTTGTGAATCCAAACCAGAATCCAAATTACTTACCACCATTTACACCAAGTTCACAAGTCAGAGAAACAACACAAAACAAAACCTAATCTTAATATCCGAAAGTTAGAATAAACACAAAACTCCAATCTCAACACTTATTTGTGCCTCCACCTCATAAAAAACCCACTGTCACCGAGCAAATCAACCACTGCTGCAAACTTTGTCGTTGTCTCATTGACTAGCCATCGTTGCTCGAACCTCCGCACGAAACCACTACAACTCTACTTGCCTTTGCCATAGGGTGTCGCTGCCAGTAGCACAACACCAAGAAAAACACATGGAGTGTTTTAGTGGTGGTGGTAGTGTGGGATTGAAGAGAGTAAGGGAGATTGTGCAGCTAAGAGTAGAAAATGTATGGTGATGGTGGAAGAGTAACAGAGAATAGAATATAGGAAAAAGAAGAAGAAGGAGGGAATTGAAGAAGAAGATAGTTGAAAGAAAAAGATTATAATATTCTATTTATACCCTTACTAGAAAAAACTTTAATATTCTATTTATATCTCTAACATTTCACAAACATTCTAATATTGTCATTCTTATAACATGTCATCATTTTCTGTTAATAATTTAGACAGCGTTTTGAAATGTTTGTGAAATGTTATTGATATAATAGAAAAGAAATATTTAGGGATAAAATT
The DNA here is from genome assembly GCA_031439585.1 of Pterocarpus macrocarpus. Taxonomy (NCBI): domain Eukaryota; kingdom Viridiplantae; phylum Streptophyta; class Magnoliopsida; order Fabales; family Fabaceae; genus Pterocarpus; species Pterocarpus macrocarpus. The sequence goes on along the minus strand of CM062520.1, from coordinate 72,757,545 downwards.
GAAATATTTGTTAAATATAAAGGATATAAATGACACTTTACCCTTATTATTGTTATCATGATCATCTAGTTCCAGTTCGTTGTAGCTATTGTTTCTAAAGATACTTATTATTACCAGAAAACTTTATTATAATCCTTTTTTCAAAAAATATTTAATTGATTTTTTAAGTTTAAATTAGTTAATTTTTTTTTAAAATTTAGATTTGAGACAATAAAATAAATTTCTTGTTACCTGACTCCATGGGTTTAATTAATTGGCAAAAACAAACCAGCAATTAGGATCAATGCAAAGTCAAGATTCGATGAATCGCCTAAACGGAGGGGTGAGAAAAATAAACGATATGAAATCAACATTGGCCCCTAATTTAATTCAATGGCCTAAAGGATCTCCCCTTACGGATTATTTTGCTATAGTTAATTAAATTACCTTTTACTGTATGTAAATCGGTGTTTTAACATGCATAATGTAATATACTATAAAATCAAATACACAACTTGTTCAGTACAAAAAAATGCTTGTGCTAAAAAAAAATTACTTGGTTTGGCCGACAGAAATGATGTACACCTCATTTTCCATGGGAAAATTTCGGCTACCAACGAATTTATATGTTTATTGGTGCCCTGAATGGCTGAATTTGCGGAGTTACTTAACTCTCGTATATTTTATTTTTCGGCTATAACATACTGAACACTCGAAAACCACATTAATTTCGAACGGCACAACGCTAGGACGAAATTGCGACATATATCATCAAAATCAAATTTATATGGCTCAGATTCAAAACAACATGGATTTAAATCCTATTAATTGCCGACATGGCATTGATTTCACATGAATTCCTGCTACAAAGAAACCCGAAACTCCAGTTATGAACACCAGGTCAAGCTGCCATTTTCACGGTGGGTCCTCTCCCGAAAAAGTAAAAACCGTCTAAACTTAATTCTGCCTCTTGGTTCAGATACACCGATCTTAAACACGTTCTTCACGCTGTCCATCAGCTCACGAATTTAAATTAAACGCAATTGATTTAAGGTTAGACAAAATTTAAACGGGTGACAATTTAAGCATAGGAATTAAATAGTTATTTAATGCCCTATGAACTCATATTTTCAAATTAATGCGGCTCAGACCCTTATTTGGTTGAATTGGTTCATTCTCAACAGTGTCACATAGTAGTATATAATATATTCTTATTATTACGTCCAAGGCCAGTGCGCTTTCACGTCTAATCGTTTTCTTAGTTTGCAGGCCCCAACAAATCCATGGTCGGTCATAAAAAGACGCTGAAAATTGAAAAAACAAGAAAAAAAAAATCTTGCTGTGCGTTTGAGTTGGTACATGGAAGTGCTCATGGTCTGTCAAACCCAATCCTACTCTTTATTTCCATTTGTAGCCGTCCTTGATGCATATTCCATATAGGTCCAAATATTCTTCCGAAACTACTATAATTTATACCGCAAGGCCTCCCCTTTTAAACCAACACCCCCCCCCCTCTCCTCTGGCGACACAATTCACAAAATGCAAATACCCACGATTTTGTGATTTACAACAACACAAACGCGCTCTCTCTCTCTCACGTTCCCTCTCTCTCTGGGTCTCTCTGTCTGTATGCGCAATAAACTGTCGAAGCCATGTGCCAGTTATCATCTATCTCTACTTCCTGTGAATGCAATAAGGGCCAGCCAAATCCAAATAATATATCCACAACCGAGACACAGGAGCCTGACATGCTCACCCTTTTGATCCCCAAAACCCCAACATTGGAACAACAACATCATGATGCCCAAAAGCCCCACAAATCCCATTTCTCTCTGGCCCTCAATGAAGCGAATTGCATAGCACAAATAGCATTACCCATGGTGCTAACTGGCCTTGTACTCTACTCTCGCTCCGTAATCTCCATGCTCTTCCTCGGTCGCCTCGGCGAGCTTGCCCTGGCTGGGGGCTCTCTAGCCATTGGATTCGCCAACATCACGGGCTACTCGGTTCTCTCGGGCCTCGCCATGGGCATGGAACCAATCTGTGGCCAGGCTTTTGGAGCCAAGAGGTTCAAGCTTCTGGGCCTCACGATGCAGAGGACAGTGCTTCTTCTTCTCCTAACTTCAACTTTCATATCATTTCTATGGCTCAACATGAAGAAAATACTTCTCTTATGTGGTCAACAAGAAGACATCGCCACAGAAGCTCAATCTTTCATACTTTACTCTCTTCCCGATCTCGTGGCGCAATCATTGCTACACCCTTTGAGAATCTACCTCCGAAGTCAATCTATAACCCTGCCTCTTACATACAGTGCGCTTCTCTCTATCCTTCTCCACGTCCCGATCAACTACCTCCTCGTCTCGGTGCTTCAACTTGGAATCAAAGGCATAGCTTTAGGCGCTGTTTGGACAAACTTCAACCTCGTGGCGTCGTTGGTTGTCTACATCTGGGTCTCGGGGACACACAGGACAACATGGAACGGTGTTTCCTCGGCGTGCTTCAAAGGTTGGAAACCGCTCTTGAACTTGGCAATTCCGAGCTGCGTTTCGGTGTGCCTCGAGTGGTGGTGGTACGAAATCATGATCTTGCTTTGCGGGTTGTTGATCAATCCCCATGCAACCGTTGCTTCAATGGGGGTTCTGATCCAAACCACCGCATTGATATACATTTTCCCATCTTCATTAAGCTTTGGGGTGTCCACAAGGGTCGGGAACGAGCTAGGTGCTGAGAATCCACAGAGAGCAAAGCTTGCGGCACTCGTGGGCCTCTGTTTCAGCTTCTTTTTGGGCTTGTCTGCATTGGTGTTTGCTATTTCGGTCAGGAGTGTGTGGGCTTCGATGTTCACACAGGATGCAGAAATCATTGCTTTGACGTCCACAGTGTTGCCAATCATAGGGCTTTGCGAGCTCGGCAACTGTCCGCAGACAACGGTTTGTGGTGTTTTGAGGGGAACAGCGAGGCCGAAACTTGGGGCGAATATAAACTTGGGTTGTTTCTACCTTGTGGGAATGCCCATTGCGGTGTGGTTGAGTTTCTTTGCTGGGTTTGACTTCAAAGGCTTGTGGCTTGGGCTGCTGGGGGCTCAGGCTTCGTGTATGGTAACCATGTTGTTGGTGTTGGCTAGCACCAATTGGGAAGGTCAAGCCCAAAGAGCTAAGGAACTCACATCATCGGATCCTAGCGAGGAAGCACAAGAGAAAGTGGTGGAAGAAGAACAACAACAAGATGACAAGTGTCCTCTGAGTTCGTGCAATACAAAAGAATGCTCTGATTCATTAGTTTGATTTGATGATCTCACAGTGACGGCTCGTCGACTAGAAGGATTTTTTTATATTTGACGTTGAAGATTCAAATGATAAATTCATTCTTTCTAGTTCTAGGTTGATCTAATTTTTTATTGTAGATTTAGGGGAATTGAACGGCAATTAAGGAGGGAAAGGGAAGAGGCACATTACAAACGCATTGCCCTCTTCGTTCACTGTTTTGTTTTCATTCAGACATTCAGTTAAAAGTTAATGATATACAGGAAACACAACATAAGATGCTTGCACGTGCACATACTTGGTTTCTATCCTGATTAAATTATTACATGAGCGTACTTGTTCAATGTCACAGTATTCACGACCTTACTAAATAGTACGGTTGTTAATAGAATATAATAAACATTAAGCATAAAGATTATGGAAGAAAGACTAAATACAATGATTCTAATCCGATCGAAAAAGAACGTGTAAGACACTGTTTCTGTTTGGAATGGTAATTGGGGGAAAAATCGTTTGATTCCTAACGTCGGCAGATAAGATGGTTGGTGGCAGTGGCCAGTAGGATTGCGCGTTCCCTAAACTACACTAGCTGGAGTCTTCTGTCGGTTGTTCGGCAACGAAAATTGACAAGTCGCACTTTTGATTAGTCTGCTGACTCCTTTCAGGTGTATGGTTTTATTTTTATTATTATTTTTTTTAAAAGGGGGGTGTTAAGATTCCAGATTTCCAGTTCCACGCCTAAAATTTGACTGTCTGAAGAAACGGCATTTAGAATGTTCCAGTTTTTGATCAACTTAAGTTGGCTCTAGGACTATGATGTTTCTTAAGGAGAAAGCATGAACCGCAGATGGTTGAAACTGTAAGATACATTAAAATTTATAGGTTGAGCATTTCATAGTTGACAATTCCACAGAAACAGCTTTTTTTTTTTTTTTTTTTTTTTTGTGTACCTTCAGAAACAGCTTTTTGAATGTGCTCAGTTAAATAAAACCGCGTTCGATTTCAAATACTTGTTGCTCTCCCTGTATTATTAAAAAAAAAAACAAACAGTTAAGATATCCAACCTTCAACTTTGTTTCTCACTGTTATTCTTCTTGATTTGGTGACTTTATAATTAATCTTGTGGGTGAAGGGTATAGTGACAAATTGATATATATGGGGTATTCGCCTTTTTGGTAATGTATTCATTTAAAACCTAGTACATTAAATATTCCCTTGTCAATAAATGGAGTTGATAACTTACATATACTGACTAAGGTCTTTATCATAACGTGTTCAATGCCGTGTGGTTCAACCCAAATGGGAAAATTGAGTAAGGAAGAAGCCGAGAAGCAACAGCATACGCCAAAAAGAAACATGTCCTCGAAAAGGGAATTTAGATTGCAAGTGAAACCGGGTTGGGCTTTAAGTTTCAAAGCCACGAAATGCGCGAAGCTGAATAGTTATAACTAACGTATGGGAGTCACCTCACCTGAATTGTCACGTACATGGGCATAAAAGACCTAGACATCAAGATATGTTCATCACCAAACTAATGTCGTTGTGCATTGCTCATCCAATCCAATTCTTGCCTCAACCTGCTTAATACTATTCCTATTCGATCGCCATTCAGCTGGCCTCCACAACCTTTTCCCTTTCCACACGCTACCAAAAGTTCTACTAGTAATTAATTTTCCCCTCGTCACAGTTTCGGTCGTGAGGCAGATTCATGCGAGCTCCTTCCGTTGAAATTTGGGTCTAAATTAATTTACCCATTTCTTAAGATGGAGCTCAAATTTCAAAATTCAAATGCTTAGTGAATTAAATTAATAACTGGTTGGCAAATTAATTAACTATGGAAAGGATAAACAACGAACCAAAAAAGCGGCTGAGAAAAAGCCGCCGGGAAATTCTTTGGCCCCTCTCAGCCAGAATCGCTTTCAAGTTTCAAAAGACAGTGGTCCTTGCCGGCTTTGTTAACCGTGTTACTTTCTATTCCTTGGTATTTTTCTTTTTTTTTTTCACGAGATATTCCATTTGATATTTGATTTATATACAATATGGTATAATAATACATAATTTGACACTGAGATTTGGAGTAAACAAGAAAAGCTTAATTAAAGATATTCCCACTACAAGACAACAAGAAACAATTATAAAGGGAATTTTGTGGGCCAAGTTTGGGTGAGAATTATCTAGTTAAGTGACCTATTGTCCGACACAAATATAATATGTATATTTTCTTTATGTCTTAATTATAAAAACTTTAAAATAAAAGGTGAGGTGGTGAGGTGGCAAAAAAAGTAGCGTATATATATATATATATATATATATATATATATATATATATATATATATATATATATATATCATAGAACAATAAACACTTAAATGTTGTTCTTAATTATTCTCTTAGGTTAGGTTTGGAATCATTAAATAATTATTTGGATTTATTTTTCTTATGTTATTTATTTAGCAAATAATTTTTATGATAGGAGTTTATCATGAAAACCGGATTTAAATTTGCTTGTGCATATAATTCACCGTAGAAAATCATATTATATTTATTTATAAATATAAGTTACGATAAAAATGGAATTTAAATTTATTTATAAGTGAATTTCCATGCTTAAAACAAATTAAAAATTAATTGACATTACTTCAACTATATTATTATTACTATTACTATATAAAAACTCTATAGGCCATTTTATGTCCCTTTCTTGGTCGCCTTGTATTTTGCTCTTTTATTTATTTATATTATCATCTATTATTATTAATAAAAGAGACAAATTTATATTGTGTGTGTGTGTGAAATTATAATGTTTTATTATAAAAACATATTTATATTATTATGACTATTACTATATAAAGACTCTAGGCCATTTTATGTCCCTTTCTTGGTCACCTTTTATTTTGCTCTTATATTTATTTATATTATCATCTATTATTATTAGTAATAAAAGAGACAAATTTATATTGTGTGTGTGTGTGAAGAGGACGGTTGGCCAGAGGAATGAGACATTGTCAAAAGAAAACAAGAGGACGGTTGCTACGACTATGTTTAATTAATGGTTTTTAAGACTGTCTTTGCACCTTTTTGGAGTATCCGAGACACACTAATTTTAATCGCAAAGCTTTTATACAAGTTCAGTTACGATAACAAAAATAAATAAATTTGACTATTGGTCCGGCCGTTGGTTAAGAGCTGACAAGAAAGTAGTCAAAGGATAACAAGAATGGAGTAACAAAACATTTTATTTTCATAGCCTTCGTAATTCACTAAAATAAATGTAACGGATATTGAACGTATTGTATGTCAATGTGACTTTTTAACTGAGAAATGGATGGAGTTAATTATACTGTTTGTGGCTTTTTGATAAATTATAGACGGTAAAGAACTTAACATATATTTTCTGGCCGCCCAAGGCATATAGAATTGGTCTTCCATAAAAGGCGAAGGTCCTCTTTAAAGTTTAATTGTAGTCAATCTAGCTCAAACAATTATCAGGGGGCGGAACTTGCATCAGTTGTTAGGGGTGCAAATATTTAAATATATTTGATACTTTCAAATGTAGGTCCTCCCCTATCAACCAACTTCTTCCCCTTATACCTTTTTCTAATTAAACTTAATGGTTATTTGGCCACGACCCCCTCGTGTGTTTATATTATATATTATTGATATTAATCCGAATCCTTTCTTTAACTTCGTAAATTGAGACTCCATGGAATGTCCAAATGCAGACCACAGAATGTGCCTTACAAGATATAAAGACGGTGTAATATAGAGTATGTTACAAAACTAGACTTCCAAGTCCAAGTCAAGATGCATACATGTCTCATGTTGTTTTTGTACGTTTATGATTAAATAGCTAACTAAATGGATACTGACCTTTCTATACGTTGGCGTGTGGATGAGAGCTTTGACTCTTCTTAACTGGTGTGCATTTACTAATGAAAACATTCTTACAATACGCAATCTTTTGCCAATAATTTCCATTTTTTTTTAATGTTTGCGTTAGGCAAAAAAAACTCCAAGTGTCAAGGAAAGAGGATAGGTATAAATCGAGAATTAGTAGGTTGAAAAATTGAACCGAAAAGAAACGATACTAAGATAACATGGAAAAGGGTCGAAGGTTTGGATAATAAATGCGGTAGAAATGATCAGTGTCGAACACAAGGTGGTGTCAAGATTCTCATCAAGTGATGTGGCCGAAAGGGTTGTTGTACTTCAAGACAAATCGAGGTTGGATGAAGAAGTTCTAGAAGGATTCAGATCGTGAATCAATAGAGGGACCCACACACGATATCAAAACGTACGTATGGAAATTGTGTATTAGCATGGGTTTAAGACGTGGGCTTCCAGAATGAGGCTACTTTAGGGAATTTTTGTCTATAAATAAGATATGAGTTTAATTGATATATACATATAATCTAAAATAATTTTATATTATCAACTAATAGAAATAAAAAAAAATGAAAAATTATGATGAGTCCCTCATTATAATAGATAATTATTTGTATGAGTTAATATTTTCTATTATCTCTATTGACTGACAGTATAAAATTATTTTATACTGTCAATATATTTAAATTAAATTCATAAGATATTTAAGTTATAGAGTAGGTGTTGAACGATTTTGACAAGAAAGCAAATTGAAAATACGAAAGAAACTATCAAAATCGACATAATCTAATGTTAGTCGAGAAAGGAGTCGTGTGGGTAAAGATTGGCTTCAAAGGAAGGGTAATATTTGGACTGAATCAAAGTGTCAATCATAAAGTGAGTAGTGATAGAGTGACATTGCAGAAATAGCTAGAAGGAAGGGGCCCATATATGATCCAGAAACGTGACATGAGAACGTGGGATGATGAAGAATAAAGAAGAATGTGAGCCTCAATGGCACAAGCTGCCAAAACGTGGATGTAATGAGCCTAGGTTTTAGGAAATTGTTTGTCTATAAATAGGGAAATAAGGGTAGTATTACAGGACTTCTACATACTTAAAACACCTAGAGGAAAATAGTCCTTTATTCTTTATTTTGTTAAATTACTGCATTCTTATGTTCTTATCTAATGCTAATTTCTATGCCTTTGCAAGCACATAGATTTCATTATAATACATCATCTAATTTAAAGTTCCATTGAATTGTTGTTTATTTCTCATCTCTTGTACTTTTAAGATTATGAGAACCCATCAGAGAAACTGCTTCCGTTCCCTGAATTGAGATCGAGAAGCAAGGCTGTCGTTGTTTATTTGTTTATCGACAAAAAACCAGTTAAACACTAGGGATGAATTTTTTAGCATATTTGAAAAACTCCAGACTCTATCAAAATGTTCACTCAAATATTAAAGAGCTCTATCAAACTTAAGTAATTGTTCTATTTATTTTTATTCTGTGGTCTATTTAATCTTGGCTTTTTGCATTTGGCATTAACAATTTCTTATTTGTATATATGTTATTTTTACTAATATTCTTGCTATTTCCATTTTACTTTATTTAAAATTATATTTTATTTTTTGTTATTTGACACTTTTGATTTTCTGATAATTTATCAGAGAAACTGTTTCCGTAACCCAAATTGAGATTTGTGAAATAAATTGATAACATTTAATTTATTTGTTTTATCAGCCAAAAATCCGATAAACAGTTTGCCATTTAACTTTTTATGGGTGCCGTTTATTGTTTTTATCAACGAAACCATTTTCCTTAGTAGTATTCAATTATATGCCGCGTGTAATTTGGAAATCATATCATATCATGTATTAAAATTGCAGCAATTGAAAACACACAAAAGTGATAGTAACGTCGAAGGTTAGCATTATTTGTTGCTAGTTCATATGTTTCAATAAAATCCATGTTTTCCTAGTCAAAAGAAGGAAAAAAAATAAAAAAAAAATCCATGTTTTCATTGTTATTCATAACAAATATTTATTTTAAAAGTAAACCGCATGCTTTTGTATTGTTCTGAGTCTTTCGCACCTTGTAGAATTAAAGGCTATATATACTTATCAAATAATCAAAGACTGCAAAAACAAGTTTTCAAAGGACAAAAAAAACAAAACACAATTCAAATATGGCCGATCAATCTAACGAAAAGACTTGCAAGCGTTACCAAATAAGGTTCTAAAGGTTTACGCGTTAATTTTGTCCGTTATTATTCCCAAAAATGTACATATGTATTTGGAGTTGAATCGAGTACAGCTCACGATGAACTCGATGAAATTAGTATCATCCTCTTATTGCTTTTCAAAAGGAAGATTTTCGACGAAATTTACGTTAACTATTTGTCTGCTATGCCGGCATAAACTGACACAAATAAATCTTAGTGGGCAGATCCACTACATTGACTATATATTACTGCGTCTAAGAATCGGCGTATTGGTGTCCCAGTTTCCCGAATAGACACTGAAAATGTTATTTCCAAAAGCAAACCCTTTTTTTTTCAAGAAAAAAAAAAAAAAAAAACAGAAGAAGAGAAAAACTTTAGCGTGTTTTTGTTAAATTAGGAGAGGAAGAAAAGAATATGAAAGACTGAGTATAGGACTTCCCCTTATTTGAAGGTTTGGGAGTTGTGTAAAAAACAAAAAAGTATTTTTCGTAAATCCTCCAAAACATTCCTATAGTTATACTTTAGAGCTCCCAAAATTGCCAGAAGCGATATCTCATTCAAAAACACTTGAGGGTCTTATAAAAACAAAACATAAACACAAAATGTACAAAAGTACAAATGTTATATATTGCAAATGATATTATTTAAAAATAATGTATGTGCTTATTTTATTGATATGCGAATATTTTAAGTTATATTTGAGTTCTAAATTCACTGAGATTTCATAGCTTAATATAATCATAATTTATAAATAATAGTTTTTTTTTGGTTTTTAAAGTTAGCACAATAGCCAATGGCTTTGTGATGGTGAGGCAAAAACAACATTCAAATGCCGGCACCCTTGACCATGAGTCATGGAGCCGTCAAATTAGCCCCAAGCCCAAGCCCATGGGCCAGGCCCCAGCCCATTAGTTTGGCCCCATGTCAATTTAGCCCACCACTGATCCCTGAACCCCGGTAACCCCATGTCAATTATTCATTTTTATGTACTTTTGGGAGAATGTGCGCTGCTCTGGGTGGAGCAGAGCTTATTCTTTTTCTTTTTTTATTTTGACGTGTAACAGAGCTTATTCATACATACACCGTATTAAGCCTGGTTGCTTTTCTTTCCAACTCTAGAGTCTTGGTGACGTGATGGACGTCAAGCATCCTCGTTTTGTTTGACCTCTTTGCGATGTGGTGGTAGATTTTTTTTTTTTTGGACATAAGAATGGTTTTCTTAAAGCATTAGCAAAAGTGAAATGCATTTTGATAAATTATAAAATATTTATCTTTAAATATAAATATTAAATATTTATATTTTTTTTATCTATTATAGATAATTATTTCATTTTAATTATTTAATGATACTGAGTTTCGAATTTCAAATTTCATGAATATCGAGTTTCAAGTTCAAAATTAGACATTACACTATCAAATATCAATGTTTAGATATCGGGTTTCGAGTTTCGAGTTGAGTCTCATATTGACAAAAATATACAGACATCAACTTTCAAGTTCTGAGCTGGATATTGACAACAATTTACTTGATACCAATTTGATGGATTACAATATTCTAATATCATATATTAACATATTAAACTTATTTTATCATTTTCTATCATTACATTTGTAAATAGTTTTAGATCAATAATTTAATTTTAAGTGAATATTCAATATTTATATTTTATAGTGAGTATTCTAACGCTACCATACATTTTTCTAATGATTTGAACTTCAAATACTTTTCTTGTATAAAATAATCCAAAATGGCACGAATTTTAATCAGTGCACATCCTTCCATTTTTCAATTCAAACAACCAAATATTTTCATTTCTTAAAATTCTTAGCTAATAAACATGCTGCCAATTTTTTTTTTTTTTTTACACAGTGGGGTCAAAGCTCAAAAAATTACACATGAACTATCTTGGATATGCAAGTTTCCATTGAGTCAGCAATGATATCCTCGGGGACAAGTTGTGGTAAAATATCATATACCACAACACCTAAATGGAGAGAATGCCCATATTTAACTAATTTTACATATTATATAATATTTAATATATATAAATTTTTAATAGAATATAAATAATTTTTAAATAAAATATCTAATTTCAATAATTTGAAATTTGCACGTATTCAATTACATTTATTCAAACATATTATTATTATATTTTTTAATAATATAAATAATTGGCTCTTAATTCCTTAACATTTTGGAAAATTTATTAATCATTTGATAGTTAACCATTTGTATGCTATCATGAGCGCATATTCCCAGTTCCAACTCCACCTCATATTCGAATCTTCATTTAGAACTTTAAAATTATAATTTAAGCATTGATAGGTTGATTTTCATATATTACTATAATTTGAGTTCAATTTTAAATTTTTTATCAATAAATCATTTATAATTTTTTTAAAGGTGAATTTTTTAGCTCATGTGTTAAAAATTTCATTAAAAAAATAAGGAATTCACAAAAAAAGATAAAAAAATTTGAAAATTTTATAAGTAGACCAATCTAATGGACTAAAGATAGCCCATAGGTGGGTTAGGGTCGGCCCATATGTGGGTCAAGACTACGGTTAATCCAATGAAAAAGTAAAAAATTTTGTTTTTTGTTTTTTTTTTAAAGTGGATCGGCCCATGGACTGGCCCTAACTCATTTGACCCATATGAGCTTTTGGCCATGTGAAATTTTTATGGATGTAAACTTTTTGAACTTGTGGATTTTCTAGCCTTAACCCACACGGTTAGAATTAAATGGGATAGGCTGACCTATTTGACACCCCTCGTTATACCAACGTCTTAGTGGAAAACAACACCCAACTCCAAGTTTCTTCCCACACTATATCCATGAGCAACAATTGAGCAAATTGGGATAGAGGCAGAGTAATACATTAGGACAATAATAGCAATTTGGTTTGATGGAGATTGTGAAAAAATTGAAAGTCAAACTATGTCCTCTTCAAAACAAAACAAAACAGGTAAAATCTCAAGGCCAAGATTAAAAAATAAAAATAAAAATTAAATACAAATTCTTATAGCTCATTTGGGGTTTAAACATAAAATCTTAACATAACATCCTACAATCAGAAAGCGCAATTTTAACACTTTCATCATTTTAAAGCATAAATAATTTCACTTTGATAAAATTAAGTTTTCAAGTAACCATCAAAGTGTTTAGTACTAAAGGCGTAAAATTATATTCTTTTATGCTTTAAAGTGAGATTTTAACAATCATGAAAGTTTCCCAAAATGAGGATTTAAGTGAGGAATTTTTTTTAAAAGTTACTTATCTATTCATCTCTTCCAATAGGTGTAGATTAAGTGTAAAGAACTTAAGTAATTTGTATGAAATCGTAGATCTAAACTTTATAGTTAACATGTACCTTAAAAAAAAAAAATCTTCCAACATTATTGAAATTTTTTTTATGGTTAATATTTATAATTTTTTAAAACTAATATTAGTGTGTAACATATTAATCCTATTTAGTTATACCAATAAAGGATAAAGTTGTAAAACTATATCATAAGCCTTTTATTTCCTTCAATTTATCTATTTAAACTCCAAATAAGAGTAAGATTAAACATTTTATTCTCTTTCCTTCTTTTACCTTTCCTTCCAGTTTAATACTTTCCCTTTCCTTTCCTTTTTAACTTCCAAACATATTTTAAAAGGCTATTTTTAAAGAAACAAAGGAACCCTTAATTTGAAATCTCATATTACTTATATTGACGTGTGAGATGAGAATTACAGATTCTAACATGGAATTAGATAAACATGCTTGTCTTAATGTTTGTTTAGATTTTCGTTTAGAACTCTAAAATCATAGTTTGAGCAAAAGTTACAAGCAAATATCTTTTTATCCAAATTATAGTTTGAAGCTTTTTAAACAAAAAACTGAAGACTATATTAGTTTCTTTGAATCTTATGGAGTTGCCATTGCATAACCAATTGAAAAGTGATTTATTATAACTTTTTTTGGTCATGAAAGTAAATGTTTTTTATAAGGCTTAAAAACTCCTTTTGCGAGCATATCAGAGGAGTCTTCTAGTGAACTGAAACTCCTTAAAAGCTCCGTAATAAATAATAATAGGGCATGAGGCGGGAACGGAAGATGATGGGTCATGAGAGTACTTTATTACAATGGTAAGGTGGTGTTTGGTTTGCTTATTTTCATTTTCATTTTAAGTGAAAATGAAAAATAAATCTTAAAATATGTTATGTTATATTTGTGAAAAATGTTTTTATTGAAAATTATTTTGAAAACACACATAAAATTAAAAATGGTGATTTCACATTTTTAGTATTTTTAGAATTTTTAGTTCTAAAGCTTGGAAATATTTTCATTAAAAATGCGGTGATATCATGGTAAATATGCGAAACTTCCTTCTTTTTCTCATACAATGCGCATGTTTGATCCTCGGTGTGGATCAATTTTTTTCCTGGAGCACTCTCTGGTACATTTTTTGTTATATATAATTAATGACATTTCATGATAGTTGCGTGCTGGTAGTACAGTTGGTAAGTATGGTTGCTCATAAGTCTCAAGGCGGGGGTACAGTCCCTCTTACCCACCTTTTCCATTTTTATCAATCATATTCCAAAGAAAAAAAATAAAAGATAAAAAAGGGCCGACAGCTAAAACAAATGTTGGTAGCATGCTTGGCTCGTATGTTGAGCCTATAAACCCAATGATGGGGTTCGAAAGTTGTCATCTTTTTTTTTTTTTTTTTAATAATTTTTTCCAATTATTTTAATTTTTTTTCCAAAAGTAAAAAAAAGGGGAAAAAAGGATAAAACAAAGGGGAAAAAAAAGCACTAGATGTTACCTATATTTTAATATTTTTTTAGGGTGATTATAATTTACTCATAAATTAAATATATTTCAAATATATTTTGTCATTACAATTAATTTTTGTAGTTAAAGGTTTCTTTATATTATTTAATTATATATTATCATATATCATGCGTATAATGTATATCTATGATTTATCACTTTAAAGCAAGAATTTCTAGCAATTTTTTTAAATAAGTAATAAAATAATACTAACTATAGTATTTAAATATTTATCTATATAAAAATCAAAATATAATAATTGATAATGATAATAAAATAACTTTAAAGTAAAAAATTTATTTTATTCTTAATCTTAATATTTTATAATTATTTATTATTTTAATAAATACTTTTATTAGATGAACAAAATATGCAAATTAAATATATATAATTTTATTATCTCAAATTTAATTTTGAAAATTATATTTTGAAAACAGACAAATCAAACATATTTTCATTATTTTTACTTTTTGGAAATAGAATCAACTTCCTAAATTCAGAAAATCTAAAAATGAAAATTTTTTCAGAAAATAAAAACAAAAAATGAAAATATGAAATATTTTCACAAACCAAATGGACCCTGATGTAATGTTTATTTTGAAGTTTCAATTGGGCCACATCAACCCAAAAATCTAGGTGGAAACGCAATTGAGGTGGTGTACGAATTACAAAATTGATAATGGGTTTAATTAATTTGCAACTCTTATAGTTTTATTTAATTTTCAATCAAGTATTTATAATTGAAAAATTTATAATTAAATTTCTATAGTATATAAAATTTTATAATCAAATCTCTACTTGTAACTACTATTACAAAATGTGAGATTACCCTACAACCATACACTAGTGATGTACTATATAAATTTCCCATCTTCTCTAAGCTGCAAACAACTTCTATTCTATCATCTGTCGCTAACTCACATCAAACAAAAACTCCAAATCCTTCAAACCCAACACATCAAAACTAACAACAACCCACCCCTAAACAAAACAACTAGTTTAAACGAGCCATCACCACTACTTCACACCAAAAATACTGCCCCAAAATCAAACTTGAACCAAAATAGGTGACCAAATAGAAGGAGCACAATCAAACAAACTCCCAGCATTCTAACTCAATAGCACAGGGAGTTACATCCTTTTTTTTTTTTACAGATTCAAATTACCAAAAAAGAAAAAAAATGGAGGAAAAAAAAAAGCAACCTTCAACCATCGCAACTCCGTCTCTCTTCAATCACCATCTACTGCACCGTTGTTGCCGTCGCTCTTGCTGCTACATCATGCCCCTGATCCTCAGCCACACATCACGATCAGCCACCACAAACTGCTATCCCATTATCGGATGCGAATTGCGCACGTAGCTATGCCTTCCATCAACCATCGCACATCCCCATGCCATCGCGCCGTCGTCACCTCGAAAGCTGCCACAACACCGCCAATACCCGCCCTCTATTTTTACCCTATCATGGATCTTTGGTGGTGTTTGCAAATCACAAATAGCAAAACATTAGAATTAGAAACTATGGGAATAAAAAAGGAGGTGGTGGGGGAAGGGGTAAGAATGGAAGAGGGTGGGAAAGTTATAAAGTACCTCAGTTATGTGTGATTGTATAGATGCTTTATAACAATCGCAACCATTCATTTCTATTGAATGGCCGAGATTAAAAGGGTTTGGGTTTAGTGGTGGTGGAGTCAAAGAATATTCCATTTAACTTTACATTTTTGTAATGATAGTTAAAGACAAGGACTTGATTACAAAATTTTATATAATGTAGGGATCTAATTACAAATTTTTAAACTATAAAAATCTAATTAAAAATTAAGTGAAATTATAGGGACTTGTAGATTAATTAAACCTTGATAATGTGACTGACTTGTTATGCTTTCTTTAGTAAAACTCTAATTCCATATTTCAGCTCCTATGTCTAAAATAAATTGGACAATATATAGCCATATGCACATTCCATTCATGATTTAGTTGGATATAATAATATGTCGCATGTTGGGAACAAGTTTTGGTGCTTCGCCATTGTTTAGACTTGTTATGTGAGGTGAGGTCTTTTTTTTTTTGTTTTATAGTTTGGAATAGAGATCTCAACCCTCCTATAAGGGGAAGAGACAAAAGCAAAAACAATAAACCATAGGTATGTGACAAGACAAAAATATAGGAACAAAACATAATAAACTGTCAACACCTGAAAACTACATGAAAATCCCCCTGAGCCATAAGCTTGCGAGTCCTACTGTCCAAAATTATGAGTGAGAAGCCAAACATGAGGAAATTGCCAAAACTACTACATAGGAGCTCTGAACAACACCTAATCAACAACACAAAATAAGATGATAGGCCATATTTCCACCAAACTAGAACACGCTGATGATTGCAGGTCTTGGGTCCTTACTCCAAAACCATATATGCAGTAGAACACCAGAAGGACAGATTAAAAGCAAGGCAGTACTAAAACATTTGTTACCTTTAATGAGCCTCTCTCAATAGTTTTTAGAATCTAATTGAAACCACCATCATGAGAAATGGTAGATCCCATATACCTTTAGTATCCACCAATTCCTTCCAGATGCATAGACTTTCTTGTCCGGTGTAAGGACCATAGACAAGCCCAATAAAACACTGAAAACTTAAATCTTTAACCATCCCTTTTACACAATTCCATCTTTCACCAAGAGCACAGTCATCTTTTTAAAACCAATCCTTATCCCACACACATAACAGACCACCCCTACCATTCGCAGCGGGCATAACAGCCCAATTAAAATCAAGAGAGCCCCAAAATCTTATTATGATGTTTTCTCCTGTATTGGCTAATTTTGTCTCAACCAAACCAAGAAATTGTACATTGTTTTTCTGAATGAATTCCCTCAAAACACCAACCTCCCTCCACCACCTATTCCTCTTATGTTTCAACATAAAATATCATGGGGAAGAGATATGTTCACATTTCTTTTTTGACTTGGATGTCCTTCTGCCCTGCCCATGCTTCTTCTGCTTTGCTTTGCCTTTACTTTTCTTTTCAATGAAATCTTCCATCAACGGGAGGGCGTAGGGCAATGACGCCCCTCTCCTAGGATGAAAAGCCCACTTGGCAAGGTTGTTGACGGTATGGAGTAGGTCTTCAAAAAGGTGCAGTGTGCACAAAAGACAAATAGGAAATACAATAGGGGAGGTATATTGGTAACCTAGATTTAATATTCAGTTAAAGGATAATTAACAATGTAATTAAAGAATTAATTATAATATGAAAAGGGGTTAAAAGGGAGAGTGTGATCATCCATGGAATAAAAGGTGTACGGGATGACGCCCTGACTAGCAAATTCCTAGGAAAATGATCATGTTCCCTCTTTGGGAACTATTTGTGCTGTGGATTGGAAGGATTTTGGGATGTTGTAGTGTTTTAAGAGGTGAGACCTTTGATAAGGACATTGCTCTCCGCCTAATGGTGAGGATAGCTGGAATCCGCAAAGATGCTCTCCGACTTGTCACTTTCCAAACCCAAAACCAGAAAAGCTTGCACTAAGTTTATACTAGAAAGTAAAGATTTTTGATAGCCTACTTCCTCTATCTACCTTTTGCCATAACCAAATGGGGTTATTTGATAACCAGCAACATCAAAAGATGACTCACGTGTCCCTAGGACAAGGAAAAGTCCCTTTCACACTGGTCAGGGACAGGCCTTGCCTTGCTGTTGTCTTGGACCATGGGAATGTCTTGGAGCCCAAGGACTTAGGAAGCAACGGTAATATAGAGGAGAAAGGAACCATTTTCCAGACTAAGGTGAAGAACATAAGAGAAAAACATAAGAAAACACATCCATCCATCACCCACGACCAATATTCACGTACCCAAACCTCACCATTAACCAAATTCATGAATCCACATCAGAACATCACATTCCTCAGCCTGAAACACTCACCCATAACCAGAAAATACCAGAACTAGTGCCCAAAACCAATTTCTGCTACGGAGGGCGTCTTCAGTTCAGCAAACAACATCCTTTCATACCCCAAAGGGTTGGGGTGGTGACAGCATCCGTTTTCTTCCAAGGTTACAGGACGGGAGTTCCCTCTTAATCCCATCTTACTCACATTTTTCCTCCAAAGCTTAAGATCCAGATCTCTGATCTAGGTTAGAGCACAAACTCTAGCTAGGACATAAAATAGGTTCAGAACAATTGTACTGCTATATTGTCATCAACCACCAAGGCCCCAATTTTCTTGCCAACGGATCACACTTTTTTTGCTTCTTTCCTTGTTACTTGATCACCTTCAGAATTGTCATTAGAATCGCTATTGGGTGTGCTAGGATCAAAGTCCCATATTGTCCTTTACCTCTTAATTTGGCTATACGCTCCTTACTTGTTTAGGCATCCGACGAACCTGAGTTATTATTGATTGGCCCAAGAATGTGTCCATCTTTCATATTGACACATTGTGTATTGGGTACACAAGTAGCATTACTTAGATTATTTTGATTGGGCTCAAAGTCTGGAGGGATGAGAGGCCCAAAAAATTATCTTCTAACCCAAAAGAACAAATACTATCCGCATTCCCCAAAAACCCATAATCATTAGATAAATGTTATTTGTACATAATATTTGTGGATACCATACTGATATACTTGCATCTTTTGTTCTGAAAATCGAATCGGCCAGTCCGACTGGTTGAACCGGGAACCAACCGGGTATCCGGTCCGATTACACCTAAAAAATCACCATCTCAAAAAATTGGGATTGAACCAACTAAACTGACCAAGAACCGGTAAACCGGCCAAATCGGATCAATTTTACCGGTTGGCTATTTTTTTTTCTAAGAAGCACAAAATTTTTTTTGATCATCAATAATGAAGTTAACTACTTTATTATGATGAAAAATGGCGAAAATACATTTTGATTAGCCAAACTAAGAACTACTATATCTCTTATTCTTTAAAAAAGAGCTTAGAGATAATAAATATAAAAAAAATGATGCTTAAGCACTATTTATAAAAGTTTCAAGAGTAAAAAATTTTTACTTTAAGTAATGTGGAATTTCTTAAATACTTTATAGTAGTTTTAAGAATAAAAAATTTAAAATTTAAGTAATACAAGACTTAATACTTTACTTATATTAGTTATATTAATATGACTTAATATAATGATTTTGATTTCTAAAACTATTTTTATCATATTAAAATTTTTTAATTATTTTTATTTATCTTACAATATGTCACTAATCATATATATATTCTGTTTAAATATCCAATTGAATCAGTTGAATCAATAAATTTCTAAACTTTTGAATTAATACCTTATTTGATTTAATGATCAATCCTATCTTCAAAATTTTGCTCCCATCAATTATTAAATAAAATATAAATTCTACTTGATCTGAGCCTCATATCCCTCCTAATAATAGATGAAAATATGCTGTCATGGTATCTTACGGATGTCATATATCATTGCTCTTCTCATTCACTTCTTTGTTAATGGAACCAATGCCTCGGTCCTCCACACCACTGACATCTATAGCTGGCTGTGGATTAATATCATTATCTCCATTGTCAACTTTATCTTGCCACGTGGCCTTGTTTAGTGGAACCACCTGCTAACAAATGAAGACTTCATCTTCTTCTTGTTGAGTAGCACCGGCTTCTGACTGTTCGTCTTCACTTGATTCATCCTGGGCATATTTTTTCTTTTCATGATTAAAAGGACAAACATAATCTTTCCCATCTTCTTTAATGTAGATGCCATACGCTTTTGCTTGAATTGAAAAAAGAATCCATCCCTCAATAAAAGGACAGTAGCACATATCAAGCAGAATTTCGGTAGAGGAAAAATCCTTTGCTTCAAGAGTTCTGCTATCAAGGCACACTACTGGCCCCCAAACACTACCAATCTTTCTCAGATTCTCCGGAGACCAAGCATGGGGTGGTAACCCAAAGCATTCCACCCACACCCTTCTGGTCTGACAACATTCCTCCTCCGGCCGTTTACAAATTTCTTCAAAATAGTTTCCCATACAATCAGATCCCACTGTCAATGCGTCTTCCATATTGGCAAAAGTTATAACTGTCTTATAAGCTCCCATTTGTTTGACATCTACTATGGAGAGCCAATCTTTGAAAAGCCTATCAGCCATGATATCAATGATCACTGGATAAGTTGATTCTCCAATAATGCTCCTGGATAATTTTTCCTTCATTTCTTCATTAACTTCACCATACACCGCAGCGGTTTTTTCTTCTGGGTTCAGTTCCTTGTCTACATGCTTTGATTGTTTTGCGTTATCCAATTTCCCGGTTTCATACCCTGTTATTAATGGCACGTGGCATAGATAGGTAAATTTCCCCTATGAGGTGAATTTGGGCCAGACGGATAGAAAATTCCTATGGATCACAAGCCTCCCAATTTGGAGCTCTAAAATAGTGAAGAGATTAAAAAATATCTTAGATCAGATGAGAAAAATCGAGAAACCGAAAGATCGGAAGATAAGACGGATCACTTTCATTTTTATGGCAGTAGAGCATCAAACAAGTGACAGGTCACTCAGTCAACGTGAACAGTTGGCCCCATTTTCAAATTTATTTGGGGAGAAACATAGATAGGTTGGGTTGAGATGGAGATGAGGACGCCAGTTTATATAGTAACAAAGCAATTATTGTGACAGATTACATATGTAGGTCAGAAACAACCAAAAAAAAAAAAACGCTATGCAGTTTGATTATCCGGATTCACTGTCTTCAGATTCTATTCTATTACTATACGGAAAATTAAACGGTAAAACGTCGAGAACCTCCATCACTTGGCATTTAGAGTTGAAAATGAAGGAGAAGCAAATTGAAGGGGGCTACGTGAGGTAACAAAAGAGAGAGAGAATAAGAGGCAAAGGATGCGGAGAAATGGGGTGAAGAATTACGTGTATTCTGGATTTCCTTCTCTCTGACTTCCTTCCTCTTATCTGAACATTCTAATTCCTCTTTTTTATTGTCAGTCCATGCTTTTAATGAAGCATTGAGACTCAGTTCGATTAATAAATCCTACGAAATGAGTGCTTATTTTGATCTGATAAGTTCATAAGCTACCTATTACATAAACTCTAGGGGAGATCAAAACTTGCTCCTCCTTGTCACGCTGTGGCGTTGATGGCAGATTTGGCTGGTGCTTGTTTTGATAGACTCAGACGTAGTTAGGCTTTCTTGTTTGTTTCTGTTGTCCTCCAACCCTGTTTACCTACCCCTGCACACACACATACACACTTATTCTACACTCACCATTACAAACAATTTCAACGGGTCAGAATTCAGAAACAATAACTGAATCACGTGACGTGATTAGGAATGGTCCCGAGCTAGCAACAAACATCACTTTCTCAATATTAATACCTTCTAGTATATAATTATGGTTATGGCTGGTTACATGCTCCCTACTCCCTATCCAGCATTATACAAAGAAAAAGTTCACAGCATAACACAAAAGGGGATGAAAACAAAGCGGAGACAGAGATTAAAACTCACCAGCTTGTCCTCGAATTTTCTTAGCTGTTTATAACTAAAATTTACAACTTGACAATTTAATTACAGCCCCGAACTTTGCGAACCCACCTCCTCGGAATCTTTTGTGCACGCAGTATGTACACACAAAATAGGGAAGAGCTAATCATCCCAGCAAAAAGGGCAAATAGGAGAAAGAAACACGAACCACCCCATGCTAATAACTACTTAAATTGCGAATGCAACTTGCTCTCGGTTGGCATATTATCTTCTTTATTGCGACAAATGAACTCATGCATCTTCAACATATCAAGTGTTAAATAATATAGTTTTCTGCTACCCGTGCATTAGAGAATCAGGTACAGCAATACGCGGAGATGCATAGTTCCCATGCTTATGTTTGTGATAAATGAATTAGTTAACTGCCAAGATCTGCAATGATTAGGAGCGGGGATCTAAAGAGAACACAGAAACCAGAGATGTCAGACACCCGCAGCAGTGAAATTAGTTTTTTTCATTAGTTTCTTCAATAATTGCTTTATAGACCCACCAAGAAGATAATTCTGACCATGCAGAAAAGTAGACCAAGCAAGTCTGATAGACGATACAATTCAATGCCAAAGCCAAAAGCGTAGATAGGTTCAACAACTTCAAGACCAAAGGAGCTATTACAAAACATTTGACAACAGAGGAAGACGGTGGAAAGCCAATCTCTCCCATGATCCTAATTTGACTCTAAAAAATCCTCATAAAACTGCTTTTACTACCTCACTGCTCCTTTCGAGCTTTGGATCTGACAGGTTTTCCAGGCTTGATTATGTAGCCAAGAAGAATCAGGACAATGGGAAGAATAGTTCCAATAAAATACACGCTTCTGAACGACGCGAGAGTTTCATGCAGACTTAATACCTATTTATACACAATAAGTGAATCAATAAAAAAACATAATATTTTGAATTCAATAAATAATATATTTTCATGAGCAAGTGCGAGCATTCAAATTGCACATGTATGTGTGTGATTGAATTTGGGAACATAAGAGAGAGAGAGAAGACAAACCATGAAACCAATGCAAGAGTAATTCAGAACCAAAAGTGTATAGGCAAAATTCATAAACACCAATGCATTCTTAACCAGAGCCATGGACGGAGGCACTGCTTGCTGCCATCTGTAAATGACTGCTTGAAAAGAAACAAAGACAAGTTAACTATCTGAAGAAAGAAAAGAAAATGAGTTAAATCCAATTTATACCTCTGGAACCAGCAATCATCAATGCTGACTGAACGAAGAATATGATGTAACCAGGATATAATCCCTGAAATAATAATGTCCAAATGTTAAAAAAATTAAAAAAGAAAAAAAATGAAATGATAGACCTTCAAACATAAAGCATGGATTCAACAGTATCAAAATACCAGCACAGCAAAAGTTGTTCCTCGTTAAACCACCTTTGTCAACTTGCTAAAGTAAATCATACTGTAGGGGTCACATTTTTGTGAATCAACATACTGGAAGTTAACAAATATGGGTATGCCTTCTATCAACCATCACAAACTGCTTTAGTAATGAATCTAATGACTACTTATTCCTTCAAAATCTACCATCCATTTCCAAAGCCAAAGGGTTATTAAAAAGATATAATGATTTAAGGGAAAAATATATGCAACCAATGTCTTTTCTTACAATTTCATTGTAAGCATCATGAAAAAATTGAGTACAAGCAACTGTAATCCAGTAGCTTGTATTCTTGAAGTAATAATAATGCCCATAGAAGATACAATAATACTAGATGCAAAAAGTAAATTTGAAATACAGCTGAATAGTGTACTCACATGCCAAATGGCACTGATGGTCTGTGTGGCAAGTAACTGAAAGAAACCAGGTTTCTTCCCGTTCTGAACAAGCCTGTCGTAAACATCTAAGGAAACACAGACATCAGTGATATTACTACTTCATAGACAACTGTTATGAATGATAGATAAATAGGTAATCAATTTCAATTTGCAAGTATATTTGCCTAGTTTAGTCCTCTCCCAAAAAAAAAAAGAAAGAAAGAAAGAAGGAAAACTTGCTGTTGATTAACAAAATATGTGTCATGATTCAAGAACAGAGATTATTTCAATGTGATCCAACAAAATCTTTAACTAACCTAATTAGAGATAATAGTAACCATAGGGATAGTCACCTACAAAGTCTTATGGCCAGTTTGATACCAGAAATTGAGAAACATGCAGCCTGGGCCCTAAGTTTAATTTTATGCCTAAAATCGAAAGATCTCAATATGATAATGAGATAGCTAAAAAACAAACTCCAAGCAAGAAAATCATCAAAACACAAAACTCACAATGACGAAGCCAGGTGCTGACTTGAATATTCCACACAAGTGGTAATACAACTGCACTCGTTGCAAACTCAACACCTATTATGTCTACATTTTTTGCCCGATCCCAACGCGGCTTTGGCGGAGAAGATTCTGACCAGCCACTAAAACCCAGCCTAGAAATGATCACGGAAGCCTCTGAAATCGACCAAATGAAGTAATATTTCCAGCGTGCCGTGAATCCAGACATATATTGGTAACCCAACCGTTTCCAGAATCCCCATTCTTGGTATATAGGATCATTAAACCTGGACAGAGGAAAGTGAGGCACCAGATATAAATACAAGGCCATGCAAAAACCAGCTTGGAGAACAGCTCGTAAGGTTGCCCCATATGGTGATGGTGATGGTCCTTTTGCTTCAGTGCTCCAAATCTGCAAACCATAAAGACTAGCATTGAAATAACAAATCCAAGACCAAGACCAAGACCAAGAGCAGGTATCAGCATGCAAAATGAGCAACTGCAACCAAATTTTCAAATATAAATAATAAACACACCCCCTTTCCTTCTGTCCAGTCGAGATAATCCTTCATTTCATAAACTGGACCAGCAAAGTGACTCCCACAGCAAAGGCAGTAACCGATATACTCAATCAGTGAAGGCAATTTAATCAACCGGTTTTTCTTCTGAGCCTCGCGTAAACCTTCCTCTTTCAGTAATCCATCATTGTAATTAATTGCACACGAGATGACTTTGAGTGTCAACACCATCAAGGCTCCTAGTAGAGTACAACACCATAAATAGCGTCAGGGGAAAAGAAAAAAAAAAAAAAAACCCAACAACACCAGTGTAGAGTTTTAATTCTTATCCAAAAATGCTAATAAAAATAGTAAGGGTTCTTTTGTGCCTTAAAGAAAAGCACATGTATTTTCGCTTAGTAGATGTACTTTCCTTTTTAATTGTACATGTACTTTCTTCTGTTATTGGATTTTTTTTCGATAATGGGAGTGGTTAGGTTAGAGAAAATCATAACAGCAATAAATTAGAAATTAAGGGTGTGTGAGTCTCACCGGTGGCATCGATCCCGCCTTCTTTCCATGCATCACCACTCATGTAATATACATGGCTACACAAACTCAACACAACACGGGGCATATAATATGAATTCTCTTAAGTTGTAAGCGCGCATGCATGAAATTGTTAAGAAAGCATTCTGCTTCTGCAACATGAATTAATTGATAGTTACTTACCAGCCAATGAGGTAACCGAATCCGAGAAAGAAGGTGAGAATCCCACAGCGGGGGCGATAAAGGACCATGGAAGCGTAGCCCAGCGACATGGGAACCAAGAAGTGGAGGTTCGATGACAGCCCAAAGGAAAGGTACGAGAGAGCAGCTCCGACGGCGGCGGAGTAGAGATGCTTGGGGAGGCGACCGGGGACGAAGCGCCACAGGAAGCTGAGGGGAATAGTGGCCACGAAACACAGGAGGAACCGAAGCACCGGAACCGAAACTCCTATGGCTGCCGCCATGGAATCCATTTGGAGGTCCATGACTTCAGATGCGGCGTCGTTTGGCTCCTCCTCTGTTACTTCTTCGTGTTCTTCGTCTTCAAGTGTTTCTAGTTAGTTATATCCAATTCCTCTCTCCTCTGAAATCACGCCACTCTGCAATTCAATGCCTACAACGTTAGATTTACACCTCAAAACAATTTAAGCCCTGATTTTCTATTTTTCTCTTTCACTTTTCCATTATTTATTTTTTTTAATATATCCCGAAAGTACATGTATGCCCTCTATTTCCTTCTGTCATTAGATACATGTTTTTGCCTCGAGCGCAAGCATGGAATTCGGCGCCGGGTGCACGGATATTCTACGCCCTTGCCCACAGTGGCAGTAATCGCTGTTTATCGAGGACTCCGCCAGTCAACTTTAGTAAGGTTTTTTCCACCTAATTTTATACATTTTAGTAATGAGTTATTACACATTAATTATACACAGCTTTTATGTTTTTTAATATATTTTATAAATTATATTATAATTAAATATAAATATTCATGATTGATAATTGTTTGGTACATTAATTAATTAAAATTTAAATTAAAAAGAAAAAATAAATATGCCGAGAGTTAAAATAGATTATGGATCCGTTTGAATTGCAATTGGTTGGAGAGATATAAAGTTTTTTTCATTGGTATGAGAATAATAATATATAATAATTAATATATTTAAAGTTGTAAAGATTTTTTTTAATTTATTTTTAGAATTTTAGAAAATATTTTGAAAGAAGTATTTTTAAAATTATTTTTTATTTTAAAAAAAATCTTTTAAAAGGAAATTTTACTATTATTTTTTATATCAATACCTAAAAGTAATTTTACTTTATATGTATTTAGAAAAACTGTAAGATTAAAATTATCTTTAATAATCACTTATTTATATAATTATTTTTTTTATAATTGATTATATAAGAAATAATTTATATTTAAATATTTTAACTGAAAAATAGTTTTAAGATGATATATTTTATTTAGATTATATAAAAAAATTATTTTTGTATTGTAAAATTTCTAAAAAAAATTGTATAAAATGATTATTAATGTTATATAATATTTGATAGTTACGGTCAATTTAATAAAAATATAATAATTATGAAATAATTAGTTTCTATTTATAATTATAAGCTCCAAAATATTACTTATACTTATAAGTTATTTTTCAACTTAAAATTACCAAGTTTGCATTATAATCTATTTTTAGAATTTTACCAAACATGATAGATTGTTTCAAAAATGCTATTCTTGAAGATTACTAAACATGCACTTTATCTCATCCAAACAAAAATTATTTTTGACATGTTCAAACCCAATATAAATCAATTCTTTTAAAAATAATTTCACTAAAAATAATTAAATTTTTTTAAACTAATTCTCAAAAATTAAACCAAACATACCTACATGCTAGTGATGGCAAAGCAGGTTGGCCCGCCCCAACTTGCCAAAAGCGTGACAGGATGGGGTGGGCCGAATTAAGAAAGCGGATTCAATATTTTAGTCCGCCCTGTTTAAAGATGGGTTGGCGGATTGGCCTGCCAAAAAAATAAAAAATATATTGAATAAAAAATTTACTTAAATAAAATAGAATAAAATAATTAAATTAGATAATTTGTATCCAAATTTAACTCAAATGCAAATATAATAAACTAATTAGGATATATAAATAAATTTATAAATAATAATTAACTATAAATTTATAACATAAAATCTATAATATAAAGTTCATAAATTAATAAAAATATAATAATAATAATATAATTTATAATAAAAATTTAAAATTTTTTTTAAAAAAATATTCTTGCACTTAAAAAAAGAGAAGATTTACAATGGCCAACCCGTCTCTAAAGTTCTCGCATATTAGATGAGCCAAAAAATTTTTGCGGGCTAAATAAGTCAATCCAATGCAATGGATTGAGCCCATTTTACCGTCATGCCAAATGCATAAATATGATAAGGCGACGCCACCGCCACCCGTAACTGAAGCCATTGCATTATTTGCCCAACGTTCCCCCCCCCCCTCTCTCTCTCTTCTCTCTTCTCTCTTCTCTCTTCACTCTCTATTTTTTGGGCGTTCTTGTAGTTTTTCTTTTTGGGTCAGGCTGTTCTTGTAATTTGAATGGGAGCAATATTTCCATATTGGGCCTTCTTGGCCTAATTCGGAGCCCAACTGATTGGGTTAAATGACCATAGTCCACAACAGTAGAACATATTTTTATGGATACGATAATCAAGGTAAATTGATTGTTATATTAGATATCCATTGATTATTGTTTCACAATAAATGTTTGCAAGTTTTTTTTATTAGTTATGAGAGTTTAATTTATATATATTAATAGTATAAATTTTTTTATATAATTAACTAATCATATTCTTTTATTTGTATAATTATTCAAATAATAGATATAAAACTTAATCATATTTATTAATATAATAATATATAATTAGATGATGATATAAAAAAAATTTATATTGGTAGTGCATACTAATTAAATTTTAATTATAATTTATATCTAATAAATACTTTATAACTCACTCTTGACATCAATAAAACAAAATATGAAAGTAATTCCAAAAATATATTGTTATAGAAAGCTTAAACATTGTTAGTGATCATCCAAACGTATATAGGAAGGATTTATATCATTTATGAATGAAATTTAGTGATTGTGCATGGTTTATCCTCTTCATATATATATATATAGAGAGAGAGAGAGAGAGAGAGAGTTGGATTTTTGCTGTTATGAACTCAAGCATAGCAAGTCCTTTATATATTCGCTCACGTTTTTTATAGCATTGCCCTGTATGGTTAAAAGTATAGCTAGGCCATTACATTACAATTTAAAAGCAACAAAGCGAAAGAAAAGGAAGTTTTGGTTTGGAAAAGATAATTGCAAAGTGGGAAATAAGGTATTTAGCTTTCTTGCTGGCTCCATCCCTTCAAAGTATCCTACGAAGGCTCCACTTGTAACTTGTCGAGCAAGACCAACAGTCCAGCAGGCTAAGTTACAACTATAACTTGTGTTTCCATTCCACCAAATTGCGTAGAAGGTTGGAGAAGTCCAACCTTTCACTTTCACGAATTTAACCCCACAAAACTATCCCTCAATGACCAAAACGCCCTAACTCAAACGGAAAGCACCCCCTTTCTCTCTCCTTTTTCTCTCTTGTGCTGCCAACCCAGCGCTATATATTTGATATTTCACTCGACTCAATTGTCTCTCTACTCCTTCTCCTTCTTAAAGCGAACGCAAGAAATTTTTATTTTCTGAAATTAGGAAAGCTGAATTCGGGTTTCATAGAATTTTGATTTCAATGGCGAGGCCTAATCAGGACGCAATTGATACATTTATGAGCATCACCGGCTTATCTGAACCAATCGCACTGCAAAAGCTCGAGGTTTGCTTTCCTTTCTCCTTTTAATCCTTTTCCCATCAAGTTATCTCCTAACTTTCTATTGCAATTGAACGAAGACAAAGTAATTAACCGGTCATAATTAGGGTTTTTTATTTGTTTTTATTGCGTAGTGGTGCAGTCCACGTACATTTTGAATGACTTTTTTGGTTGTTGATTGTTTGCTGCATAGTTAAGATTTTTGGTTCTGTGAATGCTTCTGTTCGCCGACACTGGTGATTTACGCTCGATCATTATAGCCAAAGCAACTACTGCCTTCGAACTTGGAACAATTTATCGATTTGACTTTTCTTTCCCCCCTGAAATTCGCTCGGTCTATTGTAATTTTTGTTATTTGGATTATTTTCTTTTATTTTCAAACTTATGTTTTAGATTGTCTAATCCTTTTCTGGAGCCACTATAATCACTTCCAGGATGTTTGCTCAATTTATTAAGATTTTATTAAGAGCTTGCATATATTATGACCTCAGATGATGTAGAGTCTATTAGATGCTCACACATTAGCTTGGAAACTTAGTCTAACAAAGAATTTTGGAAATGTGAGCGCTGACACACCTATGTGAGTTTGTGTAGTCCCACTTATGTTTTGATTTTGTGACTAGAGCTTTTAGGCATTTATCAATGATGTCAGGTAGTTGTTCATGTCCCTCCTCATTGTGTGTAAATATTTTTTCCTGTCAGGAGCATGGGGGCAATCTTAATGAAGCTGTCAATGCACATTTTAGTGAAGGAGACAGAAATTTGTCAACCAGGTATACTATTTTTCTCCCCTTAGTAAACCAGTAAGGAATTCAGAGATCTACCTTATCAAATTAGTCAGGTTCCTTTTAGATTTGTATGATATTGATATGTTAATTCATTACTTCATGGCCAGTGCCCACAATACCTCTGCTGCTGTTCCACAAGATGATTTTATGGATATAGACTATGAACTTCCTGCTGAAATTCGCAGACCTCTTTCAGTTTTATCTTCAACAAGAAATAATCCATCTTCTATTCTCGATCCAACAGTTCGGGGAAGTATATTTGATAATCATCTTGATCCAACAAACCAAACACCATTTGTTACACATCCAAGAGAGGTAAGGGAGATTCCCATAGAGGTTAAGGATGGTAATCAATCCAATCCTCAAGGTGACCATGTTCCAACTATTGAAGATGTCACTGGAACTGTTCAAGCCCATGGTCCAGATATTCATGGGACTGTCATAATTAATGATGAAGATGATGATGATACTCTGCCTCCCCCTACTGCATATCAGGATGAGCAAAAACATACTCTTGACAGAAATGCAAGACCCAGTGCTCCTGAATTTGAGAATTTACCAGATTACAGCAATGACATAGAAGAAGAAATGATCCGTGCAGCAATTGAGGCTTCTAAAAGGGAGGCTGAGGAAAAGTACCCAAATCACAACCTTGGCAGACAAATTGTATGTTTCTTTCTTGATGGATATCTCATGCTCTGCTACACTGAATGCTTGCTTAGTATTTATTTTGCACTTGGTGCAGGATTCTAGTGATTCTGGGCCTCAGAAAAGGCAATCCGGTCTGGAGGATCCTGAGCTTGCCCGTGCAGTTTCATTGTCCCTGAAGGTACACTTCTTTACTTATTCATTTATTTTTATTCCTTTATGTTACCATGCCAGGAATGTGTCATCTTGAGCACGTTCACCACAGTGTGTTACCACCGGGATAGATTGGTGCTTTCACTTTGCTTTTCATTAAAAATGGAAATTTGGAACCTGGATTGCTTCTAACATGAAAAGAATCCAGACTGCTGAGCAAGAGAAACAATGGCGCATGCAAGAAGGAGATGTTGGAGCACCAACAGTGGGACCACATAAATCATCCGAAGTGGAACTAAAGGAAGTGTCGTCAAATGGAAGGTATATTCTCTTTATGCTTGTTGTCTCTGTTGTGGTCTGTTGCATTGGCTGCATAGAACTCAGCATTTTTCTTTCTTCTGATTGTCAAATCTGAAAGGGTCAAACATGGTCATTCCAGATTGCAGGCAGGAAGCTCTTCCTTCCAAGATGAAGTTGAAGACTTAGAAGAGCAACCTCTGGTTAGGAACAGGTCTAGATGTACATCTTTGGGCTCCAAAGAGTCAGCCAACGAAGTTGAAGTTGTTGAAGCTGGCACACTGCCTAGCACAGGACAACAGGGTAACAGCAATCCTGCTCAACATAATGAAAATTCCTTCCAATCTGATGAGGTATTCTCTTTATAAGTTTTCAAAATGAAATTCTTTTTATTTGCCATAGCATTTCAGATTGTCCATCAGTCTGTTTCCTAATTTTCAATCGTTGGCTAAATTGAAATTGAAGTGGGGTGGTATTTCTTCTGAGGAGCATGATGAAGCAGTTATGCTTGAGGCTGCAATGTTTGGTGGAATCCCAGAAGAGAGTGGATATCGCTATGCTTATGCACCGCATGAGTTCATGCAGAGTAGGGGTTTATATCCTCGGCCAACCCCTCGCCCACCTTCACCATCATTGGCAGCTCAGCGCTTGATAAGGGAACAGCAGGTGCAACTTGTTTCTTTCATAGAAGGAATTGTAGATTGTGGGAGATGGCTTAACTGTGGCTATTTTTTTCTATGTTTATTTAATGCAGGATGATGAATATCTTGCATCGTTACAAGCAGACAGAGAAAAGGAATTGAAAGCCATAGAAGAAGCTGAGGCTGCTCGTGAAGAGGAAAGGCGGAGAGAGGAGGAATCTAGCAGGAAATTACAGGAAGAGCAGGTAATACATTTGTAACTGATTGCTTGGCTTTTAGTTAAATTGTCACTTGTTTTTACTACTGCCAATGCTCATGTTCGTTTCTCGATTTTATTTATATAGTTTGGACCAATCTGGTGACAAAGGCTATTGCCATGCATTTCAATTTTATTTAATATTTCCATTGTCATGCATTTCTCGTTGGAGGGGTAGGAGAGCAGGTGTTATTGAACAGGCAGTTTGTAGAGGTTTTGTGAGGCGGATTACACTAACACACCCACCAGCACTATTTTTTCATGTTTCGATTGTCTTGGTTTTTCCTTTTCTTTTGGGCATATTTGCTGTTGCCTTTTCATGATTTTTATCCTGTTATATATGTATAATTATATGTATGTGTGTGGGGGGGTTTATGTAAAAACTAATGGTGAATTCCTGCTTTCCTGAACGATTACTCCAATTTCAAAGTTACTTCTTACTCTTCTATTTTGCATAATTCTGTGTTAGGAATTGGAAACACAGTTAGCAGCAAAAGAAGCCTCTCTACCGCCAGAACCATCCTCAGATGATGAGAATGCTGTGACCTTGCTGGTAAGAATGCCAGATGGCAGCCGTCATGGACGTCGATTCCGTAGATCTGATAACCTTCAGGTAGAGACCTGCTGGAAAGTATGTTGTTTTCATCCTTTCTTTTGGTGAATAATTTTGCTAAACCTGATCCCGGAATTTTCCAGTCCCTTTTCGACTTCATCGATATTGGTAGGGTGGTGAAACCAGGCGCTTACAGACTGGTGAGTAAACCCTGTTGAATTTCAGTTTTATTATAATGATTCGAACCCTTGACATATATTCTCGTTATGATTGCTCCTCTTTAATGTTATTCTTGGGTCAGGTGAGACCGTATCCTAGGCGTGCTTTTAGTTACGAAGAAAGTGCATCGATACTTGAAGAACTTGGACTAACCAACAAGCAAGAAGCCTTGTTTTTGGAGTTAATCTAATGCCTTGACGCAGATTTCAAAACAATTGATTAAAGTTTTTAGTTTATGAATCCATTTACACGGTGATATTGAATTTCAATCTGGTTTGTGCTGCTTGGATAAGGTTATTTTATACAATTTATGTTCTAGAAGATCAGAATTAGATGTACAAAACGATCAGGTTTTTGCATGTCATGAATCTTCGCGGGTAATATTTTTATTCTTAATACAGTCGCGCGGGATTAAAATAAGAGTGTAGCAGTTTCACGATCAATTACATTGCGCCTGTGTCATTTTGTGTCTTGTTATACCCTCTTCCTTGCAACAGAGGAGTTTTAGATTCATGTGGAGATGGCATATTTGATACCCTTACGTAGGTGTCTATTTTTCTTACCAAAATAAAAGAATTTAAATTTGAATAAAAACCCTTCAATTATATTTTTCCTAAATTAAATAAAATTTTTAAAATACTTATTCACTATCCAATAATTATAATTATTAACAAATAAAAATTCTTTTTTTAAAAATGAATTATTACTTATACTTTTTTCTAGGTTTGAGGTCTCGTTTAGTTATAGGGCTCAAAAGATTTTTTTTTATTGAAATGAAAATAAAAATATATAATAATTAATATATTTGGATGTGTAAAAATTTTTTTAGAAAGTCTTTTGAAATTTTAAAAGATTTTTTAGAAGAAGTATTTATGATATTATTTTTTATTTTAGAAAAATATTTTTTGAAAAAAAATTTTATTATTACTCTCACATTAATAATAAAAATAATTTTATTTTATTCTATTTAAATAAAAATTATTCTCTTAAATTTATTTTTGATGTATTTAAATTAAATAAAAATTATTTTTTTAAAAGTAATTTTTTTAAAAGATTTTTTTTAAAAGATTTTTTTCAAAAGATTTTCTTCCAAAAATCAAATTAAATGCACCCTCAATTTATAAATTTCAAAGTCTCCAATAATATATGGATGTACGTATTTAATAGTTTTAATATTCAAGGGTTTATTTTGAGCTCATCTAATCTTTTTTTTTTCCCACTAAAATACGTGTTTAGTGAGTTTTATTTTCAGCTTATTTTGGAATAACATCCACTTTGTGGAGAGGACAGCCAATTTTTTTTCCGCCGGCAAGAAAGAGGGATTATAGACGTTGAGGCGGAATGCACAGTTCCGTGTTTAGCAACCTGTAAATAACTAAACATGGGTTTTTTACTGATTTAAAAATAAAAAAATTATTATTTTTGGATATAAACTATTTCAACTTTTTTATAAAAATGTCCTTTTTTTTTTGGATAGTAGTGAATTTGATTAAGGCTAGATCGAATTTATCACTATTAAATTTTTTTTCCGGATGAATATAAATCAATCCAGGGTGAGTAAAATTCAATACTATTCATTTGAATAGTATTGAATTCGATTTAACCTAGATCTAATTCAAGGAGTTTACAAAGTTTTAGGTGCAATTTATAGTGGATTCTAAACTTTGAGGTGCATTGTGGACTTAATATGGTTAAATGATAAAAAAATATGATTAATTACCATATAAGTATAGTTAATTGCCACACAAGATATGGCAAAATATCGGATCCACGATGAATTAGGGTCCATCCTAAAATATGACAACTACTAGACCTTACTTTCTATTAAAATTGTAAAAAAACAGATGAGGATGACGTCCAGATTAGTCGTTAGAGGCTTAAGAGTCACAATATTTAATATTTAAAAAATCTATAATTATTGTTTCTATGAATGCGACTGTGGGTATATATGTATTCTCTCGTCGTATTTAAACGTAATATTTTTTTTAATATTTATATTGCATTAGTGAATCGAATTTATCACTATTTACTCGAAAGAAAAAAAATATAAATCTATGGCATTTTTTAATTAATTATTATTAAGTTTGGTTAATTGATTATCATGATAATTAATTAAGAAATATCACAAGTTTATATTTTTTTTTTCGGATAAATAGTGATGAATTTGATTCACTAGTGCAATATAAGTATAAAAAAAAAATTACCTTTATATATAACGAGAGAATATATATACACCCACAGTCACATACATAGAAATAATAAGTATAAATTTTTTAAATATTAAATATTGTGACTTTTAAACTTTTAACGACTAATTCGGACGTATTCTCATCTGTTTATTTATAGTTTTAATAGAGAATAAGGTCTAATAGTTATATTTTAGGATGGACCCTAGTCCATGGTGGATCCAATATTTTGTCATATCTTGTGTGGCAATTAATTATA
Source organism: Pterocarpus macrocarpus (assembly GCA_031439585.1). NCBI lineage: Eukaryota > Viridiplantae > Streptophyta > Magnoliopsida > Fabales > Fabaceae > Pterocarpus > Pterocarpus macrocarpus. The sequence goes on along the minus strand of CM062520.1, from coordinate 72,722,633 downwards.
TTTGTATGATAATTAATCATATTTTTTTTATCATTTAACAACATTTGGTTCATCATGCACCTCAAAGTTTAGAATCCACTATAAATTTTACCTAAAACTTTGCAAACTCCTTGAATCTAATCAAGGTTAAATCGAATTCAATACTATTCAAGTGAATAGTAATAAATTCTACTCACTGGATCGATTTCTGTTCATTCGAAAAAAGATTGAATAATAATGAATTCGATCCAGCGTTAATCAAATTCACTACTATCCCAAAAAAAATGACATTTTTTGTAAAAAAAAGTTGAAATGAAGTACCTCCGAAAATAATAATTTTTTTATTTTAAATCAATAAAAAACCCACATAGTTCATGTAGTTCGTATTAAAATTGTTCCTGTTCATTTGAAGGTGTTTATTTTCTTAAAGTCTGATAGTATTCTCTTTCAGCATTCCGGGATTCCCACATAACCAAGAGTTCGAGTCTGCATAATTTTGAGCGAAGCAAAAAACAGTAGGACGTATAATTAGACTTTTGTACCCACTTAAAATTAATATATATATATATACACACACCAGAGCGACGGGGTGTCCGGAAGGGTGGAAGGGATCACAGGGATAAAGAAGAGGGGAGGAGGCGGACTCCTACTTACATGCTATGCGAAATATAATGCAGATAAAATAAATTACAGAAATTAAATTAAAGAAAACAAAAGAAAGCCAGAGCGCGGTAGTCCGTCGGGACTGGCTGAGGGAGAGAGATATATGCAGAAATAAAAGATAAAATTTTTATTTCATAAAGAAAGCTTACAGAAGTATCTCAGAGCACTCCTACAAACTCTCTGATAGGTTGTAAAAGGATGCCTTACAACTGAGACGGGCATTCCTTTTATAGATACAAGATTGATTGTTACAACAGTACAAGTTATATGACTAGACTATTGACTATAGTACAGGTTACATAACCGAAACTATTACAACAGTAAAAAGTTTGTCCTGACGCCAAAAGTGACTAAAGGTGACAGGAGCACCATGCTTTGTCTGCAAAAGCAGATTCCTTTTGTTTTTTCTTTAGCCGGAGGCAAAGTTATTTGTTGTTTTCTGCCGACAATGTCTTTTGACATTTTTTGCCGACTCAATAGTCTTCACCTAAATCAATTTCGAAGCAATCATCTTCATTTTGGGAAAAACCTGATGATGATGCTGAAGAAGAGGATGATGAAGGTGGTAATTCCTGTTTGGCTGATGACTCAGCTTCATCTGTTTGGAGTAGCTTCAGGATATCCTTTAAGTTTTGAGCAAATGACTCTTTGCTCGTGGATGCTCCTAAGGCTGACAAAATTTGGGACCTCTGATTCAAAAATTTACAGCTTTCCGGATCAAAGGCCGATAGATGTTTGGGATTCTTCTTGAACTAATCTTTAACCTTTTGGGGACTGATCCAGGAAGTATCAAATTCTATCCACCATTTGACATATGCCTGTCTTTGAAGAAAAGGCAGTAAATTCTTGTTTTCATGAACTCCAAAAATATATCACCAAGAAAAAATCCAGGCTAATGAAATTTGGAATAAAAATAAAGATCTACTGGGAATGGATCTCCTGAAAGATTGATCATTTTTGAAAAAGTTTGAAATCCTTCTAAGGCGCTGCTAGGAAGGATTTGGTCAATTGGTCCAAAGAAATTCCACCATTGGGAAAACCAATATGAAAATTTGTATAAAGCATTCCTTTTAAAATAAATAAGCCATGAATAGCGGAAGGCTTTATTTTGGATCCAAAATACATTGGTCCAGGCTTGAACATAATCCCAGTAATTATATCAAATTGGATCAAAGTTTTGAGAAAATTTTTTAATATTGTTTGGATTCTTTCCAAAGTCAGATGGCGTTAAAACCTTAAGAATTTGGAAAGTCGAAGGAGTAATGTTTGGAGGACTGGCCTTGTCCTTGTAATGTTTGATAGACACTGAATCAGAATCTACCAGGATAAATTCATAATATTTTTGTGTCCTGTTTGGAGAAAAAGGTTTGAAATAAAAATCTTTTGGGAAGATTTTTGAAGGTATTTTGTTGGGATTTTTATCCCACAATTCTGGTTCGATTTGGGTTACTGGCATGAATTTTTCTTTTGCTAGGTATTGTGTTTGAGATTTTTTGGTAGAAGTTTGGGTAGTCATCAATTGCTTGGACGACTCTTGTTTGGTAATTTGTTTGCTCAGGTTTTCGATTACGAGGGATAATGGGTAATCCTCATCATCTTCGTCAGAGGCAATTTTTACCCAAGACTTTTTTGGTAGTTTGGTTAGGCCTTGGTCTTGAAAGGCTAACAGTGTTTGGATTGGGAAGGCATAGTTTTCCTTAGTTTGTTTCTGAATTTGTGTTTGCTGGGTAGATGACCTAGATAAGTCGGGGTTTTGGGTGGATGACCCAGTTTGATTTTTTGTTTGTCCGGTTAGGACAATTTCTTTTCCTTTTCCTTCTTCTTTCTCTTTAGTTTTTCCTCCTCCAGAGGAGGATGATGATTTTGGCATTCTTTTCCCTACAAAAATTCACGTGTGAGGTAATCAGGGAGAGAGTTTGAAGTGCCTTTAAGATACTCTGTATCAAAATAAAAAATACTTAAAATAGCTTGCCATCTTGCAAAATTTGTTTTGATGCAAGGTTTTTAATATCTTTTTGCAAAATATCTTTTGCTGACTTATAATCTACACGAACCAAAAATCTTTGATTCAGTAAATCAGATCGAAATTTTGAAATGCAGAGAACAATTGCTAAAACTTCTTTTTTAATTGTAGAATACTTTTGTTGAGCAGTATTCCAGTGTTTTGAAGTATATACAATGACATGCTCTCTATCATTTTGTTTTTGTTTTAAAATGCCTCCAAAACCTAAATCAGAAGCATTAGTCTCAACAATTTTGAAGGTTTGGGGGTTTGGTAGGTAAAGACAAGGAAGAGTTTTGACCTGGTCTTTGACCTATTTGACAATGTTTGTATGAACGTCTGTCCAAGGAGGAGGAACCTTTTTAAGACGATCATGGAGAGGTTTGATAAGATTATTAAGCTGGGGAAAAAAGTCAGAGACATAGTTCAGACAGCCTAAAAACCTTTGTAATTGGGTTTTATCAATAATTTGATTGGGAAAATTATCCGCAAAACGAATTGCCCGATCAATTGGGACAATGGTATCTTGAAAGATATTATGTCCAAGAAATCTGATTTTTGTTTGAAAAAGATCAATTTTTGTTTTAGAAATAGCAAGGCCATTTCTTTTGATTATGTTCACAAAAACGTGAATATGTTTGAAGTGCTGATCAATAGATTGAGAAAAGATTAACACATCATCTATATAGACAATGATAAAGTTTGAATAAGAATAAAAAATATCATTCATGATTTTTTGAAACTTAGAAGGGGCATTTTTGAGTCCAAAGGGCATTACGTTCTTTTCGTACTGCCCAAAAGGAACAGTGAAAGCTGATTTGTAGCGATCATTTTCATGAATTTGGATTTGCCAAAATCCAGATTTTATGTCAAATTTTGAAAATATTTTTGCTAAATGCAAATGATTCAGAAGATCTTTTTTGTTTGGGATCGGATATCTGATCCATTGGAGTGCTTTGTTTAAAGGCTTATAATTAATTACAAGCCTTGGAGTAGCACGCTCAATTTTCGCTTATTTATTAACATAAAAAGCAGAACAAGACCATGGACTCTTGCTTTTTGGAATTAGACCTTTGTGAAGATCATCAATCTCCTTCCTACAGTAAATGAGGAGTTCCTCATTCATCTGTATTGGTCTAGCTTTTGTTGGAATTTGTTGTTCATGGAAATCCTTTTCATAAAGAAAATCAATGACATGTTTTTTCCTTTGCCAAAAGGCAGTAGGAAGATCAGAACAGATTGTAGTTTGAATATGCTCAAGAAGATCCTGGATCTTCTTTTGAACATCAGGTTTGGAAAGTTGGGATTCAATATTTTTAAAGGATATTTCTTCTTTACAAAAATTAATTTGATTTTGCTTAGTTTGAAGCAAATTAAGTTTCTTTGAAATCGATTTTCTTAAAAAAGGAAAACTGATTATCTCACCTAGGTATTTAGTAAAAATTCCTTCATTGGTGATGTTTAATGGGAAAAGAGACCTAATAAAGGGTGTTCCTAAGATCACCGCATTATTAAGATTTTTTACCAATAAAAATGAGGTTTTTATTCTAAGGTTCTGATTTTCAATCATCACCTCAGAAAGTTTGAAATTAATTTTGAGTTTTGAACCATTAGCGGTGCTAAGTTGTTCAGAAGTTTTCTCAAAATATTTTATCAGAATAAGTCCTTCTTGTATGCAATTTGAATCTGCACCAGTATCGAACAATCCAACAGTTTCAAGAACAAAATCCTTTATTCTTATTCTGATGTTGATGTAAAATTCCTGAATTTTTAACATGTTAATTAATCCAAGAAATTCATCATCATTTGGAGGATTTTGAGAACTGCTATCATTAGAGACATCAACAATTTTTTGATTGTTTAACAGGGCATCAATGATTTCCTGCTGAGTGTCTTGCTGTTCTTTCAAGGTTTTGACTTCACCTTTGAGATTCTGAACCTCATGCTGAAGATCATGAATAGTAACTGATTTAACAGATTTTTTCTCAAGTTTCTTGAGAGTTTCATTCAGACTAAATTTATTAGTCTGAATCGAAGGTTTGACTTTAGAAGAACTGACCTCTAAAGTAGATTTGAGTTTGTTGAGATAGATCCTTTTTTCATCAGGATCAGGAATAGTGTTAATGGCTTCAAAAAGAAGTTCTTGTTCTCTAGTGAGAACATTTATAGATGACTCTTCAGTAGTATCTTCAGAAGAAGATATTACTTCATTATCATCTGGTACAATGAATTCTTTAGAGGACATTTCATGTTCCTCTTCAGATGTTTCAGTAAGGAGTTTATTGATTTGTTTCTTGATGTTGGGCTCAAGGCTTAGAGCCTTTATTTTATCTTTAAGCTTATAATTTTTGGCTATGTGGCCAGTTTTGCCACATTTGAAACATGTGATAGGCTTGTCGGTGTAATTTGGTTGTGAGTGAGTTTTGGGTTTCCTAGGTGGAGATCTAACCCTTTTTGGTGGTTTGGGCCTTAAAGTAGGCTTATGTTTATCTTTGGGCTTAGACTTCTTTTTTGAGCAAGGCAAACCGAATTGTTCGCAAAAAGTGCCCATTTCCCTCCTGTTTTGGGATTTTTCTTTAGCCAATTGATTTTAAATTTTATCATCTTGGCAGATTTTTAAGGCAACCTTTTGAATATAAGTAATAAGTTGACCGTAACTTAACTGCTCATAGTGTATATTTCCGTCAAGAGATTAGTTACGAATTTTTTCCCTAACCTTATCTCCGAGTGATTTTGGAAGACCAGCCAAGAACTTTTCTTTCTAGAAAGCCTGTTGACTATCTTCTCTGGTGAATACTCTGGTAAGGAAAGTATCCCTATACTAGCGAAAGTTTCCAAGTGTTTTACACTTGAGATTAGATAATAATTCAGCTGACTTATCCTTCCAAAGGGTCGAATCGCCAATAAAATGCTGAACAATTGTAAAGATTAAAGTGTTGACAGCATCAGGGATAGGTTCCCCATTGCTGGTGATTGGAGTTTCATCATGTGCGATTTTGATTGCATAAAGAATTTTTGATTTTTCGAAATCAGTAAGATAATTATCTCACCAACCTTAATTGACCAGAAAACCCAGCTACCAAAATTTCAACAATTGTTTCCTCCGAACAATTGAGGTTTGTAGAATACGCAATTGCAACCACAGTCGTATGTTGCAGAGTATTCATAATTTGATTTTCAGTTTGACCATCTATGTTCCACTCATAGATGTTATTTGCGCTAAAAGACCTAATACTTAAGGATTTCTCTTCAAGTAATAAATCAGGAGGAGTAGCGCGTTAATAGTAAAGTTTTGAAGGCTTTTTCCAATTTTGAGAAGTAATTTGCTCAATTTTTTGACCTTGTAATTTTCGCAAAACTTCGCTTGTTTTTTCAAGAGCACTAATGATCCTTGATCTAGAAGTTTTTTGAAGTGGAGTATCAGGAACAACCATTTCCAAAAGTTTGAATTTTTTATTAATTTTGTTTAAAAATTCTTCTTGAGAAGAAACAGTTTTAAGTTGAAGACTTAGCGCCTTACTAGCTTTAAATGGTTTGAAAAGAGGCTTAACTTCTTATTTTTCAGAAACAATTTTTGAGGAAGAAGGTTCCTCTTTAATTTTGATAGTTTTTCCAAGAAGTTTTGGACCCAAAGTTTGAAGATACTTGTTTGTATAGTTAGACTGCTCCATGAGACTCTTGATATCTCTAGGGTTCAGAGGCTCATCATCCTTCCTGAATTTGAAAGGTGATGGCTGTGATAGGTTTGCCATCAGCATCCTTGATGTTAGGAAGCTGAAATTTGGTTTTAGGAGGAAGTTCAGATTGAACCGTCTCATTTGTTTTGAGATACCAAATGACACCTTATTTTTAACAGAAAAAGCATGAAACCAGTCAAAGAAAAATATGTTTTATTTGACCCTATTAAGAAAATCATAAAAATTTTCTTGAATGTCTTTTCTATTTTTTCATTGATAATTTTGAAAAAACCAATTTCTTTGAGGGGTTAAATCCTCATAGTAAAAGTTTTTCCTAAAGGATTCTTTATCTATGATGAACTCAGACATCATAAGGTTCATTCATAGAGGAGTAAGTTGGAGATTGAATTGATTTTTGGTCTTCATCTTCCTTTTGATAGACTGGTCTAGGAAGGTCAAAAGACATATCCAACCCATGGAGTCGGATATTTGGGATTTCAATTTGTGAGGTAGTAGAAAAGGACTTTCTAGACATAGCCGAAGCAGCTGTCTTAAAATCCTCAGATACCTCAGACTTGGAGGAAGTTCCAAAGTGGAATGAGTTTCTTCTGTCAAAGAATAACTCAACTTTTCCAGTGTCATATTGTCTAATATCCTAGAAATCAGGAGTAGGTTTGGGTTTGGCTGGAACGACTCTGTCAAGTGTCCATTTTTGAGGGAAATTTATTTCATTCCATTGAATAGCCTTTGGCACTGTGACCTTGGCTTTAGTTGTGTCGGTGAGGAATAGAGTAGTCTCACCGCTTTGTTTTGGTTTGAGGACCCTAGAGATCATGGAGTTCATGACCTTATATTGGACCCTGTAGGTTAAGTTTATGGGAGCAGATCCAGTCTTCATGTCAAGTCCAGATATCAAAAGATTGAGGGTTAGTACATCAATGATATTTCTATCAATGAGACTAACAGTAAGATTTGGGAAACAATTAAAATAAATTGGCCCAGCACAAATACTAGTTTCAACAGTTCCAAAAAGAGAATCATGAAACTGATTATGTCTAGCATCACGAAGACAGATCAGGACAGAGGTGTTTATACCTAATTTGATGGTTGGTTTGAGGGAGACTTGAACGCACTCTATGTGAAGAAAATTAAACTCTTCTTTGTGTTTTCTGATTGACTTGTTGGAAGGAAGTTGAAAAGTTTTCTTTATTTCGTTCAAGGGGACGACTTCTTCTACAGTTCTGGCTATATAGTTAGATTTGGAGAAAAAAGTTTTCTTTTCTGTTTTGTAAATTTGAGTTTTAGGGATCCTAGGCATTTTCCAAGTTCCTAGATCCTCATCGTTTATATCCTCAAATCGGATTTCCTCTTTAAAGATGTTGTTTGTTTTGTTTTTTGTTTGATGATCACTTTCATGATCATTTGAAGAGGAAGAAGATGAAGAACCAATAGAAAAACGGTGAGAAAGGGAGCGAAAAAATATTAAATTTTAAATCCCCTACTGATACCAGTTCCTTTAGGTTCAGTAAAGAATCATGATAAGATTTAACAAAATGTTTTATCTGCTAAACTAAGAATTGATATTCCTTTCTGCTGATAAATTTATTTAATTCTATTTTAAAGCAACTTTCAAATAGTTCTTTTAAATCCCAGCCACTGACTTACTGCCCTTAACCATCATGGGACTTACTGCATGTTTCCAGATTACCAAGAGCTATTAAAGTTTCTTTTTCAACTAAAATAGGGAGTGGATCAACATAAGGAATATCAGTACAGAGTTCATTCGGATAAAACATTTATTAACTCAATTCGTAATTCTTTACTGAACCTAAAGGAACTGGTATCAGTAGGGGATTTAAAATTTAATATTTTTCCGCTCCCTTTCTCGCCATTTTTTTACTGGTTCTTCATCTTCTTCCTCTTCAAATGATCATGAAAGTGATCATCAAACAAAAAACAAAACAAACAACATTTTCAAAGAGGAAATCCGATTTGAGGATATAAACGATGAGGATCTAGGAACTTGGGAAATGCCTAGGATCCCTGAAACTCAAATTTACAAAATTGAAAAGAAAATTTTTTTCTCCAAATCTGCCTATATAGTAAGAACTGTAGAAGAAGTCGTCCCTTTGGACGAAATAGAGAAAACTTTTCAACTTCTTTCCAACAAGTCAATCAGAAAATACAAAGAAGAGTTTAATTTTCTTCACATAGAGTGCGTTCAAATCTCCCTCAAACCAACCATCAGATTAGGTATGAACACCTCTGTCTTGATCTGTCTTCATGATGTTAGATATAATCAGTTTCATGATTCTCTTCTTCGAACTGTTGAAACTAGTATTTATACTGGGCCAATTTATTTTAATTGTTTTCCAGATCTTACTGTTAGTCTCATTGATAGAAATATCATTGATGTACTAACCCTCAATCTTTTGATATCCGGACTTGATATGAAGACCGGATCTGTTCCCATAAACTTAACCTACAGGGTCCAATATAAGGTCATGAACTCCATGATCTTTAGGGTCCTCAAACCAAAACAAAGCGGTGAGACTACTCTGTTCCTCACCGACACAACTAAAGCCAAGGTCACAGCGCCAAAGGCTATTCAATGGAATGAAATAAATTTCCCTCAAAAATGGACACTCGATAGAGTCGTTCCAGCCAAACCCAAACCTACTCCTGATTTCCAGGATATTAGACAATATGACACTGGAAAAGTTAAGTTATTCTTTGATATAAGAAACTCATTCCACTTTGGAACTTCATCCAAGTCTGAGGTATCTGAGGATTTTAAGACAACTGCTTCGGCTATGTCTAGAAAGTCCTTTTCTATTACCTCACAAATTGAAATCCCAAATATCCGACTCCGTGGATTGGATATGTTTTCTGACCTTCCTAGACCAGTCTATCAAAAGGAAGACGAAGACCAAAAATCAATTCAATCTCCAACTTACTCCTCTATGAATGAACCTTATGATGTCTGAGTTCATCATAGATAAAGAATCCCTTAGGAAAAACTTTTACTCTGAGGATTTGACCCCTCAAAGAAATTGATTTTTTCAAAATTATCAAGGAAAAAATAGAAAAGACATTCAAGAAAATTTTTATGATTTTCTTAACAGGGTCAAACAAAACATATTTTTCTTTGACTGGTTTCATGCTTTTTCTGTTAAAAATAAGGTTGATTACCCTTGGAAAACAGAATTGAGTGAAAAAACTTTAGATGTCCTTTGGCATCTCAAAACAAATGAGATGGTTCAATCTGAACTTCCTCCTGAAACCAAATTTCAGCTTACTAACATCAAGGATACTGATAGCAAACCTATCACAGCCATCACCTTTCAAATTCAGGAAAGATGATGAACCTCTGAATCCTAGAGATATCAAGAGTCTCATGGAGTAGTCCAACTATACAAACAAGTATCTTCAAAATTTGGGTCCAAAACTTCTTGGAAAAACTGTTAAAATTAAAGAGGAACCTTCTTCCTCAAAAACTGTTTCTGAAAAACAAGAAGTTAAGCCTCTTTTCAAACCAATTAAAGCTAGTAAGGCGCTAAGTCTTTAACCTAAAACTGTTTCTTTTCAAGAAGAATTTTTAAACAAAATTAATGAAAAACTCAAACTTTTGGAAATGGTTGTTCCTGATACTCCACTTCAAAAAACTTCTAGATCAAGGATCATTAATACTTTTGAAAAAATAACTGAGTTTTCTGAAAATTCTGAAGGTCAAAAAATTGAGCAAGTTACTTCTCAAAATTGGAAAAAGCCTTCAAAACTTTACTATCAGCGCACTACTCCTCCTGATTTATTACTTGAAGAGAAATCCTTAAGTATTAGGTCTTTTAGCGCAAATAACATCTATGAGTGGAACATAGATGGTCAAACTAAATATCAAATTATGAATACTCTGCAACATATGACTATGGTTGCAACTGCGTATTCTACAAACCTCAATTGTTCGGAGGAAACAATTGTTGAAATTTTGGTTGCTAGATTTTCTGGTTAATTAAAAGGTTGGTGGGATAATTATCTTACTAATTTCAAAAAATCAAAAATTCTTTATGCAATCAAAACCGAACATGATGAAACTCCAATCACCAGCAATGGGGAACCTATCCCTGATGCTGTCAACACTTTAATCTATACAATTGTTCAGTATTTTATTGGCGATCCGACCCTTTGAAAGGATAGGTCAGCTGAATTATTATCTAATATCAAGTGTAAAACACTTGGAAACTTCCGCTAGTATAGGGATACTTTCCTTACCAGAGTATTCACCAGAGAAGATAGTCAACAGGCTTTCTGGAAAGAAAAGTTCTTGGCTGGTCTTCCAAAATCACTCGGAGATAGAAAAAATTCGTAACCAATCTCCTGACGAAAACATACACTATGAGCAGTTAAGTTACGGTCAACTTATTGCTTATATTCAAAAGGTTGCCTTAAAAATCTGCCAAGATGATAAAATTCAAAATTAATTGGCTAAAAAAAAATCCCAAAACAGGAGGGAAATGGGCACTTTTTGCGAACAATTCGATTTGCCTTGCCCAAAAAAGAAGTCCAAGCCCAAAGATAAACATAAGCCTACTCTAAGGCCCAAACCACCAAAAAGGGTTAGATCTCCACCGAGGAAACCCAAAACTCACTCACAACCAAATTACACCGACAAGCCTATCACATGTTTCAAATGTGGCAAAACTGGCCACATAGTCAGAAATTGTAGGCTTAAAGATAAAACAAAGGCTCTAAGCCTTGAGCCCAACATCGAGGAACAAATCAATAAACTCCTTGCTGAAACCTCTGAAGAGGAACATGAAATGTCCTCTGAAGAATCCATTGTACCAGATGAGAATGAAGTAATATCTTCTTCTGAAGATACTACTGAAGAGTCATCTATAAACGTTCTCACCAGAGAACAAGAACTTCTTTTTGAAGCCATTAATGCTATTTCTGATCCTGATAAAAAAAGGATCTATATCAAAAAACTCAAATCTACTTTAGAGGCCAGTGCTTCTAAAGTCAAACCTTCGATTCAGACTAATGAATTTAGTCTGAATGAAACTCTCAAAAAACTTGAGAAAAAATCTGTTAAACCAATTACTATTCATGATCTTCAGCATGAGATTCAGAATCTCAAAGGTGAAGTCAAAACCTTGAAAGAACAGCAAGACACTCAGCAGGAAATCATTGATGCCCTGTTAAACAAACCAAAAATTGATGCTGTCTCTAATGATAGCAGTTCTCAAAATCCTCCAAATGATGATGAATTTCTTGGATTAATTAACATGTTAAAAATTCAGAAATTTTACATCAACATCAGAATAAGAATAAAGGATTTTGTTCTTGAGACTGTTGGATTATTCGATACTGATGCAGATTCAAATTGCATACAAAAAGGACTTATTCCGAAAAAATATTTTGAGAAAACTTCTGAACAACTTAGCACCGCTAGTGGTTCAAAATCAAAATTAATTTCAAACTTTCTGAGGCGATGATTGAAAATCAGAACCTTAGAATAAAAACCTCATTTTTATTGGTGAAAAATCTTAGTAATGCGATGATCTTAGGAACACCCTTTATTAGGTCTTTTTTCCCATTAAACATCACCAATGAAAGAATTTTTGCTAAATACCTAGGTGAGATAATCAGTTTTCCTTTTTTAAGAAAATCGATTTCAAAGAAACTTAATTTGCTTCAAACTAAGCAAAATCAAATCAATTTTTTGAAAGAAGAAATATCCTTTAAAAATATTGAATCCCAACTTTCCAAACCTGATGTTCAAAAGAAGATCCAGGATCTTCTTGAGCATATTCAAACTGTAATCTGTTCTGATCTTCCTACTGCCTTTTGGCAAAGGAAAAAACATGTCGTTGATCTTCCTTATGAAAAGGATTTCCATGAATGACAAATTCCAACAAAAGCTAGATCAATACAGATGAATGAGAAACTCCTCATTTACTGTAGGAAGGAGATTGATGATCTTCTTCACAAAGGTCTAATTCGAAAAAGCAAGAGTCCATGGTCTTGCTCTGCTTTTTATACTAATAAACAAGCGAAAATTAAGCGTGGTACTCCAAGACTTGTAATTAATTATAGGCCTTTAAACAAAGCACTCCAATGGATCAGATATCCGATCCCAAACAAAAAAATCTTCTGAATCGTTTGCATTCAGCAAAAATATTTTCAAAATTTGACATGAAATCTAGATTTTGACAAATCCAAATTCATGAAAATGATAGCTACAAAACATCTTTCACTGTTCCTTTTGGGCAGTACGAATGAAACGTAATGCCCTTTGGACTCAAAAATGCCTCTTCTAAATTTCAAAAAATCATGAATGATATTTTTTATTCTTGTTCAAACTTTATCATTGTCTATATAGATGATATGTTAATCTTTTCTCAATCTATTAATCAGCACTTCAAACATATTCACGTTTTTGTGAACATAATCAAAAGAAATGGCCTTACTATTTCTAAAACAAAAATTGATCTTTTTCAAACAAAAATTAGATTTCTTGGACATAATATCTTTCAAGGTACCATTGTCCCAATTGATCGGGCAATCCATTTTACGGATAATTTTCCCAATCAAATTATTGATAAAACCCAATTACAAAGGTTTTTAGGCTGTCTGAACTATGTCTCTGACTTTTTTCCCCAGCTTAATAATCTTATCAAACCTCTCCATGATCGTCTTAAAAAGGTTCCTCCTCCTTGGATAGACGTTCATACAAACATTGTCAAACAGGTCAAAGACCAGGTCAAAACTCTTCCTTGTCTCTACCTACCAAACCCTCAAACCTTCAAAATTGTTGAGACTGATACTTCTGATTTAGGTTTTGGAGGCATTTTAAAACAAAAACAAAATAATAGAGAGCATGTCATTGCATATACTTCAAAACACTGGAATACTGCTCAACAAAAGTATTCTACAATTAAAAAAGAAGTTTTAGCAATTGTTCTCTGCATTTCAAAATTTCAATTTGATTTACTGAATCAAAGATTTTTGGTTCGTGTAGACTGTAAATCAGCAAAAGATATTTTGCAAAAAGATGTTAAAAACCTTGCATCAAAACAAATTTTTGCAAGATGGCAAGCTATTTTAAGTGTTTTTGATTTTGATATAGAGTATCTCAAAGGCACTTCAAACTCTCTCCCTAATTACCTCACACGTGAATTTTTGCAGGGAAAAGAATGCCAAAATCATTATCCTCCTCGAGAGGAGGAAAAACAAAAGAGAAAGAAAAAGGAAAAGGAAAAGAAATTGTCCTAACCGGACGAACAAAAAATCAAACTGGGTCATCCACCCAAAACCCCAACTTATCTGGGTCATCTACCCAGCAAACACAAACCCAGAAACAAACTAAGGAAGACTATGCCTTCCCAATCCAAACATTGTTGGCCTTTCAAGACCAAAGCCTAACCAAACTACCAAAAAAGTCTTGGGCAGAAATTGCCTCTGACGAAGATGATGAGGATTACCCATTATCCCTCCTAATCGAAAACCTAAGCAAACAAATTACCAAACAAGAGTCGTCTAAGCAATTGACGATTACCCAAACTTCTACCAAAAAATCTCAAACACAATACTTAGCAAAAGAAAAATTCATGCCAATAACCCAAATCAAACCAGAATTTTGGGATAAAAATCCCATCAAAATACTTTCAAAAATCTTCCCAAAAGATTTTCATTTTAAACCTTTTTCTCCAAACAGGACACAAAAATATTATGAATTTATCCTAGTAGATTCTGATTCAGTGTCTATCAAACATTACAAGGACAAGGCCAGTCCTCCAAACATTACTCATTCGACTTTCCAAATTCTTAATGTTTTAACGCCATCTAACTTTGGAAAGAATCCAAACAATATTAAAAAATTTTCTCAAAACTTTGATCCAATTAGATATAATTACTGGGATTATGTTCAAGCCTGGACCAATGTATTTTGGATCCAAAATAAAGCCTTCCGCCATTCATAGCTGATTTATTTTAAAAGGAATGTTTTATACAAATTCCCACATTGGTTTTCCCAATAGTGGAATTTCTTTGGACCAATCGACCAAATCCTTCCTGGCAGCGCCTTAGAAGAATTTCAAACTTTTTCAAAAATGATCAATCTTTCAGGAGATCCATTCTCAGTAGATCTCCATTTTTATTCCAAATTTTCATTAGCCTGGATTTTTTCTTGGTGATATGTTTTTGGAGTTCATGAAAACAAGAATTTACTGCCTTTTCTTCAAAGACAGGCATATGTCAAATAGTGAGCAGAATTTGATACTTCCTGAATCAGTCCCCAAAAGGTTAAAGATTGGTTCAAGAAGAATCCCAAATATCTATCGGCCTTTGATCCGGAAAGCTATAAATTTTTGAATCAGAGGTCTCAAATTTTGTCAGCCTTAGGTGCATTCACGAACAAAGAGTCATTTGCTCAAAACTTAAAGGATATCCTGAAGCTACTCCAAACAGATGAAGCTGAGTCATCAGCCAAACAGGAATTACCACCTTCATCATCCTCTTCTTCAGCATCATCATCAGGTTTTTACCAAAATGAAGATGATTGCTTCGGAATTGATTTAGGTGAAGATTGTTGAGTCAGTAAAAAACGTCAAAAGACATTGTCGGCAGAAAACAACAAATAACTTTGCCTCCAGCTAAAGAAAAAACAAAAGGAATCTGCTTTTGCAGACAAAGCATGGTGCTCCTGTCACCTTTAGTCGCTTTTGGCGTCAGGACAAACTTTTTACTGTTGTAATAGTTTCGGTTATGTAACCTATACTGTAGTCAATAGTCCGGTCATATAACTTGTACTGTTGTAACAGTCAATCTTGTATCTATAAAAGGAATGCCCGTCTCAATTATAAGGCATCCTTTTACAACCTATCAGAGAGTTTGTAGGAGTGCTCTGAGATACTTCTGTAAGCTTTCTTTATGAAATAAAAATTTTATCTTTTATTTCTGTATATATATCTCTCCCTCAGCCAGTCCCGATTTGACTACCAAGGCCTCGGCTTTCTTTTGTTTTCTTTAATTTAATTTCTGTAATTTATTTTATCTGCATTACATTTCGCATAGCATGTAAGTAGGAGTCCGCCTCCTCCCCTCTTCTTTACCCCTGTGATCCCTTCCACCCTTCCAGACACCCCGTCGCTCTGGTATATATATATACACACACACACAAAAAAAAAATGTCTTATTTTATCTTTATTTTTTAAAATGTCCTATTTTTAATGTTTTTAGCGAAATCATATAACGATGGCATGATTTATTATTGGATTTAAGATGTCTAGAAATCGTGCGAGGGTTACACGATTTCTGCACAGTATAGAGATAGAAATTGTGTAACCCTCACACGATTTATGTACAGTGTAAAAATTGTAGAACTCTCAAAATTATATTAAATTAAAAGTAAACTAAAATATAATAAACTATACTAATTAAATTAAATTTGATCATACTCTATAATAAACCAAATAATTCCCAAAATTTAACTTTATAATAGAATAAAACTAAATTACATGAAATTAATATAAATAAATGAAACAAAAACCTAAATCAATAATCTTGTTTTGCACTAACAAAAAGAAAACTAAAATATAATAAAAACTCTAAATTTAAATTACATCATGCTCTATAAGATAAATAAACCTCAAAATTAAGAAAGTGGTAGAGAGTTTAGTTCGATACTGATGGAGCAGAATGAATTATGCCAAATGGACATGTTTGGATATATTGCTACTAATCTAAATGAAAAGATAATTTTCTATCATATTTTAATATAAGTTATTTGTTTTGCTAAGTTTATAATACTTTAATTTAGTATTTTTTTCAGGGGGACTTTAGTTTAGTATTAAAGCAAAGTAAATTTAGATATCTAATTTAGTTTATTTTCATATATTTTAGTTTATACTTATTTGGTATAAAACAAAATTATAGGTTTAAGGTATTTAAATAAGTTTTGCATAGATTAATTTTTTTTAGGGTAGTTTTATTTTATTGAACAACAAAATTTTGATGTTTAGATTTATAGTTTAAATTATTTGGATTAATATAGTTTAGTTTTATTGTATTATAATACCGAATTTTGAGGTTTATTTATATTATAGAGCATGATTAGTTTAAATTTGGAGTAGTTTATTATATTTTAGTTTATTTTTTGTTAGTGTAAAATAGGATTATTGATTTAGGGTTTTAGTTTCATTTATTTAGATTAATTTCATATAGTTTAGTTTTATTCTATTATAAAGTTAAATTTTGAGGTTTATTTGATTTATTATAGAGTATGATCAAGTTTAATTTAATTAGTATAGTTTAGTATATATTGGTTTACTTTTAATTTAATTTAATTTTGAGAATCCCATGATTTTTGTACTGTATAGAAATCGTATGACCTTGACACAATTTCTTGTAAGCATAAGGCAATTAGAAAATCATATGAAAGTCACGCGATTTTTGCACACGATTTTTAAATATTCTAAATCCAATAATAAATTATGTTATCCTCATACTATTTCATTATAAATACTAAAAATAAGATATTTTAAAAAATAAAGATAAAATAGGATATTTTAGTATATGATATTTTTTTATTTTAAATGTGTAAAAGAAGTCCATATAATTATTGTCCATTTTATTAAGAGTTTGCCTTCACTAAAAAGTTGTTATCAGTGTGAGCAAGAGGTCCATGATAAATGACTAAAGGGGGTTTAGAATATATATATATATATATATATATATATATATATATATATATATATATATGAGTGGTTTATTATGAGAGTGAAGGGAATAAATATAAGTCGTATATATATAAAAATGTGAGATACAATGCTTTTTAAGGGTGTGTTTGGTTTAATTTTTAGAAAAAGATCTTTTAGAAGAAAATTTTTTTACAAGAATTATTTTAAAAAAAATAATTTTTATTTAGTTTAAATATATCAAAAGTAAGTTTAAGAGAATGAGTTTTATTTGGATAAGACAAAGTAAAATTATTTTTAATTATTGATGTAAAAGTAATAGTAAGATTCTTTTTAAAATTTTTTTTTTAAAATAAAAAATAATCTTAATAATATTTCTCCCAAAAGATCTTTTAAAATTTTAAAAGACCTTCTAAAAAAGATCTTTATATATCTAAATATATTAATTATTATATATTTTTATTTTTATTCTAATAAAAAATTTTACAGACCTCTAATGGGCAAAGATGTTTCAGAAAATTTTCAATTATAAATAAATCCAACACACTTAACAGCTCTTTGTTAGACACATATAGTATTATTACTTTCTGATTGAAAGATACGTGTACAACTTTTGGTATGCGCAAATAAATAGCACTTCAGACCTTACGGAAATGAAGATAAAGATATCGCTTTTTTGGGAAGAATAAGAGTATTTGAGTAATACCTCTTTTTTTTATGAGTAGTTGTGTAATACTATTACATAATATTAAAATAAGCAATATTTTTAGTACCTTTGCTTAAAAAAGGTACTAATATCCTTCAGTGTGTAAATATAACTAAAAATTAATTTTTGGAGTTTAGTAATTTTTAAAAAAGATTAATTTTAGGTATACAATTAATATAAAATATTTTATATTATCACATAATTAAATATTATTATATATATAAAGAGTTAAATATTTTTAATAATATAGCAGTATAATTAGATAATTATATAAAAAAATTTATTTTAATCATATATTAAAATTAAATTCTTTTTAAAATTGTGTATCACATATGGTAAATATCATATGCAGACAAAGGCCAAAAAAAAAATGACATATAGAAAAAGAATATTGACCGAAAAAAATAAAGAAAAAGAATATGGAAAAGTGATTTGTGAAGAAAGAATAGTGTCCAAAGCCTTCGAAAAAGAATCTTCGAAATTTTATCAACTAAAGTTGAGAAATTTTTGTATGGCTTCAACAATGAAGTGATATTTTAAATAAAAATAAAAATTATATTATAATTAATATTAAAATATTATTTTATTCTTAAATAAAGTATAATTCATTTAAATATTTTATAATTATGCAAAAATTTCTCTCTAAAGTTATAAAAAATATTTGGATGATCTTAAATTATCATATAATTTTAGTTATAATTAATAAAAAAATAATATTTTTATCTAAAATATTTTTTTTCAATAACTATGAGCACAATTATATAGTGCTCCAAAACTACCGAACTATTTCTCCTAAAGTTAAGTAATACGTGGAAACAATACTTTTATTTTAATTGAAACGTTACCCCAAAACTTTTGATTCCTAACTCTTAAGCAGACCATTACAACTAACAAGGAAGCATAATTATAGACAAAATCGATGCTGGGTGTGCTTTATAGCTGCATTATAATATTCCAAACACCAAAATAACTAGAGCAGTCCAGTCAAAGGGTCCTCGACGTGTCCCCTGAAGAGGTGTTTAAAATGAATGGGAACATGATGATGATAGCGCAAAGTATGTATAGTACATTAGTACTCCAAGTCCAAAGCGGGGAACCCAGTGCAACGGTCAATTGAACGGATATCAGCGTGACAGGCACGTGCGGCGGCCACAGACAAGTGCCCCCCATTCCCCCGCAACGGTCATATTTCACCGACATCCCGCAACGGTCATGTGACTACATCACCTCTTATCTGCGCCGTTGGATCTTCATCGGACGGTGCAAAAGGCGAGGTTCCCCTCGTCTTGTGGTGCCCGCTGTCATCATCTTACTCTTTTTCTTTCTCCCTCCGCCGATGCTTACATCAAATCAGGGGTAGTAGTAGGCCCAGCAACACACACACACACTCAGCTATCAGCGACTGCGATGATGGAGACAGCGTTGGAGTGATGAAGTGAACATGATGAAGGTGGATCAGGGAGGACCCTAGTATAGTGTTGTGTTACTATATTATTATATTATATAAAAGCACAACGCTTTTAAGGTTTGTGTTTTCTTTTGGGTAAGTAAGTGATCGGTGCTCTCAGAAGGGTGTTTGTATGTTCTTGTTCTGTGCATGGCGTTTTGAGAGGCGTGGGGGGTTTTGCGGTTTTTTCTTCATTGCTCCCCGCGCGCGGGTAATTCTTCCATTTCAGCCATGACGGACTTGTTGTTGTTGAGACTTTCCGCTGCTAATGACATGGGTTTGAATATTTCTCAGGAGTTCAGCCACCAATTTGAAGGAGTATGTTTCTGTTTCCCCTCCCTTGTTCGTAAACTTAAAACTTTCATAATGACCTTTGTCTGAATGTTTCTGGAATCCGATGATCGTTTTTTGTATGTGTTAGGTTAATTAGTCTCTCAAATTCTTTCATTCTTTAATTACCGGGTTGGGATCATTCTTTTCCTGCACATATATAACACAGCAAGTTCATATTCTTTTTGCATTTACAGATTCATTTCTTCATGTAGGGACACTCCAAATTTGTAAAGAAATACTAGAGCTTGATTAAATCTGTTTGGACATATTCATCGGATTCCTTTTCTTCTTTCCTCGTTTTATCGGACATAAAATAGGTCCTAATTAGAAACTTTCACAAACTCACTCACATAGTTCCTCACTCTGCATTTTTCCCCTTGTAAACATATACACACACATGCACAGTTTTACATGTTGGGCCGGGTATAGCTAGTTGGAAAAGGAACCACCTCACAACATACATACATTTCCTACATCCATCATATATGACATACTTGATCAAGCTATTTACAAGATAGAAAAAAAAAAAAAAAAAGAGGGAAGGGAAAAGAAGCAGGAGCATTGGTTAGGAGGGATTAACCAGCTACACAAAAAGCATAGAGGATGTTGGCTGGGTGTTCGAGTTCTACACTGTTGTCACCAAGGCATAGATTGAGGAGTGAAGCACCCGCAGTACAGTTTCATCATCAAACCTGCCATTTGCAGCTACCTTCCATGAGCACGCAGAGATTGGACTTGCCAGCAGCTTGCAGCTTCCCCACCAGGAACAAAGACACCTCGCGTTCGCAGCCCCTAAGGCCCGCAGTGGTGGGCCTCTCAGTGGACAACAACAACAACAACAAGCCTATCGAAGCCAAGACAACCTCTTACTCTCTCAAGCAGAACATAAGGCTTCCACCTTTGGCAACCACACAACAGCCCACAACCACACCGTTCATTGAAACCAGGAAGGATGAGTCGTTTTGGGACAAGAAGAGTGGGAAGAGCTCGAAGAAGAGGCTTGCGGAGCAGCAGGGAACAGTGGATGAATCTTTTGCCAACAGAGCCAAGAGGACGAAGGGTAGCAATGATGACAATGGGGATTCCGACGATGTTATGGAAGAAGGGGAGGGTTTGAGTTTGGCTCAAATGGGTGCTGCCAACTTCTGGTTACAGCCTTCATCCCTCCCTCCTTTCTCTCTGACTTGTTCAGGGGAGGAAGAGAGGGTGTGTTTTGTTCCTGGCGAAGTGGTTTCTGCTCCATGGGAGGAATCCGCTATAACAAAGATCACAGACCATGGTGAGAACGAAGCTGAGGGTGCTAGCCACGTTCCACCTCAACCTTCAGCCTCCAACACTTCATCATCGGAAAGCCATGGGTTGAGCCTGAGGCTGAACGAGAATGCCTCGGAGCATGAAGTTGGGAACGGTTCAGGGAACCCTTATAATCATCACAACCATGAAGGTGAGGTGGAGACTGTGGAGGAGGATATCCAAGAGGAGCATCGTGGGTTTGAGCTTCTTAGTTTACTCGCGGCTTGTGTTGATGCTATTGGAACCAAGAATATTGCTGCAATCAACCATTTCATAGCAAAATTGGGTGATCTTGCTTCCCCAAGGGGAACAACTTCCATAAACCGTCTTTGTGCTTACTTCACAGAAGCCTTAGCCATAAGGGTCACCAGGCTTTGGCCTCACATATTTCACATCACCATCCCTCGCGAGCTCGATAGAGTGGTGGAGGAAGAAAACGGCACCGCATTGAGGCTTTGGAATCAGGTCACCCCAATCCCCAAGTTTCTCCACTTCACATCAAACGAAATGCTGTTGAGAGCCTTTGAAGGGAAGGACAGGGTCCACATCATAGACTTTGACATAAAGCAAGGCCTTCAATGGCCAAGCTTGTTCCAGAGCTTAGCTTCGAGAACCAACCCCCCAAGCCACGTGAGAATCACAGGCATAAGCGAGTCCAAGCAAGAACTCAACGAAACTGGAGATAGGCTCGCTGGTTTTGCTGAGGCACTGAACCTTCCCTTCGAGTTTCATGCAGTTGTGGATAGGCTTGAAGACGTGAGGCTTTGGATGCTTCACGTGAAGGAACACGAAACTGTGGCCGTGAATTGTGTGTTCCAGCTTCATAAGATGCTCTACGATGGGAATGGAGGGGCACTGAGGGATTTCTTTGGACTCATTCGAAGCACAAACCCTACAATGGTGGTTGTGGCAGAGCAAGAGGCAGAGCACAATGAAGCAATGTTGGAAGCAAGAGTGTGCAACTCGCTGAAGTACTACTCTGCGCTGTTTGACTCCGTTGACCACTGCCTTCAGAGAGATAGCCCCGCGAGGAGGAAGATGGAGGAGATGTACGGAAGGGAGATAAGGAACATCGTTGCTTGCGAAGGAAGCGACAGGTTGGAGAGGCACGAGGGGTTCGGGAAGTGGAGGAAGATGATGGTGGAGCAAGGAGGGTTCAGGTGCTTGGGAGTTACCGAAAGGGAAAGGGTTCAGAGCCAGTTGTTGCTGAAGATGTACCCTTGTGATAGTTACAGCGTGAAGATGCAGGAGCAGGAAGGAGCAGAAGCACTGAGTCTTTGTTGGGTGGAGAACCCTTTGTACACTGTCTCGGGTTGGGCCCCAGTTGATGCTGCAGGAACCTCGTCATCTGTTTCTCAGCCAACTTGATTTGGTTCATTGCCGTGTGGTGAATTTTTTTCTTCTCTTCATATAGAATAGAGAAGGAGGTATTCTTTTGTAGGTAGGAAAAAATTTGTCACTATTATTATTCTTTCATTCTTTGTTGCAGATAAGATTTGTGCCACTTAGGATTTGTATGAATACAGCAACACTGCTTTCTGTTCTTTCATTATAGGTCGATTTCTGAGTGTCAGATAATACAGATTTGGATTCTATTTGTACTCATTATTTTATTCTTTTTTGTAAGCTGAAATTTTTTTTAGTAAAATTCTTGTATGTTTTGAAATTTGGTCACTGGCGATTGGAAATTTGGTCATCACATGTGAAAGGAATTAGTGATTTGTGTCATTCTGATGTCTCTTTACATTGCTGCTGTTTCATTCATATCCATTATACATATCTATCATTTCTCATGCTTTTTCAAGCAAATTATGCTTAGTGAATGAAACAAAGCTTGAAGCGTTTTCTGATGGTTTTAACAGCAAGATTTCATATGGCTCGCTTCATTAGACTCCGTAGCTGAATATGAATTCTTTGTCCTTTTAAAGCACATACATTTCACACGAAAATTATCCAAATTTCAACCGAAAACTAGAAGTGTAAGAAAAATAACTATTATCATCATATTATCATGTGTATGCTAAATATAATACAAAAATGTTTCTCCTATCCTTAGTTTCTGCACTTTCCCTTACCTTAATGTTAAATGCAATGAAGAAAATTACAAAATAAAATTTATCTTTTATATATTATATAGCTAGCAGCAAGTTCCTGAAAGTGATAACAAGGGGCACGCAGCAAGTATTGACATTGTGATTCAACTTTATGTCCATATCAAAATGTCCTCAGGCAGGAAACGGTGCATCCATATGGTGTCCTTGTCCTCACATTTCTTCTTATCATCTCCCATCCCAATGAGATAGAAGTTATATAATATTGCTTTTGATAAGGTGGATGGAAGATTAAGAATAAGAAGCAAGTTGGGGAGTAAGGGGCTTCGTTGGATTCAGATTTTTTGTGATGAATAGATAGGTGAAGGTCCCCAAGATATTTTGATCCATAGCTATAGCCAAATGATGTGGACCATTTTTACTTTGCAACAATTTGCACCCTTCTAATCACAATGTGACGCATATGCACCGTGAAGTTTAAATTCAATCTAATATAAAATTTGTATATACAACTAATTAAATTACACATGTATAATTTTCACACTTTTTTCATTTGATAATTTGTAGACTATTAAATTAAAAATTTAATTGAAATGTATGACAACTAATAGAAATAATAGAAAATGTCAATTTATATAAATAATTATTTATTATAATAAGGGATTCATCATAATTTTTTATTTTTTAGTATTTCTATTTATTGACAGTATAAAACTATTTTACACTATCAGTATATACTAATTAAAATCTTAAATTAAATCTAAACTTACAAATATAATTAATCAGATGAACTAACAAATGAAAGTGAGATTATTAAAGCTGCTGGTTACTTAAACATTTGGGAAGCCCCCAAAATAACCTTTTTATAGCAAAAATGCTGTTTTGGGAAAATTAATCTTATTTGACAAATTTGTCAAAATATATTATAATCTAAAGTTGATAATTTTAAATTAAAAAATAGCTTATAAGCATAAGTAAATTTTTGGAGTTTATAATTATAAGCAGAAATTGATTATTTTAAAATTGTTATATTATTATTAAATTAATCTTAAATAACAAATAATATATAATATAAATAATTATTTTATACCTTTTTAATAATTTTATCATATAAAAATAATTTTTTATACCATTCAAATAAAATAAATTATTTTAAAATTACTTTTTAGCTGAAATATCCAAATATAAATTAATTCTCATATAAGTAATTATATAAAAAAATAATTATATAAATAAGTGATTATTGAAATAATTTTAATCTTTCGATTAAACCAAACATGCACTTAATTTTTATTCCTAAATCAGGTGAATTAAAGGTAAATAAATAAAATCATATCAAACCTTATTTGAAAGATATTTATTTAGCCGAAAATAATTTAATTAATAAATAATAGATAATAAATTATTTAAAAAATAAAAATGTTAATATTCAACTTACAAATAACAGTTATTTTATATCTTTCTCTTCATTATAATATAAATAAACGTTTTATGATTTAAAAAAATAATTTTTTTAACTCGTTAAATATGAGAGCTATTTATTTATTTTTAATACCATTCTCGACGGACATATGACATGAAAGTAGCTATTTGGTCTAGTCATCTGGTCTCGCCTCTCTTATCCATTTGGCATTTAGACGGACAATTGATCCTCGTTTTGCCAGTATAATCCAATGGTCAAACATTCGTGTCATAAACCGCCAAAACCAACGAACATACGCGGTTGAGGTATTGTCAAGATGACTCGGATCCACATCACTTGTTTTGTGCTGATTTCAGCAAGTGGTCAAAGGAAATTCTTGCTCCCTACATCGATTTTTTTTTTTCTTCCACATATAATACTTACAATTCATTTTTATTAATTTTATCATTTTTTTTAATTTTTTAAAGTTATTTAATAATGCAAGATGCATGTGAAGAAAATGGATTCAAGAATTTTTCAATGGTCAAAATTGGTCTAATTTTTCCTTTATTCTTTTTCCCCTCATGGTTTTCAAGTTTGAAATCAAGAGGCTGCAAACCAAGCCACTCAGAATTTCATTCGTTCCTTTTGTAATACTATACTGTATACGGTTGTCGATGGAGATGGAAATGTCTTTGTTTAAACTTCATTATCTCCACGACCTTAAAAAAAAAAAAATTCATTATCTCCAGCTTAGCAAAATCACATGTAGATCATATTTATTTAGTTAAGGAGAAGGCCACGTTGTTGGTATGCAAGCCAGTCGCAGAGAATGCCTTTTCTTTTTTAGTATGAATTGAGAGAATGCTACTTGATTGAAACAGTAAATGACAATGGTTGTTTTGATCTGAAATATATTCACAAAAAATGAACTATTGTAATATTTGGAGACAATTTTATCTCTTTTCTATGATCAGCCTAACGAGAACCTACATTTAAGCATCAACCAACTTAGAATAGATAATCATGAATCGGTTCACTGCCTTCTTTGTCCTTTGTTGGCTATTCTGTTGGCCAATTTGTTAAACTTTAATTTGTGATTAAATTTAGGGGTTAAATGAGTAATAATAGTCGGCAATTCTTTCATTAACCAAATATGTTACAGTTACATGACAGAGAAGGAATCCCATGGATACAACAAACTCAATCAAAATCTTATAATAATGGATAAAAAATAAACAGAAGATTTGCACCCAAAAAAATGATATTGCTTTTTCCTTTCAAAAAAAAAAATTTTGCTTTTTGCCAACATGGTGAGAGTTCTTATCCGTGCGTTGAACAGCACCTAGTTTTCTTTTGAAAAAAATATTTTTTAAATATCTTATAAATATAATAGAAAAAAAATACAAAGTCTTAATAATGTTCCGCATTAAGATGAAAAGGATTTATTTCTCTCTCTACTATATCTATAAAATATTTATTTTTTAACATCCAAATAACAATTTTTTCCCTTTCTGGCATAAACCTAGTTTTCTATCTTGGGTGTATCATACATGTACACGCCCCTTTTGTGCATGAAATACACAAAACAAATAAGGCCGTATTACATTTTAAGCTAAAGCTGTCAGTCTTAAAGGGTAAACTCAACTTACAGACAGCTCCAATTAACTTTAAGAAAAGATAATGTGACAGGAAAAAATTATGATGTTACTTCTATGGATGTTACAATAATAAATGTAAGAAATGTGCAAAATTATAATTTTGTCCTTGATTTGATCATGTGCAATCCGTCCAAATCAGATACCGCTGGCTGTCCGAAGAAACCAACAAACAGGCAAAATCCACGGGGTACAACTGGTACGCGTCCGTGTACAAATCATTGAAAGAAGAAGCCAACCCAACCCAACGCCAGCGCCACTTTCATTCTCTCATGAACCACATCTTCCTTTGTTGCTTGGCTTTGAGTTCTGTGTTGTTTTGATGGGTATCCGCTTTAGTTACTGTCACGCACGCACAACACCCCCTTCCACTCCTACGTTGGGGGATCTTCCGGAAAGTTGCGTTGCTTCTATCCTAAGATACATGGATCCTCCCCAAATTTGCAAACTGTCAACGTTGAACCACACGTTTCGTGCTGCTTCGTCTGCAGATTTTGTCTGGGAATCTAAGCTGCCCGCTAACTACCATGTTCTTGTCACCAAAATCTTCAATCGTGATTTTCCCACCAGCTTGGGCAAAAGAGCAATCTATGCCAGCCTTTGTCGCCTTAATTCTTTTGATGAAGGCACCAAGGTAATGAATGATTCATCTGTTCTTTGAGACAAAACCTTTATGGGGAATCAAGATTTGTTTGAAACCCTGCTTAGCTTAGTTTTTTGTTATTTTTAGTTTTGTTGGCAAATTGAAAAGGAGTTGATGATTGTTGGTTCCTTCTTCGGCTTCAACCTCCTTTCTGATGGGTTTCAATATATGTGGTTTGTTGTAGAAAGTTTGGTTGGATAGAAGCACGGGTAAGGTTTGTCTGTGCGTATCTTCCAAGGGACTATCCATAACCGGGATTGATGATCGAAGATATTGGAATCGTATCCCCACTGAAGAATCTAGGTGAGATTCTTAATCAACACTATCTTCTTAGCTACATATTTTCTGGCACTGTGAACAGTTTTCTGTTTCTTGTCATGTAGCTGTACACTTTGGGTGGCTTATCCGACACTTTTTGGTCTGTTGATTGAGTTTATACTTTGATTAGTTTAATGATGTGGAGCAGGTAAGGGCGAGAGGCAGGGAAGAAGAAATTGAGGGAGAGAGGAACTCATAGTGGAGAAACACGGAGGACAGAAATAGGGAGAAAAAGAAGTTTAGGAAAAATAATTTCATTTCTCAATTGAAGTCTAAGTCTGCAAAACCCATTGAATAAATAGGCAAACCCATCTTGATTACAAGCAATGCTAAATCACTATAAGTAATCCTATCTTGTTAAAGAAAAACCTGAATAGCCCATAATACTAAGAGAGGAATAAAGGGGTAACCCATCGTCCTATTATGCCATGTGAACCAACGAGTCAAGGAACAAATAGCGTGTTTGGTTCTACTTTTGTAGAATTAATTCTTGATAGAATTGGTTTTATAGAATTGATTTTGAGATAAAGTGATTTATGTTTAATAGTTTCTCTAAAAATGATTCTGACAAAAGGTAAAAAATTTTCATTTCTCCCATAATCAATTCTAAAGATAAGAATTGATTCTAAAAATCCAAAACCATACAATACAAAAAATTGTCAGAATCGATTTTGGCATCCCAAAATCGATTTCAACGTCATCCAACGCCCATCCAAACACAGGCAAACTCGGCTGTATGAATATGACCAAATGTTCAAATGTGATAAGGATTTTTCCAATCTTTTTCTTTTCATTTATTCTACTTTTACACATAGAACTGATCAATGAAATTTTCCATCCCTTTTTTTTACCCCCATACCAAATACACTCTATGAATTAAAGTTTCTGGACACATTTGACTGAGTTATTACTTGATGTTCATAAGAAAAATTATTTATTCGATAGTAAATTGTCTGATAGAAAACCAATTGCTGTTACATTATTATAATCTATTTAATAGGCAACTGTTTGTAGTCATATTGATTTTTTAGCATGTTAGTAGTGTATAAATATTTAAACAAAAAATCAACTTGAAGCCATTATCTTATTCTTGAGCGGTAGATGAAGGTGAAAACTGTAAAGTACATCATTTGATCAACTAGAAAAATTTTATGCATACATTTTTATGCCCATTTCTAATTTACTGCCAAAACTTTTAAAACAAAAGTTGAAATTGGAAGAACTAATATCGAAGCAAAATCATTGTCAACATGCATCCATATTGTGCTCCTCTGCCACTGAGCACATATGGCTAATGTCATGCATGTACAAATATTGGTTTCTGCTGTGATGGAGGAAAACATGTGGAATTTGATAAAGATAAAAAGTTAGAACACATTGGCTGTGGTACTTTATTTAGAACATTGAACTTGATCCTGTTCCTTTTCACTTTTTTTAACCCTTGTTGAAGATGCAAGTGCTAGTCAAGTATTTTGCTTGCCAAAATGATAAGTCTTGTTTAATGGAGCCTTGGAGCTAAACATGATTCATCTCCATTGTTTGCACTTTGTAGATTTGACACCGTTGCATACCTCCAGCAAATCTGGTGGCTTGAAGTTGCTGGGGAAGTTGAGTTCCCATTTCCAGCCGGCACATATAGCTTATTCTTCAGAATCCATTTGGGGAGAGCCTCCAAGAGGTTCGGACGCCGAGTCTGCAACACTGAGCATGTTCATGGGTGGGACAGAAAGCCTGTGCGGTTCCAGTTATGGACTTCAGATGGGCAATATGGTTCATCCCAGCGTTTCCTGAAAGGACCCGGCAAATGGAGTTTTTACCACGCAGGCGATTTCACAGTTGAGGATGGGAATGTATCAACAAAAATTAAATTCTCTATGACTCAAATTGATTGCACACACACTAAAGGTGGCCTATGTCTAGATTCTTTGCTCGTGTACCCAAGCGAATTCAAAAAGGTCAAAGCATTTTTGAACTGCTCCTAGCCATTGTAGATACTAGATAGTAATAAGAATGTAGTGTGTGTCTAATAATATAGAGCTTAGTGCGGGCGTCAGGAAGAATAGAGAATCGAGTTTTTATATGGTTCTTTTAGGATTAGAGTTTTGTAGGAAGAAGGAGGTGATGTATATATGTGTGTAAGTTGCGTCGATTTGAGTGGATGGTTCTTTTATTCATACCTTGGTAGGAACAGTTTATGTAGAAATATGGGGTAGAATGGAGATTCGAGCTGTTTTTGGCTTGACCGTCTGTTTGCTCCTATTTCCAACTTTGTACCTTTTTTGTACTCAATGAAAGCTTACCACGTTGGGGACAGCACCAGTGCTTTGCTTCTAGGTTGGGCTTCCCCTGCTGGTGGGGTGGTTCGTTTGCAGCTTGTGTGTTGGTTGTTTGCACTATTAACATTGGTGCTCAGGGTATGTTGTTTCCAACTTACTGGGTTATTCTCTGTGTTGGAAATAGCTTGGGAAAGAGTATTCAGAATTCTGCTGATTTCCAACTTATTGGGAGAGAGGGTTGGACAGGATTCTGCTGCCCAGTTCGTTAAAGGTATTCGGATTTTCCCTCAAAGGAGTTGGACCATCGAAATCTATATAGGCATGTGTTCCGGGATAATAACTGTTTGCAGATTGGCGTGCTAGAGTGTGCTTGTTAAGTATTTGTAGCAGATTGGCTTGTCAATTATGCTTTGCTCGCTCAATACTTGTAGTGGTCACCTATGTTTACAGTGATCCGCCAAAAAGATGTCGCTCTATTCTTCTTCAACATTTAATGGGGGCCTTTTTTGCCCCGTAGTAATCCTGTTTAGGGCTCTGCTCTTATGTACTCAATTAAAAGAAAAGAAGAGAGACAATTTTGTGTACTTGTGGCAGATTGAATGAGTGTGACTGTTTTAATGACATTAAAAAAATAGAGTATAATGAATGAGGTGTAGTTCAAGTGTGACTGCGGGATTGATGCCGTTTGAGCCATAGAGACATGTTATTCATTTGTACAGCCCTTTTTCTCCTCTATTCGGCTCTAAAGTAATTGTGAGACAAATTCTTCCTGTGGAGGAAGTTTTTTTTTTTTTTCTTCATACACAATATCCGCTATCCATTTTTATTGATTTTATCATTTTTTTCATTTTTCAAGATTAATTAATGGTACAAGATTCATGTGGAGGAGGAATTTTCTTTTTCCATAGTGGACCTAAGAATTTCTTATAATTGTGAAGGTCAATATAGTATTTGAATTTTCTTTAAAAAAAAATACGGTGACTGACTGAAAAAAACTTGGATCACTAGTGGCGCAAATTTGGCTTTGGACCATTGCAAACGCGCCTTGATTGCCTAGCTATTCTTTTGACCGTACTAGGCAATGCTATAGAAAACGGGGCGTGTATATGAAAGAATTGCTATGCTTAAGTTCATAATGGCTAAATCCAATAAATTATGAAGAATCAAGTCCTCCAAAAGCATCAACAGATTTATAGTATGTTTAAATATAGGTAGAATAAAGGTAGAATATATCAATTAAATGTCATTCATAAATGATATATATCCTTCCTGCTATCCTATTTACGTTTGGATGATCACTATCAACGTCTAAGCTTTCTATAACAATATATTTTTGGAATTACTTTGATAAAAAAAATTTTATTGATGTGACG
Source organism: Pterocarpus macrocarpus (assembly GCA_031439585.1). Lineage (NCBI taxonomy): Eukaryota > Viridiplantae > Streptophyta > Magnoliopsida > Fabales > Fabaceae > Pterocarpus > Pterocarpus macrocarpus. The sequence goes on along the minus strand of CM062520.1, from coordinate 72,692,115 downwards.
AGTGAGTTATAAAGTATTTATTAGATTAGCTATAAATTATAATTAATAAAAAAAAACTTCTAAACATTTATTATGAAAGAATAATCAATGGAAATGTAACATCACAAACAACTTACCTTACCTTGACAGTCATATCCATAAAAATATACCCTGGTGTTGTGAACTATTTTCATTAAGCCCACTCCCTATTAAACTCCGAGATAGACCAAGAATGCCCAAAATGAGAAATCCCGTTACTTGTGCTCCCATTCAAATTACAAGAACATGGTTCGTGGGATTCAGCCTCAACTACCTTATCCCTGTACCTATGATCTCTGAGATTAAAAGAGGCGCTATTTGTGGGAAGAAAATCCAACGAAAAGAGAAACTCAACACCCACTCACACGAGGTCCCAAGCCTAAATAATATACACTGAGCTAATTGCTTTAGGTAAGTAACACCAATCCAATCATACCTAGTACCTTTTGAGCTGCACATAACTTGGGTGTTGGAGTCTCTACAGATTTACACTCCCCATTTTGGCAATGAGAAGAGGTAATTCGATCTCCTTCTTACCTTGTTCATAACACCTACCTAGCTGTTCTTATCATAGCTATTCCGTTTTCTTTTTTTGGGTCTTGACAGCCATTCCTCTTTTTTTGCGGTTATGATAGCTTCTTTTTTTTTCACCCCTTTAATGGACGAAGATATTTATTCCTTTTTTTTCTGACATTTTGTCTTTTGTTAGGCTGATTGGACGAGAGAAAATAGTCCAACTAAGGCCATTTGTTAGGTTAGCTTAGTGTTCTTGATATTTTGACCTTGGCTACTGAGGAATCAGACTAGTTTATAGTTGATCTACTCTTTTGTTGGGTCGATCCATTTGATAGGTCCATCTAACTTTTTGGCATTTGACAGAAAACAAAGGTTATTCTAGAGAACAGAAAACGGAGAGAACTAGGGAATTTAGGGACTGTTTGATGACTTATAGTTAATTTAACAGTGAATCGCAGTGTCAATACTAGCCGAATGCCCCTTGGTATCACTTTCAGCCAACTCGTTCCTAGCTATATAATTTATAGAAGATTAGTTTTATTTTATATTTTTCTTCATTGCATTTAACATAAAGGTAAGGGAAAGTGCAGAAACTAAGGATAGGAGAAACATTTTTGTATTATATTTAGTATACATATCATAATAGTTATTTTTGTTAAACTGCTAGTTTGTGGTTCAAATTTGGATCATTTTCGTCTCTATGCGCTTTGAAAGGTCAAATAATTCATATTCAGCCACGGGGACTAATCAAGTGAGCATATGAGATCTTAATGTTAAAACCATCAGAAAACACTACAAGCTTTGTTTCATTCCCTATAGCGTAATTTGCTTGAAAGGATGAGAGACATGATAGATGTGACATAGCAACAAATGTAAAGAGACACCAGAATGACACAAATCACTAATTCATCTCACAAATAATGACCGAATTTCCATTACAAGAATCGGACTAAAAAAGAATTTCAGCTTGCAAGAAAGAATAAAATAACGAATACAAATACAATCCAAATGTGTATGATAAATATGAATTTAGAAATCTGACCTATAATGAAAGAACAGTAAGCAGTATTGCTGTATTCATAAAATCCTAACACAAATCTTATCTGCAGCAAAGAATGAAAGAATAATAATAATGACAATTTTTTTCCTACCTACAAAGAATACCTCCCCCCTCTATTCTTTTGGTCTCTCTGCTGTATATGAAGAGAGAAAAAATCACCACACGGCAATGAACCAAATCAAGTTGGCTGAGAAACAGATGATGAGGTTCCTGCAGCATCAACTGGGGCCCAAGCGGAGACAGTGTACAAAGGGTTCTCCACCCAACAAAGACTCAGTGCTTCTGCTCCTCCTTCTTGCTCCTGCATTTTCACGCTGTAACTATCACAAGGGTACATCTTCAGCAACAACCGGCTCTGAACCCTTTCTCTCTCAGTAACTCCCAAGCACCTGAACCCTCCTTGCTCCACCATCATCTTCCTCCACTTCCCGAACCCCTCGTGCCTCTCCAACCTGTCGCTTCCTTCGCAAGCAACGATGTTCCTTATCTCCCTTCCGTACATCTCCTCTATCTTCCTCCTCGCGGGGCTATCTCTCTGAAGGCAGTGGTCAACGGAGTCAAACAGCGCAGAGTAGTACTTCAGCGAGTTGCACACTCTTGCTTCCAACATTGCTTCATTGTGCTCTGCCTCTTGCTCTGCCACAACCACCATTGTAGGGTTTGTGCTTCGAATGAGTCCAAAGAAATCCCTCAGTGCCCCTCCGTTAACATCGTAAAGCGTCTTGTGAAGCTGGAACACACAGTTCACGGCCACAGTTTCGTGTTCCTTCACGTGAAGCATCCAAAGCCTCACATCTTCGAGTCTGTCCACAACTGCATGGAACTCGAAGGGAAGGTTCAGTGCCTCAGCAAAACCAGCAAGCCTGTCACCGGTTTCGTTCAGCTCTTGCTTGGACTCCCCTACGCCCGTTATTCTCACGTGGCTTGGAGGGTTGGTTCTGGAAGCTAAGCTCTGGAACAAGCTTGGCCATTGAAGGCCTTGCTTTATGTCAAAGTCTATGATGTGGACCCTGTCCTTCCCTTCAAAGGCTCTCAATAGCATTTCGTTTGATGTGAAGTGTAGGAACTTGAGGATTGGGGTGACCTGATTCAAGAGCCTCAATGCGGTGCCGTTTTCGTCCTCCACCACCCTATCGAGCTCGCGAGGGATGGTGATGTGAAATATGTGAGGCCAAAGCCTTGTAGCCCTTATGGCTAAGGCTTCTGTGAAGTAAGCACAAAGACGGCTTATGGAGGTTGTTCCCCTTGTGGAAGCAAGATCACCCAATTTCGCTATGAAATGGTTAATTGCAGCAATATTCTTGGTCCCAATAGCATCAACACAAGCCGTGAGTAGACTAAGAAGCTCAAACCCACGATGCTCCTCTTGGATATCCTCCTCCACAGTCTCCACCTCACCTTCATGATTGTGATGATTATAAGGGTTCCCTGAACCGTTCCCAACTTCATGCTCCGAGGCATTCTCGTTCAGCCTCAGGCTCAACCCTTGGATCTCCGATGATGAAGTGTTGGAGGCTGAGGGTTGAGGTGGAACGTGGCTACCACCCTCAGCTTCGTTGTCACCATGGTCTGTGATCTTTGTTATAGCGGATCCCACCCAAGGAGCAGAAACCACTTCGCTAGGAACAAAACACAGCCTCTCTTCCTCCCCTGAACAAGTCAGAGAGAAAGGAGGAAGTGAAGAAGGCCGTAACCAGAAGTTGGCAGCACCCATTTGAGCCAAACTCAAACCCTCCCCTCCTTCCATAACATCATCGGAATCCCCATTGTCATCATTGCTACCCTTCTTCCTCTTGGCTCTGTTGGCAAAAGACTCATCCACCGTTCCCTGCTGCTCCGCAAGCCTCTTCTTCAAACTCTTCTTCTCCCAAAACGATTCATCCTTGATGTTGTTGTTGTTGTCTCTCCTGGTTTCAACGAACGGCGGCGCGGTTGTGGCCTGTGGTGTGGTTGCCAAGGGTGGAAGCCTTATGTTCTGCTTGAGAGAGTAAGAGGTGGTCTTGGCTTCGATGGGCTTGTTGTTGTTGTCCACCGAAAGGCCCACCACTGCGGGCCTTAGGGGCTGCGAACGCGAGGTGTCTTTGTTCCTGGTGGGGAAGCTGCAAGCTGCTGGCAAGTCCAATCTCTGCGTGCTCATGGAAGGTAGCTGCAAATGGCAGGTTTGATGATGAAACTGTACTGCGGGTGCTTCACTCCTCAATCTATGCCTTGGTGACAACAGTGTAGAACTTGAACACCCAGCCAACATCCTCTATGCTTTTTGTGTAGCTGGTTAATCCCTCCCAACCAATGCTGCTGCTTCTAGCTACCTGCTTCTTTTTCCCTTCCCCCTTTTTTTTTTCTATGTAGTAAATAGCTTGATCAAGTATGTAAGATATGATGGATGTAGGAAATGTATGTATGTTGTGAGGTGGTTCCTTTTTCAACTAGCTATATACCCGGCCCAACATGTAAAACTTTGCATGTGTGTGTATATGTTTACAAGGGGAAAAATGCAGAGCGAGGAAATATGTGAGTGTGTGTGTGAAAGTTTCTAATTAGGACCTATTTTATGTCCGATAAAACGAGAAAGAAGAAAAGGAATCCGATGAATATGTCCAAACAAATTTAATCAAGCTCTAGTATTTCTTTACAAATTCAAAGTGTTCCTATATGAAGAAATGAATCTGTAAATGCGAAGAAAAAAAAATATGAACGTGCTGTGCTATATATGTGCAGAAAAAGAATGATCCCAACCCGGTAATTAAAGAATGAAAGAATTTGATAGACTAATTAACCTAATAACACATACACAAAACAATCATCGGATTCCAGAAACAATCAAACACGGGTCATTAGAAAAGTTTTAAGTTTACGAACAAGGGAGGGGAAACAGAAACATACTCCTTCAAATTGGTGGCTGAGCTCCTGAGAAATATTCAAACCCATGTCATTAGCAGCGGAAAGTCTCAACAAGAAGAAGTCCGTCATGGCTGAAATGGAAGAATTACCCGCGCGCGGGGAGCAACGAAGAAAAAACCACAAAACTCCCCACACCTCTCAACACGCCATGCACAGAACGAGAAGAAACAAACACCCTTCTGAGAGCACCGATCACTTACCCAAAAGAAAACACAAACCTTAAAAGCGTTGTGCTTTTATATAATATAATATAGTAACACAACACTATACTAGGGTCCTCCCTGATCCACCTTCATCATTTTCACTTCACCACTCCAACGCTGTCTCCATCATCGCAGTCGCTGATAGCTGAGTGTGTGTGTGTGTGTGTGTTGCTGGGCCTACTACTACCCCTGATTTGATGTAAGCATCGGCGGAGGGAGAAAGAAAAAGAGTAGGATGATGACAGGGGGCACCACAAGACAAGGGGACCCTTGCCTCCTGCACCGTCCGATGAAGATCAACGGCGCAGATGAGAGGTGATATAATCATATGACCGTTGCGGGATGTCGGTGAAATATGACCGTTGCGGGGAATGGGTGGGACTTGCCTGGAGTCCGCCGCACGTGCCTGTCACGCTGATATCCGTTCAATTGACCGTTGCATTGGGTTAGGTTGGGCTGGAGAACCATCTACTTTGCTCTGTCATCATCATGCCATGCTCCCATGCATATTCATTTGCCCTTTTCGGATAGAGCCAACCTATGTGTACTCAATTTTTTGAACTCTTTCGAAGGATGTTCCTAATATAGGGAGTTTTAATAAAATTTAATGATTGATTAATAGGTGTATTTATATATTTTTTTATATAGTGTATTATAATTTTTTTGATTTAGTCAAATTAAAAAAAAAAAAGATTAAATATATTTTGAAAATTATCAAAAATTTTTTTGTAAGATCCTAAAATTTATTGTAAATCTTTAGGTTTTATACAGATAAAATTTAATATTTTTTAGTATTATAGAAATAAAAATCTAATCATTTTTGAAATGTAAAGAATATTATACAGATAAAATCCGATCATTTTCTACGAAATCCTGAAATTAACTGAAAATTTTTATATATCACAAATAAAATTTGATATTTTTAAATATTATAAAAATAAAAATTTAATCACTTTCAGACTTAATTAATTTTTATTTGTATAATTTAAAAAAATACTATAGTACATTACATAAAAAAAAGATACATCAATATATTTTTTTTATCTACCATTAAAACTCAAGGACCAACATGATCCAAAACTCATTGTGGATCAGGTTAGAATCCTCCCTCTTTCAAAATATATAAGAAGAAAGAAAGATATAATTTATGGATCCACCAACTCTTTCACAATTTTTGTAACTCTTTTTTCGGGAATTTTTTTGAAGTTTGGCCAAATTCATGGGGACTACCAATTTATAATAGTATATATTGATTTTTTTTTTAATTTTAGGTAATATTATATCTAATATTCTTATATTTTATAAATTATGATATTAAATATTTCAGTAAATATAATAGTGACTTCTTTTAATTTCTCCCTAAAAGGAGGTTAATGTAACCTAAATAAATACAAAAAAATTGCAATAAATTTCATTAAACCTTATGAAGTGTGAGTATAATTTATCTTAAAAATAAGTATGCATAATATTTTTCTTCCGTAACCCTCTTCAGGGGACACGTCGAGGGCCACTTGACTGGACTGCTCTAGTTATTTTGGTGTTTGGAATATTATAATGCAGGCAACTAAAACTCACACTCAGCATCGATTTTATCTACAATTATACTTTTTTTGAGTAATAAACTGCGGAGCTTATACACAATTATGCTTCCTACTATGCTGTAATGCTCTGCTTAGGAGTTAGGATTCAAAAGTTTAATGTTTTAATTAAAAAACAAAAAGAAATTGTTTCCATGGATTACTTACTTTCACATACCATTCTCTCTTCGCACTTTTTATTCTTTTTCTATATGTGATTTTTTTTTCCTTGACGGCATCTGATATTCATTACATTTGCTAAACTATTTTAAAAAACTTTAATTTTAAGACTAATTAAAAATTTACATCATCATCTATTTATATTACTCATTATTATTATATATGAGACTTTTAAGGTTGTTGTTGTGAGAGTCAAATAATTTTATTAATGTATTAATACATAATTTGATATTTATATAAAATATTTTTATACTCACAACGTATCAAAATTAAATATTTAATTTTAATACATTATTAATATAAAAAAAATTTATACAATTATTCAATCACATTATTATATGTTTAAAAAATTTGACTCATGATAACTACCTGAAAATTCATATAAATGAAGATATTTAATTAATTGATAGTATAAAATATTTTAAATTGACAGTGTATAAAAATTAATTTTTATTTATATGTTATATAAAATATTTAATTAAATACATTAAATTATATCCATTAACACTAAAATATATTAATACCTACAAAGGTACTAAAAATTGGATTTAAATACTCTAAATGGAGAATAATTGTAAATTGAGAAAATAAGAATAAATAATCTCAATTAAAAATCTCATATGACCTTATTATATATTAATTTTTAATATCGATTAAGAAGGTAGGGCTAAATATAAGATCCACAAAGCACCTAATCAAGGGTGAAAATTAACATATGATAAAATCACGTAAAATTTTCAATTGAGATGATTCATTCTCTGAAAAAATAATATATTATTTATTTTTAAGTTAATAACTTCTATTATATTTGAATCTTATCAAAATAATCCAAAAATAAATAATTCTTTATTTTTTCACTTTACAACTATAAAAATTAACTATTTTAATATTACAATAGTATATTACTTAAATACAAGAAAGTAAAGCCTTTCTCACATTCTTACCATTGTTCTCAAAAACCTTTTTCCGTAAAGTCTGAAGTGTTATTTATTTGCAAGTACCAAAAGTTGTACACGTATTTTTTAAACAGAAAGTAATGATACTATATGTGTTTGACAAAAAGAACTTTATGTATGTTGGATTAATTTATTTAGATATAAACAAGTTATAATTGAAATTTTTCTGAAACAACTTAAAAAAAGTAATTATATCTCACAATAATAATTTTTTTCCTAAATCTGCTTTAGTCATTTGTAATCGTGAACCTCTTATTGAACTGACAACTGCGTCACTCTGAAAATCGGACCGGACCAATCAATCGGACCGGTTGAACCAGGAATCAGCCTGCTCCGGTCATAGCCTAAATACCCCTTTTCAAAAATTCAGGATTGAACTGCTGGAAATCGTCCGGAAGCCGCTGAACCCGCCGAACCGAACTAGTTCCAGCGGTTGGCCGGTCTTATTTTTTTCCAAAAGACCATTTCAAAAAGAGCGTCCAGAGTCCCCGCAAAAAAAAAAAAATGGCGTCCAGGGTCCGCACACAGCGTTGTCCACCTCAACCATGTCGTCCTCCGTCAGCCATCACCGCATCCCGCCATTCGCAGCACCCAACGCAGGTGCGTAGAAGATCTTACCAACAAGGGTCAGAGAAACTATGAGGGTGCGGAAGCAGCACAAGTTTTGCATTGAGAGGTAGTGCTCTTTATGCAGCACAGTTACAGGACTGTGGGTGCGTCATAGACCCCTCAACAATAATGCCCATTGGTTGGGGGATTCTAGAAGCTTCGATTTCGGAACAGAGGAGAAAACGCGTTTGGGGGGGGGGGGGTGGAAAGTGGAAACGGAGAAGGTAACAGAAGCAGAAGGGTTTTGGGCTTGGCTTTTGCTAAAGAGGAGTGTTAGCTAAACGGGCTACTATTAAACCCTACACCACCAACACCCTGCGTTCCTCTTCAAAGGCTATTTATTGGATCGTTGCTATTATTTTGGACCATACTATTGGTCTGTTTCAATTTGAGCCTATTTTAAAGAGTTTGTTTGATCAGACCATTTTATAAATTCTGTTATGTTGTATGTTGTATGAGTTATATTAATGATTTAATGATTTTTATTTATTTTATAACACACACACACACATATATATATATATATATATATATATATATATATATATATATATATATATATATATATATATATATATATATATATATATATATAGAGGTTAAATCTCAATTAAATCAGTTGAACCATTAAACTAGTAACTTGTCATATTTGAAGACTAGTCTGATTTTCAGAATTTTGATAAGGTGTTAGTATGAGTAAAAGTGACCTGGATCCCTTAATATGAGGTCCTAGATTTGATCCTGAAAATTATATATATAAAAAAATACTATTAGGAGGAATATTTGTTTAGATATCTAATCATATTACAAGAGATTAATCTCTTACTTGCATGCTGTGAGAATATCGTGAGAATTTAAAAAAAAAAAAAAAGGGAAACTCTTACTCATTCTGATAATAGCTTTATAATGAAGTTATAAACTCCCATAATAAAATCAATAATAATTTTATGTCCCACCATTTTTTGCTTTGTTTAGAGCTATATTATTTGTACATTTAAAAAAGGTGGATATCGTAATATCTTTTTTTAATTTTTTCTTCCTCCATCAATTATTTTATTTTTTTCACTTTTTTGTATAATTTTTTTTTCTATCTTCTTTTTTTGGATGTCTAAAGTGTTTAAAGTGTCCACTTCCCCGAGAATTCAAAAGTCATTTCTCCTTCACTCAAATTCATGCAAACTCAAATTCTTTGTCGTGTGGGAGTCCAAAACTGCTTAAAGAGAATATTTGACATCGCTCCAAGAAAATGAACACCTTCACAGGCACAAAAACAATTTCATCACGGACTGTATTACTGCCAGTTATATGTTACAATTTCCTAAACATGGAAGTGTGCGATCCGCCTCAACGTCTATAACCTCCCGTCCTTGCTGTTGAAAAAAAAAATGGGTGTTCTATCTAAGTAGTGGATGCTATTCCAAACTACGCTCAAAATAAAACTCGATAAACCCTTTTAGTATTTTTTTAAAAAAAACCTTAAAAATGAGCTCAAACAAACCCTCGAATATTAAGAATTTAATTTATATATATTAATAGTATAAAAAAATTTTATATTATCATTTAATCATTTATTACTACATCAATAAATATGAAAGAATTTTAGGCCTATTATTTAAAGAGTTTAATTGATATGCACTGACAGTGTAAAATTATTTTACACTTTCAACCAATAGAAATAGGAGAAAGTGAGAAATCATAATGAGTCCCTCATTATAATGGATAGTTATTTGTATGAGTTGGTATTTTTTACTATTTTTATTGGCTAATAATATTTTATACTATCAGTGCATTTAAATTAAATTCTTATTTAAATAATCATACAAATAGAAAATTTTAATTAGATGATAATGTTAAAAATCTTCACACAATCAATGCATTAAAATTAAACTCAAATATTAAATATATGCATCCACATATTATTGTAGACTTTAAAATATATAAATTAAAACATTGAAAAAATTATAAGTAATACATTTTTATAAAAGGATTTTTTTTTTGTTCATAATTGTAATTAATGGATAGTAAATAACAACTTAAAAAATTTATTTAATTTAGGAAAATATAATTGAAGAGTTAATATTCAAATTTAAATTCTTTTACTATTTTCCCACAAAATATAGTCGCGCACATACTGGTATTAGATATATCAAATATGTCATCTTGTTGGGAATGGACAAAAAATCTTGCTTGGAGACCTCCACCTTTTTTAGAGGTCTCTACATTAGGCTTAGCTGGATTAATTGAATTCCTTAAAAAGTGTGGATACCAATAGTTCCATTGCAACCAACCAACCAACCAAAAAAAATATGCTATCTCCACATGAATTTAAAACCCCTTCGCTGCAAGTAAGACGGGCAAAATAAGACACAAAAGACAGAGGCGCAATGCAATTGTTCTTGAAACTGCTACACTCTTATTTTAATCCGGCGCGATTGTATCAAGATGTAAAACAATAGACATTACCCGCGAAGATTCATAACATGCAAAAACGTGATCGTTTTGTACATCTAATTCTGATCTTCTAGAACATAAATTATATAAATAACATTATCCAACCAGCACAAACCAGCTTGAAATTCCATATGATCGTGTAAATGGATTCGTAAACTAAAAACTTTAATCGATCGTTTTCAAATCTGCATCAGGACATTAGATTAACTCCAAAAACAAGGCTTCTTGCTTGTTGGTTAGCCCAAGTTCTTCAAGAATCGATGCACTTTCTTCGTAACTAAAAGCACGCCTAGGATACGGTCTCACCTGACCCAAGAATAACATTAAAGAATAGCAATCATAACGAGAATATCTGTCAAGGGTACGAAGTATTATGATAAAACTGAAATGCAACAGGGTTTACTCACCAGTCTGTAAGTTCTTGGTTTCACCATCCTACCAATATCTATGAAGTCGAAAAGAGACTGGAAAATACCGGGATCAGGTTTAGCAAAAATATTCACCAAAAGAAAGGACGAAAACAACATATTTTCTAGCAGGTTTTACCTGGAGGTTATCAGATCTAAGGAACCGGCGTCCGCGACGGCTGCCATCTGGCATTCTTACTAGCAAGGTCACAGCATTCTCATCATCTGAGGATGGTTCTGGTGGTAGAGAGGCCTCTTTTGCTGCTAACTGTGTTTCCAATTCCTGACACAGAATCATGCAAAATGCAAGAGTAAGAAGCAACTTAGAAAATGGAGTAATCCTTGAGGAAAGCAGGAATTCACTGTTAGTTTTTACATAAACCTACACGCACATGCACACAAAAAAGAAAAAGCAAGACAATGGAAATGTGAAAAAATAGTGCTGGTGGGTGAGTTAGTGTTACCCGCCCCACAACTGCTAACAACTGCTTGTTCAATAACACCTGCTCTCCTATCCCTCCAACAAGAAATGCATGACAATGGAAATACAAATAAAATTGAAATGCAAGGCAATAGTCTTTGTCACCAGATTGGTCCAAACTATATAAATAAAATTGAAAAAGGAACATCAGCATTGGCAGTAAAAGCAAGTGACAATGTAACTAAAAGCCAAGCAATCAGTTACAAATGCATTACCTGCTCTTCCTGTAACTTTCTGCGAGATTCCTCCTCTCTCCGCCTTTCCTCTTCACGAGCAGCCTCAGCTTCTTCTATGGCTTTCAATTCCTTTTCTCTGTCTGCTTGTAACGATGCAAGATATTCATCATCCTGCATTAAATAAACATAGAAAGAAATAGCTATAGTTAAGCCATGTCCTACAAGCTACAATTCCTTCTATGAAAGATATAAGTTGCACCTGCTGTTCCCTTATCAAGCGCTGAGCTGCCAATGATGGTGAAGGTGGCCGCGCGGTTGGCCTAGGATATAAACCCCTACTCTGCATGAACTCGTGCGGTGCGTAAGCATAGTGATATCCACTCCCTTCTGGGATTCCACCAAACATTGCAGCCTCAAGCATAACTGCTTCATCATGCTCCTCAGAAGAAATACCACCCCACTTCAATTTCAATTTAGACAAAGTTTGAAAATTAGGAGACATGGACTGATGGACTATCTGACATGCTGTGGCAAGTAAACACAGAATTTCATTTTGAAAACTTACAAGGAGAAGGACTATACCTCGTCAGATTGGAAGGAATTTTCATTATGTTGAGCAGGATTGCTGTCATCCTGTTGTCCTGTGCTAGGCAGCGTGCTAGCCTCAATAACTTCAACTTCATTGGCTGAATCTTTGGAGCCCAAAGATGTACGTCTAGACCTGTTCCTAACCAGAGGTTGCTCTTCTAAGTCTTCACATTCATCTTGGAAGGAAGAGCTTCCTGCCTGCAATCTGGAATGACCAAGTTTGCCCCTTTCAGATTTGACAATCACAAGAAGGGAAAATGCTAAGTTCTGTCTACAGCCAATGCAACACACCACAACAGAGACAGCAAGCATAAAGAGAATATACCTTCCATTTGATGACACTTCCCCAAGTTCCACTTCGGATGATTTAGATGGTCCCACTGTTGGTGCTCCAACATCTCCTCCTTGCATCCGCCATTGTTTCTCTTGCTCAGCAGTCTGGATTCTTTCATGTTAGAAGCAATACAGGTTCCAAATTTCCATCATTAATGAAAAGCAAAGTGAAAGCACCAATCTATCCTGGTGGTAACACACTGCGGTGAACGTGCTCAAGATGACACATTCGTGACAAGGTAATGTAAAGGAACAGAGATAAATAAATAAATAAATATAAGCGTACCTTCAGGGACAATGAAACTGCATGGGCAAGCTCAGGATCCTCCAGATCAGATTGCCTTTTCTGAGGCCCAGAATCACTAAAATCCTGCACCAAGTGCAAAATAAATACTAAGCAAGCATTCAGTGCAGCAGAGCATGAGAAATCCATCAAGATAGAAACATACAATTTGTCTGCCAAGGTTGTGATTTGGGTACTTTTCCTCAGCCTCCCTTTTAGAAGCCTCAATTGCTGCACGGATCATTTCTTCTTCTATGTCATTGCTGTAATCTGGCAAATTCTCAAACTCAGGAGCACTGGGTCTAGCATCTCTGTCAAGTGTATTTTTTTGCTCATCCTGGCATGCAGTACGGGCAGGTGGAGTATCATCATCATCTTCATCATTAATTATGACAGCCCCATGAATATCTGGACCATGGGCTTGAACAGTTCCAGTGACATCTTCAATAGTTGGAACATGGTCACCTTGAGGGTTGGATTGATTACTGTCCTTAACCTCTATGGGAATCTCCCTTACTTCTCTTGGATGTGTAACAAATGGTGTTTGGTTTGCAGGGTCAAGATGATTATCAAATATACTTCTTCGCATTGTTGGATCAAGAATAGAAAATCGATTATCTCTTGTTGAAGATAAAAGTGATAGAGGTCTGCGAATTTCAGCATGAAGTTCGTCATCTACATCCATAAAATCATCTTGTGGAACAGCAGCAGAGGTCTTGTGGGTGCTGGCCATGAAGGAACGAATTACAATATCGATATCATACAAATTAAGAGGAATGTGACTAATTTGATAAGGTAGATCTCTGAATTCCTTACTGGCTTACTAACGGCAGAAAAATACTATACCTGGGTGACAAATTTCGGTCTCCTTGACCAAAATGTGCATTGACAGCTTCATTAAGATTACCCCCATGCTCCTGACAGGAAACAATATATACAGATGATGAGTAGGGACACGAACAACTAGCTGACATCATTGATAAATGCCTAAAACCTCTAGTCACAAAATCAAAACATGATTGGTTCTACACAAACTCACATAGGAAGTGCAAGGGAGTTCACATATCAAAAAATTCTAAGCAAGAGTAAGTTTCCAAGCTCATCTATAAGCATCTAGTAGAGAGTACATTATCCGAGTTCATAATATATGCTAGGTCTTAATAAATTCAGCAAACATCCTAGAATTGATTATAGTGGCTCCAGAAAAGGATTAGACAATCTAAACATAAATTTGGAAATAAAAGAAACTAATCCAACCAACAAAAATATAATTGACCGAGCGAATTTCAGGGGGAAAAAAAAGTTAAATTGACAAATAGTTCCAAGTTCCAAGGCAGTAGTTGCTTTGGCTATAATGATCGAGCGTAATTCATCAGTGTTAGCGAACAGAAGCATCTACCGAACGCAAAATCTTGACTACACAGCAAACAATCAACAACCAAAAACAAAATCAATCCAAATGCACGTGGGTAACTGCACTCACTACGCAATGAAAATATTTTAAAAAAATAAAAACCCTAAGTATGACCGATTAATTACTTTGTTTTCGTTCAATTGCAATAGAAAGTTAGGAGATAATCTGATGGGAAAAGGATTAAAAGGAGAAAGGAAAGCAAACCTCGAGCTTTTGCAGTGCGATTGGTTCAGATAAGCCGGTGATGCTCATAAATGTATCAATTGCGTCCTGATTAGGCCTCGCCATTGAAATCAAAATTCTATGAAACCCGAATTCAGCTTTCTTAATTTCAGGGGTTTCCCTTCAGAAGAAGGAGTAAAGAGATATTTGAGCGAAATATCAAATGTAAATGCTGGGTAGGCAACACAAGAGAGAGAAGGAAGAGAAAAGGTGGGTGCTTTTTGTTTACGGTAGGGCGTTTTGGTCTTTGAGGGATGGTTTTGTCGGGTTAAATTCGTCAAAGTGAATGGTTGGACTTCTCCAACCTTCTACGCCATCAGGTTACAATATTCTAAATTATATATTCTCATAAAGTTAGAAAGTGGGTAGTTTTATATTATTGGATTAATAAACTTTAAAGCAAATTATATACCACTCTCTTGAAATTTTTTGAAATTACACTTAATTTCCTTTAATTTTTAACATTATAATTGACTCCCCCGTAACCAAATGGTGTTAAGCATCATTATCATCTCATATGAATTTTCTAAATTACCTTTATAATAATAGAAACCCTAATTTGTCATCGCCCACGTCACCTTCTCTTCTCCTTCTCTCCCATCTTCATCACACTATCTCCTTCTACCATCTTCTCTACACAAGGCACCACTAGTCACGCCCTAGCTGCCTTGCCACCACCATTGGCCTTACCCCATCGCGCACAACCATTGCTACAAGTCTACAAATCTCCACCCCCTCTTTCTCCTCCTTTCCCTTCACCTCCCCATTCCCCCAACCCTATGGCAGCTGTGAAAGGGCAGAGATGGTGGCATTGCAAGCACCATTTATACAAATCTGGGATTGTCGCAGCAGTGTGCGACGTCGATGATGGCGCGATAGGGTGGAGACAGGTTGTAGGAAGATGCTGAAGCGAGGACCTTCTTGATACCCAAACTTGAGAGTTGGATATGGGATTAGCTCTGAAGTTATGGTGAAACATCCTATAATAGGTGAATTGAATTGTTGAATTTAGGGTAAATAGTTTATGTGGTGTTTTAAAGAAGGGGGTTAGGGTTGATTTATTTTTTTTAAAATCAATTTTTATTTTGTGTCTTCAGCTTTGATTTGGAAGTTGTTTATGTAAGAGTTTTGATTTGTGGTTAGCTGCTAAAACATGAATTGGTTGCTTTGGAGTTTATTTCTTTTGTTAAATTCCTTTGCATGATGTTATTCCTAGTGTGGTTGGATTTGGTTTGATTTGATTTAATTATTGTTCTTTTTCTTTCTTGATTCATTGTCTCAAACATGGCATTTGGATCAAAAGTTATAGATTTGCTGCAAAAGAAGAAAGGGGGAGAGAAAAGGGAAATTAGAAGGGGTTAGGGGGCAAACAAGAGATTTCACATGTTGTTATTTGCTTAACATCATGTGTATGCCATGTAGAAGTAACAGACGTAACGGTTAGTTATAGAGAAGGGAGGTTATTGTAAGTGTAATGATAAAAACTAGAGAAGGTAAGTGTAATTTTGAAGGAACTTAGGGGAGATTCTTATAATTTGCTCTAATTTTTATTATATGTGAATCTCATCAAATAATTTAAAAATAATTAACACTTCATTTTACTCATTTTATAAAGATTCTCACTTTACACTTTTAATGGATACAAATTCGTAGATTGAAAAGACAACTTGTAATTGTAGTTGCAATTCTGCTGGACTTGCTTGACAAGTAGAGCCCTCATAAGATACCTTGAAGTCCCAACAAGGAAAATACCTAATATTTCCCACTTTGCACTTCCACTTTGCAATTAATGTTTCCAAACCAAAACTCTTTTCCTTTTGCTTTGCTGCTTTCAAATTTAAGATTAACTATCAAAAAGCTCATATTATGTATGATGCACTATAATTTTAAATAAGACCAAAATAATGTTACATACAAAATCTTTTTACTATAGTTAATAAAACACAATCGATCTTTCACCACAAATATCAAAACATCAAAACATAATATTAAAATTATTTCAGAAACAATTTCAGCACCAATAATATTAACATCAAATTCCACAATAATAAATCAAGTGCTATTGTAAAAACTAATTGCTTGATTAATATTTCTCAATAGCATCACAAGTATTCCTTTCTTTTAGCCTTAGCACATAATTGGGAAGCCCCAAGCATTTAATTAGTAAACACACCAGAAGAATGAATACATAACAAATTAATTGATAATATAAAAGCAAAAAAGTAGGCTGATTTATTCCATTACATCTGACATATTTTATATTGATTGAATTTGCTTTCATGAAATGACTAATATATAATTTCACCTAAACAAAATACAAATAAAATGCATGAGAAGATACAAATCAAGGAGTATACGAAAAAGTATTAGCATTATGAAGTAATTATTTAACAAAAGACGAACTTGACATCTCTTCATTAAACATGAAAAGAGCTACAAAAGTAACAATATGTGTATGATGAAAGGAAAACCACAACCATAGAAAAGCTACAAAGAATGAAGAGTACAACAATTTGATGAGAAATGAACAAATATATAGAAGCAAATTGTGGCAATCTTGAAATAACTAATACCTATTGACAATGACAATTATAGCACCAATCTAAGAATATTATACTAAGCCAACATCCCCTAGTACTAATATGGGTAGAGTATAAGTATTTAAAAATAAAATATCATACTACAAAAAATAGAGCTAAGTATAAATAACACTAATGATAAAAAAATAAAGGCTATAAAATATAATCTTCAAAAGAGTTTGCCATAGCTATATGGTAATAGCTAGTAAGCTAGATCTCATTAATAGCTAATAAGTTAGACCTCATCGAAATCAAAATAATCCTATGACAACTAATATTTCAATAGAATAGTTTAATATTATATCATTTTATGGGCTATAACTTGGTATCCAAGCGTCAAATAGTGACGATGATTTGATATAAGTAATCAAATTGGTTATCATGTTTTATTTTGTGAATTTCTATTTTTATTTAAAAAAATATGAGGTTGATATGTGACTAATTGACTTAATAAGATTATATGTATTAATAATAAAAAAAATAAAGGTTATAAATCATAATCTTCAGAAGAGTTTGCTATAACTATATAGTAATAACCAGTAAACTAGATCTTATCAATAGCTAGTAAGTTAGACTTAATCAAAATCAAGATCACCTGTTACAACTAATCTTTCAATAAAGTATCTAAATAATATATTATTTTATCAGCTATAATTTGGTGCCCAAGCTTTGAATAATGAAAAGATTTGATAGGAATAGTCAAATTGTTTGTTATTGTTTTATTTTATAAATTTTTATAAATTTTTATTTTAAAAAATATGAAGATGACATGTGGCTAATAAGCTAAATGAGATTTAGATGATTCGATTGATTTGATTTAATTTTAATTTTAATTTTATTGAATTGTGATTTGATTTGATATAATATTTTATTATATTTAAATATTTTATAAAATTTTATTTGATTTGATTTTAATATTTGAATATAATTATTTTAATTTATGACCCACCACTCATAATTTTATCTAAAATGTTACTTTATTATTAAATTGAGTACAATTTAGTTGTGTTCAAAATGTATCTAATAATAATTTCTCTTAAAATAAGGTATGAGCAAGCAATACTTTATGTAATTTTTTTAAAATTTTTTAATGCTAAGTAATATATTTTTTATGCAACATTGATAATTTATTATTATTATATTAAATAATATATTATTTTTTATTAAATACTCATAAAACATAAATTAGAAACACCACCTAACAAATCTACTCTTTTTTTTGTTAGATGTCTAGATTTGATTGACATGATTTGAACTGATTTTAATTTTAATTTTCATTTATACTTTGATCAATTTGATTTGATTGTGATTTGATTTGACTTGATTTTGCCATAATTATATAATAATAGCTAATAAATTAGATCTTATCAATAATTAATAAGTTAGACTTTATGAAAATTAAGATTATCTATAACAACTAATATTTTAATAGAGTAACTTAATATTATAACATTTTATCAGCTATAACTTGGCGCCGTAATTCGAATAGTGAAGATGATTTAATATAAATAATCAAATCAATTCTCATTATTTTATTTTATAAATTGTTTTGAATTTTTTTATTTCAAAAAAGTGAGGTTCACATATAATTAATGAACTCGATGAGATTACAATGTGTTTAGATGTGCTTTGCGCATTCCCAAATCGCTTTTGACCACTAGTAAACGTGACTTTGTGAAAAAAATTTGTTTCGCTGTTTCTTTTTAAAATCAATTATCAATTATGGTGGTAAGATCCCCATATGGTAGAAGTAACTAATTAGGGGTGTATTTGTTTCAATTTAAAAAAAAGAAAGTGATTTTAAAGCTTATATTTTATATATAATCAAAAAAAGTTATAAATAAATTTTTTTAAAAAATTTGATTATTTTTTAAAAACTATCCAAATACATAAAAATTAATTCTTTTAGATAAAAAAATTATTTTTTGTCAAAAAAAAATTCCAAACAAATACAATCTAATTCATGCTTTTGCGGTGACTGTTTTCGTTGGCATTTCTCAACTTGTAAACTTCCAACATTACCCTTTAACTCATGTTATTAGTTCAGTTACTTTTTTTATTTTGTGCTTTGTTGTTTATCTCTTTATTTGTAAGTTTACGTCCTTTTTTGTAATTCTATATTTAAAAGTGATTTTATCAATACTATCTAAACAATACCAATTTTATTAAAATCACTTCTCAAATCAAATTATCAAATAATCACTTTATTTTATAATTAATTTTATCAAAAATCAATTCTCCAAACACAAGACCAAACACACACTTTGATTGATTTGATTTAATTTTTATTTTTATTTTTTATATAATATTTGATTATTTAAATATTTTATAAAATTTTATTTGATTTAATTTTAACATTTGAATATAATGATTTTAGTTTATGATCCATTATTTATAATCTTTCTATTATATATATTAAAAGAGGGTTTTTGCATATTTAGAAATGCTGACATGGCTTCATGAGGAGCAATTGTTTTCCTGCCTAAATTTTATTAACCAATCATATTTTATTTATTTTTATTTTTCTTTATACTATTTGCTAATTGAAACCATGATATTTACTGATTGCAAATCACATTAATTGCATGATATTTATATTTATCTAAATACACTTAATTTTAGAAATTAGTTTTCGTTCCATGCACACAATAGAAAAAATTTATTTTATTGAAAAGGAAATAACGGCACTTTCCATTTCATGCACATTTAATAAAAAATTATTTCCGTTCCATACTCTTCAATGTGATTTATTATTGATTGTTGATATATTATATCAACCACTCATTAAAAAAAATAATTAAATATATAAGCACTTATTTTATTTAAATGTATATGCACATAATAATAATCAATTTAAATATATATGCGCTTAATTTTAGTAATTATTCTTTCTAATTGATACTCTAATTTATGTCTAACTGATACACCTATAAATTTCTTGAGTTCAAGTTTAATCTTTTATATTTCTTTATGTGTGTAAAGATTTCTGTTAAACCAATTTTTCCTTTTTTTGTAAGATATTTTCTTTTTATTTTTATTTTGTATAAAGTTTTAATTTTTTTTTATAATTTGGTCTTAATTTCTTAATCTTACTCTAAGGTATTAATCTTCTTCTTTTTTTTTCTTCTTCTTCTTCTTTTTTTTTTTTTTTTTTTGAGGCTTTGCTCTATTAATTTCTGTCGTATGGATGCCAAATACAGAACTTCAATAGCATTGGAGAGTTCTTCGTGTTCCTGACGTTCTAATATCATTTTTTTTTTCAAAATATATATATATATATATATATATATATATATATATATATATATATATATATATATATATATATATATATATATATTTTTTTTCAATCATCTAAAGTTTTGATCATTTCTTTTTCATGTTTCGCCCAGTGAAGTTCATCGAATATGTGAGGATTTAGTAAGTTCATTGAAACATTTTTTTGTCCATCGGAATCATTTTTAATTTGTTATAATTGTTGATTCTTGAATTTTTTTTATTTTATGTTGAATATGTTGATATTGATTTCAGGCTTTCCAGCATGTGAACCATGGCTTCTTTTTATGCGAGGTACTTTTATTGCTTATTGTTTATTTTATTTATTGCTTTTTAATTCTATTTTTCCTACCTTATAAAATTTTAAGATATTATTTTTTTCATTGCGTTTTTTATCTGTTGTGTTTTTTACATTTTTTTAATGTGTTCTAAATGTTTTTTAATCATCTTTAGTCTAATATTTTTCAAGTAATTTCATTTTTTTTCCATCCCACTGAAGTTTTAACCTTTTTTCATTTACAGTTATTTTGCATTGGTTCTTTGTTTTCTTCCTCCTTTCTGCTATTGAGTGGTTGTTAATTAATTCCGTTTTTATCATTTCTATTCTTTGTCTTTGTTATCTTTTTTCTTCAACCCTTTTTTTTTTAAGTTTCATTTTCCTATTCCCTTTTTTACATTTTCTTTTATTCTTTCATTGGAATATATATTTGTTGCATGTTTTATCTCTTTTCTATATTGTCTATTTTCATTGTTGTTGCGTTTTCTGTTCATATTTCTCTATATCTTTATTATTATGTCATTATTTTTGTATAGTTCTTCAATTGGTTTATGATTGTCTATTTTCATTGTGGTTGCGATATTTGTCCATGTTTCTTCTTCTAGCAATTTCATTTTTTTTTTCTATTCCACTAAAGTTTTAATAATTTTTTTTTTTTTTTTGATCTTACATAAGGCAATTCATTAGGGTTTAAGCACTAGGTAATGGTTTTTATCATCTAGTGGGGAAAAACTTTTTCTTCTAGCAATTTCATCTTTTTTCCATTCCACTAGAATTTTAATCTTTTTTGATCTACTATTGTTGTTCATTCATACTTTCTTTCTTATTGTCTTTTATATTTCAATGATTATCTTATTCCATTTTGATCATTGTTATACTTTATGATCTTTGTATTTTTTATTCACGTTAATTTCAAGTTTCATCCAAACAGTACAAAGACAATTTTGGTATACTTCTTCAATCAGTTTTTGGTTGGTTCTTGATTGCTTTGTTATAGTTTGTTCTGCCTGTTGATGATTTCTTTGAACTCATTAAACTTTTTGCATTTAGTTTTTGTTTTTATATGTTCTATTTTTTTTCATGTTTTGTCATAATTTCTATCTATTTGTGTTTTCTGCCATTGTCCTTTTCTTGCATTTTTTTTTTCGTATCTTTCTTTATGTTATTCTAATTTTTTTAAATTTCTGCAATCTTATATTGGTTTGTTACTTACTTTTTTGGTTCTTCTGTCATAATGTTGTTTATTTTTTTTTAAAAAAATTCTATTGTTATTGGTGTCTTATTTATGATCTATCATAATTTGATTTATTATTATATCAATGTTGTTTGCATCATTTTGTTCTTCGATTATTTTAGTTGTATAACCTTCCTGTTTTCCTAAATTCCTCGGTGTTGATTTTTATTTCCTTTTTTCTATCATTATTTCTATTTTTGTTTATGATATAGCTCTGCTGATAAATTAGCTTTAATTTAGGGCGTTATATTTAATTCATAATTAATATTATTCTTTAATTTTATTAAATGATCACTCTAAGTAATATTCTTCTTTTGATGTTGATCATTCTAATTCTAAGTAATATTGATATTATTCTAAATATATAAATAGTTAAAATAGATGTGTTTAATATTTCAGTTTGCTACTTAAGAAATAAAGAATAATATTAACTACCGTTATTGAATTTATTACATTGTATCATGATTGCTTTGGTTTCTGATATTGGGGATATTTAGAATTATTCGAAATATAATTTATCAAATAAGCTATCTACAATTAAACATCTCACTATAGAGCCTTTTGAATGATTGATACTTCCTGAATTATTGCTAATGAAAATAATTCGTAATTCTAATTGATTCTGGTGTTTTTAGTTATTTGTGTTCTATTTGGTCAAGCAATAATAATTTTCTCATATTTTTTAAAAATCAATAATCAATCAGTATCAATAATCATTATTCAATCAATAACCAGTAATAATAAATTCTAATACAAGCTTCTATCATCAATCTCATGTGTAATCAGAAATTTCACACCAAGAAGATAACCGTTAATTGATAAATTACCTTTGTTTTTTTTATTTATTACTTTCAGCAATATATTTATTTTGTTAAATCTAGTAAACATATAAATTAAATAAATATTATATATATAAATAAATAACAAAGTAATAAATATATAGTTAAATAATATGTTTGATTTAATTTAATATCCTATTTCTAAATTCTAAATGCTTTATTTATGTTTTTTACTTTTTCGATAGGTTAATTTTCTTTTCTATGTCGTGTTATTTACTTTCTTTTTTTTTATAATCAAGGTCCTGAAAATTGAACCAGATATTACCAAACAAGATACTGATTTAGAGGTTCATTGGTTCAATCAGAATTCAACCAGTTATAAGAAAAAAAAAATCTCACTTTTTTAATTATAACTGGACCAGTCACCTGATTGATTCCTGATTCAACCGATTAGACCGATTGGTCCGATCCGATTTTTAGAACTATGCTTATAATATGTTACATTATTTATGTTATTGCCTATTTTGGCTCCCAGACCATTGTAATATTATTCAATCTGCATCCTGAATTCACTCCCCGATTATTTATGTTATTTCCTAAATTCAATCTATATCCTAATGGATTATATTAATTTGTACTTTTTCATGCAAGTTAAAACTATCATGCAATTTATATTTTGAGGAAGTAACGATGGAAAATTTTAGAGGACTTTTACCACTCATGTTAAAATTTTTTAATAAAATATTACAAATATATCTATTAGATTTGATATTCTAAGTATTAATAAACAATATTATTTGTTTTTTGATTAATAAAAGTATGATGGATGTATTAACTATATTTATATATTTGTTACTATAAACGTTTAACAACCCATTCATCGTACAAGTAAATATATTAGTTTCATCTAAAATATCACTTTATTATTAAGTTAAACACAATTTAGCTAGTGCCCCATAAATATCTAATAATAATTTTTTAAAAAAAAAAGGGTATGAGCTAGCAATACATTATTAGGGGTGTCAAAAAAACTCGCACCTGCAAATACTTGCGAGTAATATCTGCAACGGGGCGAGTATAGGGGGAAGATTTTGCCCCTGCGGGTAATGGGAATGGGGATTTTAAATACCCGCATGTTAAACGGGACGGGGGCGGGAATCACTATCCCCATGCTCGCAGATACCTGCCATGAAATTACAATTTTACCCTTAAATATTAACTTAGTTAAACTAATATTATTATTATTTAAATTGATTAGACTAAGGTTTAAATTTATAAGTTAGATTTATTTGTACTTATTATGTATTAGACTAATGATTGGATTACTATTATGTATTTATTTTTATTTTAAGTATTTTAAGTTGTTAGAATTTAGATAATAGAATTGGATTATTGTACTTATTTTTTGTTTATTTTATATGTTTATTTTAATTTTAAATATATTAAATTGTTAGAATTTTAATTGTTAAATTAGATTATTATTTATGATTATTTTAAATATTTTATGATATTAAAATTTTTATATTTAATTTAAATTTTTAAAATTTTTAATATTCTAACGGGTATCCATGAATATCCACGGGTACCCATAAATCTGCAGGTAAGTAAAAAATGGGTACCTGTACAGATATGAGACAGGGACTGGTATTTACTCATGACGGGACTGGCTATCCCTCGCCGCCTCGTTGACATCCCTATGCATTATGTAATTATTTAAAAAAATTTTAATATTGATAATATATATTTTTGTTAGATATTCATAAAATATCAATTAAAAATATCACGTGACAAATCTACTATTTTCTTTTGTTAGAAGTTTTGATTTGATTGATTTGATTTACATTGATTTTAATTTTGATTTTTATTTGTACTTTTATTAATTTAATTTGATTTGATATAATTTGATTTTGATTTGATTTGATATAATATTTTATTATATTATTGAATATTTTATAATATTATATTTGATTTATTTTAACATTTAAATTTAGTTATAATGTTTTTTGAATTTTTTATTTCAAAAATTTATGGAAGTGACACATGGCTATTCCACTCTTTTAAATTGTATGTTATATGATATGATATAATTTTGATATATTGGGCCTATTTGGTAAAGATTTTAGAATAAATATTTTTTTAAAAGTAGAATCAAAAGCAAAAGTAAAAATAGAAATAAAAAATTATTTTATATTTAAATGTAATTATAGAAGTACTTTTTATGAGAATTAGAAATTATTAAATTATTTGTATGTGATAAAATAAAAGTACTTTTTCTTATAAAATTATAATATTTCTAGCTAGAGAGTGATATTTTGAAAAAAAAAAGTTAAGGACAGAATGATAAAGTTGTGAAAAAATAGTGGGTTCAAAATTTAAGGAGCAATTTTTTCTCTCTTTTATTACTTCTGCTTTTGGGAGAAGTAGATAGTTCGAAATTTAAGAACCATTTTTTTTCTCTCTTTTATTACTTCTATTTTTGGGAGAAGTAACTTCTTATCTATTTCTCAAAAAAGAAAAAAAAATAATTATTTTCTATTTCTACTTTTTTTGAGAAATATAAACAAACAACACTATAAGTACTTTTTTTCAAAAATTTTTGAAAAAAAATACTTTTTTCTCTTGAAAAAGTGCAAACAAACAGGCTCACTATTAATATAAAATAATTTCATATTATCATTTAGTTATATGTTAACATGTAAAATTATTTGTCAAAAAAAAATGTTATATATAAAACTTTTGAGATAGGAGGTATGCGAGTCAAAATCCTCTGCCGATATGATAACATATAATTAAATATTTATATAAAATATTTTTATACTGACAATACATGAAAATTAATTTTTTAAAATTTTTCATGACCTAAGTATGCTTTTAACTGTACAAAGGCAATGCTATAGAAAACATGAGCAGATAAATGCTTAGGATCAATCTTACTAGAAAGATTGTCAGTGATGTAGATTACCACTTAAAAAATTATTGATAATGTTAAATGCAATGTTTGATATGTACAGATAATCTAAGTGGCAATTCACATTACCATGTTTGATATATCAAAAAGAATACTAAGTAAAATATATCTTAAATCAATAATAATAATATTATTATAATATTAATTTTTAATCATAATTAATAATAATAATAATAATTATTATTATTATTATTATTATTATTATTATAATTAATAATAATTATTATTATTGTAATTAATATTATTAATAATTATAATTAAAAATTAATATTAATGTTATTAATAATTATAATTAAAAATTAATATTGTTATTATTATTAATTAATCATGATATTATTAATAATAATAGAAGAATTGCCATATTAGTGATAATTTACAAATCCAAGGGGGCAATTCACATTACCATATTAGTAGTAATTCACATTATCTTAGAAATCTGGACTACCAACAATATTGTCCAACCAAACAAGATAATATTGTGAGTCTAAGTAATTTAATCAAATATTACCAGTAATCCAGATAAACTACCCCATACCAAATGCTACCTTAATTGGTTAAGTTTGGGTTGGGGAGATTCCTTAATATATTTTGGATTCCTTGTGTTTTGACTTTGGTTTTTGAATAAATTCATTTTCCTATACAAAAAACAATTGATTTTAGAGAATAAATTCTATGGATCGATAGTATAAAACAATTTTAAACTGTCGACCATTAGAATTTAGGAAATTGCTAAATCATGGTAAATAGTTATCATAGTGGGTAATTACTTACTATGATTTGGTAATTTCTTGAGTTTTTATTATCTAACAATGTAAAGTTGCTTTATATTATAAATGCAAGGAAATTGTTATCTTGATTTTAAGATAAAATTAGTTTAGATAAAAATTAATTTTAAAATATTTTATTAGTTATTAAACACTATCTATCTTTCTTTTTTTTTTGGGTGTTTGTATCTATATAAAATTTGGTTACATTGTAATTATATGCTTAGATTTTAATATATAAGATCATAAATTTAAACATCAGTGCCACTAGTATACCAAAAAAAATGCCCTTTAATGTGTAAATAGTATATGTAATTCAATATTTTGAAATATAAACAAATTTATTATTTCATTTGAATTTAATTATCTCGGGTGCTGTTAAATTAAATAGGCAATATTGTTAATAAATTGGGTATCATCATCTATGTGACTTTTATGGTAATTATTATAAGAGTCAAACATGTTAAATGATATAAAAGTACATGATTACATGACTTACGCAATCAATGTATCAATATCAAATTTTACATATTCTTCTTTTTAGTTATTCTTTTTAATCTAAACTATCAATATCCAAAATTCACTAAATTTCAACTAACTTAACTCGAGGCAAGTTAGCTAACTATAGGGTTTAAGTTCTCCTAATGCTAGTTTATTTCATCCACAAAGGTAAACTGCAATTAACCATTTTATTTATTCATGAAAACGTAAAGATTGATATATCAATTTCTTTAGAGGGTAAAAAAAATGACAGTAGCAACGAAATTGTTTTGGTGTTCCTTGTTCGAAACTGGCGAGAGCGAGGGAGTTCCGTTCTACACCGTCAATACTCTGAAGACACAAGGGTGATATTTCTCATATTCATCCCATAAAATCTTCAATTCTGTGAAATAGGTTCTTACTGATCGATCTCCTTGATGGATTGAACTCAGCTCCTCCATGACTTCTGAGGCACGCAAGATATCAGCTTAAGCGAATCTTTCTCTTAGATCTTCCCAAACTTCATCAGCACGATTAGTGAGAGATGCTTTCAGCAATATTAGGACAAACTAAATGCGTGAACCAAGATATGATCATAACATTGCATCTTCTTCATGCAGCGAAAGTAGGATTATCTTCCTCAGGAGCCAGGATTGTGCCATCCACAAACTGAAGCTTATTCTTGGACATCAGAGCCATCCTCATGGCTCTGCTCCATTTGTGGTAATTTGTCTCATCCAATGGAGGAGACACCAAAACCATTCCCGGGCTCTCGCTGGGATGAATATAGAAGGGGCTTGCTGGATCATTGTTGAGATCAGCCATTGATGATTGAGAGAAAACTCTTCAAGACAGAAACAATTCAGAGTGTGAGCGGTTTGCGCAGCATAGGCCCCCTTAAAAAGGCGCTGATACCATACTGAAAAGTGTGGCCAAGAAGGAAAAGACAGCAACGAAAACAGAGGTGAAGGTGATGAACTTTGCATTCAACACTGGAGAATGACAAAATGGAGAGTTGCTTCTATGTGATTTATGGATTGAGTTTATATACACACTGATCTAACCTTATGATGCAAGCTATCAGTAACAAAGTGCAACCAACTAGAACTAAACTGAAACTAACTACAAATCAGAAATAACTAACTAGTTACATAACTGACGCATGTCAGTAACTTAATTATCACGTACCAGTATTGGATGATACTCTTCACGATGAGACAGTCATCTGTCGTTCATTTCACTGGTTACTTGTTCAAGCAGTCATCCATGTTGCTCTATTCAAGTTCTTTTGTTCGTTTTCACTTTACTTTATTTTGATTCATCTAAGAATTTCAGGTTGTTTTTCGTTTGCAAATGTCAATGTAGCATGATCCTACGCTATTATTGACACTTCTAATTGTATTGTATCGGCCATCAAAGCTAGGTTCTTATATGCTACAGCCTACAATGTTAGTTCTATGTGTAACCCAATCATGAACTCGTACTGGCACAGGCAACTTGTGATTTCCAAACTGTGCTGCTTGAAATTCTTATGGTAGAATGACCCTGCAAAACTTGTTATGGCATAGAATGGAAAGTCAACCTGATATAGTCATTTATTTTCTAATCTATTAAATGTAATTGCTTCATCTTCGTTGGTAATTACTCCTTTCTCCCTTTTTTTTTATCTTGTTTAAGTTTGTTGTACAAGAATTAAGAAAGTCATCAAATAGCTCTAATTATAAGTTAAATGACAAATGCTTCATAGATATGGTAAAATGACAAAACAAATATTCTAAAAAGAACAGAGAAACTAGAAAGTAATGCTGATTATCATTATCATCTAGCTGTTGCGGAGCATTTATGGCGTTATTGGTGCTTTTTTTAGGGTAACTAATACAATATACCTCTCTTGTGCGACAAACAATGATTTCACAAATACAAGCTAACAGAAGTCCAAGGCTCAGCTCATGCTGCCGTTAGCCAGTTTAATGAGCTTGTATTAGCAACTTGCAAGTAATCGCAGTTTAGGGAATTAGCCGTTAGGTTCTGATACTTTTCTATTATTATTAGTTACTGAGCTTCGATATGGTGTAGGCAGGTACATAGTAGCTCTCATACTCCCTCACATCATGTATATAAAGACATCCCCATGTACATTTGAGTCATAATTCACATTTCTCAGATTTCAGATCCATTCCTTTCTCTGATTTCACTTTTCTCTGACTCGTTTTGCAAAAGTGCAATGCCTCATTTGGGCTGCTGGTGAAAGCCATCAGATGGCATACGATTCAAGTCTAAAATTCTTAGGCCATCGCCGCATATCAGAAAATTCAAGTTATTACCATGTAAAATATAGAGAGTGAAGATAAAATATATGAGAAAATGGTAAAATATTAGGATTGATGATCATTACTACTATATATATTATATCTTAATAAATTGTCTAATAAACCATTATAAATTTAAGTGATAAAATATTTTTTGCTACTTGTAACTGAAACGTTATTAGTTTATGAATTATTATATTTTTTACCATTAAAATTTTATGTAGAGTATAATCCTATAATAATTACAAATTATAGTCAATTTTAGATGCATATAGATAATTTTTTAATATTAATCATAAGTATGCTATTTAATTATGTTTAGTTATAAAGATATATTTTTTAAATTATTTTTTAATATGTAATTTCTCACAAATCTACGAGCCAAGTTTAATGAAATTTCAATAATTTACCTAAACTTTCAAATTTGTAAACCTTGATTATGAAAAGCCCTTTCCGGTTAAAGAGATCTTGTACAGTCAAAGAAAGAGGTTTTTATTATGGTACTTGAGTGTATTATGAGACTAGTATAGTATGGTACTTGCCTGAAGATTAACAGATAGTGTTTATAATTTGCTTTGCAAGATGACCGGCTGCTATTGACTCTAGGGCTTATTTTTCCTTCCTTTCTTTTCTTTTCTTTCAGGGGCGTATTAGAAGGACAACGAAAGTAGAGGAGCTGAGGAAGTAATACATCTCAATGATTGACACCAAAAAATATAACCTAATGGTCAAAATTGAGTTCGCTTGAGGAAAGAGAGTCAACTTGGTTCTCCATTCTGTAGTCTAGGTTTATCATTTTTTGACTGGAAATCTGGAGACTACATTGGTTGAAATTGGAAATATGGATTTTTGAGTTGTTTGTAGGTTTACTGATTTCATAATAACATGTTTTCTACACTGCATTTAGATATGCCAAAAGTTGATGTTTGAATTTATTATCCTGCGGATCTTCTCTGGATTTTGGCAAGAAATATGCAGTATCCATTCTAGTCTAAAATGGAAAAGAAAAAGGACTAATTGAATAGGAAGTATTCAATGTTTAAACATTGGAATTTGATTATATTTATCGATTGAAAGGATATAATTCATTGTTTTATTAGTAGTGCTGAAACTAGTGGATAAAATTGCATCTGAGTGAGATGTATACCCGTGTGGTGTTTGGTTGAAAAAAATCAATGAAGGATTTTATTGATTTTATGAGAAGAAAACTTATATTGTAACTATTCTTCTGGAGGGTAAGGAATGGACACGTAAAATGATGTCAGGATTTCTGATGTCAGCAGGCTATGAATCATTCTGAAATTCAATGCAAAATCTTGTTCTTCCATTTTGATAGCTTCTTTGTTGTTTATAGAAGCTCTTCCATTGGGAGATTTCACTGCACTTGTATACTTATCGAATCCTTTCACATGTGTTCGTCTAGCCACACCTGCAGTTGAGAATTTGTTGGTAATCTCATCACTATTTGGAGCATGTACACATAAGCAGCTAACAACCTATGGCTTATAATTTCTGAATGTTTATACTTTTCATTGACTCTGCTTACTCCCTCCTTCCCTTAAGTAATTCAGAGCATCCTCTGCTTAAAGTTTTTCATCTCCATAATATTGAAAAATGTTGTGCAGTGTCCTTGTCTGCCAAAGAGATCAGTTAGTTTTTCACTCCTTGGGGAAGTTCTGATGGCAAATGACTATAAAGGGCTCAGTGTGTAGCTGAAGAGGTTTGCTCTGCAATCTTGATGAAGATTGCCAAGAGCAGGATAGATTTCATGAAAATAGATTGCCGTAACACCTTATTGTAGTGCTTAGCACTCTCTTGTTCTTTGATGTATAAAAATGAAGTGCCATTTTCTTCTGCTACAAAATTAGCATTAACTTGGGGTCCTCTATAATCGTCTGAGGGCTATATATAGCTCAAGTTTCAATTTCAACGAATAATCGAATATTATGAATGCAACAGGTGTTTATTTCTTTCAAATATTTCAGCTTCTCCTGATAATAGCTTACCCTCAAACAATTTCTTAGTAGTATCTGAGTTTGGTTGTTGGCCTCGGTGAAACAAATGTTGATGACTGAGATCATGGCTTATTGTGAATTTTCTACTAGTATTGGGACAGGAGGGGGCCAACCCTGTCGGAATATCCGGAACATGCCTTATAATCTACCGGCAGCATATTGGAATACAATTATACAAATAATGACTCCAGAATAATCCATGTTTCCCATTTTTGATAATCCTTATCTGTTTCAGTATTTTGTATTCCGTTTCTCATGGACCACACCGTCCACACGCATAACCATGGCCCTATAGTCTGTTGTCGTTAGTTCAGCAGTAAGTTTGGACTTCGGACTCTTCGAACAAACCACAAGGAGTAAGATTACGTCATTTTTTTTTAACGTTTTGGTCGTTTGTGCAACTTGGACTTAATTATCTAGTACTGCCTTGGTTATTGGAAGGGTAGGATTGTTAGGTGTCAAGAATGCATGTCATTGAATCCTTGCTCTCCAAGCCAAAATAAATAAACGAGGTATAGAATATCAGAAGGAAATAAAGGGTAACTAGGAGCTAAGACCTTGTATATTGAATTACTTGTCACCTTATGAAAAATGAAACTTGCAATGTGGAAATCCGGTATTCTGTGTGCACTTGAGCAAAATGTGAGATATAAATTAAGTTTGAAGAGTCCCGGCAAATGGGTCATGTGCATTCCATGATTGAGGCCAAAACAAGATTGCCGTGCATAATTGCGTTCATGGAATTTGATTATTTCGCAAGGAATGGAGGCTTTCAATCTGCCTAGAAACTAGAAAGCTGAGGAGTGGGTCATGTTTTCCAGCCCCGTAATTTATGAGAAGTCTGAGCTCATGGGTGACGGCATCTTCTGATTATTTTAATTTTAGTTTTCTCTAAACTTGGAATATTATAAAATTGATGGTTAAAGGTAAGTTAAAGTTCTTCCAAGTCCAAATTATCATATTCCTTGTCCTTGTTCGTGAAGTGCACACAACATTTTTCCGTATTCTTTTCACTTTTGAGGGTAGATTGAGAATTGAGACTGTGGGCGGTGAGGCTAGTACCAATTTTCAGAATGACCGGAGTTGAACCCTTCGTCCTGCGAAGCGTCAAAGCAGTAGTTTTTAATGAACATAGACTAAACTAAGAGTGACCAATTCCTGGGTCAGAAAATATGAGTACCTTGAGATCGAGAAAACATAATGGAGGCCTTGCTTTATACAGAAATAATACTGAAATGGACCAAAGTAGAAGGAATTTAGATAGTGTATTGCAAAATAAAAGAAAATTATTTTGCACCAAAAGTAAAGGGAAATTTTTCGAGGTCTCGAGACCGGAGGGATGAAGAAATGTTGTCTGTCTCCTATTAATTAAATATTTATTGTGCATAGGATTATATTATAAAATGAACTAAAGCTCTCTACTAAGGCCGACAGAAGGAACTTGAGAAGTAGGAAGCTAGCATTTAGGGATTGACCTTTCCATATTCAGAAGTATAATATTATAGTCTCTTTATCATCGATTCATATTGTTAATTTACATTACGTTAGAGGTTAGTCTTAGCTCCAAACTAAAGGGGCGCTTAATCTTAATCAAATCACTTTCGGCAAGTAATCTGGCATATTATATTCCCCAGTTATCAGATTAGCTACTATTAAGCATTTCAGGCTAAGATGACGTGTCAGCATGTTCTGGGAAGATCAGAATTATGAAGTGTAGCAATTATTTGATTCCTGAATAAGCTATTTTTAAGGCTAATGACTTCCGGGTTACGCTACAGTTTAAGAAAACGTAACATACCAATTGGTTTAAAATTATAGGTTCTTCTAATTTTAATCTTCTTTACACTATTTTTCAATCTACAACTAACTCCTTTATGCTATTAACTTTGATATTTTGACGAGGGTATGTTTAATTGATGACGAGATTCAAACCAAAAACTTTGCAATCATAGTAGATTAAATTTAAACTAAATCAAATTAATAATTTTGTCATGAATCCTAATCCCCCACCACAAGTGTGCATGCACGCGCACGTGCCGTTATCTCGGTAAAAGAGCAACTACGTGTCTAGCGTATATTCAAGTAAACATCTCAAACATCTCTTCTCTGGGGTTCATAAACTGCAACGTTGATTAATATATGTGCTCAGCGTTATTCACATGAATCCTGCAAGCATAGCTTTTAATTTTATAAGAAGTAATTTAATTGCGTAAATGCATTGTTTTATGAGTTAAGATTCGATCATATTAGTATAAGAGTTAAATCAAAGCTATATGATTAACAAGCTGTTTTAAACTTTTATTAAATTTATTGTTTAATCAAAAGTCGGTGTCGTGTAGATCATTCGTAGTCATAATAAGTTAAAAGATTTTCTTCTTTTACGATTTTATAAGACTAATATGAGTAGATGCGAAGTAGTTGAGTTTTAACCTTTGAGTTTAACTACTATCCTCTTCATAACTCAGCCCCGGTTCAATAATCCTTCCCGATCTGGAGCAAATTAATTAGGTCAAGTTTATATCTTGGTATAATTTTAGTTAAGTTTGAATTGAGATTTTAAGTTGGTTCGAGTAGCTTGAAGGTATATATAATTTTTTAAAAATTATGTTTTTTCAAAAAAGTAGTGGTAAATTGTAAATTTTTTATACTTCAATTAATACATATTACCTATTATGATTTATTTTTGTATTGATATAATTCATTTAAAAAATATATATTATAAAATATTTCTTAAATTTTATTTCTAATTTGTAAAATTTTGTAAATTTAATATGTATAATATATATGTAAATGTTTATATATCATCTACATGTTTGTCGAGTTAGGGTCGAGTTTAAAGAAATAACACAATAAAAAAGTCTGATTAATTTCAAGTTCAGTTAAACTCAGTTAAACTCATACTTTATTCTCAGTTAAACTCATACTTTATACACCTATAGTTTTTTTTTTTTTTTTTCCAATCATAGCAAAATCTCATAGCAGCGGCAACAACAACAATAATAATAATAATAAAATATAGTAACATCGTATCAGGCCATAAGCTTCACCAAAGCGTGTAGCATCAAGGCATGCTTGATTTCTTAAGGAGCGAAAAGCGAACTGCAATGACATTAAATATTAATAAGTTTCTTCTTCTTTATTTAGTCTTACTTGAGAAAGTACATTGTTCAATGCACTAGTCTTGAGCGACAAGTAGGTGAGCTGGAATGTTTAAATCATGTCTACTCAATTACGTATAAATAACGAAATTCTTTTCGCTAGTGACCATTTTATTTTGCTATATAATATTTAACTTTCTACTTCTTTTTTCTCATATGATAAAAAAAAAAAATGACATTCAAACAGAAGTTAAAACAATTACAAAGCATTCGGAATTTTTCACATCATAATACGAACTTCTATAACTTTTTTTTAGATTAATTTTAATACATCTACAATGTAAAAGAGCTAAATATTATTATTTAATCAGATATTTTTATTTATAATAATTTTAAAATAATGAATAATTGAGTTAAATATTTTTATTAATGCGATAATATAATATTGAATATTTATATAAAAAAATTTTATACTAACAGTATATATAAATTAAATTTAATTTTTTAACTAGTTTGTTAATTATGGAGATGAATTAAGTGAGAAAAATAATTTATTATAAAAATGAGAGGAACAAATCTAGGCCATATAATTATATATGGATACAAGATTAAAAGTTATTTAAATATCATATCATCACTTAAGAAAATTATATGATTTTATATTTTAGAATGTGCTTGGTAATTATATATGAAACTCATCTATAAAATTTCACCCCTATTTTTACACTTCAACCAAATACACCCTTAATTTTAACCGTTCATATAAAATTTTGTGATGGAATTATATATATATATATATATATAACAACGGACTAGTCAGTGACTCAATTAAAAAAGTTTTATCACCTTACTAAATTCTAAGGAGGATTATAACAACAATGAGTTACAGCAAAACAAAAGTATTGATAATGTGACATATATACTTGACTCAATTTTAAGGAACACACAGGTAGTTTACACAAACAAATAAACCAAACCTCTGACTAAGTTGATGGACGCATATAACAACACAAATTTTCACAAAGTATAAACCCTTGAACCTTCCAAATCTGCTAAGCATATTTTAAAACGTTAGTTGTCAGATTTATCAAATATCTGCCATAGAAACTGATAGATCTATTAAAGATTATAATTAATAAAAAAAGGGGAAAAAAAATGCCAACTTGAGGAAAGAGCTGCGTACGTAAATAGGGTTGAAAAGAAAGCGAGTAACTTTACACCATTTCTTAAGCAAAGCAATCTCTCTCAAGATCGGTAATACTGTCTAAGTAGTTTTAATAATTTTTGCATGGCGTTAAAAAACTGGCTTATGTATGTATCTGATTGTTTACGTTTGTTTTCAGTAAGTATATATTTTTTTGTGATTTAAGAGATTAAAATTAAAGATTTGAAAAAATCTGAAGAATTATCTAAAAAATTTAAGAAGTTTATTAAAATCTAAAGATTCAAAAATTAAAAAGTCTTAGAGATCAAAAAGATTAATTAACCATAAAAATATAGAAAGAGAGAATAAGTGAAAGATTTTTTTAAGTTATGATAGCGGAAGAGTTTTATCATATTCGTATACATGTGTCAGGTTAAATTATTGTAACCTTATCTTCTTGTTAATTAACTTCCTATAAGGCTCAACCAGGGAAGCAAAAAATCTAGGATACAGTTTTCAACTCATTCTATAATGAGTCCTCATTCGTGTAGTCTACATTCTAAGACATATGTTACAGGGGCGAAATTCCGTTATCTTCGTTTCCTTCTTAGCTCTACACCTTCGAGGTTACAATTCTACTATTTTCCCTGGACTCAATTTGAGACCCATCAGGGTCTTAACTGCTACTCTCTGCGTTGGCAATGGAGATATAATATCGAGCATTAGCTGAGGGATTTATGGGCATTATGAACAAGCGTGGCGAATAATTGAATAGACACTGAATAGCATATTGATCAACCAGTCACCATGCATCATCAAATCCCGAGTCAACTATATCGGTGCACTAAACAAAGTGAACTCATTGCACAATTGGTGGAACAGGTAGCAGGATATCTCTTTGAAGTGGACCAGCCGCATATGGGTACCCACCATAGGATTTTGTGCCATTTTACATTCAGACAAGTGGCCCCCACCTAACTCCGTCCAATTCCCACTATACATTAGAATTTCGTAAGTCATTAGAAAATCATACATTTGCTAAACTAATCTTTAAAACAAACGGGAGGATATGGTTAGAGGAGAGAAGAATAAAAGAACCCATCCTTGATAGCCCCTTCACCATATTCATTAAACAACAAGTTTGTGTACTTAAACTAGGATGTGACTAAAATGGTCCAAGGACCATCTTGGTCCTTGGATCTTCTCTATTAAATTTTGTATATAATATTTTTTATATAATAAAATAATTATTGATGAATTTTTCTATGGACAGGATTTAATGACCAAGATGGTCCATAACTTAACAAGGACCATTTTAAAACTTACCCTTAAATTATGGCTCCATCTAATTTGGGGTTTGTAAAACAAGGACCAATTTGATTTTTGAATCGCAATTTGAGAATGGAGGGTTAAGATTGAATGGTGGA
The DNA here is from genome assembly GCA_031439585.1 of Pterocarpus macrocarpus. Classification (NCBI taxonomy): domain Eukaryota; kingdom Viridiplantae; phylum Streptophyta; class Magnoliopsida; order Fabales; family Fabaceae; genus Pterocarpus; species Pterocarpus macrocarpus. The sequence continues at coordinate 72,655,390 of CM062520.1, read as the reverse complement.
TAAAAATAAGTAAAGTTTGTTAGAATACCAAATTGATCCTCGAAAAAATTAGAATAAAAATGATGGAATTGTACTAGATCTCTACAAAAGTGAATCAACCGTTGAGGTTTATTTATTTTATTATTTTAAAAATAAGTTTATGTGATTTACTCCATATACCGTTATAATTTTTCATCCACTTTCACTCCACTACCTTCCTCTCTGCGAGCGTCGCCCTTCCCCCCTCCACTAGTACCACTTCGCTTGCCCACCACTCTCCACACTAGTGATCCGCCCTTCCTGTGCCCAACCTGCCCTCCATGTGGGTAGGTGCATGTATGTTTCCCTAAGGATAAAATACTCCCCCCTTCTTTAGCTTGTTCTGAATGAACCCATAAACAATCAACACCATTACTCGATTACTATATCCATGAAAAATGAATTCACCACCGTTAAGGATAAGCACAAACCATGCAAAAATAATAAGCAATCTCAACAAAAATCATATAACCCATATCTAGAACAATTTTTTTTTTCAAAAAAAAAAAGGTTGATCTCGATGAATAGTAAACTAATTCATCAAGTAATCATCATTAGTCATATCACTGGATTCATTGAGGGAAGATTCAGTATAGAAATCAAGGCTGTATTGATTGATTCATCTGTGTGAGGCAATGAAGATTTTGTATATTTTTATTATATTTTTTTCTCAAATTTTTTTTTGTTGGATGTGAGAGTAACTAACATGCACAATAGAATTAGTTGTAAACTTGTGATTAAGATTGCAATCTTCTATGTTTTGTTGACTCCATTTATCATTGATAGATCCAAATGGGCACAGGATCGTGTCCTCAGGTGTTGGATTGCTCCTAATTTCGATGCTCATGGTTGGTGCTGGAGGGGTTAGGGTGCACCCCCTCTTACTTCTTCTCTCACTTCCATAAGCTGAATCCATGTGTAGCACAGTACCCACCAATATTCACACCATGACCCTCCTACTCTATAAAAATTTAAAACGGCCCCAAGAACCAAGTAGGTCCAAAACTCAGTGCAGACCAGGTTAAAACTAGCCCTTAAATTATATATAGGCTTTCATTGATTTGGCATTATTGAGCTCCTCTTCAACATTATCTTCCAAGTTTATGCCAAATAGTTAAGCAATCTATGTCATCCTAATGGAGACTACGGATTTACCCATTTTAATTTCTGGACATTGAAAAGATCAGATTCTAATGAGGGACATGCTAACCAATCAAAAAGGCAAAAGAACAAAAAAAAATGGGGGAAACTCTGCCAATGATAATTTGTTGGAACTTCTCAGAGTTTTGGTCCGTAATTGAGTTGTCCGTGATGTCATATACAATGACGTTTTTAACAGCTATATATATATATAAACTAATAATAAAAATAGGAAATAATGTTCAAGAATTACATAGGGTTTTACGTAACAAAAATATTATGTGTTTACATTTATGAAGACACCTTGAGTTGTAATGTAATTAATGATAGATACGTGTTATTATGAGCTTAAATTTTTCTTTTAACTCTAATATTTTCCTATGCGTTACTTAGATAGCGTGGAAGCAAAGTATCTTTCCAGGAACAGTACCGCCGCATTAAATCCCGTACCATCCTAGCAGCAAGATCAACTTTATATGCTACCGTCTTAATTAATGTTTATAGTTCCTAGCTCATAAAGTCTGTGTACTAATGTAAAGGAATTACAAACCTTTGTCCGCTTACTCTTGATTTTATTTATCTATTCTACAGAACTTACCTAATTTAAAGTAAATTAAGATAATTGAAAAGCAAGAATGCTGGGCCATAATTCACAGTAACCTACCTAAATCGTGGTAATTGCTGCAATTTGGTCAAGTCCGTGGCTCAATGGGCAGATGGGACGGTGCTCAATGAGTAAAACTCTTTTACCGGATGAACTAGCTATATCAGCATTTTTTTTCTTTTGTTGAGTCTTTTGACCTAGCTAGAATTAGCATTAGCTGCTGTTAATTTTGTCGCCAAAAATGAATACAAGACCACGTAGCATAGTAGTTGGATGCAATTCTAGAACCCTCCAATGGGAATTACCACGAATGATGTATGCCTTGAGATTTAAGACACGACATGACAATTTTAGTTAGGATGAGATTATGCATTTGGTTCCATAGGAGGAAGATCTATGAAAAGATCTTGCTTCACATAAGAACGAAGGAGAAAGAATAGTATTGTGTGCCTCCTCTTGTGGGCATCAACATCACATAGATTGAGAATTTAGCATAGATATTGGAAAGATTTCAAGTTGGTTAAGGCATCAGAAGTTTAGGACTTGAAGCATTTAATGATCCATGGAAGATTTACTTCAGATACTTTGTTTGGTCAGACAGATTCTTTAAACCTCTATAACTCATCAAATCTAGGGAATACCCACAAAATCTCCTAAAAAAACTGCCATAATTCGGCCTCGTGCTTCTTCAGTTTCGTGTTATATGGACTCTCTACTGCAACAAGGATAATGAAAAAGAGAAAATAGAAAAAAAATATATCCTTCAGGAGAGAAGACGTGGGAAAGAGGAAGCATCCAGTAAGATTCATATCATGCAAAGCTCTTGAACACATCATACTATGCCGTTGACAAAGCAATAAGTGGTCTATAGACAGATATAATTCCAATTATTCTATTCTATCTCCAACTACTAGTACAGCTTTTTGGACAACCAACTTATCGAAAAACCAAAATTAATATTATTTTCTTCAACCGGCTCTAAGAACTGGCTTGCCTATTTAAGAAGATCTTCTGAAGATGCTGATGATATGCATGCCAGCACTGTCTACTCCTTTCTGTCCATTCTTCCCTCCTTGCCAACTTCAAGTCCTTCCCTCGTTTCTGGCACTACTCTTAAACCTGTCCAATCCATTTAATTCTCTCAAGACCCCTTTCAGCACTTCACTCTTTAAGTCAATTATCTTCTCTCTACTTAAAAAAGAAAGAGTTTCATTCGTTTATTTTTTCTTTTTCTTCTTTTTTAGAAAAAAAAAAATGTGGACTCTATATCTTGGAGCATTGGTTATTATTGGTTTTACATGTTGGGTCTATAGATGGAGAAATCCTAGTTGCAATGGAAAACTCCCACCAGGTTCAATGGGCTTGCCACTTGTGGGTGAGACCCTTCAGTTCTTCTCCCCTAACACCACTGATGACATTCCTCCCTTCATCAAGCAGAGAATGAAAAGGTATATAATATAAGTGTTTCAGTCACCAAAGAAAGCTTTCCTTATTGGTTAAAGGGCCATGGGAAACATGACTTGCTGGAACCATAGTTAACAACAGTGATAGTTTCTTTCTCCTTTCACTTTTGATGAACTGGGCTTATAATCATTCATTTTGCATCTTTCAGGTATGGACCAATCTTCAAGACCAACTTGGTGGGACGACCAGTTGTAGTATCAACAGACCCGGATCTTAATTACTTCATCTTCCAACAAGAGGGACAAGTGTTCCAAAGCTGGTACCCAGACACATTCACAGAGATCTTTGGGCGACAAAATGTAGGTTCCTTACATGGATTCATGTACAAGTACCTCAAGAACATGGTGCTGAGTCTTTTTGGTCCTGAAAGCCTTAAAAATATGGTGTCTGAAGTTGAAGAGGCAGCATGCAGATCATTACAACAGTGGTCGTGTCAGGACAGGGTTGAATTGAAGGAAGCAACAGCAAGGGTATAATTATTCACACGAACTATTCTTGTTTTCATTGATATCCTCTTAAGGCCTCTTCTTCTTCTTCTTCCATTCCATGTCTAAACCATGGTTTGCTGTGTGTATACATCCATGCAGATGATATTTGATTTGACTGCAAAAAAACTCATCAGTTATGACTCGACCGATTCCTCTGAGAATCTAAGGGAGAACTTTGTTGCATTTATACAAGGACTCATCTCGTTCCCTTTGGACGTGCCAGGAACAGCTTATCACAAATGTCTGCGGGTAATTAAGTCCACTATCAAGCCAAAAGTTATAATAGTTGGCAAGACTGCAATTTTATTTTCTTTAAACTTAATATAACATAAAGGGTTATCTCCATTACAACCGTCATGAAGTGGTATGTTAAACCCATCAAAAATGATGCTGGCCAAATAAAAGTAATAGCCAATACAAATATTGTATTTTGCCTCACCTCACATGCTTTTTGAGTTCTTTCTTTGAAATATTTGCCATTATTAGGCAAACTATCCATCATGTGTTATTAATTAGCCCCCCCCCCCCCCCCAACAAACAAAAAAAAATGCCATCCTACAATCTCTCAGCAAGAGAGGAGTGATCACAAACATCAATGCCCCTGGTTGGCTGGTTACGTAGTATTGTGGTTTTCTAACATACAAAGTAGCCTGCTTTGATGCCTAATATTAACAAGCACCATCTACTGTTTCTCGTGATATTTCTCAGGGTAGGAAAAGGGCAATGAAGATGCTGAAGACCATGCTGCAGGAAAGAAGGGCTAAGCCTAGGAAGGAGCAAACTGATTTCTTTGACTATGTTGTTGAAGAACTTAAGAAAGAGGGAACAATCCTCAGTGAAGCCATAGCTTTGGACCTCATGTTTGTGCTCCTCTTTGCAAGCTTTGAAACCACTTCTCTGGCTCTGACTTATGCCATCAAAGTACTCTCTGACCATCCCTTGGTGCTCAAGCAATTACAAGTATGTTAAAAAGAATATTAATAAAGAACTATCTTTGAACTGTTTTTATGGCTTTTCGCTTCCTTCATTTTGACCTTTACTAAATAAAAAGCTCCTCAATGTTGTGCCTTTTAGGAAGAGCATGAAGCCATCCTCAAACGACGTGAAGATCCTAGCTCTGGACTCACGTGGAAAGAATACAAATCAATGACATTCACATTTCAGGTGAATAGGAAATTTTTCTTTTCCGCCCTTCTCTCTCTCTCTCTCTAATTAGAGACAATATCTTGAGTTCAATTCCGTGTGTACATATCTCATTTAAAAGTCCATTATGATTTGCAGTTCATTAATGAAACCGCAAGACTCGCAAATATAGTTCCAGGAATCTTTCGGAAGGCACTGAGGGAAATTAATTTTAAGGGTATGTGATTACTGACTTGCGCAAGTATCGCTCATATCACAACAAAGACAAATTTTTGATAGATATGAAATATACAACCAATTATTGGACTAATAGGAACATTCAATTGATTTAACAAAATTTATTTGATGGGGACACGAATTAAAATAATACAAACTAATTATCAACTAATTATTGGTCCCGTTCACACATACCTTTTTATTTAAGTAATGGAAAAGCACACTGTATCTGACAACATCACCTCATTGGGTCTACAATTAATACATGCAGGATATACGATACCAGCAGGCTGGGCAGTCATGGTGTGTCCCCCAGCTGTACACTTGAACCCGGCGAAATATCAGGATCCTCTTGCCTTCGACCCTTGCAGATGGAAGGTGCTTCTACCATTTTGTTATGAGTTATATTATTTGTATATCTCTATATAGTGAGTTAGATATTTCAATCGATATTTAGTGATTGTAAATTAAATAAATGTATATTTTAGTTGTATAAGTATTAAATTGATATATTATCTTTAATAACAAGCATGTGGTAATTATAGAAACTGCTAATCATCGATTAGGTGTCTAACTTATTACGTAGAAACAACATTTTCCTTTTGTCATTTTCTTTCAAAAGCTTTCCATCGTTTTAGAGCTGCTTCAAGGGATCCAAGAAATTAATGTAGCAAACTATAAATAATATTAAGTAACTTAGATTCTAGTCTATCATCATCTTTCTACTTTTTCAATTTAGTGACCCCAAAAATATGATCTACAGGGAGTAGAACTACACGGTGCAACCAGACAATTCATGGCTTTCGGGGGAGGCATGAGATTTTGTGTCGGAACAGACTTCACTAAGGTTCAGATGGCCATCTTTATTCACAGCTTGGTCACCAACTACCGGTAAGATCATGAAATGGCACTGCCATGCATGTGTCTTTGCGTGTGAATTCAAGTTGAGGTGTAGAGTACACGCTCTAACAACAACATATGAATATTTCAGGTGGCAACCCATCAAAGGAGGGAATATTGTTCGAACCCCTGGTTTACAATTTCCAGATGGCTTTCACGTTCAGATGATTAAGAAAAATCAAAGAAAGCAAGAACCATAATATAATATTACAAATTAGAAACCGAAACTCCCAAGAGAGACTCACATATATATGCTAGGATTTTACACTGGACATCTTTCCAATCGTTGGCATTTTCAAGACGCACAAGGCAAGACAGTTGTTGTGGAAGCCAGAAAAGTAACCATTCGGTCTCTTGCTCAGTTTTGTTTAGGTCACTTACAAAATATGCTTTTTACTCGATTTTCCTGTCCATATGCTAGTAAAGGGGGAAAAAAAAGGGAACAAAAAACATGTCTCAGGTCCACATGACATGACATGACTTACCTTACAAACAGGACCTGAAGGAAATGAAAGAGTTTTATTTTGTGACAAGTGGTGTAAATGTTTCAGATTATATCCTTTTGATAAAAACATCTTTCAAATGACGGCACTGAATTACATTCAAAATCCATCTTTTAATAACTTTCCTTTCTCATTTATTGTCCTCTCCACCCTCTTAGGAAATAGAATAGGAGGAATTTGACAAGCATAAACGTAAAAAGTAAATGAAAAGGATAAATCTAACTATGAAGTGGGTAAAAAGTTGCTCTAAACATTGCAGTGTTTAATACTAAAAATAGATAAATTAATTTATTAACTCAGGCAACAACTTTCTCTACATAGACTCTGGCTCATCTACCAAAACTTGTTTGTGTTTGGCACTTTCTTGCCTCTCTTCACCATGCTTCAGCTCCATTTGAAGTGTCCCGCTCCATTTTGCGTTTGCGATGTGCACGATTGTCACCATAATGCAGCACAATATCTATGTTCTTTTTGTGCCCATGCTTGCGTGTTTCCTTCTGAACATGGTGTAAACAATCAAAATAATCAGAGTCTCTTTCAGAATGCTTATGCTTGTGCTTATGCTCATAACTGGTCCTTTGCCTATATTGGGAATTATGTTTAGGATGCCTAAGTTCTTGCTTATGATGTCGTCTGTTATCGTGAATACGATGGTGTCCCTTGTCAAATTTGTAGTTCCGTTTATCCATGAAGATCTGTTCATCATCACCAAAGATATCCTCCCACCAGTCATAAAGAGGATCAAACAGACCTTCCTCGTGCAAAAGGCATAATAGCACAAGCACTGGAATTCAAACAACAGTATTTACATTCCAAGTGTTACTGCTGAAATCACATACTTTAGTATACTGATATACATTAAATAGAAGCCATACCTGCCGGAAATATTGCCAAAAACAGACCAAACATTAGTATCCAACTCAAGCATACGTATTGTATGTGGCACTTGAAGTCAAAGAAACCAAAGCACTTTTGTCTGTTCAACCATGCCAACCAACGGGTGGGGTAAGAAGTTTGATCAGATAATTGTCAAGACAAATGAGCCAATGTTAAACGAAGGATACCTTCAAGTAGGGCAATCCTGCAATATATAGTTATTGATACCCTGTTTCTATGTTACTGACTAGATTGTTGAATAGCAGTTTCTGCATAAAATAATCTTGACTTATATTTTCCCACATTAGCTATTATCCAAACATACTCTTATGCTTAAATTATTCAAAGAAACCCATATTTCACATATACTCTAGAATTTGAATGGTACAAATATGTAAATTTTGGTAGAAAATAATACCTGCAAGTTTTTCCAGTGATAAATTCTGTAAAGCTTGTCCATAGTTTATTCCATATGTGTTCAATAGAATCAAAGAAACCATTCATGCCGGTCTCTGGTGGTTGAAAAGGCATACCCTGCAGTAATCAATGATTTAGTGATCCACAAAATTACTCAAAATTACATTACATGCATTATTCATCATCATTCCTATAGAGCAGGTCCAGTCCTCATTTCAAAAGGGGGAAATTTTTTTTCCCTCTCATATTGTGATCAATTTCAGCTGTTAGAAACACCATAATCATAACATAGTATATTGATTTGAATAAGTTTCATGTCATGGGAGAATAAAGATAATAAATTCTGGTACCAGAAAAGAACAAACCTGGGTTCCATTATCAAGAACAGTTGCGGTAGTAGTAAATTTACATTCAGCTCTATCAACTTCACTATAATCAGAGTCTTTTAATATAGCTTCATTCAAAACAAACAAGAAAAATAAAAGGTGCAATGAATATTGATGTTTTTCTCATATCTAATCCTCAGAACAGATATTAACTGTGTAACCTTCAATTTTACCTGCACAGAAATATTCTGAAGCTTGATCAGTGTTTGGGTATATTTTGAATGATCTGGTTGTAATCTCATTTGGCTTCATTATTAAAAATTGCTCCTGCAACAATTTTTTTTTTTTTTTATAAAAAAAAACCAATAATAGACTATCAATGAAATTGAAAAACTGTTAGGGCAAAAACTAATTTATTGAAGATGAAACATATGTTTCAATATAATACCTCCATCATGTTGACATCCTTGGAGCAATTAAACTGCAGGACAACGCCACATGTCAAAGCTAAAGCTACAACTTGTTGAACCCTTGGGAAAATTAGAGCTATGCAAGCTTTACATATATTTGATCCTAATTTTGTAACCTTAATAAATCTTAAGCATCTGGACTCCGGAGCAGTAGCACCAATTAATTTCCTTGTCCAGCGGTCAAGTCAACTAGCTAACTAGAGATCATTTAACCAAACAGATATTTTCTCCTGAATCTTGAGGGTGTGCATGGAGGTTGTGATATCTGGTGTTAAATTGTTAGGTACACTGATACTAAAGCAATTGTGCCTCCATAGAAACGATGATCACAGGTCAGACTCAGACAATTCTTTATAAAATCTATAACAAATCCCCAAGTTTCCTATCAGAATAAGCAAAGAAATAGAGTCGACCTCCACTAACACATCCAAGCCTTAAAAACCGTTGCTACAACTGTAGAAATTAATATAATGAATATCTGACATTGAATCAAAATATTATCAAATAAACATTCCATCTTTTAAGTAAAAGGAGCAAAGGATAACAAAAGTAGATGCCACAAAGCTCAGCATAGCCTTAAAGAATGTGAGAAACTATGATGGAAATGTTGAGAAGCACAATACCGTCAAACTATACGATGCTTCCACCTCACCAGTATTCTTAGTTGTGATCGCAGCAACTCCAAATTGAGTTAGGGCTTCGAATGTAGGGACACTAACACTTATAATCTTTCCAGGGCTCCTGGAGAAAATGAAATATATCAAACAAATTTTGAAAAAGTTTTACTATAAAGACTAATTCTGCTGGACATTTAATCATCATAACTTATGTTTCCTTTGCCATTCAAGTAAGTGAATAACTAACACATTCAACATCTGAAAATAGTTTTGTATTACAGCCTCATTCAAGCTAACAACACAATCTTGCACATATACTTTTGCAAGGAAATAGTACGGATTGTCAACAACTTAAGTTTTCAGAGTGATTGAAAACTTAACCTTATGCACTTAAGTTTTCAATGACTAGAAACAGATAAAGTACTTAAAAACAAGTTTAAGAAAGTATAATAGCCACGACAGATCCATATCCGTGACATATAATATATAACTATAAACAAACCACTGTTTTGATATATTCTCTAGACCCAGGCAATAATTATTACCTTTGATAAACATACTCTACATCATTGGCACTTAATTCTATCACGAGGTTTGTATTGAGAACCTCTGTAATTCCTATGGAGAAAGAATAACTCCCAGCATTCTGCAGAGAAGTCAAATAAAAATCATTTATAATAAAAGATACCAACCATAAATATAAATATACAATTATTGCAACATAACTGGATGCTGGTTTATCCTCTCAAACCTTCCCTCCAAACCAGAGAGTGGTGTCTGATTCCTGCTTATTTGGTTCAGATCAGCCTGTTAAGGACAATAAAGTTTCTTTCAAATTTCCAACAGCTATAAGAAAACTGCACTTAAAGTACCAGTTAAATGCAGATTGACATAGACAATCCGATTTGAAATAGTGCAACTTCCATGTTTATTGAATGTAAAAACAAATGTCTTCGAAGTGATAGATTTATGTGTGTGTGAGTGTGTGTGTGTTTGGGCAATGTTGCGGATTCAAAGTCATTGAAGAAAAGTATACTACTAAAGAAATATTCCATGTATGGAATCCATACGACAGCATAAAAGGAAGTTAAAAGAAAATGAAGGAAATTAAACCACACTAGCAAGATGGGGAAAATGTGTTAGAGATAATAACAAAAAAAAAAAAAAGATTGTTTCGTACCAACCTCCCAAAAATTCCACAACTGATTATGTAAACAACTCCAAAAGGGTGAAGAGCAAAAGTTTGGTTGTTGATTGAAACCTTCGTAACTGACACCAATTTTGTTACATTCACTACCATCTACAGTAAATCTTTCTCTCTCAAGTAGCATCCACATAGAAATGTTTCTCCCCAGGTCTTGTGGCTGACCAGGGCCACCCTGCCAAAAGAAAATTTGCAAATATGTTCAACAAATTCTTTGAAAATGGCCAGTACCCACAAAGTGTCCGGACTCTAGAGTAGAGTTGAAAGTAACAAAACAATGTTCAAGAAGCGAATTTAAGAGAGTTGCACTAGCAGCATAAAATTATTTAACAAATCAATTCTTTAACCTAATTCACTCTCAATTTTTTTTTACTATAACAGAGTTTGTCTGCAAAATATGCCAAACAAAAAAATACCAAATAACATAAAGAATCTTTATTAACAGATTTATACTTTAACAACTAAAGCCAATAGAGGTCAATTATGATGATACCAGAATAATGACTAGCATACCTGCCTTGGTACAACAAGATAGAAATCCTGAAAAGATGGTATATTTGTATACCCAACAAAATCTCCAATAAGATTAACCCTCAAAAATTTATCATCAGATATCACTGTTCTGTTTTCAGGACCCACAGCCACTTCCTGCCAGCCAAATATGGATGGAGAAAATTCTGTTTTAGATACATAGAAAATGCAAAAGAGAAGATAATGTTATATATGTATTTATGTGATAGGACACCATTAGTTAGTTACAATTTGATTAGTTAGTGGGCAGTATAAATAGAAGGAAAAGGGTAGAGAGAAGGTGTCTAGTCAGTTTGTTGAGAGTTGGGAAAGCCTGAGGACTCTATATCTTCCTCGGAACACTTGTACATTGTTCTATACCAATTTCTAGGGATTCTTGGCACATTGCCATTAATCCTACCGCAATAATACAGATATTTTCCTTGAATTCTTTCTCACTGAACACCAGTTCTAACAGTATGCACATCATTTTAAACCAAGAATCCATTGTAAGCACAATATAAAACAAGGTAAATTTTAGAATGCTCACCTTCAAATATGAACATTAAATGTTCATCTTCTTTTTACCTGTTATAGGCAGTTACTTTATGTTAATCATTTAATTGATACTGAGTTCCGAGTTCAAAAATTAGGCCTTACACTAACAAATATTAATATATGGACACCGGGTTCCGAGTTCCGAGTTGGACATATTGAATTTCGAGTTGGGTCTTACATTGATAATAACATACAGACAACGAGTTTCAAGTTTCGAGTTGGACATTGACAACAAATTACTTGATACCAACTTGATGGACTACAATATTCTAATATCATGTATTAACATATTAAACTTATTCTATCATTCTCTATCATTAGATTTGTGAATAACTTTAGATCAACGGTTTAGTTTTAAATGAACATTCAATGTTCATATTCTATGGTGAGCATTCTACACACCTCCATAAAACAAACAGGATAATTGAAACAAAGGATATTTTTACTCAATGTATAACTATAAACTTCAACACATTATAATGACTTCAAACAACCATTAAAAAAGGTTTAGAAGAAAATGAAACTAAAATGTAAAATCGTCATTTTTTTAACAATAATTTGAAACCAAAAAAAATGCTTAGTTAACCAAATGAATGGAGGAATGAGAAAAAGAAGGACGGAGGACTCAGCCACCCAATTAATGTTCATTCATGTTATCTGTCATTCAAATGTAAGAGAGAAAATATTAAAACTAATGTTGTTGATCTAGAGGTTATTCCCAGTGATGAAATCCAGTGTCATGATGCAAATATGTAGTCTATGGCAAAAGATGAATGACACATTTGAATCTAATATTCCAAACAAGGAAACCAATAAGTACATACCGAAACTTTGTTTCCCCTCTTCACCTGTATTCGAACACCAAATCCCAAGGTTCGCTGCCCAATATCAAATACATGAAACCTGAACAAGTTTTTGGAAAAAAAGAAAAAGAAAAAGAAAAAGGAAATCTGAGTTGTAACTGGTAACAAATGCAAGGAGGCTACTTTCGCTTTTCAAATTTCACAGGAGATTACTACTAAAAGAAAACCAAACTGCACTATAGCCAAGCTTAAATAACAAACTTCTTTGTTAATTCTGCTAGAATATTAGGGTATTATACATTAGATAGTATTTTTGAGTTAAGTTATAATTTTATAAGCACATTGTGAGTGTTGCTGAATTGAGCTTGTAGTAGTATGGCACTTATACTTAAACCTAAGTTATTATTGTTGTATGATTTAAATAGGGGTAGAAGGTCAATTTCATGCATCACAAAATGTTCAAGCTCTTCTTATTAAATTATACTTTATTGTGGTATATCTCTATCTTTCTTTTCCTCTTTCTATTAATTCCTAAAATTTCAACAAATTCTACAGAATGTTTTCTCTTTTTGGTGCATTTGAAAGTTATTTTATTATTACAACTAATACAACATTTTTAACAGAAAAATAAGATCATCTGAAATGCTTAGTGCACAACAACAGAAAGATTTCAAACAAATATCTTGAATTGATATATTAAAACACAAGGTTTGGGAGTTTATCTGTTATGTGAATGATTTTTTTTTTTTTGGATAAAAGAATAAGTATTATTAACAAGAAGAGAAGGATACTACAAAAAGCATTGAGGACAAGAGATCCTCAATACAAAAAGTAGGAATAGACAAGAAAGCATCAAAAGAGCAATACTTTCCAGTCTCTCTGCAATCTGAGATTAATTATTCAATATAAACATGGATTCCACATGTTCCTCTTAAAATCTATGAGTTTAACACAAAAAAACCAATCCTAAATGTAGTAACAAAAACCATTTAAGATCATATATCAACCAGGACTAGTCCAAATCAATAAACATTGGAATAAAACAGATGGAACAGTGAAAGCTTACCACTCGCCTGGAAAGCGCACACAATGTGCAGTATTGGCCTTTCCTTTTGTCAATTTGTCAACTGATCAAACAATTTCACCTAGAATTTTAGCTCCATGTTTCTTATAAACTTAATAATGCTGACAACAGCAAAGCACTTACAGAAGTTTCCACATGATGAAGGCATCCGCCGCTGCGGTCCACATGGACAACAGATTGGCTGAATTAAAGGTGGAAAAAGAAAAATGACAAAAATGAATCAGAAGTGAGAGGTAAAATGCCAAAGAATATGGAGGGGAAAAAAAAAAAATTCAAGCCCAGATTGATTCTTCTTCTTCTTTTTTTTTAAAGAATTTATCTTTGAAAATTATCATCGTAAGTCCCTACCACACAGGATATCATGATTCACTGAAAATAAAGAGAATTTTTGCAACCAAAAAATTGCAAAAACACCAATGAAACTGAAATTTTGTTAACAAAGGAGAAATTGTACAAAAATAATTTGGTGTATGTTCAGGCACATCAATATCATCACAAGGAAGAGAGGGAGGGCAGTGAAGATAGCTTCACAACTGACCAATTACTTAAATAAACAATTTAGGCAGTACAGACTCGAGTGTGTCAGCCACAACTATCTTATGGCTATAAAAAGATAGGTGTTCTCACAATAACCTGATATATTTTACATGCAAAAAAGAAGACGTAAATGTTTCAAATATTCAATACTCAAGCTCCTTCTTATTTTGTGAGTATACAGGGCCTAATCCCAAAAGAAGAAATTACATCTTAACCGATGGGGGAGTAGAAACTCTCCTAAGATCAAAAACCAACGGCTGGCTCATTTCTAAGCACATGCTAATTTTTATCAACTACAAAGCAAACCTAGCATGGAAGACAAGCCACCTGAGTTTTCTCAATAATATGACCTTCTTCATCTCGCAGTCTGAAAGACAAATACTAGAAGCTCATCAGTGAAATCAATTACTTTTTTTATAGTGAGGCCAGTCTACATCTCTGGTTAGTAATATAATAATAATAATAATAATAATAATAACAAAATATGGCTTGCCTCTCGCATATCTTCACAACATCCGCACTAGCATCTGGCTCACACTTGCGTGTTTTAACATAATACTCTTCAGGTTTATAAGGAACATCCTACGAAAATCAAACATTTTTTACTGCTGAGTACCATATTATCATCTGTATTACAACTGATTAGTAACATAGAGTGAAAATGAGTAGTTAGTTAAAAAGAAAAGGGTAACGATAGTGCGGCATCAGTATCATACTCGAATGTACGTTAATTCGTACAATGCATAAACAGCAGATTTGTTGACCGTTATGACAGGCGGAGTCCGCAATGTTTGCATTTTGGTGGTTGAGTTTCCCTCCACCTCCACCAATTCTGCAACAATCGACGCCTCTCCTCCACTCTGTAACCGTCATTCAACAACTTCAACATTCAAAAATACACTACACCACACTATACTGCGTAGTAAGTACGGTTGATTGATTTCCTTTACTGAACACAGCACAACACAATGACCATGTGACAAGAAAAGGGAAACAATTTAGAGGGAGGCATTGTACCGCGCCACTGGGAACAACCATGTTGAGCACGATTTTCGTAGTGCAATTGAGGTTGTCGGAGTTGGAGTTCTGCTCGCATTTCTCGAGCTTCGACTTGGAGATAATTTGAACTTGGGCGACGTGGAGAGTAGTAACAAAGGAAGAAACTAAGACGATGATTATGGTGCTACGCCAACGCAAAGTCATTGTCTGGTTTGGTGTGCGTGAATGAAACAACCACTGATGCTCCGCAATGCGTTAAATGAAGGCGGTTTGGCGGTTCCAACTTCCACTTTCGCCGCTCTTTTTTTTTTTTTTTTTTTTTTCTAATTCTGCAATATAAGATTGTTCTGACATAAAAAATCATAATTTTATTTAGCCTTTCACCAATAAAAGGAGCAAAATATTATTTCTCCTTAAAAAAAAACAAAGAGAAAGGAACGTCGCTGTCTTTACTAGCGCAAACTGACAGAGGCGGCGCGGTCAAGGCATGATGAGTGAGGAAGGGAATGGGCGTCGGTGGTTCTAACTATTGGCCAACGAGGGTCGGGAATCAAAAATCGGAAATATCTAAATTAATGAGTTAAGTGGAAATCATTAATTGCGCTTAATGTTATATCTTAATCCAAAATTTTAAAAAATTAAGTTTATAAGTCCTTCCAAATATATATTTTTAATTTAGAGGGCATTTATTGTGAGATATCAGATCAAATTAGTAGGACCTGCAATATTTTGTTTAGATGAGCCATAATATTGATAATCTAGATTTTTAAATCAATCTATATTACTTTCAAAGTAGTAATGTGGATTATCCCTATAGGATGTCTATATAAATTACTACTCATATGGTAATCTTTTCACCATTATTATTATTATTATTAAAAGATATATATTCTCTAGTAATTTTTTTTATAGACCAAACAAGGTAATATAAGTTATCGATTATATTATCTGTATGTACTAAATATTATATTGTAGTATTACCAATAATTTAAAAAATAATAATCTTTCTGAATAATAATCTAAATTACCAATAATTTTGTTGGGCCCTTGGCAGAAGCTCACAACAAAGCCAGACACAAAAGTCTTGGCCAAAGGATCCAGAGTTGGCAGCACATTCAAGCACAAACCAAATTGCTACGTCCAAATTTAAATTTCAAATACTCTGCTCAGCTAAGACCCAACCCAATCATTGGCTCTAATACCAATTGGGCGAAGTGGTCAAAGAAAGCCCAAAAATTGAGGAGATTTAAATTAATAGAGTAAGTGATAAATCATAAAAGTGAGTTAGACGCCATATCTTAATCAAAAACCTTAAGATATTGAACTTATGGATCCTCCTAAATATATACTCTTCATTTAGTCTAAATTTAACCAATGAAGGTCTTTATTATTCACACTTAAAATTCCAGCACTAATTTCTAAGTGGGTGTTACTATTTTTTTTTTTATTTGTTTGAATTTTGGTTTTTTTGGTGAACAAAGACTTTGGTGCTGTCCTTGAAAATAAAAGGGTTGTGGTTGTGGATGACTTTATTATGAGAGGAACCACATCATCAAAGATAGTGAGGTTGCTTAAGGAGGCTGGTGCGAAAGAAGTTCACATGAAGATTATAAGCCCATCAATTATTAGGACTTGTTACTATGGTGTGGACATGCCAAGTTTTGAGGAGCTGATCTCAAACAGGATGGAGTATTGAGGAGACAAGAGAGTTTATTGGGTTGGATTCACTTGCTTTTCTGCCATGTGATAGCTTGAAGAATTTGTTGGGAAGTGATTGTTCTAACTTCTATTCTGCTTGCTGCTTTAGGAAGTACCTGTTGAGCCTAGGGAGCTTATAGTGAAGAGGGTTGGTGACATTGTCGATGATGGCTTAAATGGGAGGTTGGAATTTATTGATGGTGGTTGGGTCCAAGCAAACCAAAGTCCTTGAGAGGTGAAAGAAATTACTAACATATATAACTTGTTATCAATATTTTAAAAGAAATTACCAACAATTTTGCATAGCTACCAACTGATGCATGTATAATAAATTTGTTCTCTTCTCAAATCTCTGTTACAAAGAGGAATTATTATATTTCTCAAATACGCAAATAAGTCTAAAAGTATATTTGCTCAAAAATAAAAATAACTAAAAAATTACCAACATATCCAACTTGTTACCAACATTTTAAAAAGAAATTACCAACAATTTTGGACAAATTACCTATTCATACAGGTATAGTAGATTTGATTTATTCTTCGATTTTTGGTTACAAAGAGGAATTATTAAATTTCTCAAATACACAAATCAATCCAAAAGTACATATGCTTGAAAATAAAAACAACTGAAAAATTATCAACATATCCAAATAATTACCAACAATTTTGCATAGGTTGCCAATTCATGCAAGAAGGAATTATTAGATTTCTCAAATACAAAAAATAGCTCACAAAGGTATTTGTTTGAAAATTAAACAAATTGAAAAATTATCAACATATCCAACAAGTTATCCGCATTTTTAATAGAAATTACCAACAATTTTGCACAGGTTACCAACTCATGCAAATATAGTAGATTTGTTTTATTATTCAAATCTTGGTTACAATGAGAAATTATTAGCTTACTCAAATACACAAATTAGCCTAGAAGTACATGTGGTTGAAAATTAAAACAATTGAAAAGTTACCAATATATCTAACTAGTTATCAACATTTTTAAAAGAAATTACCATCAATTTTGCACGGGTTACCAACTCATGCAGAGATAGTAGATTTGTTTTTTCTTCAAATCTCCATTATAAGGAGGAATTATTAAATTTCTCAAACAAGCAAATCAACCCATAAGTGCATTTGTTTGAAAATTAAACAAACTGAAAAGTTATCAACATGTCCAACTTGTTACCAACATTTTTAAAAGAAATTACCAACATTTTTGCACAACTTACCAACTCATGCAGTTATAGTAAATTTGCTTTCTTCTTCAAATCTTAATTATAAAGAGAAATTATTATATTTCGTAAACATACAAATCAACCTACAAGTGCATTTGCATATAAAATTAAACCAACTAAAAAGTTACCAACATATGTTATCAACTTATATAAATATAGTAGATTTGCTTTCTTCTTTAAATATTTGTTAAAATGAGGAATTATTATATTTCTCAAATACACAAATCAATCACAAGTGTATTTACTTGAAAATTAAATCAACTAAAAAGCTACAAACGTATCCAATTTGTTACCAACATTTTAGAGAGAAATTACCAACAATTTTGCACAAGTTACCAACTATATAGGTATAGTAGATTAGTTTTCTTTTTCAAATCTTGATTACAAGGAGGGATTATTAAATTTTTCAAATACACAAATTAGATTGTAGCTTTTGTTCATGCATCATGTAAGTATTACCTATTGTGATATTCATGCATCATGGAAATATTATCTTTTGTTCGAATTATTGTCTTTAAAACAGTTTGTAGCTTTCTACACCCTTTTTGATGATTTTTTTTGTTGGAGCAATTAGTGTGGAATCGAATATCTAATTAGAGAACTGGAGACATACTCTAGGAAAACAATCTATAACCAAAATTTCTCAAATGCTCTAAAAAATAAAAAACCCTAAACTGATAAAAACACACCCGGATATCAGACCACCAGTGATGATCACCAATTGAGTACATTTGTCATCTAGCTCCAAATTTCGTTGTTCCCACATAAGAGAGAAAGAGTGTGTGTGTGAGAGAGAAAAAGAGATTGAGAGAGAGAGAGAAAGAGAGAGAGGGGGGAGGGAGAAACTACCTACATGGAAAGGAGTGACCCACAGCAGAGAGCAAAACGACCAACAACACCTTACAAGGATCGACGGTCAGACAATGATGAGGGATCCAATTCATAGGGAGAGAGAGTTTGGGGTAGAGAAAGAGTGATAGGGGTTGAAGTTTCAGAGAGGATTTCATGGGAGTAGAGTGGGGGGTTTGGAGTGGGGAGGAGGTGATGTTGGGTTTCAAGTTTTTCTTTTTTTAAATTTTTTACCTTTACATTTACTTACTTTTTATCCTTCTGTATGTATAAGAGTATGAAATACTTTTACATTTACTTTCACATTTATAGGGTCACTTATTGGTATCGTACTCACTTTTGGCCGTATGTGTCGAAAGAATAAGTCTGAAGATTGTGTCCATATATCGTTACTCATCCAAAAGCTAAAATGTGAATCCTAGTTATATGAGCGAAGTGTGATGTATAGGTAAAGATTGAGTTTTAATTATTTGAATTCTTTATGATTAAATTATAAAAAAATTAGGAAATTTATTCAATTATAATGAAAAAATGTTGAGGAAAATCACATTTTATGGGATACTGTGTCAACTTACCATTCATTTATTATTGGACAAAGTGTAAACCCAATTTAATTGAATAATATTTGTTGATATGATATCCACACAAAAAATAAATCTCTTTATCACTTCTTATTATAACGTGCATGATGCATTTTTTATTAAATGAAAAACTAATTAATTGAAGAACTCGCGAACTGACCTAATCACCACCTAAACAGTAAAAAAAGGGTTAAGCTAAAAAGTTGCTATCGTCATGAAATATGAAATGATTATAATAATGTAAGTACAGTTGGCTTGGCTTCAAGCCCATATAATTATGTTTATAGATAGAAGTTATGGAGTACGAATACAATACCTGTTATAATGGAATGATGTTTGGTTAACACACATATGAAAAAACGAGAAAAATGATAAAAATATTTGAATGGTAAATTTTATATAATTATTATTATTTTTATTTAATTTTTTTATTATCCAAAAATTTATCACTACAAACCGTGCATATATACAAAATTTATCGTCACTCGTATTGTTTGTGCAGATAATGTTTTTTAAAACTTATCTGCATTTGTATTATTTGCGTTAGTAATATATATATATATATATATATATATATATATATATATATTACAAAACTTATCACTGCAAATAGTATAATGTCGATAAGTTTCTGGATTAAAAAAATAAATAAAAATAATATTTAGATTTATTATCTAAATATTTTTATTATTTTTTTAACTTTTTAACACATCCCCTATTATTACTCGATATAACGCGATACGACATAGTTATGAAAAGATGACAACTCTTTAAAACTATAAGGTATGACATAATTATAATATAATATATTAAATTTATATAAAAGTACAAAGCTTAAATCAAAAAAGAAAAACAACAATTTTAAAGTTAGTATAAATCACTATAAACAAAATAAAATACAAGTTTAATTACGTATTTGGTTCTTTAAAATATCATAATTTTTTTTGCTTAATCAATCTATTTAAAAAAGTTTCCGTTTATTTATTATTTATTTTATTTCCATTTGGTTCCTTTGAAGCCTCCCATTGGCATTCAGTATTCACTATTAAGGGCACACGGGGTGCCCGACTTAAAGGCTGAAATAAATAAATTGAAGGGAAAAAAAAAAGAATTAAACAAAAAAATTATGACATTTTGAGTTTGAAGAATATAAAAAACATAATTAAGCTTAAATGTACTTATCTACTTAATTATCACAGTATTTCATTTAAATATATATAAAAATTATAAAAAAAATTAATGTAAAAATTTATAAAATATAATTAAAAATATTTGAAAATATCCATAAAATAGTTCAGACACATCCAATGCGAATACTTAAATTATTCTAAAGTATCCTTACGTTTCAAGGTAAGAGATTAGATTCACAAGCGAGTTTACTGCATCACAATACAACATTTGGGTTTGTTTGTTTTATATTATTCTCGCTGAAAAAATAAAAATTTGACTTCACAAAATACCTTTCGGTAGAAGAAACTAATTACTTCTATCAAAAATGTTTCAGAAAGCTATTTTACTTTCCTTGTTTTTGTCGGGTTAAAAAATTTAAAGCAAACAAGCAAAGCAGACCCTCTGCTACACTGCTTCAGTTCCAAACGAAGCGTTTCAATTCGGCAATATCGTTGACCCTTTGCTGCCACAAAATTGGATTTCGTCACCCACCACCATACAGAATCACTCTTTCCATGTTTTGACCAATGCACCTTTGTGTAGCGCGTAAGTCGTAAAATAATTGAATATTTCGTTGAGTGTAAGCGACCTAGCTCGCTCCACTTGCACCTGCCTTCATTGATTTTCTTCTCAGTTTTCAGATACGTTCTCACATAATTTATTCCATATTGGCTTTTTATACAAACATGAGAATAATAACTAACAAAAAAAAAAATTCAAACTGCCACCTCATAACTGGTTTTTTTTTTTGTCAACTACAAAAGATAATTTTACTTAAATTGGATATGATTACGTGGGTAACAAAACTCTCTTTTTTGAATTTTAATGCAGTTATATAATTAGGACTTGAATCTAATATCTCTTGTTAAGCCATAATCAATTATTTTTACCATCAATTAGTAGATTTAAATCATTCGATTCTTGTAAACATAGGTAGAATTTTAAATTTAAATTTTATACATACTTTCACAATAAGAAATATAATAATTTATTTTATTTTTAATTTAACATTTTAATTTTATGAACTATTATTATTTCTTATTTTCATATAATTTTTAAGGTTTAAGATGTAGGGTGAAAAATTTCATATAATTTTCATATTATTATTATTTCATAAAGGTGTGTTTGGTAAAATAGTAAAAATAGGGGTGAAAATTTTATAAATGAGTCTTATATGTAATTTTATACATAAATTTCATCTCATGAAATTTTGATTCTCATTTTTACTCCTCTATACCCTTAATAAAATAAAATAAGAATTTAATTTTGATGTTTTGGCAGCATAAAAGAATTTTATATAGACATTAGATTATATATTATCACATCAAAATAAAAATATTTGACTCAACTATTCACTATTTTAAAAAATTTAAAAATGGAAATATACGATTTGATGATAATGTAAAATTCTTTTAGTATGTGTTTGGAAAAATTAAAAAAAATTTATGTTTGGATACTTAATTGAAAAATAATTTTAAGACAATAAATTTTATTTAAATTATATAAAAATAGTTACTTTTGTATTACTAAACATAGTATAGAATAATTATTTATATTATATAATATTTAATATTTATGGTCAATTTAATAAAAATATAGTATTATAGATACTGTATAAAATTATTTTAATCAAATAATACTCAAAATCTAACTTTTACTTATTTGATAAAAAATAATTTAAATTATCCCAAATAAATTAATCAATTTCAGCTAGATTATCCGAATAAATTTTTAATTTTCAAAAAACTCTTTTTTTTTTGTGAAAAACAACTTTTTTTTAGCTATTTCCCAAACATGCTATTATATTAATAATGCATCAGAATTACTCTTATAAAATAAATAAAATAAAACACAAAGGTTTAAAAATTTCTCCACGCCTTTGAAGCTGGCCTACACGGAAAGGAGCCAAAACCAGCCCAACCAGCATTTTCAATGTTTGATGAGCCAATAGTTGTAGTTCAGCATTCTCCTCCAACCAAACTCGAAGCGCGGCAAGTTTCGGAGAGACGCTATTGGTTGTTTCCGCCGGTAACCCAATACCTGCCTGCACCCGATAGCTTCCCCGTCAGGCGTGAGCCACGTGGCACACAACACATACAGAGACACAGCGGCAAAACAATAAAAAAATTAATAAAATAAAATAATTATTGGTACGGAAGGAAGCAAGTGGGAGGGAAGCGCAGAAACAGAATAAACTAAACTAAACCAAACCGATAGGGGGAGAGAGGGGTGCGTAATGCGCATCGCGAATCTCAGAGAGGCTCCGGCGGAGACTTCCATGGGCGGCGAGGAGAGAGAAAGTGCATTTCAGGTTCTGGCGGATCGGTGTCGGAGCCTGGAGGAGGACCAGGCCAAGCTGAGGAAACAGTTCCATGAGCTGGTGCAGGAGAAGGAGAAGCTCATGGCCATGGAAGAAGAAGAAGAAGAGGAAGAGGTGGTGGCGGATTCAACGGTGCGTTTTCTTTCGGGATTCTTCTTCTCCAAGAGTCCTTACGCGAGCGTGTTGAGATGCATGGGACACGCCGTTCATGTCTACAGAGCTTCCTCCGGAGAGATCATATACTGGTAGGTAATATAGATAACACATAGATGCTGCATGTTTTTTTTTTTCTTCGAAAAAGTGTTCTCTGATTCGTTTTTGTATGGTAATCTGTCGTTGAGAATATTCATGATGATGCACTTTTTAATGAAACAGTTGCAGCAGTGCACACCGTAATTTGGTTTCAAGGAAATCGATGTTACTCTTAATTGGATGCGGTTTTTTGTTGTAACTTGTAAGAGTGGTGTTTGATATGTAATCACTGAGAGCTAGCGTTGTCGTTCAGAGCATTATTATTGTTGCAGGGGAATCGAATAAGTTAATTCAATTGGACATGTTTTCTTTGCTAGACATGCTTTAAATGATTCATGCAAGTGTTCCCAATTGAGCAAATGGAAAAGGCTCATGGGGCTTCCTGAACCATGTTTGTGTTGTGCGTACAGGATTTTCAGAAATTTTCAAGCTGAAGCCTAGAACTAGAGGGCTGTGTGTGTAAGTCTTCCTTATCGAGAAGGACATGGTGTTCACTGTTCAGCTTTTTCGTACTTTCTTGGGATTCTCTGATGGAATTGGGCATTCTATTGGGAGTCCACATTACTCTGAAAATGATATTGTGTTGCATTTGCTTCGTCAGCTTGCGGCATCACTTGTTAGTAGGCATGCTTTGCTTAACAAGTGTTGATGGAGCTTAATTAATGTGGATCACTCCAACACCCTGTTCCATGCAGTTATGTCCATGTACATGGTTCTGGATGTTTGGACGGCAAATGAAGATAAATGCAGAGCTGATAGAAGCTGATTTGTTAGTACACAATACTCACTCCATTGTGCAATCAAAATCTATGACAAACTATAGTGTGTGTCTATATATATATATATAATTGAAAAAAAAAAAAAAAAAAAAAAACTCAACCTTAAGGGTCTAATAGTAAGGAGAGGTCGCACTTAAAAATCTCTAAATCTGTATCATGCAAAAGCCTGCTAGGCTTGAAGCTTGAATAAAGTACAAGCTAACTTCCAAATTGATCAAAGAGGCTTTGGCATCATGAGAAAAGCATTTCACCTGAAGCTTTAAGCCAATAATAGGTGAGGTCCAAATTTTAGTTGTTAAATATTTATAAGTATCTGTCCATTAATTTCTCATTCAATGGCAACCAAATCCAATCTTAATTAAGAATCAACTACTTTTTGTTTTTAAAATTAAAGAAATTATGTTTGCAAATTGTTCTATCCTTGTTTTTTCTAATATTGGTTTTGAGCTGTACCTAACTTTTTCATTTCAGGAATCATTCAGCAGAAACACTGTATGGATGGAAGGACTATGAAATCATTGGACAAAGAGTTGCCGAGTTCCTAGTTACTGAAGAGTATTATGCATCTCTGCAAAAAATTCTAGAAAGGTTGATCACAGGAGTACGATGGTCTGGGAAGTTTCCTTTCAAGAAGAGATCTGGTGAACTATTTATGGCAATGGTAACAAAAACTCCTCTTTATGAGGATGGTGAGCTTGTTGGTGTTATCACTGTTTCAAGTGATGCTGCTGTCTTTAACTCAATTGATTCAGAAGATCGAAGAACTTACCAACCTAGTGCCAATGGCCAACCTGGTGCACAGAGGTTAAATTTCAAAAGAATTCACTGGCCTCCACGACCGTTGATTGCACCAGTACCCCAGATTGCATCATCTGTTTCTAATCTGGTTCTTATAAGTTTCATTAATACAGTTCTTTACAAATTTTTTTATTGCACAAACTCTTTGGATTTCATCACTTTTGCTGAAATTATATCATAGAACCTAGTCTTTTATACCTAACAGGCATCAAAGTATCTATTACGCCGACATACAGATGACACATTTTCCCGGAAGACTACAACAGATGAAGATGAGGAAAAGCTAGAGAAACTTAGCATGCATGTATGTCTCTGTTCTGCTTGAAGATTTATCAGAGTAGCTATTTTAGTATTATAAATTTCATGAGTTTTTGCTCCCCGATTTGAGTTTCAGGAAACAAAACCTCATTCTAGACATCACCATGGTGAACAAATAACTGTTAGGGAGGCCTCCGAGAAGGATAAGTCTACCATCGAATTTGGCCGACCTTCTAATATTGTAAATATTCTTTTTTGCCTTTTATTATTCACTCTAATTGCCTAGTTTCTTGCATAAGGCAAAACCAGGAATTCATGATTTTAGTCAGCCATGGGTTTGTATTCATTTTGTTTTGTGTGTTTATAAAGTGATACTTTCTGGGGCTGCCAGATGCTTAGATTAGCAATCTAAATGCAATCCTGTTATCTATGTTGTCCTTTCAAAGTATACTAGTGGAAACTGAGCATATACTGGAAGTTAATTTGAATTTGTGAATTCTGCCTTGGTTTGCCCTGTAGTACATAATACTCATTTGAAAATTTGTGTGTTTATGATCCGTGTGTGTTAGTCTTTATCTGGTTAAGGTATGTGATTGTCTGTATGGTTAAATCACTTCAGGCAGCCAGAGTCCTTGCTAAGCTTCGAACTGGGGAAAGTGGAAAACGTGGGAAGGATGATGGAAGTATTAAAAATAATTGCACAGCTGATAGTTCAGGAAGCGATAGAATGTATAAGGAGAATGATTCATCTGGAGATTCAGTAGCATTAGCTTCGCATAAGGATGTTCATGTTGCTATTGGAGAGGATAAAGTAAATATCCATAAATTTAATCCTTTATCTGTTATAAAGATAGCAGACACAAAAGTTAGTGCACAAAGAACATCCAGTGTTTTCAAAGATAGTTCTGCTAAACCTTTCTTAGGGGAGTGCAATGAATGTTTTAGTTCTCCCATTCCCCAGGAACCATTGTTAAGATTACACCACCAATTTGATCCAAAGAAATTGGAACAAGAAGCTATAAATATGGTGATAGAAGATGACATGCAAAAGCAGCAAGAAGGGTTGCAATTGCCAAGTTCAAGGGAGAGCACAGGGAGTCATGAAAGTTCATCAAGCAAAGGAGATAATGAGTCAAACTCTGTTGTAAAGTGTGAAATCCACTGGGAAGACCTTCAATTAAGAGAGGAGATTGGTCAAGGTAGTTAATTCTGTCATGCATTTTATGATTCCTTTATGTTATGTTGAGGAGTTGAAATACTGAAACACTTTTATTTGTAAGCATCCAAGGCTAATTTCAGCAAATGAAGATTTCAATGTGGAAATTAAAATACCTTTTGCGTGAGGGGCAGTCTCAGAATAATGCATGACATCAGTATCAATTTTTTTTGTCTTTTGAAAGCCTAGAAGTCCTTATGCCACAAGCAAACTCAACTCTTACTTCAAGGGAAGGTGCAAAGTCTAGTGGACAATGAATTATAATAAACTATTAGTGGAAAATATTTGCTCCAAGATCTTTTGGAAGCAGGACAAAACAATTTCCATTGCACACGACTTAAAATAACTAGGTTGATCTTATCTGCATCTTTCTTATGCTATAACTTGACATGATTCTGCATATTATTATTTAAATAAATTATTCCAGACTTCAGTATGCTTTTCTTTATCTTGCAGGTTCTTATGCTGTTGTTTATCATGGAATTTGGAATGGATCGGTATAAATTTAACATGTTCTTCTCTTCTATTGTCTTAGTAGGAATATTGACTTGGCATCTGGCTTATATCTTTATATCAGGATGTTGCCGTCAAGGTTTACTTCGGGAATGTATACACAGAGGAGACCTTACAAGCCTACCGAAAAGAGGTATCTCAATTTTATTACATTTTATTTTTGCTTGCTTGAGATAGAAAGAAGCTGATCCCTGAATCTTTTACGTGCTTTCTTCAGATTGATATAATGAAAAGACTGAGACACCCTAATGTATTGCTTTTCATGGGAGCAGTATATTCACAGGAAAGGCTTGCCATTGTGACGGAGTTATTACCTAGGTAAAAGTTAGAGCTTGTTATATTCACTGTAAAATTAGTTGTACTTAGTTTAGATGCACAAAAATAGCATGCATCTATTGTTTTTTTTATTTCATTAGATAATAGATGCTTTTATTATTGAATATGAATGTCTCACCCACTGTGTGAATAGAATCCCCATTTATTTTTATTTTCTTTAGGAAATTATTAGGACCATCTTATATTGATTTTATTTTACATGGTAGGGGAAGCCTTTTCAAAATTCTTCACAAGAACAATCAGCCATTAGACATCAGAAGGCTTTTAAGGATGGCCCTTGATGTTGTGCGTTTCCTTTCTCTCTATCTCTCAAATACACACACAGACACACACAAACATATGTTTAGAGCAAGCTCGTGGCTTTCTGAACCTTCATTGTTGTAATGTTATGAATGAGACATCGTTGTTATTGCAGGCTAGAGGTATGAATTATCTTCATCACAGAAATCCACCAATTGTGCATAGAGACCTAAAGTCTTCTAACCTGCTTGTTGATAAAAACTGGACAGTTAAGGTAATGATCGGTTGAAAATGCATTCAGTAATCCC
The DNA here is from genome assembly GCA_031439585.1 of Pterocarpus macrocarpus. NCBI lineage: Eukaryota > Viridiplantae > Streptophyta > Magnoliopsida > Fabales > Fabaceae > Pterocarpus > Pterocarpus macrocarpus. The sequence continues at coordinate 72,627,963 of CM062520.1, read as the reverse complement.
TGGAAGATTGAATATCTACCTGGAGATGAATGAGTTTTGGTTTTTATATCAGGTTGGGGACTTTGGCTTGTCAAGGTTGAAGGATGCAACTTTATTGACTACAAAATCTGGAAGAGGCACAGTAATGATAGCTCTCACTTTTTTGCCTTTTATATCCAATACATATGACTTGAATACCTAGTAGCAGTAAAAGCTTTAATTTATTTTTTCCGATTATGCATTTTCATTGCTCCTTTTTGGCTAACAAGCCTTTTTGCTTTCAAAATGCAGCCTCAATGGATGGCCCCTGAAGTCCTTCGAAATGAACCTTCCAATGAGAAGTAATTCCTTGGAGCTGAGACTCATAGATTGCGCTCAGTTTGGAAAGTTTTCAGAAAACTTTCTGAAAAATAGATGAAATTTCAAAAACTTTATAGATTTTTCCAGAAAATTTACCAGATGGTCCTTTTCTGTAACTAGTCGCTTAATGGTTTGCTTGAGGAAATAGCTTAATCAGCTTTAATGTTTGATGAGGAACTGATAATATGGCAGACCTTAGAATTGTCTCAATCATTGTCATACATTGCCCAATTTCAAAATATCACGAGTTTATAAGTTATTATGCTCTTCCATTTAATGGCTGGATCATATTAAATTGGTAATACCGTTTGATGCTCTGATGTAATGATTTTTCGTTTCTTTTCTAAACAGGTCTGATGTGTACAGTTTTGGTGTCATCCTCTGGGAACTAATGACTCAATCCATTCCGTGGGAAAATTTGAATTTCTTACAGGTTCCTCTCTCTCTCTCTCTCCCCCCCCCCCCATAGATACTTGGTCACTCACACTCTCCAACAGATACTCGTATGTGCACTGTACTATACAGAAAACTCAAGCTAACTATGCTACTCACACCCACTTTGACATACATCACCTCGCATCACTTTGATTCACTATCAAACTTATCAAACTAAAAATCTGCTTATACTTAACTACCAATTTGAAAGCAATTATGACAGGAATTGTAATTAACTGTAGATATTTAAGTGGTAAAGTATATGTAGATAATTGTTTAATTAAAATAATGTGAGGTAACATCATTTTAAGCGTGAAGGCAACGGATCTCCGTAGTCATTTTGCCATAACTACCGTATTTCACTTGAAAGGTGGTTGGAGTCGTAGGATTTATGGATAGAAGACTTGATCTGCCGGAGGGGCTTGATCCCCATGTAGCATCAATCATCCATGACTGTTGGCGAAGGTGCTTTCTATATATGTAATATATTCACCTCTTCAGTTGGTAGAGCTTTCCTTCTAATTCAAACTAAAAACTTTGCTTGTGTTAAATGTGAGCAGTGATCCAGAACAACGCCCCTCATTTGAAGAACTAATACAGAGAGTGATGTTCCTTGTCAACAGAGTAAACGCAGTGCCAATTAGGAGCATTTCAGAAACCTGAACTTGTCATGTGATTTGGGTTAACCATGCAGCTGCTGTCCCGGAATGTATTAGTTAAAAATACAGATTGTCAGATAAATCAGAAGTCCAAGCCAACAAATTGAGTGGCAAAACATCCTTCCATCCCAAAGTGGAAAAACACATGGGAGAGAAATGGTAGAGAGGGCTGAGAATAGCCGGTAGGTCATTGTGACTGTAATCACTGTTAAGTATTGAATTCCTTATATTGGGTATAAGGTAACTTGAGGTGACGTTGACCCATGACATGCTCCTTCTGCGAGGACTAGCTACTGGATAGGTTTCCTTTTTGGGCCAGGATTCGAATTGAATCCATCTTCATCATTGAGAAGGAATGTTAAATTCAGAAGTTCGTTGGGCCGTGGTCCTCACTGATAGGCTTGTACCCTGCACTTGTTCTATAGTGTCCGATTCCCTGTCTGTCTATGAACATTATAAAGGTTATCCAGTTCGGCTTGTCATCATATGCCAGGACAAACACCATAAAGACTGCCTTCTTCTCCTTGCTGTACATGTATATATTTTATGGAATTTCAAATGCACAAGTGAACCTTTGGACCACCATGGTCAATGGCTTTCCTGTCCTCAGAACTCATAAGTCACACGCGAAACCATAGAATGTACATTCCTTGTTTCAAATAGAATTTAAACAGTGCAATGCTATATAGCTGAAATTCTAATACAATATAGTTAGATTATGGTTATTTGATGAAATAAAGTAAAAGAGACGACATGTATTTAACGAAAACTTTATTTTGGTCCTATTAATATTGTTATTAATTTAATCCCTCAGATATTAATTTTTAATATTCTTTAGTAGCTACAATAATTAATTAAAATAATAAATACCCCTTAATGTGAAAAAAATTCCAAATATATCTTCTTTTTGAAAGTAGTAATATAACATGTACCCAAAGAAAAGGTAGTAATATAACAAGAATGATTTGTCAAATTTATAGGATACTAACAAAGTGAAAATACAAAATAAAAAATAAAAGAAAAATTATATAATATCAACCTTATTAAACATGTCACTTTATTTGAACAAATTATTAACATTGGGCAGAAGAATTCTTGCCGCAAAAGCATTTTTCACATTTTTTATGAACACCATAGCAGCTTCCTCTAAGATACATCAACGAAATTTGTAAAATTTTCATTCTTCTCGACTAGCTAGGGTGCGAGTCGTCACTAGTCAACAATGAACAATCGACTAGTGGTCGGTTGATTTGGTTGGATTGAAGGCAGGAGGGGACGCATGGGCTTCCTATCGTTGACTCCTAATTCCATGTGTCCCCAATTCTTCCAAGTTCCAATTCCCAAAACTCGCTCTTTATGCGTTCTCGTCTCTACACTGTACTGTACGGAAACTGCTGCACTGCCACGCCACCATCATATTTGACCAGTTCAATCTACGATCGCAATTCGCAATGCCAATTTTTTATCGTCCATGGACAAATGGAACCCCCCGGCGGTTCAGGATGACAGCACATAAAAATCAACTGTAACTTTGAATACGTTATCAACCTGAGACACGTTGACATTAATAAACAGCAAAATGCAATATTTATTTTGAGTAGTTTTTTAGTGTTTCGAATTACTACTACGATGCATACTTTGGGCTGATTTGAGAATTGAATTTGAGATTGTGCGAAGTGAAAGTGGTGAGGCGATGCGTCGCACTTGCTTGCTCCATTGTCCATTCCGACAAGTGTCGGCACAGTCATTAGCACCAATGACATGTGAATCATTTTTTTCATATAAAATAAAAGAGTTTAATTGATATGCACTGAAAGTATAAAATTATTTTATACTGTCAATCAATAGAAATAAGAAAAAATGAGAAATTATGGTGGATCCCTCATTATAATGGATAATTATTTGTGTGAGTTGGCACTTTCCATGATTTCTATTGGTTGACAGTATAAAACTATTTTACACTATTAGTGTATTTAAATTAAATTTAAAATAAAAATTTAATTTAAATATACTGATAATATAAAATAATTTTACATTATCAGCTAATAGAAATAGTAAAAGGTATCAATTTATATAAATAACCATCCATTATAATGAAGGACTCACCATAATTTTTTATTTTTTCCTATTTCTATTAGTTGACAATGTAAAATTATTTTATACTATCAATATATACTAATTAAACTAATAAAATAATGCTTCTTATATAGTAGTACTATATTCTTTTAGAGATTAATTTTAGGATATTATTAATTTAAAAGTTTTATATTATAGTTAGTACTGACAACAGTTACAACACCAGTTGCATGGTTAATTTTGGAGTGTGACACAAAATTATCCTCACGATATATTTTTATCAATCTTGTATTTTTTGCACAATGAATGATGAAAAAGATAAATGAGAAGAGAAATGATATTTAGACATATGAAATGTAATGCATATTTGGGGCTCCATGTACTCAACATGAGAGAGTGATGCATGGATGGGGTGTTTGGGGAATTTCAAATTCCTAGTTCTAAGTTTTCTAAGTTTTCAAATTCTGAGTTTAAGTACCTTTCATTTAACGTGAGTTTACTTCTTCTTAGTTCTGAGTTCCCTCAAGTTCACTAATTTCTAGTTCCGGGTTCCCAGTTTAAATATATTTCTGAGTTTCAAGTTCAACGCGTAATTCAACGTGAGTTTAAGTACTTCTATCGAGTTTCGATTCTTTTTTTTTTCTTGACTTTTCTTAAATATATAAGTTCAAAAAATAAGCAGAAATATTAGTTGATAGAAGAGACAAAAAAGTTGCAAGCTGAAAGATAATATGAGAAATTAACCCAAAACTAAGAAAAAGTAAACTTTTATGTTGAGCAACATTTTAAACTCAAAACTTAGAAAAGTACTTAAACTTGGGGCTTGGAATCAAGAACTAATGAATTTAGAGGAACTCGAAACTTGAAACCCAACAAATATCCCTCACGCGCCGCTCTTCTTTTGTGCCATAACATCACCTGAGAAATGTAGCCCCGTATGTGTTTTATATGCGTCGTGTTTTGTGCATTCAAATATCATTACTGAAATGAGAATCCATCTTTTTGTTAATTTTTTTTTTTTTATGATCATCCATGTATTGTCGATGTCACTTGCTTTTGAGTTGCCTTTCGAACACTTCTTTTTTCACTTTTTTAAAGCGAAAAAGCCAACCTCTTGTGATCGTGTGCGAGTATGTGTGTGGCTTTTTTTTTCAAGTCATTTTCTTTCTATTCAAACGTGGTGTCAAAACTAATCGCCACAAATTTGCCGACTGAAAAGAATGAATCGTCATTAATAGCATGGACAGCAATGGAAAAGAACATGAGTAGTCACAATTAAGAAAAGAGCAGAAAAAGAAGACGAAAAAAATTGAGAAGCGTTGGGAAATGAGAATTTGTAGCACTAAAGTGGGGCTACTGGTTACTGGCCCCTCTAATCTGATTCTGATCTGAAAACTGAGAATTGATCCACTGTTCAGTTTGGTTACCTCCTTGCTCGGATCGCGAGCTCTCACTTTCACTTGATTTTTATCATTTATGTGGTGGTCCACTATTTTACTCCTAGGATTTTAAACTGTAATAAAGGAATAAAATAATTAATGAATAAAAGGATATAATAATTTAATATAAAAATTAATTAATTAATTAATTTAAAAAAGTTTATTATCCAAGTGTTATGAGGAGAATGTTCAGTTGAAAATGTTATTTTAGGTTGAAGTGCCCCTAAATCGAAATCCGTTCGATGACTGGGGAATGAATTTACATGGGTTAACTCCACCGTCCAATGTCATCATCCCAGTTACCAAATTTAGCTCGTATAGGCTTAAAAGGTAACGATATTTTGGTCCATAAGAAAAGTTAGTTTGTTTTTTGCCTATAATTATTGTACCTTTTGCTCTTTATCTAGAATTAATAGTTTCGTGGTTTATTGTAAATTTGTAATATGGTTACCGGTTTATTCCCCATCGGCAAGTTGCCCTTGTATTTTATTTATGTATAGCCTATATGCTGAGATTGAAAGCCTAGTAAATGCGGTTACCTATTTATGTCCCATTGTTGGATGCCCTCTTGGTTTGAAAATGGGACCTTGTGATGAAAGTTGAGACATTGCCTTGTGTAAGCATGAAAAACAACGTTTTCAATTAGGGATGTCAAAAAAATTCACCCCCACTGATTCTTGCTGGTAATATTCGAAGCAGGGCAGATATAGGGGGAAGATTTTTACCCCGTAAATAATAGGGATAGAGATTTTAAATATCCGCATGTTAAACGAGGCGGAGGCGAGAATCACTATCCCTGTATCTGCCGGTATCCAATATAAAATTACAATTTTACCCTTAAATTATTAATTTAGTTAAGCTAATATTGTTGTTATTTAAATTACTTGGACTAATATTTAAATTTAGAAGTTAAATTTATTTATACTTATTATATGTTAAATTAATAGTTAGATTATTATTATGTATTTATTTTTATTTTAATTTATTAAAATTTAGATTGAAAAATTAGATTATTATACTTATTTTATGTTTATTTTATGTATTTATTTTTCTTTTAAGTATATTAAGTTATTAGAATTCGAATAGTATAATTAGATTAGTATTTATGTTTATTTTAAATATTTTGTGATATTAAAATTTTTATATTTAATTTGATTTTTTTGAATTTTTTACATTCTAACGGGTATCTATGAATATCACAGGTACCCATAAACCCGTAAAAAATTCAAAAATGAATACTCATACAGATATGAGGTGAAAGACGAAGCGGATATTCATCCACTGAAGTGAATGTGCTATCCCCGCCCTCCCGCCCCGCCCCGCCCTGTCCCACCCCATTTACATCCATATTCTCAATACTAATACACGCGTTTTGACTCGTTTGAACTAGTTCGGAATTATTTTTATATATAACCTATGGGTCAGGTAAGCTAACTAGTTCTAGTTCGCCTATGTTAGCCTACCGGTAAATGGATAACAGAACGCTTTTAAGGAAGAACATCTTGATTTTTTTAAATATATGATTAAGCTTTCATTAAGCTGATCAATCAAAAGCAATTACATTCATCAACGTTAGATTGTCTGCAGTCAACATGCGTGTATTAAAAAAAAAAAAAAAAAAACCAACTTATCACTTTGTACATAGAATTTTTTTTTTCTCTTACAAGTTTTTCACATCATTTAATGGTTTATATAACTTTTGCATAATATTTGGTCAAACGACATTAACTAAGTGATTTTTCGTAATGTTAAGGGCTTTTTGACCCTAATATTGCACTTCTAAAAATAATTTGCTAATATGTAGTGATTTTAAAACAATTTTTTCGTGTATAATACTTTTTGACACATTGAAAAGCGACATAAATTTTTTAATTTTATTGTCATTGTCAAAATAGTGGAGATGCAGCTTGAACTAACTCCACGTATTTTTAGACTAAAACAATCCAATCAATGGCTTAAAATGGACCAATGCTATCTAACTGACATAATTTTCAATTTGTTTGTGCATTATGACTTTTACTTTTCAGTTTTAGTCTCTTTGTCAAATTCTTATATAACCCTCCTATTTTCTTTTTGATTTGCTTAAAAAAGATGGTGAGTGATAACTTGGTCCTAAAATATTTGGGACTTATGTTAATTCCATTTAAGATTGTGGAATAATTTTATATGATTGCCATCGGATGACCATTCTTTTTTATCAGACAACTCTTATTGATCGCTGAATTAGGTTCATGGATATTAGTCAAAAAAAGACGGTGGGTGAATATTTGCTGATAAATCCCCTAAACCTAAACTGTCGTAGTTAGGGTCGGTGAACCTCTGGAGTAGATGGAATGGCAGCGTGCGAGCAACAGAAGGAAGGTAAATGTGTTTGTAAGACACTGCAGAAGAGGCAAAGGCACTTGTACCTCCAGCTCTCTCAACTTGCTCTCTCACCCAATTTCTGTCACATCTCCAGATTCTTCTCCAGCCATTTTGCCTCTGCTACACCTGCACTTAGTGCTGCTGCGGAAGAAGCGCATCACTTTTCCTCTTTTCTGCACAATACTCTTCCTCTGCCTCTTGTTGTGTGCAAGGATGCAAGAGCTCAACGAGGGCGCGAGTTGCGAGCTCGTCGACTGAGGGCGGCGACATGATGATGTAGGGTTTTGGGCGCTGAGCTCATCGGCTGCCACTACATTTGGCCTATATCTTTACCCCGGCTTCAGATCTGCCACGATTGATAGCAATTGTTGAACCAACTTAGAACCATAACCGCGGAGGCTTTGGATGTTCGGCTCCACAAAAGCTCCAACTTGGTTTACTAGCTCTGATTGATTCAAATGTGCTTGGGGTTGTTGATGATGGCACTGGTGTGAAGTTGAAGTGTGGTGAATCCTTGCGCCTGTGTGTCAGTCACCTCCACTACGTTTCGTTGCCGCAACATGTTGCTAGCCGGCTGGCCTATGCCACCACCACCTCCATCCTTCCTTCCTTCTTGATTTCTCCTTCTTCCACCCTAATCTTCTTGGGTCTTTACCACCATAGCCAGTCTCTTCTCTAAAAATATTTATCTAAAGGGCCCTTTTTGTAATAAAAAAAGTAGACTTATTTTGCAATCTTTAACATTAGGACTAACATAAATTCCAAATGTTTTAGCACCAAGGTATAACTCACCAAAAAAGATGAGTATTTTTGTTGTGTTTATATATTCAAATTGTAGAAAATTTGACAAATTATAAGGGTGTACATTTCAAGGTGACGAGAAATTGATTAAAATAAAAAGAAGTCTTAATTATAATATGCTAAAAATTAAAGAAGAATATTACCGCCAAATTGAAGTTTCAATCTCAGAAAATAATTCCAAGTCTTACTAAACTCATATCGATAAAAGTTGTGTCGGTTAGATAACGTTGATCCATGTTAAGCCATCGTCTAAATTATGTTGTTTTAAAACTTGATAGAGCTAATTTAAGTTGTACCACCCACTATTTTGACAATAACAAAAAAATAAGAAAAATTGCGCAACTTTTTAACTTGTCAAAAAGTATCATAGAAAGAAAAAATGTTTTGAAACTACTTTACGTTGGCAAAATTGTCTTCAAAAGTGCAATATTAGGGTTAAAAAAAAAAAACCTACATTTCTAGTAATCGTATAACTCTCGGCATGGCATTTATAAAAATTAATATAAAATTGCATAATTTAAAAAATAGAAAATAATAATTTAATATGCACATATAATGTGTGCTTAATTTTATTTTTATAGAATTAATTTAATTAAATTTTATATTAAAATAAAATAATTTATATTTAATATTTTTTTAAAAATAATTTTGATATAAATAAAATTTTTTTATTTATCTAAAGATTAATTTTAAAAATAAAAATTGATTCCAAAAATAAAAAATCAAACATTATAAAAAATAATTATAATCAATTTTCACACCCCAATATCAATTCCAATTCCCCACCGCCAATCCAACTACACTAGAATTATGGTAATTTGGTTTGACGGTCCACAAACGTGTACTGACTCCGAGTAATTTCTGCACTGTTTGCTTACAGAAAAAGCCATCCACCGCGTCTCTCTTTCTCTCTCTCTCTCTCAGTCGACTCTGCGACACACTCCTCTGACTTCCTTCTGTTTTTCTTTTTCTTCTACAGTCTTCTTCGTCCTCTTCCAAGTTCTACCATACACGCTCTACAATGCATCTTCGAACTCCAAAACTATCAAGTTCATAGAAGAAGAATAAGAACTGTAGAAGTAGTTAATACTTAATAATGGGTAAGGCATCAAAATGGTTTCGCGGGCTTCTCGGTCTCAGAAGACCAGACTCGCCATCTACCACCGCTGCATCAGCTCCAAAACCACCCAAAGAGAAACGCCGGTGGAGCTTCGTCAACTCATACAGAGAGAAGAAAGACAACAACCTCCACCACCACCATCGCCATGCTTCTGCTAACCCCTCGGGACACGTGGAAGGCCCTGATGATTCTGACAAGCACGCCATGCAAGTTGCTGCCGCCACCGCCGCCGCCGCCGCTCATGCCACAGCCGCCGTGGCCAGGCTCAGAGTCAGCGGCAGAAGCGCCATCGTTCGCGAAGAATGGGCAGCCATTACGATTCAAGCCACTTTTCGAGGCTGTTTGGTTGGTATCATTGTCGCTGTTCATTTCATTCCATTCTGTTCTTATTCTTCTTTTCTTCCTCTTGCTTTGAATCACGAACAAGAAATATCCATTACAAAAAGAACGTTAGTTAGTTTCTTTTTTATTTTATTATTATTATTTTTGTTTTGTGGGTTTTGTGGTAAACGATGTTTGAGCTTGATAAGGAAATAAAAAACGAAGGGTCTGAGAAGATGAGTGGGTGGTCGTGTAAGCTGTGTTGTTAACTCCGAGTATGGGGACTGCGGTGCCTTTGTTTGCATATTTGGCCTATTTGTGAGACGGTGTCTTTATTCTATTTTGGTTTTAGCGAAGCTGATTCCTTCCTATTTCTTTCTTTTTTTTTTTTTTTGTTGTTCTACCACTGAGCTTGCTGTTGTGTTGTGTGTCATTTTGCTCAGAAGATAAAGCATCCCTCCAAAGTATGGCATTTATCATTTCCTTTTATTTCTTCCACTGATGAGATAACTGAACCCAACAATATTTATTTACGCTAGCTTGCATTGTTTGGGTGGCAGTCGCTATTAACGTGGACTGAGTTGCGTTCAGCATCTGCATCTGCATCTGCATCTGCCCCTCTACCCTTTATGCGCTGCCCAATATGGCTTCCTTCTATTTCCTCTGTCCTGCCATTTTCACGATTAAATGTGACAGCCTTGGTTTTCACTCTTCAAGGCTTCAAAAACTTGTCTTCCTTTCATATTCGTATAAAATGTTTGCTTGTTCTATTTAAACATATAATTTTGATTTCGAACATTTTAAGTATACATCCATTTGGATAATTAATTAATTTACCTACTTTTATTTCTTTCCTTCCTTATTTATTGTATTTGTCGGAGAAACTTTCTATGAATCAACTGGTAACGCTGGTACTTTGATAATGTAAGAATAGATACGCAAAGTAAACGAAGATCTTAACTTGATTGTACTTTCTAGAGGTATATTTGAACAGGTGCTATACTGCATATGTACTTCGTTACCCTTATATTAGGTTAGATTTCCCATATCCTTTTGTGACTCTGTGTGGACTGTGTCGCTGATTTACAACGGTTCAATTCTTCTACGATATAAAAAAAAAGGGGAGTAAATTCACCGACTTTGGGGCATGTGGGGACAGATACAAGTCAAAGGAGCTCAGCAGCTCTGGCTTTAAGATATGTTTTCTTTTAAATGCATTTGTATGACTTTTTCAGCACATTCAAGTTGGGTTTGTTGACTTGATGACAGTAATAATACGGGATTTTTTTTTTATTTTTTTTAATCGAAGATAGTAAGATTACAAATTATTCATAGGGAATATTTTTGGGGGAGGGGGATGGAAGTTGAATATGGGACATTACAGCTCAAATGAGACATGCACTACTAGCTTGTGAATTCAATTGCAACAGTAATAATACTGTTTTTATTATGATACTAATGTTTTGATAGGTAGAGATATTTCAATTTCAACATAATGTTGCACAAGCGTTACTGTTCTTCCTTTGTGGGGCCGGCTGTTGTTATGTCCTTGTCCTCTTGATGTCATGCTAGCCTCTCATATTTCGTGAGGGTACCCTAAATCCCTAATACCATAGGTCTCACTAAGTTAGGTATCCTAAATCCTAATACCATAGGTCTCACTAAGGTATTACAGTGGTACATAAAAATAATTAAGCTATCCACTAAAGCACCGCAAGAGCCAAATCTAATTAAGACTCTCTGAGGTGCCCTATCGTTGCTGCATTTCATTACCACGGTGACCTATATAACTACGAAGTCAAACCTTTTTGAAATCTAGATATTAATTCTGCTGATTTGCTCTCTAATGTTGAAATTGGTAGGCAAGGAGAGCACTGCGAGCGTTAAGAGGATTGGTGAAGCTGCAGGCATTGGTGAGAGGCCACATTGAGAGGAAACGCACAGCACAGTGGCTCCAAAGAATGCAAACTCTCTTGATAGCACAGGCACGTGTCCGTGCTGGGCGTGCCCAAGTTCTGCATACCTCATATTGGAGTGCAAAATCATCCAGTGCCCACATCCATGTAAGCACTAGCAATTGCTTTCCATTACTTTTTCCCCGCATTTTTTTTATGGATTCCTTGAAATAAAGGTAGGTGTTGGAGGAAGAATGGCAACTTTTTTCCGGTTCTAGTTTTGTTGTTATTAAGGTGGATGTACATGAGTCTGTCAATCAAAGTGCTGCTGTTCAAATATATAAGTTGTTTTGAGTAGTTAGTAGTTATATATACTAACGGTTGAAGTAGTATCTTGTATCAATATATAGCATGCAACCATATACGGAGATTTTTTACATAATTTTTATCTGGTAATCAAAGATGAGAAATGCTACTTATCATGAATGCCATTGAATGAATGATCACACGAACCACTAGGCATGAATTTATTGGTCATCAAAGATATCACATGGCCGAACATAGTTTTAATTTGTCAATCAAAATGCTGATGCTGCAAATACCTTGCTCTTGGTATGATCGTTGTTTATTTGAATCCCAAATGTCTTCCATTTCCAGGGTCCGACAACACCAGACAAATTTGAAAGCCCAATCAGATCACAGAGCATGAAATATGATCAGTCATCATCAGTACTCAAGGTATTTTCTTTCAACCCCTTCCAACAAGGGGAAATTCACTGCATGTTCAAATTTAGTGAGTCTACTTATCAAAGCATTCATGTCATTGTAGAGAAATGGCTCCAAATCTCGTCTCCAGAATGGCAATCCAGAGAAATATGCGAATAGATTAGATAGTGGGGTAGATGAACAATCATGGAATCGACGAAGATCATGGACAAGAACTTGCAGCATGGATGATGAAGCTAGGATCCTTGAAATTGATTCTGGAAAACCACACATTGCTTCAAAACGCAGAAACCTCTTTTGCTCCTCTAGTCAGGCTTTGGTTTCAGATCATTATGGTCATAGTTTGATCACCACAAAGGACTCAACATCTTATCAATCAGGCCAAAGTCCTTCTTCTTGTGAAGTTCAATCTTACAGCCCTCTAAAAATCAATGAGGTTAAGGAGAGTTCATGCTGTGCTGCTGACAATAGTCCTCAAATTTTATCAGCCTCTTCCAAAGATGGTGCCTCCAAAAGAAGCCCTTTTACCCCTACGAGGAGTGATGGCTCAAGAAGCTATCTAAGTAGTTCTTCTGAGTACTATCCAAGTTACATGGCTTACACTGAGTCATCAAAGGCAAAGGTAAGATCTATCAGTGCTCCAAAACAAAGGCCTCAATATGAGAGATCTAGTTCATTCAGTAGGTACTCGCTTCATGGATATGGCGAGTCAAGATTGGCCTCACAAAGGGTGTCTGCATTACGCACAAGCTTCACTAGCAAAGCCTATCCAGGTTCTGGTCATTTGGACAACCTTGGTTTGCCTGTGGGGTATAGATACTGATGTATATGCTTCTGTTACAAGGTGTTTTGGACCTTATTTTGTGTGTAGTATGTGATCTTGCTAACCTAGTCTTTAGCTTTAAATCTTTAACAGTCCAGGTCGAGTTTATTTTGTGCCAGCACTAGAATTCTATGATAAGCCATACTGCTTCCAAATGTTAAAATGACTTGCTCTTGAGACTTGTGCAATTCTTTTCAACTCGTTGTACTTTTGCCTTATGTGTGAATCTTGATGGCCTAATTATATTGAAAGGAACCTTTTTTTGAGGATATAGCAAATATAAACCGAGTGTGTAAATTCAGATCCAAACACGTCAGGTAGAGCTGAATGCTAAGCTCTGGAGGAATGATGCATTCAAGTCCCAAAACGATAGAAGAGAAAAAGGGGATGATGCGTTCAATACTAGGTAATATAAGTTAGGCCTTGCACAAGAGTATTAAGGTGTCGTGGTGTAGTTGGTTATCACGTCAGTCTAACACACTGAAGGTCTCCGGTTCGAGTCCGGGCGACGCCATCTGTATTATTTTTCTTTTTTCTTTCTGCCTCCTTTTTCGGTACAAAAATATTACATTATTTCACCACCCAAAAAGTTGATAACAACATTTAATTACATTTATCTTTTTACTCCCAAACTATTCATCCAACGTGAAACATTTTTCGTATATACCAAAAAAAAAAAAAAAGAAGAAATGTTTTTCTTTTATTCTCCAATTTCCCTCAACCCAAATTTAGATAATAGATGCTAAAGTTAATTTTAGTTTTGTCATGAATGTCATCACTTTTATTTATTCCTTTATTTTAAATGTTTTCGCATTTGTAAAAGAGTTTAATTGGGATAAATTGACAGTGTAAAATTTTTACACTGCCATCCAATCAAAATATTCCATTTGCATGATCATTCAAGTAGTTGGTGGTTATATCAAAGATTTTTGCTGATGTGGCAATACATGATTGAATATCTGTGTAAAATTTTTTTACACTGAAAGTGTATTCAAATTAAATCCTCTATAAAAGATTGTTGTGTTTTAATTATTATTTTGGATAAGATCAGTTTGTAAAATATATTTAAAACTAATAATTCTCAAATGAAAACAAATAAAACATTAAAATTTAATTCAAATATTTTATTGTATCAAATTTTATTTTATTTAATCAATTTTTGTCAATAATTTAATTATATCCATTTACATTTAATGACATCAATAAATAATTTAATAAAAATTTAAGGACAATAGTCAACATAAAATTTAGTAGTAAGTTAAGGAGTATAGTTAATAATAGAGACAAATTCTCTCTCTTAATTAAACTAACTTTAATTATTATCTTATTTATTGAGATTGAACTTTCAAGTTTCAACAACTCACAGTGCGTTTGAATTTCAGTTTAGCGGGTTAGAATCAATTTAGAACCCCCAAAATTGATATTGTTAATTTTTTAAGTTGTTTGGTTTTTAGTTCTTAAAATTAATTCTTACTTTTAAAATTGATTATAGAAAAAGTGAAAACACAGAATCAATTCTAACTATCAAACATAAATTACTTTATTTCAAAATCAATTCTAACTAAATTAATTTTATTTAGAATCAATTCTATAAATACAACCAAACACACTTATTTATTTAATGAAATAATTTAAATCATGAAATGAAAGCAAAATCAAATACATCTTCTTTTAAGTCTCAATGACTAAAATGTCAATAAATTTAAGTTATTTGAAAAGGAAACATACGGGATACTTTCTCCAAAACAAAAATGCAGAGGTTGCTAATTGGTTTCATTTTTTAGGGAAAAAATTCCACATTTTATTTTAACAGAAATATTTAAAACTGTCTCTCTGAAGAAAACTAGCCTTGAAAAATATTTTCATAACTTAGGATTCACCAATTTAATAAAAGAATACAGCAATAACATCTATTTTAATAATGAGAGAGAAATTCATTACACTAATTAATACTTTGCAAAGTTAAATTCTCTCTTTTCAGCAAAACACAATTTAATTATTTTCTCCTCGTTAAAGTTAATCTTTACTTTTTCATTTCTTTATTAAATAGGTTTTTTTAATCCGTATTAAATGAGTTAATTTATGCCATGTTGATGCTAGACCTAGAGCTGCTTTTTTCCAAGTGCTATAAGGTTCTTCATGCTGGAAAGGACAAATCTTCTGTCACATACAAGTATAATCAGAGGTTTTCCTTGACTTTGTTTGTATCAACAAACAAATTAAAATGCCTCGACCTTTTTAGAATAGTTCTGAGTAAATTTGAAACAAATTTGTCTACCATGGCTTTCGCAACAACGAAAGGAGCATACCTCATACTTTTACTAATGCTATTGGAGAATATCTATGTGAACGGGTTCAGAGGAAGAACCTTCACAGATGGAGAGTGGGAACAACTTAAAATCCATAACAAGCCCTATGTGAAAAGTTTCAAGGTACTATTATGATATTTCTTGTTCATATAAAAAAAACTTGAACCTCCTAAGAAATCCTATAGTCATAAACTAGCTGATCTTTTTTTTTTTTTTTCCAGATTGGGGATAGTGATTTTGATGCTTGTGATTGTGTTAAAATCCACCAACAACCTGCCCTTAGTCATCCTTTGCTAAAAGGACATAAAATACAGGTACTATTACAAATTAAGATTGAGCTGGGTAGGATGCCATTATTTGGGGCCAATTTGAGCGAATTTTGATGCTTGGGAACTCAAAAAATTTACTATTTTTTTTGGCATCTCTAGATTTTCTTTGTAGATATTTTAATTTTTTCATATTTGATTTGAATATTTGTAAAAACTGAGACCATAGTAAATCATTGGCGCAGATGAGCCCAAGCAATGTTCCCATGATGGATCATGATAAATCTACATACAGGCGAAAAGATGTAGATTCTGGGAACCAAACCGAAGCTTGTCCTGCTGGAACTGTTCCAATCAGAAAAACGAGCAAGGAAGAATTGGCTATGGATCAAATACTGATGAAAAGTTTGAATGAAAACAATGGTGACAAAGGGCACTATGTAATGCAACAATCAACTCAATTTTTTTTTTCTATATAGGCTTCCTCTATATAAGTTATTGAAAAGCCTTAATTCCCTTTTTTATTTTTTGGGCTTTGTTAGACATATCATTATTAGCACAACGATTTAAATTGCGGTTCGTTTTATTTGTTCATTGCAAACAAATGATGTCTTGCTCTTTTGTTAGTTTAGTCTAATGCAAATTTTGCATAGTATTACACATAAGAATACTTCCAATTTCTTTTCCAAAACATTTACCTACAGGCAGTGGCATGTTCTATTATTTTATTTGAGTCTAATAGAATACTTTCGATGCATTCAGTTTTCAATAGTTACATTGGAAGATACAGCTCCCTATAAAGGAGCTTATGCTGTGATAAATACACAAAGTCCACATGTTGTGGAGCGAGCGCAATTCAGTGAAGCTATTATACGAATCACGACTGGTACAGGAGATGAATTCAACATCGTACAAGCTGGTTGGACGGTATTCATGATTCCTAATCCCATGTCATTGGTTTAATGAGTTATAATCGACTTTATGCAATACTCTAATCTTATTTTGAACATTTATCTTTTTTTGAAGGTATTCCAAGCTCTGTATAATGATACTAAACCTCGGTTGGTCACATCATGGAGTACAGTAAGATAAGCTACAAATTATTTAACATTTGTCCAATTTCACAAATTTGAATCCTTTTTATTTGGCAAACAAAAATGTAAATTGTTCACCATTTTCTTTTTATCTCTATAAAATTTATAGAAGCATGGAGGGAAGAGCACAGGGTGCTACAATACAAATTGCCCTGGTTTTGTACAAGTGCACAGAAGCATAGCTCCAGGATTTCCGCTTACTAGCTCCACTTATGGAGGAGATCAATGGGAGACAATATATCTCATATTTAAGGTGCTCATCTATTTTACTCCTAAATTAAATCAAAGCTCAAATTAAGTACTTTCGTAATAGTTTTGGTTTTATCATTTGAATTGTATACAATTCATCGATTATTCTTCTTTTTATTTTTTCTCCCTAATATAATATTTCCCTTGGTGACAATGGCTGTATACAGGATCGTTATACAGGAAATTGGTGGCTTGTGGTGGGGCAACAGTTTGAGCGAATTGGGTATTGGCCTAAGGCCTTATTTACTGGATTACAAGGCTCTGGAGATCTAGTGGGGTGGGGTGGCCAAGTGTTTGGCCCTGAAAACAAACCGAGTCCTCCCATGGGCAGTGGGCATTTTGCAGAAGAAGGCTTCAAAAAAGCTGCTTATTTTTCCAACCTACAATACCTTGATGCACAATATGATCGTAATCATCCTCGGTGGGACCAATTGTCCCATGTTGCCCAAGCCCCCAAATGTTACACCTTAGCACCGAACGGACTCAATGGCATATTTTATGGTGGCCCTGGAGGAAACTGTTCAACTTAATCTATAGATGGAGTAACCCAGTGATGATTAGTAAATTTGTAGTATCTTGATGTGATCTTTAAAATCTAATATAACATCTTGATTCAGGACATGTTTGATGCTGAAAAGCTCACTATATTTTTCCTTCTTTCTCTATTATTTTAGTAGTTTTGATAATAACAAGAGTTGTCTATTTATTCCTTTAAACTATAATTATATACCATGTAATGTTCGATAAATTGATTTTAAACTATTATAATATTATAATTAATATTTTATAATTTTTAACATGCATCATTAATTATTGTTCAAGATACTAATAACTTTGAACATTTTCTAAATATTTATTTAATTTATTTAAAATTTTATGTTACAAATATACAACATAAAAAATATTAAATCTTATTTTCTTACATCTAAAATATGGCTTAAATATGTTTTTAGTCCATCTAAATAGTTGGATTTCCGGATTTGATTCTTATAAAATTTTTTGCTTAGTTTTGGTCTTTCATTTTTCAAAAATTACTAATGTTAGTCCCTAATATCAACTTCGTGCTATTAAATGCTAATGTGGCAAACAGTCCACGTTAAATGTTTAGTAGCAGTTCGAAACTCGAAACCCAAAATAGTGTGGGGCCCACATTTTTTGACTGTTAGCAATCAATGAAAGCGGAACTTGGAACTCGTAATAATGTGAGGCTCACTTTTTTTTATTGTCAACAATCGATGAAAGTGGAAATTTGTAACTTGAAACTCGCAAGCAGATGAGGAAGATGAGGATGCGGGTTTCAAGTTCCAAGTTCTGACATCCCCGAATTTAATGGCACGAAATTGACGTCAGGGGCTAATATTGGTAACGTATAAAAAACGAAGGACCAAAAACTAAGCGAAAAATTTTACAGAGATCAAATCTAGAAATTCAAATATTTAAAGGAATTAAAAATATATTTAAGTCTAATAAAAATATTTTCTAAAGTTATATAAAATAAACAACTTAATATAATAATTTATGTATAAAATAAATATTTAGAATTTTTAACCACCATAAATTTAGAAATTTTCATATTAGCTAAAAACTAAGATATTCGTTTAGCATAATGAATTTGTACATGATTTTATTTTAAGTAGTTTGACCAAAATTGGAAAACATCAATAAAAATAAATAAACGTTGCTATGAAAATATTTAAAAATGCATAAAGAGATTTTACTACATGTGCATATATTTAAATGTACATTCCATTAATAAATAATATATAGTCAGGATTAATCAAAAAATAATATACCACCAGGAACACGTTTGCTTAGACATTTAGTTTTTAATTTCTTTTTTATTTCCTTTCTTTTATCATATATATATATATATATATATATATGAATTTAATTTAAATGCACTAACAGTGTAAAACAGTTTTACATTATTAACCAATAAAAATAGTAAAAAATGTCAACTCATACAAATAACTACCTATTATAATGAGAGATCCATCATAATTTTTTACTTTCCTCTATTTTTATTGATTGACAGTGTAAAACTATTTTATACGATCAATATATACCAATTAAACTATATA
Source organism: Pterocarpus macrocarpus (assembly GCA_031439585.1). Taxonomy (NCBI): domain Eukaryota; kingdom Viridiplantae; phylum Streptophyta; class Magnoliopsida; order Fabales; family Fabaceae; genus Pterocarpus; species Pterocarpus macrocarpus. Next base: position 72,608,966 of record CM062520.1, on the reverse strand, counting down.
TATATATATATATATAGTCATTTCTTTCTTTATAATGCATGTATTTGATTAGTGACAATTAGATATCACAAAACAATTTCTATTTTCAAATATTCTAATAGTAGTGTGAGTACTAGCATCTATTGCACGACGGGCGATGATTGTGGCTCGTGAAAGTTCCCGAGAATCTCACCAGGTCCGGGCAAAAGCCTAAAAACTTTTAAGTGCATGTTTGTTTTGACGATTGGTGCTCCAAACGTCCGTTCATCTATCTCGAACGTAGTGATTAGATATTTGACAATTTTCAAATTTGAAAATGTTCACCACGATTTTGGTGGCAAACTGAGGTTGGGATGAAAGCAACAATTTGTTGCTTTTTCGGCAAAAATGTTCACATTCACTTTTTGTGTATGGGGATTTGACATTATTATTCTTACACAATAATATTAATATAGTTATATAATATTATATTCATATCCTTTATAGTAATTATATATTAAAAAATAATTTTAATTAATATCATCTAAATAATATTTATTTTATTATAATTATTTTTAAAATAAAAATATTTAAATATAAATTACATTGACATCAACTCACTTCTATTCAAAATCAATTTTAATAAAATCAAGTTAATATAAACTTCAATTTATAAACGCTAATTCAAACACACACTAAGCAATTGAGTGATACATAGACAGGGGACTTACAAAACATTACATTATGGTTCAATATTTTTTTTTAGTAAAATCGTGAAACATGTCTAAGATTATGCAATCACCTTATAAATAATATTTCTCGGTAAATAAAAAGTTAACAAAATAGTTTTCTCTAGTATTTAATAAAAAATTTTTGTTTAACATAATAACAACAAAAAATGTTTAACCTAAAATAATAATAATCTACTAATAATACTAATAATTAAGACTCAAAACAAGGATAAATATGCCACATGTTAGTTTCTTATAAATTCTAATTCTCAACCACTCTAGCATGCTTGGTTCGGTGGTGAGAGCCTTCAAAATTAATTCTACAATCTCAAAATCAATTATACCCATAATGGTTTTGTTTGATTTCTCGTATTCAAAATCAATTGTTACCTCTAGAATTGATTCTGAAAGAAGTGAAAATTTTTTCCTTTATATTAGAATCACTTTTAAAGAAACTACTAAACATAAATCACTTTACTTCAAAATTAATTCTAATCAAATCAATTCTAACAAAATTAATTCTATAAAAACAAAACCAAACACGCACTTTATAAAAGTTACTATTAAAGGAAATGTTTCAATTTTCTATTTATCGAATTTATTTAAAAATTATAATATTTCATAATTTAATCTACAATAACCTTGATTCCCTCTTTCAATAAATTTTCTTAAATAATATACTATCGAAATATTTCTTCGCCCTTTTATCTGTGCCACACAAAATTTTTTTAAATCAATTTAAATAAAATTCAAATTTCTTAATTTAATTTATATTTAATACATTATCTTGATTTTCTCCTTTACTAACACTTTTTAAAATGGTCACCATTGAAATCTCTCTCCCTCTATCATTTTATTTGAGCCACACAAAAATTTATTAAATTTCATAATTTCTCTTTTTTTATGTAGATTCAAGCATACCATTATCTAAAATCACAAAACCATATGTTATTAATTATTTTATTCACAAATTTTAAAATTTCATTTACACTTTAAGTATTGCTTAAGATGTAACTATTTTGCTTATAAAAAAATTAAAATAAAAAAATAATTATTTGGTCCTACTTCATCATTCCCATTAAAATTATATATTATTTTTTATTGATCCTCATATTTATATAATACTACCTTTTTTTTCGATGAGATCGTATAATACTAAATGTTGACGAATATTAGTTTCAGATTTGTCACAATTGACAAATCTGAAAGAATTATTATCATAATTTACTCAAGATAAATTCATATTATAATGTATTAAAGAAAAAATATACAAGTATCATCAATTGATATAAATAATATAATTATTAAAGGATTATTATCATAATTTATTCCAGTAGCAATTTTTTATTTAAAAATAGTGAACAATAAAGTGATTTTAATAATTTTTTTAACAATTCTTGTAATAATTCTTTTTATATTAGTCTAATATAATTAAAATTTTAATCAAGTTGTGTAAATTTTTTTACTCTTTTTGAATCTAGATTTTAAAATTAAATTGGAATTGAAAATTTGCCAAGTGCTTTGTAAACTAGCATGTTCTTTAAAATTATTTAACTATGAGATTAAAGAAAGAGATGGGGGATAGGAAATAAATTAATTTGATTTTTAGTTGTTTAGTTTTTATTGAAAATTATAAGAATTCTTATAAAGCAAATTATGTTTTTAATAATAAACTATGAAATTAATTTCTATATATAAATAATATAAAATAATTTTACACTATCAATTATTACTTAAAAATTGAAAGTGAATATCCTTATAAAGAAATTATATTTTTAATAATATGTTATTATATCAAATAATTTTTTTTTTCAAAATTACTTTACTAAATGCTGGAAAAAGGGTGGATGACAATTAAATAACTTTTTTTAGTTGCTTTATCCTCAATAAAAAAATGGTAAAGTAGTTTTTTTATAAAACAAATTATATCTTCAATAATGAATTATGTGCAAGGTTAAGGAAATCATATTAGACATTGAAGTTCAAAGGTTCAGAGATCTAATAAACTCAATCTCTGTATGTGTGTGTGTGTGTGTGTTTTTCCTTTTTTAAAAAGAAGCGACAATGTTTTGGCCAATTTTTTTTGTTAAAAAAATAACCGAATTGGTCAATCAACATAATTGGTTCGATTTGTATCGGTGTATCGGTTTTACCCAATTTTGGCCGGTTCCTCACCAATTTTAAGGATAGTAGTTCAAGGGAGATGATCAGATTGGCTTGAATCCAATTTCTGGTCAAATCGGTCCAACAAGTTGGTCTAGTCCGATTTCTTTAATTATAATTATATGAAATATTTTTGTAATTTTTTAAAAATTATTTTATTACAAATTTGAAGAGAAGGAAAGAAAAATGAAAAAAAATTAATTTTTTATTTTGATATATATATATATATATATAATTTAAATATATTGATAGTGTAAAATAGTTTTACACTGTCAACTAATAGAAATAGTAAAAAATACCAACTCATATAAATAACTACCCATTATAATGAGAGATTCACCATAACTTCTTATTTTTTTCTATTTTTATTGGTTGATAGTATAAAATAATTTTACATTACCAGTATATATTTTTATTGTACCGGTCAAAAACACTAGTTAAAAGAAGAAGAAGAAGAAGAAGGAGGAGGAGGAGGAGAAGAAATCTCTTTGGTTTATCCGAAGTAAAACGGGACAAACGGCACGGGATGAAAGGACATCGTCGTCGTCACGTTTTCCGTTTGTATCGCCTCCCAATTCCGAAAGCCCCCGGTTTCACACACAGACACAGTACAGTACTCTATTCATTCCATTCGAATCAAAACTGTAATCATTGATTCATTCCTCTCTTCTCTATCTCTACTACCCCCGCCTCCGCACACAAACACTCATTTCATCACTTATTCCTCTCCTTAATCATTAATTAATCTCCTCCTCACTTCCCGCTCTCTTTTCCTAATTCTTATCTTATGCCAACCCAATTAATAATTAAAATATCTCTAATGTTCTGAAAAAACCGAGTCAAGTTATCGAACTCGCCGAGTCACGCTTCCCAATCCCCCAACTTACGCAGATGGCGACCACAAGGTCCCCCGAGGACATCGTCGATACGACGCCGTTTCTCGGGAATCCCGGTGGCGGCGGCTCCTCCGAAGAATTCAATTCCGGCCGCCGATTCGTACGGCGGCAGAGCCTCCGCCAGGCGGCGCGGTTCCTCCGGCAGGCGAGCGGCCGGGGGATGATGCGCGAGCCGTCGATGATGGTCCGTGAGACGGCGGCGGAGCAATTGGAGGAGCGGCAGAGCGATTGGGCGTATTCGAAGCCGGTGGTGATCCTGGACATCATTTGGAACTTCGCGTTCGTGGTGGCGGCGGCGACGGTGATGGTACTGAGCAGGAACGAAGCGCCGGGAATGCCTCTGAGGCTGTGGATTATAGGGTACGCTATGCAGTGCGTGCTTCACATGGTTTGCGTCTGCTTTGAGTACAGGAGGAGGAGGAGGCACCAGCGCGCGACATCGTTGAACGCTGGGCAAGAAAGGAATGGAAGCAGTGGGAATTTGAGTTCAGCTTCGAGGGAGGGTTCTGCGCAGTATGTCACACTGGGGCAGTTGGATGAGGAGGGTACTAGGTGAATTTCTGCACTTTTTTTTTTTTTTGATTCGTACTTTTGGGAAATGGTTTTGGTTATGTCTCACTCTTTTTGATAATTGTATTGAGTAGTGAAGCATTTATGGTACTGTGCTGGGAACTTTGGAACTACATGATCATACATAGTGTTAATCATGTCTGATGCCTGCTGTGAATCTAGGTTGCTTTGATTGATTTAGCAATATAATTATGAATTATAGATTCGAATTAGGTGATGGTCCTTAGCTATTCGTTCCCCCCCCCCCCCCCCACCCCCCAAAAAAAAAAAAAAAACAAAACAAGGGTTATACAATTTTCTTACAAGAGTTGCTTGTCTGAGATTTGAACCTATGTTCTCATCTCGTGAAGCAGAGTTGGTTTCAACCGACTATTTGTGGGTTTGATATATTCAGTTTTTGGCTGAATTACGTCAGAAATGATTTAGGGATTTATGCTATGGGAAATTGTTGCATAAGTTCAAACACATGAGCTTTAGGTCACGTTGAGAAAAGACTAGCTCTGTTAGTGGACAACCCTATCTAACATTCAATAAACATTTCAAAGAGCCTATATAGCAACAGTAACTTTCTCTGTAACTTTCTCCCTAGTATAGAAGAAAAAACGAAACACCATTGAACTGGTTTGTATTATATCAAACATTTAAATTTGCATGCTTATTGGAAACCTCTTAAATTGGAATATCTCTAACATCTCTCTCATTATACTTGTGAGTTATTGAAATGATTTGTAATGCAAGTTTGATGGTAAAGAGATGATAGAGACTGTTATGTGAATAAAAAGGTGGCCCAATGCATGAGGCTTCCAGTTGGTGGGGGTTATGGGAGGGTAAATGTATGTAACCTTGCCATATGAATGTTTACAAATTATTTTTATTCAATTTCTCAAAGCACAGGTGTAAGTGTGTAAGATCATGTACTGAAATGACACTTTTGAACCATGAGGTGTAACTGACTAACCATAATTCAGATTTCAGCCTCGTTGTTCCTTACATGTTAGGCCCCATTTGGACAGTGGGATTGGACTTAGAATTCAGGCTTAAAATTGAATTATGTCAAAATTGGAATTTAAATTAGAATTATGAACTATAATTCAATTCTGACATCCAAATGGACTCTTTAATGAAATGCAAGATGATACGCTGCAACTGTGCAAATGCTTATTCCTCTGGTTCAATTGGCAAAAAGGTGATATAATGCATTTGTTTAAAATTAGTAACATGGCGCTTTTACTGCAATACTTTTACCTGATATGCATTAGCCTTCTAACTTGAATGAACGATTTTTCACATATAAAAACAGTGTTGTGGGATGAGACAACTTGTCCAATATTTATTAGCTTGTTATTATTGATTAAGGATTAGAGCAATGATTGTTTTATTTCTGTGAAATGAGTACCGTCTATTATCTTACCATTGTATTTGTCAGTGTTATTTTTCTTGTGTTATGCATTTTTATGTTTGTTATTTTTCTCATCAGTGTTGCAAAGCATTTGGAATCAGCCAATACAATGTTTTCTTTCATTTGGTGGATTATTGGATTCTACTGGGTATCAGCTGGTGGTCAAGCTTTAGCTCAAGATTCTCCTCAGCTTTACTGGTTTGTTCTCCCTCAGCCTCCCTCATTCAGCTTGTTCATATATCTATTATCAAATATTTCATTTATAATTTACTCTCCTTTTAGCAAGTATACCCTTATTTACTTATTTTAGTGGAATACTTCTTTGCAGGCTATGTATAATCTTCCTTGGTTTCGATGTTTTCTTTGTCGTTTTCTGTGTTGCACTGGCATGTATCATTGGTATTGCCGTTTGCTGTTGTCTTCCATGTATCATTGCACTTCTTTATGCAGTTGCAGACCAGGTATGCATGTTCAATTGGTCAGTACATTTAGTTTTTGACTTGTTATAGTTGTATGAATTTAGTGTCTCATGTGCCAATGGAAGTACTATATTCCCTGCAAAAATTGGGCTTTGAAATAACTTTTAACGCTTAACCATTTCAACACATGTAATAGTAGTTGAAAAAGTAACACTAGAATCTTTATATTTTGTGAAACACACGAATGGATGTTATGAAACTATATTAATTTTTTAGTTGTGTTAACCGGGAGTTAGATGGGTGGTGATTTAGACAGATTAGACAAGTGTTAAGTATGAATTTATTTTGTTTCACTATTAAGTAGGTAAATTGGCTATACATACTTGACTTGTACTATTATTATTGTACCAACTTGCCAACACAACTCATTCTTACAGTATAATGGGAAAGGGATATCAGGCAAGTATTGCCAAAATAATGGTTCTGTCTCTAGGTTCTCCTTTTCTGCATGCTGTTAGTTTATTGGAAAAACCTCAAGAGACTGTTCATGGACTTCTATCCCTAAGATTTTCAGGGTTAAAGATGAGGCAAATTATATCATTATATATTTTTAAAACCAGAGAGCAACAGGATCTATCTAGAGATAAAACCCAATTACTGTGAATTGGAGTCTTTTTAACCTTATACCTGTGTTAGTTATACTGAGAGAAGGTTTGGCAACCCAGTAGTATGAGAGTGTATCACAAGTTGTATAACTCTATACAATGGGAGCGCTTGTTTGCAAATGAAAATCATTTCTTAAATTTTTAAGATCGTTTGAATAAGATTCTTAAAAAATCAGAATTAGAAAATAATTAGTTTTCTGCTTTTTATGAGAAGTAGGTAATGGTTGTTTGTAATCACAGTACCTTTTTTATAAATCAGTTCTGAATATTATTTTAAAAGTATTTTTTGAAAAAAAGTATATTCAAATGTGCCCAATAACTTTGACAGCCACTATTTCAACAATTTTATGTTGCAGATGGCAAGCACAATTGTGGCTACAATATTGTTTTTTGAGGTCTTTGAAATTATAACGAAGCTCCTGCCTTTTCCACCAATTGTTTTACGATTGCTGTACTTGCAGAGCAAGTGCAATTACAAATTAAAACCTTGCTTTATGATGAAAGGTTATGACTTCATTCAATATCCTCTCATTATAAAAATGATTACAATACTGTTAAACCACAGGCGCAAGAAGGACTGGATGGGAATTTTGAGAATGTTCTTGTTAATGGGCTGAAGCATATCAAAATGCTGCTGTGGCAGTGAGAGGAAGAGGAGATGCCTAGGGGTATTCAGTTAGAGGCGTGAGGTGTGTATTTGGTCAGGTGAAAAAGGATTAAAAGGGGAGAGAGGGACAGAGGGAAGGCATCCAGTCATTTAGTGAAGAAATTGGGGCTCTTTGGCAGGGAGTGCAGATCCTCAGAGTTCTTCAGTGTCTATCTTTTATTTCTATCTCTATTCTCATTTTCGTTCTATCTTTGAGAGATTAGAAAAGCTGTCCTCTTCTATAAGGAGTCTACACCTAATATTTTGGTAAAGATATGCAAGATTCTGTTAAATACATTTCATTTTTCATGAGGTTAATGTTGACATTCTGGGCAACAGGATTTGAGAGGAGGAGCAACTTTTGCCATAAAATTGATTTCCTACGACTTTGCAGTAGATTGTGAATGTGTCACTTATTATTGACATGTTAATTCGATCTTGTTGGCTACAAGTTGGTTGATGGCCTGCATAAATGAAGTTTATATCTGAGTTTGAGTTTGTGTTTGTGTTTGACTATACATGATGACGATTTTATGTAGCCAAAGACTATTTAATTTGGAGATATTTGCTGTGATTTATTAATTGCCCTGTACCTTGGTTTCATCTCTCTCTCTCTCTCTCTCTCTATGTGGGTATAAAAGCAGGAAGGAGCATCAAAAGAAGACATTGAGCAGTTGTCTAAGTTTAAATTTCGAAGAATTGAAAATAATGAGAAACTTGCCGGAAATACACAAGGACCTATTGGAGGAATAATGACTGAATGCCAATCTGATTCTCCTAGTGAACATGTTCTTGCTGAGGAGGATGCGGTATTGTCCTAAATTTCTGTCATATGTGGGCTTAACCTTTTACCCATTTTCCAGATAATTTTGATATAATATGTAGTTTAACAAAATTGGTTGCGCCCTCGATCATTCTGCTAATCTGAATTTTGTTCTTTTTGGTGGTATGATGTAGGAATGTTGCATCTGCCTTTCTTCTTATGACGATGGGGTTGAACTAAGACAACTTCCTTGTGGTCACCATTTTCACTGTGCCTGTGTCGATAAATGGCTGTATATTAATGCTACTTGCCCCCTCTGCAAGTATAACATCTTGAAAAGTAGTAGCCTCAGTCAAGAGGAGGTGTAGCAAGATATCTGGAAAGTTTCTAGCAGCCATGTTGAGGAATCTGTATACTCCCTTGGTTCACAGCACACTACGCAGAGCATGTTAATATTCTTTGATGCATGCCCTTACAGTTGCTGCTGCTATGTGCTTGTTATCTTGTAGTGATAGCTGGTTTGATTATTCTTAGGTATTGTGGCTTCTAACTGGTTGTGTATATCATAGCGTTGTTTGGTGCATACCGGCTATAATTGCAGCAATTTGGTTTGTTTTTTTTCTTTCATTTTTGTCGTTTTCATCATTGTTGTCTATAAGACCAATACTGTCTTCTATAAGAACAATATGCATTGAAAACGATCAGTCCAACTGCCTCCATGTTTATTGTCGCTAGCGAGTTTGTTTGTTTGTGGGTACATAGTTGATAATAAGATTTTAAACTACGACCTCATATTAATTACCTAACCGTTCACCAATAATTCATTTCTGGTAGCTTGTTATTATAGAATATCTATTTTTCCAATTTACCTTGTCAAAAATAACAATAATAATTCATAGTCCAGCATAAGATTTATTACGAAAAGCCATATGTGTAATTAGTGTAAACAATAAAACACAAAAGGGTTTGTAGTAACAATAGTTTCTTTTTTTATGAGTGCAGCGAAAGGAAGGGGAAGGCAGCGACCGTTCTCTGGCGATGGGCTTCCATACGACTCTAGAAACAACCAATCGCAATTGGCTGTAACTTTTTTGGTAAGTTTGTTGATAGCTTAGATGGACATGATTGATTGATTGATTGATTGATTGATTACGGCCCAAGTTGCTTCACTTGAAAACAAAAAAGGTCAAAAAAGCACGACCAAAAAAAAAAAAAAAACAAAAGAGAGAAAAATGTTGCTTTCTATTGTTTGAAATAATTAAAAAAAGAAAAACATACAATTTATAATATAATTGCACATATGCCTTTAATCATAGACATTAACTGGGATACAACATCAATATGAAAGTGTTTTATTCTGTTTGTAATCATATAATAATATGTATGACTTTTAAGGTGATTATTGTAAGAGATGAACATTTTTTAATGACATAGTAATGTATGATTAATTATATGTGCGCGTAAAAAAATTGATATTAATGTCAGAAAAAAAATTGATATTGACAATATATCCAGATTAAATCCTTAATCTTATATGTTGAATATGCATATTCTATTTGAAGGATAATTAATAAAAAAAGATTAACAACACTATTTTCAACATCATAATTGAAATGCCCTTAGTTTTTTACGGTTATTATTTTGAAAAATTAAAGCTATCATATTGTTTTCTAATACTTACCTTAAACGGACTTGAAGGATATGTTTTATAAAATTTACATTACAGTAACAATTTGAATTTTAAAATTGAAATTTTCATACCTGCAGACCACATGAGCATTTAACACTAAGGTACTCAATAGAATTTTCCTCATTAGAATTTGTTAACATTAAAAAATAATAATTAGATAATATAGTTATAAAAGTAAAGGAAAAAAAAAACTAAAAATTTGTACTTTTCTTTAAGTTTTTACCCTTATAAAAATCAATAATAATAGAATAAAACTTGATCATGAGATATTTAATAATGGTTTAGGTAGATAAATGTTTTGAATAGGTGCCAAAAAAAAAAAAAAGTAAAAGAGTGACCTAATTAATTAACCCCAAATAAAATTTTTTGAAAGTTTAAAAATAAATTAAAATATATAATCGATCAAGCGATCAAGTTTTTTAAATTAAAAAAATCATAAATCTCAGAACTACACAAATTTCATTGTCTCAATTTCGGTTTTAAGCGATTTGATTACTCGATCCAATACAAACAAAATTTATTAGTTCGATTTGAATTTTTAAGCTCATTAAGTTCCATCACATGACACCTTTATTGGATAAATTAAAATAGTAGAAATCAATGACCATCAAAAGATTAAAGATTTTTGACAAAATTCTAGCAACAAGATTATGACTATTTAATATTTTACTTAATGAAAATTACAACACCTGATTTAATAACACGCACATACTGATTAGTTATAATATGCATAAACAAACTCAGATACCACCAGATCATAATATTTGAAAAAAAAAAAAAAACCGCTAAAGCAATGTGCCCGTCAGACAAATTTTTTTTTTACCAAAAAAAAATAAAATAATGACACAACATATTTAAAATTAATTGTAGTTATGTAATGAGATTTGAAGACAAATTTAATTAGAAAGTATGAGGTACTCTGAAATTTTACATGTTTATGTTTAAAATTTAATTATGATGCACTAATAGTATAAAAAAATTTTAAATAGTCAACCAATTATTTTCTTCTATTTGGTGACCATTCAAATAGTAAGTATAAGACTTAACCATATTTATCGATATGACAAAATATAATTGGATAACAATGCAAAAGAGTTTTATACTATTAATATATCAAAATTAAATTCTTAAGTTTTTTAAAAAAAATAATGATTTTGAGAAAAATAAGTATATATTAAATTCTCTCTCTTTCTCTCTCTCTCTCTATATATATATATATATATTAACACATCTTAAATTTATAATTTTGCTTTCCTAATTATTCATGATCTTCAACCATTGGCGTTAATACAATATAGGGAGATTAGATGTGACATGTAATTTGTATATATGTATCATAAATCTTTATTGAATGTGACATTGGATCCCGAGTAATTTTTAATACCAAAAATTGAAAATTTTTTATCCAGTAAACTCCTAAACTAATCATATTTTATCTTCTTCTTCCTTTTTTTTTTTTTTTTATGGGATCGTGGAAGTGTTATAAGGACAACTTACCATGTCTTAATTATGTAGCCTATGCCAGCAATATATAAGCAGGAGTCACCGAGTTATTCTACCATACTCCAGGGAGTAAGACATTTTTTCATCCACACAATATCTAAATCATTTATCTGATTTTTTAATATATTTCCTCTTTCATACTTTTTGGTATCTAATGGTTGAAATTCACCTGGAGAAAAAAAACAAAAAACATTTCCTTTAGGAGTACATAAGTATTTTTCGGAGCTGCCTATTTTCATTCAACAGTACTACTACTTATATGCGTCATATTTTTAAGGTATTATTTGGCTTAAAGATAAAATAAGATGAAATTCTCGTGAATTAGATTGATACATAAAATTATAAGTAAATTTAATTCATTAAATTTAAGCTTATTATATTTTTACCCCACTGACTCTTACATCTGCCCTGTGTTCTAAAACAATGGCAGAAGTTAACGAACAACAAAATCTTCATACAAAAGTACACACACCACTTGAAATAGAAAGTCACACATCCCGACCCATCACATAGAGATAGGCATAGGCAAGCGCAACAACGATTAATATAATAGTTTTGTGATATGCAAAATAACAGAGTGGAGATCATGTATATATATATAATCTTTAATTAGGCAAGAATCTCCTCTATGGGCTTGGCCTTCTCCTCCAAGTCCTGCAACTGCTTCTCCTTGGCCAGCTTCTTTAGCCTAGCAATCTCAAGGTCCTTGCTCATCTTCCTCCTATACATCTCAGCGAATGAGATTGGTTCCTCCATCACAGCCTTTTCTCCTTCTCTAACCTTCAAAGGGTACACTGTTGCCTCTGGTGCTGGGTTTTGGAATGTGGCTATCGACAGACGGCTACAGTTTGAGTTCACTACTGCTTGGTGATCAGCATTCTTGAACCTCCCATTACTCAGATACTGCCACGCATATATATATATATATATATGTATGTTAATTACCAGCATAGATTAACCCAAACTATGGGCCCAAAGAGAACAATTATTCGAAATCAATATCAAAAGAATTAAAATCTTCACAATTTACTACACATATCTATTGTGATATACAATTAATGGGGAAAATTCTTAAGGGCAAATAAAGTAAGAAAAAACTCTTGTTTTATTTATCATTTAACACCTTAATCATTTCAATAATAAAAAAAAAATTGTAGTGAAAATGACAAATAGCAATAATATGCAAAATTGAAGTGTCAAGTTGTAAATAAAATAGAACAACTTTTCTTATTTTAAGAGTATTTAAGAATTTCTCTAAGTAAGTATTTCTATGTTATTTGATAATTAATAATTTAGGACAACAGAACAATTAGTACCATACCATACTACACTCCTCCCTGAAAAGCTTCGTATTATTCCACTCTAGGACATTATTGGTTGTTAGGTGTTGTCTTGTTTATAAGAAAGTATAAGAGTGTTATAGCAGCACAAGTTAGACCTCACTAATGTAATTAAAAGCCGAAAAATATTCTATTAAAATGTAAACACATAAAAAAGAGGTGCTGCATTTTTATGTTGCAACTTGCATTGCACATGTATGTATATATACTCACGTGACCATGATCTCCAAGATTGACGACAAAGGCTCCCTCAACAGGCTGAACGGTAATCCATGTGTTGCCATTGTCCCTGGTAGCTTGAAGCCCACCAACTTGGTCTTGAAGCAGAAGGGTGATGGTACCAGGGTCAGTGTGGCGCTTCAGTCCAAGTGTGAGGTCTGGTTGGGGGCATTTTGGGTAGAAATTGACCACAACCTTCTGGTCCATATCAACGCATGCCTTTGTTAGTGCTTCCTTCTCTAACCCCATTGCCTCTGACAACACCTCTAAGAGCTTACACGCCAATTCCATTAGCTTCTCGCTGTAAATCTCTGTCACCTTTCTCCACCCTTCAGGCTTGTCTGGCCACCTTGAATAATCCCTGTTTCTAATTGGATATGAAAAGTATGTAACAATCTCTCTCCAATCTTGCACCGCTTCTCCCTGCACACAAAGCATGTTGTCAAGAAATGGCTTAGTAATATAATAAAAAAAAAATCCACTTTTTAAAAAATGTTTTGGGTATAGGGTATATAATATAATTATACAATTTTGCCGGAATTTATTTTTTAGAATCACGTGACATGTATATTAACGAGTGAATGATTCATTATTTTAATTCATTGTTATTATTTTCTTTAAAAAATTTCTGATTATTGTTGGAAACTTTATATACCATCAAATGTGAATGATGTATGATTAACTACATATATAATAGTACACATAAACCACATTACTTGAAGGTGGCTGGAAACTATGAAGCCACCCTTCTTGCCACCGGACATGTCATAGCGAAGCTTCTCTTCTGGCGGCAAAGCGAAGAACTCTTTGGCGAGGCGTGTCATCTCTGATATGAGTTTGGTGTCCACACCATGATCGACGACTTGGAAAATACCCCACTCCTCACAAGCCTCCACAATCTTGTGGCAAAACTCTTGTCTGCGGCCATTGACGACATCATCGATTCCAGCCAGCGAAATGACTGGAATCTCGTTGCTGAATTGGTTGTAAGCAACTTTGGGACGCTCGTCCTCGTCACGGATGAAACGAGACTCGAGGGTCTTTTCCTCAGCATGAGAAGTGAGCGTTTTGGCTGGTGCCATTGTTGTGTCGGTTGTGGATAATTGGCTATTAATGTGTTTTCCTATATGTGAATATTTTCTTGTGTTGTGAGTGTGTGGAGGCTGTGAATGAATGAATGAATGAATGTAGAAATCGAAATTTGAGGAAGGGAAATTGATGGGTAAGAATTATGGAAGATGGTGTGATGTTTTTATAATGAGGCGAGGGAGTGGCAGCTCTAACTACTCCCTCCATCACCTCGTGAATGAATGGTATTAGAATGTCAAGAATCACGCTGCTACGTCGCTACCAACCATTCTCTGACTTCACGTTCAAAGAAAAAAAGGAAAGGGGAAAAAAAAAAAATTAAAAATTCTATGACTTCTCTAGGCACGTAGATGCTATTTATTGGTAGTCAATAGTAATAGTAGTATGCTACTATGCTCCCTCCGCCAGCTTTTATTTTATTTTTACAACAATATCTTAAAAATATTATTAAATTGGGTTAAATTTAAAAAAAAGATAGTTTATATTTGAATAAATTATCATTTTTTTCTCTAAATTAATTATAGTTATCAAATTTAATTGAGGAAATGAAAACTAAGTATAAATTAGAAAATATTAATTAATAATTTCTTAATATTCTAAAATGGCAAATATAATTTGGGATTTTTTAAAAATAATCATAAGTAAATGAAGGGAGTATTTATTTACTTTTAAGGCCTAACCACAGTAATCAAAAGCTGCTAATATATTCTCCTATGAAGGGCAACTAATACCTCAGTAACTATAGCATGAAACTATAACGTCATCTAGCTATCTAATTAATCCAGTAAATGTTCACGTTGGCCCTATCCGATGGACTCTCTGGTTGCTAAATCAACGATTGAAACTATACTACACTAAAGTTAAATATTATTTGTCCAAAACTTTAAAAAATTGTCCAAAATTTTAAATTTTTTAATCGAATTCTTCATAAAAATTATCTAGAAATAACTTTAGGTAATTTTTAATCTATTTAAATTACCAAAATCTTGCCATTAAAAAAAAAAAAGAAAACTATTATAAGGAACAAATTTTGAAGTCCACCTATATTTTTTTTTTCCTGAATCAACACTATTCAAAATTTGCTAATCTAATTTGAGTTAAGTTGATTTGTTATAGAACTAATATAATTTTCTTAGCACTAATTTTTTTCCTGTTTACATAGGATTTAATTTAAAGAGAATAAGAGTTAAATTATTTAGATAAACTAAATATCGGTTAAAGTCTAATTATATTTAATGAAGTAAAATATTCAATGGTGGAGCACATGTGCATTTTCTAGTAAAAAAGTTTCCCCGAATGCAAATCAACGACCGACTTTCTAGTTCTAGATAATTATTCGGTTTGTCTACGGTTCAGCTTGCATTTGTTGTGTACTAGTCCTCATGTGGATGTGGCAGAATCTTCCTACATTTCTTTTATTCTGTGTTATTACTAGTTTGGGATTGTGTCCCTTCTTGCCCAAACCCCAAAATAAATAAATAAATAAAATAAAGTCCAATTTTTCATTTGGTTTCTAGACGCTCTTGTGGTTTCACGGGTGCAATTATTTATGGGACATACAATATCCTATTAACATATTTCCTTATATTTTAATTAATTGCTTAAAATACAATAATAAATGATAAAAATATAATATAATACATTAGAAATTTTAAAAATTATTAATATTATCTTTTTAAATAACAAAAAAATATTACATTGATTTCTTAGTTAGAGGATTCAGAAGGTTGAAGTCTGAACTAACTGAGTTTCAAAGTCAAGTCTATAATAAATGCCATTCAATTTAAGGTTTAGTTTTGATCCCCTGATCAAAATAGTTCCTTTTATTTTTGTTTTATACTTTGATAAATTAAAATTAAAAATAAATAATTTTTTTAAAAATTAATTATTAAAGAACATTTAGCATTTCATTATACTATCTCACGTAGCTATCTCTTATTACTCCAGCATGCATGCGTTTTAAAACTCAAACTTTTGACTGGGTTCGATTAAATTTATGCTATAGTATTCATGCAAAATCATGAGTTTCAAAACCCATGATAGCACCGATTAATTAAATAAAGACACACAATATAAGTAATTTTTATATAGTTTTTATAAATTTAAATATAAATAAACATCTTTTGAAAATAAGAATTGCTATGATGGCTACGTAAAATTAAAGGTTCCAAAACCCATATCGACTTATATAGATAAATTAAATTAAGACATAGATTACATAATTTTTTTGAAATCTTTATAAATTCAATTATATTAAAATAAAGTTACCTTATTATTATTACAAATTAATTTTATTATTATTATTATTATTATTATTACATTAGAAAATTAAATTAAATGAATTATTTTATATAATTATTTATTTGAATCGCACTTAACATATTATTACACTATTTCTCGTGTTCTTTAATCAACAATCGCAATAACTGATCAAACTCTGTTTTTTCCTTTATTTTGGTAAGTTTTGCATTCAGTGAATTAGTTTGGCAATAGAGATTTTTACATAAGAGTCTTAAATGGCCCCTAATCATTCAGGGAAAAAAGGAAGGTAAAAAATAAAAAAAGAGATATTGTCAACGTCTTTTAGCAATTGAAAAAAATTCTAACAGGTATGAAACGTGTGAACCGGTCACCACAATCTTTTGTTGCTCTGAATTTCAATCCAATTATTTATACATTAAAATGTCCTCTACCGTGGTTAAATATAGAATAAATGGAATCGTTTAACTTGGTCACTACTGGTTTCCTCTATGATCATGTGTACTAGTATACAATAAAATACTCCCCTTTGATGACATTGACAATTCACCTTTTTCCCTTTGTTGTTTCTTCACCAAACAATTTCAGAACTATATAATTTCATTTTTAGGATTGAGGGAAAATCGAATGTCAATATTGCACAGCTTTGTTTGCTTTAAAACTGTTTTTACCCGGGAATAGTATTTGCTTGATGCCCAAAACAGCTTCACTAGCTGAATGCTCTTTATATTTGTATGGTGAAAAGTGAAAACCATTACATAAACTTTATTGGCATAGTAGAAAAGCATTGCCTTTAGGACTGCACTGTCAAAACAAGTCCAAAAGGATTCTGAACAGATTTAGTTGATTGTTAAAAGGTTTACTTCGGAATTCGTAGTCACCACAAAGTACTAAACATTGGCACATACAGCAAAATTTTTGTTAAAAGAGAATTGTTTACTTCTTCTTCTTCTTTTTCTGGACATCATTGGCATTTGGCAGATTGGTCTTTTTTTGTGTTGGGTCAATATCCATCATGCAATTGTTTCCAATGGGCTGAGTTGCTGATTCTCACAAGCAGTGATGGGCCCAGCAGCCCAAACAGAAAGACGCAGAATTCAAAAAAGAGAGAGAGAGAGAGAGAGAGAGCGCTAACGGCTAGTTGTTTTTCTAGTATGGAAAGGTGAAAAAACGCGCACGCGCCAACGGTCATATTCATGGCTATCTATCTGATCACCTTTATAAGTCTCTCAGTTTCGCCCTAATCGCGTATATTCTTCTCTCTGCCGTTGATTCTTACTCTCTCTCTCTCTCTCTCTGTGCGATAATCGCCTAGAGTATCCAACTTTTTTCTGGATTTGGGTGATCTTGAATCGGTTCCAATGGAGACCCCATCATCCACAAGAAGAGTCACAAGATCACAAACCTTGGCTGCTTCCAACGGTAACAACATCCCAGTTTCAAGTGAGTTCTACTTTCTCTCTTTTTCCTCCAAATAGCCAAACAAAAAAAAAAAAAAAATCCAAACTTGCTTCCACAAAACTCAACCCATTTCACTATTTCAAAATGGGTTAACATCAATTTTTTCTTTTTTCTTTCTTTTCATCAGGAAAGATCGAAGATTCTGAAAAGAACACGTCAAAATCAAGACAAAGAAGCGCGCAACAACAGCAAGATCGATCTGCGCTGATCGACATAACGAACGATTCTCCGATCGTGGGGGTTGCAAATGGGGGCAATCTGGAGACCCCATTGGCGAAGCAGAGGGGAAGCAGCAGGGTGAAGAAGACGCCGGGTTCTGGAGAGGCGTTGCTGAGGGGTCAAGTGAAGACACTGTTGCAGAAGGTGGAAGAAGAGGCTGTGCTTTCCAAGCTCTCACTTGAAAGCCGTCCCTTCCTTCAACTCATGAGCTCTCCCATGGGGCTTCTTGCCCCAACCCCTGCCAATACCCCACAAATCCCCAATCTTTCTGGTTCTTCTGCCAATAGCACCACTGGTTTGGAATCTGTGACTGTGACCCTTTCACCCATCGTCCAAGAACAGTTGATTTCTCAGGTTTGTCGGATCCTCTTGAATAAATTGTTCGATTAGATTGGTTAAATTTGATGATCTTGATAATAAATTGATTCGATTCTTCTTTTTCTTTTTCCTTTTGTTATGGCAGGTGGTGAATCATATTTTTGATGGGAAGAACGAAGAGAACTCTGAATCTGAAAAGAGTCTGATAACAAGGTCCCTCCTCCTGGATTTTTCAGAGAAGTCTGATGCATCAGAGGAATGCTGCTCTGAGCTGAGTTATCAGGAAGTGGTACAAGGAGGTGGAGGTGGAGGCAGCATGGAGAAGGCAACCACGGAAGATGATGATGCTTCTATTTGGTCAATACAGGTGAATGCAAGCACCCATGATGAAGATGATGAAGAAGAAGATGAGGAAGAAGATTACTATGAGGACGCTGAAGAAGGAGAAGAAGAAGGTGGATATGATGGAGGGTTGCTGCTGCTTGATGAACTGTGTGAAGGGATGAACAACATTAGCATGAACGAAAGGGGGGTGGTAGGTGCCAAGTTTGGTGGGAAGCACACAAGATTTGTGTACGACAGTGACGACGAGCTTATCAAAGAAGAGGAAGAAGACAACACTGCTTGTTCCCCAAATGTGCTGCGTTTGAAGGGATTGCCAACCCCGAAAGGAAAGCACCTGCGCTTTTCTGAGGAGGAGGAAGGACACTGAAGAAGATGTGTTTGGTGTGGTTGTCTCTGTTGACAGGACAACCTCTTATTTTGGCTCTGTTTCTGTTTTTCGGAGTTCACTGGATTCTCTTTAGAACCTTACTTGTCAATGGAAGCTAATGAGAGTGACCACAATTGGTGTGGTCAAATGCTCCAATAAAATTGTTTCGTTTATTTTGTACTAAATAATTTTTTGGGGAAATTATTTTGTGCCGAATTACAATTGAAAATTCCGTTTTGAAAAAAAAAATAATCTAGCTCAAAAATTTGAATGCAGCTGGCTCATTTCAGCCAAATAAAATCTAACTAAAATTTATTAAGAAACAAATAAGTAATAAATATTTGATATACACATTTTATGGATTTATTTTGTGGCGAATTAAGATTGAAAATTCTGTGTTAGAAAATATAAATCTAGCTCAAAAATTTAAATTCAGCTCATTTCAGCCACTAACTAATAAATTTAAGAAACAAATAAGTAATAAATATTTGACATACAAATTTTATATTTAATTGTGATCAAATAAAAATACACAATAATATATATAGTAAAGCCAAAGTTTTTAAAAATTGTTTAAATTATAGAAAAAAAAGAGTTTAATGTTGTTGATAAGTATGTAAATTATATATATTAAGTATTTTAAGTCCATGATATTATCTTATTTAATTATGTCATATTACTGTAATCCAAATCTCAAAGATAATCCAGTAACAATTTACATCACACAAATTATGGCAATCTATCATTTTTTATTTTTATAAAAATACCCACCCTCTCTCAAAAGCCCCCAAATCCCTTTTCTCATAGCAGACAACATCATCCCTCTCTCTGCAAGATCTCCGCCACACGCTGAACCAGTGCCGCCCACCGCCGTCCCACTGCACACTAGAGTCCTCTTGTGTGTATTTGTTCCTTCCCCTTTGATTTGTTTGCCCCTTTCGATGTGGTTGTTTCAGTGGCTCACTTTTTCTTTCTTTTTTTTTTTTTTTTCTCCCCTTGTTCTCACCGTCCACTTCCCTTTTCCCTTTTGAAACAATAGAAAAAAAAAACCTTTTTGCCCCCTTAAGTTAACCAATTTTATAAAAGGGTTTATATGATAGTTTCTGCTCTGTCTTATTTGGAGTCCTAAAATTTTAACGAATTTAGAAATGGCATAGTACAATTTATTCTTCAGGTTTTAGAACGTCAAAGCTACAAGGTGCTAAAATGGTTTTTTAGTACGGTTGCTTTTAGTAGAAAAACCTTTTCAAAATTGTCCTTTTTTTTCCCAGTTTGTGTGAACCGATATTTTTTTGTCTCTTATTATTTTTATTATTAATATTATTTATTTGAAGGATAATTTAGTAAAAAAAATATATTTCCTCGTAATTTTTTCAATATATTAATTGTAACATTATCAATAATTTAAAAAGTGACAATCTATCTAAATAATAATCCAAATTATCAATAATTTTATTAAGTAATGTATTAAAACTACCTAAAATAAATCCTTAATAAAAACTATTTCAATATTTTACACTTACCATAATTCATTAAAAATTGTGGATTTTATAAAATAAAGTGAGAATATAAAAAATAAAGTCAAGAGAATGGCAAGACATAAAAAGTTGAAAGACATCGTTTGATTAGACGTTATTTTATAGATAAGTTTTTTAAAATCTTAAATCCTAAATTCTAAATTTTATCCCTGAACCCTATAGATAATACTAAAAGAAAATGTGTAAAAGAGAATGGCAAGACATAGAAAGTTTAAAGGGGAATAAGAAAATATTACAGAGCAATACTAATCTGATTAATAATTTATAAGACATAATGCTCGATTAGATGCCGATAAAAAGGATTTTTTCCCCACAAAGAAAAGAAAAAAAACCATCCACGAGCCTATAATATTGAAAAGTTTAAAAAGTAGCAACAACTTTTTAACATTATACCACTCATGGTTTGAAAATTTATTTTCACTATGTTAGTATCAACGCTGTATGCAATCATACAACGTATGCAAATAATTATGTAATTATTAAAGTTAGGTTATAAATTAGCTACAAAAATAATGACGCCTTCAACTGATGGTTTGTTCCACCTGCGTATATACACAAAACATAATACAATAAGAGATCGAGTTCGTTTCCATTAAATAAATGGCCTTCATTGACTAAAAATAGCCGCCGGGTCAATGTCAAGTAACTACTTATACACGGCGATCAATCTAGCCTATTCGACAAGATAAGAGACCTGAGTTATTTACACCTAGGTTTCCAACGATAAGTTGCATTGCTCGATTTAGCTAAGATATCAACACGTATTTACAATAGAGACTTTCCGACACAAGAGTGTTATCAGACCTTAGAACCAGGGATGCCACGTTGGATCCATCATGCACAAGTTCCTCGGGTTTAAGGCGGCTTCAACCAACTCAGTAACACCCCTCTGCACGGGTTGGGGAGGCTCCATGACATTCTCCTCCTATATATACACAAATGTTAATACTAGAGATTTAAATAGCAGAATAAAATACACTAAATGGGGAGAAATTTGGGATGCAGCCGAAGAGATTAAAAGAAAAGAAAAGAAAAGAAAAGAAAAACATTCTCAAAAAGCATCTAATCTACATTTTTAATTTTGCTAGAACTTCCATGTGTACATATGAACTGGCAAACTGGTCTATCAATAAGGGGAAAGGGAAAATTGGAAAAAAGGAAATTTGTATCAATAGAGTTGAAAAGTGGCAGGGCAAGAACAAGAGGCAGAAACTTGGAGATCATAAATTTAATCCCCTTTAGCGACCGGCGTCATTAAGAAAAATGTAAGAGCAAAAGCCTCACACACTGAGCACAATTTGTTTAGTTGCTCACCTCTTCAGAAAAGTTCTGTGGGGCTATTCCCTTAATCCTTGCTATAACATGCCCCACATTTGTGATAACCTTCTGTTTGAAGTCAATGGGGCTCATAGTACCCCCAGCCATAGGGGCCATGGGCATCCCAAGAGGTCTTCTCCAAGACCAGGACAGTAGCTCATCACGGAAAAACATTGCTAGATGATGCCATAGATGCTGACTTTGCTGGAATACAGCAATCAAAGAACGAATCAATTGGCAGTCTTGAATTGCAAAAATTACAATTAAAACAATAAAATATTGATAAGCTTTTGGGTGGGCGGGTGTGTGTATATATTTCTACTCAATTCTTACTTTAGGTGATGCCACGGCCTGTGCAGCTGCACACATTGAAGATACAAGAAGGCCTTCCACTCCATGGGAGAAGAACGCTTGCATATTCCTTGTTAGCCTGAATGGGACTGGCTCATTAAACTCAATCAATCCGTTAACATCATATGCAGGGTGAAAATCAGTTTGAAATATTTTTCCGGTATTCTTTGCAAACAAAATCTTGTTTGGGGACCTTCCACCAATTTGTAACATAAAGGACATGAAACTTGAAAGGGCCAACTGGATGGCAAATTGCTTCTTGAAAGCCCACATATGGTTGCCGCTTGGTAACGTTTTGTACATATACTGCGAAAAGATGTTGTCTGTAACAAGATTTTTTGTTATTTCATTATAGGCTTGCAGACGGAGATCAACAACAGCTTCTGGTGACATTTGCCCAGATATAGCCTGGTTCAACTGCTCCTTGAAGTAGGTTATTGGATGATCTGCCTCACGGTCATTCCTAGCACAATGATTCTCATAGACCTCAAGGAAAGTACTATACATCAGATCATCTTCTACCATGCGAACCTGTCCATGCATCATTTCAAGCAGGGATTAACGGTAGGTAAAGGGCTGCATTTGCAGTCTTGGTAGCCCAATTCCAGTCAAGACTTTGGGTCCATCTCACAAAACAGACCAATGAAAAAGATAAACAATGATGCATATAAGGAAAATCAATCTAACCTGAGACCAAACAGGAATAATTATTGGTGTGTTAATGCCTATGTGACGGCGTCTTGATTCCTTGTGCTTCTCAAACATTTGGTTCATCACACGGAAAAGCTGCAATATGCGTTCATCACTTCTAGCATTGGGAGTCAAAGACGTCTGGACAATAAAATGGCGTTGGGA
Source organism: Pterocarpus macrocarpus (assembly GCA_031439585.1). Classification (NCBI taxonomy): domain Eukaryota; kingdom Viridiplantae; phylum Streptophyta; class Magnoliopsida; order Fabales; family Fabaceae; genus Pterocarpus; species Pterocarpus macrocarpus. Next base: position 72,585,885 of record CM062520.1, on the reverse strand, counting down.
ACCATCAGAGCCAATTAGAGTCAAACGCCGGAAACTGCTCCCATGCCTTCGCACAATTGGAATATCTGCAGCAACCCTATCCAACTTCACAGTATGATCCGGTGCAATTTCCTGGACAATAATAAAATAAATGAGAATCAGCAATAGGACGCACCAAAGACACCCCTCAGGGCTCAGGCTAACTTGAGCCTATTCATAAATTTATATAAAATAAAATTAAAGTTTTGGCATTGTCGAAGAAAATAAATTCAAAAGTGTCACCTGATCAGTGAAATATTGCCCTGGAACTTCAACATCAATAACATGGAAGTCCCGCAACACCCTGCTTTCTTCTTCCAACTTCAACACTGCTGGAAACCTGTCCTCAACGTTACTTTGTAGAACGTTTTTCCAGTGTTTCAAACGCTCGGTCAGTTGCGAGAGGGTAGATGGGAAAGTGGCGGTGCTTTCTGGATCAAGATCGCGTTCAAAGTCCTGTTTGTACTCCCTCACAAAATCAACATGCTTATTTACAGCATCTTGAGAAAAGCAAGCCCTACAAACACCTGAGAGCTCCTTCTTGAGAGATTGAGGAACTTCAGCAGTTGTAGCAGTTGGATACTTGTAGCAGCGGTGGAGCAAAGCATTAACCACTGCCAAAAGTCTCTCCTCAGGTAGGGTGACAAACCTTGAGCCAATTTCTGTTAGCAGAACCTGTAAAATGAAATAGTTGCTCATAATCATCCAAGTGACTTTAAGTTTGGGCAACACATGGTCAGAATCTGATTCTCAGATACACTGATGTAAGTCAGACACACAGACATATACATTCACTTTAACATATGGTGTTAGTCACTTAGTCCAAACCATAGAATTAGAAACATTACTTCTTGCAAACAACATAAAAGATGAGCTGCAAGAAGTACCAAAACTTGTATGTTTAACATTCTTTGTCAGGTACCATCATCCATATGGTTGTCCTTCATGTCTTCTCGACTACTTTGATTTGTAGGCCCATCCAATAAATTAAACATATAATATAGTTTATCCTAGGTTTACTAAATATTTAACATTCTTTTTCAGGTGCCTGGTTCCATATGGTTGTCCTTCATGTCCACTCCACCACTTTGACTCATAGGTCCACTTCAATAAGTTAAATATACAACCATCACAGTTTATTCTAAGTACAATCTATTTATAATATATTAATTCTAAGCACCATATTATGCCACACTATGAAGTTGACACTTTAACTATCTCTTATATTGCCACATCAGCAGGTTAGTCCATGTGTCACTTCTAATGATAACTTTCATTTTGCTCATTCAAATAAGTTTATATATTCTACTATTGTTTTAATTTTCTGCCACCAAAAGTTACATGAAAAATTAAGATATATTCATGGCTATACAACTAAATAGACATTAATCATTGTCTTTTTAAGCACAAGTTAACAACTTTCTAATTCATATATTTGTATTCTTCCACTTTGTTCTCCTATTAGCCGTGTCATAATAAATAATAGTTGTTTGCATCTCTCTAATTCCTATGATGGTAGAGACATCAAATAAACATAATCTATAAGTAACTTAACTAAAAAAGGGAAATAAGAGTAAAGAAGAAAATATAAAGAAATATAAACACAAAAATAACATCAAAATGATGAAAATATGTTGAATGTCAAAAATCCATATGACTTTAATATATTCCAAATGGTCACTAAAGATACATTTCTTTATTTTTACTTATATTACCAGATTATAAATTAGTTATAAATATACAATATTTTCTTTTTATCATATAATTGTTTCACTTTAAATTATTTTGACAGCATCTACTAAACAATTTACATATTGATTTCATTACAATCACTTTGTCTATCTACGAAAACACAACTTGTAAGTAATTTAACTGAAAAAAGAAAAACAAGAGTAAAGAACATAATGTAAAAGAACATCAAAAGGTGAACTCCAATAAATATAAAAATTCATATGACTTTATGTATTTCAAATAGTCAGTAAAAGAACATTTCTTTATTTTAATTATATTATCAAACTATAAATTAATCATAAATAAATTATATTTTCTTTTTATTATATTTTATTTCACTTTAAATTATTTTGACAATATTTACTGAACAATTCATATATTAGTCCATTACATTCGACTTATGTACCCGTGCAATGCACGGATCTAAATCTAGTTTAGTTTAATTCTGAGGTTCAAGAGTAGCCCCTTTTTATGCAAGCAGTCTCGAAAGGGGGTTGGGAGGGTGAGATTGCATATATTAACTGTTAAGTAAACCAAAGCAACTTTAAAAGTACTGAATGAAGATCACCTCGAGTTCACTAGCCAAATTAGCATGCTTGCTCCTAAGAGCCTCCATTATATCTTTTGCAGCATCAAAAGCACTGGCAGCAGACGCCACAAAACCTAAAGCACCAGCACGCCTTAAAGTATTCTGACCACCTTCATTGAGGTTTGCGGAACCTTGCTGCAAAGGTTGGTCATTTCCATTATGTATGCTGCTTTCTGCACTTGTAGACCTTTCAGCTTCTTGCCCATGCGAGTTTCCACCATCATGAGATCCAATTCCACCAGCAGACTGAGAGCCTTGGTGAACTTGAACATCAGATGACAAGCCGCTACCACCTGGACCTTGTACTCTTGCATTTCCGTCAGCCAACCCACCAAGAGAGCCCCCACTAGAACCAGAGACACCTTGTTGTGCTCTTTGCTGAGCCATTGCTAATCTACCAAATTCAGATTTATTGGCAACATCTCGCCGTTCCAATAAGTATGTGCGCAGCCAGTAATATAGAGCCTGAAATTGAGAAGAAACTAAAGATTATTTAAGATCTACAAAATTTGCAACGAACAAATGCAAATAACAATTACCTGAGGATACAACGTTGCAATCTTCAGAAGAACAAGTTTACAATGTGGAGCTTCAGTCCTCTGAAGGGACAGCAAGAGCTGTGGAATCCAAGAGAGCCAAACCCAATGTGGTACTTGGTCAAAGTACTTATCAAATGACCTCCCGACAGGCTCATTAGGAGTATCAAAGCTAAGAAGATAAAGCACACGAGCTAGATGGCTTCTTGAATTGGACACACCAAATTTTATACCTTGTAAGAAGCAGCTAACAGCATATTCCAACCAAATCTCCTCATGAGTTTCTCCGTAAGCCTATTTAAAGAAGATGATGGATAAGTATAAAGCTTAAGTTAATAATCATTGAAAGTAACAAGAATGAAAACAGACAGCGATTACCATATCACAATAGTTTCCCCAGCTTATCCATCCCTTAGGCAAGTTCTTAAAAAGACTAATGGCATTCGAATAAGCAAGATTAGCACCTTCAGAGTCACTCAATTTTAACGAGAAATCCCCTTTCAAACGGAAAATTTCAGCCTTGTGCTTTGCAGGAAAATACTCTAGATTAGTGCTGTTGATCAGATTAAGACCACTTGTAAGTTCCCCCTTTGTTTCTAAATATGCCTTTGCCTGCTCTGTTATCTTAACAAAGGCTTCCTGCAAATACATCAGAAAGAGTAGTTTAGATAAAATCTACACCAGTTCCCAAACATCAGAATTCAGATTTCACTGTTGCTAAAGAAGGACGTGTAATCAGGAAACAAAACAGGCAGGCTAATGCTATATATATGCATATATGCAAACATTGTAAATGATCATTAGCCTATGTATGTCTATATGTACATATATCCACCCAGACTAATCAAACAGAAAAACTTGGCATATGGCAATAAGGTCAAAAATTTATTACAAGATTCTATACATGATTAATGTGAAGTCATGCTAAAGACTAGGCTGACATATCATAGCAGACTGATTGAAGAATGAACTAGGAGCAGCCCTACGAAATTCTCAGAAGTTGCAGAATATAATATAAAAACCAAAATGCCATGAATAGATACTCATACCTTGGCAAAAGGTAAACAATTCTCTTCAAACCTTTAAGTACAAAAAAACTAGTTACCATACCTGCACTTCCATCGTTGAATGGCCATATAATTTTTCAAGTATGTTGACACAAACATCGAACAGGCCTTGCTTGCGAGCAATGTGAGCAAGCCTATTGACAGTCCATGCTTTATCACGGTAGCCAAGATGATGAAGAGTCGAATTTGTCGAGCCAAAATCTTTGAAAGCGTCTATGACAGAATTATACATTTCATTCCTCCACTGCAGCAAATCATACCAAACAGACATGTTATCCCATTTATTTGGAGTTCTTAGTCTCCATGTCTCAAGGATGTCCTTCAGATCAGCATAAAGGTTTCCTTGCACACCCACCACAGAATTTCCAGTGTGTTTATTTCCATTGGAAATGTCCATTAGAATCCTAGCTGACTCTTGAACTTCAACTATTTGTTGGAACTGCTGCAGAAGGGGAATTCGGGAATGAACAGACATTTCAGGCAGCTGCCACCATTGTTCCAGAGCAAGATCAACACCCTTACCCACCATGTTCTCAGCATCCCCAACACCATTTGTGTTTTTGTCATGAAGGGCAAAATATGCCTGAATCAAACGAAGTTTAGGCGTTTCTTCCACTTGAGCTTTTGGAATGACATGCTCTTTCATATATGTCCAATCAGGCAATTTCCAAAGACTGTCAAGCAGAATTTCATAATTCTCAACACTCTTACCAAAGTCTGCCAGTGCATCCCATTGACTAAGTTGACTAGCACAGTATAACCATTGCTCTTCCCAGAGACACATCTCAGCCTTTGGTACAGTGTTGTTATATGTTCCTTGAGTTGCCTTCACCATAGCTTGGTAAAAGAGACTTTGAGCATGCTGCCAGTAACCATGCTGAACAAGAGAAAGACCGGCCCTGGTTTCTGCAGTGACTGATCTCTTCTTCCAAAGCCCACATCGCATATCCTCTTCATTGAGTAAACGATAGAGCTCAGCCAGTGACTCAGAGCATTTGGAGTCATTTGGGAACAACATAACATGACTTTCCAGCAAGGCCAGTGCAATGTGCCATGCATTATACGTTTTTCCGATATATTTAATGAGCTCGCTTGGCATTCTGGGTTGAGGATGGCTCAACTGAAGCCCTTCTAATAGAGCTTGCACTACATTTGGCCTGCTGGCTTGCTGCCTCTTATGGTAATCTTTAGACAAAAGAGTAATCATCGGTTTAGCAAGTGTTACTTGTTCTTCTTTATGTAATGTAACCCAGACAATTGGAAATACCAAAACCCACAAATGGTATGCAACATTAGCATCTGTATGGGCTAACTCTCTCAGTGGAATTAATAGATCAGCCACCTGGAAAAATTGTTATCACTGCATATGAGTGGGAAATTCACAAATATTTGCCACTATCTGTGCACAACAGTTAACTACCAACAAGCGGCACAGCGAAACAGTGAGGGGACTGTAGCACTTTTGAACAATTTATCAAACTCAAGTAAAATGCTAAAAAAAAAAAAATCAACTAATAATTATTAATATACTACATGGTCCATCCACATAATACAAGTGTGCTGCTGCCACGTTGATCCCTGACCCATGATGTAATACAATAAACACACTATATAACCAAAAATATAAGAGATATGATGTTGAATATGATACACTATAATAGTACTTATATATAAAACATTAAACACCAGTTGGTTTACCTGGAGTTTGCTCATGCCATTAAGAAACTGCGCATGCTTATGAACAAGGGCCTCAAATGTTAGTGGAGCATCCTCAGTTCCTTCAGATACATCATTTACCTTGTGCTGCATCCCAGATGATTCCAGAAGAGAGCTTGAAACCAGAAGTGGTTGAACCCTAGCAGAATTCGGAGCTAGTGTAATAGGTTTATCCTCAACTAATATTGCCAAGAGAAGATCAAGGCCTTGTTTGAGCCAGAAGACATCGCTCAGAGCTCCCCAGTCTTGAATTTGGATAATGAATTGAAGCCTAGTGAAAAGAGTTTTCCCAAGAGACTCATGATAGAGAGAGAAAAATTTCATCCTAATTTCAGGATCTCTAGCTCGTAAACCAAGCATAAACTGCCTTTCCACCTTCTGGAGAACCTCTTGACGCAAAGGTAGAGGGTATCTGAAAGTCAATTAAAAAAAAGAGATTAAGACAGAATAGAATTCAAGCATAGCACAGACTAACTTAAGATGCATTACTTACTTATTTGAATCTGCACAAATCCCATAAAGAAGTTCAAGGTATTTCCGGTCCCACTCTTCCAGAGCAACTGGAGAGAAGTTTTGTTTATCAACTTGTGAAAGCTTCTGAAGAAAAGCAACTACCTCCTTGGGATTGAGAAAGGCACTCGGTGTAACTGAAGTTCCTTGTTTACAGAAGTCCTCTTCAATCCACCCTTTAATTACATCAAGTATGCAAAGGAGTACACTAGCATCAATACCCTTCTCTGACAGCAAAGCATTCAAGATTTGAGATACAGATCGCTTGCAGTCAGGAACAACCATCACTCTTTCAGTGATTAGTTTTAAGATTGACTTTAGATTTGAAATAACAGCTCCAACATCAGCACCTTGACGAGAGGATGTGACAGCTAAATCTGGATCTGTTCTCTGGCCCTAATGATGTAGGATAAAATTCTTGTTTAAAAGAGACCTTAAAATTTTATTTCAAAGCAGTATATAAAAGAGAAAAATAGGAACTGGTAGGAACAAAACAAATACTTCACCGCTTTATTTATTTTGTTTCTAATTTAATTTTCACATTGATTGAAATTGCATTTTATGCGGTGGTTAAAAACAGTCATAAACCAAAAGAATATACTAACACAATAGGGGGCAAAGACCAACATACTTGTCTAAAATGAGAACCTGCTGTAGACCCCATATCACGCTGCAGCCGCTGAAGAATGCGAACTAAAATTGAAGGATCAATGAAGTTTCTTTGTACCTCTGTCAAGGTTTTTACGACCAGCAACAGGAAACTGATTGAACTAGCATTATTATCATCACTAGATGTTTGAGGAGCTGTAACAGTGGTAACATGCTTCTGTATCAAATCATCAAGCTTCTGGTACAGCAACTTAACATCAGCAGGTGTTGTAGCAGCTTCTTGAGGAAAAGCAACAAAGATCATCTTCAACAGAGAGCAAAAAGACTTTCCAGCATCTAAAAGTTTATGCTTGAAACATGGTTCAAGAATCTGGAGGAAATACAATTTCATCACTATAAATAATGAATTATTTGGCAAATCAACAAACAAACAAGATGAAGCTAGGCCTACTTGAGAAATCTGGTTAATGTTGTTTCTTATAAACAAGTGAGGCTGTTTCTCTAAAACTTTGTTCATGACATCCAAACCCTGTGCCAGTGCAGTGGAAGGGTCCTTTGCCTGAGATGGCTGAATACTGCTCAGCAGCTTTTCCAAATAATTGAATTTTACATTTGCATTCGGCCACACTTCTAGTGCTTGTGAAAGCAGCTCCAAAGCTTGTTTGTACATGGCACTTGCTTCTTTGTCCTTAGGCTCTATGACCAAAGCAACCTAATTTCAGAAGACAAATTTATCATCCATATCATAACCTCAAAAGCAGAATGTTTGAGAAGTGGCAGTTGAATATCCATTGAAAATTGTTTAATTGTTCAATATTCACTTTTGGCTCAACATAGAAATACCATATCAGTCACTTTCATGCATACCAATACTTCTCTTTTGTCTCAAAGGGTAGGTGATGATTGGCATAGAAAATAACAGGTTATCCTTTGAACCATTAATGCACTATGATAGCAAGAAGAGCTACATAAACCATGTAATCAGATAAGAATTATAAAAAAGACACTATGCAATATAAGTATTGGATATAGCCTTAGCCTTTTCCCTTCTTTTTTTTTTTTTTTTTGGGGGGGGGGGGGGAGGGGAGGGGAGATTCTTACTATGAATTATTAACCTGGCAGAATCAACACTAAGCAAAGGGTTAAAAAGTAGGTTTGAAGTAAGCCTCACTCTGATAAGAAAGTTGATAATCATTTCCTCCATAGCAGCATTTGGTTTAAATTCTTCATCAGGTTGACTGGCAGATCCTGGAGTTTCAATGTTAGGGATTGAAGACGGACCACCTGGTGACATGACACATAGGGATTGCAAACCAGGTTCTGCTTTTACTCGCTTAGTTGTATCTTCAGGAAATGTGGAACCATCCACAGATCGCTTAGAATCAGCTGAACTAGGATTAAAGACATCATTGATTTGGTTGGGAGCATCAATTTCATTAACAACTTTCATCTCATTTTGTCGTTGCCTTTCCCAGTTAACAACCAACCCAGCAAGCTCAATGGCAAGACGTCTGTTTTCTGCAGTGGTATTATATGGCAATCCAAGGCGACTCAGAGAATTCACCATCTGAGGAACAAACTGTGCTCTGCAGCTGTAGAAGAGATCTGAATGGCGGACAATAAGTTGGAATATGTGAATAAGATTTGGAATTGAATGACCTTCTTCAACAAGGATCTTCTTAGTGTATCGTATCCATATGGGCATCCGAGAATCACCAAGGGGCAAACGTCGAGGCAGTGCTGGCATCAGTATGTCAAGAGCCTGCTTTACCAACATTTTATTTTCTGGTTGGCAAGTCCTAAGAAGAGCTACAAAAACCTGTAGTTACAAATCATTGTTAGTGCTGGTGCATCATCTAGATACAACTATATACACAAATTGTGCCTGTGAGATTGAGTTACATAAACATAATAAAGCCAGGCTTTCAAAGCTCATCCAGATTTCAGATGAAGCAAAAAAAACTACTCTTTTAAGCTAGGCTTCATGAGAAGCTTGTTTGGTATACAGGCATCTAGTTTCAACTTGAAAGCTCATGATTCATGAAACTCCTCTAGTCCTCTTATGAGTTGGGCTCAGTGAGTTCTTTTTGGTTTTATGCAATTCAGAAAACTAACCTCAGCCAATAGTACTCTTAAAATATGAAAATAAAGACTAGGGAAAGAAACCCAGGGATGTTAACACGCTATAAAATGCTTGCCCATGCAAGGGTATAAACATGAAAGATATAGGTCAAAGTTTTAAATTAAGAAAAAGTACAACATTGCCTACTAAAAATAAATAAAGACAGAAATAGGTGCAAATTGATTAGCCAAAGGGGATTCATAAGCAAGCATCCAAACACTGTCTCCCTACTCTTCCTACATTGATGTTTTCCAAACAATCGTGCAAGCTCTGGCTTCTAACAGCTTCTTAGGAGGATTTTTCATCTTCATCCTCCCCTCACGGTTACAATTTCGCAGTAGTCATTGAAATTTAAATTATAAGAAATTAACCGAAGTGATTTAAAGGAACTGTCTTTCCATAAGAAAAATATTCCACTCAATCATCTAGATAATAGCTACCGCTGGTTATCCTCATGTTTACAGGAAGCTATTGAGTAAAGAAAAGGTTGATGTTTCCTTACCTGAAGTATTATTTTTTCTGGGGCTTGATATGCCTCCAAGAAATGGCAAACATTCACAAATGCCCATTGTTTGCTTGCAGTATCTTCACGCTTAAGATGATTCCACCCAAACTTTATCAGTTCCTTCCTATGATGGACAAGATCATTCTGAAGATATTTAAGAAGCAAAGTGGCAAGCTGTAGCAGTTCTATTCTTAAAGGCTCATCATAGTCAGCAGAAACCTACACCAGAGGGACATCATGCAATGAGAGACATACATGGAAACATGAAGACATGAAAGAAGGCCAAATAAGAAATTACACATACTATATATTATACCTCTTCTGGAGGATCAAGAAGTTTATCAACAATTGTTTTTATAATAGCAGGATCAACAACCTCCCAACTTTGGCCATTTTGAAAAGCATGGGCAAGCATTGGAAGAATGAGCATTTGCATTACAATCACCAAATGATCAAGACTAAGTTGTTTTGATTGGAAAAGGTTCAGAAAATGCAACAAGAGGGCCTTTTTCATGCTCGGTGTATAACCTTCTGCAACCTAAAAGGTACCAAGATAGTTAGTATGAGTCATATATAAGAATAAATTGAGATCTTCACAAAAAATTCAGATACAATAATGAAATACCTCAATGATGTAAAACTCCTTCAGGAATGTATAGTCAATACGACTATGAAATAAGAATATGGTAAGTATATCAAAGAGAACATTCACTTCGTTTTTGTCATGTCTCAAATAATTCAGGAAACATTTGACAAGCCATTTACTTTCTTTAACCTGCAATTCCATAATGACCACGAAAACAAGTTAACTAGTCATCAAGTCTATCCACTTAAAAGACAAGACAAATTGATAAAGTAAAATTTAGAAATATACTAAAACGTGATGGGATAAGACAGCCAAGACAAACCAAAAGAAAATTAAAGTAAGATCAGCAGGAACATGGAGTTAAAGTTTTCAACAAAACCATGAATACAACAATATAAGACTCAAAAAAGAAAACATACCAATGACTGTAGATAATGATTGAAGCAACGAGTGTACATGGAAAACTTTATGTAGACACACATTCATTATCTAATGACACAAACACATTAATTATCAAATGATACATAGTAACTTTGATGAAGTTGCCATTGCAGTGGTAGAATCATCTAATACAGCATAAATATGATATTAAATATAATTCAGATTGTTTATTAGGAAGAATGAGCTTACGGTCTAATTTTAAGAAAAAGTTAAGAAACATTATATAATGGCATCATATGATGAATGCACGATATAAGTAGAGATTTAAAAACTATTTTAAACAAAAAAAGTTAGACTACAATATGACATATAAATTGAAACAATACTGCTGTTCAAGAAAATTTGAAGATTCATCTTGGGCAAATGTGAATGTATTCATGCAAAATCAAAGGCGGCAACAAAAAACATATCCAAAAATTTTCCGTGCAAAGTCCAAAGTGAAGATAGCTTGTAAAGAAACCAGCAAAATAAGTACAAACAACTTGATCAAGGTTGCAAATGCTAAATCTAGAAAATAATTCCACTACAATTCAATGAAGTCCCTAGTTCCCCGTATATGCTTTGTCCACAGAACAATGATAAGGGCCAATAGATGCCATAAAGAGGTTGACTTGGAAAAGCAAATTTACACAAGTAGCATACATAAGATGAGTTGTTAAAGCTAAACGTGAGTCATTATTTCCTCTTCCAAAATTTGGGATTAAACTTACAAAATGTGATATTTCTCAACTCATCATAAGAATGGATTGATGTCAACAAGGGAGGAAATTGCAAAAAGAATCATAAAGGCTGGGGCATCAAATACAAGTTGAAGAATTCGACAAGCATTTATGGCTGTTTGTCAAATCAAATAGCACTGGCATGACCAGCATCTCCAACAGTGACAATTTCAGCAAACAGCAGGACTCTGACAGTCGAGTGTCCGGAGCCCATGCCTCACATTATCATACACTCTTTTGTAATTTTGTTAAGATGCAAAATGATGGAATCATAAGCAAAACCACAATTAAACTTGCTAAACATTTTAATGATGCGATAAAATCGAAATTGTCAATGCAGTCACGAAAAAAAGGGTGAAAACATGAAATCGCTATAAAGTATTTCCTTCTATCAACAATCATGATATAGAAGTACATAAATTGAGATTGCCTATACTTACTTGCACTAGGTTCAGCTCCTGTTCATTTTGCAGTCGGGATATCCTTGCAGGTGACTTCCAAACAAGTACTAATGTATCAAACACAATGCGATTACTTTGTAACCAACCAGGGATTAATTTGACCAGGGTCTTTATAAGTGCTAGTCCCTGGAAGTAAGCATCAGAAGTTGCACTCGGAGTAGGAGCAGGTGGATTAGAAGCATCAGTTGAAGGAGCAACAAGGCTCTCTTCACCTAATAAACCAGTATGAGTACTTGTGGTTGCAGGAGCCATTGCCACATCAGACTTGGGCAGATATTCAGAGAATGCACTTGTAAGTATCTTTTGTGGTGATTTTGCAAGTTCATCTCTCAATGGCTGACCAGCTTCTGATCGAAGTATATACATAAAACTGAATTTACAGTAAACAGCATGAAACAAAGAAACAAAGTCAGCATCCAATCTTATAGGTATATAATTGAAATTCAGGACTTCAAAACTTACCGCCTGAAATATTTTGGTTCACTTAATCTAGCAAGAAAATAATCAACTGCAAGGGGTGCATATCGATTTAAAAACTTTGTAAGCGGAAGGCGATATGGACTATTGATTTCACTGTACACTTGTCCTGGGGGAAGAGCTCCTTCCAACTCAATAGTCAAGGTTACAAGTTCATCAAGAAACTTTGAAGCAGCAGCAGGAAGCAAGTGAAAAAGCTCAATTATAGCTGCACAGATAGAAAATGATGTCATCAGTGCACATATGAGCTACGGAATTGCATTAGAAACAGCTATATTAAATAGGTTAAACCATAGATGTAAAACCTGCAGCAATCTTTGGTTCTTCACCAGCCTTCCACGACTTCTGACTTTGTGCCAGCTTTTCAGGCTCCAGCCACCTCTTTAGATGCTCCAAAAGTTTGCCACCCAAGGTAACATTAAACCAATTGGACAACAGCTCAAGCAGGCGAGCTAGGCCTTGCAGAAGTGGCATGCTGAGATTTTTTGTGTGCGCTAAATTGACCAATATAGGCCTAAGGCTACTTTGCAAAAGTTCTTTGGGCATCCTTTGATTAATAACCTAAGTGACATGGTGATAAAGCAATAAATGAAGTTGAAAAAATAATCCCAGGTCTACCGAAAGAATGAATGTACAAAATAAAACACATATCATTTGGTTTTTCTACGCTACCACCAAAACGGTACTATATATTGCTAAATAAGCAAGAAGGTATTGTGATGGAATGGACCACATAATCAGGGACAATTGATCACAGACATAATAGGAGTAAAGCCTTAAAATACAAAAGTATCAGATATGAGCAGCCACATTTTTGGACATACAGCATTGGTGAGATATCGATGAATGCATTGTGGTCAAGCCAGTGATGAAGAAGAAACAATACACCATAAAAGCATCATACCTGTCGGAGGCCCTCCTTTGCAACAGCAACAATTTCTGGTGTCCGACAAGTTAAAGACTTAAAAAACATTGAAATAATCTTTGCACGCAATTCAGAATGATTTGGAGTCTTAAAATCAGCCCATGCCATTGTTGTACAGAGCAGCTCAATGCAAGCTGTCCGAAGTTTAGTCAATGATGTCACCACTTTGGGGTTGATAAACTTAGCAACCCATGCATTTTCGTCAGACTCAGCTATTTGCAATGCATCTTGCAGGAAGTTAACTAACTCTGGAGTCAACTTGAGAAGAGGTGGCCTCAAAGCTAGACAAAAATTCAATGCTGTAACTGTTCCAACCTACACAAAAGATATAATTAAGTCAACTAATAAATGGATAAAAGCTCAAAGATAGAGCAAATAAATAGCCATCTGGAAATACAGAATTAAGGGAACCTGTTGATCAATAGTCTTTAACTTGAGTGGGCGCATTATAAGAGGCTGGAGTAAAGGATGATACAATGGCTCAAGTAATTCAGACACCTCACTACCAGTCCTGCTAGCTAGAAGTGCCAAGCATGATTGTACATTCTTTGTCACAATGATAGATGCATTCTGGTTGAACAACTCTTGAGCAAGAAAATCAACTACTCCTTGAAAACTTTGCCTACGTGCCTCACTATTTGCTTCATCAGCATTATTTACCACTCGAAGAACTTGTGTGAGCACTTGACTTGTCTCTTCCTGCTCCTTGCTAGCATATACAGGAAGCTTTTTAAGGACATATATTAGACCACGCACAATTCTTACCTGAAAGAGGCAGAGAGTCTCAACAGTGACCTTCCCTACCAAAGCACCGAGTCCCATGACACCACCCATTTGTGCTTGCCATGTAAGTCCATAGCAACAATGCAGAAGACGGGGCAAAAGTTGCTCAAATACAGGGACACGAACACTTGGGGGTGGAGAATATACAGGATTCATTGATGGACTAGAGACAATCATAGGTGTACCTGGCCCTCTAGACATTATAAAATCAGTATGTTTTGAACGAGCTAGGAATACAAGTGTTTCTGCAAACACGTTTAAAGCAGCAAGAGCAGCTTTGGCATGGAGCCTGTTTTCATCTGCTAGTACATCAACTAAGGCATCCAAGAATATTAGAGGGTCCAGCTCCTTCAGATTTGAACAAGCATTAGTTTTTGGCCTAGAACCAACATGAACATTATTTGAGAGTGACGAACCCACAAGTGCAGCTGCTGACACATTACTGGACGAAGAATCAATATGAAATATCACTGCAAAATGACGACATATATTGACAACAAAATCATCTGTGGGATCTGTGAGATCTGGTTCACCATTGGCAGCAATGACGGTCATTAAAAGAATCTTGAAAACAGACTTTTCAGCCATAAGTTGAGTCTTTGTCTTTACACCTAAATCAGCCTGAAATGAGGTTATACATTATTGCAGCAGCAATATAACAAAACATAAACCCATCTAATATGCAAGCCATGAACTAAAATTAAAAGTAAAAGAACAGAAAGGATGGATAGAGACAAGTTGAAAAATAAAGTATCCAAGGGTATTATCAAGTTAAGCAAGCATTAATGTTATACGACAAAAGAAGCCTAAGATTGTTTTATTATACTGATAACTGATCGTGGAGGAGTGATCCATAAAGTAGGGGGAGCAGAAAGTTATTTATTTCTACACATTAACCAGAACCAATGTTACAATATTTTATAGGATACAAAAAGTACCACAAGAATACCAAACTAACCTTTACATCTGTTGACTCAGACCTGCGTAATGATTGATCACCTGCAGAAACCAACAATGCAGACAGCTGCTTGGATGTACCTCCTTCATCAGCAACAGTTCCAGGCAAATTGAGCTGAGACGATAAGCAAACACGAAGGAACTTCAGAGCCTGCTTCCGGTAGAAAGCATCCATACCACAATTTTTATTCATGACAGCTTCCACAGCAAGATTTATGCATCGATCAAGTGGCACCAAGAATGGGGTTGCAGGCTCAAATGTCAGAATTAGGCGGAGCCCATGCTCAGGGTTCTCTTTACACTCAAGTGCCAAAGGCTCTTTCAGGAAGCGTCTGTTTCGGCCACCTAACTTGCCAAGAAGCTGCAATGCTTTTGCACCCCAGGGATAGGGAGCTGGCCTTAAGTGGGACCACAAGGCCAGAATGACCTCAGACATGACATTAGCCATACTAGGCTCAAGAAAGTCAGGATTTAAACTATCAACCCAAAATTCAAGTGTTCGTAATCCAAGACCCACTAGTTCATCACTTCCCTTAAGACAGAGTACCAGAGGTTTCATCAGACGAGAAAGATATGGTAACAGAGAACTCAAGCGGGCAGGTAACGTCATGCAGAGTTCCAACAAAAGATCTCTCATATCTTCCCCTGTTGGCCCTTCCAGCATAGCCAACAGCATATTGAGACAGGGCTGCAACATGGGGATCAAGTCCCGGAGCAAGAGTTCAAATTTGCACCCTGAAAGTGCCCTGAACATTGTACGAAGCAACTGCATGTAACCAAGAGGTCTTTCAACTTCAGTAGCATTTTTCATGCAAAATTCCATTATAACAGGCACATGAGGCTGCAAAATCCGTTCAAAATCAGAAGGTGCTTTAGAAACAGCACCAAATATAAACCGAAAGAGATGCAAAACCAGTTTGGCTGAAGGTGAATCTGGGTGATTCAAGACATCAAGTTTACTGCTCACAAGGAAGTTAACAAGCACATCAGCAAATGGCCGGTACACTTTTGGGGCTGCAAGAAGGGTCGAGAATATATGGACAAGTTGAGTGTTGGAGATCATGCACTCAAAAAGCTCAGGCATACACAGAGAGAACATATCCATAAGATCTCGAGGTTCCATGATGGCCAAAATCTGCGAAAAGAGATGAAGCATTTCCCTCTCCTCATCCTTCTCCTTGAAAAGTGCTAAGCAATGAACACCACTTTTCAAAACACCAGAGGCTTTGTAGACCTACACAACACTTAAGTCAACTACAGCCATAAAACTTAGAACACCAATGTTAGAGCTAACTATCATATTTGTAGTACCTCATCTTCTCTCATGCCCCTCGATGCTTGAGGTGGTGATAAATTAGGTGATGGTGAGACAAGCACCTGCAATGTTCCATAGATAGGAAAAATCTCATACATAAGAAACATTATACAGGAGGGCAGAGAGAAGGCCAATCCACAGACAGAAATCACTATGCTGACGATTTATTACCTGAGATCTAGGGGAATGTGCATGAGTGATGCTCCATATGATTGTCTTCATCCCTAAAATTATAAAAAGGCATAAAAATTTAATTAATATAATATACAATGGGTATACTTAACAATCTTAAAAATTGGTTTTTGTGTTTTGGGGGTTGGGGGGGGGGGTGTTAGCAATGAAACTAATTGACAACATTACACTCAATATTATACTGAAGGGGTAAAAAAAGAGCAGGGTTCACAGAAGGTTTAAGAAACAAATTACCCATCACTAATGTCTTAATCAGATGTTTGCAATCAATGACTTCCTTCGAATGTTCTACAGGGACCTGCAAATTCAAGACTGCCTGCAAAGAAAACATAGGCCGCAGCCAGAGTCAAGCCAAGCAAAACTCCCATAATGGCAAAGAGAATAGTACTTTAACTCAAAACACATGCATGATATGCAACAAAACAAATGAGATTTTGACTTCATGCTTATAACATTTTTTACGAGTGAAAATGCTTTCTGTACTAGTTAAGACAAAGTCCAAGGCCCATTCTTTTTTATTGAACTTGGTAAACTTTAAAATTAGAATTGTACTACCAAGTTTTGTCAAAAAACATTTGAACTATATTAAGTACGGGAACATCAACACTAGGAAACACCAAAGATTAAGGTACAAAGGTTTCTGTCCCTATAATAACCAGATGAAGACAATGGTTATCTTAACAAAGTAACTCAGAAGCATGTACTGTTAAAGCACAGTAGCATTAAATTTTTTTAGTTTATAGAATAAGATGATATTGTAAAGAGAGTGGATGCGAGCACAGAAGATAAGAAATAATCTAAAATCAGAGCTGAGAACATAAACTATTTCTCTCATACAGGACCAGTGATTTTCTCATATCATTTTGTTTGTTAGGAGAGAAATAACCACTAGCATACAAAACCATGGCACTTTTCTGCAACTGAAAAAAGGATAGAGGACGAAAGCAAAGGGAATGCGAAAAAACTAACAACGGGGAAAAAACAATGTCCCTTTATTCAGAGATTTAGTAGAAAGATGGAATAAAATGGAAGGACTGAAATCCCTACATAAAGTTCCTAAGCCCTTCAAAAGTGGTCAGTATGTATGGAAAAAGAAGAGATCCAGTATATAATGAAAATTAATCATTTCAATAGATGAGTTAACAAAAGTTGAAACCTCGGTCACAGTTCACATCAATCAGTAACAATTTCATTACAAAATGTCGTGATTTACAGCTAGGCCTAAACGACCACAATTTTCTTGTCATACTAGGCGGTCTTGGACTAGACTGTACAACTTAGTGCCAGAATGGCCATTAATTAAAATGACCTTATTTTAATTGAGAAAATAACCTAGACGGTTCCCAGCATAAAGATAAACACTTTCGTACTAGTTTGACAGTGAGCTCTCGTATGTTCTCCACCATTACTCTCTCTTAGTTTATCAGCAGAAGCACAATTTTGTCATAGAATAAGTGCTCCGAGCAGTTACCTAACTAATGAAGTGAAATTAGAATGCAGAGCACAAGTTGATGAGGTTAAATATCAATGTCCTCACTTACTTTCTACTATAATTGCAAACCATGAATAAGCAGTTTCTCTGATTTTTATTAAAAACAATGCAAACCAATAATTGTTTAACATTCCTTATTTGTTTACTTTCTCTACCAGTGAGTTATGATTCTTTGTTTCTTTCCACCAAAATCGCATAGTACAAAGTTAAGCAAATAATGTCCACCAATTCAAATGTGAAGATTAATATACAAGTAGAAAGAAATTCTCAAGCAAAATTTATCCGACAACCTGTACAGGAAGTTCAAGCTTTGATCTCAAGGTAGCTCGATCCTTTCCTTCCTCACCTTCCTCCAGAAGCTAAAAAAAAAAAATATATATATATATATATATATATATATATTATATTATTAATCAGTTAAGAAGAAACACAGCAATGCAAACTGGTTACATTTAAATTAACAAAAACAGAGCACAATACAATGTCGACTTTACTAGGCTAATTATAGGAAATTAATCAGCCACCAGAGCAAAATCTCAGGTGGTAACTGACTCTCCATCAAACGTGGGGAACCAGGTTCAAATCCCCCTCCTCCCTAAAGACCAGAAACAAAGTGGTCTTTATCAGAAGCAGCCTAGGTGTAATATAAATTGATTGTACAGAGGAAATGTTTGCAAAACAACTTCAAACCAATGATTAAGCAATTGGGCGACATAAGAGACTTATAGATAGACAAAGTGATAGTAACCCAATAACAGAGCACACTTATATTTAAGTAAAACGGCTAAACTCCCTTCCCCGCTGCTGATATCAAGAATATATCAATCACAGAAGGTGATTTGTAAGAGAACAGAAAAGAAAATGTAAAGACACCACAAGCACACTGAGGGGCTTGCTTCCTCCCTTCGCATACCTCCCTCACAATTTGCCTACCCATTCCCCTCTCCTCTTATCCCCATCCCACTATGAAAATTTGTTTCCTGCCCAACTTAAGACATGGGTGGTTACAATGCAGCCTCAACATGTGCTGATCATACTTCTTCAGACACTACTCACACCCTTAATTGCTATTCCCTTGCTTGCTAATGCACATGGTACTCTTAATTACCTAACACACAGTCTTCACAAAAAAAATGGAAATTTTGCATACGACGAAAGGAAAACAATCCAGGGCAGAAATATTAATATTTAAACATTTTTTTATAAAAGAACAAACTCATTAAGATTAAGAGACAGAAAAAAACAAGGAATTTAGAAGATAATGGATCCTGCATAGAGAAAATTTTCCAATTCATATTTGTTAAGGAAAACCCCCCTCGAAAAGATAGTGCATGTTTGGGAAACTAGCTTATTTCCCCAAGAAAGGTTACCATCAATTTATATTAATGAAAGAACAGATACACAATTAACATAAGAAAATTGTTAGACATAACGTCAAACTTTAAAGAAATCACAAATAACCTGGGGTATTGTGCGCTTGAAAGTACTGAATTTCCCAACAAAAGCATCCAGAATGCGGCCCTATAGAGTAAATAATGCATGTCAATCCCAATAAGAAAAAAATTACAAAACCAATTTGTCAAAATCTGCAGAAATTGTGCAACAGACCAGTAGGACCCTTGCTTCATCTGTAGACTGTTGATCAACACCCTTCTCAAAAATTGGTTCCACCTAGATCCAATGGATAGAGCATAACATGAGAAAGCTTCAGGAATTTATTCAGCAAACAGAGCCATAGAAGGAAGAGATTACACGAGAAAACAAAATGTACGCTAAAAAGAAGACAGACAGAAAATCTGAAAACAGCATAAACGAGAAATAGAAGAAAAGAGCACAACCACAACCTCCAACCCCATGGAAAAGCAGTAATTCAACCCCTTAGTCAACAACAAACAAAACACCACTGAAAATCCAAATAAATAATTTTGTCCCAATTCCCAAAGCTAATGGAGCAACAACATTTTACATTTATAACAGCACCAAATGAACATCTCAAACAAATTTTATCTTACTACTTTCCTACAAAAAGCTTGATGCTAATAATCAATGGGGATAAAGGTTGGAAAATGAACACAGAGAATAAATCAACTATATTCTAAAGAAGAGTTCAGATAAGCACCAGATTCAACATCAAGCGAGCGCAAGTGGTGTGGATACTCAATGATAAGGAAGCATCATGCATATTACTTGAGAATAAGTAAATAATTCGCGACAACTGCAGGAATACAGAATTCAGATTGGTAAAGAGAACATGTAATGAAAACTTCATTAGTTAAGGATATTTGCAGCAACATAATAAGAGTAAAAACTGTCATGCAAGTCAAAGCAAGCTTCCAACTCAATTAAAGATAATAAAACTATTAAACATAAATTTGGGCAAAAATGTAAAAGAAAATCTATCAATTTAACTTGAAGAAGATACTACTTTCTGTTATGGAACTCTAATAACCCACCCTCTTGTGCTGCATTTGTTTTTATGCTACTTTGAAAAATTAAAGGCATAAAGAATTCTTAAATTAACAAAATACATTTTATATTCTGGTATCTCTTACTTGTTTTAGTTTCATACTATTTTATTATGTCATTATGAAAAATATATCATTTTAGATAACATCTATCTAAGATAACATGAAGTAAAAGAAAAAAGCATACCTGTGATAAGGAGAGATCTTGCCGAACATGATGTACAATTTCTGCCAAAAGACTATAAGCCAAGGGCCTCAATGTCTCAAAGCATGCTCGCCCAGTGCCAACCAGAACCCTAAAAGTTTGAATATTTATAACATAAGAAAATGTTCAAAGTAGTTTTCTTGTAGTCAAATTCTATTTCCTCTTACAATGGAGTAAAATTTCCCTAAGATACAAGTATCCTTCCCTGAGTTCTCTATCTTACTGACAAGTGACAAACATAGATTTAGATCCTCACAACTACCATTGTCTCTACACTTCTTGCTAAGATCCCAAACATCTAACACGGGGGAGTTTGCAATATGAAGATAGTTCATACAGTTTAATCATTCATTTTGTTCTTTCCTCAAGAACTGTATGTAATGGTCCTGATAGATAAATTTATTTACCACTAAAGAATAATAGCCAATACATTATACATAATAAGAACTGCACACGTCCAGTGGTAATTTATACTTCATGGAAAACATTATTAACAGGAATTCCATTTTTGGAATTCTTCCAAAAATATCTCCACAACAAGATATTGTAATAGGTAATAATGTTACCTTTCTTCCAGTAGAGTGTCAATCAGAGGAAATAAACCTCTCCTGAAATCAGTTCCAAGGACATGTTTCAGGGATATTAATAACTCCTGCATCCAACAATTTTGGCTTTAAAACAAAGTGGGGAAAAAACCTCAATAGAGGAAATGTAAAAGAAGCAACAGTATCACCTTTCTAATGGATACAGAATCAGAACATGTTACTAGCAAATTCACAATGCTTTTACATATACTTTCTTCATGCGGCCTTATATAATCAGCATAGCTTTTCAACAGATAAGTTAAAAAAGAAACCGTCTGCAATAACAAAAAATGAAATTATTAATCACATACAGTAGGATACCAGCCAGGATAAGAATATGGAAACAAATGGAACTTCTTTATAGAATTTGGCCCTTACATTATTCGTCCAATAAGTTCTATGATGCCCTTAAAAGTGGAAATCCTGATTTCCCTAATACGTGGGGGCCTATTGATATGTGATTTAAGTATGAGATGCAGCAAATTCAAAATCCTAATAGTAGGCATGTCATAAACAACATGGGGATTTTAATTCTCTTATATGTCTCAAATGCCATAGCCAAATCCATTATAACTACTCCCAAGTACTTGGAAATATTAGAATTTCCACTTACTAAAAAACTCCTAATTCAAACTCTATTCAAATATTTAGCCATAATTCACAGTTTCACAACAAGCACTTACCTTAACCTGTGCACCCTTGAGCTCAATGAAATGAGTTTTCAAATGGGGAGGAACCCTTTCAGGGCCTGGAACTGATATAGCCGCAACCATCAACGGCAATAATTGAGGAATGTTTGCTTGAACGAGACGACTATACAATTGAAACAGAAACATCACCACCAGTGGACTCTCTGTAACTACCTTGAACGAGCGAGTACTCGGATTAAGCTGCGAACCAGTACCAGTGGTACTGCCGCTGCCTATGCCCTGATCTGAAAGTGAAGTCTCCATGGGCTTGACCTCTTCCCCAGTCATTGCCATGTTATCAAAGAAATGGCTAACAGTCAATTTAAAATTCTGGTATATCTTGCAGACAAAGTCCAGAAATGGCTGCACTTCATTTTCTAGAGTAGGCCTAAAGTTCCTTAAAAGGTCAAAGATTATTCGAATGCAAATCAAGCCATTCTCTTCATTATCAGTGGTAAGCACTTGCATAGCAACCTTCAAGAGGTCCTGTACAAAGGGTCTCAGAACTTCACTGTGCGGAAGCCTATTCAATATCTCAACCACGATGTTCCGAAGCTTGTGCTCGGGATTGTCAACGAATTGGGGCTTTGTAACTTGCAGAAGTATTGCCGAGAACGCCCTGAAGTAACACTTGAGAAAATTCAAGTACTCAGCAGTGTGAGCAATCTCAAGACTATCCCTAACCTCCATCGCCATCTGCAGCCTCGCCTGAATCGCTATTTTCGACAAAAACAGAAATTCAACCAAAAAAAAAAAAAAAAAGGAAAATCACACAACAACACAAGAAAAATAAACCAAAACAACGCAAACTTAAACCACATAAATGCTAATACAACAAAAGCGACATGAACTATCCGAATTTCTATGGTTTCATTATCATCCAATTTTCTCGATTTCTGTTAAGCAATCAAACAGTAAAGAAAACGCATAAGATAGAGAGAGAGATATAACATACGGCGGTCGGACTCCACGAGGCCACGGGAATGTTGCTCGAAATTCTGAACGGGACTCATCTCGGGGTTTTAGCAGTGAAACAACGAATCAGAACAAGCTAAAACCCTAGCTGGATTGCTTCACTCTTCGGAAGCGTGAACAATTCAGATTCAATTTCGGTTTTGCTGTGATTCTAGGGTTCAATAAAGCGAGAACAATACAAAGGCCCCGTTAGTGGCAGTACCAGACCATGCAGCGTGAAGTTGAACTGAGAGTAACAGCGATCGAGGTTCACGTTCTTGCGAAGCGGAAGAGGGAAGAGTGAGAGCTGAAGAAGAAGAAGAGGAGGAAGAAGGAATTGGAGTGAGAGTATGTATGGAATTTAGGGCTTGAGAAATGAAAAGGGGCGTGGGGTGTGTTTGAGTTAGCAGGTAGTTTCCCTCCTCTTTGCGTCCTCAAGGGGGGACTCCACTCGGCACCACGGAGATATGCTGAACCGGGAGCTACCGCTTTTTTATTTGTACAGTACAAACTCTTAAAAGCAGTTACGAGGATTATGCGTAACTTTAACCAAATCTTGCACTATCAAACTTTTTTTTTTTTTTTAATGAGTATTGTCTTGTAAGTCGTTTTAGAATTAAAACTACATTTGTTTCGACTTAAAAAAAAATAGTTGTAAAACTTAAATTTTATATATAATTAAAAAAATTAAAATTAACTTTTTTAAAAAAATATTTTTTAAAAAAATAAAAATAAATTTTTTGAGAACATAATTATTTTTAAAATATTATTTAAATATATAAAATTTATTTTTAATAAAAAATAATTTTTTGCCAAAAAAATACAAACAAACACACCCTAATTCTAATTTAAATTTTAAAAAACTGCCCAATAAGATGATTTATCAAGTTTTTATTGGTTAATAGAATAAAAATGTTTTGTTTTATATTGTGGTGCATGAAAATTAATTCTATATTTTATTAATGAATTTTTTATCAAATCATTGGTATCTTGTAAATAATATTTACAAAATTTTATATCAATTTAAAAATATTTAATGCTCTTTATATATATCAAAACCAACATAATGCATGTTTTTATATATTCTAATTTTGTGACTTCTTCTTTTAGGACACTCCAATATATTAATCCTACATATGCTTCAATATATACACATAATCAAGTTACACTGTAAAACTTGATATAATTACATTATTTAATAATTTTTTATAAATTTTTTATATTTTTTATTTAAATCACTAATTTTTTAAATTTATTAGACACCAACTAATTTAACTTAAGTTGGACAAGATTATCATTATATACGCTAATTTTTTTATCCACAAAACTTTTATATATATATATATATAGTGGTGATACTGATATTTGAATATAGATTCTCAAATAAACTACCCAAATCCTTCGCTATTAGTTTATTTTTAGTGACTTACATCTATATGAGTTTTAATTTATAGACATTGTATCCTTTATTATAATTACATTTCAATCCAGCTTATAAGTAATTATTGTCATACCTTGACTCTTATGAAAACATGTATTTGGCATAGGGGAAAAATTTCATAAAAGATTTATGTAATCCATAAGTAAAAATATACATAAATCTATTCTATAAATTTTTCACCTCCATACCAAACACACTCTTATAATAGCTTAAGTTGATATTAAGAGCTTAACTTAGGTATTGTTTGGGAGATTTAAAAACAATTGAAGGAAATGACTAATAATAGAATGGGAAGAAAAGACAACGAATAAAATGATCAAACATATGCTATCCTCTTGTTTGATTGTGTAATCAAGAATATAAAGGGCTTCTACTAAAAATCATTTCATTTTCTTTTTGACCCCCCCAATTTAGAAGAACAAAAAAGAGAGTTTTGAGTGGCAAGGGAGTTTTACATTGACCCTCCTTAATCATTCCATTCCTTTTTCTAAAATTACTTCCAAATACACTTTACTTAAGTTTGGCTATTCCATTCTTTATCATTCGCTCAATTGTTACCCTCCCAAACATAACCTACCAAAAAAGAAAGTCTCATCTCATTAGTCAAGTGCAAAGTTGAGGTCCTTCATTCGTTTATTATGAAATTCATAACGTCTTACTTTTATTTTTGCGCTAAATGTTTGGACTCCATTGGCAATAGTTGACACTTTTCTTTAATGTTTTTACTTGGCCCATCATCAACTGATAAGCTCCCAAAATAGAATTAGTCTGCTAGGAAAAAAGAAAAAAAAGAAAACAGACCCAATTTCTTTCAATTTGGACTTAACTATTGGGCAGATACATCGAGTCTCTATTAATAATATCATTGTTGTCATGAGTATTTTTGTTTTCTTTTTTTCTTTTTATGTTTTTGGTACTATGCTGTCATGAATCAAGATTCTATGCTAGGCTTTTAACCAATTTATGTTTATCTCAAGTTCAACAAACAAACGACATAAATCTTACTCAAAGGTTTCAGACTTTTCAGCATTGAGCAAGGACCATCTTAGGTAAAATTAGGGGGTGTTCAAGAGATAAGTTAGGTCGAATTGAGCTAGACATGAATCCGGCTCAATTATTTAATTAGGTTATCTTTTAGAATCTAGACCTAACTGATAATACCCCAAAAATGACCAAGTCAACCTGACATTTACATAACATGTACAAGTTTCAATATTATGCATGGTAAAGTCATGAAATTTTTTAAATTACAAATAGAATTCAAGAGATATTTTAAAATATATATTTTAAAAAAATATTTCAATATAAAAACAACATAATATTATGTAAAACATATTAATTGAAATATAAAAAATCATAACTTATGACTAGTGTTGTTAAAAAATATAACATTTAAAGAATTATGTGACTTCAGACCGGTTAGGCCAACTTGAAGCATAATCCCAACTCGGTCAGAAAATGCACCAGGTCAAAAATTCGAACCCGAAACTGACCCAATAACCTGTAGGCTGGAACAGGTTGTCAGGCGGGGTTGGGTCATGAACACTCCTAGGTAAAATGGATTTGGATCCTCTAAAATGAACATATTTGTAAAGTGAGAAAGTGAAGGATTAATTATCCTTAGGGTCCGTTTGGCACGCCTGATAGTATTAGGCCTAATAGGATAAGGGATGGTAGTATAAAGCTTGATTGTATAAGACCTAATAAAACTTTAATATTATGCAGTGTTTGATATATCACTATATAAGATATTACATTATATACAATATAACCAGAAAAAGAGATTATAATAAATACAATTTTTGAATATTAAATTTAAAATTTAAAAATTAATATAATTGTTTAAATATTTATTATGATTATTTTAGCTATTTTTTATTATATATAAATATAATTTTATATAAAAAATTATTTATATATTTATTTTTAATATTTTTTCATAATATAAAAAATATGAATGAGTGAGAGAGAGAGAGAGAGAGAAAGAAATAGAGAAGTAGTTTTTATACATCAAAATCCAAGTAAACCTAATATTATATTATTATATTTGGTTATATTTTTTATTATATATAATTAAATTTATATTAAATATTATTTATATATTTTATTAATAAATTTTTATTCTTATATTTTTATATTAATTTGAATAGTTATTTTATAATTATTTTTTAAAAAATATTTATTTACTATTAATTTTTTATTAAATAATATTTTTTTGTTTATATGGTTTTTATTTTTTATTATTTATATAATAATTATTTTTTTAATAAAATATATTAAAAAATAAAAAAGTGAAAGAATATTTATACATCAAAAGTTAATCAGGCCTAATACGGCCTCCTTATGCTGGATTAAGTTATCCATCATTTTGACGTATAAAGGAGGTTTGATAGATAAGTTTATGCAATACGTTGATTGCACCAAACAACGGATAATGTTATAATGTATTGTATTACCTTATCCTATCATATTTAATACAGCATACCAAACATACCCTTAAATCAATGGATGAGACCCACATACGATGAAAGTTATTAATCCAAGGGTAATAAATCTCTTATTTTCTTACTTTACAAATATATTCACTTTAAATGATCCAAATCCAGGTAGGCTGATGAGAAAGAAAAAGGTTAAATTAATCTCATGTTTCCTATACTTTCATCAATTTTTAAATAGGTATTTATAATTTAATAGTCTATAATTATATTTTTTACTATTTAAAATTTTTTAAACAAGTCATATCCAGGAATAATCCTTGACATTTACTAACAACGTGTTCGGATCTATGTTTGGGGAGGAGAATTGATTTTGACCCCATAAAATTAATTTCGTCAATTTTTTATGTTGTTTAGTTTTTAGATATCAAAATCAATTCTTATCATTAAAATTGATTATGGGAGAAATAAAAATTTATTACTTTATTTTAAAATTATTTTTTGAGGAACTATCAAATATAATAGCATGTTCGGATCAATATTTGGGGGTTTAGAATTGATTTTAACTCCCCCAAAATTGATTTTAGATCTTTTTAATGTTGTTTGGTTGTTAGACTAAAATTGATTTTAGAAGAAGTAAAAATTTATACTTTATGTTAGAATCACTTTTAAAGAAACTACTAAATATAAAGGTGTGTTTATTTGTGATTTTTTTTGACAAAAAATCACTTTTTTCATTAAAAAATTAGTTTTCATATATTTGAATATTTTTAAAAAATAATCAGAATCTAAAAAACCAAATTGTTTTTAGCTTTTTTTGTAGAAGTTAAAAAGAGTAGCTTATGAAAAAAATTAGTCTCCAGCTTTTTCAAGTATATATAAAATTTAAGCATCAAAATCACTTTTTTTTAAACTAAAACAAACGTACCGTAAATCACTTTGTCTGAAAATCAATTATACAAAAATAAAACCAAATATGCTATAAATCACTTTATTTTAAAATCAATTCTAATAAATCATTTTTGATAGAATTGCTTCTATTTAAAATCAATTTTACAAATGTAAAACCAAACACACACTAAGCTTTTGAATAAACTTATTTTAAGTTCAAAATATCTTTTAATCAAAATTTTTCTAGAAGAACGATTATATCCTAAAAATAAGTTGTTTCCAAACATGTTATAAGGAGTTATTTAAAAATTATGATAAACTATAAAGACTTATTCAATTATATTGTTCATTAAATATATCCCTATAATTTATTTGAGTTTTAAACAGGTCTTTAGTTTAGTACAAGTTAAGAAGTAAGAGTTTATCTTAAAAATGTTAAAATGTAATGACCAAATTACTAACTTTTAAACTACACAATGACCTATTTAAAAAGCTAGTGAAATTATAGGGAACAGCAAATTGATTTAACTAAGAAAAAAAAAAGTAAACATAACAAAGCAAAATATAAGGTTTTTTTCTTCGGACAAAAAATAGCGGCTCGTAAACGAAAATGGTCAAGATTTTTATTAAATTTCGTTGCGCCAACTGATTTTCATTTTACATCCTCATCGTGTTGTTATAAATGCGGTTTGCATTCACTTACATAAATAACGATGAACTAATTAGGAACATGCATTTAGTGTAAAAAAGAGAAGGGAAGAAAAGTTTATCAACGAAAACACACAGCTGAATGAAAGATTAACATAATACATGAAAAAATGATATAAATTTGAACTTTTGTGCAGTCATTGAAAAAATATATTATTAGTTATCTACAGGAAAGGAAAACTTTTAGCATACTCACAAAAGAGGACGGCAGTATTCCATGCTCACAAACAAGTTTGTTTGTATCTATACTTTTAATAATGGTGAAGGCTCCTATATCCCTTACTTTTCAAGGTGCATAATACACTTTGACATCCAATGGAGGATGTATTTATGCATCATTTTATTACTGATTTATCATAGAAAGCTCATCTCTATAGCTTCACCGCAGTACACCGTTCCACCATTCATGGACCGATTCCCACCATACCTCAACCACAACAAACCGCTACCACCGTTGCCCCTGGATCTTGGAGCCACCACCACCACTAGCTTCGCCACCATCATCGTTCTCCTCTGCATAGATTGTTGTGGCTGAGACTACGACAGCAGAGGATTGTTATGCTAGTGGTGATGCTGCAGCATCGGTATCGTACATGGCCTTCTTGGTGGGGTTGGAGAAGACGGACCAAGTGTTGCAAATGAGGGAGAAGGCGTGGGCAGCGAAGGTGAAGGGGTTGTGATGGGGTTTCCAGAAGGAGGACGAGGCAGCGGTACTGGGTGGTGATGTAGTGGATGACGATGGTGAAGCAAAGGATCTGAAGGATCCCATACCAGTCATGGTCCTAGTCATTGATCTGTGTCTTGCCGGCGAGGAGCGTGTCGATCACCGCCAAGAGCAGATCCGACACGTTTGTACTCATGGGGCCGATGGAACTAGACGATGGTGGTGGAGGACCAAGGAGCATGCAAGAGAGGAAAGGATGAGTGAGGTGCACCATCAAAATGAAATGCATGGATAGTCTATTACATATGACACCGTTAGATAATACGGTGTGTGATGCACCCTGCCAAATAGGGTGCGCCAGAGCCTTCACCTTCAATAATTTAGAGTTCTAAACAAGAAAACTTTTACACATATCATTTTCTTATAAATTTAGGTCTCCACTACTTGAATAAGAATCTTTCTCTTTCACAAATGTATCCAAATTTTATTCTTCATGATATAAAAGAAAATTAATTTAAATAAATAAATTATGGCCAATCAGGAGGGTCTCTTATGGAGATTCTAAACCCACTCATCCACTTAATGATTCAAATTTGCAAATTCTCTCTCTACCCACTCACCCATTGAAGCCTGAATTATATTCCTTACAGTCCTTCTCAGACTCTCATATTGCAAGCTTCTTTTTCATTTCAATTCACAAAAATTGCTGCTACTACTTATTCTCAAGAAACACTTGTTTTCTTTTTCACATGCTCCACGTCAGCTCTTTCTCCACCCTCTTCTCTCAGCATTCCTATAGAAATTTCGATTGCATCCTTTTCTTTTTAATATCATTTCTACCGATGGCTTATTGTTTCAATTGGTTCAAGCATCTCAATGTGACAGACAGTAAAGTAGAAGAGAGAAAAAGGAATCCGACTTATTGTCAATCGGATCTTATTATTTTAATAAAAAATTAAAATCCGACATGTTTCCTGCTGAATTTCATTTTATTTTTTTTGTATTGTGTGTGTTGTATGTGTGTACGTGTTTTTTTGAGAAAGAGAGACGGAGAAAGGGGGACGAGAGAGAAGAGTTATTTATTTTTTATATGATTTTTGTGTGAAAATATTTGAAAAATATGATATTTTTTATAAAATTTGAAAAATATAATATTTTTATTTTTTATTGTATTTTCTCTCTCCTCTCTATTTCTTTTCTCTTTTCACTTTTTTCTCTCTCCTCTCTTCTCTCCCCACACTCTGTGCTCTCTCTCTTTCTCCCCCTTCTATCTCTCACGTTCACACTCTCTTTCAGACACACACTCTTTCTATTATTTTATTATTTTTAAAAAACAAATCCTATTCTCTCTCCACCAGATTTTTTTAAAAAAAGTAAAAAAAAATAGAATTCTATTTTCTTTCCACCGAATTTACATTTTAAAAATAATAGAAAATAGAATCTGATTCTCTTTCCATTGGATCTTTTTTTTAAATAATAAAAAAAAAGAATCTGATTTTCTCTCTATCGGATTTCCTTTAAAATCCTATATTTCTCTAATTTTGTTAAAAATCCCACATATTCTCAATTTTACTATTAAAATTCCATATTCAAAAAAATCACCCGGCCATCCACCTACACAAGTTTTAAATTTTTAATTTGTTATATTGATTATTACTACTTATGTTGCAGATTGGTGTATTCAAAAATGGCAATTGCAAGCGAGATATTCCCCTTATTTTTGGGTTCAAATTTATTAGTTTACATTATCTTCCTTTTTTCGTGTGTTTTTCACTTTTACTGATGGTGTTAATTTTTTTTTATATTCTTTTTTTTTAGATGCTTATTGATTGATGTTGCTCTTTCATGATGTTTTTTGAATTTGGTGTGCATAGGATGAAGAAGGGGAAGCGATGTTGGATTGGGATGAATAAGCAATGGTTTGGGAGATATGGAAAAGATGCAGAAGCTTTAACCTCAGAAATCTTTTGGGCTCATTATAAAATGTTTATTTCAAAGGGGTAAAACTATGTTATCAAAAATGAAGACAACTTAACTTAGCTTATGAGTTGGTTTATATGATACATATGGCATCCATCATTTGTCCAACTGATATAGGCACCAATGCCTTTCCTATATATTGCAAAATGTTGAAAATCATTTGCAGGCTTAAGCACAGCTGGCAATGCATTGGATTGTGATTAGATATATGATGCTATTAATGTTGTCTCTATTGTGCTACTATGAATGTGTATCTTATTTGGTGTTGGTTGCTTTTTTCATAGAGTATATGCTATTGCAAATGTGTTGTCTATTGGTTTTTTTTTTTTAAGGTACAATCCATCAGTTTTAACTTCATCTTATTTTCACTTTTATGGATAAAGCTTTTTAAATTTTGTACTGATAATGAGTTTTTGGCACTCTTTATCAATGGCTCAACCACCAAATGGCTACAAAAGAAACTAGATTCGATGAGAATTAATTTGAAACCTAAATTGAAGCACCCAACAAGTAAGCCTTTGCTAAGTGGGTTATTTGAACATTCCAAAATTTTCCATTCTGCTTTGTTTTATAGCTAATGCAAAGAAAGATCTAGACTCTTTGCTTAGTTCTTGGACTGACCTTCCGGATGATCCATAGCAGTGGTTCGATTTTCGTGACAGCAAACTTTTCTTGACTAATTTATTAGGGACAACCTTTTATATTTATGTTTACTTTGTAGGTTTCAAATTTCCACAAGTTTATTTTTAGGTTTAATTAGATTTTGTTTGTTGAGTTAATATTTTATTTTGATCATTAGAGGAATAAAACATCTCCTGACTTCAAGCACAAAGAAACTGGTGAAGATGCCTTAATGGTTGACCTGGGGGCATGTGGAAAGTTTCATCAAAGAGGAGTTGAAAGCATGCTCATTTAAAAGCCAAAGGATATTGCAACAGCTGTGGATGCAAATAAAGTTAATATTTTTATGATAGTATAATGGTTTTGTCTTAAATGCACCTGACAAAGTATAGTGCACGTTGGTGTAGTTAGACTTGTTTTTTATCCACATTTTTTAGCTTTGGTTAAAG
Source organism: Pterocarpus macrocarpus (assembly GCA_031439585.1). Lineage (NCBI taxonomy): Eukaryota > Viridiplantae > Streptophyta > Magnoliopsida > Fabales > Fabaceae > Pterocarpus > Pterocarpus macrocarpus. The sequence continues at coordinate 72,554,048 of CM062520.1, read as the reverse complement.
GAAGATAGAATTGTAGTTAAATGAAGTATAAATGCATTTAAATAAATTGAAAATGTGGTTAAGCAACTTCTCCTTATCTCCTTCTTCCCCTTCCACAACCACCACCATCATCTATCCCATCGCTGAACTACAACCCCCATCAATTAACTAATTGCCAAAAACCACCACACCATCATCTCACCGCCACAATCTCTTACCCACCACCACCACACCATCGCATCTCAAAGAAGAAGATTTATATGTGCGATTGGTTGGTGCTTGACACTTGTTTGTGTGCCAAATGGTCGGATTCTTGCTGCTGCTTCCATTCAGAAAGGCAGATCTAGCATCGGAGCAAGCATCCCTTTGGCTAGGCTGAAGGAGGATGGCCTCCCTCTTCAATGCCGACAAGCATGTGACGCAGTAGCCAGGAACAGGCATGGTGGTGTGATGTGGCAGTTGGTAAAGCTGGGCAGCACAATGATGGGCGATGGAAGCAGTGTTGTTGGGCAGAAGTGGCAGCACGGTGCTTGGGCTTTTTGACCTTTGTATTGTACTTTTACAAATAATTTATCAATATATAGTGATTTTGAAACTTATTCCCTGTCTATTGTTGTTTTGGACATGGTGGATATGGTTGAAAATGTTTTAATATTTCTTGTCAAAAGGTGGTGCCCCTTCAAAGCGTCTTACAAGTCATAACCAGGTCCTGAGGTTGGCGCCCTTCCAACCTGCACTATCAGCTAACTCACATGGCGCTTGTTCAACTAGCACCACCAACTCTGCTTACTGAATTTTAATCTAAAATAAAATTAGTTTGACTGCATATTTTCTGAGTAAAAAGATGGTAAATGGCGAGGAATGGAGTTCAAATGTTTAATCAAAGCATAGATATAAAATAAAATATAACTAAATTATACCAAATTAACATAAACAATTTTTTTTAAAACCAAGTCATAAAAAATATTTAATTTATATATATTATTAGTATAAAAAAATTTATACAGACATCTAATCATATATTATCATATCAGTAAAATTTTTTGACATAACTATCTACTACTTGGATGATCATATAAATAGAAGATTTTAATTGAATAATCATATAAAAAAATTTTACACTGTTAATGTACTAAAATTAAACTAAAAAAATTGCAATATTAATGGCCTCTCTTATATACTGAATTTTAAAATAAAATTAAATAAAACTAAATATTACGAAGTTAAGACAAACAACTTTTTAAAAACTAAGCTCATAAATAAATTTTACAAAATTAATGATTAGCTTTATATATTGAATTTAAAACAAATTTAAATAAAATCAGATTTTATAAAATTAAAACTAAGTCATAGATAAATTTTATTAAAATTTGTACTAATAAACAAAGTTATACTGATAATATATACAAATCAAATATTTTTTAAGACTTGGTTTTAAAAAAAATTATTTATGTTAATTTGGTATAATTTAGTTATATTTTATTTTATGTCTATGCTTTGATTAAACATTTGAACTCCATTTCTCGCCATTTACCATATTTTCACTGAGTAAATATGGAGTCAAACTAATTTTATTTTATATTAAAATTCAATGAGCAGAGCTGGTTGCGCTAGTTGAACAGGTGCCATGTGAGTTAATTGATAGCGCAAGTTGGAAGGGAGCCAATCTCAGAACCCGGATGTAACTTGTGATATGCTTTGAAGGGGGCACCACCTTTTGACAAGAAATATTAAAAAAATTTCAACTCTATCCACCGTGTCTAAAACAACAAGGAATAAGTTTCAAAATCACTACAGATTGATAAATTATTTGTAAAAGTACAATGCAAAGGTCAAAAAACCCAATAGTCGGGTGGGAGAAAGAAAGGTGAAATTAGAAGAAGGGAAAAGAAAATATGGGGAGACTACAATACACCCTAAGTTATGTAACTAGTGCATAAGGTGCATTGCAGAACGACCATAGTGTAATAACCTAACTTTAGTTTTTTTGCTGCTGACGTTTTGCAGGGTTAGTGAAAATTTTTGACATATTTATCTATTTATTTATTAATGAAATTAACTGTTTTAAGAAGATGTAGACATTATTTTTTTAACTTTTTTTTTATTATGTTTAAGAATTTTCATTTCCCAATAGCAGAAATTAATATGTAAAAGCATTAACTTCCTCCCATGTAAATGTGACAATAGAAAAGTATTTTCCACAGGTTTTTTAATTTTTAAATACTCCTGTTATAACCTTTTTTAATCTTTTTTCTGTCGAGTTTTTATAATATCTATAATATATTATGCATTGCAATAATGTTTTACGGGTATAATTGTTAATATAAAAATCTACAAGTAAATTGCACTCTATTCCAATAAAATCATTAAGAGCATATTTGAAATGGGAAAATAGGAATTGATTTGATTTGTAAATCAAATTTTGTATTTAGATATTTTAAAAATAAGAAATAATTTTATTTGTCAAATTCTATGGATTATATTGCTTTGTATTTGAAATCATATCAAAATTAAAAAGATTTGATAGGAGTTAATTTGATTTTAAAATTTAAATATAAATCAAATTAGTTCTATTTTTAATTATTCGAAACACTATCCAATGCACTTTTATACATAAGAATTGATTTTTAAATTAATTTAAATCCTATTTATATAATCATTCCAAACACATACTTTTAGGAAAATGAATTACATTTTTGATAATAACTTATTATATCGATTGCATTAATAATTTTTTTGTTATTTATATGGTTATTTTATTTAAAGTTAATAATATACATAAAGATGTATTAAATGCTAAAGAATTCCTAATCTCAAATTGATATTGAAAAAAAATTCCAATAATACTTAATGTCTTTAAAAAGTATACTTGTTACTTTTTTTTTAATTCCTATGCATTGCACTGTTCAAAAATACTAGCATGCATATAATTATTGGGAACAATGTGTCAAAACACAGAGAAGTTACTTAAATAAGTATGGATTTTTGAGCATCAATACTCACAAAAGTTATGAAGTGTATGTTTAATTCTGCATTTGTAGAATTGATTTTGAAGTAAAACGATTGGTGTTTAATAGTTTTTTCAAAAGTAATTTTGACAGAAAGTAATAATTCACTTCTCTTTGAATAAATTCTAAAGGCAAAAATTGATTTTAAAATCTAAAAACCAAACATCATAAAAAATTGCTAAAATTAATTTTGGGTGGTCAAAATTGATTCTAACCTCCCCAAACTGAAATCCAAACATACTAGAAGTTCGTTTTCATGCACTTAACTCTGAATTCATGTATTAAATTTGGGAGATTTTAGTTAAATCAATGAAAAAGTGAAATTTGAGATTTAACTTTTGAAAAATGAGAATATTTTTTTTTAGAATTCACAACTTTCAGTTTTTCAATAATTAAACTAAATTTTTCAGGATTTACTATATAATTCCTCAATAAACAGATACACGGGATTTTTTTTCGCAAATAGATGCTCTAACAAACTTTGTATGGCAAAGGGCTCCCAGTAAAAAGGAAGCTATACTTTTTTTTTTGTGGGGGGGGGGGTGTGAAAATACTAATATTTGTTGATTATTTATTTTGATATGAAAGAAAGAAAGAAAGAAAGAACAAAGGTTAGCCCATCTATATGAAAGCCCACAACGACGTCTACACTTAACTAGGAAAATACTTACCATTAGATGGGGACAGCTTAAGAACAAAAAAATAAGTATTGAACGAACGCATACATATAACATATCTCAGTATTTTTCATTAATCTTCATTTAGGTATCATCTTTGTCGTTAAAATTTTCAAGTAGGTCTAACAAGAGGGCGTTGGCTTCCTTACTTGATTACCAATTTGGCACACGAAATGGCCAGTCTTTATACATGGGCTCCACTAATACCTGAAGAGGAACCCATAAATGATATAGTACAATAGTGTCTCTAGTTGAGAGGAGACAAGTCCTTATCGAGGCTGCTAAAGAGTGCTTTCGTAGTCTCGATTTCAAATAGATTGAACTAACTAAACTATCAAGACGGTCCAACCACTCTTGTCAACTTCAATTAGCGAAATACCAGTGAAGTGGACGCAAAGAAAAGAAAATCCTCTTGATTCTACTAGGTTTCTTTAAAAGCTACCCAATTATTACGCACACCAATACCCATTGCTAATGATCTTGGATGAAACTCCCTTGTTTGCTACCCGTATTTAATGGAGCTCTTTGTGGTGCCTTGGCCTTCAGACATTTATTCATCACATTTCTTATTACCATCGTTATTGGCTACTTTATCAAAGATTCAAAGGACAAAAGTATAAGCGTACATACATGGAGAGGGAACAAGGTGGAATGGTGATCATGGGACGCGCAGAGATTGACACTAGAGCCCCATTCAAGTCTGTTAGGGAAGCGGTTATGTTGTTCGGAGAAAGAGTACTAGTTGGAGAAATTTATGCCAACAAGCTCAAAGAGGTTCTCTCCCATTTCTCTTTCTACTTGAAGCAATGTTATTGCCTTGATTTAATTATTGCTATTTACTAATGCACGTGTTATAATTATGTGCCTAGCTTAAAAAATGCAGTAATACCAGAAAAATATAATCAGAATCTTTAAATAAAATTATGATAATTATTGGATAAAATAAAATAATATGATTCACTTATTAATCTAAGAGTCAATATTCATGTCGCATTATTTTGTCAACTAAATAATGGTAAAATTTCTGACTCTCTAGCATTTTTCATCTTACATGATAGTTTAGCTTCAACTCATGAATGATGTTTAACCACATGTATATTAGCTCCAAGTGTGTATATAGTTAGTTAATTTTCTTATTGTTGTGCATGACTAAGATGCGAGTTGAAGCGAGTGAAACTGGGAGTGCACAATCCAAAAAAGTGGGAGCATTGGCATCTGAGCTAGAAGAAACAAAGAAAAGCCTTGAGAAAGCTAGAGAAGAAGCTAATTTCATGGCTCAATGCATCAAGTCCCTCAAAAAGGAACTCGAACAGACAAAGAAAGAGCTAGAAGATGCAAAGGCAAGGGAATTGAAGCTGCTGCATCGACGGGATGATCCAGAGATTGAAGACCTCAAGTTCATTGCAAATGCAACAAATGTGGAAATCAAGACACAAGATGACGAGGAGGCAGCAGAGTTTCAAAAAAGAAGATACGTGAAATTTGCTAGCCCTCATGCACTAGCTCAAGTTATTCCCAATAAGGAACATGAGATGCTGGAGAGACCCCCCTCAGTGAAGAAGGCTAAGAAGAAGCCAATAATGCCTTTGATAGGATGGCTTTTCTCTAAAAAGAAGGGAAGCCATGAAGTTGATTCTCCAAGAGCCTAAGGAGCCATCATCAACCTTAGCTGGCTAACATGGTTCAATATCTATGACTATGAAGATTTCCTTATTCATAAGATTGTGTCTTCGAGTGTCCTCATCTTCTGATGAATAATTACCCGTCATTATTCTTCCTAGCCCTTCTGTCGTTCTGATATGTGAAACATGGGGGAGGAAGTTGTCCCCTCTCAATTTTGGAAATTTGCAGCTCGTATTTGCTTACTGAGCTGGGTTGGCTTGTGGCTTGCTCATTAGCAAAAAGAGTTTTTGGAAATGTATGGATTTCGACGAAAGATAATAAAGTCCTTTGTATACTACTTGGATTTTTTCATTGTTTGTGTTTGGTCAACATAGCACTAGAATTTTTTCCTTTAAAAAATTTTGTACTGTATTTTATTTTATTTTTGAAAAATGTACATTTTTGCTTATAATTTCACCTGATTTTTTTTTTGAACACCTGAAAATATTTAGACAGAATCGGTCATCAAAATTAAGTCAACTTTAAGTTTAGAAAACTTGCTAATAATCATCTAAGTTCGGTTTAGATTATTAAAGTAACGGGAAATTTACATAGAAATCTAAGTTGAAGATAAAATATTAATGACTCGTCAGAGTATATAGCTATTACACATCACCACTTAATAAGCAGCATAAATGGCACGTACCATGACCATTCTCCTAAAACTCCAATCTATTGGCTTCTACAGATAGAAATATTCAAGACAATCTACAAGGACGGTCTTTGCAGTTACTATGATACGCATATACATATACATAATTATCCATCACTAATCTTCCAACTTTACCCTAAAGAAGAAGCCTAAAGAAAATTCAAAAGAAAAATCATGTACATTCAATCATTCATAACCAGATGGTGGTTTTGACAGCTGTGGCAGCCCTTCCATCAAACTCAATTGTCTTCGCAGCTTAACAATGTGAGCTTGCACCTATAGGACATTGCAAAATACAGTCAGCACTGAAATTCCCACCAAGTTTTGAGAAAAAACTTGCATAATGCATAAGACATTGGAAAAGGATTAAAAAAAATGCTTCCGAGTTTCAACCATTAAATAGAAGTCCACATGTGCAACGGGAGCAATAAACGTAGTGCTCATTATCTCATCCAAAATAGTGCAAAGCAAAGGAAACATACGGCAAAAACCTACCCCTAGGTTTTACCACCCAACAAAATCCTCCTAGACTGCGAACAAAGACAAAATTAAACAGCATGTCACCATGCCAAATATTGTCCCATTTGTTAAAACATGATTTTGACTAGTTGCACATCAGTAGTCGATCAGGGAATTGGTTCTGTTTATTTTCAAATTTTGATCCCCATAACTGCATAAAAAAATGCTCCTTAAAGGAAGAAAAGAAAGCCACAAAGCATCCACATAAAACTAATGCAGAATAAATGTCATAAATAAATCTCTGGCAATAATCAAAGAGGGATAATAGAACAAAGCAGCCATAACCTGCTGGCGAGCTGCTGCAAGTTTCAAGAGCTCATCAGCCTCCGAGAAGTTCATGAACCACTGGCTTAGAGGATGATCTTTGGTGTCACCTCTCTCCTTCTCATTCAAAGTATCGATTGGTACTGCAGAAACCAAAATAATGAAAAAAATAAATTAAAGGGATTCATCTTAGAGAGGGGGATGAAGAAGAACACTTAACAGAACTCACCAGGGCTAGGTAGATTCAAACCAGGAGGAAGCCTAGGCACAACAACAGCAGGATGATTCTGCACACGGGCGAGAAAACCCTCAGATGGTTCGGGAAAGACAATCTCATCGTAAGATTCAACAACAACAGGTTTCTTGGTTGACTGGGGACCAGATTCCTCCTCTGGATATAATTTCAAATGGTGATACCTATAAGTACAAAATTCAGTAACATAGTTAATAATAAAAAGAAAATCGCATTCTCAACTCTCAAGCAATGAAACCAAACATTAAGACACAAGAATAAGAAACTAAAACTCACAAATCCAGCTGTTTTTCACAGACATCACTGTGGAAATGGAGGGTGATGGCTATTTCAAATTCACCCCAACCGCATTCAGATAATTCAAAGGGGGGTGACTCAACAACCCGGGTGGGGTTGTTAAAACTAGGATGCAGCTGAAACACAACCTTCTTTATCACCACCCCAAGATCTTCGTTTGAAGCTCCACGTACATACACAGTCCACTTATGGGATTGGGACCTAGTAGCATCCAAGGATTAGAGACAAATAACAATTGCAAAACCCAGTGACACACAAAAGGGAAAAATAAAATAAAATAAAGGAACACAATCATAGAATAGAACTCACTCACTAGCCTTCCTACCCAGGTAGAATGCAATAGTCCCATACACTATTGGGACACAGACTTCAACATCTTTAAGCCTCTTGTTCGCATTCTGAAACCAAAAATCAAACCTTTGTGAAAAAAATTCAGGCTCCCAAGATCAAAAAAAGCAGGAAAATTTTAAGACTTGAACTTTATCATCACGCAAAACGAAACCCAGAAAAATAAAGAAGCAAAGCAACAGGGTGGCACAATTAGGGCTGAAAAATTCACTGATCGAAGCTAAGAACCCCAAAACACCCAAAAATAAGTTACTTTTTTGTCGGGATCCTCAGAAGGTAGTGCAATTTTCAGGCGTGAAGGCTTAATGGCAGAGGCGCCATCATCAGAGGGGTGTTCACCTTGTCTTTTGAGGGGCAACGGGTGAGACATTTGGAAAAATTGCCTGTGTTTTGTTTCCGAAATTCAGAAACACACAAAATCAGAGGAATGGGGTTTAGGGTTTTAGTTTCAGCGAGGAAATGCAGGCACCAGCTCATACGACGGACGAGAAGAGGATGTTTTCGGTGTTGATTCTTAGGCGGTTGTCCAGTTTTTCGTATTATATATATTTTTTTAAAGAAGTTAGTTAGAAAAGCTTAGCTGATGTCATAATACGAGAAGAGTCCTACACCTCAACCATTTTATTAGAAGGTGGAGTGAAAGTGGAATCAGTAATAATTTACATAGCTAATTGATTTTTTTTTTAAAAATATATAAAATTTAAGTTGTAGATAAAGCTCACTAATTTAAAGTTAGGGTTAAATAAAAGTATTTATAGATTATTTATTAATAGAAAAAACTTAGAAATCAAAATTAACTCATGACAAGCTATAAGCGAAAGGCTGATCATACGAGCCGATTTTCATTAGCACATAACTCATATATTAAATGGTGAAGGAAATAGATAGATATTTTTCTCTTATTATATAAATATCTAATATAATCTAAATTATCTTATTTCTCTCAATTAGGTGATATTATATATGATATCTTTCGATTTATCTCACTTAAACCTACCACCTCATAGGGATACTTTGCACCATGCTTACGGGGGATACTTAGGATCAAATTTTATGAAAACATAAGGGATATCGTGAATTAAAGCTAATTGTATGTAATATTAGCTAAGTTCAAGAAAGATGAATGCATTTATCATATTATTTCATCTATTGTGCGACACAATAGGGATATTAAAAGGTTGATGAACTTGTGGTGTTTTAAAATGATGGTATAGGGCTTAAATTGCAATTTCTTTGGAATTGGTCCTTCTATCTAGGCATTGCTTCAAATTCACTCCATTCACTTTTTTTTGCGGGTTTTTTTTTGGGAAGGGGGGAGGTGAGGGGTTGGGGCTCTGCCCTTTCGACTCGAAGTGGCATCTCTCAAGTGTGCGGCTTCCTAGAGGCTGGATGCTGACCACTATGGCATATGTCTCTTCCACAGTCCATTCACTTCAAATGCTATTGATGAATGCATTTGGAAGTGTCTCTCCTTGTTTAGGCAAATGCAATTATGTCTTAGCCACAAAGGCATAAACGGTTTTTCAATGGAGGGGTGGACCCGTTATAATAAAATGTCAATTGTAGCACAAGTTCCTGGTCCAAAAAGTTGGGTACCATGTCAATGTAACTTGGGCCATGTGGTGGGATGTTGGCATGCTGCATTTTTGTGGTAATACATGCTTGCGTTACATGAAGGTGTAAACTTAACGGCCTTCCTTGGATCCTAATATCCTGAAATGTTTGGTTTGTGGGGGTGAGGGAGGGTTCAATCCTCTCTGGCTTTTTTAGCTGTGGGACCAAGAATATATTCCCAGTGGTTTGTTGATAACACCTTTTAATCGCCACAGTGCCAGAAAATTAGTCTGACAAGACAACGATGCTCATGAGAATAATCTTGGCCTAAGAATAAAAAGGTCATGTTTTCAAACACTCTTTGTAAGGCCACAGAAGTTAACTTACACGACAAAAGACAGTAAGAGTTCATTATTTGATGGGAAGCGTTTACGTTGTACTTCCTGGATCACTACTGATCCATTTTCCAACCGGTCAGCAGAAGAGAAAAAAAACTTTAAACAGCGTGAAAAATCCATTTAACCCCTTTTGGAAATGATTACGGCTGGGTTTGAAGAGGCATAGAGAAACTTAACTCGGCTAGTTAAAAGGGGGCAGCTGCAAGCAAGTAGAGCAGCACTAGTTGACAAAATCAAGTTGCTCCTATTCTGACTTAAGCAAATAGCAAATAAAGTTGCTCCCAAGCTGGGTCTATCTGCATCTCTCTATTTTTTCATATAAGCAATTATATTTTCTTTTTTAAATCGCAGCTTAATTACATTCGATGATAAAATCCAACAGCAATTCAGTTAATTTATGCTATTTACACGAGTTTTTGTGATTCACATTCATGCCACAATATTTTGTGTTTGTACACTTTTTCAAATAAAAACAAAATTGCAACTGCATTCACATGGATTATAAAACTATCTGCAATTATGGGCTCACGCCCTGATGACATACAAACTTAATGCCTTTTCAATCTCCATAATTATAAAAGAGGAACAAGCACCTCATTTAGGGACTTTTGGCTATGAAATAAGAGAAAAAATCACTGTAGCTCTACAAAGAGGCAAAGAACAACTACAAAATGATAAATTGGGGAATTATGATTTCTTTTCCCATTTTCTTATTTGTTTTCTTTTATACCATCGATCACTACATTCCACACCTATGACGATGATGCAATTACATATGGATGACTTATTTATAAATTTTTTGTCAATTGATATTGGTTGCTATAGATTATGAGTCTGTACTTTATTTTTATTGCAATTTATGAATGCGTTTTCATGAATTCATTTCCTGTTCATAATATATATATATTATGAAATTTGTGTATATTCTTACTTTAGGAATAAACTTCATAATTCACAAGGTTTACGATATTATTATCAATTCATACAAATTAAAATAATTATTTCACTCCAAATTTTGTTAATATAAGTTTCTTACCATATTACTTTACTTTTCTTGTTGAACAAATTATATGAACCACAAACTAATATGAATAAAAATTAAACCTCTTTTTTTTTTTTTCAAATTTACAGGTATCTTCCTATTCGAACCAATCCTACTCAACTCAACTTTTTGACCATTCAACTTTTCCTTTCAAAATTTAACGCAAATGTTGTTCACAATTTGAATCTGCACCCTCTGCCTAAACTATTTGTTTAAGCGATGTTAAACAATTATGCACTGGCTTTTAAAATGAATAACAATTATACATTCATGTTATTCATAATAACAATTATACTCTCATGTATTGAACACATTACCTTCTTTTAAAAATATAGCAAAAAGCAGACCTCAACTACATGTCGGCCACTTTAACCTTTTCTTTCCACTAAAACAAGATAATAAAAAATAGTTCATGTTATTGTAGATCATTAATTGGCAGTTGCCATGTGATATTTAAACATACTACATGTAATTATACATAATTTATTTAACTTAAATTGAACTTAATTACTTAGTTACTAAATTAATGAAGTAACTGATTCATTTAAAATCACTCATTTATTTGATATTAAGTTATAAATTTAATTCATTACATACATATTGATCTTTCAACATATCCTAATAACAATTACTATTTCTTATTTAGGAAAAAATGCACTTTACTATCTAAATTATAAGGTATATGCATTTTAATCTCTACAATTTAAAAAATGTCACAATCGACCCCCTAAAATTACCTAAATATGGTAATTGCCTCATCTGTTCATTTTTTCACCAACTGTTAACAAAAATATCATACATTCAATAAACTTTACGATTTTACATTCCATATTTGCAAAAATTTAAGGGATCGATTTACATATTTCTCCAACTTTAGAGAGATATAATTCACTTATTTTTATTAACATGTACATTCGTAAAAATTTAAGAGTTTAATTTACATATTTTTAAATTTTATGGCCAACAGTCCATATTGAATATACTTCACGTGGGTCACCTGCAATTTTTCCTAATGTATATTAATTTATAATTGCTTCTCATTTTTTTCCACATCATTATTGCTTTTCATTTTATAAAACTGCCATCCATGTTATTATCGTGTGCCTCCATGTGACTAGCTTACAGCCCAGTTGCTTCTTCGTCCAATCCACAAGCTGCCCTTCAACGTCATTTTACAATCAAACAACATCCATTTATTAAATTGTCAACCTCATTGTCGGAGCCCCAGCTATACTCTACATTTACTGTTGATTACCAGAGACAATCCTTGTACAATCTTCATCGTCGAAATATTTTTCACTATATCTATACGGTTGAAAATGAATGGATCATTAATGACTCAGGAAGTACACCGGAGCAACGTAAACTCTTCCTGTCTGATGAATGTGCAAATTCCTTTACTTACACAAGTTCAATTTCTTTTCACATTATCTTCTTCATACTGCCCAAAATCAGGCTCTTTTACTTCACTTGGACCCCACCCAAAACAATAAAAACACGCGCGTGCGCACACAGAGACACACCCCAAAGGCTAATAATTTGGAGGTGGCAGCAAGTATGGCCGGATGATTTTGTTGAAAACATTCATACTTTTGACAGACTAATTATGTCAATGTTGGGGATATCTATGTGAGGGGATGCAGATCCTCTGCCGTTGTAAAAGCAACTGCACAAGATGCAGTTGAAATCAAATGAGACGGCACTTTTTAATTATGTTTTCAAGTTACCTTTTATCACACTGGAAACTAATTTTTACTGCTAAACTGGAGGTGAAACCGTTTCCAATGCAAGGTTCTTGATTTGGTCCACAACAATCACAGCAAAGAGACACATCATGTCTCACTTTCCCTGTGAAACTGCACGCCAAGTTTACATTCGAAGTACAAGTATATTCAGCGTTCAATTTTGACAAAGAAACAGAAATGGCACCAGAAAATAAAAGAAAGGCATTAACGATGTTTATGGAGCCCCTTGGTTTGTGCTTCTTCTGGACGAGAGGAGCTTGATCAAGTTCTTTAAGCAGTGAAGCTTTCACTTAGATGCCCCCAGTGGTAAGCAAGGGGAGCACACAGCAATGAATCTGTAAGGTTCATCAACATTTACATGTCCGAAGCGCTCAATGCCATTACCTTACATTGTTCATTCAATGCCAGAAGTTGAGCCTCTTTCTTGTCAAGCAGAGCACTCAACCTCACATTCTCTTCCATAAGCTTCTGAACTTCTGCCTCTTTCTGCATTTTCTCACCCTCTAACTGAGTAGTCTTTGCAACTAGCCTGCACCGAAAGCAACACACCAGGCAATAAGACAAATACATCTCTAGATAGAACATGAAAATTCCACATAAAAATTGAAATTTAATATTTTACTCCACTCGTGAGAAAATGTTTGGATGTTTACACCTGCACATAACGCTAGCATGTATTAACACAGAAATGCAGCATGCCACCATCACACAACAAGACCCAATTTACATCGACATAGTACCAGGCTTTTGGACCTGGAACTTGTTACAAACTTACAATTGATGTTTTAGTATGACGGGTATACCACGCCATACTAAAACAAGTTTGCATTTGCCTAAACAAGGAGGGACACTTACAAACGCATTTAAAGTGAATGGATTGCATTGAAGCAGTACCTAGATACAAGGACCAATACCGTACAAAAATTGCAATTTAAACCCTAAACCCAAATTTAAAAATACCACAATTTTGTAAATCAGTAGCTAATGCCAATCAAGCAACAACTTTTCAAATTAAGCTGTAATCACACACAGAAAAACTAAGATTTCACAATTTTTTGTTTGCTATTGCAGGGACAGAGTAGCAGAAAAAATGCACATATAAACCTACGAAGTTGCCAACTTCCAACAAGGTATATTTTTAGAATAAAACCAGCAGCTCTAAGGAGTAAGGATGATTAAATGTTATGGCTTTTAGTAAGAAACTTGGATAAATGGGATAGATGTGACAAAGTCAATTAGAACTGACACAGGAAGACATTCTCCCAAATGAAACAATTGCCAAGTAAGTTATAAAGCATCAGACGATGATATTATTTTCAAGTAAAAGCATTATAGTTAATCAAATTGCAACAGAAAGAAACTATAAACAATAATGTAGTCAGCTCTTAACTGAACCTCATAGAATTGATCATATATGTCAACCACACCAAATTTAATAGCGTTTAATTCATTGGTTGTTTCCCAACTTTATTTCAGAGTTTAAATGATCTTTGCTCCTAAAATAAGAGTCCACGATAAAACTGTTCATATGCATACAGAAAATGATATCCACGCCCACAAAAAGGATAGCATTATTTAAGAAATGTAGCAAAGTAGATCAAAGAAATATCATATAATCGTGTGGCATCAAGTAAATATAAAGTATAATAAACTAAATCAAACTGTATTAAACACAAAAATGAGGGAGGAAGCACATTGAGGCAATTGAGCTCACGCAACCTGAGGTGGGTCCAAGATCAGATAACTATCAAGATGCATAATAATAGCATATTGAATATTATAACGTATAATGAAATATCACCTTTCAAACAGCCGTTCAATAGTTTGAAATTGCTTCTCTGAGGAAAGTAAGGTTTCTCTTACTGTGAGTAGACCGCTAACATATGATTTCAGAGACTCAAATTCCTGTTTCACTCTACAAAGCTCCTCTTCATTTTCAGCAGCTAGCTGTCTCTGCCTGGTTGTTTCTTCCACCAAACCCACAACTCTCTGCCGCACATCATTTAGAATACTACTTGTACTCAAAGCAAAATTCTCCATCTCCTTTAACTTCATAGACATATTTTCTAACTGAGCAGACTTTTGCTTAATTTCTTCCTGACTCAAACTTACTTTTTCCTTCTCAATTGCAGTTTCCGATTCTGCCAATAAAACCCTTTTGACAAGGGCTTCCATCACATCTGCAACCATCTGTACAGACTTGAGTATCTCACCTACATAAGCTCCATCCTGTTCATCTAAAGAACCTTGCTGATGGCTAATTCCTATCCAAGATTCTTCATCTGCGTCATCAAATGAAGAGAGATCTACATTCCTGGACCAACCTGATAATGGTATCCCATTTTTGTCTACAAGGCCTACCCCCTCTAATTGTTTGATGCCGCAATATGTATGGGCTAGATGAGGAATAGCCATGAGTCTTGCTTTTGATTTTAAGTAGGTCAACAATGTAGCAGCAGTCTTGACTCTTCGCCAAAGAACTTCTAACACCTTTTTTGCATCTTCCTCTGAACCCTGCATGTAAGCCTTCACTTCCATAAGCTTTTCTTGCAACACATCCACTTGGGATTGGCTTCTTTGAATTTCCTGCTTCCATGTTTCTTGTGATTGACTCAGCTGAGACTTCAAATTTGACATGCAAACTTCTTCATCTGCTGCCATGCCCTGTCCAATGTAGTACAGAAATGTTAAAAAATACTATAAAGTTCATAGTTAAAAAATTTGTAATCACAAATCAGGTGTATCAGTATAAAGATAATCTCATAAGCCTAAAATTATATCAATTGAAAACCCCTGACAGGGCCATTTCAACTAATAATGTATAGCAAAGCTCCATCAAAGAGTAAGCAGGAAGATATTGTCTAGCTCAAAGTGGGTTAAAAAGAAATTCCAGAACAAAAGGATGCAGCATATTAAGTTGGATGCAATATATTGATATAAACTAAAGTAAAAAGCACACCTTATCAGTAAACTCATCTATACTTTCCCCATTTCAACAAAAAAATTTATTGATTCACAAATAATGTCTTCTGTGAAGCAGAAATAAGTACGTCATGTATATTTTCTGCTTCTTTTGAAGCTTCAGAAAGTTTATAGCATCGACCTATGCTAACTGAGGAGAAGAACAAGTACTTAAATGATATTACACATATACAACTATAAGGCACATTGCATCTTCCCTAGACACCAAATCTCCTCCAAATGGACTTCTACATCAAACATTGTCTGGTTGGCAATTGAAAATGTCTTCTAGTTACAGCCCATACTGGACTCAACCCATGATTAGCTACAGCTACTACACGTAATCTCAATGGCAAAGGGAGAAAAAGAGGGGAAAAAAAGAGAAAGAGTTATCCCTGTATATCTAAATCTTTGCTGTAAATAAATAAAAAAATAGACAGATAAAATTTCAAAAAAAAAAAAATCAGTATTTCTGACACTGCAAAACGGCCCACAAAAAACAAAATTGACATTAACACGTCGAGATGCTAATTCTTGTAAGCTGTATATCCATCGTGAACAACATCTGCAGTACCTTTCCTCTCTCTCTCTCTCTCTCATTTAAATAAAACCCTATTGCCAATTCAGTGTTGCTTGGACGCAATCCAAGCAACGCATCAAATTGCTATCTCGAGAAAATTAGCTTAGAAAAACAATCTCATGGGCAGGAAGAAAATCAACGGAGAATTCCAAAAATTGGTTTTTTCCCCACCTCTACTTGGAACTGATCTCGAAGAATAAGGAAGAAAAATCGAAACTTGCCCCGAACCCAGAACCAATGGGCAAAGTTGGAACTGAATATCCACGAAAACCAACTAAAAAAGAATAAAATTGCTTACTTTGAATTGAAGGGATAGCAAAAAGTGAGCAACAAGCAAAGACAAGGTTGAAATCTGGTAAAAGGGAATAAGAAGAAGAGAATTAAAGAAGAAGGGAAGATGAGGCAGGGCACCTGCTTTGCTTTGAGAAAAGGTGAGGATCGGGCGAGTTGAGTGAAGATGATGATGGGTCTGAGTTGGATCGTCTTCTTACAGCAGCAACCTTTCTCTCTTTCTTACATGTAAAAGAAGAAAGAACAAGACAATAACAAAGAACCAACGTTACTTGTAACACACAGGGATCTTCGTATATGCCGGAGTTTAACTTTGGACTCAGCGTGCAATATAACAACAGTAAAATAAATAAATAAATAAAATCAGAATTTAATTTAAATACATGAGTAATGTAAAATAATTTTATATTATTAATTAATAAAAATAATAAAAAATATTAACTCATATAAATAATTATTTATTATAATAAAAATTTATCATAATTTTTTATTTATTTTTATTTTTATTAATTAATAGTATAAAATTATTTTATAATATCAATTCATACTAATTAAATTTATAAAATTATAATAACGAGTGATTTAAGGGTATGGATTACAAAGAGTTTAATATTTCAGTGTAACAAATTTTGACATAAATATTTAATTATATATTATTATATTAATAAAAATATTTAATTAAATAATAATATAAAATTATTTTATATTAATAATACATTAAAATTAATTTTTTAAAAATAAATAAACATTAGATAATTCTGCATTTTTAATGTAACAATGATTTTTTTTATTTATTTGACCATTTTATTCTATTCTTTATTTGATATTTCCTATTTTTATAAATTAAAATGTCATATTGTCAAAACGTAGATTAAACAAATAATAATATTATTATTAAAAAAAAGAATTAAAAAATAAATAATGAATTAATAAATGTTATGATAGAAACAAATAAAATTAAAAGTGTTTAAGTAAATTATACAAAGTTAGATACTCATATTTTTTTTTATCAAATAATTACTAAACATATTAAATAATTAATTAATAATAATTTGAAAATTATAAACTACATATTAAAGAGAATTTTTTTCACGAAAAAGGTATTTGTTTTTTCAATTGTAATAGATACTAAATAGTAGATATAGATTCACGTAAAAAAAAAAAAAAAAAGTAGATATAGATAGATAGAGCAGACTCTTGTAGGTATAAACTCACACAAATGGAGAAATGATTCCTTAATCAATCATGATCGATCAAATTTTATTAATTAATCAAATATAACATGAGTTCACAACGCTGGTCCCATCATATTCGTTGTTGTGTTGCAACTGATGCAGCTGATGAGGCCGAATCTGAGAGACCCATGGCGTTGATGCAGGGAGATTACAGGCTAGTTGTTTGTGCCTTGTTGTTGGTACTTTTCTTTTTTGGTCGGGCTGTCGTTGGTACTTGGTAGTCAAAGTGAAGAAGGATTGGTATGTGGAAACCATATGGGTGAGTTTGTCTCAAATGGCTTCTCAGAAAAGGGTCATTGGACTTACATGTGTGGCCCGGAAATAGATTGGTTTGGGCTTTTCAGATCCAACTATTTATGATTGTGAAAGTTTTCTTTTAGGTGACTGCGATTATGCAAGTTTTTCAGCAATAAAAAACAGTTTGGATTCAAGCAACAAAAAACAAAAAGTTGTGTTCATGAAACTTAAAGCCAATTGACCCGCAAAAGAAGAAATAAGTCCAGTAACTTCAATGTCACTACTATTTCATTACCCCCAGATAAAAAAATTGATACTATTTGCTACTATTTGTCAATGCTAGCACATCAATTACGTATTTTAATTTTTAGCCTTGATTGCAGTAAACAATGGGCTTCAAAAAGTCTATTCTAAAGTTTTGAATAAGAATAACGTGAAATTCTCTAGACCACTCATTCCCTTTCCCTTTATTTCTATTTGATATTATTTCATTCCTTTTCTTTTATAACTCCGAAGCGGATCCTTAAAAGATATACTTTAATTGCTTTATAAAAGATTACTTAAAGTATATGAAAACACATTATATGCATGCATCCGTACAAATTGGCGACGTAATGGTTTGGCTTTGCCTCTCACTTTTTGGTAAGTGCATCAATATGTGGGTCTATGATTATTGGATTTGATTCGTCTACATTGTCATGTTCTATCATTCTATATATAATTATATTAGAAACGTTTTCTTCTTTTTTTATTTGACACCTTCTTAGATATTGTATGAATAGACTAAGAAATAAATAATATAAAATTAAAAAATTATCAGTATTTTTTAACATATAAACCTTATAATATTGTATATTGATATCTAATTAAGATATTCAAATAACATATGTTTTATTATAAATGATTGCTATATCGGTTTGTTTGAGGATTGAGTCTAGCATAATAAATTGTTATGCATGTGTAGCTAATGAGATGTAGCTCAATTAATATTTTCATGTATTCTTGTGATTAAAGGGTTAGTATAATTTTGTTTAGGGGTTCAATCAGCATTTTATCATTTCTCTTTCTTATTAGCCTTTCTAGAGGATTCCAAATGAAAAGGGAAAAAAAAAATCCAATGTGTAAATTACTTTTGGTATTGTTTTTTCGAAAAGAAAATTTCACCTAATGTGCTTTTTTTTTTTGGGGGTAGGGGGGCGTTCCTTGTGTCTCTAGTTGGTTCTGTGCGTTAATTTTACTACAAATTCAGTATGATCTGCTGATTGATAATTACCAAACCCTTGTAATGAGTTCTCTGAACTAGATTACCGTAAATGAGACAAGAGACCAATAATTTACCCAAAAAATAAAAATAAAAAATAGAGAGAGACCAATATGCAACGTACTGTACATAAGGATGTCTCGGGAGCAGCACTTGGAATTTCGCCTCGATGAATGTTTGAATCTGAAACATGACTAGACTTTTCAATGTTTTCATCAATCTGAAAAGGAATCTGCAGGGGATGTTATTCTTATTATTATTTTGATTGAAAAAGAGTCTAAAAAATGAAAATGAGATCAAATATTTAATCATAAACGAAAATTTCAGGAGCTGCTGGCACTAAAACCACGCGCGCAGGGTTCAACTTCAAGATGTCCAAACTATTTTATTTATTTAACACCAATTTTGGTTGTTTTGGACGAAGTATTGAGGATGTTTTAGATAAACATATTATGTGTATCTAAAATAATTTATCTAAAGAGGTTAATTTTGATGTATTATTAATATAAGAGATTTTTATATTATTATTTAATTAGATATTTTTATTTGTAAGATTTTTAAGATAATAAATAATTAAGTTAAATATTTTTATGAATATAATAATATATGATTAAATATCTTTGTAAAATTTTTTTATATTAATAGTATACAGAAATTAAATTCTTATTTAAAATAGTTTTATATAAAATGTTCAATTCTAATAATTAAATTGAAAAATTATCATAATTAATTTTCAACTTATTTTTTCCAAGTTAAGATAAAAAAACTTACTTTTTATTAGTTAAAATTTACTGACAAATAGGTTAATTTGCTTATATATTATATTATTAATAACTTTATGGCAATATATTGTTTTAAAGTATAAAAGTTTAATTAATTGTTCACTTATAATCTTTTGTTAAAACTTTAATGCAAAATGCCTCTTTTAATATGACATTGTTATCTCTAAAAGCAAGTATAATTTCAGTTATTATGTGTTTGTTGTTAATTTGTTTTTATATATTTTTTATTAAAATAAAACAAATAAAAATAAATAATATTTAAAATAAATTAATACTCGATATAGTATAATGTTAAGGAGTATTTAAAATTAATAATAATTGAAAAATATCAAAATAATTATTTTTTAACAAATATGTGAATGATTAATAAAATTTTTATTTTATTTTATTTATCTTTAAATTATTAACAATTAGTAATATATTTTTATTTTTTTAAATATTTAAATAAGCAATTGATAATAATAGTTTGAGAAAAATGAAAATTAAATACTAAAATAAAATGCCTTTTATAATATATGACTTGTGCTATATATATATTTCTTGGATACAAATATAACAGTAATTACTTTATTTTCCTTGGTCAAAGCATCAATAACTCTTCTGTAATGTAAGCAAACTTTATTCATCCGGATATGTAATATCCTGCGCAATCTGCAGAAAGTGGCTAGAAGCCAGCCAGAAAATCAGAAATGACTTGGTATATCCGCAAATGAACAAACCAACTGTTTAATCTCAAGTAGTACCTGGGCCAAAAAAAAAAATTCATGTCATGTATATTATATAATGTTCCTGTTGGAGAAATTCTTTGAAAACTTTGATCCTTATATAATGTAAGTTACATGATGAAACAGACGATAATGTGTAGATATGGCTATACCTGGAAAGCTATATCGTATTTCATGGAGGTGGGGTTAAAGGTCCATATATTGCACTTTTAGATTAAAGCCAGAGACATCTTTTGGTGCTCAAATCAGAGATGCATCTGAGCCTTGAAACTATGGCTAGGTGGTGGTCCCTATTCCTATCATTATTTTAAGTTATAAGCCAAAGCTTAATTGAATAAAAAATGGGCCCACTCTACAGTCATATCACACACAAATTAGCATATTAAACTCATGAAAGGAACTATTGCCTTCAAAATCATGTTGTAAAACATTTCGTGGGGGTCTATCCATTATATTTACGAAAATCAGATCTACACAGAATATTAATTAAAAACACCATATCCATTTGAATCTAAGAAATTCTTTGAAAATGATGGTACAAAATATATGAACAAACAAAATCAAAATGAGAAGCCAAAAGAGCTTTGTATAGCTAGGATTTTACTCTATATGGCTCCAAAGTCTCTATCTAAGACATGGAAAGAAAGAAAGCAAAAAGAAGATGAGACCAGTGGAAGCAGAGAGGTCTCGATAGGGAGATATGGAATGATATTCGTGATGTATCTCTAGAGATACGGGTGGAAAATTAGTGCAAGAAGATGATTACCCGCAAGACTAGGGAGTGTACCGCCGCGGCTGTGAGTGAGGTCTTTCTAGCTAGGGCACTCCCTTATGAGGTAAGCAGCTTAGGATTTTGGATAAGAGAGAGAGAGAGAGAGAGATGAAGGACATGGCTTGGAAAATCAGACATATAAAGGTAAATCAAACAGAAGAATGTGACCATTTGGCCAATATATATTTTTTTTAATAAATAAAAGAACACACTCGATCTATACCATGTGTGCGTGAGGGAGGGAGGGAGGGAGAGACAGCTAGAGAGAGGGGAAGCTCGAGCAGTGCCATGTTAATGCATGATAAGGAAAGGCAAATCTCATGATGGTGGTGTCAAAATCAAGCGAATTATGCAATCTGAAAAGTTGAAGCTTGAAACGTAGAGACACGTACATGAAGGATTGGAACAAAAAAAGTTAAAATTAATATATTGTTTCCAACGTTTTGTTTTGTATCAACCATCAAATGAACGAGACTGTCACAACAGAATGAATTGAAGGAAGGATTGAATAGTTCCATTCCCCACGGTTTCCCTGGCTGGTTCGTTTTTATGTAAAACTTGTACTATTTTACTGCAGAGTATTATGTACTCGAGAAAAGAACACAAGCCTTGGTACTTTTTTTTTCCCCTTTTACTTTAAATCTTCGGAAACATCAAAGCTCAAAGAGAATTAAATACAGTAAGGAGGAGCCTTGCTAATAGTGTGTTTCATTCTATTCTTATAAAATTGATTTTAGATATAATTAGTTTTATTAAAATTGATTTTGAGGTAAAATAATTTATGTTTATTAATTTCTCTAAAAGTGATTATCATAGAAAGTAAAAAATTTTCACTTTTTTTAAAATCAACTCTAAAAATTAGAATTGATTCTGAGAGTGAATAACTAAATATCATCAAAAACTCCTAAAATTAATTATGGGGCTTAGAATCAATTTCAAAGAAACCAAAAGTTGGGCTCCCAAACACACGCTAAGTTCTTTAAGTGTGCGTTCAATTGCTTATATGCATATTGACACTAGAAAGTTTGAGTTGAGAGGATGATATGCCTTAGTCCAAAGTGATGGTATATGCCTTTAGGTTTATCGAGTACTTACAAGTCATCTATTGGTAAAAAATCTAAAAGTCAAACTCAAATTATAATGATATATGAGTGAAAGATTAATTTAGATAAGCCAACTCTCGTTAACAATTCCTACTTATATGCATATTAATTACCTTTTATGACATCTAATTATTTTCTTATTAACTACAACAAACAAGAAGCAACATGAAGATATATTTTATTAGTATATTATAAGAATTTATCATGTATTATCTCATTATTAAAATATTTGATTTTTATATTTATTATTTCAAAAATTTTACATATATTAATATATAACAAGATAATAGTATAATTTTTTTTTAACACAAACAACATACCAAAACTAATCTCATATTATATTGCTCAGGTGAACCATACACCCGAATATCCCCAAAACATCAATTAATTGGCTTTACAAATTTAAGTGTCGCATATGCGTGCTATATATGCTAACCACAAATTAACTCATGTAAAGATTCAAAAAAATTTAAGGGATCTTAAAGCGGAAGAAAGCTGGAAAAGACTTTTGGTTTGTTTTATCTGATATTTAACACATTAATTATCGTTATCTTTTATTGTAATTACATTTTAATACTAAAATGTTGAGTTTTAAACAATTTAGAATAAAAACTTTTTTCTTATTCTCATACACATAAGAATATAAATTTAATTTATATGTATTAATAATATAAAATATTTTTATACTAACATTTAATTAAATTCTTCTATTAATATGACTTTTAAATAATAAATATGAGAATCAAATATATTTATTAATATAATAATATATAATTAAATAATAATACAAAAAATTATACTACTAATATATATAAATTAAACTCTAAAAATATCTCATAAATTTGCTTATTTGTTGACAATTAGGGACGCCCCAGGTGAAGTAAATCGACCAATAATGATAAGGATCGAATGGAAGTTGCCATATTCACGACTTGGATCGACAAAATTTTTGGACAAAAATTCAGTTTTGAGTAAATTTTTCACAGACTGGAACTGCAATGAAGCAGTCGCACATCTTTGCACTGAGCACCCTCACTTTCAAGGGTTGCTTGCAGAGCAAAGAGCATAAAACGCTGAAAGCTGAGCCGCAGGTTATGCGGCAGTGGCAAAAAATGATGTAGCTTTCGAGTTCTGATCTCACACGAAGATAAACACAGAAAAAGCTCCAGAAACCATGACATCCCTTGCATTTAATGCCAAAGCATTAAATTTTTGGGGCGCGTGCTCCATCGCTTAAAGACCTGTAGCCATCATAAATTCATCAACTTACTTTTACCTTTGTGCCCTAGCTACTTCTGCGCTATATTTTATTTGGAAATATTTTTGAGTCTAATTAGTTTAGATATTATTTTAGACATTTCTTTGGCAGAGTAGGAAAATAAAAAACTATAGTATAATAGAAATGGCTCCAAAGCTATCAGCACAGTTTAGACATTTAAGATTTATGTATAAATAATTAAAAATTTGAATTATATTTTTAATAACTATGATAAGATAATTAATAATTGATTTAAAATCTTTTTATCAAATTAACAATTAAAATAGCTGAAATTTTCGCTTATTAATATATAATAATTCTTTTTATTCTGTTATAAGTAAATTTACCAGTAACTTAAATAAAATATTCTGTGATTTACACATAATTTTTTAATGTCTATTTAAAATTGTACCAATAACCATACTGTAATTTATTTTATTTTTATTGCTGTGTTATTTGTGAACTTGTTAACTTGCTGATTGCAAGGTGATAATAACCAGTTTACTATGAGAAGAAATTCACATAACTACGGCCTAAATTTGCATGCCATGGATCGTTGACCTCATCTTTTTATTTGCTAGATATAGGGAATTGATTATATATATGCAGTAAATTTAATTTAAATTATATCCATCTATGGAGAACAACCTCCAAACACTTACCAAATGGGTTGTGTGTTAATTTCTTAATTTTATCAATCCTAAATTTGACGGAAGAGGTGTTTATGTAGTAGTTTTGGTTTTATTTTGGGATGGGAGATTGTGGGCGTGCACATACAAAAGAGGCAACAGAGACAAAAGAAAGCAAAGGGTTAGCTTATTTGACAACTAATTTCTAACTAAACCGTTTGAATAGGGTGACTATATATAGAGTTCAGGATTTTCTCTTCGTTGGAGCCTATCTTATTTGTCTCTTTACTATCTTTTCTTCACAGAAAGTGCAGTCACTTCATGCCAATTTGTTATGTAGGAAGGAAGTCTAGCATACTAGAGAGAACCATAACCTCGTCGCGGCTCATCTTGATGGAGAGAAAAGAGCAAGGAGAAAATGAAACATAAAACCAGAGGCTTATGATCAATTGATGTTAATCAAAGAGTAGAAACTCTTGGTCTAATCTCTGACCATTAATTTTATTTTATTTTACAAGTTTAAAACAACATAATTTAATAAAAAAATAGTGACATATTTTTTTAGTAAAGAGAGAGAATTATTATATTTGATAATATATAAAAAATAAGATTTCAATAATGAGATACCAGAATTTTTCAATAAAATGAAAAACTATAATTTGAATAAAAAGTTTTTTTTCATTTGAATATAATTAAAACTTATATTTTTTACAAGACATTTCTAATTTTTAGTAGAAGTTTTAAATATGTTTTTGACCCTATGATTACATCAGATTTTGGTTTTGATTCTTATACTTTTTTTTTGGGTATATGTCCCCATAATTTTCTTCCATTTGGTTTTTGATTCTTGTGAGACTAAAACCAAAATACGTTAAACTAGAGGGATCAATCTTTTATAAAAAATACGGACAGATCTTTTATAAAAAAAAAAAAATAGCAATCATAGAAACTAAAACCTAAAAAGGTAAAAATATAAGGACCAATAATCAAATTCAGGGACCAAAAACCAAATTTTTATATTAAATTAAAAGGACTAAATCCCAAACAAAAAATTACAGGAATTAAAATTAAAATCATTTAAAACTGTAAGGACCAAAAACTTATTTAAACTTGAGTAGAAATTATACATAATTTATGCATACATCAACTTTCAAAATAAAATATATAATAAGAAATATTATTATCAACATTTAGTTTATAACTCATCAACTTTTTAATAAACTATAAACACATATAAAAATTTAATTTTAATTAAACTTAAATACAAAATGCTTGTTATCGAAATTTACAATTTTCATTTAATTGAAAAAATCCAGTTATGTTACTTTTATATTTTTATTTTTTTTTAATATGGAAAGTAGATTCAATGTAACATCCGCATCATTATAGAAATATTTACGGAAATGTTTGCGCTGAATTATCTCTTAATTAGGCTTAATAGTGAATTGAAAAATCACCTAATGTAGTTCTTAGGACCTTGTCTTTTTGCCTCCGTTTGATGAATAAACAAATATATCTATTATCCATATATATATATATATATATATATATATATATATATATATATATATCAAGTGGAGTTTATATATTTTGGGATGGCTGTACTTATTTTAACTTTCACTGTAGATTTTATTTTACCTTCTGTTGGATGACTATACTCATGATACTATTGACTTAGACTTAGACCTGATGATATGCTATATGATGATGTTTATTCAGTATATGTATGTGTTCTATTACCAACTAGCATGCTTGTAGTTAATTAGATCCACTTACTACGCAAATAACCAATTAAGAAGTTAAAAAGAAACAAAAATTTAGCGGAAAAATCACCTAAGTAAAATTGGCCATGTGGCTATAATGAATTAAGATAATGCGACACGTGCTAATTTAACTATTAATTGTAATTAGATATAATTAAGTTAATATTAAACTAATAGAGTGTTACACTTGACAAAAATCACACTATCAGTAAATAATAGCTGGCCCCAATCCTTCGTTTTTCTTTTTTTCTCTCTCTAATTTTTCCTTGTATGAATATTATTAAAGGGCTATCATTTTGCTTTTTTGGTGATAATCCCACCATTTTTTTTTCTTTTTGTTGTTAGAATTTTCTATTTTTTATTTTATTTTTATTATCCCTTTGTGGGTATTTTAGTTTTCTCTCATGGATATTTTTACTTCAATAATCTTATAAATGACAGAGATATTTACATCTATTTTGAATAGAAACATAACACAATTTTCAAGTTGTAATAATTTTCATATTAACTTTTGATATGAAATATGTTTAGATATCAATAACCTTCCTACAAAAAGCAAAATCATAGATTAGCAGTTAGTTCAAAATATAGAGTATATTTATTTTTTATTAAATTTAAATTTAATATTTTTTTTAATTTATAAGTACCATTAAACTTATTTATGAATAATTCTTTCTTTCTCGAAAAAAGAAATTGAAACGTAGACTCAAATTCTCTTTCTTCATCAATTATTATATTTAACTATTCTCTTTTTTTATTAATTGCTAAATTTAACTATTCTCTTTCTTCATTGATTATTAATTTAACTAGCTAGTTTCTTTCTATATTAAAATTGCACTTTTTGTTTCCTTTCTTCATTAAATTATGTCATTTAAATTATTAAATTTATAAATGAACTTATTGATGAGAGATTAATGCAAGACTCTAAGAGTAAAACTCTTATATTGTATACTGAAAGTCTTTGTCATATAATGCTATATATTTAGTTACAATTATTATTAGAACTTGTTAAAAATTATACTATATCATATCATTATGATATAAATTTTGAAAATAAAATTTTAGTTACTTAATATTTATTTTTTGGTCGCATAGGTGCACCTTATCCAAGCCACAATCTACTCTTCATCACATAAAGCTCACGGATTATCAATCCCCCGCTACAATTAGAAAAGCTCTATTCCTCCAATTCCTATCTGAACTGCTGCAGAACCAAAAATCAAAAACCCTAATGAATACACGCCTTGTGTATCGGTTGGGACCCATGTGATGCATAGTAAGTTCACAAATACATTTTTACCCTCCACGTCCTCAGGAAAGTACAAGAACATCTTTGTAGCTTGCTGATTGGACTTAATTATAGAGTGGAAAAAAATATTTAGGTGGCCATATCTGGCATCTCCCCATCGAAAGAAGAACTTATTGAACACTCCCCAAATCACCACCCGCATCATTCTATTGCCATTCATTCATTCATTCAGAACATCTACTTTTTCTTTCCTTCCATCCAATATATCATTTCATACCTTATTTTTCACTGCCTGTGCGTGTGCGTGTGCGTGTGCGTGGGCAAAGCAAAATGCTTCATTTCATAACCTGGTCATGGCTTTTCATCCAAGTAATTCCTGCTAGTACCCTCACTTTCTAAGCTCTCTTTTGTCCCTACCCTTTTTATGAACTCCCTTCTGTCAACTTCAGTCCTTCTCCCCCAGATATTCTTTTTGATCTTCTCTCTATATCACTCCATGTACCATGTGTTTCTTCTATTATCGCCTATTATAAGCTTATAACACCCCTCTCATTCCCTCCAATTCATGCACTCTCCCTCATCACCTACCCTCTAGTACTTGATCCCCTCCTTTTTCTCTGCAAGTCCTACATTGTTTTTGTTTGCTTCTCTTTGTTTTCTTCCTGTTGTTCCAACATCCATCATGGAACCCCAACAACCACAACATGATCAGGGACAACAACAATCACCAAACGAGGATGGGGGCAGTGGAAAAGGGGGCTACATGAGCAGGCAAAGCAGTACCCGGTGGACTCCCACAACCGACCAGATAAGGATACTGAAGGACCTTTACTACAACAATGGGATTAGATCCCCAAGTGCAGAGCAGATTCAGAGGATCTCTGCTAGGCTGAGGCAGTACGGCAAGATTGAAGGCAAGAATGTCTTCTACTGGTTCCAGAACCACAAGGCTCGTGAGAGGCAGAAGAAAAGGTTCACCTCTGATGTCCCCATGCAAAGAGGGGGAACTAATAATAATGGTGCTTGGAAACCTGAAGAAAACATTCACAACAAGTATTCTAACATATCATCAACTGGTAAAACCAACCATGTCCAAACCCCCCCCCCCGGCTTTTTTTTTCTCTCTATCTTTCTGATGTTATTAAGTGTATTTGTCTAATAATGTGACTATGCTTATGTAGGGATTTCTTCGTCTTCTTCTGCTGGGATGGTTGCTATGGCCCAGATGGGGAATTATGGGTGTGGATCGGTGCCCATGGAGAAGAGTTTTAGGGTAAGTTTTGATGGCTCCATACCTTGGGATGTTATGGACCTGAAAACTTTGTTATATATAAATTTTTTTGTTCTTTTTGTTTTAATGGATTCATAGCCATGCGTTTTTTTTTTTTTCGTCCTTTTTCACTGCTCACTGGGTATGTAGCTTTGTAATGCATTGAAAGGGAAGGAATCAATGATCCATATCATATGTAGGCTTCATGCATCCATGTAAGATTGGAGGGTGCAAAAGCATGTGATCATAGTCTACCACTGTATATGACCAATGATATTTTATTTGACAACAAAAAGGAGAGACAGTCCTGGCATTTGCATTGTTCAATCCTTGAAACTTCCATAAAAGGAAGCACTCAAGAACCCCTTCGGTCTCTTTGTGAAAATGACAAAGCTAAGCATAAAGTAAAACTTTCCATGAAGCAAAAGTTATATTTCTCTTGAAACCACCTGCTTGGGAGAAGGAGTAGTAGTGTTCAAACAATAGTTTCACTAACTCATAATTAGTTATTAATTGTAAAGATTAAGAGTCTAGCATTAGAGATCTGGTCTGCAAAGTGTTTAACGGTTTCAATCAAGTTTTGATCACTTCATTTTTTTTATACCTTTTTCTTAGGACTGCTCAATATCAGCTGGAGGTACCAGTGGCCATGGTGGTGGTGCCATAAACCACAATCTGGGATGGGTTGGTGTGGACCCATATTCCTCAACATACACCACTTTCTTTGACAAAATAAGGCCAACTGAAGAAACCTTAGAAGAAGAACAAGAAGAGGATGGTGTCCCTGAGATTGAAACCCTCCCTTTGTTTCCTATGCATGGTGAGGACATCCATGGCTATTGCAACCTCAAGTCTAACTCTTCTAACTATGATGGTGGCTGGTATCAGACAGAAGATGGATTCAAGAACGGTTCTCGTGCTTCCTTGGAGCTCAGTCTCAACTCCTATGCCCGCAAATCTCCAGATTTCGCTTGAATGCTTAAGTGCTCCATATATTAAACTTATTTTAATTTGAAGATTATATAGCTTTGCTTAAGTAGTTATCTTTCCATTATTAGTTTAGGCACTGTAAGTAAGTAATCAGTGTGGCGCAAAATGTACTGGTCTCTTGCTTGTTCTCAGTTAAGAGCTGTTCCCAACCTGACACTTATCATGCGGGGAACTTAATGGACTGAGTAATTAATTATAGTTATGTTATTTTGTCCATCTCCCCAAAACATTCTTTCAATAATTTGCTAATTGAAATGATTGGCATTCGAAGAAAAAAAAAAAACAATAATGGTGATGGAAGTAAGTTTATCCTAAAAAGAACATAAATAAAAGATTTGAGCCTCGGAGTGGAAGACTTGAGTCTCTTTCTCTCCCAAGTCCTAAACCATTTTAGTTTTTTTCCATGACCGCATTAAAAATCAATAGATCCGGGCCAGTGCAAATCCTGTGCATCAAACAAAAGCCACTCTGTCATTTTCTATGAATCAATGATGCATTAGTGACCTATTTTTTTAGCTAAGGCAATGAATGATCTGATTCTGATATTATTCTACTGAAGCAGCTGTGAATATTTTTAACACCGAATTCTAATAGCGATAAAAGAAACAACAAACCAAAGATATTCATTCCGTATTGTTAGTTGAACTTACTCATTTAGACGTCAATATTTCAATATTACAGTTTAAATAAATATAAATTTTAATTATATAAATATCAAATTAATATTTTATTTTTATTAATGCTGTATATTCATTCTTAATATCTTATTTTGATAATATTTATATAATTAAAATTTACAATTATTTAACTGTGACGATAAAGAAGTGAAATACACCGCTATTTAGTTTGCCAGGCACTACCTATAGCGCAAGGGTGTGACTAGTCGACCCAGATTTATGTGGGGACCACCGAAGCCCCCTTTCTCTCTCGGCTATGTTGTGGTCTTAAGCACTGACAACTTGTACGGTAAGTTTTGCTTTTCTTTCTTACACAGCTTTTTCTTTCTCTGAGCATTTTATGGTGCTAGCTCTCTATGCAAAGCAATGTGTACGTGACGGACAGACAAGGAGGATAGGATATGACTATCAAATTGCATAAAGAGGAAGAGAGAAGGAAACGGGTCCGTTAAGGAGAACTATGATGAGAAACTATAGACTCTGTGCAAACTGCAACCCTGCAAATAGGAGAGTATATATTTTGAAGTTTGAACCTACTTCGTAAATACCGCATAATTATTCGGATGTCCTCTCGCCAGTTCCGGGCCACACCATCCACAAGTCCAGATTTCTATCACACTTGGCCCAGCCCTTCAACTATCCTATCCTATCCTATCCTATTTCCCTTCTGCAATTGACAAGCCACAGCCCTAACATTTGATAAATTTTATTTTAAAATACTCCCAGATATAATTCTGAGCGGTTTCTTTAATAGTTGAGGTCTGATGGAATAATATTTTACATTTAATCTAACAATTTATATGATTATGCAGTTTCATATACGTCTACATTTTTATTAAATTGGTGTAATGCTCTCATAATATATAAGAACTAGTCCTAATAACATCTATGTAAAAGTGGAGATCAATAAAATCCACATACTTGGCAGCAGCTCTTTGCCTTGCCATGGTTTTTATGCTATGTTACAGTTTTCATTTAATGTTCGACTTAGTAATCAGTGTAGAGTAGCCCGTCCCGTACCTAAAGGAGGCGCATTATTACTTTACTATACGGCCACGTGAATGAATGAGGTCCCATGCCACGCATACAAACGACTTTATATACATAGATTTGTGTGTGAAATTTGTGACACAAAAACTTGTGTATATACATTGCAACGGTACAACAAAATAGTACTGTTCAATAATGACTTGGATCACACGAACTTTCCAAGCAAAAGTGTGTGTAAAACTAAACACGGTGAATTTGAGATTTGTCATTAGTACTTGGTACCTTTATTTATGTGATCCATACGATTTCGGGGAAGGTTATTTACGGCTTCCTTGTAAAGTTAGAAGATCACAGAAATACATCTGATCCACGTGGTATTTGGCAAGCGCATAAGAGTGTTTAACTTGTAACAAAATTACATCCTTTTTTATTCAACAACCGCAAACTCGATTCATCACTTTATGCTTTGTGATTGAAGAAGCACAAAAAGGTTTCCATTCCTGAGTTTTATTCGGGCGCTTTCCCTTATTTGGTTGGGAAATATTTTTTGAACATTATAAACCTCAATACTCTTAAAGATATCCCACTAGAATTTTAGAAAAAATTGAAATAAAAAATCTAAAATGTAAAATTAAATAAATTAAATGATTGAATGTGAAAGGGTGCTGATGGGACACTCACTTTTGGGTGTTCAAATAACATATCTGTATTTGGTTAGGTATAATTTCACTACTTTATATATATGGGTTAAAAGGTTTTCCATATATACTGCTTTTATTCTTGTTTGATGGAAAAGGGATTTTGTTGCGAAGCCAAGAACCTTGAAGCTTTCTGAGGCATCGAGTATGTAATGCCCTCTAATTAACAGCAACATATAAAAGGCAAAGCGTGCATCACATTTTTTCAACTAAACTTTGATGACTGTTCTATGAAGCGAGTTTGTAGCCATAAAGCTAGCTGTGCTTCATGTATGACCTCAGGCAAAAGGGGCAGAAAGTTAAAAAAACAGACGGGCAAGACACTTGATAACCATCCTTGTATACTCAACCAAAGGTTTTACACATTTCCTTCCATGTCCCCTTCGGTCCGCAGCAAATTAAAAAACGACGAACAGAATAGTTAAAGTGTACGTTAAACACTTATATTCATTCTACCGTGTCATCTCTCAGCTAGTTGCACAAGGAAATTAAAGAATGGGTTGGCCATAACAAATGAAAACAACTATCCGGTCTATCCTATTCCTTCCATTCTCTACTCTACAATCCAATCTCCTCTCCATGACTCAAGAAACCCATTTATGTGTTCAGTGTGCTGACAGCAGAGGAAAGCAAAAAAGCACAAACAAGTACTATTGTGCAATCAATAATTTTCTGGTGAGATACCCGCCATATTAAATTGGTTGAAACAATTTTCCAGTGGGAAATATCCGTTCATGGAGCTCTATATATTGTGTCAGAATCAGCATGACATAGCAGCTACATACAACCATGAAGAATGGCATATATACAAGAAATCCTCTGTCAATTGCAGTAAGCAGAAAACATAATCAAGTGACCCTTCCGACTAGTATACCATATAGTCTTTAAGAATTTATTCACTTATCTGTAAAGACACCTTGTATTCTCTATGAATTCTTAGATGCTCTCAGATAAAGGGGAAAAAATAATAATTGTTCTGTACTATCCATTACTAAATAGATCATTCTCAGGATATGTTTGAATTGATGGTAAATATAGGAGTGAAATAGAATAAAATAAAATAAAATGGAGTGACATAATTATTCTACTGTATTATTTAGATATTTTAATGAAATAGAACATTAGAGAAAAATTTTAGTAATAAATGAGAAGATAAAATCATCATTTTGTAAAGAAAAATAATACAATAACTTATATTCCATCTCATTCCCCCCAATTTGGGGGGAAGAAAAATAGGAAGATAAATTATTATTAGATAGAATAGGACCCCTCTTCTATATTCCACTCCATTCAACTTTATTAAATCTAAATAATAGAACTTATTAAATTTTTTTTTTTTTTTTTTTTGTTCCATTCTATTTTATTTCACTAATCCAAATATAGCCTTAAGATACTTGCTCTAGTAAAGCACTTCACCATGAAGGGCTGATGTGGGCAAATGATTAGGCTTCATGTGGATGGTATGGCAGAATTGAGTCAAAATTGCTTCAGAGTGATTAAAAGCGTACTAAATCATAACAAAACTCAAAGAACCAGAACAATAAAACAAATCTAAAAAAAAAAAGAACATCGCACATCAGCCACCACGATATCATACACCACCACTAGCCATCGTGTCTTCCGCCGGCCAACCTCGTTGCGCCACCTCGCACCTTGCCTAGAGTTGATGCTGGCATTGCCGTTAAGGTCGCGAAGTTGCCCTCGCACCCCACCCACCTCGTATACATCCCCCACCTTCGTCTTCGTCTTTTTCCATCGCATCCGACCCCTCTTTCATCCCATTATCGAAACCTCTTCTGCCAACACTAATGCTCATTCTAAATCAGTGATGCTCATCAATCCTCTTTGCATATCAAATGATCAGTGGACACAGCACATTTCCTTGACGTGTAAAACATTGCAGAATTCCTCTTCAACACTGTCATAAAGCTTAGAGTTTTGATACAATTCTTTCAAAATAGGAAGATACTGAGACCAAGTATTATAAGATCTATAATTTTTAACTTTTCTCCAAATTTATTTTAATTTAGGAAATTACGTATTTTCTTCAATATTGAGCTTCTGAAGCAATAACACATACACTTCTCCAAGAAAAAGTGTTGTCATGGAGGAGGATGGGCAGCGTGAGTAGGGGAAGGGGGGAGAGTAGCGAGGGGAGTTGATAGGATTGGGGAGTGGAGTCGGTGGAGAGCAGAGAAAGAGAGAGAATGAATTCTTTTTATTTTTATTATTGCTCTTTTATGTTTATGAAACTAATTCAAAATGATCCACTCTGGTAACATTACTTAAGCCCTCTTAATTAAGTTTGATTAGGAACTGGTCCACTATTATTGTTTCATTTTTTTTTTTTGGATTAACAAAAGTTTAGGTGGATTAAATACCAGACATTCCACCAAAGCCAGAACATAGCTCCCGAGCTCATTGAGTGCTTATAGGGGTTCTTACGTGATTATCCACCAACAAAGGCTTCACAATAGCAGGGAGGACTCGAATCCACACCATTTTGGGGTACGTCCCGAGCCTTTACCACCTGTGCCCCGCTTCATTGGCTCATTGGATCATTTTATCATTTGGCCAGATCACCAATTCATGGTGAAATACATAAAATGTGCCTTAGAATCCATCCACTCCATTAAGTAAAATTCTTTATTTTCTTGATGAAGGAAAACTTTTTTATATTCCACTCTTCTTATTTACTATTGATTTTCTTTTTTCTTCCCCTTTTTTCTCTCTCATACTTTCCAAATTAAAGATTAAAATTGTTCTATGAAGTAAGAATTTTTAACTCCATAAAAGATGTAGGAATATCTCTTCCATTAATGCAATATATGTGCTGCGTTGGATGATAAATAATATCAAGTCAGTTTTTTTTTTCTGGAAATATCTAGGAATTTTTCTTTATTATTCTCTCTCCCATTGAGTCCTTGCATAGGCTCAAAACGTCAACGTACTTGACGCTGGAAAATATCAGGCAGAAGCTAGGCGCGCGGGCTTCGTTTTTCTTCTTCTCTTGGTGGGCTTCGTTTCACATATTAGATAAAATTTGGCCCAAATTTATACCAACCTGGGCTTATATCGATCGGCCCAAATGTCTTCCTAAATATAGTTTTTGCGATTGATTTACAAACAAGTCGTACATGACTCTCAGTACCAAGAAAAAATTATGGTACTATATGACAAAAACAACATTTGACTTGTACAATAAGGTAGTTTATTCTTTTTTTTCATTATTATTTGATTGACCCAACTTAGATGGACTAGCAGATAAATTTCAGAAGTCCCTTAATGTGATACTTAAGTATATACAGTCAATGTGGTTATTTTATTCGGTTAACCTTCCATTCATGTCATCTACATAAGTTGAGCTTGAATCTGAGCAGTCATTGTAGCATGTAATCTATAATTTTACTGTAAATTGCATCAAAAAATATTTTTACTGTAAATTATCATAATAGTTTGTTTTAACCTTAGAATGAATGAAATTTTCCTTAACTTTTAACCTTCGTTATAACGAAATTACACACAAGCACTCACTTAAGGCTCTTAAAAATAATACTTTTCAAATTTAATTTATTAAATGGCTATATGTTATAATATGTTTGTTTATTTATTTATTCGATTGAATATCCATTCTTTAATACATTCAGAGTGTTAATTTTTTTTTCATCTAATATTGAAAATTTTATATTTAATATAGTCCCACTAGGGATTTCCTTTCGTGCCTTTGTTTTTAAGAGAATACCAATACCTTTTTCCTGTATTTAATAGTTGTGATTTAATCATAAGTTTCATAAATTTTTAATAAATTTAAAAATAATTTAAAAATTAAATAATTTAAATTAGTGAAATATGTGACAAATTTTTATCTACCAATAATTAAAGAATACTGGTACTAGAGAAACCCGCATCTCACTATATTATTATCATTGTCATTGTTATTAAATTTCATCAAACGTATTTATTATTGAAAAATACTAAATAATCAGAATTTTTATTAGAATTTTATTGATAAAATAATATAATATTATTACTTACTTTTAGATAAACAAATAGAGTCTATCACTTCGTAATATCTAACAACCACCATAATTTTTATTATAAAGATTTTGATTATATTTTTCTAGTAATATAGAATTGCTCTTTATTATTTGGGTGCATATAAAAGAAGTCAGAGCAATCATAAAAAGAATCAATACGATTATAATTATAATTTTGTACTCGATGCATTATTATTAATATTATAGTTGAAGGACGGCCATGTGATCTATCAGCCTTGCTCCCTCAATCTTCAACTAACAATGCGGGTCCAAATCACACTCAGGAAGAGATTATAATTTACAACACCCCTTAGAGTAACAATCTGGAAAATGGGATGGCCAATTAATCCTGAGCCAGAGGACATTCATACACATTGATTTGCATTTGCTACTTTGTCCAGTAACAAATAACCTGTCATTTTAACACGAAGAAATTGGAAATAAACAACACAATAACGACGACATATCTATACATTACTTCACCTACACAAATACATAAAAATCCCGATTTCTAGCTGTGTCACGGACTCACGCCTGCTGATATCAGTGGATCCAAATATTGCAAACCATCAAATCAAATCAGAAATCAATTAGTTTTTCACACCAAAAAGAAAAGAAGGCTAGAACATAATTGGAACCTATCTGCCAGCAGAACAAGCATAGCTACGTGTTGCATGACAGGACAGACACTGATACGACGATATCTGCCGTGTCGTCTGCAGAGCAACAAGTACTAGAGTGACGGTTTTCATCAGTGTCGTCGTTTGCAGCCTTTTTCTTAATGAATTCTATGCAATCCGCTACAGCTTCGCTATGGTGAGGATCATAGGCGCTGCAATAGCGTCGTTGCCGTCCTCCTCCGTCGCCGGAGCCGCCGTGGTTGGTGGTAGTGGCCCTTGACAGCGCGGAGAGCATCATCAAGCGGAGCACTGCCTCCCTGAAACGCTCCAACAATGTCATTGGCGTTGGGCTTTTATTCTTTGTACTGCACGAGTTGCTCTTCAGCCTCGGCATGCATTGCCCCTTCATCATTGTGCACCTTTTTTTTTTTTTTTTTGGGCTACCTTGTTCTTCTTTTCCTCTATTATGGGATGCCTGGTCTATCGATCTGTTCCCCTACAGAACACCTATTTATAGGAGAATCTATTGCATGTAGCAATGATTCATAAATATATGCTGGTATGGTTGGTCTAAGGGGTTTCATGTCTACGCGACGCTCTGGCTGGCTTGGATAGCGGATACAAGAAATTAATATATAGAGACAATTTTAATACTTTATATACTCATACTTACAATAAAAGTGGGTCTTACTAATTTATCAATTTTATTCAAAATATATTCACTTATTTGTAAATCTAATAAACTTTATTGTAAATACATTAAATACGGGGCACTACATTTATACAAAGTAATATTGTTTATACAATTCTTTTGGACAATTTTTAAAGGGACATTACAAAGTGTAAACATCATTGAGAGAAGAGCAGAATCCACAGTGATATAAATAATATTTCCCATTTATATATATGTGGTAAATTAAAAAAATAAAATTGTATAGGAAAAGAAAATGTCAGTGGGTACAACATATATGTCCTTCTGATTCACGGGCTACAGATTAAGCCTAGAGAGTAATGACAGAAAATCAAGGGCCTCCAAGTTCACTATGTACTTGTATTTTTTATATGGAATCTAGCTGGGTCTTGTTTACTTTGGCATCCCAACTAGGAGGATTTGACTATTCTCTGGAGTGCATGAAACTTAGCTTATTGTTAACTTCTTGAACAAATGTAATTTTTTTTCTGGCTAGGAAAAATTGAGGAAGGGTCTGACGCTTGTATATGGTTTAATTAGATTAGATTATTCCTGTAGTCAATATCTGTTTCGGGTTTGCTTAACAAATGCGTACGAGTACAGCGCACATTTACCAATTAAATTATTCAAGGGCGAAAGTTTGTATTGAGCCAAAGGCCAATGGCTTATTATTATGGGCCTCGCTGATTTGAGTAGAAGAACGAGCCATGCTCACGCTACTATTGTATTAAAATTTTGTCTTTGATTGAGAAGGCCTCACATGGTTACATGTGCTGGTTTACAGCACATTACATCTATTGAATGCACGCACCACACAATTTTGTTTTGAATCCTTAAGTCACCGATTTACTGGCGGCTGCAGCTTCATGGCCTCGTCTATATTGCGAACCATATCCATTACATGTTCTTCACGCGCTACATCCAACAGAGGAGATATATGCACGAGCAAAAACGCCACGAGAAAAGCGTTACCATTAGAAGTTTTTGCCGTCAATTCCAACTGCGCTCGAATAATGGTCTATAGATACACTCTTTTATATGCTGAAATTCAACTTTGATACTAAGTTAAGGTGGCGTCTGCAATGCGCTTCGTACTCCACCTTGTGATTGTAGCGCATCATATGGTTAAAATTTATGAGGTATATCGATGTATTAATCACATACGATGTATTATAATAATATATTAATTTTAAAAAAATTTAAAAATATGATTAAATATATTTTAAAAATTAATTTTTATATACTGATAATATAAAATTATATTAATAGTATAAAATAATTTTATATTATTAATGTAATATTACACATATAGATAATATAAAATTATATTGATAGAATAAAATTACACTAATAAAATTTTTATAATTTTTAGAAATTAATTTTTATATATTAATAATGTAAAATTATATTTACAGAGTAAAATTATACTGATAAAACTTTTACATTGATAAAATTTTTTTAATTACACTAACAACATAAAATTATTTTATACTATCAATATAATTTTATACTATTAATATATGATAATTAATTTTTAAAACATATTTAATTATATTTTTTAATTTTCTTAAAATTAGATATTATTATAGTACATTATAGGTGACTGATGCATCAATACATCTTATAATCTCACAATCAGACTGTAAGATGTACTATGCTCCTTGACTAGCGAGGAGCATCATAGATGGTGCCCTAAGTTAAAAGCCAATTCTCTTGGAAGAAATTCACATTTACAAAATATCAAAATTAAATCCTAACCAATGTGACTCACTTCATACTTAATGCAAACCTACTTTTTTCCCTACTATGCTATTCTTCTGCCCTTGCTTTTATAATTCCCGGACGCTACCCTGAGGGAATGTAAACAACCAATGGCATTTTAGATTTACAGAATCTTCTTAATATCTGCTTATAGCTTATGGTGATATTAGCGAGGGGTGGCGATGCGTTTGTTTTGGTGGAAATTTTTGAACCACAAATATCTAGCAGGTGCTGTTTTAATTAAAGATGCCAGCTTCTTTTCCACAGCTGCTATAACGACAAAATTAGATGGTGTAAATTGGGCAGAAAGGAGTTCTCTGTCCATATTTATGCAATGTTTTATACTGTCCGATTGGGGTAAAACTTAAAACTTCAATTAATATTCAGATGACACCGCCTTTTTCTTTCAACTGTGCTTTGTTGGAATTATTATGAATGATTTTATTTCACTTTTTTTTTTTTTTTAAATTTCTCATTTTCCATACGAGATGGTACTTGTAGTGCTGTGAATACAGTAGTCTATACATGTGACTTTGGATTTTGGTAAGGTGGCACATATATATGCATCCTGGATATAATCTCTTTCTTACTTTTGCCGAACTGGATATCATAATATTATTCATCAGCTTAAATAATTACCTATGTCCCCTCATGGTTGAATGTTGAACTGTGTACTTCAAGTACTTTCTGCATGGAAAGCAACACCGAACCGGCTCCATGTATACTCTTTAGTATATTCAGAAAGCTTACATGACAACGATTACTACAGGAACTGATGCTGACAGATCGTTTGGCAGGCAGTGAGAGGGTTGAGATGAGTTGATTGGTTTAACTGTAAACCTTCACACTGCAATGATGTTTGTGCGACCTAAGCACCTGCCCTGTTTTGTCTTTATGTAAGAATTTGTAAGACAAGAGTAACATGGCTTCACATGTTTATCATTTGATAGGGTCACCATGCATCTATAGACTTAAATGTCTTCTGTTTATTTCGTGTTAAGCCATGCCTACTTTTGGCGATGATGAGGTGTCTTCTATATTATCAAACAATACTGTTATCGGTAGAACAAATTTCTAGATATTATTAGGAAGCATAGGAAATCGTGTGTTAATAACAGAGGATTTTACTAGCATCATTAGTGAATTAATCTATAATAAAATGTGGAAAATCATGTGTATTAACCATGGATTTCAATTATTATAAAGATCAATTTGATAAAAAAATGCCAATTTTATTATTAGTTATCTTGTCACATTTATTATATTAAAAAAAATATCTAAAATCTTGAATTAGTTATACATCCATCCTCGTGTTAAAAATTGTGTCTAAAATATAGTTTTTTTTTTTTTTTTTTGTCTTGTCTAAAATATAGGTTTGAAAAGCATTTTTCATTAGAAAATTTTGTTGCGTACACCAGTTTTATTGACTGGCTGGATTCCAATATGAGACGTGCCTTTGTGAAATGGTCATGATTGCCTCTTCATTGGGCTGAAGATTTTTAGCCCAGCCCCTTTCTCTTCTCTGTCTTTTGCTGCAGGCTTTGCTGGAAGATTGATTGTCCAGCTGTTTGCATAAGAAGAAGATAAATGGTGATACCGTTGGGATAACGTTGTACCACATATTCCTTTCAGCCCAATTTCATGGGACATCGATAATTATTTTAGTGCTAGACTACCAAAGGGAGTTTCCAATCCCAATTGAGCAATGCAGTATATAACTGCGGCTTTGGCCATTGCAGCACAAAATAATATAAATTTGAAAGTGAGAATGTTTGTGAGACAGATTAAAGTTTAAACCACCAATTTTTACTTGGAATGTTCATGCAAAAGTGCAATGAGCTGCATAAAAGGTTAAATACAGAAGGGCTGCAATGAGCTTAAATAAACTAGGCTCACCAAGGGGCCATCAAAATCGCTCTTTTTAGGGCCATGGAACATGATAAATTGATAATAAAGTTCTGTTATGACAAAGCTAGAGCCTAGAGCTGCGTCTAATCTTTCAGCTCAGCCACATGGGCAGTTCGCTTGTCCGAGACATTTCATGGAACATGAAATCTCTAGTAAATATGAAAATTTGACATTGTGATTCCTTCAGTTGCCAGTCTCTGTAGTATTCAACTTCAGTTTCACATCAATCTGATCTCATATTAATAGTAAGATAGCTGTGATCAGTCGTGTAACGTGATGTTTTTTTTTTTTTTTTGGTTGGGAGGGGGGGTTTATACAGAGTGAATCAATAAAATCGTGCATGACAATTGACAAGTTAATTTGAAAATTTAATATTTACGTCTTATCACGCAATATTGATCAGACTGGCATTTTATTTTGTTGTCCCGACGCATGAGTGGTGCACCTTGTATATGCAACAATCTCTCCAGTTGTTTGATATTAATTATCTTTGGACGCGCAAGAGGACTTGACAATTTGACATGCTCTCTAACATAATCTAATTTCACTCCTTAACTATAACAATTGTAGTTGGAATTTAAAATAAACTAGTAAAATTGTCTAGAAATTATACTCGTCTCATTTGCTCATTCAACTAAGCAAAACTGTCTCTAAATCATGTGTTCAAGTATTAGTCTCTTCTACTAAAAACAAAAATAAAAATAAGTGGGAGGACCCTGGGGGTAATCTGGTATTCTTATTGTACATGATTACCTCAAAATAGTGAAAATGCCCTTCGGAGATGACATACAACAGGACAATACCATTGATGTTCCATTATTTGGTTCTGGTCATGTACTATATAGGTTTTAAGCTCCACGCTCTATCTGAAAACGATTTTCACCTTCCCTGGGTTTGGGAAAGACCTCTTTAATTAATTATAGATTTATAATAGTGGAAGTACCGGATCTGGTGGGTATCCATTCCTTTGAACGATTACACAAGACACCGAAATGAAAAAGGAATATATATCAATATAAAATTATAAATACTTGATTAAACCTTAAATTCTAGTTATTTAATGCTAGTATGGCTCATCTATATATATTGCTTCCAGCTTTCAATCTATTGCATTGAATTTGTGCAGATTAATTACAATCTTTTCCGGCGTGTGTACAGAAGAGGGATTTCATTGTAGTCCTTCTTACATGGGACACATTTGATCCTTGAATGTGAGATTTGTTTGTCTAATCCTGTCCTGTCAATGAAGCACACGAAGGAAACTCTTTTGACTCTAATTTGCGTGAATATGAATAATGGAATAATATTGTTACTAGTTGTGATCAAGTGGGGGCTAAAGTTAATAGAAATATACCGATGTTTTGTTGTTTAAGTGGTTCTGCATTTATCCTCCAAAGCAAAGTCTCGAGTTTATATATTGTAAATGGAAAAAAAAACTAACGTTAGGAGAGCTTTATTCCTATAGTAGGCAAACATAGCCCGAGTCAAAATAGTTAAAATCCAGTGAACTTCGAATACAGGTGATTTAGGCCAAAAAATCATCAAAAATGTTTTTATATATAAAAAATGGATACCAAATAGGACATATAAGAGAATCAAAAGTTTCTGTGGATAGTTTTCCATTCTACTTTGAGAGTGTTTTATGCTTTGAATGTCCCAAAATATGGATTTAAACAATGGAACTCTAAAGTCAAACATAGAGATGCAATGTTTCTGATAAAATAAAATCAGAAAACCCTTACATGGGTTTATTAGTGGAGGCCATGTTGTTGATTAAAAAATAAATAGATAAAAGATAAATCTTTGGATAATTATAAGGCTAAGGCTGGGATGCACTAGGAGCAAGAAATGATGGAGAACAGAATGTGTGCCTGTGGAATTTTCCCGCATGATAATAGGATGAGTGATTAGGGACAAAGTGCAAGAAAATTTTTAGTTAATAGAAGGAAGTGGTCCA
Organism: Pterocarpus macrocarpus; assembly: GCA_031439585.1. Taxonomy (NCBI): domain Eukaryota; kingdom Viridiplantae; phylum Streptophyta; class Magnoliopsida; order Fabales; family Fabaceae; genus Pterocarpus; species Pterocarpus macrocarpus. The sequence goes on along the minus strand of CM062520.1, from coordinate 72,511,205 downwards.
CATTGTCTATTGGGGAAGCAGCAGGCAAGCCAACGTCCAATGGGGGTGTGGAACTTGCGTTCCCCGTTAAACAAGTTTCGCCTAAAACACTTGTGGTCTGCTACTAGTCCCCACATGCACATGATCCTGTTTTTCCTTGCTATTATTCTAACTCATGATAAATACCTCTCCATTCTACCCCAAAAAAATCACACTTCTCTTCTCTAGTTTAGCCCCCCCGCAAACCTTCCCCCACTAAAAAGGTTCAAAGTTGAAAGTTGCAACGGCAAAATCAATGGCCAACAGAAAGTCCAACAAAGTGCCACAAGCTGTTGTTCTCAAGCAAATTCTCAAGAGGTGCTCAAGTTTTGGAAAGAAGCAGAGCTACAATGAAGAGGGTCTCCCTGATGATGTACCAAAAGGCCATTTTGCTGTCTATGTTGGGGAGAACAGGACCAGATACATTATCCCAATATCATGGCTGGCTCATCCACTGTTCCAAAGTCTGCTCCAAAGAGCTGAGGAGGAGTTTGGCTTCAACCACGATATGGGACTTACCATTCCTTGTGATGAAGTTGCTTTTGAGTCCCTAACCTCAATGATAAGATAATAAGAGGAAGGACTAGGCATTTGAGTAGTGGATGATTACCAACACAAAATCACTTGTCAAGTGAGTGTGGTTCTGACTTGGTCACTCACTACTATTAACATTTTTTGTTTGGTAATGTAATTGTATATAGACTGATATCCAAGCATGATTTCCCTGGCAATGTCTTTTGTATCATTAATGAGTGATGATTTGAATGAAGCATTGTTATTTGTGGGGGTATTTCCCCCAATTCAAGTTTTTCAAATCCCCTTTGTTTTAAGTTGCATTCGCTTGCTTGACAAATGAAGCTTGAAAGAAAAGTGGCTAAATCCAAGGGAATTGTTTCAAATCTTTTGACGGTAGAAAGATCTCTTTCTTTAGCTCACCAAGTTGAAGTTGGAGTTCCAAGATACTTCTTAAATAAATCCATTTTTTGGTCAGTCACCGGTGTTACTAGCAAAGCGTGAAGAAGCAAATGAAGAACTGCTAAGTTTCTTACCCGAAATTGAAACTTCTTGTCATAACACGCGAGGGACTCTACCGGGAGAAATTGGGTGGACGGTAAATTTTATTGTTATTTTACAAGCTCCATTTTCTCAGTTCCCAAACAAGATTTCGGTGGCACCAGTTACCAGTGTTCTCTTATTCTTGATATACTTGATTCATGATCCTGTAAGTGGAAGATGAAAGTTAAAGTGATGTATCAATAGTTGAAAGTTGAAATATATTGCATTTTGACAGGCTGTTGCACCTTTCTAAAACTGCAGAAGTTTGATAGCATTACGAATTGCAATAAAAAAACCGCATATGTATATTTTACTTATAGAGTATTAAAAGTTTGTGGAAAAAAAAAAGGTATTGGCTTAGTTACTGGCCTCAGTGTACTACTGATTAATCATGCATAATGCATAATTGATCACTATGTCACATCCCTTTCGGATACGATCCAGGGGAAGCTAGATTCTCTCTCTCCCACCCTCTGAATAGAAAAAGGAAGTTAATGGACCAAAGGAATAATCACTGCAAATAGCATAAGCACTGAGGGGTGTAGCTAGAATCATGTTTTGCCTTGCATGGGTAGAGTCTTGTCATTAGCCGCTAATTCTATTCGTGCATTGGCTTTTCTTACTATCTCAGCTAACAAGGTGACATGTGACCTAAAACAGGATGTGTTTAAATTCCTTATCTTAGACCATGATTAACGAAGGAGAAATACTTACATGGTCCAGAAGTACTATATGGTTGTGCTTTCGGACCAATCATATAAATGTATTTTATATAGGATCCACCACTCACTCACAATCCCATAAAAATACATTTATATAATTGGTCAGGAGCACAGCCGCGTTGTGCTCCCGGACCATGTAAGAATTTATCTTAATGAAGCTATCAAGTCTTAATCCGAAACATGGACATTCTCAATCTCAATAATGTTTTATTTACTCTTCCACCCGACATATAGGACAAAGTACATGTCCATGCAATTAGAAGCATCGAGAGACAAATACTCTCATTTTAGAGTAAACCCCCAAAGTGGTCATTGTCAATTTTTATATCGAATAAATTAGTTCCTAAAAAAAATAAATTGACAAAGTAGTCCTTAACCTTTTAAAATATTGGACAAATTAGTCCATAACAAGAATAAACTGACAAATTGATCTTAACTATTTAAAGATAAGATAATTTCTCTCCTTTAAGTCTCTTCATTAAATACTATGACGTAGCCCGATAAATAGTTGATATTACACCGTATTTCATAGCCTATCATCTTAATCACTCATATTTATTAAAATGATATTATTTTTAGCATATTCCCAAGCTAATATGCTGAATCTTATGTTTTGATATGATATGCAAATAAGAGGAGTATTGTCAAAATAATATCATTTTAATAAACAGAAGTGATTAAAATGATAGGATAAGAGATAACGGTACTAAGTTAACTACTTTACGAGTCATATCATAGTATTTAACGGAGAAACTTAATAAAGAGGCTAAATTGTCTAATACTTTGAAAAGTCATAGACTAATTTATCAATTTATTTTTATTAGGAATTAATTTATCTGATATTTTAAAAAAATAGAAACTAATTTATCAATTTATTTTTGTTAGAAACTAATTTATCCTATGCGTAAATGGATAGAGACCACTTGGGGGTTTGCTCTTCATTTTAATTACCTGAGAATTCTAGTGCATTAAGTTGGGCCCATATTAGTGTCTACTCAGCCGTACTTACAAACTACATAATTGGCCACAATTAAATTATAGACCTTTCACAAACGCATGCTTAATCTCCCTGCAACTTTGTCCATTTGGTGCACATGCAAATGGGGCCTCACTGTCCATCATATGGGGTCCCCTGGACAATTAAACCCTTAAGCCCCTTGTCCCTTCCTTGATTAACAGATAACAAAACTGATTACCTTAGCCATAGAAATAAAGCAAAAGCACAGCCTTTTTTTTTCCCCTTCTTTGATAGAAAACGAGAGGATTTGTGCCAGAGAGTCACAAGAGTCCAGCACTCCAGTCAAATTCAAACCATGTTTCGCCATATTTCTTGAACTTGAATAGCTTAGAACTTAAATTAGGTTGCTAATCACCCACTAATGTCGTTTAGATGTCTGCTTAGCATATAGAGGACAAGGAATTAGGCACTGATTAATACTCGCTGTAAAATTGTCTTAGCCTGGAAAAAAATGATAATCAATAATAATATTTTATATAGTAATAATTACTGACTGAAAGAAAGAAAAGACAACAAATTGAAAAGAAAACAACACTTTACAGGAAGGAAATATTGACAAGTTAACTACTAAAGTTCACATGTGAAAGTACTGATGTACAAAAGCCGTGAACTCTGCATGCCACTGGGTTTCTCTCTGCACTGAATGATTCAATAATACATTATTGAAGGGAAGCACGGATTTCGTGATTCCTATGTTTCGTTAGACGAACTTTTCATGATCTTTTAGTAAATGATTAACTAGTTGAACGTTGTGTATTTGAATGTCAAAATTCTGTTGATGATCAGTGGGCACATGGGTGAAGCTATGAAGAAGAGTGAACTGCATGCACATTTCCATATTAAAAAAGAAAAGAGTAAAATAAGTTAAGTTGTGTCCAATGATGTAATAAATTATTTGCATGGTATGGCTCAAACGAGGAAGGGTGCTGGAGACTTGGTAAAAAACGAGTCATTACGGTCAGAATGCTCCTATCTTGATACTCTAGTGAGCACTAGCCTATCAATCTAGCCTGAAACCTAATATTGGCTAAACACCATAGTTGATTGGGGAAGAAAAAGGGTTAACAATTTCTTTTTCCCATTTTTTCCGATACACAAGGGTTGACAAAAATTGCTTTAAGCAATTTCTGTTTAAAAAATTGATATGAGAAACGCATGGGGCTAAGAATAATATGTTAAAAGTACTTAGCAACAAGCATGTGACTCAGCTAACTCAATTCTTAGAGGTTAATCAATCTAATTTTTCCTTTTATTTCAGCCTTTATATAATATGTAAGTAATACAACTTTGTCAGTAAAATCCGAAGTCCCAAGCTCTACAATGAAGATTGACAAAAGCTTTAGGCATTCTCCATCTTCAAAGTAGTGTTAATCATTATAACCAAAAAAAAAAAAAAGTAGTTTATCATAATCTTGAGGTTAAGCCTTAATTTGATCAAAAAGCACTCAAGCCAGAAGTCTCACAAAATTTAGTGTATAATAAATTCCAAATATTGACTAGCAATCAGATATACTCAAAGACACAGGGCATCATAGAATGAAGACTTGCTTTTGGACGTTGTTTTCAAAATCTAAAAACCACTATTGATTGTGTGAAGGAGCACACAAGGTAGGTTCGGTTGCTGAAGAAATAGTAGGGCAGACATGTTAGGTTCATGAACATAAAATAAAGCCTGCGCTTCCCACGCACCCATTCTCTAGCATTTTTAGTGATGCACAATCATCTGCACCATGCCAACAAGGCCTCAACTGATATACCAAACTCCAAAAAACTCAACCATTTTAAGTAATTATAAAATCCATATATCAAGTATGTCTCCCAAAATTGAAACTAAATGTTCAACGTTGGCAACTATTTGCACGATTTAATGCAGACAAAGCAATGACTTTGCTGTCTTCATCTTCTTTGGTTGCTTTTGCTTCCATCCAAACGCGGATTTCAGGTACATCCTCAAAGATGGTCCGTCATATATAGTTGAGACGATGGTTTCAAATTTTAACTGAGCTAGCACGTGAAATGTTTTTCAATTTTCCATTTGTGGTTGAGCACAAAAACGGTCGTATGGTTCTTGAAGCTTTTTTTGCTTTTTTAAATTAGTTCATCGTATTTGGTTCAAGCTCATCAACACACGTGTTTGGTTCATCGTATCTTTGGACAAAAGCCATCAACAATTTCTAAAGGCGTTCAACTTGGAATATTTGTAGTTCAAGCTCTCTTTGTTAAGTGAAAGCTATAATATTAATTGATAAAAGAATAAATAGTTCGTATACATGATACTGAAAACATGCCTGCTTTTGACTTTTTTCGCATGTCGTCAGTTGCACTCTTATTTTTTATCATCAGTAGTAAGCAAAAAGATACTAAACCATTCTTTCACACTTCGTCACAACATATAACTCTCCTTAGGACTTAATATCAACTTTTTACTATATATTAAGATATGTAAAAATAATAATAAATTAGAAACACAAAGTTAGACAGTGTTCGTTTATTCAGTTGCATTCATTAATGACTATTACCATGTTTGGATTTTAATTTGGGGGATGGGGATTAGAATCAATTTTGAATTCCCAAAATTTATTACATTTTATTAGAATTATTTTTGGAGAAGTTACTAAATATAAATTATTTTACTTCAAAATCAATTCTATCTAAATTAATTGTGATAGAATTAATTTTATCTAGAATTAATTTTACAAATGCAAAACCAAACACATACTATTTGTAAGACAGTGGTAACACTTAATTAATTTTAGTATTATATTCTTACACCTTTCTGTTATATCGGTTTTAAATTTTTCTATGATAACGTGTCGATAACTTGTTATCAACTTCTCACTGTTTAAAAGTTACGTTGCTAACACATTTCAAAAGTTTTCACTACATAATAGTAATTAACTAGTAACATAAGCCTAACTTTTTTAATTTTTGTATAATGGTGGTGGCAACGAGGTTTAAATTAATAACTTCAAGCAAACCTACCCAAACCCCTCTACATTAGCCCAAATCTAATAACTTACAGTACAAGCCTAAATTACTCTCCGCCTAGCGTACAGAATAAAAGTCGTTTGATAAAATGATGTATCATTGTTTCTGCCCAAAAATGGAAACAATTGATGTATCATTGTCTATTGACTGGGCTGGGCCAAAAGGGCGAAAATATCTTTACATTTTACAGCCAGAATGGCGAAGCTTCAGAGATTCATGGAATAGAAGTGCTAGAATAAGAATCAAAGTTTATCTAAATTCAACATAATAAGAGAATTACAGACATAAGCATCAATCTCCATAACCTTTTACTATATAGTATGTATACAACATCATCGGGGAGCTCCCTCTGATTAATACTTAGGAAGTAACAAACAATGCTAGTGACCATTCCTCCCTTTTGACGAAAACAAGTGGCTCAAGCCATGCACATGCTTCCCTGTAGCAGGGGCAGAAGAACAAGAATTTAATTTACGAGGCATGTAACCAGGCTGGCTTGAGCCTATTGAAGAATTTAATGAAAGGCTGCCTTCAGTGTCTGAAAGACATGACGTGGAACCACAGTTATGCGGTGAGAACTCATCATTCACTCCTTGAACGTCAGAAGAAACACTGCATGCCTCAGCCTGATCAATTTCATTTGAGTTGCAGGACCCATAAGAATTTGACCAGCCACGACTTGCTTTAACGAACATGTCATTCATTTGAAGCCTTTTACCATGATGTGATATAGGTATGTCTATCTGAGGGCACAAAGCTTGCAGTTGCCTACCAAGTATATACAAAGTCTCCTGACATTCTACCAACTTTTTCTCAGCAGCTGCTAGTTCGGTATCCTGATGCCATGAATAAAGAAATTGAAGAAAGATAAATCCACGGATCAAACAAGGAAAGTGAAAAGTCTAAAATAAGAGTAATCGGCTGTTTCTAATTGACGGTGGATCTAACTAAAATGACAGATAACAAGAAGCTGCACAAGAGTGTAGTTAATGAACCAAGAGAAAACATTTTAAAAAGATTAATAAAGAAAATAAAGCCATGAAGAATAGAGAGGAAGAGTTGATTTTTCACGCTATAAAAAAAAAAAAAAATTTATGTCACTATTTCACATGCGCAAACATAAACATATCACAAGAATTAGTAGCATCAAACGACAGTTTTCCTGAGAATAAGGACATATCCTGTCCGCACATTCGAGTTTGATTGCCTCTTGCAGCACATCACATTTTAGCAATATTATGATTGATTTCCTTTTGACCTCAATTGTACGCATTACTTCAGATACCTATTCAATAATAATGCTAAAAGAGTTCCCTACATAAAGCAAGAAAACCATTCATTATTTGGCTCTGTGGAGGATGAATAAAGTTGTGAAATACCAGTGCAGACTGTGCTTGGAGCATCTCTCGCTGCAAAGGTTGAAACGTCAAATGCATTCTAATTTCTACCAGGATACAAGAGAGAAATATCGCGGTGAAATAGTCTTCTCCTAGATTAAGATTTATTCCAACTTTCTCTACGACCTACACCAACAAATTTACGCAAAAGACTCCATGGCTTATCCATTAGCTGTCCAAATGGCACTGTTTGGAAAACAATGTTGGAGAACATGATTTCATGAAAAGTAACCAACCACAACCTCGATTTCGAGCAAAGAATCCAATATGTGAAATCAATCCATTGTTTCATGTGTAATTAGTTCTTTACTTAAGTTTGCGGAAAATGCATGATGATATATAGGAAATAATGCAAGATTGACCACAGCTACTATGATATGTAAATTATGTAAATACCTTCCCATTATTGATGCCATTATCTGTTGCCAAATTTGATCCACACACTAAGCACTTGTCCCTTCATGTGGAAAAGACACCGTAAATTCAGAAAGGATCACACATCGAGCTCCGGAAACAAAGCTCAAAAATAGTTATGCAGTATAAAAGCTACATCATTGTTGCCAATTGGCCTAAACTTACAGAAGGAAATAACTGTGTGCTGTTATTTATTAGCTAACAGATAATTTTGAACTAGATCAAGTTTTAGGGGATCAGAGCTAACCTTTGCATTTTCTCTTCAATTTCTCTGTACCTCGCCAAGGCATCATGATGACATTGATTTTGCTCTACAAGATCATTCCTTAGCTCTTCTATCTTTTCTTGCAAAAACTTATTTTGAGCTTCTAAATCTTCCGCATGTGTTTCAAGTGACTTATAGGACTCTGTCATACATTTCAGCTGAATCTCAGCCAAGCTGTATGAGTTATGAGATGAAGCCAATTGTTCTTTCAGTTCAGCAAGAAGCTGCTCCTTTTCCTGTAACACCATCTTTGTTTCCTTAAGATCTTGCATGTATTCAGCATGTTCAGATGCCTTAGCATCTTTCTCTGACTCCATCTGTTTGGACTGTTCTGAAGAATTCATATGGGATATAAGATTCAAATCAGAACCTGGACTCGCATCTTCTTTGGAAACCTCAGAATTTGAACTGAAAGGAAGACAACCATCTCTACTACAATACATATCACTAAGAGCTACGTTGTCTAGGCTATTAGAACTGTTAATATCTACTCTCTTGCCTTTACGGCCCAAATAATTCAAATGGGATTCAATAGTTTTGGTCAAAGCATGAGAAAGTTTGAGAACAAACTCTAAACTTGTTTTTTTTGTAATGAATTGATTAAGAGAGGAAGAGAACTCTTCTGAGTATACATCCTGCTCACGTTCATCGCAACAGTTTCCCTGAAGCGGAGCAGTTGCTCTTCCCAGTGTTAGTACACAATGGCGAATTGAAGAAACTGCAGTGGCCACATCTTGATGTGCTCCAAAATCAGTGTCAACTTTACTGTCTTCAGTCACTGGCATGTCAGTCTTGAAAGACTGCTGAAAGGAAGAAGCACCATCAGGATTGAATTTCAAACAGAGAGGGCAGTCTGAAGTTCTTGGAAGGTAATCTCTTAACTCACACATGGTACCTTGAAGATCCTCAAAAAACTTCCGAATATTGGAGTCCTTTGCTTCAGAATCAGTGATCATAGAAATTATAGACTGGAGCCTTTTCAAAATGGGAAGATAATCACTATCTCCAGCTTTAGGAGTATCTTCTGATTGTTTACCTTCGGCATCTCTTTTTCCAGAGTCATTAACTTTGCTAATGATTCCAAGAGCTACATTGCTATTGTCTGATAAACATGCCATTTTCTCCACTTCGAGAAAGTCATCCATCAGTTCTAAGATAGTTTCACTCTTACTATTCTCAAATTTACCCATGGTTGTAACGCTCCTGACATCAGAAAGGTCAGGAATTGAGGCTGCACATGACTCAACAGGACTCTCTGGTTCCTCATGCCCATCATCAGAGATAGAAGTGATGCTTGGCGGATTGTTAGAAATTCTATTTGAGGAATTTCCAAAATCGATTGCCAAATTTGATTTTTGGGTGCTTTTTTCTTGATGAATAGCCTGTATTTCTGCTTCTAAGCTCTTAAGTCTGCCAACCGTTTTAGCATATAAGTTTCTTGAAGCCTGCAGTTCAGCATTACTTCTGGCCAAAGCTTCTTTCAATGTCTTTGTTTCTTCTTCCAACACTTCCAACTGCTTGGTGAGAAACTCAGATTCTTGCAGGCTGTCAGTTTTCAAATAAGTTTTTCTAAGATAGAGTCCATTGATAACTTGGTGTGAACTTCCCACCTCTAGCTTCATTTGAGCCAATGCAGCGGGCCCAGGTAACTTCCTTCGCAACAGACCACGAAGTCTTTGGCACTCAGTCTCTAGTCTGGCAATGTTCCTAACATCCTCTGTGTGTTGTTTGTTTGCCACTTCTGCTGATCTCATAATTATATTCTTCTCTTCATTTCGGATATCCAGCTCCTTGGAAATTACTTGCAGCTCATACTTCAATGAAGCTATTTCTTTTTCACATGACTGAACATTCTTATTTAGAAGCACTACCTCAGCCTCAACTTCAGACTTTTCCTCTTTTAGTCTCACTATTTTATTCGAACTGTCTCGCAGTGATCTCAGAAGGGCAGCTTTTTCACTGGCCTCCTGACGAAGTCCTTGATCCAATTTATCTATTTTTGCTTCAAGCTCTAACTTAACTTTTTCCCACTGCTGGGATTTGATAAGAATCACCTCCTGCAGTTTCTGCTCACTGTCTTCCTTAACAGTTCTTATCTGCTTCATGCATTCTTTTAAAGCCCCATCTAAGTGAGATACTCTATCATCAACAGCAAGCTTTGAGAGAGTGATAGATTCAAGTTGATGTCTTAATGAAACAACTTCTGCATCAGCCTTCTCCCACCCTAAAATGCACAGAAGATTGAATCAACTCCTTTTTTCTTTTTCATTTTTTCCCTTTTTCTTCCGCTTATTGAGTGGAATGTAGAACATGAAAGATTGAAATTTTTCCAACTGCTATAGAACTTTTATTTAAAAAAAATAATAATTGTTTACCGGAATTTTTAAATTTGTGTATGTAAGTATTACCTGAGACTGCTTCCTCAGCAACTTTTGCATGCTGTTTAACTAGATTATCCTTGTTATTTAATTCTGAATAAGCTGCTGATAGCTTGGCTTCCAAAGCCTTTACTTGATCCTCCAAGTTTACAACTTGATCTTCCAATCCAGACATACGCGTGTATGACTCCATTGATATTTGAACATAGTTCATATTCTTGCAGTTGTCCAGCTGAACAAAAAGAACAAGTTCATAACACGGATGATGAGCCATTTAGCTAGTGACATCATATGAAAAAAAATTTCTCCCCTGAACCATAGAAAAGGAAAAGACCTGGTCTCCTAGATGTGCCACAGAAGACAAGGAAGAACCAACATGTTCTGACACAGCCACTGGCTTCTCAGCATTTATGATTTTATCAGATGATTTTTTCTTCCAGAGCCAGCCACGGCGGTCCATCTCAGAATTCCACCCTGCTCAGAACATGCTCAAATTAACGACTGATGCAAATCATTTGACCATCAGGGGAAAAGAATTTAGAGTACTAATATGCATGAACAAACTTAAATCATTGCCAGCTTCATATATGTTATTATTATAAAATCTAATCAAGCCAAAGAAACCAGCTAGATATACACTTCATAATAAAATTTCTTTTCACTGCTACAAATTATAAACCTTTTAGATTAACTAAATTTATGCAATCAATTTTTCATATTAATGTCAATGACGGCACAATAGCTATAATGTTATTTGCTTTCCCATAGAAGAATTATTCAAAAATCTTCTAATCTGTAATCTTCACAAAATAATACTCTTCTGTCATTAAAGTGACCTTTAGCCAACCCGCTTGTAGGTTGTAACTTAATTGACACCGGCTAAGATGTTGATGCTTGAGGTTCAATCCTCCACTAGCACCATATGCTCTTTTTTCTTAACATTATTTCTCTCAAAGCTAAACTATTCTGCTTTGCGGATTTTGTATGAACTATTTTCCATATTCTTAATGTCGTATCAGCATTACCATTGCAGTACTTCCAAACAGCCTAAGCTGAACATAGAAATCTTTGTAGTGAAAAAAAAAAAAAATCAGATAATAAATATTTTGGAAGTTTAAATATGTTAAAGTGTTAACATTTGCTTCTTTCTTTTGTTCCGCCTTCATTTTCCTACATTTAATTTGGTTTAGGACAAATCAACTACCTCATGAACTTCAAAATCCACCAAAAAGCACCCCAAGAATCAATCAGCACTAGTAATTATGGCAGAATGAACTAACTGGCCCAGAAACAATACTTGTTCGCAATATTTTTAATTTTTCACTTTTATCACAACATAGAAGCTGACACACTAACATAAACAAAACATGGTACGAGAAATATGTAGAGAAATAGGACTAACCCGAAAAGAAGTTAAGAGAGTTGAACTTTTCTACTCTGTGTGATGCAAACAATCAAAGCAGAAGAATTAAATGTGGGTGGGGGTTGGATTTCAATAGCTGGTTGGCTCCTTGAGGGTCCAGAGGGTGCAGTTGAGTGCTTTTAAGTGTGCATTGTTACGTGTGAAAAAGAAACAAAACGAGGAGAGGAGCGGGAGCTAATGGACAAACGTGCGCGTGTGTGGTCACTGTTTAAACGCTCCTGCGGCTCCACCTCCTCAATACAAAAATAATGTATATTTTATAAACTTGATAAGTAAACAACAAAGGTGGCGAAAAAAGGTCGTCGTCAAAGCAATCCGTATTTGAATGATCGAAAAAATTCTTAATTTGTTTTTGCTTGTCGTTTTGTTTCTCTTTTTCCACATTCATTGGTGTCGTTTATGTGGCTCAAAAAATGTAATTCGATGATGCCACGCATGATCCCAATTCCCCATCCTCCTTTTGAAATTAAAAACCGGAGCTGGCTGTCGTGGGTGTCAATAACAGTTATAAAAATGGATTGTTTTGTTCATAATTTTTTGTTGTGCCTATAGATGGATGCAAAGCTCAAAAAATTCAATTGGGGCTTCCTGCGATTTCATATAAACCTTTTCATGCTGCATTGGTCATATTCATTTATCCATTTTCCATCATGCTTTGCTATAATATTTTTCCATTTCTAATGAAATTTTTCGACTGGGGTAAAGAAGATATGTTATTTGTACTGTTATACATAAAATTAGATATCTCATGAGCATCTTAAACAGAAATATACACAAAACTGTATGTGATAATAAGTATTAAAAAAATTAAAATTTGTTGGTATATAAAAAACTAACAAAAATTTGAAAAAAAATTATTTGGACATTAAAATTTGAAATTTTCATCCAATCCAACATTTTTTTTAATTAATTGTAGTTAAATCACATTTTCTGACAAATACAAAGTTTGGCCCATCTGATTCGACCCGATTACCCTACTTTTGTCGAGGCTTCCGTATCATTTATCAAAAGGCCAAAAGCCCATCAAATTTTTTGGCGACAAAAGCCTATCACCTTGCATAGGATTTTAAAGAGAGATATTAGGCTAGTTTTCCAACTATTGGGCCATGTTGTGATAGGCTTTGCTAATGTAGTTGGACCGTATCCCCTCTTTCGGCGAAATGAATTTCGATGACAAAAAGTAAAAAAGGTCGAAAGCCTGCTAGGTCAAACAAGTTTCCCCTTCCTCTATATAAAAATCACACGAGAAAACCTAATTCCTCTATTCATTCTCCATCCGTCCAACACAAGAGAGAGCTGTGAATCTTTACAATGGGAAGAGTCATCCGAGCACAATGTAAGGGTGCTGGGTCTGTCTTCAAGTCCCATACCCGCTACCGCAAGGGTGTCGCCAGGTTCCGCAGCCTTGACTTCGGCGAGCGCAACAGTAACCTCAAGGGTGTTGTCACCGACATCATCCACAGCCCCGGTCGCAATGCGCCACTAGCCAAGGTCACGTTCCGCCACCCATTTAGGTACAAGAAGCATCTACTGCGGCTATTTCATCTATTGTGTAAGAAGGCCACCCTCGTCATTGGCAATGTCCTTCCCTTCAGATCTATCCCTGAAGGAGTTGTCATTTGCAATGTTGAGCACCACATTGGTGACTGTGGTGTCTTCGCTAGGGCTTCTGGTAATTATGCCATCGTTATCAGCCATAACCCCGATAATGATGCCACTAGGTATTTGCTCTCACGTTTCATTCGAAAGTTTTGATTATTTTATCTTCGTGATTACTATTGTCTCTTGCACAGATTAAAACAGATGTATATTATGATTTAAGTTATATTTATGATTTGAGGAATTTACTGTGATTTAGGCTTCTAGTTTATTGGCTATTTGTTTTAGTCTTTTTTTTTTTAAAGAGTAATAATTTTTTAATTGGAAGATATGTGGACAAGTATTTTAGAAATAAATTTAGCCTAAAAAGGTTAGTTTATAGGGGAAATGACAATCACTTCCTCTGAGGTCTTTTAAAATTATATTTACCCCTCCTTGTCTTTAAAATTACATCTACCACCCTTGATTCTTTTAAATAGATAACAGCATCATCCTGTCTCTAACTCCGGGTCAGAAACGTTAGTGTCAAGTGAGAGGTATGTGATCTTCATTATGTTTAATGACATAACTATCATTATCATTCTTTCTTTATATTTTGCTTCCCTTATGTACTTTTTTTCACCTTTTTTTTATTTCTTCTTCCTTCTTCTAACATTAAGGCAACACCAAATAGAAAGGGAGCTTGATCACATCACTTCCTATTGTTGCCATCTTCTTCATCCTTGAGTTTGATTTTTGATACATCATTCATGCAAGTTTTCACATTTGGGGATAGGGTTTGAATGGGTTTTAGTATTTTTTTCCCACCTCTCTTGATTTGCCTCCTTTGCTGATTTTTTTTCCTACAAAAGGTGCAATGGTTTCCTCAAGTATGGGTGAAAGTGGAGGGGTTGGTCCTAAATACTGTACAAAATCTTGGAGAAATAAAGGTTTTTAAGATTGACAAAAATTCAGAAAAGTTATTCTATACTTGTAAGGATGGAAAGTGTAACTTTTTGGGTTGGTGTAAACCTATCAATAGTGATGGTCATGAAAGTGAAGCAACTATGCAAGATGTGAGCATAAGTGAAGTTAATTGGTAGCATGAAATAGAAAAGGAATTAAATTTTTACAAGACAAAAGTCAGTGTTGTAGAAGCCACTTTGAAGTTGTTGGTTTTTATGTGTTTAGATTATAGTGTATAAGTTGTTTGAATTATTGTTACTCTTGTATTAGTTTTAAAGTGAGTAATTTTGTTAAATCTTATGTTTGATTGGTTCTCCTTGTAGAGGCCAAATGTGTAGTGGTTTACTTAGCATTTGAGATTGTGTTTTTTGTAGGGGCACAACTTGTGTGCCCAATGTGTAATGGCTTATTGTTACCTTTCTATCAAGTTTTGAGTTTTATAGTACATGCAAAATTCTCTTCTAGTATTGGACCAAGAATTGTGGAAACTTAAAGGAGCAGGCCATATGGCTTTATCACCTTTGTATTTTGGCCATATACCACCCCCTTTTGTAATTTGGCTTAATCCCGTTAGTACAAAATCTAGTGTGTTTTAATCCCTATGAATGAATTTGCAATATTAAGCCAACACAACACCTCATGTATTTTGTATAGATAAGCACCGGTAAAATAAGCTAATCGAACATGACCACCATGTGTTGATGAGTCAATTGGTGACAATTAGACACAAGAATGCATAACTTATCCACCACCATTATGTATTATCCTTGTTCTTTTCTAAACTAAACCAATAGCAAATATGGGAAGTAAATAATCATCACACCATCAACAGAATGCAATAGGAGAGTGCGATATAATTTGGACTACAATACTGAGATTTCATTCAATTACCAAATATATTTGTTCAATACATGGATAATCAAATTATACACAAAAGACCAAAAATACATTCCTTTTTCTATTAGAGATATGTGTCTAGCATAATTCCAAGTTTACTAATTGTACTCAAAAAGTATTCCTTTTCTAGCCAAAAAACCCCAAAACCCTTTGCTAAACTTCTGCAGTATAGACAAACTGCAAACCATATAAAAAAGCTTGCTACAACTTCCTAAAATAACTATAAACTACAGTCTAACAAAAAATTCAACTACAGCTTCCAAAAACATCCCATTCTTCAAATTATTTTACTCAACCATGCATAGCTTCATTCCCAGCACTTTGCACACCTTCATTCCCAGCACCATGCACAACTTCAGATAATCCCACTTTTCTTAATTTCTGCATTAGATAATAATAGCAATAAATAGCATATTCTACTATGGCATAATTGATAGCAAAAATCACTAATAGCAGAAAAGCTAAAAGGAAAAAAAATATTTAAAGTAGACATACATTTTTTCTCATACTAGCACTAGGTAAATTCCCAATTGCAGCCCCATTTGCACTCCCATTTGAACCAACAATGGTATTAAGGTCTTTATTTACATTCATAGTAGCTGCATTATTGCTTGCATAATTAACAAAAGGTAGTCCCAACATTCCATTCTTGGACAGCACAAGTATAAAAATTGTATAAGTTAAAAAATTGTCTTTACTACTTTCTTGGACATCTTTCCTAGTGTTTCCAGTATTCCCATCGTTGGCAGCATTAGTGACAACATTCTTACGTCTCCTCACCATCTACATTATACATTGTTTTAATATTAATCATTATAAATAAATTAATGAGCAAAGCTGTAAAAAAGTTGATTATATATCATTTTTTTTCCTAAAACCAATATTAGCCTCAGTTCTTTCTTCATTGATAACAGCAACAGCCTCATTTCCTTCACTGGAACCAATAGCAACCTTATTTCCTTCATTGGCATCAACAGTAACCCCTGCAGTCCCAACTTCATTATCGGCAGTTTCATTTCCAGCTTCATTATTTGTAACCTGTTACATAGAAAATTAAGTAGTTAAATAATTGAGCAAATTCTTTGAATAAAATAAGAGAAAAGTGAGATTTGTATACATGTTTTCTCCTCTTTCATGCCGCAGGAGCCCTCTAATAAGTTAGTATATTGTTGCCAAATTCTTTGCAATTCCCACATTTGATAGTAAAAAGATCTCCTAGCCCCTTTCAGTCCAAAAGGATCTTCCTAAGGACCTCTCTTCCTGTTCCGCCTAGGCCTACCCTATAGTTTTTTTAATCTTGGTGGATCAATAATCACAGTGAAGCCACCAGTTGCCTCTCATCCACCTTAGGCATTGGATGGATAATCTTAGAATAAGCTTTAACATATGTAGCCTTCGAGTAGAATGCATCACAATATGCTTCCACATCATCCCTCTTGTAAGCAATGCATGCACAAGCATGCTTACAAGGCAACCCAGTCAAAACCCAATAGTTACAACCACAACTTCTCACTTTCAGGTTAACAACAAAAGTGGTGAACCCATCATTCACCTGAAACTCGTCTTAGCCAGCACAAGTCACCTTACAATACCTTCATCTTGCATAGTCTTATCTGCAGCCTTCCTAATCCTAGGGGTTCTGTGATGGTCAAATCCACATCCTTTTTCATATTTTATGTGAAATTTTGCCATCAGTCTAGTAGTCAAAGACTCAACCAAAGAGAAAATTGTCTTTTTCCTATCACCACCTACCTAGCTATTGAAAGACTCTGACACATTATTGGTAATGTGATTAGACTTAAAAATAGGCTTAATTGTGTGCCTAGCCGACATGGTTTTTGGTTTCTCCTTAGACAACAAACACTCAGCAACCTTACTATTGTATTTTCTCAGTCTTTCCATACATTTCTCAAATAAAAACTTATTTTGAGCCATTGCCATTGGCCAAAACATTTTAGTTAGTAGCATATTCCTAAATCTAAGCTTTAAATTGTTCAACAAGTGATTACAACAATACCTATAAGTTATAATCATACCAGTTAAGAAAAAAATTACATGAACTACACCTAGCAGATTAACACAAGGATAAATGTAGATTACGAAAAATTACAATAAGTGTAAATTAACATAATACCTATATCTGGCATAAGGAAAAAAACTCAGTCACTATACCTTACAACCCCTACAAATGAATAACATCTTCAATGTTATTGAAGTTGAAAAAGGGAACACATATTAAAACAAAATTTACTATGATATAGACAATTCACCTTTTACATATCTGAAATTATAACCTTCCACCTTGGCACACTTTCCAAACTATCTCTCATATGATCAAAGAAAATTTTCCAAGATGAAATGCACTCAATCTCTACAATGACAAAGGCAATTGGAAAAATGCCTTTATTTTCATCAGTAGGGACTGCAAAAAGGAGAATACCTCCAAAAGAACCTTTTAGATGGCAACCATCTATGCCAAACCATGGCTTGCAACCCCACACAAATCCCTTTCTTCATTGCATCCAAACAAACAAAAAATTTTTTGAACTCTAGATTTTTGTTGGGCCTAAATTCCACTTCCAACTTGACTATGCTCTCTGGGTTTGTTTTCTTAGCTACTGCAGTCCATGCTAGAAGTCTATTATAGTATTGAGCATGAATTCCTTTACTATCCTCCTTTACCCTTCTCCTAGCTCGATAAAGTTGCATCACAGTATTTGGCTTTATTCCCTACTTTTCCATCAATTCAGCCTTTATCCCAGCATAGCTCATATTTGGATCTTCTTTCAATTTACTTTCTAATTTCTTAGAAATCCAAACAGAAGTGGCATCCTTGTTGTTTGTTCACCTGATGTAATTGTGAACAGATTTATATGTTTTAATTTTGTATGTCACACCATTGGGGGTTGAAGAGGCATGAATACACCAACCACACCTTTTAGCAACACATTTGGCAGTCACCCTGGACTTATCATTTTTTAACTTAATGATCTCAAAGCCTTCTTGAATAATATAATCCTTCAACACCTTTCTAAAATGATAAACATCTCTAAACATCAAATTCTTCTTTAGGGTAATTTTCCCATTAGCATCAAAGTCAAATGGTTTACCTAACATGCCTCTTATCAAGATAGATGTTATGCCTATCTTCATTGGAGTGCACATCCCCTAGTTTATCAAACTTGTCATCACCCTCACTTAAACCATCAATACTAGAAACAGCTTCCTTATCTTCTTCACCAACATCAAACTCATAATTGTCATTATCACTTTCCACATCACCTTCACCACTATTTTGGATCAGACCATCATAATCCTCATCACTTGAACTCATTGCCACTTCATTACATATGCTAATCTCACCAGCAGATATCATAGAATTGTTTTCACCAACATACCAAATCATTGTTCTCACCAATAGAAATATTAGGAATTTAAGGATTTCCTCCTTCATGCAACTTAACAGCAGTAGTGTAAATATGAATAAAGGAGAATCTCTTGTTTACCTCAAACATAGCCATGATATCCTTGTCATCAATAATTTTCTTCTTATCCTCAATCAAGTTCACCATATATTCCATCTTGAATACAAGTCCATGTCTTTCATCATCTTGTTGTGGAGCCATATTATCAACACTAGACACCAAATCAAAGTAGCAGTAGTGATTCGGGTCAACGTTCACAACAGTAGTAGGAGGACCACTATCATTATTTAAGTAAGGAACAATGACGTCAAACTTTCCTACCATTGACATCTTCACCTAAATCACAAATCCAAAAAATACCCATTAGTAAGAGAATAAAAGGAAGAAGGATTTTTAAATTCTAGGGTTTTCGGTTCAAAACACTAAAGCCATGCAAAATTTAGTATGTATGAAATATTATCGATTATTTTACTCCAATTTACCAAAAAAGTGGCCCCCTCATGTTTCCTTATTTTGACAATAGCCCGCAGACTAAGTGATCCTAAATTTTGAAACCCTAGAGTTGGACAAATTGGGTCCCCTTTGCAGCCTTTCTGTCAGCCAAAACCCAAACACAATATTAGAAACCAATCACAACCAAATGCACTTGGCACTTGCCTTATACTGAGAAAGTGACCATCGCTCACTGACAGAGAGATAGAGAGAAAGAGAGAGAAAGAAAGAAATATGGTGTTGTCGCTTTCCGTTGCACACGGCATTGCAGCCACTCTAGATAGCCACGATGATGGCAGTGCTGTGAGCACTCTGGCGCTAGGAAGTATGGCTTCGTGAGCAATGATAGAGAAAGCAGGAAGGATAGGTCGTAAAGGTAGGTGTTGCTCTCTACGGCGTTGCAACCACTCCGACCGGCCACAACAATGATAATGTTGGTAGAACTGTGCCACTAGGAGCTGGGCTTTGTTCACGATGATGGACGAAGGTGGGAAGGATGGGTCTCGACAATGGGTGTTGCTCTGGAGAGTGGGTGAAAAAGGGGGAGTTGGGTGAAAATGGTTACTGTATTAGTGTTTGGGATGTAGAGTCTGTTTGGGCTGTAGGGGTATTTTGGAAATTTCATAAGATTACTTGACCGTGATTAACACTGTTTGGACTTAGGGGTGGCTGGTGTAATTTTAAAAACAAGAAGAGGATAAGTGTAATTTTAAAAGACCTCAGGGAAAATCACTGTAATTTCCCCTAGTTTACATCAGGTTTGAAGAAATAATATATTTTTTTTCAAAACATATGGAGCAAGGGGCTGATCATGGAGCTAGGTTTCCCAATGTTAATGTCTTTACCTCCTTAGTTACTATAAATTATGAGCATTTGAAAGTTGGAAATGGATTTAACAGTGTATATGAACACAGTTACAATTGATTAATTGAAGTGCATTTGTTTATTATTAGCTTATTAGTAATATGGAGCTTAAGTTAGAGTGAAATGTCTTTGAGAATTTGGTTTAGTGCATAAGGAACTTTTGTTGTGGTGAGTGATGACTTATAAACATCCATGCCTATTTTGAAAGCTATGTAATGGTTTGGTTATTTTGTGCATTTTCTTGGTAGGATCAAGCTTCCATCTGGTGCAAAAAAAGATTGTTCCAAGCAGGTGTAAGGCCTTGATTGGACAAGTTGCAGGTGGTAGAAGAATTAAGAAGCCCCTCCTCAAGGTTGGTAATGCTTACCACAAGTTCAAGGTGAAGAGGAACTATTGGCCTAAGGTGCGTGGTGTGACTATGAACCCAGTTAAGCATCCTCATGGAGGAAGTAACCACCAACACATTAGACATGCAAGTATTGTCAGGCGCGATGCTCTTCCTGGCCAAAAGGTTGGTCTCATTGCTGCTAGGAGGACTGGTCATCTTAGGGGGCAAGCTGCTGCAATTACTGCTAAAGCTGATAAGACTGCTTGAAAACATTGCTAGGAGTTTACTTGATTGTAAGTTTTCAAATTTTGTTTCCTTGATAGCTTATGTTGTACTGTTAAGGTGCCATTTTGAGAACTTTTCCCCCCATATATATGAAGCTTTTAATCAACAATATTTTATATTTGTTTGAGAGATATTCATTTCCAATGTTTATTTGCTTACAATGTCAATTCCAATTAGACTTCTCTCTTTTTTTGTCACATGAAATTTGATTTCTTTTGGCAACTACATTTTAAATTAAATTGTTATGTTGGTTTGTTAGTGATATGTGCAGTTTTCCTTTGTGTAGGTAAGGGAACGGTATTGTTGGTGATACTTTACATCTTAGTTGAGAATTAGTTTGGTAGTTTGCATAAAGTCGTAGATTTAAATTTCATTGCTGTCAATTAAAAACAAAAAAACAAAAAAATGGGTATTTGAGAGATTTGTTTCATAGTAATGTGTGATACCTGTTTTACTTTTAAAGACAAAAAAAGTGGCTGACATAGCAAGTCATGCTATTAGTTGGATTTAGAATGCCAACTTTAATGTTCCTCTATTAAGATAGCCCAAAAAGAAACCTCAACAGACTAAACAGAGATCTATTATGAGGAATGGTAGAGAAAAGTAACTAAAATCAAGGATGCTATACAAGTTTGTAGCATTTTTGCATATTGGATTCATTCTAGTTATTAGATGAAACATATTTTGAACTAGAATTTTGGCGCAGAAATTGTAATCCATAAAAGGATCAATTGAATTAAAGCAACCACATATTGTGCGAAGTATATGAAATTTTTATCTTCGTATTCGGTGAAAAGACGGGGTAAAATTTCATGGATGATTTTTATGTGCGAAATTGTAAGCTCATATGTCAATATAGTCTATCATCATGTATTCTTTTTTTTGTTTTTTAATCTCCCTTGATGTATTATCAAGTTTTTTGTCAAGTATCAATTGTATATAAATTGGAGGTAAATAGTTAAAGAGTGATTATTTCCTGTAAAAGAACTTACTTCTTCAGCTAATTGAGACTTGCTAAAGCTTCAAAGTTCTACCGGCAAAATTTCATTGGATATTCCGAGTTCTGCTCTTTATAAATGCAATAATTTTTTTTTTCATTATTTGTTTGTTCTTATGAGAAAAAAAAAGAAGCAAAATCAAAATAGAAGAAAAAGAAAGTGTAGCATAAATAAATGAGCCAATTATATTTCTAAAAATATCCTTGACATTTTTCTAAAATGACAAAAAATAGCTTTGCATGTCTCGTAATATTACATATTATATAAATGTAAGATAACACTTATATATAGATGAACTATTGTACTCTTTTTCTATGAATCTAGCATAATTTTATTTAAATAAATTTTTTATTAACTTTAATTTTTTTATTTATAATACATTTAATTATTTTTAATTAAAAATAATGAATATAAATTAAATATATTTTAAAAAATATTTAATATCTACAAAAAATACTTTTTATACAAACATTTTTCATATCTTAAATTATAATTTTATAAAAAAATATTTTTATATTTGCCACATTCAAATGTAAAATAATTTTGTACTTCAATTTCTTCTTCCAATTCTAATTTTATTTTTTAAAAGTATTTTTTTAAATGTTTATCCAAAATGGCCAGTATGTTAATACTAATATTAATATTAATGGGATTATAAGTGCATTTGTTTTAACTTTTCTTTTTTCACAAAAAAATAAAAATAAAAAATCACTTCTTTTTATAAGATATTTATATTAACCTCCACCCAAAAGCTAAAAAAAGTTTTTAACTTTTATATTAAAGTTGAAATAAGTAGTTTTTATAAAAGGTGATTTTTTTTTAGTAATTTAAAAATTACTTTTTGTCAACAAAAAAAAGTTGAAATAAACACACCTTATGTATGCTTTTTGTGCTATAATGGTACACGAAAGGATAAGTTGTATTTGCATTAACTATTAAAAACAAAAATCAATAAGTCATTGGACAAATGATAAATAGCTTAATCCCCCATAAGGATAAAGATACAAGTTCAATTCTCAAAAAATGCATTTGTTAAGAGGGGAAGTAATCGTAAACATTGCATCTTCTGAATTTATGAAAGTAATATCTCTCACAAGATTATGAATTAAAAAATTTGTAAAATGAAAAAGAAGCAAATCAAAAGGTTTGACTTTTATTAAATCACACAAACTGAATAGATATAAATAGGAGATTTATTTTAATGAGGTAGTTTTCGCATTACTGAACTAGTTGCTTCAATAAATTGCACCTAGCTTCTTAAGTATATATTTATTATTTTCATATAAATATATAAGATTTAATTTTTATATACTGTTAGAATAAAAAAATTTTACGCAAATATTTAATCATATATTTTCACATTAGTAAAAGTATTTGATTCAATCATCTATTATTTTAAAAGTCTTACAAATAGAAATATTTGATTGAATGATAGTATAAATTTTTTTTATATTATCAGTACATGAAAATTATTCTTATAAAAAAATAGATTACTTTTGATAAGAAAATAAAAAGATTTCTAAAACATAATTAGTGCCTTAATCCAATCCAAGTGATTTTTGGAAACTTTCAGTCCAATAACATTCCACTAGATCTAATATGGGATCATCAAACATAATTGGGCTAAACTGGCCCATCTGATCCGGGCCTGGTTTCCCTAATTGCCTGCTATGTCAAACACGAAACGGCGTCGCCTCCTCTGTACATAAACCAAAGCAGAAACCCTAATCCTCTCACTCCCACCTTCCAAAGCCGCGGGCCAGAGGAGAGAGAGCCTTCGATTCACCGCAATGGGAAGAGTCATCAGAGCACAGCGTAAGGGTGCTGGGTCCGTCTTCAAGTCCCACACTCACCACCGCAAGGGCCCAGCCAGGTTCCGCAGCCTCGACTTCGGCGAGCGCAACGGCTACCTCAAAGGTGTCGTCACCGACATCATCCACGACCCCGGTCGCGGCGCGCCACTAGCCAAGGTCACGTTCCGCCACCCGTTCAGGTACAAGAAGCAGACCGAGCTGTTCGTCGCCGCCGAAGGAGTCTACACCGGCCAGTTCATCTATTGCGGTAAGAAGGCCACCCTCGTCGTCGGCAACGTCCTTCCCCTCAGATCCATCCCCGAAGGAGCTGTTATCTGCAACGTCGAGCACCATGTCGGTGACCGTGGTGTCTTCGCTAGGGCTTCTGGTGATTACGCCATCGTTATCAGCCATAACCCCGATAATGATACTACTAGGTATTTGCTCTCAAGTTTCATTCTAAAGTTTCCATTCTTTTTTTTAAATTTTTGCAATGTGAGTGATTGGTGATTAATGTCTCTGGCATGAATTAAATCCCGTGTATGTCGTGAATTTAGGTTCTTATGGTTTGATAATTTTACTGTGATATTGTTTGTGTTAATGTTTTAATAAAATTTGATGAGTTTTTAAAAATAATTTTAATCTAAGAAAAAGTAATATTAGTGTTTTTTTTGGATAAAGTCATATTATATAAGCGTTCAATCCCAAGGTTAAGCGCACGGAGAATGTATTGTGTCTGTACTTTTATAGGATTTAATGCCTGATGATAAATTTTTTTATTGTCTTTGCTTCACATGGTTGCTTTTAATATGAGCAATTGAAATTGGAAATGGATCTTGATGTATTTATGAACGTAGTTACAATTGAAGTGTGTTTGTGTATTATTAATCTTTTGGTAATCCGGAGCTTAAGTTAGAGGTAAAGAATGGTATTTGAGGATTAGGTGAACTGCTTAAGGAACTTTTGCTGTGGTGCTTGGTGAGTTGTACATCCATGCCTGTTTTGAAAGCTAGGTAGTGGTTTGGTTATCTATGTGCACTTTCTTTGCAGGATCAAGCTCCCATCTGGTTCAAAAAAGATTGTTCCAAGTGGGTGCAGGGCCATGGTTGGACAAGTTGCAGGCGGTGGAAGAACTGAGAAGCCCCTCCTCAAGGCTGGTAATGCTTACCACAAGTTCAGGGTGAAGAGGAACTGCTGGCCTAAGGTGCGTGGTGTGGCTATGAATCCAGTTGAGCATCCTCATGGAGGAGGTAACCACCAACACATTGGTCATGCAAGTACCGTCAGGCGTGATGCACCTCCTGGACAGAAGGTTGGTCTCATTGCTGCCAGGAGGACCGGTCGTCTTAGGGGGCAAGCTGCTGCAACTGCTGCTAAAGCTGATAAGACTGCTTGAAGAGTTTGCTAGGGGACTTCATTTCATTGGAAGTTTTCAAATTTTGTTTCTTTGATAGTTCATGTTGAATTGTTTGGGTACTATTTTTAGAACCGTTTCCCCCATAAATATGAAGCTTTTAACAGACAATATTTTATATTTGTCCGAGAGATATTCATCCCTGCTGTTTATCGACGATGTCGATTCCAATTAGATGTTTTGCTGAAATTTGATTTCTTTCGTTTTTGGTCGTACGCAATATGGTTTCTTTTGGCAATCACATTTTTTATTGAGTTGTTAGGCTGGTTTGCTGTGTGTG
The DNA here is from genome assembly GCA_031439585.1 of Pterocarpus macrocarpus. Taxonomy (NCBI): domain Eukaryota; kingdom Viridiplantae; phylum Streptophyta; class Magnoliopsida; order Fabales; family Fabaceae; genus Pterocarpus; species Pterocarpus macrocarpus. Next base: position 72,486,206 of record CM062520.1, on the reverse strand, counting down.
CAGTTTTCTTGTCTTCGTGTTGGTTAGGCAACGATTATTGTTTATCTATGTCTGAGTTGTGAATTAATCGAGTTAGTGTTTGAGACGTTTTGTTCAATAGTAATCTGCGTGTGATACCTGTTTAAAGAAATAAAAAAGTGACCAATATAGGAAGTTATGCTGCTAGCTCGTTTTAGACTGCAAAATTTCATGCTCCCTTTACTAAGAACGCCAGAATATAAGCCTCAACTGACGAAACGAACATTTGCAAATTGCAAAGTGGAAGAGAAATGTTTTTTTGCACCAATTGGGATAGGTAGAAATTTTGAACATCAAGATATAGAAACGAGAAAAAAAAAATTGTAAAAGAAAGGGAAAAGAGTAAAATAATTAATGGAGATAGAAAAAAATGAGAGAGAATAATGAGATTTTGAACAATAATAAATAACTTGATCCGGAAGAGAAAAGTAATGGTTTATAGCATCTTTGGATATTAGGTTCGTTGTAATTGTTAGATGAAACACTTTACGAACTAGAATTTGGGTGTGGAAACTGCTACATATAAAGATTTGTTGAATGTAAACAACCGCATATTGTACGAAGCATATGAAATTTTTACCTTGGTACTGTATAAATTGCAAATTGCAAAGTGCAAACTCATTTGACCTTAGTCCTAAAATTGGGTAGTTCTATATGGTACAACAGTTTTAGAACAAAAAATTATGAATAGGAAAAATGACGCGCAACTGGAAACGGATAACAATAAAAGGGTAGGTAATAGTTGAATACGCTGTTCGTGCGGGTTAGGGATGTAAAAAAAATTCGCCCCTACGGATATCTGCGGATAATACCCGCAATAGGGCGGATATGAGGGAAAGATTTTACTCGAACAGGTAATAAGGATGGGGATTTTAAATATCCGCATATTAAACGGGGCCGGGGCAGGGATTATTATCCCATACCCGTGAGTATCTGATATAAAATTATTATTTTACCCTTAAATTATTAACTTAGTTAGGTTAATATTATTGTTATTTAAATTGCTTAGACTAATATTTAAATTTAGAAGTTAAATTTATTTGTACTTATTATATGTTAGACTAATAGTTGGATTACTATTATGTGTTTATTTTTATTTTAATTTGTTGAAATTTAGATTGAAAAATTGGATTATTGTACTTATTTTGTGTTTATTTTTATTTTAAGTATATTAAGTTGTTAGAATTCGAATTGTAGAATTAGATTAGTATTTGTGCTTATTTTAGATATTTTATGATATTAAAATTTTTATATTTAATTTAAATTTTTTAGATTTTTTACATTCTAATGGATATCTATAGATATTCATGGGTATCCATAAACCCACGAAAAATTCAAAAATAGTTATCCGTACGAATACGGGGCAAAAACGGGGGCGGATATTCATCCACGGAGTCGGGGACGGGGGGCTATCCCCCGCCTCCGCCCTGCCCCATTTACATCCCTAGTGCGGATAGTATTCACACCATCAAATATTACTCTATTAAATTAGTTTCACTCTTATTTTTTTTTTAAATGTTAAAACATTACTGACGGTTGAGTTCCTTAAAATTTTTTCACTTATTTTTATGTAATATTATATAGATTATAAAAGTCAAAAAAGAAGTATCAAAGAATATAAAAAATATTATACTAGATTATTTAGGGTAACCAAGCTCGGCGTATGCTTAGTTCCGTGTATCAATAAAGATCCAAACTATCTACTTTGCGGATGCATTTAATGCATAATAGGTAATTACTATTTTGTACGAAATGAATTTATCATTTATTTAGAAAGAAATTAATATAATTAATATATATATATATATATATACACACACACACACAATATTGATTTACATAAAATATGGATACGGTAGCATGGAAAGTATGAGAAAGAAGCATTTGATAATTCATTATTAATAGTTAATATGGCAAGCGTTGAAAATCATGAAAGAGAGAAGCATTTAAGAAATAAATTAAAAAAAGAAAAAAAATATGGTTGGTCGATGGAAATGGCTGAAAAGGTGTTTAAATTCAATTAAAATTTAACAGACGTACAAAATTAAAAAAAATAATTTCACCTAAAAAAAATCAAAATTTTAAAAATTTCATTTGAATTAATTTTTATTTTTAAAAATTGATCTGTTCTATTTTTAAATTTTATTTTCCAATTTTTTTTGACAAAAAGTAAGAATTTATTCAAGAACAACTCTGAGAGGCTAACATATCTTTGATACAACTTGGAGTCTCCATGGTCCATACCCTAATATCCCACTTCTTGGCTAATTTAACCAATTTATCTGCTATGCTATTACAATAACTGGGAGTATGTTAGGCTTTAAAATAATTGAGCCCCAAAATTAGCCTAAAAGCTTCTATGACAGATCATTTGTACTAGACCCAAAGCTCTCAATTGCAAGCTGAGCATCACTTTCTAAAATTAATACCCGCACTGCAAGGCTAGCACAAATGTTCATTGACTATCTCTCTATAAGAAGTGCACCCAAGGAAGTCATAAGTCATGAGTTCGACTTTGTAGTTAGAGACTGCCCTCCCTTTCCCCTCCTACGATTTTCATTGATTTCCCAATTATAAATCTTCCGAACTAAATTAAGTAATTATATATTAACTGTAAATATATATTGTAATATTTTAATATTTAATTACTATTATACTTTTATCATATCACAAGTTAATATTTTATATCCAATTATTTACTACTTTTTTAAATTTTCAATAATTTTTGAGTTTGTGTGTCCTGTCTTTTTTTATCTAGCCTGTTTTGAAAAATAACACATATATTTCCTTAAATGTTCTCATTTTAATTTGAATTATTTTAAATTAATTATGAATATAATTTTTTAACATTATTATATCTAAATTAATTACATATAAAAAAATTAAATCCAAAATTAATTACGTACATCTCTTTTATAATTTAAAATATTTTTAGAGATTAATTTTGATATACTGATAATGTAAAGAATTTTATATTATCATCAAATCAAATAATTTTATTTGTAAGACTTTTAAGATGGTAAATGATTAAGTCAAACACTTTTACTCATATGATAATACATGATTAAATATTTATGTAAAAAAAAATTTATACTAACAATACATATATATATTAAATCCATATTTTTATCTAAACTTATTTATTAATTTATACTTTTACATTCTTTTAAATTTTACCTAATATCTTTTCTTAGAAAATTCATGCAATCCGCAAAATTCTTTGTAGTTATGCATTTGTCATCCAAATTTCAAAGCCGCCCAAGTAAATCGCGAATAACGATATTGACAGATATGGTCGTTCTTAAGTTCCCGGTTCCTTCTAAGCCGCCAAACACTTCACAGTCTCATCTCAGTTCTTTTCTTTGAGTCCTCTTCCTCTTCCTCTTCCTCTCTTAGACTCAATCTCTTTCTCTCTGTGTCTCTATTCGGTGAACCGACACCCTTTTCCTCCTAACGACAGGCCCACAGTCCACAAATACTGTATTGATTAGATGTTTGGAAATACTTAAAAAAAAAATTAATTTTTCGAATAGACTATCGGCCAAAATTATAATTAAATTAGTTTGCGGATAGTATTCGCACCATCAAGTATTACTCTATTAAATTAGTTTCACTCTTTCTTTTTTTTTTTAAATGTTAAACAATTACTGACGGTTGAGTTTCTTAAAATTTTTTCACTTATTTTTATGTAATATTATATAGATTATAAAAGTAAAAAAAGAAGTATCAAAGAATATAAAAAATATTATACTAGATTATTTAGGGTAACCAAGCTCTACGTATGCTTAGTTCCGTGTATCAATAAAGATCCAAAATATCTAATTTGCGGATGCATTTAATGCATAATAAGTAATTACTATTTTGTACGAAATGAATTTATCATTTATTTAGAAAGAAATTAATATAATTAATATAATCATATATATATATGAGTATGCACAATATTGATTTACATAAAATATGGATATGGTAGCATGGAAAGTATGAGAAAAAAGCATTTGATAATTCATTATTAATAGTTAGTATGGCAAGCGTTGAAAATCATGAAAGAGAGAAGCATTTAAGAAATAAATTAAAAAATAGAAAAAAAAATATGGTTGGTCAATGGAAATGGCTGAAAAGGTGTTTAAATTCAATTAAAATTTAACAGACGTACAAAATTAAAAAAAATAATTTCACCTTAAAAAAATCAAAATTTTAAAAATTTTATTTGAATTAATTTTTATTTTTAAAAATTGATCTATTTTATTTTCCATTTTTTTTTTGATAAAAAGTAAGAATTTATTCAAGAATAAGCTGAGAGATTAACATGTCTTTGATACAACTTGGAGCCTGCATGGTCTATGCCCTAATATCCCACTTCTTGGCTAATTTAGCCAATTTATCTGCTAAACTATTGCAATACCCGGGAGTATGTTGGGGTTTAAAATAATTGAGCCCCAAATTTAGCCTAAAAGCTTCTATTAGAATGAGGCTCAGACTGCAATGCTCTTCGCAGTCAAAGGTGTATTATGCACCTTGTGACTATAATATATCTAATAAATTAGATTTGTAAAGTGTATCGATATATCAATCACCTATGATGCACTGTAGTAATATATTAATTTTAAAAAAATTAAAAAATATGATTAAATATATTTTAGAAATTAATTTTCATACATTAATAGTATAAAATTATACAAATAGTATAAAATAATTTTATACTATCAGTCTAAAATTACACTGACAATATAAAATACACTAAAATTATACTGATAAAATTTTTCTGACTTTTAGAAATTAATTTTTATACACTGATAGTGTAAAATTATACTAATAATATAAAATAATTTTATACTATTAATATACTGACAGAGTAAAATTATGAAAAATTACATTGATAGAGTAAAATTACGAGTAAAATTACATAGATAGAATTTTTCTGATTATACTAAGTGTAAAATTATTTTATACTATTAATATAATTTTATACTATTAATATATAATAATTAATTTTTAAAATATTTTTAATTATATTTTTAAATTTTTTTAAAATTAAAAATTATTACAGTGTATTATTGGTGATTAATATATTGATGCATCTCATAATCTGACCATCAGATTGTAAGGTGCACCATGCTCTTTTACCAATAAAATACACCGTAAAACGCGCCTTAAGAATGAACCCACTATATGACATATCATTTGTAATATTGTAATATTTTATATATATTGTAATATATATTGCAATATTTTAATATTAAATTACTATTATACTTTTATCATATCACAAGTTAATATTTTATATCCAATTATTTACTACTTTTTTAAATTTTCAATAATTTTTGAGTTTGTATGTCCTGTCTTTTTTTTATTTAGCCTGTTTTGAAAAATAACACATATATTTCATTAAATGTTCTCATCTTAATTTGAATTATTTTAAATTGATTATGAATATAATTATTTAACATTATTATATCTAAATTAATTACATATAAAAAAATTAAATCTAAAATTAATTACGTATAATTTAAAATATTTTTAAAGATTAATTTTGATATACTGATAATGTAAAGAATTTTATATTATCATCCAATCAAATACTTTTATTTATAAGACTTTTAAGATAGTAGATAATTAAGTCAAACAATTTTACTCATATAATAATATATGATTAGATATTTATATATAAAAAAATTATACTAATAATGCATATAAATTAAATTCATATTTTTATCTAAACTTATTTCTTAATTTATACTTTTACGTTCTTTTAAATTTTACCTAATATCTTTTCTTAGAAAATTCATGCAATCCACAAAATTCTTTCTAGTTATGCATTTGTCATCCGAATTTCAAAGCCGCCCAAGTAAATCGCGAATAACGATATTGACAGATATGGTCGTTCTTAAGTTCCCGGTTCCTTCTAAGCCGCCAAACACTTCACAGTCTCATCTCAGTTCTTTTCTTTGAGTCCTCTTCCTCTTTCTCTTCCTCTCTTAGACTTAATCCCTCTCTCTCTGTGTCTCTATTCTGTGAACCGACACCCTTTTCCTCCTAACGACAGACCCACAATCCACAAATACCGTATTGATTAGATGTTTGGAGATGAGGATGGGTAACTTGATTGATGTTTGGAAATACTTAAAAAAAATTAATTTTTTGAATAGACGATAGGCCAAAATTATAATTAAAAAATGTTAAATGAGTTTTAATATAAATTCTGAGGTAATATCAAGTCATTGTTTAGGTGGATAAATATTTAACACAGCAAATTTGTATTGGACCAAATGAAAAAGAGCTTCAAACTCCTTTATTTTGGATAGATACTAGAGAAATCACTAGAAATTAGTCCACACTTAGAGCTTGTTAGTACCTGCCTTATGTAGGGTGTCTCTTGTAAAAAGCTATTAGAAATGATTTAGTGGTGGGAGATTTAAATAATTTGCGTGAAATTCTAAGCCCAAATCTTATTGTTGCCAATATATTAAAACAAGATATCTCTTATAAATAAGTGTAAGAAAGTCATTCATAGAGCATGAGTAAGGTCGCATTTTAATGGTCGAAAGCCAAATTTTGAATCACTGGTGTACTAATTTTTTACGGTTTTTGAGAGATCAATAAAAGTAATGTAATGATTTAGATGCAACAAAGTAAATCTAATGTAATAATATAGGAATAATACAACTCAGGTTTAATAGGTAAATGTTTTATGGATTAAAAATTGCTACATTTTGGAATTGCGTTACTACATTCAGAAGCTGTTATATAATTTTATGACTTGAGGTTATTTTTTCTTTTAACTATTATTTTAAATAGATTAAAATATGATTTTAGTCCTATATATGTTATTGATTTTGAATTTAGCTCTTACATGAAAAAAGTCTTTAAATTAGTCCCTACATGTGCAATTGTTTGTAAAAAGACCCCTATCATCAACTGAAATTATAATTTCGTGAACACTACATAGTTAATTGAGTATGATCTGAATATTTTACTTGTTTAGTTGATTATTATGTGACAAATATCAAATATTAGAACATATATTGATGCCAAATCATACTTTATTAATCACGTAAATTCACGAAATTATAACTGAAGTTGATCGTAGGGACTTCTATACAAACAATTGCATATATTGGGACTCATTTAAAAACTTTTTCATGTAGGGACTAAATTCAAAATCAATAACATGTATAGGACCAAAATTTTATTTTAACCTTTTAAATGAAAGGTAATGTATTTGATATATAAGATTTTATAATTGTAGAAGATCTTAATTAATATATAAGATTTTTATCAAATTCAATATTAATGTTTACATATTGAAAAGAGTTAAACAAATAGCCCAATTTGTATTTTTATAATGGTATATATTTTTTTATTTTGGTAATTTTAAATTGGTGTCAATAGTTAAATAAAAATTGAATTTTTGTATAGTTTTGTTATTTAACTTTTTTCTGCCTTTAGGAACGTATGTTATGTATTTTTTTTTCATCTAATTTCTTTAACAAAGAAAAGTATTGTTTGAAATTTTTAACTATAATATTATTATAACAATTATAAATTTTAAATTGCATGAATTCGTAATACTATTGAATTAAAAAAGAAAAAGAAAAAGAAAAGTTATATTATGGTAAATAAATGAAAGAAAGATCAAAGGGTTGAAAATGATAAGCTGATTTTGCATGGTTATAGATGTAATGATATAATACTTAGGACACGTTTGGATAAATAGTTTATTTAATCATTTATGTAAAAGCAACTTCTGAAAAGTAACTTATGAATAAGTGATTTTGTGTTTGGATATATCGTAATAGAAGAGCTTTTTTAGAGTATTTTAAAAAGTATTTCTTGAGAAAATAAATATTTTAATTTCTCAAAAAATACTAAAAATAACTTTTTGAGAAGTAATATGTTGTATAGCCAAATAGGATAAAAATTTAAAAATATAACTTTTGACTTTCAAAAAATTAAAAAAAATTATAAGTGGTGTTATCCAAAGGGACCCTTACTCTCAAAATCAAATCAGTCCTTTATTTTTAAGAAACAAATTAGTCGAGATAAAATTACTTAAAAGGGTTTGTATTTTGACAATTCTGTTAAAATAGATCAATTGTCCACGACTTTCAAATGTAGTAAAAGAAACGAAAAAGGCTTTCGAGGTACCCATCTAAATTTCAAGGGTTTAAAACCCATGCTTAGTTGGACAAATTGAATCATGATGCATGACTTAGATATATCTTGTATACAATTTTATAAAATTAATTATAAATAATTATAAATTTCTCCTTTTAAAAAACTTAATTGCAATTTTTTTTTTGTATTATGTGTTCCAAGCCTTAAAGTTACAAAGTATTAATAGCCTTCAATCTCTCTTATATGGAAAAAAAAAAATGAGAGAATAGACTTGTTTAAGCTTGTAGAGTAGTCTTAAATAGCTCAAGCCAATATAATATGAGCTTGTTAACAATTGATATATGTTGGTTTGACCCATTTAACTTGTGAACCAATGGGCCAGATAGTAGTAGTGTATAGAAATATTGATATGAGAAAATTAAAAAAAGAAAAAAAAATTAGCCCTTTTAAGCCAGTGAGCTAGCCTTAAACTGGTTAGTCAACATTACTCTAACTCATTAACACTTATTATCAATTGACATGATTTATTTTACTTGTGAGCCTTAACAGGTTAGGTCTAAATGAGCTAGGCATGACTATAATAGTGTTTAAAGTGTAACAGTATTTAAAAATTTTGATTTGAAAGACTTGGCCAGTTTAAGCCCATGAATAGGGTAAAGGCGGGTGCACCTTAAACTTGTACCGGCCCTGTTCCCACCCCTTTGCGAATAGGGTTTTAAACTTGTCCCACACAAATTGAGTAGGGTTAGGTGGTTGCAAATAAGGTGTATATTGTCATCCTTAAAATTGGCTCATTTAAGCCTATAGGTTAATCTTAAACGGATCACACTGACATTTTGCCAACTTGTTATTTAACACTTGTTATAGGTTAGCTCAACTTATTCAACTTGTGGGCCTAAAAGGGCAAGTCTAAATGGGCCAGACCAGGATGTAATACTGTTTAGGGTTGTAATATTGTTTTTGTTATAATTATTATTGCTATTAATATTACTATTAGTATTATTACATGCAACATCAAAGTTCATTAAAATTATAAACTGCTTCATGAAACCTGAAGAACCCTGATCCCAAATTAATTGTAGTATCGATCCACCCATTCCTCGGAAACCTCGTAATCGTTGAAGGTTGCAGTTGAAAAGATCCATTGGGTGAATAATTATAATCCCAAATCGAATTGAATTATCGAACCACTCATCCTTGGAACCTTTCCAAGGTCGCATTTGGAAAGATGGAACAGTTGGTACCATCCTCTTTACCCAACCCCAACGTTGGTTAACCAGACAGATGAATCTTAATGTCATATGCTATGAAACTCTCGTCCTTTGGTTTCGTGTGATAGTCAACATCAGTTAACAATAGTGCTCGGGGTAGCCAAATTTATTTTTCATTTATCCTTGAATTATATCGCCGACCAACATTAACTAAGCTCATGGTGAATGCTTTGTATTTAACTGACATCCACAGTTCAAATGAAGAAGTCAGGTGACCTGGATGATGATATCGATGGGGAGTCAAATAGTTTTGATGAGAGAGGGGCTGAAGGCTATAATGATATTGATTTAGATAACAAGGAATTTAATAAAGTTTATAAAAGTGTAATTGATCTAACCAGTGATGACATATGGGGATTAGAATTTGATTATGATTTTGTAGCATGTGAGTTTTATCGTACTTATGCTAGGTGTTATGGTTTTGCAATGAGAAAAGATGTCATTGATTGTGATTTAAAGGGAAACATTATAATGCATCAGTTAGTATGCAGTAGGGAGGATCTTAGGAAGAAGAAGCACTTCATGAGGTCAAATAGATGTAGAGAACACTGACCAATCACCCGAATGAATTGCCTAGCAAAGCTTCGTGTGCACTTGGATTACAAAACATCTAAATGGAAGGTGGTTGTCTTTAAGGAGTTACACAACCTTGAACTCACCGCAGTTTAGTATGTTCATTTAATTCTTGCATATCTGGGTTTGAATTCTTCAAATAGAACTCATGCAGATAGCTTGCTTTTAGCTGGTGTCAGAACTTGTGACATCATGGGATACATATTAGGCCAAAAAGCGCGGCTATAACCAGTTGGGTTTTACTAAGAAGGATCTTTACAATCACATCGACAAGCATAGGCGGGCAAAGATCCAAAGCTACAATGAGTTATTTGAAAGCAAAAGGTGACAATAATATGTTGTTATTTTGCAAGTACACTGTCATAGAAGATCCAGGAAAGAGCGAACAAGAAACCTAATTTGTCACCCTAAATCTCTATGAAGGACTTAATAGGAGAGAAATTTTTTGGTCATTTCATCGATGATTCTATTGACCATTTTATCAATGATTTGTTATTGTAATTTTTTTTTTTTTTTAACAACGTAAGAAACAAAAGTAGAATGGGCTACATACTAGCACATAATCGACAATGGTTAATGTGCATTCCGATGGTTAATGTGTATTCCTATACAATTGTAGCAGCTCGTACCTTGACAACAGGTTATATGGCCTTTAGCCAAGAATTGCCTTTATACGGGCAGTACACGTGAGTATCTATTTACCCACAAATTCCTCCAGTTCTGATGTTTCCTCCATATAGTGGAGTTCTTGTTTACCCTCAAATTCCTCAGGTATGTAATGGTGAAATATTTTAGTAAAGTTGAGCAATTTAAATGTTGCCTGATTTAATCAAATTTTGAACTATAGTTGCTTCGTGGAAGGGCAGCGGGAGTCAGATGCGGTGGATTGGAAGGGGAAACAGTGAAATTGATGAAAAGCAACAAATGACATGCAATATTGTTTTGTTCCTACATTAGAATGAGAAAAGATGTCATTGATTGTGATTTAAAAAGGAACATCATAACGCGTCAGCTAGTATGCAGTAGGGAGGATCTTAGGAAGAAGAAGCACTTCATGAGGTCAGATAGATATAGAGATCATAGACCAATCACCCGAATGAATTGCCTAGCAAAGCTTCGTGTGCATTTGGATTACAAAACATCTAAATGGAAGGTGGTTGTCTTTAAGGAGTTGCACAACCATGAACTCACCCCAGTTTAGTATGTTCATTTAATTCTTGCATATCTGGGTTTGAATTCTTCAGATAGAGCTCAAGAAGATAGCTTGCTTTTAGTTGGTGTCAGAACTTGCCACATCATGGGATACATGTTGGGCCAAAAGGGGGGCTATAACGAGTTGGGTTTTACTAAGAATGATCTTTACAATCATCTCGACAAGCATAGGCGGGCAAAGATCCGAAGCTGCAATGAGTTATTTGGAAGCAAAAGGTGACAATGATACATTATTATCTTGCAAGTACACTGTCATAGAAGATCCAGTGAAAGAGTGGACAGGAAACCCAATTTGTCACCCTAAATCTCTGTGAAGGGCTTAGTAAGAGAGAATTTTTTTTATCATTTCATCAATGATTTTGTTGGTCATTTTATCAATGATTTGTTGATGGCTTTTTTTTTGTTTTTTAACATAATAAGAAACAAAAGTAGAATGGGCTATATATCGGCACACAACCGACAATGGCTAATATGCATTCCGATACAATTGCAGCAGCTCATACCTTGACAATAGGTTATATGGCCTTTAGCCAAGAATTGCCATTATACAGGCAGTACACGGAAGTATCTATTTACCCATAAATTCCACCAATTTTGAAGTTTCCTCCATATAGTGAAGTTCTTGTTTACCCTCAAATTCCTCATGTAATGGTGAAATATTTTAGTAAAATTGAACAATTTAAATGTTTTCTAATTTAATCGAATTTTGAACTACAGTTGTTTCATGGAAGGGCAAGGGACATGCAATATTCTTCTCTTCCTTCATTAAAATGCCTTAAGTATTTAGGGGGCGTTTAGTAGACGAAATGAATTTTCATTCTTCGGAATAGTATTTTTAGAAATACTATTTTCGAGAATAACTTTTCTGGGCATGATATTTTAAGCGTGTTTAATATGCAAATTGAATTCCGGAAAATATTTCATAAGTTTCAAAAAATACCTTTGATGAAGGCAGCAGTGGGTGGCCGGTCAGCGGACGATGAAGGCAGTGGATGGTGGCTGGCCAGTGGTGGATGGTGATTGGCGACGGGTGGCTTTGGGTAATGATAAAAGTATTTAGGTTTTTTTATTATAACAAATATTCCCTTCATATGAGAATATTTGATTTCCATAAGGTGGTGGGAATGATTTAGGGGTGGTTTTCCTTCCTAATAATGTAATATTTCCAAGAAGAGTGTGTTATTTAAACATTCAAAAAGGGATGTCTCAATGAACATCTTATCAAGTCAATGGTGGAAAACACAAAATTTTTTATTTTAGAATTTTTATTTCATTATTTCCTATGCATTGAATGGGTGATCCATCAAGATATCAATGAATTTGATATACAAAAAATATTTCTCTTCCAAGAATGTTAAGTCAAATCCCCTACCAAATATAGGAATATTTTCACATTCCCGATAATGTAAAAACATTCTCTCATATCAAATGCCCGTAAATTGAAAATAAATGATGCTTGAATGAGATGCAAGTTGAAAATAAATAAAGCAACAAGTGACCAGCAATAGTTTCTTTTCCAATAATAATTACTTAGATAATTTTTGTTAACCAAATAATTTTATTTAATCGATTTCGATATAATCATAAAATAATTTAATTTTATCTTGTTAAGAAATTATAAAATTAATAAACAACAGCATATGTATTCTACGTTTAAAAAATATTAACTAAAGTTTGAATTTGCATTGACTGCTTATATATATGATAACTTGTGATTTTATGTTAATCAATTTTACATACATTAAAAAAGAGTTACATTAATTTATTATTTTAAAAATATTTATTTTTACAAAATAATAAATTTTATGATGTTAATAGATTTTAAAAGAAAAATAAATAGTTACGAGGAGAGATAAATAAATATTCTATTAATAATTATTACGAGAGAGAGAAATGCTTTTTCATTTAATGAGATTTTCATGGTTAATTACTAAATTAGACATTTATATTTAATCCTAACAGAAAAATAAATAATTTAATTTTTATATATTATTAATATAAAATATTTTTATATAAATATTTAATTATATATTATTACATTAATAAAAATAGTGATACTATATGTTATGAAACGAAAAGGTACAAATGGTGTAAGTGAGTAAAGGGTAAAAATCTAAAGTTGGAATGGAGCGGAAAATATGGTAGGGCTAAGGCATTAAATTGAACACTGTTAAAACTTCAACTAGTCAAATGCTTCGCACAGCACCCACAAAATTGTTTTTGTGTTAACGAGTATCATATTGATAAAAATATTTTATTTAATTATTTATTATTTAAATAATTATATAAATAAAATATTTATATAAAAAAATTTTATATTATAAATATATTAAAATTAAATTAAAAAGTAAATTGGACCTTTTAGCCCAACTAAAAAAATGAAAAATGGTACCCTATTAATATCTAAATTCTAAACACAGTTCTTAGTTTGATATTAAAAACAAAAAAATTTGAAAAAAATACATACAGACCATGCTTAGGCTTTGATGAAAATATTAAAAAAGTTAACTATAGTTTATCCCCTATATTATAAGTCATATATATTTTATTCTTTATATTTTAAAAATATATAACTCGATACCATATATTTTAAAAATGTACAATCGATACTATATATTTTCATAATGTGTATTTTGGTCTCTTTTGTTAATTTTTTCATCAATTATAAATAAAAATACAGAGTGTTAAGTTACATATTTTAAAAAATTCAAAAAGTTAATTTGTATATAATTCAAAAATTTAAGGGAGTATAATATATTTATTTAAAGTTAAAATATATATTATAAAAATATAAGATATTAAATTACATATTTTTAAAATGAAGAGAATAAAATGCATATGACTTATAATGTAATATTAAAATAACGCCTCAAGTAGCTGATTTTCATATGGACCGCACGATGGTATTCGAACGGACGCTTCAGATGATCCCAATTAACTGGCACGCTTGATTGCGCAGCACATTATCTCGTTCACCCCCACTGAAAAAACTTTCCTCAAGCCCCAACCAACCACTCTATAAATAGCCGAAGCTGCAACGCTGCCCACTCTGTCTCTTTCTTTCTCTCTCTGGAACTCCGGCGACGTCAACGGCGAAGATAGAGTCCGATCGGAAGAGGAAGAAGCCTCCGGTGCCGGCGGCGGAGAAGGAGAAGGATAAGCATCATCAGAAGAAGACGAAGAAGATGTCGTCGTCGAGCAACAGGCATGGAGGAGGTGAGGTTAGGGCATCACACATACTGGTGAAGCACCAGGGCTCGAGGCGTAAGGCCTCGTGGAAGGATCCAGAAGGCCACGTCATCAGGAACACCACCAGAGAGAGCGCCGTCTCTCAGCTCAAGACCTTTCGCGAAGACATCGTTTCAGGCAAGGCCAAGTTCGAGGACGTCGCCTCTCGATTCTCCGATTGCAGCTCCGCCAAGCGCGGCGGCGATCTCGGTCAGTGCCTCTCCTTCTTCTTCTTTCTGCAAATTATGCGTCTTTTATATTCACCAATGAAAAAAATGAAAATAATTAATTATTTTAGTTGTGAAAAGCGTTGTTAATATTTCTTATTATATTTGGATCTTGCTTGTGTAATTAGGTATGTATTGTTGCTGGTCAATTTGTGAAAGTGTAATTTTTGTTATCATAATAAGGTATATGAAGTGAGATTGTTAATCGTGATTATGTTAACGGATCCTCTGTTTCTAGAATGCTTGCCCTAGATAAATGACGCAACAATCTTCTGTGATAGTACTAGGATCTTGTTAGCTCATAGTACAGGGTCTTTAGTGTCCATGGGTTCATGAAGCCTTCCCTGTGAGAACTGAGTCTTTTCTGTTCTTGAGCTGCTTGACATTAGGGTTAGAAAACAAGTTTAAGATTTGTGCTTTGCTAGTTACTTGTGGAGACTTCAAAACCATAATCAGCTGAACATGCCACTGGTTTATCCATTATTGCGGAATTTGTAGCTGATTGTACGTTTCCAAGTAATGTTCAAGAAAAGGTATGGAGTGGTTTGTTTGTTAATGTTTTAACAGAACCTCAGACCTAAACTTCTAAAGGTGTTCTTTCACACCCAGACAAGCACACAGATGTTACTCTTCTGTGGTGTCTTCCACAAAAATATTTCTCCATGTTAATCTTAATGCATTCAGCACATTTTAAATCTTTTGTATTTATGTTGAATTGAGATTCGAGCACAGAGTCAATCTGATTTTCACCAGCTTGCCATAGTAATTTCTAATTTGGCCTATCTTCTCTACATAGGGTATGCCAACCCAGCTAGTGGAACAAGACTTAGTTGTTGATCTCTAGTTCTCTACATAGGGTATCTATGTCTTGATTGTGATTTCAAGTTATTGTATAAAATACGAACTTGAACAACTGAAGGTAGCTACTAGAATGAGAACCACTTCATCTGTATAAAATTTGTGTCCATAAAATGGACTTTTGATCTGATTATAGCTTTTGTTGAGTTTCTCGTAGTGCAATGGTTCTATGTCTGTTCACTATGGCAAACTGTCGATGGGTCATATATTACTAGAATTCAATTTAAAAATGCTATTAAATGATCTTGAAATTTGCATATAAATCTTCAAGTATGATTGCAGTTCCCCAAACCTCTGAAGTGAACCTCTTCTATGTCTATCCGTTTATTCCATAATACTAAAGACTTGGATCTTACTGTCAGTCATTGCATTTTTATCTAATACATGTTAGATACGCTTAAATTTTCTATATGTGCCAAAATACTTTTATGGATTAAACTGAAAGAATCGGTTTCTTGGCTGCAGGTCCTTTTGGCCGTGGCCAGATGCAGAAGCCTTTTGAACAAGCAGTTTATTCTCTGAAAATTGGTGAGATAAGTGAAATAGTGGACACTGATAGTGGAGTCCACATAATCATGAGAACAGGTTGATTACTGCATGGAGTAATTTTGGGTTCCTCCTCCGGTTTGGCGAGACAATTACATCTTTTTTACATTCGTGCAATTCTTGTTTATCTGGAGTTTTGTTAACCAACAAATATTTTAGACATGGCAGGGCCGTGATCTTGGATGATGCATTATTGTTTTCTCTATGACTGAAAGTTGTATGCTTGTAACTTTGAATGGCTGAGTGGTGACAATGATATAACATTTGCATTCTCTTTTTCTTAGCCTGGAGCTTATCATTTGCAGCTACCGGAACGCCATCCATTAAAGGATGGCCCAAATTTGAATTCTAAAAGGAAATATAAATATGGTTCTATGGTGTAAATAAGGATTTTACCGTCTTCTTTAGTGCAGTTAGAATTTAACCAATAGCTTTACTGAGTTTTTCTGTATTGAACTCCCAATTCTAACGATATAAAGATTGCGTAATTAACTGTTTATCATTTTTTACCTCTGATAACTTACTGTTTATCAAATTAATAACCAGCTTGTAATTATAATGTTAGACTTAATGGGTTCATTTGGTTAAAATTTTAGAAGAAGTATTTTTCAAAAGTAGAATAAAAAATAGAAGTAAAAATAGAAAATTATTTTTATGTTTGAATGTAATTATAGAAGTATTTTTTAAGAAGTATTTTTTAAGAAAATTTGAAATTGTTAAATTATTTGGATGTGGTAAAGGAAAAGTATATTTTTCTTATAAAATTATAATATTAATAAATAAAAAGTGATATTTTAAAAAAAAATTATGGATAAAATAGTAAAAGTATGGAAAAGTAGTGATTTTGAAATTTGAGGGTCATTTTTTTTTCTCTACTGTTTTTGTATTTAGGAGAAATAATTTATTATTTATTTTTCAAAAAAAATGAAAGAATTGATTATTTTTGTTTCTACTTTTTTTAGAAATATAAATAAACAACACCAAAATAGAAGCCCGAAAAAGCACAAACAAATGAGCTCAATGCATGGAGATTAATAAGACTTTCTTCTTTTTTCTATTTTGGTGTAGAAGCCTATCCCTTTCTCCAAATAAAAATTGTCTTGAAGTATTGCTCAATCGCTCAATGAGTACACTTTTAAAAAAAGGTACTTTTTTAATTTATTTTTTTAATAGAACTTTATTTTTAAGAAGTTATTTTATGTTTGGATAGATTGTGTAAAATGTACTTTTAATTATTAAAAGTATTTATAAATCTGTTTGAATAAAAATAAATAAAAACATTTTTATAGTTAAGTTAAAAAAAAAAGACATTTAAAAAATGAGAGAGAACTAAGATTTAGTAAGAATATAAAGAGGAGGATATAAATTGTAATTATTGATAAAGGTAAAGGATATTTTTAAAAAATAACTTTTGTTTTTGCTATTTTTAAAAACTGAGTATCACTAGATTTAAAAAAAAAAGTGTAAAATAGGCTTTTAATTATAGATGCTTCTTTTTTTTAAGTCAATCCAAATACCTTAAAAAATATATAAAAATATTTTTTTTTAAAATGTGCTTTTTCTAAATGAAAAACAAAAACAAAAACCAATCTAAACACACTCAATGTAACAAACTAGCGGGTACTAAGTGTGTGTTTGATTCAGATTATTAACAGGAAAACAAAAATTTTAAGGTAACTTTTTAAAAACTCTATTTTGGTTTTTTTTTCTTTGGGCCCAAAGCCAGTTAGCATTCATACAAATCTAAAATAAATAAGAGTTTATTTAATTTAATTTTTGGGAGAATTACTTTTGAAAAAAGGTCTTTTAAAAAAATTATTTTTAGAGAAATTACTTTTAAAATGATAATTTTTGTTTGATTTAAATATATTAAAAGTAAGTTTTAAGATAATGACTTTTGTTTGGATATGATAAAGTAAAATTATGTTTAGTTGTTGATATGAAAGTAATAGTAAGATTCCTTCTCAAAAGGCCTTTTTCCTAGAATGAAAAATAACTTTAAGGATATTTCTCCTAAAAGACCTTCTAGAGTTTCAAAAATGAATTTAAAAAAAGGCCTTTATACACTTAAATATATTAATTGTTGTATATTTTTTATTCTCATACTAATAAAATATCTTTTGACTCTCTCAAAGATATATCCAAACAGACTCTAAGTTGTTCGTAGCTGTTTTTTGAAAGTATGTTTCTATTTTCTTTGGTAGATGTATGTATTCATCTTATTCATGCACATGCTTTTCAAAGTTTTTTCGGTCATCACTTCTTAATCTATTTAGCTTATTGTTATTTGATTGAAGTTTGGTTGGTTTAAGACTTGAAGTAGTCCAGTGGTACTTGCTTTTCACTTTTTTTTTTTTTTTTGAAAAAAAAAATAAGATTTTGGATTTAAGTTTTATAAATAAAAAATTAATGTTAGAAGAAGTTTACTTTTATAGTAAGTTCTTCTTACTTGAGATATAGACTTTAAGCAGTGGTAATTTATTAAAAAAAACTTATTGTTATTTTCGAAAAAAACAAAGGTGCACCAAACCCAATTAAATGCCTAAGCACATGGCCTAAAGAAACAAAGATCAACAAAGACACATGGTGATAGAAAGGGTGATCTAATGAACTTAAAGATCCAAATCAATGAAATTGGTTTAGATCAATTTGTGCAATCGATTCATTTTAAAACAGAACCAAATCAAACCAATTGTTGTTGATTCGTTTTCGAATTTATGATTTTTTAACTTGATCATTCACATATCCAACACAATCACCCAATCAACTATTTTTTTATTTAGTTCTAATCTTTCAAAGTTTTGCACTAAAGTTTTTAATAATGGAGTCACTTTTTATCTTTTTTGTTAATATTTGTTTAAGGAATTTATTTATATATACTATTATTAAGTATATTATAATCAAGTTTTACACTATTATTGTTTGTAGAATAAAAACTTTTTAAAAAAATGCAATTTTTTATTTTTTATTTCAATCCGATGACCCAAACTAAATCAACCCGATTTTGATCAAATTGGTTTGATTTGAATTTGTTTAAAAAAATAAATGAAAAATCAAACCAAACCAACCCAATTAAATTTGATTAATTCAGATTTATTTTTTATTCAAATCCAATCCAAACAAACATGTTTATAGCCCTGGTGGCGAAGCAGGAAAAATATGAAAACCCAAGCAAAACTGACCTTCCTAGTTACTAGTTAGGACATCCTCACATGACCAACATGAGATTGGTTGAAGTGGCTATGTACTTTGACCTGTTAACCAAGTATCTCGAGTTCAAGTCCTAGGATTGGAAAAAATCCCTCTTAGGAGACCTAAAACTCCCTTTGGGACCTCTACAGGTCGAGCCAAATTTGTTGAGTTCTTAGTAATATAGTCTAATGAATTCGTGGGCTCCCAAAAAAAATATTGAAAAAGAGCATCCTTACCCTAGCTTTCATCTTATTATTTACCATTTTGTATAAAATATTAACTTCTGTGTAGGTAGTCAACTATATTTGTTCGAATCAAGTCAACCAATTCATTTAGATGTTTAGACATGATTGATATACCATCAACCTTCCTTTATATTTTGGGAGAACTAATATTTAAAGTCCCATGAATAAATATGTAAACAAAAAAAAAAAGTTTCGATACACTAATAGTATTCTTATCATATACAAAACTTTTGATATAGTAAATTTGAAAGTCAAATTTATTGGCTGCTTTATATAAATATGGTAACAGTAAACAATAATAACTGAAATATTGCATTTTAAATATTTTTACAAGAATATGGGAATGATGTATCAGTTTTCGCCTGGGAGGGAGGAGAATTGTGTTGCAAAAATTTCTACACTAATGGAGGAGAAAACTGAGCCAAGAAAGTGCAAAGAATTCGCCCTATAGGGGGCGAAATGTGAGACAAAAGCCTACACACATTTCGCCCTACAATGCGTAGAAATTTGACCAAATAACGTTCAAAATTTTTAACGGTAAAATTTTAACGGTTCTCAATTCACTTGTATATATACATAAACATTTTACAGTTCTTTCGAATTGCTTCGAGTTGTTTTTCATTTCCCTTGTCTTCCTTCACTCCATTCTTGCTATTTTCCCATTCAATTATTCTTATTTTGTTCTATTTTCAGTTGTAAGAGTGAAAAGTAATACACAAAAAGTGAGAAAAATTATAGATAATAATTTAAATATTACTATTATTATACATTTTAATGGCTCTGTTATTAAAAATACAGAGGAAGGTGCGATATTTATGTTTGACGAACCGCTTATTATTTTTGTTCCTCAAACCATGTCATTTGATGAACCAATTATTATACTTTGTTAAGACATAAATATTAACACTCCAAAAAGAGTGATGAGAATTAGATATAGATGTCTGATTTCAAATGTTAATGACAAAATACAATTTCGACCAATCAAAATAAGCAATGATAGACAGATGCAAATAATGTTTAGGACGTATAGGCAGTACATACAGTACATTACTGCCATTGAACTATAAGTCGACTTTGAAGAAGTTGTTGCTGAAGCTGGTGGAGCAAGTTTGCATCACAATGAAAATGCTCAAAGTGCATATTCAGCTATGCAACATGAAGATACTGTCCCCAATTTATATCAAGTGAGTCATGTAATAGTTTATTAAATTTTTTTATTTCAAAGTAAGTTATGTAATTTCTTGATTATAGTGCAATTTATTTACTAATTATGAATTAATCTCTTTAATAGTATTGTGGAATAAAATTTGTATATTAATTAATATAATACTTGTATTAATTCAATTGATTTAATAATTCAGCATGAATATCATGTTGCTTTTTATTTTATTTAGCTTTTTAATAATTAATATGATATGTTATTTAATTTTTTATTTTAAAACTATTTATGTAGGCAGGCTTCTTTGTAATTTATTTATTATTGAATTTTATTCTATAAGTTTGTGTTGTTGTAATTAATAGTTTTTCTTGAGTTAAATTAAATTTTTATCTTGATAAATGTAATAACTGTGTTATTTTAGTTAATAAATTTTAGTAATTCTTGTTTCAGTATCATATTGCTCAAATTGGTACTAGTTCTTATCCGGATAGACGGCATGACTACAACACTGCTCCCAGTTCAAGTCAAGTAAGTCATTTGATATACATTATTAACACACCTTACTTAATATTTTCATTGTTTAAGTCTAATTAGCATATTTAACATAATTATTAGAATACATATAAATGTTAAAAAAAATTTCATAAATTTGCTCAATTCCATAATTATGTAATTATTTAAAAAATAATTAAGAATAATTTTTTATTTAAAATTATATTTTTAATGTATTCTTGTAAAAAATTACTAGAAGTAACTTTTTAATGAATTTAAAATACTTCCATAATTATATTAAATTTTTTTATTGCTATTCAATTTTATTCATTATTTCATTAGAATACTCACCATTATAATAATTTGAGGATGTTGTTATAGTAAGAAAAAAAATTAAAGAAAACAAATTTATCGGTTAGATGCAAGTAATTGAGTTAAATATGTTAATTGTATGTTTATCTTTAATTCAATTAAATTGTTATGTTGATTAATATAATGTATATGTTAATTTACTTAATTCTTTTCAATCCAGTATCAATGGGAAAATGAACCTAGCCCATTTCCAGTAAGAGGCATTGAGTGCATGGTTGATAGCAGTGAAAGTGAAAGTGATGGCAAAAACTCGGAAGGAGAGCATGAAAGTGGTAGTGGTGATAATACAGATGACAAGCGTGGACCAAACACAGTGGTAGCAGATCAGCATATAGAGGATACTCCACCTTTTATGCGAACTTTACATCTGGAGGCTATGCATGTTCCTGAGTTTCTAGAGTATGTGAATATGATTAGCAGTAATGTTCCTGATGGTGAATTTTATAGTGGAATGATATTCAATGATCGGGAGGCTGTAGTATGAGCAGTTAAGAACTACAGCATATCTAGATTAGTGGCTTACAAAGTGCATGAGTCAGAACCACTGACCTTTTACTGTAAGTACAAACACTTTGGCCTCGGATATCAATGGCTTATTAGAATCAGTTTCAGGAAAAACCAAGACATTTGGGAGGTTAGGAAATACAACGGCCCGTACACTTGCACTTCGGCAATGCTTTCTCAGGATCACACCAAATTGGATTATGATATGATTGTACAATATATAGAACCAATGGTAAAAGCGGACCCATCTTTAAAAGTAAAGAATGTGATTGCCGAGATTCAAAATCGGTATGGGTACTTGGTAACATACCGGAAAGCATGGGTGGCGAAGCAAAAGGCAATTGAAAGAGTTTATGGTAGTTGGGAAGGTTCGTATGAAGAATTACCGATGTAGCTAGGGGCAGTGTACTATTTTGATCGACATGCACGTGTTGAATTTGAAGCTGTGTCGGCCTACCATGGAAATGAGTTGGTGCCCAACACTCGAATATTCAAGCGGGTGTTCTAGACTTTTGGTCCCTGCAAGAGAGCTTTTAGACATTGCAAACCATTAGTACAAATTGACGAGACACATTTATACGGGCAATACAAAGAGACTTTATTGATTGCTGTTGCACAAGATGGCAATCAGAACATATTGCCCATTGCTTTTGCAATTGTTGAAAGTGAGACTGCAGAAGCGTGGTCTTTTTTCCTGAACCATTTATACAGACATGTAGTGATTGAGGATGGGGTTGGTATTATTTCTAATCGACACGAGTCAATCAAAGCAGCAATAAGACAGAGCTAAGGCCAGTGGGAACCCCCGAGAGCATTCCACATGTACTGTATTAGACATATTGCAGCCAACTTCTTAAGGAGATTCAAGAAACCGTATTTGCATCTACTTGTTGTGAGCATAGGTAATATATTTCGTTTATATTTCTGAATATTTTTTTTTTTAGATAATGTATTGATCACATTTTGTTTTACAAGGTATTTAAGAACGGAGTGTGGATTTAATCATCACTACGGACGGATGCACCAACATGGTGAGGTGTATACTAGTTGGCTTGACGAAATTCCACGAGAGAAGTGGGTTCAAGCTTTTGACGGTGGGCATAGATACGGACATATGACCACAAATCTAGTGGAGTGCATCAATTCTGTGTTAAAGGGTGCTCGCAATCTACCTATTACGGCCTTGGTTCGAGCAACATATTTTTGGTTGGTTGAGTTGTTTGCAACTAAAGGTCGGGAAGCACATGCTCGAAGAGATGCAGGCTTCGTTTTCTCTAAAGCCCTCACGACACGGTTGCGAGAAATCCGACGAGTCTCTGGTAATGTGCGTGTCACGCGGTTTTCAAGGCAGAATCAAGTTTTCCATGTTCAAGACCTCACGAATGGGGATGAATTTAGTGTTGATTTCATTCGAAGGTATTGTGACTGTGGCAATTTTCAGACTGATCGATATCCATGTCGTCACGTAATTGCATGCTGTGCCAATCAAAATATCGATTGGCAAGTGTATATCGATAGCATTTACAGCATGGAAAAGGTTTGCAAAGTGTACGATAAGGAGTTTCAGGTGGTGGGGAATCGAAGTACGTGGCCACCATATACAGGTCCGGTGATTCGACCTAACCTTCAGTTAAAGCGCAACATGATAGGTCGGCCAAGACCCGTTTTGTAAATGAAATGGATATGCGTGAAATGCGAGGACCAAAACGGTGTGCCCTATGCCGTGGTGAAGGACATAGCCGCAGATAATTCCACTTAGACCTGGGGCTAATTAGTATTGAGCAGCAAATTGTTTTTGTTTGAATATTTGTTTGTTAATATAATCTAGAATACTAGTAAATTGAATAAGTTTATTTTAAGTAGATGACTTTTTATTCCAATATAATGTGCTTTTAAGAAGTTATACTCTATAACATGTGAAAAAATATTAAAATAATTCCTTTTAGAGCTTTTACTATATCTTAAAAAAAAGGCTAATTATTTTGATTTTTTTATACATTTATTTTAATTAAAATTTTATTTTTTTAAATACTCAAATAATCAAATCTTATTGATAGATCATGAATGAATGCATTGGTTTTTTTTTTTCTTTCTTATTAGATTATGAATAGATTAATACCTTATTTTTTTATTTAACATACTTTGATCTAATCCAAGTCAGAACCCAGTTTTACACTCATACACTCAACGTAATAAATTTATTCAAATTACATATTACACTAAAGTTTATACTCAACGTAATAAAACATAGATACTAGATAATCTTAATTTCTTTAACAATTACATGCACTGAAAGTTCAATACAAATTACATATTACACTAAAGTTGACACAATAATAAAAATTATACATCAGAAAGAAAAAATATAGAAATTAAATTACTTACGCCCTTTGTCCTTTTTCTTTTTTATTAATGAAGGGGACAATTTCTGTGGAGATTTAAAAATCGGACGTAAGATACCTGGAAAGTTAAATCCCCTTCTCCTTCTTCCCTCACCCCCCTCACCACCCTCACCTACCTCCCCCCCCACCACCCTCACCCCCTCACCTCCCTCACCTACCTCACCCCCCCTCACCTGCTGCTGCCACTGCCTCACCTTGAGTGGATGAATTGCCATGGCGATGGCACCAAGGTTCATAAAGTACTGTCTGATTCCAATTGAAATTCCAATTTGCAGGTGCAATCGCAGCTGCAGCTTCAGAATCCGGAGGTGGCGTCTGCAGTAACTCATCCATGGTTGGGATATATACATCTTCGGTAGGAGCATTTAGATCAACATGCATCGGACGAGGAGGAGTATGAGTACGATTAGGTTTATTAGCATCATATACAGGGCGAAAATTATTTAAATTTGGCATGCTACTACTGCTCGATGATGAATCTACTGACATACGCCTTGGCTGAAATAACTGTGCTCGAATATGACCAGCATCGGCACGGACTGCCCCAGGATCAATGGACATTCTAGGGGGATCCATATGGATATGCTGTCGGGGGCCTGATCTATTGGACTCATGCCGGGGGGTGGCGAGGGCGTGCAGAAATGCTCGTGGGGGTTCGGCATATGGCCATAATGCCGTGGATCTTGCAGGTGAAATTCTAGAGACAGCCACAATTGGGCACGAGTAATCGCTGCATGCTCTTGATACCAGTGCCAATATTCAGGGGACGACATGTAATCAATAATGGGATGACCATGTAGCACACATTCAAATCGACTATGCCACATATTAATCTAGTGTTGATGTGTCTGTATCCAGTTTCAGTCTGTTTTTCCCCTCAAATCTTGGTTATGAGATTCTCTTAAGTTCATAGGATCAGGCGGAATAAGCTGATATAAACCAAACTGACGCGTCACATGGTTGCTGGGTGCCACTCAACCGCCTCAAAGCACATAAGCACGGTGACAGCCAAGCAAATTGCACGTTCATCCCCCACATACGATGGAATGCATGAAATAATAGTAGGAATCTCATATGGACGCCATAAAAACTGCTGCTGCATTGTAAAATAAAAAAGACATAACATGAGATATATATATATATATATATATATATATATATATATATATATATATATATATATATATATATATATATATAATTTGATAATCAAATTATAGGAATTATTATAGTATTCCATTCGCTACCTGATTCTGTAAGCCAACGCGATCTAAAGCTCCCCTTATATTGGCGACAATCGCATAGTTAAATCTCTGTGGATATTCAGCACCAGCTCATCTGTGTAATATTAAAATTGCTATTTTTAATGCAATGCTATAATTTATTTTTTATTAGGTTATCATTTTAATTAATAAGTAATTGAGTTAAATTAGTTTACCTCGCACATAAGGAAAATGTAATTGGTCTATCAACTGGACATAAAAATGGAAGCCGATGCCATGCCCATGATTGCAACAGTATGAGGCAGCCACTAACCTCCTTTGTACCTTTTCATGAGGCACGACATAAATCTCGATATAACATAGTAAGGCATGCTGAACCCCAGCTATATTGCCCAATTTGGTCCAACTATAAGAGCAATGGAAGATACTTTCCATGGATGTTGGATGACGTATTGTCTGGCATTATTTTACAGCCCAATAAGCGCAGTATATAAACACGCGTAAAGTGCTCTATTGTCTGCTGGTCGGCATTCTCTGCAAGTGTCGAATTAAGACGCTCCAACCAAGACAATCTGATTGCACAACCAATAAAGTCATTGGCTTCAGGTCGTTCACCAAGGCATGCCTCACACATATCCTGAATTAATTGTACATTTTGATCTGTTGTTCCAGTGACAACCAGCCCATTGATGGGCAGGCCAAGGTGCAGTGTAATGTCTTCCAGTGTCACAGTACACTCCCCACAAGAAAAATGAAATGTGTGACACTCCGGCCTCCATCGTTCTACCAATGCACTAATTAGATCTGGAAGTAGATGAAATTTGTTAATACTAGCAACTTCATTCAGTCTTGCCCTTTGTAAGTACCCTTCTATCATATGATGTGGTGGCTCGACATTCCTAACTCGCATGCGCATCTGTCTACTATCCTATAACATTATCATAAATTAATAAATTAGATAAATTTATAATAAAAATTATTGCATTATTATTGTAAATAATAACAGGAAATAACAAATCGCTCTAAACCCAAAAATAAAAATAAGTATCATTACTTCTATTCTACTTTTTTGTTTAAATTAAATGTCATTTTAATTTAATTTAACTATTTAAATCGTATGTTACTTTTATGTTATCTATTCTTTGTTGCAACAAAGAATAATAATAATCATAATAATAATAATACCACCAAAAAATAAATTAAACTTCTATCACCAATTTATCAATTTAAATTTATATTCTATTAGCTACTGCAATCTCTTAAATATTTATTGAATATTTCTATTGTTAATGTAATTAACAAATAAATTAATATATTATAAAAAATATATATATAACCTTATTATTATAATTGTCTAATGCTTTTGTTCTCACATAAACAATTAAAACAAACACTTATTGAGGTGCATCTTCAGTAACTCTGTCATTCACCTAAATTGAACCCAACAATTATCAAAACTAAATACGCAGTCTTAAAAAATAGAATAAAACCAAAATTACATACAAAAGTTTGAAAAACAAATATCGCACATACCTTAAAAAGATTGAATAAAAAAATATATATAACCATTTTTTAATAATTGTCTAATATTTTAAAACTAATAATGCACTAAAATTAATTTCAAACATAATATTACCATAAAATAATAATACCTCTTACAATATTCATCATATGGTCAATCTAATTTGATATACACAGAATCCTAACAAACTAAAATTAATTTTAAACATAATATCAATGTCAATTTTTAAACATAATTTTTGAAAATAAATATATTACCTCAGAAATTTGCACTGCAATATGACTGGTTGAATCCACTATTGAATCACGGCATCGTTCGCGTCAGCTCATTCTTGCCATCTCGTTCTGTGTATCTTGATCACACACCAAATTAGATCACACATTCAAAATAATTTTTCTCACTCTGGCACTCTCACACACTCAAACACTTCTTGCTCTCGTTAACAAAACCCTTCACTCCGAGCTTCGCATCAAGTGAACTTCATTTATAGAACTTTCAGTTCAACTATCAACAGTATTGTTTCGTTTCACCTTACACATGTCAGCTCCCCGTCCAACATATTTTTGCCCCCTCCAACCTATTTGTAGAAAGCATCACGGACAATGCTGTTTTTTTCTGACTACAAGAGCACTTTGGTTTCTATTTCAACACATGTGTATACTGTTTATGTGCATGCATCACTATTCATTGATTTTTTTTGTCTCACATTTCGCCGTGCTACAAGGCGAAATGTGCTTCAGTTTTTTACTATTCACCCTTTTTATTTGTCTCACATTTTGCCTTGTTGCAGGGCGAAATGCATGCAATTTGTTTGTGTCAAATTTCGCCTTGCAGCATGTAGAATTTGGAGGAAAAAAAATAAAATATAGATACTACTTATAGTATGGCGAAATATGTATTGATTTCCCACCCTCCCATAATTTTGTTATTAATCCTATATTACTGTATTTTGAATCTACTGTTCTCATAATAAAATTAAAAAACCCAAATTTATTTGCTAATATAGCAATATATAAATGGCTAATAATATAAAAGAGTAAGAACGACCTTGCCCAATTAGAATTGAGAGTAAAAAACATAGTGTAGGCACTGCATTGAAAGACATGAATGGATGAGTGTATAAAACGTAAATGCATTTTAAATTCATACGTCATTACGCGAATTTTCCTTCATAGGAAACAACATTTTTGTTATTAGTTATATTAAAAGTAATCTATCTTCAATCATTATTTAAAACATTAATCACCTGTACATTGTTAATAAATACTTTTACCCATGAGATTTGCTCATCGATGAAGAGATACAAAAGAAAACGACCATCACAGTTTTCATTGTTTTATGAGAGGGGTAGAGCCAGCAATATGAGTCGGATTTGTTGGGTCAATCCATTTTCAGCATGAAATTGACAACTTGGGTAGTATTTTTTTTTTATTTTTATTTTTGATAATTAGATAAAGCTCAACTCTCACAGGCCATTAATTAATAGAGCATTTAGGATAGATCAACCGGTGCAAAAAGAAAACACAAAACACAAAATAAGTGTTCTCAAAAACTTGGAGCACAACAACATGAAACACCAAACTCAAAAGGATCGAGCGGAGGGAACCTCGAAAGCTCTTGCAACCGTTCCACTTCTCCTTAATCCACCAGAAGAGCTTTTGGCTTCCACTGGCCGCCAGTTGGTCACCTAGATACGTCTGAGATAAATCGAAACACCACTGCCGGCGACCTCGAAGAGAGCAGACGCGACAAAACATGAAGGCCATCATCACAGCAACCGGAGAAGGCCAAAAGACACCCAACTTAATTAATTAATTAATTAGATCCTTACATGAATTGGCCAAATCATGCAACAATGAACTCCAATATATCTGCAACCTCACGATTGCCTACACACCCACGCACATCTTCATCTTGACCTTCACCTTGAATTAACTCCACAAAATGCAGTGCTACCAGACACGGGCCACAACATCAAACGAAACCCTCGCCCTCATCGAAACTTGCACCAAAGACTCGCAAAGAGCCATGACGACACGCAACTGCGGCCCAACGCCTCCCAGAGTTGGGCCAAATACGGATTACACAGCAAAACAGCATGCAGACTCGGATCTGGCCAAGCCCAAGCCCAAGCCCTCTTCCATGACTCCGAGCCACACTGCCGCTGTGTCGAGCATTGCTCCGAAATAGACTGCCAGCGGAACCTCTGACATTATGAGTAACAGTGACGGCAAAGAGGGGAGGAGATGGAGTCAGTGGTGGCGCATGGACCTATGAAGGAGGAGGAGGAGGAGGAGGAGATGGAGTCAGTGGTGGCGCATGGACCAGGATCGGAAACGCGTGAGGTGAGATCTCACCTTAATTTCTATGTTACTCATGACAACTTGGTAGTATTGGTGTTAATTTCTATGGTACTCACCTTAAAATAAAATAAGGGATTCTTAAACCCTTTCTTATTGGCCCCATTACAATGTCATCATGCGTTTAGTTTTATCCAATCTAAGCATCCGCCCACGTGTCGCTGGTCACTACTACTACTAATAATCAAGCCATCCCTTCACAATCACAAGTGCTATGACGATAACGAATTCAACTCTATCTCCAGACACAAGATCAGGTGTAGATATAGTCTCCTATAAAATCAACCAGAGAAGGAGCACTTCGATTTTTTAAACTAGTTAAAAAAAAACCACTTGCTAAACGAAGAGAGCTATATATTAAATTTAAACGAAAGCAGCAGAACCAACTTCCAAGGGGGGGTGGGGGGGGGCCGATTGTGTAGAGAAGGGGCTAGGGTTCATAAGAGAGGGAGATTGATCTCTGTCACGTGTTTAGATATCTAGATAAGGAATTGGGATAGTAGGAATATAGATAAAATTATAACCAAACAAAAATTATGTGGATCTAAACATAAAATTAGAAATAGGAACAAGTGAATACCGGGGTAAGTTAAAATTAAACACACAATTACATTATATTTGAACAGCTAGAAAGGATTTGAAACTGCTTATTTTTGGGAGAAATCACCGGTATTGAGAACACATTGTTCAAACTCATCTAACTTGCTTTGCTTAACACAAATTGTAATAGGGCGAGGTGGGTTGACCAATATCGGTTGTTTTTTTTTTTTTTTTTTATTCACTGAGTTAAAAATTATGTTCGAGTAAGAAGGGATATGATTATCATAAAAAGTAAGGAGGGTTATACCCGTCTAACCATTTATACTTTGTTCAATTTTAAATTAAATTAAGTAACTTAGATGGATAAGCTCCACTTTCATTCGTTTTTTTTTTTTTCCAAATTTTAAATGAGTTGACTCAATTTTTTATTTTTAGGTAAGTTGATTTGTCAACCTGTCATAAAATGAGATAAATTGATCTTTTTAACCTATTGTTTAAAGTAAGCCAACCTGTCCTGCCTTATCGTTAAGCAGGGCAAATTGGGACAAGCTGACACACATAGTTATCTATAGATAGGGGTTCCAAAAAACTTGTGAAATGTTTTCATATTACTTATGTTAGGAGTTATCTGGGTAATGTTAAATTTAGCGTAAAACTCTAAATCTATTATTGAAAAATTATGAGACATCATTTTAATCCTTCAAAATTTTATAATATTAATTTAATTTTTAAAAGATTAATTTTGATTTTACATTAGTTCAAACATTAACATTCATGAAGAAAATATTAACTTATATCGAATATATCATATTATGTGATGATATATCATATCATCTAAAAAAATAGATTCCATATTAATTCTCAAAAGAATTATAAAATATCAATTTGATCTTTAAAAAAATAATCTTCATTTCTCCTATTGAGGACCAAATCAATATCCTGCAACTTTTTTGAAGATAAATTCGACAAATAATGTCACATTATCACATAATATGACATATCATCATAAAACACAATATATTTATTTATTAAAATCGACTAGGATAATCTGACATTGTTAAAATAACACAGTATGTTTCCGATAAAATAAACAAAGGTGAAAGAAAACTTTTAAAATTCTGTTTTAAAAAGAAAACTATATAAAAACATCTTAATACAAATGACCTTTCTAACTTGATTCTTATCGAACACAGTGAAATTATTTAATAGCCAACCCCAAGTAATAGAAAGAGACTTTTTTTATATTTTTATTTTTCCGTAATTTTCACGTCAACTCATCTACTCTTCATCAATTAGGGTGTTACGTGTATAAAGCCATAGATAGCGAAGAGTCAAACATAAATTAAAGGCGGATTCTGCCATGCAATTGACAAAATAAGGTATATCACATATCTTATAAGATTAATAATCAGATATAAAAATATATTTTATTAAATATATCACATACCTTATAAAATTAATGATCAAATATAAAAGTATACAAATACACCCTCACATCTGACCATTAATCTTACAAGGTATTTAATATACCTTCATATTTGATCATTAATCTCACAAAATATATAATACACCTTACAGAATTCACCATAAATTAAATTATATATAATTGACACTTACATAGACAGACTCTTCAATTGAATACAGGATTAAAGATTCAAAATTTTCATATTTCACATTGATTATTTGTTAAACTACCTATCATTCTTTAACATTGATTTGTTTATTCTTGTTCAATGCAAAATATTACCACTGCATCGAACATCCAGAGAACCTTAATCCAGGTGAAATTTTTTCACATTAAGAATTTTCATCTTTGCCATAATTAAACTTTAATTTTTTTTTATTAATTATTTTCTTTCATTGATGAGGAGTTTATTGCTGGCTACCATCCACCCAACGTATTAAACGGATTGACCATCATTGCAGCTGTAGTGCACCAAAAAAACCACCAATTTGTCCAAAACCTAACGCAATTTCCCAATCTCATTGACCCAGTCAAAGAAAAACCACCAACCCGAGGTCCAGGCTCTCACTGACCATACGGGAGTTGCCCGAAACCGGTCTAAAATCCGGTCACCAGTTCCAGGAGAGTAAAAAAAAAAAAAAAAAAAGAAATTAAAAAAAAATGTAAAACTGTGATAAAATCTAAAACTGTGACCCAATTTTCACTCAGTCCCTCTCCCCCTCTTTGTCTGTGCAAGTTCACTGTACAAGGTGAAACAAGAAAAAGGGGTTATAGTTTTTTACCATTGGAATATGCCGCTTTAGATTATGTCCTCCCATTAATTTCTGGACCTAGTTTCATTCTTTTTGCATTATGGGCCACTAAGTCGTTACCAGCTCCCCACTGAACTGACATGTCATGCTGATATGGGCAATTTGAACCATTTCGGCAGCCCCTTGAGCTTTTAAAGTATATGCAAGGTTTCTGGTTTTTGTATATCACTTCCCTTTGTTTAATGTTATGTACCGATTTCAAGTCTTGGAAGTTATTATGACGGATACCTATTAGTGAGTCCTGCGCATCTTGCTTATCTGCACCATGTTGCCTAATAAGGTTCTTATAATAGTTGGCATCCTTCACTGCAAATGCTGAACCAGTACTAGGTTGATAAGGCACTTTGCTAGCTGTGGATCGCACCTGGTTTGCACCTGCATGCAAGTTAACACCAGCAGAATGCATAGGCACTGTGCTCAATTCACTGGAAGAAACAGACGGCAATGGTGCTGCTCGCTTTACACCAGATGACAGAACTGTATCTTGTTGAGGAGGCTGGGGATCTAAAGTGGGCAGCACTCCATTTGACACATGGTGAATATTTTTGTTGACAAGCCTTTGCATGTGAGGTGTAGATGTGGGTGGCGGTGGAGGTGGAGGTGAAGGTGTAGTTGGCAGTGTTACTGAGGAAGATGCTGATTTACCAGATACAGGCCTAGACAATGGAACTGATGGGGTTGCTGGCTTATCATGTGTGGTCATCAACATTGGAACAGATGGAGTTGTTGGCTTATTAGGTGTAGGCAACAACAAGGAAACTGAGGAAGTTGCTTGCTTTGGCCCAGAAGCAGGTACTAAACCCACTGTACTCGCGGGTGTAGTCCCAGAAGCTGCCTCATCATGTGTAGGTTTAGACAATGGAACTGATAAAGCAGAAGGTTTCAACCCAGTTGTAGGCATTCCCACAGTATTTGAGGATGAAGTTACAGTGGCGGCTGCAGTTCCGCGTTGGTTAACCAATTTCTCAATCATTATTGGGTCATTAAATATTTTAACAAGTAGATCCATATCAATTGGGTTTCCTTGCTCATTACTCTTCTTGATGGCTGCAGCAACGAGAGCAGAAGCTGCAGCTAAATCTGGCTCCAAACCAGGAGATATCCCAGGCACAGGGTTTCCAGAGGCAGATAAGGGAACAGTAGAGGAAGTGTTGCATTGCTGCAAGTTTAGTGACTGCAAATTGGTGGAAGTGTCCGCAAGTTTTGTGAACAATTCAGGATTAATATCCATCGAATCTTCTTCCTCAATGGGAATGAGAGGGATGAGAGGAGTGAGGTTATCATCATAATCTTCCCTCTCTACATCATAAGAAACAGAAGGGCTACACAACCAAATGAAAGAATTGAATTTAGTAAAACAGGAAATAAAGTAACACTAGGCTTTGTAAAATGTGACATTTTACCTAGGAGGAATGGCAGAAAGACGAGGATACACCGCTTCAAGCACTTTCATTTCTCTTAGCTTCTGATCCAATTTCTCCCTACTTTCTTCACCAGCTACAACGCACCAATGATGACTGAAAGCAAACTGTGATGATGAAAAATATAGAACCAACCAATTAGACAAAGCTGAGTATAAAACAAGAAATAAACAAATATATAGTCAACGCAAAGCTCTCAAGACAGATATTGCAACAGGGTAGATAACTTGCACAGGATAGTACTAAGCAACAGACAATGGAGATATAATAAAGATCCAACATGTTTTGATAAATTTATAATATCTCATTACCTGGGGAGGGCATTCCCATTTAATCTGAGAAATGTGAGAGAGTTCAGCCTTTGACTGGTTCAGGAAATGATTGTCTTCAAACCCGGGAGGTAAATCAATATATTCATTAGTACTTGAAGGAAACATTGAAGATGCCTTTGCTTGAAGATGATCTTGAGATTTCAGGCCAACTTTTGAAGGGCAATCCTCGGATAAAAACAATTTTACCTGTTAGGTAAACACTAGTATCAGAGTCCAAGAGGAGAAACAGACTTCACAAATAAGCTGAAATGAAGGTATACCAGCTAGTAAAATGTAGTCAGAGAAATATGTATTATAGGACATTGGGACCACCGATATAAGGAATCTAAAGGTCCTTATAAATTCACAGCTAGAGTCATGGTCCAACAACACACACTTTGAGAGGGGTGGGGGGAGGGAAAAAACCGAACCAGTGTTTTATGGCTTCCTTAGAAGTCTTATGCAATGCACCGGCATTGGTAATTTTCTACAACTAAAATCAACAATTATTTTCACCAAGATGTAAAATTCAAAACCAAAAGTAAAGCCCTCATTATCGACAAGCATAACAGACCAGAGTACTAGAGATTAAAGAATAACCAATAACAAAAGAAATTCCAAATCCCTAACCACAAAAAAGATTATAGTGCAAATATAGCAGCATAATCCAGTTCAGTTTTTGAAACCACCAGTCAGATTTGCATTGCCAATTGCAACATTTTTGTTCCTTATAGAAACTTTATCTGTCTCAGCTTATGTCTGGGAACTGCTTATTAGATTGCTATTGGAATAATTTTCAAGGTCATTGGGCGACATTTAAAAGTAATTATAGTTGATCAATCATTCAGAGAAACATTTCTAGTAATCTGTCTCAGCATCTTTAACCAAAATTAATGAAGTTACCAAATACCAAGTCTGCTGCCAAGTAGACTAGCCTAATGAAAATTTGCTTTTTGAGTTTTTGATACCTTCAAAAGAGAGGAAAAAAAACAAATAATAAAGTGTAGCATTCATGCAAAAGAGTGGAACTCGTCAACCATATGCCAATTATAACAAATTACAACATGCTAGAACATAGACAAATTTTTAGAATTGAATTTGACAGAAAAATCATAGACTGACAGCATCACTTTATTTTACAATTGAGTTCAAGAGTTTTATGCTGCATGTTATTCTTCTAAAAGATAAAATTAAACACCAGCTCCTTTTTCACTAAAAGTATTTCATACTCATCAACAGAAACAACAAAGTGAAAGCAACTATCATCATTTTCTTTTTTATGCCAAGTGTTAGAACCCAAAATTTCTCGTGCCAATCTTCCATGACTTTTCTTTCTTAATATTGACAACATTTTGCTTGATTTTTCTCCCCAATTAATTTGTAACAATCTCAGTGTTTTCCACATGTTAGATCAACTTCTTCATTAATTTAGTGAAAATTTATACATTTTGCTCAATCAAGAGCATACAGACATAAATTCCACCACCAAATTGGCAACACTGCTGATATCTAACCATCTCTGCTGCATCTAAGCCTTTACTCTTCTATCATATGAATCTAGATTGATTGAAATCAGTATTTTTAGCAGCAATTATGCAACATTTTTTTCCCATAAGAATGATTAGCAACCGATAACAGACTCGATATATTTCCATAGATTAATGGTTGATTATGTTTCCGCTTAAACAGTCATGAGAAAAAAGTCTTTGGCATGATACAACATCATAAACATGTCCAAAGCAGTGCTCCATTTCAAACAATTAGGACTCTATTAAAACACCTGGGTACCTATTTGTTCTTCTGATTCAGTATTATTGTTCTTTGTATGTTCTTGCTGTCATTCATGTTCCTTTTTGTGTAGCCTGATGATATACAGGGCTTTTTGAAGGTTTGCCATATTGTTTCTTAAATTTACATCAGTCTGTATGACATTTTTTAATAATATGTAAGAAATGAATCCATACAGGCAACAAAGCAACACATTTTAAAAGGTTGGCAATATTGCAATAGAAAATGCTTTAGACTCATAGCAAGTCTCTATTCCTTTAAGTTTTAACTTATTGAACATAATGTAAGTTGCGCTATGACAATCTTCTATTTATGATTTGTCTCATTCTCTTTCTCACCAATTAAAGGTTGACATGTGGAAAAAAAATATAAATATTGTAAACTCCATGGGCTTGAACAATTTTTAAACTTAAAATTCTTTTCACATGCGAACCTTTGATTAGTGAAGTAAGGAATGAGACAGAAATCAGGAAAAGAAGATTTTTATCTGTGCTCGCAATGCCATTAAGGGAAAAAAAATAAAAAAAAAGGAACATTTAGGTATTTATTTTGACGAAAATCGTTAAACAATAAGTTGTTGCTTATTCGTTATATTTAATGAATACTCAGCACCATTAAATTGCAAGAGTTTTAGGTAATCATAAAGAAATGGCAACCGATGCGTAAAAAGCTGGATGACTTCAGAGGTAAATTATTTGTTGAATTATGCTACAGTGTACTCTTCTGGTCACTATCCAGGCTACAATATTTGAGCAATTCAGGTTTTTGGTTTTTCCTTATTAGACATATGCATATATCTCAATTTGCAATTGTTAAAGACTTTTAATATCCGATGTAAATAAAATATAAATTTATCTCATGAATTTGTAACTCTGTGTGAAATGAAAATTTTTTATCAAGGGCCAGAGGAGGGTAAGAATAATATTCAGAAATACTCATTAGTGGCAAATATAAGGTTATGTCATCAATATCTGCATTTTTTTTTCCTTTTTCGGAGTTAACTTCTGCTTGTTTCTTATTAAAAGTGTAAAAGGCATCACATAATGATCTTCAGTGACAAACTCGCATGTCCCACCAATTGCGCTACTTTATACAGAGCCAATGTATCCAAAGGATTAGCAAATTACACAGTTGCCCACCGACACAAAGGAATTATCTTCAGATCCCTGCTATTCAAATATTATTTCACATTTTTCTTTCACCAATTAAATTCTTAAATTTATTCTGCATTAATAATTTATTAATATAGGATTTATTTATGCACTTATCTCCAATAGAAAATTTTAAAAAGTTAACAACAATGTGAATACTGATTCTTAATTTTTAGTTTCCATTATTGTCCCCTGTTTCTTCAGTAGCTGTAAAGGTATCAAATTTACAGACTTTTTTTTTTTTCCTTTTAATGTGAAAGAAAAAAAAATAAAAATAAATAAATAAATATGAATTTGAGAGAGATCGATTCGCGAGGAACCCTGAAGGAAAAGGATCAATAAGCGACCAGAGACAAAAACAAATCGAAAGCATAAAATTTTCCTTAAACAGTGATGATGATGATGATGAAGGAATGTTACGGTTATACCTGACACAGATTAGATGCAGGAGCCCACGAAACCCTGTTCGATTTCCTTGCCCTCTTCATATTAAATCTCAGATTTTGCAGCTCTTTAAGTCTCAGAAATCAAAAAGAGAATGAAAAACAGATCGAATCGGAGAAAAGGTGTTCGAAAATCCTAATCAGATGGAGCAAATCTGAAATCAAAAAAGGAAGAAAAAACAAACCCTAGTGCAAACTATTTTCTCCATTTTTTTTTTTGCCCCTTTTTTGTATGCTTCCGGTTTTCGTTCTCTCTTTGCTTCGAATTGGTGAGCAGAGTTGATAAAGAAGAGGGGGTGACGGGAGAGAGATAATGTGAAAACCCTAGAAGGTCGAAAGATGGGGCTCGGTTACGTTTATATTCTGTTACGTGACGTTTGGTGACCGCGTGAAAATTTCTGTGCATTTTTCTTTTCTTAGAAAATCAGATATTGCTTCATTTGTTTATAAAAAAAATTTAATATAAATATATTATAATATAAAATAATTTTATATTATTAATTAATAAAAATATTAAAATATATCAATTTATATAAATAATTATTTATTATAATAAAAGTTCTATTATAAATTTTTATTTTTTAATATTTTTATTAATTAATATTATAAAATTATTTTATATTATCGATATATATTAATTAAATTTTAAAAAAAATTGATTTTTATTTAAGAATTAATATTAAAATAATATTTTAGTTTATTTTAATATTTATTAACATAATCTTTTTATATTATTAATTAAGGATTAATTATATATTAATTTCTAAAGTAAACCTTAAAAAAGTCCAATAATATTAACAACATAATAATATGTGATTGATGTATAGTTTAAAATTTTTTTGTTAATAAAATATTAAACTTAGATTTTTTAAGAGCATTCATAAATATTACTAAGTTCTAAACTTTGAAGAGTTGTTAATTAAAAATTAAAAAGATCAAACAAACGGGCCTTCAATGATAACAAATCTTATTTTTTTTCAACTGAAAATAACATAACATAAAATAAAATATAAATGAACTAAAATGTAAACAATGATATCACTATGACAAAATAAAAAATATAAAACTATAATTTAATATAAAAAGTATAAAATTATAATAATATAATAAAAATTAATATTTTTTATTATTTTTATTAATTAATAATATATAATTATTTTATACTGTTAATATATTTAAATTAAATTTATAAAAAATATAAAAAAAAAACGAAAACTTGAATGGAATGAAATTTTATTGAAACGTATAATTTAATTTAATCAAAATAAGCTATAATTAAATTAAATTTGGGCACACTCTAGAAATTTATTAAAAGATTTTGACGGTATGCGCGTCGGAAATGGAAAACGTAATTCGAGTGGGACCCCTGTCCTTGTGGTGGTGGATGTATGTCAGTGTGTGACAGCGCAAATGCAAGTGACTGAGTCTGACGAAAGTTGTTGCCTTTGGGTCCAAATGGTTCCTATTCTTAATTTTTTTATGTGGATATTTTAAGGCTGTGCCTGCCAGGTACGACCAATGCGGCTTCAAGGTTTAGATGAACACTCAGTGTGACTCATCTGTGGCCCCTTTTTTTTTTATTTCTTTTTGGGGAAACGACTCATCTATGTTTTTGTATCTTTATCATTATAAAAATTTATCACGATATAATTTTGGAAAATTTATCAAGAGTTTAATAATATTTAATGATCAGAAACTTATATATTTTAAGAGTAACTCTTGAAGTAGTTATTTTAACTAATAACATTTTATTGACATTAGATTTCATTAAATAACCATTGAATTGAAAGTTATCATCACATTAAGTGTGTAAAATTTTATAAAATTTAAAAATGATTTGACAATTTATTATCACACTTTATTTTGATATATGATATAGTTACATAAAATTATAAGCAAATATTGATTGTTAAATCACATATTTATTATTTTTAGATTTTTATAAAATTTAATATGTTTGATCATTAAAGAAATATCACATGATTCAATAGTAAAATTGATAAAATTTAATATTTATAAAAAATTATTTAATTGAATAAGTATTCAAAACTTACTTAGATAATAAATATATCTCTTCTCATATTTAATATACTTTAAATGCTTAAATAGAATTCACTCAAAAAAAAAATTTAAATACCATCATAAAATTAATAGTTAATAAATATTTTCAAATTTTCCCAATTACAGTACCTCTAACAATACCATAAGAACTCTCTTATAATAAGACTATAGGATAGGATCTAGGATGGCCTCTAATAACAGACAAGAAACCATAATGCTACAAAAGTAGTGTTACACAGCATTGGCAGCCTCTGTGTGTGTATTCAATTATATATTTTTAGTTGTAAAACTTGTAATATAGTGAATGACCAGGTTAAATGATTTTATTAATGTGATATTATATAAGTGAATATTTGTGTAAAATATTTTTATATTAATAGTAGATAGAAATTATTTTCTTTTTATTATAATATATATGTATATGTGCGTAATATATCGTTTCAATAATTGGGATGAATTATTGTTGCAAGAGACACTACGAATACAAAAATATCATTTTGAATAATTAAAAAGTAAGATTAATTTCATTTGATTCGAAAATCATACACACTTAAATCCGATTATATATTCGTGCCAATAAAAATCCAATTATATTTGTATACTTTATTTGTTTTTTTAAAATAAATCAGTTCATGTTAAATGAATCTTTCAAATAAATAATTCCATTTTTTATAAATTAAATGTAATCTTCAAATTTTGTGGTTACAAATTGTTTCAATACCGTTTGAAGAAAAGCGATTAACCTCTAATCTCAATCACAAGATTTTGAGGTCATAAACTTAGAGGAAAGTGTGAGTAGTGACGGGAACCACCGTCCTGGAGCAGCCTGAGAGGTGAACAATGGTCTCCTAAAGAACCTCTGGTGGGATGAACAAAAGATTTCCTCTTCTTCTATCCTTTGAACGCTCTGGTTCGGGTTCTTGGTCACTCTACCTAGACTCAAAGAGTTCACTTTCTCCAAAACCACCAAGGTGCATGGTCCTCAAGGAAAGGATCACCTCTGTCCAACGGTCCAATGGAAAAGCATGGGGTTTGACTACTTGACAAGGATATGCCTAAGACCTAAAATAATGTGACATCATTTAGACAGATCTTGCAACACATACACTAACTTAGAGTAGGCACAAAGGAAAATGAGTGATAAGCTATCAAGTGGAATCTTTACTATATTAGTATAAACTTATGACTCATCCATTGATTTCTCAATTCTAAAGGCGGCTACCTATCTGAGCGTTTAGCAAATGGGTTTATTGTCTCTAATCCAGGATTCCATTAAAGTCCCTATTAGGAGACTACTCTCCTTCTTAAGACTGAACCATACTTAAAGCCTACCAAGTCACTCATGTCAAGTGATTCCCAGAAAGATTAGGTTCCTTTTGAGGGGAGCTTATTTCGTCGAACGTTATCCCACACGTCTAGCATCCTCAAAAGTGCCTAATCTACCCTTGCGAGATCATTGACTTCATAACACTTTACATGATGTTATAATAAAACCCCTGCATGTTATTTGGTCTGAAATACAAATTAACTTAAAGAAAATTTTATGCTCTTGGGGACGCTATGGGAGTGTATTTTGTTAAGACGTAACCTTTTTTTTTTTTTAATTTTTCGGGGTCGGATTAAGATGTAACCTTCAATGCTTGAGACTTTTCAATTTTTGGGTATGAGCTTCAGTTCTTGA
The DNA here is from genome assembly GCA_031439585.1 of Pterocarpus macrocarpus. Lineage (NCBI taxonomy): Eukaryota > Viridiplantae > Streptophyta > Magnoliopsida > Fabales > Fabaceae > Pterocarpus > Pterocarpus macrocarpus. The sequence continues at coordinate 72,445,011 of CM062520.1, read as the reverse complement.
GACCTTCGAGACTCTGCTATAACAATGTTATTCTCAACTAAGCTGCATCCAGTCCAAATTCAGGGGTCAAAATGTCAAATGAATCGCTATAGCTTATTTGAGTCTTGTTTTGGTCATCACCATGTCATTTTGCTTTTTGGGCAGTGGTTTTAGCCTTACTTGAGTCCTATTTGGATGAATGGGACATTATCCCTTCCCCGACAGGGATCTTAGCCCAATGGTATCCAACCTGGGCCTAATTCTATTTTGCTCGGCCTTGTATTTCATGATTGCGTCATTGTGGTATAAAGAACAACCAGAAGAAGTTATTGTTGTAGTGTAAATTAAGAAAATGATAAATTGTAGACCCCAAAAAATGGAAAAATTTGTTATGTCATTATTAATATTTATTTTTAATAAAAAGAATAGTACATGTGACTTGCTGAAAATCTTAGTATGTTTTGGGGAAATACATCACTGTAATCATAATTGTGCATGTACGTAAACCTCTGGAACTGGAAAAAAATGAAAAAGGAAATCGATTGCACAGCATGTGAAATTGTATTAAAAAATGTGAGATAAAATGAGGCACAGCTGTAAGTAGCGAAAAAATTTGAAGCAATTGCCAAAGAAGGGACAAGTAATGTTTTGCTGTGATCAAAGTGACAGAGTGCTGCCTGTGGATTTTCATTTGTTCTCTCTCCTTTTGTGTCCCCGTGTCGCCAGATCCACCCTCCACCCCTTAAAACAATCCACAGCGCATGTCAACTTCTTCGACTCACCCTCACCGACACCTGGATTCACGGTTCGCTCCTTTTTTATTTTATTTTATTTTTTATATGGTGGTTTTCTTTTTTGGGACTAATATTGTGATTTATTACTTAATTGGATGCGTAATGTCGTACACTAATATATATAATGTTATCATATTATTACTTTTAATAATTTTTTGATGAGTTTTTCTTTGTATGATTACTCTTCGATAAGTCTAAAAAATATCCTATCAAAACTGTAATGCAAAATAAATATTTGATTATAAAATTTTAAAAATTACTTTTAATCTATAATAATGTTCATATATTATTATCTAACACGATAACACAATATGATACTAATAAACTCATAACTTACTAGTTATTCGCTTTGATTTTTAAGGTTGGAATGTAGTAATGCTAATTTTCTACTATATCACCTATTATTCTTATCTACATTGAGCGTCTTTAAAAACAGATTGATTCACCATGTAATTCACTTATATTACTTATCTTTTTATTTTAATAGTCCCTTTCAGCCTTTTCGTCCCTTTATAGATCTTATTTATATATTTTCTTTTTAGTGAATTCTTAGTGGAATTAGAAAGATGAAAGAAGAAATGGGAACATGGGATTGAACCGTTAATCCAATGCTATAGCTTATTGGCTTGAAATTTTTATTTTTTTTTTGTTAACAGGAATGACTTTCTATATCATTTATGAATATTATCTTGGACACTCTACAAATTAGTAAGAAAAAAAGATAAAATAAAACATTTAAAAAATGAGTATTTTTAATCATAAATGAGTATTTGTTAGCTTAAGTGGTTTGATAGTTTTTTTTTTTAAGCAAGATATCGATTTCGGGTCTTATAGATTAAAAAAAGTTATTATAGTGAAAAATTTATCATATAATGAGTTGATCTAACTTGAATTAGATTAATTGAAATTCAATAAATTCCATACATTAGTGATTAATTTTTTTTTAAAAAGAAAAGAAATATGTTAATGTAATAATACGTTTCATATGTTATCATATTGACCATTATACTTGATTTAGTTAAGCCTTAGACTACAGCTTAAAAATATATGTTGCCTGTTTTGATTTTGTGGCTACAAATCTTAGGCCAGCAGTTAGTCACTTATTTTCATGAACTTGTATTTTAATTAGCATCTATCATTGAAACGCTTTCTAACCCCCCCCCCCCCCAAAAAAAATTGTTTTCAACTTATTTTCTGTAATTTTTTATAATATTAAGTTTAGCTTAAATTTTAATTAATTTCTATGGATAATTTCACTAATCTTATATGAAGTTACTATAGTTGTTATTTTGAGATAAATCCTTTGGACATTGTCATAGCTAAAATACTCCCTTAACAATTGTTTTTTCTAAAGTTTTTGAGCTCTTTATAAAAGTGCAATTTGTTTACTACTATACTCAACAATTGTTAGTACATGTTATACCCAATAACTTTTCTTATTTAATAACATAGTAGGCTTTTAAGTCATAAAGTAACCAGTCTACAAAGAATTTGCCAAATTGCTATTTTTCAAGGATATAAATGAGTTGATTTGGATTGAATTTGAGTAAAAAATAAATTTAAACTAATTAAATTTAATTAGATTGATTTAGTTTTGATTCTAAATTTTTTTTCAATAAATCCAAACTAAACCAACCCATACCGATCCAATTAAAATCGGGTTAGTTTAGTTTAAGTCATCAAATTGAAATAAAAAATAAAGAATTATATTTTTTTTAAAAAAATATTTTTATAACAATTAATAATAATATAAATTTTGATTATGATATATTTAATGATAGTGTAAATAGATAAATTTTTTAAACAAATATTAATAAAAGATAAAAAATGACTATATTACTATAAACTTAAGTGCAAAATTTTGAAATATTAAAAATAAAAAAAAGTTGATCAGGTGATCAGGTTGGGTGTTTGATAATCGGATTGAAAAATCATAAATCCGAAACTAAACCAATAATAATTAGTTTGATTTGGTTCTACCTTAAAAATGATTCAATTGCTCGAATAGATTCGAACTAATTCCATTGGTTTCGTTTAGATTTTCGAGTTCATTGAATCAATCAAATCCATTTACACCTTACTATTTTAGTCCCAAAATTACATGAACAGTTGTACAAAAGAAGTAGCAACTTACACTAATGTAAGTTAAGCACACATCTTGCATTATTGAATAATTTTTTATTGAATTTTTTTTTTAACAAAACTCACCATTGGATTGAAAGTTTACATGTTATTCATATTAATCCAAGATCGTTTAATACACTTTATATATATATATATATATGTGTGTGTATTAACATAATAACTACTTTTAAATATAAAATAATAATAACTATTTGACCATATTATGATTTATATCCAATTTTCTGTTTGTTGAAAGTTAAAAATAATCAACGTAATAGGTAGTTATGAATCTACAATTCGATCAATAAATATTATATTTTAAAAGAATTATTGAAGATATAAATGTGTAAATTCTTAATTCAATGTCAATTGATCCCTTCTCTATGTGCATGTAAATATTATGAAAATATGAATACGCTTTTTTAAATAAGATATTATTAGAGCAGTTAACAATATGTATTTTAGCTATCAAAATCAATAGGCATATCAAGTAAGATAAATAAATCTTGACTATTAAATTATACATAAATAACTAAAATTAAATTTTTTTTAAAGGTTATATATTCATTTTTAAAAAAGTTACACAATCAAGGTTTTTTGTAATTACCAACTATCACTCTTATTTTAAAATTGCATGAACCTCGTAGCACAAACACATGTTAAGGCGTATAGTGTTTACCAGTACAATACAAAATACTCGTAATCACTTGATAAACACATATATTAATTTTGATACAATTTTAGTGTAAAATATTTTACATTGTTACTAAATCAAATATCACTATATATGTAATTTTTGAGGTAATTATTACAAGAATCAAATATTTTTAGTAATATAATAATATATTATTAGATATTTATATGAAATTTTTTTACATTAACATGCATCAAAATTTAATCTATAAAGATAATACATGATTCATAAATTCTCAAATAATTAAATGGTTCATTTTTTATTAAATATTTCTCATTTTCTTATGAATTTCTTAAGACTTTAATTTTGGTATACTAATAGCATTTTTTATAGTATCATCCAACTAAAATATTCTATTTATAGGACCATTCAAATTATAAATGGTTAAGTCATATATTTTTTCTAATATGGTAATTCATTATTAAATGTCTATATAAATTTTTTTTAACTACAATGCTTACAAATTAAGGCAAATTTTACAATGATCCCTGTTGAGTTATAGACCATCAAAATCCTTGAATCTTAGCCTTTAAATTTTGATCAAGGAGTGAGATTAAACCTTTTTATTGTAAAAAACAATTTTATGATAATTTATTAAAAAATAATATGCTAAATTATCAATTTACCCTTCCTCCACCCCCTCCCCTCCTCCCCTCAGCTGCAACCCCTCACCGTCCCCTCCCTGTACCTCAGCAAGCTATAGAAACCAGCCACCACCATACTGAAGCAACAAAGCTCCAACCCAATATCTCACCACTACTATCTCCTATTCCGGTGCCCTATGCAAGTTAACCAAAAAAAAAAAATGCAGATTAACAGAAAAAACAAAAAAAAAAAAAATAAAGAGCTCCAATCCTCACACAAAATTTATTATTCCAGTTTCATACCCATCTACCAAAATGTATTTTTTATCTAACTACATAGTAAAGTCCCAAGCTTTACAACAAAATGTACACACAATATTGCAGCTCAACAGATTATTTTGTTTTCTGAAAAAAAAAAAAAAAAAGAAAAATTCGAACTGCCACAGCCTCCAATCCCAGCACCCTTGGGTTTGTCGCGCCTGCACTCCACCTTCACATCCGCGAGCCAGAAGAAGGTTGTGAGGATAGATTAGTACTTTGACTGTTATAAGTGAGGATAAAATAGTAAATCAATTATTCTTTTATCATATTTTTTTTAAAGACCATCGCAAGGACCATCCCAACGAGGACCATTTAAGAACTCGCCACAAATTAAATCCATTTCTTAACTAGCGTCTCCTGAGCAGATTTCTTTGCATAATAACCAATCAATCACGTACATAATTACCAATTCAACTTTGTCTGTCAGTTGAAATAAACAACTCACCCTTAACCCGTCCACCCCCGAAATTCACCGGCCATTTATTATCATTTAATATCATTATTTTAGTTAACAAACAAAGGGGGATGGATATCATTTCACACTCGTCTGCGCTTAGGAGAAATAACTAAAACTAATTTCCCATCTCCAAATTTCCCATTGTCAAATCCCCAGACGAGAAGCGCGTGTCACAGCCAGCCCCCTCAATCTTCTTCCATAAATTAACATCTCCCCCTCCTACACTCCAGTCCATCATTCCCCAAATCACACCCTCTCTAGCTCTTTCTCTATTCTCTGAACCCATCAATGTCGTCCGACGGATCCGGATCTGCACCCAACGGCGACGCCGCCCCGCCGCGCCGCAAGGTGGCACTGATCACCGGCATCACCGGCCAGGACGGCTCCTACCTCACCGAATTCCTCCTCGAGAAGGGCTACGAGGTTCACGGGCTCATCCGCCGCTCCTCCAACTTCAACACCCAGCGGATCGACCACATCTACGTGGACCCACACAACGCCCACAAGGCCCGCATGAAGCTCCACTACGCCGACCTCTCCGACGCCTCCTCCCTCCGCCGCTGGGTCGACACCATCCTCCCCGACGAGGTCTACAACCTCGCCGCCCAGTCCCACGTCGCCGTCTCCTTCGAGATCCCCGACTACACCGCCGACGTCGTCGCCACCGGCGCCCTCCGCCTCCTCGAGGCTGTCCGCTCCCACATCGCCGCCACCAACCGCTCCCACATCCGCTACTACCAGGCCGGATCCTCCGAGATGTTCGGCGCCACCCCTCCCCCTCAGAACGAATCGTCCCCCTTCCACCCCCGATCCCCTTACGCTGCATCCAAGTGCGCCGCGCACTGGTACACCGTCAACTACCGCGAGGCCTACGGGATCTTCGCCTGCAACGGCATCCTCTTCAACCACGAGTCCCCCCGCAGGGGCGAGAATTTCGTGACCCGCAAGATCACCCGGGCCGTGGGCCGGATCAAGATTGGGCTTCAGAGCAAGCTCTTCTTGGGGAACTTGCAGGCCTCGAGGGATTGGGGTTTTGCTGGGGATTATGTGGAGGCGATGTGGCTGATGCTGCAGCAGGAGAAGCCCGATGATTATGTGGTGGCGACGGAGGAGTCGCACACGGTGGAGGAGTTCTTGGAGGTGGCGTTTGGGTATGTGGGGCTGAATTGGAGGGAACATGTGGTGATTGATAAGAGGTATTTTAGGCCTGCCGAGGTGGATAACCTCAAGGGGGATGCTACTAAGGCGAAGAAGGTGCTTGGGTGGAAGCCCAAGGTGGGGTTTGAGCAGCTGGTGAAGATGATGGTGGATCAGGATATTGAGTTGGCTAAGAAGGAGAAGGTGCTTGTTGATGCTGGCTACATTGATGCTCAGCAACAACCTTGATCTGCATTTCTTTGCAGAGCTCCATTTTTTCATTTCATCTTTTTTGTTTTATTTTTTTCCCGCTTTTGATTTGGGTTTAGATAAATATTGCCAGAATTTCAATATTTAATGTTTTAGTCATATAATGCTGTTCTTTTGAATGGTTCATCATCACAGCTGACAGAGTTTAAAATCTATGAGCATTTTACATTTTGGTGTTCTTGTTCCTCCCCCTCCGGTCCCCTCTTTTCTCTCTAGCAGTTGTGCAATGTCAGATTTTTCTGTAAGCCCCTCAATTCATTAAATCTCAGTACATTGATCTAATGCTTCATTTGGCATACTTTTCTTCCTTGGTCCTTCTTCCTTTGGTTCCAAGCTATAGACCTCAGTGGAACCCTACTGGAATAGATCCAACTTGGATCCTCGTTCTACTGCACAATCACTATGGAGAGGCTTGTTTGTTGAGAAATGAAGTAAAGGAAAAATAAATGATATTTTATTTTTTATTTCGAAAAGAAAAGAAAGGGGAAGGGTTAATGGCTGGTTGGATGCATCCATAAGTCCTGCAAGTTATCTTCCATTTAGAATATCTTCTGCGACGCTGATCTCGTGGCTTTACGCATAAATACATTTGCAGTCAGCATCCCGTGAGAATCTTTTGGATGGATTGATATGCTTTGGACGCAATTTCGAGAATTCACGTGACTCCTTTCACGCCTTGTGCTATGTTATTGGATCTATCTTCTGATTAACAGATTGAAGGTTTCATCAATACTTGCTAGTTTGCCCGCAAGATATAAGACATCTTAATGTGTTTGACATCATTGTTAAAGACAGTAGCAAAATGTTCTCACAACGAAGTGACCATGTGCGCATTTTATAACTGAGATTACCACATTTTTCAGCTATCGAAATGTCGAAAACAACAATGTAGAAGTTTTAAATTCCCCATCCAAAGGAAGAAAAAAACGACGATATCAAACGATCACTTTACATCTGATGACGTGTCGGTGTTTAAGTCAAGACGTCGCCTCAATTTTAGCCTCCAATTAGCAATCAAGCACAAAAAAGTGTGCGTGTCGGTGATGGGCATCAAATCCCCCTTTTATTGAAGCATTGTGACATGGCCGGATAGCTCTAAGGTTGGTACAACAAAGATATCAATTAATGAAAAGCATCATGCCCTACATCCAAATCATTAGTCAACCATGTGAATGTGATCCAATTGTTCCTAGTATCTCAAATTCAATAACAAAGCATGAAGCGTCATAATATATGCACAAGAACCAAACCTGTTGGTCTAACTATTCTTCAGTAGAAGGTGGATTTGCTCCTGAAACTGTCTGCAAACTAGATGATGAGCTTAAGCAGTTTTCTTTGTCAGCCGTAGAAACTGCAAAAGGTTTGACAGATGACCGGAGAGATTCTGGGCCCTCTGCTGCAATCCTCTTGCACAATGCATCGCAGTTACTGATAACTTCGGTCAATCTTCCTTTGAGCTCTCCAATTTCCACCTGCAATGAATGAACTGCAAGCACGTTTAAATGGAAAGTTAGCAGGTGTTCACAAGCAATGGTAGAAGACCAGCAGGATCAGTTTTTTCACCCACTCATACCATGTCTACATTGTGAGAGACATGCAAATGAATCAGGATTGTATGATTTGGTGAGCCATGTAAAACTCTTATGAGCCTAAAGACCAATGAAAGAAAGAATCTTCCCTTTCAATTTGGCAGATTCTGAAACCATGTGTTAACAGTTCTATTTACCCAGAGCCTCAAAAGTTGTAAAGACCAGAGTTCCACACATTGTTAGAACTGTATTAATTACCTCCTGATAGATGTTGTGAAGTAGTCCTCATGGTGGACATTGAGTAATTAAATCTCTGAAGAAGTTTGATTGCCAAGGCATCTGCAACTTCTATTTTGTTTTCTATCTCCTCCTGCAATTATTGTCCCCATTTTCATGGCATGTACAGAAATATCTCATAGCTTTTATAAGTCAGAAAGAAGGAACACAAGTCAATTTTCCTAAGGTGGGAACAATGCAAACAATGACAGTATGATACATTGTAATATGAAAACATTAATACAATAACAAAAAATATTACCGGCTTGCCACAAAATAGGAATTTCACATTCTGAAACAAGTTCATTCAGCTCGACAACTTATTCAGAATTTAGTAATCCAGCCCACTACATGCATATCTTCATTAGAAATATTGAGCCGGCAGTTATCAACAAATAAGGGTTCACCAACTGTTTATCCTTTTTATGTTTTCATTTTCTCCTTTCCAAATATATCAACATCACTTAACTAAAATTAATAATGAGAATTTGCTTCAGCGTTCAGAATCTCCTGCATGAAAAATCAAACTAATGATTTGCTTACCTATATCTTTTGCACAATCATTCACTACCAATCTTTACATATTAAAATAGTTAGGAAGGTGTGCAATCAGTTTTACCCAGTGTGGGAGGATGAAACAGTCTAGTTTTAGCTAGGATTCCACTACGATTGAACTCTATGCATGATTTTGAAGGCGATTCTTCTAGTCTCAAAACTTATGAGATATTAACCGTTTGTAAATTGAAAAGAGGATTATGTAAAGAACCAACTTTGAGGCCTTGACAATTTACCATTTATTAAAGATATGTAGCAATTTACAATTATATGTGGCATTACTATACTGCTGAAAATTTGAGGTATTGACAATTTACCAATAATCATCATTACCATTGTATGTGGCATTATTATATGGCACAAAAAAGGGAAGACATTACCAGAAACACAACATCAAGATGATATTTCTTGTACTAGATTCTGTTAAAAGACCAGAAGTATTATGCATTTATTGGCATGAAAGAAGTACCCAACTTAAACATAAATTCAAAAGCAAATTGCATACACCCCTACTGTCCACAGTTAAGCTTACACTTTTAGTTCCTCCTCTGGTTTGAATTTCACAAACTAAATAGCCCATTATCTTAACTTCTTATTAAAACAGTTAACCCAATGGGGACATCAACAAAAAAAATATTAGGGACATGTCAAAATATCCCATGTTGTGGTTACTAACTGGTGGTACTTCTGTTAACAGAGGAGAGGTATTTAGGCTTTGAAAATCAAGAGGCTAAAAGTGTAGGTTTGAATTTGGGTACAGAAGGTGTAAGTATTTCACTTGGCATTGAATTTTCCATTGCAAGGCAAAAGTAACCTTTTGTGTGTGAGTGAGTAGAAAGGGTGGGTGTATGCTACATTGCTACGATGTTGAATCCAATATTAGAAGAATATTGCTACGATGCTGAATCCAATATTAGAAGAATCCACTGAACTATTCTTCTATTAAACAGACCTGTCTTTTGCTGATCTTTTGGGCCTTTTCCTCCTGCCAATCACGATACATTGAGAAGAGCTCCAGTAGAACCTTTGGATTCACTATAGCTGTATCAACCATAAAAAGGGAGCAACTAAGTATTGGCTTTAAGAGGACTATCCTACTGAAACATGGCCAATAGCATATAACTGAACAACTACAAATAATATGATATATCAGCAAAGGGTCAAAGTTTATTTATAAGTACTCAAATGTGGCTGAAAAACTGAAGCTTATTCACATCACAGTGTTTCTTGAAACCAATAAAATCATATAGGAAAGGTATGGAGCTTCTCCCTTACGTTAATGAGTGGAGGACGTTCCATTTCAGCAATCATCAATGTGGCAATCTAGCATGACATATTGAGATATCAATGAGGGGTAATAGGTTTAACAGGAAACAGAGAGGTTCCAAACAATTACAAACTTAGACTTGGCAGACATGCAATAGGAATGGGGAAAGTATCCTTGCTTATGCTATAACCAGTTTGGTTTTAAGTTTAAGTTACACTATACGAAACCCTTATCAGAGATCATACATTATCCAAGTAACTTCTTAGCTATCAGCTTATATTAAGATCTAAAGCTCACAAAAAACACTTTTTAAGTTTCGAGGCTTAATAAGTTGCAACAAAACTATCTAGCATATGTTCAAGTGACAATACATACATACATATGTATCTATAAACTGGAAGAAGATAGAACCCATTATTTTCATTTTTCTTAATAAAACAGCTAGCGACAATCACAACCATTCATCTGTGAAGAAAATAGAATGATTGAGGCATAGGAGATCTTCACCTGGAACCGACGACGAGGAAGGCCTCCTCACCAAAATCTCACTCAGCGTACCTTCTGCTGGGGGAGACGTCAATATGGGCGATGTCTACAATAAAAATACAACACAAAATGGGAAAAGTAAAGTTCGCATCACATAGACAATCAATCAAATACCTGGTTCACAATAAAGATTGGTCTTGTTACTAACGAAAACAAAGAACAATAAACAGATTTAAAAAAAATACCAGTTGGAGAGATTTGAGCTTCTCTAAAATGGGGTCAGAGCCTGTCGATCGCTCAGTTACGGTGGTGATTTTGTCATCTGGCGCCTTCAGTCATAACAAATTGATAAAGTTAACAAAAACGAACATCAAGAAGAAGAAGTGATTCTTTGGAATCCAGCGGATTGAAAAAAAGGGAAATTAAAATAATTTTACCTGTAAAGTAGACTCTGAAGCGCCCATAATTTGCAATGCGGTGTTGAATCGAGCTCAAATTATCAAGATTTGAAACTGTTATTCACATATTGGGAATGATACGCTACTGCTATGCTAACTGTTTCAACAGAATGACACTGGAAAATGTTAACTAGATGCCCTTGCCTCGCACGGGCTCTCGCCTCTCAACACCTAATTTCCTCTCTGAAAAGGTGTCGAACATTTTCATATTTGCGCATTGGTTTTTTTTTACGTATTTAAAATAAAAAATAATAATATTTACGAATATCTTTTATTTCAATTTTTTATTAAAATATTATATTTTATAAAATAATAATAAATTTAATTGAGATTGAATTAAATTTATAATTATTTAAATTCTTTTAAAATACAAAAAATTCAATCCATCTCACCTCTCAACACCTAATTTCCTCTCTAAAAAGGTGTCGAAAATTCTCATATTTGTGCATTTTCATATTTGTGCATAGGCTTTTTTACGTATTTACAATAAAAAATAATAATATTTATGGATATCTCCCATTTCAATATTGTTTTACTAAAATATCATATTTTGTGAGATAATGATGAATTTAATTGAGGTTAGATCGAATTTATAATTGTTTAAATTTTTTTGAAATGCAAAGAATTCGATCCAGCCTGGATCAAATTCAAAACTATTCACTCTAAATTGCTCTTAATCCCACCCTCCTACAGAGAGTTTTCTGAATTTTTTGGGAGAGAATTCAAAGTATTTTGCGAGAAGTTTTGTAAAAAAATTATTAAAAGAATTAAAAAAAATAGATGTGAGAAAAAAATATGCATCATAATGGTGAAATTATAAACATTAAAGAAGGTATAATATTTTGCGGCCAACATTCTCAATTTATAGCTATGCGTCCAATTATAATTTAATGATAATTTAAGTATCTAAATTTTTTTTGTAACATAAATGAAATATTTATTAAATTACATAAAATAAACTAAATTTTGAATTATAACCAACAAAAATTTAAATCTATAATATTTCTTAATTAATAATTATTATAATAAATTAATCAAATTAAATTATAACTAAATTAACCTCTTTTAAACTAATCTAATACTAAATTAAATATCTAAATTTTTTTCATTATAAACATAAAAATAAAACTATAATAATAAAATTAACAAAAAATTTAAACTAAATTATAACTAATTTTAACTGATTATCAAATTTAATTCACAATTAAAATATAAAATTTAAATTAAATTCTAAATTATAATTTAAAATTACCTGAATATCAAGATTTGTTGAAATATGACCAATCTCATCATATCGATATAGATAATTGCTTTCCATTTCTGCAAAGTAATATTACTTAGTAAAATATTTTTTACTTTCACTCTTATTCTATATCTTGTACATTCGATCAATTCTGGATCAATTTCTAATTTATAGGAGGGCATAAATAGTGTTCAATTCGATTTAGGGTGGGTAGAATTTAACACTATTTCGGTGAATAGTATTAAATACCCACTCTGGATCGAATTCTTTATATTTCGAAAAAATTTGAATAGTTATAAACTCGATCCAGCCTCGATCAAATTCACCATTATCTCACAAACAAGACATTTTGGTAAAAGAAATTTGAAATAAGGGATATTCATAAATAATTTTTTTTTATTTTAAATATGTAAAAAGGCCTTTGCGCATACATACAAAAATATGTGTTAAAATAAAAAATTCTTCTATTTTAAGAAAATAAATGAATAATTTATGTTGTAAGGCGATACATCTTCGAAAAATGATCGGGAGATGCATATTTTGCAATGCAGTATGCGATGCATATGAAAAGTAAGCAAAATAACAAAAATGCTTGGATGATGGATCCCATTAGCAAATTTTTGGATTAAAAAAATTGAATTAAAATAACAATGATTAAGATTTTGGATAAAAAAAATTAAAAAAAATAACAATGATTATATAAGATCCATCATTCAAATATTTTTATCATTTTATTCATATTTTTCTTATGCGTTGCGTACTATATTGTAAAAGATGCATCTATGTCACTGCTACATCTTCTCCCCCTTGATAGAAGTGTAAAAGCAAAAAATAAATAGAAAATTTCATGATAAAATTATGTAAAACAACAAAAGTAAGTTTATGGATAATATTACAAAACAAAGGATGAGGGAAGATATTATTTTTAAGAAATATTTTATACATACAATTTACAAACGATTCAACTGTTATATTCAATCTATTCTATATATAAAATCAGTAAACATTCCAAATAATACTCTTTTCGTCCAAAACTATCAAATCAGTTTTATTATATTATTATTATCTTTTCTTTTTCTTTTTGTTAAATATTTATTCTTTGTTTGATTATTGAGTATCGATACATTAGATATATTTCATATTTTATATAAACAAAAATATGAAATATTTATTAAAAATAAAAAATCATATTTCTTTTCTTTTAATATATTTCACATTTTATGCAAACAAAAATATTCATTACTTAAAAATAAAAATAATATATTAAATAAAAATAAATTAATTATAATTAAATAATTTATTAGTGATATTATTTTAAATAATTAAATATTTTATTAATAATATATATTTTAAACGATTAACAATGATTAAATTTTAAAATTATAAGCAAAAAAGTTAAATATTTAATGAAGTATTTATTTTAAAATTTCAAATATATAATTAACAAAATTGCTATTCTATCATAAGTTCTTTTCTTGTTATATTTCTTGTAATTAAAATTATTATATGTGACAATAAAAGTATAATATTATCATTTTATATATCAAATTATTTTATACAATATTGCACCAAATATTACATAATATTAAAATTTTATCAAGTAAATATTCTTAGATCTTATACAATTATGTTTTATATTATGAGATATTATCTTAGCATGCATACCAAATGAGTCCTTAGGGTTTGTTTGGCACCACTAATAGGATCTCCTTTAATAGTATAATACTAGATCTTATATGGTGTGATTATATAAAACTTTAATATTATGCAATATTAGATATGCCATTGTATAAAATATTTAATTACATAAATAATATTATCCTTTCACTATAATAAATGATTATAATAAAAACATAAATCTAATAAAAAATAGTAATTTTTATAAAATATAAATTAACAAATAAATATTGTTATTCAAATAATTTTTACTTTTGAGTAAATATTTTAAACATATCTTATTTTTATTATATTTAATTATTGTTTATATTAAATAATATTTATTCTTTATTTATATATTTTTAATAAGCATTTTTTATTTTAATAAAATATAAAAAATACATAATACTTTCTCTTTTATTTATTGATATTTTTTGTGCCTTCTATAAATATAGAAAATAAATTTATTTTAAAATAGTAATTCTTATTAATTATTTAATTATAAATTAAAAACTAACATAATTATTTAAATATTTATTGTTTTAATTATAATTATTATAATTATTTTTTAATTTATTATATTTTTTTGATCTCAATAAAACCACCGGTATCCAGATCGTATTACTAGGAACCTGACTAATAGGGGTAAAGGTCTTTCAACGAGAATTTTTTCTATTCTCAAAGCTCAACTTCGAGATATCTAGTTAAATGATCGAGGCACCTACCATTTCGACCAACCCTATATTGATTTTAATTTTATTATATAAATATAATTTATATTAAAAATAATTTTATATATATCTTAAAATTATTTTTATTACATAAATATGATAGTACGAGAGAGAAATAAAAATGAACATAGTTATTAAACTCTTGAGTTAACTTTTAAACTTTTATGAGTTTATGACCCTACTATATAAAAATAAGTTAACTCACACATAAACTCTTTTTTGGTCAAACTCGTATGAGTTTAAATAAACTCTAACAAAATAGGTAAATTTTTGATTCTACAAACAAGTTTATGAGTTTACAATTATATTTGATTTTGCTCTCCAAATGCAAAATATTGGTTATTTTTGTTGTGTCTTTGGTTTACTTATTTATTTCAGGTAATATTTATTAGTTTTATTTAATTAATTTTATCTATTTGTTATTATTTAATTATATTTTGTCGAACTATAAAATAACATAGATATGGCATAAAGTATGATATAAAAATAAAGTCATATATTGGTTTATATATATATATTTTCATTTATGTGGTTGTAAGTTACAATTGTTTAATATTAATTATAAAAATATCATTTAATGATATTTAATTATTAAAATATATTT
Source organism: Pterocarpus macrocarpus (assembly GCA_031439585.1). Classification (NCBI taxonomy): domain Eukaryota; kingdom Viridiplantae; phylum Streptophyta; class Magnoliopsida; order Fabales; family Fabaceae; genus Pterocarpus; species Pterocarpus macrocarpus. Next base: position 72,429,846 of record CM062520.1, on the reverse strand, counting down.
TTTAAGTAATAGTTTTTAAATATGCAAACTTTTACGAGTTTATGATTCAAATTTGTTAAGACTTTATTAATTTATCTAAACTCTTGAATTTGATAACCTTGAAAATGAAGAAAAAGTTTTTGTAGATCAATTTTCAATCAAATTTAATCCCCTATCATAAGGTTTGATAGGCTTATATGTTATTTTATTATATAAAGAGGCTTCAAAGAATAGGCTATTATAACATATTGGTCCTACCAAATAACTAATAAAATTATAATATATTATATTTATTTATACAATTAGGCATTATTCATTGTGCCAAACAAGAATAAAGTCTCTTTTACTCTTTAATTTCCTATATTTTACTCCAATAAAAATAATTATTAAACGAAAAAAATTATACAAAAAATATTTTAATAAAAAATATTTGATAATAAATAAATATTTTCAATGAATAATATTTAATATAAATTTTAATTAAATAAAAATAATTTAACAATAAATAATATTTAATATAATTTTAATTAAATACAATAATTGTATTTAAAATAATTATAATGAATTATCAAATATTTTATGTATAATATTTATTATTAAATTAAAAATAATAAATAATATAATTTTAATTTTACTTTTTACTCATTATAATAAAAAGTGCAAATAAAAATATTAAGATTATTATTTTAGAATGGGCATTTTTCTTATTTTTATTATAATATATCTTTTGATTAAATTTATGTAATAATTAATATATAATAGATGATAAATTTTTTAGAAAACTATATTTTAAGATATTATTTATTTTTACATATAAATACAACTAGTTAAATTATAAAAGTGTTATGTTAATATAGTAACACAAATCAATAACTAATGGCGTAAAGAGTAAAAAGCCACAATTTCAATACCATGGACAATTTATTTCAAGTGCTATATATGTGGTTATGTACGTGCTTTTTACTTTTTCCAATTGTTTTTTCCCCCATTTTTTTAAATTTATTTTCTTGTGTTTGGTTTATTTTTCATGCATTTTTCTGTCGGAGTATCAATTCCAAGTTTTGTAGTCCTTTAAAAGAGTACCGTCAGAAAAAAAAAAAAAAATCCAGGTGATTTAAATATGATTACAGTATCAAAATTAAATGAAAACACTTATTATAACTTTTCTTTTTTGGATTGATTATTATAACTAATTATACCTGCAAGTTTTTAGAACTTTATTTACCTTTGACAGAATTCTTATATCTTATATAACACGGAAAAAGAAAAAAAAAAAACTGTAATTCCTGATTCCTGCTTATTTCTTATCTGTTGTCACAAACTTTAGGTGAGTTCTCATGTATTATACACTTGGCATTTTTTTTGGGATTTTTTTTTGGGGACTTTATTCATTGGATGATCTTGTCAAACATAAGTTATTCAAAATTACCTTTAAAATTTAACTTATTTTCAAGTAACTAGATAATATTAGATGAGAACTGGCTTCTACTACATCTAAGATTGAAAAACACTTGATTTGTGTTTGCAGATTTTATTTTGGTCCTAAATAGCTACCATTTTATCTGATTTAACCCACATTGTAATCAATTCTCTCTTATCATCAATCCCGAAATTTTTTATGGGCGAAAAGCGAAACAAGTAAGAAGAAAATGGATTACCAAAACCAGCAAGAAAACACACCCTCTTCATGACTTTCCCCTTTAGGCCAAACTGAAAAAAACTCAGCAAAAACATAATGCACTATTGGCATTCCAATCCAAAACCACGTCCACAGCACCGCATTCCCAGTGCCTACAAACAACGCTGATATTCTCGCCACGTGTATGTTCTAGATCTCTCCCTGCACACGCTGGCAATCCTAAATACCACTATCTCCACCAATAGCACGCAAAAAAATCTCCAGCACAGATTGCTTTCCCCCGCTATATATAAGCCAAAGGTCACGTTCAACCATCCCGAAGCCCATCGTTTCAACAGCCATCCATATTACACACTCTACTCAGTGTTTTGTTTTCAGTGATCGCGTAATCGAAGATGTCTGGTGCCGCCGGAGAAGGTGACGTCCCCGCCGTTGAACAGCCGATGGAGGAGGTGAAAGCGCCTGAGGAGCCCAAGCCCGCCAAGGAGAAGAAGCCCAAGGCTCGCAAGGAGAAGAAGCCCAAACAGCCCAAAACGGCCTCTCACCCTCCATATTTTCAGGTACCTGCTTCAATCGATACCTTAGTGATCTATAATTTATTATAATTATAGGCCAATTTAATTTGTTATGTGAATCAACGAGAAGTGTGTGTGACTGTGTATGATTTTTTATTTTTTATTTTTTTTTGGTTATGGCAGATGATTAAGGAGGCGTTGCTGTCTCTGAACGAGAAAGGTGGTTCGAGCCCTTACGCCATAGCCAAGTACATGGAGGAGAAGCACAAGGCGGTGCTCCCTGCGAATTTCAGGAAGATCCTGGCGTTGCAGCTGAAGAACCAAGCCGCGAGAGGGAAGCTCGTGAAGATCAAGGCATCGTACAAGCTATCTGAACCTGTGAATAAGGAGAAAAAGGAAAGCGCCACCGCCAAGGTTGCCAAGGCCGAAGCGGAGAAGCAGCAACTGCGCCCCAAACGGACCAGAGCCGCGGTCGCAGCCGCAACCGCCACCGCTGCTCCGAAGAGCAAGAAGACGGAGAAGGCTGCGAAGGGAGGGAAGAAGGTTGGGCCGAAGAAGACGAAGAAGGTCTCGACGCCTGCGAAGCCCAAGCAGCCCAAGTCCATTAAGTCTCCGGCCAAGAGGGCGAGGAAGGCCACTGCTGCTGCTTGATGTCTGATGATCAATAGTTGGTGTCCTTACTTGTGTAGGGGAATTACATACTGTAACTATGTGAATAGTGAATAGGTCTAGTTTTATGCTCCCTCTATAGCTGCACGATCTTCAAGTGTGTTGTGTAGTTTAGTGTTCCATGTAATATGAACTTTAAATGGAGCTGAGCTTTTGTTATGGATCATCCTTTTTAGCTGCTATGCGTTGATTGTTTTGCTCCTGCTGCGAATTTTCTGGAACGTGGAAAGCGTTTGTCTACGAGCGGTGGATTTTTTTTTTTTTTTTTTTTTAACTGGGCCGTGTCACGCGGGTTTGGCGTTTTTGGATTAGGTCTAAAGTAGGTGCGCACTAATTAGTTTCCATACGTGGTTAACGCTGAATGGGAGATGGTATCTGATATTTCTTTGCAACTTCGGTGCGTTAGCTGGAGGTGCCGATAGAAAAGACGTATTGTTAATAAAGTTTTCGTTTTGTGGTTCGGAGATTTAAAATTACGAAACCATCTGTGAATTGAGAACATTGTTGCAAGTTGTTCAAAGTATGATTACTGCTATTGGTAACATGGCAACTTCTCTGTATCTCTTTAATATTGTATATTTTGTGCATCTTTTGAATGTAGTAAATCTAATGATGACAAGTGGTGTGATACATGGTATATTTTTATTTTGTAGGTGTATTTTAGTGATAATCTTAAAACTAATAAAAAATTACTGTATCACCTTCCCCAAATATTTCTTCTCCATTTTCGGTCGCTCTCCACAGTCTAACCAATGTCACTGCTGGACTGTATTTTGCCGTCGCAAGCTTAGCCTCCTCTTCCAATCTTCGACACCCCCTTGAACTAGGTCTGCAACCCACACACTCCCTTCTAGAAACAGTCTTCTTCTTTCTCCTGAAAATCTGCCCCAACTGAAAGCTCCTGAACCACCCCTTACTGCTAGCCAGAAAACCCCCATCGCCGAAAGCTCCTAACTCCATCAGCATCTGTCCCTGATCGTCCTCCATGTTGGGATCCGCACCGAGATCTTGGGTTGTACATATCTCACTGCTATGTGCAACATCATGAGACCACCGGCATTGTTGCAATAGTTGAGGTCGATGCCGAATTTTGTGAGGAGACGAACGTCGAGGCTGAGTGTAAGTTCACCCATGGTAGAGCATGGTGTGGTAGAACTCACAACTGAGGGGGAAAATGTGGTGGTGGTGGTCCATCACGACAGCCAGGTGGTTGATGCAGGCATCGGTGGTGCTTGTAGTGCTTTGCTGATGGTGGAAGGGGCAAGGGCTGTGGCACGATAGTGCGGGTGGCGTTGTGATGAAATGGAGGGGTCGAAAGCTTTGTCTAGAATGCATCAGCTAGACAAGAGGGGCACCATGCACTGCACCACTTGTCAATTTCATATTTGCTACACTAAGAAAAGGCACAAAATGTACAATATTAAAGAGGTATTGGAGAAGCCACTTGGTAACATTTGATAACTCGTAACATTTGATAATTGATCTTGAGCGTGATCTTAAATCCTAAAACTTCCTCCTCTCAACTTCTCGTATGCGCCTTAGAAGCTCCCACCGTTCCAACAAATCTCTATTTTTGTCAAAATATAATAAGAGTTTAATTAGTATGTGCTATTATATTATTAATTAATAAAAATAAAAAAAATAAAAAATTGTAATAAATTTTTTATTATAATAAATAATTATTTATATAAATTAATATTTTTTATTATTTTTATTAATTAATAATATAAAATTATTTTATATTATCAATATATTTAAATTAAATTTATATAATAATAATAAAATAATAATAATAATAAAAAAAATCACAAAGCATCTATACCGGGGAAATTTCCACAATGAACCACTTTTAGCGGTTCGATTTTTGTTTTTTCGGGCCATATCATCCACGCGCAATCTCATCCACATATTCCAAAGGCCTATGAAAAATTTCATTGAAAAAATATTATTACGATATTTCCATGGATAACTCAAAAGTGATGACCCAATCATGTCAATTTGGAGTCCAACTTGCCATTTTATTTCGTAGTACACAGTTCCCGTCTCGCCTATTAAAAAAGCAGCACCAGCAGTTTCAGTTAGCATGAATGTTGAAGAGGCTTAATTTAAGTATTATTGATAAAGTATTGAGCTATTTTAACTTTCGTAAAGGTGGATGAGTTTCAAAATTTTAACCGAAATTACAAACTTAAGTTGTGAAAACTGATAATAAATTTGGTTATAAGAAACAATCGCGGGACTGATACTGTAGAAATTAAAAATCAATTCCTTTTGTTTTTAATTTTAATCACTAAAATGTTATATTGTTGTCGTTTTATTTTCCGTTTCTAGAAAAATATCGTTTTCATTATTTTTTATAAAATTCTAAAAATAAAAATAAAGTAAATTTTTGTCATTAAAATTAAAAAATAATATATTTTATATTATCAATAAAAAAATTAAATTAAATTTTTTAGAGTTCACAAAAAAAATCTATTTTTAAATATAAAAAATTGAAATCTCTTTTAATATCCTTTTTTTTATATTAATATCTTTTTATATTTAATGATTATGATTAAATGATAAGTTTTATAGAACATAAGTATAATTAAAAATAATATTAAAATTTTAATAATTTGAGTTAATAGAATACGTGTGTAATCGAGAACCTAAACTTTAATCACCGCCCGGTCGTCTCCATATTTTTAAAAACAGGCCCAATCTTAAAACAAAACGAATCGTTTTAATCTGAAGGCGTCAACAACACGTGCCTTTTTTATTTAAACCTGCAAAGGCACTTATTTGGTTCTTTCTCGGTGGAGTCTCGGAGCCTCTCCTTTGGCGATCGAAGAATTTGGAAACCCTAATCTGGTAATTCACTTCTTCGATCTCTTCAAGTTTATTGTTTCCACCTCAATTTTTTGACCCTTTATGACTTCAATGCATCTTTTCGTCTTCGATTTGCAGAAAATTTCCACTTTCGTCTTCCGTAAGCAGACATGGCACGTACAAAGCAAACCGCTCGCAAATCTACCGGTGGAAAGGCTCCAAGGAAGCAACTCGCCACCAAGGTTTTCATTCTTTTTAATTGTTTCCTCTTCTAGGCCTTGGATTTTCACGTCTCTTGTACCTTCGTTTTTGCTTGCGTTAATGGCTTGCGAATTGCGATTATAACTATTCTTTTTTTTTTTTTTTTTTTTGCGTTGTAATTGGATCATTTGATTATTCTTTAGCACTTTAATAATTTATCGTAAGGTTAAAAATTGTTTACTCTTTTAGCAAGACTCACGAAAACCTATGATTTCCCTTCTAACATGTTCTTCCTTGCTCGTTGATTTAATAAATTTAGTGTTGAATATTTGAATTTCATTTTTTGAGACAGTTTTTGAAGTTGTGTGTTATGCATTTTGTGCTACATGTTAAGATTAAGGGGAACACCATGCAATGTGCTTGCAAAATCGTCATTTTAGTTGAATTGGTCGAATTAGAATGCTAATTTGCATTTTCTTTACGTGTTTAATAACAATTGTTGCAAGCTTGTGATTGGTATAAGGTATATTCTTTAGTTGTTATGTGTGCATGTATATTTCCATGTGTTTTGTAAATTTTACATGAGGTATTATTTTGCATATCCGTTGCTTACAAAGGCTGCAAGAAAGTCTGCACCTACCACTGGTGGAGTGAAGAAGCCGCATAGATACCGCCCTGGAACTGTTGCTCTTCGGTACAGATATTTTGTTAATTCATTAGAATCTTCTTTTGTTTCTTCTTACTCTGTTCTGAGCTGGGATCAAATTATTTTATCTATTTTCTAATCATTGGAACAGTGAGATTCGGAAGTATCAGAAAAGTACTGAACTCTTGATTAGGAAGCTGCCCTTCCAACGTCTTGTTCGTGAAATTGCCCAAGACTTCAAGGTGATGAATCCCACATCACTTTTTTTTTTATGTTGGTTATTGATATCATATTATTAACTATTGAGTTAATTCCATTTTCTTCTTCTGTTTGGTCTATAGACGGATTTGAGGTTCCAGAGCCATGCCGTTCTTGCTCTTCAGGAAGCTGCAGAAGCTTATCTTGTTGGATTATTTGAGGATACCAATCTGTGTGCTATCCATGCTAAGCGGGTGACCATCATGCCCAAGGACATTCAGCTTGCTAGGCGCATTCGTGGTGAAAGGGCTTAATTGTAGTCTGTGTCTGGTCTATCAGAAGGAAGAAAAGAAAAAAAAAATGCCGTTGTCTGTTCATTTAGGTTGTATGTTATGCACTTACAAGCCGTTACGTGTGATTCGCATATGAACCATTGTATACTATTGCTTGGTCTTGACCGTATGACAAAACCTTGAAGTTTTACTGATGTCTAATGTCCCTTATTGCTTGATGCATGCTAGTTATCGTTGCAGTATATGGTTTTGCCATGCATCTAATCAGATCTTGTTGGTTTTTGTTGTTTTTTAAAAGCTTATGTTCTAGATTTGCTGTATTGGTGTTCTTGTTTTCTTGTTTTCTCTTTTGATATCAAACGTGCCCTGTTGCCCATCATGAAAGATCGACTTTGTAGTGGTCTGAATTTCTGTTGTTTATGAAAAACTATGTTAAGTTTGAGGTCATTTATTGTAATCTATTAACTCATGATTGTCATAATAGTTTCTGTGTCGCTGTGCATGCATCTAAAGCATACCTGGATTTGGGCAGTTGTAAGAGAAAATGTATGTATGTTGTCTCTGGTCTTGTGTATGGCTTGGAATTAATGAGATGGATAGCTGTTCAATCTGATGATTGTCTTTTATTTGTTGTCTCTCACTCTTTTGTGAACTTATCCGGTTTTGTACTTGATGGGTGTAGCACTCAATTTAGACTATAACTGTTCTGTGAGTGTATCGAGGAATATGTTAAAAGTTAGTTTTAGTTTTGGAATCGATTGATGGTGCTTTTCTATGAAATAACCGGGAGGTTTTCTTGTTAGTTAATTTTGTTAGGTTTGCCGTAGTAGGGGGGTTCTTTTTGAAAATCTTAAGTGTATGTTTGGATAGAAATGCAACGCGCTGAACAAAAGGAACTTAAAAGCTCCTCTCACAAAAATTGCTTTGGAATTTGGGAATTTTTAGAGGAAAGCACAAATTTCCTGTTCTCCCCATAAACCAAACCAAACAAGCTGTAAGTCATTGGTTCCCCATCTCCCCAAAATTTTATTAGTCTGAACGTAATACATGTTGTCAAGTAATTTCAAGAGCAGGATACTGTGGTATATGTTTGTCTAGGGATTTGGAGGGTTGGAGTAGGGAACTGAATGAACTAAGTGCTTGTTTGGATATTTTGTTTGCAACTCCCAAATCATGATTGGTTTGCAGCTTTATAAACTGAAAACCAAACATGCTATAAGTGGGTGGAGCTAATTAGGGTTAAGTATTTTGAATGGAAAGGTTAATGAGGAAATAAGGCTCTATTTACTTATCTTCCACCCAGCTCAGGGTAGGTTCATGTAAACTAGTGATCAGCACAGATGGGGTATCAACTGTGTGATGAAAATGAGATTATTTCGCGGATGTTTATTATACCACGGAATCTGCTGGTTCACGATTGAGGGGGGAAAATGGAAAATGTAAATCAGTTTATTGGCAAAACCAAGTTTATGTTAGCAGTTTTAGTGTTTTAGAATTTAGAAGCGGTTCCTTTGCGTTGCTGGCAGACAGAAACAAGAGCTTCTCGGTTGTTGCTAGATCTTGTTTAATCGATATCTAGTTAATCTTTGCTGTGGATTTTGCCCTCAGAAGCGTCAAGCTTCTATTGTTTTATTGTCTTTGCAAGCATCATCCGTGGTAAAATGGTAATGAACATTTAGGCCTTGACTATGCTGTGCAGCGTATGCTGAGCTAACATCTCTACAATTGGGCTCTGGATATTGTTTTGGTTTTTGTCATCAGCTATGGGTATTGTTTATGCTGTTTGATATTAACATTTCGAATGTACAAATGTTGGATTTGTTGTCCATGGAAGATCAAAATTGGGCCTATATTGTTGAATGGGCGTCATCAAACTCAAAGCGTGGGCATGTGTTCGAATGCCAAACACTTGACATATTGAATTAACGAGTTCGGACTCTACGAACCAAAAATAATGGATTCTGCTTCGACCTAATCATCTGGGCTTAACCCTATAACACTAATTTGGTGTTTCTTAAGTCCTGCACAAACGCAATCTCTTGCCTCGCTAAAGCAGCCACACCTTTGGGGCGTGAGTTCGACTCGAACAGCGGTCAGAGACCACTTGCCCCACTCCCCCTGGGTCCGTTGTGTTGACCGAAAAAAAGGTCGCGAGTCCTGGAAAAAAAAGGGTTGTAAGTTTATTTTATAAAGATCGTAAGTTTTATTCTTATTATAAAATAATTACTTCATCCAACCAATTGAAAATAATAATAATAATAATAATAATTTAGGGTGGGAGGTTAGGACCCAAGGCTAAACGGACCCACAACATGATACGCAAAGAAACATTACTTTATATGGCGTTTCAATGGCTATGATGATAAACTAAATTAATGGAAGTACAGGGTTACTACTTTCAAGGATAATAGAAATCCAGAAAGGCAGACGTGCTACGAACGAATATGCCCTCCGGCACTATCATTATATAGTTATGGAGGGATGTAAGTAGCCATTCAACCATGTGCTAAGGTCCACTGAAAACTAGCTTTGCCATTTGTAGACCTTATATTTTTTAAACAAATTGTTGTAAGATCGATTTTCCAAGATCTCAGCGCTCTCTTTGCGTCTAACAATGTCTTGACAATGTTTATCCATCCCACTTCTAATGTAATAACATAATATCGCCTTTGGATACTTGAACTTCTCCAATGTCCATGTTGCTTGAAAGAGAATCCTAGAATGGTCAATTTGTCTTGAATTGTTGCATGATGTTCTGAGACTGAGGTAGGTATCTAGGGATGTATGCATACATTCCTCCCCTCTTAGCTTTGAGTTGGGTCCTCAGAACCTGGGCAGACTTTTTAGTTTCCTCCTTATCCTTGCATGAGATCAAACTCATCAAAGCTGCATAGTTGCGTGCCATCATAGGTATCATTGTTCTTTAAAAAGGAACCTTGCTTTGGTCAACCATTACACTAATTGCTTATCCTTGTTCATCATCCTTTCCTTTTTCCCTCACTCACTCTGTGTACCCCATTTCTCGAAAGCTACCATCGCCTTAACGTGGAAATTCCTGGTTGGCCCATTCATAAACAAAGCACTTTCCGACCAAGATCGAGATACCATGTGCTTATTACAGTTATAACACCTTTTCTTTGGGAGTGTACAAATCATAATATGCAGTAGTGCTCTTTTAGGCACTGGTTTTCGTTTTGTCAACTTGGTTACCACTTAACTCATTCCATAGAACGTGGTTGGTCGAGCCGCACGGTCACAGGGCCGACTGAAAGAGACGGTTTTTGTGGAGGGGTGAGGCCACACTCACCCTCCTCCCACTGGCTCTTTGCCTTTTTACTGTCAAATGCCACGCTTCAGCCACGTGTCGAAACGTGAAAGTATGCCTTATGAGAACAGCAAAATTCTAACATCTTACAGATTATGACACAAAACAGCATAATTAAATCACCAGTAATATTATTTATATATCTAAAGTAGGCATTAAGAGTACACACCATAAAGAGAAACACAAAGTCTTGCCTTATCCCACCACCAAGTGTTATCTAGTCCTCTTTATGGTGTCCATACTTGGTATCTACTTGTACAAATAACATTAATCTAAAATTACTCTTATATATTGCCATAAAAAAGGACTGCTATACATTAATATCAAAATCTCTAAATATAACGCGCCATAAACGTGTAAAAGTTATTCACAGGGGAGTCCATTTATTTTTCAGTTACTAAATAATAAATATATTATCCACATCTCTGTAATATGGAATGCCACGGACAAATTGTAATTTATGTGTTAGTATATCGTCTATGTTTCTTTAATAAATTTCTATTATAAAATTTATTTAGTTTTCAGGAACGAAAACAAAGTTATGTTGAGGATATCAGCGAGTAAACAAAATTACTGTCTTGAGTACTCGTGTTAGCAGATAAAGGCTTATACTTGTCAGGAACCTTTGGTAGAAGGAAGCTGATAATTAGTTAGGGCGCCATATACAGTGCTCTTTGTTGGTCAAGTAGCATGATGTACTTTGCAATCTAATGGTGAGATTGTGAGGTGCATCGATGCACCAATCATCTATAATGCACTGTAATAATATCTAATTTTAAGAAAGTTTAAAAATATAATTAAATATATTTTAAAAATTAATTATCATATATTGATAGTGTAAAATTATATTGGTAGTATAAAATAATTTTACCTTATTAGTGTAATCAAAAAATTTTATCAATATAATTTTACTCTGTCAGTGTAATTTTATATTGATAGTATAAAATTATTTTATACTATTAATATAATTTTACACTATTAATGTATAAAAATTAATTTCTAAAAATTATAAAAATTTTATCAGTATAATTTCATTCTATTAATATAATTTTACACTGTCTATCAGTATAATATTATATTGATAATATAAAATTATTTTATATTATTAATATAATTTTATATTATCAATATATAAAAATTAATTTTTAAAATATATTTAATTATATTTCTTAATTTTTTTAAAATTAATATATTACTACAGTGCATCATAGATAATTAATATATCGATATACCTCATAAATCTAATCTATTAGATATATTTCAGTCACAAGATGCATAGTACATCTTTTACCGCGAAGAACATCGCAGTCGACGCCATTAGTTAATGCCCTTCTTTCACCAACTGCGATATACATTAAGGCAATTCAGCCATCCTTCTGAGTGACAAAGCTAGTAGCCAAAATTAAAGAGTACGACAAACTCCATTAAAAGCCGACAGGATGTGACTCAAATCTTTTGATTATAATTAATTGTCTTATAAAAACTAATCCCATGCCCATAATAAGCATTTTATTTTACTTAGCTTAAGCTTCATTTAAAGTAATAAAGTACTGGAAGTCATTCACCAAAAAAAAAAAGCAACAGCATATCACTACTATTTTTTATCAGTCTTGAAACCCCTTTCAGGACATTGTGTCGTGCAAAACAATGTCAATCACTTTCTAGAGTAATGAAAATCCAATTAATCGGATTGACAGTCACCTTTGAGCTAACTCACCACGAAGAACATAAGTTATCAAAGTCTAGCAATCATTGTCAGGGAAAATGGTACAAAATTATTGGTGGTAGATGGTGCTGTCGTGGATTGCAGTTATTGGTAAACAGGATCAGATTTTTGGCGCATAATTAGACCAGCTGTAATTGCTTTCCATAAACTTAGTACCATGATTTTTATTAGCTTCTACACTGTTGAGTCGACAGAAAGATGACATATTATCCTTCGGTGCCCAAAGTTAAGCACACACTGTTGACCCCCTTTGGGTCCTACTTGTTGAAGGAGACCACATTGGACCAATGCGGGCTTGAATCCTGTCTTGAACCATCACAGAATAATATTATAACTAAATCCAAATATGGGTTTGAAAATGTGGATAAAGTATAGGCTTAAATAGAAAATAATAACTAAACCGAAAAGTTAAAATTATTACAACGGTTTAACATATCCAGGCTATTACTTAAACGTACCTGGTTAACTGCGGTAAAAGTTTACTACGATTCTAAGTTAACTTTATCAATAATCCGAAAATAACTGCGGAATATGGTTCAAATTTTATTTTGAGTAGAGTATATCTAATCATCATCCTCAGTTTGAAATTACTTAAGTAATTCCTTAAAATAATAATAATAATAATAATAATAATAAATTAATTGATAATTTTAATTTTAGAATGCCAAAGGTAAATTTATATTGCAATTTGACCTGAAATTGAACTCCTCAAAAAAAAAGAAAGGACCTAAAATTGAAGATAGCGGCTTTTATTAGAAGTGGAAGAGTTTACATTTTATCTTTCTGCAGAATATATATACAAATGGAACACATTTTGTCCATGTTAAAATCGGATCGATTTCTGTTTAAAAGTTTAAACCTTATATCTTTTCCATACTCACCCTACTTTTGTGATTTAAAAGTTATACTCTTTCAATAAAAATAGTCAAAATTTGGACGTACGTATAATTTACAATACTGTGTATTTTTATAACACAAATGAACTTCTAGCTAGAGTTTCAGTTTGTCCTAATTCGACAGTATTTTACTTGCTCAATATATATATATATATATATATATATATATGAGCAAATATCATTCCACACTCAAATTTCTGATGCATAATAGCAAAGATAAGATAATATCAAAGTATAATGCTGTATATGCAAGGCTCATACTTGGAGGCTGCCCTCCTTTAGTGGTTCAAGACATACATAAGAACAAATATAATGCGACGAATGTTAGAATAGAATGGACTGATTTGTGGTCCGTTGGTATACTAATTGGACCATTTGGTCCACCTAGTAGTCTATATATTAGCTATGTATCAAAGCTGTATACAAGGTAGAAACGATGAATCTGTTTGGAGTGAATTAAAAAGAAGAGACAATGGATTTGTGCCCGCTCTAATCAGAGGGTGGGGTATAAATACGGCACACAAATACGATTTCTTTCTTTCTTTCTTTCATTGTTTTTTCTGGGTCACGGCTAGAGACAAATATAGGGCTCGCAAATGTTGGAATAAACTAATTGATGGGGCCAATGGACCATTTGGTCCACCTTGTAGGCTGGAGCCGCTACTATCAAAATCTTATGAATAAAGATGAATCTCTTCCGAATCAGAGAAAATTGTTAGAAGAAAAACAAAAGCATCCGTCTTCGCAATCAAAGAATCACTTGCACAGAAGCTTACAATAAGAAAGTAAACAAGTGTTTCCATAAATTTTGACACTAGCTATCATAACTTCCACACCAATTATCTAGAAATATCATTGAAGGTTGTAACTTGATTAAAGAAAAAAAACATAAATTTGAAACAGAAGATGATCTATGAGAAAAATAATAATAAAGAAAAGAAACTTTTCAAACTAGAAAGTTAAAAAGAAGGTGAAAAAAAAAATTGCATGGGACTGGGAGGTTTGTGCATCGTAAGACAAAGCATGCTCAACAGGAGCAATGGCACACAACGCATGCTAGACAACATACGGACCCACCAAAACTTCCCATGCTGACCAATGACCACGATCAATCTAATTCATACACCTCCTTGTTCATACTTTTTAGTTTCAAATGTGTGATTGGTGCTACTTTTCATCTTCAGTTCTTGACTTGAATTTTAACTTTTTTCCCACATTCATTTGGTTGCTTTTCTCTCCCTCCTTTAGGCTTGTCCGGTTATCAACTATTGTTCTATGAGAACTTCGAGTACATGGTCCATTTTCTCTTTTTATCTTGCCTCTTCTTATGAGATATTGATCATAAGACCTAAAAGCTAATTAAACTACCAAGTGCCTAGAATTAATAAAGATTTCAATATATTAATGTGTTGAATAGTTCTTCAAGGTTTAAAAACATGACACTTGTTAAACATATTCTTCTTTTTGTTTTGCGAAATCTTCATTCAAATGCTTGATTATTGCATATAAATAGGTGATTATAATTAGGCCTTCTCCGTTGGCAAAGTTCTACTTGGCCAAAGTAGTACTTTAGGGAGAGCTGTCGGGTAAAGCCTTTCAAAGGCTCTCCATTGTCTCTAGACAACAATGGCATGCCTTGATGCAAGTCTTATATTTTACTTTCCCTATATTTTGTTCTTTTCAGTTATTTAATTGGCCACGGCCAAAGGAAAAGAAAAGTTTTTAATTTGTCCTATTTTTTCGTCTTTAACCATAGAATTCACGATCATCAATAAAAGATTAATTCTCATTAAGTGTTGTGATTAAGAAGCTTTTCTCACCATTTTTTTTCCCTATTCGTAGGTAATGGAACCACGATATTTAACTATAGAGCACCAAAAAGCTTACCCACTGACTACATTTGGAAAAAGATATTTGTTCCTAAAACATTGATTCACTATAAGCACATTATAAAATAACACAAGTAATCATATGTATTGAGAGGAGAGAAATTGTAAAAGATATGGTGTGAGTGGGTGTTGGAGAAGTGTCTCTCACAAGTCTAATTTTTAAGGTCAATATAACACACTTCTCTACATTTATGTTAATTGTATTTGTATCTGTAGGTGATGAAACCACGATCATTTCAGTAAGCGAAAGAATACCCTACTAGCATGAGGTCACCGCTAACGGCGGCATGAGCACAGGCTTTCGCTTTGAGCTTTCCAATAATCATGCCAAACCATGGATGCAAGTTGTTAAGAGTAAATATATAAAAAGAAATTGAAAATGTATGATAAATTTGAAATAAAGAAAGGAGGTGCACACTTCCCAAAAATGTGGTTAATAATGAGGAATCACTATTAGCCAACAACAGCGTGGTTTTTAGTGCTTCTCGTATAAGAAATATGATTTTCAGTCACTAACCCTTAGGCCAAATGACGTGGTGAAGGAGCAATTCATTGTGGCTCTAGGCAGAATATTGTTGAAATGCTTGAATTGATGTCGCTAGGAACGCACGCATCTTCAGCTATGGTGGCTGTTGTTGGCTTTGCTGATGAATAATTGCTCTAATATGAGCACGCTTCTGTGTCACCGCATGTAGTAAAACATTACGGCATGTGACATTTATAATTACCTAAATATACAAATAAAAGATAGTTTAAGTGGCAATATAATTTTCATTGTATGTTATCTGTACGGTAGTGTACTAGCAATTAATCGGCTCTCTCAGGCACAAGCGTGAGTTCTTATGTACTTGAAAAAGAAGATAATTCGCTGCAGAATTATCTTTTAGGAAATTTTTCTTCATAGATAATAAGTTCTTATATAAGGTAGATACATAGTAAATCCCTTATATAAAAATTTTATCTTACTCCTATATGAAAATAATACAAATTTAAGGACGTGGAAATATTGGACTCCGAGATAAATACATGTGTATGAACTGAAGAATTTTGCATGAAAAGAAAACACAGATTAATTAACTTGAAGTACGTCGTTCATGATCAGTTCCATGCACCTGAGGAGTGTGACTGATCGGAGGTGGAGAAAAGTTGAATGATTTCAAATTTTAGGATAATCTTCTGTAGTTCTACTTCCATCTAATTAAGTAGTTAGGTAACGCGTCAATATACCGATGGTTTTAGTTCTTAGAATAAGAAGAAAATAATAAACAAAAAAATATATACAATCTATCCCAGATCCCAGAATTAAAAAGAAGGCTCTTCGGTCTTTATTCTCAGTTTCAAAGCACCATATGTATAATCAATGGTCGTTGATCTATAACTAGCTTGCTAGCTCTATATATATACATATGCTGTATTCACTGCCACCTGTTTCGTTTAGAGTACATGTATATATAACGAAGGTAATAAAATTAAGAATTATTTATAGAGAATATTTTTTGGAGAAGGGATGAGAGTTGAATATGAAACATCTCAAACTTAAATAAAACATGTAAAAAACAAATACAAGAATATGAACTCAATCGCATTTATGGTAGACAAAAGCTTTATTAACTTAGTATGATGTATAAGTGATATTGAGCATGCATTGTGCATAAGAACTTTGCAGTTTGATAGTGGTAAATTATATGTATGAAATAATGATGACTAATCACAATCTTTTGCTATAAGGTTGAACATACATATAGCTTATTGCACGTATATATATTGTACTTTCTCGAGTATATCAACTATAAATTATCATAGAAGTTTAAGTTATTAAGTGAAAGTTGATTATGCATTTAATATCTCTAATTCTGTGGTATAATTCTTAGGAAAAAAAAAAAACATATTTTTTAACCTCGCTTTTTATATTGATTATTTTTCACTTTAGCCAATAAAATGGAAGCCAACCAACTGGCATGACAGTAAACAGTAACCAGTCTATATTATTATATCCATTCCCTGCGTGCAAGTGACCTAAAGAAAATCTAATGCAGAAGAATTTTACAACATGCTTTGAAGAGAAAGAGCACATAATAAGGTTCCTATTGACCAGAAATTAAAGAATACAGGCATTTTAATCTTGGAGTAAATAGGTAAAGAGTGTGGAGGATCACTCTGTCTGCTGTAACAGCTGCCACATCTCTTCTTCATAGGCATGAATGAGAGCTAGACTCATTTTGTGGCAACACTACCATACCTGCTTGTGATAACATAAATATAAAAACCATCTAGATTCTAGAGCCACCTTGACGCATGCATCTCAATTTGCACACACACACGCACACCTGCACTCACGCAGAGGGTGGCAGAGAGAGTTTTAATTCTTCCACACATATTTATACAAAAATATAGCAAGTCTCAGATCTTGGCATCCATGGAACATTCATATAATATGGTGCTACCAGTGAAAAAACTTTTTCCATGCACGCACATCTTTTTTAATTTCCTTCATTTTTCAAACACGCATATCCCAATATCACAGTCTGAGCTTGTGCTTAAAAACGGGCTTAGCTTGTTCCCTTCATTGTCCCTGCTGCTCTGAAGTAGCAGCAGTGCCATGTCCGAGCTTGTGTGGTTATCAAAGCTTGGCAGTGCATCAACTTCGTGGCTGTCTCCTTGACTCAGTTGAGAGGCCACAAACTTGTCAAGGGCCCTCCAATCAGTTACTTTCTTCGTGTTGTTGTTGTTATTGGATATTCTGTTTTGGTCATCATCTTCGTTAGTTTCTGACACTAGGGTCACTGTGCTTGGCTTCTTAACTAGCGGCAAAGTTGGGCTTTCTAGCTGAGGAAGCTGTACAAATTGGTCTGCATGCATGCAGCTCAAGTTATTATCTGCTTCTATCTCTTGCTTGCACATGAAATTTTGGGCTAAAAAGCTCGGAGGCTGCCTTGAGATGAGGTGGTCAATTGGGTCAACCACTGTGCTGACCCCACTTGCTTCGTCATAGAAGTAGCTTGAATCCCATCCTTCAATGGTCTTCGTTTGGCCATTGGTTCTTTTCTTGAATGCCCTGCACACAACCCATCCTTCCTCCTGCAAGAACACAATTTAAGTTTGAAAGCTGAGATGAAACTTTCTGGACTTTAATTTTCTTTCTTTCTCTCTTTTTTAATGTGGTTATGTATTATGTTTGAGTTTGAGTTGACCAGGCATGCTAAAATGTTATGAAGGGGGGAAAAAGTGAAAGTTAGTGTTTCTCCTTTTATGTGTTATTTATTTATTTTTTGGTTCCCTTTAGCTTTTGAAAATTTTCCATGTGTTTGGTGAGAGGTAGCTAGTAGGTGCAGTCAAATAATTAATTACATGGAGGTTTACGTTTGACAATCAAAATGGTAAGAAAAGGTCTGAAGCAGAAAAGGAATGAAAAGAAAGAAATTCAATTATATCGCTGTTGAAAGAAGCTAGCTTTTGACTTCTTGTTGGTTGAAAGTCATGTAGCAAGAAAGCTTGTACGTGCCTTGGTGAATATCGAGATGTTAGTGGTCTACGCAAAAAAGCCAAAATGAGTTTAGAGAAACCAAATATTAAGTTCATGATCTACATTAACCCATAACATTGAGGTCATTCTATTAACTCACATGAAGAGCTACCTAGATCTACTATACAGATCAAAATAGCACATAGGAGCCTTGTTTTTAGTGTGTGTGTGTGTGTGAAAGAGGAAAAGATTTAGGGAATATATGCCATGATTAATGGGAGAGCATCTAAAGCCACTAATCAAGTTCGAACGTAACATTTCAAACTCAACCACTCAAAGTAAGCAACAATAGTCAAAGCGCGTAAAAGGACACATATGTGGTACACATATATATGCACTATATATGAACTGGAGATATATGAAAATACATATGTATGATATATGCTTGCCTGTGGAGGTCCATTCTCATCGGATTCAAGCCTATACTCGTGCATGATCCAATCAGATTTTTGGCCATTAGGGGCTCTCCCTTTGTAGAAAACAAGGGTCTTCCTCATCCCAATCAGCTTTGTCTTGTCGTACACTGCCTTGTCTCTTCCCGTAGCCTTCCAGAACCCTGCCATGGTAGCCCTGTTGGTCCTTGTCCCCGTTGGATACTTCTTATCTTTGTGGCTGAAGAAATACCACTCATTCTGCTCTTCGTACCCGATCCTGCATCTCTCTGTCACATCATTCATAAATTCGTTTCAGAAAAAAATAGAAATAAAATTAAGAAATAACACAGATCTAGCATACCATTATTTGTATCTAATGGTTAGATCAAATATCTGATATTCAAAACCCTAACATGTGACGTGGAAAAGAGTGATTGAAAATTAAGGGTAGCATGCAAGTAGAGTAGAATATATAGGTAGCACTATATGCGTATATGTATTTGAGTATATGTGTACCTTGGAGATCCCATGGTTCAATACGATATAGATCGATCTCTCTGATAACGTCTAGGTCAATCTTCTGAGATGCTACTTTCTTCCTCAGATAGTAACCAACAAGCTCTTCATCTGTTGGGTGGAACCGAAACCCCGGTGGGACACATGACTCCATCGACTCCATCATAGCAATTACTGGTGCTGCATCAAATTCACCACCACTATTAATGCTCACCACCACACTTGACTTTCTTCATCATGTATAAATAATAACCGACGAATATGTGATGTATGTGTGTGTGTGTGACTGTGTGTGAATATATATATATATATATATATATATATATATATATATATGAGAGAGAAGGGAACCGTGAGATAATAGTCCTCTAGTGAAGTGAAACCAAAAAGCTAAAAGGGCAAACCCCAACAAAATAAATGAGGTTAAATAAGAATAATATAAGCCCTTTTTGTGAAAAGGTGACAAGTGTTATCAGAGATAATCATAGGCTCATTGGGTGGTCAGCAACACTCACCAAATTCAATCGGAAAGGAAATAAATATAAGCGCGTGTTATTAACAAAACTCCATAATTTCAGAAACAATGATTTTCTTTCCCTGGGCCGGGTTGAAGGATGAGGAGTTGGAGGGAGAGAGAAAGAGAGAGAGAGAGAGAGAGAAGAAAAAGGGAGAGAGAACCAAATCATAAGAGTTTGGTCTTTGATAAAAACCATAAGGAGTTGGAGCTTGGCCCTGTGTTTGTGCAAGGGGTAAGAAACGGACAGCTAGAGGCTTGTGCTAATGATGTTGTCTTGTGTTAGTGAATGGAGGGAATGATTCATCAAGAACGGGATTCCCCATTTCCACATTACTATTAATAATTATGTATATTCACACATAATTAGACACATAAGTTAACCAGTTAAGCTCAAAAAATAAAAAAACATACACATGACATGGATAAAACATGCCATAACCAAAAACCAACTTTTTTAAAGAAACAATAGTCTTAATTTATCTTAACCATTAGTACAAAATGGAATGCTTATGTCAGGCTTAAGAAAAAATAATACTTAAGCTAGACCCATCTGATTACTACTAGCTAGTTAGGTAGGAACTGGAGATGCTAAATTAAATAAAACAATATGTACAACATATAAGAACTAAACTAACTGAGCCCGAAGTTAAAGAAATAAAAGAGGAATGCCAATTGGGCAGAGTAAGGATGGGAGTGACGTTATCACAAATTAGGCACGCGTTTCTCGAAAGGAAAAAGGGGTGAG
The DNA here is from genome assembly GCA_031439585.1 of Pterocarpus macrocarpus. NCBI lineage: Eukaryota > Viridiplantae > Streptophyta > Magnoliopsida > Fabales > Fabaceae > Pterocarpus > Pterocarpus macrocarpus. The sequence goes on along the minus strand of CM062520.1, from coordinate 72,409,387 downwards.
AGGCAAAAAGAGGGGCATCGTTCTATTGGATCAAGGCCTGCCGTAGTAGGAGGGATAATATAAAGATGAAAAAGACGGGTCAGGAAAAAAAAAAAGGGGGGGGGGGTTATTAGGACAGAAGCACACACAGTAGTATTGAGCAATTAGCCCAAGAGTCTTCGTTCGTCTCATTGCGGAAACTGGGGCTCTGACTCCATTGTCTCTTTGTCGAGAATTTCCATAGCACATATCTGACCCCCTTCCCCCCTTGACGGAGTTTGAAAAAAAAATGCCGACCCCAAAAACCAGTACTTTAGTTTAAAGGGTATACCCTATATATCCAGGTGCAGGTGCAGCCTTCTTTCTCACGAGTTCATGACTTTCGTTTTCAAAACCTCACCAATTTCTACAAACCTTCATCATTAGTTAGGTGAATTGGATTTTCAAAAGGAAAAAAGAAGATGGGATGAAGAAGGACGTTTCCGAAAATCCATTCATATGAAACTGGTTTTGGACCTGCAATTGTATGTGTTCATATATATGGTCACAAAAGAAAAAAAAATTAAAATTAAAATACTACATTTATTGTATAGTGTATAATAAAGAGTTATGTAAATTATATATACTTTGCTTGTTTAAGACAGTGCCGCGGAGCTCGGAGTAGGGGAGGAAGAACTCCGAAGATCGATGGTAAGAGATAAGCTATGCACGGAAATGAGCAAAGATTGATGATGGGAAATTAAGTGAAAAAAAGAAGAAGAAAAGGTTTTCATGAACGTGAATTTTGAAGAAATAACCCTTCTGTCTTGTGAATTTAAATAAAAAGGAAACTTATATGAGATTATTGTGGGTTGGAGATGCAGAAGAACAATATAATATGTGGCTATAGTAATTAAGAATTATAAGCTCACCTGATGAATTAGTAGTTTAAAGACAAGTGCAATGAAGAGAAGAAGACAAAGTTAACGGGGTTGATGAGTTGAAGAAGAAGAAGAACAACAACAACAAGATGAATATTGAAACTAATAAGAAGAAAACAGCATGATGAGAGAGAGGGAGAGATGAGAAACATTCCGGTAGGAGTGAGGGAGTGGAAAGAATATAAAAGAATAGAGGGAAGGACCGCTGAATCGCGCATGGGTTGATGGTTGTCCCCCCAGTAGGTGACGTCATTGCCTAGCTTCCTACACGATTACCTTTTTCTTTTCTTTTTGTTTCTTTTCCTTTTTCCTTTCTTTTGGCTTCTTTCTCCCTTCCTCTGCCCCTAGCTTGCGTATTTATTCGCCGTATGAATAGGGGGGAAAAAAATGGCAAACATTTCACTCTTAATTCATAGCTAGCAGCAATAGGAAATTAAACGAGACTTTTCTAATTACATTATCAAGTTTTATAACTATTGTGCTATATATTTATGATATATGATTGGGTTGATCCACTTCCAAGATTTTCCCTTTTCTTTTAGCATTAGCATACATTTTTATAAGAGGCGTTTACCAGAAAAAGAAAAAAAAGTGACTTTGGTCATGTTGTGACTTTGCTTTGCTCATAAGACTTTAGACATAGTGATTGTACCTGCAAATGTAAATTAAATTGAAAAGCAACAACAAACAGAAATTGGGTTTAATAGAAGGTGTTACTCCTCCATATATGCCAAATTTCAATTGGAAGAAATATGTATATTTAATATTCGATTATACTTTAAATAAGAGTGTGTCCAATAAAAAACTATACTGGTAACAAATCAAAAAAGAAAAAGAAAACAACAAAAGTGAGTTTATCCCTAATATTTAATGATACTTTTTTCAACAGCAAAAAACTCACTAGAAAACGAGTCTAAAACCTTTTCTGTATAGATAATAGGATTAGATATTAAAATATGAGCTCTATAATATTGAGATCACATATAACAATCCCTCCATTTTATAATCTAGCTTGATATATTTTCTTGACCTAAAATTTTTGTTAGTTTTATAACATTAAGATATTATATTTGGAGAATGTTCACATCTTTGGATATAAAACATTTTAATTTTTTTTAATGATACAAATACCTCTCTACAATATTATTGAGATTTAGTAATATTTTAAAAAAATTACTAAACTATGTAAAAGTGTTGTTGAAACTCTTCAGCAACACTTGTAAAAATGTTACAAAAGAGTTTTAGTAACACTTTTTATATTTTAAATAATATTTTTTAAATATTATTAAAGATTTAATTTGTATATATTATCAATATAAAATTTTTTATACAAATATTCAATTATATATTATTATATTAATAAAAATACTTGATTCAATCACTCACTACTTTAAAAATCTTACAAATATAAACATTTGATTAAATGATAATATAAACTCTTTTACACCATTATTACATACTAATTAAACTCTATTATTAAAGAGTTTTAATAACACCTTTTGTTTAATAAATGTTGCTAAAAACTAAATATTCAGATGTGCTTCTTCGTTCTTTATTAATATTGAAACTTTGAGCATATAAGAATGTTAGGAGATTAGAGTTCGAAGAATCGAATTTGTAACTTTGAAACATTTCTTTTTTCTTTTTTTTTGGACGTGAACATTTCTTGTGTTTTAAGATGAGGGTTGCATGCCAATTGCCGTGTGACAAAGAATATACATAATAAAAAATAATACTAATTGCACAATTTTGTGATTATAATTAGACAAATATGTATAAAATTATATTGGAAGTTAAACGATTTCACTTAAACTATATTTTTATTCAGTCTATATATAAACAATAGCTAAGCAAATAAAATTTATGTCTTCAAATCTTGAATAAAAAAAGTATTAAGAATATATCTCTTAAATAGTATACACACAATTTATGTGGAGATATATATGTTCTTAAAATAATTTATAGAGATTACTTCATCTCAGCTGTCACAAGTTGACTTATAAATACTTAAAAAGAAAAATAGTCATGTAATAACTTATTATGGCGTTGTACGATAAGAATATATTGGGTCAGAGTTTACATTAATTGAAATTAAGTCTTTTTTCGAATAATCATAAAAAATAACTCTTATATAAATTTCGTGTTTTTAAAAAATTAATTAATTATCTTAAATACTACTTCTGTATTTCAATCTGAACCCTAAAAATAAAGAATACACTTATTTAAACAGTAAGCTAACCCCTTAAATTTCATATAATTTGTTTGCAATAGCTTTTTACATTTAATTTTAATACATTGTTAGTATAATTTTTCTTTAATAATATCATTCAGTTGTGAACTATGTGTACTTGTATAGTCATATTATTAAAGAAGTTAATTTTGATGCACTATATTAGTATAAAAGAATTTTATATAAATATCTAATTATATATGGTTATGTTAGCAAAAATATTTCATTTTCACACCCACTATCTTAAAAGTTTCACATATATATAGTGGAATATAATTAAATAATAATATAAAATTTTTTTACACTGATAATATATCAAAATTAATCTTGTTATTAAAAGTGTATTTTTACATGTATTATTAAAAGTGGTTGATTGTTATCTTAATTATCTCAACAGTTATAAAAAAAAGGATAAAATTAAATATAATAATTTAATAGTATAAATACTTTATATTAATTATATATCAAAATTAATCTTTAGTTATTAACTTAGGGCCGTACTATGGTGAAGATGGATTTTTCCATCTTCACGTGAAGATACGACGTGTTGTAACGGATTGGTGACATGTGCATAGAGCAGATTGATACACCAATCACTTATGATGTATTGTAGTAATATCTAATTTTAAGAAAATTTAAAAAAAATAATTTTATATTGCCAATGTAATCAAAAAATTTTATCAGTGTAATTTTAATTATTATACACTGACAGTATAAAATTACACTAATTAAATATATTTTAAAAATTAATTATTATACACTGACAATATAAAATTATACTGATAATATAAAATAATTTTACATTGTCAATGTAATCAAAAAATTTTATCAGTGTAATTTTAATTATTATACACGACAAAGATAAAATTACACTGGCAAAGATAAAATAATTTTACATCACAAAATCAAAAAATTTTATCAAGTGTAATTTCATGTAAAATTATACTAGCAATATAAACTATTTTTACACTATCAATCAAAAATTTTATCAAGATAATTTTAATTATCATACATCGATAATGTAAAATTACATCGACAAGATAAAATAATTTTATATCGTTGTAATCAAAAATTTTATCACTGACAGTATAAAATTATTTTATACTGCCAGTGTAATTTTACATTGTCATTGTATGATAATTAAAATTATACTGATAACATTTTTTGATTACACTGATAGTGTAAAATTAGTTTATATTGCCAGTATAATTTTACGTAAAATTACACTGATAAAATTTTTTGATTCTCGATGTAAAATTATTTTATATCGCTAGTGTAATTTTACATCACAAGGTATAATAATTAAAATTACACTGATAAAATTTTTTGATTACACTGGCAATGTAAAATTATTTTTTTTAAATTTTCTTAAAATTAGATATTACTACAATACATCATAAATGATTGGTGCATCAATATATCTCTGTCACATGTCACCAACTGCCATAACACGTCAGATTTTTCACGTGAAGATGGAAAAATCCATCTTCACCAGAGTACGCACCATTAACTTATGACTCTCTAACTTGTATAAATATAATTATTTTACATTTTTAAGTGACAATTACTTGTACTATATTTCGATTTTAAAAGCTCCATATTCTTGTAATTAAAGTCTTTAAATTACAAGTCAATTTTTAGCACATGGAAACGTAATTTCAATTTGGAGAAGGCTTGAATCAAGTTCTTTATAATCTAACCATTCCCCAATCAAATAATCACATGTATATATTTTTCTTAAGATAAGTAATTTAAAAGTTAAAAATATATATTCTTCTAAAAAAAATCTCTTTATAATTATTTTGATTTAATAATTAAATGTAATGAATATAAAAATTTTTATATAATTTTTTTCCTTTCAATTTTTTTCCGGAAAACATGCGACTTTGCCCAACAGAGTATAAATAAACCATCTCGCAAAATGTCTGCCGAAGCCCCGATGATGCATTGAGCTTCTCTGTTATCTCAGGCAAATTTAATGCAAAGTTTAGGCATATCATTGGTTCCATAATTTTGATAATTTTGAGTAATTTGCACTTCTTATTATAGGTATTTTAATGCAAAATTTGTTACTAATTTTTCAATTTTATCCTTTTCCATATTTTATAATTTAATGTGATATTAATAACATGGTAAAAATTAAATAATGGCATTTGCTAAATAGATTGTATAATCAAATATTAATTTTGATTTTCTTAATTTTTGTACATAAATTTAAAGTGACAGATAAAATAGAATAGAGAGAGTCTTAAATATGCAGAAGATTACCTAGTTTATGATAAAAATATACTAATTATTAAGTGTGTGTATATATATATATATATATATACTATTAAATAGAGTACTTAATAGAAGATATAATAAACGCTACTTACCTAAAAATTTCTCAATTATTAAACCCAATTGAGCACCCATCCCCTCCTGACTGCCTCTGCATATAACCTTTTATTTTCGTCATTTTCACTTTGGCCAATACCTGTTGAATCTTCATTTTTCCGCTCTAATAATAATAAAAGGAAAACTTAATTCCTTGCGTATATATGTTTCTCTTGTCTTCAGTGTTTCTCAATTAACTGAGCTTTACCCCAAAATACAGGACGAACTAGATGAAAGACTAGCATGATTAATTGAAAAAAAAATGTTCGTCTGATGTGGCACTCTAATATCTATATCTTATTTAAAGACAAAAAGTGTGTTTGTTTGTATTTTTTTGAGCAACAAATTATTTTTTCTATTGAAAAAAATCAGTTTTCATATATTTTAATAAATTTTTAAAAATAATTAAATTTTTTAAAAAATTAATTTTTAACTTTTTTAAAGAAGCTGAAAAGAGTAACTTATGAAAAAATTAATTTTTAATTTTTTCTATTATATATAAAATATAAATTTTAAAATCACTTTTTTTAAAATTTGAAACAAATACACTCAAATTTGTGTGGAAAAAACGTATTGACAAGATCATTTGCCTTGAAATTATAAAGGAATTTCTTGCCCCTTAAAATTAATAATGACAACTAAATGTATTTATCAAGACAAGCATACCTTTTTTTAAGATTAGACATAGGAATTAACTCATATACACCGACAATGTTAACTAATAGAATTATAAAAAAATATTATATTAGATTAGATAATTACTTATTATAATAATAACTTAATCATGATTTATCATTTTCTTATAATTCAATTGGCTAGCAGCATAAAATTTATTTATACTGTGAATATATTGAAATTAATCTTTTATATATATACTTGAGAATACGCTTTCATTTTATACTTGGTCTTTGAGAATGCTTTATCTTTTGCAGCTCATTACTTCACATTGAAGATACAACATTGTTATTTGTGAGAAAATGTAATTTTCCACGTGAGCGATAGAATTCTTTATGCTCCGTCAAATTATCTTCATTTTCTTCTTCTGGCAAAGCAGCTAAGTCTGTCCAATAAGCTAAGCTGTCCCTGCCTTGCTAGGATAACATACTTTGTTAATTAAATGTCTTAAACAGGCTTATAGCTATCACTTTTTGTTAATTATGGCCTTAGTGGTAGGATAACAAAATCGGATTATGCGCAATACCTTCCGAAATCCTTTTCTATAGCGGCGATCTTTTTCTAAAGCCAAACAGTGTCCATTTTAAGGTACAAACTACGGTCTCCGAATCATTTCTCGACAAGTACTTTGCGGAAGGAACTATGGAAAAGGAGAGAAAACGTAAGTTGAGCAACAACAGTGTGATCAATCAACGTGTAAGTCACGAGTTGGTGCATTTGTCTTTCAACTTTACGTAGAAGATAAACAAAGAAAAAGACAAAAATAACTTAAAAACATTCCTCCGAAGGCCATGCCTTTGATTACCCAGGAACCCCACTTCTTTGGTCCTCCAACCGAATTGTAGTTGAAATAAAACTCTTTTCAGGAGTTAGCATCAGTCATCACAATCCGATTAGCTTATTCTTATTCCTTTCATTCAAATTCTACCTACCATTCTCGAGAATTATACTTTCTGAATAAGTATTCACCAATTTTAAGTGATGAAACAACCTATTTGTTATTTAATTATCTGCTATAAGGAACGTGGTTAGTGCTTGGGACTATAGAGCATTCGATATGGCAATGGCTGCACCATCTAAGAATAGCAAGCAATTCAAGTGGCTCCTCCTGCTACTTTAACCATTCAAGAAAACTAACACATGCACCTAAAAATAAGGGTGGAAGATAACGAGCAATCGATCGATGACATATCTTGCTTTGATATCATTATGCTATGGATATTGGATCGGTAACTATCATGCATGATATATACACAAATAAAAGAGGTGCATTGTCGGCAATGCCATACATACAAGCATTAGTGGTTCTTTTACACATACTTGCATTCATTTATATATGCATAATTCTTTCTTTTTCTGAGATGCTAACATGAGTGGACCATTTGGGCCAATATAGGAAGAGCAAGATCTTTTATCATGGCCTGCCTTCAGTCGTACCTCCAGAACAGAGACGGGTGTGTAGTTGAGGGGTGTTGATAGCTTGGAATGTAATTAATTTGTAATAATTACTGCTCTTTTTATTGCATATGTAGCAATGCCCTTCTAGAGGATTAACAGAAAGTGACAAGTTAGACATTGACATTGAACTAGTGACCAGTGAGGCATGTTTATTCAAAGTGGTCTCCACCCGGCCATCTCGAAGAAGATCCAACATCTTGAACTATTATTATGTTTGGCGGAAACCCCATATCAATGTAAGTTGTGGAATTAATCAGTACGTACCTAGTTAAACCCCATATTAAGTTCTTGCATTATTTTAGAATATATTTTGAGTTTTTGAGCATCAGGATACGAAGTTTTGAAATAGTATGGTTAGTGTTTAATTTAGTTTTATTTCACAGAAATTGAGTTTCATTAGTTAAATTCGATATAGTTATACTTAGACACATGAATAGAAAAATCTAATTGCAGGAATTTAATTGGAGTTATATATATATATAGGTGTATTATGTGATGTACCTCATAAAGTGAGATGCATCACATATCTCACAAGATTGATGGTCAAATATGAACATATATTGATGCACCTTCATATCTGACCATCAATCTTGCGAGATGTGTGACAGAATTCACCGTATATATATAATTGACAACTAGAATTAAAAGTTAAAATGCCTTTTCCAGTTAAATGTCTTGTCAATTATAGTTTTAATTTGAAGTTATTACTGACAAGACACATGCACGCGCACGCTCATAGAGATTAGAGTGTATCTCTACAGTTTATTATTCAATTGTCGTGGAAGGTCAATCACATGGTTTTATCAAGCCATCAACGGGATCTTCTCTCTCCCATTCTTTTGTTTTTGCTCCCGATTACTGAAGATTCTTTTATGCTCTACTTAGGTGAAAATGTGTGTTTGTGGATTGGGGCATGTAAATGGGAGTTTGTACTAATTTAATATTATAAAATTAATTTTAATTAAAAGTGAGTTGGTATTAATATAAATTATATTTAAAATTTTTTATTTTAAAAATAATTATAATAAAATAAATATTATTTGAATAATGTTAATCAAAATTATTTTTAAATGTGTAATTATTAAAATAGATATAAATTTTATATTATATTTTTAATATTTTTTGACATAGATATTATATTTTTAATATTACTCCTTTATTTTATTTTTATTTTTAAGATATTTTATAAATATTATTAGTAAAATATTTTAAATAAAAATATATTAATATTATTATAAATAAAATTATTTTTAAGATATTTGAATAACTCTTAGTATTGGTATTAAATTATAAATAAAAAAATTTACAATTGATTGCATAAAGAAAATGCATAAAAAGTTATTAAATTAAAATTTAGCTAATGAAATAAATTTAGAAACTTAGAGAAATTTGACACTTTCAACTCTCAAATTCTTTTGCTTGCCTTGCATATACTCTCAGATACGAATGAGCCCGAAAAGAAGGGTAAATATGAAAGATTAAAACTAAATTCTTGTTTTGAAATTTATAATTGTGCCCAAATGCAACTCAAAAGCAACAATTTGTTGCTTCAGACTGAATGTGGGTTGAAAGTTAAGGGTATGTTTGATATCAAGAAATATTTCTTATTTTCATTCTCTATTTTTATTTCCTAAAAATCATTTTTATTTTCAATTTTTCAGATTTTGAAAACTAGTTTGCTTGGTTTTTTTTTTTTTACTTTTTTTTTTCTACCTTGTCTCTCCTAGTCAAATTAAGAAACTTCCTATTGACCCACTTGTTATTACTTAACACAATAGATGTTTGCTGGTATAGCTTGTGACTATACTTGTTTTCATGTGTTTTTAGAATGACAACAATTGCAATTCTTGTGAGACAGAGGTGGCCATTTTTACACCATACATGCTTCACCTTGCAATCGAGATTACATTGCTACTTTTGTATCTACCCTTCTTTCTTTCTTTCTTTCTTTTTAATTTTTTTGTGGACAATTGGAACCAGACTAAAACCACCCAATAGAAAAGATGGGAGCCTCAACACAGAAACAACAAAAGAACATCAAGAAATTAGAGAGTAATATTAATAGTATCTGAACAAAACAACACAGCCTAGACAACATCACTTCATCTAGGATCTCGTGCATAGTCTTCTTTCCAATCTTCCTTCCAATCTGGTATCAACAATCGATACCATTCCATCTACCCTTCTTCTTTGAACAGCTCTTGTAGTCATGCCAAGTTATATTTACAATAGAGTTGAATCACCTCCTCCGGCATAGTGAGTTCGTTGCCGCCAAGCTGAGCCATCATCTTGGTGTCATCGACAACCACCACAATCTTGTTGCAAGCGGCCTCATTGTCTTCTCATGGAGGAGGGCTTTGCCGCGACCCTTGATGAGGGTGAGGTGGGTTCGACGTCAACAATGCCATTGATGATGAGATCTAAGAGAAAAGGATGGCAGATCTTTGGTGCGAATGGAGGACTGAGGGAGATGTGTTAGTGCGTGTGAAATAAGAAAGAAATAAAAGTCAATAAAACTACAAAAATGCCACTGCCTTAAGACGAAAATGGTGAAAATGTCTTTTTGTTGTTTTCAAAATTTCTAAAAATTTGGAGTCCATTTCCTAAAATTGGAAACAAAATTTTCTAACCAAACATGTTTTCTATAACATTTTCTATATTTTGTGAAAATGAAAATGGAAAACGGTGAAACCAAACACCACCTAAAGTTCTATTGAAGTTGCTAAAATGAAAAAAACACCTAAACAAAAAGTATTAGCATTCAATGAGTTTTAACTAGGGTTTGGACTTCAAAACACCAAACCAAATACACCCTCAGAGGATGCCAAGATTTCATTTTGCAAATTCCAGCATATTATAAATTTATTTTTGATTTATATATTTTAAAGTGTTTCATAAATCACACAATTATATTTTTAACAAAATTTTTGGTTTTAAATCATAATTTTAAACAAAATAAAAAATAATTCTCTATTAAATGTAATCACACTATATTATTTATTAAGGGTTGTTTGGGAAACTAACAAAGGAGGAAATGTTATGGAACAAAATATTCAAATTTAAGTAAAATGTGTTTAAAAGTCATTTAAAAAGAGAGTGGAATGATAACCTTCCATGTCCTTCTATGTTACTCAAATCAAAGCTATTATTTTTTGTCTCTCTAAATTAGAGGATCAAAGAGGAAATAAGCATATTTCTTTTCTATTTACTCATTAAATTTATTAAATATCCAAATAAAAAGGTAATATCTTCTAGTACTCCACTACATGCTTACCTTTCTCTTCTATTCCACTATGAACCATTTCATTCCATCATTTATAAAGCACTTGAAAGTTTTGCAAACGACGGTGTCCTACGATCTCTCATGCTGATGGTTTCTTGTTACTTTGCAAGCAAACGAGGTTCAATTTTTCAGACAATATATAATGGCCATTCTACGTCTGTATGTCCTTAACCTACATAGGTCAGATGCTTTTTCAATAGAAATGCCTCTTCAGCACTTCGGATTCAACTGGCCTAGAAGCTAATAAATGTGCGACGAGCATAGGACAGATATTTTGAGTTGTCGACTAATTTTCATCGGTCCAAGAAATAGACAATATTAGGCATTAAGATAACGAGAACGAGAGGTTACTTCGTTGAAAGTGTACTACTTTGTCTACTACTTCGTTTAATTAAGGATTGAATATTGATAAGTTGTTAGTGTTGTTAGGCGTTGTAATAAGACTTGTTTTTAGCAACTGGGTTAATGGCTTTGAAGCTTATCGGCAACATTACACCAATAAAACAGAGTTGTCTTTATTGGGGGCTCGTGAAGCGCGCTTATCATTGAGTGTAATAGTGCATAGAATATTAGGATTTGGAAAAGAAATATATTTTTCAGTGTAAATTTTTTTATAAATATTTAATTATATATTGTATGCTGCATCAATAAAAATGTTTGATTCTTACATTCAGTATTTCAAAAATATTATATATATAATTGGATATCTGTATAAAATTTTTTTAGATTTACAACAAATCAAAATTAAACTCTTTGAAAATAAATATGTTGTTGGCCATTTAGACTTGTAGATCAATTTTTAAATGGGTCTAATAGTTTTATTTTTAAAAAAAATAATTATAAAAGACCAAATAAAAGAAAGACTTGCGAATTTATGTTAGACCAACGTAGAGGTGATAAGAAAAGAGAAGAATTTGCAATTAATGAAGACAACAATCAAATTAATATAAAATAATTAATTTTAAATTAATATTTTAAAAATTTTAATTTTGATGCATTAACAGTGTAGAATTTTTTCACTAGCATCTAATCATATATTAATATATTAGCATATAGGTTTGACTTTCAAATTCACTACTTCAAAAGTCATACATATAGGAAGATTTGGTTAAATGACAATATAAAAAAGTTTTACATTATCAATATATCAAAATTAAATCTAATTCTAAAATAACAAATAATTTTGTAATGGAGAAAGTAATAACTAAGACCCGACAATATTGATAGTATATGTGTACACTCTACTTAATTGAGTAAGAAAAAGCACATACACAGTTTACCTAAACCAAAATTTTAATTCTCATAAGTTATATCTAGAAGGATAATTTAAAAAAAAAATCAAAAAATAGAATAAGAAATTCCATTAAAAACATATTTTAGAATATTTTTAAAAAGAGAATAAGATAGAATGAAAGGTTGAGCAATTTCTGCCTTTCACTCAAAATCTTTAATCTTTATTCTCAAATTGAGAGCTCTAAAAAGTAATTAACATATATAAAATTTATAATCTATTGATAACGGCGAGGTCTTGAATAATTTACAAAAATTATGAGAAATTCTTAAGTGTTCTTAAATAAGATTTTGAATTCAAGTCAAGTTGATGGAAAAAAATTGATGTTAGGCGAGCCTAATTTCTATAGTAGACCAATTCAAATCAAGTTAGCTTAGTTGAAATTTAGTAAATTTAAGATATTGGGTGCATTTGTTTGTGACTAAAACACAAACAACAAGTTCTTTTTCTATTAAAATTTTTCAAAAAAAAACTTTTAAAATTTTTAATGTTATTTGATTGTTCTTCCTTTGAAAAAAAATCACAAACAAAAAAAAATAATTTTTTTTTACTTTTTTGAGAAACAGATAGAAAGTTATTTCTTTTAAAAACAAAAGCAATAAAAAAAAAATCACTCTCTTCTCACTTTTATTACGTTTTTATTCTTAAAATTTTAAAAAAATTACCATTTTCTTTCCACTTTTATCTCGCTCTCTCTTTTCATGTCTTTAATTATAATTTTATAAGAAAAATAATTTTTCATATTTATTACTTTCAAACAGTTTAATAATTTCTAATATTGATAAAAAGGTACTTTTATAATTAAATATAAATACAAAATAATTTTTTACTTTTATTTTATTTATATTTCTAAATAAATACTTCTTTTATAATCTTAAATAAATAAGTCCACTGATAATATGAGCCAAAAGAAAAATATGCATAAGCTAACACTTTAATTTTATAGGTTATTATTGCCTTTTCTTTAACTTTTATTAGATTTTTAACACAATAACAGAGGTGTTTATATGTCAATGGAAATAACACATTACCTCTTTTTTTTTCTCTTTTAATTATTTGAGTGAAAATTTCTCTAAAACCAAAACAGTAACGCCTTAGAATCTTCTATTCTCTGAGGTGAGCCATCCAGGACAATGCGTAGCCCAATTGATGACGAGATAGAAGCAGCGCAGGCGTGCTGGGCAGCGGATGGCTGGCTGATGGAAACAGGAAAGTGAAGTGAGACGCGTACAGCAATGCATCGTTAGTAAAAAGAGCCATGTCTTTTACGCAAAATCATTAGTCATTAGCCATTAGTAGTAATTTTGGAATCATAATACCTGGAGCACATGTCATTCTAATCTCTCAATTTGGTTGCAAATTATTTTTACTTTACTGGCCACCTTCTTTTGTCACATCTAGGATCAAAAGCAAGGGAAAGGACACTAGACTGTAATCTCCCCTCTTCATTTCACAGTGCCAATTTATAAAGTTGTTTATTTAATTGGGCAAGGATGAAGTTTCTTATTTTGCTTATCGAAACATCGTTCTTTGAAAAATAGGATAAAAACTCATCACTGAATTTGAGCCATACAGATTAAGAAAAATGTAAAATTATATATACATGAATTATCTTTTCACATTCTATTATGTAATTTAATTTCATAAATAATAAAAGAAAGAATAATGAATCTTGTTGACTGTAAGATTTGTTTTAACCACCCTTAGATCATTTAATGGGATCCATACATAATGAAAGTTAATTATCCAATAGTAATTAATCTCTTACTTTCTCATTTTATAAGAATGTTCACTTTAAAGGATCCAAATTCAATTATATCTGACATTTTAAAATAGTCGTATCGATAGATATTTAATTCTTTATAACCCCTAAATCTTCCATGTCAATCAAGAAAATAAAGCAGACTAAATGCAAGATTATGCCGAATCTATAGAAATTGATTGATCTCTCTTTTTTGATGATGTGATATCAAGAAAAGGGACATATGTATAACTTGGGGATCATAACTTTTTATAGCGGTACAAACCCTAATTTCTAATTTAGCCATTATAAAATAGGTAACTAGGTAACATAGTATCGACACATAATAAGTCCATATTTAATAAGATAATTTAGGCCCACTTAATTTAACCTTATTAGATCATATTAGTTTTGGATCAAACTTTATGATAGCTCATAATATATATATATATATTAGTGATAGTAGGTGAAGTTAAAACTTTGTATCAATCTCTCTCTTAGATGTCCATAATCTATGCATTACTCGTTAAAATATTGCATATTTGGCAGATGAAAAATAGAGAAAAAGATAAGAGAATACTTCTTAAAGTCACTATTCTAGTTTTATTTTTCCTAATAATATCTGTCTAATACTCCTTGTATTTCTAAATATAGACTAACTGACCTTTAAATAAACTAACATGTTTTAGAAACTTTGTCCAATAATATAATAATACAAAATCATAAATTAAAATAATCTAACCTAACAAACAATTTTAAATGATATTATATTTTATTTTTTTACATATAATAATATTAATAATGAGAAGAATCAACTTGTATTAGTATAAGTTAAAGACCGTTCTTACACCATCAAATAATTTTTTTATTAAAAATAATTTCAGAAAACTCATCATTAAATTGAAAGTTTATATGTTATAGATCTTCTTTATAAAACTTTATATTAATTCGAAATCAATTAATACACCTTTTATATACTTCAAAATCAATAATAAATACTTATTAATTGTATATGGACAAAACTATTTGATCATATTTGTATTGATGACTAGTTTTTATAGAATTTGGCACAAATTATCAATATGATAAATAGTTATAATTCTATTGGATCGATGAGAATTATATTCTACAAAAAAAATTATTGAATATATAAGTATATCAATATCAATTCTTATGAAGGTTTTAACCGATCCTTTCCGTATTAATAATATATAAATGGGTTGTCTTCTTCATAGGTTTAAAAGGATCTTTTATCTGGCTTGAAAATTGGTCTTCTAGCTTAAACCTAATGGAGGTAAAATTATAGGCATATGAATTATTGTTTAACCCATTTTTGTCTTGAGTATTGTTATTTATATATAAAAATAGATATTATAAAAAGAGATACAAAATCTTAATCTCATCTACTACCATAAAATATTTTATATCTAGTGTCTATTTAATTTTACGGTACTCATCTTTAATATTTATATTTTTTTTTACAATATTTAAATGAGTTCAGTACTAATCATCTTATCAAGAATAAAGCAAAATCTCATAGCTTAAAAAGTACTTATAAAAAATTTATAAAATCACTAACTTAAAAAACTCCTCATATTGGTAGAAACAATGAAATTGTTTCCACATAAGACCATTTCTTACCAAGTACCTCAACTCTCGTCGACTAATATTTACTTCTAACATGCTAAAACATTCCCCGTCTTTCCTATATCCGTATCAAGTGAAGAATATTAGATGGGATACTCTAGAGAATGATGTGGACATGCATAGTCCACGTAGGACGGTGGTGGTGGTGGTCGGCCGTGGGTCTCCAATCATGCGGCGGACTGCATCATTGAACTCATATAAAGACCTGTAATGTGGACCCCACCAACAACCTTCCCTATCCTTCCACCTTTCTCTCTCAGAGCTATGGCGGTGAGGAACAATGAAATGATCTATCTCTATCTTGCATTCTCTAACGCATCAATTGTTGCACATTATTATTATTATTATTATTATATAATTTACTTTCATATGCATACCATAAGAAAAAGTTGGAGAGAAACACAGGTTAGCGTAACCAGCTAAAGGTGAAGATCCTTGCGGGGTCCTATATGGATCTTAGCCCTTTTTTGACACGGACTCTGCTCCAAACCCCTCCCTTTCTCTATCAATTACACCTTACCCTTCTATTTATTTAATGTTAGTCATGCAATTTTAATTTATGGTTGACGGTGGTTGGTGAAGATAAATCACCGTATTGTATTGAACCCCGACTCAAATGGAAAGGAATAGACAAATTAAATAAACGAATCAAATGGGGTTTGCCAAAGTCTTCGACTTCACTCCCTGCTTGTATCTAGGTGTGAATGTCAAGCTTCTTTCAAGGGGGATAGCAACTATGATTGCACTCCTTATAAGTGTTAATTCTTACATTTCACTGAAAGAGCCATAAGAATATGTATGTTCACTTTCTAGAGCCCAGACCCTAGCATCTTACTCAATACACTATGATTATTAATACCAATTTTTACACCCCCTTCCCTTCCTTGGTGGAATTTCTCTGCGCCTTTTTCTAGATTTGTGGGTGTGAAATTATAAGCTTTAATCAACTTGTAATTTTTCATTCTATGAGGTGATGATTGATTATTATGTTCAACTAGAGTGGACATGCCTGTGCTTAATTTCTGTTACCAGCAGGTCTTAAAAAGTATGGATTGATTGAAATTTGCACCAATGATATTCTCAAATGGCATTGTGCTGTACCAACGGAGGGTTCTTCTGGATGTTTAGAATGATTATAGCTAGGATGAAATAGCATTAAGGGTTGAACTTTTGTGCCAAGGTTTATCAATGAAGAGAAAAGGAGGTGATATATGTCTCAATATGATGGGAGATTGCGTTCAATAATGTACACTTCTATGATGTCTTAAAGAGATTGAATGTGTCCCCAGTACAGTGGCTATTCATTCTTAGTGAGATAAGCCATTTGCTAAAGCCCCAGATTCAACTAGGAAACACACAGCATGTGTTCTTGTAACCATCATATTTTAATTTTGTTTTGTTCTAACTTCTTATTATCAACTAGGTACAGGAAAACTGAGAGGAATACAATAGGTGATAGTGATGGATAAGTAAGTCATTTGAACACGAACTCTTGAGGCATGAAATATGATGGGTCACAAGATGGGCCTCTTGATTGAGAAAGAATGGCAATAGGCAAAATAGATGCCATGATGGTCACGGGCGAGCCGAAGGGTCCTGCTTCAGAGATATATTGATGGCGAATTTCAATGGAGAGGCTCCGGCCGTGCCTCGTGTTGAGTAGAGTCTTCTAAGGTTTTCAGTGGAGGGTCCAACTCAAATCGATGACAAACGCGCTAAGGAATTGACTAGTTGCTTGTTCTACACAGACATACCCCTTTATGTTTACAAAACTTTGTCATTGATAAGGAATTTACCTTTGTGCAGCTAGTTTGTCAAAAAGCTATGATTCTCCTTGCATTGCCTTTTCCTAACTTTCCTTTATGACCAATTTGTAGTCAATGAACTTCCTCACCAAGTTCTGATTGAGACTTGCCACTCTTAATTAATGAAAGATATTCACTACTTCTTGAGGTTGACATCGTATGCAGACAAGCTGTATGTTTCCTTTACATGATGCTGAATATTGTGGAGTGCCGACCAAAAGGAGCTACATAACACATTGGGGATGGTGCTGGCCACCATACTAATCCTCACCCCTTTGCTATTTGCTTGTGCATAGAACAACATATGCTCATTTCCCTAGCTAGGGTACGCTTTTGTAGGTCAAAATCTAAGAGGGCTTCTCGTGTATGCCATTCTAGTGATGCAATCCAGAACTAAAATTAGACGGCATTGAAATGTTCAACACATTGTGGAGTGATCGTCAAAGATTTCGAGTATAATTTTCTTCTCTAGTCTCACTAGACGGGGCAGCGCTGACACATATTTGTATCAGTGGACACAACTATACACACATTAGTGGTGACGCCTACATAGCGGACACATTAGTGGTGAACCATTGTAAAATACTAGGAAAAATTGCCTTGCCTTGCCTAACGTGCGGGAAACGCGGAATGCGGAACAAAGAACCAAGTAATATCATAAGGTAATTAAGAATGTAGTAGATGATAGGCATAACTGTACTCCATTTATGTAAATCGGATTAAGGTGGAAAGAGCCCTCCATTTTCAAACGCCTATTTTGGTCTAGATATTTGTTTTATCTATATATCAGAAAAAATTAATGAAAGAAAATTGATTTTACTTCTTTGTTAGTTTTTTTTTTTCCTAAATATTAATTAGCGTATAAGCATGCAAAGACATGGTTAAAATTTAACTATAAGTGAAAGAAAAATATTTGAAGGACTAGGAGCCACCCTAAGACTGTGCCAAGACCACTTAAGAGGAGAGCATAGCACCCCCATGGGGTGCCCCGCCTCCATGTCATGGGGTGCCTAGGCTACAAGAGAAACGCCCCCATGGGGCAGCCGAACTTCAAGTGTGCCCCCCCTCGATGGGTGAAAAAGCTGAAGAGTATAGTGCTTGCGAAGGGTAGACGTAGGGGAGGGAGTCTAAGCTGCCTAAGTGATGGTAACAAAGAATTTGAGAAAGGGAAATTTGAATCAAGTTCCTCCGTTCTTTTAAACTTTTCTACACACTTGAACAACTTATCAATAAATTTCGCACAATATCTATCCCACATTTAGAAAATATCTCCTAAAATCCGTATAAATGCAAAGATAATGTAAAGCATAAAATGCAGGTTATGTTTCAATTATTTCAGAAATATAACTCAAATTAATATAATGCAAATATATCAGTAATGTGTATATAATCTAAGAGAGAGGGATAAGAGAAACTTGCATCAATAATTTTTATACTAGTTCGATCTCCAATATGGAATCTACATCTAGTCTTCAACACCTGTGAGATTTTTCATTATTATGATTAGTCGTTTACAATAGCCTCTTTAAGCTAATACTGAGCAGTATTTGACAAGAGCATCTCTAAGCTCACCTCAAGTAGTATTTTACAAGAGCCTCTCCAAGCTCACAAAACTCTTAGAGTCCTTTTTCTCACCAACTAGGATTCACTCTCTTATTGGTTTCATTAGGTACTTTCTCTAGTTCATGAGTTATTGTCCAAGCTCTCATAAACTATTCACTCACATAACTATATCTCAACTCTTATAGAGCTTCAATACAAAATTGAGAAAAGATGAATAGAGAAATGAGACTGGTTGCGGTATGATATGAATAATGATAGCTCTCGAGTTTTTCTTTTCTACCTTGGTTTGCTCTCTTCATTTTTTCTGCAACTCTTCTCTCTTTTCGATGCCCTTCTCTCTTCTTTTTCACCGCTAGTAATGGTTGTTTGTTTCCTCATATGTAGATGGTGAGTAGTGAGATGTTGGACAATATGCAGCTTTCACATTATTTTAGGAATGGAGCAATCTTATTGTTGATTTGGTCTTTCACATAAAAATGGAACCTTTTTTTTTTTTTTTTCTGACTACTGCCTTCCTTTCTTGCATTGTTACTTTCCTTTTTAAGAGCTTTGCACATTTGCTGATTTGATTTTCTTTCCATTCTTGTTTGTGTTGTCTTGCAACATCTTAAGTACAGATTTGTATTTCCTTTTCTTGTTCTTTAATTAGTTGTTGAAGCTTTAATTGTATGGTGACTTGATTGATTTTCTTTCCTTTCTTGCCATTGTTCTGATTAGGAAGTCTTTTTTCAGGAATGCTAATCTTATTGCATTTCCTTTCTTGTCTATTATTCCTTGTATTGTCTTAGAATCTTTCCAAAATAGCCTTGCAAAATATTCCTTCTTGCCAAGATTAAGTCATTAGTATATCATGTTTGTAATCATCACATTTAGCAAAAATATTACAAAGCTAACACCAAGCCTCAAGCCTCAAGCCATGGCTCCCCTCCCCCTTCATGAAATAACAACGGAGACCGGAGATGCTTGAGATGAAAGATGGAAGAGTGACATCAAAGATCATACAAACATCCAACAAAATGGATTTGGGCCTAACTCCTAGAGGCCCATAGTCCAATGATTGAGATTCAATCATAACGTGACATCTCAACATTCATTACTTAAATAGTATTGTGATAAGAAAAGATGATTGTATTCGTTAATATCGCCTATAAATAGGGGTGACACTATTCTTAATTATTGGAAAATATTCATTATGAGGTCATATCACCTTGATTTGAGTGCTAGAGAGAAGTTAGAGAGAGGAAATGTAGTATTATAACAAGAAAGATCAATCAATATAAAAGGAGGAATTTGGATCATTGCTCTTGCTCCGTTCTTAGTATTATATTTTTTGATCTTAGTTAATTTGCTTTCCTTATCTCTTTAATATTTATACCAGGCATGCCTTCAATATATAGTGGCATGCTCGATAGAAGTAGAAAATAGAAGACGTGTGATAAGTACAAGAAAGTGAAATTGGGGATATAAAAAAAATTGTCGGCAAAAAGTGGATTTTATTTTATTTTTGTCAACAATTCTGTTTAAATTATTGACTTTGCATTCTCATCCCCATTCAGCAATATATCAAACATGGAACGCCAATGATGACCTCTTTATTTTCGTTCTAACCTTTTTCTCTCTTACTGCACAAGCATGCACTGAAATCCACTTTTCATTTTTAACGGTTCCATTTCTTTTGTTTCTCATACGTACCAAACACACTCCAATATCCTTGCCCAGCTTCGATTTACTTTGTCGTACCTCGCTTTTCCATGAAAATGTTCATTGAGCCAGATGGGCCAATGTTTCTAGTTTAACATCCGTTTAGCTATGGCAAAGAAAAATAACAATGATGGTATTGAGATTTAAGTCGAGCAAACCGTGTGCAAATCATGAAAGGTCTATATATAAATTTCTTCCCCCACAATAAGATGAAATGCAAGCAGAGATTCATGCTCTAAAAGAATTATGAATGATGAGGCATTAGTATGGATTCGAAGTGAAGATTTGCTGTTTGCTACGGAAATTGGACAACGAACAAAAGTGACACGAAAGCTTGGGGAATAATTACACTTCCATATCAAAGTGTCAATGCTCTTATAATTATTTCCGTGATGTTTTCATTTGGACTTTTATCATACATCTTTCGGGGCCCATACCATATCTGAAATGAACGTGTGGCCAGCACTTGTTCTTCACCGTGAAGGATCGAAATACGTGGTAACAGTAACACTTTCCGTAGGTATTATTAGAACTCGGGGAATGATAACAGTTTTGATCTTAGTAAGAAAAAAATGATTAATTTATTTTGGGTTTAGGTGTTGTAAGCGACTAATTTGCCCACTACAAGCTTGGATAAATTCAATGATGAAAGCAAGAATTTAAACTTGATTTCACTTTTGTAAGTTTGTATAAACCAAGATTAGCCTACATTATATGTAAAGCATTCGAACACTTAGTGTCTCTAGTCTATTCGGTTAGTTGTTCATAATGGTTGAGTGGTATTAATTCTTGCTAAACTACATATAAGTCATAATTACATATCATTCACAAGGGTAGCCTCTCTTTTTCCTTGTGTCCTTTTTTTATTCTTTCATTGAAATATGCGGAAGTGAAAGTGAGATGTGGAAGAAGAAAGGACTATAGAAAGTTACTGAAAAGTCATGTACTGCATTTTAAGGGATATCTTAGTATCAAATCAAGACGGTTGTGCCTATTAAACATAGGACAAAGAATGAGATAGACAATTATAATAGCACAATTTGCTGAAAATAATGATAACATGAACAAATGGATAGTCCCATTCCCTCCCGAGCATTTCTCTTCCCCATTTCTTTGCAGATTTGCCACTTATAACCTCCCTAAGTGGATTGTCTTTGGTGTTAAAACAATCAATTTAGTCGATTATGAGGAAACTGGGTATGATTAAAAAAAAAATGTGTTAAGAAATAAAATAAACAATGTCAAGTTTCATCTCATTTATTAACATTATTTTTTAATAAAAAAAAGAAAGGCAGATTTGGAATGTAGACATAACCGCACGTAATGTACGGATTTTGGGCATCAACAATGTCATATACAACCAGAAAAATATAACTATAATCTTTGATAGAAATTATTGTGATGGTTAAATGAAGCCAGGTAATATAACCTACTTAATTACCTAAAAATCAATAATTATGTAACATCATTTTAACAATTAAATTTTGACAAATTTTATAATTTTTTAGTGTTTTATCTTTTTTGAACATTATGGTTGGCACCTTACAGAGTGACAATAGTAGTAGCTGCTGTGGCAATATGAAAGTAAGTGGCTGTAATGTATAGCTTTTTGTAATATAATCTTTTTTTCTTTTTTTTTTTAATATTTATTAGTTTAAGAGGAATTAATATTTGGTTCAGTCCAAGGTTAGAACATGTTTCTGAGTTTATCGAACGCTTACACAAAGTACTTGCAAATTATCCATCAATAGGAAGATTTAGGAATGAAATCCAAATTATAATGATATATAAGTGGAAGACCAGCCAAATAAGCTAACTTCCATTAGCATATGATCTAATCTTATCTCACCCAATTCATAGTTATGCATGTAAGAAATATAAGATGTAAACTTGAATATGTGCCAAATAATGTGCCCCCCGAAAAAAAGAATAGAGCTAGAATGAACCTTTTTTTTTTTTTTTTTGACAGTGAGCTAGAATGAACTTACATTACTCATTGTATGTGCTACATAATGTGTAAGGTGGGGTTGAATATCTTATCACATCTTATTATATTTTGTAAAGCACGTGAACTTTTTTTTTCATTTAAACTACTATTCGTTACAAATTATAATATATTCTTATATCTTATTAACACGTCAATAGTGGAGGTTAAATTGAGATGCAAATATTAAGTAGGTATTTGTTTTAAAATAATATTTTGTTTACCCATGGGGGTTAATGTGAAAGGTATTTTAGAAAAAAACTTGATATAAATAAAAAGTGTCTTTCATAATTTTTAATATATTCAGTGTAACGGAAAAATATTTATCTCTCAATAAATATGTTTGAATTATCTTATTTTAAGTTTAAAATGATTTGTAATAAAAAATTCTTATGTATCAAAAGATAATAAAAAAATTCTTTAAATAATTTTAGAAAATAAAAGTAATTATTTTTTAAATAATTGATTACTAAACAAGTTTAAAATAATTCTCTTTTCAAGATCGTGAAGTCATTTATCAAAAATAAATTATTTTAAAGAAAATAAAATGATTATTATCCCCACATAAAAGTGGTTAGTTATAGTAAAAGTAGACTGTGACTCAAAAAAACTTTATCTATAATATCAGGAATTCAAATACTTTAAAAAATGATTACTCTTATTCAAAATTATGTAAGTAATTTCTCAAACAAAAAATAAAATACAAATGCTTTTCAAGAAATTATTTGTTTTTTTTTTTTTTTGGGTCATTCACACCCACACACCCGGAAAAGGGGATCAAGCAGGCTCTGACCCTAATGGAGTCGAACCTGCGACCCTCAACGCAGTCTTCTACCGGATGCAGGACAACCACCGCGCCAAAGGCGCAACTGCTCAAGAAAATTATTTGGAAGAGTAAGCCCACCCCAACCGCAACATATTTTTCAACGTATTTGTAAGTTCTCACGCCGCGGTCCAATAAGAACAAATCCAATAGAAAACCATGCTCGCGAATAATGATAAAGCCCAAAACATCCCAGCAAGTATTAACGCATATGCTTCTGCTATGAGTTGAGCCCAAGTCAAAGGCTGAAATATTCTTTCGCATTGTTTGGGTGGTTTGGGCAACTCTTTTCACTCACATTTTATGCTTGGATTCTGCAATGTTAACCCCCCAACAAAAAAATATCTTACTGGATAGGCTTTGGTTTTTTTTCTTGGCGAATCAATAGCTTCAAATGATTTTTTTTTTTGTGCTTATTATTAGATTTTTCCCCCCTTTTCCTTCTTTGCTTTTTCTTTGTTTTTGTTGTCCCACCTTCTCATTGAAGGGTATTTTGTTTGATTTCCTGTCTAGCATGTCTTTTTATAAAGTTGGTAATCGGATCATGAGATATGAATATTGAAGGGTATTTTGTTTGATTTCCTGTTTAGCATGTCTTTTTATAAAGTTGGTAATCGGATAATGAGATATGAATATGATATGTTTAACCCACTAATTCAATCTCATTGTTGCCGATTTATGTGAGTTAAGAGACTGCGTTTAAAGCAGTTAAAAGTCAGCAACATCCTTTAGGTGGTGAATGGTAGGGGTGTTTAAAGGAAGGGTTAGGCCAACTTGGATCAAACCCATATCTCACCTGATTTTTGGATCAGGTTATTTTTTTAAACCCGAACCCGACCCGATAATGACCCAATTAGAGATTAGGTCATACCGAGTCAATCTGCATTTTAAATAACATATAAAAATTTGAATATTATACATAGTAAAATCATAAAATTTTAAAAGTAAGAAATAAAATTTAAAATATATTATACAATACATATTTTAAAACAAACTATATCAATGTAAAAATAGTATCAAATTATGTAAATTGTACTAATTAAAGTATAAAATCTTATAATTTATCACTAAGTATTTAAAAAATATAATTTATAAATAATTATTTGACTTCGGGCCGGATTGGGCTAACCCGAAGTATAACCCAAACCCGACTCGAAAAATGCATTAAGTCAAATTTTAGAATCCGAACCCAACCCCATAAGCTTCTAGTCGGGGCTAGATCTTGAGCACCCCTAGTGAATGGATAAGAGCTCTTTTGGTTTTGTGCATCTATGTTCTGCACACTTTGTTGTTGAGTTGATATGGTGCATACTCTTAGTAATCTCTAGTAAAACACCATCCATTTGGGCATGATGAAAAGGTGAAGCTATTTGTCCCAAAGTTAGTTTGCTTTGGTTCTTCCTAATCTGAAGCTAATCTAGAAGACAGTTCATAGGTGTGATGTTTTATTTTATGTCTTAAGCATTGCACCAAGATATCTCCTCTATTATTATACTATACAGCCTGTGCTTAGAAGATATATTGGAAACAAGATCAGAGATCTAGAGGAGCTCACAAGTGTTTTGTTGTAATTGATTTTGAGGTAAAGTAATTTATATTTGGTAGTTCTTCTAAAAATAATTCTGATAAAAAGTAAAAAATTTTCACTTTTCTCAGAATTAATTCTAGATGTTAAAATTGATTCTAAGAGTCAACAACCAAACATCATAAAAATTTTTCAGAATTGATTCTGGGGGCTAGAATCAATTTTAGGACTTCCTAATGAGCTCCCAAACATGCTATTAGCTTGTTAAAATTAGCTTATTTGGTACAAATTATCTATTGTATCCAGGCTTTGCCTTCAATTATTAATCAACGAATATGTCCTGACTAAAAAAAAATTGTCAAGACAAACATTTCCACAACAATAGCTAGGGCAATTTGTTGAATTTTTTACTTTTGTGCAATATTCATGATAGTATAGAGCCAATATTTTTAATCATCAATGGTAGTTGCACAAATTCCAAATAGAAAAAACTTAGATCAAATTTCTTAAATCTATTATATCAAATTTTTAAATCAAATAATGATATATGATTTTTTTTAAAATAAGTGTACATTTTTTACTTTTAAACTACTCATTTCAAGAAAAAAAGTCACATGTCATTATTTGATTTAGAAAATTTGATGAAATAAATATAAATAGCTTGATCTAAGTTTTATCCATTGCAAATTACATGCACACAGAAGATCATATAACAATCGATTTAGTTGGAAGAAATGAAACGTGAGATAGGTTAGTTCCCATGCTTGTTTTATTGGTTGGAAAGAAAATGTTCATCTTAAGGATATGTTTGGTACGGAATAAAAATTGGAGACAAAATTTCATCTACTGAATTTATGTATAATTTTACACACAAATTTAATTTATGAAAATTTATTCTCTATTTTTACCCCTATTAAACTCAGCCTAAATAAAAAAAAATCCATTCATTAATAAATGAAAAGGTATTCTATTATAAAAATAAACTATTGTCATTTATTTATATTGAAAATATTATATACTTTTTTTTGTTTTATTTGTTGATTTTCCCATTTATTCTATTTATTTTATACGTCTAATATCACTAAAGAATGATATTACTTGGACATCATAATTTAATATCAAATACAACATCTCTTATATATAAGTATACATAACATTTTTCTTACATTGACACAACAATACTTCAATATTTACTCACACTTACATTATTAATATATAATATCTATACAATATAGATTTTTTTTTATTCAAAAGAACATATTCTCATCGCCAAATGTTCAAAATATAATAATCATTTCATTCTTATCCATATTAAAAAAAAAATATATTCCATTTTATATTCATTCATATTTCATCAAAACCTATTTGGCGTACATAACTTCAATTAGAAAAGCAAAGGAAAACAGAATTTTAAATGTAACAACCTGAAGTATTATACACTGATACATGGATACTTGACAAACTATTGGGTCATTTGGAAGACGAAGAACTTGTGTTAATTTTATTTTATTTTATTTTTTTGATATATGAACTAGTGCTAATTCAGCATAAAAATAAAAATTTAAATAAATAATTAGGCCCATTTTTTTGGCTTCATTTTTACATGCGGTGGAACAACAAACGGAGGGGGGGCGCTCAGAAACTTCCTTGCCATCAAAAACAACACAAAAATCCCAGCATCACGCGAAGAGAAGAGGAGAAAGAGGCAATCACAGATCTCCTTCTCCAATCCATTCTCACATCACACACGATCACGATCCAAAGTTAACTTCCCTCTCTATTCATCAACAAATGGCTGGTTTCAGTGGCGATGAAACTGCTCCCTTCTTCGGCTTCCTCGGGGCTGCCGCTGCCCTCGTTTTCTCCTGTAAGCCCCTTTCTCTCCCATTTTCTATCGTTTCTTCCTCTCACCCAACAAACAATAAAATCGATCCAAGTTTCGATTTTGACATGTGGGGTGCGCTTGAATTGTTTGATGTAATTCTACAGGTATGGGAGCGGCTTATGGCACTGCAAAGAGTGGTGTTGGGGTTGCCTCCATGGGTGTGATGAGACCCGAGCTCGTGATGAAATCCATTGTGCCCGTTGTTATGGCTGGTGTGTTGGGTATCTATGGCTTGATCATTGCGGTTATTATCAGTACGGGCATTAACCCCAAGGCCAAATCTTACTATCTCTTTGATGGTTATGCTCACCTTTCTTCTGGTCTTGCTTGTGGCCTTGCTGGCCTCTCTGCTGGCATGGCCATTGGCATTGTAGGCGATGCTGGTGTTAGGTATTTTGTTTGTTTGACTCACCCTCTTCGTTATCGTTTGGTAATTGTCTCGTAGTTGGTTGTGTTAGGTATTTTGTTTGTTTAACTCTCTCTTTGTTATCATTTGGTGAATGTCTCGCAATTGGCATGGTTTGTTGTAGAGTAGAAGCATAAACTGTTGTGTTATAATTTTAGTGGCGTTGTGTTTATAGGATTTAATCGCAAGCCATAATTTATTCTGTAAGTTTAAGCGATTTGTGGCTGTTAGTCTATCATTGATTGATTGAGTTACGAGATCTTTCATGATTTGTTTATGATTTATTTGTGATCAAGGTTGGCCACTGATTTATCTACCTTTTATATCATGTCAATTTGTTACGTTATAGCTTCTGTTGTATGATTGAAGAAGGTACATATAGTCATTTTTTTCCCCCTAGATATGTCAGCATCAGTAGTGTTGGCTTCCTTTGCCGGGATGGATATAGATCGTTCCCCTTATTTTACTTCATTACAAAAGGTGATACTGCCTTACTAGTGCTTGATTTTTGTTAATCATATCTGTCTGTTCTGTGAGTTTTTGAGTGGTTTCTGGTTTGACCTTTGCAATAAGAATACAAATTTGGGCAGAGTATTTATATTGTTATAATTATTTGGATGGATGTGCTTGGTACTTCATGCATTGCATCAGTTGAGAATTATACGTAGTTGTAGTTATATGGGTTAGACACACTAATTTTATAGATAGAATAAGAGTTTAGTCTCTTTTGCTTGGATGCAATTGTACAATGAAGAAACAGCTATTCTGGCCTGAGTATACAGGGGTTGACAGAAATTTTAGGTTGACATGGACAAACACAAATTTTGTTTTTTGAAAAAATCTTGAAAGACTTTTAACATTTCATACTGGACACACATGATCAATACATTGCTACAAATTGTGGTTTTGAAGTATATGTATAAAGGCTTTAAAATTGGAAAACAAGAATGAATTGTGATTCATTAGCTTCCTCCCTTTCATAGCTACCACTGCCAGATTCAAAACTTGAAAAATTTTCAAATTTAACCCTCTTTGTTTCTTACTCCTGCACATATTTGGCCATGTCACCCATGCTACTTGCTAGACATAGTTGTCAATATTGGATGGCGGCTCATGGCGGTAAGCCAAAAATCTGCCATAAAAGTATGGTGGATGGCGTGGCGGGTTATGGCGGACTGAAAAAATATATATATACAAAAAAGAAACTGCTAAACATAATAAATAATAAAATCTAATGGCAGATATCAAGAATAATAAAATTAGAAACATATTTTGGGCAATAAATTCAGCAAATGCATCACAAAATCAAAGCTAAAGTCACAACATAACATACTCATAGTCAGATACAAACATAGCAATATAGCATAATCAAAGCCTCAAAGGCATAATCTCATGTCTCATTAGTCATAACATTAGTATAAAGTAAGACAAAGGGAAACTAAAATCAACTAATCTAGTCACTAGTCCTCATCATCATCTCCAATATAATCATCATTGTCATTATTTTCTATTGAGGCATATCCCTCCGCTTCGTTTTCTTCCAATTCTGAGTCATCAAATTGAATTTCTTCCTCCTCTTCTGAATCCTCTAGTTCTTCAAACTTTGGTTCTTCATCAGCCACCACTATCTGTTTTCCTTTCTTGGAAACTCTAGTAACTGTTGCACCACTTGAACATGCACCACTTGAAGACTCCTTTCTTTTTTTACTTTGCCGCCTAGAATATGTTCTAGGCTCCCGAACCCCTGGTGCCATATACACAGTTTCCCAATTCAAATTGTCACCATCCCCAAAAACCAACTCATCTCTAGCATCATTATCACCTTCATCCACCTCTCCAAACAACCACTCATTAGACTTGTCAATATAATTGAGTGAGATAGGGTCAGTCTCATCTCTAAGATTGTATCTTTGCTTCAACGCTTGGTTATATTTCACATAAACCAAATTCTGCAACCTTTTATGCTCAAGCCTATTTCACTTCTTAGAATGGATCTGCAATGTCAATATAATCTAAGTGTTAATGGCTATTATTATAAGTATTAACAAAGTACCAAAATAATAAAAAAGTGTTAATTACATGCTAAAAAACACTCCAGTTATGTTCACATCCCGAAGCACTACATGACAAGCTCAGAATCTTGATAGCCAACTATTGCAAGTTTGGAGTTGAATGCCCATATATTCGCCACCATCGAGCTACAAATCCAAAGAAGGCTATATAAGCATATCACTCAAAGTTTAAAATTAAAAGAAATTTGAAAACTAAAAGTTGTCCTCTTTTCACCAGGTGCAAGAGTTTTTGTTTGTGATTTTGCAAAGTCAATTCCAAAAAGAACATTAGCACTCTTATAAATTGGCAGCTCAATCAATATTTTTTGTTGCATCTCCCAACTTGGCACCAACTTCTTGATACATTCATACAACCCATTTTTAACTTCCAAATCAAACTCCAATGCAGGGTTGTCATAGTAGTACTCAATGTTCAAAAAATGACCAGCTGCATGTAATGGTCGGTGAAGCTGACCATTCCATCTATCTATCAATTATTGCAAACACATCTTTGTATTTGCTTTCATCATTCTTGAATGACTTCATAATAGCTTCTTTTGCCTTGTCCATTGCCTCATAAATATAACCCATAGCTAGTTTCCTCTCACCATCAACAAGTCGAAGCACCCGAACAAGAGGGGCCATAACTTTAAGAGTGTATCTCACATGATTCCAAAAGGAAGGCATAATTGCAGTCTTTGTTGCTTCCTTTCCCTTTGCCTCCTTAGACAACTTGTTTCTCATCCACTTATCAGAGGTAAACATTTTTCTAAGACTTGTTTTCTCTTGATGAAGCTTTTCCAATGATAGAAAGGAAGTGGCAAATTGTGTGACTGCATGCCTTATCAGTCCGTCTTGTTTGTGAAGTGTCTCAACAAACTCAAGGTACTAGAGTGGTTATAAATGAAGCCAACAAGAGAAACTACTCTTTTGATTGTCTTCTTTATCAATCGAAGCTTTCCAATATCTTCTAGCATCAAATTCAAGCAATGGGCTGCACAAGGAGTCTAATAGAGATGCGGCCTTTTATCTTCCAACGTCGTGCCCGCCAAAACATAGTTGCTCCCATTGTCAGTTACAACTTGAACAACCATCTCATCTCCAATCTCCTCGACAAGAGAATCGAGAAGCTCAAATAACTTGTCACCGGTCTTCACAAAGTTAGATCCATCTATAGACTTCACAAACATTCCCATAGCACCAAAGTTCACCAAAAAATTAATAAGACACCTCTGCTTCCTATCAATCCAGGCATCTGACATGATGGAGCAACCATGTTTGCTTCACTGCTCCTTACAATCCTTCATCATATTTTTAGTATAGTCCAACTCCTTGTTGAGAAATGGAACCCTTATATCATGATAAGATGAAGCAGGCGAATTGGGACCAAAGCTTCCAATGGCTGCCAACATATCATGAAAACTCTTCAATTTGACACATTTGAAAGGAATTCCAGCTTGATACCATCACCGAGCAATGTATTGATGAACCATAGCAACTGCTTCCTTGTCACATGCTTCTCTAATATTTTGTTGCCTCAACCTCTCCTTGTTCCTCTTAGCAATTGTAGTTTCGGGTTTTCTAACAAATAAATCCATTGGGCCTTTCAAAGCACCCTTTCTCACTTTAGGCTTTGGGTTAGGGATTTCGTCAATCCCTTCAACATCATCTTCGGATAATCCAAACCCCAAGTTCTCAAGATCAAGCTCCCTTACATTTTGAACTTCCTCACTCTCTTACGTCTTTTTCTGGTTATGTAATGCCCACAACTCATCTTTAACTTCTTTGGGACACTTGAGACACTTGGAAACATTATCAGGTTTTCCCTTCAAGTGTTCTTTGGCTCTTGTAATTCCTCCTTTCATAACTTTACCGTAGAAATTACACACAATATCATTTGTATTTTCTTCTACAAGGTGGACATACTTCCAACCTGAGTCTAATCTACTACTAGCCCTTGAGCTTTGTGAAGGTTGGTCTAACATTGTAGCTTTACTTTTTTAAACCTATCAAATTTAGAACTAAATTCAACGGCCACATTCACACAAAAAGGTTTCAGCCTAAAGCAGAGTAGAAACAGAGCTGAAACAGAATAAGGAGAGAGAGAGAGAGAGAGAGAGAGAGAATAGAAAAAATGGGGGAAAGACAAGAGTTGAAACAGAACCAAAATGTGGGGGAAAAAAGAAAGTAGAACAACGTAAAAGAAGAAACAGAAGAAGGAAAAGGAAGAAGACAGAATAGAAGAAGAACAGAAGGAGGAGGAAGAGTAACCTTGACAGCTTGACTTTGGTGGTGTGGTGAGGTGCTGCCACTGGTGGTGGTTTTCGCCGGCCATGGCATCGCCAGACTGAGGCCGCTAGCAGTAGCTGGAGCTCTGGAAGGGGGGGAAGCAGCGAATAAGATGAGAGGAAGTGCAATTACCAGAGTGAAAAGAGGGGAGGGGGTCACATCTGTGGTTCTCTAAGGGAGTAGGGTTTTATTTTCAAACCCAAAATTCCTATATTGTGCTCTACACTTTTTTTAAAAAAAAAAATGGAGGACAGCTGATATTTCTGCCATGGCCACCATGAAAATATCAGCCGCCATGCGATTCCGCCAGAGGAGACAATCTCTGATGGCAGTTTGCTTAAAATCCGCGCCATGCCATGGCGGGATGGCACTACCATGGCCGATTTTTGACAACACTGATGCTAGATCCCTAAATTTACAGCTGTTGCTCCACTAAAACTTCCTTACTGTAGATTTAAGCTCTTTGCAACTTATCTAAAAGTTTAAACAATTACAAATTTCAATTTTTAATTATTTGTAAGTGTTCAAGTTTTGATCCTCTTTGGGGTTTGGTGGTCCTTGGTAGTATACATCAGTATTTGTCTATTGTTGATTGAATGAATCAAAAAGTCCAAAGTCACTCAATGCTAGTGGTAACCGCTGCTGCTGCTGCCACTATGCTTTCACTATTTTACTGCAATGTTCACTGCGTATAAGAGATTGTCTAACTCTCACGGGGTGAATGTTTTAAGCTCCATTTTGATGTATTGAATTTGACATGCTGATAATGAACTGTTTTTGTAGAGCAAATGCCCAACAGCCAAAGCTTTTTGTTGGAATGATTCTCATTCTCATCTTTGCTGAGGCATTGGCGTTGTATGGTCTCATTGTTGGCATCATCCTCTCTTCCCGCGCTGGCCAATCCAGAGCTGAGTAATACAAAGTTCCCTGTTGGTTGTGGTGCAGAGTCGTAGATTGTGAATGTTACCAGGGATTTTGGGCTGGTAAGCGTGCAGCTTTGTCATGCTCCTCATTCGTCTTATCTAGTCGTTATAAAACTGAGGTTATCCAGGAATAAAACTCGTCAAACTATTTCTTTGGTCATTACTCATTACTCATTACTGTATTTAATATGTTCAATTCAAACTAGATTAGAGATCTCTGTAATAAAGCAGATGTTTGTGTTGGTTCCCATAATGTTTAGTATTGTTCTATACTCTTCACTTTACTCCCCCCTTCCCACCTCCAATACATCTTTTTATGGTTGTATTGAGGTATGAATGTTGATCTGTCATTATTATGACAGTTTTCAAAACGTTATGGATCATCTCACGCATGTGAATGTGGCTAATAATTCGTGTAGGCGTTGGATTGAGCTGATGAATGAGGTTGTGTGTGTCTTAGTTCTTGTATAAAAAGGTCGGATTGGTATGTCAAAATAAAGGATCTTGACATTGCAAGTGGCTTGTTTTGTGAAGTTACTAGAGGACTGTTATTTGAACCTCAAAATGTGGGGTGTCCCATCGATATATCACATCATACATCCTTAAAATTTAATATAATATATTTTTAATATTTTTTTAAACTCTCTTCATATTGATCAGACGGTTGTTAGCGACTATGTCGTAACAATCGTGGTACACTTATCATTTCTCAAGTTAATAATATATTGTATATCTAATGGATGGTTAAAATTTATATTATTTATAGATTAAAAAATAACAATTCCAATAATTGGAAGAAATGGAAAAGGAAAAAATATATGTAAAAGACGTGTAACAATTTTTTTTCTCTCTTAAAATTTGAAACATAATTTAAAATTCCTTTGAAGTTAAAAGATATTTATCAAATTGGCGAATATGAAAAAGTCAGCTCATGTTGACTTATGTACATCTTCTTTATTATTCGACTTAGCTTATTATGTATTCCAATTGAATTTAGTAAATATTTGAAAAAAGTAACTTTTGCAGAGATGAATACACAGGTGTATAAACCGATCTGATTACCTGATTTTTTTGTTCAGGAGTTGCACCGTCCAAAATGCATACATACGGATAATTCTCCAAAGCCAAACCATTAAGAGTGATGAGGCGTTTGGGTATTTTGCATGAGATGTTAAGTTTAATTTTATTATCATCAATATATCAAAAAAAGAAAAATTCTCTAAAAGCCATTTTTTATTTTTACTTTTTGGGTCAACCTTCAAAGGTTAGTAGCCTATTATTTTCTCTCTATCTGTTTCCGTGTTTCTTTTTTATTTTTTGGTCGTGATTTCCATGGTTTATGGGTTTGGACAACTTGTATTTTTGGGGTCATTAACAACGTGTTTCATTGAAAATAGCTTTGCACTGAATCATGGGCTGCGAACTAAATATGTAGACTTCGCTGATCATTGTTGGGTACAGAATTTCTTGTTGTTAAGGCCCATGCTTGCAGACCTTGCTTTGGAGCGTATAAGAATGTGGGTTGCACTCACCCGCTTGATTTGGAATTGTCACTTGTTTGAGGATGTCAGTAAATGTTGACCGAAAAAAAAAGGATGTTGGTAATTGTTGAAAAAAAAGAAAAAAGAGGATGTTAGTAATTAGTTGCGCATCAAAAGAGAAGTAACTCAAGTAATTCACTTGTAATCCTTGACGCAACAGAAATGCTGTACTGATACGGTATGTATGGGGATAAGTTCTAAAAATTTTAATGTATAACAATGTTTTTCATTTTTTTGAACAATATAGTATTTATTAAATGAAAAGCACGTAATTTAATATATTGAGAATTCAAAATGTTCTTATTACTTCATTCTTTAAATATTTATTACAGGCTTTGAATAAGAAATATTAAATATTTTTAACCAATATATTAAGGACCCTTAAAGATTTTCTTAATTAGATAGTGTGCATTATTATATCATCACTTAAATAAGAAATTCTTGATTAGGCATTTCATTCAATAATTAGCGTGTATTAAAAATATTATTTAAAGATTACTACATTCATAACAAGTACCACAACACGTTTAATAAGAATGAAATGCATATGTTTAACACTGAGGGCACTTGTTCAAAAAATCCTAAATATTATACCATATATATGTAAATATCTACCATAGTAAATACATATCTACGTAGTCAATTTACGTATTCGTAGTGATGAGATCATTCAAGATACTGCACCATTAGAACGTTTGATATTCCCCAAAACAAAAAATAAAAAAATAAAAAATAAAATAAGCTATGTGCAAAGTTCTATGTTCCATAATGCAGTTTAGAAGACGAAAATTTAAATCACCCATTAGTTAAAGAACAATGGAACAATTTGAGATTAAAGGGCGCAATTCTTTGCGCTAGGATTAAGACTGAGTTTAATTTAAACGCTGTCAACATAAATTTTAATCGAGACTCTTTATGAGCTGTTTGTTTAGGAAAAACCAAATTAGTTTAATAAAAAATAAATAAAATAACGTCTAAACCCGATCTTCCATCTCGATATTAAAAATCTGACACTTACTTGCTCCCATCTTGCACATGATTCAAACCATTATATAATATGCAAGACCCTCAACGGTCACTGCACGGTATTACAGAGGCTTTTGCCCCTCCACGACCGTGTTCACTTCCAGTCAACTTGTATCTTATAGCCAGATCCTTAGGCATATTTTACAACCCACAAACGCTTCCTTTACCAATTTTATGCCACACCCACTTGTGGAGAATCTTTGATGCCGTTGCACCACTACCGCATACTACAAAAAAGGGTACATGAGATAAATTGCGAAACCTTGCCTGTAGATTGGACTTATCCTTCGCAAAGCATGATCGGATAACAAATGGGAAGCTTCTCTCTTAGCACAAGAGATTTTAATAAAAACAAAAAAATAGAGACAGATGGCTTATTCATTTCCCTACTTCTCTTTACCTGAATCACTGATGCACTCCGAAAATCCCAAAAGCAAAAAAATGGCAACAAGACAGAATCCTATTCAAATCCAATAAATGCATAGGTATGAGAATGACCCGCAAAAAGTTCAAGAGTAGTTGAGCCGTGGGCCAAAAATCAAAATGCCCAAAGGCCAATCATATCATATTATCCCTCTAACGCCATCCCTCATGCCTATTTTTCTCTTTCCACCAATCATATCATATTATCCCTCTAACGCCATCCCTCAGGCCTATTTTTCTCTTTCCACGCAATAAATCAAAAAACAAAAGAAAAAAATAAATAAAACAACTGATTAGGGCAACAGTAGAAACGACGTGGTGCACCCAGCTACAGTACAACATGTCCTCGAAGCTGCACCAGACTGAGTACACCAAACACCAATGCCCCTGCCTTTGCCCTTGGGAACAACATGTACCTCGGACCCACACTGTTAACGGCTACATCATCCAACTCCGTCGCCGGAAAACTGAGCAAAGACCACATGATGATGTCAGAAAAACCAGGTCCGTTCCGCAGAAGGGAACAGTGCCTATTTGATGCCGTTGCGTTTGGCGGGAAATGCCACGCGGTCCCCACCAGCCATTGTCCTCACTCGTCCACCTGTATCGTAACACCTCGCTCCATTTGTCAAAAAAAGACGTTGACTGTTTGAGAGCGCATCACAGATTACACAATTCACACTTTGTGAAGTTGTCGTGGTCCCCACCTCGCCATCTCCGAGTCCGGCAGCACTCGGAAGCAAACAGTGGAAAGGGACCCAAAAAAATTGTAAAAGTGGCTGCAATGTTTTTTTTTTTTCTCCCAACAAAAAACAATTAAGAACTAGAACTGTTACATTTCTGAAATCGAATTAAAAGAAGAAAAAAAAAAAGGGAGTTTGAACAAAATAATGTCAAACTTGGCCGGAAAAACTTGCAGTTTTTTGGGTTATGCCGGAGAAGGTTGAGAGGTGGGATCGGCGGAGGATGGGATATCAGGGCCGACACGGCAGCCTTCGAGCATGAAAACGATGTCGGACATGGTTGGTCGATCAAGAGGGTCTGGTGCGGTGCAAAGCAAGCCTACTTTCACACCCAGCAAGAACTCTTCCCACTCGGATGATTCTGGGTCCAACTCAAGCAACCCTGGCTCTAGAAGTTCCGTGATTTGACCCCTTTGGAGTTGTTTTTTCACCCACTTGACTATGTCTTCGTCCTGGGTGAACATCAGGGGTCGCTTTCCTGTCAGAAGCTCCAACAACACGATGCCAAAGCTGTAGACATCAGACTCCTTCGTGGCTTCCCCGGTTAAGATTGCTTCTGGAGATACGTAACCCAAGGTGCCAACTGAAGTTGAAGTGGAGGCTTCGCTTGGGGTGGCTACTGTTAGCCGGTCCAACCCAAAATCTGATAAATGGGCTTCAAAATCTGCATCGAACAGGACACTCTGCGGTTTCACGTCCCCATGAACCATTGAGGATTGGTGTAGGAAGGCTAAGCCACGGGCGATTCCTAGTGCAATGAGGTGTCGCATTGGCCAATTTAGAACATGGCCATCTTGATGAGAAGCTTCTTGGAGGAGGGTTGCAAGGTTTCCATTGGGCATGTAGTCGTAGACTAGAAGTCTCATGTCTGGTGGACCAGCATAGTAACCTCTGAGAACGGTTAGGTTTCGGTTCTTGACCTTGCCTAGTGATTCAGCTTCTTTTCTGAACATGTTCTCGTCCAATGATCCATCTGGGAGCCTGCGAATTGAAAGGACCATTCCATCGTTGTAGCAGGCCTTGAATACTAATCCATACCTTGTTCTGCTCAGCACATTCTCCTCGTCGAATTGTCTTGTTGCTTCAATTGTTTCAGCGAGTGTAATTTTGGTGTTGAACATGACGAGCTTTGGTCCACCGTTATCAGTGCTTCCACGACCACCACTTGCTCCAGAACTGGCCCTTGCAGGGCTCTTTTTCTTCTCCCCTGAAACACCTTCTTTAAGCCTTTTGCGCCATCTCAATAGGCTGAAAATGTAAAAGCAGCAACACAATGCAAGTAACAAAGCTCCAGATGCAATGACAATAATCAACACAATCAACCTCTTTCTGTCCCTCTCTGTTATCTCCTCGCACTTCCTATCCAATGGCTTCCCACATAAATTCTGATTATCCGCAAATGCAGAGGGATTGTTAAACCTAGATCCCAATGTTGGCGGTATCTCACCTTCCAGGTTGTTACCCGAAACATTGAAGTACTCCAAGCCAGAGATCATGGAAAGATTACTAGGAATTTCCCCACTAAAGTTGTTAGCAGAGAGATCCAGCATTGTTAAGTTTGACAGATCTGTCAATGACCCTGGTATGCCACCTGAAAGATGGTTGTGATCCACTAACAAAGCATTCAACGACGAGCATTTGGAGATATCCACAGGCATATCCCCAGATAAATTGTTCCTACCCAAATCAAGAACTTTCAAGTGGGTGAGGCGAGAGAGATCAGCAGGAATATGACCTGCCAAAGAGTTCGATCCAAGCTCAAGAACTTCAATATCAGAGCAGTTTCCAATTTCAGGAGGAATCATTCCTGTAATGTGATTATCAGACAATGAAAGCACAAGCAGCGAACGAAGAAAGCCATAGTTTTCAGGAATACGGCCGAAAAAAACATTAGAACTGAGGTTCAAATACTGCAAACTCATCAAACTGCTAAACCCTTCAGGAACATCCCCAGATAACTTGTTCTCCTGCAGAGCAATGACTTGCAAATTGGGCAGACCCGAGAGCTCAAACGGTAACTCTCCAGAAAGATTCTGTTTGCTCAAGTCAAGCGTAGTGAGCCTGAAAAGATTTCCCAAACTAGCAGGAATTTTTCCAGAGAAGCCATTGCCACTCAGATTGAGAACCATCAATCTATTCAGATTCCCAATACTAGCAGAAATTTGACCCGTAAAATTGTTTCCACTGAGGTCCAGCGTAGTCAAATTGCTTAACACCATTATCGTATCAGGCAAACTTCCATTCAAGCTATTGCGTCTCAAACTCAAGGTTTCAAGAGAGGAAAGGTTGCCAAAACTCACCTGAACTGGGCCATGGAAGTGGTTCCCACCAAGGGACAGCATCTTCAGGCCTGTCATCTTACCGAAAAACGAAGGAACTTCTCCGGAAAATTCGTTGCCTTCGAAATCAACAACACTCAGCGACCCGCATTTCTTGATTTCCACCGGAATGGTGCCGGAAAACGAATTGTTGGCCATCTTTAACTCCTCCAGTTTGGTGAGGTTCCCTATCTCCGGCGGAACCTTGCTGGAAAGTGCATTGCTCGAAACATCAAGCACCGTTAACGTGGTCACATTGGTCAACCACAAGGGAAACGTGCCTCGTATGCGATTGTTCTGAACATCCAAAACCTGAAGAACACTGAAACACATGTTCTTCGTCTCAGGCCCCACGAAATCCGTGAAACCGTTGAATCCAAGTTGAACGATCCGAAGCGACGGCGCGTAGACCGAAACGTTGCAGAAAACGGAGGCTGGAACGGAACCAGTGAGATTATTCTGCGAGAGAGACATCACCTGGAGCTTCGGCAGAGCCGTAATCGCCGACGGAATAACGCCGCCGAGAGCGTTTGCTTCAACGCTCAGGTGCACGAGCGAGGAGCAGTTTGCCAGCGCCGAAGGCAGAGTTCCTCCGAGGAGGTTGTGGTCGAGCCAGAGGTACTGCAGCTGCTGAAGCTCCCCGAGGCTCGCCGGAATTTCGCCTGAGAACTGGTTGTACGACAAGTTGATCAGCTGGAGCTGAGAGAGGTTGGCAATGGCGCTCGGAATCTCGCCAGAGAAGGCGTTCGATGAGAGGTCGACGTACTTGAGACCTAGAGGGAGCTCCCCGGAGACTCCACCGGAGAGGTGGTTCTGCGCCACGTTGAAAATCTGAAGTCCCGTGAGGTTCCCGATCTCCACCGGAAGGTCGCCGGAAAACGAGTTGTCCTGCAAGAAGACGGAGCGCAAAAGCGTGCATTTGGAGAGCGACGAAGGAATGGTTCCGTTGAAGGAGTTCGAACGGAGGCTTATCTTGCGCAGCATGCGCAACTCGGAGATTCGGTCACTGAGTCTGCCACCGAGTTGAAGGCGAGGCAAACGCAACTCGGTGACTCGGCCGTTGCTGCAGGCGACACCGCGCCAGTCGCAGGGAGCGGCCGGTGACGACGGATCCCAACCGTTGAGAGCTCCGAGAGGATCATGGAGGTTGAGCTTGAAGGACGTCAAGGCTTGGATCTCAGTGACGGTTACGGCGCCGCGATCGGCGCACGATAAAAAGGGTGCGCACAGCACCACGAGGAGCAGAAGAGCACGCATTGCGATTGTTTCGTTACGACTGCGAAGGAGAAGAACTGAAACGGAGAATAACAGAGCAAGGTTATAAGAGGGTGTTGAGGTTAGTGGGGTGTGCAGGTGCAGCGCACATTAGCACAGAGAGCGGACTAGCATTGAGAAGGAGTAGAGAGGAGTGGGTGGCGTAACTGTGCGCCGATGTGCATATTTTCCGGATTCAGCAATGCAGCTCTCTGTTTTTTGCGTACGCAGAGAGACACACGCACTCTCTCTCTCTCTCTCTCTCTCTCTTTGTAGTTTGTGGTTTCTGTTTCTTATTCATGAAACGCAGCTGCTATTCCAAAACCTACTTCCTCTCTGTCTTCTTTATTTGGGAGTCTGTGTTTGTTTGTGAGCTGTGGCTCTTTCTTGCCATTTTTTATGATTATTTATTTTCAGGCTTGTTTCCCTCTTTCCCAGAACTGGGAACCCTTTGAACGAACGCTTTTGAAAATGGCACTGTGTGATGTTCTCGCGGGACCCCTTGGGGTCCACACCCTTTTCAACCTCATATGATGTGATATGGCTTGAATGATTGAGTTCTTCTTTAATTTTTTTTTTTAATTTTATTTTTTATTAATCTTTATTATTATCACTGTTGAAAGTTCCAGGTGTCTCTTCTTGTTTTAAAGACAATTGTGAGATCTGGAGAAAGAAATGCTAGATTTAAAGCAAAGGCGAGTCAATATTTAATTTTAGAACCGTGTAGCTTTTGATAAAAAACAAAAACAGAAAAATTTAATTCCGCTTGACTTTATTGGAGTACGGTTTTAGGTATTTTTATTAAGTAAAATTCAGAATATACATATTTATATAAATATCAATTTGTTAATACGTTAAATATTCTTTGTTTGTAGTTTTGAGATTTAGAGATTATGGTCTGGTCTACCTCAACTATTGTTTTTTCCTCTCTCGGGGGCAAATCCAACTGGAAATGGACGAATGGTTCGGCCAAAGCATTGAAACGATGCCAAAGGCGTGATGATTGAGTATTTCGGGGGAAAATGGGGCTTTTCATGTTCGGACGGCTTGGACATATTTTCACTTGTTTGGCACTTTATGCTTTAACCCCCATGAATTTGGCTGGCTGTTTGGTTTTTTCTTTAAAAAGTTTTATATGGTTCATTCCCCTTCAATTGAATGGTCAATACATCAACTGAAGTTGAAAGCAAAAGGAGCCAAGTTTTTCACTGTAACTTAGGCTTTTGAATCTATTTAGCCATAAAGTTCTCGTGGGAAAGTGCAGCAAAGGCTAAATCCCCGAGGAACAAATTGGATTAAGGTCAATCAATTTGGTGGACCACAAATCTAATAGTCACACTGATACTTTAGTTAAAAATTTTATTTGGTACATATACTTTAGTTGAAATATTTGACAATGTGAAGACAACCAGTTTGGCAAAAATTTCAAATCAATGCAGTGTTTTGGGGGATTGGGATAGGGATTACAACTATTTTATTTTATTTTTTTTTTGAAAAAAAAGGAGAGAGAAAAGCGTCTCTATTGTATGCACCATTAATCTAGTGTAGACATTATGCCAACCAAAAAGGGTTTTGCTTTAACAACATGATCCTTCGTTTCATAATTCTGTAGTAATTGAACAATGGTCGACCCAACAGTAAGTGGTTTAGCAGTGACATAAATTGATCACAAGCCTGCTGGTAGCTGGGTTTAGTAGGAGTGACCCATATGGTGCACTGGGTGAGAAAATGAGATTTGGCCATGCCTTAAAGATTTGAAGATGAGTAGGGGAACTGTTCTGTTTCAAGTGTGGTAGAGGGCATCATATCTGAGCAGCATATAGTTAATGTGGGCAGAGTAACAATGTGATTGGTGAGTCTAGGCCATTCAATTTTAACCATATGTATATGTATCTGTTTGTGATTGAATTGAATAGCAACAGGTAACATTTTTACTCCATTTGATGAGCCAAGTCACCAGAGTCCCTATTAGTAAACTGAATAATAAAGGCACACTCAACTCACAAATTCCATTTAAGATCTTTGCCAATAGCTAGTGTGTCAACATTTAAGAAGACTGAACCAGCTTCTTTATTTGTTTTCAGATATTGGAAAGATAGCATAACCTTACCTCCACCACCTTTGGTGGAGAGTGCTTGCACTTTGAGGAAGATGGGACCACCTCAGCGCTTGCATCAGCCTATGAAAGAATAGCGTATCTTTTTCGGTGATGGCCAATTTGGTCTAAATCCTCTTTTGACACTTCTGTCCTGATTTTTTAACCATTGGATTGCGACTAATTAAGATCGAATAGTTTAAATGTATCCCGTGTTTTTTTGTTTTAAAATTGACATTAACTATGTGTACTGTTTAGTTTTTGCAAGGCGTTGATTTTGAACATGGAGTGAGAGGGCTTAGGGCTTTGTCCTGTCGCTCTAGTTGTGTGGCGGAGGTGGGCTATCACTGTTACATCGTCTTTGGCCTTAGGAAGAGAAAGAAGTTTGCATTCGGGAAGAATATCGATCACGTAAGTGTGGCTCAGTCATAGTTAGCTCCCAATTTGTGTTTTTACTTTTGTGCTTTTGTGTAATGAAGGTTTTATGATTAATCCCCTACGAATTTGATGGTTTGCTTAGCTAACAACATTGGCAGATCTTAATTTTAGAATCAAAATCAAAAGTTGACATTCATTTTTCATTTTACGTTTTCGTTTGTGGGTATTGGAACCGAACATGTTGGGGGTCATGTGATGTTTGTTGTGGGTTTTTAGCTAGGTGAATTGCTTGTGCTGAGGATGTTTTTAATGGTAGGTCTGTGTTGCAGTTGTTTGTGAGAATGTATTTCCATGGCTAATTTGTGTAAGAATTTGAAGCCAGATTAGGATGTTTATGACATTTGATTTAAAAAAGAAGTGTATCAAAACTATGTTCAATTGCAATTGATAGTCAGTCGCAAGAATAAGAGAATAATGGTTGGTCCACCTTTACATGATTGTTGTATACTGCCTGAGTCAGCTGGTGTAAGGATTGTTTTGGCCTCTATTAAGTCACCCCACAACGAAATACTGGTCAAATTAATGTGGAGGTCTTTTTGCAAATAAATGCTTGAACCATGACAAGTGCTAGAAGAGGGGGTAAAATAAATTAGAGAGCACCATCTTTTTCCTTCCACCTTGAGACCATTTAACTAGACTAGAACCAAATATATGCACCATAAAAAGAAATTTATATTCAAACTAAAGTTAGGCTGTGGAATTTTTCTCTTTTTGAATGAAAATATAGCTTTTTTCACAGAGCCGTCAAAAAAAAAAAGAATTTTTATAGTTATTTGTTTATAATCATAGAGATTATAAATGCTTGCAAACTTACTCTAATGTTTGTTCTGCGAAATTCATATACTGATTTCTAGTTTGATCAACCCAGTCATTAGTCATATGTGACGTCGCCACCATATTGCATGATTTAGATTATATTTAATCTTTTTTGTCATTATTTAGAGTAAGTAACTTTTTTAACCTTAAAATTTTTTTTATATCAATTTAGTCCTTATATTTTAAGATTTGTTATCAATTTTGTCTGACCATCAAATCTCACTAACTTTTATTAACCTATGTAGCAAGAGCATCTTAGCCAGCTTAAATGTGTATCTTCTTAATCTCCACTTTATCACAATTACAAAAATTAGAAAATTGAAAAAAAGAAAAAAAAACTAATTTCCAGCCACCCATGAAATTATTTCATCTCCTTCACTGTTCATCAAAGAGCCCTACACGCACACAGCCATCCAGCCTTCCTCTCAGTCATCGTCCCCAAGTTGAAAAAAAAAAAAACTCCAAGTTGAAGTCAAGGCGTTTGCAAATTAGCGAGAGATGCTCTGTATAAAGTAGTTCTAATCACCTATATTCTAGACTTAGGTCACTGAAGAGAGTGATGCTTTCCTCTTACGGGAAAAGTCCACGCTCTTGATTTTTCTATAAAAAAAAAAAAGGAAAGAAAGGGGAAAAAATTAAAAATTAAAATAATATTATAAAAGAATTGATTTAATCCATAAAGAGTATAAGAATTTTTTCACTAAAAAAGCAA
Source organism: Pterocarpus macrocarpus (assembly GCA_031439585.1). Classification (NCBI taxonomy): domain Eukaryota; kingdom Viridiplantae; phylum Streptophyta; class Magnoliopsida; order Fabales; family Fabaceae; genus Pterocarpus; species Pterocarpus macrocarpus. Next base: position 72,365,466 of record CM062520.1, on the reverse strand, counting down.
GAAACCCAATTTGGCTGGTCCATCTAAGCTTTCCATCTTACTTAAAAGTCAATTAGCAATTGGTATTTCTAATAATATTGGAATTAATGGCTGGCAAAAAATAATTGATATTATTCCACATAGATTTTGATTTCTCAAACACGTCATTTGCGGTATCATTCTGATGAAAATGATACAGCCTACAAGCATTTCAAATAAGGAAGACAACATACAACCTCTGCAAACTGGAATCAAACAACCCCATCTGCAAAGTGTGGGTGGCTGGGTCGTCGATGGGCTGCGATGGGGTTAGTGCTCGATGCTAGCCGGAGTTGGGGTGGTCGCCGAAGCCCCTTCGCGGTCGTGGCTGGGAAAGAACGCCGGCTAAGGCAGGGTGGCCGGGCGCGATCTTGGGTGGTTGTGTAGGTGTAGGGCTCTTCGATGAACAGCGAAGGAGATGAAAGTCCCGGGCGGCTGGAGATTGGTTTTTTTTTTTTTTTTTCTAATTTTTGTAATTTTGATGAGGTGAAAATTAAGAAGATACACATGTAAATTGAAAAATATTTGCGTGTTCATAGCACCAATCAAAGTTAATAATATTACAATATTGAGATGTGATTCATAAGTTAATGATAAGTTTTATTTAAAATATTATATTATTATTAACTGTAAGTATGATAATATGATATTTCTAGTCCACACAAATATTTTTCTAAGTAAACTAGCAAAGAAGCACATTAACGGAGCTAAACAGAAGTTAATGAAATTTGATGGCCAAATCAAATTGGTATCAAATCTTAAAATATAAGGATTAAATTTATATTAAAAATTTTTTATAATTAATTTAATATAACTATAAAATTTGAGGGCTAAATCTATTATTTATTCTATTATTTTAATGTTATACAAAGGGATTTACGGTTTCGTTCGATAGTCTCTTTTGAGCACTTTCTGATTATAGAAGTGAATATTCGTTTGCCGCCTTTTTAATATTCTAAAGTAATAATTTCCGGTCGTAAGAAAATTTTCATTTTTTTAATTTATTAACTGAGATTATACAATTAAAAGATTGGTTTTTCATGTGAGATTAACTCTCAAACAAACTATTACAATGACCAAAAAATACAATATGGAAATTGTAGGGTCAAAAGACTAAATAAGAAAAATAAACAACTAACCAGTGGGGCATTAGCCTGCAGGGATTCTCTCCGCCCTTGAATGTACACCTACTGTCATTCATTCATGATGCATTATATTTTTGTAAATTAATTATAGGAGGACAATTGCATAATTTAAACGTATTACAACATAGTGCTGTAATTTTTCATTCACTTTAACTTCATTTATTCATAAAAAAAAAAAAAACATGCAAGTTATTGGAATGAAGGTTTCAATTTCATCTTCATTATTTATCATTTCATTTATTTTAGCCAAACGGTTGGCAGCATCATGACGTCGCAACCTTAGAATTTATAGTCTCATTGAACCATTTTTAAAGATTAATTTTTATATACTATAATGATAAAATAGTTTATATTATTAATAAATTATATATTATTTTTTATATGACATTTTCAATAGTTATAAAAAGAATTAAACTCTTTTATTGATGTGTTAATATATAGTTTAATGACTGTATGAAAAAAAAATTATGCTATAATGTATCAAAATTAAATCATATTTTTAAAAATTTTAATGGTGATAATAATTTTAATATTTGGTATTCAGAAAAAAAAATCAATTTACAATTTGAAATGTCCAATTTAAACATATCTGCTTTCAACCTTTCAACTGCATGCTCCAAATAAAAAGTTTTGTTTCATAATTAATTGTGACCTAAATATTAAATTAATTTAACCAACATAAAGTTAGCGCTCGATCAAGTTTTAAAGATAAATAATTTACTCGTTCTTTTGAGTACCCCAAAAAAAAAACAAACAAACAAACAAACAAACCAAACCACACTATATTTCACTTGGCGAGGATACAGAATTTCACTTCATGCAAGGCTTATCTGATTGCATGGGTACTGTCCAATGATAATAATATGAATATCACCTCTCAGTATCACAGCATGAAATGTTGGAGGTTCAGCAAAGCAGCTCAACGTTTCAAGAAAATTATGAAATTTTATTCAGTGATCAATATTCAAAATCCTCTCCATTAAATAATACATTCCTAATTCAAATACAGAACAGGCGACAAATCCATTAAGATCTTTTACTCCTGAAAAGACAAAATATCTATTAATCCTAGCATAGTGCCTAAGCTTGTTGGTGAATGACTCTATTTATCGATGGAGACAGAACAATATTGTTGTTTTGTTATAATGATGGACGCAGCATACTTCACTCGGTTGGGTTTGCAAAAGGGACTCCTCAGTCCACTTTTGTGTGTCAATCTCAAAATGGGCCACGGTTGATCCTCCAACTACAATGCTGCATGCTTTTCTCTTTGGCGCTGAAAAAATATGAAGATGGACCACCCTAGAGTTGTTAGCCCGGTAGAGTTGCATGTGATGCTTTTAACATTTTTTACCATTACCTTCTAGCTAGCTGTTACTGAAATATGGGACTACAGGATCTTACACCCGCTATCTGAGAAGTTCCTGATTAATCCCTTTGCAGTCTACCTTCTTTTCTTGGTCGTGCAAGTTTGAAAACGAGTCTTGATTGCTCTTCTGTTATTTCTTTGAAAAACAACCAAAGAATTCGTATGCACTCTCTCTCCACCTTTGCCGAAAATGGCGAAAGATGAAAAGCATGGCTTGCACAGGTCTTGCACCCCCATTTGTTGTGGGGTCCATAATTGAACCCTCTGCATTATAGCTATTAATAAAGGATGGCTTCACGTATTGCAGAAACTCTATATTGGCCAATACTTGTGATTTCTATTTTGGCAGCAACCGTCGCTTCTCAAGCCATGCATAATCACGGAGACTTTCTCCATTCAACATTCTGTGTCATTGAGATGTTTTCTTCCTGTACATGCATGATCGATGCATCGGCCAAGTGTAAAGGGCAAATTTATATTCCAACAGTTAATTACACACTCATGATTGCCACTATTGTCGTCATTGTTGGGTTTAAAACTACCACAAACATTGGCAGCGCCTACGGTAACTCACTCTCTTGGAACCTCAACTTTTAGTCTAGCATGACAGTTAAACTAGCGATCGTTTTATGAGTAAAATAGCATGGAGAATGAAAATTCTAACGGGATACATTAATGCAATGCATGGAAAACAATTACACAAAATATTAAAAGTAAATGCTACAATATAATCAAATAATCAATTTTGCATAACACAAAAAGTCACTAAAGTATATCTCAATAGAACCGAGCGATCAGTGAGCTATGCAGGCAAAGAGATGGAGAATAAGAGAGGTTACAGAGATTTCTAAAACAAAGCAAGAAAACCGAAAGAAAATTGGTGGCAGTGTCAATTGATCAGGGATGAGCCTCTTAAGCTAGATCATGGACTTGATAATCGTTCTCAATGACTTGCTGGCAGACATGGTGCAAGATACAGCAGTTGAGCATAGGAGAGGGATATATAAAGTAATGTTATTTATACTTATTTTAGATATTCATTATAAATACATAAAGAGAGAGAAAAAGATAAGATGATAAGTCTTTAAAATGAATATAAATAACATTTTTCAAATATATAATGTCAAAAAATACAAGGAAACTACTCACAATTCTTAAAACTAGAGGTAAAACTTAGAGGATTCTAGATGGGCCATGAGCCCTCAAATATTTTAATTTTTCTTTATCTCTCTCTCAGAGGAGAGGAACATGATATACAATTTATAGTATATTTTGTTTAGTTTTGAAAGTCTCAAATGATTTTGGTAAAAAATTGTCTCTTGTAACTTTTCCTTAAACTATAATTTTGGACATAAAAGTGAGTCAATTATAAAGTCAAAAATTAATTTAGAACATGTTGAATTCAAGTTACAACTTAAAATGTGAAGATATGTAGTTATAGTTGTCTTATATTTCACCACCAAAAAAATAGTTGTCTTATATTCAATTGCACTTAATATGAATGATTATAATTTATAACATTTGATTATAAATTGAATTTATTTCTTTTTTTTTTGTTTATAGTCTGTAATAGTTAGATTTCTTTGAATTAAAAAAATTAAAGGCAAATATCTATTTCTTGTTAGTCTTGACCCTCCTAGTAGAATTAAAATCCTGTATCTGCCTATGTTTACTATGCCTTTGATAGGTTCAATATGTGTACTGATATCTATGAGTAGTGAGAGGGGGACGCATTTTTTACGATGCATCACGCGACATATATGGAAAAAGTGAGCAAAATGACAAAATATTTGGATGATAGGTTCCACATAATTATTATTGCTTTTGTTCAACATTTTTTTTAATTTAAAAACTTACTAGCGTAATATTGAAAAATGCTGATAAATTTTTTGTACAAAATGCAAAATTTATCAGTGACTTGAATAAAATGCTGATAAGTTTTATATATATATATAATTTACTGGCATTTTTCAACAATATGTTAATAAATTTTTGGATTAAAAAAAAAAAGTTAAACAAAAGTAACAATAATTATGTGGAACCCATCATCCAAGTATTTTTATCGTTTTGTTCACTTTTTTTGTATATATTATGTACTTCATCGCAAAAGATACATCCCCTAATCATTTTTCATATCCATTATGAGAAACCAGAGGGTATAATAGCTAGCAAATGATGGCGCCTATAAGAGATTTGATTGACTACCATAATGACATATATGATGGTACGTACCTCACTAGTCCGCATGGTTACGGCTCCTCAAAAATCCCTTTGTATGTAGATGGAGAGAAATTTAGGATAACATTACATACAACAAACAAATTAAAGGGGGGCATGTAGGTGGAAGAACTTTTATATGCTTACATATTCAGGTATGGTAAGTCTCTTTAGGATTCAGTGAAATTACAATGGATACTCTTTCATTTGTAAAACTAACATCGAAGGTCCTTAAACTTGATTGATTATAACATTGTCTACCTTAGAGTTAATAATCCATCGGCAATGTTGATAAAAAGACTAATATGAATCGAATCGAGTTAATCTATTATAGAGAAAAGCTTTTTCAATATTAATTTTTTCAATCCATAAGACTCAAATATGAGATTTTATTTAAAGAAGACAAGTGTCAAACCACTTGAACCAACTAAGCGTTTGTTATAATACCCTATTTCTTTTAAATTAAAAATCAAAAACTCCTTTCTCTCTTATGCTAGTGTGCTATTTAACATGTTGGTGGGTTTTTTTTTCCATGTCTTAACAATAGCCGTTTTTAGGATATAAGGCTTTATTTGGATGGAAAGAAAATGGAAGGAAGGAGAGGAACATAAAAGAAATTAGAAGAAAGGAAAGTAATTTCTTTTGTTTGGTTAGTGAAGGAAAAGCCAAAGGAAAAAATAAACAAGTAAAAAATATATGCGGGACCAGTCTATTTTTATTCCTCCTAAACCTGGGCGGAAACTTGGCAGAAAACAGCCTCCAAGGCTCATTTCCGACATTACCCAACTCCCCTATCTAGACAAGGTGGATACTATAGTGCATTGCATGAAATTCGGACCACCACGCACCGTTTGATATATCCTAGTCAGTACAATGCACTTCAATGCCTCTTCTACTTCCTCCTTCATTGAAGTGCCTGGCCACCGTTAAAATAATACTTTTATTTTAAATAATTTTAAATAACTTATTTTTATTAATACTGATTTGATTTAATAGGTTTATATTATTTTAAATTTGTTAAATTAAAAATATAGATGAGAATATTTTTATATAAACATATGGGATCAATTTCTACTATTTTTATTTATATTATTTTGGTTGATAAATTTATGACAAAATTACATTAACTTTTATGTTTCCATTGTTTTTTATATGATTTCATATTAATAGTTGAAATACCTTTTTATAATGATATAAGAGTAAAATTATTATTTGACATTATTATCTTTTTTTTTCTTTTCACTTTTTCACACAAATAAACCAAAAAAAAAAAAAAATTTCTTCTATTTCATTTCCTCTCACTTTCTTTCCTCTCCTTTTCTTTCCTTTACCAACACAACCATGCACTCAAGAAAAGTTGAAGTTCGTTAAGAAAATCTTGTAGTGCTGGACACACGAATGGCATACAGCGATTTCTTCTTCTACTTGAAATAAGAAAAGTAATTTGCTAAAATAAAATTACTATTAAGAAAAATCCAAGCCAATGGTGCGACTATTAGTATCTCCATTTGTCTACGAATATTTTCTCTTAATTGATTAAAAGTTTAGTTTCTTTGAAAATAATCTTCTTTAATTTATATCTTTAATAAATCAAAATTTTTATTGCTTATACTTTAATATTTATCATTAAATATAATATTTGTTTATGTATAATTAATTTTTTATTATAAATCAAACTGTTAATTATATAATCATATTTTTTGCCTTGTGTCTATTTAATTTTTTTAATTAGCTTATAGTTTTAATATATTTAAGTAAAAATAAGTTTTATTTCGTTTCTTATTTTTCACAAACAATGGTATCAAATATTTATAGGTGAATCTCTTTTATAAAATTATATTAAAATAAAATAAGAATAAGTTTTGAATAGTTCACATTTTAGATATATATCCTTGATTTTGTTTTCAAAATTACATTTAATGATTATACATCAAATAAAAATTTTCAACGTTTACTTCTTGTAACATATGAATCAAATACCACAAAAAAAAAGCTCTTGAAGACTTTAAGTTACAGTTAAAAATAGTAATATAATTACATCCTTAAATTAATTTCTTTATTACATTTAAGATTTACTAATATAAATTATTTCATGTAGGTACATATTTCAATAGTTTCTTATATTCTACCTAATTTTATTACATCTTTAATGTTTAATTTGTTTATTAAAAGTTTTTATCAACCTCTCTTTCTCCTATGATTTAATATAATAAAACATTGTTATACAAAAGTGTTTTGTTTAAAATTTCTTTTTCTTTGAAATTTTTTAGTTTTCTATTTACATTTTATAAGTTTAAACTTATATTATTATTTCCATTCATATTAATTATAATATAAATACTGGAACTAATTAAAATAATAAAATAATAAAATAAAATTATAAAAAATTATTTAAATATACACCTACATGAAAAAAATCATATTGATAAAACTTAGATGTATTAAAAATTTAATTTAATGATGAAAAATATATTAATAGTTTTTATTGTGACTTAAATTCTTGAAGAGTATTTTTTTATATTTGATTCATATATTACAAAAATTAAACTTTAATAATATCTTTTGTACATAAAAGCATTGAATACAATTTTGAAAATAAAATTAAGAAGATCAACAGTAAAATATATTAAGAGACTTCTTTTTATTTTATTTACATATATATGATTTATGAATGGTATTTAATTATAAACATTTGATGTTGTTATTATTCATAAAATGGTCAAAGAAATAAAAAGTATTTTTTAATTAAATAAATTAAAAGTAAAAACTAATATAAAAAATTAAAAATAAATAAGTATTATATTTAAGTAAAATATAAATCATCAGCAATAAAAAGTTTGATTTATCAAAGGTATAAATTAATTTATTACTAAAGTTTCGTAAGCAATTCTTGAAACTTTGTCTTTAGAACCATTAAAATAGGTTTTTCACTAGTTTTTAGGTTTTTCGTTGGCTCATGTGCCTTTCTATCAACTTGTTTATTAATCGGTTATGAGGTTTAAATAGATGACATACAAGGCTGATTTTTGCCAATTTTTCAGTTGAAATGACTAGTCCATTAATTTTTTTTGATCTTTGGTATATATAATATAACATGCATCTACGCATCAAATATCTGGAACTTGAAACAGAACTCCTGTTTCATGGCTCCTGCTTCTTTTCTAATGCTCGTTAATATTTTAATACATTATTTATTTGGATGTAATAATTATTCCCCTTCACTAACTTAGTTTGCGAGCATGCAATCATATTTACGGTCGCAGTAAATAAACGAAAAAAAAAAAAGAAAATTTTAAAGTAGTAGTTTATCAAAAAGGAAGATTAGATTTATTATTATAAAGATTCATTTATTCCGCTTCTACATAATTATAATAACTTCTCGTAAGTACATTTTTCCTCAATCATTGAATCTCAGGTGACACGTTGCAATCCTTGCAAGTCTGCAAGCATGAATCCGCAGAAGCTTCCACGGCGAGATTATCTGGCACACGAAGTCAATTTTCAAAACCATTATTTATGTAAGAAAATAAACTCAACTTTATAAATAAGATTTAGTTGAAAAACTAAAAGAAGGAAAGAACGTAAAAATATGGATACCAATGTTCTCGTTAATGGACTTGGACAAGGCACAACCCGCAACACAGTCAGAAACATCGCTGGAGTAGTGTGTCACGCTGGAGGGTACTGTCGCCGTAACGCAGTCCAACATACATTTGAATATGCACACTCCATAATCAAATGCACGGTTGTAAAAATTGGCTTGGACTGGCCGATCGGATTAATAAATCGGTGAACCAGCCAATCAGCCGGTCCAAATTACTCAAAAGATCGATTATACAATAGAATCAGAATGAACTATTTTAACTTGGCCAATCAGAACCATAGAAGGCTAGAAGCACAAAATAAGGAAGTCGTCACCACCATTCGTCCATTCCACCGCTTGCCATTGTGCCAGTCTGGTCATCTCCCCCAGGTGAGCCGCCGCTGCTATCTCTCACTGTTGCAGGCCACCACCACCATCTCGCACCGTAGCAACATCACCACATCTATGATGACGAAGGGTTGTGTGTGTGTGTGTGTGTGAGAGAGAGAGAGAGAGAGAGAGAGAGAGAGAGAGGCACAGAGTTCATACTCAGAGGGAGAGTGTTGCGATGCTAAGAGAGGATTAGAGGAGAGTTGAGAGAGATATGAATTAGGCTTTCGTAACTTGCCTTTTCACTTCTTGTTTTTTTTTTTTTTAATTAAAAAAAGTCATAATGGCCCAATGAGTCTTGTGACCGTGAGCCTCAATTCATATTAGATAGGCCTTTTTTTTTTTGGGTTGTTGAGCATAAATTCTTTAGTAAAATTTGAGAAAACTAAAATAAATTTTTTTCTTTTGGATTTTTTTGAAAATTTAAATGTACTAACTTGTAGTTAATAATTATATATATACTTTTGTATATATTTATATAAGTATACAAATTTTTAAATTGTGTTAAATTATTAATTATTAGTATCATTTTATTGTATTTATATTAACTTTAATATATTTTTATATATTTATTTAATTATATCTGGTTCAACGGTTCAACCAATGACCATCTTGTTGAACTAGTGATTCAGTGCCTTAGCCAAGTCAATCACCGATTCAAGCTTATAACTATAATCAAATGCACTGCCTTTGAATGAATTGCGTTTGAAGAGGCATTTACCACCACAAACAAGTTTTCCAAGGCTGATCTCTGGCTCAACTTTTGTTTGCGGGGCGTTATCATCACCATGTGCTAATACTAGCATAATCATGGCTATCATCACAACACCTATTTTCATGTTACTCAATGCCTTAGCTCTTCCTTAGGCTAGTCTACTATGTATATTAGAGTTTTTAAATTTCTTTTGTGATCTTTGAAGTTCAGTACATATGCTCAATTTATAGGCGTAGGATTAGTAACATTTTGATAACACTTCCTTCTCAGTGTCCTTAAAAAAGTATTAGAATCCTTAAAAATGTATGGGGTCAATTGCATTAAACACACTAAGATTGCTCATTTTCTTCTGTTTGTGTCATCTATATCAAGAAATAGGATATGTACAAACAAGTATATACATAAGAAAAACTAAAATCAGAGTAAAATTATAAAAAAGGGATGGATAATCCAATAATCAAGGATTTATACATATTTATTATTTAAAACAATTTAGGTAAACTAATCCCTATAAAAAAAAATTAGTTATACCTAAGGATGTCAATTTTACCGCCCCGTTGGTACTCGCGGATAATGCTTGTGATGAGGCAGAGAATTTTCCCCTTGCTAATAATGGGGATAGGAGATTTAAATATCTATTTGTTAAAGAGGTTAGGGATGAGGATCATGATTCCCGTATCCACTATATATATATATATATATATATATATATATATATATATATATATATATATATATATATATATATATATAGTCTCTCACCCTTTTCATCCGCCCCCACCCTTTGACCTTTCAACACAATCTTCTACTCTTCAACCTCAAAGCCACCGGCGTCGGCGGCTCTGCCTTGCTCTTATGTCCATCGTTTCATCTGCTGTCCCTCACTTTGTCCTTCGCCATCTCCGCCCCACCCCTACCTTCACCAGCACAGTCACATCGCATGATGCCTCTACCGGCTACCTCTGCCACCACGAGCTCATCCTCTTCCTGGTTAATAAGGAGCCTGCCACATCTCTTTGGTGCTTTGATATTTCTTCAATTTTCCTAACCCTTTTTTTTCGCCTTGTATTTCTTTGGAAAGTCCTGCATCTTTCTTATGTGCATCTCATCCTTAGCCATCTTAAATTTAGTATTATATGAACAAAATTGAGGGAAACATCATTACATTTGTTTTTATGTAGCTAATAGGGGCATAAGAATATATTAGCAAACAAGTCTCTCAACCTCTTAGAATACACACATTTGTGTTTTTGCCACACATTTATTGTTTGATTTCCTGGCTTCTGGTTGCGCTTGTTATCATGCCAATTGCACTCCATTATATACCTATTTTCTTTTTCTTTTTTTTGGATAAAAACACTCCATTATATACCTATTATCTGAAAAACTATTAGAATTTATTTTGTAGACCTTGTGTTCATGCTTTTCACTTCTCAGTTGCCTCTCACAAGAAGATACTTGCTCACCGCTGCATTTTATTGTAGCAAGCCTTCAACTCATCCAGTGTTGTTTGAAATGATTTCATTGAATATCCTAAATTCTATCGAATTAAATTCATTTATGCTCTCTATCTCTATTGCCGGTGGCTTATCTGTTGTCCTGTATGCAACTTAGCATTTTGTATCTTAAATGAACTTAAATTTTAGTTAATTGAACTTTGGTGATGTAGATAAACATCCTATCTAATTTTAGCGATTTTCCAAGTGACAATTACATTTGTAGGCCATAGCTAGTTTCCTATCCATAAGGCATCTGCTTAATTTTCGGTTATTGTCTTTTGACTAATATGATTAATCACAAGATGCGATAGGATTAAATCATCCTTTCCTATTTCATTGACATATACTCCATATTGGTACTCCCATCTTCTACTTGAAATTTTTCTCTCATCCAGATTGCCCATTGCAGTGTTTTAACAGTGTAACAGCACCAATGTGCTCAAAACTTCCTTCCCCTTTCTATGTGACTGGCCGATATCTAGCTTTCTATAAGTTGCAATCAACTACATACTTTTTAGGGATGTCAATGATGTTAAAATTTTGCCTTTCAGCAAATTGTATATCACAGTTATTCACATTTGAATTTTTTTGGAAGTTATTGATTTTATTAAATGTTAATAAATGAGAATTTAATTCCTTGATTTTATTAAATATGTGGACACGAGTGATTGAATAAAGAAAAGAATATTAAGAAATAAAATTAATGAATTATTTTTTAAATTACTAAGGATGTATATTAAATGGTAAAAAATTATTGTAAAATCTATCTATCTATCAATCTATGTATAATTTAATATAAAAGTTTTTTCACTATCAATGTCACATGACATTTTGTCTTAATTTTAATTTTTTTTAAGTCTTAAAATTTTAATTATTCTTTAATTTTTCATTTATTTTATTAATATTTCTCTATTGCAATTACTATGTTTAATCTCTCTAATTTAGTTTACTTTAATTACTATGAATCATATTTATTTTAACATTTCATTTCCCTAAAAAATTCTTGTTTAACTTTTTATCTTCTATGACCATTTAGCATAAAATGTATGAGATATTATTGTCAAAATATGTAAGACAATATGATAAATTGTAATTTTAGTTAGATGTATTTAAAAAAATATAATCAAAATACAATCAAAACCAAACTTTATAAAATAAAAAATAAAGAATAACAATTTAAAATTTTTTTCAAATCATAAAAAATTCACTTAAATTGTTAAAATAAATATAATAATTTTTTATTTAATTTATTGATGTAAAGTTGAAAAATAAATTTAAATATTATTCAAAATAAACCATAAAAATTCAGACAAATAACTATTAATTTTAGTTATATGTCTACTTGTTTTACTTTAAAATATATTATGAATATATTTATTTTAATTCACTTTATTTTAAATAAAAAAATTAACTAAATATTTTCATGTAAATATTTTAATTATATTTTGTAAAAATAAACAAATTAAAATATAAATTAAATGTTTATTTATTTAATAAATTTTATAATCATAAATAATTATCTTACGTAATCTGTGCAACGCATGGGATAAATAATTAGTTTAATTTACAAAAGATATAATCTATATAAATTAAAAACCTAAATCCATGTTAATTAAGGATTGAATCATTGAGGAAGGATTGATACTAATAATTGAATAGTCTATATGAAAATTGTGACACATGTTGGTAGAAGTTATTAAGTAATAGAACATAAAAGAGTAGAATATAATAAACCGAAAGATACTAAGTGATAGTTTGATTATAAATCTCCAAAATATCTTTTAACATTTGTCCCAACTCAAAGTAATACAAGAACGATCTATTAATTATTTTTAATTACTGATTAAGGAATAATAAATTGATTGAGGAAGGAGTTTGATAAAGTCACAAAGATTGAATCATGATATATATATATATATATATATATATATATATATATATATATATATATATATATATATATATATAAGAAGCATATCACATGAAAGGAATGGTTTATTATGAGAGTGAGAGGAGTAAATCTTGACCATTGGATCTTACATGAATGGTCAAGATTAAAATATAAAATCACATGACTTTTTTAAGTGATCATGTGACTTTTAAACGACTTTAAATCTTGATATCCATATATGATTATACGGCCTAAATTTGCTCCTTCCACTCTCATAATAAATTACTCCTATGATGTGATACGCTCCTTATATATATGTATATATTATCATAATTACATCGATTAAAATAATCGATAATAATTATTTACTGTTGTGTTATTTCTTATATATATATATATATATATATAGAGAGAGAGAGAGAGAGAGAGAGAGAGAGAGAGAATATATCAAGTCAGAGGAGTGGTTTTCATAGATTTTTTTACTAATTTAAAATTAAAAAATTATTATTTTTGGATATACGTCATTTTAACCTTTTTTACGAAAATGTCTTTTTTTTTTTTATAGTAGTGAATTTAATTGAGACTGGATCGAATATATCTCTGCTCAATTTTTTCCCGAATGAACATAAATCGATCAAGGGTAAGTAGAATTCAATACTATTCAAGTTAATAGTATTGAATTCAATTTAACCTTGATCGAATTCAAGGATTTTACAAAGTTTTAGGCAGAATTTATAGTGGATTCTAAACTTTGAAGTATATGGTGGACCTAATATGATTAAATGACAAAAAAATATGATTAATTATCATACAAATATAGTTAATTACTACACAAGATACGACAAAATATCGGATCCATGATGGACTAGGGTCCATCATAAAATATGACAACTATTAGACCTTACTCTCTATTAAAATTATAAAAAAACAGATGATGATGACGTCCGGATCAGTTGTTAGAGGCTTAAGGGCAACAATATTTAATATTTAAAAAATCTATATTTATTATTCCTATACATGTGACTGTGGGTATATATATATATTCTCTCGTTATGTCTAAAGACAATATTTTTTTATACTTATATTGCCCTAGTGAATCAAATTAATCACTATTTACCTGAAAGAAAAAAATATATATAAACCTGTGATGTTTCTTAATTAATTATCATTATAATAAATTAACCAAACTTAATGACAATTAATTAAGAAATGTCATATGTTTATATTTTTTTCGGATAAATAGTGATGAAATTGAGTCATTAGTGCAATATAAGTATAAAAAATATTATATATACACCCACAGTCGCATGCATAGGAACAATAAGTATAGATTTTTTAAATATTAAATATTATGACTCTTAAGTCTCTAACGACTAATCTGGACGTTATCCTCATCTATTTTTTTTTACAATTTTAATAAAGAGTAAAGTTTAATAGTTGTCATACTTTAGAATGGACCCTAGTCCATCGTGGATCCGATATTTTGTCATATCTTGTGTAGCAATTAATTATATTTATATGATAATTCATCATTTTTTTATCATTTAACCATATTAGGTCCATTATACACCTCAAAATTTAGAATCTACCATAAATTTCACCTAAAACTTTGCAAACTCCTTGAATTCGATAAAGGTTAAATCGAATCCAACACTATTAAAGTGAATAGTATTGAATTCTATTCACCATAGATCGATTTCTATTTATCCGGGAAAAAATTGAATAGTAATGAATTCGATTCAGCATTCTCGTTAAAAAAGTTGAAATGACGTACATCCGAAAATAATAATTTTTTTATTTTAAATCAGTAAAAAACCTGATTTTTATATTATGAAAGTGAAATAAGTAAATTTGAATTATATAATTATACATAAATTATCAAAATTAAAAATTATTTAAAGGTCATATAATTATTTAAAAAAATTATATTATTTTATATTTTATTTTTGACTATTTATATAAGATCAAATAATCCAAAACCAAGATTGAATCTATAACAGACAAACAACTTTACCTTGGAATTGTACATCATTTACAAACCAATTACAATCAATAGCAATCAGAGTTAGCAACATAAAACCGAAATCAATTTGTTTTTACAACACGGGGAAAAGAATTATCTACGTTATATAGACTGGGGAAATTTTTACATGCACATATCAACCTTCCTAAACGGTGATCCAAGCTCACAAGATATTCCTCATGCTAGCTGTCCAACTAAGAGATTTCCTGCTTGTGGGCCGTGGGGCAAAGTTGAGCCCAAACATCTCCTTGAAAGCCTGCTCTGGCTGCACTGAACCAACCAGCTTTGCAACAATGGCTGCACTCTCTCTAATGTGGTCCATGTCATTTGTGTCAGTCCACAGGCGGTTGGCCAACCTCATTCTCCTATGCTTGGAACTCAAATGGAGGCCCCATTTCAAGTAGAGGTTCTCTCTTTCAGACTTTGACAACCGCCTCAGCATTTGCCTGCTTAACATCTGCCTCTCTCTTTTAAGATATCTCATGCTGTTTTCAAGTGAATAGGGATTGTAATTTTTATTATTAGTTATAACAGTGCTGCAAAAGAATTTAACATTGGACAAAACTTATATCAAGTTCTTTATATTTATTTCAACTAATTTTCGAATCAAATGATAATATGTGAATATTATTTTTGGAATGAGTGACTTAATAATATACACTTTTCTTATGAAAAATGTACACTTGTCATTTTTTTATCTGAGAATTGGATGGAATAGATATAAAGAACTTTATCTAAGTTGATTCTTTTTAACATAACCTCAAGTCTCAATGCTTGAAATGCTATTGTTACCTTAACCCAGGGGTAAGAGTTCGTCCATCTTCCACAGTGTGATTGCCTTGGGAGAAAGTTTGTTTGAGATAGGATAGCCTTCTGAGCTCTACTTCCATATAAATAGAATCTGAGGGATCCCCTTTGAATAGAAGGAAAAAGTAAGTCCTGTGAACCAATGAAACATTACAAACATCCCAGAGTTCAATAATCTCTCTTTGCAGCCTCTTGAATTCTGAAGGCCAGTCTGGATTACTTTCTCCGTCAGCTTGCATTGGGTCCAAGCCAACATCTTTGAAATTCTTTGCAGATATGGTGGAATCCATTCCTGTCTCTGCAGCCTGTCATGCAGAAAAAAGCTTAAAAGAATCACTGACTGAGTTCTCAATTCAACTAGGCCTTTGGTATGCATGTGTGCCCCTTATATCAGTAACATGGTTAAGATGGCCATCAAGGCTGGGGAATACAACCAATAAGAGGACAGCAAGAAACAAAGGAAAGAGGATATATAATAGAAGCTTACCTCATGTTCAGCCAGTGAAGTCATACTTTTAAGATTTTCATTTTCTTTTATTTGTGGAGCTAAAGGACCATTGCTCTCAGTTTCCTTGTCAGTGGTGGATTCCACATTCTGTACATCATCAACAGCAGAACTTTCCATGGAATTCCCATGGCCATTCCATGGCAGCCTCTCTGAATAATTGAGTGCATAAGCCTTCCTTTGAAGGCCATCAGGTCTTCCAGTGAAGTCTTTTTCATTCCCTATTGGGGGTGTGTTCTCAATACTTTCTTCATCATCAAACCAATACGAAGATGAATACCTCATGAGACTTGCTCTACAACTTCTACTTCTGCTCAACCTCAAGCTTCTAGAACTAGATGAACCATTTCGTTTCAGCCAAGGAGAACTTTTTTCTGGAGAGGGAAGAACCAAATCTTGGCGCAAGTGGTTTGGTATTTTGCCTTCCTTTTTCCCGGGTGAAGACAATTCCAAATCCAAATCTTTTTTGTCTCCATTATCAACTACAGTTAATCCTGGGGTAGCTGTATTTACACCAGGAGATGATGCAATAGAATCAGTGTATGTATTTAAGCTTAAACCTGCATGGTTTGATTGTGTATGTGCATTTCTAATTAGGTCCTCTGACACAATGCACCTAACTTCCTTACAAGAGTCCTCTTCTTGCTGATCTTCAGCATTCTTCTGATCCAAATCATTCCTTACAGCATCACTGCTTGTAATAGACGGACCTGGGGAAGCACTTCTGATTGGAAGATTCTTGTCAAGGTCAGGAAGTTGGAACAAGTTATCATCAGAGCTGATACTGTTTCCATCTGAATATTGAGATGCATCAAAAGACCTGATACTCTCCTCGCAGTCAACACTCAGTACGTTTTGCTCCTCTGTTTGGTTTCCAAATTCCCATGCATTTCTCACGCGTAATTTGGGATATTGAGAATACTCACCTTCCTGCATATTTGGCAGGAAAATTAATATTGAAAAGACACACACACACACCCCAGTTACTACTTTAAATGCTTTAGGGTAGGCTAATATACTCACCACTTCTATTGAAGACTCATCATCTCCAACCCCTTGGAGAAGCATGTCCTTGATTTGAGATTGTGCAAGGTCCCGCTGCAAAGTCAGCTCTTTCACCTCTTTCTTTAACTGCATGTACAAATAACAGAGTTCATATTTACCGCCACAAGAAATATATGCTCAAAGATAGCAAAGCTATTAACATCGAAGGTCCCATGTTTTTTTGACTAAAGAGCATCAAAGGATCCAGTATTTGCCACTGGAAGGAAGCAAGAACAAATTAGGTTTAAATCTATCAAATGTTCAGCATAAGTAGAAACATTCCATGAAACAATTCAAGGTGGAGGCTTTATATTACAAAAGAGTAGTTCAATATAAATGTAAGTATTGAAGTAGGTAACCAAGGGGATGCAACAATACATAAGGTATGTGACAAGACGTGGACAGAAGAACACTGCAAAACCAGTAACAAATTGTTGAATCAACAACCCAGTGACAACATGTACTTCACTCGCAAGCAGTAAAAACATACCATGAGTAACATCGTGGTCGATATATTTTATCAATTTATCTCTGTGGAATTTAGCATTTACCTAGACGTGAAGTCAGATAAATAAAGCAAACTCTATATTGGACCATAAAAATAAATGAAACAGGAATCAATTCCATTACAATAACTTTACCATCTCAATTTCGTGGTCCTTTTCTCTCAATAATGCTGCAGAATCTGATGTAGTGCGGGCTGACCCTGAATTTCTCAATTCATTTTGTAGTCTAGCCAACTCCTTTTGCAGTTGCTTGACCAGTGCTTTATCAGACATCACTACATTGACTTGTGCATTAGTTGCCACTTCTTTAGCACAACTTGCAAATAAGAGGGTATTTCTGGTTTGTTCAACATGGCTCCGTGCAGGGCTCATGGTGCAGATGATTGCTGTTCTTGCATTACCTCCTAATGAGGACTGCAATATGCGGGTCAGCTTTGAATCCCTGAAAGGAATATGTCCATTTCTCCCCTTGCTGCAGCCAAATTCATTGCTTTTAGATAAAAGTGAGAGAAATGTTACCCCCAAAAAAGTGTATAAAATATTCTCAATCTGTCAAACATTGATGGTATTCATTATATTTCAAAAAAATAAAAAATAAAAAAAGACTAATCTGGAAGACAATTGGCTGCTTATAATGTCTCATTGTAGTAAATTATACAGTAAAACAATTTGATTGGCTAAGTACGAATTCATATGAAGAAAGTAAATGCATGATAAAGGAGTGCAGAGGAGTTTGAGGCTATATATGGCATATCATAGGGTTCCTTCCATCACTTGAAGGTACTTGCTACCTATTTGTGCCAAAAATAAGAAGGAAAACAAATTATAGAGCTAACTATTTGATCAAAATAAACACGGCTAGAAAGTGAGTGGTGACAAGAAAGGTAGTAGAGACAACTGTACTTTACCTATGTATGCTTTGTATTCAATACAGCTATATGTGATTGGTGTTCATGTTAGAAAGATCAGTAAACCATAATTTACAATCTAATACTTAACGAGAAGATTAAAGATGTTAATAAAAGCCATATTATAAAAGTGAAAGATATTAAACATCTCTAAATCTATAATGTGTCTCCGTGCCCATTCACACTTATCCGAATCTCAATTGCATGTGAGCAAAGGTTATGCTCCTGGCTCCACAGTGAAAGAGCCAAAAAATTCCAGTTATTGAGTAACCACATATGCATGTTCTGGATTTAGGGATGTCACAAAAATTGAAATACAAACTTCACAAGCTAACCTGAGTTTGCGGATAACAGTTCCTAGAGTTAGTAAGCTACGATTTATGTGGCAACCCTCTTTCAACCTTGTGCCAGCTGAATTTGTTTGGGATGCACGCTCACTTCCTGCAAGATCAACAAAATTCTGTACCCAAAAAGAGGAAAAGAAAAAGAAAAGAAGAAGAAGAAGAATTATCATTTGATTTCCTATACATGTTCATAAACATAATAAACTGATACTTGAATTGTTTTCCTGTAAAATGAGCAAATTAGTCATACCACTGAAGCGGCAAGAGAGCTAGACTTGTCATATCCAAGGAATTCACGTGCAGAACTTTCAATTGTCTGAAGAACCAAATTATTTAGGAAATGTAAGAGAAGATGTACCATAAAAGTTCACAAAGTTCATAGCCCTTTAACAAAAATAGTAACATATAATACCAGTCTGAGAATCTGATGTGATCTAGAGCTTGCTTCATTCAGTGATGTCTCCCCTATCTGCCTTTGTGCTGCAAAAATGCAATCAATTAAAGGATAAGTATGCAGATGGTTCTAGCTGGACAAATTTTTTTCAGAGAAAAAGAAAGAAATTCAATCCAGGTAACTCAGTTGAAGCAAGAACCATTCAAACCATCCTTACCTTCACAGAAAGAAATAAGTTCTGCAAAATGATTCCAGTCTCTCAAAGTTTCCTCGGTCAGTTTCTCAACAACTGTCCCTCTCTGTTAAAATGATAAACTGTAAGTACAATGCGCATGCACTAGCTCTATTGAGAAAATGATGAAGATATTTACCTCTGGATCATCAAGGAGTCTGAGAGGAGTACTGTCTGTACTAAGGAGGTCCCTGACAGATTCATTATAAATCTCCATTGCTGAAAACTTCAAAACGAATTCTCTTTCCGGATGCTGTAAAAAAGGCAAAACCTAATCAAAAAATGGTTTGTAGAAAGACAAGGTAATGCAGCCAAGCGTTAACACTTCATTTACCTTTTCTAAGTAGTTAAAAATGTCCGCTACTGTGTATTCAGTTATACCACTCATGGTGTATGTCTTTCCGCTGCTTGTTTGTCCATATGCAAAAATGCTTGCTGATCAAACAGAATATTGAAGACCACAGCAGCAAGGGAGAGAGCAAGAGAAGATGTTAACATAGAAGTTCCATGAATGGTGATGCTGATGAAGGAAGAAAAGCAGAGAAAAAGGAAAGAAACTCACAGTTGATGCCACTGACAACAGAAAGAGCAACTTCCTTAGCTGCTTCTTCGTAAACCTGCCTCGTGGAGCAATCTGCTCTAAATACTCTGTCTACAGCCAAAAAGCCAAAAAAAACACCAAAAACACAAAACAAAGCAACCAAAAAAAAAAAAAAAAAAGAAGCTAATTATGATCTTGGCAGAATGAGTTCTGTGACAAATCCAATGCAGCAACTTCAACTTCACGCATATTTATGACCAGATTTATAACATGCAATAGATATATTTTCTGCTAAGCAGAATGATGATAGCTCATATTAAAAAAAAAAAATACTACACACACTGAACGAGGATCCTGGAGGAATGTTTCAGCCCTTAATTGATCCAGTAGCAGTAACATAGGGCATGAACAACATCAATTATGGTAAATTTCCCCCTTATATACTCCAAGAACACTCATTCTTTCCTTAAACACTAAAGAAAATAAAAATGAACATGAAATAGTACACGGACACAGACAAACATATACTCAATTTTGGGTTGCTGGCTGCATTATAGGAAGAAAATTAAACCAAATGATTCAAATACGATGGTAGTGTCTTCATACCAAATGTATATGCTGTTGGGTACAGGGACCTATCAGAAGGTGAAAGGTTGCTCCTGTATATGATGGTGGTGTCATTGATGCATTCCCATTCAGAAACATCGTTCCTTGCAAGCTCCTTATCATTGAGAGGTCGAAGACGAACAGAAACAAGAACCCTCTCCTCACTGCCTGCAGCTGCAGGGTCTAGCATTGCCTCCTCCCCTCCAACAGAACCCATCTTCTCCTCCTCAAAACTTGCCTAAACTCTAATTCCAACTTTGACAATGAAATCACACGTCATTGAATTTGGATCATTACAAATGCCACTTTTGTGTGCAGTTAATCTAGCACTACTTCTAGGATTGTTTCACGAAGCTTGTTGTGTTGCATTGTTGGGATGGTATGGAACACAAGGGCCACTCAAGATTTCAGCCCCCAATCATTATCTGCAGCAAAACAAAAAAACTAATCAAAGGTTACCACTCCATTTAGCAGAAAAAACATATAATATTCTATGCAATTTTATATTTGAAGGTGTAATTGACTAATATCACAAGGTCCTCCAATTATGACAACAGAATGCGGTGGTTCCTGTATTCTAATGGGAAAACTTGGACTTTTCTGAATGGTCCCCATCCCAAGGAAACAGACTGTCAAATTCTTCTTCACATGGAACATAGAAAAGCTTAGAACTTTGTAAAAGAAAATTTACCAAAGGATGATAAGGACTTGAGGACTCGATTTTCCAAGGAACATTCTTTATCCAAATTCATGTGCAGATGAATTCAGAGAGAGAAGATCTGCAAATGGGTTGTCAGAAGTGATTAAGAAAATAAACGGTTGTAATTGTCCCACTAAAATTGTCTCTTTCTTATACATATTTTTGGCTGTTTTTTCAGTTCTCCTAAATTAGGCTGTGCGACATAATTCAAACAGAACCCGGAAGAAAATTCTACAAATAGGATATGCAAAAAGCAAGTAAATCCGAAAAACTGCAAAACATAATATTGAAACTAGACTCTGATGATGGGATTGTTGCTCTGACAGCAAATTTTGATATCATGCTCCAGATGACTACAATTTATTGATCCAATGCAAGTAGTACCACATTTTCAGCATAAACAAAACTCCAGACCAAATTCTAGTCATCATCATCACCAAAGACAAGCATTCTTAAGCAGCTATAACAAGGAAGAATTCTTCGAATTTTGGTCCTTCACATTGTGCAGAGAACACAATGTGGAAGCTCAAACTTCAAAGTCAACACAAATGAAAATAAAGAAAGAAAATTGCATGAAAAAAAATAAAAAATTAAAAAAGAGAATGCAACGTTCCTTCACCTCATGCAAATGCTATCTCAAAAAGGAAGAGAAGATCGTTGTGAATTGTGATGCAAATGCAGGGAAGAACATATCATATGAGAGCTTAAAAGTAAAGAGGGAGAGCAGAAATGGCTTTTTCTATCTCTCTTTCTTTCTCAGTCTAAAGGGTTTAGTGTTGCTATGACTTGGCTTTTGAAATTGAGAGCAGATGTTATGACGTCTCCCTCTTAATTTTGTTTGTTGCGTTGCATTCCTTAGCACAACATTATTACCGCGCAACTATGATAATCAATGAGCCCTCAAATTACCAATCTGCCCGCAACCTGGTATCTTAATGTGCATTGCATACATATTGCTACCAAATTTCATATGTAATTAATAAGGTAATAAAAGAGTTAGAGGAGGGAGCAGCAGTGAACTGAATGCTGAAAAGAAAAGGAAGCTTTAAATCATGCAACGCCAAGTTGGGGCGAAGCACGTGGTGCCTTTTCCCCACTTTTCCACATCTAACAAGTGTATAATTGCTTTCAAGTTTCGAAGACCTTACCATAGTCACTTGTTTCAGTAGTTTCAACATGAAGAATAATGCTTTTTAAGATTCTTTCATCTAACAACCAGATTGGTTGCGATGATAGGATATTACTTGCTTTTGAATTTATTATAGTTTATGAAAGTAAATTTATTTTTATTGTAAAAAATTATTTATTATGACTCACAAAATTCTTACGATACAAGGTTATTGTTGTGGTCCCGGTTGGTTGAGAGATTCCTATACTTTTATCTAGTTTAATATAATACTCTTGGAATATGTAATATTTTTTCATTGTGTTTGGAAACCTTTGTTTGAGTATTACGTTCTTCACATTTATTCCCAAAGGTGAGGCAATGGAAAAAGGTACTGGGGACCTTATGACCAAAAGAAGTAATCTAACTTCAAATCTCTTCAACAGACCATGTGCATGTTGTGCTGGAGTGAGAGTTTATTGAATGGGGGACTGGGGAGGCCCATTACTCATATGCATGTGTACTATCAAATGAATGTTACATAATCGGCTCCAGTGTAGAATACAAAACTACATTTTATGCATTTGGACTAGTATGTGTTCAAATAGTATACTTACACGTGCATGTCTCATTGACTTCATCTTTCCTCTTTTTTTTTAATTTTTTTTTCTTTCCTACTTAAATTATTGTATAGCCGACGGAGAATTTTAAAATATAATAAATATATATTAAAGAGTTTAAGCACCTCACACATGCCTTACATGGGTAAGAAAAGTCTATTCTATGTATTTAGATATTAGTGTTATAACAACACTTCACCAAGTGTAACTTATTAGATCACTAAAAATAATATAATTTGGTTGTCATCATAATAGTAATTAATTAACTAATTGTTACAATTGAAGAGTTCTGAATTTTTATGAAGGCTTTTTTTCTTGGGTGCATTATAAAGACTCTTTTTTAGACCACCTACTAGGCACAAGGTTATATGCATAAAATTTGAGCATTAATATGTGAGTTTTGAAAAAAATTATCGAATATAAATAAATTCAAATTCTTCCTTTTGTATAGGTATGCATGAAATACTATACAAGTAATGTAGCTTTTCTCATAATTTACAGAAAAACCTATGCGTTTGCAAAGCCACAAATCAATGAAAGATACGTCACATATACATGGTCCACGACCTGTTCAATCATGACCTATGCCTATCTATATTGTAAAAGTCTTATGAAGTGACCACATTTCTATGGGAGGAAAGGTGGGGAAATCATTGAAACACAATCTGATACAACACGTTCGAGGGTATGGCAAACAGCACAATATGATGAAAATGAAAATGGAAACTCAATAGACGATAATGTACCACAAATTGGAAGGGACATTAGCCCTATGTGACCCCGATATATGGGACACCGCACAAACAGGTTATGATTATGATTGTGAAGTTTAAACCTTCTGATGCATTACATTCTCAAGGCCATACATGCTATATTATATTAACTTATTAGGTATATATATACATGTATTGGGAGAAAGGCTTGTCGAGCTCAGGATTTAATATTTGTATTACTTCTTTTAAAGGAAAAAAAAAAAAAGGAAGCCGCTAACACTAATTAAAAAATAAAAGGGGCAAACATCACTACTGAACTTATTCTCGTTGTTGCAGATGTATCGACAATCATAATAACTTATTTAAAAAATAATAATAAAAGAGTGGTTTAGGAACACTTATTAAAGAATTAAATGTTTCAAAAAGAAATCTATTTTTTATGTATGTTTTAATAAAAAGTTCCTTAATAAGTAGTATGCTTAAGAGAAGCGTTAGCAAAACCCTATGAGAAACATGTTGTAATGAAGAACATATGATGGTCGCAATTAGGTGTGGTTAAAGTGCATTAGGTGAGGGGATGATGTTCTGAATTAAACTTGTCCAAGTTTGATTGCAAGCCGACAAATAAATCCAAATGGCTTGAGTTGCTAAATCTGCTAATTAACAGCGATTTATAGCCTAATAATTAACATTTACTTTTGGCCCTTCTACGCGTGGATTAGGTTTGGCGAACCTAAAATCTCAATCGCACGCGACTTTTGGACGCATTGCAAACGAGCCAGGTTGACGTTACTCTCTCCGCTAAATTGATCAATTTATTTATTTTTTATTTGATTAGAATATTTGTAGACATTGTCAATTTGTCATGAGTCTAATGTTTAAGACATTGTCAAGATTAAAAGTTATATATATATATATATATATATATATATATATATACACACACACAACATTCTATTCTTAATTTTCTTCTCAAAAGTAAAACTTATTTATCAAAAAAAAAAAATAGTCTCTCTTTCTATAAACAAAAGAAAAGTATGCAAAATCGCATCATACAGCGCTTTAATTGCAAGAGAAAAAAAATCTATTATTGAAAATCGACTATTTATTCCATGAATATATTAATCTGTTTTCAATTTTGGATCGGTTTACTGGATGCTCTTACCTGCAACTTTGATAAATATGACAAAATAATATACCCAAGAAACAGAAGGCCTGCCGTAAAATCAAAATACAAGTGTATAATTTTTTTTCCTTACAATATAAAATGGCTGGTGATTTAAATATGACATATGATAGTGTCTATACCATGGTAGTATAAAGGGAGCATTTTTCCTACTTTGGTGTCCGATTCTGTTTATTAGAAATTATCATTTATTGAATATAAAAAATGAAATTATAAAATATATTTCATTAGTTATTCAAATATCCTAGATAAAAATCAAATAACTAAATTATTATCTTCATTATATCTTAATTATAATTGCCTTCAAATATTTTTTAAATTTTCGTTATAGAATAATTATTCACTTTAAATATCTTTCATATATGCTTATTTTTCATTTCAATAAGAATAAAAAATACGAATTATGTTTTACCAAAAAGAAAACGAATTGCGAAAACTATATATACATCTGGTTTTTTTTTTTTTTGGATCAAGAAACTATATACATCTTGTTGAAGTCTGCAAACAAGTAGGTAATACTAACTTATCATTTTAGAATGAGAAATATTTTTCGTACATTCATTTTTTTTTTTATATAGTTGACACTCTCTTTCTATCTCTCTTCTCTATCTCTTTATTTTTTCACTTTTCACTTTTTTCCATAATTTTTTTTACTTATTTTGTGAGTGGACGTTGGAGGGTGTCCCACTTTAAAGTGATACAAATAACACTACTCTTTTAGACTTATTAAGTTGAGTTGATAAACTATTATCCAACGAATTGGCAAATTTGTCCAAAAAATATTAAAAGTTATTATTTTTTTTAGTTCAACAAAGTAATCAGTTTATAATTGAGAAGATAACTATCAAACGATCGAGTTCCCTTGAGGAATTATGGTTTTAACTAGTTTTTTATCCTGTGCATTGTACGGATTATGTAAATCAACTATTTATTATTAAAATTTTTATTAAATAAATAATTTTTTAGTATATATTTCAATTTTTTTATTTTAATTCAAACATTTAAATAAAATATTTAGTCAAGATTTTCATTTAAAACAAAGTGAATTAAAGTAAATATATTCATAATATTTTAATGTAAAACAGCATATCTAAGATTCAATAGTAATTATTTGTTTGAATTTTCATTGCTTATTTTGAATAATATTTATATCTATATTTATATTTTTTTTCAACTTTACCTAAATAAATTAAATAAAATTATATTACATTTATTTTAACAATTTAAGCGAATTGTTTTATGATGTAAAAAAATTTTACAATGTTATTCTTTATTTTTTTTGTTTTATAAAACTTGATCTTAGCTGCATTTTGATAATTTTTTTAATTACATATAAATAAAATTTCAGTTTATCATATTATCTTAAGTATATTTACAATAAAATTTCATACATTTTACACTAAATAGTTATAGAAGATAAAAAGTTAAGAAAGATTTTTTGAAGGAATTGAAGTGTCAAAATTAATATAATTCATAGTAAGTAAAATAAACTTAATTAATTAGAAATATGTCACATAGTAATTGCAATGAAAATATATGAACAAAATAAATAAAAAAATTAAAGAATAATTAAGTGAGTTTTTTATGTATGTAAAAGATCTTTACTATTGTTCGTTTTAAATTTATAATTTTACAAAATTCAATTTTAATTGTATTTTAAAGAAATGAAAGAAATGAAAGGTCAAAATTAAAGTAAAATAACATAGATATAATTAATAGTAATTAAAATGAATTTGAGAACTATCAGATGACAATTGTAATAATAATAATAATAATAATAATGTAAGAAATGAGACATTAAAGAAAAATTACAATTTATCTGAATTTGAAATTTTAAAATCAAGAAAAATTGCCATGTGGTATTGAAATTTAATATTATATTATAGATTATAGATTATAGATTATAGATAGATTTTACATTTTTAAAATACAGAATGTACTTTTAAACATAAAATGCTCAATTTTAACAGTTAGCGAAAAAATTAACGGAACAAACTAACGCATATTGGTGTTAGGTTTATATTTTATAAAATCATAATTAGTAACTTTTCAAAAAATTTAAAATTATTTAATTTATCTTTTAAAATGTATTTCACACTTTAAATGAGCCAAATTATGTTTTAATTATTTAAAAGATAACTATTTTTTAATTCTTTTAATCATAAACTATTCTGAAAAAATATTAATTTAAACACTAAATTTATTAAAGAAAAACTAGTGAATAATTATTAATTTTGGAATTTTTTTTTTGGTCGTCTAATATTTTTAGGCTTATGGCATTTTAAGTTTTTGTTTTTGGTGTATGTTTTTTTTTGTCCCTGGGGGAAGGAGTTGACAAAATACCAGCCCATCAATTGAGAAGGCCAGCTTGGCCTCCGCCCCTGCCCCAATTTGATGGAACGCACTTGACACCCTAAGCAGTAACCAATGGTTATACATTTTCAAATGGGTCGCCAATAGGCAATACCATGGAATTGGAAGTATGGCTCTAAATAGTGGACTGGGCTATATTTCACTCAAGATTATATTGGCCTCTCAAATGTTTATTTTCTGAATTTTAAGCCCTAGATTCAACAAAGCCCGTCTGTAGGTATTACCTCACATGAGCAACACTGGAAACCCCGTTTTCAGCCCGATAGATTCTCTTGGATTCACTTGAGCGAGTTTTCCATTTAGAATAACAGTACTAATAATAATAATAATAATTAAAAAAAAAAAAAACCAAAAGAAATAAAAGAAACATGCATATTGTTACTCAAATTTGCAAGTATATATGTTGTAAATGAGAAAATAGTAATAATGATAATAATAATAATAAGCAGCCTCGTGTCTCAAGCTGCAAGGTGTATAGAACAGAAATAACTGGGTAAGAGGCTAGTATCCAGTGAGAAAAGAAGAAAATTCCAAATCTCTGATTTTCCGCGAAGATTTCACATATTTGAGTTGAGGTTGAGGCCATTTCCTAACTTTGCTCCTGCTGTTGTCCTGATTCTACCTGTAGAAAAGAACCGGACAGTACAAAAGAGAGCAAGCTCGGTAGACAAGTTGATAGTAGATACTAGCGAGTACTGAGTAGTGATATTTTTGAGTAACGCTACAATGTCAAATTTTCCCTGGGAAGCATCGTAGAAATTTCTCAATATTTTGAACCTCGTGCTTTCTGTAGGGTACTAACCTCTGTTCCGGTAAGTGGCTGAAGTTCACTAATACGACATCAACCCCATTTTGCCAGCTTGTAAGCTTAAACAGTTAGGCTAAGTACTTTCGTTTGTCCTTCCTCTTCTTCTAATCACAACGATGTTAACAACTAATTGTAAACAATTTCTTATAACAAACAAACAAGTACATATTGAAAATCTGGGCTTAAACCTATTATGTTATCCGGGCGGTGCAGCACTCCCTTGTGTTTCCTTTGATCAAAAGAACCTTCCAGGAAAGTTCCTAGGACATGGACAAAAAAAATGTTACTCATGTTTGGCTAATGTTTGGAGATATTACTAGATTGCTGCTTTATATAAGAACCAGCTTAGCCAATGCGATTCACTGCGAAGTTCAAGGATCAACACACAAGTGAAAGCTAAGCTAAGTGCTGGTGCTTCATTAAGAGGAGAGTAGAAAATGGAGATCGTGGAAATTGGCAGCTGTGAAGCACTTCCCCTGCTCTCACTGAACCATGTGTCTCTCTTGTGTAGATCAGTGTGGGAGTCCATGAGGTTTTATGAGGAAGTATTGGGCTTCGTTCCCATCAAACGCCCATCTTCTTTCACGTTCAATGGAGCCTGGTAAGCTCGTCACTTTCTCTTCATTACCATTTTCGATAAATATCATACATTAATATGAGTGTGGGGATGGCATCGAGTTACAAGTTTAATAACATAAGGTAGATATATTGTATGTGTTTATGTAAAAGAGGTGTTGTATTTACCATTAAATTTTTACTTCTTATATGTCCATTATCTTGTGTTGGAAAGAAGAGTAGTTTGGTCTTCAAAAAAATTTCTTCTTTGTAGGTTGTACAATTATGGCATTGGGATACACTTGATCGAGAATCCCAACATAGACGAATTTGATAACTGCATGAATGAAATACGGCCTATTAATCCCAAGGACAACCATATCTCATTCCAGGTAATAAGCTTTCGATTCTAGTGGCATTCATGAATTGTGCACATGGGTCATGATTGTTATATATGCTTACTATTAGTTTTTTACATTATGGTTTTGGGGCAGTGTACGGATGTTGGACTTGTCAAGAGGAGGCTAGAAGACATGGGGATGAGGTATGTAACGGCTGTGGTGGAGGATGATGGAATCAAGGTGGACCAGGTGTTCTTCCATGACCCTGATGGGTACATGATTGAGCTTTGCAACTGTGAGAATATCCCAATCATTCCTGTTTCTTCCTGCTCTTTCAAGCCACGAGGCCACAGCTTTAAGAAGGCTCCTACCAAGTGTGGATTCATGGAGAATGTGATGATGGAAAGCTTGAGCATGGACATGATGAACTTCTCTTTTTAAGATGTCTATAGTGTTTGTTGAAACGACAAAAGTGAAGAGCATTAATTTCACTTCCTTCTCCTTTTGTTTATAATATAAGAAAAAGTTTGTTCATCAAAGCAGAGAAAAGGTAATCGGTTGGGGGATAAGAAGATAAGATAAGACTGTTACTAATTTATGTTCAGATCTATACAAAAGCCTGTTTTTGATCTGGATGTCTTGGTTGGTAAGGGAAGAGTGGACCAAAAAAAAAAAAAACAAAAAAGAAAAAACCTGTATTGTATCATGTGGTACTTGAAATAATATGAAATTGTGAGATTTCTTTGTTGTATCTCAACTTCACCAGCGATTTGTCTTTTTCTTTACTCCCCACGAGGATGAAATTTGCAGCCAACAAAATCTGTATTGCTTCACGAAGTACAGCTGGCAATGGCACAAGGTTACCAAATGCATAGCCATAGGTTCAAAGCTTAAAAAAGAGAAGGTATTAAGTAATGTGATATTTTTATTTATGCGAACAGTATTCTTGAAAAATTATCAACTTATGGAAAATTTGTTCTTAAATTAAGAAAAAACTTTTTACTGTATTCTATTTAATATGTAACATTTCAAATTCGCGAGTCATCATTATCTTCAATATAATTATTAAAATATCAAGTATTGAATACTTTAGAACAAAAACATTTTGTTACTTTCAGAATATCCAAACATATCTCGTACGTTGATTGATAGTGTAAAAGTGGCAAAACAATAAATTTCTTGTTTCATAATAGTGGAAATAAATTAACCTAGAATCGGGTTAAATTAGAAGCATCGGGTTAAATTAGAAGCCGAAGTCATAGACTAGATGGACATCTGAATGTTGTTGACGGTGAATTCTCGACATGAAAAGAGTATTAGCTAAAATGGTAGCTTCTGAAGTGCGTGTGAACCTAGTTTGACTTAACTGCCGAAATAAGTGCTGATGCAAAACATCTTTGCATGCGTTCACTAGCATGGAGCAACAAAAAGAGTTGGTCAACAACAGTCCTAGAGGCCATTTTTCATTTGTTGGCTATTGTTTAAGTACAATTTTTTTTTTTGAATTCCATTATTTGAATCTAAATTTCAGGATATTAATAGGATTTTGTATTTTCAAAGATAGTATAAAATTTAGGATGTATTTGTTTGTGATTTGTCTTGGTAAAAAATTACTTTTTACTAAAATTATTTCTTATATATTTAGATAATTTTTAAAAAATAATTAAAATATCAAAAAAATTTATTTTTAATTTTTTTAATTATATATAAAATTTAAATTTTATAATAACTTTTTTAAAAAACTGAACAAACATACTCTTAATGATATATTGCTCAATTTTAATTGTGTGAAATTTATAAACACCTTTATTCTCTAGTCTCTATAGTCTATGTCTCTCATTTGATATATATTTTTTGTTAGAAAACGTTTCCTTTCTCTTTTTCCCTTCAACTATAGAAAGAAAGGTGTTCAACAACTCGAGTTTTCCTAATCACTCATCACTAACATAGCATAGATATCAACGGATCAACCCATATCCATCGGGTCCCTAAAGTATGAAAGGTTGATTGGAGGAGAGATCTTGACATTACTATGTGTCGCTTAAAAGGGGAGTTGGAAGATAAGCGGCGTCAATCAGAAGTCTACATTTTTCTATTAAAAAAAAAAAAGAAACTCAAAAAAGACACGTGTCGATGTCTCTTGCAATATGGGTTTTCAGTAAACTACCTAAACTAGTTTAAGACTGAAATTTGCACTGTAATAGGTCCCCACCACAAAATATAATAGGATTATGGAAATTAGACGAAGGAGTGGAGTGGAGATTCCTCTTTTTGTGGATAGTATTGACAACCATGAAAGAAAAATAATAGAATAATATTATTTATATATTAAAATTAAAAATTATTTTTAATGTAATTATTAGTACAAAAAAATGTATATTATTATTTAATTATATATTATTATATATAATTTTTTTGAGATTATATATAAAATTTTTAAAATAATAAATATGAGAGTATTTGATTTTTATTAATATGAAATATAGAATTAAATATTTATATAAAAAAATTTTATTCTAAAGAATATTAAAATTAATATTTTAATGAATATTATAAAAGCAAAAAGGCAGACTAATAATAATAAAAATAATTAAGATTTTATATCATAAAATAT
Source organism: Pterocarpus macrocarpus (assembly GCA_031439585.1). Lineage (NCBI taxonomy): Eukaryota > Viridiplantae > Streptophyta > Magnoliopsida > Fabales > Fabaceae > Pterocarpus > Pterocarpus macrocarpus. The sequence goes on along the minus strand of CM062520.1, from coordinate 72,333,714 downwards.
TATATTTTTAATTTACAAATAATATTATTATACTAATATCAGGGTTAGCAAGGATAAACACAGTACGGAGATGGGGCCCAGGTGAGATAACTTAAACTGGTGGGTGAGAATGAAGCGTGAGGTGCTGTCAACCCCACAGTGGGCTTTGAACTTGTGGCTACCAAGTATTACGTTTGAGAGCAACATAGTTGAAAAACACTCATTTATTGTGTCAATGCTAAGTTCTGGAATCAAGCTACCCCAAAGGCCAAAGACGAGGTCCCCCCACTCCTTCGCGATCCTCTCTTTTATCCTACACTCTAATCATAGTCCTTCCCCATCATCATCATCATCATCATCATCATTAACCAGCACCCTCAACCTCCACCAGTAACACCACCCAGCATCACATACAATACAACACACAGACAAACAAAACTATCGTACCCACATGGATTTGGTGAAAATCTGTCTTGTTCTGTGGCCTTTTCTTTTAATTAATATAATATATGTTATTGTTAATATAATATTAATTAATTATTATTATTTTTTTTTTGCAAAGGAGGAAATTCAGGGTGTTTCTTCTGCATCTGACTTGAACTTTTTTCTGCTTTGTATTTGTTGTTTGAAGCAATGAAAGTGAGAGAGTTCAATTATGCGAACGCTTTGTGATGCTTGTGAGAGCGCGGCGGCTATCGTTTTCTGCGCCGCTGATGAGGCTGCACTCTGCCGTGCCTGCGATGAGAAGGTTGCTTCTATCAATATAGTATCATCATAGAATTGTTCAGTTTTTCTTTTTCTCTATTTTCTCCCATTTGGTATTCTCTGTTGATTTCTTATGTTGACTATCTTGTTGCTCCGGTATTGATTTGTGTTCACAATGATGTGTTGGTGTTTCGCTTAGATCACTGATTGTGAATGTTGTAATCTGATGTTTCTGAAAAAGTGACACAATTGTGAGGTTTCATCAGTAATGCACCAATATTGAAATCATGGGCTGAACTTGAGCAGTCCAGTCGTAGAGGATATGAGTAGTTCCTACGTGGTGCTGTGTTTACTGCGTTTTTTGATCCGATTTGGTCTTATCTCTGTGGTTTTGTAGATTTGAAATCTAAGTTTTGTTTTCCTTTAGTCTGGTCTTGGTTATCCTGGTCAACATCTTTCAACCAATGGTTCAAAGTTTAAACTTTTGGAGTGGCAGGTTCACATGTGTAATAAGCTAGCTAGCCGGCATGTAAGAGTTGGTCTAGCAAGTCCAAGTGATGTGCCTCGCTGTGACATATGCGAGAATGCACCTGGTAGGCACTTTCCTTTTTCTATCATGATACTGTTCCTCACATTCCATTGGCTTATTTGTTTGCTCTTTCAATCTGGATGTAGCTTTCTTCTATTGCGAGACAGATGGAAGTTCCCTTTGTTTGCAGTGTGATATGATAGTTCATGTTGGTGGTAAAAGAACACATGGAAGATATCTTCTTTTTAGGCAAAGAGTTGAGGTGTGTCTCTTCTTTCCAACATGAATTGATCTTGATTTGTTGTCTCGATGGATGCCTTTGAGTTCCACTAGAATGAATAATATTTGCTTGCTCCATAGTTTCCAGGAGATAAATCTAGTCATGCAGAAAACCCAGCTTCGAAACCTTTGGAACCGGGCGAGACTAAAAGGGGACAAAATCCACTTCCCAAACTAAAAATGGGGGAGAAGCAACAAAATCACAGGATGCCTCTGGTTTCAACATCAGAACCCGATGCTGATGGGCATGCCAAGATGGAAACTAAACTGATTGATTTGAACATGAAGCCTAACAGAATACACGAACAAGCATCAAATAATCAGGTAGGAGTGCATCAGAAGTAAATTTTGTCTGGACAGTTAGAAATTTCTATACCGGTAAAGTCATGTTTAACATAGATGGGATGTTGCAGTACTTGCAAGCTGAAATTATTAACCCTATTAGTACAATTTTATCTCCCTGGGCTAGAGTATGGATCTTTTCTTCTTAGTGGTGCAGAATTCATCTCTAATGCATTAAATATAGTAAACTTGTTCAAATAGTTTTGTTATGATCGGGATGTGGGATTTATGTTGGACTGCTGTGTGATTATTGAACTTCTTTTCGATTATTTAGCTAGTTGTCTAGTCAATGAACAGTCATCCACCATGCTTGGTACTTTGTTGCAGTTCCACTTCCTCTATTGCACTTAGTGACCCAAAATAATAGAGATAATTCCTCTTGACTGCTGCAACTTACAGAATATGAATATGAATTTGTGATTTTGGGACTTAAAATTCTTCAGCACCTTATAGAAAATTATTCAGATTGCTTCCTTCTGAAGCAGGGATCGACAAATCCTCATGGAACGTTAGAAATTCATTTCTTCAGGAGGTAAAAACCGATAAAAATACAGATCCTATAAAAGACAATTGTTAAGAGGTTCTATTAAGACAATTGTTAAGAGGGTCTATTAGTCACGACAGCACTTAAGGATTAGTCTCATAACAATGCCTATGGGATACCTTGGTTAAAGACTAAAAGGAAAGTAGAAACTTGTAAGACTTGCACTAAACATGTCCTTGTTACGGTATGCATGACGTGCACTGATATAACATATGTATTTCTGATGAATGCTATGTTTTTCTTGGCAGCCATAAGTCATGCAACTAAGCAAGGCAGTTGTGACAGGATCTTAGACCATAAATCTATCAAATTGCAAAATCTTCGCATTGTCCTCGTGCATGCTAGTCACAAGGTTGGCATACTATGTTAACATGATGTTCTGGCAAATGAGGCATTGAGGCACCAACATCTTTTAAGAAGTGTTCGCCTATGTAGGAGTTCAATTTGGTAGATCAACACATCACATCTGTACTGCAGAGTATTATTAACTGCAAATCTGTAATCTCTTTCAATGAATTGTGTGTTAACTTCTGTTTATCTGGTTTCAGTTTTGCATGTCATCACCCTCCCCAGGAAATACGGGGAAAAGATTTTTTTATTTATTATTTTTCTTTTTCAATGCGTCGTTTAGCTAAACTGCATATGATGGTAGAAATTGTAGTTTATGAAGTTGCTCTTACATATTCTCTCTCTCTCTCTCTCTCTCTCTCTCTATAACTGTTCTTTAGTTGAAGTAGATGTTTTGCGGTAGGAAATAACCTTGTTGCCAGCTTTGGTTTGTGAATTATTGAGTACTTGTCTGACTTTACTACAATGATAAAGGCACTTGTGGCTGCAAAAACTTTCTCAGCCATATGGGGAACCTAATTATTCATTCACTGTTTGTCTTTTCTTCTTCAATTCTTCATTCTTTTAAGCTTGATAATTTTAGAGTATATATTTATAGAAAGATTAAGGAAGAGTCAAATTGCTTTTTATAACAAAAGATGTTGGTAAATTATTATCGAAAAAGAAACTCAGGAGCATAGAGGATGTAAAGCATGGAACATCAACAGGCCTTGTAGCTATGGCATAAAGTAGTAGTAATTTTTTTTATTAACAAAGTAGTGGTAATAATAATAATAATAATAATAATAATTTGAATGTTATACGAATATATTTATTTTAATTGGACATTGTATGAATATATTTATTCTATTTTAGATTTTAAATAAAAGATATATAACACAAAAATATCAAAATATTATTTTTTTCTATATTGTTAATACAACTAGTAAAAATATTTTTTAAAGTAACAATAATGAATAAAAATAATTATAAATTAATATGATAAATTATATAAGAAGTAAATATTTTGAATCCTTAATCACCATAAAAAAATGTTAGATATCAACTAAAATAATATTTATTTAGCATCATTAATTTACAAGTGATCTTAAAAAACTTAAAAAAAGTTTTCAAATTATAATTATATATATAATATTAAAATATTAATTCTTCTTTCCATTCACATCCCATAATTAGAAATTCAAAATTTTCATGCATAATTTATTTCGTACTGACATGTAAAATTTACTTATATCAATTTAAGAGTAGCATTATATATATTATTAAAAAATTACTCCACCAAAAAATGTTATTTAAAAATTATTTCTTTCTCGGACTATATGATTGAAAGTTTCAAAAAATTATTTTAAAAATTCTTAGGGTGTGTTTGGATTAATTATATTTTGGAATTGATTTGATTTAAATTGAATTAATTTAATTTATAAATTAAATTTTATATTTGGAATCATTGTGTAAAAATAGAATTTAAATTGATTTAGAAATCAATTCTTATGTTTATAATGTATTTGATTATGTTTGGAATGACTAAGAATGGAATTGATTTGATTTGACTTGTACTGAAATTTTAAAATCAAATCAATTATCATAAAATTCATTCAATTTTAATAGGATTTCAAATAGAAAGTAGTTAAATTTAATGATAATTAAAAATTATTTTATTTCTTATTTTTAAAATATCCAAACATAAGATTTGATTTCTAAATCAAATTATTTCCATTTTTTTAACATTCCAAATACACTCTTATGTAATTTTTTTCCTCTTACAACTTATTTCATAACACAACATATTTACAAAAAATGAAAACATGAGAGCGACAAAAAAATAAGAAAGGAAAATTATACCAATCATAATTTTTAATAACTTTCATATTGGTTTCCTATTTTAATTGAAATAAAAATAAAAAGATTTATTTTGATATATTTTTAATTATTTTTTATAAAAAGTTGATTAATGAAACTCGTATTTTATTTATCATTGATCGACATTTTCCTTCTAAAAAGTTAAGAAAAATATAAGTTTAAATAATTTTATAATTAAAAATAAAATAATTACATATTTAATATAGTAACTCTTCAAAATTGACATAAGTCTATGTCATCTAAAGAGAGAGGGTTAATTCAATAATTGTACTTATTACATAAATCCATAAAAAGTAGAAAACGTTAATATTTCGAGGAAGGAATCAAGTGATATGTTACCAAAAAATAAAGGTAAAATATATGAGAAAGGGATAAAATATTATGAGTAACAATTATTATAATTACATATTATTGTCTAATAAATTACTTCATAAATTATTAGGTTGTAGATTTTTTTTAATACTTGTAATTAAATTTAAAAAGTTACTACTTCAGGAATAATTCTTTTTTAACGTTAAAATTTTAAGAAGTGTATAACTATATAAGAATTACAAATTACACTTAATTTCACATAAATATATAAATAATTGAAAATAATTTCTATGCATTATCAATATAAAATAATTTTATACTAAAATTCAATAATAACTTAAGAAGTTGTCATGTCATCTTTTTTAAAATTTAAATTAGATAACTACCAAATATGACATAACAACTTCATGAATTGTCATTAAATATTAGTATAAAAATTATTTTACAATGACATTGCATGGAAACCATTTTCTTTATAATTTTCCAAAAAATCATGCACAGAGGTTTTTCTTAAACTTTCTTAAGATTCAAATTCATGTATAATTTTTTCTAAATGGTATGTTAATTTTAGTATTTCTTTTCAAACTCCATCATCTCAAGAATAATTGGCTAAAAGATTGAGAAATCCAGCGAGCCTGGTTTTTGCTCAGGCAGGCAGTTAAGACTCGAGCACGATGCCTTTGAGATGTAATGCACTGTGGCATTAGGTAACGTGCTCTTATTGAATGATGCTTCCAGTTTTTTAAATTACATTAGAGCAAGTTTTTAAGTTCATCTCAAAATATATGGTGTTGAAAATATTAATTTCAAAGGAAAAAATCCACCTATGATTAAATCACTAATGTTAGTCATATTAAAACTGATTTGTCTAATAATTAAACATTAACGTGATCAACGTTTGTAATTTTAAAGATTATATTTGGAGGCCAATTTTTTGGTGGATCGCCCAAATTGTGAATTTCGTGAATTTTTGCTTTTAGCGAATGGAACGAGGGCACGTGTGTTGAAGTGGATTTATTGTAGAGACATTTTACGAGGTGATTTAAATGAAGGAAATGTTAATGATCTATGATTTAAGAGGTAACCGCTAAATGGAAAATTAGTTAAAAGAAGAAGAAGAAGAAGAAGAAGAAGTTGATAATGGAAAAAAAAAAAAAGTCCAATGTCGTCTGGCTACGCATATATATAGTTATTAATGAATTAAAAAATTAATAACTATATATACTTATAAGAGTTTCGCACAACGATATAATTATATAGTTATTAATGAATTAATTATATATAGTAATTAATTAAAAAAATTATTAAAACACAGGCCGGTTGCATATAAATGAGTAGACAGGCATTACCACTAAATAACTTAATGTAAATATAATTATAATTTTATTAATATAATGTTATCTAATTTTCATCTTACATTGTTATTAAACACAAAGTTGATCATCTTTGTATAATACCTTTGAACGTGTACTTTTCGATATGACAATATCATGGACGTTTATTTTTATCAACTTCATATCTTATTGATATTTTCAGTAAAATTATCAATATATTGTATAAAATTATCAATATTTTCAGCAAAATCACTAATATTTTTAGTAAAATTATCGGCATTGATAACTTTTTTACAATAAGTTGGTAACCCTATATTTTTTGGAACTTCAAATCAAACATATTTTTATATCAAATTTATGTTTTTATTAAAAATGAAAACAAAAAATATGCAAATCAAACTTGCTCTTAATTTTTGAGTCAAATTATTAATTTGAGTTAAATTTGTTATTTTTTGGATTAAAAGTGTTATTTTTTTAATTAGAATTGTTATGTTTCCTAGCAACCGTTAATATTTGAGTTAAAACTGTTAGTTTTTGTGTTAAATTTTTTAATTTCAGTTAAAATTGTTAATTGTACGCTAAAAGTGTTAATTTTTGAGTTAATTAATTTGAGTTAAAATTGTTAATTTAAAAGAGTTACCAGCGCGGGTAATTTTGCTAAAAATATTAGTAACTTTGTTGGAAATATTGGTAAATTTACTGAAAACGCTAATAACTCCACACAATACATTGGTTACTCTATATTTTCTGCAAATTCAAACCAAACATATTTTAAATTAGTTTTCGATTTTTATTGAAAATAAAAATAGAAAATATGCAAATCAAACACACTCTTAATTTTTTAGTTAAATTGTTAATTTGAGTTAAAATTATTATTTTTTGGATTAAAAGTGTTATTTTTTTTTAGTTTAATTGGTATGCATTGACGCTATAAAACTGTTTTACACTGTCAACCAATAGAAATAAGGGAAAATGAGAAATCATAGTGGATCTCTCATTATAATGGATAATTATTTATGTGAGTTGGCATTTTTTACTATTTCTATTGACTGACAGTGTAAAACTGTTTTACACTGTCAGTGCATTTAAATTAAATTCTATTTTTTTTAGTTAGAATTGTTATGTTTCCCTGTTAATATTTAAGCTAAAAGTATTAATTTTTGAGTTAAAAGTGTTAATTTTGACTAAAATTGTTACTTTTGTTGTTAAAAAGTGTTAATTTTTGAGTTAAAATTATTAATTTGAGTTAAAATTGTTAATTTAAAAGAGTTACCAATGCAAATAAATTTGTTAAAAATATTGGTAACTCTATATTTTCTGTAAATTCAAATCAAATATATTTTTGTATCAGTTTTCTATTTTTATTGAAAATAAAAATAGAAAATATGCAAACCAAATATGCTCTTAATTTTTTAGTCAAATTGTTAATTTGAGTTAAAATTGTTATTTTTTGGATTAAAAGTGTTGTTGTTTTTAGTTAGAATTGTTATGTTTCCTAGCAACTATTAATATTTGAGCTAAAAGTGCTCATTTTTGAGTTAGAAGTGTTAATTTTTGTGTTTAAATTTTTAATTTCAATGAAAATTATTAATTTTGCACTAAAAGTGTTAATTTTATAGTTTAAAGTGTTAATTTTTGGGTTAAAATTATTAATTTAAAAGAGTTACCAGTACTGGTAACCTTACTAAAAATGCTAGTAACTTTGTTAGAAATATTGATAACTTTACTGAAAATGTTGATAACTCTACTAGTAAACACTGGTAACTTTATTAAAAATGCTAGTAACTCTATATAATACACTGATAATTCTATATTTTCTACAAATTCAAACCAAACATATTTTTATATCAATTTTTTGTTTTTATTGAAAATGAAAATAGAAAATATGCAAATGAAACAAGCTCTTAAGTTTTGAGTCAAGTTGTTAATTTGAGTTAAAATTGTTATTTTTTGGATTAAAAGTGTTCTTTTTTTAGTTATAATTGCTATGTTTCCCGACAACTATTAATATTCGAGTTAAAAGTGTTAATTTCTGTGTTAAAATTATTAATTTTAGTTTGCGCTAAAAGTGTTAATTTAAAAGAGTTATCAATGGTTGTAACTTTGCTAAAAATATGGGTAACTTTGTTGGAAACACTAGTAATTTTATTGAAAATACTGATAATTCTACACAATATGTTGATAATTTTATATTTTCTATAAATTCAAACCAACTATATTTTTAAATCAATTTTTTTGTTTTTATTGAAAATGAAAATAGGAAATATGCAAACCAAACACGCTCTTAATTTTTGAGTTAAATTGTTAATTTGAGTTGAGATTTTTATTTTTTGGATTAAAAGTGTTATTTTATTTTTAGTTAGAATTGTTATGTTTTCCTAGCAACTGGTAATATTTGAGCTAATAGTGTTAATTTTTGCGTTAAATATTTTAATTTAAGTTAAAATTGCTAATTTGCCTCTAAAAGTGTTAATTTTGTAGTTAAAAGTGTTAATTTAAAAGAGTTATCAGTGCCAGTAATTTTGTTAAAAATACTAATAAATTTACTGAAAATACTGGTAATTTTATTAAAAATGCTAGTAATTCTACACAATATGCTGGTAACTCTATATTTTTTGCAAATTTAAACCAAACATATTTTTATATCAATTTTTTATTTTATTGAAAATAAAAATAGAAAATATACAAACGAAACATGCTCTATTTTTTGGATTAAAAGTGTTTTTTTTTGTTTGTTTGGGTTAAAATTGTTATGTTTCCCTGCAACTATTAATATTTGAGTTAAAAGTGTTAATTTTGTGCTAAAAGTGTTAATTTTGTAGTTAAAAATGTTAATTTAGAAGAGTTACCAACATTGGTAACTTTGCTAAAAATACTATAACTTTGCTAGAAATACTGGTAACTTTATTAATAACGTTGGTAACTCTACACAATACGTTAGTAACTCTACATTTTCTGCAAATTCAAACCAAAAATATTTTTACATCAATTTTTTGTTTTTATTGAAAATGAAAATAGAAAATATGCAACTTGAACACACTCTTTTGGATTAAAAGTGATTTTTTTTTTTAGTTAGAATTGTTATGTTTACCGGCAACTATTAATATTTGAGGTAAAAACGTTAATTTTTGAGTTAGAAGTGTTAATTTTTGGGTTAAAATTTTTTATTTCAATTAAAATTGCTAATTTTGCTCCAAAAGTGTTACTTTTGTAGCTAAAAGTATTAATTATTGAGTTAAAATTATTAATTTGAGTTAAAATTGTTAATTTAAAAGAGTTATTGGCACTGGTAATTTTGCTAAATACGCTGATAACTTTGTTAGAAATACTAGTAACTTTACTAAAAATACTAATAACCCTATATAATATGTTGATAGCTCTATATTTTCTGCAAATTCAAACCAAACATATTTTTTTTTTATCAACTTTCCATATTGAAAATAAAAATAGAAAATATGCAAATCAAATTCACTCTTAATTTTTGAATCAAATTGTTAATTTGAGTTAAAATTGTTAATTTTTGTATTAAAAGTGTTTATTTTTTTAATTAAAATTGTTAAATTTCCCAACAACGGTTAATGTTTGAGCTAAAAGTGTCAATTTTTGAGTTAGAAGTGTTAATTTTTGTGTTAAAATTTTAATTTCAGTTAAAATTATTAATTTTGCACTAAAAGTGTTAATTTTTAATTTTAGTTAAAAGTGTTAATTTTGTACTTCCCACCACATATTTCTATGTCACCGATGTATCTGTGAAGTTTGAGATGGAGTATAGCCTTTGATTTGGAAAAGCTAATTTCACTCCTTCCTTTTTCTTTTTTAAATCGATGATTATGAAGTAATAAACAAAAAAAAATTAACATCATTAGCGCAAAATTTTGAATTAACAATGGTAAACTGTGGGTGGCTCACCACAATACTGAATACATGTATCACAATCCTGACCATCCACGTAAACAATTCACCAAATTCATCATTTTTTAAATTTATCGTAGCATTCACTATATTTGAAACTTTTTTATTGTACTAATTTATTCGTAAATAAAATATTCAGTGACAACGAGGATTTTCAGTTTGACCAGTGAGCTGAGCTAGACTTGTGGCCTTGTTCGAAATCGAGTCCAGTTAAGGGAATTGCCACAGTAGGATTGAAAGACAGTGAATTTTGTAAATGTTGGATAAAGTTATTTAGGGTTTTTCACATAAATAAAATAAAAAAATAATTAAATAAGAAAATATCCTGTTTCATTTTTTTTTTTTTTCGAAAATGTCCTGATTTGAGTTTGTATGTAAATCGTGTAAGGCTGAAACGATTTATAAATGAACAGAAATCGTGATAGCCTCACACGATTTATGACTCGAAAACTCTCAACCAGAAATCGTGGCAGCCTCCCACAATTTTTGTGGGAGTTAATTGAACAGAAATCATGGTAGACTGCCACAATTTCTATTTAATATATGTAAATCGTGTGAGTCTCACACGATTTTCGTACGAATCTCCCACCACATATACTCAGCTTTCACCGTCCAGTGTCATTTTCAACCATCCAATATCATTTTCCAGCAAGAAGAATACGTATTCTCCCAAAAATTTGAGTGGTAGATGGAGAAATTTTACATTCTTGTTCATCATAATGGTGAAATCACAAATACAAATGAGGGAGTAATATTTTGCAGTTTAAACTCAATTTGTCTGAATATTCATTCTTCTATTACTTTATTGGAGTTGCAGAGCAAAATATTGCAGAAGTTGCACCAACAAAATAACAAGCATATAACACAAATGGTGTACAGGTTGCCTATAGCAGTTAGGAAAGATCTGATTCGGTACAACAGTCTTGAGATCAGCTGTGATGAATATATCGGGGTGATGTTTGATTGCCGTGCTTAGTTTCTGAAGATTCGCATTATGGAGCTATTTATTGTTTTACTCAGCTTTAAGCTCGGGAGGATCTGCTCCCGATTCAGCATCTGTTGCATTGTCACTAGCCGAACGTTCACTTACTTTTGCAATGACATTGCAAAGTCCTATGCGGATCCAAAATGTTAATGCAAAATATGCGGATGATTTGATGGGTGAGCCAAGTTTTGCATAGCTTGCAATGAAGATAGCAACACCACTTTCGCAGCATAGTCCTATTACAGGTTATGATTTTATTGTCGATAATGGAGATGAAGAAGATGAGCCAGATGAAATACCAGATAATAGCGATAGTGACGAGGATGGGGAGGCAGTGCCTGCGACTCAGAGCCAACCATGGAGCAGCCAATCTCGATTCGGTTCCCATTCTCATTCTCAATCATATGTGCATTTATCTCATTATGATTCTTTAAATTTAGAAGCCATGCATTAGAGTACATTTTTAGGGATTGGAGGTGTGGTAGATAGTGGTGATATTTTGGGTGAGGCAGGAGAAAATGAGTTGGAAATTGGGTAACAGTTTCCTGATAAGGAGGCTGTATTATTTGCTATTAAAATTTACAGTATTCAAAGATCAGTTAAGTACAAGGTCTTAGAATCTGATCATATAAAATAACATGGCAAATGCAAACAGTTTGGAAATGGATGCAATTGGAGCATATGTGTGACTTATCGCCAGAAAAAGGGAGTATGGGAAATTCGGAAGTATAACGGACCACACACGTGTTTGTCTGCATCGCTTTCATAGGACCATTCTAAGTTAGATACTAATGTTATATGTGCCAACATATTCTCCATGGTGCAAGCTGATCCAACAATTTCTATTAAAGTTTTGCAAGGGTCAGTGGAGGTAAAGTATGGATTCAAGACTTCGTATAGGAAGGTTTGGCTCGCCAAGCAGAAGGCCATTGGTAAGATTTTCGGTTATTGGGAAGAGTCTTATAATGAACTTCCGAAATGGCTACAAGGGTTGCAGGCATTTAATCCTGGTACAATTATTCAATTGGTAACTCAACCATACTGTGTAGGAAATTTTGTTGATCATAGTTGTATAATATTTTATCGTTTATTTTGGACATTTGCTCCTTGCATTGAAGCATTTAAATACTGCAAGTCGCTAATTACAGTTGATGGTACGCACTTGTATGGAAAGTATGGTGGAACACTATTAATGGCAATTGCTCAAGATGGTAACTCCAATATTCTGCCAATTGCATTTGCCGTGGTTGAGGGAGAGACAAGAGAAGCGTGGTCATTCTTCTTGACTAATCTTCGGCAATATGTGACTCCCCAGGAGGATATTCTCATTATTTCTGATAGGCATGGTGCTATCGAAGCTGCTTTAAATGCCGATGATAGTGGGTGGCAACCTCCACGGGCCCATCATGCATATTGTATACGGCACATTGTTTCAAACTTTGCTCTAGCTTTCAAGAGCAAAGATGCAAAGCGAGCTCTGATGAATACGACCTATTCAAAAACCCGCCGAGAGTATATTTATTATCGTGGCTTGTTGAGAGATGAGAATCCAGCTATGTGTAATTAGATAGACAGAATTTCCATCAAAAAGTGGGCACAACATGCTGATGAGGGCCGGAGGTTTGGGCATATGACAATGAATTTGTCAGAGTGCATTAATGCTGTTCTTAAAGGCACACGCAATCTTCCAATTACAGCTTTGGTGAAGTCTACCTATTTCTGTCTTACAGTATTGTTTTTGAAGAAAAGGAGGGCAGCGGAGGCCCAGCTTACAAGCGAACAAGTGTTTTTGCAAACCTTGTTGCGAGCAATTGAAATCAACAGGCAAGAAATAGGCTCCATGACTGTTTCTGCATTCTCTCGGGCAAATGAGTCTTTTGTGATAGAGGGGCATGCACGAATAGGGAACTATAGTCAAGGAAGCTATAGGGTGAGACTGTCAGATCGTTGGTGTGATTGTGGGTATTTTTAGGCACTTCATTACCCTTGTCGCCATGTACTTGCTGCGTGTGCATATGCACATCTTGATTGGGGCTCCTTTGTTGATGATGTTTATTGCATGCATACTGTATTTAATGTATACAGAATGGAATTCTTAGCTATTGCAAATGTAGTTTTTGGCCTGAGTATAGTGGATCTCGAATACGTCCAAATCCAAAACTAAGACGAGTCGATAAAGGATGTCCAGTTTCAATTAGAATCCGTAATGAAATGGATGCTGTCGAATCCGGACAACCAAAACGGTGTGGCTTGTGCAGACAAGAGGGTCACACTAGATGAAGATGCCCTACTCAGCCTTCTTCATCCTCCAGCCAACCTAGTGAAGGCAATTAATTTTCAGCTATTGTGTATTATTTTTTTAGTTTCGTGTTGTTGATTTTGATTTGTTATTCGACTGTTGTTAATTTTCCAAATGCTTAGATAATGTAATTTCGATTGTGTGTTTTTTGATATAAATATGCACTTAGACTATATCCAATTAGAGTTTGTTACTTTTTAATATATTCTATATATAAGTTATTTATTCATCTGCCATAAACAAAATATTAGAATCTAAATAACTAGAAAATAATTATATACATGGGTTTGAAATACAGAATATCTATAGGCAAGTCAACATTATACGCATCATACACGGACATCTAGTCTCGTCTATCCTGTCATGAGGTCGGTAAATGACAACCTGTGTGGCACTGATGAGGACGAATCTCCCGCATAGGCCGACCCCTCCCATGATCGTACTCCGGCTCCGGCCCTATCTCAAGCTCCTCAAGCTCTCCCTGCTATTCCTGGTCCTGAGCGGGCTCTTTGTGCTGAACTTGCTGAGCCTCCTGATCAATCCGACCAACTGTGAATGTTGATGGCGGAGTCTTACCAAGGAAATCAAATCCATATAATCCCTGATAAGAAGGCACTGGTATGTAGATGGGTTCACATTTAGATCAATATCATCTAACGATGGTCTATACACATTTAATGGCACTGTCTCATCTTGAGTAGGTGTACTAGCCGAAGCATTTAGGAAAGCCTCAAGCTCAGCACACATCGCACCTACACTAGGACTAAACTGCTAGCTAGTACTGGATAGCAACTGGGAGCTAGGTCTAGCCATATACTACTAACTAGGACCCCCCATCGTGATGGCCGTCAAATGTCCCAAGCTAGATGTACCATACTCAGGCCCCTAGCTGGATGTACTATACTCAAGCATGGGCTGCCAATTCGGACCACCAGAAGAAAAGTAAGAGTGCCTATGATGTTGATCATCATCATTACCAAACTGGCAAGGATCTGCATAATCATCATTATCATCATCGTCGTTGTCTCTGCGATGGCTAGTGCATGTCCCGACGTGTAAACGGCGCTCCCGTCAACGGCGATCTGGAGCATGAGCTAGAAGGGCCACAGCAGGCACTGGTGGAACATGCTCAGAAACATCTTGAGACATCTCGGCCCGTCGAGGATCACGAAGGACTCGATCTGAACATAAAAACCTTCGCGCAACACTCAAGTACCAACTCATGTACTCAGCTAATGGGTGATCGTCGGAAGAGGTCTGAAATCGAATTACCTGGTTTGTCCGTGCATCCCAAAAATCGTGATATACTCTGTACTGATCAGACCACCAATAATCTGCCTCACGAGCATCCTTGCCGTGAGCCCTATCAAGGTTCAGCGGCTCAACTGGTATAGGTTGTTGTCCTCCAAACTGTCAGATAACACGATTCGGCTGCTGGAACTCAATCATAGTGAAGCAGGTCAAGGCTGTGACTGATGGCCAAAGAGGGGAATTCCGAAAAATAAAGTCCGATGTGATCTGGGCTATATCTAGGTCTTAGTATGGAGTCCACCTAAACTGCAATGTTTAACAACAATTCAATAAATCTAAAAGTAACAAATTCAAAAGCAACATGTAAGTAAAGTAACTGAATGCTTCTTACCCCGGTGATGGTTAAATGTCAAGCTGTCTCCGTAGTGCCAGCAACCATTTCTTGTGGTTGTCAGAGGTGCAACGATAATCCCTTCACATGAAACAAATTAAAGCATTAATCTTAACGATATTCAAATACGAAAGGTAAAAAAATGTAAAATTAATTTATTTTTTCATAATTATACCTCGCAACAAGTGAAACAGTGAGCTCAGTTGGAGGAGGTCTCAATGGTAAGATTCTGAACCAAATCTATGACTGCAAAAGGGCCAAGCACCGAGAAATATGGCTCACTCTCATATTGGTAACGCGACAAAGATTGCGATATAGAGTCACAAGCACTGCAGACCCCCAGCTAAAGCTCCTAAAATACTCAAAGTCGTACAATAGTGGCAGCCACCTCAAATGAACTCTGCACCCTGACTTATCCACCATAAAAAACCCCCCAAACATCATCATAATATAAGCTCGAGTGTGACGTATAACCGTCTCCGCAGGTGCATCTGCCTGCAAATTATGAAATGTGGTACTGAACCAAGACAAAAATACTGAATATCCATCTCGCTCATCTAAACTTGGCACTATGCCAAATAAGTCATAATATATGGTCCATATATCTCTGCCATGATATCTGCCCCACAATCCCGTGCATCCGCTAACTGCCTGTCCATCAACCCGTAGCCCTAACTGATAGGCAACATCCTCTAACGTGATGGTGCACTCTCCATATGGAAGATGGAATGTGTGGGTCTCCGGTCGCCAATACTCCACAAACGCGCTGATCAGCGCGTTATCGTACTCATAATATGGGACCTGAGCTGCATACCATAAGCCTGCCTGCCTCAAGTATGGCTTCCTAAGAGGATGTGGCGCAGGTATGCGGTGACGCCTAGTGATCAACACTCGAGATGGCTGTAAAAGCATAAACATAATATCATTCGTACTCAAAAACTCAAACAAAGCTAAATTAAATTATCTTAAACTAAAGGCAGTAAACTATATTTATTAAAAACATATTAATTAAATTAAACTTTATAACACTATAATAAATCAAATAAATATTACAATTAAACTTTATAATATAATAACAATAAAATTATCTATAATTAACTTAAATATATTAAACTAAACCTTAAAATAATAATCTTAATTAATATTTATAAAATTTAAATTAACTTACATTCATTTTCCTTGTAATATCAATGAAAAATAAAATAATATTAAATGCACTAAAAACGATTAAAATAAATCTATAAACTAAAGTTTTGATTAACAAAAAAATATTTACATAACAAATGATTTCTTTAATAAACTAACCAAAACTAAACTAAGTTAACTAAATTTTTTTCACTAATCTAAACTAATAGGAACCCTAAACTAAACTAACTAAATATTTTTTACACTAATCTAAACTAAAATAAACAAATATTCTTTTATTAATATTGAATATAACTAAATTAAAATATAGATATGTAGAAAAGTACCTTTTCATACAGATACGCAGAAATATATGAAACTTCATCTAAACGACGTAAATTATTTTGTATCATTTCTGCAGAAATTTCCATTTTTTTCTCTTGCGCTAGCCTCTCACACGATTTCTTTGCAAATGACTCTCCCACAATTTCTGAACGAATGAACAGTACTCACATGATTTCGCTTTTATAGGCAAACCAAAAATTATGGGAGGCTGCCACAATTTCTGTGGGAGTCAATTGAATAGAAATCGTACTTACTAAATCATGGATCTCCCACGATTTTTACGGTTTGAGAGTTTTCGTAGCGTAAATCGTGTGAAATTTGCTACGATTTACGTTCATTTATAAATCAAGTTTAACCACACGATTTACATACAAACCCAACTCAGGATGTTTTCGAAAAAAAAAAAACAGGACATTTTCATATTTAATTATTATTTTTTGTTTTCTTTATGTGAAAAAGCCAATTATTTATGCATTATATAAAATTATTAATATTTTTAATAAAATTACCAATATTTTAGATAAAATTATTAAAACATTAATAATTATATAATATGATAATAATTTTATGCAAAATTAATATTAATAACTTTTTAAAATATTAATAATTTTATATAATATATTAATAATTTTACCTAAAATACTGATATACACAAAATTTTATTAAAAATATTGATAATTTTATATAATATACACAAAATTCACGATTTGGCCGATCCATCATAGAATTGGCCGTCCAGCAATTATACCATACAACTAGGATATTAAGCTAAAGTGGTAAAAGTAAAAGGTAGAGTTGGCGTGGGAAGAAGGAAAGAAGCAGGGGAATGGTGAGACAGGGATGGTTGTCCAGGAACAGGAACATGAACATGAAGAACATGATGTTGTCGTGTTTGTTAGTTTTTCTGTTGTTCCCGACCGTCTCTTACGGTTACGGAACTGCCACACCTCGTGCGCTGCTTAATGCCTACTCTGGGAATTCCAGCGCCAATTATCTCACCAAACAGGAACTCTGGTTCTCCCAAACCCTCGATCACTATTCTCCCTATGTACTTTCTCTTCTCAACTCAATATTCAAATCCAGTTTTCTTATTTTTTTTATTCTTTATTATTATTTTTAATTTCAGTTATTCTATTTCTGCATGTTTGTCTTGTCTGCCAACAATTTTGTTGGAACCTCGTAATGGTATGTCCTCGCAGTTTTTTTTTTTTTTTAATAAGGAGATGGATTAGAAACCTTAATTATACAACGTGGTGGATATGGTGTCATCCAGATTCGAGACCGATGATGTTATTGTGGGTGAGATTTAATTTCAGCTACAGGAAGTCTTTTAATTAATAAGTATTACTAGGTTATATAGTTAGTTCAACGTTTTATTATAATATTCTAAAATTGTCTCTTGATAAAAACGGTGTTAATTCATTGCAAAGAAGTGTAACCTTGGTTTAATGAGCTAAGGAGTGCTTTTGCTTCGCCGTCGGTATTACGCTGTTATGAGAAGATGCCCTGATCTCAAGTCCTTGATTCGATGTTTGGTGTGATAGTGAATAACAAATGAAAATATAGGCAGAAAATCCAATAATTTGTGGATATCTAGTATTCCCAGATATTCAATGTTACCATGGTTCTGTATTGCATGTGGGTGTCAACATACCAAAAGCCCCCAAAACAAGGCTTTGATGTGTCATCATCCTTATGTAGATATAATGATTTTGAGTAGGTTTAGTAGATGATTGTGGTGATACAAAAATGCAACAGTTGTGGAATCTATTTAACACATTTACTTATTAAATTCTGGTATGTTTATTTGCTGCACGCATGCAATGCAGGATCACAGCAAATTCCAGCAACGATACTATGAGTTCCTTGACTATTTCCGGATTCCAGATGGACCGATTTTTATGGTAATCTGTGGTGAATATTCGTGCAATGGGATAAAAAATGACTATATCGGTGTAAGTTGCAATTTGTGCCCCAAATTTGTATTGTCATTTTTTATGGCTTTTGTTGGTTGTTACATCTGCATTCAAGAACAATGGTTGTAGGTAAGATCATAATTTGTAGCTTGGCATGAGTCCTATGTATGATAGGGACCAACAAGAATGACTTTCTTTTTTATAGGAACATTGTGGACTTGTGGCTTTACCAAGCAAATATATTAATCTAAAAAAAATCTCCATGCCTTGTAACATCTATAGGTTCTGGCAAAGAAGTTTGGAGCAGCTGTGGTTTCCCTTGAGCATCGCTATTATGGAAAGAGTTCTCCATTTAAATATCTGACAACAGAAAATTTGAGATATCTTTCATCCAAGCAAGCACTCTTTGATTTGGCTGTTTTCCGCCAGAGTTATCAGGCAAGTTCAATTTTTTACCTTCGTGTTTGATGACAACATTGCAGAAATGAAGCCAGTAGACTAGTACCTTAAGAGACTAGTTGGAAAAAATATCTGATGGTCTTATGTTGCTTTTTTCTGAAGAAGCATAGATCACAGATTGCATTGGTCTAGTTCATGTATAGGTTGCTTAAAATCGAATTGTTGAATGCACAAGCTTGTAAATGTTTGCCAAAAGGGAGTTCATTGATTGTGATTCAGGTCAAGATTGAGGTCAGTAATTAATTATCAACGGCAGTGTCCAGAAAATGGCAATATTTTATGTCAATTTGAGTGTACAATTTGCATGCCACTGCCTGTAGTAAACGAAAATATATAAGCAGACTAAGAATTGGCTCTTGAAGCTTCAAAAATTATTATCAAAGAACATACAAAAATAATTTGTTGAAAACTTAACAGAGAGAAAATAAGAGTTTGGATGATAGAGACTAGAGTGTGTGTGCTCCACATGATGAAGCACGATGAATTGTGTCTGGCCTACACGTCAGTTTGTGCCTAATGTTGGAGGAATAATACAGGAATACTCAACCAACATAGTTAGCAATCAACCACCCAAATTAGTGGTCCTTAATTTAAGGTCAACACTTCCCTAAATATTCCTTGACAATTCAGACCCATTACAACAGAAGATGAGATTGCTTCTTAGCAATTATCTCTTGTGTGCTTGACCTGGGCTTGGAATATTTCATGATTATTTTGTGCTTATAGACGCATGTTAAAAGTCACATGTGAATGCATGAATTTCTACAATTCAATGCACACGTTTCATTATATATATTGCATGTATGGTAGACGAATAAAGCAGTTTCTTTATGTTAATTTATCATATTTTCTTCTTCTGTTTGTTTATTTATTTTTCTTCTGGTTTTCATGTTGACTTAAAGAGCCTACGGTGTTCATTAGATTGTTTCTCATTATTTAATTGCATATTGTACTTTTCTTGTAGGACTCCTTAAATGCAAAGCTTAACAGAACAAAAACGGAAAATCCGTGGTTTGTTTTTGGAGTCTCATATCCTGGAGCACTTAGTGCATGGTTCCGTCTTAAGTTTCCCCATTTAACATGTGGAAGTCTTGCAAGCTCTGCAGTTGTTCTTGCTGTTTATAACTTCACAGAATTTGACCTTCAGGTGAAGATAGTGATTTTTCCTTTATGTTCTCTCTCTCTCTCTCTCTCTCTCTCTCGCACACATTTCTTTTGGTTTTTCATTCAAGATGCTATATATTGTACAGTGTTCCCTATTATTTAGTTCCAGTCAAGTTGAGTTCCGTCCTTGATATGCAGGTTGGTGAGTCGGCAGGTGCTGAGTGTAAAGCAGCATTACAAGAAACCACTCAACTTGTTGAACAAAAGCTGGCAACCAATGGAAAGGCACTGAAGGCATCTTTTAATGCAACTGATGTATGCTCTGTTACTTTCTTTACTCTTGCTAAAGCGTATTATAGTTTACCACTAACATGAGCTACATTCCCCAATAGATTTTGTAGCATAATTCTCATGTTGCGTGTTGACCTTTGCCTTCTTTTGCAGCTGGAAATTGATGGTGACTTCTTGTATTTTTTGGCTGATGCTGCTGCTACAGCGGTAGTTGATATGACTCCTGCTGTTTAATTTTTTTATTCATTGCAATATCTTAAATTCAAATGCACTACTTTCTTTTCTTTTATTTTTTTCTGGTTTTGCTTTGAATGTTGCAGTTTCAATATGGAAATCCGGATAAAGTATGCGAGCCTCTTGTTGAAGCAAAGAAGGCTGGAGATGATTTGGTGGTATGCTTTTCAATCTAGCTACTTATGTTAGTCTTGATATGCTCGTCAGATCTGGCTTCTATAATTATTACATAATTAAATTATTTGTTTTCTCTGTTTCTT
The DNA here is from genome assembly GCA_031439585.1 of Pterocarpus macrocarpus. NCBI lineage: Eukaryota > Viridiplantae > Streptophyta > Magnoliopsida > Fabales > Fabaceae > Pterocarpus > Pterocarpus macrocarpus. The sequence goes on along the minus strand of CM062520.1, from coordinate 72,312,910 downwards.
CTTTATCAATTGTGTCTTTGTCTTAAATAATATTAATGTGTTATGTCAGGACCATTGCCTTCATTAAATTTTACATTCATTTGTCAATATGTCTTGGTCCTCTTCCCCAGGGGGATGATTATGTCTCCGGTCATCTGATGCATCTGATGGAAAATATATAATTCATTATGCAGGATGCTTATGCCAAATATGTCAAAGAATATTACCTTGGAACCTATGGTGCTAGTATACAATCTTATAACCAGAAGAACTTGAAAAACACTGCTGTTAGTGAAGACAGTTCTGATAGACTATGGTGGTTTCAAGTTTGCACTGAAGTAGCATACTTTCAGGTGGCTCCCTCAAATGACAGTGTGCGCTCCTCTAAAGTTGATACAAGGCAATCTCCTTATCTCCACTGTTAACTATGTATACTCCTTCGTTGGCAAGATTCCTTTCCCTGCTTTTGCTTATCACTGTAATTACTTTGTGGTTTTTAATATTTCTAGTTTTTTGCATATTTTTTCATCATGATATTATGAATTTATATGAAATGGTTTCTTAAATATTGCAGATACCATTTGGACCTCTGCAAAAATGTCTTTGGAGAGGGCATCTTTCCCGATGTTGATTCAACTAATATATACTATGGAGGCACAAAAATTGCTGGTCAGAAACTTCCCTCTGCCTGAATATGTGCAAGGATTTATAAATAATTTGCTTACCTGGAATCTTACTTTTTCTCCAAATCCATTGTATATACATTCATTATTTCATATTTATTTTATCCTTAGTGTTACTTGAGGACTAAACGTTATCTTTATCAGGCCTTGATGATTGTTATTATCAACTTTGAAGTCATTTGTGAATATGGATGTCTTTTTCATGCTTGCTTATTTAATCTGAACCATGTACTTACTATCATGATGGAATTATTAAACAAACTCATTTCCTAAAACTTCTTTATGGCATATTTTGGCTGGACACTATGTATTTTACATTTTTTTTTTTAATGTTTTTAGTCTGGATATAATATTACACTATCATCTTGGATTTGACTTTATTCCATGTATCCTAACGTAATGTGCATGTACAGGTTCTAAAATAATATTCACAAATGGTTCCCAGGATCCTTGGCGTCATGCATCAAAACAAACTTCATCCCCTGATGCTGATAGTGAGTTGGAACTTACTTTTACCAATTTGAACGATAACATTCTTTATTCATGGCATCACTATGGCGATATGCCAAAACTGCATTTCTCTCAAATCCAATGTGGATTGACATTTTTTATCTGTTGACTATATTTACTGACAAATGACTGGCTTATTTCCATGAATATTACACTAAGTGATGTATAATTTCCTATCTTCAGTTTTTTGGCTCTAAGTTAAATGATTTTGGGCTATGGCTCAAATGGTTGTTAGTTAGCAAAGGAAGGATAATGAAAGAGTTCTGAGTCACATTATAAAATGCATAATGTTATGTCTTTGATGTGTGATGCACAGTTACTGTGTTCTTGTACCATTTGCTGAATACTTCGTTAATTATAACAATTAAACTTTTCAGTGCCTTCCTACACAATCACATGTTCTAATTGTGGCCATGGAACTGACATGCGAGGATGTCCTCAGTCTCCTTTTAACATTGAAGGTATGTTAGTTTTTCCCCTGCAATGATTATTATCATTTCCAAATGTTTCACGCCACCAATCTTGAACCTGTAATCTATAGCATTAAACTTGGGTTGTTATCAGTATTTCAATTGCGGGATCCCAACGATTCCTTCTCTGACATGTCAACAACTAGAAGAAAATTATTTTTAAATAATAATAATAATGATAAATTATAGGAGAAAGCAATAACCAAATTATGTGATCAGTGCTTAAGTAGTTGTCACCCTATCTACAACCCAACTGTGTGAGTTAATTTTTCAAATGATACCTGCTTATGCTATATCAACCAGCATTCTGATTGTGAGTTTTGTTGTAGGTAATGAGAAGAACTGCACCTCCCCTGATGCAGTCCGCAAAGTTAGGCAAAAGATCATAGAGCATATGGACTTGTGGCTATCTGAGTGCCAGGACACCAGCAGGAATTGTGTATAATTATTAGTACACGAGTTACATGATGTAGGACAACATGCTCTGGTTTGTGGCATAAGTAACCAACCCTGTGAAGTATATTGTTGTGAATCACCTTTGTATAAACTGATCAAATGCAAGGCAAAAACATGCGTTTAAAGAATGCCAATTACTATGCATATTTTTGTACTATGCCTATTCCACCACCATATATATAACTTTTCTACTTTATAAATAACCCTTGCGTCTCATGTTCCTCTGATGAAATCTTCTCCAAGCACATGAATGTTAACTACCAATTTTGTGATTTTAAGTCATTCTTTATTCGGTCATTCTGTGTATTTATTTATTCACGGCCCGCCTAGATGGTGCTTACTGATTATTCCTCGCTATTGTAAGTACTAGTTGCCGAGTAGAGAATGCTCGTCAAATTTGCTGTTTTTCCAATGTTATATTTAATGCTTCCTATGTATGAATGATAGGCTCAGAAAGTTTGTTAGACAAAGATTTGGTCATCAGTTCATCATCAATGTGTTTCTGATGAACTTTTCACGACTTGACATGACAGTTAGCTTCTGTCATTTAGAACCATGCATAGCATCCAGGACTTTTACATGATTATAACAGTGTCATTTTTAATTCAATTTAGAGATTGGACTAAATAATTATTAATTAAGCTATTAAGTTATCTAATATTGAACTTAATTGAGTAATCACTCTTTATATCAGCTGTGATCCGTTTTCCAGAATTTGAATGTTGCCAATGGCACAAATTGCAGTAATAGTGGAAACAGCAAGGCAATGCTTCAGCGCTTCACTCATTACAAAGAGCATTAGCGATTCCAACGTTTCACTTCCATGTTATCAAGCAATGTTGAATTCTCAGTAAACATAGCCCTTAACGAACATTCCTTGCTTGGACTCCTCAGACTCTCCCTCCCCAGTGTATTTTCCAAGCTGAGCAAGTGAGTTGGCCTTTGCACGAAGAAGCAATGCTTCTTGAGCCTCCTTCAGGTTCTCTGGTCTGCCACCCCACTTCTTGAGGCATGTGTTCTGGAGGGCTCTTGCATATGAGAATGAAACGTGCCACGGGTTGGGAGCTTGGTTCATGGCGTTCAAGTTAAGGGTAGCTTCTACTTCAGATTGCCCTCCAGACAAGAACTGCTCAAACCAAACAATGCATGAATGATCAGAGAACATGTTTTACATAAGAGTCCTGTTATTTAGTCATACATTTGTGTGTCAAATTGTCAATCCACCACTATTGTTTATATACAAATAAGTGGGGAATTTATCTATATAATTGGGGAATTGGGTGAGTAACACTATCACCCTTTTCCTTAGTTATATACGTAAATTCCCACTTATTTATATATAAATCACTAGAAGTCAATTGACACACAAAAATGTATGCCCAAATAACATATTTCTTTACACAAATGTGAGTGTGTTTGCGAGAAGTGATTGAGTGGTTGAGAGAGGTGCTTGCCATGATTCCAGGGACAGCTGGAGGGATTCTTTGGCGAAGAAGCTTGAGGGTATACTCAGCAACCTGTTCCGGGGTGGCCTTTTCCTTACACTCAGCACCGGGAGTGACCATGCTGGGTTTGAGGAGGATTCCTTCAAACATGACATTGTTCTCTGCTACGTAGAAGAACACCTCAGCCCAAACCTTCTTTGCCACTTCAAAAGTCCTTTCAATCCCATGATCACCATCAAGCAGGATCTCAGGTTCAACTATTGGTACCAAACCATTGTCCTGCAAAAATTATAGTTGCTTTGTCATCAGCAAGCACCAAACACCTCAAAATGAACTGATTTATGTGAGATTATGAGCATGGAATATTAACAAAGCCATCTTCTCTACCTGGGATATGGCAGCATAGCGAGCTAGACCCCAGGCTGCTTCCTTTACGGCCAAAGCAGATGGGCCATTGGGGATGCTAACAACAGTACGCCTGCATAGTTACAACAAAAGTGGAGGTGAATTGTCAGATAAAAGGTAACCAACAATCATAGCAAACTGAACTAGAACACCAAAAGAATGAAAAACGAAATTCAATTGTGTTAAGAGTCCAAGTTATGTACCATTTTGCGAAACGAGCTCCTTGTTGGTAGTAAGCAGCAGAGCGGGAGGCAAGGCCATCAAGACCTTGGCACCATGACTCACCATTTGAGCCAGGCAATGGAACCAGACCCTGCAGTGCTCATTATTAGAACTTTCATGTATATTATTTGTACTTGTATAATCACGGGAAAGATCCATAATCCATCCAATGCAATTTTCATTTTTAATTACTTAAAAACCAATTATTTGTTAACTAAGCTCATGATAAGTCTTGTCATAACATTTGGCTTACCTTGTCGACCTTGATGCCGGGTACGATGTTTTGCTCAGCAAGCACATCAACCATCTTCCTGCCTTCAGTTGTGGACTGGTATAGTGTCTCCTCAAAGAGGATGGCTCCAGAGATGTATTGGCCTAGGCCAGGAGCAGTGACAAGCAGTGTTCTGTATGCTTGGCGGTTGGCCTCAGTGTTCTCCAGCCCAATTGAGGCTAGCCGCTTTCCACATGTTGCGTTTGACTCATCCATGGCCAAGATTCCACGGCCTGGTGATGCTATTGTTTTCTACATATCCAGTACTTGCAACTGCATGTCAAAACAAGGCCTATTTTCCGCGACCAATGTCCATTATATGTGATATCTCTTAATTGGAGTGTATTTTGTTTCCTTATTATAGTGCCAATTCCTCTATATTAGTCTATGTATTCATTTCATTTGCTTTGTTATATTTATTTGATACCCTCTTGCAGTTCCCTTAATACCATTATGGTATTTTATTTGTGGCGTTTAGAGTAAGCACTAAGCAGTTGAGCTTAGTAGGGCCTCTTTGTTTTGAATTCTGTCCAACCGAAAAGGAAGAATTTGACTTCCTGAGATGCTTTTAATAGAAGTAACTCTTGAATTACTTCAATAAAAATGCTTTCAGTAGTCAAATTCTTCCTCTTCAGTTGGCAAGAATTTAAACTAAACAAGCCCGCAGTAGTAGTAGTAGCTGAAATTGTGACTAAAGGCACAACATACATACCGCGGTCTTGACAAGCTCATCAGAGTAGGAGCCAGCACGCACAGTGAGTGGTGAGGGTGCAATAAGTTGGCACCGAACCATGGAGACCTTAGCCAAGCAAAGGGTCTGACCCTGAACCCACTCAGACTTGTTTAGAACAGGTGCTGACTTGAGGACAGAAGCATTGGCCATTTTCTCCCAAATAAAAGTGTTGTCTGATAATGAAAACTTTGTTTTTTGGAAGTTATAGTGACAATTTTTCTCTGCCTCTTAATGGCTCTTATGCTCTCTACTAATATTTCTTCCCTACTAGTTGATTCTATTTATAGTGGTATTATTCATTATTGTGTCGCCTTGGACATGAGAGGCAGGAAGATATTATATTACATATGAGGCTGTTAACACACAGGCTAATCAACGGTTCCCTGGTGGTGACAACTTTGCCTTCTTGTCGTTTATATTTGTTGTTTGATCTGACGATAACTGGCAGCAGTGGAAGGACGATAAAAAAAACAAGCATACGGAAAGTAATGGTTGGCTTTTTTCTTGATCTGTATGTCACAAATATTGATCTTCCTTAAGAGCCAAAAATAATATAATTACTACTTATGCTAAGTCTAGACTTACGTTGTTCCCAAAAGTGATGACAATAGTATGATGATTATGTATTATCAAAAAAATAATATGATGATTATGTGGGCATCGATTAGATATTATTTGCAATTCATTAGGTTTTTCTTCCAATAAGTGCCAAGTTGAATTTGGCTTTTGCTGTAAGTATTAGACACTAGAACTTATTTTTATATCTTTTCTTTAAGACAATGAATTATTTTCTTACGTTTGATCTATTTGAAATTATTCTCTTAAATTATTTATATGATCAAATTATGTTTGATCATGAAAGTGTAAGGTTTATATAGTTTTTCAATTACTTTTATATATTTGACACTACTCTTTTGTAAAGGCATTGGTTTTTTCTTATTTTATGTATTAACAGACAATACGCTATCCGTAATAAAAAAGCGCACAGAAGCTGAAATTACTCTTTCACAACATACCTTGCTAATTTGTCTTCGGTAGGAATATAACTTTTCAGATTATCCTCTCAAATTACTTAGTTCGGAAAATATTCCTCCCTAATTCAACATGGTAAGATCAAGCGACTCCCTTGAGGTTTTGATGGTATACTTTTATCTTTTGGCCATGCTTCATTGTTTCTTTTCAAAGTCTTCAGCCGTTGCACTTTGTGTAAGGTGTATGATGGATTTCCCTTTATCCTTTTTGTCGTTGTATTGAGTCAAGTCTCAGTTGAAAGCGCAATTACACAAAAAATAGAACCGGGACTCTTTCTTGTTCTCAGTTTCTTATGGGATTGGGATCCTCTAGAGCTTCTAGAAAACTGCAGAATGGAGCAGTTCTTGAGGCAGAGGTGTAAATTTATTAAATTACATTTACAATTCTTATGTTGTTACAAAGTAAAACATTTTTTATGGCTATGATCTCATGCAGTTTTGTTTAAAACTATAGAGGACATTAATCTGTTTCGAATGTGTGTTCTCATGAAATTTGTCACTATGTTTTGCCTAGGAATGAAAATTCTTGAGCAAGCTTCTCGGCCTCCAAATAATATGTGGTGATTCTGTTGAATACCTAGTCCTCTTGCAAGTTGCAACCTGCGGACACAGAAATTCTGTTCTATGAATGGACCAAAAGATCTACCAATTTGATGTGCTATATGTGTAGACGCTCAAATCAACCAAAAGGACACGGGAGAAGCTTTTCTAGACAAGGTTCTATGTGGGTCCTTAAACTCCCTCGTGCAGGAGGTTTTCAATTTTATGCATATGGGTCCAGCCATCAACATGAATTGATTGTCTTTTTGGGTGTTTTGTAGGTGATGTAATAGTGCTGGTAGTGATGTGCAATTATTGTTCGCTTTCACTGGTTTTCAGTATTTTTCTATGATTCAAATTCTACTTCCCTCTTCATTTTAGCCACGTAACTTATATTCCAATCCCATCATGTCCGAAGGCTTGATATCAGTACATCGATAGGATTCGCCCTTGGTGAGCAGCGGCCGCGATTCTTCCATGATATTGACGGAGGAAAAGGAACAGTGCCACTGCCATCTTACAAATGGTTTTCTGGAAATGCTTTACGTATACACCCATTTAAGCTTTTTTTGAACCGAAATACTTGAAACAGAAATCTCTTACTACAAATAGAAATTTTTTTGTGTTGAAACAATCTCATCCGTATCCGTTTTTACTTCATGATTTGGGATACTTATCATTTCCCATGAAAATTATTATACAAATGCATTACTCTAAATAAACATAATTCAATGAAAAAAATGTACATCTAAACTTTTTAATAAATCATCGAGATGCATTATATAACGAGTTTGACAAATCTCAGTGAATTACAGCATATGGACTGATTCTAATCGACCAATTTAAGCGTATACTCATCTGAGAACATTGAAAATTCAAAAAAATAAATTATTTCACACGTGCTTGTCTATGAAAAGAACTCCACTAAAGAGAGAACGCAGGCATGTATGATCAGGGGACAGCTGAGAGAGGAAATGGAAGGAAAAGAGACGAGGTGGACTGAGAAAAATTGAAGCTAGTAAAGTAGTATCTGACACGTAAAGCAATAGAAATTTATTATATTAGCTTTGTGCAAGACGTCGAAGCTAGAAAATTACATGATATTACAGGATTTTAATATGTACAATTTATTACATAGCTAGCTGTACAATTGTCATAGCTCCTTGCCAGGATAATGATGAGGACAGCTGAACTACTTATACATTTGATCGTACAAACCTAAGCTGCCATTCCTTGTGAAGTTCCATAACCAAGCTTGAGAAACCTTAAAACAGCAGAGACAGAGAGATTAAGAGTAATCAACAGCCCTTGCAAATTGCAATGCACAAGGATTCACTAATTCACGTGTAATACCTAGAGAATAATAAATATGTCTAACAAATGTTGGTCCCTTGACGTTTGCCCAGCTTTTAAATTAGTCATTGTAGTTTAGAAGTCTCTAATGGATCCACAAAATTACCAAATGTCTCATTGAGACACACCATAGTGACAAGATTTGTCAGGCATACATTCATTCAGGAACCGACTTGGTCTGCATAAAATGTGGCCAAATGATCTGCTCCCCCTCCCAAAGAGTCACATGATATTCTCCCCTCAAAACAGCCACATAACAATAGTTTTAGGGGGCAAATGGGCTGATTTGGCCACCTTTTGATCCACCCAAACCAAATGGGTAACCACATCTCGCTCTCCATTTACAACCTCATCACTAAATTAGTAGGAGTAGATGCCTGTGCTGATCGCAATGGCCAATGGGGACCCAATTTTATATTTGAAGAACCCAATTAGAAACTTCTAAACTAGAGACTATAATAAAAAATGGGTAAAACTATCAACATTAATTTAGTAATAAATAAACCTAACAAATAAATCAAAGTTTAGCATGACTGAAGCCGGATATATGAACACAATGGTCTAATACTAGCTGGTGTCAATTAACTTGAATTTTAAAGATTGAAACAATTGCTAAGAAAAAAAATATAATTAAGTTTGCTATTCGCTATCTAAAGCATAAATTTACATAGAACAACTAATGCAAGAAAGATACGTACCATCATCATGACTGGAAAAGAGTTATGGTTGCAATATAACCATTCTTCATCACCTGCTAACATCGCCAGAGTATAGATTAGCAGCCTCTTCAAGAGGACCACACTATTAAATAAGCAGCGCACTGTAAGCACAAAGAATGACGCACCTCAAAGGCAATATTTTGATAACCATATACAAAAGTGGAACCAAAAGGGTTACTTGCAGAACCTTGAGTTTGAATGGCAGCTCGCCCGCAATCCCCAAGTATTTCCTAAAAGAATCAATCAAAAGCAATTATACAAAAAACCTTTAATATGATTATAAGAAATCCACATCTAAGCTTGTCAGTTTTCACACATTTTTTTTTTCCCAAATCAATCTGTACAGTTCAAGTACAGAAGATCTTTCAGAACTCATAAACAAGATCTTCCATGATGGAACACCACTATAAGGGCAACCATACAATCTGGAAGGGATAGAATATCACCTTCACTTGTTCCCACTTTGTGCTAGGTGTAATAGCCCTCGGCTTACTGTTATTTACTTCCTGAAAAGATCCTCCAGCTGCTGGAAAAGAAAAATTTTTCGCAACGCAAATTTACTCATAACAGCAACATCAAGACCAATCTAAATACTACAATGTAAATAAAAGCTGCTTACAATCTGAGCCATGGATAACAAAGTTGCACTTAATGTATGAATTGAAATCAGCATGACCAGGGTAGTTGGAATGTAACACAAACTTCTTGATTTTGTGAGTCTGAAAATACAACAGACATGTAAGAAATTCAATTGTCAATTGTATCAGTGTATAGGAACAAAAGAGAGAGGTAATGTGCAAACCTGGCCATCAAATAAGATGTCCAGACCACGGGTAAAATAATTATAGAAGTAATCTCCACAAAGAGTTGTTCGTGGCCGAAGATCCGAGGCAGAATGAATAACCATTTGATCTACCTGCAGAATCAAGAGTCAGGATCAACACATAAAATACTCATTCAAGCAGTTTAGTAGCTAAAAATATTGCAACATTACCAAACATATGCAAAGTCTAAAACATGCAGCAATCAATTGCCTAGGTCCACAAATGATCCATTAAAGTAAAGGAAGAAGTTATTGTTAAGTTAAAATTGAATTGTACACTCACTGATAAATACATGAGAAGTACATCAAAATCTCAATATAACACTCCATAAATTTACATAAATTTAATTCTCAATAGTACACCAACAATAAAGATGCAGAGTTTACTCACAATTTTCAGACATTCCAGCAACATATATCAGTTTAATTCCATGAAAAGCCTACAAAATTGTGACATTTCATTTAAAACTAGTAATTCATGGTACCTGCTTTTGATGAATGCCACAAGGACGACCTAGCTCAGTCCACACATCCTGCAGAAACAGGAAGTACAACATAAACTTTGCTTCAGATAAAGAATACAAATTGAGTGGAAGATGACAAAGAAGAACCAGAAAGCTTAGAAAAATAATCCGATGAAAGCATAGCTCAAATGGACTCTATTGTATGTAACATACACCTTACCTGTGGAGATGCACCAAAAGGAATGTGTTGAGAGCCAACAGTGAAGTACAATTCTTCCCCAAGCTATATAAAAGAGAAAGAACTGATTTAGCTGCCAATATAGCCAACTTGCCAAAACGGCCAGAAAGTTTGTCTAAATGAAGCCATCCAACAGTGTTATCCTATAAACAAAAAGACAAACAGATATAGGACTTAAAGAACCCAAACCTTAACATGAACCTCTTCCATATAAATGCTGCCAGCAGGCAATGGAGGAGCAGAAGCCTTATCCATCAAGGACCCCACACCAACTTTCTTACCAGAGGAACTATCATATATAGAAACACGGCATGTAACTGGTGTAGTGCCATCCGGAAACTCCAATGGCAATTCCACTTTCACAATGAAAAAGAGAGAAAGTTAACAAACTAGAATAATAAAACTTAGCACAATGTTTCAATTTCAAGATGATATAATAAATACCTCCCCCATCATGACAGCAATCCGTATACTGACTTGGAATTGGAAATGCAAAGGACAGCCCCTAAAGACCAAACCAAGGAAAATATAAACCAAATAATATTAATGTGAGATTGTGAGACCAACAATTAAATAGCAATAATTAAGCATTCGACATCACAACTACATACCGGGTAGAATAGAGTGTATATGCCTCTATCCTTATCGAAAATTCCAGGATATGTGGGCCCAAACAGCGCATATACAGCAACAAAAGTAGCCAGAGTTGACGGTCCACTAAAAATTAAAAAGAAAACCAATAAATCAATGAAGTGTTTTACACAAAGTAGAAACTACAATTACAGGCCCACAGACTCACCCAATCAGAGAAGTGGAGTAGCGCATTTGAAGCCGCTTTACATCATATATTTCAATAAGGCGCAGTCTCTAAAATAGTATTGGGAAATTACGTCACGACAAATTCATCTCATCATGTAGGGTAGCAATAAACAAAGCACTATAGTAGCAAAGCAACAGCTTTAAATGATTGAAAGCATAAGCATTACACACAACAGAAGCCGCTAATATTCTGCAGGAATTCTTTACACACTTTCCGAATTTGCACTTCCAAATATACATCCAATTAATTTAATTGTGTTTTGATCATGATTCATGAGATCCCCATTATCTAAAACCATTATTGATGGCTCCCGTCAAATAAGTAGCAAATATGCAGTACTAGCCAGTCAAAGCACTCAATGTTCCGATTAAAGATACAATAAACAAAAATTTCCAACTGAGCATTATGTTTCAAATAAGCAATCTACATTCACGCTTGATAATTAATTTGGCAGCAAAATAAAAAAAAGCACAATACCTGAGACCAGGGATCAAAACGAAGATGAAAGCCATGGTCTGGAAAGCTTATAACAATATCCAACTTCAGCGGTTCCTGCATATGCAAATGAGCAAAATACAAATGAGTCTGTCACGAAATAAAACAGCAGATGCCTCACAGAGGCAAAGCCATAGGATTATAGCCTGCCCAAAGCATTCTGCCAGTTCAACAAAATCAAAGAAACTCCACTATTTGCACAAGTTTAAACTTAGATACACAACACAAATGATAAGAAGTCAAGTCATAACCACATGTAACAAACCTCATCGTAATACTTGACATGCACCACATCGTAAATGTTAGGCTGCTGCTCTATCTGAGCAAATGCTTCACTTATTGGCATCCCTGAACAGCACCAATAAACGGGAACCTTAGTTAGCAAAATTCCAATAGCATCGACTTCAACAGTGCCGGAATTATCAAACAAGCTGAGTTATCGTATTGACAATAAGCAAAAACCTAATCGATCCCAAAAACAATAAATCACTATGTCTTCAACCTAAATCTACCTAATCAATCAAATGAATGAATAACCACTGCTATAATGCAGTACGGAAATCCTACTCGATCAATTCAAGTGAAAATCAGAAAATCGATTGGGATCCTTCTTCAATTCGCGAACCGAGAATCATACTCGAATTCGTAATTAAAAGCACTGAATAATTATAATAATAATATTAGAAAACGAATCGGGTTAGGGGAATACCGAGGGAGAAGGGTCCGATTCCGAGACCGGGTCGGAGATCGAGAACGATGGCGCCCATGGCAGTGCCCTCGCAACGCCGTCTGGGTCTCTGCAACATAGCGTTGGTTGCTGTTGTCGTCGTTATTGTTGGGGTTTGGAGGGGGTATTTTGGGGGTTTCTTCTGGGTTTGGGGAAATAACTCCGTTACTTTCGGTGATTGAAGGCACGGCACACGCAGATTCAGGACTCGAATTCAATGTTTATATATCGAGATTGGGTTTGTATTGTACGGGGAGAGGCTTTCCCTGTTTGTTTCCCTTAGCCAATAACCAACCCTTTTGGTTTTTAGCACAAACAAACGAAATTGAAATGGTGCCCCCTCTCGCACGCCACCCCCCAACGTCCTTTCTTTCTTTCCTTTTTAACAGGCAAGCCAGCCCCTCGCCGAGCACGTTAGGATATCCCCATATCCTTTAGTTTTATGAATTTAATTTAAATGTGCTTTCAGTGTAAATTATCAATTTTAATTAATAAAAATAATAAAAAATATTAATTTATATAAATAATTATTTATTATAATAAAAATTTAATATAATTTTTTATTTTTTATTATTTTTATTAATTAATAATATAAAATTATTTTAAACTTTAAAATAATCTTGAAAAACAAATTTATTATTGACTAATTTATATGTATTATATGTATAAAAAAATTTTATATAAATATTTAATTATATATTATTACATTAATAAATATGAAAATATGATTCAATTATTTATTATTTTAAAAATTTTATAAATACAAATATTTAATTAAATAATAATAATAAATTATTTTATGGCATTAATATATATTAATTAAACTTTTTATTTTACCAAAAAAAATAATTTTGTTACATTATTAATACAAAATACTTTTATATAAATATTTCAATTATATATTATTACATCAATAAAAATATTTGATCTAATTATCTATTACTTTAAAATTTTTACAAAAAAAATATAATTAAATAAAATGACTCATTTACATAATGCATCCAAATTAATTTTAAAAACCCAATCATTACATACTTTTTAAACCATGGTAAATCCTTCCAAATTCAATTTATTTAAATAGTTTATTCAATTAATTTTTATTGATTACAAAAATATAATAATTGTGTAATTTTTTTACAAAATATATTTTTTTCTAAAATTTAAACTCACATCTCTTTTTAGGAAATTAAAATTACTTAACACTTTAACTAACTCTCTGTAGGTTATTATAATTTTTTTAACAATAAAAATCTAAAACCCTATATGAATAAGAAACTTTGTTTGACTCTAGTGACTTGGTATTTCAATCATTCTAATATCTTATCTTGTGATAGAAATCATTCTAATATCTTATCTTGTGATAGAAATTATATTTTTTTCTTGGGCGTATAGAAGTTTTTTTTTTTTTCCTCACAGATATCTTCCCATCAAAAGTAATTATAATTAAATATTTGAAATTTCATATAAAATATAATTCTTCTAATACTGATTATTACATATGAAAATTTTAAACAATTATAAAAGAAAAGTTTTGAAATCTTCGTTGTCAGTTCTCATCAAATCAACGTATACTTACTATGTATGAATATTTAAAACTTGAATGATTTAACAAAAATAAAGTAAAAAATAAAAAATTAAAGATAATTAGCAAGAAGTTATTAATTAAAAATTATAGAAATAATCATTGGATGTTAATTTTTTTTCTTTTATTTTTTTATTTATTCAAACAACTTGTTTGAATTCAACGTTTTAAAAATGTTTTCATTTATTTTGCAAAAGATTAAATTTAGCAAAGTTTTAACTTTTTTAATGATTATCTACATAATTGTGAGTTCAGAAAAATTACTTCAGTGCTATTTAACTCTTTGAAATTAAAGGTTAATGTTGAAGAATTGCTTAACTCTATATTAATGATATGGATAAAATATTTGCGATTCGAATCGGGTAATCACAACATGGAGATGGATAGAAGAGAGTAGTCCATGTGACTGTCTTGATGGTGGGTTAATGTTCGGCACCCAAAATTTATTTCGGCCAAGTATGGCCCCCATATTTTTCGTATGCTGCAAAATATGGCCCCCTTTTTTTTTATTAACAATGGGGCAAAAGCCCAGCAAAAAAAAATAAACTACATAGTCACTATTCTAGAATGAGTGACACCTAACAGATCAGCAAAAAAGCTAAAGGAAATATAATTAGGAAGAGGGTTAAAGAAATGGAAACCAGGCGGAAGAGTATGCCCCATCTTAGTTAGAATATTAGCACATGCATTGACTTCTCTAAGTTGATGAATAATTTGCACCTCTTCAATATCAGCACAAAGATTCTGAATAGCAATGATCAAAGGATTGCAAGAGTGTAGACTAGTGGGGTGTTGACAGCAAAGTTGTACAACACACAAAGAATCAGCTTCCAACACCACTTTATTCTTCCCCATGAGATGAGCAGTTTGTAGGCCAAAGAACATTCCCCACAATTCCACAACAGTGATGGTGCAACAACCTAGATTAGCACTAAACCCAGCAAGAAATCTGTCGTGATGATCCTTAATGATTCCTCCGTAGGTAGCATTGTGATTATGGAAAACTGAACCATCTGAGTTGATTTTAATCCAACCTTCAATGGGTGGTTTCCAACTAATATGGTCTAGCTGGAAATCTACAACTTTTGATTTTGTAGCCACCAAAACCCTTTGGGCCATGTGGAAATCTCTAGCATTCCAAACAATTCTATGGAAGAGTTCCTGTATTTTTTATTGCACTCCTTCAAAAATATAACTATTATGCTGCCTCCACAATAGATTGCAACATAAGGCAAAGAGAAGGGGCCAAGGAAACCCATATCTCGCTACAGAATAGTCACGGATAATATGGAGCATTGTTTTAGCATGATCCCCACAAATGACACAAGAAGCATTATGAGTGAGGCGCCGTTTAACTCTGTTCACATTAGTCAACAAGGCATCCTTTGTTGTTAGCCAAAGGAAGGATCTTAATCTTTGAGGTGCTTGAGTCCTCAAAATCTGCTTGAACACTTTATTTTTTGCTTGTTGAGTTACTTGGGCTTCACAAGCTAATTTAATAGTGAACTCCCTTGAACTAGTTAAGAGCCATGCAATTGAATCTTCCCCAAGGTTATCTTCTAGAGGTTTTATTGGATGGAATAAGTCTGTGCAATCCTCATCAAACACCTGCGATATTTTTAGGAAATTCTAGCTACCAATTGGAGTAACATAATTTGCCACAACTTCACTTTTTAGGTCCTCAGTAAGTTGGCCCGTAGTAAAGTCTACCAGCTTCGTAACTCCAGGAATCAATGATTGTTCTAAAAAGATGTAGTGAGCCCATTGCCAACTCTCCAGATCAGGTTTCTCTGAAAGGTTGACCAGATTTGATTGATTCATTTCCATGCATTAGAACCTCTTCTGGATTTGTGAATATCCGGAATAATTTGATCGCCACATTTAATTTACTTCTCATCACTTGAACCCACAAGGTGTCTCTATTATGAATTAATTTCCAAGCCAACTTCATCAAGTTTGCATTATTCAAAATTCTGGCCTTCCTGAAACCCAAACCACCTTGGCTCTTTGGAGTACAGATATTGTCCCAACTGACCAAGTGGACCTTAGTGCTATCCCCCGAACCCTTCCAGATGAAGTCTCGGCAGATTTTATCGATGTAGTCACACACACTTAAAGGAATCTTGGTCGTCTGCATGATGTAAGAGGGAATAGTAGCCAACGCTGATTATGCCAAAGTCACCCGACCTGCCAAAGAAAGAGTACTAGCTCACCAAGCATTTAGTCTAGAAGACATTCTATCAATAATATATTGGAAATGATGCTTAGAAACTCTATCATGGAATAATGGAACTCCCAAATATTTCCCAAAATCCGATGTCAGTCTCATCCCCAAGGCATTACTAAATTCTATTTTTCTATGCATATGAACATTTTTAGAAAAGAAAACACAAGATTTGCTAAGATTAACTTTTTTGCCTATAACTTATGCAAAAAAGCTCAAGAAAACCTTTGATTACCTGAACTTGATCTAGAGATGCTTTGGCAAAGAGAACAAGGTCATCCGCAAAGCAAAGGTGAGAGATTTTTGGACCCACTCTGCTAAGAATTATAGGCTCCCAAGCTTTGTAAGAGATAGCCAAGGAAATCAATTGGGATAACTTCTCAATACACAAAACAAAAATATAAGGAGATAATAGATCCCCTTAACGAATACCTCGGGAAGGGATGAAAGAATTAGAAGCACCCCCCATTCCACAAAAGTTGCATATTAGCATATGTAATACACCAATACATGACCTCTGTAAGATTTCTTGGGATGCCCACATCCAAAAAAGTTTCTCTAATAAAGTTCCAATTAAGGCGGTCATAAGCTTTTTCCAAGTCTACCTTTATGACTATGAAGCCCATTTCCCTTTTTTTATATCTCATAGAGTGAACAACCTCCTGAGCCACCAGGATGTTGTTTGCACTTTGTCTTCCGGGAGTGAAACTGCATTGGGAAGGACTTATAAGCTCGGGCATGAGATCCTTTAACTGTCTGGATATAAGCATAGTCACCACCTTATAAGTAACATTACATAACCCAATTGGTCTAAAATGAGCAAAAGCTTTCGGATTGTCCTGTTTGGCAATCAAGGAGATGAAAGTATTATTAACCATTTGGATAATCTCTGGGTTTTGAAACACCTTCTTCACCCAACTAATCATAGAATGTTTCACATAATCCCAGTTGCTTTGGAAGAACATAGCCGAAAGACCATCCGGTCCTGGAGCTTTCCATCCACTCATAGAAAAGACAGTATCCATGATTTCCTCATCTGTAATTTGCCCTTGCAAACCATTAATTTCATCACTATTAAGTTGAGGAAAGAAACCAAAGACTAAAAAATGATCATGGTCATCATCCTCCTTATAATGCTTTGAAAAGAAATCCACTCCCATATCTTTGAGCTTTTATTGATCATCAACCCAATTACCCTGTTCATCTCGTAACATCGAGACCTTGTTTCTTCGTTTCCTTACTGTAGCTAAATTGTGAAAATAAGAAGTATTGTGATCTCCATAATTTACCCACTTGCATCTAGACATTTGTTTCCAATACACCTCCTCTTGGATAAGGATGGCTTCAAGCTCCTTCCAAAGATCAAGCTGAAATTTTTCAAGAAACTTATTCTCTACAAAGGCTAGCTTCTGGGAAATCCCTTCAACTTGAAGCAAAATCCTGTTTTTTTTACGAGTAATATGGCCAAACACTTCCTTATTCCAAATCTTGGCTGCAGGTATGAAAGATAGAATATTATCCTCAAGATTACCTTCTTTTTCCCAGGCAATACTCATCAAATTGTTAAAGTCCTCATGAGTTAGACACGGAGCCAAGAACCTGAAGGGTCTTTCTTCCCTCCTACTATTCCTCCAATTCTCAAGCACCGGTAAAATGGGTACATGATCCGATTTAAGTTTAGGCAGATGCTTGACAAAGACTTCCCCAAATCTATTTAGCCAGCTATTATTAGTAAGAAACCTATCCAATCTTCTACAAACCCTATTCCTTTGCCACGTAAATGGTTGTCCCTGAAAACTGAGATCATGAATACCACAATCAAGCAAACAATCTACGAATTTTTGAGTGTCTCTAGATAAATTATTAGTTCCTGTAGTGGCATTTAATGTCAAAACAGAATTGAAATCACCTTTAACATACCAGTCACCCTGAATTTGATTAGCAATGTCCCTTAAACCATCCCATAATTCTCCTCGGTTAGCAACATGAGGAGAGCCATAGACAACAGTGAGGAACCATGGAGGTTCATTCTCGTAAGCCACCTCAAATTGGACAAATTGACGGTGATTTCTTTCAACCTTCACTTTCCAATGGGCTTTCCTCGACATGCACCAAATACCTCCAGAAAACCCAACTCCCTCCTCAATGAACTAATCAGTAAACCCAAATTTTTTAATGATCCTTCCTGCTCTTGCATTCCCAACATGTGTTTCCAATAGGCAAATAAAATTTGTCTGATACCACAAAGATATATCTTTTATCAAGGTAGCAAAACCTTTGCTCAATACCCCTCTACAATTCCAAATCACTATATTCATAAAAACTAGAGATTGATAAAGTAAGAACCAAACCATAGCTAAGCGCTAGAAACATATCAGGATAAAGGGTTTGATCCCTCCACCACCATCTTATCATCATCCTGAATTTCAGGAAAATCTGAAGAAGGATTTTTACCTCTATCTGCTCTTGTTTCTCCTGGGTCTGGTGGTTCCTTCGCACCATCTGAGATTAATTTTCCTTCTTGCAACTTGCGAAAGAAATTGATCTCTTCAGGTGAGGGGTTGTGAACATGCAACTGTGGAAATAAGTCCACATCCACTCCATCTCTGTACATCGTCCAGTTTGTGTGGTTGCTTCTACTGAAATTCAGCCAATATTCTTTCTGGTCCATCCTTGATTTTTCCTTCGTTTGTTGCGTCATTGGTGGCTCTACGATGTTCTCAGTTTGTGTCCTCAAAGTGGAAGTCTTTGGCTACTCTATTTCTTCAAGCTTCTGATTAATAAAACTGCCATTCTTATCATGGGCTTTTCCATTTCTCTTATGATACGGGCCCAATGGAATAGCTTGTCTAACATTTTGGTTCTTCCTACCTCGCCGGGCTAGTTGGTCATCGTTTGGCCTGTTGTCTTTCCTCCCTTCTTGATTTGGTTTCTCCCCTATGAGTATAATGGGCTCCATTTCAGCTTCATTGGCCGGGACATTAAAACGAGTCCCATTACTTTCTCTTGTATTTGCTTGGAATTTGTCTCCCCGTGAGTATCATGGACTGTTATAATTGAATGATCTCCGCTGCGATTTTCTTACAATCATCTAAGGGCCAAAACAAGTTGTATCTTCAATATTCTGCTCCTTAGCCGTTATCTTATCTGCATTTATATTTTGATTGCGAGATTCTTTCTTATTATCCTCATTTGGCATAATTATCCCTTGATTTCCGCTTCCTTGATTCAATGCCAGATTCTCACCCTCCATTCCTTCCATGTTGGTCTCCACGGTGGCGACCACCACCAATTTCGCCAAAGCGATCATAGTCTCCATGCAAATTTCCATTTAGTGACCATAACGACCGTAGTTGAAGCAGATGAAATGAAGACCTTCATACTCCACCTTAAACTCTCTGCCTGAAACTGAAATAGCTGGTACAAGCTTCCTACGCAAATCAATTTCTACACATATACGAGCAAATTTGCCTCTAGAGTGAATGTAAGTATTCTAATCAATCTTCAACATCGTCCCTAATTTAGCCCCGACTCTTACTAGAAAAGTTTCTATGTATAACTCTACTGGCAATTCCAGAATTCTGATCCAAACCGCTAGTTTCTGAATAACTGTATCTGAGGGTTTGAATAATGGACGCCATCTCTGAACCAACAGATAGTGATCTGCTACCATCCATGGACCTTCAAACAGGACGTGCTTATAATCACCTTCATCTACAAAATGGACTAAAAAAAATTCATCTGTCAGATCTAAAACCTTCACCTCACTCCTTTTAGCCCATACCTTTCAGACCCAAGTGGCCATAGCTTGAAAACCCAATTTCTTTCCTAATAGTTTAACTATTAAGGAAAATTTCCATGGCTTGCACCATTCATCATATTCTTCCAGGGAGACCTCCACCTTAGGCTTTGGATCGAAGGGAGTTGGCTCCTCCAATAAATCCTCCATCATATCTACTATATATGTTGTATTCTTCAGTGACAATGTTGACGATATCCTCCAATGACAAATCACTCCTTAGACCATCAGCAACCAAGGAGTCCGGGTATGATTTCTTTGCCGGTACTTGGTTCATAGGCACCCCCTGTCCATTTACCATATTGGAGGCTTGATCAGCATCCTCTTCTTCCATGTCAATAGGGCCAGTTGAGTTTGTACCCCCGTTCCCTTCCTCTCCTTCATGCATCTTTACTTTCTTTGTGCTTCAAATCATGAGGTCCTCTTCCTCCACTGACCTGCCGCCGCTTGAGTTCTCCGTGTTCACGCTCTCCATTCGCTTCTAATTCTAGTTTTTTGTTGTTGTTGTTTCTTTATTTTCCACACTACCCAAAAAAACAATAATAATTATGGCCCCTTTAGTTAGGTGATAAAGATATCAGCAAATATTTGATAAAAGGAAAAAACTAGTTATTAAATTACTATATGACCAAAAAAGAGTTATTGAATTACTAAGTAAGTAGATGAAAAAACAGAACAAAAAATGACTAAAACCATTTAAATGATCAAGTTGAATAATATTGACACTTTAATTTATCAGGATAAATATTTACTGCCTATTAATAACCAATAACCTTACAAAGTAGTGCTTGTTATACAATTTTGGTGATTGGAGAATAAAAAATTGTGCTTGTTTAGACTTTTTCCTTTAAAAAAAAAAGTTTTGGGTCCTTCGATAAAACGTATGTTTGACCCCTCCTACCAACAAAACAAATATAATTGTATTCTCTTGTCGATAAAAAATTTTTAAAAAATTAGGTATTTTATTTTTTTATTTAAATTTTAGGTTAAAAGAAAAATTTGCTTTATTTCAAAATTTTTTTGGTACATACTTCATTTCATAATTATTAATAAAAAAGTTGACTATATGGGCTAACCTCCATTTACACTAATATATTAAGGTAATTTCGATTTCGTATGATTCAATGTAAATAATGGACCCTATCAAATTTTGTTTTTAACAAAACTATGTCATCTATACTACTATTTAAAGGGGTTTGACCATTTTAACTTCTCTTTAGTTACATTTCTTTTTTCATTATTACCCTTCTCTTTTCTTAACTTCTCTTAACTTCTTTTAACTTTCCTTAACTCTTTTAACTTTTCTCAATTTTCTAACTTCATAAATATTTTAGGAAAAGAGAAATTTAGATATCAAAATAAAAAAAATTATTATTCATTTCAATTTCATTTTTTTACACATAAATAGAAAATAATTTTTTTAATTTACAATAAAATAAATAAATATGGATTGATTCAATCCACTGGCACTCAAATTGTGAGAAAAAAATAAATAAATAATTTTTTTATATATTAATAAGGCGGCAGACTAAAACACTCAAATTGTGCCCTACAAATTTTAAAAGAGTAAAAGATTTTGGTTATTATATTTTAAACACTTTTTAATTGAGTTTCTACCTTGAATTAGTTATTCATTCTCTATGATATCATAAACATGTCATTGTTAACCATGCTTTGTTATACCATACATATTACATATAATATTTATTTTCTTAATTTTTTCTCATACATGTTTTAAAAATAATTAAGATTTATGATATTTAGTTTTTTTACATGTTATTTTTTTTTCATCTAACTTACTAAATCGTTAACACTATAGTATGGTTAATAATCACGCATGTATAGTGAAATTAAAAACGGATTATCAAATTACAATATTAACTCAATTACAAAATTTTTAAAATATAGAGACTCAATTAAAAATTTTTGAAATATAAAAATCTATTTAAAAATATACTAAAATTGTAAGGATGTGCAAATTAATTTAACTTAATATAAATGAAGCAAACGCATAATTAATATACATTATTTTTTCTAAAATTTGTGCCAGTTACTATAAAAAGTGAGAGAAATATACATAATTAAAAAACCTTTCTAAGTAATATACATATTAGTAGAGTTTTAAAACTTATGCTACTCATAGTGTGTTTAGTTCTATTTTTATAGAATTGATTCTAGATATAATTAATTTTGAGATAAAATAATTTATATTTGGTAATTTCTCTAAAAATAATTTTGACAGAAAGTAAAATATATTTACTTCTCCCAAAATCAATTCTAAATAAATGAATTGATTCTAAGAGTGAATAACTAAATATCATAAAAAATTATCAAAATCAATTTTGGGGATCTAAAATCAATTCTATGGAGCCTAAACGAGCTCCCAAACACACGCTCAATCACTTTTACTATTGTGACGATATTAAATGATGACAGTAATGTAAAATATAATTAGGCACATTATTGCCTGCTTAGGTTGTGATTTTATGAATTTAATTTTGATTGTATATATTAACATATTATTATTAACAAATACGGCTACAATAAAAGTTAACTATAAAATTAAATTCATTTTAATAATGTAATAAGACATGAGTGAATGGTAATTTCTATGTTTCGGAGTCGAATTCTTTTGATAAAATTATCTAGTTTATTGGTCTATAATAAATGAAAAAAAAGGCCAACAAGAATTGGGTCTAATAGAAGGATTAACGTGACAAGTCACAGTTTAAATTTTAGTTGAGAGAGATGTTTTCATTTAATATTTAACTATACTTCAAATAAAATTATCTCTAATAAAAAATACACATGGAAATAAAAAGAAAAAACAAAATCATGCATGTACATGTAGTCGCATATTTGCATCTATCAAAAAATTCCAACTTGTGAGCTTAACTTGTTTGATTAAAACATTTAATTGTAAGGTTTTGGTAAGAGATTTAGTAGCATTGAATTAAATACATCCTTCTCTTCTTTCTTTCCTGCCCCCAGTAAAGAAATCCTCAGGTCTCCACCATAGTAGTGGAGCCTTTCCCAAGTTCCACCAGGCATTAGAAAAATAATCAACCCGTAGAATAGGGATGCTTTATTCGAAACATAAATTCAATGGTAATCCTTCTAAGTAACCCAAACCACGAGTCAAACAAAGCATTTATAATGGATCACATCTTTACATCAATAATGCCCGAACTTCTTGACAGGCATCATAATTGTGACGTAATTATCCTTATTAACTCGACTTAGGCATTCGTCACAAATATGAATAATCCATTTTTCTAGTCACATACTTTCTTGTGCAACTCATCTTGTAATATTCAATTGCAACGAATGATACCCGAGGACGTCAGTTTTGTAGTTCTAGAGTTGGCATAAAATATCAAATGGCAGTTTTCTTTCTTATTATTCATTATAAATTATAAATCATGCCAATTACCGCCTGAAAGAATAAATTACCATCATGGGGTGCTGGTGTCAAAGCAGAACATATAAATTCCATTTTCTAATCGGAGTATAAAGAAAATAAACCTCACATAGCAACTAAAAAACACAGATGATTCGGGCGTGTTGAATTTGAGCAAATTAAAGAAAGAAATTAGCTGGGAGTTGGATCCTGTTTTTGGCGTTGAAAGGAACAGGGAAGTGGGTCCCCACACAAGCGGTGTGGCATTTCCTGGGCATCCACGAACCACGTGGAGCTCGAGAAACACAGAATCGTGTTTTTACTCTCAAATCAAAATTAAAAAAAAAAAAGAGAAAAGGAAAAAAAAGGTGGTAGCGTTTTGACGATTCATTCCATTCTCATTCATTCACAGTGTTGAAATTCTCGCACGAGATGTAAAAGCAAAATAAACATTAATTAATTGTTGCCAGAAAAGGCAACAGCGGAAAAGAGGCATAAAAACAAAACCAAGACTTAGGAAGATGAGATTAGTAGAATAGTAGGGTAGGAGCTCCCCACATTCGACCAATCCCCAGTGACCGTGTCGTCTACCTCATCTCACTTCACAGGTCACAGAGAGAGAGAGAGAGAGAGAGAGTCTATCACACTTTCTCTCTCTTACTTGCACTTACTTTCTCTCCGTAGCAACATATGTTTGGGTATTTGACACGAAATTACCAACAAAACAAACAATGCCTTGTTACATCTGCACCTAGTCAGTCCAATTCCAATTCCAATTCCAATTCCATGTGCCCACTCACCTCACCAGACCGACCAAGCCCCAATTCCTCGCAATCCTAGGGTTTCTTTCTTTTCTCTCGCTCTCTCTCTCTCTTAACTCATGTTCCTTGATTCTTGATTCTCTCTCTTTTTTCTTCGATTCGATTCGACTTTTTTTTTTTTTTAGTTCGATGGAACAACAACCGCTTCAGCAGCATGAGACGACCGCCGGGAGCCTTGGCGGAGCCGCGGCGGAGGTGCAGGGAGCTAGGGATTCGGAGGATTCGCGGCTCGTCGGAGTTCCCGTTGCGCTCGCCGGCGACGTTGTCATGGCGGAGAGGGAGGGCCGTGGCAGCGTCCCCAATCTGGAGGTCGCCGTTGTCGACGGCGGCGCCGCGGCGGTGAAGAGGAAGCGGGGGCGTCCGGCGAAGGGTGCTCCGAGAACGACGGCTCCTACTCCGGCGAGGCGGCAGAAGAAGGAGGAGGAGGAAGAGGAGGATGTTTGCTTCATATGCTTCGATGGCGGAAGCCTCGTTCTCTGTGATCGCCGGTGAGTGATCTCGTCGTTCCGATTGTTTAGGAAATAGGAACCTTTCTATGTTGGGCACTTGGCAAAATTGGAGCTTGCGTTTGTGAATTCAGCTCCATTTTGGCTTTTAGCTTGAAACTATGGTCGCTCATGCGTTATTCAGTTGCAATCATTGGCTTCAGTGTTTTATAGCTTTTATTTGATTCTCTCTCTTTCTGATTTTTTCCATTTTTAGGGGTTGTCCGAAAGCGTATCATCCCGCGTGTATTAAGCGAGACGAGGCTTTCTTCCGTTCAAAGGCCAAATGGAATTGCGGTATGTTGCTTGTTTAACTGCCTTATTCACTTGTATTTGGAATGTAATTTAATTTCCTATGCACGTGTCCTTTTGTGTGTGTGTGTGTGTGTGTGTG
This sequence comes from Pterocarpus macrocarpus, assembly GCA_031439585.1. Classification (NCBI taxonomy): domain Eukaryota; kingdom Viridiplantae; phylum Streptophyta; class Magnoliopsida; order Fabales; family Fabaceae; genus Pterocarpus; species Pterocarpus macrocarpus. Next base: position 72,287,821 of record CM062520.1, on the reverse strand, counting down.
TGTGTGTTTATGCTTCAGACATTTGGATATATGTTAGATTATGCAGAATCAACTCAATAAATTCCAGCGATATTAATATTATCTCGTTTAATAGACGTCTTGTAGTTATTGCATTTGCCAATGAGTGCACACTCACTAGTTATTTTTGAGAAGTTAGTCTCTTCTCTTTGTTTTGGGATTCTGATATTTTAGTATGTACTAGATGGTGTGTGTCTTTCCTTTTAATAAACGTTCATTTTTGCGCTACTCAGGTTGGCATATATGTAGCGTTTGTCGGAAGGCATCCCATTATATGTGCTATACTTGTACGTATTCTGTGTGCAAGGGATGTACAAAAGATGCTGATTTTGTCTGTGTCAGAGGAAATAAAGGTTTGTGTGGGATATGCATGAGAACTATAATGCTGATTGAGAACAGTGGCCAGGGAAATAAGGAAATGGTACGCTAAACTTTCTTTCGATGTGGATACACACAAGTACTGCTCCCACCCTCCCCCTCAATCTCTCTTCTGTGGGACTGGGAGAGTGGGGGGGGGGGAGGTTACTTGATGTTGAGTTAATGAGACATGACAGCATGATGGTCTAATTTTTATCTTTTCCTTTCCTTGTACAACTTTTACAGTGTGAAGTGGATTTTGATGACAAAAGCAGCTGGGAGTATCTTTTCAAGGTGTATTGGATATTTTTGAAGGGGAAGCTATCTTTAACATTTGATGAGCTCCTTCGAGCTAAAGGTGCTTCCCCTTTGAGTTGTAAGGTTGAAGCTCCCCGTGAAATTTGTCATCCTAAAGATGACAAAGGCTCTGGCTCAGAGAACTCCTGTATAGACATAGAATCAAATAATTTGAAAAACAAGAAATCTAAGAGGCATCCAAAGGGGGATTGCTTTGATAGGATAACTTCAGTTGGTGACCACCATGTGTCTTTGCCTGAATGCTCAAAATGGGCATCAAAGGAGCTTCTAGAGTTTGTTGCACATATGAAAAATGGTGATACATCTTTTCTGTCTCAATTTGATGTCCAGGCTCTCTTGCTGGAGTATGTGAAGAAAAACAATCTTCGTGACCCCCAGCAGAAATGCCAAATTGTTTGTGACCATAGACTAGTAAAGTTGTTTGGAAGAGCACGTGTTGGCCACATTGAAATGCTAAAGCTCCTTGAACCGCACTTTCTTATAAAAGACAACGGCCCTGCAGAAGATACTTTTAGAGAAGGAATTCTTGATGCTGTTGCTAGCGAAGGGGAGGCCATTGACAATTGCAATAGACAATTGACGTTAGTTAATGATAAGAAATGTAAAACAGATCAAAAGGCTGATGTGCTATTGCCACAAAATAATCCAGATGTATATGCTGCGATAAATGCTCACAACATTAACTTGATTTACTTGCGGCGAAGTCTGATGGAGAATCTAACTGACGATGCTCAAAAGGTTCATGACAAGGTTGTTGGTTCATTTGTGCGGATAAGAATATCTAGTAGTGATAAGAAACAAGAGATGTATAGGCTTGTCCAAGTTGTAGGTATATGAACTTTTACAAAATCCAATACTTGGTAAATTTCACTTATTTTAAGTTGCACATGATTTGAAATTGGTGTTTGATAACTATTTGTGCAGGTACGAGTAAGGTTGCTGAACCTTACAAAATTGGCACAAGAACAACGGATATTGTGCTTGAAATTTTAAACTTGAACAGGAAGGAGGTCATATCAATAGATGAGATTTCAAATCAGGAGTTCTCTGAGGTGAAATTTTTATTGCCTTTTGCAGAATCTCTAGAATGTGTAGAAGAGATAGTTTTTTGAAAGTGTGTTAGCTAATTGGTTAATGTATTGATTGTTATGTCCAGGATGAATGCAAGCGTTTGCGTCAAAGTATAAAATATGGGCTTTCCAAGAGATTGACTGTGGTTAGTGTGTACATTATGTCAACTTCCATAATATGTGCTGAATTTTATGTGAGTTTAAGATGACATTTTTTGTTGGTTGTAGGGCGAGATTATGGACAAGGCATTGACATTTCAAGCAATGAGAGTTAATGATGTAAGTTCCTTTCCCTTTTTTTTATCCGGTATAGAAAAAGAAATACGATTCATGATCGATGCCCATTTTTATTGCAAGGTAAACACTAAATGCGTTGAAAATGTATAAGTAAAATTAATAGGGTACCGAATGTGTTACTCAGCTTTACACTCACCCACATTTAAATAAATCGTTTGAATGATGTGCTTTTCATCTGCCACTTAGTAATTGTCAAGCGCATTCAATATGTGAATTTGGTGAAATCTTTTGGTTGAAATGGCTATGTTCTTATTCTAAAAGGATTTTCCTCCCCTCCTTTCAATATTATACGTTTAAAATTTGATTACAAATTTCGTTGGCCCTAAGTTTAACCATTGTGCTTATTTCTTGATCTAGTTGCTGGAAGCTGAGATATTGCGGCTTAATCATCTTCGTGATAGAGCAAGTGAAAAGGGGCAGAGAAAAGAATATCCTTTACCATTTCTACTTTACTCTCTCTTGTTCCTTCTTCTCCCAATACATTGAACTGTGGGCACTGAATAATGCAGAGTTTGGTTCTAAAACTTTTCATACATAGGTGAAATATCTGCTTATGAATACAGCATAAGTTTATGTCGATTAAAGCATTAAGCATACCTAGATGAATAGAGGCTACAATATTGGGAGTTCTATGGAAGCATTATAAAGTTTCATGTTTAAAAATATTGTAGTTTTCTTTATTCATTGTTCTTTCTTTCTTTTCTTGCACATCCATATATTTTTGCTGGAACTACATTTTTATGTACTGTGTTGTCTGCTAAATTTATATTTGTTTAACATAAAAATGAATTTGCAGTCTTGTAATATGATGCTTTTGGTTTTAACTAAGAATTGGGCATGCATGGATGAAATATTTCTAAACTACATAGTAATTCTAACAGGGATGTTACACATAGAGTGGGAGTAGGTGCACATTAGTTGGCGATTGGTTTCTTTGCTTATTTATTCATGTGCCAAGTACGTGAATAAGATTTCCTTGACCAAACTGTACGCTTAGAGAATGTGTGGAGAAGTTGCAGCTACTAAAATCACCAGAGGAAAGACAGCGAAGGCTGCATGAAATTCCAGAGGTTCACTCTGACCCAAATTTGGATTTAATGTTTGAGTCTGACGAAGATGCTGGAGAGTCAGATGAAAGAAAGCAAGGTATGATTCATTTGCTTCATCAACTTTGTTTTCATGTTTCTTTTAGCAGTTGTCCAGACAATGCTTTTCTCATGGTAACTATGATAATGTATATGCAGATGGCAATATATGGTCAAAATATCCTGGATTTGAGAGAAGAGAAAAGGGGCCTACTTTGCATAGAAGTTGTGATAGTGTCTTGAATGATGATGGATGCAGAATACAAAACTTGCCTGCTGCCCGTGAGCCGAATGGGAATGGATGCATGATAAAAGATCAGATCAACCCTAATGATTCGGCAATTGATGATAGTGCTAATGTAGTGAGATCAGAAGCATCTGGTGTTGCATTAGACATTTCATCGTCTCCTCATTCTATAGGGATGGGGCAGTCATTTAATGATTTTGTAAATGATAAGTCGTGGCATTATCAGGATCCAAGTGGGAAGGTTCAAGGACCTTTTTCGATGTTGCAGCTGTATAAGTGGAATGCAAGTGGGCATTTCCCTCCGGATCTCAGAATATGGAGGATAGATGAGAAGCAAGATAACTCTATAGTGTTAACTGATGCCCTCAGTGGGAAGTGTTCCAAAAATGTGTCAATGCCAAATGACAGCCAACTGCTGTCTTTAGGGGCCAGTGTTACGTTGGATAATAAAGATAATAGTCAGGATGGTGGGAGCAATGCAACACGGAACGAAATTCATGCAGACAACCAAATTAGTGAGCAGAGTAGGGAGCAAAAGGTGGATGATACTTGTACCCAGTCTGATGGTAAAGATGAATCTGTTAGGAGCAACGGATGGCATGATCAGCCCCATGCATACCCTTCACAACCTTCAGCGGCCTTTACTGAGAATTTGAAGGAGAATCCTTCTGATAAATTAAAGGAAGGTCACGGGACTGAGGGAAACTCTGCAGATAAAGGAAATCATGGCTTGAATAGGACTTCTGAGGATCAGAGTAATAGTGGGCAGAGTTATCAGAAGCAATCTTACAGTGAAGAGAATTCAGGGCAATCTTCTGAACAGAACTGGAGAGGCCCTCATGTAAATAGTTCTTCCAATTGTGTGGTTACCACATCGGCTGAAGTTTCTGTGACAAAGACATCGCCACTTAAGCTAGGATTTGATTTGCATAGTCCCCCATCCCATCCAGCGTGTAATACATCTACTTGGCCAGCATTCATTGGCGAACCCACTGATTTTAGCTCAATAGTTGATGTTGATGAATCAGTCTCAGATCTGTTGGCAGAAGTGGAAGCAATGGAATCACTTGGTGGTGGCTTGGAATCTCCCACTTCAATCATGAAATGTGGTGAGGAATTGACTGACAGTTCTAAAAATGATTGTCTCAGTTTTGCAGATGGGCTTAGCCCAGTGCTTGATGCAGGTAAAGGTGATGCACTGAGCTCTACGGGTGACTTACACTTACAATCTCAGTCCACAGCAGCAGAGGAACCGTTACGGCAAGCAGATATACATCAGCCTCATCAAAGAATATCTGGGGAACATTCCTCAAGAAGTTCTGAAGTAAAGGTGGGTACAAGGAATATTAGTGTTTCAGGTTTTCGATGGGAATCAGGCTCAGAAAATTCAACCATTGGTCCATCCACTGCAACCTGGGGCATCGCTACTGACACCAATTGGAGAATCGGGTCAGAGAATACAAACTTGGGATGGGGTGGAATGGATCGAGGGAATGTAAACATGGCTTGGGGAGTGGGACAGTCAGCAGTGCAGGAGAACAGGAGCACAAGTTCATACACTCCTGCAGTAACTCCAAACTTTGGTGGAAGCCAAACAAGATATGGCAGCGATCGATTTTCTGTGCCCAGAGATCGGGGTTTTCATGGTCATGGTAGGGAATCAGGTTTCGGTAGAGGCAGAACTGCATGGAACAGGCAATCTTTATTTGGTGTTGGAAATGGAGGCTCACACAGGCCTCCGCCCAAAGGGCAACGAGTTTGTAAATTTTATGAAAGTGGGCGCTGTAAGAAGGGATCATCCTGTGATTACTTGCACCCATGATTTTGGGTTCCACTAGCATTGGTCACATTTGATTTTTGTAATCCTTAACACGTCTGGAAGTTGTCTCTTTCCAATTGTTGTAATTTAACCTGACAGTAATAGTCAAGTGGCATAATTTTTTTATATGAAACTACTCTAGCATGTCTGGAAGTTGGCTCTTTCCCATTAATATATATCCTATTGTACCGAAGACTGTACATTTTACATTCATTCTACAATTCTTTTCTGTACATGGTAGTTTTTCTCTGTTATTGTGATATCATCTGTAGGACAGTCACTGTCTTTCTTGCAGTTAGTTCCACTTTTCTATGTTAGTCATGTTTCTTTTTCAGGTAATGAAAATGAAAAATTTTATTTATCGATTTGTTCGACGGGCTGCTGGAGCTGGACTCGAAGAAAAATGTTTAGGGGAGATTGTAGTGTTGATGAGTTTATTATATTCAAAGCTATACAAGAAAACCAAGGCGTAAGCTTTTATTTTATTGATTTCCTATTCCTAATATCCGGTAACATTTCTTACTTTATTGAGTTATGATCAGTAAGTGTTCGTGAGCACGTGCTTGTTTGAACTTTGTCTAGCCTTCTCTCATATTATCAATCACTGCTTTTGTGCCTAGTTTGTCATTTCAAATTATGATTCTTATTGTACTGCTTGCAGAGGCTAGGGCTTGAGATATTGGTCTTTGAATTTGTCTGTGAGGAGGATTTTATGAGGCCTTGGGAAGGACTGAATGACTACTTGAAGAGGTATTCATCTTTGCCATCTTCCATCTAATAAGGTTGTTCTCGGTTAATCATTTCGGTAAAAGGATTTGATACAATTGTGAATATTTTCCTACAATTTTCATTGGCCAAGGATGCTGATGCCATCATTAGATATGTATGATGTTAACGGAAAATTACCTTATTGTATTGTTATCACCTTGTATTTTCCTTTAGTTTCTCTTGATTTTAAGAATTGCAATGTTAGTATTAATGAGCACTTAAAATTTTGGTATGCGCTGCAGTTGAAGACCAAGAATCTAATTGCCGTGAGCAATTCAGGGTTGGCTTACTTCAAGTAATTGGTTTGCGTCTATGGCTGTTGTATGGTATATTTCAGTATTATATGATTTTAATATTGCGGTGATTTACATTCGGAATTGTGATGGAGCTGATGAGGCAAGGGTCAATGATGGTCGTCATGAGTGCACGTTTAACTGCATTGGCTTGGCCAGCTGCATTACATTATGCAGCAACTGATTTCATAGGTGGCACGTGGACAATTTCTGTCGACAGGTTTGCTTTTACCTCTTGATTATAAGTACCATGTAGCTTTTGCACGGTGACAGGGAAAAAGCAAAGCATCTACTTGCTTTCTGTTACTTAATATCACGCCAGCAATTCGCGGGTTTCAATTGTTGGTGATGGATGGGACACGGTATGTAATTGTTTGTTAGTGGATGCTGCCACGTCGCTTTATGCTCAAGCTTGAATTCAAATTAAGCCTCCTGGAAAATGAATAGCTGCGTATCCGTGGTGCACATCAATCTTAAAGCACTAGCACTAAAGTATAAAGAACATATTTGGTAGCGTATATAGAACGGATCAGCTTGTAATTATAAAAGGCAATAATATAGTTGTTTTGCACGATGGTTTTAGTTGCGTGTTTTTCTCGGTAAAATATGCAACTCAGGTGCACTAAACTAAGGGCTAGGTGGTAGTATTTTTTTATTTATGAAAAATATAAGTTAATTTTTTATTTTTGTTAAATCAAAAAATTGAAGTGCTTGTGTTTGTGGCTTTTAAAAGTTAGGCGTGTTTTTAGAAGTTTTCATTGGGTATTTTTTAGAGTTAGTTTGTGTTTTTTAAAATTAAAAAAATTAATATAATTTTATTTTTTTTAATGATATTAGAAATAAAATTTATTTTTTTAATATTTATATTTATTATAATTATTTTAAATTTTAAGAAGAATTTTATCAAATATTATTTTTATAATTTTTATTTATTAAGAGTAAATTTTATATTATTCTATTAAACTATATTGTTATAATTTTTTTAGAATAATTTTTAAGGAGCTTAAAGAGTTTAGTAGTTTTTAAAAAATTACAGCAATATCAAACTTAAGTCCAATTCTCAATGCATAACATAAGAAATATAAATAACTCTCTTATTTTGCTTTTTATAAAAAATTCCTAACAGAAATTATGCAAAAGTAATTCTTTTGAAATTGAATTGGTAGACTTGTGAGTCACCAATGAAAGGCCATAACAGAGCCGAATAATAATTGACCTATGCGTCACGGAAGCGCAGAGAAAACTGAAGTTGAAAAGACGATGAGTAAGCGTTTTACAATAAATAGAACTAAAGTCGGAAGTCCATGGATTCACCCAATCAGGGAAGTGGAATAGCGCATTAGAAGCTGCTTCTTAGTAGAACCAAAAAACTCTTTTTTTTTTGTGGGTGGGGGGGGGGGGGGGACCTGCTTCACAAATTTGATATTTTCATGGTAATTGAACATATTCACGACAAAATATTGTCATGTATGGTATGGGTAGTAATAATTAATGAACAGAAGACCTGTACTCCTGCCTAAAATGACTGAAAAAGCTCAAGAACTGCTACATACAACCCAACTTGGAGCTCCATCAACTTTTAAACTAAGCAACAAAAAAAAAGAAGGAAAAAAAATCCTCTAGCATTATCTTATAGCATCTTGGATGATATTATAGATCTGATTCATCTGAAGAGGAGCTTTACCTTGTGGGTTGACAGAGGCAGGAGTGCGGTGGTGCATGAGGTTGCTCTTCAAATAATCTGCAAAGATCTTGGCCTTGTGATTTACCGGTGTTATGCAGTTGACACAGCTTGACTGTCTTCAACTTTTTCAGCATTTTTAGATTCTGTTTAATTTCGATGTACCACACATTGAGCAGGCCAATATTTTCTAGTTTTTATGTTTTGGATATGCTGTATCGATGGGGCTAGTAGTAGGCTTGTATTCTTTAGCCTATGGGGTTTTATAATATAATCTGTTGACCCAAAAAACACATAAAAAAAAATCAACCCCAATAAACTTCGAGAAAAATAACCTTAATTAGATGCCAAACTACAATTACATTACTCCCACAAATTTTCATTTACTAAAGGATAGTGTCACAAGACCTGTACACAATGCACCAGTTCATATTTTTCTTGTCCAGGTCTAACTTCCAGAGCATCTAGACAGAAATGAACGTCAATGATAATACACACTAAAAACTGCAAAAGAGTAGAGAGAATCCTTTGACTTTCGAAACCTATTTATTTTCTGTTATAATTCTTCATACAATTTCTGAATCTGTATTATCCAATTATACGCCCAACTAATTTATTTGTGTTTTAAGAATCACGATTCATAATACTCTAATGTCAAATCAGTCACAAACACGCAATACTAACCCGTCACGGTTCCCAACACGACGACAAACAAAAAATTCAACGACTGAGCCAACTCGTCGCATGCTTCCAAGTAAGCACACTGCACACTCACACACACTTGAGAATGAAACAATCATTGACTGAAAATTGAAAAAACAAGCACAAAACCTGAGAGCAGGGAACGAAATGTAGATGAAAACCATGATTCGGAAAGCTTATAACAGTATCCAACTTCATGGCAGTTCCCTCGCAACTCTAATGGCATAGACATAGTAGAGAGCCGAAATAAAGGAGGAAACAAAGAAGACAAATGGAAGCAACAACGTAACCCACAACCACAAGTCCAATTCGATCTCATGCATGTTCCTTTATGGATCGTTGTTTGTCTGTGTCTGCTTATGTTGGAAGTTGGAAGTTGCGTAAGGATTCTACATTTCTGGTACCAGTCACTCACTAAAGTAGAAAAACAAAGTCGTCGAATTCAAGGCATCATGATTGGAATAGTAATAGAACAACCATTTATAACATGCATTTCATAAGCTCAACGTGTCGCAAATGTGAGTTTTATTAATCCAGACACTATATATATATATATATGTGTGTGTGTGTGTGTGTGTGTGTGTGTGTGTGGACTGCATGCAATACCAACAAGAAATGTACCTTTATAAGTAAGTTCAGGAATCTTTATAGGATCTGTGGATGCTAATCTCGATAGCAAAGGAGAAATTTCAGCATTAGGTTCATTAAACAAGTCCATATTATTATCTTAATCTAATCAATATATAGATTGAATCATACTGTAGGATGGTGAAGTGTAAAGACACTCAAATCTTACATTTTTCAAATTTTTTTTTATCTCAGTAGAATCACCAGTATTCGGACTCTATTATCAAGTATCTAATTAATCCGTTTCGACCCGATAAAGATCCCTAAAAGAGGTAGGGGTCTCTTAGCAAGGATTTTAATTTGTTAGAGAATTCAAGCACAGTTAAACGCATGCTTGAGTGTAACAAAGTATAAAGAGAAATGATTTTTGAACCCTTGAGGAGGTGAACATCTTAGACACTTAGGTAGTGATTGGTACATTACATATTAAGATTATCAATAATATAAATTATTACTTAAAAAAAATATTATGTTTTAAATTACTGGTAATATTAAATATAATATTTGGTATGCAAAAATAATCTAAGTGATAATTTACATTATTCTGTTTGATATATAAAAAAGATTACTAAGTAATATATTAAATCAGTATAATAATAATAATATTATTATTATTAATAATTAGTTATAATAATATTATTATAATATTGTTTTTTAATAATAATTATTAATAATTATTAATTAATAAGAATGAGAAAATTTAATTATTAATTATGATTATAATAGTTAATGTTATTACTAATTATTATTAAAATTTAATTAATATTATTAATAATAAATATTATTTTTAAATATTATTTATTAATAATAATGAATATAATTAATAATTAATCATAATATTAATTTTTAATAATCATAATAATTAATAATAAATCATTATTATTATTTATTGATGATAATAATAATAATAATATTATTATTATTATTAACATTAACAACAACAATAATAATTATAATTATAATAATAATAATCGGAGGATTGTTACATTGGTGGTAATCCACATTACTTTGAAAATCTGGATTACCAACAATATTGCCCAATCAAATAAAGTAATGTTATAGGCTCAAGTAATTTAATCAAACATTGCGGTAATCCAGATGAATTACCCTATATCAAACGCTACCATAGAGAGAGAAGGAAAAAAATTATAAAAGAAAGTGAAATGATTAATAGAAAAAGAAAAAAGAGAGAGATGATATTAGAGTATCTACCCTTTTTGAGTTTACAAATAACATACCTAAGGGTAAATGTTTCTCCTTTATATACTTCCTATAAATTCTTATTATTACATTTATTTTTCTTGTAACTTTTAATTTAACATTTTAAAAAATATTTTTCATATAGAAAAATCATATTAAAGGATATACCTATTCCCAATCCATCACCTAAAGACGTATAAGGTATTATTAAAACTATCCTGTCGCTATATTTGTAATGGTAGTTTATAAATATTTGAATTGTCACTCTTTTGATGGTGAATAAATGTTTCGCCCCTTCAATTTATTTTTGGCAAAATACGGTCCCCTTAAAGATATGAACAAAATATAAAATTAATTAATGATTGAATCCACCCCTTCAAATTTCAAGCTCTATTTCAATCTAACTATATATGCTGTTTTTTTTTTTTAACCCATTTCAATTTTCTTACTTTCTTTTTATAATATATGCTTTCTTGAACTTTGTGTGAATTAAAAAAAAGACTCGTTCCTTGCACAATATACTCTATAGTTACTAAGTAAGATGATGAAAAACATACAAGAAGGATTAACATTATTTAAATGGTGAAGTTGTGAAGTATTTGCTGTTTATTGGTACAGAAAAAAAGGGAAAAAAACTGTATATATTATTGTTTACGCTATTATCGACTAGCTGAATAATAATACTAATATATTGATAAACACTAATGTGACTTAAATTCCCTGTTTTTCTCAGCGTTGTAAGTTTGAAAGAAAATATGATTGGTACAGTAATTAGTTCTTAAACTCATTTTTTAATTATTTAAAAAATATTCAATCACCTAAAGAGTTAATATTTTTTAGAAAAATATTACTATAGCTGTTTTATTATTATTATTATTATTATTATTTACTTATTTACAAATGAATTTTATTTACATAGTAATTTTATTATTTTCATGAGAATATACTTGCATATATTTTTTTCTATAATTGTTTTTTGAGTCCGATGTGAACGCTACCTGTTAAATATTTAAAAAAATATGATTAATAAACCACGTATGTGCACGTGAATCACATACTCTCATCTACCAAAAGGAAAATTTCAAGCTAGAAGGGGCATATTTTAATTGGACTCATAAATTCAATAGCAATCCACATCAGTAACACAAGCCGCGGTCCACGAGTCACACCAAGCATTTATCATGGACAACATCGTTTACGTTTTTTTTTTTTTTTTTTTCATTCGGAGGATGTTATCGGCAACATCTTAACATCAATAATGCGGGATCTTCATGACAGGCATCATGATAGTGACGCAATTATCCTTATTAACGTGAACAATCGTAATTATCCTTATTAACACGAGCCAGCAAAGCATTAATGACCCATCACGCTTTTGCAGTAATTCATAGCCCATTTTTCGCAAGAATGATGTTAATTATAAATTTGGATAATATATTAAAATTTTTTTTGCGGTATTTATATAAATTATAATTATAATTTTGAATTATATTTTGAATATTTGATATATTATTATATTTGGAATTTATTGTGAATTCGAGCTTATAATAATATTATTATACTAATAGAAGTTAAATCTAATGGAAAGGGTTAATATCTATTATGTGTTAATTACAATTTAAATTTCAGTTGAAAAATGTGTTTATATTTAATGTGATTGTGTTTAGTAATATATATATATATATTAACATCATTCTTCTTCTAATCACTTACTAACTTTAATGTAGCAGTGTTAAAATCGCAATTTCTAATAATTATTTTAAGTAAATTGCCTAAAGAAATTATGCCTTGCCTATATTAGAACAGTATCACGATAAAGAACAAAAGAATGTTTGGTGGGGAAGTTGATATGAAAGCATAAATCAGTTAAGTTTACCTTTGTCACCATGCATTCCCTTTGTGCCCGAGAAAGAACCCAAACCCAACTTTCCAAATCCGTGTAAGCTGATCCGATGTTGATAAATTAAATTATTTAATAAGAATCTATAATATATGCAAGCATTAATAAGTCCCAATCTTTGCTAGTTCCCTTCATTTGAATTTCTTCCCTTTTTTTAATACTCCATTCAAAAGTCACCTAAAAATTTCACTAAGAAAGAGATGATACTGGGAAGCCCAGAAGTTAGAGTTGGCCCTAAACAAGTACGTGTTGGGTGCAGTGAGAAGGAGAGGAGTTGGATCATGTTTTTGGCGTTTGAAGGAAACGGGCAAGGTGGGGCCCACACCGTCATTGGGTGGCATTTCCTCGGCAGCAGCAAGAACTAAACACGTGGTGGTCGACACCACGGGCACGGAATCGGACACACAAACAACAAAAGAAAAAGGAAAAAAAAAAAGAAAAGAAAGTGGGTCGCGTTTTGACGGTCCATTCACACGCAGCTTTGAATTATCATCATCCAAATAAACAACTATACTTACTAACTATGTCCGCCAATATTATCGCACCAAATCAAATCACCATACCTTAAAATAATATTAATCCAATAGGTATGGCTTGCTGAAAAGGTAGTAAAAAGAGAGAGAGAGAGAACGGGGAACCAATAAAGAAATAAAAAATGATAGTAATTAGGACTTAGGAGGAAGAGGAGGCTGCACTGCCCACCACATTCAACGAATCCGCAGTGAGCGTGTCGTGCTTCTTCTCACTCTTCCAGAAGTCGTCGGGTCAGAGTCTCTTTCTATCTCTCTCTAAAACCAAAACCACTCTCTCTTCTTTGGATTCTGACACGAAATTACCAACAAAACCAGACAATGCCTTGTCACATCTCCATTTCCAATTCAATGTGCCCACACCGACCACGCTTCAATTCCTATTCCTCCCAATACTCCTAACTGCCTAGGGTTTCTTCCCTCTCGCTCTCTCTCTCTCTCTCTCTCTCTCTCTCTCTTTGTTTTTCCTTTAATCCTTGATTTGATTTGATTCTATCCTTCGATTTGACTCGATTCGATTACACGATGGAGCAACCGCTTCAACAACAGCAACACCAAACCGTCGCCTCGGAGGGCCTTGGCGGGGCCGAGACGGTTAGGGATACGGAGGATTTGCAGCTTGTCGGAGTCCCCGTCGGGCTCGCCGCCGATGCCGACGTGGCGGAGAGAGAAGGCGGCTGCGCCCTCAATCTGGAGGTCGCGGCGGTGGCGGACGGGGGCGCTTTGAAGAGGAAGCGCGGTCGTCCGGCGAAGGGAGTTCCGAAAGCGATGACGGCTGTTCCTCCGGCGAGGCAGAAGAAGGAGGAGGAAGATGTTTGCTTCATATGCTTCGATGGCGGAAGCCTCGTTCTCTGCGATCGCCGGTGAGTCAAAGATTATGGAAAAAGTTGACTTTAATTTGGACTCCATATGTGTGAAATTGAGCTTGTGTTTTTTTTATGAATTCAATTCAAATTTGGCTTTTTTTCTATGCGTTAATCAGTTATAATCATTGGCAATTTCTGTGTATTTATTTGTCTCTCTCTCTTTCTCTCTCTCTCTCTTTTTGGTTTTCCATTTTTAGGGGTTGTCCTAAAGCGTATCATCCCGCATGTATTAAGCGAGACGAGGCCTTCTTTCGTTCAAAGGCCAAATGGAATTGCGGTATGTTGCTTCGTTAACTACCCTTCTTAATGTGTTTGTATTACTTCGTTGGAAATGGAATACCATTATTGACATGCAAGTGGGTTTAATTTCCCTATCTAGCCCTATATGTTATGTGAAATGAAGTTTAATTTCTTTCCTATGCTGTTCATCTATTGTTATCAAGTTTGATTGGAGTCTTGTAATTCTCAGTTTATCATGCTCCTTCTTTATGAGAGCTTAATCTTCTCTATTTGTTTTGGATTTTAACATTTTAGTGTGTAATAAATGGCATAGCCGTTGTTTAATAAGTGCTCATTTTTTGCGCTACTCAGGTTGGCATATATGTAGCGTTTGTCAGAAGACATCTCATTATGTGTGCTATACTTGTACGTATTCTTTGTGCAAGGGATGCACAAGGAATGCTGATTTTGTTAGTGTAAGAGGAAATAAAGGTTTGTGTGGAATGTGCATGAGAACTATAATGCTGATTGAGAACCCAGCCCAGGGAAATAAGGCAACGGTATGTGCTCTAAACTTTCTTATCTGTGAGGGTACACCTGTACTATTTCCCTTTCTATCTCTCCTGTGTGCTAGGGAGAAAGATGATGGTCTAATTTTGATCTTTTTCTTTCCCTGTGCTGCTACTTTTACAGTGTGAAGTGGATTTTGATGACAAAAGCAGCTGGGAATATCTTTTCAAGGTGTATTGGGTGTGTCTGAAAGAGAAGCTATCTTTGACATTGGATGATCTCCTTCGAGCTAAAAACCCATGGAAAGCTGCTCCTCCTATAAGTTGTAAGGTTGAAACTCCCCATGAACTTTATCATCTTAATGATGACAAAGGTTCCGGTTCTGAAAACTCCTGTATAGACATAGAAACAAATAATTTGAAAAACAAGAAGCCTAAGAGAAGAGATAAACAAAGATTTATTTGGGATGGTGTCTCGAATGATGTTGGATACAGTAAACAAGACTTGCCAATTTCCTGTGAGCTGATTGGAAACACGTGTATGATAAAGAACCACATCAACCCTAATGATTTAGCAGTTGTTGATAGAACTAGTGTAGGAGTTGTGAAATCAGAAGCATCTGGTGTTTCATTGGACATGTCATCATTGCTTTTCTCTACAGGGATGGAGCAGCCATTTAATGATTTTGTGAATGATAAGTCTTGGCATTATCAGGATCCAACTGGGAAGGTTCAAGGACCCTTTTCTATGGTGCAGCTGTGCAAGTGGAATGCAAGTGGACATTTCCCTCCAGATCTCAGAATATGGAGGATAGGTGAGAGACAAGATAACTCTATATTGTTAACTGATGCACTAAGTGGGAAGTGTTCCATAAATGTGTCATTGCCATGCAACAGCCAACTGCTGTCTTTAGGGGCCAGTGTTACATTGGATAACAAAGATAATATACAGGATGGTGGGAGGAATGAAACACGGACCGAAATTCATAGTGACAGCCAAATTATCAAGCAGAGTGGGGTTCAAAAGGTGGATGATGCTTGTACCCAGTCTAATGGTAGAGATGAATCTGTTCGGAGCAATGGATTGCACTCTCATTCTTCTAGTTGGACTATAGCAGCAGATGGGAATAACAATGAGGGGCAAAGTGGAAATTTTGAAAGGAGGGAGGAGTCATCCAAATGTGAAATTTCTTGTCACGACCAGCCCCATTCACTACCTTCAACTGCCTTTTTGGAGAAATTGAATGAAAATCCTTCTGAAATATTACGGGACAGTCATGGGATTGTGGGAAACTCTGAAGATAATGGAAATCATGGCTCGAATGGGACTCCTGAAGGTCAGAGTAATAGTGGGCAGAGTTACCAGAAACAATCAGAGAGTGAGGAGAACTCAGGGCAGTCCTCTGGACAGAACTGGGAATGCCCTCAAGTAATTCATCCGACTTGTAATACATCTATGTGGCAGGCAATCTTTGGCGAACCCACTGATTTTAGCTCATTAGTTGATGAATCAGTTTCTGATCTGTTGGCTGAAGTAGAGGCAATGGAGTCACTTGGTGCTGGTGGTTTGGATTCTCCCACTTCAATCATGAAATGTGATGATGAATTGACAGACGGTTCTAAAAATGACTGTCTCAGTTTTGCACTTGGGCTTGGGCCAATGCTTGATGCAGGTAAAGGTGATGCACTGAGCTCAACAGGTGATATACACTTAGCATCTCAATCCACAGCAGCAGAAGAACCATTTCGGCATGCTGATGTACATCATCATCATCAAAGAAAACGTGGGGAGCATTCCACTAGAAGTTCTGAAGTTGAGGTGGGTATAATGAACATTAGTGTTTCCGGTGATCAATGGGAGTCAGACTTAGAAATCGCATCCATTAGTCTCTTCTCACCTCATCTATATTTTCAAAATTGATTTAAAAAGGATTACTTTGTGCAGTCTACTTTCTCAAGGATTAGCTGGAACCCAACCAATCAATATTCCTGGGATCCAAAATGTTAGTTGTTTCTTCAATCTTCTTGCTACACATAACTATTTTTGCTAGTTGCTCTCTTGTATAGTTAGTGGTAGCATTCATAATTCATTGGATTTTGATGTTACACTAAAATTGTTCTTTGGATTTGTAGGTTGATATAACAAATGACGTCGAAGACCATTCTTCTTATCTGTAGGCTACGCAATAGATCTTAGACCAACTTGAATTGGATACGTATTATCCTGTTTATAACAGCATTCTTTGCAACTAGTAGCCCCTCGCCTTTCTTCATTGTTTGTTAACGAAGAAAAGAAAGAGCGGTGAGGGGCTTGGTAGTCATGTCTCGCTCACTTGTCTATTTTGCTTTGTAATTTTTATTGAATTTTGAATGTGAACAACTTCCTAGCGTCTCTATCAAATTTATGGATTCCTCAATTTTCACCATAATCTTGGTAGCCCCACCAAAGGTGGTGGATGTGAGTTGGATCTGTTACCCTAAAATTCCACCTCAACTACCATTTGCAGCTACAAGTGTGGATATATATGTATGACTACTGCCGGAACAAAAACAGAATTAAGGGTTTATGGGTACTGTTGGAATTATTGGAATATTGGAACTATATATATATATATATATGTACACATAAGATTCTATCTACATCTTAAATGCTATTCCTATTTACAAGACAATCATAATACTCTTATGTTATTTCCTAAACTGCTATCTAAGGTACTTGAACATCATTAACTATAGATGCTAGTTCCAATATTCCAATAATTCATATATACACCTCTTTCATGTTAAAATGAATATCATCAAGTAAATTCACATCCAAACTTCTTGTCTCTCCCATTTCAAGTTGGTATCAGAGCCAAACCCGGCTTTGGTTCACTCACAATCGCTCTAGCTTTGGTTCACTCACAGTTCCTGTGTCCATTGGCTAGTGATAAAATTTCTCTGCCGTGCATCCTACTAGCTGTTCTTGTCCTTATTGTGCGTCATACCGGCAACTCCCTTTTTCTTTTTTCGGTTATTGAACCTTTTTTCGGCATCCACTTCAAAATTCCCAGCAACTATTTGTTTTTCCAACCACTCTTCCGCACCTCGCAAAGCATCACAGCCATTGGATTCTTCATCTCCACCACCAGACTAATCGGAACCCAATGTCTCACCTCCATAGAAGCCTCCACGCGGCACCGCAACCTTTCTGCCACCGTTCACCATCGCGGGCACATGCGGGTGCGTTCAGATGCCGTTTTTGTTGCTGCCGGTATCTTCTGACTCACTGGAGTCTTTTCGTTCCAAATCCACTATTGGTTTTTCGGTTGGAGCTTCCTTGCAGCCTAGTTTAGTACGTTTAAGTTGCTGTTTGGGATTTTAAGCTCTAGTTAATGATTAGACTATGAGTTCTTCAAATTTTGAGGCTGCATCCGGTGCAATAGAGAGGTTTACTCTCTCTAATTTCTTTGTTCCATCCATAACAAGTAAGAAATTGATAGGTTCTACAACTTACAAGTCATGGGCAACTTTTGTGAAAATTTGGTTTGCAGACCAAGGCAAAACAGAGCATCTTTCAACTAAGTTTGAGGATGTTCACAAAAATCAATCAACTAAATGGAAACAGACAGACTCCCAGCTACTTAGCATTCTTCTCCTTTCTATTGATCCATCTATTGTGGATCTTTTTCAACCTTTTGGGACTTGTTATGAAGTGTGGCAAGAAGCTTCTAATTGTTATGCAAATGACATTCAGCAGCTTTATTCCATTGTTTCTAATATGATAAATTTGCGACAACAATTTACCAAGATGGAAACTTTTCTTGGGAAGGCTCGCTCTTTGATGTCGGAATTTTCAGCTATGATGTCCTATGCTAAAGATCAAGCTGAGCACAAGAAACAACAAGAGACATTATTTATGGTCCTTACCTTATTTTCCTTACCAAATGATTTGGAGAATGTCCGGCAACAAATTCTGACTAGTGCTAATACTCCTACATTATCACAAACCATTCGTCGACTATTGAATATTTCCGATATGGCTTCATCATTTGCTTCTGCTACCCCAACTATTTCATCAGAATCTTCAGCTCTCATCACTCATGCTGATAATTCTGGTGGCCATGGAAGGGGATGTGGAAGACATCAATGCACCTTTTGTAATAAGATTGGAGATTGGGAAGAATGTTGTTGGACAAAGCATGGTAAACCTGCTATTAATGTTGCTCAGACTGAATCTGTTTTGGGCCCTCTTGCTGTGACCCTCACTTCAACATATTATGAGGCTTTCCTTTACTTTAAAGCTACTTCACAGCCTTCAACATCGACTACAGTCATGGACCAAACTAGTAATCCCACTGCTTGTATCTTTCAATCACCCCTTGTACCCTGGGTAATTGATTCTAGTGCTTCAGAACATCTCTGTGGTAATAAAGATCTTCTTACCTCTCTCTCTTTATCAAATACTTTGCCTTTTGTTACCCTTGCTAATGGAACCAAAGCTCATGTCCTTGGAATTGGTCAAGCTCAACCATTTCCTTTCCTATCTTTGAATTTTGTCCTTTATTCCCTTAGTTGTCCCTTTAATTTAATATCTGTTAGTCAATTAATTCGGTCTCTCAATTGTTCTGTTATCTTTAAACACAACTCTATTTTCGTGCAGGATTCGAATACGGGGATGACGATTGGATTTGGTCGTGAGTTTAAGGGATTATATCATCTTATGGTACCAACTTCTCCAGTAGCATGCTTCTTAACGGACTCATTAGAGATTATTCATAGTCGTCTTGGGCATCCTAGTCTCTCAAAACTTCAGAAGATGGTTCCACATTTGTCAAATCTGAAATCCTTAGAATGTGAATCCTGTCAAAAAGGGAAGCATACTCGTAGTTCTTTTTCTAATAGTGTCAATAAAAAATGTGAGTCTCCCTTTTTCATAATCCATTCGGATATTTGGGGACTAAATCATGTCAAATTAATCTTGGTTTTTAGTATTTTATTACCTTTATTGATGACTATTCTTACTGTACTTGGGTGTCCTCAATGAAAAATCGTTTAGAACTATTTTCCATTTTTTAGAAATTTTGTGCTAAGATAAAAACTCAGTTTGATAAAGCCATTCATATTTTGAGAAGTGATAATGCCCATGAATATTTATCTAAAGAGTTTCAAGATTTTTTGGCAAAACAAGGAATTTTGCATCAAACAACATGTCCTCATACTCCACAACAAAATGGAGTAGCTGAACGTAAAAATCGTCATTTGATTGAAACAGCTAGGACTTTACTCATTCATATGAATGTTCCACTTCGTTTTTGGGGGAATGCTGTTCTTACAGCTTGTTATTTGATTACTCATATGCCCTACTCTATGTTGTATGATAGAATACCACATACTATGTTGTTTCCTAATGATCCTATTTACCATGTCTCTCTACATGTCTTTGGTTGTACCTATTTTGTTTATGATCTTACTCCAGGAAGGGACAAACTCACTGCCAAAGCTTTCAAATATCTTTTTCTTGGATATTCTCGCTTACAAAAAGGGTACCTCTGTTATTCACCTGATTTGGGATGATATATTGTTTATGCTGATGTCAACTTTTTTGAGTAGCAACTTTTCTTTGCTTCACCTTCAGATACTTCTCAAGTAGACACTACTCTTCCTATGCCAATGTATGATTCCTTCTCCTCTAATTTCCCAGACTCTAGTCCTTCTTCTAGTTCCTCTTAGTCTCCCATTGTCTATTGGCATCGACCTCCTCCACCTGGAGTTATGCCTACTGTGGAAGAAGTCCTTGACAACTCACCATCATCACCAGTTACTTTTTCTCATTTGGATCCTGCACTAGAAATTCCTTCTATTACTCTTCACAAAGGTATACGTTCTGCTCGTAATCCTCATCCTTTTTATGCCTTTGTTAGTTATGATCGTCTTTCTCCTCAATATTATTCCTTTGTTTTGAGTTTGTCCTCTGTTTCCATTCCCAAAACCACAGGTAAAGCATTATCTCATCCTGGTTGGCACCAAGCGATGATTGACGAGATGTCTGCCTTACATTCCAATGGCACATGGGATCTAGTTTCTCGTCCACCTGGGAAGTCAGTTGTTGGCTGTTGTTGGGTGTTTACAGTGAAGGTTGGTCCTGATGGTATTATTGATTGGCTGAAAGCTAGGCTGGTAGCTAAAGGCTACACTCATATTTATGGTCTTGATTATGGTGACACTTTCTCTCCTGTGGCAAAAATTGCCTCAGTTCGTTTATTCCTTTCCTTGGTAGCTATTTGTCATTGGCCTCTTTATCAGCTTGATATAAAGAATGCCTTTCTTCATGGAGATTTGCAGGAAGAAGTTTGCATGGAGCAACCACTTGGGCTTGTTGCTCGGGGGGAGACTAGACTAGTTTGCAAGCTCCATAAATCTCTATATGGTCTCAAACAGTCACCTCGCGCTTGGTTTGGACGTTTTAACATTGTTGTCTAAGCTTTCGGCATGATAAGAAGTGAGGTTGATCATTCTGTTTTCTATCGGTGTCATTCTCTTGACCACTGCATCTACCTTATTGTCTATGTGGATGACATTATTATCACTGGTAATGACTATGCTGGTATTGAAGAGTTGAAGCAATACCTATTCAAGCAATTTCAGACCATGGATCTTGACAAACTTCGATATTTTTTGGGTATAGAAATTGCGCAATCCAAACATGGTATTTCTATTTCCCAGAGAGAATATGCATTGGACATCTTAGAAGAAGCTGGTATGATAGGATGTAAGCCTATTGATACACCCAAGGATCCTAATGTCAAACTTCTTCTTGGACAGGGGGAGCCATTATCTGATCCTCGACGGTACCGAAGAATGATTGGAAAGTTGAATTATCTTATAATAATTAGACCTGACATTATCTTTGTTGTATCAGTGTTGAGCCAATTTCTTGATTCTCTGTGTGACTCACATTGGGATGCAACCATTTGAGTACTTAGATACATCAAAGGAGCTCCAGGAAGAGGATTACTCTATGAGAATAAAGGCCATATAGAGATATATGGCTATACAGATACCGATTGGGCTGGTTCTCCCTCAGATAGGCGCTCCACCTCAGATATTGTGTTTTCTTTGGAGGCAACATGATCTCTTGGAAAAGCAAGAAACAATCAGTGGTTGCTAGGTTAAGTGCTGAAGCTGAGTATCGAGCAATGGCAGTTGCAACGTGTGAACTCATATGGCTAAAACACTTGCTAAAGGAACTAGGAGTCTTTAAAAAGCAATATATGAAGCTTGTGTGTGATAATCAAGCAGCCTTACATATAGTTTCAAATCCTATGTTTTATGAAAGAACAAAGCATATAGAGATTGATTGCCATTTTGTTAAGGAGAAGATTCAGTCTGGAGAAATTTCAACTACTTTTATCAATTTCAGTGAGCAGTAGGCTGATGTTTTCACTAAGTCCCTTCGAGATTCTCGAGTTAATTATATTTGTAACAAACTTGGTGTATATGACATATATGCACCAGCTTGAGAGGGAGTGTTGGAATTATTGGAATGTTGGAACTAGCATCTATAGTTAATGAGAGCATAAGAGTATTATGATTGTCTTGTAAATAGGAATAGCATTTAAGATGTAGATAGAATCTTATGTGTATATATATACCCCTTTCATGTTAATATCATCGAGTAAATTCACATCCAAACTTCTGGTCTCTCCCATTTCAAGTGGTACTTTCCAACCTACCAAGAAACAATAACTCTACATTGCTGCATTTGCACTAGTAGGGAGAAGAAACTTTGAACATGGGCTGGGGCTTGGATTTTGATTCCATCCACCTAAATACAGGTATCACACAGGGTATAGATATCATGCATAACAGTATAAGGCGATAGTAATGTAAAAAGTACAAATCATAAATTAAAGGAGAAAATTAATAGTTTTAATGCTAGTATTGGTTATTATTGATTGATATAATGAATATTTTTATTTATTTAATTATGGTAATATTATATATTTTTATAGAAAATTATAAAATGTAACGGGAAGTACTTGTCTGTAATGTACTATACTATTTTCAAGTGTTTTCTTTGATCCCTTGGCAGTGGCAATCTCTTTGGATGTGCTTTCTCTTTTTCAATAGAAAAGAATAGTTCTTTTGTGAAAAAATATAATCAAAAGTTAGGTGTTAATAGCGATTTATCAAATTTTCTTCTTAAAGTATGAAAAGATAAACACTTTCTAAGAAAATTTATGCTAGATGGTACAAATGACAAACGAGTTGGCAAATTGCTCAGAGTCCATTCCTCACAGTTGTCGGAGAAATTACCTCTCTGTATCTTTATATCTCTCTTTAGGAAATAATTTTGTATGCTCATTGGTTACAATCAAAAGAATGTTTATAGGGTTAAAAATTTTTTTTGAAAAAATTATTCACTTTTTATTATATTTTTTTATGAGATTAATTTTGATGGATTAATAATATAAAAAAAATTATATTATTATTTAATTATATATTTTTATTTATAAATTTTTTAATAATAATATAATTTTTATTTTTATAATGAGCCTGCATCAAAATAAACTTTTTTTAATAGAGTATAAAATTTAAAAAAGAAACACAGAAGTAGGGACACGTTGGTGCAAGGCCTGGACAGCACAACACGGCGACATTGGACTATCGTATTAGAAAGCTGGAGCGCGTGCGTGAGATGAGAGGTGGAGAGCGTTGACGTCAGAAAATTAGAAGGAACGGGCAGGCAAGGGTCCCTCCGGTCAACGGAAAATAGAGAGAGTTTGGTTGGATCGTGAGTTGTGAGTTGTGACCTTCGCCCAACAATTACTATTCCTATCACCCCCAAATCAAGACACAGAGAGAGAGAGAGAGAGTTATGGCGGCGACGTCGTATCTGTCGCCGACGCAGAGGTACGCCGCCGGAGCCCTGTTCGGGCTGGCCCTTCACCAGGCCCACCTTCACCAGACCCACCCCCTCGGATTGCTCTCCGACGACTTCCTTTCTCACGATCAACCCAGTAGCAGCGGCAGTAGCTCCTTCGCCCACGCCGTTTACGAGGACCCCGACCTTTGGGTCCACCGCTCCGCCGGTCTCCTCCGCCCCGTTTTCAAGTATCTCCCTTTCCTTTCCTTTAACTTCCAGTAGCATTTTGATGTTGAATGGACAATTGATATGCTATTTTGACAACGATAGATAGTTGATCATATTGTTGTACACATTCATTTCATGCTATTGTTTTCTCTACTTTAATTTTTTTCTTTCAAATTCTTTTTATTGCAATTTTGCTTCTGGGGACACTGATTTTATTGAGTCTCCTTGATAAGACACTAGCCTCTATTCATTTCATTCATATTTGTACCAAATAAGGTCTTATTGTTGGATCATGATCCTCTCATATCATTTACTAACATAGAGAGTGTCGTGAGAGAGAAGCACACACAAACAAAATTTATATATTAATATAAATATAAATAATAGTGGGTCCTAGGATAGCAAAGTTTGTGTCGTTCTCTCTTTATAACATAAGACTCTCATGTTAGTAAGGAACATGAGAGGATACTCGTCACTTACTATTATGAAATTTTGCACTGATCTTAAGGCGGGCCCCCCCGGCCCCGCCGCGTTGGATTCTGTTTTGGAATCCAATTATTATTGTGCTGTGTTGGATTCTGTTTCAGTGCTATTCTGTGTCTCTGAGCAGGTATCTAGATATTGATTCTGCAGCATGGTCTGGACTTGAGGAAACTGCTGGGTCTTCTTCTGCTTCGCGTCATGTGGGACCGGTACGCCATTCTACTCTTTCCTCACTCATCCCTAGCCATTCTACGTGTACATGCTCATACAGTAATTATGAATTCACGGTTATGCCTTCCAATGTTTTCGGATTTGTGTGGTCCTTTGTTCCAAGCATGGCTTAACATGTTCAATGTTGACTTTTCCTTTACTTGCCTATATCCTGATTCTTTTGGTCACAATCTGACATGTCTATAACTACATATGTCCATTTGTTTCCTTTACTCTCATCTTTATTAAAATACGTGCACTTGATGTTCCTCTTAGGACTTAGAGTGACCTGGCCAAGATGGAGGTGGCAGATAATGTGTTGTACATGTATGGCTCGAGTCTTTAACGTGTCAATAACACAGCACAGTTGTCATAGAAATGATTGTTTAAAAATACTATAAATATATATGTTGTGTTGTGGGGAGCTAAACAGCTCAAAACATTTGAAGGCAACTAACCAAACTGGCATGACATGGATTGCTGATCATGTTAATGGCTCCACTTCTTTTCCCTCGTCTCTAACGACTGCCACGCCGGATTTGGAATCTTGTGTCTAAATTTTGTTGCTGCAAGGCACAACTCTTTTTGTTCTCAACTTTTGGTTATTTCGTATATATTCTTTTTCTAATGATTTCTTTTCCAATATATGACTAAAGGAAAATGTATTTAAATGTCACAGTTCTTGAGATTACTATCAGAAGATATTGATGATGATTCTCAAAGGTCAGATCAAGAACTTGCTTTGTCAGAAGCTGTTGATGCTATGGTACTTAGCCTGGAAAAAATTTCAGAGTCTTCAAAGTCTAAAAGAGAGAAGATACGTGAATACGAGCATCAATGTCGTGAAAAATTTTCAAATGCCGATGTTCAACCAGATTCTGAGAAGGTAGATATGCATTTGGAGCGTCAGCAGGAGACAGATACGCCTTTTCTTGAACATAAAGACCCACATGAGGGATCTATTACTAGCAAAATTGATGAAAAACCAATTGAAGAGGTAATGATGCTCAGCTATCAGAGGAAAGTGACAGTTCTCTATGAACTTCTCTTTGCTTGCCTGTCAGATTTAGGTGAAAATAAGAAGAAGTATACTCGGAGAAGAAAGGGCTATGATGCTCGACATCGTGTGGCTCTTCGCTTGCTGGCAACTTGGCTTGATATCAAGTGGAAAAAAATGGTTTGTAAAATGAATCTTTTAATTGATATTTTATGTGATTGGACAGCAGCTTGTCATAAGTTGAGGTGATCATGGGATTTATACTGTTTGAACAAGACACATCAAGAAAAAGTTTTCCGTTTGGTGACATTGCCTATGCATTCACCTTAGATGTCTAAATTACATGTTGAGCCTAATTATACATATATTTATGCCATATGTTTTTCTTTAAATTTCCATTGATTAAAAAAAAAATCTTACACTTATGGGTTCTGAATCTTGTGGTGATGAAGATGAATGTTAACTTTGCAGGAGGCCATCGAGACCATAGTTGCCAGTTCTGCAATGGCTTTCATCAAAGAGCAAGAATCAAATAAAGAAGAAACTCAATCAAAAGAAAGCAAATGGGCTAAATGGAAACGAGGTGGTATTATTGGTGCCGCTGCAATAACAGGGGGAGCCTTGATGGCTGTTACTGGTGGTATGAATACTACAATGCCTTTTCTGTGTGCGCGAGTATATAAGTTCAAACTGAATCAATTTTCTCGTGGATTTTTTTTTTTTAATGCGTTGAACAGGATTAGCTGCCCCAGCAATTGCTGCAGGACTTGGTGCTATGGCTCCAACTTTGGGTACTCTGATCCCTGTAATTGGAGCTACTGGGTTTGCTGCAGCTGCTAGTGCTGCAGGAACTGTTGCTGGTTCTGTTGCTGTTGCTGCATCATTTGGAGGTATATATTTGCCTATATTTGATTGGGTTTACTAGAAACTTCTCGTGCTATGCTATTATGTCTTCGCTCTAAATGGAAATTAAGTAGCCCTTTATGTATTTTCTGTGTTGTTTAAGGATATTGTTAGGATGACCAAGTCATTATTCATATGCTTATGTGTCTTAGAGCCTTAGAGGTGTGTTGTGTTCAATTTAGGGTTTTGGTTTAGTCCTCAATACAGTGTTTTCTGAGCTTTTGCTCTGCATTACTGGTCAATGTATTCATTTTTGTTGTTACAATTTATTGATTGGCATGCTTACAGTAATTGCTTGAATTAGATAGATTAGCTAACTGCCAGTCAAACTACAAAGGGAACTCTTTAATTTGCCTTTTCAGGAGTTACAAAGGTTATATGGGAATTTGTATTTAATTTTAAAACAGCCTGAGAGTGGTCATGCTCATTAATACCTCCTGTATCTTATTATCCTGAAGACAGTGGTTAACATTTAACCAGTTAACCTTCATTTTACCATTTCTTTGCAGTAGGTGCTAGTGTTTATCTGTTGTGGTGACACATTTATATCTGTAGGACAATGATTCTCTTAGTTATTTCTACTTTTCTATGTAAGTGATCTACCTCTCTTAGGTGATGAAAAAATTTTAAATGTATTTGTTTTACTAGCTGCCGGAGCTGGACTTACTGGAAGCAAAATGGCTAGGAGAGTTGGGAGTGTGGATGAGTTTGAATTCAAAGCTATAGGAGAAAACCATAACCAAGGCGTAAGTTTTATTGATTTCATATTTCTATTTTCTAGTGACATTTCGTAGTTGATTAAATATCTGTGCGTGTGTGCAAGGATTTGCATGTGTGAACTTTGTCTAGCCTTTTTTCGTATCTATAGTTCCAACTTTTTAGCATAGTTTCGCATTTTAAATTAGATTCTTATTCAACTTCTTTTCATAGAGGCTAGGGGTTGAGATCTTGGTCTCTGGATTTGTCTTTGAGGAGGAGGATTTTATAAGGCCATGGGAAGGGCTGAGTGACAACTTGGAGAGGTACCCATCTCTGCCATTCTCCTGTATCCTAATTTGGTTAACATTATTTAGGAAAAAAGAGTTGAGATGATTGTGAATATTTTCCTTGAATTCAATTTTTATTGGACAAGGAAGGTAATTTCAGCATGAAATATGCTTTATGTTGATACAGTTGATGGAAAATTACCTTATTATATTGTAGTTACCTTGTATTTTGCTTCAATTTCTCTTGATTTTAAAAATTGCAATGTTAATACACTAATGACTGATGATCCTATCAAAACAAATGACATTTCACATGGCTTTGTGAAAAGTTAGGTATGCACTGCAATGGGAGTCCAAGAATCTAATCGCCGTTAGCACTGCAATTCAGGATTGGCTTACTTCAAGTAATTTGGTTTGGGTTTCAGGCTGCTAGTATAGTTGAGTTAGTAGTATATATAAGTAGAGAAGTGTATGATGTCAATATTGCTCTGATTTGCATTAGGAATTGCAATGGAGCTGATGAAGCAAGGGGCAATGATGACTGTCATGAGTGCACTTTTAACTGCATTGGCTTGGCCAGCTGCATTACTTGCAGCAACTGATTTTATAGACAGCACATGGGCAATTGCTATCGACAGGTTTACTTTTAGCTCTTGATTATAAGTAGAATAGAACTTTTGCACAGTAGCAGGAAAAGCATCTACTTGTTTTTTGTTACTTAATTGCATGTAGGCCATTCAAGGTTTTCAGTTGCTTTTGCTGGACAGCACACATTGATGTAATTGATTGTTAGTGGACTGTGATAGTATTTCATAAACTTCAGCTGTGAAGTTGATAGCTGCACGAGACTAATTTGAATTAATTTAACTTTGGAGGGAAGTTTGTTACCATGTATCATGTATCATATGTGCTATTCCTGGCACATAAGTTTCTAATACTAAATTATCTCTCACCTTGTCAAAATGAAATCTTGCATTTGCCTATTTGCTGGGGGTTTTGTTTCCTAATTTTCTAGCCAAAAGCCCGAAACCACCTAGCGGATGAACTGTTGGATGTCAAGGTGATTTGGCATGTCAGGGATGTCTCTGTTTACTTCTCTTTTGTGGATGAAAGGCATGATAAGGAGTGAAGTTTTCACCATCTTAATTCTTTATCAGCAGTTTCCATTCATAGTCTACAGTTAACTCTGCTTATCCAAGTTAATTTTACTTTTCAGATCAGACAAGGCTGGAAAGTTGCTTGCTGAAGTGTTGTTGGGAGGATTGCAGGGAAATAGGTATTAGCCTAATTTCAAAGTTTCTCTTAATTCAGCTCCAAGAAAATTGTGGAATATGCAATATTATTAATCTATGAGTTTCAGGCCTGTGACACTTGTAGGTTACTCACTTGGGGCAAGAGTTATTTACAAGTGTCTAGAGTGTTTGGCTGAAACAGAAAACAGTGGTAGGTATTTCCACTCTTTTCTTTGTCTTTGATGTGATATATTATTTAACTTTCCTTGGGGATCTCTTAACCTTGTCGACTACTTATCAATTTCCTTGATGTTTTCATCTCTGATAATGGCTACATACGATTTCATGTCGTGGGCCCTCTGTGTTTATCCATTAAATGAGACGTTACCATTCTTAATGATTTTAAGGTGCTTTTCATTTTTTATTGCCAGCTGAACTAGTAGAAAGAGTTGTTCTTCTTGGAGCACCCATTGCAATCAAGGATGAGAAGTGGGAAGCAGCTAGAAAGGTGGATTTTCCTCGTGATAATACCTTCTTCTAATTCTCAAGTTTATGATGTAAATATAGTTTTTTTCTGAGATCATGGTATTCTGTAGATGGTAGCAGGAAGATTTGTAAATGCTTATTCAAGGAATGACTGGATGCTTGGAGTTGCTTTCCGCGCCAGGTACATGAAAATGTAGTGGTAGAATTCCTGCAATGTCATGTATTCTTCCAGTTGATCCACAGTAGTACATAACCTATTGACCAATTAATGCCTTCCAAAGCTCACTTCAAAATAAGAAATGAAAACTGAAAGAATGGCCTGAAGTTGTATGCATGGAGACTCTCACTACGTAACCTATGGACCATATTTTTTAATGCAATTTTATACATGATGTTGTAAGATGTGGCATTCTGATCAGTATTCCTTACTTTCATTTCATTGTGCTCAGTTTTCGCATTGTACCCTTTTTTTAATTGTGAACAAGTTTGTCTCAACTAATATTTCAGTAGATAGAAGGAAAAAAAGAAAAGAGGGGAAAGTGGGATATCGGGTTTTTTTTTTTCTTTCCTCTAATTTAAGTGCATGATTAGAATATTTGTATAGGATTGCTTTCAGTGGACAGAAAGTAGAGACTAATCTATTAATTTTTTGCAGTCTACTTTCTCAAGGATTAGCTGGAATCCAACCAATCGATATTCCTGGGATCCAAAATGTGAGTTGTTTCTCAACCTTCTTGGATACGCATAACTATCTTTTGCAGGTTGATATCTTGTATAATTAGTGGTAGCACTTATAATTCGCTCGATTTGGATGTTTTACTAAATTTAGTTCTTGGGATTTGTTCAGGTTGACGTGACAGATCTCGTTGAAGGCCATTCTTCTTATCTTTGGGCTACGCAACAGATCTTAGACCAACTTGAATTGGATACGTACTATCCTGTATATAATAGCATTCTTTGTAAACAGTAATCACTCCCCAGTATTCATTGTTTGACCGTGAAGAACTTGGTGTCGGATTCCCGCAATATCCCAAGGAAATTTACGGTATAAATAAATTTGTTTGATCTAAATCCTTGCATTGAATTAACGCCTTATTGATGGATACTAGCCTGCCACATGAGCAATTGCTATTATTAACTGCCAGCCACAACAACTATTATTAAAAATAATACAATATTTATTATTAAGTGATTAAAAATGGTAATTTGTATGATAAATACTTAAAAAAGAGGTAAATTGTATGATATAATAAAAGTGTTACAGGATGCTTAGTTCAATCAAGCAAGAATAACATACCAAAGACATATATTCCAGGAGATTAATTCTAGATTTCTTATAATAGAAAACATATGATATCATATATTCAAAGAGATTAATTCTTATATTTTATATAATTTTTGAGGTAATTATAATAAAAGTTAAATATTTTTAATGATGTAATTTTATATAATAAAAAAAATTTATATTAATAATATATCAAAATTAAATTCATATTCAAATAGACTAGGAAACATCTTGCAACATTTTAGAACACGTGATTTCCCCAAGGGATAACTCCGTAAAAACCAATCAGAATGAGTCTGCAATATAAAATAATGCAGAGTTAAAACTTGGAAGAAAATCGTGCTTTTCTTTTTGCATGCTTAAGTTGACCAAAGCCAAACAAAAGCATCACAAACAAACCTTATAAACATCAATTACTAATTTAATAAGAGTTTAATTACTCTCTACTTAAAAAGAGTTTTATATTATAATTTAATTTAAATGTATTGAAAATGTAAAACAGTTTTATATTGTCCGCTAATAGAAATAGTGGAAAGTGCCAACTCACACAAATAACTATCCATTATAATGAGGGATCCACTATGATTTCTCACTTCCCCTATTTCTATTGGTTAACAGTGTAAAATAGTTTTACACTGTTAGTGTATACCAATTAAACTCTTATTTTACACTGTTAGTGCATACCAATTAAACTTTTTATATTATCATTCAATCAAATATTTATATTTGTAAAATTTTTAAAATAGTACATGGTTAAGTCAAGTATTTTTGCTAATATGGTAATATATAATTGAAGGGCCATACTCTGGTGGAGACGGTAAAAACCATCTTCATATGAAGATGTCAGCTGGTGCTATAAGGAGATAACATCTGTTTCTTGTGGGCCCACATTTATTTATTTTGGCGGATAACATAACCTGATTAAATGAGTGGTTCAGAGTTTAAGTTAAAGGATTGGGCCATATTGACCAATGATGTACGGGTTGAAACATTTGAAAAGAAAAATAAAAAAAAAAAACAAGAAGACGAGAGAATCAAGCTTTTGCGCGTTGAGGCTACAAGAACGAGGACAAACTGGTTCTCGCTTCATCACTCCCGACGCCGGTGAAGCAAACAGCCCGGTTCTGGTTTCCTCACTGTCGACGCGGTGAAGCAGACAGCCCAGTGCTTGCTTTCTTGCTCCCGACGCGATGAACCAGATGGCCCACTTCTTGCTTCCTCACACCCGATGCGGTGAAGGAGATTTAGTGAACAACCACACCAGTATCCCACCATTTGCTCTATCTAATCCAATCCGACTATCACGGTTCATGCTCTGTCCATCGTTAGCCACCAGTGTTCGTTCTTCCAACCACAACCATCCACGAACCCGACTCCCATTCTTGCAAGAGCCACACCCAGGACCATACAAGACACTGTCGCCGGCTTGCATATGGCATCCCACCGGAGAAGAGCCTATAACTTCCTTTTTCAATTTTTTTTTCTGCGCCTTAATCGCAAACAATATTCATTATCTGGAACTTAATCAATTTCAATCATTACATAATGTGGACCCCACATTATACATATATCGCCTTCTCACCGAGCCCATGTCATCCGCCAAAATAAATAAATGTGGGTCCGCAAGAAACAGATGTTATCTCCTTATAGCACCAGCTGACATCTTCATGTGAAGATGGTTTTTACCGTCTCCACCAGAGTATGGCCCATAATTGAATATCTATGTAAATTTTTTTTATATTAACAGTGCATATAAATTAAATCCATCCACTAAATAGATTAAAAAAGTTTTACATATATATCTACTTATATATTGTTATATTAATAAAAATATTTAATTTAATCACCCATAATTTAAATAAATATTATTGATCAACTGTATAAATTTTTTTTATATTATTAGTATATCAAAATTAAATTCTTAAAAAAAAAAAAGGCTCTTTTTAAGAAAGAAGTACAAAAGTTGAGATAAAGAATTTCATTACATGTAGGGATGACAAAAATACCAATTAAAGTGGGTACTCACAGGGATTACTCGCAAGCAGGGATAGATTTGGTCCAATGGAGATGGGACGTTATCCCTGTTTAGCTAGATTGGCCCCCGCCCCATGGAGAATCGCGAAACCCCCGTTTAAACCTGAATATATATATATATATATATATAATTTTATACTATCTATAGAACTTGCTACACATCATCCCAATTTCACAAAAAATATGGTGATGTGTTACAAGTTCTCCGTCTACAGTTTCCCACGTTTTATTATATACAATAATTGGTATACAGACTGTAACAATAATTGAACCACACCTCACGATAATTGGGGCAAACACTATATTATAAGACAATAATGAAGTATCTTACAGGTTGAATAGTTCTAATATATAGTAACTGACCCTTTTATAAATAGCTTCACCGTAATACACATCGATAATTTGAGAATTCAGTGAGAGGGAAAAAGAATTGAGAGTTAGTTGTACAGAGTTATGAAAGTTTGATTCGGTAAAAAAATATTTTTTTAGAAAAAATGGCAGAAAATAAGACAATGAGAGTACAAGATCATATTTTAGAGAAGATTCATAGTGAAGGAGTAATATTTAGTTGTTATTATTGTTATTATTATTATTAATTATATTATATGAGATATAAAATATGCTCTATATTTGTCCCTTATGAGGATCTTGTGTATTAAAAATATATTTGATATATATTATTATTATTCTAAATTTAATATTGTTATTATTGTTCTACTTATTATTATTGTTGTTGCTATTATATATTTAAAGTAGTTATAATGGCTGAGTAATAATAGAGTAATATTATTTAATTTTTCTTATTTACTACGACTATTAATTAGTATTATTATTTTTCTTACAATAATAATAAAATATTACTATTATTTTATTATTTACCTATTGTTGATCGATTATTATTATTATTTAGTTAGCTTTGTTTTGATTATTTATTTTGATTAATATTTAGTATTATTATTTTTCTTATGATCATAATAAAATCTTATTATTATTTTGTACATATTGTTAATATTATAATAATAATAATAATAATAATAAAAACAATTATTTAGCTTTATTATTAATCCTGTTATTATCTTATTTAAGAAATTTTAATTAATAATTTTAACTAAAAATTAAGACTTTAGTTTATTGTTGTTGGTAAACTTTGGTTATATAAGATATAAAGTATGCTCTACACTTATCTCTTATAAGAATCCTGTGTATCAAAAATATATCTGATATATATTTTTTAAGAAATTTAGGCATTATAAATAAATATAAAATGAAACCCAAAATTATCAATTTATCAATAGTTAATATTATTGTTGTTATAATAATATTATTACTTCTTAAAATATTTGTGTTTTCTTTTGTTTATATATTGCTTTATTTATTAGTAATGTTTTTATTATTATTGATATATCCTAATTATTTTATTTTTATGTTTTTGCAAATCGTAATAGAAAATAAAAGTACTGCAACCTTGAGTCTTGTATTTGGAGAAACTGCCATCCAAAATACATAACTATTTACGAAATGTTGGATTACTAAATGTTTCTATGATAGACCAGTTTGAATCAAGCGACCAACTTATCAGTGCGTTGTCAAATGCTAGAGGTCAGAAACTCACACATTTCACTTTCCGATTGGCGAGTGTACAATCACATTAGAAGACGTGGCACTGCAACTTGGGGTCCGTATCGATGGTCAACCCGTTATTGATTCTACATCCTTTACCAAAAAAAGGATTGAGAATTTATGTGAGAGCCTTCTTGGCATTAGACCTAAAGAGGGTGACATTAACAAATCCACAATCAGATTAAGTTGGCTGTATGACCATTTTAAGGAAGAAAGACTAGACAACTTTGGGCCAGATGTGCCTGATGAGATCTTATAGCAATTTACTCGCGGCTATATACTTCGACTACTAGGGATACGACTTACGCCAGATAAGACCACATCTTTAATTCATTGCAAATTTCTTCCATTAATTGAAAATTTGCAAGAGGTAGGGGAGTATAGTTGGGTCTCAACATGCCGCGCCATACTTTATCGAAATTTATGCCATGCAACGCGGTATAAAATTGCTGACATTGGTGGCTGTTTACAGCTTTTACAGTCATGGGCATGGCATCGACTTCCATTCTTGACTCCTATTTTTGAAAATCTCATGCCATGTTTTTCTCTAACATCCAGGTACAATTATCATAATTTAATAATTTCTTACAATTTATTATAGCTAAATATGTATCTAATTAATATAATATTCCATAAGTGGATAAATACATCAATTCCCACAGAATTTCCCTTTAAGATACTCGGCAGTATAAGGGTGCATATAGATCTAATGACACATGATGAGGTAATGGTTAAAAAATTATAGAGATTATTATAGTTATCAATATAATTGCTAATACTGATGTTATTTTATTTTATAATACAGTTTCAATGACGACTATATCACCATCCAGGCATTCAGGAGATTATTCCGCATATCTTGGTAGATGAGTGGCCATTGTGATCAACTACCAGTCCACTTATCTGCTTTAAGACTATTGAGTGGCACTCGACTAACCGCATAAAGTGTCAATCTTGGCTTGAACAAGATATCCCTAATAATCCAAAAAGTCTGTTAGACTCTCATGATAAAGATTTGAGGGGACAACAGATTACTATTTGGGTTGAAAAATATGCAGAGTGGTTGCAAGATTAGAACCATAGATGGCAGCATATAACGTATGGTCATCCTTTCAATGATCCTTTTTCGTCTCAACATTATTGGAATTGGTATATTAACTTTGCTATGGGTCAATATTTATCACCTGAGGCACTACTGCAAGATCCACGACAACGGGAGTTATCTCTAAGGCAGCAATATGTCCAAGTATCTCT
The DNA here is from genome assembly GCA_031439585.1 of Pterocarpus macrocarpus. Taxonomy (NCBI): domain Eukaryota; kingdom Viridiplantae; phylum Streptophyta; class Magnoliopsida; order Fabales; family Fabaceae; genus Pterocarpus; species Pterocarpus macrocarpus. The sequence continues at coordinate 72,252,749 of CM062520.1, read as the reverse complement.
GCAACCATTTTCACATCAATATCATGCTGAGATGCATCCGCCACCTCCATAATATCCTCCTTATGGCGATATGCACCCGCCACCCTCGCAGTATCCTTATTATGATAACATGCACCCGCCATCCCCGCAATATTCTTATTATGGCTATATGCCCCCCCACACCATATCAGTATCCTCTTTACAGTCATATGGCCTCGACATCACCACAGCACCGACAAAGTTACATGCCTTCGACACACCCGCAATATTCTTATGGGCACATGCCATTTTCACATAGGATGAAGCCGTGTCGGATGGGCTTTTCAGCATCATCATCTAGATCAGCTCATGGTGATGAAGGTCATTTATGTGGAAGAAGGTCGGTTGATAGTGAAGTGCACTACTATCATGGTGCCGGCTCGCGTCAGCATAGTCGATCTCGTGGTAATGAATCTAAATATGGAGGTGTTGCTTCAACGGCCCATAAGGACGTATACCGGCCAGTCATACCTATGCATGAGCAGGAATTTTCGCTGCCCGTGCCTATGGTTGCTGAAACTTCGAGGTTAGTAAATGACATGATAATGGAATTACTACAGAATCCTGGAGATATGGGCAATGTCGAAGCCACTTCACGCTTGATGACAACGTCTGCTGAAGAGCCACAGCATAGGAGACAAGTTAATGAGGAAGCAGAAGAGGAGAATGAGGACGAAGAAGAAGAACAGCAAGAGGAAGCAATGAGGCCAATGAAAGGCAAAAAAGAAGTGACAACGTTTGGAGTCGTGCTTGTCAAAGATTGCGGGATAAATTTAAACCTAAGACGCTGGTGAAATTTACCCCTGAAACAAGGCCAACATGGAAGAAGAAATAATAGTCTAATGGTATTCTTTTATAATATTTTTTATAATATTATTTTGTAATATTAATCTAGTTGTATAATGTTATAATATCTTTATATTTTTTGTAATATCTTTGTATTTTTTAGAATCTTTATTTTTACAATTAATTGCAAAATTAATTACTTAAATATTATCTTAGTGTTTGAGTATTAATTATCTAGTTATAGTTTCAATACGTATGCAACAAAATTACCTAGTATTAAAATATTACAAATGTAATTTAAATATTATCTTAATCATATAAAATTAAAAATAATATATTTAGAAGTGGCAAGATTTACAAGAAATAATAAAGTAATCATATGATATAATATAGTTTTAATAGAAAAAAGATCAATTACAGTTATTTAGTTATAGTTTCAATATTCAATAAAAATAACTAATAATACAAGTAAACATAACTAAATAATATTATGTTAGTCATATAAAAATTAAAAATAATATATTTTAAAGTGACAGGATTTAAAAGAAATAATAAAGTATTAGTCACTAGCTAGAGATCCATATCACATTAGTGAATACAGGATAATAACATTTCACTCATATATAAGAACTTGACCCATTTCTATGGGGACATTGTCTGCGGCTATATCTTTCACCACGACAGAGGCCGTAATATTTTGGTCTTCTCATTTCTCTCATATCTATTTCATTGAGGAAATGAGTTGATTTGGGCCAACTTTTCTCTGTACATTTCAACTGAGGTTAGGATGAATTCTCAGGCCATTATATGGCGGCCATATACTTTCATGTCCCACAACCCCGAATTCCTGCTTGTGCACGTTACATATCTTGTCCATCTTATAAACGTCATTGACATAAGCTTGCCAGTCAAGGTACTGATTAGAGCAGCAAGCAATTATGTGACGGCATGTATATCGATCTGTCTGAAAATCGCCGTAATCACAATACCTCTCCTTCATATCAACTTTGAATTGTGATCCATTTGATAGATCTTCAACATGGAAACTTTGATACTACCTTGAAAAAGTAGTAACGCGTACGCCTCCTGCTGCTTGCTGGTTTTCTCACAATCTTGTCGTGATAGTTTCAGAAAAAATACTTTATGTAGCTTTTCGTGCATATGCCTCCCTTCCTTGAGTAGCAAATAACTCAGCCAATTAAAAGTACGTTGCTTTAACTAAGGCAATAACTGATAAATTACAAGCCCCCTTTAACACAAAATTGATGCACTCGACCAGGTTCGTGGTTATATGTCCATGTCAATGTCCTCCATCAAAGGATTGAATCCACTTTTCTCTTGAAATTTCGTCAAGCCAATTTGTATAAATCTCACCATGCTGGCGTATCCGCTCGTAGTAAAGATTAAATTCACGTTCTATTCTTGAATATCCTACAAATCATAATATGCTCGGTATATTAAAAAAAAAAGAATAAAATCACATTTATAAATAGAGATAATTAGGTTGGGAATTATCTATACTCACGACAAGTCGGTGTAAGTAAGGTTTCTTCAATCTCTGCAAGAAATTGGCTGCAATGTGTCTAATGCAGTACATATGAAATGCTCTTGGAGGTTTCTACTGTACATGGCAACGTTGAATTGCTGCTTTAATTGACTCGTGCCGAATCAGAAATAATGCTATTTCCATCTCAAGTCACCACATATCTGTGTAGATAATACAGAAAAAAATACCATGCATCTGCAGTTTTACCCTTGGCTATTGCAAATGCAACTAACAATATATTTTGATTGCTATCTTGTGCAACCGCCACTAATAGAGTGCCTTTGTATTTTTCATATAAATGTGTCCCATCACCTTGGACTAATGATTTGTAATGTCTGAAAGCTTTGATGCAAAGATCAAAAGTCCAAAATATTCGGCGGAATATTCGATCATTTGGTTGCTTATCAGTGCCATGGTAAGCTGGACTAATATCGAACTTAACATATGAACTTCTTGTAAATGCACACATTGCTCCCAACCATTTGAGTAAAGCTGCATATGACTCTTCCCAACCATTATAAATTCTTGCAGTTGCTTTTTGTTTTGCCATCCATGCTTTCTAGTATGTCGGTGTGTATCCACATCAAGATTGAATTTCTGCAATCACATCTTTTACTTTAATGGTTGCATCAGCTCGTATCATGGGCTCTATATAATGTGTAATAATGTCAGCATCCAACATTGTGTGATTTTGAGAAATCATTGCTGCAGTACAAGTATGAGGGCCATTGTACTTTTTGACCTCCCAAATGCCCCTCTTTTTGTTTGAGACTGACCCTAATAAGCCAATTGCACCCTATGCTATAGTATTTGTACTTACAATAAAATGTTCTTGACTTTGACTCACATACATTATAGTTTAGTGATTTAAAAATGCTGTAGTTTTTAATTGCTCGAACTACAGCCTCCCTATCGCTAAATTACATTCCCACACATAGTTTGCCGTCTACAGTATAATCACTAGCCATATTTGCATACTCAGGAAACTCAGATGCATGCATGGCTTCAAGATCTAAAGTACGCATGAAAGATGGAAGATCCTCTGAATGCTGAATAATAGCCTGTGTATTTGGTATTTTATCATCATCTTCTACACCATCATTCCCAACTTCATGTTCCCCTTCCAAGTAATCACTATCACTTTCATTATCTCTAATTTCACATTCTACACCTCTTTCTGGAAACGGACTTGGCAGACCTTCTTCATAGTGTTAGTACTAACAATTAATATTTATAAATACAAAAGATCATTAGTTTGATACATTTCTGATACACAAGATCCTCAAAAAGAGGCAAATATAGAGTATATTTTGTATCTCATATAATAATATAATTAACAATAATGATAATCATAATAATGGAACATTATAATAATAATAATGATAAAAAGAATAATAATTAATAAAGATCATTAACTATATACATTTCTGATATATAGGATCCTCAACAAGAGGCAAGTGTAGAGCATACAATAATAATAATAATAATAATAATAATAATAATAATAATAAAACAATCCTTTGTATTTAATATACTAATAATAATAATAATAGTAGTAGTAGTAGTAGTCTATTAATAATATTAATAATAATTGTAATATTAATAATCGTAATAATAATACAAATATTAATAACGACAACAATAATAATAATAACAATAGAAATGATAATATAAGATTAATAATAATACTAATAATAATATCTACTATAATAATAATAAAGTAATAATAATAGAAATAATGATAATAATAAAGCATATTTTGTATCTAATATTATTAATATCTAATATAATAAAATAATAATAATAATACTAATATTAATAATAGTAATAATTATAGAAATATTAATAACAACAACAATAATAATTATAACAATAAAAATAATAATATAAGATTGATAATAATACTAATAATAATATCTACTATAATAATAATAATAATAGTAATAATAATAATTAATAGAAATGATAATAATATAGCTACTTTGTATATAACAATAATAATAATAATAATAGTAGTAGTAATAGTAATATTATTATTATCTAATATAATAAAAATAATAATACTAATACTAATAATAATAATAATCATAGAAATATTAATAACAATAATAATAATAATAATAATAATAACAATAGAAATAATAATAATAACAATAATAATAATAATAACAACAACAACAATAACAATAATAGTAATATAAATAATAATAACAACAATAATAATAACAACAACAATAATAAAAAGAATAATAATTAATAAAGATTATTAACCATATATATTTCTGATACACAAGATTCTCAATCAAAGGTAAGTGTAGAGCATATTTTATATGTCATATAATGATAACAATAAACAATAATAATTATAATAAAATAAAATACATATTAGTTTCGGAATAAAAATTAGCACACCAAATTATAATAGCACTTACTAAGTATGAATTGGGAACAAATTCATTGTAATATTGGTTATTCGGATATGAGCTAGGGCCAGCTTCAGCAATAATTTTTTCGAAGTCAACATACAATTCCATGACTGCATTGAAAGTTTGATATTGGTGATACATCATAAACATTATTCTAATATCCCTATTACTGTTGATTGTAACTGCTCGAAATTTTAGATTCCCACTAACACTTGAAATTAGACACTTCTATCGTATTTTTTTTCACTTTTTTCTCAAAACCAATATTTATACTTTGACAAAACTCCACTTTTAGTTTCTATAATGATATAGTATTTGGAAGATATACTCATATAGGATAATCACATCCAAATATTACACTTTCATTAGATATTACAATAGAACCATTAAAATATACAATAATAATAAATATATTACTATCTATATTTTTTTCACTCACTTTTTTTAAACTATCTTACACTTTTAAATACTTTCAAATACTATGAATTGCCTATCAAACACTGAGAATATTGAGAAACTATTTGTAATGAATCCGGTAGAATGCCACGCTATTTATAGGCAAGCTTCGTTAATTTTTTATTTTTCTTTTTTCTGAAATCGCAATAAAAGATAGCTAAAACTCTGAACTCACAGTACTACATCACAAATTCTAAGAATTTGTTGGGCTTTACTGCGAGTTCTATTAGAATTTACAACAGTAACCCACAAATTCTTTGTGGTGTAATGTTGCGAGTTCTTCTTTTTTTTTTTGTTAAATACCATGTTTTACTAAATCTATTAAAATTATAATATATCTCTATTTCCTTCACTAAAATACAATATACATCTCTTTGACCCAAAGAAGTAAGGAGTATGGACTCTAGTTTTTCCTTTATTTTTTCATTCATAGTAAAGCTTTTATAACTAATGAATTTTATTTGTTATTGAAATAAGATATTAATTTTTTCTGAATATTGATTTTATTTGTATAGGTTATATCCTATCATCACATATTAAAATAAGATTCATGAATCCATCTTTTTTGGCAATTACAAATTCAAAAGTTATTTTTATTATTATCATTCAAATAAAATTAATTTATCAAAATCACTTTTCATATAAAGTTTTCCAAGCACAATTTACTTTAACGCTTACACATTTTTAAGTGTATAAAACCAAGTTTATAAAATCAATTTCATCTAAAATCAAGTGTGCAAAATCTAGTTTAGAAACACTACCAGTTGGGTTGCTGTATACGTTTGCCCACGCTGTCTGCAAAGATTCAAAGAAGCTTTTTCCTTAAACTTGCTTTCATCAAATTTGCACTTTTGACTCTCTAATAAAGCAAAATAATTAACCTTCGTCTCATATATTTTATTTTTAAAAGAGATTTATTCTGATATATCGTTAGTATAAAGTGTTTAATATTATTAATCAATTATATATATATATATATATATATATATATATATATATATATATATATATATATATATATATATATATATATATATAATTTTTTAGATAATTATTCTAAGAGTTAAATACTTTTAATGTTTTGTCAATATATGATTAGATTTTTATATAAAAAACTTTTATATTGTACATCAAAATTAAAATATCTAAAAAATAGTAATAAATCCTGCTATTTAACTCTTTAATCACATAGTTTTATTCTATGAGTTTAATTGGTATGCACTGACAGTGTAAAACTGTTTTACACTGTCAACTAATAGAAATAGAGAAAAGTGAGAAATTATGATGGGTCCCTCATTATAATGGATAGTTATTTGTGTGAGTTGGCACTTTTTACTATTTCTATTGGCTGACAGTGTAAAACTATTTTATACTATCAGTGTATTTAAATTAAATTCTTATTCTATTTATGTTAATACATTATTTTTTTTTTCAATTCTAACAGGTATTTAATATTTTTATTTATTTTTACTTCCTATGTAATAAATTTTATTTTTACTTTCCTAATAAAAATCTTAAGCAAAGGGAATTTCATTTTGAATAAAATATTGGTTAAGGAATTATTCTCTGCGTTCCTTTCCTGTTTCAAATAAGTATTTTGATTTCTAATTTTTCCGTTATTTTTTAAATAACTATTAAGGACTTATCACCTTATGTGTCGCTCGCTTGTCTATTTTGCTTTGTAATTTTCATTGAATTTTGAATGTGAAGAACTTCCTAGTGTCTCTATCAAATTTATGGATTCCTCAATTTTCAAAAGGAATTCATAGAATAAATTTCTTTCACCATAATCTTGGTAGCCCCCACCAAAGGTGGTGGACGTGGGTTGGATCTGTCACCCTAAAATTCCATCTCAACTACCGTTTGCAGCTACAAGTGTGGATATATATGTGGAGAGTTAAATGATGAAGATGGTTTAAAAATTTTCATATGAAGATAATTAGTGATAATGTGACAAGTGGATGTTGTGGGATTAATTAATGGTGCATTTTATGGTGTATTTTGTTGATCAAGGATCTTGCAATCTGATGATGAGGTTGTGAGATGTATCGATACACCAATCACCTATAATATATTGTAGTAATATCTAATTTAAAAAAAATTTAAAAATATAATTAAATATATGTATGACTACGGGAACAAAAACAAAATTAAGGCTTTATGGGTACTTTCCAGCCTGCCAAGAAACAATAACTCTGCATTGCTGGATTTGCACTAGTAGGGAGAAGAAACTTGGAATATGGGTCGGGGCTTGGATTTTGATTCCATCCACCTAAATACGGATATGACACGGGGTATGGATATCATGCATAATAGTATAAGACGACGGTAATGTAAAAAGTACAAATCATAATAATTAAAGGAGAAAATTAATAGTTTTAATGCTAGTATTGGTTATTATTGATTGATATAATGAGTATTTTATTTATTTAATTATGGTAAGATCATATATTTTTGCAGAAATTTCTTAGAAAATTATAAAATGTAATGGGAAGTACTTGTCTGTAACTATTTTCAAGTGTTTTCTTTGATCCCTTGGCAGTGGCACTCTCTTTGGATGTGTTTTCTCTTTTTCAATAGAAAAGAATAGTTCTTTTGTTAAAAAATATAATCAAAAGTTAATACTGATTTATCAAATTTTCTTCTCAAAGTATGAAAAGATAAACACTTTTGAAGAAAAATTATGCCAGATGGTACAAATAACAAATGAGTTGCTGGCAAATTGCTTTCGGTCCATTCCTCACAATTGTCGTAGAAATTACCTCACAGTGTCTTTATATCCCTCTCTTTTCGGAAATAATTTTGTATACTCATTAGTTACAACAAGAAGAATATTTACACGGTTAAAAAAAGTAAAAAATTAGAAATGATTCACTTTTCATCATATTTTTTTTATGAGATTAATTTTAATATATTAATAATATAAAAAAATTTATGTTATCATTTAATTATATATTTTTATTTATAAAATTTTTAATAATAATATAAAATTTTTTTAATGGCCTTTTATAAAAATTATTTATTTATTTATTTTTTATAAAAAATATAAAAATTAAGATATATTATTTATACATCTAAAATAGTGGCATCCCAACACCTTATCCCTATTTTTTATCTTATTAATTTTTTTATTTTTTCATTTTTTTTTTACAATTTATTTTCTCCCTGAGTGTTCAAAGATATCTGTCAACCCAATGCTAAAAAAAAAACATTTGTCATAAGAGTTAAAAAGAAACAGAGAGGTGGTGCAAAGCTTGGACAACAACACATGGTGACATTAGACTGTGGTATTAGAAAGCAGGAGCGTGTGCGTGAGGTGAGAGGTTGACATTAGAAAATTAGAAGGAACGGGCAGGCAAGGGTCCCTCCGGTCAACGGAAAATAGAGAGAGTTTGGTTGGATCGTGAGTTGTGAGTTGTGAGTTGTGAGTTGTGACCTTCGCCCAACAATTACTATTCCTATCACCCCCAAATCAAGACACAGAGAGAGAGAGAGAGAGAGAAAGAGAGAGTTATGGCGGCGACGTCGTATCTGTCGCCGACGCAGAGGTACGCCGCCAGAGCCCTGTTCGGGCTGGCCCATCACCAGGCCTACCTTCACCAGGCCCACCCCCTCGGATTGCTCTCCGACGACTTCCTTTCTGACAATCAACCCAGTAGCAGCGGCAGCAGCTCCTCCGCCCACGCAGTTTCGGAGGACCCCGACCTTTGGGTCCACCACTCCGCCGGTTTCCTCCGCCCCGTTTTCAAGTATCTCCCTTTCCTTTCCTTTCCTTTAACTTCCAATAGCATTTTGAATTTGAATGGACAATTGATATGCTATTGTGACAACGATAGATAGTTGATCATATTGTTCTACACATTCATTTCATGCTCATGTTTTCTCTACTTTATTATTATTATTATTATTATTAATTCTTGTTATTGCAATTTTGCTTCTGGGTACACTGATTTTAGTGAGTCTTCTTGATAAGACACTACCCTCTATTCGTTTCATTCATATACGTACCAAATAAAGTCTTACTGTTGGATCATGATCCTCTCATATTATTTACTAACATAGAGAGTGTCGTGAGAGAGAAGCACACACAAACAAAATTTATATATTAATATAAATAATGGTGGGTCCTAGGATAGCAAAGTTTGTGTCTTTCTCTCTTTATAACATAAGACTCTCATGTTAGGAACATGGGAGGATACTCGTCACTTGCTATGATGAAATTTTGCACTAATCTTAAGGCGGGCCCCTCCGCCACCGTGTTGGATTCTGTTTTGGAATCCAATTACTATTGTGCTGTGCCGGATTCTGTTTCAGTGCTATTCTGTGTCTCTGAGCCGATATCTAGATATTGATTCTGCGGCATGGCCTGGACTTGAGGAAACTGCTGGGTCTTCTTCTACTTCGCATCATGTGGGACCGGTACGCCATTTTACTCTTTCCTTACTCATCCATAGCCATTCTACGCGTACATGCTCATACAGTAATTATGAATTCACAGTTATGCCTTCCAATGTTTTCAGATTTGTGTGGTCCTGTATTCCAAACATGGCTTAACATGTTCAATGTTGAATTTTCCTTTACTTACCTATATCCTGATTCTTTTGGTCACAATCTGACATGTCTATAACTTCATATACCCATTTGTTTCCTTTGCTCTCATCTTTGTTAAAATATGTGCACTTGATGTTCCTCTTAGGACTTAGAGTGATGATAACTCCTTTTGGTGAGTTATATTTTTAGTTAGTTTTTATTTAATTTAGGACATAGTTGTTTAACTTTGTTGCTATTTTGTTTTATTTTAGTTAAGTAGTTTAGATTATATGGTATTCTTATTTTCTATTAATTTCTTATCTTTTGGATACTTATTTTGGATTTATTTGATTTATTGTAAGTACAAGTGGGCCCAAAAGAAGTTGCTAGAAGCCAAACCATGAATTCAGACTCAGCACTTGGCTATAGCTATAGCCAAGCAGCTACAAATAAGACTGCTGCATAAGGAAAAAATTGCCACATTCATGTCACGCTATAGCACAACCTAGCGCGCTCCCGTTTTGTCAAATTTCCAAGGTTTCATGCTGCGCTATAGGCATACGCCGTGTTCAAGACTCATTAACAAATTTTTGTTGCTTATAATAAGAACCTCAAGGCTTATAGCGCGCCACCGGATTTCGCAAATGAGCCAAGAATTGGGACTTGCGCTATAATGCAATCCCTTGCGCTATAGCAAAAGCCCGTCTGCAGCAGATAATCCATTCGAGCTGAGAGTTAAAAGAGGGACATACACACTATATAATAGGGTCACACATATCATAAGGGGATCATTAGACACTTACACACCCTCTTCAAGACAGAAGACTTCTTCCAAGAGATTGAAGGTGAAGATTCAAGGATTTCTGTGCTTAATCATCAACATGGAAAGATCCAAATTTTCCCAAATTCCTTGTGTCTAGCCAGAATTCTCCATGGCTCTTTGTTTTTCTGTTTCCTCGTCTTTATCCTCTGTTATTATTTTCCTTTATTTAGACATGAACAAAATTTTCTTTGCTAGGGCGTTAATAAACCCTTTTGTATGACAATTTTTTTTATGGATTAATGTTAATCTTGTTTCTATTTCAATTGCTTAGTATTTTGTTTGTGCTTAATACTTTTGAGTGATTGGCCACCATTCAATTGATTCGCTGGTTTGCAACAACTAGAGATAAGGTTTGTAAACAAAACTTCTTAACGTAAACACCGTGAGCTGAGCGAAAACTAGAGATAGACAAACGCGGTTCATGCGGTCAACATAGGAACCCATAGAACTTCAACATTTTCCTAGATTAGTTTGTGCTAAGAGATTAGGCAATCAGTTTAGGATAAAGAATATTGTTTGACCTCGAGAGAGGTTAGGAATAAATTAAGGGGAACTGACCGTGAATCAATTAGGATATTACGGATTAACAGAAATTCATAGGCAATACGTCTACAATAGGTGAAGTTAATTAGTCCTAGCATTCCTTCCATTATATTTGGCCAACCTTTCTTGAATCCGTCTTGGTTACTATTTTTCGTATTTATTGAATTCTTATTTTTATTTTAACTTTCTTTACATCCATAATCTCATTCCTTTCAAATAGTCATTCCTTAAACTATCTGGTATTTGATCTATCCTCGTGGGAATGATACTTTTCTCATCACTTTATTACTTGTACGATCCGGTATACTTGCCAGAGTCGCATCAAGTTTTTTGCGCCATAGCCGGGGATAGTATCAATATCATTTTTTAGTTGACAGGATACTAGATTGGATATTTTATTTTATTTTATTTTATTTTGTAAGTTATTTCTATTTAGCCTTGTTATTTTGTTCACCTGTTCTTGTGTTTCATTTTTTTTTTTTTACAGTTTATGCGAAGGAGCCAATCTGTTGAAGACTTACTCTTCGATCCAAAAATCGAGTGTTCCTTGCGTCAACTCAGGAAAGCACAAAGAGCAATTGAAGAAGTCCTTGAAGTTACCATGGCCAATGAAAATGAGCATGATGATAGAATCATGAAGGATTACTTGGCACCCACTCTTGAAGGGTGCTCATCAAGTATTATGAGACCGTCTGTCCAAGTAAACAACTTCGAGTTGAAAACATCACTTATTCAGTTCGTGCAACAAAACTGCCAGTTTGCGGGACTACCTAGTGAGGATCCAAACAAACACCTCAGCAATTTTCTGGAAATCTGTGACACCATAAAAATCAATGGTGTCACGGATGATACTATTCGGTTGAAGCTGTTCCATTTTTTATTGAGGGATAAAGCCAGAACTTGGTTGAAGTCTCTACCACAAGGGACACTCACTACTTGGGATATGGTGGCCAAAAAATTCTTGGAGAAGTACTTCCCTCCTACCATGTCTGCTAAGATGAGGAATGACATCACTTCATTCACCCAAATAGATGGAGAATCCTTCTATGAGTCTTGGGAGAGGTATAAGGAATTATTGGCCAAGTATCCACATCACGGCATCCCGCTCTGGATGCAAATCCAAACATTCTACAATGATCTCCTCATGTCCACCCAAATCATGGTCGATGCAGCAGCTGGCGGCTCTCTAAATAATAAGACACCAGAGCAGTCATGGGAGCTATTTGAAACAATGACTGGCAACAATTACCAGAGGCCTAGTGAGAGAATTCAGAAGAGGGGAGTTTTGGAAGTCGATACTACTACTGCCCTTTTGGCACAGATGCAAGCTCTCTCTGTCCAAAACGCAGCCATTCAGAAGCAATTAGATATGCTCAATATCACTTCCCCAGCACCGATCTTGCGATGTGACTTCTGCCAAGGGAATCATCCTAATGGAAAATATGCCACGGAACCTACTTCTGATGAACAAGTCAATTATATGAATGGTCAGAGGCACAATTTTCGCTCCAATAGCTATGTTCCTGGATACAGAGACTATGGTCATTCTAGTCAGTTTTGTGGGAATCAGGGTGCTCCTAGGCATTCATACAACCCACCTGTCTAAGAGAAGAAATCTAACTTGAAGGAAATGTTCCAACAATTCATGCAGACTTATTCTAATTTTGTGGACAAAACTGAAGCACAATTCAAGCACCAAAAGGCTTCTATTAGAAATCTTGAAACTCAATTGGGGCAGATATCCCAACAACTAACTGAAAGACCACAGGGCACTTTACCTAGCAACACAGTGAAAAATTCAAGAGAGCAAGTTAAGGCAATTACCCTGCGAAGTGGCAAAGAATTAGAAGACCTTAAGATACCAGAAGTGGAAGAAGAGCAACCTGCTGAGACTGAAGTGCAAACTACACAAGGGAAGAAATATGAGATTCTTATGAGGCGTAGCAAAGGTGTGGGAGAAGAAGAAAAGACGCCAGAGTATGTGGCACCACCTGCCTATGACCCTCCCATTCCCTATCCACAGAGGGTAAAGCAACTGAAAAAAGAATAGCATGATAAACAATTTGCAAAAATTTCTGGAAATATTCAAGAAGCTGCAAATTAATATACCATTCGTGGAGGCGTTGACTCAGATGCCTAATTATGCTAAGTTTATGAAGGAAATCCTCTCTCAGAAGAGAAAAATCAGAGATGATGAGACTGTCCTACTTATTGAAGAGTGCAGTGCCATCTTACAAAACAAGCTGCCTCCCAAACTTAAAGATTCAGGGAGTTTTACTATCCCATGTGTCATTGGTGATGTTTATTTTAATAAAGTTCTTTGTGATCTTGGTGCCAGTATTAATTTAATGCCTTTATCTATTTTCAAGAAGCTTGGAGTTGGAGAAGTCAAGCCTACCATGATGTCACTATAGCTGGCTGACAAATCAATCAAGCATCCAAGAGGCATTATTGAGGATATTCTGGTAAAGATAGATAAGCTCATATTCCCAGTGGATTTTGTAGTGCTTGACATGGAGAAAGATAAGGAAGTCCCCCTCATTCTTGGGAGACCCTTCTCAGCCACTGGGAGAGCTCTTATAGATGTCCAAGAGAGAAAATTAGAGTTGCGGGTACAAGATGAGAACGTCACCTTCAATGTCTTTGATGCAACTAAGTTTCCCCTGGAAGCTGATTCTTGCCTTAGAGTTGATGTCGTTGAGGAGGTGGAAACCTCTTCCTTTGGAGCTGTTTCTACCACCATTCCCTTAGAGGCATACCTGGTGAACTCTAAAATGGCAGAAGAATTGGAGGACAACAACTTATAGCTATGCCATGAACTTTTGGAAGCTCAACCGGTAATTTCCCACTTTTTTTCTGACACTTTGACACGGGATAAGAAACTACAACTAATGAGTGGGGAACCACCAAAATTAGAGCTCAAGCAACTTCCTATCCATCTGAGATATACATTCCGTGATGAGGGTGACACATATCCTGTTATTATTAGTGCCTCACTAAGTAGCATAGAAGAAGATAAGTTGCTAAGGGTACTAAGAGATCATAAGGTAGCTATTGGGTGGCAGATTTCAGACTTGAGGGGTATCAGCCCCACCTTTTGCATGCATAAAATCTTCATGAAAGATGACTTCAAGCCACTGGCCCAACCATAGAGGAGGCTGAACCTAACCATGAAAAAGGTTGTGAAGAAGGAAGTGGTGAAACTCCTAGATGCCGGGATCATATACCTCATCTCAGACAATATTTCGGTGAGCTCAGTTCAGGTGGTACCCAAGAAAGGGGGAATTACAGTGGTGAAGAATGAGAATAATGAGTTCATTCCAACTCGTAGGGTTACTGGGTGGAGGATGTGTATTGATTACCGGAAGCTTAATGATGCCACTCGCAAGGACCATTTCCCACTACCCTTTATGGACCAGATGTTGGAGAGGATAGCAGGCCATGCTTACTATTGCTTCTTGGATGGCTACTTTGGTTACAACCAGATACACATTGCCCCAGAAGATCAGGAGAAGACTACATTTACCTGCCTATACGGGACATTTGCGTATAGGAGAATGCCATTTGGGTTATGCAATGCTCCAACCACCTTCCAGAGATGCATGCTAACTATTTTTCATGATATGGTGGAAAGGTTTATAGAGATTTTTATGGATGATTTTTCAGTTTTTGGTTCTTCTTTTGATAATTGTTTGTATCATTTATCTTTGATTTTGAAACGATGTTAGGAAACTAACCTTGTTTTGAATTGGGAGAAGTATCATTTTATGGTGCAGGAAGGCATAGTTCTTGGACATCGGATCTCAGCTAAAGGAATTAAAGTGGATAGAGCCAAAATTGAAGTCATTGAGAAGTTACCTCCACCAACCAATATGAAGGGAGTTAGAAGTTTTTTAGGCCATGCTGGATTTTATAGCAGATTTATTAGAAACTTCTCTAAAATTGCTAAACCTTTGAGTAATTTGTTAGTTAGGGATATTCCTTTTAATTTTGATAATGAATGCTTGCATGCTTTTGAACTTTTAAAGAACAAATTAGTTTTAGCTCCCATTCTTATTGCACCTAATTGGGACTTGCCATTTGAGCTCATGTGTGATGCTAGTGATTATGTTATAGGTGCTATTTTAGGACAGAGGAAGAATAAGTTGTTGCATGTTATTTATTATGCCATTAGAATTTTGAATGATGCACAACTTAATTATGCTACCACCGAAAAGGAACTTTTGGCTGTTGTTTTTGCTTTTGATAAATTTCGTTCTTATTTGATAAGTGCTAAGGTGATTGTCTGTACGGATCATGCAGCCTTGAAGTTCTTGTTGGATAAGAAGGATGCCAAGCCTAGGCTCCTTAGATGGATTCTATTGCTTCAAGAATTTGATTTGGAGATCAGAGATAAAAAGGGAGCAGAGAACTTGGTAACTGACCACCTTTTTAGATTGACCTCTCCCTTTCTGCATGAGGAAGAAGAGATTAGAGAGATATTTCCTGATGAGCAGTTACGGGTAGCACAAGTAGCACCATGGTTTGTAGACTATGCCAATTACCTGGTGAAGAGATTTCTACCTGAGGGCCTCTCACACTCCCAGAAGAGGAAATTCTTTTTTGACCTCAAGTACTATTTCTGGGAGGACCCATTTCTTTATAGACACTGTTTAGATTAGATTATCAGAAAATGTGTTCCTCAAGAAGAAGTGGCTAGCATTCTTTACTATTGTCACACATCACCAGTTGGGAGTCACTTCGGAGCCACCCGGACAGCTGCTAAGGTCCTCCAGTGTGGGTTCTATTGGCCCACTATTTTCAGAGATGCCTATGACTATGTGAGAAGGTGCAATGATTACCAAAGAACTGGGAATATTTCTAGGCAGTATGAGATGCCATTGAATAATATTTTGGTGATTGAGCTATTTGATGTTTGGGGTATTGACTTCATGGGTCCTTTTCCCACTTCCTTTGGCAACAAATATGTATTGATAGTAGTTGATTATGTGTCCAAATAGGTGGAAGCCATGGCATCTCCTACTAATGATGCTCGGGTCATCACAAAGTTTCTAAAGAAAAATATTTTCTCAAGATTTGGCACCCGAAGAGCAATAATCAGTGATGAAGGTACACACTTCTACAACTATCAATTTGAAGTCCTTCTTGCCAAATATGTTGTGAAGCATAAGGTTAGCACCCCCTACCACCCTCAGACAAGTGGCTAAATGGAGGTGTCCAATAGGGAGTTGAAAAGGATCCTTGAGAAGACTGTTAATTCCTCATGAAAGGACTGGTCAGTTAAGTTGGATGATGCTCTTTGGGCTTATAGGACAGCTTTCAAGATTCCCATTGGGATGTCTCCATATAGATTGATCTTTGAGAAGGCTTGTCACTTGCCAGTTGAGTTAGAGCATAAGGTATATTAGGCAACAAAATTGCTCAATTTTAATCTCAAAAAGGCAAATGAGATAAGAATGCTACAGCTTAATGAGTTGGATGAGTTTAGATAGGAAGCTTATGAAAATACCAAGCTCTATAAGGAGAAAACCAAGAAGTGGCATGATAGGAAAATACTAAGGAGAGACTTCCACATAGGTCAAAAAGTCCTACTCTTCAATTCTAAGTTGAAGCTATTCCCTGGGAAGCTGAGATCAAGGTGGTCCGAACCGTTTGAGATCATTAAAGTATCCCTTTTTAAAGCTATTGAGGTCACACATCCTACCAAAGGCACTTTTAAAGTCAATGGTCAAAGGTTAAAGCCATATGTTGATGGAAACTATGATAAACTCAAGGCTTTAGCTCTTCTCTCTGATCCATGCTGTTAGATAAAGTCATATCCAACTTAGGGACATTAAATCAAAGTGCTTGTTAGAAGACAACCTAACTTTTTTTAACTTTTCTTTGATTTCCTTTAACCTTTTTTATTTAGGATCATTTTAATTTTACTTTATTATTATTGTTATTTTTTAAGTATAAATTTATTTAGCATCAATTTAATTTATTCAAGTTTGGTGTGTTTTATTTTTTTTTAGGTTCATGGAGCTATTAGGAAGTTCATAAGTGGAGGAAGTGATGACATTGGGCGTGCAGCAGAGAAAATGCAGAAGTTGCAGCAGCCACAGCGCGCTATAGCGCTCTATCGAAGGGAGTATGAGTTTTGAAAATTTTTTTTATTGCGTTATAGCGCGATGACTTATGCTACAGCGCAAGCCTGAGTCAGCAGAAAGTGAAGAGAATATTTTCTTGCGCTATAGCGCGACATGTTGCGCTATAGCGCAAGACCGTTTGTGTGATACACCAGAGGAAAATTTTGTTGCGCTATAGCGCGATACCTTGCTCTATAGCGCATGCCCACTTTCATAACAGATTTAAAGATCGCGCTGCAGCTTCGCTACAGCACAAACAGAGACACGCACAAACACGAAGTCTTGTCTTTCTACCCTCCCTCACACACCCAAACACAAACACTCACTTTTCCACTCAATTCCTTACACTCAAATCTATTCCTCATCTCAAAATCGCCCCTCACCCCTCACATTTCCACCTATTTCTACATCACAACCACTGGTTTTTCCCCATTTGAACCCTAACTTGCAGAACAGGATTTTCTTGGATGGGAGGCAAAACTCTCACCATTTTTGGAAAGGAGTTGCTCCACTTGAGTTGTTGAGAGTCATCCATACCTGGTTTGCATCTTCTTACTATCTCAGTTTTGATTTTTAATGTTGTATGTGCTACCTACATTGCCATGTTTAGTTCTCAGTTTGAATTATCATAAATAACATGTGCTTTTGTTATGGTAGAATGAATTGATGCTATTTTATTTGATTAAACATCATCCTTGAGTCAGTTATGATCATTGTTGCTATATTATGCTATTGGCTTGAGTTATTGACTGTTTGAATCTGAATTGAGAATATGAGTTGAGCCATTTGAGTGTTTATGGATATTTGAGTTAAGACAATTGGATTTTAAAATAGGATTGGAAGTTTTACTTGACATAATCCATATTCAAATATGCTTAGGATCCATATCCTCACTGATTATTTTCAGAATCCTTGCATATGCTCTATTAGGTTAGATGGAATTATAGTGCTTGGATTTTGAGTTATTCCCTCTTATGGATTAATTCTGACTGTACCAATAAATAAGTTGGAGGTCATTATCTTGGAACACTCTGTTATGATTTATTGATTACTGACTGGTTGCCTTTGGATTTTTGGTTGTTTTAATTATGTTTTCAGGACCATGGCATCCAGAAAGAGAACCAAGACTACCGGAGCCTCCTCTTCTTTCGAACCCTCTCATGCCGAGGAAGATTTTGACAGACATCGCTTCATCAAGGCAAACTGTCAGCATCGATACCATTCCTCCCTCCACAAACGGGAGCTGGTGATAAAGAAGGGCATTCAGCTGAGTTTGGGTACATTCCGAGCACATGTGGAAGAGATAGAGAAGAGAGGGTGGCACAGCTTGTTGGATAAGCCATCATTGGGTTGTCTCAACTTAGTGCGAGAATTTTATGCCAACCTGATGGTGGTTAGTGGGGCCAACCAACCTGAAGGCTACGTCTAGGTGAGAGGCCAGTGGGTAGACGTCCGTCCCTCCAGCATCAACTCCTTCATGCACAGTCCTGATATCTACCAGGATGATTTCTCTACATTGAGAGGGCAGAATGTAGATTGGGATGAGATTCTTCAGACCATAGCCCTGCCGAATGGCGAGTGGACTTATTATGATACTCCGTCTACTGGCTCGAAGCATCTGCTGAATAAGTACCTCAACCCAGCAGCCAGAGTGTGGGCGCAAATTATGTTCTCTCGTCTCATGCCTAGCAAGTACACCCATTCTATCACTAGGGAAAGGTGCCTGCTACTGTATTGCCTCATCACTCAAAGGGAGGTGAACCTGGGGCAGTTGATCAAGGATCAGATGATGACCATACCGAGCAGCAACTACTCCTTACCTTACCCATCCTTGATCACTGCATTAGCCTTGCAGGCGGGTGTTGTTGTAAATCCTGCAGAGCGCATGACGGACAGAGGTCCAAAGATTTCTGAGGAGAGCCTCTCTGTGACACTGAACAGAGTGACTCGAAGGACTAGGAGGACCCGATAGGCTGAGAGATGCATCATCACCATCGCCACCACCACCACAAGTCGGAGACACTGATGCGTCCCAGCCACCATGGCTTCAGCTTCAGGCCCAGATTGATGAGCTGCGCCTAGACATGAGGAGCACATAGACCACCCTCCAGAACAGAGCGAGCAGGCAGTATTCCTCTATTTATAGAGGCATCCAGGGTCTGGAGGCACTTATGAGGCAGCAGTTGTTGCCAGAGCTCCTCCAATAGCTACCACCTCTACCTCCACCAGATCCAGAGCTTGAACGTCTCACGGACGAGGAGGCCTTTGCACAGGAAGAGTCAGAAGAAGAAGCAGAAGATGCAGCTGAAGAGTCCGAGGAAGACTAGATTTGGGGAGTTCCCTTCCTTTCTTTTCCTTTCCCTTTTTGTTTCTTTTCCAGTGCATTGGGGACTATGCACAAATTTTAAGTTGGGGATTGGGAAAGTCCATAAATGTACTTTTGCGTTTTGCTCTTACTTATTTTCCTTTAGTTACTGTTGGTTTTCTAATCTTAATAAAAAAAAATCAAAAAGATTTTTCATTTTTAGTCTTTTTTTTTTAGTGTCTTTCGTCAGTCAAATAGATGCAATGCCTATGCCTATGATATGAAAAACTGCTCTATTTGTTAACTCTTAAGTGACTTCGGATCCAAATTTAGGTTTTGAAAATCTTATTGTGCCTTTACTTTTGAATTGAGAAGGATTATTCTCTTGCACGTTGATAAGAGTTAGCAACTTAGGATAGGTGATCTTTATGCTTTTTATGCTTTATTTAGGTTCAGACATGCATTCTTATTCATGTGAATCTCTCTTGAAATATATGTGAGTGTATCTTAGTCTTAGAAGTGATTTAGGCCATGTTTGGTAGCCATAATTGAGCCTTATTGCCCACCCTTGGTTAGTGATCCTTAGTCACCCTATTTGAGCCTTAAAGCCTATTCTTGGATTGAACCACGTTATAAGCCTAATGCCCTTCCTTTTTTTTCCCTTTTTGATCCCATGGTTTACCCTCAAGCCTTAACTTCTAAATTCATTTGAATAGGGTAATATCTCCACTACCACAATCTCATGCTTGCTAAAATCAAAAAGTGGAGTAAGAAAATATGAAAAAAAAATGAAAAAAAAAAAGAAAGGAGGAGAAAAAGGGTGAAAGAATGAAGGAGTAATGAAAAAAAATAAAAGAAAAAAAATTGGCAATACAAGGAAAATATAATACTAAGGTTCAACAAAAAAAGTATGATGGCTGCCAAGCAACTAAGTTGGGGGTACCCCAAGGAGAATGAATCAGGGGTAAGGGTTCCTTAAGTTGAGGGAATTAATTGAGCTTAAATGACTATTCCATCATACCCCTTACCTTGGCCTACCATTACAAGCTAAGAAAAGTCTATTTGATCTTTGGCTAAGTGACATTCATATAGAAATAGAGATAGAAGATCATAGATAGTGTGATATTTTTGTCTTTTCTTAAATATGGCATAAGCATAAGGTGAGTCAATTCTTTGTTGCTTTTCTCTTGTACACACACACTTGATCCATTCTTTTGACAATGTAATTGCATAATTAGATGGTCCTGGTACTTAAACTTTGATCCTTGGTAACTTTTGAGTTAAGTTATAAAACAATAATGAGGAATCCCATAGACAACAGCTTCTATCTTGACCATTTTTGTCTAGTAAGTCCTTTTGTTTTAAGTGTTTTTGGTTGAGTATTTTGTTTTTCTATTTTTGAGTCTTTGAGTTGAGTTTTGCTTGGGGACAAGCAAGTACTTAAGTTGGGGGTTGTGATAACTCCCTTTGGTGAATTATATTTTTAGTTAGTTTTTATTTAATTTAGGACGTAGTTGTTTAGTTTTGTTGCTATTTTGTTTTATTTTAGTTAAGTAGTTTAGATTAGGTGGTATTCTTATTTTTTATTAATTTCTTATCTTTTGGATACTTATTTTGGATTTATTTGATTTATTGTAGGTACAAGTGTGCCTAAAAGAAGTTGGAAGAAGCCAAACCATGAATTCAGACTCAGCACCTTGCTTATAGCGCTATAGCCAAGCTTACATTCTGACTTTGCGCATAAGGAAGAAATTGCCACATTCATGTCACATTATAGCGCAACCCAACGCGCTATAGCGTGATCCCGTTTTGTCAAATT
This sequence comes from Pterocarpus macrocarpus, assembly GCA_031439585.1. NCBI lineage: Eukaryota > Viridiplantae > Streptophyta > Magnoliopsida > Fabales > Fabaceae > Pterocarpus > Pterocarpus macrocarpus. The sequence continues at coordinate 72,231,369 of CM062520.1, read as the reverse complement.
TCCAAGGTTTCATGCTGCGCTATAGCGCGCTGCCGTGTTCGAAGACTCTGTCAACAAATTTTTGTTGTGCTATAGCGCGCCACCGGATTTCGCAAATGAGCTAAGAATTGGGACTTGCGCTATAACGCAACCCCTTGCGCTATAGCGAAAGCCCGTCTGCAGCAGATAATTCATTCCAGCTGAGAGTTAAAAGAGGGACATACACACTATATAATGGGGTCACACATATCATAAGGGGATCCCTAGACACTTACACACCCTCTTCAAGACAGAAGACTTCTTCTAAGAGATTGAAGGTGAAGATTCAAGGATTTCGGCGCTTAATCATCAACACGGAGAGATCCAAATTTTCCCAAATTCCTTGTGTCTAGCCAGAATTCTCCATGGCTCTTTGTTTTTCTATTTCCTCGTCTTTATCCTCTGTTATTGTTTTCCTTTCTTTAGACATGAACTAAATTTCCTTTGCTAGGGCGTTAATGAACCCTTTTGTATGACAATTTTCTTTATGGATTAATGTTAATCTTGTTTCTATTTCAATTGCTTAGTGTTTTGTTTGTGCTTAATGCTTTTGAGTAATTGGCCACCATTCAATTGATTCGTTGGTTTGCAATAACTAGAGATAGGGTTTGTAAACAAAGCTTCTTAACGTAAACACTGTGAGCTAAGCGAAAATTAGAGATAGATAAACGCGGTTCATGCGGTCAACATAGGAACCCATAGAACTTCAACCTTTTCCTAGATTAGTTTGTGCTAAGAGATTAGGCAATCAGTTTAGGATAAAGAATATTGTTTGACCTCGAGAGAGGCTAGGAATAAATTAAGGGGAACCGACCGTGAGTCAATTAGGATATTACGGATTAACAGAAATTCATAGGCAATACGTCTACAATAGGTGAAGTTAATTAGCCCTAGCATTCCTTCCATTATATTTGGCCAACCTTTCTTGAATCCGTCTTGGTTACTATTTTTCGTATTTATTGAATTCTTATTTTTATTTTAACTTTCTTTACATCCATAATCTCATTCCTTCCAAATAGTCATCCCTTAAACTATCCGGTATTTGATCTATCCTCGTGGGAACGATACTTTTCTCATCACTTTATTACTTGTACGATCCGGTATACTTGCCGGAGTCGCATCAAGTGACCTAGCCAAGATGGAGGTGGCATATAATATGTCATACATGTATGGCTCGTGTCTTTAACGTTTCAATAACACAGCACAGTTGTCATAGAAATGATTGTTTAAAAATACTATATATATGTATATATGTTGTGTTGTGGGGAGCTAAACAGCTCAAAACATTTGAAGGCAACTAACCAAACTGGCATGACATGGATTGCTGATCATGGTAATGGCTCCACTTCTTTTCCCTCTTCTCTAACAACTGTCACGCTGGATTTGGAATCTTGTGTCTAAATTTTGTTGGTGCAAGGCACAATTCTTTTTGTTCTCAACTTTTGGTTATTTCATATGTATTCTTTTTCTAATGATTTTTTTTTCCAATATATGACTAAAGGAAAATGTATGTAAATGTCACAGTTTTTGAGATTACTATCGGAAGATTTTGATGATAATTCTCAAAGGTCAGATCAAGAATTTGCTTTGGCAGAGGCTGTTGAAGCTATGGTACTTAGCCTGGAAAAAATTTCGGAGTCTTCCAAGTCTAAAAGAGAGAAGATACGTGAATATGAGCATCAATGTTGTGAAAAATTTTCAAATGCTGATGTTCAACCAGATTCTGAGAAGGTAGATATGCATTTGGAGAGTCGGCAGGAGACAGATACTCCTTTTCTTGACCGTAAAGAATTAATAGCAAAATTGATGAAAGACCAATTGAAGAGGTAATGATGCTCAGCTATCAGAGGAAAGTGACAGTTCTTTATGAACTTCTCTCTGCTTGCCTGTCAGATTTAGGTGAAAATAAGAAAAAATATACTCAGAGAAGAAAGGGCTATGATGCTCGACATCGTGTGGCTCTTCGCTTGCTGGCAACTTGGCTTGATATCAAGTGGAAAAAAATGGTTTGTAAAATTAGTCTTTTAATTGATACTTTATGTGATTGGGCAACAGCTTGTCATAAGTAGAGGTGATCATCGGATTTATACTGTATGAAGAAGACACATGAAGGAAAAGTTTTCAGTTTGGTGACATCATCTATGCATTCACCTTACATGTCTAAATTACATGTTGAGCCTAATTATACATATATTTATGCCATACGTTTTTCTTTAAATTTTCATTTATTTAAAAAAAAAATCTCACTTATGAGTTCTAAATCTTGTGGTGACGAAGATGAATGTTAACTTTGCAGGAGGCCATTGAGACCATAGTTGCCAGTTCTGCAATGGCTTTCATTAAAGAGCAAGAATCAAATAAAGAGGAAACTCAATCAAAAGAAAGCAAATGGGCTAAATGGGAGCGAGGTGGTATTATTGGTGCCGCTGCAATAACAGGGGGAGCCTTGATGGCTATTACTGGTGGTATGAATACTTCGATGTCTTTTCTGTGTTCGCAAGTATATAAGTTCAAACTGAATCAATTTTCTCGTGGATTTATTTATTTTTTTGATGCGTTGAACAGGACTAGCAGCCCCAGCAATTGCTGGAGGACTTGGTGCTATGGCTCAAACTCTGGGTACTCTGATCCCTGTAATTGGAGCTAGTGGGTTTGCTGCAGCTGCTAGCGCTGCAGGAACTGTTGCTGGTTCTGTTGCTGTTGCTGCATCATTTGGAGGTATATATTTGCCTATACTTGATTGGGTTTACTAGAAACTTCTTGTGCTATGCTATTATGTCTTCGCTCTAAATGGAAATTAAGTAGCCCTTTATGTATTTTCTGTGTTGTTTAAGGATATTGTTAGGACGACCAAGTCATTATTCATATGCTTATGTGTCTTAGAGCCTTAGAGGTGTGTTGTGTTCAATTTAGGGCTTTGGTTTAGTCCTCAATACAGTGTTTTCTGAATTTTTGCGCTGCGTTACTGGTCAATGTATTCATTTTTGTTGTTACAATTTATTGATTGGTATGCTTAAAGTAATTGCTTGAATTAGATAGATTAGCTAACTGCCAGTCAAGCTACAAAGGGAACTCTTTAATTCGCCTTTCCAGGAGTTACAAAGGTTATATGGGAATTTGTATTTAATTTTAAAACAGCCCGGGAGTGGTCATGCTCATTAATACCTCCCATATCTTATTATCCTGAAGACAGTGCATTTAACCAATTAACCTTCATTTTACCATTTCTTTGCAGTAGGTGCTAGTGTTTAATTGTTATGGTGACACATTTATATTTGTCGGACAACGATTCGCTTATGAAGCACGGACACGGCCGCAACACCCACACTGCACAGAGACGCGTGTCAGAGGCATGTCCTGTTCCGCCGCTTCATTTTTTGAATCTTAGAGTCTTCGATACAGCAACAACATGAGTTGGGCTGTGGAGGATACGCCGACTCGGGTTGAGGTGGTGGCAACGACGGTGACCTCCTTCTGGCGACTATGCGACCACCACCGCAGCGACCTAGAGCTGCAAGCATCATGATCTCTCTTCTCTCTGTTTTGTTTGTTTAGTATAGCCTCTATTTGAATTTTGTGCTCCCTCTTTGTTTGAATTGTTTGCTAAAAGGAGATGACTCCTTTTGATTTTTTTAATTGTTATTTTGTGCACTGCTCATAGTAGTCAATCGCGAATAGCGGCGCGTAGCGGCCAACCTGAAAAACGCTATAGCGGGATAGCGGATAGCGTTCCGGCCGCTATTTAATAAAAAATATATAATTATTATACAACTTATATAACACATATAAATGTTCAAAAATAAAAAATCATCTATAATTAAACTCATTCACATCAATGATGAAAAATTATAATCCATTCCATTGTCTAAAAACATGCAATCACCATTAATTCAATGCATAAACATCAAGTTCTAAAGGCAGCAAAACAAAAAAAAAAAAACAGCACTATCAAATAGCATGAGGGCAACAAAATATAAAAGAGTAAAAGATAACACCAAATCTAAAAACACAGCAAAAAAATTATTAAACATCTAAAATTATGCAATCATAGTTCATAATAGTTAAATACCATTGTCTATAAAGATGACGGAGGAGAGATGAAGAAAGGAAATAGAGAAGAGAGGGAGGAGTATGGCCGCCGAGTCCAAGTCGCTTGAATCGGTCGCCGCCATCGAGGCTTGCCGCTTTGACACCGGTCAGAAAGTTGGAGTAGCGAGAGCAAGAAGAAAGGATGGGTCAGAGATCTCGAACGGAAGGAAGCAGGATGAAGAACAGTAGAATATTGAGGGCAACATAGGGTTCTTCACTGCTGCAACGAAAAGCGGCCGCAAAACCGCGATTTGAGCCACGAACTGGTGCGATGCACGGCCGCGATAGCCGCACCTGCAAAACGTGACGCGATTGCCGTCCTTGTCGCGGCCACCCTTCGCAAAGCGACGCGGCCACGTGATGGCGCCGCTATAGCGCTTGATTGACTACTATGGCACTGCTGTGCAAAGCTGCAAACCTCACCTGATGCAAGCTGTCACTAAAAAGAGAGAAATTTCTTTTGATTTTTTTTTATTGTTACTTATGTGCAATGTGCAACTTCATAATGCAAGCTGACACACGTGAGGCTCCTCTTTTCTTTTTTTTTTTAGTTGTTTTATACACTATGCAATATAGAGATAATTATTACCATAAACTCACTTATCATATTTTGATTCTATATATCTTATATTTTTGTAAAATAGATCTATTTTTATGTTTTTAATATATATTTTTTATTATAATATCTTATTTTTATTTTTTATTATGCAACGTATCATATCCGTGTCGTGTCCTATTTTTTATAAAAATTGTCATGTCCCCCTATCCGTGTCATGTCATAACTGTGTTGCGTGTCGTACCTGTGCTTCATAAGTTATTTCTACTTTTCTTTGTGAGTGATCTACCTCTCTTAGGTGATGAAAATTTTTTAAATGTATTTGTTTTACCAGCTGCTGGAGCTGGACTTACTGGAAGCAAAATGGCTAGGAGAGTTGGGAGTGTGGATGAGTTTGAATTCAAAGCTATAGGTGAAAACCATAACCAAGGCGTTAGTTTTATTGATTTCATGTTTCTATTTTCTGGTGACATTTCTTACTTGATTAAATATATCTTGTGTGTGTGTGTGCGCGCGCGCGTGCTGTGCATGTGTGAACTTTGTCTAGCCTTTTTTCGTATTTACAGTTCCAACTTTATAGTGTAGTTTCACATTTTAAATTAGATTCTTATTCAACTTCTTCTTGCAGAGGCTAGGGGTTTAGATCTTGGTCTCTGGATTTGTCTTTGAGGAGAAGGATTTTATCAGGCCATGGGAAGGGCTGAGTGACAACTTGGAGAGGTACACATCTTTGCCTTTCTCCTGCATCCTAATTTGGTTAACATTATTTAGGGAAAAAGAGTTGAGATGATTATGAATATTTTCCTTGAATTCAATTTTTATTGGACAAGGAAGGTAATTTCAGCATGAAATGGAAAATTACCTTATTATATTGTAGTTACCTTGTATTTTGCTTCAATTTCTCTTGATTTTAAAAATTGCAATGTTAATACACTAATGACTGATGATCCTATCAAAACAAATGACATTTTCACAATGCTTTGTGAAAAGTTAGGTATGCGCTGCAATGGGAGTCCAAGAATCTAATCGCTTTTAGCACTGCAATTCAGGATTGGCTTACTTCAAGTAATTTGGTTTGGGTTTCAGGCTGCTAGTAAAGTTGAGTTAGTAGTATATTTAAGTAGAGAAGTGTATGATGTCAATATTGCTCTGATTTGCATTAGGAATTGCAGTGGAGCTGATGAAGCAAGGTGCAATGATGACTGTCATGAATGCACTTTTAACTGCATTGGCTTGGCCAGCTGCATTACTTGCAGCAACTGATTTTATAGACAGCACATGGGCAATTGTTATCGACAGGTTTACTTTTAGCTCTTGATTATAAGTAGAATAGAACTTTTGCACAGTAGCAGGAAAAGCATCTACTTGTTTTTTGTTACTTAATTGCATAGAGGCCATTCAAGGTTTTCAATTGCCTTTGCTGGACAGCACACATCGATGTAATTGATTGTTAGTGGACTGTGATAGTATTTCATAATCTTCAGCTGTGAAGTTGATAGCTGCACGAGGCTAATTTGAATTAATTTAACTTTGGAGGGAACTTTCTTACCATGTATCATGTATCATATGTGCTATTCCTGGCACATAACTTTCTAATACTAAATTATCTCTCACCTTGTCAAAATGAAATCTTGCATTTGCCTATTTGCTGGGGGTTTCATTTCCTAATTTTCTAGCCAAAACCACCTAGCAGATGAACTGTTGGATGTCAAGGTGATTTGGCAGGTCAGGGATGTCTCTGTTTACTTCTCTTTTGTGGATGGAAGGCATGATAAGGAGTGAAGTTTTCACCATCTTAATTCTTTATCAGCAGTTTCCATTCATAGTCTACAGTTAACTCTGCTTATCCAAGTTAATTTTACTTTTCAGATCAGACAAGGCTGGGAAGTTGCTTGCTGAAGTGTTGCTGGAAGGATTGCAGGGAAATAGGTATTAGCCTAGTTTCAATGTTCCTCTTAATTCAGCTCCGAGAAAACTGTGGAATATGCAATATTATTAATCTATGAGTTTCAGGCCTGTAACGCTTGTAGGTTATTCACTTGGGGCAAGAGTTGTTTACAAGTGTCTAGAGTGTTTGGCTGAAACAGAAAACAGTGGTAGGTATTTCCACTCTCTTCTTTGTCTTTGATGTGACGTATTATTTTACTTTCCTTGGGGATCTTTTAACCTTGTCGACTACTTATCAATTTCCTTGATGTTTTCATCTTTGGTAATGGCTACATACGATTTCATGTCGTGGGCACTCTGTGTTTATCCATTCTTAATGATTTTAAGGTGCTTTTCGTTTTTTATTGGCAGCTGAACTAGTAGAAAGTGTTGTTCTTCTTGGAGCACCCATTGCAATCAAGGATGAGAACTGGGAAGCAGCTAGAAAGGTGGATTGTTCTCGTGATAATACCTTCTTCTAATTCTCAAGTTTATGATGTAAATATAGTTTTTTTCTGAGATCATGGTATTCTGTAGATGGTAGCAGGAAGATTTGTAAATGCTTATTCAAGGAATGACTGGATGCTTGGAGTTGCTTTCCGCGCCAGGTACATGAAAATGTAGTGGTAGAATTCCTGCAGTGTCATGTATTCTTCCAGTTGATCCACAGTGGTACATGGCCTATTGACCAATTAATGCCTTCCAAAGCTGACTTCAAAATAAGAAATGAAAACTGAAAGAATGGCTTGAAGTTGTATGCACGGAGACTCGCTACGTAAACTATGGACCATATTTTTTAATGCAATTTTATACATGATGTGTAAGATGTGGCATTCTGATCAGTATTCCTTACTTTCATTTCATTGTGCTCAGTTTTCGCATTGTACCTTTTTTTTTTTATTGTGAACAAGTTTGTCTCAACTAATATTTCAGTAGATAGAAGGAACAAAAGAAAAGAGGGGAAAGTGGGATATCGGGTTTTTTTTTTCTCTAATTTAAGTGCATGATTAGAATATTTGTATAGGATTGCTTTCAGTGGACAGAAAGTAGAGACTAATCTATTAATTTTTTGCTGTCTACTTTCTCAAGGATTAGCTGGAATCCAACCAGTCGATATTCCTGGGATCCAAAATGTGACTTGTTTCTCAACCTTCTTGGATACGCGTAACTATCTTTTGCAAGTTGATATCTTGTATAATTAGTGGTAGCACTCATAATTCGCTGGATTTGGATGTTTTACTAAAATTAGTTCTTGGGATTTGTTCAGGTTGACGTGACAGATCTCGTCGAAGGCCATTCTTCTTATCTTTGGGCTACGCAACAGATCTTGGACCAACTTGAATTGGATACGTATTATCCTGTATATAATAGCATTCTTTGTAAACAGTAATCACTCCCCGGCATTCATTGTTGACCGTGAAATACTTGGTGTCGGATTCCCGCAATCTCCCAAGGAAATTTACGTTATAAATAAATTTGTTTGATATAAATCCTTGCATTGAATTAACGCCTTATGGATGGATACTATTCAGCCTGCCTGCCACACGAGCAACTGCTATTAGCAACTGCCAGCCACAGCAACTATTATTAAAAATCATACAATATTTATTAGAGTTTAATTGGGATGTACTGAGAGTGTAAAATTTTTTTATACTGTTATCCAATCAAAACCTTCCATTTGTATGACCATTCAAGTAGTGAGTGGTTATATCAAAGATTTTTGTTGATGTGGCAATATATAATTGGATATTTGTGTAAAAAAATTTTACACTGACAGTGTATTCAAATTAAATCCTATTTATTATTAAGTGATTAAAAATGGTAATTTATATGATAGACAATAAAAAAGAGTTAAATTGTATGATATAATAAAGGTGTTAAAGGATGCGAAGATCATTCAAGCATAACATACCAAAGACATATATCAATATATTAGTTCTAGATTTCTTGTAACAGAAAACATATGATATCATATATTCATATACGAGGGTTTTATTTTATTTTTTATTAAATCATATATGATGATTAGGTAGATCCTCAAATCCTCATGTCATATATTCAAAGAGATTAATTCTGATATTTTATATTTTATATAATTTTTGAGGTAATTATAATAAAAATTAAATTTTTTTAATGATGTAGTTGTGTATGATAAAAAAAAATTTCATATTAATAATGTATCAATATTAAATTCATATTCAAAAAGACTGCTAGAAAATATCTTGCAACATTTTACAACACGGGATTGCCGCAAGGAATAACTACGTAAAAAGTAATCATAATGAGTCTGGCAATATAAAATAATACACAGTTAAAACTTAGAAGAAAATCGTGCTTTTCTTTTTGCATGCTTAAGTTGACCAAAGCCAAACCTATTAGGCAAACAAAAGCATCACAAATAAACCTCATAAACATCAATTACTAATTTAATAAGAGTTTAATTATTCTACATCGACAGTCTAAAAAAATTATTATTATTCAATTAAATATTTATATTTATAAAATTTTTAATATAATAAATAATTAAATCAAATATTTTTATTAATATGATAATATATAATTAAATATCTGTATAAATTTTTTATATAATAAATTTTTTTTCCATAAATATCTACTTATATATTGTTAATTTAATAAAATTATTTAATTTAATTATCTGTAATTTAAATAATTATATAAATAAAAAATATAATTAATTGATTATATAAAAATTTTCTATATGACAGTGTATCAAAATTGAGTTTAATTGAGATATATTAAAAGTGTAAAATTTTTTTATATTATTATCTAATCAAAATCTTTCATTTACATGACCATTCAAATAATTGATGGTTATATCAAAAATTTTTATTAATATGATAATATATAATTGGATGTCCATACAAAAAATTTTTACATTAACAATATATTCAAATTCAATCCATCAAAATTAAACTTTTAGTAATTATTATTACTAAAATAATTAGGATCTCCAACTGCCATTCTTTCGGGCCATCGTTTGTTTTTTTTTTGGGTTAAAAAAAGACCCTTATTAAAAAAGAAGCATAGATCGAGATCAAGAATTCCATTCCAGATTTGTGATTGCCCTAGCCTAAAGCGTGCAGCATTGTTTTTCCGTTAAAAAACGCGAATAAAAGGAGTCTCCCATTCTCTTTCCCTATTTGAGCCAAGAAGTATCATCGTCATTCAAAATAGGTCCGCGAAGTTGGAACAACTTGGAAGCATCCGCGAAATCCCCCCCTTTCCTTCATTCCCATCAAATCAAGTGCCTCTTGCCTTCCTTATCTGCATTTCCTTAATCCTTATCCTATTCAAATTCAGGTAACTCTCCTAAACATCCTTTTTTATTTTTTTACAATTTTTTTTATCCCTTTGTTATCCTGTTTGGTTCCCCAGGAAAAGTGGATTAGAAAGGAAACTTTGACGAACACTTCTGCTTTGTTAGCTGGTTTCTTATTGATCAACTTTATCTTTGGGTGTGCAAAGTTTATGATTGTCTTCTTCTTTGTTTGAATAGTTGCTGCGAACAAGGTTTCTGTAGCCAATTTGTGATTGGTGGAAATTTAGGGCTCCAAACATTCTTCTGCACTTTTTTCCTTCTTTTTGGGAAAAAATTCCTAATGGCCGCGGCGGCTGCTTGCAAGCGGTTGGCTCAATTGGGAACGAATTCAGGGATTTCTCTAACCAAATTTTTAGGCTTTGAGGCTTCGAGGTCATTCTCTTCCAATTCAAGCTTCAGACAGTTTTCTCAGTTGGTGAAATCAAATGGACAACGGTTATTTCTCGTTGACACATTAGCCCTTGTAATTTACATTTCTCTTTGCTCTTTTCTTTTTTCTTTTTTTTTTCCTCCCTTTCCCTTTAATGCCTTTCATTCCCTTGTTTGGTTTCTAATTAGTTACAATTCTTGAAAAAGAGTGAATCTGTAAATGAGTAATTTTGGCAATTGGCACCCTATGTTGTTTTCTAGGTTAGGAGACTTGAGGGTCAAGGGGTGCCCTCAAAGCAGGCTGAGGCAATAACTGCTGCCATAACTGAAGTGCTGAATGACAGCCTGGAGAATGTATCGGAGTCATTGGTCTCAAAAGTAGAGATGCAGAGGGTGAGATCCTTTCGATGCCTAATTACAATCTTTCTTTTTATTGCCCTTTTGTCAAGTTTACTATTTTTTTGGAATCCAAGATACATGTTTTATTGTTTATGTACTAACATCAGCTGTTTTGGTTACTGTTTGTGTCCTTAAGACTGAAATGCTCCAAGAATCCAATTTGTCCAAATTCAAAGCAGAAGTGCAAAGCTCACAGGTAGTCATTATCATTAATCCAGCGGAATTGTTACATGTGTAGTTTGTATTTATAATTATGATATAGATGCACATGGATGAGTTGAAGGTAGTAGTACTATTAGTGACAATAGGAATCTTGTTTGAACACTGATGTTGTAGACATAAATTACACGAATTATATGAATCCAGAACAAGCAATCCTTTCTAAATTTGCTTATTGGTATACATGCATTATGCTTCTCCGGTTGTTAGATAATTGAAAAGTACCGGTCTTTTGCCATTAGTCTGGACAGTAAAAAAATTTTCTAATACAATTATTTGGTTGAGTTCTCTGAAAGTAAATTACCTTACAGAATAATGTCTGAAATTCAGGCTGACAACTTAGTTCCTTCACTTTTCTTTCCCATCTTCTCAAATGTTGGCACCTCTCTTTCTAGTTCTCCTATTTTCTCTTTCTTTTCCTTCCTTTCCTTAATTTCACATATGCTGCTCTTGTATTGCCTGTAATGATGATGTCACTGGCATACATATGTTTCCTTGATCCCTTTTGACATTGGTGCATCTGAAGAATAAGACGGCTGCAAAGAATGGCATAATTTTGAGAGGGAAGTATGCTAATATCTGATATTTGTAAAACCTGATAATGTGAAAAATAAAGGATGAAAGAGGACATGATTTTTAACTAAGAAAAAACAGAATGTAGTAATATATGCCATTTTTTAAAAAGGGTTTTCTCTTGTGTTTAGAATTTGGTCTGTTGGACTGCATTTTGTGAAGTAGCTTATTAACCAACTCCCTTCATCTGGTTGATTTATAGATTTGTATGTCTTCAAATCAAGTGGGCTATATATATATATGTATGTATGTATATATATGTTCTAGAAATTGTCTGTGTCTGGTTCTTACTATGGGATTATGAGCCCGTTTGGATTGGTTTTTTTTACAAAGAAAAAACACTTATTTTTTAAAATAAAGTACTTTTATAAATTTTTAAAGGTATTTGGATACAAATTTTTAAAAAAGCAAGGAAGAGAAAACCGGACCAGACCGGCCAGTTGGACCGGGAATCGAACACTAGGCTGGTCTGGTTATACTCCTTAAACCACCAACTTTAAAAACCAGTCAAAACTGGGATAAACCGCTGAATCAGTGTGAGCTGGATTGGTTTCAACGGTTTACGGGTTTTTTTTTTTTTTTTCAAAAACACTGTCATTTCTTGTTTCCTAAAAAAAAAAAAAAAGGAAGAAGAAGAAGCATGCAAATATAAATAATTGTGTTTACTTTAGAGAGATTTGGATTATGTTTACTTTGGTAAATCTTTGAACGATGTTATTTTGTAGTGGTTATGTTATAGTATTTTGCATTTTAATTTTATATATATATATATATATATATATATATATATATATATATATATATATGTATTTTATTATATTCCAGTTGAATCCCTAGTTAAACCGGTTGGACCTCTGAACCTTTGAACCAGTGCCTTGACCGATTCGATACCCGGTTCGGTTTTCTTAACCTTGAAAATATTACTGCTAATAAAAAAAAAAAAAGTCAATTTGCCCCTTTTTTTAAAAGCTAGGAATACCCAACTTCTAAAAAAAGCAGAAGCAAAAGCAAAAGTGATTTTTAACAAAATTATTTTCCAAAAATATTCTTTATCTTTATTCAAAATTATAATACATATCCATCTTTTCTTATTCTTATCAAACCCTTTCCTCTTTTCAAATATCTTATTTTGTAATTTGACTATAAAATAGTACTTTTGTTTTTTTGTATCTAAATAGACTTATAAATAGTTTTAATAATTAAAAGTATTTTTTAGATAATTTATTCAAATGCAAAATAATTTTTTTTTCTGAAAATTAAAGTTCTATTAAAAAAAGTCAAAAAAAAAAATCCTTTTTTTAAAACTTATCCAAATGGATCCTATGTCTTTGAATAATGAATGTAATTATCCTATAATCATTCTCAAAGGGTTATCACATTTAATCATGAGATGATAGAAGTTATACTTTCCTAATGGAAAGCTCCATCTTTTGATCTTAAAGTGATACATCTGTTTAGAAAATAGGAGTTATTCAAATGTTTATTGTTATTAAAACAAATCTTGTTGTGGAGTACATATGGTGAGCAAGTTTGTCTGGTTCTGTTGCAATATGTTAGGACGTAACAGGGAGACCATAGATTGTGGAAACTACTGCTTGTTCTTTTTCTTTTGGCCCTAACTTCTTTTCGTGCTTGCGCTTGACATCTTTCCTCATTTCTTAGTTAAATTGAGGAGGTTGATTTGCGTTTGCCTGGTGGTGCTGTTATATGATGGAAAATTTATAATGCAGGGGCACCATTTCTCTCTGCTGCAACATGAAACTGAGAAACTGAGGAATGACATAGAGAAGATGCGCAGTGAATTGAGGTCTGTGTTTTTGATTGATTGACACTGATCAACTACTAGTTTCATTTGTCATATTATCATCTTTATGGGGTCAACCTCATGGGTTGTGATGCAGGTATGAGATAGATAAAGTTACCGCTGGGCAGCGCTTGGATTTGAACCTTGAAAGGGGGTAAGAATTAGGAACAAATATGCCACTTATCAAGCATTATGGAACTTGTGTTGCATTGAAATATTTCATTTTTCACTATTATAACTAATGCTTCTTTGTAAGTGCAGGAGAATAAGGGAGGAACTGTCTAATCAGAATGCTGAAACTAACAACCTGACTAACAAACTTGATAGAGTAAGCAAATAAGTGAACATTGAGAAGTAATTTTCTAGTTATTATCACTGCATGTTATCTTAATTTTCCTTATTTTTACTAAAATGTTCAGGAAATCCATGCTTTAAGAGCACAGTTGGAAGCAGCAAAATATGATGTCATAAAATACTGCATAGGAACCCTTGTATCAATATCTGCTGTTGGCCTTGCTGTTCTCCGCATTTTGATGTGAACCGGTTGAATTCCAGTTAACTTCGACAAAATTAAGGCAGAAAATACTAGGGTAGCTATTTGGCAAGACGCTGTATGTTTTGTAAGAGAAAAATTGCATTGCAGTGCTCGGGGAGCTGAAGGAAGAAGCTCCCATTAAGACACTAAACGGGCTTGTTTTTTTAGCCCTATTCTTTTCATATTCTTTTGTTCATTTACTTTCCATTGCTTGTGGAATATTTGCTCAATTTGTACTTGCCCTTGTAATAGGGAATATATATGCATACTGGATTAGAATCTCAACCTTTTTTTCTTTTTTTTCAGCAGATGTGTTTTTTGTTCCTTACAAGGACGATATTGTTTCTCTCTCTCTCTCTCGCTCTCTCACGGAATGTGAATTCATGTACGCCTCAATTGACCGTCGGTGTTACGTGTGCACGTTGCACATGTTGCGGCACCAGTAACTAATGAGCACCACGTGCGTGATTGTGTACGACATTATAAATGGCTATTTTAGAAAATTACAAAAAGTGTTAATTTTTAACATTATATTTAATATTTTGTGAATACAAAACATTATATTTAATATTGATAACTAAAAGAAAAGTTAATAAAATGATAATAAACCTTTTAATATATTAGTAAAAGTCACTTCAATTAAAAATATATCTATAATCAATTCTATTTAATATTTTTTTTGTGAGTGACGAGGGATGTTTTAATTAATTTAATTTTTTTAATTTTATATAACTACCTTATTAAAGATAGAGATACATAAAAAATGAAGTGAGCAAAATAAAATTTGATAAATACAAAAGTTATCTAATATCTTAACTAAAAAAATTCAATATTTAACAATAGCAATAATAAATTTACTCGTTAAGAAAGCTCAAGTATCAATGAATAATCGTCCTGCTCCTTCCAGATTTTTGTTAGCCCTAACTACCACCAAAAAGAAAAATTAAAAAACACCCACACGCACAGGCGGGGTTGCTCACAGTTCCGGGAAAACATTGTGCCAAAGGAACACGAGATTTTCTTTCTTCAAACGCATGGTCACGGCGGTAAAAAACAAAGGGACCTTCAATGTATCAATCTTCTGTGCGTTCATTCAAGGTAGTTGAACGTCATTAAGTGTGCAAATCCGATGGAACTTCTGAGCTGACTACCACACACGATTACCAAACGAGGACCCACAAACACAAAGGGGCCGCTTTTATTTTTTTTTTTGGTTATATATTTGATTTTGAATTCCAAGTAAAATCAGACCAAAAAAAAAAATATTCGAAGAAAAAAAATTCGAAGCATAGCGTCATCCTCCCTTTAATTAATTCTCACCTAAACACTCCGGTTCTGTCGATCTTCCTCCATGCACGTAGACGCTGCATTACGTATATGCGGAGAAATATGTGATATTATTCTTCCTCATTACATCATCCTTACTCGGTTCACTTCCCTTATATAATGGACATTCGTATACATAACAAAAGAATTCTCCATGAAGATAAGTACAGACCGCCATTTCGGAATCTAGTGGTAAACCTAAACACAAGCAAATTCAGGATAAGCTTAAAAAACTGTCCTTTTCTTACCAACAAGAGTTGAAATCACTTTTTAGTTACCCGCTACAAATAAAAAATGCAATCTTTTGGTTTAATCCAAAATTATCTTGTCAGTGGTTATCTAAAAGTTCTCTATAACTATATAGTAATCCCAAAGGCTAGCTTGTCATGATCCCGAAACTTTTTTAAGAAATAAAATTGTTTCATTTCGTTAATTCATGCATGGAAAAAAGAAGAGTCCTTTTCATCAGGAGCAGCAAGCATTAGTGGCAAGCAAACATTCTTAGTATCACTGATACAGCTGTTATCAAATCCTCGTGCCATTACCATAGGACATGGATCAGTGGGCACAGCCCAACTTTGCAACCCTGCTAGGACAGCGATTCATTTGGTGCGCGGACCAAGCATTGCCAAAGCAATCTATCTTTAGACTATTCAACCCGAGTGATGACACTCGTTGATTTTAAACCACCAGTTCTATATATGATGGTGGCTAGCTTTTTGTTTCACTCTTTAAAATATTAGTCATCAAATCAACTTGATTTGCACTTTCCCCTCCTCTACTGATATTAATTTCTCCCCACCAACTTTGAAAACAATGCTACCAATACCATTCGTAAATACGTGATTTAAAGTCAAATCCTCACAACAAACACAAACTCGCGACAATGAAGTAAAAACCTCATCGACAGTAACTTGCATTCGATCTTGTCTCTCAGATAAAATATAAAATAAAAAATAAAAATAGAAACTAACTAAATTATTCGTACAATCTGATTTGCCGGACCAAAATATGTATTGGTATCGCCATCAAACAGCCACTTTCTTTTAACGGGTGATTCACTTTTTATTTCAGCAAATAACAAGAATCAATACGAAGTAGGTGGGGAAACAAATACAACAACGATATCACTGTATAATTTGGCTTGGCACAAAGCTCACATCAAGAAGGGTCTTCCCACAAAGTGAAACAAGGAAACTACATATTACTCCCACATTCCTTATTGCGGTTCCTTATTTTCCATTTTCATATACATATTTATATATATATATATATGTATATGTATTTTTTTTTATGTATAATTGGGGGAATAAAAAAGAAAAATGCCAAAAAAAAGAAAAGGGGTCCAATTTGTCGTTGTTTTTGGAGTTGTGTTTCTAAAAGAGCGGGCACACGACGCGCTTAGTGGGCACGGCAACGAGTCGACTCGCCCGTGGAGCGGTGAGTCCGAACACGTCACTCATATCCATCTCACTGGGCTTCATCCCATCAGGCAAATCCCACGTGAAGCAGTGGAGAAGGTGAGCCACCGCCAGCTCGAGCGCGTAGAGGCCAAGCTGCATCCCGGGGCAGGACCTCCGACCCGACCCGAACGGAATGAACTCGAAGTTGCTCCCCTTGAAGTCGGGCACGCCGGATTTCAGGAACCGGGCGGGCCTGAATGTTTCGGGATCCTCCCAGGAGTTCGGGTCCCTTCCGATGGCCCATGCGTTGATCATGACGCGGGCCCGCTTGGGGATGAAGTAGCCGGCGACGGTGGCGTCCTCCGCCGTCTCGTGGAGGAGGAGGGGGATAGGCGGGTGGAGGCGGAGTGTCTCCTTCAGTGCGCATCGGAAGTAGGTGAGTTTCTCGAAGTCGGGCTCTTCGACCCGGCGGTCCAGGCCCACCACTTGGGCCAGCTCTTGTTGGACCCGCCTGAGGTCCTCTGGGCTTCTCATAAGCTCCGCCATGGCCCACTCGATCGCCGACGCAACCGTCTCCGTGCCTCCGAACATCACGTCCTGTGAATCACGTTCACGCAAAGATTAAAATAAAATAAAAGTCAAAAGTACTTGTTTGTTTGCTTGCCAGCTCAGGTTTTTGTGTGTGTCACAGCGAAAAAATTTACTACTGGATTTTGCAATCAAAAATGGGAAAGAACAAAAGAAAAAACAATATGTAGACATCGTGGAGAGCGAGATGACACCAACCCAAACCCACTATGAACACAATGGCCATTGGAGAGGTCATTGCAATGTCTGCTAGTTTGATTCACATCTATTGCTTATATATTCAATCTTGTCTACTTTATTTTGCGCACCTTAGATCAGCCAATTGTAACATATGTTAAAGATCTCATTTTTTGGGCTATGAGACATACCTTTTTTAACAATTATTAAAATCACATCAGTGTTTTTTTTTTTTCCCTTTTTTTAAAAAAAAATAATAATAACCGAATTCATAGAGTTACATGGGTGTATTATGATCACTCCATTTAAATTGAGTTTAAAAAAAAAAAACAACTTATATAACATAATTAGTAATATATGCATATTATTGTGGGGCTCAATTTGTTGACTCTTGTCTCTCTTTTGTTTTTAAAGTACCCCTTTATGATGTCAAATCTTGATGATTAAATAACAGTACTCTATATCTTATCTATTTCATTTGTTCACCTTATTATTACATTATCACTACTAAAAATTATATTAAAATTCATTTTATTTGTTTAATTTCAACAAAATTTTCATAATTGGTTGGAAGTTGGAGACATATTTTTCTAAAAATGTCGCTTAAACAATTTGTATTTTTAAAAAAATAATAAATTCATTTCATAGACGTGTGTAACTGTGTATAATTAATCCTTTACTTAGCGGCCTTTCTCAATCAACTTTAAATTGATTTTAATTTGTTCACTAACACCCATTGAGTAAGTGGCCACATGCTATCCATAGCTTAAGTCCCGAATTAACGTATAAGGAAAGTGGACAAGAGATATGGTTGAAAACAAATCATACGTACCATGATTATGGCCTTGATGTTATCCTTGGTGAGTTTGATAGAATTCTGTAGATCGTCGGATTCATTCACCTTAGCCTCTTCGCTATAGAAAGCCAACAACTCATCCACCATGTCCGTCTCTTCATCATCCCGATCACCCTCTTCCTTACCCCTCTTCTCCTTCTCAATATGTTCATCGATGATCTTGTCTATGAAGCTGTCCAATGAGCCTCGAGCCTTAACGAGCCTGTTATTGAGTCCCTGAGGGTCGATTCCTCCGAGGTAGGGTATGAAATCAGCGACGTTGAAAGCTCCAAAGAGCTTCGAGAACTCCTGAAGAATGCTTATGAACTCGTCTTGCCCTTCCTGCGAGCTCGACCCAAAGGCCGCACGGTAGATGATGTTCTTGGTGAGGTTGAACACGAGTTCCCCTACGTTCACGGGCTTCCCGGTGTTGGCCACGACGGAGCGAACAACTTTGTCCACTTCGTCCCTCACGGACTGCCACGACTCTTGGCGCTTGCGGCTGAAGAGCTTCATGACGCAGAGCTTGCGCATCTGGCGCCAGAAGGGGCCGTAGTGGGCGAAGGCCATGTCGGCGCGGTCGTAGGTGAGGTAGCTTATGGCTATGGTGGCTGGCCGGTTCGAGAAGATGTTGTCCTGCACTTGGAGCACTTGGCGCGCCGCGTCTGCGTCGGAAACCGCCACCATGTGTAGGAACCCCATGCGGAGGTGGAAGATGCCGCCGTATCGCTTGGCCAGGTTGGCCAGGCCACGGTGGGTTAGTTGGTCCATCATCAGCATGTTACCTATATAAAAAATTATTTTTAAACATGATCAAGAGTATGTATATACATGTTCCATGAGACACTGTTTACTAAAGTGATGGCAAGTGATTATTAAAATATGTCTATATTGAAATAATAAAGACATATTAAAAATTTTTAGGTGCTTTCGTAATAAGAGGGATAGAAAGTGTATTAATTATTTAATATATCAATTATTTCATTAAAAATATAATACAAATAAGAAACAATTACCTATAAAATTATTGTGTCAAATTGTGAATAAAACATAATAAGACTCTTCTTTTATTAAGAGCATATATATATAACGTATGTTTATGTAATGGGAATGTTGTATTTGATACTAAATCTTGATGTACAAATATCAGAGCTCTTACCTATAATGGGTAACCCTTTTGGGCCTGGTGGGTATGGTGGCCTTCGGCGGATTCTAGACACTAAACCTAACAGCAACGTCAATGGGACGATGAGCATGACGGCAATATGGAATGGTTGGAGCTCGAGGTTGGCCATGGTTTGTGGTTTTTGAAGCGAATCCATATCTGGGGTTTTTGTTTCTCTTTGGCTGTGTATAGATATAATAGCTAGCTAGCTAATAAGTTGTAATGGTGTTTTGATGAGGGAGGAAATGAATGATGCACACGTAGCTTGTTGGGGGGGACTTGATGAGGAAATGCAACTCCAAGTGTTGCTAAGTTGAGCGAAATATTATCGGGCCTTATATACACACGTTTCTTGTAAAGCTTGAATATTGAACACAAGTGGACCCTCTTAAATATCTCCTCAAGTAGAAGAAAAGTACAGCAAGATCTTTCTACATAGAGATAAAAAAGAACATATTTTATGAGCTTGGTCAGAAATTTCTATCAAATATAATATCTCTTGTATAAGTATGAAATATATCCATTTTATACGAATATATACACATATATTTCTTGATATTTATTTATACTTGCATTAATATATAATGTTTTATACAATATATGCACATCTTAAATTAAAAACAAAAATAGTTAGTGGAGGTTAACTTATTTGGTTTTCTTTTTGTTTATATAATATCATAACTTAGGTTCGTTTCTTAAATTTTTTATTAATGGATAATCGATAAATAATTCTATATATATATATATTCCTGTTATATTGTACGTATGTTTTTTTGGTTTTTCATTTAAATGATTGATTATGAAGAAATAATTAAGATTACTGTAGAACCAACCATCGGAAAGCGAAAAGCCTGTTTGTTTTCGACTGAAAAATACAGTCATCACACCGTCATACGTAGCCATATACGTGTCTATGATTCTTTAGTCCCCTATAACCGTATCATGAACTATATACAATTTTATTAATTTTGGTTGATTGATACAATTTACCAAATCCTCTAACGATTGAAAAACAAGCAAAAGAACTAGAGAGGGTTTAACAATAAGCAAAAAAATATAGTAAGTATTTGTAAGCTCTGGAAGGGGATGACAGGTTCAAACAAGGTTTCTTGTTAGAGGGTGTTCGGATAGTCATAAAACTGACTATTTTTAGCTTGCTAGGGTAAATACTAACTGGGCGGTGCATTTGAGAAACCTCTCTTTTATATATATTATTATTATTATTACATCATCAGCTAGGAAATATTAGACGCGTAAAATAATAACCAGAACTTTTTCTGTTACTATTTCTATTATAGTTTGATAAGTGTATACGATTTAAAACTTGTTCAACTAAAACCCCACATCAGCGAAAAAGTCAAAAGCCTGTGAATTGAAATTCTGAGAGGGATTGAGAACTGTAATTCTAGCTTGAATTTTTACCTTTCCTGTTACATCTTTTTCGTACTGTACATGAACAATACGGTTTGGAGTTTTGACTTCAAAAAGCACCGAGTACTTTATTATTATTATTATTATTGTTATTATTTTATTAGTGAAGTGACAAACTGCTACATACCATTACTAGTTTATCTTTTCGATCAGTTTTAATGCAGACCACCTACTTTGAGAATTTTAGAGTTTTTTTCTTTTTTTTTTTATGTGAGAATTTTAGAGATGAGAACAAGAGATTTGCAAAAATAATATTTACAACGTGGTAAATAATTGATACAACACATGGCATGCTTGTTTGGGGGTAAATAAAGTCTTTAGAGTTCACATAGAGTGATAACTACGAAGGTTTAGGTGCGTTGCCTTTCATGCAACTTGGTTATATGATTTTCAATTTGCAATTAAGCTTTTCATTATACGCTACGCCCAACGAAAACAACGAATGCTTCTTATAATCAATCTTTTCATCGCTGAAATAAGTGAGGCTTGACCATCCCTTGTAATATCAAACTTTTTGCTAAAAGGAGCATGGTAAAAGGGCGTGCTCCTTTTACCAATTGCCCATGAATTACCTATGTTTGTTACTTGCACGCTTATTTGTGCCAAAATCTTACGTTTTTACCAAAAATTAAAGGAGCAAATACAATTCTCTATATATTGTCTATCATTTTTTTTTTCAAATGTAAAAAACTTTAGCGTTAAAAAAAGTGCAAAAAATATTTGTAAATATATATGTTACATGTGAATACTGAAAATGTTGTTTTCCTTTTTTTTATGGGATACTGAAAATGTTATTTTCATTTACCCGATTTAATGATAATTTTTTTTTTTTGGGAAAGAAAATCTCTTTATATCTAATCCACTGTTATTATATAAAACACATTTTATAGTTGATATTCTTCACTAGATTATAGATAGAATGGAGGGTTCGGAGTCCTCCGGTTGAAAGCCCTCGGCATATCTAGAGAGGTGCGGAGTGAGAGTTTTTATAGAGGATTGGCCGTCAAGTATATTAAAAGGGGATGAGGCAATAGTTAAACGAAAGTGGAGCAAATAATATCATTCGGGGTAACAGTTGTTTTTGTCAGATGGTAAGATTCTGACTTACCTTTTTAGTTGAGCTTTTTCTCAATGCAAACACCAAAATTTGGCTTTCCGAGGTGTTTGCTGACGTATCAAATAGGGAATAAATAAAGTATAATTTTTCTTTTATTCCAAGAGCACTTAAAATTTTTTACAGCTCCTCTTTAGTCAAACATACATGTGATGGCTAAACAAACAAGTTATAAGTAGGTTAGATATTGTCTAGTTTGGGTGTTGGTCCAGTCTAATATAAGAGATTCTTATGTATTTTTAAAATAAGGAGTTTTTGCTCAGAACTATTTAATGCTCAATATCTTAACAATTATATTAAAAATATAGTTAAAATAAAGAATAATAATGACTCATAAAAATGAAGTGTTAAACATTAAATAGTTTAGATCAAAATATTTTTCTTACTTCAAGAACATTTAAAAATTTTTTGCCCAACATTAACATAGAGTATCTTTTTCCAATACTCATTGACATAAAACGAAACATGCAACATTAACATAGAGTATCTTTTTCCAATACTCATTGCCATATTGCAGGTGTTTATGACTCAACCTGAATTGATAATTGGTTTCAACCCAAAATTTATTGTGTTGGGTTCAAGTTTTGAAAATTTTGAGCTAGTATATTTTCAGATTGGATCCAAGTTATACTTCAAATTAACTTAACTTAACTCAAAATTATATAATTTTTCAAAAGTTATTTTGTTAAAAAAAATTAATGATATATTATAAAATTTTCACAATTCAATTAATACATTTTGCATAACATGATCTTAGTTTTGTATTGATATAATTTGTTGTGTAATGTGTATTATAAATATCCCTTGAATTTTATTTCTTAGTTATAAAATTTTTATAATTTTATTATATACAATATTTAAATCTATATATGTTGCATGAATGTTGGAGTGACCTAGTCTCTCTAGGTCATTATTCGGTTGGGTATGAATTTAAAGAAATGATGATCTACTCAAAAATTAGATTATGTTTAGGTCTAGTTAAGTATGATCTAATCAGTCTTTTGTACACCCTGCACTAAACAATAGTGTTTTGTCGCAGAAGTACAAAAATTATGCGCGAAAAGGTTCCTTAAGAATCGTATTTTTTTTCTTTTTAAATTAAAGTATGAGTTTTGTAACCAGTTTGAGTCACTCTAATGTCATTTCATCTTTATTACTAGTATTTAATTAAGTGAGGCCGAAATTACCTATGGAACTATATATTTTAGGTACAGAACAATATATTCATATCATGGAGTTAGCACTCACCCAAAACAATATCAAGGAGCTATGTTTTTCTTAAAATATATAAATTTTTTTATTGAGCAAAATATTAACTAATTTTTTTTAAAAAAAATCTAGTTATTTACATCAAAGTAATATTTTAGCTACAAAACTAAACGTTAATTGTGCAAAATTATACGATACATAAAAGTAACAGCTTTTATAAATCATAAAAAGAATGTTCAGATTTGATTGATCTTATATCTTTTTCAATAATTACACAAAAATCATTTTATCCCTGTAACAAGGAAAAAACTGATCGAGGTATTTACGAGGGTTAGGTGTAATTAGCATGTGTGTATAGATAGTTGATTATAATGATCTAATTTCTTCGTGTGTCTGTTTTCTTTTTCTTTATTTTTTTTCTCATTTTTTGGTGAAGGTGTCTGTTTTCTATTTGATGCCTTGGGAAGAAAAACTTGAAGACAACAGTTTTGGCCATCCACCCCTTTCGCGGTTTTTTTATTTTTCTTTTCGCTATGCAGGCATACGATGAGGTTTTTAGTATGCTTTGTATGTCATGTTTTTCATTTGGGTGCCTTAGCAGTAGGGGAAAAAGAAAAAAGAAATATGTAAGGATTGCTTGATTATCTGACCCTTTTATTTTGTCTTTTGACATAATTTTTTTTGAATTTAATTTAAATGCGCTATCAGTATAAACAGCCAATAAAAATAGTGAAAAGTACTAACTCATATAAATAACCACTCATTACAATATGAAATTCATCATAATTTTTCACTTGTCCCTATTTCTATTGATTAACAGTGTAACACTATTTTATACTGCTAATATATATTAATTAAACTATTTTTTTTATATAATCATGTTTTGGAAATGTAATTCATGAATCACGAAGTTTAAAGATAGGTTGAACCTTGTGATCATTCAGCAGCACCGAAAGCTGATAGATTTGATGTTGGACCTTATTTGCATCATTAATTGTATATTTATGAGGTCGCTCTCCGTTGTTAGACATCAGAACCATTGACGGTTTTGTTCTACCGCCTGATTCGCTCTTGTTTTACATGTTTTCGATTGCTGAATTATCTCCCTTAGCATCCAAGTCACTAATTAAGGGTTACGCATATGTCTGAACATAATTATTGCTACTCCTAAAAATTGAAATCTAAGATCAGCACTCACACACTTGCAGACAAGCCTGGGTTGCGTGTTTTAGCATCACCATAACGTCACTTTCTTTTTCTTTTCCTTTTTTTTTTTGGGTGATTAACGTCAGTTTCTTTAATGAAAGCAACAATTCGTAAACTTGCTGTCTCTCTTAAAAGCATTTTCGGGAAGTGATATTTACTCACTCGTTTACTCTCCATGTTAATATGGACTATAACAAATACTTATACAATAAAACAAACACTTAATTATGAATTTGGTCACCGTGAAAGTCACTTCGAAAAACCATTATAGGGAAAATTATTAATATAATCATAAAATAATATTTTAGGTAGTTTTATAATTTTCTAAATCCGATTCAACATTATTTAATTTTAATATAACAACTTGTATGATTATAAAATGTCATGCATTACATTTTAATCAATGTAGTAATATTAGAGTACACTAGAATTTTGCCGGGGATTGATCAGAGTGAAGCATCATTAGATGTTGATGAGAGTGTCTTTTTTTTTTTTTTTTTCATTACCAGAAATTCTGAAAACAGTTGATCAGAGTGCGTTTTTCATTACCAGAAATTCTGAAAACGAACTTGGAATACTTTGGTGGACCATCAGACAACGTGGGACACTAGAAAAGGCGCCACGTGGTGTTTTTTGGAGTTGGGCCTAAGGAGATCACAGCCAGCAGAGCCAATCCCTGCACAAGAATTAATGGGGTCGCTAGTATTCCATTTTTCGCTTAAAAGTAAAGGAGGGATGACTCAACAGTAGCGGTCAGGATCCCCAACTGCCCCCAGCCATCGCCCTTTGATCTTTTTTGGTCTTTTACTTTTTCTTGTTTCTCATTTTTGGATCAAAATTTACATGCCCTGAAAGGTAGATTGCTTATATATTTTGGGCAATGTCAGTTTTAAAAATAATAATTCACTTTTCAGAGAATGACCATCATAAAATAAAATGAACAAGTTTGTTTGTATTAGCTACATTTGCCTGAAGTTAATTTCTTGGAAAAATTAATTCATATTGAAATGATTTGTATTAGTTAAATGACATTGAAAAACAAAAAAACATCAATCTTGCATATAAGTTATTCGCGTTTGGGTTAAAATGTAAAAGAGATAAAAAAAAAAAAAATTTCTCCCTAAACAACGCAACTCAAACATGATGTTGAATAAAAGAACATTGGCTACTTTTTAATTTTGCAACGCAGAGATAATTGCTGTTTTCTATCCAGATATGATGACGGACAGTTCAGAGCATAAATCAAACAGGAATGTAGACTTGAAAAAGTCTAAACAACAACAACCAGACACGCACTTAACCAATAAATTGGATGCTTAATAGTTAATGTTCGTCCTTTTGTGGTTAAGATTTATAATAAAAATGAAGGGAGATGAAATATAAGAATATGGTATATATATACTATTCAAGATTAATAGTATGTCGATAAATTATTCATTAACATCTCTCTTGATTTTACGGTTAAACACTATAATCTAATAAAATATCAATATCTAGTTAAAAGACATCATGCGAAAGAATACATACGTGTGGATTGTTATGATCGTGATGCTACATGTATAACTTTGAATGAAACCATAGTTCGTTATATTTATTCTGAAACTCCAAGGCAAGCGGCCAGGTAGGACTTGATCTTTTCTTCCACGCATGCAGTCCGACTTTTGTTGTCAGCCTTCATTGTGCATCTATACTACCAACAAAATAGAAGATATTATATAGAAACTTTTGCATGTGTCGTGATGAATTTGACCTATTTTCATTCTAAAAAAATTCTAATTAAAAAAATAAATTGAGTGTATTTATAATTAACAAAATGAAAAACATTCAAACATTTGGTTGGATTACAATTTTAGTGTAAAAAAGCATATGAAAGATACTAATAAAAGAGCAAATAAAGGACACAAATAAAAGAAAATAATAAATTTGATTTTTTTTAATTTAGTCAAAATTATTTCAGTTATGGTTAAAAAATAAAAAAAAAAACTTATTATATTTAAAAATATTAAATATTAAATACGAATTTTCTTAATTAATATTATTTTTCTTTTAAAATTTAAATATATGATATCTAATTAATAGAGTATTTATAGAATATGTCATATATTTGATTAGTAGAGTATTAGTAGGGCATACGTCTTTCCATTCCTTTCCCTAGATACAATTAGCTTTAAAAATTTGAATTAACCAATCAGTTTAAACAAGTGATAATGGTCAACAAATATAATAAATGCAAAAAAAAAGAATTAAATTAACCAATCAATTTTGATGATCTCCACATTTTTGTACTTTTTACCAAACAATGATTTCTATCTCCTTTTTCATCCATCCCTTAGATTTTTCTCCCCACTTACTCTCACTTTTATAGCTATATTTTTCCCCCAAAACTGATAACTCCCTTACTACCTCAAAAGATTAAAAAAATAACTTATTATTTTTTTACCTCTGCAATATACGGGAACTAAAAAGATTAACTTGAATTAGAAATAAATAAAATTTATTTTAAATTAATAAAAGTAATATATTATATTTAAATTAACAAAGATGGGGAGGGAGAATTTTTACAGACCTCATTTATGTGTAATTTAAATATCAATGAAATCCATGATAATTTTTTCCCTATTTTTATTTCTCTACCAAATATATCCTTGGTTTGATTTATTTTAACTTCATTTTAATCTTTGTCTTTTTGCTTTACCCGCTGATTCAAGTTGTTTTTAATATTGCAATATACTACTTCCACAGCTTATTCTTTTTAATGTCACTATCTTTCCTGTTCGATTCTAACTGGATTCAAATTTATTTTATTTTGACATTTAGAACTTCCAAATTTATTTACTTTGTCTTAGCTCTTAATCAAATTAATTTTTTTAATTTTTATAATTGAAGTAATATTTTTAACCTGTTGCATTGCACAGGTCATAAAACACTAATGTTTAGAAATATTAATTTTCTCATATAACAATTTTTTTAACTTTAAAATCTATTTTGAATATATTTTAGAAAATTATACATACGTTTGTTTAAGTTCTTAAAAAAGAATATTTTTGCAATATAATTTTTAGAATCTCTTATTTTTATAATTTAATTTTGATACACTATCAGTATAAAAAAATCTTTACATAGACATCCAATTATATATTGTTATACCAACAAAAGTGTTTGACTCAACTACTCACTACTTTAAAAGTCTTATAAATAGAAGTATATGATTCGATGATAGTATAAAACTCTTTTAAACTGACAATATATTAAAATTAAGAGTTTAATTATAGTAAAATTTTTTTATACTGTCATCCAATCAAAACATTCTATTTACATGACCATTCAAATAGTGGATGGTTATGTCAAAGACTTTTACTAATGTGGCAATATATGATTGGATGTCTGTGTAAAAGTTTTTTATACTGACAGTGTATTCAAATTAAATCCTAAAATTAATCTCTTATTTTTAATTTAAAAGTTTTATCTTTCTTAAAAATTTTAAATTTCTTGTATATATCTTTTATTTAAAACTGAAATAATCTGGCCATATATCTTGAAATACACACACACACACACACACACGCACGCATACACACACATCAGATCTCAATCAAAACATTAGTTTGCTTATAGGTCTATCTATTTATAAAGTCTATTCTTAATTTTTCAATATTTTGTCAATAATTAAGTCAGTAATATCGACAATCAACAATAATCCGTTAGTAATTTTTGTCAATAATTCGCATATTTTTAGTAGTGATTTTCATAATATTTACAAAATTTATAGCACTCATTGAATGAAATAAAATGATATAATAATTCACTTATTCTTTTTTTTTATCTGATGTATAGTCCATTATTCATTTTGAGAATCAATAAACATGTCTCATAATTTAAGCAACTAAATTCTAACAAAAATTATGACTCTCTAGCATTTTTATTTTTAAAATGTGAAACTGTTTTTTTACTATCCTCTTGGAACTCCCATTTGAATTTTCAGCAACAATAATCAATGTGCCATGAAACGTCTATCAATCCAATTAAAATTAAATGCAAAAATAATACTAGTTAACTATGCCATAACAATAATAATAATATAAACTATGAGGTGTGGCTCGCTTAAAGCTTATTGTGCACATGGTGAGTGTATTGGAGATTATGTTCTTAGTGTATATTTAAATTAGAGTTTGCAAACTTGATTTTAGGTGAACTTGATTTTGATTAAAAGTGAATTTATAGTAACGTGATTTATATTTCAAAGTTTATATTTGAAAAATAATTTTGCCAAAATAAGTATTATTTGGATAATCCTATAATTAAAATTACTTTTAAATATGTAATTACTTTAAGGGACATGAGTTCCATATTATTGTATCTAAACTATCCTTTAATTTGATCTAATTAGCAAATGACAAATAATATTATAATAATTAATTTTGCCACCATTAGTGATATTAAATTAAAAAATAATAATGTCCCTTTTTTTAAATTAAAAAATTTCCTAAATTTTAACTAGTGGCTAGATTTAACATGTTAATTTAGTTTAAAAAAGAAATTCAGGAAAAGAGATACATGTTCTGTAAATTTCACAATTAGAGTAAAATGAGGTAAAAATCAAAAGCATCAAGGAAGAAGACAAATAAAGTGGAGGAGAATGAAATTTTGAGCATCTTGTTAAATAATGAGAAGCATTTGAGGAGCATATCATTAAAAGTAATATTCAGCGATCAGAAATAAAATAGAAAAATAGTTTATTAAAAGAGAATTTAACTCATCAGGTTTAACGCAAAAACAAGCCTCGCTTCTGAGTGAATGGGGGTTTAGAGCTGAAATCAATTTTGAAATGTACTTTTAACGTAAATCCAAACAAGTATGGTTAATGGACAAAATCAAGTTTTACTCCGCAAACCAGTGGCATTAAGAAACACCAACCCAAGCACACACTTATAAGATTGGAAATATGCCAAAAGTCTAAATAATAACTTAATATAGTTTTATAAATAACGTAACAACAACAAATATTAATTAATTAAATCAGCATTTAACAGAAAATTTTAATATATAATCTCTAGTTTGCAATGATTACTTCCTTTTTGTCTGAGAAATTCTTACCTTTTTGTTTTGGACATACGAATTTTAATTACAACGTGTAAAGTTCTACATTTGGACACTTCTTGTTATTGGACGGTGGCGAAATATAATTGATCTTCCACGGCAAGCCCAAGATTGATAAATGCCATAAGTCAGAAGCAGTAGCGTAATCTTGGATGTGTTGCCTCTTTCTCCACGCCCTTACCCAATAATGTTGGATACACATGCTGCATGATTGCATCAATATTCCAAGATCAATCTCGAGTAACCACAAGCCAGACTACTACATGAGTAATGGTCCCCGACAGAAGTTTGACTTTGCCATCTAAAAATCTTATAGGATACTTGGATTTAACTTGGCCTGAATTCTAGCTTGATATTTTAACTTGAACGATTTTTGGAATATTTAGTCTTAGCTTTAGACTTTGATCACGCCAACAGTAAACAGACCTTAATTAACATTAAAATATATAACTTCAAATTTACTCCATCCGCAAAAGAATGTATAGGTCTTGCATTTATGTAGAATATGACCCTGATGGTGCCCCTCAAAGTAAAAAAGATTTTGCTTAATAGGACACTTTGAACATTAAATGCTAATAGTTGACAAAACTGCTTTCACATTGAAATTTGGGGAATTATTCGGTGAACCGCCAACCTATCGACGCAATTGTGATAGTGGCTTTAAATAAAGAGATCCAATCACCGTCAGAATTACAAGAATTGCCCTTTTATAATGAGTAGTCACGTAGACACGGATTATGTTGGTAATTTTTTTATTTGTATCTTGTAAAGTGAGCAGTTTTATAAAATAAAAAAATAAGATTTATTATTATTAGATTAATAATTTTTATTATATATGAGTCTTATTTATTAATTTAAGAGTAATTAATTTTTAAATTTTTTATTTTATAAATATTTTCACTTTAAATTATTCAAATTCAATTTTTTTATTTAAATATATTTTTGATCTACGTAAATGTAGGTTATTTTAATTCTAGTCTTCATAAAAAAATTTCTTTGTTTTTAGTCTCTCCTTTTTTTAATATTGTGTTTTTAATCTTTATCATTCTAAATTTTAGACCAAAAAATTATTTTAAAATATATTTTTAAGCTTTATAAATATTAAAAATTTTGTTTTATTCTTATAAATATTTTAATAATTTTATTTTAGTCCTTATAAGTATTATTATTTAATAGCACTGACTAACAATAAGAACCAAAAATATAATATTGAAAGAAGAAGGATTAAAAGCTAAAAAACAATTTTAGAAGGGCTAAAACCAAAATTACGTATATTTATAGGAACTAAAACATATTTAAGCTCTTTTTTTTTTAATTTGTGTTGAATTACAGTGTAAAATAATGTAGTAAATTCTTATTGATATCTTTATTCATATCAACATTCCATCAACATATTTAAAATATTGGGTTTAGTAATATTTTTATTACAATATAACCCTATTTTTTTAGCAAAAAATCTAACGTAAAATTTTCAAATATCTAATTTTATTCCAATCTCCACGAGAATCCTAATTCTATTTTCCTCCTCCACCCTCAAGCTCGTCCTATTGTCTTGGAATAAGCCGTGCAAGGCTCTCTCATCCTTGAGGACGAAAGGGCGTATATATGAGGGGCGTTTAGTTTTGATGATATATGTTGACTGTTCTCTTGGAGTTGGCAGACGATATGTCCATGGATTTGGTTGTTATCAAGTTTTGTTGATTTGATATTTTCCGGGTTTCATGCACTAAAATTATTCACTTGAAGCACTTGGCAGTTGAAACAAAATTGTCATACAGGTGGCATAATTAAGAGAATAGCATATGTTTCGAAATTCGTAAAATGAGATGAGAGCCTTGCTTCTTCCATGACAATCGGGGAATTGGGAAAATATTACTATGGTTCTTGTGAAATTTTGAGATGAATTAGATATTTGGATTATCTAAGTTAGGGTTTATGTTAAAGGTGCCTTGGAATTAGTTATATTGTAAATAAGAATATTAGTAATCTCAATATCTTATATATATATATGCTGATTGGATGTTTAAATGGATAAAAATACCAATAAAAATTTATCATGTCATGATGTGTTTTGATACTATCTGATTATGAGATATACGGTAGCAAACATCTTATTATATACAAAGTTGTGTAGATAAATGGCATTAGTTAATGAAATTTATTTCACTTAGAACACTGGTGTACTGTATTTTCATTATTTTTTTGTTTCTTTTTAAAGTCTATATCATATATTCACAATTGACAAAAGTATTTTTAAGTAATGTGACATGTGGAATGATTATTTCAATCATATAAGTAGTTAGGGTAGAATTCATTTAATAGGATTATCCATATTTTGCAAAGCCTTGCGCCTGCGTTTGGCTCCATAAAAATGTCTATGGCCCTTTTATATTTTACCTCAATGCAAAGCCTTCAACTTGGGTTTGGCTCCATCTGTGTCATGGTCTTGATACTAGGAACATATTAATTCAATAGCTTATCTAATTCAACCCAATTGAAAAAATTTATATTTTACTTAACTTAGAAAATAAATCCCTCTAGATCTGTTAATTATTTTATCAGAAATGTTAACAAGCACAATTCAAAAAATTTAAAGGGCATTTTACACTTTTTTTAAACTTAGAGAATAATACGCATAACCTCTATAATTGGAGGATGTATTTGAATTTTAATCAAGTAGTTAATTATATTAATTTGACAGATAATTAACTAAATTTAATATTTTTTATCAATTTAAGCAAGGCCATAATTGGAATGTACTTTTGGAGATGCCCAAAGGACGGAAGGAGAAGAAAATAACAAAATAGCAGCGGACTGCATTGCAAGAGTTTAAATTCATGTACTTTCTTTATTTAGCAATTCTTGTGAAATAACTTAATTCAGTATTGGCTGAATCATTTGATATTAATTATCATTAAAAAGTAATTAATTGTATTTGATAATTGAATAATACAAAATGTAACCATATCCTAACGATAGTGTCCAAACCAACTATAATGATGTGACTATGAGCAAATATTAAGCAGATGAAGAGACTTCAAGTGCAATTCATGAATTACCATAAAATACAGGTACGATATAGTACAGGATATAAATATGAGATAATAAAAATATAAGAATGCAGAAATTCTTGAAAATTATTAAACATAACACGAGAATAGTTAATACATAAAATTAGTATAAAAGTATAATTATTAAATTAAAGGAGAGAAAAATAATTTATAAATTAACATAAATAATTGTGTAAATATAATAAAATAAACTAATCTATTTAATTTTTATGATATTTTTATTTATATAGGTATAAAAATTGAAAAATAAAAGAAAATAAGAATTTATAAAATATATACAATTAATATTGTTTATATGTATTAATGAAATCTTTAATACGCTTACTTACCTAACACGAATAAATATGATAACTATTTTAAAGTATATATGCCAATTGGATAAATTGATTGCGAGGATGTGAACATGTGTTTATTCTATTGATCATTAATTACAAGGGTTTGACATATTTATACGCTTCGAGCGTGATTCCTAAAGTCATTAAATGCATTTGATTTATTGAGAACTATGAGGCAATCTCACTTGCGGGAAAGTTTGAACATGTGTGGTTTTACGTCCCAATTATAGTTAAGTTTGCTGGCATTCTTAGAAAATTAGAACGTAGGTGACGCATTTGTGACAGAGACAACTTGTAAATCATTTAAGCCATCAAGGAAAAGCGCAGCCGTTTCGGTTGACTCATTCACACTTTCATACACGACTTATGTTATTCTTTCCTTGCTTTATTAGAACCGGCACTCAAGGACGGAGAGAAGGAGGGCTATGGCCGCCATCCCCAACTTTCAAGATTTCTTTATATTTATTGGAAATGGATTTCCTTGTGTCAAAATTTAACCATGACTTTTTACGTGGAAAAATAATTGTTTTACCATTTTCCATAGGTAGCGCCAGATGTTCTTATTTGTACTCTAGGCGATCTATATGAGAGATTCCTAAGTAGAGAATGTGAAGTAGGCAAGAATATGCCCCAAATAACAATGAAGAGGGGTTGTTATAGAAATTGCCGGACAATTTCAACCCAACTATTGAAATTAAATAGCATAACATAAAACAACTCATTATAATTATTTAATAAGATAATGTAAATCCTACAATTAAGGTTCTTTAATTGTCTTTAAACCTGTTCGGCCTAGTACACTTTATAAGTCCTATTGTTCAAATGATCAAGCAATAGTCCGATACATGATCAAGTCATGACTTTTAAAGGAGAAGATACCTTCATAAAGTAGGCTAAGCTTAATAATCCAAAAAAACTTGCATCGGTGGGATTAGAGTATTATTTAATAAATTATAGGAGAATATGTTGAAACAATTTTTTTTTTTTCACGGGTTAAAACAATGTTATATATATTTATTTGAGAATATGTGTGTGTATATATATAAAGTAAGTATGTTGTTAGGGTTTAGGATCTGCAATGTGCTTCAGATATATTAAACATGGGTTAAAAATTATCAATAAAAAGTTATTACTCATTGGCTATTTTTAATTTAAGTTCAGGTGGATTAGTTACTCTATAAACTTTAGAAGGAGACTTGAAAAAATGGCACCATATAAGTTCAACTTACAGTTTGCCCCATGTTTATCTGAAACTTGATCGCCGTAGTTTATAGGTTATAGGTGAGAGAAGCATTACGTATACCCTTTTATTTATTATCTTCATCAGTTCATCCTAATCCCCTTTTTAGTGATATTTACATATAAGACATATCAATGCTTATGTATATTGCTAATCTCATCTCAATCAGTTTGCGTAGTTGATTACTATTTCTCAGAAATTTATTTTACGCCCTTATTTCCTTGCATAAACTATTTCAACAAACCTTTCGTTGTTAATGGTCTAAGAGTTCCCATCTAAATCTTGATCTTGCTTTTGACTATAGTTGATCGTTGCTCACGCCAATGTATGACTGAAAGCAAATCTTGCACTTACTACCATTAATTCATCCATATGTACAAAAAATCAAATTCCAATCAGAATATAGTTTTCTGTTTGATTCCGAAGAAAAGGAAGCTATTGGCATATAATTCCATTCAAATCGGAGAAATTTGTATGTAAATAAGACGGTCAGAATATATCGGGACGAAGATATCGTTGTCGTGTTTGGTGAAGTCAAATCAGCTTCCCCTTGAGTTCATCCGCAAAGATATTGTTATTTTTTGGTGGAAAAGATTTGCTGTCGTTTTGCCAGCTTTCTTACAATGTAGGTTAGCTGTCCGGCCGTCCCTTACATTTTCAAGCGCTCGTAGTATATAAATAAATATATACATATGCTAGTGAATTGACAAGTTTGTATACTAATTTGTATTTTAACTTATATTTTAGTAAATAATAGATGAATAAAATAAACATAAATCAATTTAAATTTAACAAATTAAAAGTTGAAAGAATAATTTTTATATAATTGATATAATTGTAAAAAGTAAAATTTATTTTTCACAAAAGATGAAACAAAAAAAATAATATATATTTGAACTTACTTATTTAATCTTCTTTTAAAACTTATTTATAATTGAAACATAATAATAAATTTTAAAAAATTAATAATTTTGAAACAAATAAAACAATTGATCCCTATTATATCCCAGTATACAACAGAATATGTATACACACATGCAATGCACAGTTAATCTAATGTTTTGAAGTCGCATCTTCATACACATGGTGTTAATATAAAAAACAAAACAAAACAAAAAAAAAACTTCATACACATGGTTGATATAAATTTAGGCAATAGTTCTTGCGTTAACCTCGATTTTTTAAAACCAAAATTCAAATTTCTCACTCACCCTTTCAGTATAGCAAATGTCAGTCATCAACAGAAAAAAAAATTGTGGATGGAGAAAGAAAAGAAGAAAAAAGGGTGTGTTGATTTGTGAAAGTAAGGAGAACAAATTCTAATCAAATCATGTATGTCTATGGTCAGAATTCAAATGTAAAGGTATGATTATTTTGAATGATTAAGTAACTTTTAAATGATTTTTAATTTTAACTATGCATATATGATATAATAGTTCTTTTCATCCAATATACTATTTTATCTTAAAATAATTCTCTAATTTTAAATATGTATATGAATTAAAGAAATTTTTTTTAATTATTATTTTTTCTCTATTTAATAAGAGTATAATTTAAAAAATTAATATTATCAAATTTTTTTAAATAAATAATTATTTATAAACAAATAAAATTTTAAAAATAAACAATTATTTCAAAACAAAAGTAATACATAATTTAACCTTCACGCCTTTCTCTTATAATAAAAGGAAATTGAAACCATTTATTGTATGAATACAAGTTTGATATTTACCGTAGCCACGACAAGCATTGATTATATTTTACCTAGGCTTAAATATGTTATAAAATTAGTAAATTTTATTATCTTGATTTAAATTTTTTTAAAAATTTTTATTTTACTTCTTAATTTTTTTAATTTTATAATTTTGATCTAAATATTTTTAAGAATTTTGGTTTTACTGTCTACTTAAACATAAAAAAAAGTAATGTTATTATCATTATTCATATTATCACTTAATAAAAGTCGATCAATAGTAAAAATTAAAACTTAAATTTTTTAAAATATTTGAACTAAAATAAAAAAAAAATTGAAACTAAATTTACTAATTTTATAAAAACTAAAAGCATTTGTATCAAAACTATAAAAGCATTTTATACTTCTTTCTAGGTGCAAGACTTCAACGAGTTTGAGATGGACGACAAAGGCCTTCGGCGACCAAGACCACGCAGTACACGTGTTGCTCTTCAGAATGCAATAGCCCCAGTTAAAGTAATGTTTAAGGCAGCTTATATTCCTATAGGTTATTAGTAATATTTAATTAAATTATTTAAATTTATAATATTATTTTATTTAATTAGATAATATTATTAATAATTTAAATTTTTAAGATAATATAAATTATTATAAATATGAAAATATAGATTATTTTATTAAAAAATAATAATATAAATTATTATTAATATGATAATTTTATTATTATTATTATTATTATTATTGTTGTTATTATTATTATTAAAAATAAATAATGTTATTTTAATTATTATTATAATTAATTATTAATAATAATTATAATTATTAATAAAGGTAACTATTATAATCATAATTAATAATAAAATCTTCCCATTCTTATTAATTGATAATTAATCAGTTATTATTATTATTATTATTATTATTATTTTAATTTAATGTATATATTATATAATAATTTTTTTATATACTAAATAGGATAATATAAATTATCACTTATATTATCTATAAGTATCAAATACAGTATTTAATATTACCAACAATTTAAAAGATAATAATCATTTTAAATAATAATCTATATTACTGACAATCTTAATAAATAATATATCAAACACTGTCTAAGTTCCTCTCAAGTCCCAACTCCCAACTAAACTGCCACCTTTATTCAATTGACCTGAGGAGTTTAATTAAGATAGCTCTTCCCTTCTCATTGAATTTCTTTCTGTTTCTTTATTTTTATAAAGGTGTCCATATTTTTTTTATATTTAATGATTGTGATTTAATTTTAATTTTTATAAATTTTAAATATAATTGAAAAATAATTTTAAAAATTTAATAATTTAAATTTGTGAAATATGTAATAAATTTCTAAACTATAAATAATTAAAATATATCAATATTCTTGAATTTTATGGAGATATAAAAAAAACTCTCATGTATATATATATATACACACACACTTGCACTTCAAGCATGCTGGCCAAATTAGACGCAGAGCTTGCGTCTATGATCAGATCTCAATTCTTAGGCACCAACTTCTTATCCTCAACGAAACTGGGAGCCGATCTGATTACATCCCAATACTTGTTGGAATGGTCATCTGAACGATCCCCTAGCACCCAGGTCTCTCGATTGTTCTTGTCCATATTTTTGGAGGTAAACTTTTTTTTTAATTATTTTTAATACTTAATCTTTCCTTAAATTTTGACTTAATTAGAACATAAACAATCAAAAGTCATCTTCACCAGTCTTTCGTTGTTAATTGAAGTGGTAATTGTCATGATCAGATTAATGTCAAGGTGAAGTGATGGCGCATGAGAGACACAGGGTGGGTTACGCTGATTTGATCTATATCTGACGACATTGATGGGCTCCAGTTACATAATTTACTGCCGACATTAACGCATTAACCTTACCATAAGAATTAAAATAAACAGAACTCGATCGAAACGGGTTTAAATTTAATATGAATTAAGTTAGTACTCTAATAGAACGAGCTTAGAGAAAAAAATAGAAAAATATGGGGTTACTTCATCGCCCCTGAAACCCAGGCAAAGGGGCCAGGCCTTTTTATTTGATAGAATTTCTTGGATGGAAAGTTTCTATTAGATGTACAAATCAACATAAAAAATCGAGCAAGTTATGTAAACTATATTAAAAGTTTGTCCTTTTTCATTAACACAATTTTATATATACCAAAAATTGATTTGAAGGCCTAGGAAATTTCAATCAAAAAGTTTCTCCTTTCTTCATGCACTGGTCAGTCTGACCTCACCAATCAGGATATAAATTGATAATTTGTGTATGATGTTTAGGTATTTAGAATTCATCCATATCGGGCATGGATGTCATCCAGCTGTTTGACCCTTCTTCTATAATGCTCTTATCATAAATCATAATTTACAATTAAAGGACATGTTTTCTTTCTGTACATTCGAGATAAATGACTAGGATCAGTTTGTTATAGTTTGATATATTCAGAGAAAATTATTTTAAGTTGCATTTTTAAATGAGGATATTTTTAAAAGGTTTTTATTAAATGAGGATAATTTTAAAAAATAATTTTAAGTGGAAATATTTTGTTTGAGAAAAAAAAATCTCTGGAGAAAAAAATTATTTTTCTTCTTTAATGAACCCACGACCTATTTTATCTGGGACTTTAGTTATGTGTATATGAATGAAAAACTGAAAATTGATACTTAATTATGATACATATTTATTAAAATATATTTATTTAATTTTTAATATTTAATTAATTTTTCCATTAGTCTCACATTATTTTTTTATTAATATTGTGCTTATTATTGAGTGGAAGGTAAAATTAAAAAATTAATAATAAATATTTTATTAATATATGAGAATGATAGACAAAATAAATAAATAAATAAATTTATTCAAATTGACATATGAAATAGACTAAAGAAAATAATAATTAGAATTTAATTTAAATGTACTGACAGTGTAAAATAGTTGTACATCGTCAGCCAATAAAAATAGTGAAAAGTGCCAACTCATACAAATAATCACCTATTATAATGAGGGATCCACCATAATTTCTCATTTTCCCCTATTTCTATTGATTGATAATATAAAACTATTTTACACTGTCAGTGCATACTAATTAAACTCAATTAATTAACTCAAAATGTTTTCCTTTAAATTTTTATATCAAGTGTAAAGAGATATATTTGTTAATCCAAACGGTCAAAAAATACTATCCATCCTAAACACTACAAAATATAAAGTATTTTTCTTTTTTTTTTTTTTGTCATCACAGAATATTGTGATAATAAAATTAAGAAAACACAAATAGATCTTTCATCGTACCCTATCAACGATGAATGAGTGGCAATTTTGTGAACTTATGTATGGCATCGGCATGTTGGACCATTTTGCGCCTCGGGTTGACTGAAAGAATGGGCTAGTCCGCATCACATGGCCTTATGTCTAGTCAAAATGGAGGGGGGAAAAGTTAAGAGTCAAAAAATTATTTAAGTTTACATTTCGGTGGTTCAGCTGATATTTTTTTGTCCAGTTATTCAGTTTGGCTTATTAGAATTGATTTATTTTAACATCTTCATTATTTAAGACTAACCATTGTTTAATTTAAGCTGTTTAATGACATTTTATTAATTCTATTTTAATTTTTTTAATTAAAAATCCTGATCCGTGGCCAGCCAAGTATCATGAAATGACATTATTACATATTTAATTTCTAGCAACATTTTTTAATTACAAAATTTAAAAATATTACGAAAAATAGGAAAAATATTGTTAAAGCTCTTTAATAATATTTTTATTATATATAAGTCATATTACTAAAGAGTTTAGCAGTGCTTTTTTATAATTTAGTAACTTTTTTTTTTAAATGTTATCAAATTTTAATTATGTTATAGTGTAAGTTTTTTTTAATTAAAATGATTAGTGTTTTATTATTTGTTTAACATTTTTTTTTTGGGTCAATTATTATGCATGCGTTTAATCTACAACCACATTTTAACATCCAATTTGACTGTGGACCGATCGAACTAGATCAGTCCATCGGACACTTGTAAATGTTATTACATAAGGTATTGTAATTTCATCTGTCTCTATTTGTTGACCAAAAAATATATATATCACAGTTTCAGATTTGACGAGTCTGTGATGCTTGTTCATTCATTCTTCGTTTTCCCGGACTCATGCATCGTCAAATATGGTCCTAGCAGAGTTCAAATTTGAAGCTTATTCTAACTCCTCATGGCGGAAAGGCCAATTCAAAGAAAGATACGCCTTATCTTTATCAAGGATAGACCGATCTTCGCTTATCAGATTGGGAAGGGCTACTTACATGACAGTAAAATTGATCCCGAGCCTTTCTAAATAGAAATTTGCTTTAGCTGTGATCTATAACATAACCAAATTCATTGAATTGTCTATATCTCTAACAACAAATGTAATGATCATGATAACATTCAGCATTGTTTATCTCTAGCAAAGCCACTAATAATATGATGTGTTTAATATCTGAAAAGTTCTGAATCATAGTTCCAAAAGAAACTTACCTGTTACAGTTTTTGTTCAAACTATACTTTTGAAGTTTCAGAAGTCAAACCAAACATATGCGTGTTACAAGTCTAAGATAGCGTGCCGACGTTTGTGTTAAGTGGGATTCTGCGCTTGAGAGTTGAGACCCACCAGAGATCACTAGAGCGCCGAAACAAAAACAACCATTTGGCATTTGAAAAGGCAATAATTTCCTTTACAATTATATGGACGCATCTGAGGCATCTTAAAATCCAAGGGAAGGGATTAAGCCAACACCACCACCACCAGTATTCTCTCCTTAATTTTCTCCTCAATTGTCAATAGTCTTCACCACGCAGCCGCCAGTGGTACAGTTGGCCTTTATAATCCTCAAACAACAGTCAGCACCCTACTCAACATCTCGCACGGACTCCGTTTAATCCACGTCATTATTACATGAGAATTTCAAACACCAATCATATATCCGAAGTTTAGGGTGTTCGTTTTAACTGTTCTCCCTCCTTCTAGCAAACTTAGATGATGTAGAATCTGTAAGTTATTAGGCCTTGTACCATAGTCCGTAACACAGCACCACTCATTTAGAGTAACTGATCCATTGACCCCCCCCCCCCCAAAAAACAACACAAAAAGAAACAAAAAAAAAAGAGTAATTGATTGAAAAATTTAAAATATATTATCCAAAAAGATAATCGTTAATAACAGTGACACATCACATGATTGTTTCAGCCACTAGGCCAACTACGCAGATCTTTTTGCCGATATGTATTTTAGCTAGAAAACCTTGATATATGGTCTTGACATCATCCTCACACGTAATGCGGTCCTACCATTTAGGTGGTTTGTATGTTATAATGTCCCACTTAACATAGTGGCCATTTTATTTTAAACGGATACGATATCTATCCGTGTTTAACTAATTGAATTCCCGCATGCTTGGGTGCTGCACCTTTCGAGAAAAGTTTCCAAGGGAAGTCAATAACTAACAAAGGAATTGCGCAGCGTCAACTGTATTAACAAATCAAGTGTCCAAGATGTGGACAAATACAAAAAATGTTAGTGCACTAGTACCGTCATTATTCTCAAGTGCACTTTGTTGTAGCACAGCATGTCAATTCAGTAAAAGTAGAGGCGAGAAAATTTGCATTGGAAGGCAAATCACATTTCTATTATTCATCTTTGTGGCCTAACACTAGTGAAATATATTCATGGAGATGGGAAGAGTGTATGTGATGTTTCTAATAGTTGTGGTGATCTTAGGTCCTTGTTATACGAATTCATTAGGTACATATGCAAGAGAGCCCTCTCCTGCAACAATTGTTTGGCAGAAGATGCTCGTGTTGGGGGAGGCAGTGGCAAGTTTGGATGTTGTTGGGTATGGGGATTGAGTGAGCAGAGAATGTCAGAGGAAAGAGCAGCATTCATTGTTCACGCAACTTCAATTACTACCACTCTCGTTCTGGCTTTCCTTTCATAGTTTCTCATGGTCTCGACACATATAACAACTAAGTCTTGTCCGACTATTTCTCTTGGCACATAAAACAGCAAAAGAAAATAGTGCTTATTTAAGAATGTCTTTTGTATTAGTTGCCTTCTCATCATTTTATTAAAGATATGAAGAATTTATTGGTTATTGCTTCAGTAAATTAGTAAATTCTGCAATGTCAGTATACTATAATAGAAATATTGTATGTTAAAAATGGATATTTTTCATGAACATTATAAAGAGAGAAAAACATAAAATATCTAGTGATGATGAGTAAATTAAGCTAAGATTTTGCCACTTTCTCTCTACAGTGTTCATTAAGGATGTTTATATTTTATGTATAAGTTGCTGATAACATAATTTTTTATTTTTTTTTTGGTGTATACCATTAATGTTTAGTTATGTATCTGTTCTCTTTTTCTTAAAAAAGATCCTTTGGGCCAAACTTCACAATTTTTTTAACTTATTGCTTCTTTGGGCCAAACTGTCAACATTTTGGACCCACACCTAACCAGATGGCTGTTTAGTGGCCTCTTCGCCATTGGGACTAGGATCTTCGCCTCCTGTTGGGCTTTTGAGAATTCGAAATCGAGGACAGGAACATCGGGCCTGTTGACCCAAAAAAACAAGTACAAACAAAAGGAGATAGTCAAGACCCAAAAAAAAGGGGACATTCACAGGTTGATCATTTGTACCCGAAATATAAAAATAAAACATGTGTTCTTAGTTGATCTTTGATGCACATCTTAGAACTTTGTTTTTGACGGCTGTTAATTGCTGAAGATACATGTACCTAGGTAAGGTTTCACGATTCTATATATGTTGTACATATTGCCACTTACCATATATATAGGCACCCAACAAGTGTTAATAATACTACTTAATAAATTCTGAACAGTTTTTGAGCCTTTATCCAGCCACATCTCTTTACAAACGAGCTTTTTCAGGCTATATTGGATAGATTTTATCTCTAAGGAATCTTTCATCAGTCCATATATACCGCAGCAAGTGTGAAGATATTAAAATATACCTCAAAATAAAGGTAAATTTTTCCTATTTAATAATTTCACATTATGATCGCTGTGCAAAAGTAACATCTCAAAACCATTGGGCTACAAAGGTAGGCACGCGGATAATTCAGTGTACTCCCCAAACCATTGACAAACATAGTACAAGCCCAACACCTAAATTAGTAGCTGAGTCTGAACTGTTCTTGGGCTTCATAGGTCGAATATTCAATGCTCTTTATAGCTTCCTATTATTGAACCCCAAAAAAGCGCTTCCTATCCTTTTTTGGTATGAACTAGGATTACCAAACCAAATCGAATCAATAAGCCAAAAATCGATTTAAAATTGAAAAAATTGAATTTTTTTGGGCAAAAGCCGATTGGCTCGGTTCAATTTTCAGTTTTAAAAATGAAAATAGAACCAAATTGAATTACTACTCACTATATACTTATTACACCTTACTAATTCCCATAATTATAAAATTACCCTTCGTGGCCATCCATTGCCAAATCCTTCTCTCTCAATGGTAGCACTGCACTCCCCTCCCCCCAGACTTCATCTTTCATGTTCTTTATCTCCCTTTAGATTTCACCACCATCTCCAACTCTCACGCTCAACCGTGATCTCAAGGCCTCACCACTATCTCCAACTCTCACACTCACCATCTCACCATCTCACCATTTTTATTTTTTAACAACCCATCTCAGATATGAACTGATCAATCATCATGGAGAGCATCGCCACAAAGCTGAAGCGCAACA
This sequence comes from Pterocarpus macrocarpus, assembly GCA_031439585.1. Taxonomy (NCBI): domain Eukaryota; kingdom Viridiplantae; phylum Streptophyta; class Magnoliopsida; order Fabales; family Fabaceae; genus Pterocarpus; species Pterocarpus macrocarpus. The sequence goes on along the minus strand of CM062520.1, from coordinate 72,187,878 downwards.
TATCCCGATAGTTCCTGTCAGATGTCGGGGTTCCAGTGGCAGAACCTGAGTAAGTAGTTCACACAGCAGCATCGTTGGACTTGAGGAGGAAAAACCTGAGGTTTGGCTTTGGGAGGTAGTCGTTGATGGACCTGATCTAGAGGAGTCTGATGGCACCGACAATAGCGAGGGAGCAAAGGGTACTGACAGTGTTCCAAACAAAAAATGGTTTTTGTTCTTGATGTGGATTTGTATTGGTTTATTGTTTCTGATTGGTGTGGTGTATGCTTTTTGTGCGGTTTCTTGTTTTTTGGTTTGTGATTAAGAACTTTGTCTCAAATAACTTTGTTTTTCCTTTTGTTGATTTTCTATAGTAGTGTGACTGAGGTTTTTTTTTTTTTCCTTTTTTTTTCTTAATAGAGATTGATGATTGACAAATAGCTCAACTAAGTCTTTTTTGTTTCATTCTAGAGTTACATATCGTCTGAAAACTCTACAAGTCTTTTATTTTTTGTTTTGAGAACTCATAGGAATAGGGTGTTGGAACATGTTATGAGAAATTGACCCTATTCTCTCTATATTGTTATTTTGCTATTGTGTAATTTAGTAATTTATTGGTTTTGAGAAACTGATCCATGATGATGGTCATGGCCCATGTTATGAGGGAGTAAAAGCTCTACTATTTGAGATTATTAACCAACCAAAAATTGATCGAATAAAACCGATTTGATTTGGTTTGATTCAGTTGGTTTTTTGTTCAAAACCGAATCAAAACCAACCGCAAACACCTTTAGTCTGAACTCCACTCTACTTTGAATATCTACATTTGCAAACGAAAATAATTTAGAAAGAAAAGAATATTTACGGTTTACGCTATGTCCTTCTCCATATCAAAGTCATACCCTTTACTGCGGAATACTTTCGTCTCTCTAAGTAAAGTAGTATCCGGCCTTTGAAATAATTTTGTTCAACTCTTGATTTTATTTTTATAATAAAATAATTTGTTTCGTAACATAAACATCATATTCTATATATTAATCTTTTTTTATCATGTAATTTTATTAAAGGACTTCCAATACTGCAACGTTCGTCTATATCCCCTTTTTCTGACGATTTAGAGTTAATTTTTCTACTAATTCAATCAATTCATTAAAAGATTTAACTTAATTATGCGACATTGTGGATTCGAACTCCTTTGATCATTTGAGCTATAACATGTATTGATATTCCAAAAGTAGCTTTAGAGAAACAAGCTAAATAGGCACCGTAGTTTTATAGCATATTAAGAATGGAGAAAATTAGTTTTGCAACAAAATAACCACCTTTTAATTTTTATAACATAGTAATCATACGTAATTCTTGCTTTTAAAAGCTATTTTTACAAGGGGTGCAATAATAATTTAAAATAATTACTATAAAAGGTAGTTTATAATTAATATTTATTTCATTATAAGTATGGTTACCGAGATGATAAATTTGAAAAGGAATAGAGTAAGCATCAGCTGCAACTTTTACTCCTTTTCTCTCCATTTATCACTTTAAATTTTTGGAAAATGTTCTAATTTAAACTACGCTTATTTTATTTAAATCTATCAAGAGTGACATCACAGATTCAATTAAAGTAATTTTATAATAAACTAATGGCTCTTGTGCTTTACAAAACATATAAACATTATAAAGTAAATCAAAAAAGAAATATAAACATTATAATGACATCTTTTATTTTTAACAAAAAATAGGGCCGGGATGAAATGAGAACGTAGAGCCCGGAGCACATGATCATCAAACAAACATAATGGTCAAAAAGGTTGGGTAAGATTGGCATAATTGCTGCAAGCTAATATGTAGAGAGTAGAGAAACCTAGCCTTTCTTTTTACCTAAAGTATTCTCACAAAGCAGAGTACAAAGAAATTAAAGACCATACCTTTTGATTCATTTGAGAAGATTGCCTTTTATTGGTAGTTTGTTACTTAATTTGCTCTTATAATTAAAATCCTACTTCTTTCTGCTGGAAACACTTTGCATTCAGAATTTATAATAACGTGGCCGCTTATTCTTTAATTTAAATTCACAGATTCACACCTTATTCAGCCTCTTACCTTTAATTTTTACGGCCATTATTGCTCTTTGGGTTGCTTCCAAGAAATCGAGATTTCAAACTTGTATTTGTAGCAGTTTCAATAGAATTTGAATTTTGAATTATAGTAGATCTATTGTTTCTGTTCCATTTGAAAATCAAAAGCGTCCAGACACCTCCTATTGAACTTGAGCAAGCCCACATATACAAAGAAATTTATATTATAACATAGAATGGCTACCACTGCTGAACCCTTTTTTAATTTAATTTTCAAATTTAAATAGAGCTAATAAATACACATAAATAACATAGCTAAGCAAAATCGTCCTATATGTAGCAGACGCCACGACTTGCCAAATCTATTTGCCGTTTTTTCTTACTTACTTTATTATTGAGCTGCTTGCAGAAGTGGTTGGGAATGGGTGAGATATAGTCAATTCGTGATTGCCACGAAACGATTAAAGGTTTTATATATTTGGGTTAGTTTGATTTTGGTAGAACGCGATTAAGTGGCCATGAGCTCTATAAGTTGCAGAACGTTTCCAAAAGAGGATAGATCTTCTAAAATAATTCTTTGCTTTAATCAAATTTCTTTACTAGGTCTCAATACAGCAGAACATATAACAACACACATTAACAAAACGCCAAAAGTTATACTATGTATAATCATGACAATGGTAAACAAATAGCAAATTGACTTTTGCCTTTAGAATGAGTAATAAGATATCATTAGAAATGGGAGTGACTTTCATCCAGCAAAGCAAAAAAAAAAAAAAACCAAAATTGGAGTGACTTCCAGTTCCACTTGACTCCAGAAGAATACGCTTTGAGATTATCGACGGAGTCAACAATCTAGATATATGTACTGCTGTGCTGCATGCATTGTTCTAAAATGACAGCATCTCTAAATTAACCAAAATAAAATTGAATGACACTGTCAAAAATAAAATAAAACTTGAGGTGCAGGTGTAGTAAGCAATAAATAGCTTGACTTTTTTATTTGGTACAAAAAAAAAAAAAAAAAAGGAAGCTTGACTTGAAAACTTGAAGTGCAGTTGTAGAAAGCAATAAATAGCTTGACTTGGAAATTACCATTCGATATACAATACGGAGGGTGCCCGTGGAGGCGTGCTTTTTTTATGTTGAATTTCATACGAGAGCAGCGAGGCAAATGAGTGTGCGGTTTATAAAATTAATTTTAATAAAAAATAAGTTGGTATTTATGTGATTTATGTTTAAAATTTTTTATTTTAAATGTGATTATGATAAAATAAATATTATTTAAATAATATTAATAAAAATTATTTTTGGATATATAATTATTAATAAGAACATAAATTTTATATTATACTTTTAATATTAACCCTTGGTCTCATTTTTTATTTTTTTGATATCTAAATAAATTATATTAATATTATTATAAATAAAATTATTTTAGAATACTTGAATAACTCTTAATATTAGTGGAGGATGAATATGATAAATGAGAATTAATTTTTAACCTGGAGATTTGCACCAACCAAAACACAATTGAAAAGCAACAATTTGTTGCTTCAGCTTAAACATGGGTTGAGAGACTAAAATCTGTTTAAGTTGCCCATGCCAAAAACCACCAAACAAGGAGTTGAGTGTTCAATAAATATGGATGTAAGTTTGGGCATGAAAATGATAAACCAAACACACTATGAGTAGTATACAAGAAACATAGGTAACAAACCGAGATACGAGATAAAGATAGGATATAACACACAAAATTAATACTAAATATTAGCATAAAAACATGAATTTTATATTAAATAAAGATATATATTATGTTTTGAAAAGTAACACTAATCATGATAACTACAATAAGATAATGTTATCTATACTATTAACAATGTGGATTCTTTCTTTCAACAATCTTTTGGTGTCCAAATTTAACAGCTCCTGAAATACACACAAATTCAACAATCTTTTGCTTTTTAAAAATGAGCAAAAATAAATTTTTAAATTAACGCTAAAAATAAAAATATAAATTGATAGGCGCATTAATGCCGACCTATCAATTCACTAGTTTATTTAATATTATTGTTATTACTGTTATTATATTAGTATTAGTATAAAAATTTAACAAATAAAATATTGTAAGATACAAGTTTGGAATATTCAATAATGTCTAATTTAGTTCAAAATAACTATCATTTTGAATAAAAATGTTTGGTTCATATTATATTTTTCATTTTCACATTTCAATGATTTCATTGCAAATTTTTATATTTTACCTTCCACTTAATTTAGGGTTCCTTAATACCTATACAAATTGGCAAAGTGACACTTATTTGGAACTTGAGGGAGTACTACTTTGAAATCCCAGTATTTGATTGGTAATGCTATACGTTAGCTTAGAAATGTACCCCTTTTCCGATGACGATGAGATTAATGAAGAGTTCCCTGCATTAATATTTTACGTGTAGACTTAACTATCGACTAAAATAAATAAAACTAAACTAAGAAATAGTTAACTAAGTTTTGTGGTGTTATTCTTTAGCAAAAATATAATACGATTTAATTTTTATAAGAGTACAAATGAGATAATTAAAAAATATATAAAAACAATAACACTACAAATACATTAAAAAAAAAACTTTATTTAAATCTTATCTTAAAAACACATTTTTTTACTGACACTTAATTGATTTAAGTGATGTGAACTTATTCTTTTAAACAAAGTCTTGAGCAAGGATTAAGTAATGTGAATTAAACTAAAAAAATTAGTGTTAGAATATTTTTAATCCTATAGTGGATTAATCAAACTCGAATCAAATTAATTAAAGTTTAATAAACTATAAATATAGGTGATTTAGAAAAATAAAGACAATCTTTATTTCTATTTTTTTTAATTAATTTGAAGGGCAATTTTCCTTAAGTGATGCAAAAACGAGGGGTGCTTGTCAGATCGGATTGATCCAATAAATTTGAAAATACATTGATTCGAATTAGTTTGTGTAATCAATTCATTTTAAACTAAACCAAATCAAATTAATTATCATTTATTCAATTTTTGGATTTATAATTTTTCAGTCCAATCACCATATCAGCTATTTTTTAATTTATTCATAAACTTTGCAGCCCAGCACTTAAGCAATAATAAATTCACTTTTATCTTATTTATTTGCATTTGTTTAAGACATTCATCTATTCATATATTATTATCTTATAACCAAATTTTATATTATGAATTTAATTTAAATGCACTGACAGTATAAAATAATTTTACACTATTAGCCAATAGAAATATTAGAAAGTATTAACTCATATAAATAACTATCCATTATAATGAGTGACCCACCATAATTTCTCACTTTCTAACATTTTTATTAGCTGATAGTGTAAAATTATTTTATACTATCAGTATATTCTAATTAAACCCTTATATTATTATCAATAGTTATAAGAATGAGAAAAGTAATTTGTACATACCTACCATTGACATACTTTGACATCCTTTCTCTATCTCTCTCCTCTTTCCTTTTGCTTTTTCATTTTTTCCTTTTCCTTTCATAATTTTTTTTTTTCAACTTTGTGAGTGAATGTCTGATTAGACATACTTAAAGGTATGTACAAATAACACCCCTCTATAAGAATAAAAACTCTAAAAAAATTACAATATTTTTTTTATTTCAACCCAAAGACCCGGATCTTAATCCGGTTACTGAGGTTGGATTTGCTAAAAAGGTTTCAAAAACCAAATTAATTAAATTTAATCGATTTAAATTTATTTTTCCATTAAATCCGAATTAAACCAACCTCTATATACTTATGCAAAATTAATTGCAAATGTGCAAATTCAAAGTTTCTAAAAATATTTCCCATACAATTTTTATTTTTTTTGGGGTACAAATATAGTTTTTATTCAATTCATAGAAATGTATTTTGAAACAATCAAACTGCACCAGTGGGGTCTCTGGTGTGGCATTCAAAAGTTACCCAGATCACTACACGGCACCTGGTGGTAATATCCCTCTCAAAAAGGTCTGTATGAAAATGTCAGGTGGGAACTTTATTCACCATAACCGAGCTGTTCGTAGCATTGAATATTAAAATTTGAAAGGCCACCCACTAAAACAAACACTACCAAATACAGATACCGCTCCAAATAACCGATTCTCTTCTAAGACACTCAAGTTAAACCTAAATGGAGAAACCTAGAGAAATTTCGAAAACAATGTGCAACCCTCCACCCTTTCTGATATTATCGGTTACACACGGATTCCTTTCTGACCTGATGATGAAACGTTAATTAATTCTTTAACTGTGCGTTAGCAAATAAAATAGATACTTTCATCCAGTTTAAAAAACAGAAATTGGAAAATTAAAACATCACATTCTATCATCAAAACTTTCTGCTGTGATTTATTTTAAGGTGTGACTAAAATACCGCACAAGGATTAGAAGACAGTTTTGATGAGCATTCCTTAGAATCACCTCACCTCAGAATTGTACATATGTGAGTTATGGGAGTGCATGTATATGAGTTTTCTTGAGCAGTGCTCCATAAACACATATACTTAGCATTATTTTGAAAATTATGGAGTGTAATCATTTCTCAATTGAAAAGGGCAGTGGAATGGAAACAAGTTCAGACACATATCATTGTCAAAGGCTCACAGCCTTACAAATTTTCCTCGCAAGGGTGACACCACAACAATGCTAAAATATCCGGTTCTAGCAATGCACATAGTACACTGCTAATAACAGTTTTACTAGCAGCTTCATTAGAGTGTCGAGTTCTCAAAAACTAATTTGATTGGTATGTGTCCTTTGTCCAAACTTTATGAAAAGGAAAGTCCATGTGCTGATTAACTTGCTACATGTTAGGTAGCAAAGATTGCCGTGTGGGATCAGTCGCCGATGGAGCCGTTCTTTTGCTATGTAGTTCTCCCTCCTTACCCGCCAAAAATTAAACTGACCTTATAACCTAAAAAAGGATATGGTAAATTATGCCTAAGATCATTAGCCACTGTATTTCGTCCAACATTACAGAGATTCCAGTTTGTCACCCTCCCATTTGTTTTTATGCCCAAAGACATAGTGCTGAATACTTCAAATACCTCGTTATGCTGGTTGATTCTTCATTCGTGAAGACCTATTCCCTTTTCCAACAAAGGCACGAAAACAAGCGAATAAATAAGAAGAGAATATCCTTTCAAAATGTCGAAAGGATAAGAGGCCAACTGAGAATTATAAAGTATTTCTTTTTTCCAAAAAAAAAAAAGGGATTTGTTTCACTGATAAACGGTGGTGCCCCCATGAATAGGTCAGTACAAAATCTAGTGTAGTAGTGTTGCATTCAAGTCCAAATCAAGTTTCAGATTTCAAGTTTTCCCTCGTTGGGAGTGAGGCAAGAGCTTTATGGGCCGTTCGATTCCGGTACCATCCATCTTTCTGCAGTTTCCTAATGCTTCGGTTTTCCAAAGTACGTCCATCTCACGACACAGCGAGAAGGCGTTTAACCACTTCTCTCTTCGTGTGTTTCTTTCGTTCATAAAGTTCATGCCTTTCAACGGCCACCCCAAAACAAAAGCTCAAAACAGTTTCATTTCAAGCAAAACCACCAACCCACCACCACCCCCCATACCCACACCCATGTCATTACATAAAGTAAATTTGGAGCTTCAAAATAGAAAATCCAAATTAACAAAAGAATAAAAAATAACAGGTAAAAAGGACTTGCATATATCAAAGTCTCCTAATCACTTACAAAGCCTAACACCTACCGCACTCAACACACACAGATAAAAAATGTACACTAAACTCGGGTCCCATCGAACCGGGTCTAAAAGTCTGCGCTATTTTTCCCCTGCCTAGTTCTTACCTTTTTTTTATTTTTTCTTCTCCCTCCTTTATTCTCCTTTTTTTCTCATCTGAAAAAATTAAATTAAGCATAATCAAAAACTGGGAACAACCGGAGGAGGGGCCAAACCGGTCTCAATCCCACCCATCATCTCCTTCTGCCGCCGCATCTCCAGTACCTTCCGATGGTGGTTCGAGTGCAACTCGCTCGAGAACGTTGGGCTGCAAGCGGGCCTGTATTCGGGTAAGAGCCGACCCGACTTGTACCGGACCCCACACGCGTTGCACAGGGTTTTCGCCCCGAGAGGCCCCGTTCTCCACTGTGGGGTCCTCTGGACGCCGCAATGGCTGCACCGCCGCGGCGCCCCGTTTTCGGAAGAGGGCTTCTTCTTCGGCTTCTTCGCCGGAGCCTCCGAGAAAACCTGGTCCAGGCTTTGGGTCAAATTTGTGCTGTAAATTAGCAAGGGGCTCGAAGGGGAGGAAGAGGAGGAGGAGGTTGTGGTGGTGGTGGTGGTGGTGGTGGAGCTTGAGGAGGAGTCGGTGGTGAAGGAAGGTGACCCGAGTGGCCAGACCCGAACACCGGTTCGGGTTCGCTTGCTCCGGGCCTTGGCAGGAACCGGGGTTTTGAAACATGGCTGGGTAGTGGGAACCGGGCTTGACGGGTCGGGTTTTTCGGGCGTGGGTTGTTTGGGGTTGCCGGAGGTTGTAGTTACGGTGGGGATGGGAGTAGAGAATTCCGAGAAGGAATCCTCCACGAAATGGGACAGCCACTCCAAGTCCGCCACATCATCCTGTAAAAAAATCAAAACTTTCGTTCAACAACCAACACACAAGACACAACAACCTCCAAAAAAAAAAAGAGTTTCTTTTTATTTTTTGAGTTTTTGGTTCCTTGTTTTCTCAGAAATGAGAGAGAGGGAGGGAGAGAAAAGTACCGGGACGCTGAGGTCGCTGGTGGGGACAGAGGCAAAGTCGTCGTTGGCATAGTAGTGAGTGGTGGCGGGGTTGCAAATTTCGTGGGTTTGGTATGGGGAGACACAAGCAGAGTCTCCTTCCTTATGTTGTTGTGGTCTTTGTTGTCGTTCCTCTTGTTGTTGTTGTTGTTCTTCTTCTTCTTCTTCCTCTTGTTGTTCCACGTGCGAGAAGTCAAGGAGTTCGTCCACGAAAAAGTCGTCGCAAGGTGCCCCATTTTGGACATTAAAAGCCGACAGCTCCTCAATGAAGGCCTGTGGGCTAAATTTCATGGCCATGTCTTTCCTAAAACTGGTCTTCAACGCAGCCTCCACGCACTCCATTTCCGTTTCACCACCCTAACAAAATAAACCAAGGAAAGCACCCCAACATATATTAGAAAAATATAGACTTCAACAAAGAAACGGTCGTTTTTGTTTATTTTATTTCAAATTGAGAAAATAAATTGCATGCAGGGGAAAGAGAATACCTTAAGGAGAGAAGGATATGAAGAGAGAGAAAGGGATGGTGGTGTGGTTGCGAGGCGAAGGAGGGTGGAGATAGAAGAAGAAGAAGGCAAGGGATGAAATTGAAAGAGGAGAGGATGGGGAGTTTGGTAAAGCATTGAATGAGGGGTGAAAGCGTCCGTGGCTGGATTATTACCAAAAGTGCCCGTTTCCTTCTCTCTCTTCCCACTCCCCTCACGCCCCCTCTCTATTTTACTTTTCTTCTCTCTCACCAATCTCACGTATTTATACATTCAAATACGTTTTTGTATCTTTATACATAACTGTACATCCTCATTAATAAGTGAAAATTTTCGTACATAGACCTGAAATTTCGAGCGAGGATACCCTTTTGTGTTTGGTGGGATGAATTGGACCGTATCAACAATGTGGCCCCAGATTATTTATATATTTTACCATTTGTAGCTTTTTAATTTTGGGGACAAAATTAAGAAACAACTGAAACAAGGTTGGTACTTGGTGCTTGGTAATACTCTAACGTATACGGTGTTGCTGTTACCCTTTCCCACCGGAAACCAAAATTCGTAAAGGCCTAGGAAACCGCCACCTTTCTTTCCAAAAAATAATTCCCCTTCTCTTTTAACTTTTTCTTTTCCTTCTTGGGAGAAAAGGGGATGGGCCAATTTCTTTTTTTCACTAAATTACCAGCAATGCCTAGTGGTTACCCACCGTGCTGATCGCCGCTCATTTTGGATTTGCCCTCTTCCCAGCTATCGTTTACTTTTCCCGCTCTGTCTTCTAATTACCGTAACACAATTTTCTCAAACAAAGGCTTAGCTCCCTAATAATAATATTCTTATTTCAAAACACTTCCTTACACAACAAACAAAGCGACTTGTTAATTAACTCGTGTGCATTTCTACTCCTCATATCCCATGAATATTTTCCCTGGGTAAGCGACTTCAATCATGTATTCATTGATGTGTTTTCTATTTTAAAAAATGAAGATAAAAAAACGTGCCACGAAGTAGCGTTTGAATCTCAAAATGAACTTTTGCTGAAGCTTTATGAAGACTCAGCCACTGGGCTCCGAATAATGAATCACTATTTACATGCTGGAAAAGGAAAGGTGAATTGAAATTTGAAAAGGATCATGGACCTATATGCTCTTACTATACTCATTTCGTGTTGCGCGTGAAATACATATGCACCATCTCGCATGCGTCACTAGGTAGCAATAGTTCAGGGCAATAGGTGGATCATCATCTATAATCTATTTATTCCTAGTTGCTTAATTGGGGATTGCAAGCAGATTAATCCAAATTGATTTCGCATCGGGTTAATTATGGAATTTATCTTTTCTCCAATTAAACCGCGCAATTTTTTTTGTCAGAATAAAAAGCTTACCCTCCTTAAATAGGGTTTAAGGTTTGAAATTTGAACTTGGACGTTAGATGATTTTGTAATAAGAAACAATAATTGTCTCGACAACGACTGTGCTTCATACTTGGTCTTAAAAAAATATATATAATAAGACACGACTGTGCACTCAGGACAAATCGTGGCTCCCATGGCAAACTAATAAAATGGATGAAATTGTTAGTAGTATTTATAGGATGCTCCCATGGCAAACTAATAAAATGTATCTTCTCTAACGCTAGGTGTTGATACATAGTCCCAGGTCAAGGTTGCGATTTGTGTTGTGTGTGTTCCATTTTTAGTTAGATATTAAAAAAAAGGTTTAATTGTTATGTATTGATAAAATAAAAAAATTTAAATTTTTATAGTAGTGAATGGTTGAATTAAATATTTTTATTAATATAATAATATATAATTAGATATCTATATAAAATTATTTATACTAATAATCAATATAAATTAAATCTAAAAAATAAACAGAAAAAGAGATATGATCATATGCCATGGAGTATTTTATGTATTTATTGTAGTGTATATGATATAAAATGATTTAAAACGATATGATGGAATTCCTTGAATACCCTTTTATCATGATGATAGAGTTTCAGTTCGGATTTGGGACATGGCATGCCTTAGAAGCAAAGCGAGTAAAAGTGATCCTAAGCAATGACACCAAATCAGCTTTTGTCGCTCAGTAACCCAACTGACATTATTCCTCACCCACACCCGCCTCCCAAATTAATCTAAAAGACTAAACTGCTCCAATTACTAAATATTTATTTCTTCGCAATAATTAATTAGTCCAATTTATATAATTTTTATTACTTAATTATAATTAATTTTACTTTGTTCACGAATCATTATACCCTGTGTTATGATTTTGTCACTTACAACGATACAACAGATGTTAATGTTAAAGAATATGTAATTGTAATACAAATTAATTTTGATGTACAATTAATATTAAAAAAATTTATATTATTCAATTGTATACTTTTATTTATAACACTTTTAAATAAATAGGTAATTGAGTTAAATAATTTTATTAATGTGATAATATATTATCTGATATCTATATAATTTTTTTAATTGATAGTATATTAAAATTAAATTCATTGTAATATTTGAATTCATTGTAATATACAAGAAACATTATCTAATTAAGCCCTACTTGACTAGTATAAGTGAAAATAGAACGTTTTATAATAAAGTTATAACCCATGGAAATATATTTTTTTTAATCTTTCATCATTTTATATTTCTGAAATCATTCACATTTCATGTATTTAATAGTTAAATAGGCCACCACCAAAAAAAAAATAGTTAAATAGACACTTAACAACTGTTTAGGTTCAGAAAATATTTCTTATTTTTATTTCATGTTTTTAATATTAAGTAAAAAAATTATCTTCTTTTATTTTTATTTCTTATTTTTAAGATTTTATGAATAAAACATTAAAAATAACTTTTTTATTTCTACTATTTTTTTACAAAATTTTAAAAAATGAAAATAAAATAGAAATAATATGAAAATTTTATAATTAATATTAAGAACAAAAATTTAAAAAAATCAAACAGATCCTTTGGTTGGCACATTTACAAGTTCTTTTTCATACAGATTAAAATATACTAATATAGTTTTTGTCATCATTATCTAAAACTCATTGAACTTCAAGTAATATAATTCAAATTGAGTCAACCCACTAAATGAATAAAACTCTCCAAACACTAATTTAAATAATAATTATTTATCACCAGTGAATAATAATGATTAAATTTTATGGGTTAAAACTAGTTTTTAGTCCCTATATTATTATAAATTTTGGTTTTAGTTACTACACTAAATTATTTTGGGTTTAGGTCTCTAGACATTAAAAAAAAAAAATGGTTTAGATTCTTATAGTAATACTAAATTATTCCTTATCATTAGAAAATTATTAGATAATATTAATTTTTACTAACACAGCTGACAGAGGCTAATATGTGATATGGATAAACTTGGTTGAAATTATTTCAGCTTAAAAAAAAAGTCATTTCAATATTGTTGTGATTTTTTTCCTTTTCTATTTTTTTTGAAAAAGATTGTTTTAGGCATAGATTATGTCTAAAGAGGTCGTTTTAAAGCTACATTAACAACATATTATATTTATATCAAATCATGTTAGCAAATCAGCAAAAACTAATACTGCCTGGTAATTTTCTAACGGCAAAAACTAACTACTTAATAGAGTACCATTGTAGAGACTTAAACTAAAATATTTTTAATATAAAGACTAAACCAAAATTTGGGACACATATAGGGCCAAAAATTAATTTTAACCAATTTTGTTTTATGTAATTTTACGAATGCAAGGATTTATTTGAAGTATAAAATTTGTCTTAAAAAAAAGGCATTTAACCAAACCATTAATTTGTGGTCTGATTTCTCATGTTATAAGGAATAATCCCTCCGCTCAATTCGTGCCTATAAATATTTATTTACGATATCCATGTTGTCTTTGAACCTTTAGGCAATCGCAGCCACATACCCACCAGCACTAATTCATTTTTAGATGTTATAACAATAAAGTATTAACCATTTCATCCGCAACAAAAACAACAACAAGGCGGATACATTTTTAGTAAAATATTACAGCTGACGTTATTACAATAGTAAATGTTACCAATGAAATTAAATCCACTAAATTATTATGGCACGAAGGCAATATTTATGCAATTGTTGTATATAGAGATAGAGATTTGGGTTGAATGATGACATGTTTAATTGACCATAATAACTTGATTCTCTAATTATAAATACAATAACTTAATTAAGGAATGGGCAAGTCTTTTTTTTAAGTATAATATAACTTTTTTTTTCTTAATGAAACGGTCAAATGGAGAATGAATGAAGTAAATGGAAGGGTGAAATTTAGAAATTTTATAGTCATAAATTAAACGTAGTTCTATCACAATTATAAGTTATATCAACTAAGAATTGGTTTAGCAATAAAGGGGTTAATCCACCATAACATTGCAACTTGGTGATTCATGATTTAAATCTTAATTGAAAGAGTCGCCCATATTTAAGTGTCCATAATATTTTAATAGAATTGCCTCTAGTAGAAAGATACATATGAAAGATAATATATATATGGCCATATCTTTTTTATTTGAAAAAAATTATAATATATTGATATTTCTTTTATAAACTCCTCATTTGGATTACCATTGATATTGATAAGTTTTGAAACTTCTCAATTACAAATAAATGACAAGTATTTTTTATGGGACAAATAAATGACAAGTTTATTTATTTTTAAAAGTTTCATTTTAAAAAATATTTTTGTATTTTCCTAATTCTTATTGTAACAACCCACTGTCACATAGTAACTAAATATTGAAAATATTGCAGCTTTTATATAATCTTGTTCTTTTGTTTAACTAAAAAATATTATTGAATGGAACTTTAAATTCTTCATTATCATGATTCAACCCATATTTTTTTTTTTTGTCTGCATGATTCAGCCTATTAAACTTGAAGATTTTAAATAATTAAAAATACTTCATGCATTATAAAATAATAATTTCAAAAATGGAAATAATGCTTTTCATTTGCATTGTACAACTTAGGGATGTCAACGGGGCGGTGTAGAGGATTGTCCCTCATCCCCTGCCCCATGGATAAATATCCATCCCTATCCCTTGCCCCACATTTGTACAGGTACTCACTTATGACTTTCCCTGCAACTTTACGAATATTTATGGATATCCATGGATACATATTATAATATTAAAAATTTTAAAAAATTCAAAAATAATTAAATTAAATAAAAAAATTATAATATCATGAAATACTTAAAATAAGTATAAATATTAATTCAATTAAACAATTCAAATTTTAACAACTTACAAATATTTAAAATAAAAATAAATATATAAAATAAATATAAAATAATCATAAATAATAATATAATTTCACAATTCAAATTTCAACAACTTAAAATATATAAAATAAAAATAAACATATAATAATATTCTAGCTATTAGTCCATCATATTTAATATATATACATAATAATTTTATATATGGTATCCGCAGATATAGGGATATCAATCCCGTCCCCTTTCCCATTTAATATGTAGTTTGAAATTTCTATCCTCATTATTTGTAAAGGTAAAATTTTTTTTCATATCTATCCTATCATTGGTATTAGCTGCAAAAGTGTAATTTTTTGCCATCCATAATACAACTACAATAACAATAATGTTTTTAACAAAAAGAAAAGGTGTGAAGAATTAAATACGCATCTAATATGCCAATGCTTGACGGTTTAAAGATTTTTTTGGAAAACTTTTAAAATTTTCAAAATAATAAATATTGAGTCAAAGATATAATTGAATATCTGTATTAATATTTTTACACTAATAATGCAGTACAATTAAATTCCAAAGAATAGCCACATTCTGACCAAAAAAAGAATAACCACTTAGAAGAGAGGAGTCCGCTCCCATGTTGTTCTCAGCTGCCCCAGGTCGTTTTATTTGTTTACGTGTATTGCTATGATTGGGTATGGTGCTGTCAAGTGACGTTGTCCTTGAATCTGTGATTTCGAGGTTCTGGCGTTCTTTTGGTTTTCAAATCTCTGCTTGCCTTGTTATTTGTTAATTAGTAATTAATTTTAAAAGGGCCATCGCAGGCCATCAACAACATCAACGTATTCTTTAAGCAGGGTATTTTTTTTTTTTTTCAGTATATTGCCGTAATTTTTTAAGTAAAAAGTTACAAGATTAAAAATAAGTTCAAAATAATTTTTTTAAAAAATGTTTTAATGTAACATGATATATTTGGTAAATAGACATAAACTTAATTATAATTTTTAACTTATTTTATTTATACATAAGATAGCTTGTTTAAATTTTTTAAAACTTTTAGTTATAAATAGAAGTTAATTACTTTTAACATTATGATTTTTATCAATTTAACTTTAATTATCAAATATTATATAATATAAATAAATTATCTCATACTTATTTTAGTAATTTATTATATAAAAACATTTTTCATAAAATTCAAACTAAATACATAATTTTAAAATTACTTTTAAATTAATGCATCTAAACATAAGATTGATTTAACTTTGATTATATAAAAATTAATTATAATTAATTATTAAAATAATTTTACTAACACAACACAAATATTAATTTCAAAACTAATGCATATGTGAATTAACCAAAAAAAAAAAAGACATGTCAATGGATGTAGGTGACTGTGTATTATCTTTTATCATTCTTAATAGCATATTTCAGACACAGGTAAGTTTAAACTATGGCAAAAGGACTACAAAGGAAAAGTGGGTCATAGGTAATTTTTCCTATTAAGTGTAATTCTTGGGCTAGGTTCTTGGTGGGGGTATGTACATTCAAGGCAGAGCGTCCAACTGGAGGAAATGTCTTTTGCCTCACCAAGAATCCAAGTGTTGTCATTTTGTGGGAAAACCTCTTATAAAGACAATATTGCACCTAAAAATCTATTGAGTCACATCAGAAAAGTAATTCCCAAGGAAAGCTCGGTTAATTCTTAGAAATTTACTATAGTTGAGTATCATCTCTACACCCAATTCTCTAGAAGTAACCAAACTCACCCTTTTAGAGTATTACCTTCATTAATCACCCTTAATCATTGATTTAATCTATAATCCAATTTTAGGTTATCAACAAGGTATATAATAGAAATTGAGGATAAATGTGTTTAAAAAGTTAAAACCATGAAGAGACAATTTTCATTTATATGTGATTTCGTCAAATATCTGTTGCATTATGTAAAGCAAAAATTTAAATGAAAATCAAACAGATAAATTTGGATGTTTAAGAATAATTTAATACTAGAATATAAAATCTGAAAATAAGTTTTTTTTACAGTTCTATAAATAAAATTAATTTATAAGTTATTTACTTAATTTTTATACCATTTCAAATTTATCCTAATTGAACAAAATATGTAAGGAAGAGCAGTGACTAAAGAAACTCCTTCGCACGTAAAGCGTGGCTCATTGAAGAGAATGATGCTAGAGATATCGCGATTTGTCTGTAAATATACGAGTAAACCTTAAAGTGATTTTATAGGCTTTTATATTGGATAAATTAGTCCCTAATAAAAAATTAATAAATTGATTCATAATTTTTTAAAATATTAGACAATCTAGTTTTTTTATATGAGTGGCTCCGCCTATTAAATAGTTGATGTGTATCATTATCTCCCATTCTATCATCCTAATCACTCCCATTTATTAAAATAACGTCATTTTGGCAAAGTTTCTCTTTGCATACCATATCAAAGCATAAAATCTAACATATTAGCTTGAGAATCTATAAAAAGCAACATCGTTTTAATAAGTGGAAGTGACTAAGATGACTGGATAAGAGATAACGGTGTCACATCAACTATTTGAAAGGCTATATCATAGTTTTTGTCACGACCCACCCTGAGCTGTGACCTGCACTTGGAGAATTTAACCTCCAAAGCAGTTCTTTAAACATCGAGTTTCCATGATAAACGGACAGAGTCTCCCCTATTTTTCTAACTTCTCCGTAATAGCCAGACCTGTTCCAGCAATCAACCAGCACATATTGACATATAGGCATTCATTCATTATAATAACAACCTATTTATGTCTATCTACTTACATATTTTTACATATATATATGCATAATAATACAGTGCTCAAGAAACATAGTTTACAAAAGAAATGAGTCCCTATACACATATCCTATCCCAAAAGAATGACAAGCAACAGGTTCCTGTCTGTGGATCGTGTAGCAACTCTAAGGCGGCAGTTATATTCAAAACCTCAAAATAAAAGTC
The DNA here is from genome assembly GCA_031439585.1 of Pterocarpus macrocarpus. NCBI lineage: Eukaryota > Viridiplantae > Streptophyta > Magnoliopsida > Fabales > Fabaceae > Pterocarpus > Pterocarpus macrocarpus. The sequence continues at coordinate 72,170,306 of CM062520.1, read as the reverse complement.
TAGATAAAAGCCCTCACATATAGAGGGGCTGTCAAAAGTGTCTGCACTTTACACCATTGCAGGACCCGAAACAGGTATAGTACTAGAATCTAAAATAGGAAAGGAAGATAAGTGAGTCCAACCGACTCAGTGAGGGACAATAAAACTACAGCATATGAGGACAAACTCTAACAATATATACATATATATATATATATATATATATATATATATATATATATATATACATATATATGTATGAACATTTTAAATAATGCAAATAAAGAATTACTATTATAAGTTATTCATATAAAAGCATTAAACCACTTCATAGAATTAATAACATATTTTTCAAACATAAATACTAAAATAGGGAGGCTTCACATTCAAAGTTATTTCCAATTAACAGTGAGCCCTTTCAGATCTGACTAAGTCGGCAGTGTGCGTAGGCCTCACACACACGCACCGAGCTAGCAACACCCCTGCTAGCTGGGTTCGAACCAAGGTGCACCAAGGCTAGCGTCAGCGACCACTAGCTACCGTTTAACTAAGAATCCTCCCGCAAGGTATATAAAAATTAAAGTGACCGATATTGAAGAAAACTAATGTAACAAATGTCAAATCAAATCTCCAAAGAACAATGGTATTCATCAAAGTTCGAAAATCCAAAATATACTTTACTTAAACAAATCAGTTTAGTAATCAAAACAAAATATTAGAGCTTGTCCTTTCATTTATAAAATTCATACTCTTGTCCAAATGCTTTCAGAACATTCAACAAATGCATACTAGTAAAATTTCCTCAAAATCGAAACAGACATCCATGAATAAATAGACATATTAAACTATATGACAATAGTAACACTAAATAAAATATGCATAATTAACTAGATATATAAAAATAAACTGCCAAAGAATTGCTAAAATCAAACTAATATTAATTGTATAAAAAGAACATATGCCATAGAGGCATTATCCACTCACAAACTGTCAAGATACACAATCTATGTCCTCGGGCCGCTCAACTTGCAGGTTGATTTTATGAGAAATCTGAAATCATACATAAACAATTATTTTCAATTTAAACATAAATTTGGTTTAGAATCTAGTCTTTGCCCTCTATCTAACCTTTTTAATTAAATCTAATTAGGAACTACTATCAAATATATAATATAGGAATTTAAATTTTTGTGTGTCCTTCCTATTGAACAAAATATTTTAATCATTCTATACTATAATTCCCAAATTAAAATTTTAAACATTCCACCACTCACTCCTCCACCCTCATAAAACTCCAAAAATCCAAATACTATTCAAATTTAATTCTAACTATAAACAAAACAAAAATCAAAATCTAATTTCAAAGAGGAAAGCTCACCAGCGTGTATTGATTTTAGAAGGAAGCAAAACAAGAACCCAGCCACCATAAGAAGCAAAACGCGAATGGAGGGCGTAGAGAGAGAGAGATGCAGGTGAGGGAGAGACGGACGGGGAGAAGGACTGCAAGTTAGTGATGGTATGGTGGAGGGGAAAGACACACGGTGGTGATGATGATGGGAGGTTGGGAGTGAGTGAGGGTGAAAGAAAAAGAACGAACGTGAGAGAGAGAGAGAGAGAGAGAGAGAGAGAGAGAGAGAGAGAGAGAGAGCATGGAAACGTAACAAAGGAAAGGAAAAATGAATGAAAGCAGTGCGTCAAGAAGAAGGCTCCAGACGGCACTAAGAAGGAAAGGAAGGGTCTAGGGTGCACCATATCACTTATGGTACATCGTGGTCCCTCATGTGTTTCTTTTTTTTTTTTTTTTAAAGGGTATTACAATTCTCCTCCCTAAAAAAATTCGGTCCCCGAATTTAAGGAAAGCCTCACACCTTAGATCTCCATATAGCTTCCTTCACACCCAATAAAGTTTGAGAAGAGCTGTATACTCTACAAATGTGAATGTCTAGTTCACCCAAGTAGATTATGAAGGCTACTTTATTGTACCTAGACACAAATTAAGGCTAGAGGAGCTTTCTTCTGTGTTGAGATAACAACCAGGGTGTGCTTATTGTAACAACAGATATACAAGGATATAAAAATTAGGTTACTTCAAAAGTTAATTATAGACTGCCCTAACTGAATGTCTTTGTTTATTCGAAATCACATATATTACCATATTCATGTGATCATAGTCAGCATATTCTTGAAGAACTGAAGCAGTAGAAAGAGAACTCATGAATGACTTTTGAATCCTAGATGCTTTCTAATAACTTTAAACACACACTTGATTTCATATGCCTAACAATTATAGCATGTTAAGTCAAAGGGAGAAGAGGTATATATATATATATATATATATATTTTTGGGCTAACACCCAAAATAGGAAACTTGTAATTAGACTAGCCAATTAATTACGTGAAAGAAAAACAAAGGGATAATCGAGAACTCCACAACTTGCAAACTACTCTAAAAACATGACTTTAGGTCCCAAACGTTCTTATTGGCCACATCTTAATTCTTAAGAGAGCTATGACTTGGAAGCTCTCCTATTGGTTACAACACCATTGTAAAAAAAATTCATTATAAAACAATGATTAGTAAGGTAAGGAGTATATTCTTCTCCGCACTCCAATGATAAAAAAAATTCAAGTAGGCACTTAAATATCAAATTGATAACATCAATGAAATAAATAAACACATTGCAAAAATTATCTTACAACTCTTATAACTCTACATTTCTTAGCAAACTCTCAATAATATCCTTTTGTATTGCTCACCCAATTACCCATTTCACAACTATAAAAAAAAAATTGATAAAAATAGAATTGATGTTTCCATTTAAAGGAAGCAGGAACATATACATTTTCATCATATCAAGGTCATCAAATTCATAAACTGCCATTCCTACACACACCTAGCCCGAATTGAATAATCCAATATCAACTCAATTTAACAATAGGGAAACATATCACAATTAAAAGCACAATATAAGTCCATGCTAAGTAGCAAAGCCGATAGAAAACCTATTTCACATTCTCATATATATATACAAAAAAAGAATTAATGATTGTATATTAGAATGAGAGTTTGTATAATATTCAATTCAAATACAACACTACTCTAAATAACGAAATACATATTGAAACTGTAAAAATTAATACCTAAAGTCACTATTACAATGACCTTCTCATCTTGTATAACATATCCAAAGAATCGAAATGTAAAACCCCTCCCCTTTTATCATTTGCTAGAATGAACATCAAATAATTGAACTACTGCGAAGTTATTTGTAGTAACATATCATCAACCAAATACCATACCCAAAAGACCGAAAAGCTCAGTCCAAGAAGAAAAACAGGGAATCCAATACAGAACAATCAAAAGAATTTACACAAAAGAAGTCCTATATCTATAACCCCCTTTTTTTTTGTATTTGTTATCATCCTAATTCCTCCTTTGCCCAAAATCCAACGCTATACTTCCATCCAACATGTCAATAAGTATCTATTACATATCTGCAAATTACAAATCATTAACGTTCACTCTTCCTACCATCTAAACAAAACGCACTACCAACGAATAACAACATTCGAACTTACAAAAAGGACCCAAGGAAACTATTTGTTCTAATATTTTGACTGAAGCAAAGAATTGTTTATCCAACAAGGAAATGAGAATATTGATCAGAAATCAATAATAGCATGAAAATGAAGCAGTCACCTAAGTGTGGTAAAATTCTTCAAACCCAGATACAAATCACTAGAATAAAAAACCTAAAGCTAAGGTTAAACTACATTCCAGATTCGAGACCACGCCAATCTTTTACTTATCAATTCAGCTCACACTATATAAAACCTGGTTCTTTTAATTCAATGTTAATTCCTTTAAGCCCTTATGCATAACGCATAATCACAAAATTCTTTCAATAACCTTGCATATAGTCATAATAAAATTTATTTCCTCTCCACTATAATACCAAGATCAAAGCAGTCCCCGCTATACATTTAATATCCAAAACTAAGATTCAATAATCACTAAACAAAATTAATCAAGCTTGAACCAAAGTTTCCTATTCTTATAATTAACATATGCGTGCACCTACAAAATGGATTTAAAGTGTCTAAAACAACCACTTAACATAAAGCATTGGAATTGCACATTTCACAAAAGGATTCAAGATCTGAATAGAAATTCGGGACCAAAAAAAAAAAAAAAAAACAACCAGCGGCGGAGGTATGAAGCAAGAAAAAGGAAGCAAAGGTTTCCAAAATGTGACATAGACAAGCACATGTCACCAAGGATTGCACAAAGTAATCGAGGCATGAAGGGCAAGGATGACGTTCCTATAGGCCTCTGGTAGGGCCACAATCTGTGAAAATGGGCGCGCTTCCATTTACACAGTTGTGATCCTACTAAAGGACACTTGCTCCACCAACCACAGAAAACCTAACTAGGCTCTGATACCACTTTTGTCACGACCCACCCTGAGCTGTGACCTGCGCTTGGAGGTGACGAACCTCCAGCAAGCCTTAAACATCGAGTTTCCATGATAAACGGACAGAGTCTCCCCTATTTTTCTAACTTTCCCCAGACAGCCGCACTGCTCCAAAGAATCAACCAACACATATTGACATATAGGCATTCATTCATTATAATAACAACCTATTTATGTATATCTACTTACATATTTTTACATATATATATGCATAATAATACAGTGCTCAAGAAACATAGTTTACAAAAGAAATGAGTCCCTATACACATATCCTATCCCAAAAGAATGACAAGCAACAGGTTCCTGTCTGTGGATCGTGTAGCAACTCTAAGGCGGCAGTTATATTCAAAACCTCAAAATAAAAGTCTAGATAAAAGCCCTCACATATAGAGGGGCTGTCAAAAGTGTCTGCACTTTACACCATTGCAGGACCCGAAACAGGTATAGTACTAGAATCTGAAATAGGAAAGGAAGATAAGCGAGTCCAACCGACTCAGTGAGGGACAATAAAACTATAGCATATGAGGACAAACTCTAACAATATATACATATATATATATATATATATATATATATATATATATATATATATATATATATATGTATGTATAAACATTTTAAATAATGCAAATAAAGAATTACTATTATAAGTTATTCATATAAAAGCATTAAACCATTTCATAGAATTAATAACATATTTTTCAAACATAAATACTAAAACAGAGAGGCTTCACATTCAAAGTTATTTCCAATTAACAGTGAGCCCTTTTAGATCCGACTAAGTCAAGAGCATGCTGTAGGCCTCACACACACGCACCGAGCTAGCAACACCCCTGCTAGCTGGGTTCGAACCAAGGTGCACCAAGGCTAGCGTCAGCGACCACTGGCTACCGTTTAACTAAGAATCCTCCCGCAAGGTATATAAAAATTAAAGTGACCGATATTGAAGAAAACTAATGTAACAAATGTCAAATCAAATCTCCAAAGAACAATGGTATTCATCAAAGTTCGAAAATCCAAAATATACTTTACTTAAACAAATCAGTTTAGTAATCAAAACAAAATATTAGAGCTTGTCCTTTCATTTATAAAATTCATACTCTTGTCCAAATGCTTTCAGAACATTCAACAAATGCATACTAGTAAAATTTCCTCAAAATCGAAACAGACATCCATGAATAAATAGACATATTAAACTATATGACAATAGTAACACTAAATAAAATATGCATAATTAACTAGATATATAAAAATAAACTGCCAGCAATTGCTAAAATCAAACTAATATTAATTGTATAAAAAGAACATATGCCATAGAGGCATTATCCACTCACAAACTGTCAAGATACACAATCTATGTCCTCGGGCCGCTCAACTTGCAGGTTGATTTCCTGAGAAATCTGAAATCATACATAAACAATTATTTTCAATTTAAACATAAATTTGGTTTAGAATCTAGTCTTTGCCCTCTGTCTAACCTTTTTAATTAAATCTAATTAGGAACTACTATCAAATATATAATATAGGAATTTAAATTTTTGTGTGTCCTTCCTATTGAACAAAATATTTTAACCATTCTATACTATAATTCCCAAATTAAAATTTTAAACATTCCACCACTCACTCCTCCACCCTCATAAAACTCCAAAAATCCAAATACTATTCAAATTTAATTCTAACTATAAACAAAACAAAAATCAAAATCTAATTTCAAAGAGGAAAGCTCACCAGCGTGTATTGATTTTAGAAGGAAGCAAAACAAGAACCCAGCCACCATAAGAAGCAAAACGCGAATGGAGGGCGTAGAGAGAGAGAGATGCAGGTGAGGGAGAGACGGACGGGGAGAAGGACTGCAAGTTAGTGATGGTATGGTGGAGGGGAAAGACACACGGTGGTGATGATGATAGGAGGTTGGAAGTGAGTGAGGGTGAAAGAAAACGAACGAACATGAGAGAGAGAGAGAGAGAGAGAGAGAGAGAGAGAGAGAGCATGGAAACGTAACAAAGGAAAGGAAAAATGAATGAAAGCAGTGCGTCAAGAAGAAGGCTCCATACGGCACTAAGAAGGAAAGGAAGGGTCTAGGGTGTACCATATCACTTATGGTGTATTGTGGTCCCTCATGTGTTTCTTTTTTTTTTTTAAAGGGTATTACAGTTTTAAACGAAGAGACTTGATAAGGGGCTAAATTGTCTGACGATCTAAAAAGTTAGAGACCAATTTGTCTCTTTTTTTTTTTTTGTTATGAACTAATTTATTCTCTAATAAAATCAATAGAGACCACTTGGGGGTTTACTCTAAATGTATTAGTCATTTTATTTCTATTAACCATTATATTTTAGGAAATATCAATAATCAAACCAAAAAAAAAGAAAGAAGTATCAATAAAATTAATAACCTTTTTTTTAAAGAAAGATTAATTTTAAAAGATTGAATTGTATTTTAATTATTTAAAGATTTTAAGTATTTAATAAATAATGAAATAATAAAAATAAGAATGAAGTTATATAAAATCATTATTTATTTTAAATTTTTAAGATGGTATATAATACTCCATTCGGTTTATAATATCTGTCACTTTAGATAAATTTTTTTGATTCAATTTATTTGTCATTTTTACATTTTTATAAGGAATTTATGATAAAGTTTTCAATTATACCCATCATGCGATTCTAAGCATAATAAATAATAAAATATTAATATAATAAATTAGTTATTAAATAAAGATATTTTAGTAAACATATTTACAATGAACTCTTGATTTTGGGTTCTTTAATACTAGTGTAAATGATTAAAGTGATAGATATTATAAATAGGAGGGAGTATAAAATAAAAAATAATATATTTATAGGAGAATTACATTAACCTCTCAGAAGTTTTAGTGTAATTACAAATAGAAGTTGACATCATTAAGTCATTGAGTGTTTTGTCTAAACTACCCTTTTTTACTCACCCAAACGTATATTGATGCTAGTTCTGAGTTCCGATTTTATTTGAGTTCTAAGTTCACGTGACAGATAATAAAGAAGATAATGTTGGATGCAAGTTTCGAGTTCCATATTCACTCTCCGAGTTCACGTGATAGAAAATGAAGAAGATGAGGCCAGCTTTGATACGAGGTCTGAGTTCCTCTTTTATTCGAGTTCCAAGTTCCACTTTGATATGAGTTTTGATTTTGGCTAAAAGAAGTCAAGGATGCATAACATGACTAGAGTTGGAAGATGAATTTTAAAACACATAAAGAGGATATTTTGGTCATTTGTAGATAAAATATGTCAATTATATTATTAAATTGCCATTACTGAGCATGTGATATGCATATATTATAACTTCTGTCAATTCTGTTAATAGACTATTAATAATAGGGGAGGCCAGTATAAGTTTTTGTAAAGTTAAATGATTTGTAAAAATAATTTTATAAATAGAGGGGTATCAAGCGTAATTATACTAAATCTCAGAAGGTCAATATAATTCTCTCTATACTTATTAAAGAATAAAATGATTAATATTGTAGTAGACGAATTACAAGAATAACATTGACCTGGTTTCTTCTCCCATCTCCATAAGCCTGTAGCATATTGATGATGAAATTTGAGACGTTGAGCCGTATAAATAACTTGCAGTTGGTGTAGTTGGAGCTGGTACAGCAGGACGGTATTGTCTTGTTCAATATTCATCATTAGTATTAGATTCCAGTTTGCGCATGAATGCAGAAAGTGAGTAAGAAACCCGAAGTACGGAACCTTGTGGAGTTTCGAATGAAAGGCTTTTCCTCACCAAGACACAAGTGTGAGAAATACTGCATGATTTGAGAGTATTATATAACTGTATTATCAGATTAATTATGTAAATATATTTTATATAAAATTTATCATTAACATATAATTTGATATAAAATATATTTATATAATTGATCAGAACCATAACTATATAATACTCTTAGATTATGTAAATATTTCTCCACAAGTGATCTGTGAAGTGTATGAGAGAGATAGTCCTAGCTAGATCAGCTCGATCAAAAGGGGCACACGGATTCGTTCATTACGATCTGTGAAGCTCCCAAACCACCAATCAAATGCTGAGGGTCCCATTATATATTCCAACACGGGCCCCACTCGTTGAGTTTCAACGTGCGAACCTGCACCGGAAAATTTTCTATGTACGGTCGAGATTTTACTCCTATTTGGTCGCCTAGATAGTTTAAAAATTAAGTTACGAGGATGTTTCTAAAATAGTTTTGGTTTTTGAATTTTATATATTAAATTTTTTATATAATAAAATAATTATTGATTAATTTTTTTCATGAATAATATTTAAAGACTATCTTGACCCATAACTCATCAAAGATTATTTTAGAACTAGCCTAAATTATGATATATGAACTCATTTTGTATAGATATCATGTCGACTCATATTTCATTTACTATAGGATGCGATGTAAGTCCAGTTCAAGTGGGGTTTATGCCCTATCCACCATTGAATTGGATGTGAATTGATAAGGTATTCTATGCAAAATGAGTTCACTAAATATTTTTGTTAAAAATTAATTGAGGTGAAAAAGCTAATATGTTATAATATTTGTAAGAAAAAAATCTAGGTAAAGTTTTTTATATCTATTTTATTTCATTCTTAATAAAAGAATAATAAGTGAATATTTAAAAAAAAATGTATACTTTTTTAACCTTTAAGTCACTTGTGGTTGCCGTAAGAATAGAGAAAGTGGCTAGCAAATTTGATGCCATAAGGGCTGAATTACATGCAGCGATGGAGGGATTGAAGCTGGCTCTGAAGATGAGGCACTGGTGTCATATTGGAAGGGGACTCTAGGTTATTGTTTGAGGATATTGAAAGTAGCTCTCGGGATTTTTCATACAACGAGGTATTGGTTCATGAGATATGTGAATTGGGCCTTGAGTTTGAGAGGTTTTAGGCTGGATTTGTTTGTAGGTGATGTAACAAAGCAGCTGATTCCTTAACTTGTTATGCTAAGTTTGTAGGGGCCGAGCTCTGCGTTGGAGTTTTCTCGTCTTGTATTTTAGAGATTGTGGTCTTGGAGAACAGTAATGAGTAAACTTTGAAGTCTGTATACAAAAAATAAAAAATTAACTTACTTATTTTAACAAAAAAAAATGTTCACATGCTATTATTTAATGTAAGAATTGATTGAACTTGATGTATGTCTTGTCCTATTTTTAGAAGATACAATTTGAAATTGAAAAGTTAACTTTAATATAGAAATGTTATTGATATTTAAAATATTTATTATGACGTTTGAAATGAAAATTTCCGAAAACCACACAGTGAAATTCAGTTCATGTATGTAACATCATAACTTTTATATACTGTAACTTTTCATCTCAGATTATAATTTTTCTATTCCAATACGCATGCCCTTTGAAAAATTTTGCAACTCAATAGCTCACTGCCTTTAGAGGTAGCACTGAATTAATGCTATTAATTGATTGAATTCAATGGCATAATAAAAGCAACAATATATACGTAATAAATGTAATTACAAAATAATTACTAATTATGAATATATTGAGAATATTTTATTGATAGTTGACTAATTAATGAATGGTTTAATTAGATTATGTAATTAGTTTAATTAAATAATCTGATGAGTTTATTAGAATTTGACGAGTTTAAAAGTAGTTTGATTAAGCCACTAGGATTGTTTTAATAGTGAAGGGTTTAAGTAAATTATATGAGGCTATAAGTTCAAACCTCGTCCAATAATGTAACAAACAAAAATAAAAGTAGTTTGATTGTTAATTTTGTTATTAGACTAAAATTGATTAATTGCTCGTTAGTTATACTAGTTAAATCACCCTATTCGATTCAAATTTAAGGTGCATTTGTTTGCGATTTTTTGGGGTTAAAAAATTATTTTTTTTATTAAAAAAACACTTTTCATATATTTGGATAATTCTGTAAAGACTTCTTGCTCATCAGAAAGACCAGTCGTCGAAGAAGCTCTTCTGCCCACCAAGGTCAAAATTGAGACAATATGGACTGGGCTAATGTGGTGCAGCTATTGTTGGAGAGGGACTGGCCACGACAGGGGCATGAAGGTAGACCACTGCCGGAGGTGGTGGGTTGTGGTTGGGCAACTAGGTTGATGGGTAACCAATGAGTGATGATGAGCAACTAGGTTGATAGGTTACGGTGGACAATTGCATTGTTGATGTTGCGGGAGAGAGATATAAGAAGTTTTACCATATATCACAAACAAATAGTATATAATTATATCTAAGCATTCAACCCATTGGATTACACAGTGCACTACACACCAAATTTAACCTAAAGCATAGTGTAATGCACCTATTTGTAAGTGAAACATTAAACTAATTAACATTTCCCTCCCATAATATATCCTACATTTATCTCACCCTATTACACAAATATTTTAATACATACGCACTTTAACGATAGAACATAATGTATATGTCATATCTCTAATGGGTTAAACAAAACATTTATCTTCTCAAAAAGCCCAACTCCCACACAAAACCAAAACCTTCATTTCCAGCAAAATGGCAATAACTCTCCTTTTGTGCATCCATAATATGGTAGAAATAACTCTCTTTAAAATATGCCACAGAAAATGATACAAATTATATTACTCTCTCCACGATATTCTCTTGGAACCTCTGGGATTTACCTGCTAGCTGCTGTAAACATACCGTGTTAATCCTGTATAACCACACCTATACCATATTAGCAACTCTCACTAAATATAGTAACGTTCATGTCTACTTTATAGAATGAGCGCCTTGGTTTCATCCATTTTTTGAAGTTTACCCTCACACACGATCATATTCTACATCACGGGATTCAGCAAAGCCGACGAGGTTAATGGAAGCTTGGGTAGATTTGCAATTTGAAGACTTTATCTCATTATTTCTACGTACATTGAGGATAATGATGTATGGTACGAAAGAAAATTCGCACATTGTATACAAATAGTTGTATCTTCAGAGTATAATTGCTTACTGGATCAGCTTCCATATTTTTTGCCATCATTCATTGATTTTCTTGCCAATGATATGTTGCCAGCTGTATTCGTAGTGTTTCGTGCACATTGCTTTCGCGCTATATAGCAGCGCTCGTACATTAATTATCTAACATTAGTTGAGGTTGATTGCAACCATTCTATACATACATACAATTTCATTATTATAAATTGCTTATTTTTTAAAAAATGAATTGGGATTAATTTACTTCAAAAATATATTTTGACACACTTATTTTATGGAAATAGGATCAAATGACACTAATATAAGATTTTTATTCTTACACCAATATCTAACCATTAATTTAATAATTTTTTATAAATATTAAATTCGTTAATTCAACTACTAAATTAACGTTCTCACCATGTAAATTAGGTCTTCAAATTTCACGTAATTTGAAATTAATTCAATACTTCACCATATAAGTTTATTTTAACATGCAATAAATTTTAAAAAATATAATTAAATATTGGCTACTAAACAAATGCGAACTAATAAATGTCTAATTTATTCAAATTTTGATATATTTAACTACTAAAATATTATTTATAAAAATATTAAAAAATTATCACATGATTGAATGATCGAAATGATGGTTAAATTATAAATGATTATTAAATAGAATTTAATTTATATGTACTGACAGTATAAAACTGTTTTATACTGTCAACCAATAGAAATAATAAAAAGTGTCAACTCATATAAATAACCACCCATTATAATGATAGACCTACCATAATTTCTCACTTTTCAATATTCTATTGGTTGGCAATTACACTGTCAGTGCATATCAATTAAACTTTATTAAAAATACATGATTTACTATTAAGGTAAGTATATCCTCCCCTTTCAAGATATACCTTATACTAAAAGGAAATTTACGAGTTATCTATACATGAACTAATTTACATGGCCAATAGTTGACACTTTAGTAAACGATATAAGTCAACACTATATAAGGAAAAGAAAAAGGGAATCATGACTTCAAATATCAAAATGGTACAACAATTATGTATCCCACAATGGAATGGTAGGAAACACTCAAAGCTCCCTAATGTCAGGGGCACTAGGTGTTACTGTTACTGACCCATTGGTTCGGTAATGCCGCAACCAACCATTCTTTTCGTCTTTTTGATATGCTATAATATTCATGCATGGCCAAAACCAGCACGCCGTACACGACTGGGTAACTAATTCATCAAATATCAAAAGCAAATCACTCCTATATATCCGCAAATTCGTTGCAACCTACCAAGCGGTGTGCTTATTATTGCTTTCCGATGATAATGATGATAAGTTAGTTGGTGATCATTAGCTTGATTTGGACTCCATCAGTATCCGAGTCTCTTTATAGGTTTGATTTCAACCATCTTCATTATTTTGCAGAAGGGGTATTTGTTGTCTTTTGGGGAATAAATATCTGTTCGATCTACATATGCAGGTAGTCTTCAAAATGGTCCCACGGCGATAATGTGTGACTGGTATTTATGTGAGACAGTGAAAAAAAAAAAAAAAGAAAGAAAAAGAAAAAATGGCTTCCATTCAAGCAACTGAGCTTAGGGGATTTGAAGGCTAGCTAGTTTGAAGCCCCGACCTTCCCATCAGCCACGATTGAATGCAGATATTTGAGAACGTGGCTCCAAGGTGGGTAGCATCAACCACTTATTCTGAATACCGATCGATTTCAATGAGAAGAAGGTATGGATGCTCTCACAAACTATTCAGCCCTAGATATATTATTTAAAAAATAAAATTTAATCAAATCAATAATTTTCAACGGATTGATCTATATTTTTCTCTGTCACTAAATTTTTGAGTGCATGTTAACATCTACCTAAATAACACGCCATTATGGGGCTGCAGGTGCTGCGCGTTTTACAAACAAATTGCTATTCTTTGAGCCCCAGAGTTAGTAGCTCTTGCGGAAACCATGTATCATATTCGTTCAATCCAAATGCAAGCTTAAGTCAATTTCTGTTGCCCTTAGTTAATATTTCTAAATCTAATTTATATGCAATATGCTTATGCTTAATTATATATGGATTTATTTCTTTTTGTCACTTTGCAATAGGAACTCGATTAAAAATTAATAATAAAAGCTTTAACATTGTCCACTTTCACTAGCTTAGTGCTAATTGTCTGGTACTGATTTTGTCATGTATGTGATCTTGTAACTTTCTCCCAAGGTTTGCCCATTTTTTTTAAAAAAATTTGGGTGAAATGAAAGAAAATAAAATTTACTTTTTCTTGGTTAGGAAAACGTTATTCGTATTTTGTGACTCTGATACATATCATCTCACCTAAGTGACCCGCTCATCCTCTTTTCCTTTTGATATATATATATATATATATATATATATATATTGCAAACTTTGTTTTCCCTTTGTGTGTCCTCTTTCACTTTAAATCTTTCTTCAATCTCTCCCTCTTTTCAACGCCCTCCCTCTCAACTCTTGCTCTATTGTTAGTTCTGCCAATTTCTTTTCCAATTAGACGCACTTAATTGGAATTTTCACCTCTATGTACTTCGCGAAACCGCTTTTTTGTTCGTTTCACGCTTCACTTAAAAAGCTAAGACCGTGGAGCAGAATCAATTTAATTTTGTAATCTTAGAAAAAAGAAACCAGTGCATCACGCACTCCCTGATCTAACGAAGATAATGCAGTGGTGTATTAATACACCAAACGCATATGGATATGCTCTAAAATTTTTATTCTATCTTCCCTTATCCCCTCCCGATGTATCACCAGAGTAGTTAGTTTTAACTTATGCCAACTGGCACTTTACTTAAGTTAGTTAGTAGCTAAACTAATTCAGTTAGAATCTTAGTTCAGTTTTAACTCTAGTTTAGGAAGTGTAATTAGCTTTTAACTATATGTATATATACTTTGCACAGGTTCTATTTTAAGAAATAAGATTTCATTTTCATCACTTCCACTGATTTGTTATGGTATCAGAGCACACTTCACGCACCCCTCTCTCTGACTCTCTTTACCTTATCTTCATCTCGTTCATGCTCTCCGTCTCTGCGACTGCCATGGATGCTTTCTCTTCTTCCGCTCCTGTTCCGCCACCGCCGTTCGTGACGCCGCCTCCTTCGATGGTTGAGAACGTTCAAGATCCTTCGAGTGTCTACTTTCTGCATCCTAACGAGAATCCTTCTCTGGTTCTCATCTCCACTCTTCTGAACGGCGCAAACTACCACAACTGGTCTCGCGCCATGCGCATGAGCCTCATGTCCAAGAACAAGCTTTAGTTCGTCGATGGCTCGATCCACATGCCTCTTGATTCAGGTCCTTTGTTTCCGCACTGGCATGCGTTGCAACAACATGGTTTTGTCTTGGATCATGCGATCTTTGGAGCCTTCCATAACTCAAAGCATCCTATGGATGGACAAAGCGTACAAAGTGTGGGAGGAACTTCGGGAATGCTTTTCTTAGGGTGATCTTTATCAAATCGCTGATCTACAAGACGAGATTACTCTCCTGAAACAAGGAGATCTGAGTGTTACACGGTATTTCACTGAGCTTAAGACTCTTTGGGATGAGTTGGAGGTTTTTTGCCCACATCCTGTTTGTTGTTGTGCCTCTCCATGTGATTGCGGTGCGGTTTCCGATCTGAAGAATAGGAAGAACATTGATCCCATTATCAAGTTCCTTCGCGGTCTTAATGATCAATTTGCTTTGGTTCGATCTCAAGTAATGTTACTCGATCCTCTTCCTTCCTTGAATCAAGTGTTCTCACTAGTTAATTATTTAGCAGGAGCGTCAATTTTCTTTTAATGTTACCATGGACACTCGCACTGTGATCAACGTGGCTAAGAATGCTCCTCCACCTTGTGGTTCCACTGGATCTGGTGTTGCTCGATCCACCACTTCCACACCTAAGTCCGGCCAAAAGCGCATTTGCTCTTTTTGTGGTCGTCAAAACCACACTGTGGATACGTGCTACATGAAACACGGTTATCCCCTTGGCTATCGATTTGCTCACAACCACGTAGTGCTAATGCTACCGCCACTGATTTTGGTGTGGTTCTTGCTTCCAAAGATGCTCCGAGTTTAGCTTTTACTTTCACTAAGGACCAGTATCGCAACTTGCTTGCTCTGCTTCCTCAACGTGCTTCTATCACAAATCCTGATCCTAACCTAGTCCAGGCCAACTCCACCTCAGTCAATAATGCCAGTACCTCTGATCTAGCCTTAGGTAACTCAGATGCCGTTCGGTGGATCCTTGACACCGGCGCCACCGATCACATCTGCAACTCCTTATCCTTTTTTGCTTCACATAGACACATTAGTCCTATTTGTGTTCACTTACCAAATGGTCAATATGTTTTTGCTCACTTTTCTGGCACAGTCCACTTTTCCCCTGATTTTTACTTGCATAATGTCCTATATATCCTTCAATTTTCAGTTAATCTAATTTTTGTGACCAAATTGGCTCATTCTTTGCGATGTAAGTTGATTTTCTACTCTCATTTTTGTCATATTCAGGATCTCCGTGCTTCGATGACGATTGGAATTGTTGAGGTTGTGAATGGATTGTATCACTTGAAGTCACCTATCTGTAACAATTCTGCCCTTTGTAACTCCTTGATTGTAAATACTTACACCACACCTACTTTACCTTTTGATGTATGGCATTATAGGCTAGGTCATCCTTCTGATGATCACATTCACACTTTACATTGTCATTTTCCTTTTATTACCATACCTAGGAATAAAAGTGTTTGTGATGTTTGTCACTTTTCTAAGCAAAAGAAACTTTCATTCTCTATAAGTAATTCTCATGCTAATAAAATCTTTGATTTGATCCACTATGACATTTGGGGACCACTTTCCATTCCTTCCATTCAAGGTTATAAATATTTTTTTACTATAGTTGATGATTGCTCACGATATACCTGGGTTTTTCTACTTAAACTTAAATTAGATGCACCCATTGCACTCCAATATTTTATTCACATGGTTGAAACTCAAATTGACTCCAAAATTAAGAGAATCCACACTGACAATGGACCCGAGTTCTGTCTTACTCAGTTTTATGCCTCCAAAGGCATTATCCACCAAATTTCCTGCATTGAGACACCTCAACAAAATGCAGTGGTTGAGAGGAAGCATCAGTTTATCCTCAATATCACTCGCTTTCTCTTATTTCAAGCTAACCTTCCAAAATCTTTCTGGTCATTTGCCATTTTGCATGCTGTGTTTTTGTTAAACTGCCTTCCTACGACCGCTTTGCAAAATTCTGCACCTTATGAAAAATTATTTGCAAAAATTCCTGACATTAGCTTTCTCAGAGTTTTTGGTTCTTTAGCTTTTGCCTCTATTTTAATTAGAAGCCGCACAAAACTTGATCCCCGAGCTAGGAAATGCATCTTCTTAGGCTACCACCCTGGCACCAAAGGTTTTCTTCTATATGACCTTAAAACTAGAGAAATTTTCATTAGTAAACATGTCATATTACATGAAAATGTTTTTCTATTTCATAGTTCTTCTCATGAGCATGATACCTCATCAAGTGCCATACCTCTTCCCCTACACCATCCTCTCCCTGATGACACACTAACCACCATGCCTCCACCATCACCAACTGATCTTGAACTTTGCCCATCCCTAAATCTGCTGCAGCCCCAGCCTGCCCCCTATCAACCTATCCCCACCCACAGGTCTTCTAGACTTCGCAAACCACCAATTTACCTTCATGACTACCATTGCAATCTTGCTACAACCTCTGGTGATCAACATGAGTCCTTTAGCATGGTTGTTCCTCGCTCTACTACACATCCCTTATCTTCTGTCATTACTTACAGCAACCTTCCCCTTGCACATTTGGCTTTTACCTTGAATGTGTCTTCTATTATTGAACCTAAGACTTACTCCCAAGCTGTGAAGCACAATTGTTGGCGGGATGCTATGCAAATTGAGATTAAGGCACTTCAAGATAATAAAACTTGGACTCTAGTGGATTTGCCTGTAGGCAAAACACCCATTGGCTATAAATGGGGTCTACAAGGTGAAGCTGAATTCAGATGGTTCTATTGAGCGTTACAAGGTAAGATTGGTTGCCAAGGGTTATACCCAAACCCATGGCATTGACTATCTTGATACCTTTAGTCCAGTAACTAAAATGACCATTCTCCGCCTGTTGCTTGCTGCTGTGGCTGCCAAGCAATGGTTCCTCTACCAGCTGGACGTCAATAATGCTTTTCTCCATGGTGACTTAGAGGAGGAAGTTTACATGACCATTCCACAAGGGTTTTCGGCTAGTTCCCCAAGTCAAGTCTGCCGGTTACAAAAATCTCTATATGGCCTTAAATAGGCTAGCTGGCAGTGGTTCAAACTTTCTTTTG
This sequence comes from Pterocarpus macrocarpus, assembly GCA_031439585.1. Taxonomy (NCBI): domain Eukaryota; kingdom Viridiplantae; phylum Streptophyta; class Magnoliopsida; order Fabales; family Fabaceae; genus Pterocarpus; species Pterocarpus macrocarpus. The sequence continues at coordinate 72,152,487 of CM062520.1, read as the reverse complement.
CTCGAATCTCTTATGGTTTTGTTCAGTCTCAATCTGACCATTCCTTATTTGTTTTGTCATTTGGTAGCTCCTTCACTGCCTTGTTAGTATACATCGATGATGTGATTCTTGCAGGGAATGACCTTCAACCCATCACCTCCCTTAAAGGTTTATTGGATGCACAATTCAAGATTAAAGACCTTGCGAACTCAAGTTCTTTCTTCGCTTAGAAGTTGCACGGACTAATGCTGGTATTTCTCTATGCCAACGCAAATATGCTCTTGAGTTGATTTCTGATGTTGGTCTTCTTGGCTGTAAACCATCCAAGACTCCCATGGATAATTCCATCCAATTTTCCAAGGATAATGGTGATCCTCTACCTGATGTTTCTGCATATCGGTGCTTGACTGGCTGCCTCTTATATTTGACAACCACTCGCAAAGATCTCTCCTTCGCTGTCAACCAGCTCAGTCAGTTTCTAAGTGCTCCCATCGCCGTTCATTAACAAGCTGCCACCAAGGTCCGTCGGTATATTAAAGGCACACCTGGCCTTGGACTATATTTTCCTGCCTCTTCTGATTTGAAGCTCAAGGCCTATAGTGATGCTGATTGGGCCACTTGTATTGATACTAGGCATTCCGTCACTGGCTATTGTGTGTATCTTGGCAGCTCTCTAATCAGTTGGCGGTCTAAGAAGCAGTCCACAATCTCTTGCTTATTTTGTGAGGCTGAATATCGTGCTCTTGCTGCCACAGCCTGTGAGTTACAATGGCTGTCATACATTTTACGTGACCTTCAGCTACCCATCTCCTCTCCTGCTACCATTTACTGTGACAACAACTCCGCAATACACATTGCTCACAACCCCTCTTTTCATGAGCGCACAAAACATATCGAGCTCGATTGCCACTAGGTTTGGGAAAATATTCAACAAGGTCTCATTCATTTGTTGCCCACTGCCTCCAACTTTCAGCTTGCGGATGCTTTTACCAAGGCACTGCCTCCTGCTACTTTCTATCACCTGCATTCCAAGCTTGGCCTCCTTTCCATTTTTTAGCCTTCCGTCAGCCCAACTTGCAGGGGGTATCACCATAATAGTTAGTTTTAACTTATGCCAACTGGCACTTTAGTTAAGTTAGTTAGTAGCTAAACTAATTCAGTTAGAAGCTTAGTTCAGTTTTAACTCTAGTTTAGGAAGTGTAGTTAGCTCTTAATTATATGTATATATACTTTGTATAGGTTCTATTTTAAGAAATAAGATTTCATTTTCATCATTTCCACTGATTTGTTATGTTGCAACCTCATCCCCCATCCCTCTATTGCCTCCGTTCGAGACAGTGCAGTGGCAATACTAATTTGCCATCACCGATGAGGATCCCAACCAACAACTACCCATTTCCACATCTTCATCAAGTTGCAAATAAAAAAAAAAGGACAGAAATAGAATGAATAAAATCTAAACCTGCCGCTTCCAAATGTTCTTGCTTTTGCGACGAGGCGACGGACTTCGGTAGCACCTATGTCGACACCATGTGAGAATGAGCTGTTTATATTTCTAAAATTGGCCAAATTCTTTTTTAGTAATAATATAAAATAGAGCCATATTCCTAGTGACATAAATGGAGTCTCTAGTCCCAAACACTAAGATCTCATGTTTCTACTTCTTGGTTGGATCATTGAATCTCTCAAAGCCGTGAAGTTCAATGGTCTGAGGAGAGGATGTAGGTGGCGGAACATAGTGGTGGTATGTGGTGTCTGTTGGATGATGAGCAATGAAGGGGCAAGCGGTGTCAACGAGGTTTTTCTCATCACTTTAGCTGTGGCAGAAGGAGGTGGTTAGGGAACATGGTGAAGTTGGTGTGGGAGAGAGTGGGGGGAGAGAATTTAGCGTGATTCATATATCTTTGGTGTATCTTTACACTATAATATTATCTCTTTTAGATTAGGATGATGCATAGTGCACCATAACAAGTGCCTAATTTTGAGTTCGAATTTCATAAAGAAAGAAATCAAGATTTCATTGCAACATAGGCTGATTTTACAATAAAAAGAATTGAGTTTGTGACCATTTGAGTCTTTAAATCTTGATCATTAAAATTATAATTAATAATTCAAAATAAAAATTTTTATTACAAAAAATTAATTTTATAATAATTTTTATTTATATTTTAATATTTACTAAGAATTAAATTATTCATTTTAACCTCTCATCCTCTTCTGTACAAGATCTATTTCCTTGCCTACTCTCTTTGTAGACCTCTGCCAAACCGTGCCCCCTCCACCTGCACCACCGCCTCGCTGTCTAACGCCACTGTCCCCGTTGACATGGTGGCCACCATCATCACTGCGGACTTTGAGATGCTCGGCCCATGAATGACTGAAAGGTGTAGCTGCACTGATTCTCTTGCGAGGAGCATTCACTTGTTGTACTTTGAACCGCATAAGTGCATACTGGGTCCGAGCAGGAAACCAGTGTAGCAGTGCATGAGCTGGCTGCAACAAAGAAATTGAGCTGAATCTCTAGAGGGCATCACACAGCATACCATTTCACTACAAAGCTGCTCCTCTTAGTGTCGTTCGGATCTGGGACATTGTCGTGCTCTCATAACTGTGAAACCGCAACTCATAATTTGATTTAATTCTCTTTTCTTTCCTTTTCAAGTTCAAAGTGTGATACAATTCATGCTCAAGATTGATGCGTAAGATGCATTTTGCGAAAATTGATGTTTTTCGTTCAATAAGTAAACTATATAGCTTTTGTCCACAATAATTATTGTGAGTGGTGTGAAACTTTTGGTTTATGTGTGATTGGAAGTTCAAGGTCGTGTTTGAAGAAAATGACGGTGTATGTCAAGAAAATGAGGGGAAAGAGTGGTGCTGCGGTGTGGGGGGCTAGGAAGTGAAGAGAGGGGAGGAGATTGAAGATAAAAATTAAAAAGTAATTTTAATACTCATTTTTATTATAATAATGTTGCTGACAATTTTGGTCGCAAACTCAACCTCTCCACCACAGAACCCACCTTGCAACATATTACATACTGGATGGCCCTCAATTCGCGGATATAAAAGTGCTCGTGAAGAAACCCGACACTAGCGGCCCACTTACACTTCTCCTAGCACTCTTTTTTGGTCTTCTTCATTTCTTTTCCCCTTGTGCTGAAGCGCTCAATACTCCGACGTAGCGACTAAGATGATTTGAGTCAACAAAAAGTTCGATTAACTAGTTAAATTTTAATATAATAATGGATGAGTATTAATTGGGTGATTAAGTGAAAAAAATTAATGAACCATCACTTCCATTTATCAATTCTTTTTAAATTTCGACAAACTAGCTTGACTCGGCTTTTTAATAATTCACCAAAGTCAAATTCGATCCCAGCATAGGTCTTGTACATTTCACTGTGAAATAAAAGGCTCGTCGTATATTGCCACTACAGCATCCGCATTTTCAAATCCATGTTCATGAGCAGGAAACTAGGAACGCCATAATTTTATGTGATGTAATTCCTTCAGGGCCACAAGCTAGTCAATCAGTGACGTGCTCATCCTTATCCACTAATTTCTTAACACGGTTCATCTCTATACGAACCTAGCTACTGCATGATTTTACTGTTGCTGTTTTCTCAAATAATCAATTCTGACCACTTTTCACTCTTCTACGACCTTATTTCATATTGGCCACAGATCAAGCAATCAGTGCGTCTTTTGTAGAAGACAACAATCTTCGTTCACGTAATTGGTACCCTGGCCCAAACTTTCTCACGCTCTTTGTTTTATTTTCTTCGTCACTTGGACAAATAATTGAATATGCAAACTGTTGTGTATGTATATATATATATCAACAAAGATTGTGTGAATTGATAACATTGAGAGTTATTAGCTAGCAAAATATGCTGTATACCATAACATATGAATGTATGATGGTTTGGAGTGGTTTTCGTTCTTTAACAATTAGTGGTGTTCCGTGATGGGTTGGAGAATGAGAAATCTGGGACGTCCCGCGTGCAAGTCACATGTCAGTGACGAAAAAGAACAACGGCCCATAAAAAATTGTAAAGCGTAATTTGATGCATGCCACTCACCTCACCAACATCAAACAAAACCTCAATTTCCATTTTCAATGCGGAAGAGGCCGTAGCAGAAATGATTGACGTACTGACTCTGAAAAGCCGCACATCAAGTTCGATCCAGCGGATCAACCCTCCCCCTCCCCCAAGTGTGTGTGAGCGTGTAATGACAAAAAAAAAAAAAAAAATCATTTCCATTTTCAATATGCTCAGCAAACACCAATAATAGTTTATGTACATATGAAAAATGATATTAAAGATAAAACATATTGGGTACATGAATGATGTATAGTTGCTTGTTTTGCCAATTCACAAGTCATTATACTAGGTGCATAAATTGCCACGTATGTTTATACCATTTATCATTATTTCAATCCATCAAGTATAAAATGCGGAAAATTGAGTTTGGCATCCTAGTAAGTGATACATATTTACTTGTGATTAGTTTTGCGTTAGCAATCTAGACACGACCTTGACTTGGGTTATAAGTTACTGTATTGAGCGCATGAATCGTTATTTACAATCACATAACTCACTACTTCACTATGATATTGGATTGTACCAAACACGAATTTGATATCTAAAATCTTTCATTGAAAACCTTCGCCAATGGCCCTTTTCCAATTTGTTATTGTTATTGATCATAGTGATAAAATTAATGCCCAAATTTGTCATTAAGAAAAATTTATCTCTTTATCAAACAGGGTGGCGGTATCAAAGTAAGTTGCGCCTTAGCTTGACACCAAAATATAATCTTTAGGGTGTTCGTTATGTTTTGAATCATTGTTTATGAACTGCATAAGAAAAGACTTCTACCAGAATAATACTTTCTCCCTACTATACTCCTCGGATATATGGGACTTTGCACTTTACTGCATTAGCTGCTACTGGCCAGTCATGATTATATAACGTGAAAGTTGAAATAACTCATCGAAATGGGCAATATTTAATTTTCATGAGTTAGTTTCGATAGTGGTCGTCCTTGGACATACCACATATATGTGCGTCCAATTATATATGTCAATAAGGGTTGGTCCCCACCACGAGGCTGGTTAAATTTCACAAACAAATTGGCCTTGGTTTCCTGCACTGCGATGACATAATAGCGAAGAAAGCAGAGTAGGGGAGTTGCTTACACAGTTATAACTTGCATCCGAACGAGACCCAACAGAGCATGCAAATGGTCCATACATATAAAGCAGAAAGGAACAAGAAAAAGGGTCCAAATCCAAATACGTTCATGTTTGTGTGCGACACGCACTCAACCAATTCCAAAGTGCTAACCACCTAACCTTTTCCCAGTATTATGTACAAAATTTTATAAGCTATTTTTAGCTTTTATCAAAGGTTAATTAAACAGAACTGTGCTTTCACCTTAGGGACGTCAATTTTATAGAAGACCTAATCCTATTGCTCTGTGCATGAAGTTATCTGATGCCTTATAAAAAAAGGTTAATTAATCGATGTTTTAACAATTTCCTGAAACCTCCTTTTTGACGACATATAATGCACGCCTTTGGTGCAAGTTGCATTTCGGACTTTTGACTCTTGATAATCTCCTATATTCAGTTTTAATTTTGAAAGGACTCTTGAGATGTTCATCTTTAGAATTTTTTTTTTTTTCGCTTGCTCACTTGATTCATATATAAGTGTAGTTTGAGTTTGGGGTAAATTGGTGATAGTAATTAAGTAACGTTAGTAAATACAGTTTAAGATCGTCAGATTCTAATAGTACCATTCACAATCAATTCATGTTTCATTCCGAGAAACTTTCAATCCTAGCCTAGGGGTGCTGTTAATTATGTAGAACGAGGCGCAATGATCAAACGCATAAAGGCTTTCCTAGCATGTCAAAGATCAACTCAGAAGTTTAACTTATCGGGTGAAATACACTTAGATTAATTTAATACCTAGCACCTTTTGTTTGAAAAAATGGCCCTGCAGTATATAAGCAAGACTCGTGACATAATAGGTGCTATTAAAGGAACTGTCTTCAGACCAAGAAAAAAATATTTAAAAAAAAAAAAAAATGAACTGTCTGAATTGAATGACATGCACAGAAATGTTCGATCACTTGCCTAGCATATCGGATTCTGATCTCAGTATCTCACATTTGCTCATTTCAGTTGGAAGACTTTAGCTTCTCTGACGGTGAAGAGTATGTTGCGATATCATGTTTTACAGTAACTCGTATGAGTCATGAGTATAAAATCTCCTATATATATCTTCAGCTGTCTAAGCGGCAGATTAGACAATATTTAAAAATAATAATGATATTGCACCAGCCGGGAATCGAACCCGGGTCTGTACCGTGGCAGGGTACTATTCTACCACTAGACCACTGGTGCTCGTTGTTCATAGGCTGATTAAAAATTTATGATAGCCGTGTCTTATTCGAAACTCTTTGTATCAACTATCAACTGTCTTTCTTTGTAAAGAAATTTATTTTTATTTTTTATTTTTTATAGGAATCTTTGCAAAGAATAGTTCAATATATTTTAGCACTTAACTGATATTAGAATACTGTTAACCCATTGTAGTTTTTCAAGTAATTTTATGAAGGGCAATTAGTTCCATATTTCACGTAGCTTCCTGCAATAGGCTAGGCAGGCAACTATTTGCTATGAGGAAACACATTTCGTATTTTGGTTTTGACCAGATTCTGAGTCCTTGTCAAAGCTTACAATAATTTTGGTCTACCCCCTATTCATTTTGGACGAAGTCACGGAACTTGTCATGGTTTGTGTAACCGGCTAGAGACTCGAGACTTTTTCATATATCATATACAATGAAAGATGCAAACGCAACCCCAATCTACTAACGAAAACATGTCTCATTGTATGAATTAATTGCCAGATTTTAAAGAAAAACCGAAAAAAGGGACTTCCTGGTGCTACCCTTTTTGTGTATATACTATATAGTATACACTAAGGATGCATACAAGGGTGTAACAAAAGAATGCCTAGATGGAAGAAGTTGTGGTCCACACAATCCAGGATTACCCTCAAAAGCTGGTATTAGTACGAATTGGGTATTTTTGCCTAGACTCTAGTGGATTGAATGATTAAGTCCAGGTTCAATAAATTCTACAACTTGGCGAGTTGAGACGGAAGTTCAGTGAGAATTTGGAGGTCAGTAAATTGCCAAAAGTAGGTGGAAATTTCCCTATATTCTGGTTGCTTGCGGAAAATAATTCTGTTTCATTGGTTTGATGGGCAACGGTAGGAACTAGGAAGAAACTTCCCAGTAAGCTGCCTGTTATGCAGAATTAGCATTCTACTGGAAGGAGGTATTGTTCCTGTTAAGGTTGTTCTCTGACAACTGGCTGGACATTAGAGAACTTAGGCCCTCAATTGAAGAAGGAATGCTTAACGTTGATTTGGTTATGACTCAAATTTAGCAAATTTAATTAACTGGGAAAGACCACCGGCTAGCTGATTCGGGAAGATAGAATACCAACCGAAAGATTATTCCCAGATAGACTCGGTTCTGAGCAACTTTTGGGCCTAGATGCAAATGACTAAGACGGGGCATCTGGCCTATGATTTGTTTTAGGCTTTGGGCGTTGCTGGTTAATGATTTCAAAGCCACATATGCGAGAAACTACCCAACGGCCAAGAAAGTGGTCATGACGCATCTTACAGTGGACCGGACCTATTCATCTACGTTATGGGTGATCCGGAATGAGGGCCCAAACGTGGGTTTCCCCATGGCACAATGTCAGATGGTTGCAACGTCATAGGAGAGACACAAATCTAGCGCTTGGTGTAACAGCGTTGACCATCACCCAAACAATCTTCATAACCTACCCCTGGCTGAATTCTCATTCATAATTGTTTCGCATTCAAGACAATATTCCCCACCATTAATTAACGGCGCCGTCTGCAATGTACTTAGCATGGTACAGTATTTAGCGCACTTTGTAATTGTAACATATTAGATGATAAAGATTTATAAGATGTGTTAATATATTAATTATTTATAATATATTAATTTTAAAAAATTTAAAAATATAATTAAATATATTTTAAAAATTAATTTATATATATTAATAATATAAAATAATTTTATATTATTAATATTATATTATATTAATAAATAATATAAAATTATATTAATAGAATAAATTTATATCAATAAAATTTTTATAATTTTTAAAAAATAATTTTTATATATTAAAAATTTTTAAAATTTTATTAATATATTTTATTAATATAATTTTATATTATTAATATATAATAATTAATTTTTAAAATATATTTAATTATATTTTTAAATTTTTTTAAAATTAAATATTATTATAATATATTATAAATAATTAATATATTAATACATTTTACATCTACCATACTCTTTGGTCAACCAAAAAAACATAGTGCAGATGACGCCTTAATTAACAACCAAAAATCACATATAAGAAAACCAAAAAAAAAAAATTATACTCCAGAACGCAGAGACGCAGACGAGAATTTAGAAATTAAATCAAATGAAATTAATTAAAAATGTATATGAAAATCACGAAATCATCAAATTCATCATCATCTAAGCGATGATTCTCTTACATTCAGCCAATGGCTTCTGTGTTCCACCCTGGCAGAAAAAGAAGCTACGAGGACACCTATACAAGCAGTTGTTAACTAGGCTCACATTTGCAGAATCGGGTTTGAGCCCCAACAGAGGGTGGGGTATCCCTCCCGACAAGTAATTCCCTCCCAACAGAAGCCTAGCGAACCGAGACACCCCCTTTTCAGGGAAAACCGCCTTCACCGCGTACTGTGTTGGTATCATACCACTGAACATGTTATTCTCCAACGACAATGACGAAAGCTTCGGCATCATCGCCATGAACGTCGGCAAAAACCCTTGAAGCTTGTTGTTGCTCAGATCAACTGCTATCAGCCCGCTCTGTAGGAACCCCACAGTGTGAGAATTCCCTTCGATGGAAGAAAATCGGTTATAAGAAAGTGTCAGTTGCTGCAGCGATGGAAGCTGAAAGAGAACGAAAGGAACCGAGCCACTGATTTGGTTGGAACTCAAATCCACCACCTGCAAGTACATCAAATTCTTGAAGATTTCGGACTTCAAGGTTCCACTCAAGTTGTTGTTCCTCATCGAAATCTGAACCAGGGAATTAGGCAGCGACGCCGGCAATTCTCCGGCGACGGCATTGTCGCTGGCGTCAAAGTAGTAAAGGTTTCTGAGAGAACCCAAATCCGGAAGGTAACCATCGAGCTTGTTGGATTGAACTTCGAGCCTCTTCAGGCTCTCGAGGCCGTTGAAGCTCGCGGGGATTGTTCCTACGAGATTGTTGTTATCGAGGTACAGCTCCTCGAGCCTCTCGAGGGATCCCATGGAAGAGGGTATCTCGCCGGAGAACGAGTTACTCGAGAGACCGAGTAGGCGCAACCGAGTCAAGTTGGATAGTGACTCGGGAATGTTGCCGGAGAAGTAGTTGTTGGAGAAGTCGAGGGTTTCCAGATAAGGAAGGTTCCAAGTGGGAGGGAGGGGCCCAGCGTAACCGGCCTGGTCGAGGCTGAGTTCTGTGACTCGGCTCGAACCGGACAGGACAACGTCGCACCTAAACCCGCACGTGAATTTCTGGGTGAAGAGGTTGTCGCATGGGTCGACAGTGAAGTCCCAGGAGCTCAAACATGAGCCGGGATTCACGGAAGCTGGGTCCAGGCCGTTCTTCAGCTCCTTCAGAAACTGTGTATCGCCCCAATGTGTCTTTGATTCTGCTCCGAAGAATGCTGCGTAAGCTATGGTGATCACAAGTAGGGAAAGGACACGGAGACACCCCATTTGCGATTTTCTGTGTTGTTGCCAGAGAGATATGTGCGGAAGAGATGGTAGTGAAATTAGAGGGTTTGGGGGCAATGAATCAGGACCGTTGGATGGGAAATCAGAGTGAGAATTGTGATGGTGATGGGGGAAAGAGTGTAAGCCAAAGATTGGGGAGGCAGGGAAAAAGTGACTTTATGATGCGTAGCTCTCTTCCCACTCAATGGAGTTGGAGATCTTTTTGGATGAGTGGGCTCACGGGCAGATCTAAAGCACTTATCCAATGGCAAAGCAATCTTCTTAAATTGAGATTTTTATTGGGTGTGTGTGTATTTGGGTGTTACAGAAAGAAGAAAGGCATAACTCTTTCTTTCTCTGCAGTTTTCACAGCGTGTTGGGTCTTGGTAATAACACATTGGCTGCTTGTCTAGTGACGTATGTGTATTAATTCAAGAACCTTGGGATTTGGTTTTGTTTCGCTGTCCTTTTTAGTATTTTTCTTTTGTAGCTAACCGTTATGTATGCTTCATGCTGCTTCCCATCCAACGTTAGTGAACTGCGCTTGTGAATGTGATAGTAAAGAAATGACTATGAATGGAAAAATCCAAAAGATGGTACTAATTAACAGGTGGTTCCTCTAATATGATTATTCATCTAAAAAGTGGACTTTAGCAGACTAGATATTCGTAAGGTAGAAGAAACTACGTAGGGTTGGTTGAGATTAGAGAATCAAATGCCAGGCAATGTGGCATCTTGTGGGATGGCAGTTGTTACAAAGTGGTTTGGGCGTCGGGTCCCAATGTTAAAGTTACTCCTTGTGTTTACACATTTCTATTAGAGCTAACAAACTTCAAAATTTGGCAATGTCATTAATGGGGGCCGCGCCCATCTAACGCACAAATAATTTCTATGGGTGCTTCTAACCGACTTACCAAACCATTACTAGAAAAAAACTATGTACATGTATTGGATGATGTTGGCCCGGAAAGTCATACAATTGACCCAAGTCATTATCTTATCAACATAATGATTGAAAGGTACACAGCTAAACAAGTAATAAAAGCGAAATTATTTGTAGCTTCTAATTTCTACTTAAAAGCTATACCACACACTTATCATAAGCAAAAACAAAATTGTTTGACAATTTAATAATTAAATCTGATTTCAAATTAAAAAAATAAATAAATCTGGTTTAATTATTTATGTACCTCTTGGTTCCAATTATATATTTATATAATATAATTATGTATAATAATGAACATAATAATGTGCTTTTGTGAAATTAAAGGTGGCAGCTCAATATACTTTTGAAAACTAGAACAGAGGAAAAAAAGGGTGTATTTTTGTTTGTCATAGTTAACAAAGGGAGTGCATGTAACTTAATTTCCTTTTTCTTATGCAGCTTCCGTAGATGGGGAGTCTTCTGCCTTCTGTGCTGGCCTCCAGCTGCAGGAAAAACCAAACCTTAACCACCAAATCAATTGATTAAAGGACTGATTAGTGTAATTTTTTTGGTCAACATGGACTAATTAGCTGAATCATGTAACCGACAACTCAATAAATAAGTTTCTCTTTTTTTTTGGGGGGGGGGGGTCATTAACCAGTATCTCATTTCCTAAGCCCATTTAATATCAAGTGCTCCCAACTTGAATAATAGGGCCACCCTGTGTCGGGCTGGGCCAGGACTTACCCAGTTTTTAAACTTCATTATGGAGGGTTACTTGACACTGCTATTTTCGGACCAAAAAAAACCATTGCGAATTAAATCAGATATGTTGACCAGAAAAAGTAAAAAATCCAGATATACTGAACAACCACCCCCAAAACAAAAATAAAAAAAATGAATAAAAAAAAAAGGAATCAGACATAACTCATGACAAAAAGATCAGACATAACTTAAAGTCACACTCCATATTTGTTTCACCGGATTATGTTATCAATTTCTCTGTTGTAAGCAGGTTTGATCTTTGATTATCAATCCACGATATTTGTTGGAAAAAAAAAGAAAACTTAAAATCACACGCCATATCAGAAGAAGGTTGCTCAATGTCGTTGATGCTCTCAAGTAAGTCGAGTCTGGCGTTCAACATTAATTAATTCATCCATTTAGGGTTGGGCTATGGTAGTCTTCATTGGGCTCCGTAGTTCACTACGTAGACTCGATTGGTCTCAATTTGACGCAGCTTCCCGCTCTCATGATAGCATTCTGAAGTTCCTAACCTTCGACCCGAAAAAACAAAAACAAAAACGCAAAAAAGGGGAGCTGCTACAGTGCTACTCCAAGACAAAAATAATAATAATAAAAGAGAAGCTTCTACGCTAACTCTATCCTTTATCTCCAGTATCTAAGAGTACCATTCATTGCTCCACCATACCACTGCAAGATCCATTGAATTTGATTTTCACTAACCTTCTCTCCTATTCTTTATTACCAGTATGATCCTTTTTCTCTGACTTGCTAACCTCTAAGCTGTGCGCATTCTCGTTCTTGGATTATATTAACTTTGTGTTTGCATTATTTGTGACTACATGCAATTGTTGCCTCTAGTTATGGACTCAAAACTCTAGATTATCTTAAGTTTAAGAGGCATAACGGATGGAGCCTAAGTTTAATTAGCGAATCAGTGATTTTAATACTTCATGGGCTTGTTGATTTATTTTTCGCCTAACAACCGAAAGCTACGCCACGAGGTACATATTCCTTTCTCTAAGATAAAGTATTCAACCCTCATTCATTGAAGTGTCCCACCGGAACAGCAAATTAAATTCTTTTGTCTTTGACTTCAAAACCTTTTTTTTGCTTCTAGCTACCACCACCAAAGAAATTTTTTTATGCACATTATAGACCAAAGCTAGTAAAAATATTAACAAATCATTACTTCTTATGCTTGTGTTTTATTTTGGTAGGTTAGGTTTATGCTAGTAATATGATCTTACCTAGGCAACTTAGCAGTTAATATAACATACTCACCCAACACAAACTTATAATAACAAATAATACACACAACATTGCAGCCACGCGTACTGTTTTTCGGACCGCACTCATGCCAACCACTATAAGCTATAGCTAATTCTCTACCTACCTGGATAGAGATTAGAGAATAGGTACCAACTTTGGGTTGAGTAGGTTCAATAGGATAGTACAAAATCTTAAATAACAAGCATAGCTGATTAATTTACATGTCGAATTCAAGCATGACCTTGGTGCCGCTCAGCCTAGGCAAGGCTCAGATCATCAGTTTTATAACCTTCTCCATGGTGGTGATGAAGATTCAGATGAGTATGGTGCTGGCAGAATGCAAACAGGTTGGAGGCACCATTGGCCAGTGCAACTGCTGACTCCTCGTCTCCTCCATCGTGCAAAAGAAATTGTGGATGGATCACACACTTTTCCTTCTTAATATTCCATATAGACAAAGATGAAACTTAATCATTTCCTCCTCTCTATTCATTTACTATCAAAAGAAGATACAACTTACACACACACACGGATCACGCACTTTTCCTTCTTAATATTTCCTCCTCTCTATTCATTTACTATCAAAAGAAGATACAACTTACACACACACACACACACACACACACATATATATATATATGTTGAATATGAATTTGAAAAGAGAAGTTCTTACAAGCTCAAGCAGGAGATTTCCGTTCATCTGCTCCAAGCTTCTGACCTGTATATTAATTCCCAAAAAGTTGTCAAAGAACAATGGTTCATCAGATTAACAAGAGCCAGAAACAAACTGAATCATAGCTAAGAATAGCAATAATAAAAGTGATTCAGTACAATTACTGCTGACCTTTTTCCTGCAGGTATCCGTCCGAGTTTTGATCACATGGAACTGTGAAAAAAGAATGCATGAAAGATATTAGCTTAAATCCTAAAGGATAAACAGTCTTCAGACATATAAGAGATCATGCAGCTAAATCAGCAATACAACTTAAATTGGTCAAAAGAAATATTTAAGAATCCCTCACTTGACCCTCTTTATTTCCTTTTTTTCAAAATCGGAACAAGAGAAAAAAAAAGGGGGGGGGGGAACCGATAACATTGTTGCTAGATGAAAAAAGGAAGGAGATTATTTTGCAAATTAAACTTGTTTTTTGAGTTACTTGAAGACCAAATTTAAGTCTAGCTTATGATTTTTTTAGAAAGGATGAAAAATAGGTAATTAGTACAGAACTGAAGGAAGAACCATCAATCCTAAACTACTTTTGGATCCCACTATCTAAGTGAAGCACATGTAGCAGAAGTATCAATTCTTAAAACCATAACATCAGATAGTACCTTTCGCTCGCGTATTTTTCCAATGGAAGAAACCATATCCTCTTCAAGACTGCGCAGTTGCTGGAAGCTCAGATCGTCCATATCCAAACCCTCCCCTATCCTATGCCTTTCGAGTTTTGACCCCCATCAACAATGAACTTCATTAGGCGTGCCAAAAGAAAAGAGTGCAAGTATATAGAAGCGTAAAAAATTATAAGAGCAAAAATATTAATTGATGTTCCATCCTCTTTCTCAAGTTTTATTACCTGATCTGTCTTCTGAGTTTATTGTTAATATCTTTCAGTTTCTTCAAGTTTTCAAGCATTTTCTGCAAACATATATAAGATACCCATAACAAAATCAGGAAATAAAAAATGCACAAACACAAACACAAACACAAACACAAACAGCCTAGTTTAATATAAGAGGGGAAAGATCAGCGGTAGGTTAACCTCATAGTGGGAATGCCACAGATCGATATCCCCCAAAGTCTTCTGATACTGATCAATAACCTTCTTTGTCCTGGTTTCACAAGTGACAACAAACATTACAAAAGAAACAAAGACCCTGAAAACATTGCTGATAGAAGAAAAACAAGAAAGAAGAGATTAGTAGGAAAACGCACGTAAGGCCGGGGCTGATGTACTCGTGCATCTTGTTGTTTTTTGAGAACATGATGAGGGAGACCTTAGCATCACACAGAACACTGAGTTCATGAGCTTTCTTGAAGATGCCATTCCTTCGCTTGGAGTAGGTGACTTGCCTGTTCGTGGGGTTCTCAATCAACTTTATCTCAATCTTTCCACGACCCATCTCAAGATCAATCACTCACACACTTCACTACCAAGCTATACTAACTCCTTCTATCTCTGGATCTTCACTTCCTTTCTTCCCTTTCCAAACAGCTAGCAATATTAATAGAGGTGAGAGAGCAAGCAAAGCTAATAATAAAGCCAAAGGTGCCTAGTGAGTAGTAACTCACACACACAAAAAAGAAAAAAGGCAGCAGTGAAGAGGCTTTCTATAATAGGAAAGCTACGCTGCCAAAGGAAAAGTAGGGTTGGAGTGTAACTGCGAATAAATTCTAAACTGGTGAAAGTGTGTGAAAAGCAAAGTCTTGCACTATTATTATTATTATTGGAGTGCTGGCAACCTCTAATTAATAAGCCAGCGACCTCTTGATACTTGAATTTATTAGACCAAGGCAGAATGTGAATTAATAACATTCATCATTTACTTTAATTAAGTAAGACTGGATTATGCATTTACATAATGTACCGGATGTGTTAATTAAACTGCACTTCGGTTCGGGGGAGACACACACGTTTGTGTAGTCTATATCAGAGTTGAGATATGGAGCATTAAAACTATTCACTAACTAATGTTGGCAAGGTGAGTAGGTGACAATCTTTAGTTGAATCGATCTTATCTTGTAATTTTGTTAATAGCTAGCATAATATCCTGCATTGAGTCCCCTTTTGCTTGATGGCTACTTGCGTTGTTCGTCGTTACTCATTTCCTTAAGAAATTGCGCTAGCGTCTTGCTTGCTTTATTTCAGTCATGATGAGTCCACTGGAATTAAGCATGATTTACTCCAAACATGATATCAAAAAAATACAAATCAATGTTTATTCATCCGAAAATTCATGCAAAAGGTACGAAAGGAAAAGAACACTAATTAAGTGACTTTCCCCCATCATTTAATGTGAGGTTAATTAACCGGGAATTTCTGATGCACGAATCATATAACAGGAACTATATTGGCCAATTTTGTTCATGTGTCCATTTCTTTTCTTTTTACTTTTTTCCCATTAAAATGGAATTTCTGTTTCAGTAAATGTCAGCCATTTTCTCCAACCATTCGCTATTTGCTAGCAATTATTTGGAATGGACCATGAAAATATGCTAGAGGTTTGGCTGTGCCAAATGATAAGAGTAAAAATAAAAAAGATGAAGCAAAGAATGTTGCGGAGCAGGACGCAAAGACATGCACATAAAGATTTAGTTCATGTTCCGAAGGGAGATGATAGAACAAAAGACACAACAGAAGACCATAATAACTTATTGCTCTCATAAAAACTTTAGGTCTTCGATGTGTACTATTAATCTGGGAACAGATCACGGAACAAAGTGGTTTAAATAAGACAAATTAAGGTTCGAACCACATTTAACAATTTACAACATTCAAAGTTGTAATAAGTAAAATCAAATTGACTGGACTGGGCTGTGATCGATGGGTCAGCAGATATATCTATCAGCAGACACATATTGATGTTGAAAGCAAACAGCACATACGTCCTGTTGCGACTACCATCTATCAGCATGTTGCGGTCATTATAGGGTGTAGCTATAGCCTTGTACTATACTCACAAAATGAGTGGCTCATCAAAACCGAGGCAAGCCAATGGGTGATGGAGAAAGTTCGAAGATATTAACGTTGTTGGGTAGCATAGGACCCGTCCCATCTTGCTCTAACCCAATACCCACAGTCCTGGGCAACTGCTGCTTTTCAGCTCAGTCACATGCTTCTCATTATCATCATCACTTCGCCACTGCTTCACGGCTGCTTCTTCATCTGAGGTCATACATTAATCATTCATCCCTACATTTTTCTCGGTTCATCTATGATATGGCTCGGTATATATAGTATAACTGTTAATTTAGATCAACAGATACAATCAATGTTTGATGCATAACAGTTTCTGAATCATTAAATTTAATTCATGAATACCATGTCTATTTCCTATTGGTGGCATTGGCTTAATGTTGGTAGGATTTGCCCTTGTATAAGAGTAAACCAACGGCCAGATGAATTCCTTTCAGTTTTGTGTGGCTTGGAGATTTCCTTGATTTCTGGATGCAAAGATGGAGGAGCTAGGCATAGGTCTGCTGGATTTGACTCTCAGACTTAATTCTGGCCTTGTCAATGTGTGGTTGGATTGGACAAGGTACCCCAAGCCACTTTTTTATTTTCTCTTTTATGGTTACTTATTACTTTCTTTTTTGTCTTATTCTATTTCAGAAGCCATGACCAAGAGCCATTTGGTAAAAAGATCAATAAAATATTTGTCCTTCATACATTCTATTTCCGTTCATCGCCTTTGGTGCCTTGTCCTCCTGAATAAATAAATAAATAACCCTCTATTTCTTTCAAAAGTGGATGTATATATAAACATAGTGTATGAATAATATTATTAGAGAAATATTTTTTGTACCACTGAAATAGGTAGATACCTTGGATACCCAGAGATAGAAAAGAGAAAAAAAAATTATAAAAGAAAGTAAAAAGAGTGAAATGATTGATGGAGAGAGAAAAAGCTGAGAAAGAGTGTTGGGGTGTTAGAGTTTGAGGTATGTACAAATAACATACCTCATATTATTATTTTTCTTGCTATACGTAGTCACTCTTCACTCCTCGCTCATGACTACCATTAAGAATATTCTGTTTCTCGTTTCAAAAAATAATAAAAGAAAAAAAGTCAAGGAGCTTATATTTGCAATAACACTAGATAGTAATATTGGAAGTTTGATATTTTATCATTTAAGAATATTCTCTTTCTAAATACCAAAATAAAAAGAATATTCTCTTTCTAATGTCAATTTTTTTTTTTTAAAAAAAAGGGATAAATTCAAGGAGCTTGTATATATATGAAATAACAATTGATAGTAATATTATTAGTTTGATACTTTATCATACTTTACTACCTTCTTTCACTCAACTATTTACACTTGCTCTGATTGTGTAATAAAAATAATATTATCTTTGATCTACTTTATCTATCACTTTAGTCATATGTATAAGAATTAATGAAGTCAAAATCAAAACTTAATTATGATGCTTGTTACTAAAGTGCCCTTTTCAATTTTTAGTGTCTAATTAATTTCTTCTAAGCCCACACTTTATTTCTTGATTAATGGTGTGTTTAAAATTATGCAAAGGATAAAATTAAAAAATTAATAATAAATGTTTTATTGATATGTGAGAATGATAAATAAAATAGACAAAATTTTTTGACTCAAAGTAATAGATAAAAGTGGATTGAAGGTAGCAATAATAAAGGACCATTCTCTTGCTTTTCTGGGAATCTGAGTATTAACTAAATTACGAATGTAACTTTGTTTAAGATAAATCTTCTTATCATTTTGTTCTTGTCTAAGCTTAGGGAGAGGGATTGGAGGATGGTGTTTAGGCTATAAGATGAATGTTCCCACATATTTGTCGTGCTACAGTATTTGTAGGGAGGGGTACCCCTTGTCACTAAGATGGAATTGTTTGTTATGCCATGGATTAAGGACTACACAAGGGGTTTTGGCTATAAATCTAGGGTTTGGCTTCCTATTAGGGGCATAAATCGCGAGAAAAGGATTCATGATATCAAACATTACTTAATTTATGGAGGGATCAAGAAATTTGGGCAATAAGGGGTAGGTCAATTGGGGATGGTCCAAGTGACAAGGGGATGCCCGATGGACTGGCAGTGACTTGGCAAGGATAATGGGACTGAATGACGAGGATAAATGATATTTTTGTTAATACATGATTCAGCTAGACCTAATCAAATTTGAAGTTTAAATTGATTTTGCTTCAAATCATTTAAATATGTTTGACTCCATATTTAAGGCTTCAAACAGAATTGTAAATGGTTTGAATGTCAAATCAAACACATGTTTAGTATATGTTTGTTTTGCAACACAACCAGGGAAATTCCATTTCCAAAACAAGTTTTGCCAATGAAGTTGACTCACTTGATCAGTCTTTTACTTATGTATTGCTATAATTTGGGTTCAATTCTCAAATTTTTCCATTGATGGATGATTTATAAATATCTTTATAAACATTTGATAAATTCAGATATATGTTTTGACCCTCAATTGGGATGAGCTTTCCCCTTATCCTAAACTTTTCATGTACCAATTTGAACTGATTTTGAGATATAAATAATCTGAGCTCAAAAATTGTGACAAGTGGGATTGGGGCCCTGTCCATAGACAATGTAGGATGCGCTCCACTACCATTGAATTATGCAACTTGTTGTGTTATAATATGTCAATAATAATATATATTATATATTTATTTGAATTATATTATATTTTTATATATTTATTTAACTAAATCCAGTTCAACCGGTTAAACCAATGATTCATTGATTGAACCAGTAATCTAGTGCCTTGACCGAGTCTATCACTGGTCTGAATTAATAATTATGTCTCTTCCTTTCTTCTAACGCCAATGCTTTAGTAGAAAGTATCCAAATCAAACACACTATTACAAGTTTCAAATTCTTTTTCTTTTTTTTGGTCATATAAACCGAAAAAACTGGTGTTTATCAATATATTAGTTTCAGTTTCAAGGTTTTTTTTCAGTCATAAAAGTGTTTCATTTCACAGGCAAACAAGCTTCAGCACAAGATATTAGGTACTTTTTTGTGGTTTTTTTTTTTTTTGGGTTGTGTTTCGGTTCTACGGGAGGGGGATCTAGCCCATACCGCACATTGGTCTGGGTCAAAATACTAGACATGCGAATCTAACGAGCTCAATGGGGGAAGAAAAAACCTCAATTGACCTTTTTCTGCCATGCATCAAAATAACTAATGACCAAAAAAAAATAATGGACCAAAATAACATAAAAAAAAAAAGAAAAAACTCACAGAGAATTTACGACCCAAAAAATAAATTGTTGCTGGCCAGACAAGAACATCGCTAATTGTGAACATAACATCTTTTCAGTTTTTTAAAATCCGCATAAATTTAGCAATTAAAAAATTATTTGGAGGGTATCGAAAATTGTTCAAGACAAATACAGTGCATGTTTAGGAGCATGCAAAAACTACTTTCTTTTTTTAATCAAAATTAATAATTTTAACCTTATAAATAGAAATTAATTATTTTAAAATTATTATATTTTTACCAAATTGATCTTATATATCAAATATATAATATAAATAATTATTTCATACTTTTTTTTTCATATAATTCAGATAATAAATTATTTTAAAATCACTTTCTGACTGAAATATCCAAACATAAATCTTTACATAATCAATTATATAAAAAATAATTATACAAATAAATAATTATTAAAATAATTAAAGTCTCCCAACTTACTCAAACACACAACCTTCACTCTATTAACAATTGGCAATTCAGAGTAATTCCGTGTCTTCGTTATTTCATCCGAGGGAACGGGTTTCCCATTCCAAACTAGCCCCAAAGGCACACCACGGGACAGAAAAGAAAAACAACAATAACAAATTTGCACAACTTGCAGCGTTAGTAAGAGTACGATTGACTACATGAAAGACTGCTTTTGCATATTTGCGGACAAAGATGTAAATGTGTCGAGGTTTTTTCACATATCATCACTAAAATTAGGGATAGTAGCAATGCATTTTGTCAATTCGGAGATTATAGGATATATTCCTTAAGAAAGAAAAGCATTAAACACGACTAGTTATCAAATATTGGTGGGTAAGGGGTTTAATCAAACCATCTATATGCACATCCAAATACCTGCGACATAACCACAATGTCATGAGTTTGTTTGCTCATTAAAGTTGCTTGAGGCACATTGTTTCCTCTTCCTTTACAGATAACAGGTAATGCCAATTTACAGGAGAGTTATTATGCATTTAATTTAAAGGGATCCTGGTTTCTCAAAATACTTTTCCCCATGCCCTCATTTTTCTTTCCAAAGGATAATCCTCTACCCTAATTTTGTGGACTTGCTGGAGAAAACTAGTTACTATACTTTATCATCATGGAACCACCACCTTGTCTCCTTGGGAGATCTGCCATTCCTGCAGTTCTTTACATAGCGATCATTATCTTCAGGGCGTTGCTGCCAAAGAAATCAACTCAGAGTTGTTAAAATCAAAATGACAATCATTGGATGATGGATAACCTGCTACCTAAATTCACTTGGATGATCTTAAATAATAAGGCTTCCAGTAACTTATCAAACGAATTTTCTATTCAGTGTGTTTGGACAAGCTTATTTTAGATTCAAAATAGCTTATAATTAAAAACTTTCTCAGACAGCCTTTAAAAAAGAGAAAAAAAAAAAATCAACTATATCGTTGAAGAAACTGTTCCCAGACATGCCTTACAAAATTTTTTTGCCTTGAAAAAAAAAAAAAAAAAAGAAAAAAAGAAAGAAAGAAAAAAAGCATATGTTCTATATGGCCAACAAAAGAAGCATATTCATGACCTAAGAATGCCAGCATCCTATTCCTATCACAGCTAAGATGGAAGAATAAGGAAAATAGAAGATTCACAGTAACTAAATTCACACCTTTACAGTTGAGCTTGATAGCATTGAGAGAATGCTGATGCAGATAGAACTAACAGTCATAGCTGGGGACCATGAATCATACAATATATCTGCAAAATATCAAGCATATTAAATGTCAGCTCATCCCCAAAAAAGCAGCACTAAGTCAATAATGCTTCTATGCTTTTTAATTCTTGGCTACCTATAAAGTATAATAGACTAAAATGGACGGGATTTCAGAGCTGGTCCTCCTACTTTAAGATCAAATGTGCAAATGAGAATAAGAATATCATACATTATGTTGAAATAAATCTCATGAAACATCAAATTCCCAAAAGAGAAAGGTTAAAGCCAAACTATTTTTACATAATTCACACTTACAATATCAAGTAATTGGAAACAAAGGTTAATGTATCTTAAATTCCTCCCCATCCCTAAACCCCCAAGAAAGTGATAGAGAGAATTATCATCAATATCAAGATGGGCATGAATGAATAAAGAAGAAAACAATCCATTGGTAACTTCAATTATTCCCACTCCTCATTGTTACCCTTCTTCACAATGCATATTATAAATCACAAAAAAAAAAAAAATAGGACAGAAAATAGAAACATTTCTAGCATGTTCAAACTTGTATTGAGGCCCTACTGGAATCTTTGATAATTAGAATCAAGCAGACATATATCTGCACAAATATCTAAGGCCATTAACTTCTAAAAGTTATTTTCAGTTTACAGATTAAATTTATTTTCTCAGGCATCAGTGAAGCTTAAACAAGTAAACAACACATCTCCATCCTCTTTCCCAAGAATTCTAAGCAAGCAATTATAACTTCGAATGTCATGAATTGAAAGGAATGTGTGAATCAATCTACAAGAAAAGAATAATTCGTCAGTAAAACCAGTGTCTGAAGGAATGGATAACAGAAAAGTTACTGCAAACAAACGTCAATGCAACACAAACCAACACCCTGCAAGAAAAAACTAAGCCAGAACATAAACGAAAACTTTGATATAACATTAACCAACGGAATATCTCACAAACACAGCAAATGGATATGGAAGACTACTAATTGTGAAAGAACACAAGCATACCTAAACAAATATGGCCGTTGCTGTAGATATGGGGATGCAGTGGAGCCGGATGCAAAAATATGACCTGTTAAACCGTTGATAGCAGAAGTTAGAACAGAATAGCATCAGTGAACACAGATAGCTGCCACAGAAAAAAAAATGGTGGAATTTAGGCAAGTTAAGGCCAAAAGAAGAACCTGTGGAGCTTCCATTGGGTAATTCTCGGGAAAATCGACCTGAAGCTGGTAGGTCTCATTGGCATAAAGTGTCCCAGGAGCTCCAGTCACTTCAATAACCCACCTTCCAGAAACAAACCAAAAACCAAAAAAAGGGGCAAATACAATGTAAAGGAACAATGGGGTACATGCATAAAAACAGGATCAACAAACCTAAAATCCGAAAGGAAAAAAAGGAACCAACTTTGAAGGACCCATCAAGAATCACAAACACAAAGCTACCATAAAACCAAAACCCCACCAAAGGAAGGGGCCAAAAATTGAAACTTTAGGGTGTGCTGATGGATTTTGATGGGAGAATAGATTGATCGAGGGGTAGAGGATGGAAGAAATAGAATCGGATACCTTTGGAGGTTGTCGGTGACTTTGTGCTTGAAACCGGTGGGGGGATTGACCTGCCACTCCACGAGCTCTTTCTGGAGCCTATTGCAGGCAATCTTGCTCAGATTCTGAACCCCAAACCCAATCAAAATAAAAAAATTGAAGAACACAATAAGAGAGAGAAAGAGGAATCGAAGAGAGAGAGAGAGATTAGATTGAGGGAAGTTTGTATGTTAGGGTTGGCTTACCTTGCGAGCGGCAGCTGAGGAACTGGTCATGATTTCTTTTCGGTCTGCGCGTTGAGATGATGCAAAAGCTCCTTCTCGCAATTCAATTAAGAAAACAACAGAGAGAGAGAGAGAGAGAGAGAGAGAGTGAATAACTAGTGAATAGGGGCTGGGGGAAATAAAGAGGTGTTTGACGAAATGGACAATGGTACCGGCGACGACGGCTTAGGAGTTTATTAATTAATATCCCCCAACCCGCACCCCCCAGCCCTTTTAGGATGTTTGTTTAGAATTTTTTTTTGATATATTTATTAAAAAAATTAGAATCTCAAAATTTTGTTTTTAATATTTTTTTATAAAAGTTAAAAAGAGCAATTTTTTTAAAAAATATTTTTTATATTTTTTAATTAATATAAAACTTAAACTTTAAAATTATTTTTTTAAATTAAAATAAATGCTCCATTATTTAACCTATTTTTACTATCTATCGTGGTAGGAATTTGTAGAGGTCTATCTTAAATTTATATTTATATAAAAGTAAACAACATTAATTTTTCAAATAAATTATTTATGTAATTCTGGCCCCAAAATTGTGATTCTAGGATTAGAATTCCTGGTATTAGAAGAAATTGTTGGCTGCTCATGAGATATTGAGTGATTTTTTTTTTGATATATTAATAATAATAAAATTTAAACTCTTGATTTCATGTATAAATGTTCTACTCAATAACAAAGTGACATTTCAAATGTTAGTGGCAGGTCTTACCATTAATTGAAACCAAAATGTCACTCTTTTCTTTGGTTGAATATGATCTACTAATATTATGAGTATTCAATAATTTCTTTGATATTAAAGGTAAAATTTTTCTATATTTTATTTATTATTTAATCCTTCAACTTTGTATATTATTATTATTATTATTATTATCTCCAACTTACATTACATTATATGCTTAATAAAATGACTATATCAAATGGTGAATAGAATAGAATAGGATTTTTTTTTTTCCCTCAAAGAGCTTACAAGAATATATGAAATAATATACTCCCCCACTCCATAATAATAATCATTTTGAAAAAATATTTACACATTCAAGAATTCTAGTAAAGCATTAATTATTTTTATACCTATTTTATTATTATTTTTCATCAATTATAATTTTTTTCTCTTATCACCTATTTTTAGTTAATTATTATTATTTTTAATTAATATAATTCATTAATGTTACTCTTTAATAAGTCAAACGATAATTCAATTTTTCATATTTTCAATTTTTTTTTCAAAAGTCAAGTCTATATTAAGGTTATGTTTTCTTTTAGAAAACGTTTTCTATTTTTATTTATTATTTTTAATATTAGTTAAAACATGTTACCCTATTTCCATTCAGTTTCCTATTTTCATTTTATCATATGTTTTCAAGATTTTGTATGTGAAACAGTAAAAACAACAAAACATACAATAAAATAAAACAGAATGATTGTGATTGAAATTGAGAGTAAGAATAAAAATTTAGAACATTGTCCAACAGCAAACAGACCCTAAATTGTTTTCTTAATCCTAGTGTCATTAGCCTAAACAGCTATTATTATTATGGAATTGAGAGAGTGTTTATAAGAGGTATTAATGAGTAATTATAATATATTCATGAGCTGTTAATAAGTATTTTTTAACACTCCTTCTGCCCATTTATAATTGTCTTTTAAAAGAAAATTTTGTCCCAAATTATGTGTTATTATATAATATCAAGAAATTATTAATAAAATTTTCAATTTTACCCTTATTTTTTTCTCTCACAATTGATTAACGAAGAGAGAAAAGGTAATTTAATAAATTTAAATCATACTTATTTTAAATCTAAGCTATTTAATAACATCCTTAATCTATGTACAAATTCTTTAAAAAGACAATATGTTTCTTAATTCATTTTCTTAAGACATTTATTATTCTCTTTGGTCCATTTTATCTTTTGTTTTGAAGACAAATTTTTGGTCCATTTTATATGTAATTCTCACATATTAATAAAAAATTTATTATTAACTTTTCAATTTTATCATTCATACCATTCTAATTCTAATCACATCAAACTTTTAATGAGGGTCTATTTAGAATGTTGTACAAGACCCTATACAATCATACTTTTTCATACCAAGCATGTCAAAAAGGTCTTGAGTCACAATATTTAAACACATCAAACTTTTAAGAATATTTTGGTACAAATATTTCTTAAATAAGTCTTGATTTTGATTTTTATATATGTATGATAAAAATTATTGATAAAATAAACTGAAAATAATAATAAATTCTACATTTATTATATTGAAAGCTTAAAAACTTTAATTTTTTTATGTAATTAAATAATAAGCAGCTTTACTCTATCTTCCTAAAATATCTTCTTGATGTTCTTTTTAATACTTAATTTTAAGTAAAATAGTAAAATGCATTTGATATTTGAAGACATTAAAAATATTTGTTTCTTTTTCGTTTTGTAATTAAGAAAACTATTAAGTAGATTGGTTAAGAAGATTTACAATTATTTTTAATAAAATATACTAAATACTTCTTAATTAATGTGATTGAATTAAAGATAACTAAAATTTTTTTTCCATTAACAAACCATCCCTGGAAGATTAGGATGTAATAAATTTGTTCATAAATTCGAAAACACATATAAATTGGTTCTTGAATTTAACAGAATGCTCCCCTAAAAGAGTTAACTTATTCTGACATGAAAAAAATTCAGAGACCAAATTATATGTATTTTTAATTTAGAGAAAAAATTTGTTACATTATTCATTTTAGGGACAAAAATATAATTTTTCTCAAATTTAATTCTTCAATGCCATGTCAAAGTCAAGGATATAAAGACAAATTTGTTATAGTGTGTTCGGATGTCCAACTAGAATTAATTTTAGATCACCAAAATTAATTTTAATCTATTTTGATGATATTTGGTTTAGTAAGATTAAAATCAATTATTATTTTTAGAATTAATTTTGAGAAAAGTGAAAATTTTTTATTTTCTGTTAGAATCACTTTTAGATAAACTATTAAATATAAATTATTTTACCCCAAAAATAATTCTAACTAAATCAATTCCAACAAAATCAATTTTATCCAAAATCAATTTTACAAAAATAGAACCAAACACACACTTAATTATTTTGGAGTCACATATAGAAAAATAACAAATCATCTTCACTTTTGATCCTCAACTTTAATATTTTTATCGCTATAAAAAGTATTAAAATAAAAAATTTAATTTTGACATGTTATTAATATAAAATTATTTTAAGCATATATCTAATATTATATTTAAATCTTATTATAATTAACCCAAAAATTATATAAAAAAGAAAATATAACCAAATACTAGTTTAAAATATTTTACAATGATATAATATATTAAAATTAATCTGAAAAAGTAAATGATCATAAACCGACTTTTCAACAGTTTTTAAAGAAAAAACATAATGTTGTCATAACATTACGTTGATGCCTGTAAGAAGCCTTTATGAACCACCTATGAATTTTTTTTTTATTTTAAGAAAAAGCAATTACCTTTTTGCCAAAAATAAATTATCATGAACCGACTTGTCAACCTTTTTTCAAAGGAAAAACACGATGTTGAAAGGTTGACTTTGTATAATTAACTTCTTGAGATTATGTCAAAAATTTTATCTTAATGTTAGATGGTTTGAATATTGAAATAATTATTTTAAAATTTTTTTTACCAAATCATTCTTAAATTAGGTGTACAACTAGCATAAAAAAATTAGGTGTACAACAATGTATTAAAAAAAATCAGGAGTATAAACTTAAATAGTTCAATTAAAAATTCTCTAAATCATTTCAAAAATTATAAAATTTTATATTAAAAATGTTTCCAAAAAATTGATTCTTTTTTTTTAATTTTTTTCGATCTTTTAAGGTATTTTTACTTTCAAGCACTGTCATGATTAAGAGATCATCCCAATAATTATCTTCTCCAAGATTCGAACCTTTGTCCTCTTCCTGAAAGTGTAGCTTGTTTGGCACTGTATTCAACTCTTGTTGGTTAACCGACTTTTTAAATGTTAAGAAAGGAAACACATTTCAAAATTAAAATTAATCTTATAATGTGATAGGATTATAAATTAAAATTCAAAAGTGCATGATTGAAATTTTAAAGAAAATTATTTCATAGAGAAAAAGAGTAAATAACTTTTTTATTCATAAGATTTTAAATTTGATATCAATTTGGTCTTTTAAAAAAATTAACATAAATTTAGTCCTAATATTTTGAATTTTGACATAATTCTAACAAATTTGTTATAAAATCAAGCCTTCTATCAAATTATCAGTATATGACTAAATTGATTTCAAAATTTAAAATATTAAGACTAATTTGACGTAAAAAAATTATTTTAGAAATAAGTTGATGTCAATTTTTAAATATTAGAATTAAAAAAAAATTTACTCCAGAAAAAAAAAAAAAATTTATGCCTAATTAATTTTTACATGTGTTATACGACTTTCCGATTTTCATGTTTCACTAAATAAATCGCTTGCAATTTCATCGCTTCTGGTTATGATGCTTTGGGACAATTTTCTTGGTTTTTTATAGTGAATAGCGATTTTCTATACATCGTGAAAGTTACCAGAATTGCCACCGATGACTTTTGAGCAAGAAAACACAGAGGCTTGCAGAGGATCAGAAAGCAACATACCAAGTCATTATTGGAGGTTGAACCTTTCTCAGCCAGGTACCAAATTCTCTGTAGGCATGTTCTTGCGGTGATGCACCGGCCACTCTCAACTCAAGCGTAAGCCCCATAACTGATCCAACAGTATGGAATGGAACCATACATATAAATTAGCAAATTGGTGAAGCCACTAGCGCAGTTCTAATTTAGTTAATTAGTGGCTGACTCTGCATGATATATAGTTGGTGGGATATAACAAATACTGGTAAAGCCTATATATATATATAATCAATTTCCAGTTGCTGGAAGAAGGGAAAGCCCCATAGAGCTTCTCCTCGACCAAAAGCTGCGCTAATACCAGCTTCTCTTATAGCTAGCCACCAACGTGTGCAAAAGAAGACTATGGACTGGTTTGCACGATAATCAGAACTCGTGTTCTTGAGACAAGATTGAATATTGCTAGCTCTAGTATGGGAGTACAAAAACCAACTCTATTCGTTCTTAACTAATATGACAATATGAATTAAAAATTTAGAGAAAAAAATCATACAAAGAATATAGATAAAATATTTATTTTGATTTCTGACAAAATTTTAAAAGATAAATTAATTTCTTAAGATTTTAAAATTTATAAGTAATTTTTTATCATTTAAAAATTAAAATATATTAATTTCTCCATACAAATCTGTATCAAAAAGAAAAAACCCTTAAAATTTCCGTCCATATTAGTCTCCTTTTACTCTGAATCTATGTATTTTGCGTCATTCCTCTTCACTGTGGTTGGATACGAATTCTCAGTCAAGTGAGGGCATCTACTGACGGGAACAAGGCGTAGGTCCGTTCGATCCAAACGGCGCCGTTGGTTTTGATCCCATAGTATATTATTACATTTAGCCAGTAATCATAACTCGGTTGACCCAAAAATGTCGTGAGCTAGAATATTTTTATCCAGATGTGCCTTCTTTAAAGTTAAATCTTGCCCTCTTGTTTGTAATTTCTAGGTGTGTTTTTTCACCTTATTTGATTGGTTTCTATGAATCCCTCTTTTGGCTTCTATAATCATACGTATATTATTTAAATCTCTCATCATTAATTTGCTCCGAATAGCATAAGTGCTGGTTGCTGAATTTGTATTAGTAATAGTATTGTAATTATAATTATTTTATCTATTTTTTTCCCATAATTTTATTTAATAGAAACACTAAATCATAATTAATATCCCAGATACTTTTTTTAAAAAAGTTTATGATAGTGCCCGAGCACAGCTAATATTAACTTGTTTATTTAACACTTTTAAAACAAAACCACTCCAATTCTTTAAAAAAGAAAAGACACTGTCATTTATTAGTGGACACTAGGCAGATGCGCCTTTAATAGATATTGGCGTATAAAATAGTTAAATGCGAAAAATATGTTGACTAACAGAACTTAGAATTTTTTTTTAATTAGTGTTGAGTTTAAGATAATGTTAATGATAATAATAAAAAAATTATAATATTTCCTATATTAAAAATATTGATTTTGATATGATATTGGTATAATATTTTTCTACCATTAATTAATTATATATAATTATGAATTAAGATTCTCTCATGTTATTCACTAAGACAAAAGTATCACGTTACGAGAAAGAAAGGACACAAAACAAAGCTAATATATACCATATCATACTATATCAAAATTTGTGTTTATTTTTCTCCTAGCATGGCACTATTATGTTAGTGCATAACCTGACAGAATCTTGATCTATATTATCATGTATGTAATAATTTTTAAATAGTTATATAAAGAGTAAAAAATTTTATTGATTAAGATATCTTAATTTTTTTTATATAAATAACATATTAAAATTAAATTTTAAAAATATTTATCATTACCATAACTACAATGAAAATGAAAGCAGACAAGTCATGTAATAATACAAAACGACCAGGTCGCCTTTGTTTTACGTACAAATATTTATTCTTTGTACAATTGATCGTATATATAGTATGGAATTAATGCGTTTTTCTATTGTTAAGTTTACACATCATTATGATTAATACAAATTATTTGTTCTTAATTAGCCTTGGATTAACCACCTTCCAGTTTAGAACTCACTATATTACTGTTTGAATATGAGTAAATGAATATTACAAAATGTTTCCATCGTTGCTTGATGTAAGCAAAATGGAATTTACAATCAATAAAGAATAAACAAATAAGATGATAAAGAGAAAGAGAAGAGGGGGCCGGGGGGGGGGGGAACGTTCAAAACAACCGTTATTTTTTCAAAACAACCAATTTAACAAGGATTATGTTTGAAAGTGAAACTAATATTAAAATTTTAAATATTTTTCGTATGGCAACACAAATAAGTTATTTGTTTTTTTGGGTGAAAAATAATTAAACTAAGTCGAGGGATAACATTTCTCAACATATTTAAAGTCATGGTAAATTATTAATCTCAACAAGAATTTATTTTATCAGGTTACAAATTACTTATTATACCAAAATTAAATATAATTCATATAATTGTAATAAGCAAAAAAAGGTTTGTGAGTGAATCAACCCAACACAAATAAATTCTGAGGTCAATGTTTTTAATATTAATCATCATTATCAGTAAGATTATACATATTTTTCATGTATATACATAAGCCTATGGGGCACCGGTCAATGGTTATTAATTGCCATATCCCCAGAGAGAGAAATGGTAATATTGTAGCAGAGTCCAAAACAAACAAATGTGTCACGTTCAATTAGGAACCATTGAAAAGCCAAGATGTAGTCCATTATTTCATATCCACCTTTCCTTACAAACCATTGGTAGGGAGCTGCGAAAATTGAAGGAGGCAATTCGATGTAGAACCCCAGCAAGATCCCTAGAGATAGTGATGTTCAATTAGAAAAGCATAGATAAAATAGGATGATATGTACAATGCTAGGTCATATCGAACAGCCACCACAAGAATTCATGCATGACCACTGTCTCTTATCATTGAATGTCAAAGTAACTTCTTCGGCAATGGGTATTCGGGGCACAATAATTCAGCCAAGTTGTCAAGTGAAAATCCCAAAACAGCTACGCACTATTATTTGCCTCGACATGAATCTAAATGGTCCCTCCACCAACACTTATTCGGATTAGAAGCCAGCAAACTTTTTTTTCTAATAAACTATAAGCAAAAAAAAAAATTGTGTAAGTTATTATAAAAGTTAAAAAAGCACATTTTATTCCCTAAAAGAATTGGGTTTGAACAGATTGATTCCTCTAAAAAAAAAATTATATACACATTAGTTCCTATAGCAGCTTTTATTTTTTAAAACATATTAGAATTAGTTCATCTCAAAAATTAATCCACATGTAATTTTTTTCAGAGAGATTCTCAGTTGCTCCTGGAGCAAAACACATTTTTTTGCTTTGATCCATTTATTATATGACATATCAGATTAATGGACCCCAAATTTTTTAAAATAAAATATTTTGAAATACCAAAAAAAAAAAAAGTAACCATAGTTAATTAACTTTGTGTAGTTTAAATAAGATAAAATAAACATATAAATTTGCTCTCCAACGTTTCAGATCCCTCTTCCCTTTTTATCCTTTTAGTTCTATTCTCTACAAGAATGATTATTTATGTTATGAAATAATACTGCTCAATTAACTAATTTGTCATACAAGGAAGTAAAGTATGATCATTGGTAAAATGATCTCCTGTAATTTTGAGTTTTTCAACTGAAAATCTAACGGAATACAACTTTGTTGCAGTAAGGATATGAGAAAAAAAAGATAAAATTACTTTTTTTTATCAAAGATAAATATATAGTATACACTAATGAAAATATCAAATTGTATTTTAACCAACTCAAAAGTCTCTGCAATATTTGTATTTTTATATGTAATATAGTTATAGATAAATAAAAATTGCTTAGGTTTATTCATTAAGAGATATCATGAGGGATGTAAGCATACCAAATTGATTTAATTAATACAAAGATTCAAACCAAACCAATGGAATTAATTCGGATCAATTAAGACAATGATTTATTTTAAAGTGAAACTAAACAAAACCAATTTATTAGTAATTGATCTATTCAATTATTATTGATTTGATTTTGAATTTATGATTTTTCAACCCGCATCCAAACAACCAATTCGATCAGTGAATCAACTTATTTATTTATTTATTTATTTATTTATAATCTTTCAAAATTTTACACTTAAATTTTTAGTAATAGAATCATTTTTTATCTTCTTTATTAATATTTACTTAAAGAATTATTCCATTTATATCATTATTAAACATACCAGAATAATAAGAATAAATCTTTTAAAAAAAATATAATTCTTTATTTTTTATTTTAACTTTATAACTCGAACCAAATCAATCCAATTTTGATCAGATCGATTTGGTTCAAATTAATTGAAAAAAAAAATTAAAAATCAACCAAAATCAAGCCAATTAAATTTAATCAATTTGAATTTATTTTTCACTCTGAATCAACCCATTTACACCTCTAGATAGCATTAATTTATGTATGCCATATGCGAGACTTGAGTTAAACTATAAAGCAGCACTCCCTGTGCTTTTCTGGTTTTTGCTGAAATCTGAAACTGGACCCTCAACATCTTCTTGCTTTGCTTCCATTCTTTCTTATCCGTAGAGAAACCACTGACATAATAAAAAATCAATAAAGCAAGTAGTGATTAGAAAATTGGGACAAGAATTTTTTTTTGGATGAAAAGAACACTTTATTTATTTTACTTCTTCCCTTTATTAATGATCTGTGGATGCCTCCCATTAACTTCTTCTCCCAAATTGAGCAATAACAATATAACTTTAAAGTTTTTAATTATGCTTATTTCTAAGGCAATTCAGGGTCGAAGATAACATATTCTATGGGTGTTTAGTGGAAAACTTATATCTAAGTTTGTCCATAGGGAAAATCGAAATAACCCATGAAAGAGTGAAAGCTGAAAAGTGGACAAGTGCTTTTGACAAACATGGGTGTGAATAGTCTATCTAGCTTTCTAATTTTAGAGTAGTGATATTTGGGTTTAGGGTTTAGTGGTGAAGACTCCAGTACACCTCATTTGACAAGGTGTATCACACACACCTTGTCATCTAAAGATTAGGATATAAGATGTATCTATGAAAATAGTTTACCCTAAAATTCTCTAAAGATTCTCTCCCTCCTGCACTTGCCCCCTCTTCCACCGCCAGTCCGTCGTCGTCTCCGACCACATCGTCATTGCCATCCACCAAACCATCGCCAACGCTACCGCCATCCACATCTCCCTTCTCATGCCAGTCTTCGCAGTGGCTACATGGCAGCAACGAAACCAGGCCACAACCCACAACCTCGTTGTGGCAGCGGACAATTGCATGAGGTGGGGAAGGCGAGATGCACAGGCAGAAGACCCCGATCTGTGCAACGAATGGCGACCACGACCAGTGGTGATGGCTTGGATGGTGATGGCAGCTAGCTGTTAGACAGTGATGGAGTTGCGAGGGGAAAGACAAAGAGATCATTGGGAGGCGACAGGGTTAGTGGTAGGGACGGTGGCGCCATGGTGAGGGGTGGTGGCCATGGGTGGCGCCGAGAGGGCAGGCAGTGGACAAATGTCAAAGGGTTGCGGGGGCGATGGGGGTGGGGGTGCGGAGATCAATGAAGTGGGGAAGAAATGATAGTGAGAAATTGAGAGTGAACATGGTGTAGTTGGTGTATCCATACACTACCACATCTCCACCTCTAGATTTACAAAGTGCTTGATACACCAACTTAAATGTAGAGCTTCGGAGCCTTCACCGTGATATTTGAACCATTCTAAATTCTAAACATCCTAGACACTTTCTTATAAGAGGATGTGATTTATCCATGTATTTTTTTTTCTCTATTTGTTTTCTTTCCACATCCCTTCCTTTATTTTTTTCTAGAGTGTTAGATGTTTATCACTTTAAAATGGTACAAAAATCTTTTCTCCTAATTTCTTGAACATGCTTTTGAGGGAAAAATATAGCGAATAATTGAACATCCTTTCTTAGCCAGAAAAAATCCTTTTAAAAATTATATTGCTGTACGCCATAAAAAGGCTATTACTTGGCCTACCCTTAATTTGCCATCAAATAAACTAGTAAGTGTTTTTTCCTTTTTTTTTTTCAAAAAAAAAAAAACTATTAAAAAGTAGAAGTTGATGAAGAGAGATTTTAACAGTGACTTATAGATAATCAATCTATAACGTTAGTTAATAACATTTTAAAGTATAGTAATAAATTGAGATTAATTTTAATATATTATCAATATAAAATATTTTATAATTTCAGTTAATCATATATTCATATATGAGCAATTTTTAGAATAATTATCAAAAAAGTCAAATATTTTTTATAATATTATGGTAATATGTAATCAAATAACTACATCAAAATATTTACCCAGATAATATATGAAAAGTAAATCATAATCAAATGAAAAAAAAAAAAACGAAGAAAGAATAATAATATCAAAGAATCATATTATGTGAAAAATGCAGGTTATATTTTTAATAAAACACAATCAGTACTTAATTTAAGATTACAACTTAATACAAAAGTTTTAGTTTGATTTTAATTCAAAATTTTTTTTAAATGTTTGGTTTTGGTCCTTCTTGTTCTAAATGTTGGCCTTTATTCTAAATTTTGTCCCTATAAGTATTTAAAAATATTTGTTTAATATTTACAAATATTAAAAATTTTATTTTTAATCCTTATAAATATTTTAATAATATTCTTTTATTCCCTATAAATATCATCACTTAACAACTGGCCTAATTCAATTTTAAAAGATTTTGGATCAAAATAAAACTAAGAATTTTGAAGGGACCAAAATCAAAATTTATTATATTTATAGAAACTAAAAATATATTTAAAAATCATATATATTGTAATATTGATTATTTGATAGTGCATATAAAAGAAATATTTGAAATTACATTAAAATTAATCACTACACCTACAAAGGGTTAGTTGAGGTTGTAAGCAAACTTGATCCTCTAGGAGGACATGATTTCAAAGTTTAGGGAGACAACTTGTGCGGGAATATTGCATAACCTTTATGCTCCTATGATTGAATGGGGATTGGTCTTATATGGATAGCTCAAATAGACCAAACCTACATGTATACCTCATAATCTCACCCCCCCCCCCCCCCAAAAAAAATTAATTAAACACTACTATATAGTAGCATAAATACAAAGGAGAATTTTTAAATGCTTTATTATTATTATTATTATTATTATTATTTGGAGTCCAACTACTAGCTCAAGTTAGGTTAGTCCAATATAAGAGTAAAACTCTCTCCAACACTAATTTTTTTGTTTTATATACAATACATGAACTCAAGAGTTTACTTAAGAGAAATAAGTCTCAAACTATTTGAACTAATCAAGTATTGATATTCTTAAATGTTTTATTGAATGACTGAGTACAACCTGTTTATAAACTAATATGCTAAAACGAATAAGAGAAACAATCTGCATAAAATGAGAAATATTGTAAAAGCTAAATCATTCCAAAAAAATAAAAAATTGTTTTGATAAAAAAATTGAGTCAACTAGGACATCTGAATTGACCGAGTAAACAGAAATTTTAGTCCAAATATATAAACTAAACCATCTCTGTATGATAGACTCAAAAGTTTTTCGACTAGATTAATTGAACCAGTCTGAGTCATATTATATATAAAGCATTTAATTTTGATATAATGTTAATATAAAGTATTCATCTAATTGTGTGTGTATATATATATATATATATCATAATTATTTCATAAGTTATGTATAAAATATGATATGATTTTGTTGTTATACAAATATTATATTAAAATTAATCTCATATATAAAATAAGAGAAAGTAAATGAATGAATAATATTTAATTGACTTAGAATATTGATCTAATTAACTTTTAGCTAAACTAGGTAAAACAATGCATTAAGCAACGAATCTAGCCCTCAACCATCTCAAGATATGAACAATGGCTCCTTGGCATTTACTTCCTCTCATTTTGGTTCCATTGTGGCTCAGTGCCATACCAACGAATAGCACTTTGCTTTTCGTGTCGATAATAATTATACAACTACTAATATATCTAACCACGAAAGGTTCCACCATTCTTCCAGAAGGTAAGAATGTCCAATATAGTCAGCTTAACGGCCACGATGAAAGATGCGCATTCAGACCTACGATCCTAGAATATAGATACGAGATAGGGATGTGATACAATAAAGATACGGAGATATAATAAGTTTAAAAATTATAAGATATGATCTAATTATAATATAATATATAAAATTAGTAAAAAATTACTATAAAAATATAAATCTTGAATTAAAATAGAGAAATAAAAATTTGAATATTAATATAAATTCTTATAAATATATTAAAATATATTTATTTTATTCATTATTTTAAAATTTTTATTTATATAGGTATAAAAATACCAAAAAATAAAGCAAAAATTTTTAAAACATAACTAGAGTATCTAAAAGTATCTATAAAATATTCGACATAATATGTATCAGATATGAATACGACAACTATTTTGAAGTATCCGTGAAACATAAATTTAGACTTTCAAGACAGTATTCTAGTATGAATGCAGCCAATTAAGGACTAACAATAGTTAGCTTACTATTGAAGGACTATAGTATGGGTGCTTCTGTTTATTTTTTATTTCTTATTTTTCACTTTTACTTTTGTTTTTTTTTTTTTAAAATAGAAAGGACTATGACAGTGAAGTATGTGAATGAAAATATGTGCAAGTATGATTATTCTATAATTTCTACCTAAAACTGGGGCCATAGGTTCGGGAATAACAATGAAAGGCCTTCAATCAAATGCTTGGGAAGAAAAAAGAGCTCATACAAGATTGGCACAAATTTACTGCATATAAAGGAAGTAAGCGAAATATGAACACAAGATTAAGTCTCACATGTCAAACTATGAAATTAGAGAACGAGGGAGAACTTTATATGGGTTGAGTATGTGATTGGGGTCCAGCAAATTCTTGATTGAAGCCATCACTTGCACCTGTCCAATTTGATAATATTAAGTTTAGACATTCAATACACAAGTTTACAAGATGTGTCTAAAATGGTCCTTGGACCAAGATGGTTCTTGAATCCTGTCTATTGAATTTTTTATATAATATTCTTTATATAATAAAATAACTATTGATGAATTTTTTCTATGGACAAGATTCAAGGATCATCTTGGACCATAACTCATCAAAGACCATATTAGAACTTACCCAAGTTTACATTCTTAAATAGAGAACTGCAGCTTGAGTCAATAAGATACATACAGTTTCACGTGACTTGCTGTAGAAAATCTCGTTAGCTTTCATTAATCCCAGGCCATGCTCTGCGCTAATACTGCCGTGATGCTTAGATGTCCATTCATATACAAAAGGCTCAATTTGTGATAAAATCTGCAAAGTTTAATGTTGATGATCTTACATAAAACGAAAAGAATGATTTCATAACCAAATAGTTCCTCTTTTGTGTTTGCTTGTGGTACCTCATCATCATATTGAGGAGTAGAAATATTTAAATGCAAATTGCCATCTCCAAGGTGACCATATCCAACTACATTAGCAGCATTACCTACAATTCAAATTTTTTTAAAAATTAAATACATGCTCATGTTATAATATGCACGATGGTGATACAAGATACAACTGACAACATACTCTGCGTAAAAGTATATACAGGGTTTCTTTTTGTTTTTTGGGGGGGGGGGGGGGGGAATCTAAGGAATTAAGCATACTTACATCATCCATTTACTCTGCCGATATGCTATCTGAACTGTACCAAAAACTGAAACAAGATATGAAATATGGCAACTTTAGTCAGCTTCTTACCTAGCCTTGAGCGCATTTCTTCAACAAGATTATACATCTTTTCAACAGGTATTGATAAATCATACTTATATACTGCTCCTGCCCTCATCAATGCCTCCGGTATACCCTGAAATCATTAGATGACATGTAATATAATCAAATTCTACAATAGTACTAAGATGAAAAAAGAATTAAAAGTGTCATATTAAACTGAAATTTCACCTACTGATGACAAACCCTTGCAGAACAATGAACAGAAGATATAGCTCTTTTGACCAAATTTTTTTTCAATTTTTTTTTTTAAGAAAATAAGCAAATAGTTTCTACAGCATGATCACTGTAATACAGCCACTCAATGCGTTCAAGCATCCAAGTATTTGTTTATCTCCATAAGCTGACAAGAAATAAATGTAAAACAAGCAACCAAGGGTCCATACTGAAAAGCATCCACGAGGGCCTAAAGGAAGCATCAACTGCTGAAATCAGAATAAACACCAGCAACATAGCCAAAAATTAAAAAGGTAAAAAATAAAAAGGGAATAAAGATGAGCAACTTAGCAGGAAGCTCATACCACTTAAAAAGTACAAGTATAAAAGGATATGGAAAGTTTGAACTGAAATATGCCCTAACGATGAAGCAGCCTATATTGGGCCTTTGTAGGCATGCAAGTGGATAAGTAGAAAGGCACAAAGTAAACAATGAATTCTATATGAAATTGGAATACAAATTCCAAATACAAGTTGTATAGCTAACTTAACTTGGTCTAGCTTGTTGATTTAAAATGAAGAATGAATTCAAAAGAGGTAAAATAGTGACCCAAAAAATTGGAAAACAAGCTCACAGAAACAGGATCACTAATAATAAAAGCTAAGAATAGCTGCAATATATCATTAATTTTGAGGAGCATAAAGTATTCCACCAAAAGGGAAAATCATTGAGAGAAAAATGACAACCTCACGTAGAAGCCAAAAAGATGATGCTTGGTTTATGTCTTGTGCGAGAGCACCATCAGATATCAATTCATTTTCCATGGAGCCAAGTAGAAATGCTTCAAGCTTTTGTCTGGAAATATCAAAATAAAACATGGCTTTAAACATGAAGGACCTTATTTACACACTAAGAAATTACAAATAAAACAAAGAGACATTAAAAAAAGCCCAGAAAAATATGTTAAGGAACATGTTCCAGTACATTTTAAGGTTCATGGCATAGAATTTTTCATTAGGATAAGCACCAGAATGCTAAGTTGAAATTATGGAGGATAGGATATTAAAAATAATTGTCCGCTTGTCAGTTACTCATTTGACCCTGCATTTTATTCTCCTACCCAACCCCTTAGAAAATTAAAAGAATGAGCAGGTGCAAATTCATTAGGGCCAGCAGAAGCCTGAGATGAGAAGGAACAAAATTGAGCATTAAAAAAAGCCACTAACATTGTAAATTACATTGATCCCTGTTGAGGATTGCCTACATTACAATTCAAACAGAGTCATTTTGATAGATGAAAATTCAGAACAGGGGAGATCAATGTAATTTATTATACTAAAAGGAGCAAAGTCAATCAAGATAATATGGCAAGGACTTTACTTGTCCGAAGATTCATCACTGCCGGTTGTCTCAATCAGCACATAAAAGTTATGCAGTGATGTAGGTAATGGATTCCGAGCACCTTCCAAATGATTTAAAACCTACTAGAAATTCAATCAAATCAGCAAGACTAGGATCCAACAAAGGGAACCAGAAAATACAGTCACAAAGTTCTAATCATTTTCTCGGTATTAGGAACTAGAAGTTTATAGGAGTAATTTGTCCCAGTCCCCAGAAAGAAGGGGGGGGGGGAGAGGCAAAACTAAAACAAGGGAGCTAATGTTATATGATTGGTGTAAATTCTGCATATTGCAATAATCAAATATTAATTAGCAATTCACATAAAGTTTATAATGGATAGTATGACTATGAAAAGAACAGTCTGTGGACCCTTTTTAAAATCATAGATCAAAGCATAGAGCTCCACAGACATGTCATTATGCCTATATCATAGTATTGGCCAGACATTCCTCACATGCTTTATCATTTGTGTCTTTTAGTGAGCATGCTTTACCTTTTGTTGACTTCAAATATTTCGGATGTGCAAATAGTGGGGGGAATGTGTTGATGAAATTAATCTCAAGTGCAAAAAGGAAACACATATATGAAGCATGTGTGAATTTTTAAAGTGTTTTACATGTAAAATCCCCACCAATATAGCAGTAAAAACTAATCAAAACGTAATTCCATCAGTAAGTCCCACTACCAATTTTATCCATAATAAGTTTCCTTATCCACCCACTTGGTAAGAAATCACTCTAAGAGATACATTATTTTAATTTGCATTAAATTGTCTGCATTATGCAACTTTTTGTACGCGTCTCCAACAACATCTCATGCCACGATCAACTCAACTTCTTTTTAATGTATTATACATTAATTCAAACTACAAACACAGACATGGTATGTGAGCTGTGGCTTCAGTAAATTCTAGGGTAGCACTTGTAAACTATCATAGGCACCCTTGTACAGGGTAGCTAATAATGCCAATCACAAAGTTAAATTTCATGATCCAACACATGTGAATTTGGTGTCTTAAAAATTATTTGAATTGCAATCATCTGTGCTGTGTCAATCAAACGTAACAAAACTCCGGAGATTATGGTAGCATTTAGGCAAAGTTTTAACATGTTATGCATCAAGACAACTAACTACAATGCATTTACTAGTAGCAATTAACATAGACACACATTAATTTCATCAAAAAGTATCAGCAAAGATTACCAAATTCATAGACTGGCTATCTAAGAATTCAAATGCAGACAAAATCTCCCCAAGTTTCCTCTTTGCTTCCTGTAGCAGTTTCTGATAAGCAGTAAAGAAACAAAAGTAATCTGATCGGATGTACGGCTGTTTGAATCTCAGAAACAAAAGGGACAAGTATATAGGCATAAATTTTTCTACTAAAAAATGACCATAAACTGTAAGAGGTTACACAGCACCAAAACTAAAAACCATACAAATGAGATAACTTTTAGCAGCATATACTGTGAAAATTTCACAAAAATGAATACAACAGTCCATACATAACTTAATATTTTGTCATTAGAGATCTATTATTCTTTTTCTTATTCCAAGGTATTCAAAACAAAATAATTCAGGATCTAAGTACATCCTTAATAAATCACTTTCTCTTCTTCAGCAATACATATAATTGTCATGTTCTCTCATACCATTCTTATCTGTGTCTACTCCTTATAAAATATTGTGAGTTTTGGTGGATTCCTTTTTCTATTCAGGTTCAGGGTCCTTCATCTTCAATGTAAATTTTTATTTTATAAAAGAAGAAATTCAATAAGAGTATGAGAAGAAAAATGAATTTCGAAGACAAGTGGTCCTCCTTAATGAAAAAGGAAAAAAAATAAATAAATAAACAACAAAGAAAACATACAAAGCTTCCCAATCTCTCAACATGAAATTACCAAAATCATAAAGGGCAATCAATTAAGGTAACCCATGGAAATGATTGAAGCAATCAATGCAACAACCAGAATAAACAATGATCAGTTCAGAAATTCACTAGGCAAAATAAAATTCAAAATAAGAACATTGATCATGCCTGGCAGCTGCTATAATCCTTGCAAGCAAGAAAAGCCACATTTACTGAAGATAACTTTGGTGGGGTTAGTATTGAAACCTTAGTAACAATTCCCAAGGAACCTTCACTTCCTACATCATTGATAAGTTACGTCACAAATACATCTATCATTAGTGTCCAGACACGCATTATTGTTAACTACATACCTATAAATAGATGTTTCAAATCATATCCAGTATTATCTTTGCGCAATGTCTTAAGCATGTCAAGTACAGTACCATCTGCTAGAACAGCTTCAATACCTGCCAGGCAGTCAAAAGCATTGGTGGTTCCACCTGTCAACTGGACTTCATTCTAGAAATGAATAAATGAATGCAATCATCGAGCATTTGTGCACTGACTTTGGATGTATTAAATTCAAATGAACAAGTAACAATGAACCTGTTTGAACAGTCGAGTTTAATGGGTTAAAAGTATTCCCTTACCAAGTACATTTCCATGAAGGGATCCATAACGAACAAGACGCAATCCACCAGCATTAGTTGAAACATTTCCGCCAATCTGGCAACTCCCTTTTGCACCTAGGTCTAGTGGCATAATAAATCTGAATGAAAAGTGTACACCACTTAAATACAGAAAGCATATATCAAGGTTATAAGCTGTATAACTCAAATTCACAAAGAAAGGGGAACCAATCATCTAAAACTTTCAAGACCTAAGCTATGTCACTGCACTTGCACAACACAGAACTTGAGAATTCCACTGTCAATATAATTTTGTCAAGCAAAGGGCCAAAACTATTCTATTTCAGAATTATTAATGCAAAATATGGACAAAAGGTAACAAATTTGGTAGTATTGTAAATTCTTCTTCCAAAAGTAGCCAGCATAACATTATCCAGATAATAATTAAAAAAAACTTCTAGTTATAGTTCTATGAAATTATCTATAAAAATTACAAATTACAAATTACAGTGACTTTATACGTGAAAATGATTACCCTTCATTGTCCAGGAATGATATTATATTTTCCAATATGCACCCAGCTTCACATACCAATATACCGCTAACCTGAAATAGACATTGGCAGAACCTTCAGGCTAACTATACAAATCTGTCACTCGCATTTTTGACATTGGCTTTAATTCAATTCAAATAATTGATACAAATTTGGTTTTGCTCAATTTTTACACAAGAAATAACTTTGCAGCCACAAGCTTTATCTGCGGCATTGACTATAAAGTTTTCTAAACACAAAGTAAGCTAACCCAATATACAAACATACACTGAATATTCATCTTTTGTAGGAAAGTAAAACATTAATCTATTAAATTATAGTATAAGAACGACAGAATGATTTTATTTTTATAATGTAAAATCTGCTCAATACAAGTTATATTAAGCTCCCAAAGAATTAACAGAAATTCCAACCAAAACCAGAGAGACAAAGACACACGGATAGAAACATACGAACAGAAGAAGGGAACTCATAACAAATATGCCTCTGAAGAAGTAAATGGTACACCTTGTCAAATGATATGATTTTACTCATAGAACTAAGACTGACAATCACCTGCAGCATTAGATTACAGGAAAAAGTTGTCAATGTACTGTGTACAATAGGCCCCAATTTTTTTTTCTTTCAAAAAAAGGAATAATATGCTTCCTTTAATAATGAACTAAAGGGCATACTTCATCAAAGACAGGTACACTTCCGCCAACAAGACCAGTGTTTCCACCTTGGGGAACAACAGCCAGGCATCTTGAGTCACAGTATTTGAGAATCCGAGAAACCTGCATAAGGAAATATTCAAACAAAAATTCAAATATATAAAAACAAAACAATGGCAATTTTGAAATACTTCAGTGAACCAAAGTAACTGTTGATTGTATTGAATAAAAGAACCTGTTCGGTGCTCCGTGGTTGTAGGAGGACCTTACTAGAGCCTTTGTATTTATGCATCCAATCAGTGTTTGCAGTGATGAGCTTTTCCTCATCCTGGATGACATTCTTGGCACCCAATATCCCCTCGAAGTATCTAACATCATCATCATTCAACTTTGAGAATCTGGGGTTCCTCTGAACCAACCCAGCAACTGAACCATAATATCTATTCTGAATATTCCCAACACCCCATCGCCTAGTTTTCAGGAAATTTGTTAATGGGTTGAAAAAGGACAAAACTGTATGCTGCCCACGAACAATGTTTTGCTGTAACTGCATGCAGCTTTCATCAAATCCTGTCCCCAATCAAAAAACAGAGCAACGTTAAAACCCAAAAAAAAAAAAAAAAAAAAAATAGAAGTGATTGAAAATGGGAAAATGAGATAAGGAAGAGGAATTGTGACCGGAAGGAGAAGGAGAAAGAAGTGGGCGGCGTTGGCGACTGATGAATGAGTTGGAGGAGCGTGTGAGGAAGCGAAGTGTGGCTCTGCAATTCCGATTGATCATTTTTGAGCTTGAGCTTGAGCTTGAGTTGATGATGCTTGCACAATAGCAAACAGTTCAAAACTTGATCGGATGTGTTTGGATGTGGGTGTACCGTGTACGTAATTGAGGAATATGGAAATTCCATCAAAATCACCTAATAATAAGGGTAAAAGTTAGATCAAGTTATTTGTATTTATTTTATTTAATTTTTAAATTAAATAATAATAAATATATATTTTTAAATTTTAAGTTATTTATTTAAAAAATAATTATATATTATTATTTAATTTAAAAATTAGTTGAAATAAATATAAAAAATTTGGTATAAATTTTGTCCATATAATAATTGAAAGTTAATGAAAGAAAGAGATTGGTGTTTGATAAAATGGTATTATAAAGAGTTTTATAATATAATTTAATTATATAGTAATGTATATGTATTTTTTACTGGTACGATAATAAAATAATTGCGTTAAAAATTTTATATTAAAATATGTTAGTATTAAATTTTAAAAGGTATTGTTATTGTATTGTTAATATTATGAAAATAAACTATTTGAGATAAAAATTTTAAAAATCTTCTAAGAAATTAACATAATTAATAAATACCACTTAATTTAGAAAATTTTAATTAAAATAAAAGTAAAAATAAAGCAT
This sequence comes from Pterocarpus macrocarpus, assembly GCA_031439585.1. Taxonomy (NCBI): domain Eukaryota; kingdom Viridiplantae; phylum Streptophyta; class Magnoliopsida; order Fabales; family Fabaceae; genus Pterocarpus; species Pterocarpus macrocarpus. The sequence goes on along the minus strand of CM062520.1, from coordinate 72,108,005 downwards.
GAGTATTTCTTCAAAGCTAAATAGATTTGAGAATAATAAAAGAGAAAATTGAATGTTTGATTTATACCTTTTTTCATTTTTAATTGGTATATTTTTATTTAACAATTATAAAACTATATTATATTTTTATTAAAATTAAAATAAGGCAATTTTTTTCAATGATTTAAAAGCATATATCAGATAAAAATAAAAATATACAACATTTTTATAAAATTACTTCGTAACTTTATAAAAAATATTAAAAAGAAAAAAACGGAAGTACGTTGTCGTTAGAAGGTGAGTGTCGCGGAATTTGATGTCGTTTGTTCGGTGATACGACAAGAAAATGTTGCGTTGCGGGTTGAGAACAACTAGCAATCTAGCACATCCTATGAACTGTAATGTAACCCGCACCAGCACAGCACCGCAGGGACCTTATCCACCGCAGAACGGTGGCTGCAGCGGTAGCGCGCGTTCCCTTCTCAACGCGAAATGGCGTCGTCACTGTCATCCATCATGAACCAACCCCTTAAGCTTCATCGTCCATCTTGGTTCACTCTCACTATCTTCCACTTCCACCGCAATGCTTCCTTTCGAACCTCAACCTCATTGCAACGCCCACTCCCACTGGGAACCGATTTTCCTTTGAAGACAAGCAGGTCTAGAAGAAGCTTCTCGCATTCAAAGGCTCCTCTCCCCAAAATATTGGAGGGCCCCTCACTCCCTCACTTCATCGCTCAAGCTACCCTTACGTCTTCCCAGCCTCAACCCCTGTGAGTTTTTACACCTTAATGACACCCCCCCCACCCTCTTTACTTTTGCCTTTTCGCCTTTAATTACTCCTATCTCCTACAAAATTCAATCTTTTTCTTTTTCCGCTCTCTGGGTATTTGTGATTTTCTTCAGCTTTCTACGAGTTGAAATGAATAGAATAGACCATATTTGTCTCTTTATTTTTGTGTTTCTTCTGTAGATGCTATTATTCATGATTTGTGTGACGACTATATCATGATGTTCATGGTAAGCAAGCATAGTGTAAAAGAAGAGAGAATCTTTTTCTTTCAGCAATTGCAGAATTGCAGGTTTAGGTAGGGATTAGGAGTGAAATTTATTTGCTTATTATTTATTCGTTTTTCTCATTTGTCTCGCTAGCCTTGTACCAGACAATGAAGCTGCTCCAAAAGGTCGTATATACCATGAGACTTATGGATGTCAGATGAACGTTAACGATATGGAGATTGTCCTCTCTATAATGAACAATGCCGGCTATAGCGAAGTTGTGAGTGTTCCTGAGAGTGCAGAAATAATATTCATTAATACCTGTGCCATCAGGGATAATGCAGAGCAGAAAGTGTGGCAGAGGCTTAATTATTTTTGGTTTCTCAAGAGGCATTGGAAGAGCAACGTTGCCACCGGAAGGTCGCAGTCCCTGCGCCCTCCGAAAGTAGTTGTTTTGGGATGTATGGCTGAGAGGTTAAAGGAAAAGATACTTGATGCAGACAAAATGGTTGATGTGGTCTGTGGTCCTGATGCTTATAGGGATTTGCCGCGGTTACTAGAAGAGGTTGACTATGGTCAGAAAGGGATCAATACTCTTCTTTCGCTTGAGGAGACTTATGCGGATATTAATCCAGTTCGGATATCCAAGAACTCAGTTACTGCTTTTGTCTCAATAATGAGGGGTTGCAACAATATGTGCTCATTTTGTATTGTGCCTTTCACTAGAGGCAGGGAGCGATCACGCCCTGTGGATTCCATTGTGAGAGAGGTGGCAGAGCTTTGGAAGGAGGGTGTGAAAGAAGTAACACTTCTAGGCCAGAATGTGAACAGCTACAATGATGCATCTGGGATTGAGAAGGAGGTTGAATCAGGCTCCAATTGGAAATTCAGTGAAGGGTTTTCCAGCATGTCTAAGGTGAAAAAAATGGGCTTAAGGTTTTCTGATCTTTTGGATCGACTCTCCTCAGAATTTCCTGAGATGCGATTCAGATTCACTTCTCCACACCCTAAAGATTTTCCAGATGAATTGCTTTATCTTATGCGAGAAAGGCATAATATATGCAAATTGATACATTTACCTGCACAAACTGGAAGTAGTACAGTGCTTGAGAGAATGAGACGAGGATATACTCGAGAGGCTTACTTGGATCTTGTGCAAAAAATTCGCAGTATTATTCCAGATGTGGCCTTAAGCAGTGATTTCATTTGTGGTAATATGTTTTTCAAGTTTCACCCTGTCCCTTTTTTCTTTCCTTTGCTATTCATTAATTTGCCCTTCTACAATTGGAGCACCTTAATTTGAACTGATGAGAGGCGGACTTTCACACTTCTTTTATTTTATAATCATGTTGTATCTAGTGCTGACCGTCTATTCTTAGGGAGTTCTAATTCTCTCAAAGCTGACAGAATACACAATTTTGGCATTGTTTTATGAATCCATACAGCATACATTTGTAGGATGTGTAGATTTTGTACAGCTGAAATCATTACGAAATTTTTCAGTAAATTTTCACGACAGAATAGTAGATAAACTAGATATTCTTGTACTTAAGAGAGGTCCATGGAAGGGATAAATAAATGCTTTATTAGCAAATGTCATCATCAACAGCGAAGCCTCTTTTCAGCAGATGGAGTTGACTACACAAATCAAGCGATATCATTATGTCCTATCACAACCCACTTTATTAGCAAACATCATCATCAAATATTTTATTTGTGTTATTGGGAGTAGCATGCCGGCATTGATATACCGTAGGATGCAACATGTTTGTTTTGTTACAAAGTTGAAAGGTAGATAAGTTCATTGACAATTTAGCTGTGTATGTTACCCAAAACTTTATATCTTTTAGGTTTTTTCTTTCCCATACTAATATTTTACTGTATTTTGCCTCTGATTCAAGTCTCTTAATATTTGGAATTCAAACAGGTTTTTGTGAAGAAACAGAGGAGGAACATTCAGACACACTGACTCTTGTAAAAGCTGTTGGTTTTGACATGGCATTCATGTTTGCTTATAGCATGAGGGAGAAAACTCATGCCCACAGAAATTATGTTGATGATGTTCCCGAGGAAATAAAGCAGAGGAGGCTAACTGAACTGATTGAGGTTTTCCGCGAGAGCACAGGCAAGTGCTACGACTCTCAGGTTGGAACTGTACAGCTTGTATTAGTTGAAGGACCCAACAAGAGAGCTCCAGATACTGAGCTTATGGGCAAGAGTGACAAGGGCCATAGGGTTTTATTTGTCAATGTGCCAATCACAGACAGGGAAGATGTTAACACAAAGCGAAATCCTGTGGTTGGTGATTATGTTGAAGTCCGCATATCAAGATCTACAAGAGCATCACTCTTTGGCGAAGCACTTGCTATAACTAAATTGAGTTCATTTTACAATAATCTGGATAAAGAAGCTGTTGCATGCAGCGTATAGAACCTTTCAGCATAAACAGTTCGTCATGGAAATTTTTGGATAAAGTCATCATAAATTGCTCTTTCCTTGTTTCATTGACTGCACAACACATTTTATGGGGGAAAAGACAGCAAGGGAGTTAGATTGTGCATTTACCTGCCACATGTTGTAACGTCCGAAAAATTTTATCATTTTTAACCAAGTTGTTCGATTGTTAGCAAATAATTGGGATTAATTGAAATTCGATTAAGTATTTATCCAAAGCCAATTAAGTAACATTTAAAAGGATTAACTTTGATGGAATTAGATTAGGATCATAGGAAATTTCATATAATTTTTTTAAAATCGATTTATTGATTTAAGAAAAATTAGTAAGATTTCGGTATTTTAAACTGTCGAAATCGGGCTAATAGAAATTATACTGTGAGAATCCTAGGATGTATGGTTAAGATTCAGCCAACACACCCTCACAAGTGGCACCACCATCAGCCCAAAAGAGAGCAGCCAAGTCAAGTTTGAATGAAAGATGAAATCCACCAATCATATGGTAATTTTCTTCAAAAGTCTTGAAATAATTCCTTCCTTCTCCCTTAGCATTTTCGGTCACAAAACCTGTTGAGCCCTCATCATTTTGCTTCTATTTAAACTTATCTTCATCAACTCTCCAATTTTCATCAAAAATTTCTTCAATTCAAGACACCAATCCAACAAGATTTCACCTAAGAAAGGTAGGAATTTAATCTATTTTCTTGTTTTCTTTGAATTGGGTTGATTGGGACTCCACTTTCTTCCTATTTTTCTGCATGATTCTGATGTTATCTTAAGTGATGATAATAAATTAAGATTGGTTTAAGGTGTATATGTCAGTTTGAATTGAAGATTGGATGGATTGATTTAAGGAAAACATGAATTCAAAAAGTTGTTAAGGTTTTCCCCTCGATGATCCGTACAGCGGAGTGTATGACTCTGCCCACAGTCGTTTAAATTTGATGAATCCATTTTTATATGAAACTAGACATTCAGGGCTTTCCATACATATAAATTATAAGTCCATTGGATTAGTATAGAATTAGTTATGAATTTTTGAAGTTTGACCTAGAAATTTCGATTCTCATCTAGACAGTATGAGTTGAGAAGGGTGTAACTTACTCTACACAACTCTAAATTGAGTGAAACTAATGTTGTTTGAAAGCTAACATATAAGAGAACATTTCATAAAAATTTCAGAGTCAAATTCGTTGCCAATTACTTCCAGCACATCAATGAAGTTACCTTAAGTTCAAATCGGGCTAAAACAGGATAGTCCAGTAAGATCAAGTTACGGGGCCTATACCTCAAAAGATACTCATGCAAATGATATGCAGCTTATTTCATTTGAAAGCTTGTTCTGTTAGCTTTAATTTGATATAAATTTCGTATGATTTCACCCAAATTTCTATTTTTAGTGAATTTTCACTTATAAAAATGCACTTTTGGCTAAGGACAGGGTAATATGAGGTAAAATACTAATAACTTGAGCTATATAAATCAAAATAAAATGGGACCAAAAGGGTTGGAAACTAGATACATAGAGTTATAACATATCCAAAATTCAGGTTTAAATGAGTTGAATAGGAGTAAAGGTGAATTTTACAAAATTCGGGCAGAAGAGGATAGAGTGACCAGAAAGCTATATTGATATTCCTATTGATTTTGACACACTATATGATTGATATTGTGGTTATAAATTTGCTATCCCATATTAATTTGAATGCTTGATTGGTTTTAGTAGTATTCTGACACTATTCATGGGGAAGCGAACATAATGCGTAATGCTGCCGAATTTCCGGTAAAAATTAGTGATAGTTCTAAATGTTAGTGTGTTAATATTGTTATGCGACATGTATGAATACCATGCAAGTATTATCATTTGAGAATAAGGTATGAAGCCTATGTATTATGATTCTATGATGAAAGATATGATGATGAGTTCATATTCCGAAAGAACGTGACATGGCGATCACGTTCTGATGAGGTATAACATAGTGATCATGCTCTGGAATGTGGCATAATGATCCCACACCCTAAGGAATGTGACATGGCGATCACACTCTGATAGAGTATGACATGGCGATTATACTCTGGGACGTGGCAGGATGAACATATTCCTAAGAAATGTGACATAGTGATCACACCCCTATGGAGTAGGACATGGTAATCGTACTTTAGAATATGTATAACAAGTAAAGGAAGATAAAGGAAGAAAAGAAAATTATGTGCATCTGCATAAATTCAAGTACAAGTAAAAACATGTGCAGATTTTATGTTTTCAATATATTAGTGGTATTATATTTTAATACGTTTCAGTTATTATTCATAGTATAATTTATGAATTTAGTTTGTATTGGCTCACCAAAATGACAAGTGTATAGATAAAATGGACTCTGCTTCGAACAATATGTTTTCGAACTATAAAATTAAACAGTTTATATAACATGTCCACCTTTTTCATAATACATCGAAGCAACTAGAGATAATAACGATGACACGGTATGAAATATCTTAGTGAATCCTACTGAGAATTTAAAATTTTCACTTCTATTTTCATGTTATCTTCAGATAGTTTGAGAAGTTTCAAAGATGGCTGAAGTTCTTTATCGAGATAAGGTTATTTCAGTACTTGATAACAATTTCAAGGTGTGGTACTATGACTTAAGCATAATACTATACAAAGGAGGACGTTACACATGTTAGTTGGATGAATATTGTAATCTTTTTTAATCATCTACTTATGGCATATTAGTTTTCTGTTTAATTCCAAACCATGTTTTCAAACATAAGTTTCTTTCTTGCAACTTTTCTTTAGACCATGATTTTGAAACATAAAGGAAAATATAAACATGCGCTTAATCATTACATGAAATGGTTTGAGTTTGCGTTTTACCTTTACAATATCAATCACCGAGAATCCCATTTGCAACATGTAATGCAACTAAAAATAGCCTAGGTGAGGATTGTTGTGATTTTGTCATTTAACATTCTTTGACAAGTAAGCCTTGATGAGCATGTAGAAGAACGTGGTTTTTGGCCTACCACGTAAAAAAGGACATCATAGGTCTTAACGAGTCTAATGTCATAGTTCCATCAAACTATTGTATGTCATTTTTCTGCTGCTCTCTTTCTCTGTCTACTGGTTCCTTTGTTGTTTCTCGGAGCCGCATAACGGAAAATGATAATGTTAAAGAGTTCAAAGGCTGGAGTTCTCTCATTTGAATATTAATTGGAGATGTCAAAATGAGACCCTTGAAAAAAGAAATAAAAGCAAGAGAAAAATTAGGTTTATGAAACGTGCTCAGCCAAAGCTCAATGGCTAAGATTGGATGGATTAAAAATACAAAGGAAAAGCTAATGTGGGGTCATGGAAAAAAAAGTGGTATTGTCTCTAATCCTCCCCCTCTGGCTTCTTACTTCCTCTTTGATTTTCCCTTCTGTTATTATCTCTTTCTGAATTACCTCCACCCTTAGCTCATCAAACTCGTCTTCTCTTCCTTCCTATCTCAAGTACTTGATTGATATTGCAAAGTCAAGCTCAAATCAGTGGCATCTTCCTTCCTTTACTGAATTGTTGCTTCATTGATTCCATACAGCTAACCATTTCCATCATAGTATATCAGATACTGTTACTTGATTCCCTTAATTTTTTCAATGACTGTGCATTGGTCTTTGAGACACGATTCTGTCGCTATTGGATTGACTATACTGTTTTCCTTGGTGAAGTACAATATACTCGATTTGGTATTGCTACAGTTTTACAATCACTTATCAATGCCTATATTACAAATCATGCTATTCGATTGTAATTTCTAACAAATGATGCAAAAACATTTCTCTAGAGGCTATTGCTAGGACAAGGAATAATGCCACTCTATATCACCTTTTTTATTTTTAATTTTACACGTTCTCTTTACAAAAATTTAAATGTTTATGAAGCAACAAGTAAATTGTATTTTAACTAATAATAGAATGATATTTTAAATAAAAATATAACTTAGAGATAAATCATGTCCTATAATACTATTCTATTATTAAATAGAAAAATAATATTTACACTCATTTTTATGTATGACATACTACTCCAAAGTAAATCCTATGATTTTTTGTAATGGTATGTTAGACATTGAATCCTGATTTATGAGTATAAATATCAGTACTCTATTAAATATGAGTACAATTTACATGATTTTCTATTAATCTCTAATAATTTCTCTTCTTTAGGTTCCACCCGTCTGAATAAAAACCACTAGGTAGGGCCTGCAGATGCTAACGGATTTGAAGCAGTTTTGGTGCAATAACCCCGACCTCGAAATGGTGACCAAACATAAGTAGTAATTGGAATATCATTTGGGAATGATAACTTTGAGTCAATGTTGGGTCTTATGCCAGTGACTGCACTCACGACCAAGATCAGTTAGATGGAACACGGTCCATATATACTGCCACTAGCAGTAGCATTGAGACCGTTAATAAAAGCAGAGTCAAAATTCAGCACTGGTCCTCCCCTCCCCCTTAATTCACATGCAAAAAAACGGACCACTTGATTTTACTTTCTCTAGCTCCGTATTCACGTTTCGATTCAGAAGATGTGGAAAAATGGAACACTTCAAAATTCAAGTTGTTGTTCATTGAGTCAAAAAGCCTTAAAGAAACAGAATGCAAACAGTATATATATATATATATATATATATATATATATATCTCATGAGAAAGCGAGAGAGACAGAGACAGGGAGAGAGAGTGTGTGGGGTGGTGAAGACTCTGTATTATTGAGGAACGATGCAGACTAGACGAAGGCACCAATAAGTCCATAATGGAAAAGACGCTAACGAGTTCGGCACCCTTCCCTTCATTGGGCCACAAGGCATTCTCTCACGTGCACACTGCAGTGAGGGCAGTGGTGTTGGTGTGGTGGTGCGTGATAGCTAGTAGAGACACACCCCTCACCCGAGGTTCCCTTTCTATATTCTTCTTATAGGGTGCGATCATGTTCATCTGCAGCAAAACTGAGGCCAGCACAAACTGATATACGATTAGACGTTTCATTGCCACTCCTTTGCACAGCATAATAAACTAGATATGTATGCACATACATACACGAGCTCTTTTAAGTTTTAAGAATAAAGAATAAGATGAAGGAAGGGCGAACGAAGATTTTCATCACCGGAAAAAAAAAAGAGAAAAACAAAAAAAAAAATATTGAAAATAATGTTGTGGAAGGGACAAAGTACAAGAATATAAGGGTGAGAATTTGTTTGACAATGGGTTAATTCATTTAGTCAGCTCATACGTTGTCATATTTTAAATTTGATTCTTGAATTCTTTTTTTATGTTGATAATAAATATTCATTGAGTTGAAGGGATGTTCTAGCCTTAAATTAGGAAAATATTATTTAGTACCAAAGGTTTTTTGTCCCTATTTCACGAACAGCGTTAACTGAAAGTAGTTTTTTTATTAATTTTCTCCTACCCTTGGCGTTTTCCACCAAAGAGTGGATGTTATTGGTGAAAAAACAATTTGTGTACTATTCGCACTGAATAGCATTGCTGCTTAAATTAAGTCGAGTTTTTCTCTCTCAACTTAAATTTATGTTTAAAAAAATAAAAATTTGTTTAATTAGTTGATTAATCGAATAGGGGACTCACTCGTAAATTCAAAATATGAATAACAATAAGCTATATATAATTTTTTTCATTATGTACTTCGACTTTTATATGTTACTAAATATAAAGTCAATGTTTTGTACCAACATTAAGAGAATCCAACCCTTGTAACAAATAGAGCAAGATTCATGCACCTTGTTTTGCATCGTATAGTTTATTTTAGGTCAAACTCATATTTGTTCTTTGACTGGATTTTTATTTTGGTTTCGAAAGTTGTATATATGTTTTACTTTAATTTAGTCCTTGAAATTAAAAAATTAACAATTTAATCTCTTAAACTGCAAAAGAAAATTGAAATTAGTCCCTAGAATAATATTTGTATAGACTAACTTGAATTACTGAAATGACTAGATTGAATCACTTTTTCAACTTAAGGTACTAAATCATTAATCATTTAATTTTAAAAACTAAAATAAAGTGCACACATATAACTTTAAGGACTAAAATGAACATTCTTTCTTTGTTCTTTAGCATGACTTGCATAACTACAACTTGTTATGTAAACATCAAACCAACGGCTGTGTTAAAAATGATATAAAATAATTTACTAACATAAACACTCTAATAATATAAATATGGTTTTAAGTTAGTTAAATCTATTGAAATATATGAAATAGATATATTGTACAGATGATTCAATGCAAGTGAGTTTTTCTTTATTTACTTTTCTTTTTTTAAGTAAGGGGTTGGATTTTATATTATTTTTTTGGATAGTTAAACATAAAGGCTCAAACCCCAAGCTGGGGTGAGTAAGACTAAAGAAACCAAAGTAGAAGTAAAGAGACAACACCAGAACCCCAAGAATCTAAAAAAACAAAAAATAAAAAATAAAACAAACTCTCCCACTACAGCAACAACCACCAAATAGAACTGCCACCAGCAAGACCAAAAAGAAAACAAAAAAAAAACACCCCAAAATCATACAAAACACCAAAGAAAGCAGTAAGAAGCCAAAAACCAAACAACAAAAACTGAGAACCTACTACAAAAAACTCCGATTCTCCACCAAATAGAAGATCTACAACCTTAAAACAGACAAACTTTCTATCTCCCTCCCACAGTTTCATGGCTCTAAAGCCACTAATAGCAACTCGAAATCAACATTGCACCACTAGAAAAAACACAAAAAAGAACACCTCATACCTTAGATTTTCCTTTTTTCTTTTTGGGATGACCGTATTTTCTAGGAACTACAAAATCCAAAACTTTTGGACCTTTGGCTAGAGCCTGAATAATTGACATATCATTTCTAACTTTGAGTTCCAAAGTTTTCCCAATATCCCAAGTAATTCTTGCATCAATAAGATTATCTTCCCAAGGTGTCGCATCTTCAATATCATCACTAAGCAAATCTGAACCATAGCCTAATTTAGGGGTTTGCGTAACATATTCTTCCAAATCCTCCCCTGACTGACCTCCTTATTCTTGATCTATCTTCTCTACTAATGACTCTATACCTCAACCACTTTGTGTATGACCTGTTTCCCCTTGAGTATAATTGATTGGCCCATCCAATTGAAGAAGTTTTTCAAACCCTGGTGAATAAGTTGGGCCATTGTATTCCATCTTTCCATGATCCGCTTCAAGGCCTGCTTCTCTTGATTCGGTGCTGAGAGCTGCGGTATCATGGGCTTGGAATTTCGACCCATAAAAGAGTCCAGCTTCTTCTACAAGCTTTTGCCCTTGGTCCACCACTGACCAATTATCCCTTGAAGCTTCTGAAGTCAGAGGAAATTCAAGCGAGCCAAGGGAAGGTCTGCATGCTGTTGGGATTTGTGCAGAATTGACTAGAGCATATCTTCTTCCAGAAATGCCCTCGGTTGCTCCTTTGCCCCCATTGACTGTTGCTCCTCCAATGACTCCCTGTACTCCGACACCTGAGCTAACAAGCTCCTCTTCTCCGAGCAGCTCATTAAGCGCCTTAATCAGCACCACCTTAAGGTTTTGTTTGAAATCCTCCATATTGCAGGCTTACACACTTCTTCCACCACTCTCTCCACCATGTTCTTGAGCTTCCTTTTCTTCATATTTATACCGTCATCACCATTATCCTTAATGAAAGTAAGATTCATTTCCCGATCATCCCGCCTCTGACTCTGGGTTTCTTCTATTACCACTTCTTTAAAGATCCTCTCTCCATTGAAGTTACCCTTAGGGTTTCTCCCTGTTCTAACCGATTCCATAGTCTTACTAACCTCTTGCAGCTTACTCTCGTTCCATGGGTCTCCATTCTTATCATATTTAGCGAATGAAACGCTCATGGTCCTCCCCCTAATCTCTACACCATTCAAATTCCTTATTGCTCTTCTAACCTCCTCTAGCTTTTTAAAACAAACAAACCCAAACCGCCAATCACTATTTTGTCTCCTCTTCTGAGAAACAAAGAGACCATAATTTTCTAGGAGAATAACTATATGTACTTATCGATTATGAATCAACGAATGCCTTTTCTACAGATATAATTATTAAATTAAAATTGAGTAAAATTATAGGCATGTGATATAAGTTTAATAGTTTTTTAATTCTTAAAGTTAAGTGAAAAGTTATAAAGATTGTTGGAGCAACAACTTCTTGAGAATTGATAAATTTTATCAATATTTTTTATTTGAAAGTTATAAAATAAGAATTACTTTAGTTCGAAATTATTGGACTAAACTAATATAGTAGTCCTAACATCTCAAGCACATATGAAACAATTAGAAGAATACATCAATGACAAAGAAGGCAAATATACAGTGAAAAAACTTTTTTCTAGGCTCTCTTTAACATGGCTCTTATTTTATAGGTAGGGTTCAATTCAAATCGATCAACCACCAAATTGATGCCTTGGCACAAAATTTCAAAACGCTATGCTCGCCAACTTTTAAGCTCATTAAGCCAACTTTAATGACTTATAAACTAGGGGACTTGTGGACTGGATCAATATTTGATTTAGGAAGATTGGACCAGCACTAGCCTAAGTATTCGACCACCATTTGAATATAGGGTCATTCCATAATGCACCAAGTTTATTATGGTGCTTGATGTACTATGTGATCCAATAGACAGGATCTAATGGTTTATTGGTGCACTACCTACCTAATATGCACTGTAAGAGCACATCCTCCCCCAATGGCTCCATCTCCTTCTTCTCCAATGGCAACGGTGACTTTGACACCAGCGCACTCCCCCTCCACGAAGGCCATAGACGCCCACCGTTAGTGTGAGACACCACTGGCAATTGCTCAACCGGTCCTAGCATCGCCGGGACACGTCCCGAAAATTCAATGGCCAGCATCATGGTGGTGGTGTGATCATGCTCTGCTCCACTCTCCACCATTTCGCCCTCCTAGTCACTGTCGAGTCTGAGCTTTTTTTGAGCGCTTGCACACTGTGGCCCTTCCACACCAGCTTCCCTATCTAAACAATCATCTTTGCCTTGTCGGACTATCTCATCAGCAGCGGAGTCGAGCCCCTCCTCACCAACATTAGCTACAACAACTTCATCACTATAAAGGCGCCAGTGGAGTCAAGCTCGGAGGTGTGCTCGTCAAGTAAACGGACAATGGGTCTTGGATGATGTTGATTCCGACCGTGCATCAGCGCGAAGGCCTTGATGTCAACAGTCTCCATGTTCCTTGCAACGTCAGGGGGCGATCTATCCTCAATGTTGTCGGGTCAACCCTGGTGGCTAATGAGGAAGTAGCGGGTAGGGAAGATCTTGTGGAGGAGGGTGTTCTTGCAAAGGAGTCGGTGGAGTTGGGCATGTGGACTTGTAGTTGGAGACGATGAGGGGGACGAGGTTGTTGTACAGTTTGAGGACTAGGCGGCTTAGGGGGGTGGAGTCAAAGCAGAGGGTGGCGATGTTGTCACTGAGGGTGTGGGAGGTGGGGATGGGAAGAAAAGGAAAATGAACTTCCCTACAATGTTTCAGTGGTAATTGATGCACAAGTATACCATCGAATCTTGATCATTCATCTTTTAAGGTGTATCAAGCACCATAATAAACTCAGTGCATTATAGAACGACCCATGAATATATAGTTTAATAGACCAAAGAAGTTACAAAATCTTATTGACCGCATCATTAGTTATCTCACTGTTATGCCCCCTTTCCTTAATAGGGTCAATGACTAATTAGATACAAGTGTAACTATAAAGTACCTTCACTACAATTTGTTAAGGTATGTTCATTTCTTATTTTTTACACACATTTTACTCTTATTAATTTGAGCGATTAAGTGTCTTTCGCAAGTATTACCTTTGACAAATTTGAGGAAAGCTCATTTACTCTAATGTTCAAGAAGATCGAAATGGCCACCGTTTGACTATTGATTGGCCTCAAAATTTGGCGAGACGTAAATACTTTTTTAATTTACATTGTATATATTATTAGAATCTCATTCAAGTTTACTTAGATTTGAATACGATTTGATTTAATTTTAATTAATAATTTTACTTAGTAGTTTATCCCTTTCATGTAGTTTAAGTAAGAATAATAAAATAAATTTCATTCAAACTGTACTAAAACGTTACAAAAAACACTTAAAGTGGTTAATCATAATGTCTATCTCATGACGTTAAATCTATTTGTCAAAAGTAAGCTCTCCCATTCCAATAAATGGATTGTTCGTCAATGTAACTAATAATCCTTATCATCAAATGCCATAACTTTTTTACGCATAAAGATCATCGCTAACAAACTGCATTTATATTTGTAGTTTTTATATACTCGATAATTATGTGTCATGACTCAATGAATAAAATAACAAAAAAGGAATAATGCTGTTTTTTAGCAAATGGTTTTTACAAAACCGTTTATGAATAGCACAATGCATTTGGCCCTTTGTGTCACAGTAAAATGTGAAAAACCTAAAAAATAAAAAGGAAACAAAACTAACAGACAAAACCTAAGCACATATCATTATTCGTTTATTGTGTGCTGCTGTCCTAGCGAAAATAATTTTGTCGGATTTATTATTTTTCAAAATCACATTGCTTTTGACAAGGAATAATTTGTCGGGTGAAATTATTATTTTAATTATCAACTTGCTCTATATATGTAGGTGGATTGAGTAGCTGTCTAGTTGAGGTTTAAATATTTGGGTCATTCTCATATGAAGATGGTATCAAAATCTTCATATGAAGATAGCCAACAACAATGTGACAAGTAGTCATTGTGGGGTCAGTATAAAGAGAGTTAGCCCAATGGCGTATTTTATGGTGTATTTCTTTGATCGAGGCGTGGTGCACCTTGCAATCGATGGTGAGATTGTGAGGTGTATCGATGTACTAATCACCTATGATGCATTGTAATAATATCTGATTTTAAGAAAATTTAAAAATATAATTATATATATTTTAAAAATTAATTATCATAACAGTGTAAAATTATACTGGTAATATAAAATAATTTTATACTGTCAATATAATAAAAAAAATTATCATTATTTTTACACTGTCAATGTATAAAAATTTAAAAATATAATTAAATATATTTTAAAAATTAATTATCATACATTGACAGTGTAAAATTATACTGGTAATATAAAATAATTTTACACTGTCAGTGTAATCAAAAAATTTTATCAGTATTTTTACACTGTCAGTATAATAAAAAATTTTTATCAAATACTGATAAAAATTTTTTATTACAGTATAAAATTATTTTATACTATCAGTATAATTTTATATTGTCAGTATAATCAAAAAATTTTATCAGTATTTGATAAAATTTTTTGATTATATTGATAGTGTAAAATTATTTTATATTATCAGTATAATTTTACGTGAAATTACACTGATAAAATTTTTTGATTACACTGACAGTATAAAATTATTTTATATTACCAGTATAATTTTACATTGTCAGTGTATGATAATTAAAATTATATTGATAAAATTTTTTGATTACACTGATAGTGTAAAATTATTTTATATTACCAGTATAATTTTACACTGTTAATGTATGATAATTAATTTTTAAAATATATTTAATTATATTTTTAAATTTTTATACACTGACAGTGTAAAAACAATGATAATTTTTTTTATTATACTGACAGTATTACCAGTATAATTTTATACTGTTATGATAATTAATTTTTAAAATATATATAATTATATTTTTAAATTTTCTTAAAATCAGATATTATTACAATGCATCATGTGATTAAGATCGATACACCTCACAATCTCACCATCGATCGCAAGTGCACTACGCCTGACAAAGAAATACACCATAAAATACGCCATTGGGCTAACTCTTTATATGATCACAACGACTACTGTCATCGTTGTTGGCTATCTTCATATGAAGATTTTGATACCATCTTCATATGAGAATGACCCATTAAACAACTCCACAATTCATGAAACAAAGGAAGAAGATATATTAAAGGGTCGTTCTCATATGAAGATGGTATCAAAATCTTCATATGAAGATGGCCAACAACAATGTGACAAGTGGTCATTGTGGGGTCTATATAAAAGAGTTAACTAATGACATATTTTATGGTGTATTTTGTTAATCAAGGAGCGTGGTGCACCTTGCAATTTGATGGTGAGATTGTAAGGTGTATCGATATACCAATCACCTATGATGCATTGTAATAATATCTAATCTTAAGAAAATTTAAAAATATAATTATATATATTTTAAAAATTAATTATCATAACAGTGTAAAATTATACTAGTAATATAAAATAATTTTATACTGTCAGTATAATAAAAAAAATTATCAATATTTTTACACTGTCAGTATAAGAAAATTTAAAAATATAATTAAATATATTTTAAAAATTAATTATCATACACTGACAGTATAAAATTATACTAGTAATATAAAATAATTTTATACTGTCAGTGTAATCAAAAAATTTTATCAATATAATTTTAATTATCATACACTGACAATGTAAAATTACACTGGTAATATAAAATAATTTTACACTGTCAGTGTAATTAAAAAATTTTATCAGTGTAATTTCACGTAAAATTATACTGATAATATAAAATAATTTTACACTATCAATATAATTAAAAAATTTTATCAAATACTGATAAAATTTTTTGATTACACTGATTATGTAAAATTATCTTTGTGATATAAAATAATTTTACATTTGTCGATTGTAATAAAAAATTTTATCAGTATTTGATAAAATTTTTTGATTATACTGACAGTGTAAAAATACTGATAAAATTTTTTGATTACACTAACAGTGTAAAATTATTTTATATTACCAGTATAATTTTACACTGTCAATGTATGATAATTAATTTTTAAAATATATTTAATTATATTTTTAAATTTTTTTACACTGACAGTGTAAAAATAATGATAATTTTTTTTATTATACTGACAGTATAAAATTATTTTATATTACCAGTATAATTTACACTGTTATGATAATTAATTTTTAAAATATATATAACTATATTTTTAAATTTTTTTAAAATCAGATATTATTACAATGCATCATAGATGATTGGTGCATCGATACACCTCACAATCTCACTATCAGATTGCAAGGTACACCACGCTCCTTGATCAACAAAATACACCATAAAATATATCATTAATTAACTCTTTTATATGGACCCCACAATAACTACTTATCACATTATTATTGGCTATCTTTATATGAAGATTTTGATACCATCTTCACATGAGAACGATCCTATAAAAGAAAAGGTGAAGGAGAGAGAAAAAAAAGGAAAATAAAAGGACACCAAGGACAAGTCTGGTAGCATGGGTCGGGTTGGACATTTGGGTTTTATCTGTCTAAATTAAGTGAAGACAAAATAAAGGAGCGTGGCGCATTAGGTGAACCCAATGTGGCCATCTCATTAAATGATTGTTTGGAGCCCTAGATCTTCAGAATCTCCTCGTCAATGTGTCTATCCACACTCTCATTTATAACTCTCTCCAAAGCGAAGGACAAAAAGAAGTTTCTTCCTTGACTTATTTCACTCTCTCTCTCTCTCTCTCTCTCCCTCTCCCCATTGTTCCTCTCTTTCTCTTTCACCCAAGCATTAACACCACACACACACAACAGTGATCAAGTACAATAAAACAGCTGCATGAACCGAAAACCGACAAGTCGCTTCTGATCAGCAAGCTCTTGTGGTAGTTGGCACCCTGAGTGCCATAACTCACAACAGATGCTGAAACAGCTATATAGCTGTCCATCACAAAAGAAGATTGGGGAGTCTGTGAAAACATGGAATGGATTATGGGACTGTGGGTTGTGATGGCCATCTACTTCATGAGTTGGTGGCTTTTGTGTGGGAAGAAGAAGGAGAATAATAGGGTGATGAGAAGAAGGGGCAAAGTTCCAAAAGGTAACTCCGGTTGGCCTTTACTCGGAGAGACCCTTGATTTCATTGCTTCTGGATACACTTCTCAACCTGTCAGCTTCTTGGAAAAGCGCAAGTCCCTGTAAGCTTCTATATCCCCCCATATATATTTCCCACCACAGATGGACATGGATGATTCCGATTTATGCTCCTTATTGCTTTTTGTATTGTCATCCTTTCATTCTCGACGAGGGCAATGACATGCATGCTCAGCCAATATGCTTTCCAACGGAATTTTCTTTTTATGCTTATCCTCTCCTCAGAGACGGTTGGAGCATTACATAACTGACGCATGCACTCAACTGATTCCCTCACTCACAAATTGTCAAATTTCAATGGACAGTTGTGAATCCTTATTGTTTATTTGGAATAATATTACATGCACTGTATACATAATAATAACTGAAAAATGAAAGCCGCTAGAAGTTTTTGCTATATCCACCATAGCAATATCTTGCTCCTCTAGTCTATTATGTGTGAAGGCCCAATTTTTGAAATGCCTATGCTCCTTTGCATTCGCATGTGTTGATGACAATTTTGTCCTCGTGGTCCACGCTGTGATCTACTAAAAAAGCACATACACTAGTACTAAATTAAGTCAATTGCCGGAATTAATAAGGAAGTTCAATTTTTAACCAAATATTTAGTGACAGGAAATTTAGTTACTTGCATCTAGTTTCTTAATTTTTTCAATTTGGTTCGTAGTTTTGAAATGTTCAGTTTGTATAGTTATGAAAATATTTTATCTCCTCTTCTACTTTAGATTAATTTTAGCTGGCTACTTGGGCCTAGCAAAATGTAAAAGGCTTCATAATGGCAACTTTTTGATTTAGAAAGATATTAGATACATAATGACACAAAAAGCACGAACGCTGACCAAAAAAAAAGGAAAAACATGAACGAATTAATAAAGTGAAGCCTTCGATATTTAATGAGTAAAGTTGATGTATTTTCTCTTTTTTTTTTTTTTTAATCGCAAGAACTTGTTGAGTGAAAAATTATTATTATTATTTTTAATGGGAAAGAAAGAGGACAGTTGTACAATTTAACCAATGTAGAGTGAAATGACCGAACGAGAAATTAATGCCTGCACTAACTTCAGTTCAACGATAATAATGTTAGAGGAATATTTTTTTTATCATTTGGTAGGTAGATAGAGAGAAAAAAATTATAAAATAAAAATGAGGTGAGTGAAATAATTAATAAAAAATAAAAAAATATTAAAATATCTAAAATTTAGTTTCATACAAATAACATGTTCCTAATTGTTAAGAAGCACCGTATTTGTAACCTTTCAATCAAGTGATTGAAAAGGGATTTCCTACCTATAAAGAATCAGCTAGCTAGCCTAGCTGAGTCATGACGACTTCCAAAATTGGACCGAAAGTTAGCTAAAGAAATGGACCTAAAAGAGGTCACGGAGTTCCTTAATCGGAACATAACAGCCTCGTGATCCAATAATAAATACTCACCTCCTTTAGTAGGCTTGTAGACTCCTTCTAGAGGGAGAATGGCATTCACATATATATCCAAAGAAGTAAGAAGAGAAAAAGCCTGCTTCTGCAGTATAACTATAAGTAGCTAGACTGTCGGTTTAGACTTTGTGAAAGGGAAGAATAATGTGTATGTGTATGTGATTGTGATCGATGCCTGAAAAAAATAGACCAAAGAAAAAATGAAATATGTTTCTATATTCTTTTCTACTGTTAATGTTAATGTATGTGTATTCAGGTACGGGAATGTGTTCAAGACGAGCATTTTGGGAAGCAGTGTGATATTGTCCACGGACCCGGAGGTGAACAAGGTGGTTCTGCAGAACCAAGGGAACATATTCGTCCCTGCTTATCCAAAATCAATTAGGGAACTGATGGGAGAACACTCCATACTCCACATGAACGGGAACCTTCACAGGAAAGTGCATGCACTCATCGGAGGGTTCCTTCGGTCCCCGCAGCTCAAAGCTCGAATCACCACAGACATTGAACACTCTGTCAAACAATGCTTGGCTACTTGGACCCACCACCAACCAATTTACGTTCAAGATCAAGTCAAAAAGGTCTCTCTCTTTTTTATTAATTTCTCTAGCTAGGAGTTGTCTAATGTGACATTAAAAGTGGATATTGTAAATATAATATCATAAGAGAAATATAAAACACTTGATGACAATGGTGGACTCCAAATTTTGTGTTTTTTCTTTGGAATGTCCATCTTTAATATCTATTTTTTATTATAAATAATATTATTCTATTTTTTTTCTTTGTTAATTGTTATACATGCCCTTGTAATCACCTTTCTCTCTCTCTCTCTCACACACACACACACACACACACACACACTTTTTCTGGGTGCATATTTCAGATTACATTTGCTGTTTTGGCTAAAGTTCTGATGAGCGTTGGTCCTGGCGAGGACTTGAACTTCCTGAAGAGAGAATTTGAAGAGTTCATCAAAGGGTTGATTTGCTTACCCCTCAAGTGTCCAGGAACAAGACTATATAAATCCTTGAAGGTTTGTTTTTTTTTGTTTGTTTGATACTTGTTATTTTTTTCCCACAACATATATTATGTTATTAATTTTCTTGGCTTTAATTTATTAATTAATTGATATTTTAATAAAGCAAGTATTTTATTTGTGGGTGAATTGTGCAGGCCAAGGAAAGGATGGTGAAGATGGTGAGGAGGATAATAGATGAGAGGAAGAAACAAATTATGGATAGTAATAATAATAATAATGATGAGGAGGAGGAGAAGGGTAGTGGAGTGAATGATGTGGTGGACGTGCTGTTACGGGATAAGGGTGACTCTCACTCGAGCCCAACCCTGACGTTGGAAATGGTGAGCCAAAACATCATCGAGATGATGATCCCTGGGGAAGAGACCCTTCCTACGGCTATGACCATGGCCCTCAACTTCCTTACTCACTCCCCTCTCGCTCTATCCAAACTGCTGGTACGTACCTTCACTTACCTATATATTTGTCTTTTATCTATATCTCTACTAATTATGGAGATTATTTCCAAAACAACGATGTTATAGTGTGCTATGATAATGTGTCAAAATTCTAAATTAAAACAGTGAAAATAATTAAAAAATAAAATCAAGAGCAGAGATAAGATATAATGTGTCCATGCTACTAACCTGTCACTTAATTCAGGTAGTAAGAGTCAGGCTAACCGAAGTATATTTCTTTGTAAAAAACAATAATATGATCAATAATTAATCATCTTACAAACATGTGTGAGAATCATTTAATGTGTGTTTTGAGATTAAATTTTACGAACTTGATTATATATGCGGAAGTTATTTACATTTTTATTAGGTGATTTGCTTTTACCAGCAAAGCAACCATTTGATTGATTCTAGCTAGCAAACTCTTCCTACAACTTTAGAGTCACTTCGGCACTCGCTACAAAAACAAGATGGGAATTATATATGTTGATATATGAACACACACGTAGATAAATAAAATAAAATTTAAATAAGATACAACTTGAGCCTATCACTTTGGAAAAGTAATTTCTATATTTTTCTATAAACAATTTGAGAAATTTACTAAATATGGTTTAGTGTTCTTAACCTTTTTTTTTAAAACAAATCATTTTTCATATTATTTATTTCAAATTATTTAAAAAAATACGATGTAAAGAGCTAAGTTATTGCTACAATAGAATGAGAATGAAGGTCTCAAAAAAAAAAAAGAATGAGAATGAGAATGAATGTAACAATTGTGTTTAACTAATTAATTACCGAACGGAATGGCAACAGTTGGTGGTTGCGATTGAGGAATGGGCTTGAACTTTGGGCCCCCGAGAAGGTGTGTGGTCGTGTGTGGTATGGCCCAGTATTAGTGAGTCAATTTTACTTGCCCAGGTTGGTACCCACAGGTAATACTAGAGATGGTAAAACGGATTCAATCTGTCGGGTTGGCCCACCAAATCTGCAAAAAATAATGAGTTGGGTTGACATATTTAGTTCGCTAAAAATTTTTGGCCTGCTTAACCCGCCTTGCCTAATCTACAGGCTTTGGCGAGCCAGGGCAGGTTGGCCCGTCGGGCCAAACTTGTCTCCTTTTTTTTTTAGATGTAAGAGTATTTTTTTAAAAAAATTTTAAAGTTTTATTATAAATTATATTATTATTATTATATTTTTATTAATTTGTGAACTTTGTACTATAAATTTAATATTATAAATTTATAATTAATTATTATTTATAAATTTATTTATATATCTTAATTAGTTTATTATATTTGTATTCGAGTTAAATTTGGATACAAATTATGTAGTTTAATTATTTTGTTCTATTTAATTTAAGTAGATTTTTCATTCAATATATTTTTTTAATTTTTAAAATAATTTAACTCATAAAAAGTATTAAAATAAATTTATTTATATTTTGTATTTTTTTGACAGACCAACCTGCCAATCCGCTAACCCACCCTTAAACGAGGTGGGCTAAAATGTTGAGTCCGTTTTTCTAATTCTACGCCCCTTTTGGCGAGGTTAGGCGAGTAGGCCTAACTGGCGGTATGAGAGCAAGATTTCCCCCATTAGTAATGAAGATAGGGAATTCAAATATTCATTTGTTAAATGGAGTGAAGGCGGGGATTATGATTCATGTATTTGCGAGTGTCCGATGTAAAATAACCAAAATATCCTTAATAGAAATTATCTAAGTAGAGTTTTGTTTGTAGAAATTCTTAGCAATCTCGCCAAAATTGGGGCAATGAAACAACACGGCCACACCAAGATGCAGTTAAATCCAAGGTTAAGAAAACTGAACCGGGCATCAAACTAGTCAAGGCAGGGGTTCAGAGGTTCAATCGGGAGTCTGACCGGTGTATATATATATATATATATATATATAAAGTAAAAAATTATATTAAGTTATTAACAATAATATAAATGATGCAAAATAAGATTTATTATGCCAAGCACTTTATCAAATATCTTAAATATAAAATTTATGTATTTTAATTTTTATTTACGTTTCTTTTGGAAAGTACTCATAGACTGTATAACAATTATTTTTTATTTTTTGTTTTTAAATTAATTTAAGAGTATATAACAAATAAGCATATTAAAAGAATCAAAGTTTGAAATAAATGAATTTTTGTTTTGATTGAGCTTTTTTTTTAATAAAAAATAGTATTTTTGCCAAAATTTTTAAAAAGAAAAAAAATTGGTCAATCAATTTGATCGGTCCGGTTCGCCGATTTTGACCGATTCTTGACCGATATTAACCGCAACTGATTTTATGGTATAAACCGAACCGGCCTGGGTTCGGTTCCCAGTTGTACCAGTTCAACCGGCCGGTCCGGTCCGATTTTCTCTTCACTGATTAAATCCACTACAATCTGTTAATGCAATTTCATTTCAAAACATTGTGCTTGTTTAAAAATGAGGGGCGTAAAGATAAAAACAATTTTAAAGAATCATAAATCATGCCAACAATGCCAGGATGTACAATTACAGACTAGATCGCACAAAGTGCTGTTAAAAAATTACAAGAACTAGAGACCATCTAATAACATTTAACAAATAACAACCACACATGCATATTAGTACTTCAGAGACACTCCAAGGCAAGCATCAAAGTGACATGGGACTAGTAGCAGCTATTAGGGGATGAAAATATCAAGTCGATTCTAGTAATTAAATGGCAAGCGTAGAAGAAAAACAATGACACATTAGACAAAGAATAAAGGAAGTGAAGGAAGAAGTGAGTTAAGGGGGAAATAACCAATTCCCTGTTTTAGTTATTTACTTTTTCTTCTTCTATTTTTTTTTTTTGAAAGGAGGCTGCATCTTTTTTTTTTTTGTGAAGATTTTTGTGAAATGAAAATTTTACATTGGTAATGCATTTTATTTTATGTGTCAAGTTGAATTACTATTATGTGTTTATTTTTATTTTAAGTATTTTAAGTGATAAATTATGATATTATAATTATTTTTATTTATTTTATTTTTTTATTTTTTAAAAATTTTTAATAATATATATGTACCTATAAATATCTAGAGGTACTCACTTATTTGTGGGGTTTCCAAACACAAATTCCTGTGTAAATATGGGAATGGAAATAGGGGCGAGTATCTATGCATGCGGCGGAGGACAGGGACCTATTCCTCGCCCCGCCCCGCCCTGCCCTGCACTGTTGACACTCCTACCCACAATAGGCTGTAGAGCTATTTGAAATGGACGAGTAGCTTTCGTTGGAAGCACTGAAAAAGCGCACACGAGTGAGTATGGGGCTCACATGGGGTGTGGTTGTTTCCTGGCCGTATGATATAACATTGAAGTGATTGAACTCACCAATTATTTTTCGGCGATTGCTTTGGTGCAGTTTGTAAAAATCAGCACCATGCAAATGGCACTTTTTTTAATATATTTTGAATGACAAATAACATCAACGCGCGCGTGCAGCTTGCTTGCTTGATTGATGTGCTTGCCTTGTAGCTCAATGTCGACAGTTTGACACTCACTTTTTCCCTTTCTTTTCATTTTGTCATTTTTAATGGTACATATTGTGATGCACTAACCTAAGTATAGTGCATCCATGCACTGCTCTCCCATCTCTTTCCTTCCTTCGCTTGCCATGCCCAGGCTCCATTGCAACCTCCACACCACCATCGCTCGCCTGGACTCCACCCTCACTCGAGCCATCGCTGCATCCTCACACCGCTAACTCATTGCCTTGCCTCCACTGCCCGCAATGAAGACCCACACACTGCCTTGCCTCCACATCCTAACACCACCGACTGTGCCATCTTTAAAATGTTGAAACATACTAGCAGGCATAGTGCGACCATGGCAGGCCCATGGATGCTAATTGCAGTGCAAGGTGAAGCTATGGCAGCGACGAGGGAGCACCATGATGTAGCGATGGCGGTGTTTGGCCTTGCTCGTGATAACCAGAGAAATTCCTTTCCTACCATATTGTGGCAATGAGGGAGTGTTTGCAAGGCGGAGCTATGGCGGCGACGAGGGAGCACCAAGGTGTTGTTGATATTAAAATCCTACCATATTGTAGCATAAACAAAAAGGGACGCAGAGATGACTAGAAGGGGCGCATGACTGGAAATGGGGGCAGCATGACTGGAACTCGCAAAGGCATAGAAATGGAAAGAGAGGAGAAAAAAGAGACAATGCTTGGGTGCACTGCATTTAGGCTGATGCACCATGATATGTGCCATTAAAAATGAAAACAATGAAAAGAAAGGGCAAGAGTGAGAGTCGAACCCTCGACATCAACATTAACGAGCTGCGATGCGCGCGTTACTATCGTTTATCATTTAAAATATATAAAAAAATGTTATCTGCAAGATCTAGATTTTTTATAATTTGCACTAGGGAACTCGCCTTATTTTTCTGCCACTCAGGGCCCTAACCATTGCATGTCCCACTAACACGACAACTGCTTCCTTTTATTGTTTTTGGCTGTTTCGTTGTATTGCCTTCATCTTTGTTCTAGTTTTCTAAATTTTTAAAAAATGTTATATTTTAAGTTAATTATATACTGTTATATTAATAAATATGGTTGAATTTTATACTCACTATTTTGATGAGCATGCAAATAGAAGGTTTCAATTAGAGTATAGTGTAAAAATTCAATACATTAAAATTAAACTCTTACAATAAAATTAATTTTTATTATTAAAAGTGACTAATTTAATAAAAGAGTTTATAGTTGTTTTTTACAATAAAAAACTCTCAATGTATTAATCACATTTTTTTTTTGTAGTAGTTCTTATGTTGTGAAAAAAATAACTATTTAGAAACAATAAGAGAACAAACAAATTAAAACATTTATGACACTAAATAAATAATAATCTTATTTTCTTTCATGCGACTTATTATTTTGGGATTTTTTACCTTTTTAAATTAAAAAAATATTATTTACATATATCCGTCTTTTGAAGATTATTTTCCAAAATGTCCTATTTTGTTTGATTATAGAGAAATTGATCTAAGTTGGATTGATTGTATTATTGGGCAAAATTTAGATTAGGGAGTGAGAAAAATGTGGAAATCGATTTAGCAACCCTAACCCTAAACCCTACTATCCTATTTAAACCCCCTACTCAAACAGTCTTTTGCATGGATAGTGTGAGTTTTAAGAGAATGTTTAAGAAAAAATTGTTGAGAGGTGTTATATACTTGGCCATTATAGTGATAAAATTACAAATACAGATGAGGGTGTAACTTTTTGCAATCAAAATTTTTAGTTTATGGTTGTTTGTCCATTTGTCACTTTGGCTTAGTTTTGGTATTATTGTGGCTTTTTAAAAGTTGTTGAGCTCTTTCGCCTTTCTAAAAGCTGCTCTTAAAAAGTCATAGTAGTATCGTTTAGTAAAATAACGTAAAAATTACTCTCAATAAGCAAAAATTACAAAAGTAATGTTTGATAAGATTGTTCTTTATATATAAAATGACTACAATGGTTATAAATATTAAAGAGAATAATTTTTATTTTTAGTGTCATTAGAGTAAGGTTTAGTCTTTAATATTTTGAAGAATATACGCCAGCTCTGAAAAGTACCTTATGAGGGCTCCCGAGAGTACCCCTTGACTTTTAAAAGCCAAAAGCAAAAGCATCTTGATTTTTTTATTTACTAAATAAAAAAATTGGCTTATACTTTTTATAAATTAGAGCATCTTTACAAAGAGCATTACCAAACTAGGTCAATTAGAGTTGCAAAACACAATTATGCAAAATCTTTAGTTTTTGGCGGTTGGAAAGAGTCATACAATGAGCTTCCAAAATGGTTGTAAGGTCTTTAAACATTTATGCAAGGTATAATCATCGAATTGTTAACTATGCCATATTATGTGGAGAATTTTGTTGACCATAACTTTGTGATATTCCACCTTTTGTTCTAAACTGGAAACCACATATTTATAGGAAGAGGATACACTAATGGTTGCTCGATTTCAATACTATTCGGCCAAATATTAATGAAATGATCAACTCTCCACACTTTCTTCACTTAGATCGATTTTCTATAATCCAATAATACATGACATTTTAAAAAATAATCTTCAAAATACGGATATACGTAAATAATATTTTTTTAGTTTAAGAAGATAAAAAAGCCTATTATTTAGTGCCGCGATAAAAAGCATGGTAAGATATGATTCCAAATTGAAAGAACTTTGAAAATTCAAAACTTCAGTCTCAAAGTTGCCACGTTGAATGTATGTCAAGTGACAAATGCACACTGCCAGTTGCGTATTTCATTTTGTTAAATCACACATGATATATTATATTGATAACAATATCTTACTCAATCTTATCTTTTATATTATTTTAAATATGTTTTTACCTTGAAACACAAATATGAGAGAATCATATATGAATTTTAATGTATTATCAATGTAGGGATGTTTTAAAGAATTATCTAATTATATTTTGTCACACTAAAAAAAAGTGACTTTTATCATATTTATTTTAAAATATAATATAATTAGTTGATAATATAAGATAGGGAGTTCCCTATAAAATACTTTATAATAATATTCTAGCAAAATTAAATTTTATAAATAATATTATTATTTGATGCAAGCACAACACCTATATAAGCACCCAAAAATAAAATAAAAAATTACAACACCTATATCCCTTTTTCAAAGGAAATGAGAAGGAACCGACAAGCAAAGCTCTTTCTGAGCATTATTACGACAGTGTATTTCCATATTTACATGACATAAAACCAACAAGTCTATATGACACTGGGCTAAGCAACGAAAACTTGCAGTAAATTGGCCCAAATATTTTGTCATTTGAATACACATTGAAACCATTGCTTTACAAACATCAAAAGAAAAACAATTCTTTTACGTTTGGTTTGTGTGATTTTAATTTATTTTGTTGCCAGGAGGAGAACATGGAACTGAAGAGGCAGAAGACTAATTGCTCAGATGATTACGCATGGACTGATTACATGTCACTGCCGTTTACCCAAAATGTGAGTCTCTAGCGTTAGCTATCATATGTAGAGCCAGTTCTCTAATTCTCCTTCTTCTAAATTTACATGGAATTTAACTATATTGCTTTGTCTTTCATTTACTTTCTGCAAGGTCATCAGTGAAACTCTTAGAATGGCCAACATTGTCAATGGCATTTGGAGAAAAGCAGTCAAAGACGTAGAAATTAAAGGTGAGTTCTTCACAGGAGGAGGCAGCTGCACTGGGCAACAATAGTGCATAAAAAAAATAAATAGTAATGCAGTTTCACTATTCTGCATTTGCAGGGTACCTAATTCCTAAGGGCTGGTGTGTTATGGCATCTCTTACCTCTGTTCACTTGGATGCCAAGAACTATGAAAACCCTTTTAAGTTTGATCCATGGAGATGGGAGGTAAGCCTCGAGAACCGTATGATCTCATCATGTTTTCATATAGATCAATTCATAATTACATTAGCCATTGTAATATTCTATATGGTTGCAGAAAATTGGAGCTGTGGCTGGTAATAACTGCTTTACCCCATTTGGTGGTGGACAGAGATTATGCCCTGGGATAGAACTCTCCAGGCTAGAGCTCTCTATTTTCCTTCATCATCTTGTTACTACTTATAGGTAATATAATGGCTTGAGTAGAAAACTTCTCTTTTGAAAAATAAATGATTTTATGATTTTAATCTGTAATTTGTTTCCGCCATGCAGATGGGTCGCTGAGAAGGATGAAATAATATATTTTCCAACAGTCAAGATGAAGAGGAAGCTCCCAATTAATGTGCAACTTATTAATGCATGATTGGATTAGGGTTAGACCATCAAGAAATTCGAGTGATGTACAGAGAGTAGAGACATATATAGTTATGTATTTATTTCGGACTAGAGGGTAAAATATGAGTAGACAGAACTATAAGGTGGCCTTCCCAGCAAATGGAACCGGTTATGTCTCTATGTATTATTGTGTTAGCTCTATTAGCTGTTAGCTCTAGTGTCACATCGTTTTGCGGACGAGAGAGGTGCTTTTGGGCCCTCTTTTCTATCTTATAATACCGAATTCAAGCAAGTGGGATGATTGAAGCTAACTCTCACATCCTGTGTCTATCAACTTAACTATTTTTCTGGTTGATTCCAATGCAACATTTGTTGGGTTTGTTCTCCATGTGGGTTTTGCGGTGCTCCTGGTCCCATGCCACGACATGAGCTCCTGCTCCACTACCCTCTGTTGCTATCTCAACATTAGTGGAGTTGTAGTACAACTCTAGTACCAGTAGCGTGATCGCACAATCAACATTCAACGATCTCAAAAGCATATGACATTTGTAACTGAAATGTAGAGGACTAATATGCAAAGCGCAATCACGAGTGAGAAAGCTTTGTAGGTAGCGTCAACTGTTTTATTATTAACCACAGGGGACTATTATTGCCCGAAAAAGAAAATAGGGTTAAGTGCATGAAGATCTAAACTTTGCATGTTATCTCAAAATCATATGACATTTCTGTCAACTTCATGGCATTTCAAATATGTACAAGGTATAATGCAGAAAATTCGTCTTAAAACCGTCCCTATTGGTGTAGTATTTCCATTGTTGAAACAAGCGTACCTCTCGTTAGTTCAACTGTTCAGTGAAAAATGATCATCAGCTTCAAATAATTTCAGTGAATGATAATTTCCCCGTGTAAGAGGCTGTGCCCACAGGGGTCGTAAAATTTTCAAGCTTCATGTTAGGGAGCAACAGGCAAATTTAATGTGCAACTAACTATACGAGGCTGAATTAGCCTGGTTTAACCCAATATGTTCACCAGGCCCCATCGCTTGATTCATCACAAATTGGTAACTTACACACACAACACATTATATACTCAGATAAGATTAGAAGATTTCATCCTCTTTATGGTCACCGAGAGGGTAGACTAGGCTCAAAATGTATAGGCCAAACAGGCAACAAAGCCTAGAACTCGGGGAAAGATTATTAGAATTTTCACGTTTTATTTTTGTCCGAAGAATTTTCACATTAAGTACAATGAAAGACGATGCAAGCTCCATATGCATAAGGATAGATCTAAAGCACAATTGGTGTAACTGAAGAAAGTCACTCCCATGAATGTTTGATTTAGTACTAAGTAAGCAGAGTTTACATTTCCTTTTATAAGAAGCGGGTGTTCAGAAGGAGCAAGGGGGTGTTTCACACTTCCATGTTTATAGTATAAGAAAAAAATAAATGCTTCCAATACGAGCAGGGTCACCCAATAAACAAAACGGTTGAGCTGAAATGATAACAGGCCAAGAAACTAAACCATTATTACGAATTGTAGTTGTAGATGAGGTCCCAAAAAATAAAGCCAAGACATTTTGTTCTCTTCCTCAAGTCGCTGCAACTCTGCCAGTCTTTCTGTCAATGCTCGTCCCCTTGCAACTGTAGCCATTTTGCGATCTACCCTCTCAATATTTTTCTTCCATCTAGCCTCTTGCAGCTGAACTTTCCATCCCCCCCCCCCCTTCTCTCTATTTTTTCTTTTTTTTTGCGACTATAAATGCGTAAAACGGTTCACGTTGAACATAAATTTAATCTCAGGTGGAAATTGAAACCTTATTCTCAAGGTAATATACTAATTTCAGACAAAAACTGCCTGCTCGATCCAAAACCAATTGCCAGTAAGTCTAGCAGCACTATTACAACTAACACCCTAGAAAATTTTCAAATCTAAAAAACAAACATGATTTAAAACATAGCAATGGTCCTTTGCTCTAAGAAAATCACTCAATCCCTGGTATGAGGGGGAAAAAAATAAAAAGAAGTGCACCAAAAAAAAAAAAAAACTGCATATCAGCAAATCGTGATAAAGATATTCACTCTCCATGAATTTGATATGCAGAGTGTCAGGCTTTCGCCACTGCAAACACCAGGGTGCATCTCTTCAACAGCAACAAAAAAATTTCCTTTTTATGAAAGGCTTGCATTCTTGGTATTACGCAATCAGCATGACACTAATAATAATAATAATAATAACAACAACAACAATAATGATAACAATGTACATGAAGCATTTGATAAGTATGTCGAGTTTAGCAGGCAACAGGGGGAACTAGCCATCATCTTCATCAAAGCTATCTTCATTCCTGAGCTTCCCACGGTCATGAAAATATATGCCAGCTTGATTGAACAGAAAGAGCAAATGCAGCAATTCCTCAGTAGAAAGTTTGGAAGGCCTTTTGGCTTCAAACCCTCCCGTTTTAAGCACCGCAATAATCTTTTCCTTCAACGACTTCACCCCTCCTCCTAAGGCAGTAGAAAACTGACACCCCCCTTCATCTTCATCATCACTATCGCCACCACACTTGCTCGAAACAACATCATCAT
Organism: Pterocarpus macrocarpus; assembly: GCA_031439585.1. Classification (NCBI taxonomy): domain Eukaryota; kingdom Viridiplantae; phylum Streptophyta; class Magnoliopsida; order Fabales; family Fabaceae; genus Pterocarpus; species Pterocarpus macrocarpus. Next base: position 72,077,270 of record CM062520.1, on the reverse strand, counting down.
CGTCTCCAGCAGAACCAGACACATTGGACAGTTTCAACAACTCCATAACCTGCCATTTTTGCTTAAACGTGGCCCCCAATGTCTTGTTCTTCCTACTAAAACAAGTCCTGGTGAACGCCCTCCACTCATGCAGATCCACATCAGGAACCTGATCCTTGGGGCGGATTATAACCACAGAGGAATCAACTTTGGGGCATGGTAGAAAGTCCCTCTTGCTAACATCCATGACAAACTCCACGTCAGCCACAAGCTTCACGTTCACGGCCAACCGGTTAAACTCAGAGTCACCAGGATTAGCCAGTAACCTTCGAGCGAACTCCTTCTGAAGCAGAAGAGTTGCACTCCGAAACGGGGTTGCCCCATACACCAATTTGATCACAAGCGGTGAAGATATCCCGTAAGGAATGTTCGCCACCACAAGATCAAACTGCGGAAACTCTGTTCTCAATGCATCTTTGCGTATAACCTGAAATTTCTCCCAAAAAGAAAAAACATATTTGGTTCAGGCATTTCATCGAACAGGCGAGTGAGTGAGTGAACCAACGTTAAAAAACGGTTATAGTTAGTTAGTTACGTCGAGCTTGTGTCGGAGGCCGCGTTGGAGCACGCGCTTCTCGAGAGCTTGGACCATACGGTCGTCGATTTCGATGGCGATGACCTTGTGGGCGGCTTCTAGAAGCTTCATGGTGAGGTTGCCGGTGCCGGGTCCTATCTCGAGGACCGTGTCGGTGGGGTTGATCGCGGATCTTCGAACGATGGTGTCGAGGGTTCGAGGGTTGATGAGAATGTGTTGCCCTCTGCTCTTGTAGAAACGCAAGCTCTCCTGTTCGACATCGCCAACGTTGTGCCCGTCGGGGTGGAGTTGCCGCAGCGACAGTGTTCGTAGCCTCCGAGTAACGAACCCAACGGCCCGTCGTGGGGCACCAAGCATGGCCATGCCCTGCTGCTTCCTCCTTCGCGACGTGGACATAGATCGTCTCTCCCTTGGGCCCAACATGGCCCAAATCACCTCACCAAGCCCAAGCGGTTTTACTTTTGTCTTTGAACTTGGGAGGGAAGCCATTGGGCTGCACTAGCCCAATTCATCGTGTTCATTACTTCACCCCAACCATTCAAAAGAAAGAGTTCTTTTTTGTTTTTTGGCACTTGGAGTCGTATATGGAATGGTCAGATACCTGGGCTCCTCGATAGTGCACCCGAAAGATTGGGATCGCGTGTTCGATTTCCACCATGGGGCCTGAGGCCCCCAATCCCCCCCCCCCCTCAATGACCAAAAACAAGAAGAAAGAGGTTTTTTTTGGTGGCCAAAGGCGTAGCACATATGGCACATCCGTAGTGGCCTCACTAAGTGTAGCCACATATGGGGCGCTAGTTCGACTCGCGATGTGTTCAGAGACAACTTCCCCCCCGGGGTGCGTGCGTGATAAAAATAAAAGGAAAACTTTTTTGACCAAAAAACAAGGTTTTAGACCTAAAAAACGAAAGAAAAAGTTTTAAATAGCCAAAATGAAAAAAGAATTTAAATTAAATAATTGTTTCTTTGTGTTTTTTTTTTAAATTAAATATTTTAATGTAGGTACAGTTACAGATCAAACATAAATATGGGACCTGATTTGATAATGTATGGTGCGAGTGTATTGGATAAAGGCTTACGAATATTATTTGTTAGTTAAAGAAACGAGTCCGCATTGATCATTATATATGTATGAATATTGTGGGACAGAAGCAGCCTTGAGTAGTTGAGTTTGAGGTGATGACGGCAAATTAGATTGGAGTCATTCCGGTGTCGTTTTATCATTGCACGTTTTATACTTGTCTATTTATAGGAATAATTCATGATTGGAGTCAAACTCGGGCTAAAGTGCTGTCCTGCTACCAAAATGAATGAAACTGAACAAAGCATGGAGTGAACCCATGATTTTTCAAAGCTTGCGGGGAATTCGTAATTTATTGCAAGTGTGCCAATGCCATGCTCCAATCCCTTTGAATGCTATACTTTTTTCGACCACTGAGAATCTAAAATAATTGCTCATTGCTTTGGTCTGGGGATTGCTCTTCAATAATACTACAGGTCGGAAGAGCAACTGTCTCATCTTTATTCTCCATTCATGTTATCCTTTTCTATGACTGACTATAACAAGATAATTTTGGTGGTCGCTATTTACCTGCCCCATGTGGTCACAAAATTAATAAACTTAAATTTTTCTGTACATACTTACATGATTAAATAAATCAACCAAGTTACATATACATAAAATTGTAGACGGGATATCAACTGAATTTCATTCAAGTGCTATCTCCTTACAAAAGGATTAGATTTGAATATTGTAATTCTCTACTAACGTTATTATAAGGTAAAGATAACGAGAATTAAATGAAAAAAAAAATACTTAGATCAACCTAAACTTCCATTTACATTATTTTAATTGCAGGAAAATTAGAGAAAAGATAGCTATTGCAAAAACAAAAGGCCGTTTCCGACAGCATAATGGCCTCAACTAAATGCCCACAAGTCGCAGCAACGTATGGGAAACAGGGAGAGCCAAGTTTTGTGGCGCCAAGTATAAATCCATTATGTTCCCGCCAAAACGAAGAAAGGGTATAAGTCCGAGAAATCAATTTACTAGAAGATCGGTCTAATTATTGAAAGTGAACGCACATGAATATGATTTATGGACCAAAGGCATTAGTTAATTTCTAGGTGAGCAACTTTACACCATAAAAAAAAATAAAATCAGAACTCCATTAGCATCGTCAAAGAGTGGCTGGCCAACCTTATATTTATATAATAATATATATTCCAAAGGGTACTGCAACTGGCCATTAGATAATGGCTGACTGAAAAAAGTGCACTATTTTGAGTAAATCACAGGTGAAGGAATCTCCATGGAACGGCGTGCAAAATGCTAATGAATCCAATTCTCGCTTTTTCTCAAAGTATGTGATGTAAATGAGGCGGCGTGGGGCGGAGCGGGGTGGGGGCAGGGGATAGCCCCCCGTCCCCCGCCCGGTGGATGAATATTTGCCTTCGTCCTTGTTCTGTATTTGTACGGGTGCTCATTTTTGAATTTTTTGCAAGTTTATAGGTATCTGTGGATATCTATGGATCCTCGTTAGATTGTAAAAAATTTTAAAAATTTAAATTAAATATAAAAATTCTAATATCATAAAATACTTAAAATAAGTACAAATACTAATCTAATTCTATAATTCGAATTCTAACAACTTAATATACTTAAAATAAAAATAAACACAAAATAAGCACAATAATCTAATTTTTTAATCTAAATTTCAATAAATTAAAATAAAAATAAATACATAATAGTAATCTAATTATTAGTATATAATATAATAAATATAAATAAATTTAACTTCTAAATTTAAATATTAGTCTAAATAATTTAAATAATAATAATATTAACCTAATTAAGTTAATAATTTAAAGGTAAAATAGTAATTTTATATCGGATACCCGTGGGTATAAGAATAGTGATTCTCACCCCCGCTCCGTTTAACATATGGGTATTTAAGATCCCCATCCCCATTACTTGTGAAGACAAAATCTTCCCCCCATATCCGTCCTATTGCGAGTATTATTCGCGAATATTCGTGGGGTTTAATTTTTTTGACATCCCTTATCTTCATTGGGCTTACAACCGCACTTTTATCTAGTATTGTTTGTTTTATATGTTCATTGACCCAAAAAAAAAGAAAACTAGCAATGTTTTCTTTCGTCTATTTATAAGTGTCCTCTTAAAAATTATTTTAAATTATTTGTTATTTAAAAATATTAAAACATTCCTATTTCTAGTTCATCTTATCTATTATTTTAATTATATGCATAAGAATTAAGAAATTTAAAATTAAAATTTAATTATGAATATTTTCTTAAATATTATTATTTAATTTGTAACATCTACTTAATTCAATATATTAATCTTATACCAAGATTTTGCTAGCTCAAGTACTTTGTCACTTATTCCTTTTAATTAAAATCTCTAATTTGTTTTTTTTTTTAATTTTACCATCATTTTCAATTTTTAATTAAATCTAATAACTACAAACAATAAGGAGAGAAAAGATAATTTAATCAAATTAATATAGGTATAGTCCATTTAATATTATACCAAAACCTTAAAAATTATTTATAAATGAATTGAAAGAGTAGCAATTAGTGGTCATTATATTTTTCTTGAGAAATAGTATTATTTATATATATTAAAAAGTAGAAAGCATATAGAAATTGTAGAGAAGAAAACATTATGCTTTAGGCAACGGTGGATGTTGAATGAAAAAAATAAATAAAACTTTGTATTTATTTTCCCTATAATGTCTATATGATATCTACCTTTTGTGGCCAAATAATATTTATTATTTTCTTGATTGCCATTCAACCCATGTGCTAATGAATCATTTTATGTAGAAGTCTTACCTCGTTAAACCCTTTTTTTTGTTTTTTTTTTGGGGGGGGGGGGTCCACCGATCAAAGTGACAAAGTAAAATCGGCTTAGGCTGATTATTCTACGTACCACGTAGAATTTGGCCTTGTTATTTTGCAGGCCATACAGATTATTTCAATTGGGTGGTAACAAGTAAAAAGCAATTAGGAAAGTGTTTAATTAATCTGCGTTAGCTGTAACTGTACTGTAGGATACATTATTATTAAAATATTTTTTACGCTTATTATTTAATTATTTTAATGCAACAGATCATAATAATATCTATTTCAATAGTCAAACTCTGTTGGTAATATATCGACTAATAAGTAAATAATCATAAAGAATCTTACAAGTTACAATTACAGTTAATCAAAATTAAATTCACTAAAATAACAATAGATTCAAATGAGTCATAACAAAATGATCATTTGTTTATTGTTAACTGATTTTATGAAAGTAGGTGCGACTTGCATTTCGTGCTACCTGTAAATTCACAAAAGTCAAATATCATTCAGGAAGTACTTATTCAGTACTTGGTCGTTGGTCGTCACAACATAATGAATACAATAATTGTTTCGTGACATCGCTACGTAGAGCTATTGCGGCTGCCATTTGTTGCCGTACAAAATAGTGCCTGGAGCATTACAAAAACAGTTTTATCAAAGGACACAAGTAAACGACTCAACGTAATTGAGAAAGGGATATATATTTTATATATTATCAGTACTATTAAAACAAAAACAATAATAGCTAGGTACCGGCCATAAGAAAAAAAACTTAGAATACACTAACTAAGTGTTTATTAAAAAATAATATAAGATTTCAAAACTTTTTTTGAAAAAAAATCAGTATCAAAATTTTAATTTAAAAAATAACAATTTTAAACTACTTTAAAATTATGTAGAAAATAAAATTAATAAGTTACAACACATAGAAGTACGTAAAAGGAGTAATCGTGCAAGTACAGTATATATACTAATATATTTTTAAAATTAAAATTAAATTTTGTTTTAATGAAATATTAGTGTATATATATTTTACATTAACATATTATTTAACAAATTTATGTCATTAATTATTAAATAAAATATTAAGTTTATTAAGCAATACATGATCAGATTATCAAATATAAATATGAATGTAATTTTTTTATAAAAATAATATATTGAGATTGGTCTTGATCTCAAGCAATCACATTTTATTGTATAAGTGCTTTTGGAGATAATTATTATAAAAGTTAAATATTGATAATGATGTAACAATAATAATTAATTAATTATATAAAGTTTTTTACAATAATAATATATTAAAATTTAATTATAATATTTTGTAATTAAATTTATTAAACTAAATGATTCTATATCTTTAAAATCGGTTTTGGCTGTATGGACGATGAGTTAGGGGGAAAGGATTAATATTTAGTGGAGGACAGGGGAGCGCGGCATTCATTGAAATCGTAATCGGTGTATCTAATTCCACAGATCCTCGTGATGTGATGATGTGGGCCTGGGCCTGGGCCTGTTCTCTTCGCCCTTGAGACGCCACGCACATTACTGCGCGTGACTCCCAAAGCTCAACGGAGTATTGCACCGACGTTAACGGCGAGAGGATCGCAAGAACCCACTGCCGTTAACATCACTCACGGTGTTGCCCACTCGATCCTCACGTCGCAAAACAGCGGAAGATCATGCGTGGCACATGCACCCTCCCCACTTTATTCTTGTGGGCACCATAAAAATTTGTAGGTACAATCCTCGTTCACGTGGACCGTAAACATCCATCCCATTCAGCCACTTAGGTCTTCTCGCGACTTCGTGTATCCTTTCCTCAATTATACTTAATAAATAAATGGTGAATTTATTTTATATAAAATATTATATTAATTTATATTTTATTTATTATTAAATAAGATATAAGTTTTATTTAAATTAAGCTCACATCATATCTAATAATTGGTAAAATATGAGTCCATATAATATTTTATAAAAAATAAATTCACTAATAATAACTCATCAAGCTTTAGTGGTTGGACATGTTCTGTACAATATCTTTTTTTTGATAAAATGTTCCATACAATTTCTTAATTATCCTTTTATTCAATGTTTACATACATTTTGCTAATATATAAGTTGGTATAAATGACTCGATATTTAGGTTTTTATAAATAAATGTTTAAGCATGAATCTTATCAATGGAAGAAACCAACATTAAGAACATTTTTTTTAAATAGTGAATCGACTTAACTTAAAGTATTCAACATGCTTTAGATATTAATAATTTTTAGCAAAATGTTACATAGATACCGGCCATTCACCAAATTCCATTTATTAATAATGCAAATTCTCCTGCGGTTAACCTGCACTCGGCACCAAGTAATCGATTTTCCATGCCTATTTATATCATGAACTTGTGCAAGAAAAGACAACCCTATCTGTGTATATTCCTTTCATAAATTATACCTCGCACTTGCTCTTAGTGGAATTTGAATCCGGGATTTGTAAGATACAAGTCAAAACTAAATTATTACGATGTCCCGTTAATTAGACATGCTTGAGTTGAGTATGACTTTTCCGGGTATATATTCAGTGAGTATTACTTTAAGCAATTAATTAAGCATGTTATTCATCTTTACACTATTTTTTAACAAGGATTGACACAATTAATAAGTAACAAATTTGTATTTTATAAAGACACGAATTCAATTCTCATTACCGATGTAAGGACTTTGTTGCCAAGTAATCTTATAAACCCTCTATAAATGCTCTAAGTCCGGAAAATATATCTTAATTTTGGTGGAATGATCAATATTAAACCCATTTAAACTTTTTTGTAATAAAAATGTATAATTATATTAATTTAACTTGCAAGTTTTGTAGAACAATTTACAAATGCATCAGCTCATGTCTTCGTCTTAGGCCACTATAATGTTAACTTAGATAAATATTTGGATAAAATAAAATATTAGAGTCAGAACTCATAAGCCTACTAACGCACATAATTGATAAGAGAACCGCGCATAAGTGTACTAGTCACTAGACAATATAATTAGACGGGGAATCTTAAAACTACGAAATAATGATAATTTTATCCAAAAAGCATGGTGCATTATGAAATGAAGGGCAATTTTCTAAACTTATGAAAAGAATAATCTTCTCACATTTTTTCATTCGTACTGGGCGAAAGAAGGGATATGAGACAGTAAGGTGATTTTCTGTAGTATATGGTGCTGTGGGCACCCAAATTTGGGATCCGACTTGGCCACTTCCAAATCTATCTTTTCGCTCATGGTGACAAAATATCCGATATATTTGGTGCAGTTGAAGATAATGAAAGACATTTATATCTGTGTCTATCTAACCTAACTCGAGATTCTTCATGAAAGATAAGCAACCATCAAATGAAGCTGAAGAGGGGCGTGGAGATCATGAACTGCATATAGTATGTACTTTTTATTGAGACCATCTCAATAAACATTAAATATTTCATCTCAAAAATCAAAGATTCATGTGAGAGTAAAGTGAGTGCAGTTTCTTAGTTTTTGTTGGGCTTTGTCCGGTTGTCCCGTCCTCCATAATAGGAAAAATAAAATAAAGGAGTGTAGTGAAATTTATGGATGAGGAATATAAAGCCATCATTTACTTAGCTTATATCAACAACAAAATTACGTACATGAAAACTACATACCTAAATGAGACCTGAAAATCGCGGGATATGTAGATAACCGTGATTTGAAAACTTCAAGTCCAGGATATACGCTAGGTGTAAACAATTAAGAAGTTGGTGGCCTACAATTAAATCAACTCCAGCGAAGTGACTAAAGCCCCACTGACTTTGTGCTCCAAAATTCCAATCTGCATCCGTTCTTTTCGCCGTTAAATGTTGAAGAAAGCTGAAATTAAGTCCAAAGCGAAAAAAATGCTATTTTCGTTTTTTATACAAACAACGACTGAATTAGAAGTTAGACCATCATAAATGAAACGGAATTACTAGGTGGCCTCCATATGACACAACCAAACATGGCCCATGTGGGGGCTAGTTTATGCTTCTGGGGCAGATATGATGAGTATTATGACTCACCAACGATGTATACCAAATTACTAGTAATTTACTCATGCTTACTCGTTTGACTTTGTGCTGACCGCAAAGTGATTGCTCAACCCATAATGAATTAAAAGGAAGTGCTTTTGATGAGTAAACTATGAATTAGGGGATCATTTCACAATTCACATTATACTTCTTGCTTTCGATTCTTTATCTTTTTTGTGCCCTTTTACTGTTAGTGAAAAGAAAGTGAATATTCGGTTAACGTAGAACGATCTTTAATCCTTTATCTCTTATTCAGCATGGCCTGCCTACACTAAAATAACAATGTAAAAGAGAAAAAAAAGGGGGATCCAATGACCAATGTCCAGTTCACTAGCTAGTAAAAATATGCACGATACGTATACCAAAAAAGAAAAAATAAAATTGCCCATGATGCTTTGACAAAGGGAATTGCATGATGGTGGCTAGCAGCTTTTCTATATAACTAACTGTTTCTTCTCTTTTATTAACATTTAATTATTCATTTTTTTTTTGGGCATAATATTCAATTTGTTTATTATGGATTATCTGCACTGTCATTAACTTTTATACCATTTGCTGTTATCATCCACCATTCATGTAACGAGCATACTATTATCCACTATTCGTAAATTTCATATCATTGCACCGCTATTTCGAATTATTTACCACTGGTTTGGTGGAGAATAAATCAACCTTGGTGGACTAAGTCATTTTGTAGATTGCTTGAAACCTTGCTCACATTCACCTAGCTAAGACATAAGTACGTAGTGGCCAAACTAAAATAAATGAGACAGGTTGTCCTCGAGTCGCGTTATTCATTATCATTTATATTTTCCCTTATCCTTCGGCAATCAATGGAAAGTTGAGACAAAAGGAAAGGTGGTAGGAGTTTGGTGCTTCTCGAAAGGCAAAAGTAATTGACAAAAAAGGCTGAGGGTTGATTGTGTTGTGGTTCTAGTAATCGATCCTTTTTCTATTTTATTTTTGTTTTCTCTAAAATTTTTAACATTGTGAAATTGTGACGATAGGAAATGGCAGTTCTAAAAGGAATAAGGCAAGGGTTTGACGGCTCACCCAGAATAACGACTCATTAGCCAGTAACCCCACGAAGAATGCAAGTGGAAGGGAATTCCGTTTAGGGTTCACATGAAATGCAATAAGCACTCATGTGTGGGCCATGGTTATCATAAATGTCGCATTCATTCACTGCTGACTCACCAAACTGAATGTTTGTGGATTATATAATTTATAAATTACAGTTTTATTCAGTTAAAAGGTAATTTTTTTACATTTTATTTAGACATAATTTTTTTTTTAACTGGAGACGTAATTTAATTTTTATTTTATCAAATATATTTCTTATGAATAAAATTTAATTTGTACTATTTTAAATTGGAATTGATAGTATATAAAGTATATCCTAAATATGAAGATTTATAACTTTATAATCAGCTCCGTACTATACGCTATTTACTGCAAATTTCTACTGCGGTACCTTTGGGTTCAGGAATTCAGTACGCAAGAATTTTCGGAAAACAAAATTTAAACCATAATTACTTAACTAACCCTTGCATTATGACACGTTCTAAATGCTACGACCAAATATACCGTTTCTTATGCAAGAATTTAGTTTCGTTCAATTCACGTCACCGGCTGAAAACAGTAGTAAACTGCAGCCTGTCATCGCAGAATATTTAAGAAATTAAAGCTAATTCCTATTTTCTAAAGTGCTCTGTTTTTATCAAGAAAATTAAAGAAAATCCACTGCAATAACTGTGGCTACTTATGAGTGTAGAAAACAAAAACCTAATTCACAGTTCATTTTCCTAGGTGCTGTTTAACGTATCATATACTATAATTATTATACTTATGCATATGTCTATGTTTCTATAAATGCTTCGCCATTTTTGACCGCCACTCTCTCATGCACTTTCTGTTTTTCTTCGCTGTTTGACACAGATTAGAGCTACTCCACTCTGCTGCAATCGTAGCTCGAAGCCACGCAACGGTGGCCCTTGACACCTGTGGCTACGAGTGGCTCTCTATGCGTGTGTGTGAACAAAAGCTGTGTGCACAGTTCGCATATCATAGCAATAAGACGCTTATAAATTGGTCTACTCAGCACAAGTTTCACACTTGGAACAACGGTGGTGCCCCCAGCAAGGAAATGGACCTAGTTCCACAATCACCACACTAGCAGCTCCTAGGATTCCAAAATCCCACAATACTGAAAGATCCCTCTTTTGTTCTTTTTCTTTTCCCTTCATTCTCTTCCCATTCTTCATTGTTTCTTTTCCTGCATTTGATCCTTGCCTCCATCCCCGTATATACAGACACAAGTTAGAGGAGTGTGCTTCGGAAAACATGGAAACTAGCTCGGTTTCCAAGTTGGTGTTTGCGTTGTTTTGCTTTGCATTGTGCTTGGTTTCTCAGCTGGTTCAATGTAGCGTCACCTATGACAGAAAGGCCATTGTCATCAATGGCCAAAGGAGAATCCTTTTCTCTGGCTCCATACATTATCCCAGAAGCACCCCAGATGTAATAATCTTCTTCTTCTTCTTCTTCTTCTTCTTTATCTCATTTCTCATGTTGAAGCTTGCTCCTTCAATGTAAAGAACAAAACTTTAACAAATCCCCCCCCCCTCTTTTTTTTTTGGTGTTTCTGATTTTTTCTTGAGAAATGGCCTTGTGTGTAGATGTGGGAAGATCTGATTCACAAGGCGAAAGAGGGAGGTATTGATGTGATTGAAACTTACGTCTTTTGGAATGTTCACGAGCCTTCCCCTGGCAATGTACCTTCACTCTCTCTCTTCTCTAAAGCCCTTGTTTCTGTTTTGCTCAATTTTCTTCATGAATTTTTCTAACATCTGAGCTTTGTTCTGCTTGTTTGCCATGTAATTGAATTCAGTACAATTTCGAAGGAAGGTATGATCTGGTGAGATTCGTGAAGACCATACAGAAAGCAGGGCTATATGCTCACCTTCGCATTGGACCTTATGTCTGTGCAGAATGGAATTTCGGGTATATTCCATCTCTCACTCTATTCCTACTCATTTTCTATTACACAATTCTGTCTTTATTTTTTGTGTGTGTGAATATTTCTTTCTCTCGTTTTGCTTAAATTAGCTGTTTATTTGTAACTCGAGGTTTTGGTGTAATGGGATGATGTTCGATTGTCCAATGATGTTTGTTCTCTTGTAATATGCAGAGGATTCCCTGTTTGGCTGAAGTATGTTCCGGGCATAAGCTTCAGAACAGACAATGAACCTTTCAAGGTCTCATTTTTTTTTTTTAAACCATTTTTCATTAGATTATTGGCTTTGTATTGAAAAGTAACAAACTAATGGAAATTAGAGAAATTTCTTTTGTTTCTTTCAATGAAATAGTTTTATTGATACGGTGTCGCAGAGGGCAATGCAAGGGTTCACTGAGAAGATTGTGGGAATGATGAAGAGTGAACGCCTCTATGAATCCCAGGGTGGTCCTATCATACTCTCTCAGGTAAAAATTTTTGGGGTCTTTTTTAATTTTCATTGCTAACTTGCTTTTTGTGTATTTAAAGAGATACCAATTTTCACTAAATTTGTTAGGACTCATTCAACAGCTGCTATAAGATAAATTGTCTTTGATGGAAAGACACTAGTGGCTGCAAACTTTTCACTCTAGATCTAGATAAGTACCTACAATAATAATAATGATGATGATACACAATGCACAATATGTTGTTTCAGATTGAGAATGAGTATGGGGCACAGAGTAAATTACTTGGAGCTGCTGGCCAAAATTATGTGAACTGGGCTGCAAAAATGGCAGTTGAAATGGGAACTGGGGTCCCATGGGTGATGTGCAAGGAAGATGATGCCCCAGATCCAGTGGTGAGCATCCTCACTCTTCCTCTTGAAATTTGTGTACTACTACATGGCACATGCTACTGCTATCCTTAGATGCACCATTAATATGTGTTGGTTTTTTTCTTTGGTTGTTCTATTATTATTATTTTCTTTTAAAAAAATTCATAGATGTAATGTTAAAAAAATAAATCAAAACTGAAATACAGTCCCCAATCAATTGGGGTCAATTTCTTTCAAGAACCTTGCGTATTTAGGAATGTGTTTGATAAATGTGTTTCTTGTTCCTGTTTTGTGACAGATAAACACGTGCAATGGCTTTTATTGTGATAAATTTACTCCCAATAGACCCTATAAGCCTACAATGTGGACCGAGGCTTGGAGTGGCTGGTAAGCATTTTTCTTCTTGATCTTACAAATTGGAATTGCTTCAAAATGAATAGCATGCATAATTTTTCTGTCATATATAAAGGTTTTCAGAATTTGGAGGTCCAATTCATGAAAGACCTGTCCAAGATTTGGCATTTGCAGTTGGCCGATTTATACAAAAAGGAGGGTCCTTCGTAAACTACTACATGGTTGGTTTACTTATACTGGCCTTAAGAAGTTGAAAGTTTGGTTATGTGGCTTCTACTGTATAATAACTTACCGTGCATTTTACGTGCAGTATCATGGAGGAACCAATTTTGGCCGTACAGCTGGAGGTCCTTTCATCACTACCAGCTATGACTATGATGCTCCACTGGATGAATATGGTGAGAGCTGAAAATTCTGTATTTATGCATATAATGGATATTAACAATTTTAGGTTCAAACACTCACCACTCTTCACGAGGCTGTAATACATTATTTTTCAATGCTTTCACATCCAAGATTTAGTTCTCCTAACAGTACCCCCAGACTACATTACTGAGGACTTAACTAATTTTGTGAAAAACATGACAGGATTGATCAGACAACCAAAATATGGTCATCTAAAGGAGCTTCATAAGGCTATCAAGATGTGTGAGAGAGCTTTAATTTCAACTGACCCGGTTGTTACCTCATTAGGGAACTTCCAACAGGTTTAACTCACTCTCAACGTTTTTCCTCCCCCCGCCCCCTCCTCTCTCTCTCTCTCTCTCAATGTGGCATCAAGTTTCTTTACTGACCTTAGTGGGTATTTATGATTTCCAGGCTTCTGTATATTCAACAGAATCTGGAGATTGTGCTGCTTTTCTCTCAAACTATGATACCAAATCTGCTGTCAGAGTGATGTTCAATAATATGCACTATAACCTCCCTCCGTGGTCCATCAGCATCCTCCCTGATTGTAGAAATGTTGTCTTTAATACAGCAAAAGTATGTACAAAAGTCCCTGATTTGAAATCATCATGTTCCATCGGTACTCGGGGATCACAATTATGCGTCCTAGGACACAATTTCTTCGCTGTCAACGCCTCAATCCAATAATTTAAAATTTTGTAAAACCAATGAATTCATTTGCTCCCTCTATTAGGTTGGAGTGCAAACATCTCAGATGCAAATGTTGCCAGCAAATACTCAGATGTTTTCATGGGAGAGTTTTGATGAAGATCCTTCTTCTATGGATGACAGCTCCACAATCACCGCTTCTGGTCTCTTGGAACAGATAAATGTTACACGGGATACAAGTGATTACCTTTGGTATATGACTAGGTAAGCCTGATTTCCTAAGTTGCTTAGATTTGCTCAACTTTAGGTTTCTAACTTAGAGAGGAAGGAAAAGAGTCATTCTTTATTTTCACTCTACCACATTTACAGTATGTGCAATATTGAGTCCTCTCATGCTTAGCAATTCTCTTTGCTACATTCTCCCAACGCACAACAAATCACTTGCATCAATCATGAAAATAAATGGTTGATATTTCTAGAGGCTGGATTAAGTATGGGTATGGAAGTGGTCTAGCCATGATGTACATGTCTTAGATCAGTCTTCTGGGTATAATAACATCACTATGACACTTTGACGGAACCTCTCAGAGGTTCCAGCTAAATGAAAGAGATGTAAAAACCATTTTTGCTATTCTAATTTATTTCATGTCAACATGTCTACAGTATTGATATAGGTTCGTCCGAGTCCTTTCTCCGTGGGGGTGAACTCCCCACTCTCATTGTTCAGTCCACAGGCCATGCTGTGCATGTATTTATCAACGGTCAACTTTCTGGTATGTAGTTTGCTTGTTTCTTTAGTAGTTCTCTTTTCAGCTGATTCGTAAAGGCAAGCATGATAAATGATTGAAAACAGGTTCTGCCTATGGAACAAGGGAGGATAGGAGATTCACATATATTGGCAAAGTAAACCTTCGTGCTGGAACTAACAGAATAGCTCTGCTCAGTGTTGCCGTTGGACTTCCAGTAAGTTTTGTTTCCCAACTTTACTTCCTGAAATCCTACTGCAGTAAATATTGAGTTTTGATAAATAATGATTATTGAAATTGTGCTGATGTTCATTCTACTATGATTCAAACCTTACTAAGATTCTTAAATCCTTGTTACTGGCTCACCTGGAGATGGAAATCCAACCATTTTAAGAAAAAATAAAAATATTACATGAGCAAAGCCTTATGCCACTTAGATGGGTCAGTTGCATGCATCAACTGATGTCCTTTTTTTTTTTTTTTTTTCTAATGGTTTCTCCTAAAGTTTTCTTGACGTCTTTTACCTTTTTTTAATGAACGAGTTTTCATCATGTCCCCTTATCCACCTCATCATTCTCATCATTCTTATCCCAGCTAATAAGGGCATGACTGATATCATTCTTTTCTGTGTCGTGTTGCACAGAATGTGGGAGGACATTTTGAGACATGGAACACAGGAATCCTAGGTCCAATTGCACTCCGTGGACTTGACCAGGGAAAGTGGGACTTGTCTTGGCAGAAATGGACTTATCAGGTTCCTTATTCTTACCTTAGAAGTTTAAGCTGGCTCAGTTATACAAACAAAATTTTATAAGACATGCCTCCTCTGAAACAGGTTGGACTGAAAGGAGAGGCCATGAATCTTGCATCTCCAACTGGTATTTCTTCTGTTGAGTGGATGGACACAGCAATAGCGGTACAAAAAAAGCAGCCACTGACATGGCACAAGGTAAAAATAAACATAAATGTGCTTAAGGATGACTGAACCAAATATTTGCTTCAAAAATGATAAACTTGATTGGTAAACTTTGCAGACTTACTTCAATGCTCCTGAAGGAGACGAGCCTTTGGCATTGGACATTGAGGGTATGGGTAAAGGTCAAATATGGATTAACGGGCAGAGTATTGGAAGATACTGGACTGCCACAGCTACTGGTAATTGCAATGACTGCAGCTATGCCGGCTCATTCAGACCTCCAAAGTGCCAGCTTGGTTGTGGCCAACCAACTCAGCGATGGTAAGTATTGTTATTTGTTGACAGTGTAGTTTATGCAAGGCTAACTCAGGCACAAAAATCTTACATTTGGTACTAAATATTTCAGGTACCATGTTCCTCGATCTTGGTTGAAGCCAAATCATAACTTGTTGGTTGTTTTTGAGGAACTTGGCGGAGATCCTTCTAGTATTTCACTTGTAAAGAGATCAGTGAGCAGTGTCTGTGCTGATGTGTCAGAGTACCACCCAAATATTAAAAATTGGCACATTGAGAGCTATGGCAAGTCTGAAGAGTTCCATCCTCCAAAGGTTCACCTGCATTGTAGTCCTGGCCAGGCCATCTCTTCCATTAAATTTGCAAGCTTTGGAACTCCTTTGGGGACATGTGGGAATTATGAGAAGGGAGCTTGTCATTCTCCTGCATCCTATGCCATCTTAGAGAAGGTACTCTACCATTACCATACTCTTCATTTCACAATCCAACCCATTCCATTTGTAACGAGCTTTTCCTTTGGAGTATAATATGGCTCATGCTCTTTTTCTTTTCAACTTTCACAGAAATGTATAGGTAAGTCGAGATGCATAGTCACTGTGTCAAACAGCAACTTTGGTCAAGACCCATGTCCGAATGTGTTGAAGCGGTTATCAGTTGAAGCTGTTTGCTCTCCAATTGCTACGAATTGGAGGGGCTGATTTGGTCAATGGAACACCCTTTTACGTGTAGTGCGTAGTGGCTTAACAGCAAGTAAAGGAAAGGCTTGTAATAAAGAGGACTATAGGTAAATTTAGTGGCAGTTGAATAGTTTGAGTACCACAGTTTTTAGGAAGAAAGTAGCTCTGTTCTGAGATGTGGTGCCAAAGGCACGTGGTTTATAATTTTATTTTATTTAGTGGGGATATAAAGTCATTCACTGTTGGATAGGTGAATCTGGAACCAGGGGTCTCAAATTTGGACCCTTGTGTTTGTGTGCGTCTGTTATTTTAGAGTCCTAGTTCCCGACCTTCAAGTTTTAGCAGGATATGGGCACTGGGAAGTTTGTGTGCTATGGTTTTTGGCATGTATGTATTACTGGGGTAAATCAAACTCCAAAGTTGAAGTTGGGAGCGGATCCTACAGCAAACATTCTCTGTGACGTTTTAAATCCATTGTTCTTTCTTCCCTTTCCTGATTTTAAAATCATATTTTCAAGAGCAAATTTTAAAAAGATAAAAACAAAAAAATAATTTCAAACATGTTCTCTAATATATTGTATTCTTCATATATGTAACTGTCTTTGAGAACAGAGCAACCAATAGTCCAATAACTCCCCTCTTTTCCATCATTTTGATTCTTTCCTTCAGCTTCTCTCAGGTTCCGAATATACACTTTGCAAGAACCAAACCTACCTAAGATGAAGTAAATGCAAGTCCAATTCAATTCCAATATGTTTTGATAGAGCTGTCAAATTTTTAATACTTACTAGAGATGAGAAACAGCAAAGTTCATTCAACCAGGAATTCATAATACATCATCACTCACCATTATTTTAGACAGAAGAAAGGACGAAATTAGTCTTTAGATATAGATAACAAGAGTCGTCACCTATATAAAGCCGTATGGTGCAATGACAGAAACACCTAGAAAGCATCCGGTACAAGATTATAGAAATAGAGATAACATCACATACTACTACGTCTATGCCACTCCGAAGGTGAAAGTAACACTGGCAAGATTAAGCACTGGCTGTAGCCACACCCACATGCTTCTCTATTTTCTGCTGGAGTTCATCCTTCTTTGCTCCCACCACTTTGTCCAGAATAGTTCCCTCCTTCACAAACACAAAAGTGGGCATAGCCTCCACAGCCCAATCTTGAGCAACAGTCTGCAAAGCAAATTATTTGTGATTAGTCTCTAAATGAATTCTTATCTCAATTTTTTTTTTTTAAATGGAGGTTGATTATACAAATTAATGTTATTATTATTATTCTTATTATTATTATTATTATTATTATTATTTTTACCTGCAATTCATCCACATCCACCTTTAGAAATATGACATTTGTAAACTTCTTAGCCAGCTCAGCCAGGAATGGTGCAATGAAGCGGCATGGTCCACACCAAGAAGCAGTAAAATCTACAACAATCTGGCACACAAAAAGGTAAGGACATCTAAATTTCTGATAATCAATCAATTAAAGTTACAAACAGGAATACACTCAACTGAACTTCATGGCAAATTTACCTCGTCCTTTCAGTATACTACTTACTTAAACATAAATTTGAATTCTAGAACAGAGAGAAAACTTCAAGCCTTAAGACATCCTAGTTTACAAACAATCTAAAACAACATTGTGAGTTTCAACATGATGGAGTAACTGTTTCATCCACTTGAAGCAACGAGAAATCATCTCAACACAATTCCTACTCTTCCCTTAACTTCCAACTTTAACCATAATGAAATAATCAGAAAGTGCTTTCGCATCACAGAGACAAACAAAAGTCAAAACTCTTCGTTTATTGACTCTAGGAAGCTGTGCTAGCTGATAAAAAATTGTTCCAGATTTTAAAGAAAATGGTTGGATAAAAATCAAATTCCAGATTTTCATATACTTGTTATATCACATTCAATTAGTTATATGACATTGTCAGTTCCAAATGCAAATGATTAGAACTACAAGTAAGGTACTGGAGAGAAAGTGCCTGCAGGGGTGCAGAAGGTGGGCACTGGCATGCATTATTTATCATTAAGTGTCACATCACTCATTATATTCAAAAAAAATGTTAGCTGTAGAAGGAGATGTGCAAATACAATGATTTTCTGTTAGTTGTAGACAACATGTGTACTATAGAAGCTTTAGATATGTGCCTTAAAATGATTTCCTTCAGGAATTGCACTAATGCAGATTGCTTCATAAAAAGCCAACCCACCAAACAAATCATCATTCAACAATCTCTTTTGGTGCTCTTCATTGAGTAAGCCAAATCAATCTGGTCATCCTTAAGTAACAACATTTTTGGTACCTGGTCACCTACCCCTCATTAGAGCTCTTTACGGATCAAAGACACAAGCTATTTATGAGTTTCTTGAATCTTGATTAATCTTCAAATTTGCATTTTGTTTTATCTCCTTTATTGGTTAATATTAGTTAAATGGGTTGGACCAAGCCAAATTGTGCCAAACCCCACTAAGGACAAGCGGCCCAAAAGGCGATTAACAAACCTTAATTACAAGAAGACATTTGGACTATCCCATTAAGCTGCTATAACAAGTAGCCTTCAGTTAAGACACCGAGTGCCCTAGTCTTAATTTGTCATCTCAACTTAGTGATCAAAACCGCCAAACAGCAACTCTAATAAGAACCACTCTATAGAGTAGGGCTGGACAAGTTCCTTCTTGCCCACCTCACACCACCTAGGGATCTCAAGGACTGACCGAAACTTGATTGCTGACCGCCTTGGATACAGGCCAGAACATGGGCATTCCCCACTGATTCTTTATTTCATGGCCAATTACAGTTCTTACAAAAATAGGGTAGCAAGGTGTTAAGTGTGCAAATTTCAAAAACTGTGTGATCACTTTTAAAGAGTACTAATGAAAACAAAAACAAATTTTCACATAGGTGACAATTTTGGAAGAAGTCCAGTCAGATTGGTTTAGTGTTTACATGGTCTATGAAATTTGTCATAAAAGCAGGCTATGCAATTACACTCATATGACCTTGTTGTCCCTGCCTATATCCTAGGCAGTTGGTAATCAGGGTCCAACCGGTCTTTAATTCTCCTCCATAAAGGGTGAGAAATAGGCAATATAGAACATGTCCTACCTAACTTCAGAGAAGCGATGCCAGTCAACAATTTCAATCATTAAGTTGAGGCGGCCAATTAAGACTAGGCAGCCAAACAAACTGAGACACATGCTACTTAATGAGGGCATCTCAACATTTCCTTTTTTTTTGTTTGGGTCGATAACATCTCCTGTAATTAAGGTTCATTAACTGCCATTAGGGCCGCTTAGTCTTAGTGGGATGGGGTTTGGCTCAATTGGGGTCCATAACTCCAGTCCAAGTATTGGTACAGTCCAGTTGTATATATCAATGATTATGATGAGTATTGAGGAGGGAGGAGAAAAAAAAAACAGTATTCCTATGTCTTATTGTCTTTTATGGGGATATTTGATAGGCAGAATAAATTTTCATTACTGGGAATACTATTTACAAGAATCTTTCAATTTTTATGTTTGATTAACACTAACATTCCTAGTAATATTGTATATATTTCCAAAATTATCCTTGATCATGGCTGACAGCATCAGTGGACGGCCGCCGCCGGCAGCCGGAAAGTCACCGGAAAATGATCGGCGGTGGCCGACAACAGTAGTCAATAGAGCGGACAGCGGTTGGGGGCGGCGGCACTTGATGACAATAGGGATATTTTGATCAAGGACAACATTCCTTGGTGAAAATATTTTTTCGTGGTTTTTTCCTTCATGGGAATATTATTATATTCCCGAGCATATTTTTATAAGCCCTTGTACCAAACGCCCCTATCATTATCCTCTTGATTTTCTCAATTACAAACCAATAGATTCAAAATGTAACAGCCTATTTCTCTTCAGTGTAAAATTTTTTCCAGAAATAATCTCCCAAGAACACAAATCATCACCGAGACTTTTTACAAAAACAAAAATCCTAGGGTCATGTTTCAGAACCAGGACAACACAACAGTAACAATAATCATCATGTTAAGCACCGACTCCACGATCAACCTTTTTTTAAGGCTCAACATCAAAATTATAAAGCCATATAAGAGATAACCCATCCAGATGTACCGCGTCAGATAAGAACAAAACCACCAAAAAAAGAAAAAGAGAAAAAGGACACCGACAATCCACATAGCAGCCATAACATAAACTGAGATCCATTCCGAAACACAGGCAAACAAAACAAACGGCAAAAAACGAAGGGAGGTTGGTAATAGGAACGAACCAGTTTCTTGGATTCGTTGCCCTTCAGGAGGTGGTCGGTCCATGCCTCAACAGTGTGGCACCCGATGACCTGTCCCTCTTCCGATGAGCCTGCCATTCTCTCCCAAATTCTAATCTCTCTTCCTTTCGCTTTTTAGATACCAAGCAAGCAACCAAGCACGCACTACGTGCGTAAACAGTCGCGCCCTTTAAAGAGACGGGTACGCAACTTCGTGAGAAAGGGCTCGCCTTTCCAACCTTTTACGAATTTGCCATTAGGCATGATCATCGCCTCACGCGAAGAATCCCATGCAAAATTTAATTCCCATTGCTCAACTATGAAATTATTTTTATTAATTTATATATGACTTAAATATATTTTTATTCCCTATAAAATATAAAAAATTTGGTTTAGGTCTTTGTAAAAAAAATTTTTTTGTTTTGGTCCAAATAAATTTTAAAGTGCTTGACTTTGGTCTCCACCATTAGTTAGCCTCTATCAAATGATCAGCTAGCTAACGAAATGTCGGGTGGGATTTTTTATATGGCACACCCTATTAATCCACCCAATTCATAAATGGATTTGGTAACCTGTATCCATTACCCGAAAACCTAAACCTGTAAACCCTATTACTTAACCCAAACTATATAAACAAAATTGGTCAACCTGAAACCTTATATCTTAACTCGATTCGAAAATCAACTCAATCCTACTCTCAAAACCTGAGTGTAAGTAAACGTTAGGGTTGGAAGAAATCAACTCTTGAGTGGTGAAATCGAGTGAGAGGGTAAATCAACGTGTTAGTGAGCTTCAATCTCTGGAACTCGTGGTGGAAGATCATGCGTGGACGAGCGTGACCGAAGGCGAGGGGGGGAGGTGCGTGGCTGAGTGTGTTTGAAGATTCGCAAGGTACATTTTGGAGTCTTCAGTGGAAAACTGTGTTTGCACATGGGTGGTGTGGGAATATAATATCACATCTGTGGGGACCAAGTGGAGTGATGAGGACTGATTGTTTATTTGGCTTAGAGTTTAATGTGTCACTGTCTGGGGTTTAAGGTATTGTTAGAAAGTAAATATGGTGGGTCACCATTACATTTAAGGCTTAGATTTTAGTGGTATATTTTTTTTCTCATTTTGTTGATTATGTTATTAAAGTCAATAAATTATCACATACCAATGGTCTTGTATGATTTTGCAGGACAGAATAAGCTTTACAGTGGTAATTCATCACATGGGTCAATTTGTGAATGAAGGTTCATTAACCTATAAAGGGGGGGAGATATATGCCATGCACAACATAGATATCAATAGTTGGTTTTACTTTGAGGCCATGAGTTTAATTAAGCAGGATTTAGGGTATGATGGTGAGGTGAAGTTATGGTGGAGGATTCTAGAGCTGTCAAAGTGGGCCAGAAATTCATTCGGGTTAGCCACGGTCACGGCCAAGACTAAGTTATCTGGTAGTCTCACTTTTTCTCAAGTGAGTCGTAAAAATCTGCATTTCATTTCAACCCACCCGAGCTGGTGGGTTAAACAAGTTGGCTCACCAAAAAATAAAAAAAAACCTTAAAATTTATTAAAAAATACCAAAAAAAAGGTCAAAAAATTAAACGGGTTATATATACATTGATACCAGAAACTTTGGTTGTACAAAAACCAAAAGAAATTATGTAAAACTAGGGGAACAACATACAAAATTCAACACAACAAGCAAAGGTTCACCAAGATAGTAACAACTAATAACCTATAATCCTATCAAGTAGTGGTTAAGATTGGTCAAATATAACAATTAAGTAATCACATAAAATACTATATACTATACATCATAGAGTGCAATTATTACTTGTTAGTGTTACCCATTACTTATTACTAGAGCTAATATTTTAAAAAAAAAAACTGAAAAAAAAAAGAAGGCCAACCCACTTCCAACCCGACTCGAACCCACTTAACCTGTGAGTTGTACGAGTTGGGTCAAATTGACCCACTTTTATGAGTTAAAATATTGCTAGCTCAACCCATTATTTTGGTGGGTAGAGTCGAGCTGGCTCAGGGGTTGCGGCCCACTTTGACGACTCTAGAGGATTCCTGGTGCATTTTGAGAAATATTACTTGGGATAGTCATACAATGGAAATGGCCAATTATGCCATAAATCATAGGTGTGAGATTGACCTATATGTTGAGCATACTATGTCTCAACTCCAAGTGTTGTTGGAATTGGGTTATGATTCTGGACAGAGTAAACAGAGTAGGGGGGAAGATGTAAATGAGGTATTGGGCCAAGTTGGATACGAGGGATTAGGCCAAAGCTTTTGTATGGATTAGGACCAAGATGTTGGTGAAGGTGTAGGCCTATCTAAGGGTGTGGATGCTGTGCAACCTCAGTGTGGTGTGGATTATGTGGAAAAAGTGGTTGAGGTAGAACCTAGACTTGAGAGAGGTGTTGAGAAAGAAACACATGCAGAGATTAGGAGAGACACAGAGCAACATCAGACACAGATACATGCTCCTGAGGAGGTTCAACCATCTGATGAAGTGCAACCACCTGTTGAAGTGCAGCCACATGGGATTGTGGAGTTTGAAGCAACTACTCAAGATCAAAAAAAGAGAAGAAGACTGGTGAAGAAGTATGCACAAACTAAGACACCAAATCAACCAAAGATAGCTGAGGTGCAACCACCTGTTGAAGTGTAGCCACATGCATCAAAACAAAAGGAAGAAGGAAGAAGGGTTGATGTAGAAACAATTTTGGGAGAGGTGGGGCAAGGTAATTCATTAGGTCAGCTGAGGCAAAAGAATAGGCCAGTAAACAAGGGAAAGGTAGCAGTGGTTGATAAGGCTGAAATGGATGACAGTGAGAGCAGTGGGGATAATGAGAGTGATGATAGTGATTTTTCTATTGAGGGAATTCATTTTGATGATAGTAAGGAAGAAAAGGATTTGGCAGATGATGATGATGGGTTTATACTCGATGATGGTATGGTGGGCAAGAAATAGAAGAAAAAACAGAAGATGAAAAAGATGAAAAAAGGGTAAGGCAGTTGACAAAGCAGCTGGTGTGGAGG
The DNA here is from genome assembly GCA_031439585.1 of Pterocarpus macrocarpus. Lineage (NCBI taxonomy): Eukaryota > Viridiplantae > Streptophyta > Magnoliopsida > Fabales > Fabaceae > Pterocarpus > Pterocarpus macrocarpus. The sequence goes on along the minus strand of CM062520.1, from coordinate 72,053,537 downwards.
CAAATGTAGGTGATGGATTCATGCATAACATCGATGATGAGGACCATGTTAGTGATGAGCTGGATATAGGGGATGATGAGTTAGGATCTGATGTGGAGAAAAGGCCTAAATTTATTAAGTTTAGGCCAGAGAAAATGCGTGCAGATTTTCAATTTAAGATAGAAATGGAATTTTCTTCACTAAAGCAATTTAAGGATGCTATAATAGAGCACTCAATTCTAAATGGGAGTCAACTAAGATTTGAGAAAAATGATACACTTAGGGTTAAAGTGAGATGCAAGGAGAATTGTGGATTTATGGCTTATTGCAGTGAAGTTGGGAAGACCCACACTTATAGGTTGAAGACCCTGGGTGAGAAGCATACCTGTGGGAAAGTATTAAATAACAATAATGCCAAGTTAAAGTGGATTGCAGATGTTATGGTTGACAAATTTAAAACTCATCAAAGGTGACAATGAAGGACATAATCCATGAGATGAGACATAAATATTCTATTGGGATTATTAGATGGAGAGCTTTCAAGGCAAAACAAATTGTGAAGGAGGTGATAGAGGGGGGATACAACAAAACAGCACACTATGTTAATGAGTGCATAAGAACATATTTGATGGATAGATTTGCATCCCTTAGGTTAAAGCTATCCAAATATGAAGGTGATGTGATGCCTAAACCACTTAGGAGGCTTAATAGGGAGGTAGAGCTAAGTGGTAATTGGTTTCTAACATGGTCAGAGGATTTGAAATTTGAGATTATCCATTTGAAAATGCTGGAAAAATTTGTTGTGGATCTAGACAAGAATACATGTTCTTGTAATTTCTGGGAACTGGTGGGAATACCATGTAGACATGCATGTGCAGCAATATGCTACATTGGTCATGATCCTAAGAAATATGTACACAAGTACTATAGTAAAGAAATATATGAAAAAGTGTATGGCCAAATCATTTCACCAATCAATGGCCAAAGTAGATGGCCTAAGACTGATTATGAAGAGATATTGCCACCATTGTACAAGAAAGGGCCGGGTAGACCCAAAAAATTGAGGAAGAAGGAGCTTAATGATGACCCTAATCCAACAAAGCTTAGGAAAGGTTTCACGCCATATAAATGTGGGAGATGTCATGAATATGGCCATAACGGAAGAAAATCCAAGAACTCTCTAGTGGACCTTAATTGGGAGCAAGTAAGGTTGTTGCTTCTACAATCTTTGAATCACAATTCATATTTTTAACATGCTTCTAACATCTTTGTATATTCTGGTTTATGTAGACAAGAAGGAGGAGACCAAGGAGGACAATAGTAGAAGGAGACAATGGTGGAGTTGTTACTCAGCCTACTACAAATGCTGATGGTGAGCAAACTGTAGCTTCAGCTGCAAAGACTAATGGAGGAGGAAGTGTACCTCAAAATGCTGCAACCAAGGATAGAGGGAGAAATCTAGCTCAAGCTGATGTTGGAAATACTGCTGCAACCCAATCTACTACTGCTGCAACCCAGTCTACTATTGTTGCAAGTCAAATGGTAATATTATTATGAAATATTAGTTTTGTCTTACTTGGCTATAATCAATATTCTAACTATCATTTTTATTTATGTAGGTAAGGGTTAAAGCAAGAGGTAGACCAAGGAAGAGGGTTACCACCCAATCAGCCATTGCCTCTGCACCTCAAAAACCCTCAACCATTCAAGGGATCACTCAAGTAGTAGGGACAAATGGCAACACACAGGGAGGGGAAGTCACTCAAGACACTACAAGTCTAGCCACTCAAAATAACATTGCACCAAGTTAATGGAGTTGAACAAAAAGAATTGGACATCTGCAGCCTTAGGGATATTTTGTTTAGGCTTTTATTATTTTGGTTTTTTTGAGGGGTTCCTATGGAAAAACTTGTACATTGGGTCACATGTTCTGATGAAACTTGGGTTTGTAAAGGCTTTTTGGTTTAGGCTTTTGTGATGGAACCTGGGATTTATGAAAGGATTCTTTTTTATTTTGATGTGCTAGATACTTATGTGGATATTCTACTATGGTACTTGATAATTATGAATGAAATGTCAGAATCATAAGTTAATTTATTTACTTGTTCCCTTTTCTATTATTTGACTGAGAATTAACATGGTTTGTTTTTGCTTTTAGAATTATAAGTTGGTTTCATGAGTTCCTTACTTGAGCGCAATTTTGTTACTAACATTTGTACCAAAACCTTAATGTCATCCATTTTGATAACAATTTTCTCAAAGTAATAACAAATCATCACAACTTCCACTAAGGGTACATTATGGAGTCAATATTCCAATTTCTCATTGCAACAAGATAAGTATATATAATCAAATCATAACAGTTCAAAGAACCTTGTCCTAAACTAACCCCCCAAATATGGCAGTGACATCTCACAATACAATAAACAAATGTAACACAAGTCACTGCCAATGAAACCAACACCAGACACATGAACATATTTGCCCTATTTCTTTCATTGCCCAGTTTCCTCTCTAGCTTCACATTAATTCTTCTTAGCTCTTCATTGATAGAATTGTCAACAGTTCTAAAGCTCCCAAGTTCCTCCATTATCTCGTTAGCCCATTCAAAGTAGTTGCATGTCAAATCCTTATTTTTCACAAAACCAAAACAAGAATTAGACTAACAATCATACACTTCTAAAAATGCAAAATATAGTTACAAACTTACATTCCAATTAGGACATCTCCAAAACAACTTCCCAAGATTCGTAATGCTTTTTGATTTCAACAGCACCATGAGTTGTCCGCAGCCACATACTCTACTTCATGAGCTTGAGATCGCACCAGATGTTGAGCTACGAGCTATCATTGCGGTTAAAGCCTGGATTCGCTTTTAAGGTTTTGCACAGGTTAGGATTGAAGGCTATCTTGTTGGGAGAGGTTAGCTTGTGCGATCTGCACACTTAGGGTTCAAAATGGGGTGTGTGAAATGGGTGAAACGTTGAACAAGATGATAAATACCGTGGTGATTAGGTGATGCTTTTAAATTGTCATGTGCATGTCACATGACTACAAATAAAGATGGGGGTGTGCCACATACGAAGTCCCACCTAGTATTCCGTCAGCCAACTCATCATTTAACAGAGGCTAACTAACGATGGAGACCAAAGTCAAGTACTTTGAAATTTATCTAGACCAAAACCAAAAAAAGAAATTTTACTGGGACCTAAATTAAACTTTTCATATTTTATAGAGACTAAAAACATATTTAAGTCTTTTTATAAATACAATTTTTTTTTTTAATTAGGACACTACTTAATAAAAATAAGAAAGAAATTTTTTAGAAATATCTAACATCTGATACGTTGAAAATTTTTAAAGATTTACTTTTAATCAAGATTTTCTTTTTTGATTCCTTAATCAATAAGCAAAGCCCCTAATAATAATGATAAGAATTTTCTAGATTTGGAATTAAGTACAAAATTATTCATAACAGTGAATTCATTCAGCATCAAATAATTTTTGTTTAAGTCATTGAATGATACTTGTTTTTATTTACTATGACAATTTATCTTAATTTTCTGTACGGTGCCGGTGTGTGATGAGATGCTTTTGAATTTCCCCCAATATTTTTCTGTTTTTGTCGGGAAGGATCAGATTCTGCCAAAAATAGTGAAAATGAAAGTCATGTACCCACAAAAAATTACAAAAAAAAAGTTTGTGGTGACTTTGTTTTTGTTTGATTTAACAATTTAATTTGATTTCCTATTACGATTCTCGTTCATTTCTTAGCGCTTAATCAGAAGGACGTCAACGTGACTCACATTTTTTGTTTTCGGTCGTGATCATGTGACTCACACCGTAAAGCGAAACTGACAATTGGGCCGCACCTATGAAAACGAGAAAATGCCCCCACGGAATCCCAGGCAAAGAATAAAGGGCTTACCGTTGCTGGCACATACGCATCGAGGCCCATGCGTACAAGTTACAAAGAACACTGACCCAAAAAAAAAGCTACAAGGAATAATTTGAACTTTTATTTTCGGCCTGACCAAAAACAATGATAATAATAATAATTTTCGGCCGTCCTTTTTCGAGTTCTTCCCTGTTTGACATCCGAATATTACTCAAATCAAATCAAAGAATTTTTCGCCCTAGAATAGAAATGGCCATGTAGATCTTTTATGCATTAACGCGTTTCTTTTTCCTGCTTATGTATTGGTTATGATGAAAATGTAATAAAAAAAAGGCAACACTAATTGTATACGATAGATACTCGTGTTACTTTGCAACGTAATGCAATTGTGAAAAATGATAAAAGCAAAAATTGCTAAGCTGGAAGAACAAGACTGTCCTAGATGGCGGGATCCAAGTTGAACTTAATCTGTCGAGCATGCCTATAAGATATGGTAGTGATTGGCGAAGCATTGTTTTCTTTTTATGTGGCAGATCTTCTGAACTGTGTTTTTCTTGCTCCTGTAATTCACAATAACTTTTTAACAATCAAAACACGTCAAAATGGTCAATCCAAAATTCAAAATCCGTAAATACCAACCTCAGTCTGTCACAGAGAGGTCAGACAGACAATCTTGGAGTCAATAAGATATGGGACAGGAAGCTGCTATACGCCCCATTATTATCTAACAAATTCGTATCAAATAAATAAGAAGTCCTATTCAAGCAACATGCCTATGACGGCAACAAGAATCATATGAATAGATATAAGGATGCTATGTTTCACAAACTTGGAATGTACTACAATTTCATACAAAGTAGAACAAGCTACAGTAAGATAAATACCCACTACAACTGAATTAGATTCTTGAAACAGTAAGTACCAAGAAGGAACCAACCAATAAGAGCGGAACTGAATAAGAACCAAAACTTTAGGAAGGTGAAGCCCCCGAACGTGACTCCAAGAAAAAATACTACAATAAATGGTAAGATAGATCGCAGCATAGATGCTATGTTGACCCAACGACCATTGAATAAAATGAAAATTGCAAGGTTCACCACATTCCATCCACCAGACATGAAGCCCAACCTATTTAGATTATTGGCAACAAACGAGTGGCAGTTGCATGTAAAGAGATTGTACGACCGATGTTGGAATTCTTGAGTGCTCTTCCGCAACGCATCATCCCAAGTCCTCAAGTCTCCTCCATTTTCACCCTGCATGTAGGGTTCCTCACCATCGTATGCAGACTGGCATAAAGGGATGGAACACTGCTGGCAGGTATTGTAAAGAAACTTAGAGAATCAATTTGGGAGCAGAAAACCAATGGATTAACCAGTTGGACATATTAAGAAGTTCATACATCATCATAGATTCATATCTGTCTGTAAATCACAGCTTGGTGCAAAACCAAAGCACAAAAAGAAAGTTACAGACTTTGAGTTGTTTCTCAAAGAAGCTAGAGTTTCGTGATATTGTTGGGTATGTTTGGATATGCTTTTGAAAAAAGCACTCTTAAAACAATACTCAAAGAAAGCAGAAGCATCTTCTAACCTACTTTTCAAATACAACAAGCAACTGATTATTGTCTGATTTAGTTTTTTGTTGAGAAATTTATCTAACCAGTCTGCAAACAGCAAACTTAAAAAGTAATTTTTTGTTCATTGAAAAAAATGAAAATAAAAATACAAACTAACAACAAACGCATCCATTATCTTATATTGCTTTCTGTCTCTTGATTTGTCCTAACTATAACCATAATGTCCATCTTTAGTTCAGGACCTTTTTTTTATCAGCATGTATGTGTTTACTAAGGGTGAAGTAAACCTTTGCTGTGCTCTCTTCCTACAAAGAAAGAAAAGGAAGAACAAATAACAGTATATACCTTCTCTTTGCTTATCTGAAAATAGCGAGTAGCAGCTCCAAATGCAAAATTATCCACACACACAAAATTAGGCCCTGCAAAATCCAATATGACACCATCCTCTCTGCAGATGCCAATGTGACCAATGAAAGGGATGAACCACGATATCACAGGAAGCGGCGACCACACAATGGAGCATGGAAACCGAGCCCTTCTGGGATCGATTTGCATAGTTTGGGGAAAACTCCCTTGCATCATCTGCTGCTGCGCAGGATCCAACTCCGCTTCCATTACAAAAGTTGGGAGAACACTGAATTAAATTGCCTATAAACAACAAGTAATCACAGACCCGAATGTAATCAGTATATAAGTAGGTTCACATATGATTTGAACCCCATACAAAACGAAACCACCAGCAAGATAGCTTAAATATTTGCATGAATTAAGAGAAACAATGATGGAATTTAAGTGTTCCCTTTCTAGCTAGATCAAATTCTGGTTTCAAACAATAACGATCGTGATACAGTGAACAAAGTATCCTACATCATTTAAGCCAATAATCTCTGCGATCTAAATAATGTCTGCGATCCAAGATGAAATTACAAACCCTAGTTAGAGATTAGGCATGCATAATCGTCAAGCAGAGAGAGAGAGAGAGAGAGAGAGAGAGAGATCCAATGACTATGAGAATCAGAATAAACTGAGAAAGCAGCGAGGGAGGTACCGTGCTAGATGTGCAGCTGCTGCGTACAATTTCACAGCCTGGACCTCAACATGCTGCTTCTACTCGCTCACCTGTCTACAACAATGATAACTCCCATAATCAACGTTACACTCCTCTTCTCCTCTCACTTAATATTTAATTAATATTTATTTATGGCTCGTTTTGATAAAACTTATTGTAGAAAATTATTTTAAATTTTTTTAAGTGAATATTTTTAAAAAATGTTATTTTATATTTTTAAAAAAAATGAAAAATAACAGTTAAATAATTTAAGCTTGTTTAGATAAAAATATACCAGAATTATTTTATTGTCCATAAGGAAAGTTCTCAATAAATTTCAAATTTCTAGAAATACGATTTGTAAGGAAAAAAAGGACAAGACATGAAATAAAATTCTTAATAAAGGTAAATATTATATTTATCAGAAAAATTGTATTGAAAAATGAATAATTTATCTTAACTTCTAAATCTTAGTATCAAAGAATTATTACAATATTTTTCTCAAACACACAATTTTGTTGTATAAACTTCAATGATTTAAGACAAAATGACTATGTCCTTTACTTAAAGGTGTCCCAATTCTCATTGTCCTTTATATCTTCCGAAAGACATTGTAGAGCTGAGACCTATGTGTTGTCTTACTCCGTTGGTACATGAATGGATAATAAAAAAAAGGCACTGCTGCAGAGGGAAAGGACTAGCCAAAACAAAAATACAACAGAAGAAACCGAGGACCAAGGTAAACGAGATTATTAGAGTCAAGCGTAGATATCTTCGTTGCTACAATTTTAGGTGGATGTGAGTCCAGACTCATCAATACCATTGCTCTACCAAAAGATGGATTAATCACAAAGCGAGGTGATGTTGACATCGATTGAAGTATATTGAGCTGCATTGCTAACAAATCCATCCATGAATTTACCTGAGCAAATGAGTAAGAGACAGTATATGCCACATGTCCCTTCTTTCTCATTCTTTACAACAACTACAAGACTTATTGATTGGCATTTATGCTTAACACTTTGGCAACATAACAGTGGGGGAAAATGTTGCTGCAGGTAGCTTATCTGGCATCATCCCATCTAATTCAATTCAACTGATATAAATCAGTTATATTCTAGTTGCTATTATTGTGTTCAACTAGTGGATCTATCCTATTAATAGTGGACCCATATAAGTAGTTTTTACTAATAAAAAGACCAGCTAGGCTTCTCTGCTACTTATAGTCTAAAATTTTTTTTTTTATCATTTGTCTTTATATTAAACATAAAACTACGAATGGCACAACAAAATTATGAAGCATCGATCATACACTAGCTCGTTCAGATGTTTTCGGATTCAAATTCTCTTAATTATGTGTCGGCTATAGTAGAGGTTGAACTGATAAAACAAATGATATCCTTGCTGCAAGAAGGAAATATTGTAATGTTTGATCCAGCCTAAAGGACTATTACAGTTTTACTTGTGGATATAGATTCTTTCCCTTCTAGGAGTTTTGTGTAGGAATCAATGGTTGGATGAGGGAAGAATTGTCACAATTTCCTTCCCGATGATACTTGGACTCAATGGGGACTATGACCTCTGTGGCAGACTTGGCTTCTTCAGTTTTTCCCCAGACAACAAGGTATAAGCCTGATATAATTAATAAAGCTCCAATAATCCTGCACCTCAAAATTGAAAACAATAAGATTTCTATAGCACAAACCATAGGCATTGGATAACATATATATTAACAAAGCTGTGATAATCCAACCGGAAGTTCTGGCCTCCCTTGAAGTGGATAACATACTTTGCCATTTGAAAACTTTAAAGGGAACAAAATGAAATTAAAGCTGCTTGGATTATACAAACACACCCTCCCAAGAAGAATTCTTCGCCTAAAATAATGGATGCCATCAAGGCAACGAGTAATGTCTGTAAGGGTAGATAAATTGAAGCAAACACTGGCCCTCCCTTGGCAATAGTCCATATCTGTATTGCTGCTGCCAGCCCTGAAGTCACCAGTCCCTGATACAAACCAGCCTATTCAGTCATCCTGCTAGTCATCATCTAGCTTCCTTTGACATGCATTATGCTAGTGATAATATAAAAACAAGTTAGATCATATATCTTAATAGTTAAAATGAGATTTCTTCATGCCAAGGTCATTAATTATGATCCCTGATCAAGCAAGGTAAAGCCAATTAGAAAGGGTCCGTTTGGTTTCACTTTTGGGAGAAGATCTTTTGAAAGAAAGTCTTTTAAAAAAAGGTCTTTTAAAAGAATTACTTTTAAAAGAATGATTTTTGTTTGGTTTGAATATGTTAAAAGGCCTTTTAGAAGAATGAGTTTTGTTTAGATAGGATAAAATAAAGTTACTTTTGGTTGTTGATGTGAGAGTAATAGTAAGATTCCTTTTCAGAAGGTCTTTTTCTAGAATGAAAAGTAACTTCAAAGATACTTCTTCTAAAAATCCTTTTGGAAGAAGGTCTTTTGGAAAAAGTTAAACCAAACATTACCATTTACTGTACAAAGTCATTCTCCTTCTCCTAGAAAGCCTTCTGGCCATTGCAAACTGGGAACCAAACGGGCACAAATTTGTTGATTTCCTTGAAGATGGTAATATGCAGTGATCAACATGCTAATGAAATATGCAGAGTGAGTGGTCAGTTTGATTTACAAACCGCATACAAAACACTGTAGATCTCACTACTAGAATTGAGCTGCCAGGATCTGTAATCTTTCTCAAAAAAGGCTGCAAGTGTTACAAACTGCACAACACCAAAGCAGCAAGTAAAGGCAGAAACTGTGAGTGGGGCAGGGTATTTTTTCAGAGCAAATGCTTGCATTACAATCCAACCAGACCAACAAACGCAGTGACCAAAGAGACAGATGCAACCCAAGTTCCAGTTCTTCCCTGTGGCATCCCCCAATAAAGACAATGATTGTTTCAGATGCAATGATGAATGTGGAGAATAAATGGTAGGTCCCTTGTATAGAGTAATGACTGAAGCTCCTCCAACAGAAGCAATGACTCCAAGGACCTTTGCAAGACCATCTAACCTATTCAAATGCACGCTCTCATATCTGCACTTCACATATTCAATTGAACATATAAGTTTTTAAATTGTAAGTATTTCATCAGAGACTTTCAAGCTCAAGAGGTTATGGATTGTAGCTTGCCTGAGTACCGCAGCCATCAGAAAGGTCAAGGCTGGAACGGAGTTTTGCATAGCAGATGCAAAAGTAGGTGATGTGTTCTCTAAACCCAAGAGGTAGAATCCTTCTTTCATTGTTATTCTGCCAGAATCAGAAGTTGGATTATAAAATCACACAAATATGTGTTGTCAATTTATTGATGAGTGGAGCGGCTTCATGAAGAAATCTTACCCAACTAGTCCAAGTAGGAAAAATTGTATCAGACAAGAACTGGTTAGTGATGGCCTATCTTTCCTTATAGAGAGGGAGAAAGATATAAACAAAAGAAAAAGAGTGAGATAGTTGAACATTTGAACCAGAGATAATAAAACGGTTCCTATATTTTATTGACTATTGAACTAAATTGCATACTTCTCCGAAAAATAAGCTACGGGACCCAAAAGAATCAGGGCGGTAATGTTTCTATAGACAGGGAAGACTAGCTTGCTTACACCCACATTAAGTGCAATTCTCAGAAATATATGGTTTCCTGCATGACAAAATTGTAAAAACGTTAAGGCTAGGTGCAGCTTAGCTCTTTCAGGCACCACCATGTTCAGTCTTTTGTTTTGCTTGCAGATACTGATGATTCAGATCCACCCAGAGAAGCAGATGTTGGAGTTTAGGATGAGCAGTGGCGAGAGTTCAGTGGTATTGATGGTCTTGTGGCTGTGGTAGGTTGCATATTAGAACTGGTTGACTAAGAGAAAGGGGAAGATTGAAAAAAAAAAAAAAAAAATCCATCTGGGTCATAGAGATCCATCCACCTAATTGGAAAATACAAAACAAAAACAGAAGGACTTCCCATTTTGCTCTTTAGTCTTTACCATCTAGAATGAAATCTGTCTTTTCTTAGTTTAAAAATGTTTATGGACTCATATCTACTGCCAGCAATTAGATCGCTTGCGTGCATGTGATTGTCAACTGGTCCTTCTTGTCGTTATCTGATTTGTGTCTTAATCATATTATCAAATCGTTTCTTCTTTCTGCGTATTGCGTTGTCAAAGTAAAGTTATTACATAAAAAATTATGAACCTTTTTTTTTTTTAAGTTTACAAGGCATATATAGTATCTAACATCTTAAATTATTGAACATTTTGGTAACTTGGGTATAAGATGCTTGATACTTAACACATTAAGTGTTATTTGACTTATTTAATTTCTCTAATGATTAGTAGCTGCTCATATGCGTGTGGCTTCCTATTTATATAATTCAAGGTAGTCTTAAAAGCTAATCAAATTCTTTTGTCGGGTGTCCCATACATGAAGTCCCAAAACAAGTAATGCTCTAGTGTCACTCTTGTTGGACCAATACTATGTAGACTGATTTTATCAACATAATTCAGTGGCTGTGATCTAGATAGTGCATAAGTTTTATAGAAACTTCAGCTTTGGATATTAACTCAACCATGGCTACGTTGATTGTTACAGATCTACATAGGTGTATGGTACTGTTTTATGAGTATTAGAGATGCAATCATGCAATCTTTCTTTGTATTAGCTGCAAATCTGCGCAGTGCTACGTGACTTGTCCTTAATTCTGCTGATCTGCATAGCACTGCTTTAAACTTTTATCATTTTATGAATTTTAGAGAAGCATAATTAACTAGGCAAACTTTTGTTTGCAGCTTTGGAAAGTTTAGACATTTCCAAACGTTTATATTGTTTTATGAACAAACGTTTATGAGCAAACTTTTATTCTGCTGATAAGATTTTGGTGATATATCCCAGACGCATGTCTTTGGCTTGTTTCAGCTAACGGTGGCTGAAAATTTAGTATCAGAATTTTTAATGATAAAAATTTGAGCAATAATATGTAAAATTATTCATTTTACCGAGAAGGTAACTAGTAGCTAGTAAAGTTAGAGATTAAGAAATGTTGGAACATGTATAAAAGCACAGAAAGTATTGAGAACAAGAATTAGTCTCACATCTTAGGGAAACTTGAAACATAAAAATGATATCATTTCAAGTGTGTATTGAAAAACTTATAAAAGATGATTAAGGAGATAAATAAGGCTAATTTTTTTAGGGTAATTAGCAACTACACCTCTTGAGGTCTCAAGATATAGCATTAAACCTCAAACTTGTGCAAATATTACACTTCACCCCAAGCATGTGGCTTTTGATACAGGGACACAATGTTTGGATCTATGGTGGATCCATTTAATATTAACTCCTAGATTTTATTTAAAAATATCAATGATTGAAATTGCATTTCAAGTTTTTCCATTTTAATTATTCTTATTGAATAACTTCATTCTCCCTATTTCTGCACCGTTACACACACCACTAGTCCACCATAGCTTTGTTCGCACTCAGCTACCACGACAACGTTGTCCCTTACTCTCCTGCATCAGTTCCTTTTATGTGCCACCCTTGTGACAACTGCCACAAATATTCCTCCTCCCACTGCAACCCCACATTCTTAGCCACCTTTCAACATTAAAAAGGATGAAGCCACACTTCAAGCACAGTTGATTTGAACCATCATTATTGTTCTTTGCCATACTTGCTTAGCCCTTAGTGAAAAGTGGTCGAGAAGGCAGGGTCGCAATGGGAGGAGAAATATTTGGCTGCGTGTGTCTGGGGCCGCATGAAGAAGAAACTAGCATAGGATGGTGAGGGGGCAACCTCGTGGTAGTAGCTAAGTTGTGAGGCAGCGATAGGTTGTGTTGCTGTGAACAAGGCTGATGGTGGACTGGTGGTATGTGTAGCACTGCAAAAACAGTGAGAATGAAATTATGGAATGAGAAGAATTAAAATGCAAAAACTTGAAATGCAATATCAACCGTTAATGTTTTTAAATAAAATCTAGGAGTTAATATTGAATAGGTCTGCCATGGACCTAAATATTGCGTCGCCATGGTAAAAGCCAACTTGCGTTGGGATGAAGTGTAATATTTGCACAAATTTGAGATTTAATACTATATCTTAAAATCTCAAAGAGTGTGATTGCTAATTACCCATTTTTTAAAAATGGAAGTAATTCATAAGAAGGGACATGTAGCTCTTTTGCTTATTATGCTTAAATAAAATATTTTTATTTATTATTGAAATCAATAATACACTTGGCCTTGAATGCATAACATCTTATGATTAGTTGACATGGTTAGACACTTTTTGTTCTTAAATAAGGTATCAAATTTAAGTGTTATATATAGAAAAAGCTAGTACTAACTTTTTTTTATTATTATAAAACTAGTAGTATTAACTTTAAATGCTAATGTGGTTTATTAGAAAAAATGTTTTTTTTTTCAGCAAATAAATTTTGTTACTTATGTTCACCTCGAAGTTTCAACATGTAGACAGTATCGCTAAAAATCAATTTTAAATTAAATTCTTAAACTGGAATTATTATTTCCATTGGTTTCATCTTTAATGAATACTATAGTCAAGTCTACAGCAGACGCGAAAAGTCAAGAGGCTTACACAAATAAAATAAATAAAATAGTATTTTTGTAAATATCTCGTTTTATCTTTATTTTTTGAAATATTCCTTTTTAGTGTTTATAGTGAAATCGTGTAAGGCTGTTATGATTTGTTAATAATTCATATAAATCAAAAATCGTGCTAGCCTCACATAATTTATAAACTGCCAAAAGACATAATCATTAATCGTGTGAGCAGCACACGATTTATAGGTGACTTTCACTTAGAAATATGAAATCATGTGAGGCTTACTTCCATTCCGAAATTGTTCCGAAATTGTGCAAGGCTCTAAGGAAAGAGAGAAAGGGAAAGTTTGGTACAGAAAAGTACAGTTAGATACATATGGCACACAATAATTTATGTTTGTTGAATAAGTTTGGACATATTTTTACAAATCTAAATGGAAAGATAATTTTCTATCATATTTTATTATCCTGTCTTTGTTTAGTATTGTTTAGTTTAGTTTTAAATATAAGGTATTTATTTTGTTTTGTTTAGAAAACCTTTGTTTAGTATTTTTTTGAGAGGAAACATTAGTTTATAGATTTATTTTAGTCTATTTTCGTATATTTTAATTTACAATTATTTAATATAAAGCAAAATTATTGATTTAATATTTAAATTTTTAGTTTTGCTTGATGAAATCTTTTAAGGGTAGTTTTATTTTATTGAATAGCAAAATGTAGATATTTAGATTTATAGTTTAAATTAGTTTAACTGTAATATACTGCTAAATTTTGATGTTTATTAATATTATAAAGCATGGTATAGTGTAAATTTAGAGTAATTTATTATATTTTAGTTTACCTTTTGTTAATGTAAATCAAGATTATCAATTTAGGTTTAATTTCATTTATTTAGGTTAATTTCCTGTAATTTAGTTTTTATTCTACTATAAAGTTGAATTTTGGTGTTTATTTGGTTTATTATAGAGTGTGATAAAATTTAATTTAATTAGTATGGTTTTAATACTTTAGATAATTTTATTTTACTTTGCTTGATTTTGTGAGTGTTAATGATATCATATTCATGCTTTACAAGCACATTGAGTGCTACACACTAGGCGTCTCCATGTACTTCTGCCATATGCTCTAATGAAGCCATACTTGAGGAAAGCAAGATTATGGTATGCAACCTAAGTTCCATTGTTGAGTATGATAATGCGTTAATCGGTGCGTTTGTAGAGCATTAGCAATTGGAAAACCTACACATTCCATCTTCCATACAAATAGTGTACTATTATGCTGGAGGATATTACATTTCAATTAGGGCTGCATGTCGATAGACAACCAGTTAATTGATGCACTAGTGTGTGGGAGAGATATCATGGACGTGATATAAGGACCATGTGCTATGACTTACTTTGGACAGTGCCAAGTCAGGATGATCGAGATAGATAGTTAGTGTTTTTGTCTTGGTTCATTTTGTGACTTGGAACCAAATGCACCCGGGGAGATAATTATACGCCATACTCCATTCTGTATACATTGACGGTCTATATGTGATAAACATTATCAGCAAAAGTGCCCCAATCAAGTCATGCATATGCGCACGCAGTAAGTACATGGCGACAAGCGTAGTGCGGCACTTGAAAATACCCACAGTCACACTAACGATCAGCTAACCTCATCTTATAACTTCCTTAACTCCAGTTTCCTATTTGTGCGAGCTATTTCACTACAAAGGACTCGTTTGCTCTAGAAAATGCAAAACTAGTTATAGTGCCTATTTGTTGCTTATTGATCTCGATTGCTTGTAGCAAGGATTGCGAAAATACTTGTCCACTTGTGAGTTGGGCTTCTGCCTCTCTCCCTTTCTTCACAAACAATGCAGCAAGACGAAAATAGGTAGACTTCCCCATGGTTGTGATTGGAAGATTGCGTATGCCTTTAAGAATTACATTAATACACTAAGACAAATTTGTCATCATATGCCCAAGCCTCCGCCCTTCATTAGCATGTTGCACCCACTTTTCGATGGAAATTCTATCAATCTATTCACATATGGCTAGATTCTTATCTCTCAACAAGCCACGATAATAAAAATACTCTTAACAAGTCTTTGATTATGTCGCATTCATTAGAACTTGTTTTGCATCTTTACTCTTGAAAGCTAGAGCAAAGTTTTAGATGATATTCGTGGCATATGCAATATGTATGATAAGACTGCGGAGGATGCCATCCACCATCTTTCTCATTTAAAGCAGCTTTGCTAGCACCATACCTATCAAAAATTATAAGAGTGCCCTTTTTGAGGTATCGCATGCTATCGAAAATTAGTTAACAAGACCACACTTCTCTTATCTCCCCTTCTATCACGACAAATGCAATTGGCATAACATTGGAGTTACCATATTAGGCAATTGCCATCAATAGCGTTCCACCATACTTGCCATACAAGCGCGTACCATCAACTATAATCAGTAACTTGTAATATTTAAATGTTTCAATCCCAAAATGTCACTACCATCTACAATGCCATTGATCCTTGGAAAAGTGCTCACGTGCATCGCTTCCAAATTCAAAGAACCATAGTAAGCCACATGCTTGTGTGATTGAGATTGAGATTGGGATTGGAACTGAAATTGACTGCTCCATGGTTGGCTTTGAGTGGTAGGCACTGCCTCCTTATCCTCACCATTATCGTTGTCACATGGTACTTCAAGTAGATCACCTTCATCATCTCTATAATCGACAATAAAGTCAAAACCTGCAATTGGACTGTCTCGCGGGAATGGTGCTACTATCTCCATCACAAGCTATGCAAAACTTGGCTCACTTATCAAATCATCTGCATTTTTTATCCGACCATTACCATTGCAAGCGCTCGGACAATGACATCGCAACAGATGCTGGATTGGGAGCAGATCTTCCAGAGCTTGGGGCCAAGTCTTCTATAATGACAAATAACTCCATAATACGAATCTCTGAAAACTGGGCGCAGCAATCAAACATCATATTGATATCCTCGTCAGTGCTAATCTCAAGACTTTTATAGCAAATCACGCCTTTTTCAATCATTGTAGGCAACTTGTACAATGGTTGCCTATCTGCTTATTATTTTGTTGGCGTAATTTCTATAATATTCTGCCTTGCAACTCTAATAAAGTCATGGATGGATGAATATTCACATAAATTGGATTTGAACTGGAAAATGTTAATCTCTCATTTGTATTTGTGATTTTATCCTTATGATGAACAAGTATATGAAATCTCTTAGCCATCTTTTCACTCAAATTTTGTCATAAATTACACGCTTTGTCTCTCTCTTTCTAAATGATTCATATTAAGAGTCCGTTTGGATAAACTTTAAAAAAAAATGACTTTTTTCTCTAAATTTTTTTAATAGAGCTTTAATTTTTAGAAAAAGTTTATTTTGCATTTGGATAGATATATGAGAAATAATTTTAACTATTAAAAGTATTTATATATCTGTTTAGATACAAAAGAACAAAAGTACTTTTTTTATAATCAAATTACAAAAACATTCAAAATAGGGAAAGAAAAGTAAAGTTTGATAAAGGATAAGAAAGAAAGAATATATATTGTAATTTTAATCAAAGATAAAGGATATTTTTGAAAGATAATTTTATTAAAAATTACTTCTATTTATACTTTTTTTAGAAGCTAAGATATTTTTTAAAAAAATTATATTTAAATATCTATAAAAACTTATAAAATTACTTTTCTCTTAAAAAAAGCCAATCCAATCCAGAGGATGCAAAGAAGGCTTAAATAAATTGAAATGCTTAAGAAAATCATGTCATGATCCCACAAATTTTTTGACTTGTTTGTTCTTATTAAAAATTGTGTGAGCCTTCACACCACTTGTAATAGGTACAAATAAGTTAGAAATCGTATGAGTCTCACAATTTCTAACAGCAACAAAACCCAACCATAGATTGTGTCAACATTACACAATTTTTCTATAATTATTAAAAATAAGATATTTTGAAAAATAAAGATGAAATGGAATATTGATGAAATTTTTTATTTTATTTTATTTGTGTAAAAAAGCCAAGTCGAGAAGGGGCTCTCTGTTGAATTTTGAGCAGAGGAAGACGACGACACTCACAACGCACACACACTGTGGCGTGCCTTTACCTCCCCCCTTCTTCCGGGCAATAATTCTCTGATTCATCCACTCACAAAGTCATGAGGAAGCGTGATTTGGCCATTCTCATGCTCTCCGCCTTCGCCATTTTCTTCTCCCTTCAGGTAAAACCCTAACCCCTGCTTTCTTATCCATGCAATTGATCCCAGTTCTAATTTTTTTTAATCTCTTTTTTTTAAATGTTAATTCGATTGGTGACAAATTACGTTTCTGCGTTTTAATTCAATGGAAACTCGCTTCAGCACGAAGGCGGTGTTTCGTTCAAAGACGCGTGGATGCACCTCACCGATGAATACCCAATCAAATACGAAGCCGAACGCCTTCCGCCGCCGTTGGTTGCTGATCTCAACGGCGACGGCAAGAAGGAGGTTCTTGTAGCTACTCATGACGCTAAAATTCAGGTACATTAAATTCGGATTGTGACAATTTTGGTTCAGTTCTAAATTTTCAAGCTTGTTTCTTGGTACCCTTTATAATTGAGGTGTGAATGTGTGCATATCATGTTTTTAGCTTAATGATCTTGCTCTCCAATGACTTTGTTGCGACTGGTAGTAGTGTGTAGCAACTGGGATTTGTAATTATGGTGGGTGTTTACTTAGGTTTTGGAGCCCCACAGTAGGCGTGTTGATGAAGGATTCAGTGAAGCGCGTGTATTGGCTGAGGTGTCTCTGTTGCCAGACAAGATTCGTGTCACATCTGGGAGACGCCCTGTTGCTATGGCCACTGGCTATATTGATCGACATAAAATTGGGCAACCGCAGAAACGGGTTTTGGTCGTAGTAACATCAGGTTGGTTCGTAATGTGCTTTGATTCCAACCTTCAGAAGTTGTGGGAAAATAATTTACAGGTTGGTTGTTTGTATGGTGTTTTAGCTGAAGTGTTTCTCAGGATAGAATTGTCACTTAATATTTTTTCTAATGCTATTATATTGTGTTGAGTTTACTAATTCTTTTAGTGTTTGTTAACAGGAGCATTTTCCCCATAATGCTAACCATAGGGAAGTAGCAATCTCTATAAGCAATTATACTTTGAAGCATGGAGATACAGGATTGATCATTGTTGGTGGGAGGATGGAAATGCAACCACATGTATGTGTCACTTCCCTTCTCTTTCTTCCCCTCGATTTGTTACTATTTTTTTGCCAAGTATGTATGCCCATTTCTATAAGCTATGGCAAAACTCACAATGTAAAGTGGATGGTGTTTGTCTCCCTTTTTGAGAAGTGAAAACTATTAACAGTTTATGAGTAACATAAGGTCATGGCTATCTCCTTGTTATCTTTTACATTCTGCAAGGACAGACATGAATGTTCCTCAGCAATTTCATTTAATGAAGTATGAGATAATGTGGGTTTCCTGCTACTTCTTGAGTTTCACGAATTTCTGTTGGCTATTGGATTCTTATGATGGTAATTATTTTGGATTTGTGTATCTCTAGTGTATGATCAAAACTAATAGTATTATCTTCCAATTTGAAGTTAGTTTGTTGGTAATATTTGTGACTTTGTCTTTTGCTGTCTTAATTTATGAATCAACTGTTTTAGTATAGTTTGTGTTGATTGATTTCTTAAGAGAATTGTTCTGCCACTTTCAGATTTTTATGGATCCTTTTGAAGAAATGGGAATGGGAGCCAGATTTGCGGAGCAGCAGAGAAGAAGTGCTACTGAAAAGGAGGTATGGTATAGACATGTTGCCAGTGGTTGCTAAACTTTGTGCTCATTTTGTTTTACTATCTTGTAGCATACTAAGGGGTACTGAAAACATTGATTTTGTTCCTGACAATTGCATTAGTTAACGTGCTGCATTTTGGTTTAAAGTTTGAGTTATATATAATGTTTTATTGAGTTTACTTCAATTTTGGGTCTTCAAGGTTGAACTTATTTTACAGTCTTAAACAGTCAATAAAAATTCACTAAGGCCTTGGCATAATTAATTCAACAAACTCTACGCTCCTCACAGAGTCACAGTAAGTAGCCTTTGAATCCAGACTTCCATGATCTGTTAGCTAAATAAATTGGAGCCACTTCACTCCTTACTTTATGACTGCAGGGCTATAAATGAACAAGATATGATGTCAGAAAGAAAGGAGTGTGTTTTTAATAGGTCATAGTTAGAGAACATGGACCTTTGTATAGTGTCCAATTGTTTTGATACATTTTGACCATTTTTGGTTTTTATCCCTTGTGATCTAATTCATCTTACTCCCAGTTTTTTTTTTTTTTTTTTTGGGTTCTTTGCAGAGGATCTCATCCCCTTTAAATTTCTCTTCTTACTTGGGTGGAAAATTTTGACTATTTATCTGTTCCTTGTCCTGGATAGGCTTCTGAAAACTCTGGAACTGTGGATTTACGCCATTTTGCATTTTTCGCATTTGCTGGTCGATCTGGCGCAGAACGATGGAGGAGAAAAAATGAGGTGGTGTGCTTTCGTTTTGGTCTTTGGGCATGCTCTATTGTTTGTTTTGGTGTTATCATCATTCTAAATTCAAACTAAATTTCTTTTTGATTAAGAATGCTTTTATTTTCTGTTTAATTTTTTGGTTTGACAAATACATTATTCTGTCCATAAATTCATTAAGTATAATATATGTATCCCCTTCTCTGTCTGTCACATATTTTAAAGTTTACCTAGGTGGCAGCAATTCAGGTTCTAGACTGTATGTACTTGTCCAGCAAGAAACCCAAAAAAATGAAGAGGAGTTATAATTAAGGTCACAAAATGCAGAACATAATAATTTAGAGCCTACTGCCAATAAATTAGTCCCATTGAGAGGGATATCTGAAATTCCATTGTAAGCATATGAACAAGGATTTTAACTCGCGAGTGCACAATTATACCAAAGAAAACCCATCAAACAAATGGAACTATCTCCAAACAAACATCAACTTTAGTGTTTCTGACCCTTGATTAGATATATCACAACCAACCTGTTGGTCTATTTTTATTAAATGTGTGATTATGCTAATCTGGCATCTACTTTGTTAAATAATCTTGCCTAGCATTCTTCTTCTTTTCTACTTACTAGTATTGTCTATCCATTGTTCAGAACATTGAAGCACACTCTTCAGATGCTTCACAGTTACTTCCACAGCATAATTACAAGCTTGATGTTCATGCTTTGAATAGTCGTCAACCTGGAGAGGTATTTACATTGTAGCTGTTCAATTATCTTAATGTTTCTATTGGTGAAATGCGATGGGATGGAGTGGCATAAAATACCATTCCATCCTTTGTACCCTTTCACCTGTCACTCCCCTCCCCTACTTGATTGGGTGGAAGCTATGAAATCATAGTTTTTTCCTTTCAAAAGATTTTACTGTTCTGCCCTTTATTTCGGTTATATGTCTGTTATATCTACACTTTTTGCCATTCCTTTTCCTTTCCTCATTAATCCTCTTAAACAACTTCCAGAAAATGGAAAAGCAATATCATCCCTTCCGAATCCACTCTATTCTAATACACTAAAAAATACAAAAGAAAAAGAAAAAGTGTAGAATACTGTTTTAGTGTTTATTTCCATTGTGTTCCTAACTCGCTATATACTGGACTCCTAGTCTTACCTTTTTGTTATCAATAAAAGTCTTCTCTTACAATGATTAACCATCAAAACAAATATTTGTTTGCTTAGATTGAGTTTACCAGAAGAACTCCAGTAGTCACTTAAGTCTACTTCAGAAACTTCATCAATCCCTTCCTGTGTGTGTGAAAACACTTGCCTGTGTGTACAAAGTTGAGTGTTTTGCTAAAATTAAATGTTATTGCAAAATCTGTATTTATGATCATAGGTATCCTCCTAAAAGCTAGCTTCCTGTGACATGTGAAATTCTAGTTTGAATGCAGGGAATTCAGAGAATCAATCCTGGGAGTTATGCCACATCACTGGGTATGTTAATATTTGTCAACCTTGATAACCCTTTTGTACTAAAGCTTAATCTCAAGTGCCCTATATACTTGACATTATATAAACACTTTTATCAGGATAGGAGAGAAGATACATTGTTGAAGCTGGCACACTTCAGGCGGCACAAGAGGAAAACATTGAAGAGAACTCCTGGGAAGGGCATGAATTACCCTTTCCACAAGCCTGAGGAAAACCATCCTCCAGGGAAGGACTCAACCAAAAAAATTTCAAACATAATTGGGAAAGCAGCAAGCTATGCTGGTTCAGCAAAATCTAAAAAGGTTCAATGCAAACTATGTCATGCAACTGCTAACGTGGCTGGTTTTAATTGATAGTTCTTAGAATCTTAGTCATTGGAGTCCATTTACTTGTTGACATAATGATTTTTTATTATTATTATTTTTTTTTGGTGAATAATGATTTCTAGTTTTAAGATAGTGATATTGGATTCAGAAGTTCTTTTCCAAACATGATTTAAGCTAGAAGCTTTTGTTGTCTTTATCTAGTCATAGAAACTGCCAATTTGCTTGCTAACTACTGCATTTTGGGATTTAGATCGATGAGTTGGCATTCATGTGCTATCTACAGGTTCTAACCTGATTTTTTTGCAGCCTACTTTGAATTGTGATGAAAGCCATAGCTCAGAATTATGAATTCATCCTTTTTCAATCATACACTGGTCGAATATCCCATATCACTTGTTGTATTTATTCTGAAAGAGTAAAGTGATATAGCTACATTTCTTGTTCCGAAAGAGTATTGATCATCAAACTTCTTTATTGATGGGGAGGCCAGTACTTAGATAAAATTCTGAGTTCATTTATCTAATAATCATATTGCTTCTTTTTAAGAAATTAGATAAACCAGAGGAGTAGATCTCTATTGTGGTAAAACAAAAACATGTTCAAATTAATCAAATATACTTAATTAGTGGTTTGCTTTGCTGCATTAAACTAATCTCTTTGTGTAGTATTTATGTTTTCTTGTTATTGTCTATTAAGATAGAAGTTTTCTATGGCATTATGAGAAGACATGAGGGGGACCCATAGTTGGCGAGGATTTTCATTTGTCCTAATTTTTTTTCCCATTTGGATGCAGCATCTACCTTATGTTCCAACGATAACCAACTACACTCAGGTTTGGTGGGTTCCTAATGTTGTGGTGGCTCATCAGAAAGAAGGGATAGAAGCTCTTCATCTGGCATCTGGTCGAACAATATGCAAGGTAATTTATATATGTGTACTAGTCACCTTGAATTTGATTATTGCTTTAATATGCATATCTTGATTAAGTCATAATTAAGTTTGTCAATAATTTTTGAGGCTATTGAAAGTTGTATAGTAGTTGTAAAGCTGCATCTTCTAATACTGTTTCTTTCTTACAGAGCCTGTCATTGTCTTTGTGTTAAAATTCTGTGTTCTGTGTTTTTAGTTTTTAAAAAGATTTTTTTTTTTTTTTTTGGAGTCTAAAATACCTTCACTCCTGGTTTGCATTGTTTTGGATAAAATTAGCTGTGTCATATTATTCTTTTCTAATCTTATGGCATATTCATGTTATGACAAATTTGTCTATCCCAGCTTCACCTTCAGGAAGGTGGTCTACATGCTGATATTAATGGCGATGGAGTTCTAGATCATGTGCAGGTGCATGTTTTGACATTCTTCTTTTATGATAAGAAAGCTAGGCCATCATCTAATTTAAGCATGATGATACATTGAATATTCATCCTGTTAGGCTGTTGGAGGAAATGGTGCTGAGCAGACTGTAGTTAGTGGGTCAATGGAAGTGCTTCGTCCTTGTTGGGCTGTTGCAACATCTGGTGTACCAATACGGGAGCAACTCTTCAATGTATCTATTTGTCATTATACCCATTTTAACTTATTCCAACATGGAGAACTTTATAGAAGCTTTGGTCGAAGTTCAGATATTGCTTCTTTAGAGGTAGCAACTCCCATTCTGATTCCTAGAAGTGATGGGCATAAGCATCGGAAGGGAAGCCATGGTGATGTTATCTTCTTGACAAATCGGGGTGAGGTATGCTATTCTTCAACTTCCTTCCTGTGACGATTTTACATCTATTCAATTGTTTGTTTGGTCACCAACCAAAAACAATTACTTTTTTTGTATATAAAAGTGTTTCAAGCCTCAATTACTTTATACCAGTGACGGGGGAGAATATGGAGATGTTCCTATCAGATTACTTTTCTGGGAGGATCATCCACAGATTAAGTTGAACATGTTCTTTTATCCATGATCTTGTGAATATCATAGCTATGCTTTTTGCTGGTGCTTGAATAGGTTCAAATGGAATCATATGATCTTATCTTATTGATGCTGATATAGGAGACTCTGGATAAATTTTTTCCTTGCAGATTACATCTTACGCCCCTGGTTTGCATGGTCATGATGCTATTTGGCAATGGCAGCAATCAACTGGAGTTACATGGTCAAATCTGCCTTCTCCATCAGGGATGATGGAAGGTGGTCAGGTGATTCCCACACTGAAACCTCTCTCCTTGCGGTCGCATGATAATCAGGAAATGATCCTTGCCGCCGGAGAACAAGAAGCTGTGGTAATATCACCCGGAGGTAGTATATTGGCAACAATTGAACTGCCTGCTCCTCCAACACACGTCTTGATCTGTGAGGACTTCTCAAATGATGGGCTCACCGACCTCGTTCTTGTCACCTCTAGCGGAGTGTATGGCTTTGTCCAGACCAGGCAACCGGGTGCCCTCTTTTTCAGCATGCTGGTTGGTTGTCTCATAGTCGTGATGGGAGTCATATTTGTCACCCAGCACTTGAATTCCATGAAGGGAAAACCTCGTCCTTCATCTGGTCCTCGGTAAAAAGCAGGAGTTAAATTCATGCTAGCTGAACTCTGCAGGGGCACTATTGAAGAAGCAGAAAATGAAGAGGTGTATGCAGCCACTGGAGCATCGAGCGTATTCAAAATGCATAGAATTTAACAAGATTTTGAGGAGATGCTTGACAGTGTACGGCTGTTGATTGTAACATTTTGACAGAAGGGACAGAGAACATGTAGGAAATTTGATGTTATAATATTATTGTCAGGAAACTATGCTGTTGGCTTGGCTTCACTGACTTGAGTTTATTTGACTGCTGTTATAAGGAAACTATCCTATACACACTTGTTCACCTATTCACAATTGGTTGATTCCCAAGAGAAACTCATCTGACTTGAATCATTCATCCGCTGCATTTTCTTGCTTTAAGAACAGGGTCTAAAATCATCGTCTAAACACAAATTGACCATGTAAAGTTCCTGAGCAGTTTTCGGTCGAAGTTCTTAATATATAAATAAATGTGGCCGGGCGAACGATTTATTACACAATTCTTGTTGGTTGAGAGCGGATAATTTATAGATAAAATTACTACTTTAGCCTCGAAGTATTTTTCAATATGGGCATTCGAAGTCTAATTATCAGATTGGTCTTAAAATATTAGAATTTACTTCAATTTAGTTTTATGATACGCGATTGTATAAGTACACGGAAATTCCACATTGAGAAAATATCTGCAGGACGAGAATGGCCGATTCTTTTTAGTTTTTGTTTGTACAAAAGTAGAATGCATTGTAAGGATTGAAATCCCCTGAATTATTTCTCCTTTTTTTTTTTTTTCCTCACAATTTGACACTTGTATAATTACATAACGTCATTCATATTTCTTCTTGAATCAATTTTTCTAAAACTACCAATAATTTTACATATGACAAATTTAATTAGAAGAACAGGAAATGGTAGATAAAAATGAGACACAACAATTAAATCTATATTTTAACGACCGTGGATCTTTTGTTTAGAATATCGCATCAATGACATATGAAAAGTGCGTCAAAATTGAGATAGAAAAGGAAACGAATGCGTCATAATTTACAACTAACGATCTTAATCTAGTTGATAGTAATGCTTTCTTTATAAAGGGTAATGATGGTTTTAATTAGTTTAGTAATGAGTAATCAAATTTGCTTTCTTTAAGTGGTTGAGCACTTGTTTTTCCTGAATAAGGTCTCGAATTTAAATTTTATGATGAAAAAGACTAGTATTAGGAGTGTTTTACCCTCATAGTAGGCCGATTCGACTCGAACTAGATTAGTTAGAGTCCAATAAATTTTTTAATATTGATGGTTCATACCCCCCAAAAAAAAAAAAGAACTGCTTCTTTAAAGAATTAGTCTTATCGAAAATGTTACTAGGACATGAAAAAAAATATTCTATGGATATAGTAAAAAAAAACGAAGAAAAAACAAGATTTGGCCTTTTCTCTCTTAACACACATCATCACTTAGGATTTTGTGTCTTCTACTTTTTACTATAAACATTAATTTTTATATATTAATAATATAAAATTTTATACTATCAATTAATAGAATTACAAGAAAGTAACATCATGGTATTCAATTACTATAATAAGTAGTTAGTTATTATAATTTGACACTTTCTTACAATTATATTAACTGATAATGTAAAAATATGTTACAATATCTGTGCATAAAAATTAATTCCTTTAGTATATCTACAAGATGTTTATTTTCTTTTGTCCAAATAATATTTCTGTTAGTCTCATAGCTGGTAAGAATAACAAAGATTTTTTTTTTTAAAAAAAGAACTTTGCTTTGTAAAAATAATAATAATAATAATAATAATAATAATTAGAGAAAGAAAAACCAGTTTAGACCTATCCGTATCTCTAGTTCTTAGATTTAAATATATTTTTAGTCCATATAAATATAAATTTTTTAAAATTTTGGTTTCTCTAAAATTTTACTTTGATTTTTTCTTTCTCCTTTTCTTTCTTTTTGTCTTTTGTCCTAATTGTTCTGAATTTTGATTCTTATAAATATTTTAAAATATGTTTAATCTTTGCAAATATTGAAAATTTTATTTTTAATTCTTAAAAATATTTTTAAAGAATTTGTAATTGATCCTTATAAATATCATTACTTAATATTGGGTCTAAACAATAGGGATTGAAAACCTAATGATAAGAAAAAGAGGGACCAAAGTCAAAACAAAAATTTTAGAAGGACTAAAAATAAAACACCCTATAAATATAGGGATTAAAAATATATTTGAACCTTGGTCCCTATTTATTATTATTACTTTTTTTAATAAAATATACGTTTGGGCAAAGGCGTGCGCAGCTATTTTCCTGGTATGTCCGCGTCACTTTGGAGAATTGATAATTTATTTGAAGGAAGCTTCATCACATTCTTTTGAAAGGGTTTCATTGGAATTACGTGCTTTTGCTTCAAAACAGCCAAGTATCCGGCCATAGCATTCAAGACAGCGATTTAGACCTGACAGATCCCATTGCCGGCCGGCACTTGCCTTCTAAATCATCAGAAGAGACCTTGACAGGCCCACTTATTTCAGTTTTTTCATTCAACTCCTTACGTCCTTTCAATTTCGATTACATAAGCTCCATCTGCATGCAAACACGATTGGCCATTCTGGCTTTTGTCAAATTTCCTTCTTGTTTTCAAGTTACATATCATATGAAAAAAAAAAAAAAAAAAAAGGAAAAGAGACACTCCACCAGACAACCTTAGCTAGCATACATAGTACATGCGCGATGATCAAAACAATCACCCCCACTACTAGTGACCACCAAGTGACACTTCATTTCATATCATAAATTCACAAAAATCAATTAACCCTAGAGTAATATTATTTAGACATAGAAAATAAACATAAGATTGGATATTTATAGACAAAGTTATAAAATTTTGACCACATCCACCACCATAGGATACTTGAGTATGTTCAGTTTCTTTCTATGAGTATCTTTCTTTATATATGGGCATGTCCACATTACTCTTAACCCTATGGAGTTCCCTACATACGTGCACGGTTCACTAACTCAAAAAACCTAACCACTCATTCCTCCTCTCTTTATTCCTTTATAACAGCACATGCCTAAGCCTAGGTTTGTTAACTCAGAGAGACACGGACAAAGACAAAGCCTTCCCTCTCCCTCTCTCTCTCTCTCTCTCTCTCTCTCTCTCTGACCCAAAAGACACACACGATTTTGAAGGAGAAAGGCCTGCGTGAGTCATGATCTCTAACGAACACTCAACTTGCTGGGACCACAACTGGTACTGTTATGCCACAGAGCTGAGACCACCATTGCATTATGGTGCACTAGGCTCCTGTGTGTCTGGGCTCACCCTATACACTACTGCTGCTGCTGCTGCTGCTGCTGCCGCAGTACGAAAATACCGTCTATACCCATTATTCTGCAACAAGCCCTAGTGTGTTCTTTAGATTGGCATTATTTGGCCCTGCAGCTTCTAAATGTCTATACTTCCTTCATTTGCTTTCTCTACAATAATACTACTATAAGTTTTGGCCATGTGAACTCTGGAAAGTCTGTTTCAAACAGTACACTGCCAATGGCGTCTATTTCCACACCCATTTGAGCTCTACATATATTATATATTTATGTATATGGTTCTCACAATTCACAGCACCACGAAGAAAGACCATAAATGACTGAGGCTTGGCAAGTTGGCACCAACCAGAATTTGGGCTGCATGGCTGCTTTTTCTGTTATATACGGTGATGCCAGCGAGCTGTTCACTGGAGATTTCAATGCCAGGGAGCCAAAAAGAAGGATATGAGAGATCAAGGTGTGTATTCACTCACACCCCCTCAAATGCCAGTTTAGTTAGTATAATTAAATTTTGAATATAGAACGAGCTAGCATTTTATTTTTGCAGAACAACCGAGGCAGAAAAGCACAGTATGCTAGGGTTGCAATGAGGGGGAAATAATTTGTTAGGCAACGTAATATATAGAGTTGAAAAACTAATATAGAAGTCCAGGAGTTATCAATTAACTATTAACTAATTCAAGTTACGTTCATTACTTTCACAGTAGCACTGGCAGAATCCAGAATGTTACTGTACTTTCTGTTGCCCAAAGGAAGAATAAGAATCCAAGAAAGGAGTGCATGTTTAAAGCGTAGTAGAAAGAACATGGAGAACACCACAACCATCCACATCTGCGGTAATTGGTAAAGTAGTCTCTAACTTTACCGTTGGGAAAGAGAAAATCTAGAAAATCTTATTTCCTTTACCTCCATTTTGTGACCAATATATGACTATGTATATCTCATTTCTTGGGAAAGATAGAGCCACACCACATGGTAGAACCATTTTGCACCCAAGTTAAGGTTTGTCATTTTGTTTTCAATCGTACTCTTAATTTTATCAAGGAAAAAAATGACGTTCCTTCGAAATATGAAACGAAAAACTCAATGTCTTTTTTTTTTTTTTTTTTTTTAGGAAAAACTTCATGTCTTAAAGGCCGAGGTGCTGTATCTCCTACTAGAAAACACTATAAACACACAGCGGCAGTGTACAAACGACCAGACATATCTAGAAAGATGAGACCGAAGAACCAAATGATCAGATACATGAAGTCGAATACAAATGTTTGTCGCAGTGATTGAGGTTTGGCTGTCAAGTATTAAGTTTGAGCACATATTTTTCGTTAAGGCAGAAGATATTTGAGCAATTAACTAATGCGCTGCATCCGGAGCCAAGAAGACTGGAAACATAATCTTGCTGACAGGTACGTATAACGTGTTTATCATCACACTATGGAAAGCTATTCATTTTACTAGCATGTGTGGTTACTTCTGATTACATAATAAATTTGGATGACATATAAATGAATCCCATACATGGCAATTGGTAGCATGGAAAAGACTCGTTTCTGGAAAGAATAAAAATGTGCTTATCGTTAAATTATCGTCTTAAGATCATTACGCACTTTCAATTACGATGCATCTTTTAATTTCATTTGAGTCTTTTCTTGATAGACAACCGTATAGTAGCAAGAGTTGAAAAATGTTGCCATAGCCTTTAGGCAAAGTTATTGATAGAAAATAAAGGACCTATTTGCTTTCTATTTTTACCTTTTCTTTTCATATAGTATGTTTCCTGTTTTCAAAATTTTGTAAAGGAAATAATAAAAATAAAAATATAAAATATATTTTTATTATTTTTTCTATTTTCATTATTCCCTTCACATAATTTTAAAAACAAGAAATAAAAGTAAAAAATGAAAAAAACCAAATAGGCCCAAAGTTTTTCAGCCCTTGCTAAAATGGAAAATTGTTGGCATAATATATCCACACGTAGCATTGGCTTCGAACTTATAAATTCATCATGAGGCTAAAAAAAACTTTGAAGTTCATAATTATGACAGAATGAAAATCACACTATAGATATTCTACAATTAAATTTTTTTCAAGCATACAAGTTTTAATCACTAAACTAATCGGCAAATTGCTTAAGAACCTTGGGCAAAAATGCTTTAATCTCGTATTAAAAAATAAATGAACGAAAACTTTCCAATGTCTTCCTCTATCCATCCAATGAAAAAATAATTTCCTTCAAGCAGATAAGTTCTCAGCAGCGTTCTTCGAAAAATATGGGAGCAATATAGACAATTACTACATGAAAACATGGCCCCGTGCATGATAACGCAACCAGATAGAATCTTTTGTTAGTTCACTAAGTTGTGCGTACACAAACGCGGATTAAATAAATTATACACAATGCAAAATCCTATAGTAACAATTATCAGTGCTGACACTTATCATGCTAGGTAAGATATATTAAAACACAATATCACAACCTCTTTAGACAACATATTAACATTAAGACTTGATTTTTTACCACTTGAATATATGTATCAAATGCTAGTGTAAAGAATTTATCTATACAAGTACTAATTTTTAATGCTAAACTTCATGCGTATGAGGAAAACACTCATCAGGGACAATAAAGTGTCAAATCCATGAGACACACGTCATTTAAGCCACAACTAGTCAAATCCTAACAAAGAAACATTTCATATTAAAATCGGGGGCAAATTAAAATTAAGAATAAATAAGTACAGAATTTGATGCCAGCTAGATTCCTACACTTCATGCACTGATCGATATAAGTGGCTGGTTATAAATTGATATATCACTTATCATAGTCTTTTCGGATAGTGGTTTTCTACACTTTTTTTTTTTTTTTTGGGGGGGGGGTATGTATTTAAAAGTCTTAATACTGTGCGCTTTTATAAACAAATTTACTCATATTTCACAGTACCTCTAAAGGAGAGCTTGGTAATTAAGGGGGAAAGTGGAGTTGCGTTAGCATGGAGAATTGGTTACATAAGAAGGTGTAAGTTAACCATGTGTATGTATGCTGTATGGGAATGGAAACCACATAAATCAGGCCACATGGGGTGTGCAAAATCTTCATGAAATCATTGTAAAATTTTCCCCGCTTAACAAATAAATATTAGGATTTAATTTGGCAATGCACTACCAATGTAAAAAATTTTACACAGATATTTAATCATGTACTACCACATCAACAAAAGTGTTTCATATAACCACTCACTATCTTAAAAATTTTACAAATACCAACATGTAATTGGATGAGTTAAATTCATTCCAATTAAACTCTAAATATTATTGATAAGAACAAAAGCTATTCAGAAATACCACAACCACACACTGGCTCCCCACATAATGCTTCAAAATTTACGCTGTTGGGCAGAGACAAGTTCATCAAAAAGCTATAATGTATTATAAAGAATTAATGCACACTACCTTATCGACAACCTAGTTTTTTCACCCCCACTCTCAAGTCAAACCTTAAAATCAGCAATTTCTTTTAAAATAAAATAGTCATGTAAAGAAGACCGGATTGTAGTTCACAAAATTATAAAAAGTTGACTTTTGATACTGGTTAGTATCTACGGGTTATGTAATTGTGACTATAAATTGAAAATGCATAGAAAAGGGTATGAAGCCAGGTCTAATTAGAATAAGTTAACACAGATATCGTCATAAAAAATTGGCTTATGGGAAAATGATCAGTGATCAGTGATCAGTGTACAGGGTTGGCCAATCATGAGGAGGAGTGTGCATTACATGTTGCATCAGATGTTTACGGGAAACTCTGACATATCTTAGCCCTTCTTTTTGTTTTACTTGTTTTAGTGCTCTTTGATCTAGCAACAGGCCTGTATTATGCCATATGCTGTACTCATTAGATGTAAAATAAAGTGTTCCCCTATATACGTATAGTTTCATGCATGTGCATTAAATATGAGCACATTGATAAGCAAAATTTCCCGTTTTGCAATCAACGTCACATCTATGCAAGTTTAGATTGAATAAGATAATAGAATTACTATATCACATGGGGAAGGAGGTAGAGAGATCTTTCACCTTTTACACTAGAATGCTCATGCATGGTTGGTTGGCCCATACCGAAATGTGAAAATAAAGAAAGAAAATAGAAATTCTCCTAGAGTGTTAGTCCAAATATAGATCAAAACCGTGTTTCAAGTTCAATTTCAAATCGGCAAGTATACGGATAAACAGGGAAAAAGCAGCTTCGGAGTTGAAAACCAACAAGAAAGTGTGATAGAATTCAACATGTGAAAGAAAAAACCATCCCAAAATATAATATAAAAATAAATAGAGACGCAATGCACCACAGTGTTAGAACCACATGTCCATTATAACGTACACACAAAGAAACAAATTAAATAGCTTTAACTCATTAATTATCAAGAAGAAAGGAGGAGAAGAATGATAATATTTTTGAACTAGGCATTAATAATTTGCACAAAAAAACAAACATGGTTCGTCTGCATTTTCCTCTTGTTCTTCTTTCTTTCTTTCTTTCTTTCTCTCTCTCTCTCTCTCTCTCCCTACTTCAATGCGTATCAAATTTACTACTAGACCGCTAGCTACAAGATTATCAAATGTAGTAAGTAGATGAGAGCGAGAGAGCAGAAAAATAAGGATACACTAAAACCATAAAATTTAAAAAAAAAAAAAAAGGAGCAAAAAAGTAAAAATAATCTTTCTTTGTTTGGGCTTCGATTGTGTTTTTTCTTTTCAAGATCTTGGGTGAGGGAAGAATTGCGTACCACTAGTCCCAGCCATGAAGGTGTTAAGTGGAGGTGGATACATGGATGAAGGATCAACGAGGTGTGCCCCAGAGACAAGGGCACCAGTGGTGGTGGTGTTTGGGGCAATGAGGTTCAAATTAGGCTGAGCTCCTCCTCCTCCTCCGCCAACACCACCGCCGGTGGAGGAACTCTCCCCAGCCACGTAACTGTTGGTGGTGCTGCTATCTGGACCCAGATCATAGAGGATCCCTTTGAACACGTGCCCTCCAATGTTCACAGCCGTTTGATATGCATACTCGTCTTCAGCGTCGTCCATGGAGCTCACACGTACGCACCTGAACTCCGCAGGAGAGCTCACCACAGCAGGAAAACTCTCGAACCCTTTTTATTTTGTAATAATAATAATAATTAATAATAACAATAATATTTGGATCGAGAGAGAGAGGAAATAGAAAACAAGAAGCATTATATTAGCTAGATACTCATCTGATCTCATGTATCACATAATGAAAAAATGCTTTATGCGAAAAACAAAAGCAGTTCTAAAAAAAAAACAGAAATAACGAAACCACATAGATACATCATATCATACATCATCCAGCATGATATATGAACAAAGAAAGGAGTGAAAGGGTGAAAGTGAATGAATGAGTGAATGTGAATGAGTGAAAGTGAACGACCGAATGAGTGAGTGAGTGAGGGAGTGAGGAAAGAAAGGAAGAGGGACAGACACAAAGAAAGAGGAGCAACAGCATCTTCCGTGCCAATCTGTTCGTCAGGGCTACTAAACCACAGTGTTTCGGAAAAGGAAAAGGAAGCCGAAAAAAGAGAGAAAGAAATTTCGCTTCCACACGCAACCGAATGACCGATCACACACACACACACACACACACGCAGTCCTTTTGGTTTGTGAGGGGGGTACGCTTCCGAAACTTTCTCAGCCCCAGCTCCCTCTAATGATATCTTTTCAGAGACCTATAATTTCTGCAACTTCACTTCCACCATTATTATTCGTCTTCTTTTTTTTTTTTTTTTTTTTCCTTTTGAATAATTATTATTATTATTATTATTTTGCCCTTTCCCACTCTCAAGTCAAGTCTCCTCAAGAGTCAATCACACAAACTGTGAGTATGCTGCTACAAGAGAACATCCATTTATGTATCGCATAGTATAGTGTATGACAAGACAAAACACAACCAACACAATAAGAGAAAGAGAGAGAGAGAGAGTAGCTAGCATATGATGTACCTGAGCGTGAGCCTGAGGGCGAAGGGTTTGTAGGCAAACGAGCGCTATGATCTCTCTGCCTTTTTGGAACATCTCCATGAATATGCTGTTGTTGTTGTTGTTGTTGTTGCACAGCTGCGAGTTGTTGCAGTCTCTCGCGGCGCTTGGAAGCGGGGACCCAAGTGCTCTTGACATGGGTTTGGCAATCGAATCCTCGGCTCTTGCAGCATGTCCTGCACCGCATGTGAGGGCAATCCTTCTTCGCCTGATTCCCGCAGTCCTGGCAGCTAATCCCTCCTCCTCCTCCTCCGCCCCCGCTTCCGCCGGCAGAGGCCGTCACCACGAACGCCGATCTCGACGGCGACTGATCGTCGGAGACGCTGCTCGGCCCCACGCCTAGCGCAGCCGCCGACGAGTAAAGATCCTGGTGGAAGAGTGGCCTACCTTGAGGGATGAGCTCGTGTTCCACTTGATGTTGCTGTTGGTGTTGGTTCCATAGCTCGAAACCTCGGTACGAGGAAACATCCTCGTTCTTGTACCAGTAAAGGGTGTCGGGGGTAGGAATTTCCGTTTGTTGTTGATGATGTTGGTCGTGGTGGTGTTGGTGTTGGTGTTGGTGTTGGGTGTTCCCTCTCCCTCCTCTACTACTGCTACTACTACCACCGCCTAGTGAGAACAAACCCGCCATTCTTGTGTTACCTCTTCTACTATGATACCTGTCCCTGACCTCAATTGTGACCTCAAATCCATATCAAGCAAAGAAAACCTCGATCGCCTTTAATTTGCTTATTCTATTCCCAACCAACCAAAAATTTATGATTATAATAAATAGGTAAATTAAATACAAAAAGTAAAGAAAGACACAAAATCCACTACTATTGGTTGAATTAATTCCCCCCTGGGTTTTGAGCTTTGAATGTGGGGGATTGAGAATTGGGGAGTGAATGAGTGAGTGAGTGAGTGAATGAGGGAGTGAGTTTCACACCACGACACGACAGCTAGTTTGTAAAACTTTCCTTGGAATCCTTGTATTCGTTGGATTTTGTGTGAGCCTATCTTCTCTCTTCTCTCCACTTCCACACGCGTAATCTCTCTTCGTTTTTCGTATTAATAATAAAATGAAAATAAGTTGCGCTGAAATGGTGAAGGGGCGAGTAATTGATGATTGAGGGTTTGTTGGTTGAGGACAGAGGAAGGGAACAGTGGTCGGGGGCAGCGTTAATCGCGCCTTCAATTCATTCCCTCTTCTTCCATCACTCTTCTCACACTCTCTCTCTGAGAGCGTTAAGAAGATGCATCAATAAAAGAGAAAGAGAGACACAACTCAACACGGACACAGTTTCACAGCACTGCAAACGCCGCCATGCCCTTCTCTTTCTCCCTGCAACTGCAACCTCTTCTGCAAATTTAAGTCTCCCATCCCATTCTCTCTCTTCTCTCTCTTTTTCTCACTCTCCCTGACTGTTCAGCCAACAGAGTTTATGAGCGTTTTTTTTCGTTTTAGTTCTGAACACTTGCTACTTTTGTGTCTGTGGCCAGTGGTTAAGTTAGCACAATGACAAAACCACTGCACAGTAAGTAAGCAACTAGTCCACTCTTCCTTTCTTTTTTATCAAACCTTCTAATGCCTAATGGAATGGATGTCATTCATCTCATCTCAACGGTCCGTGTTAGTTCCCCACCCTCATCCAACGCTTCACCTTCCTTCCACGTGTCACAAGAAACAGCACTCTGCCTCGCTCGTCCTTTTCTACCGCAAAACCCGCTCCTTTTCGTGACACATTGCCCCCTTTTTATTTTAATTTACTTTTCGTTTCTGTTGAATTTCTTCTTCTCTCCCTGCCACCCTTTAATCCTTATCACCATTTACATTATTTATTCCCATAACCAATTGTCATTACCTGTTAAAATTATAGAAATAATTGTTTTTTATCTTATTGTTACTTAATGTGTAAAGTTATCATGAGAGACACTAATGACATACTATTAAATTTAAAAATTAAATTATTAAATTTGCAAAATTAGAATGCAGTGAAGTATAAGCAGATCAAATTGATTCAATAAACTCAAAAATCCAAACCAAATCAATAAAATTGGTTTGAATCGATTTAGATAATCGATTCATTTTTAAAGTAAAATTAAATTAAACTAATTATTATTGATTTGATTTCATATTTATAATTTTTCAACTCAATTACCTAAAAACTCAATCTAATCGTTGGATCAACTATTTTTTTTTAATTTCTAATATTTCAAAATTTTATATTTAAATTTTTAGTAAAATAGTCATATTTTATCTTTTTATTAATATTTATTTAAAAATTTATTTATTTATATTATTATTAAATATATCATAATTAAAATTTATATTATTATTAATTATTATAAAAATAAATTTTTTTAAAAAATATAATTTTTTATTTTTTATTTTAATCTAATAATTCAATTCAAATTAATCCAATCTTAATTAGATTGATTTAATTTAAATTTATTAAAAAAATATATAAAATTTAAATCAAATTAATTTAATTAAATTTAATTAATTAAAATTTATTTTTCACTTAAATTCAATCCAAACCTATCTATATACACCCTAGAATGAAGTGGACACATTTTGTAATTTGACTCGAATCCCGTTGGAAGAAATTTATCGTATTACGTACTAATTGAAGATTATGGTTACCCTGTTGCAGTGAACGAATCAATTACTGTGAGATTAGTTTATTGAGGTAGAGAGATTTGGGATGGTGAAAAAGAGGTAACTTGATTAGATTTTTATAAAAAATAATCATGTGGCCTCAAATATGTGGTGGCAGAGGGGAACACAGCGCCACCACGTCCTGATCGTACGTGTTTTCTTTTTGTATTATAACTTTGAGGAATATTAAATTCTCTTAATGGGTAAGTTAAAAAAAAATTATTTAAAATTTCATATATATATATATATATATATATATTAAATAATAATTTTTAGATGTTATATAAATTATACTTTATATTATTATAAGTAAAATTTTAAGTTAAAAGAATTTTTAAATTAATAATTATTAAAGAATATATCAATACTCTATAACTTTTTATTCTGCCACGGAATTCTGGTTTTTCATCGAGTTTTCATTTTAATTGAGCGTACGCTTGGCTGGGGATATTTTTGTCTACGTGTTTGCTACCTTGATAACGCGCAATTGAGAATAATGGATGGGCAATAATAAATGGAAGTGGAGTTGACCCTGCTACGACGAGGAGGAGGAGGAGGAGGGGCAGTAGTGTCATTGAAGGAAGGGTATGAGGCATGATGAGTACTGTAATGGAAATAATGAGTAAAATAATGGGGAAGTGTGGGACAGTGATGATTAATGAGGTTAGAGAATAGTGAGAGGAAGAATGAAAGCGAAGGCGCCGACCTGCAGGCACCGGCGCATGAGGAGAGGATGAGCCTTATCGCAGAGACTTCGAGCCGTACGGCGCAACTCACTGAGATAAAAAAAATGCCATTGCGAGTGCCAGCAGGCAGCAGCATGCATCACTTCACTTCACCCCAGAACTATAAAAGTTGTTACCATTCACATATTCCTTTCCACCTCATTCACATTATACCCTATATACACTATTCTAACATTATATTAAATATTAAATAACTTATCCCCCGATAAAATAATATTATTAAATAACTACTTGTAAGTTGTAACATGGAAATCTTCTTCTCTGGCCTCGGTTATATTTTTAGTAAAATCTACAACTGCAATATAGCCGCATCCTATTCCGTAGCCAGTTTAGTTGGTAATGGAAGAAAAAAAAAAAAAAAAAAACTCATTGTGAAATTAATTTTTCTCAAACATTATTAGCAGCTCCTTTCAAATCGAGGTTATTTCTAAATAAATAAATATGTATATTTATTTTAAAATTATAGTAAAAAAATTATAATATACTTTAGATTAGATTAAAGGTATAAATATATTTTATTTTCTCATTTTTAAATTGGTGTTTAATTATTATATATTAACAATATAAAAAAATTTTATATTGTTATTTAACTAAATATTTATATTTATAAAATTTTTAAGATAATAAATAATTAAATTAAATATTTTTATTAATATAATAATATATAATTAAATTTTGTATAAAAAAATTTTACTATGACAGTACGTGTAATTAAACCCTTAAAACTGAACTTATTTTCTATCTAAGATAAGAGAGATAAAATTTCTTTGACAGTGGATCTGTATATATCTTACACTCAGGATATGTGGAAGATTAAGAATGTATATATGAGAAAATATGCTGAAACTAACTATAATTACACAATAAAATTGTATGAGTATAAATTAATATTTGTGTAATATGTATTGCATCATTATTCTTTCCATTCCACTGTATACTTTTTTTTCTCTGGACATAATTACCGGTATCTAAGTCATATTATAAAAAATTCGATTAATTTAGTCTGATTTGATGGAGGTCATTGAAGAAAGTATAAATTATTTAATAATTATTTTCAGGATTCAAATTTAAGATCTCTAATTAAGGGATTAAGATATCTATCACTTTAACCAACATAATTATCACTATATACTAATTATTAAATTTCATCACGCTAACTCAAATTCGCAGACGTGATCTTCTCGTGCACCCACTTTTTATGATTAATAATAACAGTAAATATTCGTTCGCACTTTATTTTTTTTATCCTATCTTCACATTATTATTTTTAACAAAAGCGATTTTGGTCTTATATAAAATTACACATGATAAATCTTCTTAAAAATTAGATAATGGATTTAATTTATATATATTAATAGTATAAAATTATTTTACACTGTTATTTAATCATATCATCTCATTTATATAATTTTTGGAGTAGTAGAAATGAGGGTCATATATATTTGCTTATATGACAGTGCATATGTGAATAATAATATAAAAAAATTTATACTATCAATATATATAAATTAAATTCTTAAATAATAATGTAATATTCTACCAAAACAAAGATAATAGTGTAATAAATAAAATAAAAATTATATGCAAAAGGAAGTTCACATTTAAAAAATTATACATGGGATGTGTCATGTATCTATGTAGAAGATGCCTAGTGATCGGCATAATAAACAAATCATAAGCATTATTCTATCCTTCTTTAATTTAACAAGCAGCAATATAATTTTTCCATTAAAATATGAATTACTTTTCTCCACGTTAAGTTATCATAAAATATCCAAAACCAAGACAAACTATAAAGCATACACATATTTTTCTTTTGTTGTAAATAAATGTATAGGGTAAACTTTGTTACTAATTCATATATATATTTCACTATATATGAAAGTGCAAAATAACATCAGAAAATTTATCATTAACAAAAAAGGAGAATCCTTGTCAACATATTAGCTGCAGAAGTGTTTAAAAGAAAATGGTTAATAAAATCTATAAGCGAATGCGAATGGAGTCGTAAAATATTTCCTCTGCTTTGTTCTGCAAATACAATTAAATGATCAGATCTATTAAGAAAGTTACTTCAGAAGTGCAAGAAAAAAGTTTAGAAGAAATATTTTTTGAACTCATAATTTAGACACTATTTTAAATATTTAAAAATTAATGTATAAATAATTAATGATTTTAATTATATTTTTGCTTATTGTTAAATTTGTTAAGATGAGTAATAATAAATATGATATTCTTTTATTATATTCATAAATAAGTTGTTCAAAATCATCACTTATTAAAGAGTAAATCTATATTTTAGTCTTTAAAAGATTTCCATTTTAATATTTTAGTCATTAAAAAATTAAGTGTATACACTTTAGTGCCTGAAAGATTTTTTTTTTTATATTTTAATCTTTAAAAGATTAAATATATACATTTTATATATTTTGATATTTTTATTTTTTTTACTATAAAATATAACCAAAAAATAAATTATAATAAAATATAATTTTAATTAATTATTTAATTTAAATTTATACATCAAAGTTTAATCAAGATAATCTCACATTCCAATATTTAATTGAGTTTTATATATATATATATATAACCAAAAAAAATTATAATAAAAGAGATTAATTGGTATACATTGACAATATAAAATAACTTTATACTGTTAACCAATAGAAATATAATAAATTACCAAATCATAGTGGGGTCTTTATTATAATAGGTAGTTATTTTCATAAAATGGTATTTTCTTGCATTTTTATTGCTGACAGTGTAAAGTTATTTTACATTGTCAGTGTATATGAATTAAACTTGTAATAAAATATATTTTTTACTATAAAATATAACAAAAAAATAAATTATAATAAAATATAATTTTTATTAATTATTTAATTTAAAATTTATATATTCAAGTTTAATCAAGATAATCTCACATTTTAATATTTGATTAATTTTTCATTAATGTGTTTGACTTGATTTTTATAATAAAATAATAATATATAGATAAATATAATATTTTTAATAAAAAAATATTTAATATAAATTTAATTATATGTAATAAAATAAATTATATGTATGATATATAATTCAATTAAATCTTGGAATGTGAGATTAACTTAATTCAATTTTGATATATAAAGACTATTCTTTGTCTCTCTCTCTTTCTCATAGTCTCTTTCTCTTTCTCTCTATCTCATTTTTATATTTATTATGAAAATAAAACAATAATATGAACAAATAATAAATTATTTTCAATATAAATTATATTTATATATAACAAAAATTTAAAACAACTAAAATAATTACAATTAAAATAGTAAATATTTAAATAACTATATTAACTTTTAAATTGTAAATTAAACAATTAATAAAAATTGTATTTTATTATAATTTATTTTTTTGTTATATTTTATAGTAAAAAATAGAAAATATCAAAATATATAAAGTGTATACGTTTTTTAAGAATTAAAGTGTAAAATATTATTTAGGGATTAAAATATATGAATTTAATCTTTCAAAGGCTAAAATGTTAAAAGAAAATTTTTCGGAGATTAAAGTATATGCATTTAATCTTTTAAAGACTAAAATATTAAAATAAAAATCTTTTAGAGACTAAAATATATATTTACTCTTTATTAAAACATAATTTTTCATATTTTTTCACTAGCAGATTTATCAATAATGTGATTAAAATTTTTAGTTATTTGTACTTGATTTCCCATATATCTTAGGGTTGTTTTGTGATTTACCCTATAAAGTAGGGTGCGTCATGCACTAACTAGATAGAATAGGGCGCATCATAGACTGATAATTTAAATTCCTAGTTTATCCCTCACTACCCTCTCAGAAACAAAAAAACCAACCACCAAAGAAAAAACACTATTCTAGTGGCTTCGTTCTCCCACCTCCCGAAAAACAAAAACTTCACTATTCTAGCAACTTCCCTCCTTACTCCGCCCCACAACAAAAAAACTCCATTTCCAGTAGCATAATCCCAACCCCTGTTCTGCCATCATTGAGTCTCTCTCCTCTCTGTCACTCGATTGAACAACATCACCATGACCCACCATAGCCGAGCCTCCACCATTATCCAAACACTACACTAGATCTGCCTTCCTGTCATGCCTCGCACGAGCTCGAAAATCGAGAAGCCACTCACCCTCGCGCCACCATCCACACCTCGACGTCTCCACTGGCTCAAAGATGAGCACCACCGAATCCCCCATGTTCTGCCTTTGGTTTACTAAACTGGTTGCAGAATAAAGCAACAAATTTGTCAAATTCTAGGAATTAACTGCATGATGTGGTGTGTCTCTATTTTGCGTCACAAGGGAGGAAGCACGAGAATGGGGTGGTGCGGTCTTGGATGATTCGCGACTGTTCCGTGATGGAGGATAAAGGTCGCAACTATTCTATGACTGAGTCGAAGAGAGACTACATCTGAGTTAGATCGGAGATGTCGGCATGAACCGCGATGGCTCACAGGAGGGTGGCAGTGGAGGCAGAGGCATTGATCTCGGTGGCGACTGAGTTGGCTAGGAATGAGGTGGGGAAGGAGTAGTTGATGACGACTCAAGCTCGTCCTCATTGTTGTAGTCTTGCAAATGGCGGAGGAAAGGGGAAGGAAGCCACAACTCTAGAACCACTGCGAGGGAATTGAAAGGGGGGAACAAGGGTCATTTAGTTATGGTTCAAGTTTAATTTAGCTGCATTTGTATTTTATTTAGCCACATCCTTTAGCCAGTTAGCCACACTTGTCGAATGTGGCTAAATAACAAGTGTACCTACATAAAACAGGTGCGTGATACACTCTACTTTATAAGGTACATTTAAGATAAAACCTATATCTCAATAATGTCCCAAAAGAAGTAATGTACCAATAATACTACTAGAATGCAAAAGAGCAGAACAAGAAACCTTAATTTTACCCCCCAAAAAAAAAAATCCATACATTAGTTGCCTTCACAAATACCATTAGAAAATATGCTAATCATGCACGCTGGTACAACAATAACGCATGATACTACCGTAAATACGAAAGCAACAATTTGCTGTAATAGTTTTTCTTTTGTTATTGAGGATAGAGGCTTCCGAGCTTTATCCTGTAATTCTGTTCTTCACTCTCTCTTTTTTACTTCTCCCCTTTGCGCGAAAAAAAAGTCATCCCATTATTTAAGGTGAAGCTGTATGGCATATTATTGTCAATTTCTTAATTTTAAAATTAATGCCCTGTCCATAATTGAGTTGGGAAAACAGATTAGTTGAGGTGCCCGCAAATTGACTCAAGCAGCACGTCATTACATATGCACAAACAGAAAAAGTCCAAACAATTAAATTTTATTAAAGATTGTGCCTTTGTTTCAAATTCAAAAAAAGTGGTTATGAAATTTAAATTTTATATATAATTACAAATTTTAAATTTTTTTTTTTGAGATTTTGATTATTTAAATATATAAAAATATTTTTTTACTCAAAAAATCATAAATAAATACATTCTTAATAATTTTTATTAAAACCTCTTTCAGTATGTGTCTCTAGTATATTCGAATGACAAATAATAGAAATAATTAAAAGAAAATGAGGGAAAAGGGACTAAATTTCTTG
This sequence comes from Pterocarpus macrocarpus, assembly GCA_031439585.1. Classification (NCBI taxonomy): domain Eukaryota; kingdom Viridiplantae; phylum Streptophyta; class Magnoliopsida; order Fabales; family Fabaceae; genus Pterocarpus; species Pterocarpus macrocarpus. Next base: position 72,011,182 of record CM062520.1, on the reverse strand, counting down.
ATTTATAATTTAAATATACACAGAATCAGAAAATGAACCTAAAGAGAATTATTACTCCTTTTTCTTCCTCAAAGTCCCCTTTTTATTCGTTTCAAAATTAGGGTAGAATAAAAAGGAATGGAGGGAACTACAAATTATATTATCTAAATGATATAAATATTTTATTCTATTTTTTTCTATAATATAACATCTAAACTGCCACTGAGGCTTTAACCAAGTGGCATGAACATAAACCTCCACCAAAGGTGGGCGAATCGATTTCCCCTTCCCACATTTCCTAGCCCCCAATCCCCTCAGGAAATTTCAGTAGCCCATATATATATATATATATATAAAGTTGTGAGACATTAATTTCATTCTAAAAAAATTGTGATATCAAATTAATTTTTATTTTATATTAATCCAAACCTTAATTTCTATGAAAAAAACACTAGTTGATAGATAATTTGCAACGTTATGAGATAATATATCATTTTGTGTGATGATATGATATATTATCCATCGCAATAGAGATTAAATTGATCTCTAAAAAAGATATAAGATGTTAAATTAATCTTTAAAAAAAATAAAAATTAATCTTTTAAATATTAAATTAATATTTTACAACTCTTTTAAAAAATAATATAGTATTTATCTCAATAAATAATATGATGTATCATCACATATATCAATTAACATTTCCTTCACAAAAGCTAACGTTTAAAATAACGTAAAATAAAAATGACTCTGACGAGGACTATTTCGAAAACTTACTCCTAGATATTTGGGACCGCGATTATTTTAAAAGAAATAATGCAAGCTGACAACAAATTTTATTAAATCCGACGGATGGATGCCCGTCATTTTTTTCCCCTTTCTCGTCAACTAAGAGTGCCGTCACCATATTCATAAATAACTAGTGGACTTAGTTCTAATGTGATATGATCTGTAGCAGATTTCTTCTAGAGAATAATTGTTTTATGAATTACCTAGATTCACACGCGCACATCATTCTCAAACGTGCTTTACCATCAAAGAACAAATTATGGTTATAACATCACTAAGTGTAAATTGTGCGTATGATTCTTATTCACGTATAGCATCTGACATTAAGAAGAATAATTTTATATTCTCATAATAAATAAGATCAATAACCCTCTTATTAATTTAAAGAAAAAGTATCAAATAACTTAAATTATTGAGACATGTGACTATGCAAATGCTTGCTTTTTCACCATTATTTGGGTATATATATGCGCAAAACAAAAAAAAAAAAAAAACCTTTGATAAACTGCATCTATCACAAACATTTCATTTATATTTTAGCAATATCTGAAACTCATGATTTATGCGAGGTCTCCGTTTTATTAAAACATGAGTTGAACACCTGTAATAAACACTTGCTCATTTGAGATTCACTTTATACTTTTTATTCCATTTTTAATTTAATCATTATTTGTTCTACAATGTTGTGTTTTATTTTAGTTTTTAATATCACTTCAAATTATCGATCAGGCATATTTGGGAATAGATTTTTTTAAGATAAAATATATATTTTTTTAAAACTCGTTTAAGTAAAGTTTTTAATTATAAGCTATTTTGATAAAATAAATTATATTTTTATGGTTAAATTATTTTCGATAAGTTTTTTTTTTTGGGTTCAAGCCACAAGTATTTCATATTTTTTGAATGTGAAATTAATCATATTCAATCATACAGAGGTGAAAAATTGATGAGCTGACCACAAATGATTGCTTAAAACGACAAGTAGTATTAACCTTCCAGAAATAAAATACAAGTTCAAATTTATTTAAGACTGTGTAATCCTTATATTTATATAGTCAAACTAAAATTAATCTTATGGGAGGTTCAAATGAACTGAACCTATATACAAGGATATTTTGTGGTTTCATGAAAAAGTCAATGAGTTGAATGGATCTTGGATTAGACAAAAATAAATGGGTCAAAAAAATTATTAATCCATTAGTAATGTGGGAAAAAAATACTAACAAAATTCAATCCATCTATGACTCGCTTAATAAATAATTATTAACTCATCTGTTGATTTTTTTTTTTTTTTCTATAGATAGATATTGAACTTGTATATTTTACATGGCAAATGAATTTTAACTCAAGTGAAGTCTCATCCAATCCTTATATCCAATAGTTGATGTGATTTGGGTTGGAAGTTTGATCTCATATTTGCTCATTCCATTCTCTCTCCTACTAGTATCTCTAAAGTACTGATGAAAATTATATTATATTTTTAAATGATAGATCTTAATCAATCACATGTGATCCATCAGCCGTTCATTATATATACATCATATTTACCAAATTCAAGCGATTGAAAACAAATATATTAATAAAGAAATTTGATTGAATTTATGTCTAAGTAGATTGAATAAGTAATAAATTAATTAATTAATTCATACTTCAAGGGGTGATTTGCTTGAGATCTTAGCGGCGATCCTTTGGGAGGTGAGATGGGAACGAGGATCTCGCGTGCTCTGCAATATATGAGCAATGTGACGGTGATCGACGAGAAGGTCTCCAACTACGGGAGAAAGAGCTGCCGGAGATAGGTTGACGGGGGAAGAGAGAGTTTGAGAATTTATAGTAAATCACATGTTGATGTTGATGTTGTTAGTGTATTGATATACCATCATCATCCCGTCCATTTGATTAGGTGGTATATGATGCACTATACGTAACGTAGCCCAGTGCTCCACGATATTAGTTGTGATTGCCACTTACTAGAATTGATGTGGGGTGTGAACCGATTGTGTGTATAGATTTTCGTTTGTAACTCTAAATTCTAAAATTATATTCTAAAAGAAATTCAAAACAATTACCTAAAATATAATTTGGAGGTTTTCAAATGAGAGAAACCAAGCATACATGAAAATAAGAGCGCATGAGAAGGCATTTGTGGTGGATGGGCGTGAGTCGTGAATCATTCACGAGAAAAGCCCGGTCAAACTCGTTGTACGGACGATTTATGCAACTGAGCTCCATTCAAATCAAGCCACGTCACTAAATGATGTGCCCGGCCCAACGACTTATCTAATTCCTTGTTTTCTATCTTAATAATTATCTATATAATTTCGATTTTAAAAATTATTAGGTAAACTTTTTTCCCAAACTAATTATTTAAAACTTTAATAATTAACTAAAAATTAAAATTTACTTGAATCGTAATTTACTGCAAATTTAGAGCTCATCTAATTATTTAAGAACTATTTGTTTTTATTCCTTATCTTTTTAACTTTTAATGTTGTTCAATTCTAACTTCTTAAGTGTTAATATCACTGCTCATAGTGTTAAGTATTGTGCATAAACATTTATTTATTTCACATACATTTTGTGATAAAAATGGGAGTAGATCTTAACTCTTAAAAAACTATTAAAACAAAATACCCATTTTGGTTCTGATGAAAATTTTGAGGGATAAATTAGTCTCTCAAAATCTGAATATCTATAAATATTCCTTCATCATTAAAAAAAAAGGGATATATTAGTCTTTTCATACAGAATTTGTATAAATTCGTACTACTAAAAAATCTATACGAATTTTATACGAAAGGACTAATATGTCTCCTTTTTTGAATAGTGATAAATTACTTGTGGACTTTCAAATATTGAAGGATTAATTTATCCTCTGAAATTTTCGTCAATAACTAAAATAAATATTTTGTCAACTATTTATTGTACTTTAATGATAGTTAATGAAATCATAGAACCTCTTGCAGTTCTTTTTAAAATTATATAGGATTTGGGTTCAATTATAACAAAAGTATTTAGCATGGTAAGTTTGACAAAGGCGTCTTTTTTTTTTTTTTCAGAGCATAAAATTGTATGCAATAAAATTAATCTCTTTCTATCCTAAAGCCTATTTCGATAAGGATTTATGATAATAAAATTATAAGTCATATATCATTAAAAAGATTAATTTTGATATAATATATTAATAATATAAAAAAATTTATACTATCATCTAATCATATGCTACAATATGTGAAAATTTTAAAGTAGTAAATATGAGAGTCAAACACTTCAGTTGATGTGATAATATATAATTAGATATTTATATAAAATATTTTGAAACTAATGATGTATGAAAATTAATTCTTCAAAAATCCTTAAATTTAAACTGGAATATTCAATTATTATGAAGACAAGAAAAAGCACACATGACGATAGATTTATGGGGAGAAATATATATGGACCACTCATATGTTATGAATTATATATGTGCATCATATATCAAATACATGCTGGAACATGAAAATGAAAGAGCATGAGCGATTTGTACCTCAAAAGAGGACCATGAGCTTGCAATGCCAATAGTTGAAGTGTTGTAGGCGATGGTGGCAACCTATAACTGAACTGAAAGGTGGCTCATACATAGGAGCATTCTATAATGGTCCGCTCCAAGTTATAGACTATGATGGTGCTACTAATCTAATGATAGATGACTTTTATGTTATATTATAGCATTTTTTAAGATCATATAGATAAAAATTAATCAATTTATAAAGTAACTAGATTTTTTATTTCTGTAACACTCGAAAATTCAAATTTTATCTCGATAATATATCAAGACTTGTAGTTAGTTTCAAGATCTCACAAAAAGTGATTAAATTTTATCTATATAATATTTTTTATAATTATAAAGTGATCAAATTTTTATTTTTATAACACTTAAAAATATCAAATTTTATCTATATATTACTTAAAAACTTTCAATTAATTTTTGAATTTCACAAAAAATATCAAATTTTATCTATATAATATTTTTTTATTTCCTAAATAAGAAAAAAAATATATAATATACCTCTTTAATTTACCATTAGATTTCCAGACCAATATTTCAGCGGCATCATTTAAGTGTTACCCCTCTTACATATATAGCTCGCGTTCAAACTTATGCAAATTTATGAATGATATATGTAAAGTAGGGATCAGGGAATAGCTAGCTCTAGCTGTATCTAGGATGGTCCTATACTACATAATTTACTGGGACCAAGAATGGAATGTACTTCACAATTAACCATTCGGTCTCAAATATCGTATTCACATGATGGCGCACATAAATAGATCGATGTCACATTATTGTACCTTTTTTGATGTATACAAAAATTTAAATTAAGAAAAAATTTCGCTCCAATCTAAGGTCAAAATATAGCTCTAAGCTCATCGAATATTTATAGAGTGCTTATAAATTATTTATTAATAAAAAAATTTAAAAATTAAATTAAAATTATAACAATGCATGAATAAAAAATTAACTGTATGAAACAACCACCACTGGCTGTCACATTATTGGACTGATGATGCGTGCATGGCTATTGTGTCTATTGAGTGTCAATGTATCACTTACTAACTAAGTCGCGCTCGCGTTACAAGTACTGATTAACTGATTGCCACTTTTTTGTTTGCTCATCCCATACCTCACATCAGATGTTTTGGAAGGTCCAAATTCTAATCAAATCTCAACTTTGATGGTTATTTGTGTGGCTGTCAGCGGTCACACTTCAATGGCCCTTCATTTGTTTCACATTTTCAATTCGAGGAAGAAATCAGATAATAGGGACAATCTACTGATATGGCATTCATCAGCATGCTGAAAGAAAATGACATTTACCTAAAGACCATAATTTAAAAGTATAGAAATATGAATTAAAACTAGGTATTGAAATTTTGTGATATGTTAAAATGAACCGCAACCTCTTGTTTGATTTATCAAAATCCTCCTTCATATATACCTACCTTAGCTGAATTATAGGACCAATTAACTAAAAGGATCTACACATTAAAATGCCAAAGTTTGGATGTTTAGGATAGACTATATTCATTATATATTCTATTTAGCCAATGGGGCTCACTTACCTAATTTAATTTAATCTTTTGCTCATGTATCGTTACAATTTACATTTAATTCTTAAATTTTCCATTGGTGGGTTATAATAAATACTTCTATATGCATTCGATGAATCCGAAGACATGATTTAATTTTGAATCAAAGTAGGCCTTTCCCTCAACTTAATTATTATTGACACACCAATATTTTAGATACAATCAAGATGCTTGGGAATTACATACAAATAATTGAGAATTTTAGTTGCATTAATAGTAAATTTGTCTATGAAGAAATATAAAAAAATTATGTGTCATTAATTGAAGATTTCAGTTACCTTTATACAATATAGTGTGTGTGTCTCTTGTTTTAATCTAATCATCTGTTATCATCTCTTTCCCCCACACAAACCAAACATAGCAAACCAATCTTGCTGACTGTGATTGTTATAAATTGGTCAAACTATACTTGTTAGAGATATTAATAGAAAATATTTTTGTTTTTAGAATAACTAGTACGTAGTATGTCAATTGGATTTTGATCAGTTTGATGAATTGCTCATGTAGACACCAACTCATCAAGCACCTTTTTTCCTTTTGACTCCTCCGTCCCTCAGCGTGTGCACGCGTGCACACACAGAAAGTTGTGGGAAATATGCTACACCAGGATTGATCCTTCTCGATCATTTGGGTAGACTCGCATGCAGGTCAAGTGTCTAATTGATATAACTTTTTGAGTGTGCTATTGTCATTTTAAATGTTTAATTTAGTTAGATTTCATTTAATTTTTTAAAATACCTTTTTTTCTTTTTTATTAGTAATCAAGATAATAATCCGCCATTAATTCTTTATTATCAATTATAACCTTATCTAATGTTATTCTTGTTAATTTAATTAGTAATTAATTTAATTTCTTAAAATTTTCGATATGAGTCTCATTTACTGCTTTTCATATGGTCACTAAATATTATAGGTATTAATAACTACTTTATTTAATATAATTATTTAGATTTAAATTTTAATATAATTTGATGCATTCAATTAATTATGTATATGATTGGTATGTATTATCATTACTAATAGACAAACCTTAATTTTATATCTATGATAATTGATTTGATTAAAAGTAGGTAAAGTATAATTTATCTAATAAAAAGTAAATAATTTAACCATTATAATTCATATTATACGAGTGTTAGTGACAGTATACCATAAAAGGAAAATTTTAACCTTTTGAAGTCCTTTTGATCTGGATAGGTAGCTAGCTCAATGCATCAAATAATCTTGGTTAATTTTTAAGGATAGAGATATCAAACAAGAATAGTTTTAGTAAAATTAAGTGGTAGATACCAATAAATTATAGTATCATAGGTTTATTTAATATTTTTTTAAACCATATAAACACTGGATGATAAAACATGAGTATGTGTATTATATATCATGATTTATTAGTTCTCCTTTATTAGTATTTATTTTGACTCATTATTTTTTTAAGATATTCTCTGTTGTACTATTTAGATAATTATTGTATTGAGAGAACTTTAAAAAATAATTTAATATTTAAATCTAAACAATTATATTAAATAAATTAATACTTATACTATTTAGTAATCATATGATCAAAATTCGTAAATGGAACTCATATTTTAAAAAATTAAATTAATAGTAATAAGTTTAGATAAAATTATAATTGGTAAAAAATTAATATTAGGCTGTGGTGTTAATTAAATTATGTTTAAATATATTAATTTAAAAATATATTAAATTATTTAAATTGATAAATAAATTAAAATAGAGGGAATATTTAAATAATTAATTCCTCATCTCAGTTACGCTTGATGTTCAAAGTAAGGTGCCAAAATACGTACAAGCTCCACTATGGCATTTGGACTCTTGAAAGTGTAAATAATTAATTAAACCTTAGATTTGGGACAGATTTTGTTATCAACTTTAGCATTGGACAAAATACGATATTCTCTTGTAAGCGGATATGTCTCCAAGGCTCCAACTGGATACCACTTAGTTTCTTGAGACAGGGGAAGGCCAACGATTTAAGAATTTAAGAAAGATATTTTGAGCCAACAAAATTTATTGTCTCCGCCTTGTTCCTAACAGTGCTCTAGGATTAATTGTATCTAAATCAAGCAATAGACGAGACTCGAGAGACATGGGAGGCAATGCAATTCTCATTCGTAATTGTCAAGTGCTGTTACAAATTATATTGAGAACGAAAAGTTTTTTGAAGGCTTTAGACGAATTATTCTTCATTGTTTATCTATCATTATGAGAAAATTTAAGGTATATATGTTTAATTTTAAAAACCATTTCTATTTTCATTTTATAATTTTAAAATTGATTATAAAAAAATGTTATTTTATTTTTGTTTTATTTTAAATTTATTTCTAATATTTTGTGAAGGAGACGAAAAAAAAGAATATTTTGTTTTTATTATTTTTTAAATTGAAATAAAATAAAAATAAAATAAAATTTTTGTTATTAATTTTAAAATAAAAAAGTTGCCTAAAACCAAATATACCTTTATTTGATTCACTATATATGATGAACTTTTTAAAATCCTAAATCGTAAACCTTAAATCATAAATATTAATTTAAAACATTAATTCCATGAATTGCTTTTTACTTTTTTTTTTCTTTTAACGTGGGAAAAGTTACTTGGGCTCACTTGATCAATGGTTATTATTCACTTATTAGGATTAGGATTTAATTAAAATGTTTTTGGGATATATTGCAATTGAGTAATTGTAAGACCTTATTCTTGGGGCCAAATTAGTGGACCCGGTTTAGTAAAAAATAATTTGGTATTATGTACAAAATACTGTTCATTGACAGGCTCACGTATTGTGCTGCTACCGCTTGATTGCTTTGATAATTAAAAATGACAAACAAGGTTAATGAGATTTAGTGTGCATTACAGGCTCTCTAGAATTAATTCTAAATCCTTAGAATTGATTCTAGAGGATTTTAATAATATTTGATTATTTATTTTTAGAATTAATTTTAGTTTCTAGAATTAATTTTGGAAGAAGTAAAAAATTTTTATTTTCTATAATAATTATTTTTAGAGGAACTATCAAATATAAATTATTTTATTTCAAAATCAATTATAACCAAATCAATTTTAATAAAATCAATTCTATCTAAAATTAATTCTACAAAAATAAAATCAAACACACTATTAATCAATGTGTACTGAGAGTTACACTATCCTTAATTTGTCACACATTGACGGACACATCAATGAGTTTTATGCCTGCTGCTCCATTTGTATCGATCTTATGATCAAAGGGCATCAACATTCAACATGATGGTTTCGAAAATTTTGATTTAACAGCTACCGAGTTGAATTTATAGCAAGAATGAGGGCTATATATAGCTCAAATTTCAATTTAAACGAGTAATCGAATATTATGAATGCAACAGGTGTTTATTTCTTTCATATATTTCAGCTACCGAGTTTAACCCCAAAATTGCAAGAACGAGCAACACAATGTTTTTGGTCCTTTGGAAGCTGTTGAAATAAATTAAATTCAGAACTATATATGTACGCACTAATGTACATTTCATCTTTAACATCTACATTTTTTTTTTCCTCTTTAGCTTACATCTACATCTTTGTCTTCTTCTTCCATTTTTTTTTCCCTTAATTTTTTAGAATATTCTCTTATTTAACAAATAAGAGACTAAATTCTCAAAATATTATTAGGCACCTAATAAAGCAAAAACCCTTCTCCATAACATTTTTTTATACATATAAATCTTATAATCAAACCTAAAATTATATATTTAAGGGACTCCAACCCTTTTCATTTACACCTACGTCTTATTGTTACATCTCTGTCATCAATATCTACATTTTAATATATCCCAAAAAAAAAAAAATGTCAACATTTTAGTCCGCTTAATTATTGTATCGTTGGACGCCATTTTGTTACATCATGATATGACATAAAAATTTATTCAACTATTTAATGGAAAATGATAATAAATTAACTATTAATTAGTTGAATATTATCGTCCTTGGAGAACATGTTGACAATATCTCAATTAATTTACTCAACACAATTTATGCGAGTATTACTCATACAAAAATTTCTTCCTTCTGGCACATCGCGGAAGCGGTTGTCTCTTAATTTATAAATAGTTTCTGTGGGCAAGTAAACCTTGTGCCCTTCATTCATCAAGCGCTAGCATCCTTGCCGCAATTTTTTCCTTTTCTATTTTTTTCAACAAAAGGCTACCAGGGTAATGTGTCGCTATCAACTTTTTCTTCGGGAAAAAAAAATATTTATACTTTATTAATATTCACAGCTGTCTTAGCTAAAGCAGCGAAACAGTTTGTCAACCTTATAATGGAGACGAATCTACAAAAATCTTATAAGAACATGTATTGGGATGAGTTTAATTAATATTTGGTGTCAGTATAATAAAATTATATATTATCATTTAATATTATATTAACAATTCTTTAATAAAATATAAGATAAAACTAATTAAATGGTTTATTATTTTTTATATGGGAAAGAAGTTTAAAAATATGAAGAGTATGAAAAATATGAAAAGATTAGAAAAGCGGGGTAAAGAGATCTGATAATTGGGGGCATGGATCCTATTATTTGTTCCAAATAAGACTGGAACCCTTTATTTTTGCGTAAATAAAGTGAATCGATGATTGAGAGACTGGATTCCATTTTTTTTTTTTCAAAATTTGGTTTGTATTTTGTCGGATTTTATTTTATTTTTATTTTTTTAATTGAAAATCCGGTGTTTACATAACCATATTCCTTTTTTTGTTTCTTTTTGAAGTTGGATGAATCCTGTAATTCATAAACCGGATTCTTAACAATCACCATATTTTTTTAATTTTATCAAAAATCCCATATATCTCCAAAGAAACCACTAAAAAAATCATATAAAAAAATCAGCCTAATTAAATACTATGTTATTCATCAAAAAAAATATATAAATAATATAAGAGAATGTGCTTGCACTCTCTTTAAATAAGTGCACTTTTTTTCTAATTGAAAATCTTAACTTGTATCTTTAATTTTTTTTTTAAAAGCATATAAGTTATATTTTATTGGAAGTGTGACAACATATTCCAATTCAATTTTAATTATATTTTTATAGTTAACTAGTTAATTTTTAATCTTCAAAGAAACAATTGTTTTTGAAAGAGGATTGTTATTTAAACACTCTTATAGGATTAACGAACATCCTTATTCACATAATGTGAAAAATACTTAATTTTTCAAAAAAAAAAATTCAAAAATTTTTTTTATCTATTTTTACTCCATGGCCAGTCACGTCCTATAAATGGCGGTACAAATAATATCTATTTTTTAAAATATTCGTTAATTCAAGCCTGTTCTATGGAGGTATAACTTCAGGCTGTCAGCTGATTCCCTGTCGGTGCTTCTATGAATTTCCAATAATTGGAATTTTATTAATTTTAAAGATATTTATAAGGGAATAAAAAATATAAAATAAATTTTTTTTAATAAATATATATTTTTTAAAGTTTTAATTTCATATAATATTTTAAAAAAAGATATTTTTCATAAAACACGTGTTTGGTTTCACGTTGATGTATGTTAAAATCTCGTCTTCAGTGCTGTGTCGAATAAATTTGTATGATTTCAGACTTGATTCTGGCTGTTTTTTTTTTTTGCTAAACTTGAATAGTTGAATCTAGGATTTAAATTTGAAAATAATCTTTTTTAACTTTTTCTTTGAGTAAAAACTTGTTAAGATATGTATTGTAAAATTATCTTTTTAACTTAATATTATATTATTATTTAAATAAATAATATTTAATAATTTGAAAATTATTAAAAGTGTATATACTAAAAATAAATTATAAAAAATACTTTATTCATTTCAATTTATTTATCTATTTAAAAAATTTAGTTTCTTCTTAAATCAACATATTTAGATATAATATTCATAATATTAAAATAAATTTTTTATCAATTATTTATGAATAAAATTTTAATATTGATTTATTTAATTTAATCTATAAAATAAATCATATTTTTAATAATTATACATAAAAATGCAATTTTATTAATATTATTTAAATAATATTATATTTATTATATAAAACCATTTTTAAAATAAATATTTTTTGAAAAATCATATTAATATTAACTAACTTGTAACAGAAATTAAATTTAGAAAATTAAGGGTTTATTTGGTTTTGATTTTTGATTTTATTTATTTTATTTCCTTTTTAAAATTTTGTAAGAAAAATAATAAAACAGTAAAAATAATAAAATTTTATTTTATTTTATATTTATTTATTCTTTTTAATTTTTGTAACAAAATTCTTAAAATAAAAATATAAAAAATAAAAACAAAAACTGAAAATACTCTTAGTTGATCGTTGCCTTCTCCTATTTATTTGTGTTTTACATAGTATTTTTTGTTTTAATTTATATGTTAATTTAAATAATATAATATATTTTTAAATTAATTTAAAAATATATGAAATTATCCAAACATAAATTTAAACATAAAAAATAGCTAAAAATGAGGATAGACGTGAGTGATGTGTGCGAGTCCCAATAATCGTTTGTGCTTGTCTTTCTCGAGCCATGTGTACGTTCCCATGGTTGACTTGACTACCTCTTCTTTGCAGCTCCACACGCTGTTCGGTATATATATATATATTTAATTTAAATATATTATCAGTATAAAATTTTTTTATTAATTATATATTATTACATCAACAAAATTTTTTTATATAATCACTCATTATTTGAATGGTTATGCAAATAAAAAATTTTAATTAAATGACAATATAAAAAAATTTTACATTCTTAGTATATTCCTATTAAACTATATATATATCCTAATAAATCTTTTTTAATTATTAGAGCGGTGAAAATGGATTAAATCAATTGAACCAATTTCTTTATCAGCTAAAAAAAAGTAGGTTAAATTTAAAAAATAATAATTTATTTAAATTAACCTATTTTTAGTTCGACTTATTTAATTTGAGGGTTAAATAGACCAGTCTATATGGATAAGTGGGCCGATTTGTCTATTTATATTCTAAAAAATATAGATAGATATAAAAATATAATTTAATAATCAAATTTATGATATTTTTATTTTTTTAATAAGTAATAAAAATTTTATCCCTTTTTTAATCAAAATTAATTTTTTAAAACTTAAAAAGAAAAAAAGTTAAACGAACTGATTGCTTAAGCTTGTGGATTGATCTTAAATGGGTTGTTCTAGTATAATATGACTCACGAGCTAAACGGATTGGTCCGTTTAATCCATTTATTTCATGGACTTAAACAGACTGTCGATCTGGCCCGACACATTTGACACCCCCACTAATTGCTAAATAAAAAAAAAAACCATTAGTTTAGCATAAGAAAGATTAGAACATTTATAATTTAATTTTTAAAAGATATTTTGTTAGTATATAATATTTAATAATAAATTTTATTAATATTAATCAATTTTATTAATGTTAACAAGAAATATTTTAGGGACTAATTTGTTAATAACTTAATTTTTTATGAATTGATTTATCGATACATTAATCTTTTATGGATTAATTTATCAGTGTATTTATCATTGAGATACTACGGAAGAAAATAATATTTTTTGGCAACTAAATTGTTAGTGTCTTGATCTTTTGGGGGCCAAATTATTGATTTTTTCATTAAAAAAAAGTATTGATTACTTTTTATATTTTTAAAATACTAAATATATTTATTTTTTATTTAATACTTTCTTAAGTGTTACAAAGATTATTAGAAGGATATTTTAGAAAGATATATAATTATTCACATGAAAAAATATTACATGATTATATAATATAGGATAAATTATATTTTTTTTTTTGAGATTAAATGATATTATATATAATATCCTTTAATTTTTAAAAATATATACTGAATTCCCTTAAGGTATAAATGGTATTGCACTTGACACTCTTATATTTTGTAAAATATGACACTAAATACTTCTATAAATATAAAGATATAACAAGTATAGAGATGTGGTGTATAATATCGCCTTTATCTCCAAAAGGTCAATTTAATTCACCCTACAATATAAGATCAATTGTAATCCACTAAATGATAAAGTGATACTTTAGATAGAACTATGAGTCCTATTATTAACTGAAGTTAAAATGTTACTTTATTATTAGATAGAGTATAATCTATCACTCCATGCAATAATTTCTCATGTGATATTATTAGCAAAAGGCAACAAGAAAAAACAACTTTAGTCTTTAACTATGAGTTTTAAGTCTTAAGTTCCAGGAAAATATTTTTTGTATCACTAAGATAAGTAGATATCTTAGACATCCAGAGATAGAAAGGAGAAAAAAAATTGTAAAAGAAAATAAAAAGAGTGAAATGATTGATGAAAAAAGAAAAAATTGAGAGAAAATGTTGAGATATTGAAGTTTTTGATATATACAAATAACATACCTCTAAGTTTCATATTGTTTGGGATATGGCTATAATGACTTTTGTAATAGTTTGGATAATCCTTCGCCTATAAGTTAACTTTTTGTATTAAATTAAATTCACTGAATTCGAATAATGAGCTCGTTCAAAAGAGTTCAAAAGAGAAAACTGGGATAGATAATAAAAACAAACAAATTAAGTGTGTGCTTGTTTATATAATTATGTTTTAAAAAAAATATAAAAAAGCCTTTTTAAAATAAAATTTTAATTTAAATAGAATATACCATATTCGATGAAGATAAAAGTTGTTGATAATTCTTAATATATTAATTATTTTATTTATTTAAGCTTTGTTTTGGACATTATAATTGTTCTTACAAGAAGAACTAGTGATACAAGTTGTTCTCTCTTCAAGCTCTAGAACAGTTCCAGTGGAAATATGTAAAGACACTCTGACGACCAATTCAGAAAGAATTATAGGTGTATTAAATTGAGAATTGGCTAAATAGATGTTACTTACATTTAAATCCGCAGTTATTAACTCACACGTTTAAAGATGAAGAAATTGTGTTACCGAAAAAAAAAAAATGAAGAAATTGGATCCATGTCCTTACATTCAAGTACTACTTAGATAAAAAATATTTTTTTTTTCGAATTCATCTCCTTAAAATATGGTTAAAATATAAAAATTAATTTTTGTAAGTTTTAAATATATTACATAAATTTTATTGAATAATATTATAAAATTATTTTATATTATTAATACATTAAAATTATTCTCTATTAATTTATTAACCAATACATATAAAATATTAGATAAAACCTTATTTATGTCCCTCACATTTTACAACGATTTTAAATTAGTCTCAATTTTTTATTTTATTTTATTTATGTTTCTAATATTTTCAAAACATATTAATATAACAATCTCGATATTTAAATTATAAACAGAACTTAAAAACTAATATAAAAGTCAGGCTATAATATTAGTAA
Source organism: Pterocarpus macrocarpus (assembly GCA_031439585.1). Classification (NCBI taxonomy): domain Eukaryota; kingdom Viridiplantae; phylum Streptophyta; class Magnoliopsida; order Fabales; family Fabaceae; genus Pterocarpus; species Pterocarpus macrocarpus. Next base: position 71,995,895 of record CM062520.1, on the reverse strand, counting down.
TAATATGTTCATTATTTATCTAAATGAGATGATATTATTTATCATCATTTTTCTTTATATTTTTATAGGATATGAAAATTTTTTATTTTAATTTAAACCCTCTTAATACTTAGTTAATTATTTTTTTTACTAAAACTCATATCCAAAGCTTTTTTGTGAATTAAAGCCAAATAATCTCTATTGGTAGTGTTTAGATATCATTAACATCATAATTTAATCTTAATATCAACTTATTTCATTTATAATTTGGATGTCATTTATCAAAAAGGTAAGATTGAAATATTTATGAAACGTTAGGGATAAACGTAAAACAAAAAAAATTTTAGAGATAACATTGAAATATTTATTAAATGTAAAAGATATAAATAAAGTTTTATCTTAAAATATTTAACATTGTCAATCAATAGTATAAAGTTTCATATATATGATTTTTAAGATAATTATTGTAAAAATTAAATATTTTTAATGATATAATAATATATAATTAAATATTTGTATAAAGAATTTTGTATTAACATAACATTAAAATTAAATCTATAAAATAATTCATAAATCCATAATTGAAGTTCATATTCTGTCGTGGTATAGACATTTTCTGGGTCCCAAGAGATGCCGCCAATCCCAATGTTAACTAACTCTACCAAGCCATTTGCAGCAAATAACAAAATAGGAAGAGTCACGCATTTGCCTGGTTTGTATTACAGAAAATTCCACATTTGGCAAGCTATTCTTCGCATCCAAACTGAGGCAGCAGGGTATGTATGTATGTATGTATGTATGTATGTATGTATGTATGTGTGTGTGTGCCGTAATTTTCTTGCTCACTCACTGCTTGGGTAAGCCAAGTGAATGAATGATTATAGTTCCCTTCTCAGTTGTGATCAGTTCATGTATCACTTCCCCATCCATCCGACTCATTCATATTTTTATTTTTTTCACAAATAATGAGAGAGAAATAGAGTAATGGCAATGGTAACTGTGCTAAAGAGACGAAAGAAGTCACTATCAGAGCCATAAATGAAGGGAGGGTGCTTTTGATGGGAACAGCCGAACAGGCATGTGATCTGTGCACAGGTCAAAAATATACCCAAAAGATTTAGTTGCTTCTTTCCTGGATTGTCTTTGTTACATTCTCTTCCGCTTCTCTTTCTCCACCCAAAGGCTAAGGATCATTCCCCAAACCCCTCAAAAATATTTTCCATGAAAAATAGTAATAAAAAGAAGGAAAATCTCACACATTCCTTCGAATTCGATTCGGTTTCAGATCAGAGAGTGACCTTTTATGAGTGCCTGAGAGTCTGGCAAGTCGTGAATAAACCCAACTGGGACAAGTAATCCAAAGCACTGACGATGAGTAACTAGATCACATGCACTCTGGTCCTGGGTCCTACCACTCCTCGTCTTGCCCTGCAAAGCTGAACGTAGGACCATCCATATTAAATATATATTCCCTCTATTTTAAAATATTTATCTAAAATTAAAAAATATATAAATTAAAAAAAATTATTTTTAGTAGTGGATTAAATTATATAAATGAATAAAATTACTCCTATTTAAAGATAGTAGATTGATCTAATATATTTTTGAATTTTAATTACAATAATAATGGGTGATAATTAAATTAAAAATATAGTTAAAAAATTAATATTATCTTAATATTAAAAATAAATAAATATTTTAAAATTTTAAAATATTTAAATTGAACAGGTATTTTAAAATAAAAAAAGTAGTTTCCATTGAAATGAATAGTTGGTGCATGGGAATATATATATATTTTTTGGATATATAAGTGAATTTAAGGACCTCGTACAAATTATTTAAATTTTTTATTATTAAATTATTCTTAATAACTTTCATGGAAATGAAAATGGTTTGAACAAACTCATTTTAAAATTTAATTTTGATATATTTTTTAGAGTAAAATTAATAATTATTTAATTATATTTTATTATATTAATAAAAATATTTACATTTCATAATTATTATCTTAAGAATTATATATAATTAAATAATAATATAAAATTTTTTAAACTAACCGGCATATATTAAAATTAATTATCTTCACTTTTCAACTATCATAACATTTTTGTCATCTTAAATATATAAATTAATCCTTTAATATATATAAATTTATATTAATAAAAGGAGATTAGTATTAAACGCAAGCTTATGTGTTTTGTAAGTTATTTTTTTTTATATTTTTAAATTCTGATTAATTCAAATTGAGTTGGATCACTCTATTACGAAGGTTAAATTTTCTTAACATTATTTTTTTTCAATTTATAAAACTCAAATTTAATATCTTAAAAAAAAATAAGTGTTGAACCATTTAAATTAATTAAATATTAATCAATTATAAATTAAAATAAAACTTTTTATAATATACTGCAAATTTATCACATGGTGATGTATATAGACGCTTAAGCGTTTCGTAAAACTATTTTAAATATAATTTATACAACTTGATAAATATTAAAAATTAGTTTATATGTTTACCCAAATAAAATAAAATAAAATAAAATTATACGTTACAAATATTTCCATAATAAAGCAGGCTTGGAATTTAGGTTTAATGTTGTTAACAGGCAGTACTACTAGTAAAGGAAAATATCACCGATCCAAGTCAAACGCTTAGAATTTTTTTAAGTGAGAGGATCCATTTCCGTTAATCTCCATGTACGTTGAACCATCCAATTTGGATTACAAGGTGGCGATGTACCAGCCATCTGGTTTCTCAATATATGTTTCTGTTCAAGCACTGTAAATATGCTTCTTTCTAGGTTAAGTTCGCAAATGTTGAAAAAGTAAACCCCTAACTTGTTACCTTTGGGTTCTCAAAATATCATTATATTTAGTTTTCAAATATTTCTTGATATTGAAATGGTGTAAAAGCTACTGTAAAGTGAAATAAATTGATATTATGTATGACCAAAAATTATTATTTAAGGATCAATTTAATGTTGCTAATATTTCAAATATCAATTTCGGGTTTTGAAAAACCTTTGATGGCATTGATTTCTCAAATTAATATATAGATTACGAAAAGAAACATACAATTAATCTCAAGTATGAAACTATATTACTGAAACCGGGATTTCTGAAGTTTCCGATAAGCAAGTAGTTTATGTTAGAGAGCTCACGGCTGAGGGGAACTCCAAAATTCCGTCAATGTATTAAGTGAAAAATAATGATAGTGGATCTCATGCCACATCTTAACTTAATATCTCAAGGTAATGGGTCTATTAGCATGTTTGGAAAAATTTTCAGTACTACTAGAATCAATTTTGAATGGTCAAAATTGATTTTGATCAAATTTTGGGTTGTTTGATTATATATTTCTAGAATCAATTATTATCTCTAGAATTGATTCTGGAAGAAGTGAAAATTTTTTACTTTCTGTCAAATCACTTTTACAAGAATTACCAAACATAAATCACTTTATCTCAAAATCAATTTTATTCAAATCAATTCTATAAAAGCAGAACCAAACCCGCTATATATATTTTACATTTATATGATTCTACTGAATTAATTCTTGACCAATGCAGGATTTCATTATTCATAATTCTATCCTACTATGAAGTATTAGTTTCAACATTAATATAATCCTCTTCAGCAGAAGTGTTTCTAGTACATTCGCAGGAAACCAAGACCCAAATCATGGTCAATATTCCCACATGAATTAAGACCAAACTTGAGCACCAACTAACAAAAGAGAGAATTTGATAAAATGTGAATCAGTGTATAATTTCCATTGATCAAGGGTTTACATACAGAGGTGGGTGAGTTACAATACGGTTAGTGTCCAACGGCCAGATGAGGTGGATTTAACTAACTTAATAATTAACTACATTAGCATGAAATCACATTGAAATGAAACTTAAATTAACTCTTCTGGTGTGTTATCAACCAACCACCACCTTCAAATACTCGGCCCAACTGAACTATAAACTCTGATGCCATTTGTTATTGGTTAAGGGAGGTCTAAAATTCTGGGAGCTCTCCATTAATGAGCTAAGAAACTATGATAGCAAACTTGACACCACGTCTTGTTCCAAAACATTTAAGTAATGGGTCTTAGATCTTCACACTTATATGATTTTCAGTTATTTTATTCATAACCAATGTAAAACTTTATCACTCGCAATTAAAATTTCATCAATTTATTCACAATTTAGTTGGATCCAAAAGCATATGACAAATGTTGAAAATGGTATACCTAACTGCAGCCAATCTACCAGCCAATATGTCACTGTTCATTAGCTAGGTATGTGTGGTTGCTTAATTTATAGCTTAGACTGGTCCACAATCGTATGCATAATTGTCCTTAGTTGGGATGCAGTATAACAAGCACTATATTTTCGTTTTAAAAAAAAAATACTACAATAATCTGTTAACGTCAAAACTGAGATAATAAGTTAACCATTTTTCAAATCTGGGATTACTTTTGGGCTTGTTTATTTCTGTCTATACATGCTACCAATGCATGGATCCAAAAACCGCATTACAATTGGACATCCACGGTGGCAATCAATTAATAAAAAAATTCTTAGATGCTCTAATAATAAGAAAAAAGTTTTAGTATATTTCATTTATAGTTTAACATAATAATTTTTGTGAGTTATCATTATCTGTCATTTGTCTTGCTCTTATAGCATTCATGAATTTCAATTAATTCTAATACCTACTCAACAAAACGAGAGCCACAGATTTTAAGAAAAGTTGCACTTAATTTTTATTATATGTACAAATTCAACAAGTGTAAAATTAATTTCTCTCAGTACTTATATGAAATTAGTTTTATCATCAAGATCATTCACAAATCGAATAAAATTGACTAGTCATGATAGTGTCAGGCAGGAATTTTCCTTGACTGTAAGTAGGGTTCCTTAAGAAGTTAATTAGAACCAAGGCTTTCCATCATCAGTAAGTCTTAAAAAAAATGAGAAAGTGGCCTTCTGCTTATTTATCTTCTCTACCTAGGCATGGTCCAAATGCCTAGCAACAGGTACCATTTGCGACTTTCATTAGCGGACATAGGAAAGAGAAATTCATTTCTGTTCAGAGAACAGAGAAAACAATTAACACAAATAAGTAGTTACTCGCTCAAACTAAGGAAGAAAAATTAATTCTTAAAACGGTATCACAATCTTGCAGGTAGTTCAAGTAACTTTCATAAACGTTCCCTCAATTATTTAATGCCTTCTATGCAAAGCTGACTTAAAATTCAACGATAACTTTAATGGTTGCCTTTGAAAATTGCAGTAACTACAATATGCATGCCCTAGTGACAAGAAGTTGGAGTAATTATTTATGTGGGGGCTTAGAAATGCCCACGCTAGTAATCAAGCTTTAAAGGGTTTTTGTTGGTATCATTGATTTTCAAAAGTTTGTGCCTAATTAACTAAACTAAACTGCAACTTAATTTTTGGACCAATTATGGTTTTGCTGGCTCGAAGATTTGATCTTTTTGCTCTTCTTTTGGCAGACTACTTTATGGAGACCAGCTCAATACTAGACTGATCATGTGGGGAGCAAAGAAAGTCGATGCCAAGCAATGTCACTTCAAGAACCGGACTTTAGTCAAAAGAACAAGAAGAACCCTTTAATTTCCATGATTCTGCTTACTTTGGAAAACTGTAGCGCGATCCCGCAAGGGGTGACGTATTTGTTTACACATGCTTGAAGATATTGTAGGAGAGTAATGTTTTGAGCCTTCAATCCATTTGAATCATGTCTTCAGCCCATTTTTTCAAAAATAAAAATAAATAAGTATATAGCTGTCACATATATATATATATGCCATCCTGAAAACCCTTGACTCCATGAAACCATGCACAAACTATATACAAATAGTTATTTACCTGGCAAATTGATATTGACGTTAAATATTAGTAATCATATATAGTCCTGTCATGCTATTTTTCCCGTCTTCATTCACTCCCTACGTTGCTTTTTCTCTCTGTCCGAAACATATATAAGTCATGTGTGAAGTACAATAATGCACTAATTGGTTGTGCTATTTAGATTTTAGTGGTTGAATAGAAAAGATGGAATGGCGTAAATTTTTTTGAGTTCCATGAACTTGCTCCCTGTGTTGTTTCCTTAAGGCCATTGGATTTACAATGAGATATTTAAGATGATTTTCTATTTTGCTTGTTCATTAATCAAAAATAGAACAAACGCTTTTTTTTTTTTTTTTTGTAAGTTGGAATAGACAAGTTAGTGACAATCTCTTGGCCCAACGATTGTTAAGATTAGAGCTACAATCAGACCAAACCCACATAAAGTGGTTTCCAAAAAGAGCATACACATGACTTGAGGACCGTGTGTCCCATTCTTTTTCTATGTTCCAGTTCTATTGTCCTGCCCCACGACCTGCTGATTTGTGAAACCCAGGTCAGCTGTAGTGTATATATATATATATTATTTGAAAGTTCATGCTCAGTATCCACTGCGTTCAGGTTTGGTTGCACGCGTACGTACGCATACATCACATGAGCAGGCATACATACTGCAATAGTAATACGTCCACCCTATCCACAAAAGGGAGAGAATCTTTTAAGATCATCAAATTGATTGTTATGGTTCCAAAAGTGTATAGTATCATTTTCGTTATCAAATGTCTAAATGATTATCTTCAACTTTGCGTAGGGTCTCTATTATCTAGAATCAGCAACGTGTCACCACTCTAGCTTGTCCTAAGAAAAATAATTCCTGACCCCTCCAATCATAAAGTATGGTTATGTTCCTCGCTTAGGACTAAATGAAATAATTAACAAATGAAAAGTATACATAAAAAAAATAAAATTCAAGTGTTTTGGAGACGCGGTTGATGTTTTATTTTATGTGACCCTATGGAATTTTCATCAATTTGAAGTTACCTTTGATTGGACAAGCTCATTAGTACCATCTATATATACTACGGTCTAGTGCATGGCGAAAGTGATCCACCGCCCAAAATAGTAACATAGCAGCATCAATCTTTTGCATGCACACCCTTTTGATTATTTTATAAGATGTGCTCGCTCGTCATAATGCCAATATGAAAGTTAGCTTTCACCTTTTAATAAATATCCCTTTGTTTTACGGTGTACTCCAACCTTGTCCCGAAGCCTGCTTACTTGACGAGTACACAATTGTACAAAGCAAATTATTTGGAAGGCTTTGAAGGACAAATGGATGTTCAAATGTAGAGCGAAAGCGCGGATAACCTAGCTAATAATAAGTTAATGACTGATCTATGATCATACTGAACAATTTGGTATAGCTAGCTTTTCAATTATTCTTTTCCCTTAATTAACTTCCACCTTTCAAACTTTGACCTATAGTCAAGTAATTCCGGGATTCAAAGAAAGTTGCTATCAACATATGAGCTATCTAGCTGCTATGCACTAAGTAAACACATTATTCACAGTAACCTCTCAGTGATGAGTGACCCCAGCACCAGTTGTACTAGGTCTCGTTGATTAACACTAGGTCACTAGCGCTTATTATTATTAAATGTTTACGAAAAAGAAAGGAAAGATAATTAAAGAGGGAAGAATCTGCACAACCTTTTAATTGGATGTTAAGTTGGAAACCAGTTCACCAATACAATTAGATATGGCTGTCACAATTCAAAACAGCACAGTGAATTAAGTTCCCTCTCTATTTGACGTGGGCCATAAGATAGAGCCTTTCTTTGATTAATCAAAGGATATGACCCTTGAAATGAATGCTGGCCTCACCTCACAAGGTCTTTTATGCCTACTCTACAGCTCGCAGAATCCTGGAAAGTTTTAACTCTTCAAATTAAAAAGTAAAAAGTTAAAGTTAATATATGACATTACACAATATGCTTTCACACAAATTTAAAGATTTCTAGGTGGCTGCATACATGCATAACTTAATAAAAAGTTAATAAGGTGGTACTACTTGTTGCAGCTATGCAGCCAAATCAACTCCCTTTGTGTAACTAGCATAACCCTCGAAATATCATTCGCTTGTGTTGTCTGTCAGCCCTAAATTTATTATTGTGTGCTTAGGAAGCATCATTAAGAAAATGAGGGACGTCGCGTGACCAAAGAATAACGAAAACAAAATTGTTAATTAGTATCTGCATCCTAACTTAAGAGATCACCTAGGATTCACTGGTAGATAGCTAAAGTGTTGTAATGAGAAGGTAATACATGTATACATATTGCAAGACATTCTATACTTGTAAAAAAGGAGAAATGAAAAGAGAAGAAAGATTCGAGAATAAATATGAAACACCTAGACCTATTACTTGGGCCCATATATCGAACTTGATGAATTGATTCATTATAATTGAAATTTATTGACCTATGTATAATTCAACTTAAAAATCTAGTCTAACAATGTTTGGATGCTTTTTCACTAATGAAACATAACCTAACTAGTAAGAATGGACTTCAAAGCAAAGGGAATGAATGGAAAAAAATTACCTTTCATGTTGTTTGAAAAATTAATAAGAGAACAGAGTGAAACTTTATTAATTTTATTTAAAAATTATATTGTGAAGAAAATAAATAAAATATTTATATTGTTTAGAAGTTATAATTTTAGTTTCCTCATTCTACCCCAATTTTGGGAGAATAAAAAATAGATCTTTGAGGACAAAAGAGAGAGAATAGACTGTTGAATTAATTCGTTTCCTTTGCTATGTGCATTTAAACTCTTAAATAAGGAAAAATATTTTCTGTCCCATCATTTTTTTCAAATCTTCCTCTCATTACCGATTATCCAAACTTACGGTAGGAGATAAGGAGAATATTAAAGTTTGATTCTAGAAATACGTTTAAGCAAATTGTTCAATATGGTGAAATTTAAACAAACAAAACATCTTTGATGTCTCAATATTAGGATTATGATTGACTAATATCGTATATATCAAAATTGAGATTAAACTTCACCTTAATTCAGTCTAAAACGTTAACTCAAGGGAGAAATTTTAGAGATGGCGAAAATTCCTTTAGCTTGTGGGGATTTGTAGGATTAAGAAAGTAGATGGATACTCGTTTAATGAGAGTAGGGTGTGGGTTAAAATTGTGAAATATATATTTTTATTTCTTATTACTCTACATTTTTTAACAAATAAGCCCGTACTAGTAATAAATTATTAAAAACTACTATTCATGAAATATTTATGTGCATAAATTAATTATTACAAAATATAATTAAATGTAATATATTATTTATGATATTCTTTTATATTAGTGACAATGTTAAATTATTAAATAAGTTTATATTTCATGTGATGTTAAAAGTCTATTTTATTTATATTTTTTATAATTTTAAAATTTTATTTTAAATTATTATATACCGATAAATATGCATAGATATTCGCATTTCTCATAAGTGTCAAAAATAGATATCCACGGTAAAAATAAGAATGGGAATGACAGAAACACCAACCCTACCTTGTCTGGCCTTATTATCATTTTCAAGAAGAAATATTTAAATCACTATAAGAGATACTAATCGACATCGTTGGTAGTTGGTTTCAGAAATTTTAATGTTGTTTTACAATAATACCTTTTGTCTTTGGGTGTCTGAACATTATTGTATTTATTTAATCAACCTGAAAAATCATAATGAAGATTTCATCACGTGGCTACAGCAGCTTGTAGGTGTGTGTGTGTGTGTGTGTATGGGCTGAATGAAAAGACGGGCAACCCACCACTGAAGTGAGTGTGGCATTGGAATGGGAAAGGGAAAGGTGGGGGATAGGTAGGCGAGGAAGGAATGGCTCGCATTGAGTATTCAATTGGAACCCAAAAAGCTCGATTAAGACAGATAGTGAGTGCACTTGGTTCCTTTTGTTAGTCCATCATCTTCAAGTCTGCAACAAATTACACTCCCTTTTGTCCCTTTTGTGCATATCCTATCCTCGTGTCCTCACTCCACTCATCGCCTCCGTATTCAAAGATTCAGTTTGTCCTTCGTTTCAACTCTCTCCTTCGGTACCTATTTCAGGCCCTTGTTTATCGCAAGGCGCACAATCCCTCATTACTCATTCCCTCCCTTTAGAGAAACCAAAGTACCCATCGTCCCAACCACACCCTGCATTTTTGGAATTTTCTCAGAGACATATCTTATCATATATATTATTGACAATAATAATAATAATAATAATAATATGTGTACTTGGAAATCATCTTCATTTTTCATTTTGGTCGGGGGACTTGGAACCCATATTCTGAACTAAAGTAACTAACCATCATCCTTGCCTGCATTAATGTAAGAGATTAGTGTTTTGTTTTTCTCATGTGCACGTATTGTTCCATCGTCTTTCGTGTATAACCATTCCCCAAAGAATTTTGGGCCCAGAGTCGCTTTAGAACTAATCGCAACCAAGCAAGAATATATAAACACCTGCCCTCATATTGAACCCAAAAGTGGGCCCATAACACTAGCTTCCGTTCATGTATATACTCGGGCTCAAATGAATTTAAAACCCCATAGAGTTGTTTTATTTGGGTTTGGGAGTTTGGCTGCCCAATGCAATCTTCAAAGCATTTTTTGATCCATTATATTTAAGAAACTGGTTCAGCTGGTCCATTAGTATTCTTTGGGTTTTTATTTGTCTAATCGACGGGCCCGCATTTGTTTGGACCTTGTATATTTAGACCAAGTGACAGATAAAAAGTCGACCAAAATAAAAAGAAAAAAAGATATTTATAAATTTTTCACTAATCTCTAGTATTATTTTCAATTTTTTTAAAATTATTTTCATAAAAGTTGATCCAATCTCTACACAAGGGACCCTATGCGTCACATACTCTTAGTGTTATTAGTTGAACTTATATTTTGAGATATCAAAGGAATATTACATTTTTAAAGGATAAGAATTCTCTTGCATTGAAAATAAACGCGACTTCGTCATATTCATATTCATATCTCCACCATTAATTTTTTAGTACGGAATTTAATAGTATTGATTTATTTTAATGATGCAAAATCAACATAAATATTTAATTCTTGTTATCTAACAGGTTTTCCTGTCTTCCATAAAGAAAGACAAGGTGTATGCTATTTTTCATTTAATACTTAACATTTTAATTTTATGGACCATTATCTTTTCTTATTTTAATTACATTTTTAATATAGTTGTTGAAGTATTAAATGTTTCTTTATCATTAAAAAAATTATTGAATGTTTCAAAATATAGAATACTTTTTTATTTTTTCTTTTTTGGTTACCAGAGCACCTAAAATGTCTCTCCCTAAAGAGCTTTGGGGTCAAAGTTAGTTTTTCTAAAACTCCCTCGCAAGCCAAAGATCTTCCTATGTAGAGCTTTAATTGACAGTCTCCCTATCGCTGTTGAAGTTAGAGAAGAGAAACTCTGATGTTCATTCCTAATGTCACAGCTCATATCACAACATTGCGGATAATAAGGTGCACGCGTGCTTGCTGGACTTGCCTCTTGCTTACCAAGTTAGGACATTGTCATTGTTTTGCACAAGGCTCTCTGATGGACAAAGAGTTTGTTTCTTTTTTTCCCTTTTTTTTTTTGGGTGAACAAGAGTTTCTTCTGTTAAATGATTGTTATTTTGCCACAATGCATTTTCCATTAGCAAGATAGAGGATGTTAGTAATTCGTACGGAATAAACATGATTTTGTAAGATTTAAATCTGATTGAAAAGATTAAGGGACAAAATCAATTTTTTCTTGGGAAGTTAAGGAAAAAAAGAAGAAGATATTTTTGCCCATTTAGTTGAAAAAACAAAACTCCTGAAACAAAGGCCAGAGTATGGCTAAAATGAGCGAACTCACACCTCATATACCTTTGTAAGAAGAGATACCTCATTTCTTTGTGTTGTCAAATCCCTTAACATAGCAACCATGTTGTCTCAACAAATTCCCTACTCCGACTCTTTTGGATCATCAATGCATTCCAACTTCCAACTTAGAACATTTCCCACTCTCTCTTACCATCTTCACTTACGCATCTTCCTCCACAAACACCCCTCTCTATCACTTTGATCATCTTTAACAAATTTAGACTCATCCTAATTTGCTTCTAAAACACACTACACACTCTTATGGCACTGTTCAAGTCACGGAACAATAGGAGATCATCTTCCCCGTCATACGTATCAACCTTGACAACATTAGTGTTCATTGCACTATGTATCTTTGGCGTGTGGATGCTGAGCTCCAACTCTGTAGTGTCACCTCAAACACAAAGCGATGAGCGAACTTCCACCCGCACAGCCATTGATGCCTCTGAAACTGAAACCACCAATACAGATTTATCATCTTCTTCCTCCGAAGACTCATCTGAAACCACCGCAAAAACCACAGACAACAAAAAGGACACTCGAACCCCCGTCTTTGGAGACAACCCTGGTCATCTCCCCGAGGATGCCATTAAGTCCGGCGACAAAAACGCCATTGCTAATAGCAACAATGATTCACACAAACAACAAAGTGCCACTGGTGACTCTCAGATGTCGGAGGAAAGCTCGTTGACTCAAAAGGAACAAGCCTCCTCCGCGGTAAACGAAGCAGGTTCAGAGAGTGATGAGAAGGTTCAACAAAGTAGCAACAACGTTGAAGCATTATCGGAAGGGAACAAAAAGGATGAAGAAGAAAACGCCAAGGCTCAAGATGCCGCTGAGTCTCAGAATGCGAATGCCGTTGAGAATCAAGAACAAAGCACGGGACAACAACACGATGCTGCTCAAAGCTTTGACACTCAAGGATCCAAGAACGATGAAGATGAAGCGAATCAAGAACAGTTGAAAGAAGACAAAGGCGAGATCACGAAGAAAGATAGAACTGAAGAGCAACAAGAACGATCAGAAAAGCAAGATGAAAGCTCCGATTCCAACGCAGCTATAACAAAAGGAGAAAGCTCTCAGGTGTCTCGGGCAGAGACAGAGAAAGTTGAAAGCCAGAAAGTGGAAGATGAAAGCGAAGGAACGCAGAAGCCAAAATCGGATAAGAAAGGGAAAAAGTCAAAGAAGTCGTGGTCTACGCAAGCAGATGAATCGAAGAACGAGAACAAGAGACAGAAGGGTGAATCAAGCAGTGGGGAGGCAACAGAAGATCACACGTGGCACTTCTGCAATGTCACGGTGGATGCTGATTATATACCGTGTTTGGACAACGAAAAAGCTATAAAACAGTTGCGCAGTACGAAGCACTTTGAACACAGGGAAAGGCATTGTCCTGAGGATGCACCTACTTGCCTTGTGTCACTTCCCAAAGGTTATAAAAGATCCATCGAATGGCCTAGCAGCAGAGATAAGGTGATTTTGATTCGCAGGAACATCTAACGCATTCATCTGGAGGGTTTAATATATACAAAATCACAATTATATTGTTTTTTTTTCAGCAGATATGGCAACACATTGATTTGGGGCCCTTTAATATCTTCAATATTATTACTACATTGTTGTGTTTCAACAGATATGGTACCACAACGTGCCACACACGACGTTGGCGGAGGTGAAGGGACACCAGAACTGGGTTAAGGTGACGGGTGAGTTCTTGACATTCCCCGGAGGTGGCACCCAGTTCATTCATGGAGCCCCCCACTACATTGATTTTCTTCAAGAGGTAATTACAAGTATAATTTGTTAACCAAGCTACTACTATTTGTTAGTGCCTAGTACCCGCTACCCCAGGCCCGGTTTATTTAATAATTAGAATTCTAAAGGCCAGGCAAGGAATTTAAACTTAAGGGGCGGTAACTAAAGGTTATTGACCTGAAAGAAATTTATGAAAAAGAATTAACTATCATAAAACACATACATAATATATGAATCAAAACTAACCATAACAAATTTCGTGTGATATAAATTGTTCAAATACATAAAAAGAGACTTACAATTTTAGATGTGCAGGCTGAAGCTGGAATTGCATGGGGGAAGCATACCCGGGTGATTTTGGATGTTGGGTGTGGTGTTGGTAGTTTTGGAGGTTACCTATTCGACAGAGATGTTATTGCAATGTCTTTCGCACCCAAAGACGAACATGAAGCACAAGTGCAATTCGCCCTTGAGAGAGGGATACCTGCCATATCTGCTGTCATGGGTTCTCAGAGGCTCCCATTCCCTAGCCGTGTCTTTGATCTCGTACATTGTGCACGTTGTCGAGTACCTTGGCATGCAGATGGTAATTGGTTCTCACTAACACTTCTCGTGTGCTTAGATTTATCATTTACATTGGGTTTTTTAATAATGGTTCAGTTTTGCTAACTCTTTTCTAGGTGGTATGCTGCTTTTGGAATTAAATCGTGTTCTGCGACCAGGGGGTTATTTTGTGTGGTCTGCTACTCCTGTGTACCAGAAGCTTGAAGAGGATGTTGAGATATGGAAGCGTAGGATAACATATCATATCTATATATGTTGTTAAGAAGTGAATGACTTGGTAATTTTATAGTAAACTGACATCTTGTAATTTTCTTCTAGAAATGTCCTCACTAACTAAGGCCATGTGTTGGGAGCTTGTGACTATCAACAAGGATGAACTAAATCGTGTTGGTGCCGCCTTTTACCGCAAACCCACTTCCAATGTATGTTATGAGCAAAGGAAGCAAAACCAACCTCCAATGTGCAAGGATGATGATGATCCAAATGCTGCCTGGTAAATCTCTCTATCGGCAACTTCTACTCCTATGGACAATAGTTGCTGTTTTGACATGTTATATAATATTTGACGTGAGAACTGAGGAGTAACATACATCATCATTACAGTAGTTCTAATAATGAATGGCCGAATGTGTTATATTATAGGTATGTACCTCTGCAGGCATGCATGCACAAGGTGCCTGTTAACAAGGTTGAGAGAGGAGCCAAATGGCCGGCAGCTTGGCCTCTCCGATTGCAGAAGACTCCATATTGGTTAAACGATTCGCAGATGGGGATCTATGGAAAACCAGCTTCTCAAGATTTTGCAGCAGACAATGAACGTTGGAAAAACGTTGTGGACGAGCTGAGTAAAGCTGGTATAACTTGGTCTAAAGTGAGAAATATCATGGACATGCGAGCTGTTTATGGGGGGTACTTATTCAACTTAGACTAATATATAACTACTATACACATTTTTGTTTGATATAAGATACTTAGTCTTGACACTTTAGCCATGTGTGTGCAGATTTGCGGCAGCTCTGAAGGATCTTCCTGTTTGGGTATTCAATGTGGTGAACATAGATGCTCCAGATACGCTTCCCATCATCTATGAGAGGGGTCTCTTTGGGATATACCATGATTGGTGTGAATCCTTCAGCACGTATCCAAGAACTTATGATCTTCTGCATGCAGATAATCTTTTCTCAAAGCTTAAGGAGAGGTAGGGATGGAAGTAGTGATCCTTCAACCTTTTTCACCCATACTAGAGAAATTGCACTACATTGATGCAGTTTTGGTTTTTTGGCTCCACAGGTGCAAACTTGTTCCTGTCATGGCAGAGGTTGATAGAATACTCAGACCGGGTGGTAATTTGATTGTTCGTGATGAAGCTAGCAGCATTGGGGAAGTGGAGGCTTTGTTAAAATCCCTGCATTGGGAAATAACCGTCTCCAAGAAACAAGAGGGTATGCTCTGTGCAAAGAAAGGCAATTGGCGGCCCGACACCGCAGCTTCGTCCTGATAAATTGGAGACAATTCAATAGTGGTTGAATTTAAGGTTTGTTCTTAGACAAAGCTGTGCCGTGGCAATGTCATGGGTTTGGCTCCTCATCTTCTGAGGCACAATAGTTGTCCAGAAAAAGGCCACACATTGCCCAAGATGCGTACAACATACGACAGAGTTGGTGTCATACACCTATAGGCAAATTTAGATTAATAGTTGTCAATATGAACCGTCTTGTAATTCTGTTCTATGCATACATTCGACACGGACACAGTTAATTCCAACTTCATTAGATTATTTAAAACAACTAATCGTCCAATGTGCATGCAGCATTTGAACCTGAAAGCCTTTTTCGGTTTAATAGAAGGGGTTGGTTCCTTCTAAGGCCAGTAGCTTTCCTCTTGGAAAAAACGTGTGAGATTTCCTTGAATCACCGTGGCATGCTAGGAGATCGAGGCAACAAAACAATAATCGCAGAGAAATATAGCTTAATAGTTGATTCACAGATTCTGGTCGTCAAAGATCCTCATTAGAACTTGGCTTTTTTTTTTTTTTTGTTTTTACCACAAGTCTCTTCACACATATTAGCATCGGCTTTGCCATATGAGCCACACCTCGTGGTTAGAGCCAGACATTCTTGATGTTAGAAAGCGTAATGCCAAGTTCTGATTAACCCTCTGCTCCAGCTTCTAGAATAAAAACTTTTATTAAGCCACCAGCATTTTAGGATCGGAGGCGCTGTGTCATGGTAGATTTTTTTCCCCCACCAAAAGGGGAAAAAAAAATAAAAGTTTCCGCAAGAAGCATGTTGAAATTTATACATCTTTTTAATTAACAATTAAAGCAAGGAAATCGATTCGACCAATTAGAGCTCAACATGTCAAGAGCTCCACCTTTCCAATAGAATCACCTTTAAGAAAAAATACGAGGAACTCCAGTGGATTCTAAGCAGAATGACATTATGCAATTATGCAATTCTTATAGGCAAAATGCAAAAGGCATCAAATCATTTTTTGCTGCTAGAGGTTCAATTATGCCACTAAAAGCGTCAGTTCCCCACATATTGATGCACGGCAGATTACCATCAACTTGAACTGAGAAGTTTCTGCAATTCACCACTCTGGACTGCAGCTCTGAGATCTGTAATGCCAAAACAGCAAAACTAATTGAGCAGAACAAAGAGAATAAGAAACACAAAGAGGGGTAATTGCATGCCTAGATATCTTATAATAAAAGCACAAAGCTAATAACTAACCATCTGATCCACCTATATGCTTGCCATTCACAAATACTTGTGGGACTGTGCTTCTACCTATCAGGTCAAGAAGCACACTCTGAATTTGATACCCATCATCTACATGGAAAAGGAAGAACAAAATTTGTTGTGACACGTGATAAGTTTGAAACCATGATGACATCTCAAGGTAGAGAAACATATACCTCGGAGATCCAACTCCACCACAAGAGGCTGTTCATTTAGTTCAGCAAATATGCGTTTGGCACGCAAACAATACCTGGCAACATGAAATTGAAATTAATTGCAGCCACGAGGCTGGCACACTCAACAGAAACTTAGTTGCAGCTATCAGATATTCAATATATTATTGTTAATCAGTGCAACGAGGTTTTAGAAATAAATTGAACAAAAAATCATCAACAGAAAATAAATTGGAGGAACATAGTTTCACATTAATTCACATTAATAATTCATCAAGGCATGTAATGAATGGTAAGCAAGCAGATGTCGCAGACGTAAATGTTAAATGAGTCCCTAATTATTATCGAGGCATAACAAAGAGAAATCCATATCCATGATTTGACAATTGATAAATAAAAAGGCGAAAAAAGAAAGAAAGGGGGGGGGGGGACGCACGGGCAATAGGATTTGGAGAAGATGGCGATTCTGTTGGAGTAGATGGCGTTCTGGACGAAGGCAGAGACTGAATTGGAGGCTTCCACTTTCCAATTCGCATTTCCGGACAAGAGGAACAAAACGGCCACCGTCACAACCACACTCAGCCCTAACCTCATCATCCTCTTTCTTTCTGTATCTATGTCTTGCTGCTGAACCCACAATACACACACAACAGCGCCTACCAATTTCTGGGTTTTGTTTCTTCCCGTAAATAAATGAAGCGGCAGTTGAAACAATATGCCAAACGCCACCCAAATCACCACGCCAAAGGGGCTTCGTTTCGTTTCGTTTCCTCAATATGCTACACAACTCAACCGCCTCTAAGATTAAATTAGTTAAAATATTGAAATAATTATTGAGTTTGGTTTTTAAATATTAATAGAGTTTTTTTTTTATTCAGACGAGAAATATTAATAGAATTTAATTTCTACACTGACTTTTTAATATTTTTATGGGACTGATTTTTCTGTACTGTTATTTAATAAAAATATGAAAATCATCATATTATAATAAATACTTATAAATGGATTATATTGATAATTCTTTTTATTTCTATTAAATAATTATATAAATTTAATTTACAGTTTTAGTACATGAATTTTATTTTCTATTTCATACTCTTCTATTTTAATGTCTTTTAAATCGACCTCAGACTAAAGTATTGAGGCAAAATTTTCTTTCTTATCAGGCCATGACAACCATTATTTATAAAGTCTAATTCTTTTAACAAGATGATAATGCATATAAAACCTTACATTACTAATTATAAATTAAGATCTAAGCTCAGTTTGAATATAATATAAATTTAATTTACAATGAAGTTTTCCACATTATTGTACAATAAATTATTAGTCCGTTTGTCTATACTAAATTGTTATAAAACTTAACTTTTATAAATAATAATTGTGATAGTAAAACCAGTTTACTGGTTTGATAATAATATTAAATTTATTTATTTTTTGGTCGGAATAATATTAAAAAATTTTAACCTTACACGCGATGGAAATTATATCATTGGATATCCCAAGCCCCAACTACAAAACACGCCCGTGGGATGAGAAGTCAAGGTTGTGCTCGGTGTGTCTGACTTCCACGATCACATTTTTACCAACATCTTATACTCTTAGTGCCGTCTCATATCTTTTTATCCTTCATCATCTATACAACATCTCCTTCTGTAAGAACTAAGGAGAAGAAGCAGGAGCTAGGTACCATACCATGGGTGAAGTGAGTCACCAAAGAGTCAAAACCAACGGGATATGCATGCACATAGCAGAGCAAGGAACCGGACCACTTGTCCTGCTGCTTCATGGCTTCCCAGAAATATGGTATTCCTGGCGCCACCAGCTCAACCACCTCTCCCACCACGGTTACCATGCTGTTGCACCTGATCTTAGAGGATATGGTGATTCTGATTCTCCTCTCGACGCCGAATCCTACACCATTATGCACCTAGTAGGCGACCTTATAGGCTTGCTTGATCATTTTGGTGAACAAAAGGTATGATATGTCATATGGTATGACATATATTCTCTTGTTGTGCCTACAGGTTTTTATTTTCCATTTGTGTGCCCGTGTCTGATAATACTCTGATCTTTTTCCTTTTTCTCTTTTTGTTCTTTTTGTCCCTTCTGCCCTACCATTCCAACAAAGGCTTTTGTAGTTGGATCTGATTGGGGAGCAGTGATTGGATGGTATATGAGTCTGTTTAGGCCCGACAGAGTCAAGGGACTTGTTGCTCTATCCGTTCCTTACTTTCCAAGGCATCCAACTATTAAAACTCTTGAAGCATACAGAAAGAGATTTGGAGATGATAATCATGTCTCCCAGTTCCAGGTACGGGTACCCTTTCCTCCGCATGTTTAAATGGGTTCATAGAGACGCGTAGGTATATATGTATATGGCACTGTATAATAAACTGGTACGGTATGCTTTGTGGAATTTGGTTGTGCAGGAACCTGGGAGAGCAGAGAGAAGTTTTGCTAGATACGATTGTTTGACAGTGATGAAGAAGTTCTTGTTGATCACTAGAAAAGAGGCTCTAGTAGCTCCCCCTGGCATGGAGATCATTGATTTCCTGCAGACGCCTTCGCTTTTGCCGTCATGGATAACTGAGGAAGAACTCATGCTCTTTGCAGACAAATTCCAGGAGTCTGGTTTCACTGGTCCTCTCAATTACTACCGTGCTGCGAGTTTGTAAGTAGTTTCATGGCTTTTCATTTTTTTGCCGGGGTCTGCTTTACAAAATTCAAAATAGTCAAATTTTTCATGTGATCAGAAATAAATAAAAAATGAAACATTTCTAGGACAACAGACTTATGAAACACAGGCATCTTTGATACAATTGAGATCATCGTTCGTTTTTCTGGTACATAACATACTGGGCTATGAGTATGTCCAATTAATTGGCCTATGTCATCATTTGCTATTTATTTGTGCCCCTACACTTACAATGTAAAATAGTCATTTGGCTAGATATTATACCACGAATTAGTATTACAGGTTATCTAATCCTAAATTTAAACAAATAATTGATTATAATAACTAATAAGTTAAAAAAAAAAAAAACACGTTAATCTTTATTGAAGAAGGAATTTTTTTAGTCATGAGAAAGAAAGGAGTTGTTTAACTTGATCACAGTCGATCGAACTTGGTTAGATCAGTTTGCCTTAACCAGTAAGAAGATAAGCATAGACTTTTAGGGAAAATTATTGAAAATTCAGTGAATAACATTATTGTTTATTAAAGGGAATTATTAAGTTTGACGACTTACGTGGTTTATCAATCCTTCCATCTCCGACAAAATGTAAAACAAGAGAAAAAGAGTATGAAATTGGTGACTGCTCACCAACTTTTGAAGTGAAAAAGACTTGGCAATTAAAATTGCTCCAACGCGGTTTTGACCACACTGCTAACAATCTTCTCACACAGATATGCGAAATGTCCACTATATTTTCAGCAAAACAGTAAATAAAAAATGTCCTATGTATCTTTTTTCTTTTTCTTTTTGCCCCTTTATTTCTTTGAAGTATTACTTATAACGTGATCAACGGTCACAGAAATTGGGAGCTTCTTGCACCGTGGCAGGGTTCAAAGATCACAGTTCCAACGAAGTTCATTGCTGGAGACAAGGACATGGGCTTTGAAAGCGCTGGTACAAAAGAATATGTTCGTGGAGATGTGTTCAAGAGCCTTGTTCCCAACCATGAAGTCGTTATTCTTGACGGCCACCATTTTATTCATCAAGAGAAAGCCCAGCAAGTCTCGGATGAAATCCTTTCCTTCATTCGTAAATTATCTCTGGATTAGAGGTTTCCGCTGTTCCAGTTTGAGTATCTTAGCACCTTTTTCTCTCCCCTTCAGGTTGTGACTCTGAAACGTAGATGGTGGGTGTAATCTTTATTCACAAAATTAAGATATTGAGTTTTTATCGGCTTTAATATCTGCAGACAAATGTCACAGGAGGCTAGCAGCCAATCCCACGTTAAGGTTAAGGATAATGTAACTTATTTCGTGTGCCAGCTTCGCATTTTTAGCTTCTGCTTCGTATTGAATTTCATGAAAAAGGCTGCTTAAACTAATATTATAAGAAAACTACTGAACACAAATGTAAAAGGAAAAACATTACTGCAAGTCTGCAATATCAAAATGAAAATGATTGGATGACTTCAATTCATTATAATTCTCAAAGCATAGTTGGGAAGTGTTAATTCGCAAGGTCAATACAAACAAGAACCTTTTTGAAAAAAAAATAATAAAAATTGTGGGGTCCTGTGAATGCGTCGGGTGAAAAAAGGGACAAACAAATGACAGAACTCATCATACGCTAGGTGCGAACCAATGCCTTTGTAATTTAGACCAAGCCCCATCCGGGTTAATATGTTCATGATAAAGGTATTATAAATTTTATACTCTCACTTGAAAGAATCAAATCCTATTGCAAGTTCAGAGCGTTTACTTTACATGGGGGAGGAAGTCTGAGATGGAAGGTGATGGAGCCTAATTAATTGGAGGACACATTTGGGTACTCAAGTCGCCCAAGCCCCCAGACCAAAAATTTAAGTTTTAAGTCCTCAAATCCTCCTGAGAAGTCCCCAAAGTCTGCGCTGGTGCTGCTGGTCAGCGGTCCCTCCGTAAAATAAATAATTGGTACATACCCAAAAGAATAATAATAATAATTGGTAACGCCACTGCTATATTTAGGCCCGCCGACAAAGCAGTAAAAAGTTCGTTGGTTGGGAAATAAGAGAAATTCATTGTGAAATACTCCAAAGAAATAAGAATTACTACTAGTGAAATCATTGGTAACAGTACCACAAAACGAACGCCGCATCTAGAAGACTATAGTTGCAGTGGATTACGGAAAATGAAGGTACTAAGTATTTACCGGGTCACGGAGCCGAAAAGCAGGGTAATTGGCAATTGTATTGTATAGTTGGTCAAACAGCAAGGAAAAGAAGAGTCAGTATTGATTGGAGGAAGGTTCTCATCACCACACACGAAGGAAGTGGCAGCACAACCCCCATCTCACACAAGATCAAGTCTCCTCCTCCTGTTGTTCACCCAAAAAATAAAAAAATAAAAAAATAAGAATTCCTACAGTTCTTTGGCAGATAGAGAGACAACAGCAGAAGCTAGCATCAAGCAAAGCACCAGAGACCATAAGATGGCCGAGGTTGCGGTGTCAATTGTTGTTGAAAAGCTGTCAGAACTGCTTGTCGAGCAAGCAGTTGCAGCAGCTTCACAGCTGGCAGGGGGGATAAGGGACCAAGTAGAGAGGCTGAAGAACGAACTGGGATGGATGCAGTGCTTCCTGAGGGACGCAGACGCAAAGCAAGAAGGCAACGAGCGTGTCCGCATGTGGGTGTCCGAGATCAGGGACGTGGCCTTCGAAGCTGAGGAACTCATAGAAACCTACGTGTACAAGGCAACCATGCAAAGCAACGTGGACAAGGTGTTAGGACCCCTGCATATGTACAAGGTTAGAAGAAGGATCGACAGGATCATGTCCAAGATCAAGGACATCTCCGACAGGCGCGAAACCTACGGCGTCCGCGGTGAGTCGCGTGAGGACAACAACAACGACAACATCAGGAGTGAGAGTTTGAGGCACTGGAGGCAGCCATCGCCATACTCGGAAGAAGAGTATGTCATTGAGCTTGAAGATGACATTGAGTTGCTCCTCTCACAGCTTCTTGCTGTGGAGCCAAGGCACCACGTGGTTTCCATAGTTGGCATGGGGGGTTTGGGGAAAACCACCTTGGCCAAGAAGCTGTACAATCATAGCAAGGTCAATAACCACTTTGAGTGCAAAGCGTGGGTGTATGTATCCAAAGAGTACAGGAGGAGGGATGTTCTGCAAGGGATCCTCAGGGATGTGGATGCTCTGACCAGAGATGAAGTGGATAGGTTGGAGAGGTTGCCAGAGGAAGAGTTGGTCAACAAGCTGCACAGTGTGTTGGATGAGAAGAGGTACTTGGTGGTGCTTGATGACATTTGGGGCATGGAGGTTTGGGATGGTTTGAAGTCCGCGTTTCCCAGGAGGAAGATGGGGAGCAAGATATTGCTCACAACTAGGAACTGGGATGTTGCCGTGCATGCGGATGCCACTAGCAACCCTCATCCACTGAGGACACTGACAGAAGATGAGAGTTTCAGATTGCTATGCAACAAGGCATTCCCCGGAGGAACAAATAACATCCCCTTGGAGCTGGAGAGTCTTGCAAGGGAGATTGTGGTGAAATGTGGGGGTCTCCCTTTGGCTGTGGTAGTGGTTGGGGGCTGGCTGTCCAGGAAACACAAGTCAAGTGGGGAATGGGCTCGAGTGCTGCAAAATATCAGCTGGCACTTGCTACAAGAGCAAGAGAAGATAGCAAGGATTTTGGCACTAAGCTACAATGATTTGCCCTCTCACTTGAAGTCATGCTTTCTCTATCTGGGTCTTTTCCCAGAGGGTATGAACATTCAGACAAAGAAATTGGTCAGACTCTGGGTTGCGGAAGGTTTTTTACCACAAGAAGGTGAAGAAACGCCAGAAGGTGTTGCTCAAAAGTACTTGAATGAGTTGATTGGAAGGTGCATGATTCAAGTGGGAGCAGTAAGCTCATTAGGCAGAGTTAAGACAATTCGCATCCATGATCTCCTTAGAGATCTTTCAGTCTCAAAAGGAAAAGAGGAATATTTTCTCAAAATATTTCATGGCAGCATGGCAGGCTCATCGACATCTCAGCTAACTAAATCCCGGCGGCTTTCTATACATTCTTGTGATGACCGGTATGACTTCTTGAAACACAATGCTGATCATTCACGTTCCCTGCTCTTCTTCAATAGAGAATATAATGATATAGTGGGGAGAATCTGGTTTCATTTGAATTTCCTGCAAGAACAGAAATTGAATTTCATCTACAGGAAATTTAAGCTACTCAGGGTATTAGAATTAGATGGTGTTCGTGTAGTTAGCCTGCCAAGCACAATAGGAGACCTGGTTCAGTTAAGGTATCTAGGATTGAGGAAGACTAATCTAGAAGGAAAACTGCCACTTTCACTTGGAAACTTGCAAAACCTACAGACACTTGATTTAAGGTATTGTTGTTTTCTTAAGAAAATACCAAATGTAATTTGGAAGATGGTGAACTTGAGACATTTGCTCCTGTATACTCCATTCGATTCTCCAGACAGTGGGCATCTACGATTGGATACATTAACCAATCTACAAAGCCTACCCTACATTGAGGCTGGAAAATGGATAGAAGAGGGTGCTTTAGCCAAAATGAGCAATCTTAGGCAACTGGGGATATTTGAATTATCAGGAAATATGGTGAACTCTGTACTTTTGACCATACAAGGCTTACGCAACCTTCATTCGTTGTCACTATCCCTTCAATCTGAAGAGGATGAATTTCCAATCTTTAGGCAGCTCTCTCAGTGCACTCGTCTTGAGAAACTCTCTTTGAACGGAAAGATCAGGAAGCTACCTGATCCACATGAATTCCCACCAAACCTTTTAAAACTAACTCTACATAACTCCCACCTACAGAAGGAGTCCATTGCCAAACTTGAGAGGTTGCCTAACCTTAGAATGCTCATTTTGGGTAAAGGGGCATACAATGTGCGGGAATTGACCTTCAATTCTGAAGGGTTTCCACAATTGCATATTTTGCGGCTTATTCAATTGAAAGAAATGGAGGAATGGACAGTTGAGGCAAGGGCATTGCCAAGACTGGAGCACATGCTTATTGATCGCTGTGAGAAACTGAAAAGGATTCCAGAAGGAGTGAAGACTGTCACTTCTCTGAAGAAAATAAAGATTATAGGAATGCCAGTAGAATTTGAACATAGACTTCGAACTAAAGATTTGCCCGAGTTTAAGTATGCAACTCCAGCAATTGAATCTTCTATGGACATTTTAGCAATTGGTAAGCTAATTCATTCACCGATGCTTCTAATTCAAGATTTGATATAAAAAATAGTATACATAATATATAGTATGTGAAGGCAAGAATTTAGGAAACTCACTTTAGTTGCTGCATTTCATACTGTAGATTAACTGTCAGCACAATATTGGTGGGTGAGCACAAGCCTTCAGCTGAGGAATTGAAGCCTTTCAAGTTCTGGCATTCCATTGTTCAGCATGCGCACTTCAGTTTATTGTTGATACATAGTGCTCCTAAGCAGTGCAAACAGGGTCTTCTTTTCATTCATTGGAGATGACTTCCTATAACTAAAAGTGGTTGTCATAATGTGCCTAACTAATTTGAGTGATGCTGGTTTGCGGTTTGCCAGAATAGAGTGATGCCAGGTACATTTTATTTGCTATGAACAACTACTACAAATTTAACGAGTCATCATTCTCACAAACAGAATTCTCAGTTGCATGTAAATGTAAATAGTCAAGATTTATTTCCAGTTTAGATTTTTAATGTGTCCAGAGAAAAGGGTCCTGGATAGCATTTTCCTCTGACTTGTATGAAATAACAAGTATTTCCATGTAAGATTCACAAAATAAATCAAATAATGCTCCTACAAAAAGGCAAAGTCAACTATGATTCTGTTGTGTTGGGGTTCTACCCAGTTTGAGGACTTTTACAACATTTTCATATATAATAGATGTCATTGAAGAAGCAGGCACATTTTTCCCAAAGGTTTGGGACTTTCGGGTAATTCCCTCATAAAATCCATGAACACCTTCAAAATCTGCAAGAACAGAGAACATGTATAATAGACAGAAAATGTACTCAATTTGAAATTACGCAGAGCATGCTAATTTGGGCACACACACAAAACGAAAGTAAAATACATAGACATATTTGAGTGAGAGTGAACACCAAAAACACAACCCGATAACACTCAGCTCGAGAAATTAAGACGAATGCTGAGGAAGGTGCAGGAAAATAGAGATGAACACCCGAATGAAACAAAACTCAGTTTGCCTTGAGAATGACAGAACAGACCCTAGGATCTGAGTCTTTGAGATTAATCTTATTCTATTTCTCTTTAATCTTCACAGAGACTGCAAAACATAGTGCAGACTTTGCCGTGTTATTTAGATTTGTCATGAATTGAACACCAGCTAGGCATCCAAAAGCCTCGAAGGGCAATATAGGAAATAAGTTATTTCCTTTCTTCCTTAAAATCCACCTTTCATAGATTTTTATCGGTCTGCTAGTATGTGTTTACGAATACTCCGAGTGCAAATGTGTTTGAATTAACTGTTTTTTATTTTTCAACAAAGTTTATAATAAAAATATTTAAGACAATTATTGGAAAGTTTTGCTGAATGTGGCATAATCAAAACCAAGCGTTCACTTTAGTCCATTTATTTTATTATAAATGATGATGGACATCATATTGTCTTTTTGGTGAGTAAGATGGACATCGTTCGCGGTCTACTGGATCACGAGGTACAGTAGTAAAGCATGTAAGAAATACTATTTTGTCTAATTATATATTTAGTTAATTGGCTCGTTACATTTTAAATTAGAGGTGTGTTTGGTAAGAGGTAAAAAAAGGAGGGAGGGAATTTTATATGAATTAGTTTCATGTGCAATTGTTTATTTTTTTTTTTATATATTAGTGATATTGAGATTTAAATTTAGGACCTCATTCAAATTATTCAATTTTCTTATTATCAGACCATTTTTATTGGCTTAATTTTATGTGTAATTTTGTATATAAAGGTGTTATATATAAAATTTAAGTTTTAAAATTTGAAACAAACGCATTCTAAAATTAATCCATGAAAATTTTCATCTCATTTTTTACTGCCATACTAAATATACCCATTGTTAATAGTTTATATTATAATATAGCATCTTGGAGAAGAAATTAATATCGGGAGAATTCTACTTCTATGATAAATTGGTTCCAATCAAATTAGTTAAAGTATAGTAAATTTCATATTTTTAGTGAATTTCGTATAAAAAAATCACAGTGGAGCGTGGAAATTCTTTATAAAGTTATGGGAGCTAGCACATCTTTCATCAAACACATACAATAATGCTATCGAAACGCCCCAGTTTATGTTCATGACACACTGCGAGAACGCCAATGGCTTCCTCTACTCACAATGAAGAATTAAATGTTGATAAACAAAGAACCATAAATTAAACTTAGGTGAAATTTTGACATGTGGCAACGTGACAATGATGTTACTTGATCAAGTGTTAACCTTTCTGCAGTGCTTTCTGATCTCTCCCCTTGAGTCTGTTAAAGGAGTAATGTTCCCCATCTTGATCATGGACTTGGCAAATTGCTCAAAGAAGAGATCGTTGCTTTCAGCGTACTTTTTCACTAAGTCTGCAGATTCTTTATTCTTTGTCAAGAGAACTTCATCAGAACTTAACAAACCCTTGTAAGCCAATAAGTTCTTGAAGTAGTAGTTGTCAAATTTTGTTGGGGTGACAAAGTCTAGGACAAACAGATTCTGGTCACCACCGGATCTCGGGCACCGAGTACGCAATTGAGAAGCATAGAATTGGTCAAGAGTGAAGTCTGCTTTGCCATTGCCAGTTTGGTTGTAGAGTCTTTGCCTGAAGCTGGTGCACCGGGAATCTCCTATAGTGTGGCTCCCTGTAACAATTACACAAAAATTGTTTATACATAGATGCAGCTATGGAATACGACCATTGAGTAAAATGAGTGTGGCACTCAAATGTGTTAACAGAAAATTGAGATGACTTCTGGTTGGTCAATGAGTAAAATATGTAAGTGTATGAAGACATTATCAAATTTTACCCACCATATAGTACAGCTGCATTTAGGAGACTTTAAGCATAAACCAATCATGTTCTGAAAGCATAAAAAAGACAAGTTCTAGAGGTCTACCAGATAGAGCAACTAGATCAACAATGTCAAGCCCCTTGAGCTTGAATTTAGTTAGGATGGTTTGAAATGTGTTGTTGGGGGCAGGAATGTTGTAGTTTGAGCCACTTATACTTGCACCAAGAGAGTCCCTTCTGCCTAAAGGCACTTCCCAGCTTGGTCCACCAGTCTATGTATAAAGGGGATGGTAAATCAGACTTGACAAATTAAGTCTTTATGGTCATAGATTAAGATAAGGGTAGTGGAGTGCAAAACAAAAGGAAACACTTACAAGAACAGTTGAATCTCTTGCAGCTAAAGCTAAAATGTCGGCACAAGACACTGTATGAGGGCATTTTTTCTCCAGTGCTGATTTAATCTCATCGATGACTTCAAATCCTCGAGCTGAATTACGGTTGGGATTTGACCTCTTCTCACTGATAATGGTTCCACTGCTATCTAGCAACACTGATGCATCACAGCCCTGCAAAATAAACTGACTCATTCATTTGAACAATATAAAATTTTATAACTATAAATATAAAACTTTGCTCATCAACAAGACTCAAACATTAGATATTTATGACACTTCTATAATTTTTCCTTTTTGGTTTAAATCACTAAGTTGTTGGCTTATTGTCATGTCATATGCAGAGACCTTGACAAAGCAATCATGGAAATGTAATCTCAGCAGGGAAGCAGCCATGCGGGTTTCCTTTGCGACGGCCTTGGCCACGATGGACTTGACAATCTCTTGAGCTCTGGGGCATGATTCATCGTAAAATTGCGGGTAGAGGTAACCTCCTACTTTCTTGTGACATTGGCAGAAGGGAGCAAAGGCTAGTAGAGAAAGAAGCAGTAGAAAGTTCATAGAATTGGCCATAGTTGTTGCTTTCACGATCACTACACAGAACAGAAATTATGGAAGAGTAGCTAAAAAGAGTTTTCAAACTTGATCGGATGAGCACTGTGATGGAGAATGGTATTTAATTTATAGGGAAGAACTTGGCAGAAAATTATTGCATGACAGAAAAAGAATAGGAAAAAGGCGCGATGGTGGGAAGATAAAAAAAAAAAAAAAAAGTTGGAGTCGGTAGCTAACTAGTTTTCAAGTCCATACAAGCGGAGGACTGGAGTTGTTAGCTCTTACTACTCGACAAATTAAATGACCCGTAGTTATAACAGTAAGAAAATAGCTGGAGGGTCTAAGAGTAATATAATTGCACTACTGCAGAGTAGCAAGCTTTTAGCTTGGTATAAAGCAAAGTGCTTAACATGGAAAAGGCCATTAACTCTATTGGACCTCGTTCTTAAAGCATCGTTATCGTATTCTTGCATTGAAAGTTAATGTATTATCATTGGTCATTTATTTTTAAGACCCGCATCAATTCCTTTCTTGTGTTATTTCTTAAGCACTATCTTTTGCTTTTCATTAGACAAAACAATGATTAGGCCTAATTACGAAGTTGACATGTACCTTATTTTTTTCCAATAGTCATGTGCTTCACTTGTACATTTTAATTAGTTCAGTCTTAAAGCCAAAGACTAACATGTTTTTCAATCAGCCAAGCCAACCCAATTGCAATTCTGATCCTTTTCTTGCACTATAGTTGCGTCCTGAGCTTAGAGAGCTTCCAGTTAACTATGGCAAAATCAAATACGGGGGCAGTTATCTACAGGTTTTGTTCTCTGTGTCTTATTTGAAGGAGTCTACAAAGTGAAGGTGGCCTGGCCTCACCTGCTCAGTTGACTTCATCGTAGCTCGTCAAATTTATCATTAAGTTTCCTACCAAAAATTTATCTGCAATGTGAGAAGAGTACAAAAGCCAGCTATAACCATTGAATTAGAACGATGTTGAATATTTCAAAAGCACTTCTTCCATATCTTTTCTTTGATTCATAGCTATCATTTTTTTTTCTCTCCATATTTTTTTATTGGACAAAGGTTTACTCGGTTCTATTAAAAAAAGGACAGAATAACTTTAACGCGGTGGATAGATTATAATAACTGTTTCCACGTTTGTATTCTTTTGTTCCTTTTCTCGATCATTATAAAGATGCTGCTGTCTGATGTGCTCTCTCGACCTCTCATGAGTTAAATGGAATGACTTTTTTGTACTTCAAAACCTGTGACAAGCTGAATCTAAGCTTGTTTAACTTCTTACATGAGTAAGGGTATACAATAAAGTGTTGATAAGGGCCTTGAACAAAAATAATAAAGGGAATGTTACATAACATCTATGATGCAATGCAATATGTTATGAAGGGACAGGTATGGTTGGATAATACCTACTCCTCTCCATGCTTCTTACAGTCTTAAACTAAAGTTGTCTTCTCTTGGTTTGGCAGTATATGCTCAGGCAGCTTAGCTTTACCTACTTTCTTCCTTTCTTTTATTTTTAGGTATATAGTATATGCTGAGCTTTGATTCCAGGGAAAAACGATAGTCTTGGACTTAAGTAAATTGAGCTACTAAAAAGTGAGGAGGGCTGCGTTGCTTTCTATTTTTTTAAGATAAGACAACATTAAGTTTTGGCACGTGGCGAAAAAGAGATCGTTAAGGATTATTACATATGAATTCCATGCAACATTATTCAAACGAGAACCGACAAAGCAAAGTTGCATGCTCAGTCCATCTTCTCTCTTAATAATGCTCTCAACTCGCGAGGCGCGTTTGCTTTACTTTTAAGCTCCTCCTTCTAGGTCCGCCGTACCCCACCATGACAATATCATACTATCACATCAAAATGGTTGGCTGTTTGTGTAACTTGGCCACCATGGCATTTGAGCTTGTGAGTTTTCTTTGTTCTTTGATGTACACTCGAGTACATCCACTGAACGAGATTGAAATAGCTGTACAGTGTACAGTATTATTTGGAAGACCATACAAGTTCATCTCAAAATTAACCTATTTGGTGTACGAAGCTCAACCTTTACTGCTTGTATCACACCCTTCCAAATTTAAAATTATGTCTGGAAGAGATTTTTCTTTTTTCCTTTTTCCCTTTCTTCTTAGAAAAATCCAAAACAAGTGTTTTGACTTACATTAGCCAAGAAAACATAAAAGAAATACGCACTTCCAACATGCCATGGATTTCTTTAGCAATCATGCTATGGTTCTGCCTTCTTCGCGTAATTGCTACTAATTTGAAGCAACTCACATGCTTCTATTGGTTAGTGCAACATAGCTTTAACACATGGGAAAATGGAAATTCCGCAGCTAGATTCTTGCTGTAACGTTTTTTTTTTCTCGTATCCTCGCAATATTAGTTGATACAAATGACTTTTTTCTTTTTTTTTTTTTTAGGGTCAAATGACTATTTTTTTTTTTTAGTGCTGTTATTTGTATATCTTGATATTGACATAACAAAGGGACAACTAAGAGAAAGACAAGAGTGAGAGTAGAATTGAGTTACACAATATAATAAATCAACTAGTGATTATAATACGGACCAGGGTGTCCTTGTGATGGTGTTTGAACATAGGGTGCAAATAGTATTTCTGTTGTCTTTTAGCAGAGCAAATTTCCACTAATTAGACAAATTGGTGGCACAATTTCGGTAAACAAAAGCCTTAAAATGGTCATTGGTGGTGGTTCACATTCAAGTGGAACCATATATTCTCTGTTGGTCTCCATGCCGCTTGAGCACACAACAAGGAGGCCCAAGAGGGTTCACGGGCAAGGGTACTATATATTATCATCATATGATCAAGTCGGCACAAGCCTTGCCCTGTTCCACCCACTTATTTTCATCCCACATTCAATAAAAATATTAGATACGTCCGCAAATGAGGTAGCTGACATCTACCACTGTACAAACTGACAAACTGCAATTCAATTGATTTTGCAGTGCAAACTGCATAGTCCCGTTGACATTGTTTCTTCAGAAGTAAAAAATGAAGCACAAATTTCTTGGAACAAATCCTTGGTGATTTTGATATTATGATTTCCAAAGCGTAAGCCATTTATAACAATTAGCATTGGCCTGTGTGTATATATACACTGAAGAATAATTTATTTTCATCGAGAACATGTCTCCATTACTAATAACTGGAACATGGAGTTAATATACATTTCTTTGGGCAAAGAATTTGCATAACTTAGCGCTTACACCTCCAAACGAACAAAAGGGCCCAGACCAGCTGGCAGCCACCTCTCTCCAATTGGCTGATGGCATTTCAATACGATTCCTGAATGAGTGATGTGAAAGGGGAATTGTTTTTTTTTGGGGGGTCAATTATTTAGTATTTGTGTCGGTGTGAGTAAAACGGATCAGACTCCATTTCATTGTAGTTGGGCTTCGATTAAAAAACTAATTGGTCCCGTGAATGACCCAGAAATTGCCCATGCGCATGAGGGGCCCACTAGGTTCTTGGCACCACGTCTCCACGGCAGGTCACAACATGAAATTCTTACAAACTACACGCCTTGGTAGAATGGTAGTTCCCTTCTGAAAAGAAACCTTAAAATTTTTTTATGTTTAGTGCAATTTTAATTTTTTTTGCAAAAATTAAATGCAAATTAAAAAAATAATTCAAAAATATTAGTAATATATTTTTTTAATTTATTTATTCAATTATTTTTTATTATACAATTGTTTCTTTAATTTTTTATTTAGAATTAAAAAAATTAAAAATACTTTAACTTCAAATAATAACTTTTTGAAAGTTATCAAAATATAAACAGAAAACTAACCACAAAAAATGGATTGTATAATAGATAATTTCAACTTGATGGTATTTTAGGAATAAAAAATTTGGACACCAAAAAGCAGTTATAAACAAAATTCCCTTTATTAATTAGTATAAATAAAGTGCATTATGTGAGGACTCCACTAATTGATTTAAAGGTAAACACTTCATCACTTTTGAGAGGAACTTACTTTACATGAGCTGCATTCTTACTTTTATATGGCAGTAGCATTAAAGTATTCTTACCAATTAGCATTTAAGCATACTTTTTACACTGTTATAATCTTTTTTCCCAAAAAGATATGCCTCTTTAAACTTTGGTTTCATAATAAGGTGTCACTTATTACCAGTTCTATACTTTCATTTTCTGTAATCATTGAACAGCATAATGTTTTCAAGTAAATTATAGATCTCATCATGCATAAGTGTAGTTACAAAGATTCTTTTTAATGCAAGATTGACCTGTCGAAACTAGGAGACCCCCCCAGTCAACAATTGCCTCATCCAGCTTTGAACTTCAATTTTATTTTTGACAGTGCACCTTAATTATCAGTTATCCAAACGTTGTTGATAGGTGAAGTTATTAAAGGCCCAGCAATGGCTCCTGCCCGAAAAAATCTGAAGCAAGAGCCAAAAAGGCAAAGCCTTTATGCCCGCCCCTGAAGGCGGTGAATAATCAATTGTTTACTAATTTCTTAAGTCACATTCAGAGAATGAAATTGGACTTATTTTCACCAACATGAAGGAACTCAATTCGAGCACGCACACTTTGGCTAAGTTGACTACCCTCACAACTAATTGCTTTATTTATTATTTAGCAAAAAGAAGAGGATTCACCAACAAAAGAAGGAGCTCTTTTGGGAGTTGGATTCTCATACATTAAACATACTCTATCATTTTGTACTAGATATTGATTCCTGTACGGAGAAAATAGGACTGGCTTTGCATGCCTTGTGCACAGCCCTATATATACATAGAGAGCAAGTCGTATCCTATTAGAGGCCAAAATTCAGATTAGCATAATTCATATAGTGAGCATATCCACTTGTTGTTTTGTACATTTTGTGGTTCACATGTTGAATATTTATGTAAGAGAGCATTGAGAAGTCTTCTGAGAGACAGATAGTGAAAGGTCAATTCTCTGCTAATCTCTGGGACCGTGTCTGGGTCACCCACGATTTCGCACTTACCAGGGGAGCTGCATTACAAAAGCAAGTGTTATATAAAAAGCATTCAATAATCAAATAGTTGTGTAGCAAATCTAAGGTATATATTCTATCGGCAGTGAACCTACCAACTTTCTCTTCTTCTTCTTTTTCTTTTTCTCAATATAAGCCGAAAGCTCCTCTTGCTTGATAAGTGAATCCTCCAATGCCTGACAAAGAAGAACCATTAACAAGACACATTAGAGGAAAAGCAAACTAGGAGAGAAAACCTCAGTTTGCAAAATAATCACATTTAATCAGAAATATGTATTTTAGCTTGAGGTTAATTTTGATGCACCGGTAATTTAAAGTGTTTTATCATGTGCAACTTATGAAGGAATTCCGGCAAGAGTTAGACACTTTTAATGATATGTCATATATAATTAGATGACTGTGTGAAAAAACTTTCACTAACAATGCATTAAAATTAAATTCTTTTAAATGACATAGTAGTTGGTTCTATTCTGCTTATAGTTTCATGGAAACCAAGCTATGTGTATGGATGAATGTATTTACCTTCTTGGTGGCCATAAGCTGCTTCTCCAAGTCATCAGCTCGGCTTATAGCAGCATCCAGCATTTGCTCCTTCTCAGGTGGCATGGCAGCAGGCTTTTGGTTCATGTTGATCATTTTCTCTTCCAACTCAGCCATGCGTTTCATCACAGTCATGAATTCTGCAGGAGAGAGGGCAGTTGGAGGATCAGGCAATTCGTCAGAAGGGACCTCCTCATTATATTCATGAGAAGGGACCTCCAAATTATATTCATAAGAAGGGACCTCCAAATTATATTCATAAGAAGGGACCTCCCCATTATATTCATGATCATCACAAATAACAGAATTCGAGATGATGTTGGCATCAGTGTCAGGGAGCTTCTTGGGCATGTTTTGTGTCATCCTGACCATGGTGAAGATTCCCATTACAAAGGCCATTAGGCCATTGAAAATCTGGTAATTTTCATTTTCGTGAATCTTGCTCATGTCAGCCATGGCAGGGCAATCTGCTCCATCTAGATACCAGTTGAACGTGTAATTACTAATGGGAAGGAAACATGGACGGTACACGTGTTTTTTCATTTGGCATGGACACAACACAAGTAAACTTCAAACATTTTGGAATCACACTTTTTTTTTTCAAAAAAAAAGAAAAAAAAGAGTCATGCTTATTGCCTAGAAAGAATACATATCAACACATTAACGTACTACAAAGACACATTTGGCATAGAATAATGTCATAATTTATAAGGGGAAAAGATTCTAATCCACCATGTACCTTTTGATGCTGCATTTGCGTCAATTTTGTCAACCTTTTTTGTAACTGTTTTATCAATCACGGGGATAAGTTCCTCATGCTTGGAAGATTTGATCGCAGGGGCCTGTGCGTTTTTGTTTTTCAGAAAGTTAGAAATAAGGAAACAACGAGCACAAAATAAATAAATGAATAAAAACCATGAGGATAATTGATGACAATGGAGCTCAATAGGCCTACAAACAGAAGGACCTATGTGTGGTATAAGATCTCCCCATAATGATGTCTCTGTCAACCTATGGCCAAATGAAGCTACCAAAATACACTAAACAACACCTGCATAATGGTGCACAACATTCCAAAGGAAAACAGCCATATCCAAACCAAAACCCAGTAACATAAAATAGAACATGGTGGCAATGAAACAAGAAAAAAAGATGAGAGACACATGCATGATCAGTTGACATGAGGTTCTTTTCTAAATTTAGTATTTATCATTTGAATAATTGGAAGTTTAATGAGCATTAGCTTAAAACATACTGATAAAACACCTTCATTGTGCCCTCAAAACTTACTTGTGAGGTGAGACTTGCCTCCATCTTGGAACTCTTGTGTCCCTAATCATGCTCATTAATT
This sequence comes from Pterocarpus macrocarpus, assembly GCA_031439585.1. Lineage (NCBI taxonomy): Eukaryota > Viridiplantae > Streptophyta > Magnoliopsida > Fabales > Fabaceae > Pterocarpus > Pterocarpus macrocarpus. The sequence goes on along the minus strand of CM062520.1, from coordinate 71,960,313 downwards.
AGTTCAAAAGTTCATTAATGACAGAATCATTAGAATAGTAAAATGATTTTGAACAACTATAGCATTTGCAGAGGCACAACCCAATGGAAGCACAATGTATTATCAAATATCAACAAAGAGATTTGCCTCCATTATGCACTTAAAACTTTCTATTCTTAGCAAGATCAAGAATGATAATAACATACCTTATCACTAACTGAAGAAACTTGTGAGATGAGAGTTGGCTCCAACTTGGAACTCTTATGTCCCTAATCATGTTCATTAATTAGTTCAAAAGCTCATTAATGACAGAAAGCACTAAGAGTCATTAGAAAAGAAAAATGAGTTTGAACAACTATAGCATTCGCAGAGGCACAACCCAATGGAAGCCCAATGTATTATCAAATATCAACAAAGAGATTTGCCTCTATCGTGCACTTAAAACTATCTATTCGTAACAAGATTAAGGATGATATTAACATACCTTATCACTAACTGAAGAAACTTGTGAGGTGAGAGTTGCCTCCAACTTGAAACTCTTATGTTCCTAATCATGCTCATTAATTAGTTCAAAGTTCACTAACGACATAAAGCACTAAAAGTTAATAGAAAATTAGAATGATTTTGGACAACCATAGCATTTACAGAGGCACGACCAAATGGAAGTCCAATGTATTACCGAAGGTCAACAAAGAGTTTAGAGTAAGTTATCTCACCTCAGAAGCTTTCTCTTCCACAACATGAGACTCTTTTTTTCTTGAACATTTGTGCTCACCATTTTGAACCATCTGCAACACCACAATACATAAGTTTAGGAATATTATTGTTGGCTAAAGTCATAAATAAAGCAAAGGGGAAAAGAGGAAAAAGTAAAAAGGATTGCAGGCCCACCTTCATTATTTCTGGATCCTTCCATGGACCCTTATCAGAACGCAAACAACCTCCTTGGTCAGCACAGGTACAAGTACCTCCTAAAAAGTCAGGCAATTGACTAGCAAAGCAAAACCAATGGATGGTTCAACCTCCTCAGTAATTTTAATTTAGTGTTATAGGAAGAGTTTAAGTGGGAGAAATAAAACCGAGGAGTGAAAGAAAAGGATCGAAAGTACGTGGGAAATAAGGAAAATCAAATACTGCAATATTCAATCTATTAATGAACTCACCTTGCATCAATTATTTCAAGCAATTTACTCTCATACTTGTTGCCAAGAACCTGATGAATTACAAGTTTCAGTTACATAATTCACTTTTCATGATAAAACAAGAAGATTTAAGATAAGATCTTTTATGCTCACATGGATTTTTGCTGTGGTCTTAGGATCAAGAAAGGATTTTACAGTGTTCCACAGAATTCTGAATCCAGAACCTGCATTGATGATGAACATGCGATTCAAGGTCTGCAGTAAAGCAACCAATTCCATGATATTACTTAGTAATCCACGATATGTATTCACAACAAAAACATTTTTCCCACGATTATAACGCAATAGGAGAAAAAATACCTCTGGATAGTTGTCACCATCAATCTTCTGAAGGCTAGTGACGAGGTCCCTAGCATTTTTGTTGAAGTTTTTAAGCCCCTGTAACATTGGCACAATAGTAAAGTTTTAGCAACTTTTCATATTTTTAAGCCCTAACACTAGTTTTTTACTTCCATAAGATTCGGACTCGAAATTTTGCTTAAGAGAAATAAGTGTTGATCCACTTAAATCAACTAATATATAATGTCTCATACAATATTTATATATCTTAGGTAAAAATAAGCTTTATTTAAGAATGATGCAAGAAAAATTTCACTAAAATACTTTCTCTCATGTCACTAGAAGATTGAACATTTATTGATGCCGTTGAGTCATGTATGAATTGTCTAACTTTTTTTTTGTTTTGGGGTTAAAAAAATGACTTCAGTCTTGACATATATATTTAAGTATATATGATGCTTACCACTCCCTGCACATCGAGGATGGTTGTACTTTGATCGATGTGCTTCTTTGCAGCAATGGAACAAGCTGCGAACTTTATATCAAATGTCTTCTCAAACTCCCGCACATGGTATTTGATATAACGATCCATGGTTGTGACTTGCATCAGCTTGGTGGCATCCACTTGTCCCAATCTCTCTATGTACACAGGTCGTCCATCTTTATCTACTCCATGGTGTCCATGGGGATAATATTTTATCACTTCCTCGATTTCCTCGAATTCAAATTCCTACACAAAAAAGAGAAACTAATTAGAAACTGCCAAAAAGGATAATAATGCTAACGAAAACGAATCCCCTAAAGCCTCTCAAAACATGGTCGTGACATATACCTCCATAATAGTGTCAGCTCCAAATTCCTTCCTCCACTTGAGCATATCAGACCACATTTGCTTTGTTTTCTCAATATCAAATTTCCTGGCCTTTAGGAATCTATACAACAAATTACAATAAAGTAAAAAAAAATGTTGGAAGATCTTACTTATTTTAATTTAATTAGTGCCATGACATGCAAGATTATAGCCATTCTTGATATGGAACCAACTGATTATAATCTTTTTATCTTTATTTTCTGTCTTCTGACCTAAAGTTTGAGACATAAAGTTTACACATCTTTTCGTCTATTTTAAAATCTCTAAGATTTTTCACAAGTCTCAAATTTCAAATGGGGGAAAAAAAATAGGGGCAAGATTTTAATCCGAAACCAACCACGCATGAAAGTCTAATGATAAACTAAAAGCGTAGAGAGAAAAGTGACCTAAGCATCATATGATAATCATCGTGCTTTGCAGGGAGTAGTTCGTCCAATATAAGAGATTGACGGAACTCATCAACAACTTTCATCTCCTCAGCATCGTGGAAATCGTCAATTTCAACGGACATAACCTTGCTACTCCGCCTGCCCTTTCTCGAAAGAGAATTCCTGAGCATGCTTGATGCATTCAATGCTTTCTTCTTCAAAGAGCCTACAACATCAAATTTCTCAAGAGCTGAAATTAACCGTAGCACTACTATATATATATATATATATATAAATAAATTAACCACATATCAAAAGTTAAATAGCTTATTCACTTAAGAAAGTTGGCCAAGGAAACGACATGAAAATGCAAAAAGGTGCAGCATGCAATAAATAAGCTTACTTGTCCTGGGAGAGAGAGGTCCCGACATGGTGCCGTTTGGGTTGATTCGTTCTGATGGCTTTACGGGAGATGAAGCAAAGGACAGAAGAATCAAGCACTCATATCATACACAGGGCAGAAACACAAAAACCTACTCCCCACTGCCCTGCCTGCAACCCCACCAATCAATCAACTCATTAGATTAGACGCATGCATGCATAACAACATCCACAATGCATTTATGTATTCATTTGACATTACATTCCTACGTTATGTAAACATAAAGGAGAACAACAAAGGAGATTGAACGTGAAAGAGAAGATAGAATGGCGCACAGAGGGATTGTTGTAAGGACAAAAGAAGCGAAGAAAAGAGGGGGAAAAAAAAGGGTAAGGCGTGAAGGAAAATCTTTACCTGTTGAAGCTTGAAAGCCAAGGGAAGCAAGGCGAAGGAAAGAAAGAGTACTTATAGAAGAGGGGGGGTATATTATCCGTAATCCTGAAAATAGCGCTTGTTTTAGAAAATGGGTTAGGGACAGTAGGGCGCGATTGACAATGCTGACCAAGTCTCAGCAAAACCGTGAATCTCTCTATAATTCAGAATTAGCAAATACGAGAAAGATATAACAGAGACAGAACCAGAAGCAGGGTGGATTGGTTTTGGTGCGAAATGCAAGGCTATTCATACTTCGTTATCATATATGTCGCGCATATATCATCGTCACATGTCTCAAATCAAAATCACACCCTCCTCCTCTTTCACTCAAACGTCTATCTGACTAGAATCCGCCGTGTTATTTTCGTTTCCTTTGCTTGGGTATGTATTGTTGGATCACACAACGACAAAATGAAATGGTTATTTTTGCTAAATCACAGGAAAAATTTGCATTGGAAAATGTTTCATTACTATTTTTGAAACATTTTCCAATGCGCTTGTTTAAGTGTTAACAGAAGATTTAACAATAATGGTTATTTTTGCCGGAGATAAAACGAATCTCAAGTATTAAGAAATTTGAGCATGCTTAAATATTTTCTGGTAAAAAAAAATTATTAAACGAGAATGCACCGTTTGAACTTCATTTTTATCTCATCCTCGTACTCATGGAGCGCTAGGAACAAAAGGATACCTTAAATCATTATCTCGTGAATTGCTAAGTTAATTCATATACAGATACTCCCCTGGACTTGAGAAAAAAAGGTTCGTTCCCCATTATAAATCAATATTCAGCATGATTGTTATGGATTGAACACCTTCCTTAGAGATCTAAATATGGCATGCTCAACAAGAAGTGTTTACTAATTTCTTGAAGAAAAGAGGACATGGCTGCGATTACATTTTTAAACACAAGATTGGACAGAGTTGGATCCATATTCCTACAGGAATGTTCCTGTCTTCCTGAGCGGAATCTGGAGCTATTTGCAATTCTGTTGGGTACTAGAGTTATGAAAATAGCTTAACGCAACTAAAATAAAGTTGAGAAAATTAGAACTGACACAAAATATTTAATGTAGAGAACCCCCCTAATGATGAAGGAAAAACCACAAATAAGATAGAGAAAACTTTCACTATATAGAAATAAAAATTATAACTCTTTTTTAAAATATAAGGAGAAAACTATAACATTCTTTGTTATATTAAGAGAATATTACTCTCATTATAGAAAAATCTCGAAAGACACTAACACTCAATGAGGTGAAATGCTCTGAAGTGGGATAAGAAACACGATGAGGGGGCACTTATTTATAGAGAAAAAACTCCTCTATATTCACAAGTTACACTGATAAGGAGAAGAAAATTTTCTTCTCGGCATTTAATTAGTGAAAGCATTAAAGGAATTTTTGTTTCACCTTTCTAACATGTGTATGGTAAGAGAGAAGAAAAAACAACCCCCTAGTTGACATCTTCAATTAATGTTTATTGACTTTCAAAGTCAAAAGTGGCTTTACATGTTTATAATCTCCCACTTAAAATCACTTTTGGTGAGCTTCCAAAACCTTTTTCATGTTGTCAATTCCATACTACTTACGTTTTTTATAGTCCATAAAAAGATCTACACTATTTGAACTTGTCAGTGTTGATCAACTTTGTCATAACATCTGCAAGGTTCTCTTTAGTGTGAATCTTTTGCATATCTACTTTCCTTCTTCGACTACTTCTTGAACAAAGTGATATTGAATACTTACGTGCTTTGTTTTGGAATGAAATGCTAGATTCCTTGCAATGTGCAAGGTGCTCTGACTATTATAGTACACAAGAATCTTCTTCCTAACCTTTGAATCCAAATTGCTTCCTTTCAAGCTTGTGTAGCTACTATATATTCAGCTTCTATAGTAGACAGAGCTACAATAGTCTTTAACTTGGATAACAAGCTCACAGCTTTACCTGCAAGTGTGAACACATAGCCTATAGTAGATTTCCTTTTATCAAGGTCACCCACAAAATCTAAATCAACTTATCCTCTGATAATAAGCTCTAATCCTCCAAAACATAATGCAACACTTGAAGTTCCTTTAATGTATCTTAGGATACTCTTAATACAACATTCCAATGCTCTTGACTTAGATTTGCCATAAATCGACTGACTAATCCAACTGCTTGAGCAATATCTGGCCTTATACAAATCATAGCATACATAAGGCTTTCCACTTCCGATGCATATGGTACTCGAGGCATTTCTATCCTCTTCCATTCACTGCTAGGATACATTCTTAAGGATAATTTATAATTTACAGGAAGTAGAGTAGAAACTAGCTTACAATCTTACATGTTGAAGTTTTGCAAGATTTTTCTCAAGTAATTCTTTTGAGAAAGCTAGATCTTCCTGTTCTTTCTATCTTGGTGAATTTATATCCCTAAAACTCTTGTTTATGGGTTCCAAGTCCTTCATATCAAACTCCCTAGCCAATTATGCCTTCAATTCCTGGATTTGATTTTTATTGTGGCTTACCACCAACATGTGATCTATGTATAACAATAAAATGATGAAATCATTATCACCAAACCTCTTGTAGTATGTATAATAGTTTGAACTTAATCTATTGTATCTGAGGCAAATTATGAAAGAAACAAATCTCTTGTACCAATACCTTGGTGCCTGCTTTAAACTGTACAAAGATTTGGTTAACCTGCAATCCAAGTTTTCTTTTCCTTGTTCTTCAAAATCTTCTGGTTGGAGCATGTATATCTCTTCTTCAAGTTCTCCATGAAGAAAAGCAGTTTTCAAATCTAATTACTTAAGATGTAAGTCAAATGCAGTAGACATAGTCAGCACTACTCTGATAGCGGTAAATCTAACAATTAGAGAAAAAATCTTATTGAAATCAATGTCTTCTTTTTGAGCATATCCTTTTACCACCAATCTTGCATGATATCATTCCACTTGATCATTGCCATCTCATTTGATCTTATAGACCCATTTGTTGCCAATGGCTTTTTGACCTTTTGAAAGTTCAACAAGTTCCTATGTCTGGTTTCAATGCAAGGCTTCCATTTCTTTTTGCATTACTATCATCCATAGAGAAACATTTGGACTATTTGAAGCTTCCTAATAGGTTGATGACTCTCCTTTTTCTGTTAGAAGACAATATGCATTATGGCTTGCCATAACATAATCTGAGTGCCATGATGGTGGTCTTGTCTAGCATGTTGAACGCTGGACTTCGATCTTATCTGTGGCGTTAGACATACAAAGGAAAGGAGAGGTTTAGAGCCCAGGGTATTTTCATAAATAGCACCATTAAGATTTTAAAAACAAAAAAAAAAGTTACGCAGCTTTTAGGGAAAAGACCAAAACCCACCCATGCGTCTTACTTTCTTGATCCTTCTTCCTTATTCTTCCTAATTCTTCTTCTTCTCGGTTCTTTTCCTGTTCCTCCTTTTTCTTCTTCTTCTTTTTGTTCCATCAAAGCTTCATTTTCTTTTCATTTTGGCCAACAACTATTGACACCCACTAACCTCTAAAAATAGAGGTGAGTTCCTAAATCTTGAACTCTTTATTCTCTTGTACAAACTCCAGGTTAGTGAGTTTAATTTAAAAAAAAAATAGTAACATAAGTAAATGTTTGAGGTTTTGAGTAAGAATTTAATGAGTTAAGTAGGCCGAAGTGGGTAAGCCTAATCTGAGTTTCATTTTTATCAAATTTGGGGGTTTTGTTTAACAAGTTTCCAAATTATTAATTTATCTTCAAACAAATTATCTGAGCTTGTTAAAAATGTTATATTGATAAGATTTCTTAGAGAGTATGCCAATTACTCTTTCCAAAGCTATTGGAAAGCAGCTTAGTTAATTCCTTTATGTTGTGAGTGGACATCTTCTCAGTAGCAATATTTTAAATTTATTTCCATGGAAGAAACTAATTTCTTAAAGTTAATGATTTTACTTTATATTATTTGGTTTATTTGATTTGTGGTTTTGATTAGCTACTTTTCCTATCTATAAGGATATTTAGATTATGACTTTGATGAATGGTTTGAAATTGTCATAAGATTTCCTTATTATTTTCATAATCTCATAGTGATGATATATTTTAGTTGTTTTTATGCTAGAGTGATTTATAAGGATTGTTACTTTTAAATAGGAATTGTATGATTTTGATTTATGAATATGGATGTCAAGTTCAACTCTAAATTGTAATTGAGAAAACCATGATGAGTTCTAAGTTAGAATTACTGCCTACCGTAGCGAAGAGATATAACGACCTATGTGCACATCGTATTTTCATTTAGATAAAGGGTGAGAGAACCCTAATTATAAGGCTATACTAGGTGAGGTGAAGCCCCCAGCTTGAGATAACATGAGACTTGTGATTAAATAGGTTGAGATTACTCTCCAAATGATCTAATTGTTCTTACGAAACCCTCATGGAGTTCTTAGTAGTTGATAAGAATTACTTTGCTTTGAGAAGAATGATTTATAAGAATATTGAGAAGGCACATGGAGAAACTACTGAGTTCCTACTTATGAGTTTTCTAGTGATGACTAAGAGATATGAATGATTTTCTACTTATCTAATTATGCAATGGTTTCTCCTTCATGTCTACTTTGTATGATACGCCCTCACTGAGTCTGTGTAACTCACCCCTTATATATTAATATATTTGCAGGTTGTTCAATTGGCTGATATTATTGGTATGCCTCCAACATGGGTTGGGTGGATACTGTCACTTTTGATTCCAGAGTCTGCAGCTATAGGTTATATATTGGTTTATCCTAAATGTTTTAAGTAAATTTGAGATGTGAGCCTTATCTAGTAACGGTCATTAGTTGAGATTAAGGATTAGATTATATATATATATGTATGAAAGGTTACAATTTTGTGGAATAGTTTATTGTGTCAGGCTAGCCGGCTATATTTAATTTGATATATTTTGTGCGCTGATCATGGACCCTACAACGGGTCACGATATCATTGGCCTCATTTGGTACTTGTTCATCATGTACTGATTCTGCTTCAAAATAATCATTTTCAAATTTCTCATATATCTGAATTATGGTAGTCTCCTTAACAATGTTATCATTTCTTTGCTCTCCTTACAGTTCATTTTTTGTAAATATCACATCTCTGCTAATAATAACCTTGCGGGTAGTGGGATCTCACAAGTGATACCCTTTAACACCTTCAACATAACCTAAGAATATAAATTTTCTGGACTTTGGGTCCAACTTTGTTCTTTCTTGGGAGTTGAACATCACATATGCAGAACATCCAAACACATGTAGAGAAGAATAATCTGGCAACTACTCATTCCACATCTCTATTGGTATCTTTAAACCAATTGTTGTTGATGGCGACTGATTTATCACGTAACATGCAGTTTTGATTACTTCTGCCCAGAAAGACATGGCTAGTCCTATAGTTGTCAACATAGTTCTTATTCTTTACAAGAGAGTCATGTGCATCCGCTCTACTACACCATTTTACTAAGGTGTATACACAACTATGAATTGCCTTTGAATATCCTCTTACTTGCAAAATGCAATAAAATCTCCATTTGTATATTCTCCTCCATTGTCACTCCTCAAACACTTGATCCTTTTTTCAGATTCAAGTTCTATTCTTGCTTTGAAGTCTTTGAATATAGGAAACACATCAGACTTCTTCTTGATTGAGTACACCCATAATCTCCTAGACAAGGCTGTCAAACAGGCTAGGCCGCGATCATATTTTACTAGCCTGGCTTGTTTAAGACCAGCTGCGAGCTTAAAAGAGCCAACTCATTTAACTTTTTTTTTTTTTTTTGCTTTTCATGTTTTAAAAATTTTATTTTGATTAAAAAAAGGTCAAAGTTCTTATTTCTTATTAAAAAAATAAAAATATTCAAAATTTGATTACTAAATCATATTTTTATATCTTAAATTTATACTTCTTTCCCTAAAAAAATTATAAAAAAAGAAAAATGGGTAAACCGGTCAGCCAACTTACTTGTGCGGGTTAGCCATTTAACCCACGGGTTAAACGAGTCGGATTGAAAATGGGCTAGTTTAAAAGTGTTGTTATTTTTTAAACCCAATCCACCTATTTTTTGCGAGTAAACGGGTTGACCCGACAGATTTAGCTCATTTTGATGGTCCTACTCCTGGAGTAATCATCAATGAATGATACAAAATATTTTGCTCCTCTTGAGACATCTCCAATGACTCCCATACATCAGAATGAATCAAATCCCCTATGGGCTTGCTCTGAGCAGTCGATCTATCAAACTTCAATCTATGCTACTTACTTCTAACTCAGTACTCACAAAATGGTAAGTTATTTGGTTTGGTAATGGATATAGCCAATAGAATGTTGGACAATGGCTTTTAGGGACTTGGTGGGGTGAGATTTCATTGGGTCGAAGATTTTGGTTCAAACAAAATTTTCAGATCCTTTGTTTTCTAAGATTAATAAACAAGATCCATAACACTAAGACCCATAACTCGGGTTGTGATTGTAATTTAGTCTTCTGGCTTTATTATTTTTGATAGTTGTTTGTGGTGGTTGGCAAGGATGAGGGCTCTGGTGGAGAATGTTTTGATATAAAAATTAAAAAAAAAAAATTGATTTAGTGACTACTATGATCACTAAATCATTCAACTTACATCTCCTTGCACTACCGTCCAAAATACATCAAACACCTCACCTCAATAACTTCACATGTCATCTACTTATTTGTGATAACTCAGTGCTTCACCGTGAAGGAATTTTTTAAAGTTTCACCAGAAAATGCATCAATGCCAGAATTCACTTCTAAATAGCATTCAGAACATCACAGGGTTCACATGTTAAAAAAATATTACACTCTTCTCTCGTCTTAAATTTTTTATTTTCTTTCTTTATCACATGCTTACATATAATGTCTTAAAAAGTCTAATAATGTAAAAAAAATTATTTCTGTAGTATATAACAATACAACTTAGTATCAATTATCAAGTTTTTTCGTGCAAAGGAACGGATCAAGGTCTTCTTTTGACAGAGTTTGCATCTTATTTTCGAGGAACCTATGCATTCCACATTCTCTAAAAATCATTAAACCACTCCTAGTCCACCGACTTGGAAAGTGCCAGATGAACAGTTTATTGGCACTTATATACATATAGAGCTTGTTATTTGTACATATCAATTCAATATCTTTTAGAAATATCTTATATTCAAAAATATTTATAAATTTTATTTTCAAGTTTTTTGTTACATCTATCTCTCATCAACTTATGAATGTCTCATTAATGTCTGCTTTTTCGATGTAATAAACATTTCTCTTCACACATAAGATGCTTCAATTCGTCTCTGATAGAAGTTGTTCGAGAACTGTTTTTTGAGGGGATAAAAAAAGCAAAGAATGTACATGCGGTGCTAAACCAAAGACTGGATTAAAAAAGCGCAACCACAAAGGACAGTTAATGATTTGGACACACAACAGTCTGACTTTTTCCCCTAGAATACTCTGTGTCCAAGAAATTTGTAAAGTGGCGGCCAAAAGGAATTGATTACAAAGTGAAATTGAAACAAGACACGTTATGGTAATTCATTTCTGCTTCTGAGTTGACTGACGCACTCGTAAGTCGTAACACGTCTGTGCCAAAAAATCCAAAATAAGCCAATAAATAAATATTCAGTTTCAGGGATTACTTTAACTTACGCACATGGCTGACACGCAGGGCAACATTTTTGCCGAAATTATTGACGGGGCCTTTTCGCCTTACTTTTAGTCGGCTTCGTTAGTTGTTACACTTGTTTAAGTGTCTTCTGACAACGTTTTTAACCCCTTTTTTTTTTTTTTTGAAATTCTGCTTACATTATTATGAAATGGATATTTTTATCTAAAATTTTACATGATTTAATTACATAAATTCTTTTTATTATTATTAGGAAAATAGGTCCAATTTAGATTTATTTTTTAATTAATAATAAAAATTTATATATAATAATTATCAAGCTTTTTCTTGCATAATAACTATTAAGGTCTTTTTGACAAGGCTTGTATCTAATTTTTCAAAGAAGATGATTTATAACATGAGAATAGAGATACATGAATAGTATAATTTTATACTTTAATAGATAGACTCATATAAGATGGTATTCTACCAATAAGGAGATAGGTCAGCTATCGAAGATTGTAATAGCATAACTTCTTAGGTTCAAATCTTTGATACATAGCTACATTAAAAGTTTAAAAAGAAGAATTTTGTAGCCCAAGTAATCCTATTCAACTAGAGTAAAATTGTCTTCAATAAGAAGATATCTGTAATTTTGATCATAAAATTTAGAAACATGTATGTATATTAATTCTAAATAAAATTAATAAAATTCACTTTTATTGTCAGTATAAATAACTATAAGATATTAAAATTATATCTATATCAGAATCTCTCTTTGTTGGAGTCTGCTTTTGACAACTCTTTTAACCATTTAAGAAATTCTACTTACATTATCACTAGCTTTTAATTTCTTTGCTTCATGAACTCTATGGTCATCAACCCCCTCATTCTTCATTTGGCTTTCTTTGGTCCTCTTCCGTTTAAGGAAACCAGCTAGTCCTTGGAGAGCAACATTGGCATCATCACTCTTCATCAGCTCCTCCGCAACCTCAGCGGGGGTAGCCTGCGTGATCTCTATCAGGCCATGAACTTCCTCGTAGAGTGGATTTTGACAGGTCTCGTGAAGACCCAGGTAGTTAGAGGCCAACAACTTGAACCCTTCACCAGAACAATAGGACATGTTGATATGCACATCCATTCTACCGGGTCGGAGTAATGCTGGGTCGAGTTTGTCCTTGTGGTTGGTAGTGAACACTATGATTCTCTCGTCCCCGCAGCATGACCACAATCCATCAATAAAGTTCAATAATCCCGATAAGGTCAACTTTACCACCATCACAAAACAAACCAGATTACCAAAGAAAAAAATCAATAAACTGAAATGATGAGTTAGCTGCAAGTTTAATTTAATTTATTTTTTCTTTCCTCTTAGCATTATCCAGAGAAGAAATTATTAAATATTTATAAAGTATTACTGTTGGACGGCTGTGGAAGGCTTTAGGAAGGACCGAAAAACAATAGGGCCATACTCTGGTGGAGACGGTAAAAACCATCTTCACATGAAGATGTCAGCTGGTGCTATAAGGAGATAACATCTGTTTCTTGCGGATCCACATTTATTTATTTTGGCGGATGACATGGGCTCGGTGAGAAGGCGATATATGTATAATGTGGGGTCCACATTATGTAATGATTGAAATTGATTAAGTTCCAGATAATGAATACTGTTTGCGGTGGGATGCCATATGCAAGCCGGCGACAGTGTCTTGTATGGACCTGGGTGTGGCTCTTGCAAGAATGGGAGTCGGGTTCGTGGATGGTTGTGGTTGGAAGAACGAACACTGGTGGCTAACGATGGACAGAGCATGAACCGTGATAGTCGGATTGGATTAGATAGAGCAAATGGTGGGATACTGGTGTGGTTGTTCACTAAATCTCCTTCACCGCATCGGGTGTGAGGAAGCAAGAAGTGGGCCATCTGGTTCATCGCGTCGGGAGCAAGAAAGCAAGCACTAGGGTCGCTTCACTGCGCGTCGGCGGTGAGGAAGCGAACTAAATTTGCTTCACCGGCGTCGGGAGTGATGAAGCGAGAACCAGTTTGTCCTCGTTCTTGTAGCCTCAACGCGCAAAAGCTTGATTCTCTCGTCTTCTTGTTTTTTTTTTTTTTTTCTTTTCAAATGTTTCAACCTGTACATCATTGGTCAATATGGCCCAATCATTTAACTTAAACTCTGAACCACTCATTTAATCAGGTTATGTCATCCGCCAAAATAAATAAATGTGGGCCCACAAGAAACAGATGTTATCTCCTTATAGCACCAGCTGACATCTTCATATGAAGATGGTTTTTACCGTCTCCACCAGAGTATGCCCCAAAACAATATCCTTTCGACAAGAAAGTAGATCGAAGTACGAAAGACTGTCAGTCTTGGTCAACAAAATCTAATGCTTGAATCGAAAAAGGAATCACATGGGTAAAGGTTTTTAGAAATAATATTTTGATCAGAGTCAAAATGTCATCCATATAATTAAAAGTAGATAGAGATACAGTGACATGGTAGGAAGGGCTAGAAAAAAGGGGTTCACACATGATCCAGGAACGTGGCATGAGAACGTGGGATGATGAAGAGCAAAGGCGAATGTGAGCTTCAATGACATGAACTATCAAAACGTGGATGTAATGTTCGGAGTTTTAGGAAGTCATTTGTCTATAAATAGAGAAATACAGGTAGCATTAGAGGATTTCTACATTCTTGAAACATCTAGAGTAACTCTGTCACAATGTTCATTTTAATATTATGGAGTGAATAGGAACTCAAATAATAGTCCTTTATTCTTTATTTTGGTAAATTATTTTATTCTTATGTTTTTATTTAGTGCTAATTTTTGTGTCTTTGCAAGTACATAGATTTTATTTATAATACATTATCTTCTTTAAAGTTTCATTAAATTGTTATTTATTTCTCATCTCTTGTATTTTTAAAATTACAAGAACTCATAAGAGGAACCGTTTCCATTCTTTGAATTAAGATCGAAAAGCAAGGCTGTCATCGTTTATTTGTTTATCGCCGAAAAATCAGTTAAACAATTGCATAAATTATATTCATATTCAATAATAAAATAATATGTTAGAATAACATCAATGATTCACTTTTTTATTTAAAATAAAGTCACCCTATTATTGGATAGGATTCGGTATTATGTTTCATGAATCTCTCTTTCCAAATGAAGGTACAGAGTACTAACCTTGGATGGTCTAGAAGGTTTGGCAAACTTCTTGTAGTCGAACTGATCTTCGATCAGCGCCCTATCTTTCATCTCCACCGTGCAATCTATATCCTCAATCACAAGAATGGACCTGTTGGAAGTGGAGAGCAAAACCCTCCTCAGCTCATCATTGGAAAAAATACCGGTAAGTTCCAAGTCATAGATATCAAACTTGAGGTAATTGGCCATTGCTGCAACCAAACTGGACTTGCCCGTACCAGGTGGACCGTACAACAAGTACCCTCTTTTCCATGCCTTCCCCACCCTCTTGTAGAACTCCTTCCTACTCACAAACCGATCCAAATCCTCAATGATTTCCTTCTTCATAAGCGGATCCATGGCCAGGGTCTCGAACGTCGCAGGATGTTCAAGATCAACGGAACCCCAGAGACCCTTTCTTCCTCCTGATCCGTCATCTTCAGAATGGAAGGGGCAGTGGCGACTGTAGAGCTTCAACACCCTCTCTTGGTTCCTCATCTCGTCTGCTCTTTCCACAACGTAAGGCAAGTAAGAACCCAAGACCTTGTCCTTGAACTCCTTCCGGAACGTGAGCTCGAAATGCTGCTTCTCGCGGCCATGCTGATGGCGCGGGCCTTGCATGCCTTGCGGCTCATTTACCCTCACTAGGCGCCACGTGAGCTGCACGTCGTCGAACCGGTCGGGGATCACTTCGCCGTCGTCGATGGTGACGGTGAGGTTCTTCTGGCGCGGAGGCGCTCCGTGGAGGCCGTGATCTTGGTGGCGAGGTAGAGTTCGGCGGCGCCGTAGAGCTGGTTGGGGGTGAAGCCAGAGTATTCATCGATGATGAGGGTGACGGTGGAGGAGAGAGGGGTAAAGAGGTAGCGGAGAAGAGAGTAGAGAGAAGAGCGAAGAGGGTGGGGTATGAGGTCGTTGGCCATTGAACGGATCAACATGGTTGTAGCTGCTAAGGATGCATATGCAGAGAACAATGAGGATGCTGCTGCCGGAATTTCCTTCATGGGTAACATGTCGAATATATTTGGTGATGCCACTGCCTATGTACTCTAGCTGGTAGTACCCATCATGCTTCCAATATATACACGCACGCACACAACGGTTCCAGTTCCACGTTCTAACAGCACAAGAGTATGCGACTTATTTCGTACGCGATTTGCTGGTTCCTTCTTCTCTAAGCAGTTGACTGTTGACACCGACTAATCAGGGCTAAATATGAGTTTGGTTCTATTATAATATTTCAGCTGAATAAAAAATTGGGCACAAACACAGTGGACCCGCAGAGTTTCTTGGAAGGTCATTTACTATACACGGAAGATGGACTTGAGAGGATACAGCGAATTAACTGTTACTCTGTTACTTTGTTACCCGCGTCTATTGGTAAGTTGGGGACGAAGGTCAACTGTCACGCTGCTCCCTTCCGCTCTCTGACGCACAACTCAGAATTCGCCACATGGATAAAATTTTACAATCAATTATAATATTTTTTCTCTCAAAATTTAACGCCGTTAATTCTTTTTACCTTCACTCCCTTAGGTTTATTTTATTATTTCTTCGATGTATTATTGAACTCGGCGCAACTACACGGTTTACACTCTTGATCAGCCGTGGCCAAGGAAAACTCATTCGACATTGCTCTCCACTCACTTTTGTCCTATTAAGCTAGTAAGTTGTTTTCTTCTCTTACTTTTACTTTTGAGATGTATTATTTGTACCACTACAAATGATAGACATCCCAATATTCACTCATAAAGCTAAAAAAAAAAATTATAAAAGATAGTAAAAAAGTGAAAAAGCAAAGAAGAGATGAGAGAGATAAAGAAAAGATGTCAAAATATATAAAAAAATTAAATGTACAAAAAATATTTCTCTTTACTTTTTCCTTTCTGGTACAATCTGATCAATCTTCGTTTTTTATTATTATTACCTTTTCTTTTTTTTGGCAACAATATGATCACTCTTTACTTTTATATATGATTATTTGGTTCTTTATAGTCCATACATGCAAGTACTCATCGTGAGAGATAAATAAACTTTGAAGAGATGATCATATGGATAGAATTATGTTTACATTTAGGAGGATAATTAACGTAAAAAAAGGAAAAGTATTTGTCTTTTTTTTTACAAACTGATCACTTTCTTTAATTTACTTTTATGATTATATGTTGTATGGGTAATATAATTTTCCTGTGCTTGAAACTTTGTATCATAAGCCTTACTTAGCTATAATTTGAGAAATTTATGAATATTTTTAGTTTGGTTAAATTACATTTTAGCATTATAATTTCTTACCTAAAATTTATTATGTATGATTAAAGAATATGTAATTTTATTTGAATTGAAAGCCATGGACAAAGGAGAACTTATTATAGAAAATGAAGAATGAGAAGCCATGAATATAGAGACAAATAAAATTAGCAAGATATATAATAGCATTCCTCCTGAGTTCATACCAGAAGTTGGGATGGAGTTTGAGATGGAAGACACGGCCTATGTCTTCTATACTTCTGATGCTTATAAAGTGGGCTTTAGCGTGAGGATTAATAAAGGACAAAAAGGCATTGATAATAAAATAGTTGATAGAATATTTTACTATTCATGTGAAGATTATCGTGGGAAATATAAATGGGACGCTAATGTTAAAAGTCCATGTGGTCAAACAAGATTTGTTTTCTTGGTAAAATGAAAATTAATAATTGCTTAACTTGGAAGTTTCATGTTATTGATGAATTTGTTGTTGAACATACACATGAGACTTCAAGTCCTAATAAGAGTCATTTGCATAGATCACAAAAGAATTAAATAAGTACTACTATAGCAGTAATACCTTTTCCCAACTATGTGGATGTTATATCAAGCAAGTTGCAAACATTACTTTTTAATGAAAAAAGCATGAAAATTTAAAGGATAAGAAACCAAGCAGACATTTAATCAAGCAAGTAATGCGCAAATTAGTAAGTAAATACATCGAAATCACACGAGGTATCCAAAAAACACTCTTTTATGCACAGGAGAGAACGATTTTCATTTTGTGGTTCTGCCACAAAGAGCACCGACCGTGGCCATGAATGCTCCGCCACCCAGCTCAATGGCTTTTCTACTGGCTTCTCCACATGTTTAGCTCCAAGGAAACTGGAAGCACACTGCCAAAGTAACACATCTACGCTTTTGTTGTTCTTGTCTTCATTGCTCAACCTCTTCCTTCCATCAACCACAACACCATCTCGGTGATGACCCATGCAGGTTTTGGGTTTAGATTAGGCGTGTTCAAGGGATAGGTTGGGTCGGGTTGAGGTAAACCCGAACCCAGCCCGATTTTTTGATTGGGTCATTTTTTAAAACTCAGATCAGACCCGATAATAACCCGAAAAATAACCGGGTCAAACCGGGTCAACCCAATATTTACACAATATATGTAAATTTGAACATTATACATAATAAAATCATGAAATTTTAAAAGTTACAAATAAAATTTAAAAGATATTTTATAATACATATTTCAAAGCAAACTATGCCAACACAAAAATAACATTATGTTATGTAAAATATATTAATAAAAGTATAAAAATATCACAATTTATGACTAATATTGTTAAAAAAAATATAACTTCTAAATGATCATATGATTTTGGGTTGGGTCGGGCCAACTCGAAGTATGACCCGAACCCGGCCCGAAAAATGCACCGGGTTAAAATTTCAAACCCAAACCCGACCCAATAACCTTCGGGGCGGGACGGGTTATCGAGCCAGGACGGGTCATGAACACCCCTAATTCAGATATGGGCTTCAGCGGCTAAGAGAGGCCAGAGATGGGGAAACAAGTGAAGGTTGGATGGGAAACAGGGGAAGTGGGTTTTGACTGCGGAAAACGGACTAACAAGGAATGGATTAAAAATACTTACATGATTTGAGAGTACTATATAGCTGTACTCCCAATTAATTATATAAGTATATTTTATATAAAATTATATATTAATATTAGATTTTATATAAAATATACTTACATAATTGATCCGAAAACTTAGCTATGTGTTGCTTTTATATCATATAAGTATTTTACGAAACCAACGCCGTTAAATTTTGAGAAAAAAATATTATAATTGATTAAAAAAGTCCACGTGGTTAATTCTGATTTGTGTGACAGAGAGTGGGACAGAGGAGTGTGACAGGTGATTTTCGTTCGGTAAGGACAGGACAGTTGGACAACCTACGCAGAGGAATCCCATGCAGTGATGCAGACAAGAAACGTTAGTTATACTTCGTTTTCTTTCACCATTTTTTATACATTCTCCATTTTAATTAATAAAACAAGAGAAATATGTATCTTAATCTACTCTTTTTTCTTTAATAAAAAAAAAAGACGATGTAAAGAAATAGTGTCTGTAACATATACATGTTGATGTGGAAATATCCAGGACACTAAGCATCGCCATGAGAGATTCTTACATAAACGTGTATCGGTTAAATAATTTAATAATATATCATTATTTTTTTTTTGATACATTATAATCTATCGTTATATTAAATATAAAATAACTATATATGAAATACAATTAAATAATTATGTTATATATTATGATATATATGTTATTTATATTCAAACTTATTATACTACATTATGCTTTGAAGATTGAGTATCATTAGAATTTAAGAAATGGAACTGCAATTAAAATACTGACTAATAAATTAAATGAGAGTGAGATAATTAGCATTCTTAATTGTCTATCCCACTCCGTCCACTAACAACTTATAATTTTCATTCCTTGAGTTATCTTTATCTTTACTTTTCCTTTGTATTTTTTATATTAATTTCTTTAAGCTACAAAATTATTTTTCATAAACATCAATCAATAACTTTTTCACCGAGCATCTTGATGGTCATATATAAATCACTTTAATAAAATTTATTTCAACTAAAATTTTAAAAAATAAAGGGAAAGATTTTTAAAGGTTATATGGAGGATTGGTATCAAACATTAAATATGCCTATTATGCAAAAAAACAAAGAATTACCTAGATATATATTAATTATATAGTTTATTTTTGGTATATTATCAAGAATAAAACACACTTTGGTGCTTGAAATATTTTTATTTTAACACTTTGGTTCTCAAAAGATTAATTACATACACTTGCGTCCTTAAAAAATTTCATGTTATAACACTTTAATCCATTGTTAGTATTTTCTATTAATCTCTTAATGGAAAAATACTAATAGCAAATACTAATAATGGACAAAAGTATTATAATGCGAAATTTTTGGGAGACTTAAGTGTATGCAATTGATCTTTGGAGAAATAAAATATCAAAATAAAAATCTTTTAGGGATTAAAATGCAATTTTATTCAAGAAAAAAATAATCATATTGAAATGACTTTTTTATTTTTATTAAAATTGAAAAATAGATGAAAAAATGAAGATAAAATTGTTATTGAAAATAAAATTACTCTTTTGATCTAGTTTTCTCTTTAAAAGTGAGAGAAAACCAATCAATCTAGACCACCCAACAAGAATACAAACACAAAATGATTCATATTGAATGCTACTTCATGGGGTTCCTATGAGAATGACACATCTTTTGTTTGCCATGAGTATGAGCATGACCTATCAATCATTTAGCTTAAAGACTAAAAAACCAACAAGAAAAGCATGTAGTGTAATTAATTATTATGATCAAATACTTAACATTGTAAATTACATCAAAAACTAAAGACATGAATTTAAATTAAACCCAACCACAAAAAAGAAAACATGGTTAAGGAAAAGAAGACAATGTAAAATGAGTAACTTCTTTTAAGATGAAAAGAAAAAGATGGGTAAGCTAAAAGTCGAGCCTTTACTTACATTATTGTCTCAGATTTCATAAAAAAGTAATCAAGTGCTCATAGGGAGCCTTTCCTTGCTTTCATTATGGTTATTCATGGAAAGCAAACAAATGGGTCCCATCAAAAAAAAAAAAAAAAAAGAAGAAACCAAATGAGTCTTTGATAAAGAAGAAAAAGGTGGCATCATTGAATGTGTTACTTACATATGAGAATCAAAAGGTTGAAAAGAAGAATTAGATCCAATTTTTGCGTAATTCTCAGATAGAAAGAACAAGTGAGAGCCAAGTCCATAGATAACATCATCATCATCATCTTCTTGGTGGTGATTCTACTATAGGCATATTGTCATGAGATGAAGGAACTGGAAGACAAGATCATTTGCGTTGATGCACTTTGTCTGTAATGGGAAAAGAACAAGCTTTTACAAAGAATCAAAAGCCCTCTTTTGTCTGAATGTTACCATCAGTTTGCAAGTACAATATTGAAGAAAAGGGGTAATTTTGGAAAGCAATAGTTAATGGTGACGTCCTCCCCGTTTTCTCCTTATCTATGCGGAGAAAAAAATTTTGTGGGACCCGCATGCTATCTTTCCTTTTCCTCTTATTTTCTTTCGCAAACCAAACGGATGAAAAGTTCATTTTCCACTTATTTTCTCTCTACTTATTTTCTTTTTGCTTGTTTTCTCTCAAACCAAACAGTGTGTTAAGAAGCTCAAGCCATGTATACACTTGATTCTTTCCTTAACATTTTAACATTTTTTAATTTTTTTTCCAGAGGCAAGGGAGAAGGGGAATAGTAATCAAACACGGGACATCTCAAGTTCAATAAGACATGTAGGAGACAACCATTAAGTTATAACTCAATTGCAACATTTTTTTATAATAACAATGTACTAAATTTGTAATTATATAAAAAGATTTGCATTTAAGGCAATTAAAAATTTATTAACTGAGATTTGGTTTAACGGTAAGGGCTAGTCCATCATAATGTGGTGAGCCATAGTTCAAATCTCAGCTAGGATTGGGAGAGTCGCCCATATTTAAATACCCGACAGTGTTCGAATAAGATTACCGTCGATTACAAGATACCTGCAGGAAACCAAAAATAAATAAATAAATAAAATTAAATATTGATTTATTTGATTCATTTACTTAATATATTATCTATTATTTTGTGATTTACTAGAGATAATAATAATTACCACATTTTTTAAAATGTTTTTTGAGCTGAATTTTATTTCACGCCCAACTATAAAACATGGATTGCTTAAATAATGGAATATTTATTCGTTAAAGAAATTATATAGTTTAAAATCGCTCGTGCAGTTACCTTGCTAAATAATTATTCAGTTTGAGAAAATTGCGTAGGATATCCCAATCATTGTTGTCTTTCAGTTTCTTTTTTTTTTTTTTTGGTCGTGTTATTTAAGTTTCTTTTGTTTAATATGTTTTTTTCGACGTAACATAGCGGGGCTTAAGCCCAGCAAAGAATTTCTTTGGTTCACATTGTTATTGTGTGTTTGTCGACAACTTCGGACGTGTCGGCGAAGACTCTAGACAGAGGGAAAATGAGTATCGCTTCCAAGGTGACTTCAATTCATGTTTCTTTCTGGTTTCTGGTTTCTGGGTTCTTTCCTGTTTCAAATCGAATAATGTTTTAGGCCACTCTGCTCACGACTACTTCACTAGTGTATAACGGAAGCAACACGAGACACCAATTTGAAATGCATTTGCTTTGACAGTATTGTTGCAGAGAATCAGATTCACGCCAATAAGTCAAGGTAAACAGGAAAATAATATAGAAAGATTACAATGTGTGTTGGACTTTGCTTAACTTGCGGCAAGCCAGTGTCCACAAACTATGTAGAAAAGATGTTTGATAAAATGCTCAATCAGGTAATATTTGTTACTTGCAGCTGTCTATTGTTGACTGTTTGGTGAAATAATACACTATATTGTAATTATAATCCACATAAATCCTCATTTTCTAATTCTTTTGTTGTTTTGGGACCTGTAAACCTCTCATTTTCAAGAAACCAACATACCATAACATACGTTTTGACCCATGAATAAGAAATATAAAAGTTCCCCTACAAAAATGAAAAATGATGCCACAAAACTCTGCCACTGGCATGTTTTATATTCCTGGAATTAAGATAAATTGCAGGATCTACAAAGCTTTTGCAATGAAGTACAATGATTACTAATTCCAGATTTGAGTAACCATCTTGAACGCTGCTGAAGCAAATGGCAATTTTTGTTGTATCTCTTGTCCTAGTGGTGATACAAGTGAGGCAGCTCTAAACTAGCTGAATGCTGTCTCATCCATTTTTTTTTTATTTTTTTTTTTATGATCAGGCAATTCTCTAAGAAATTAAAATTTGAAATCCATACAGCTCAAATAAACAAACTGCAGAAAAACGAAATGGACATATAAAAGTAACTTGCAACTGTACATACCTAAAGTGGTTTGCCATGAATATTGGCCAAGCTGAGCATCAAGACTTTCCCGCCATGAATATCCCCTGAAGTCCAGTTACTATTAAGAGTCTGGGCAATCCTGGAGGTCTGTGAAATTCTGATGCTCCTTATCAATTTTCAGAAGGGCAGCAGTAGTCAACTCAGGTCATGTGCTAGTGTTGGGCCAATTCTCTGATGCAGATTATCATTTGTGCAGATGTATTGACTACCAAATGGGCTGATGACATGTGGAGCATTTGGACCCACAGTGATTGAACTTTCTAATTAGTAATTTAAAGTAATGATAGTGTTTAAGGTTTTCGTTAATGACTTTGTTTTCACCCAATCAAAAATCGTAAAGTATTATTTTTAAAAATGGAAAATAGAATCCCAGTCAAGCCAGTGTCCTCGGCCTTCCCACTGGTTCATCCGCCGCTTCCCACAAAATGAATCCCATTTTCAGAGCTCTTCCTTCCCTATTCCTTCCCTGAATCCACCCTTCTCCGGTCTTCCCTGATGTTCCCTCTTACTCCCGAACTGTTTGAAGGTATGGGAGGGCAAGTTTGTTTGGATAAATTTTAAAAAAAATGACTTTTTTTTAAAATTTTTTTTTTTCGTAAAATGTTATTTTTTTAAAAAAATTATTTTATATTTAAATAAACATATATAAAATAATTTTAATTATTAAAAATATTTATAAATATATTTTGATACAAAAAAATAAAAATATTTTTTTAATAATTAAGTTACAAAAAAAATCCAAAAAAAAAATAAGATTTAATAAAAAATAAAAAATATATATATTATAATTTTAATTAAAAATAAATAATATTTTTAGAAGGTAATTCTATCAAAAATTATTTTTATTTATGCTTTTTTTAAAATTTAGTTATTCCTAATTTTAAAAAAATTATGATAAATTGACTTTTATAATTGAAATATTTTTTAAAAAAATTATATTTAAATAACTATAAACTTATAAAAATATTTTTTAAAAATAAATAAATACATTTTTCTTAAAAAAATAGGTAAAAACACTTACAACAGCATCATTACACAGAGAATAAATGCAATAATAATACCAACATACAATTCAACCACCAAGATAATCCAAACTACATAATAAGTCAGAAATCAATGATACAATCCAACTGCTAATCTAAGTTTGTTACTTATTTTCGATATCAACATTTAAAGCACAGAAAAAAAAATAAAAAAAAACTTACTGCTGCAACTAACGGATAGACAGCAATCACGATGGCCTCCCTCGCCGCCTCCTCCTCCTCCTCCTCCTTTCATGGGCAGACTTTGTGCGGTGGGACGCCTCCTTCGTCGACCTCGTGTTAGTGCTGAAGATCGCCACTAACTGTGCTCTAGCCAACAACAATGATGTAGCATGTGAGGAACCTGATGGGCTGAAGGAGATCCTAGTTTCTGGGTTGAAAGAGAACGAGATCCTAGTTTCTGAACCTTTTTTTTATCTGAAATTAGTTTCAGATTTGGTTTTCTTTTATTTATTTATTTTTTCTTTTATTTATTGTTTAACCACAGATATTTGCTTGCAATTAAGAGATAATTACCACATGTTGAACCTAATAAGTGTTGTACAACTAGATATGGCCCACCATATTTTTAACTCCACATGTCGTTCCTCCATTCTGCCACAACACATCTGCACCAACAACAATATGCACCAGAGCATTTGGGTGTTCTTGCTGCTTTCCCAAAGTCTTTGGTTTCAATCGGAAACAGCGCCCCGAGGAAATCTCGATCCTGCAACATGATGGCTATCTTCGATCTCCAGACTACTGGGCTGTGTATTTTTCAGCTGCAAATCGACTTCGTTGTCCACGTCTGTTTCTTCGAGAAATTTGACAACTGCTTCCAAAGCAACACCAGGGTCCTCACTTCTCATCAGATGCTCTGCCACAACTGCAGGGGTGACATCTCTTTTCTCCAGTAGCTCCTCGATTTGTTCAAAGAGTGGGTGATGCCCTTCAATTCCCAGATAATTGGAAGCCAAGATTCGGAACGCCTTTCCTCTAAGGAAGGACAAGTATATGTGCATGTCCATACGACCTGGGCGCAGTAACGCTGGATCAATCCTCTCTTTGTGGTTAGTAGTGAAGACTACAATCCGCTCCTCTCCACAGCTTGACCACAAGCCATCCATGTAGTTAAGCAGAGCCGATAGAGTAAACCTCTTAGTCTGTTCAGTAATTTTCAGAGAGGGGGAGCAATCTAAGTAATTGAACAACTATAAGGAGTAATTAACCTTTCTATATAGGTAAAGCAAATACAATAATACAAAGGGGACAAACCTTGAAACCCAGACCGTCCTTGTCAGTGTCCGTGTCCGGATCTTCTGTTGTTGGTCGAGATTGCAACACTTTGTTGCAGTCAACGTCTTCTATCACAATAATGGAACGGATGGATGTGTCCCTGACGGCTCGCATGAGGTCTGAGTTAGAATAAATAGAGTTGAGCTCCAAATCAAACACATCAAACTTCAAGTAGTTGGCAACAGCAGCAATGAGGCTAGATTTCCCAGTTCCAGGTGGTCCATACAAAAGGTACCCTCGTTTCCAAGGCTTGCCCACTTTCTTGTAGAACTCCTTCCGCCTCAAGAACCGGTCTAAGTCATCAATGATGGCTTGCTTCAACTCAGGATTCAAGGCAAGCGTGTCGAATGTAGCAGGATGCGATAAGTCACTTTCTTCCCAGTAGTCACCACTCCAGGAAGAGATTTTAACAATCTTTTGCTCAGCTTTCATGGCCTCATAAGTACTAAGCACATGTGGTATGTACCTTTCCATTACTTTCTCTCTATGCTTCTCATTGAAGCTTAATATAAATCCATACTTGAGCTTAGAAAAATCCAGAGAATCCTTCTCGGTGTGTTCTTCTATCATCCATGTGAACTTGGTGCCTTCAAATTCGTCCGCCACCTCCTGATTTCCATCTACTGCAAGAACGAGGTTTTTGTAGTCTTCTAGCTTGCCAACTTTGAGAGCTTTGTAGGTTCGGCTGATCCTGGTGGGAAGGTAATCATGGGCTGCATAGTAAAGTTCGTTGCGGTTTTTGCCTGAGCTTCTGTCCCAATTTCGGTCAATTTTGAGAGAGACTTCATTACCTTTCTGGAATTTGCAGAAGAAAGCCTCTAGCTTTGAGGTAATGAAGGATCGAACTTGATGGGGTAACATGTCGTTGATTACTGTTCTGAGAAGCATCATGAATGTGGAGAAGGCAGCATATACCTCGAACCACGACGATGCCGATGGGATGCCTACGGTGAAATAGGAAGAAAGATTCTTTGTGTATGATGCCATTGTATGTATGGAACTGAAAGGCCAAAACAGGTGGCATTGTCTGAAACCCTGCATTCCTTTTGTACTGATTTCAACTCCTTGCAGCGCAAGACATCACTATCATCTTTTTTCTTTTTATTTTTTTTTTGTCCAAAGAAAAAGAAAAAAATCTTAGATGCGGGGAAAAACTGACTGTAACACACTAAGGCGAAAATTTTTTAAAAGAGAATTGAATGTCGCATATATGATAACTTAAATTTCTTAATTATTTATTATCGGTCACAATCATTTTTTGAGCTAAATTTAATATGTTCAAGTTACCATAAGTCACACAACAACCTTATGGTAATTGTCTAAATTAGATGGATGCATGCCTATGGACTCAAAGAGAGCTTGCAAGGTACTTGTATATAGCCCAATAACAAAGTAATTAGTGATTGAATCTAGGTCATAGTAATATATACGAAAGAAAGGCTGATTAGATGAATCAATCTTTGCTAGCTCATCTTTTATTTTTCAAATCTAATTTTAAATATTTTTTCAATTCATTATATGTAATTCTGTTTGAAGTACAATTAGATATTAAATATTGGCACTTCTTCAAGTGGAATTCAAATCTTGATTCGGCATGTTGTGAGAGACTAACATCTTTTGCTAGACCCAATCTCCACTGGTCAAATTCTACATATCTTCTACTCTCTCTAAAATTTACTTCAGTCAGATATTAAAATGGTACACTATAAAAAATACTAAAAACTTTTTTGTTAAAAAAATATTTATTTTATTTATTTTTCATCTCATTCATTGTTCAAGAAAGTATGAAATAATAATACTAGAAAAATATTTATCTTTTGGTTAGTAGATGTTTGGGGATTCATTCAACCCTTGCTTGTTTTGTGGAGTTAAGAATGCTTTTACTTTAGAAGGATAAAAATAATTTTTCATGTTTGGGGATGTAGATGCTGCATGCATCTTAGGATGTATTTGGGAGTTTTGATTTTGAAAGAAATAAGGGAGAAAGGAAGAAGTTTGAAGAGTAAAATAGATTTATAATTACCTTTTAAATCCCTTCATTTTTCTTCTATTTTCTCCAAAATAAAACTCACAAATACACTCTTAGAGAATCTCTGTCACATATACGCAGAAAATTCCCACAAAAATGGGCGGCCAATAGGAGAACTTTACTTGTTGAAGAAGTTTTTAGGTAAGCACAACACCTCTATTGTTATTCTTTCTAACATCAAGTTTTATTTTGAAAAATAAAAAGTAATTATTAATGGAATAATTATATGTATATTAACAAACTTTAAAATAAATAGTTATGTAAGTATCCAAACTTTAAATTTTTTTATAAATATAAAAAAAAGGATGGGGATATTACGTCCCAAATGGTAGAAGTAAATATGGAGCTTCTTGTTGAAGATATATACACTTGAAAAGCGCTAAGTTTTATTGGAGACTGTTTGATTTCAGAGTTAAATTCTTTTATAGAAAAAATATTTGATAATAACAGTTCCTCACGTATATTTTACTTGTAGTATCTTATAAGAAACTCAGATAATGCTTTTATTTATTATAATTTCTACAACCAGTTCAAATTGAACACATCTTTCTCGTATAATGTGTAATTATTATTTTTCTCGTCTCAAAAGTTGAATTTTAATTTGATAAAGATATATTTGGCATCTGTAATCTTCTAATTCCCTCCTTCTCCTGTTAAGTTATCCAATTTCCTCGCGGCCATGATCCAACTCAGCCGCCAGACTGAGTTTCGCGGAAAGTAATAGGATGGTCACTAGAGCCAGGCGACGGGTGTTAACCTTCCACGTTCATGTTAGAGAAAAACCATTGTGAATTCATTATAGTAATATTAAAGGTTGGGAATAAATTATTGTACTTGATCTTACTTTCTTAACTAATGATAAAATCAATATATAATAAGATCTAGTCAAATTTTTACATGAGAGAATTAGGAAAACGTTTCTTTCGTGGCATCCGTCCAATACTGAAGAGCGTTGAACAGCTACTATTTCACTCGCCATTCATAAAAAAGATAAAAGATAACAGCAGAGGGGAAGAAAATATCAAAGAACAATGAACGGTTTGGAGTGTGGACAGGTGACACGTAATGGTAACGAAATGATGTTTCTCTGTTTGTCTGTTCATGGGCAGTGAATGATTGGTCCTCATTGCTGATGGGATGTAGTAAAACCTTAAAGATAAAGGTTCTTTATAATTCGTTCGTAATAATTTCCCCTAATCACAACAGTCGGAGACAGGTGACTAGGGGAAAGTGTCCATACATTCAGGGCCGCGAGGCGGATATAATTTTATCTTTGTGAAGGCCACTCTTGTAATTAACAGAAAAGGTCGAGGATGTCAGATAGCTGGTCAAGCAAATTATGAAGACATTTCGTCAGTATTCGTATTTACCAGCATTTTCCACGAGATAGTTGGTCAAGTAAATTTCCAGTAATTTTTTTTTTGTTTAATTAATTTGTAAGTTTCTATTTGACTCAATTTTTAATTAAATTTTTATAATTTAAAAATTTTTAATTAAATTTCTACATTAAATAAATTTTTATAATCAAATTTTTGGCGCAATCTATTATTACAAAATTGTTGGTTAAATTAAATAAAATTTTATGTTTAAATTTATAAAATTGAGTTATGATCTATTAAATTATATAAAATTTAAATTTTTTTTTGTAATTTTAGGTTATTCTAAGGACCTGATTACAACAATTTATCTAATATAAAGATCTAATTAAAAAAATTTTAAAATATAGAAATCGAATTAAAAATTGAATAAAATTATAAGGACCTTCAGAATAATTAAACTATTTTTATTTTACAGGCAAGCATTTTTCTTCTTTCATTAGTTAAGATTATGTTTAAATTTTCGTTTATAATTTTGAAATTATAATTTAAGTATAAGTTGTAATAAAGTAATTTTTACCCAAATAATAATTTTAGTATAAAATTCATTACATTAACAATGTATTAAAATTAATTTCTAAAAGATTTTAATAAAAAAATCAAGCTTCCTATAAATCTGAACATATTTTAATGGTAAAAAGTTCTAACCTTTCAGCCACTTTCGGAATTACGGCAGCTATAAATCTCAGAATATTTACCTCAAAAAAAAAAATCTCAGAATATTTATGTATCAAAAAAATTGACAGTTTTATTATATCTTCCAAAAAGTCATTTACTAATTTTTTTAGCCACTGAAAAATAGTAGATAAAAATAAATATAATTCTAAAACGACAAATGTTAAAATTTAGAGAGTAACAAACCTCTTTTTTGCGTGTAAGTAATAAACCTCTCAAATCGACTAGTCTGCTAATAATTCTAATAATCTAAACTCAAAACACTATTGCCATATGTCAAATTCTTATGAATTATAACCCTCCACTACTTTGTAAAAGTTACAATAATAGGCAATGTTTCAACTTTTAATCTGTTAAATTTATTACAAAATTAAAATAATTTCATAAATTAATGAGCAGTTAATATATTGCCTTCATTCTTTCATCTAATAAATCTGCTCAAATCATACACTACTAAAATGTCTCTCTTTCACCCCTCAAACAAAAAATCTCTTTTCTTTCATTTGAGTTACACAAAAAATTTTAAAATTACTTTAAATAAAATTCAAATTTTATTATTCAATTTACATATAAATGTAATGCCTTGAATTTCTCATCCACTAATCCTTCTTAAACTACCCACTACCCAATACCACTTGAACCATTCTTGCAAAGTTCCATCCTTTCTCATGATTTTGCTTCAACCCTCCACATCCCAACTTTTCCTTAAAATTATTTTACTATGCTCCTCAAGGAAGGGGACGAAAAGGGGAATGCTTTGATTTTTTTTTTTAATTATTTGGTCCTTACCTAATTATTTGAATTACATGCATCTTTATAGAGGGAGAAAAATAAATGATTTTTGTTTGGGTTTTTGGTAGTTACTTAAAAATTAGAAATAGATATAACCATAAAACAAATTGTAATTTTAATAATGAGTTGTTATATAAAATGTTCTATGGATTTTTTCTCTAAACTTAATTTACTACGGGGCTAAAGAAATGTGAGGGACAAGAAAATAAATTTACTTATTTTAGTTATTTTTTCTTCACCAAAAAATTAGAAGTAAATATCTTTATAAATGAATTATACTTTTATTAATTAGTTGTTATATGTAATATTTCCTAAGAATTTTACTCTAAAATTATTTTACTAAGAGGCTGAAAAAAAATGTGTAGCATCCCTTTTTTGATAAAATATTTTATGTAGATTAATTTGATTAATCTACTTTTTTGAAATATTTTGTGACAACAATTTATTGATCAAGTAATTAGATTATAAACATTAATTTTTAAAGTAAGACTAACACTAATAACATCAAAATATATTAATAATAATAATAAATTTTATTAAGATAAATAATCCTACTAACCTTCTAAAATTTATATACATGTGATATAAAATAAAAATATGATAAATATATATAATAATAATAATACAAGACAAGAAACGAAAAGAGGAGGCACGAAACTGTACAGGTTTTATGACATTAATCATATAATAATAATAATAATAATAAAAATGTAACAACCTTTTACCGTGCTTGAATGTTTGAAGGAAGAGTCAAGCAAACCAATAATTACTTTACCTAATTGGCTTGAAAATGAAGCATGGAGGCCACACCGTAAAGTCATGGCAGGTGTGGAAAATTTTAATCAAGGCCATACAAAGTCATATGAAAAAGATGGTAGCAGTAGAAATTTCACTACCTTCGTTCAAATTTTTTTTATGAAAAGCACTTCAACTCATGCCTATAAATAGGTGTGTAGACACGATAAATTACTTGCACAAAGAAAAAGAAGGAAACAGATATAACAGTTCTCCCATATGTAAGTGTTGGTAGAGAGAGAGAGCCGGGGATAATGAGTTTGATAGACACACAATTTTGAGGTAGATAATGATATTATTTATAAAATAAAGTTATCGTTATATTTATTTATTGCAAGTTATATTATTATTATTTATTATTATTTATTATCTTAGTTTATTTTATGTTCCAAAGTAACTTTATTTCTTAAAATTGCTCAATATTATTCTTATTGCAATATATTCTATTTATCATCTCAAGTTATTTTATATTATTTTATATTATTACTTCTTATCATTTATCATCATAATATATTTTATTTATTGTTTCAAGTTATTTGATCTATTGTTAATTTATATTATCATTTATTATTATTTCAATTTTATTTTATTTATCCTTTCAAGTTAATTTATTTAATATTCCTTTATACTATTACTTTTATTTTTATATTGATACATTATTTTGAATTGTCAATTTTTATGGTAACTTCTTTAGGAGACCAATATTAATAGTAAAATATTATATCTAACTATAAGTAAAATTTATTATACACGAATTTGAGTTATTAAATTATTAATACCTTTGCTTGGAATTTTATACCTTGACTTATAGATAATATGATGACTCTTGACTTATGGACATTACTGTAACCTTCGAAATGACAGAAACAATATGCGCTAAATGTGTTATGATGACAAGGACAAATTCATAGACCATGATAAGAAATTCAAAGAAATTAAATAAAAATTATTTTAGATTCAGGCCCTTTAGAAATGAACATTTAGATTTGGTAACTCTATATTTTAAAAAATTTTATTGGGATATTATATTATTTATTTAACTCAAACTTACATTATTTCAATTTTGTACACTTTATTTATTTTAATACTATGAATTAATTTATATCTTTTACACCTTATTCAGTTCATTTTATTATTTAATTTTATTTAATTTATTGTGTGGTGAAGTTATTTATGTTATTCAAATTTATTATTTATTTTATTATTTGAGTTTTATTTAAGTTCTATTTATTGCTTAAGTTTATGTATCTCTATATTTATTATGACTTATACATAATGACAAGCAAGCAATTTGAAAAAAAGACATTTAAGATTTTGCCACTAATCACCAACAGGATAAAGGGATAAAATATAAGATATTTTTATGTTACCTGCCTTAGTTAGTGTGACATAAAAGTCTCTCTTTGTTGTCATAATGTTAAGAGTAACATCAGAGAATAAAAATTTCCTAAAAAAAAGTTTTTGAATATGTGTGAAATAAGCAAATAAAGAAAAGTAAAAATTAAAGCAAAGAGATTATAATTTTATTAATGCCTATTACATTTTAAGTTACATAACATATTTTCGTCAGCATTTATTGCTCATAATATAATGAAGTATTATAATTTACTTGTAAATAATTACTATGATTATGATACAATAGCCATGAAAATTTTCGTGGTATGATACGGTTGGAACATCATAATCAAAATGCTTTAAAACTCTTCATTTTCTACTGAGAATTTTCAATTCTCACTTTATTTCTTGTGGTTTTAGATTAGTCAAGTAGTGCTCTAGAGAAAGACAGACTCCTCCAGCTATGAGTGATGTACAGAGTTATAATTAAATAAACTATAGTTTCTTTATCGGGCTTAAAAATGTGCAACCTATGATCAGTAAAGCTTTACTTTATTTCGTGAACACTTCAGTGTATTTATATACATTAATGTTCAACATAAAATTTCCTGTACAATATTTTGTACCATTAACTTTATCATTAATGGATGTTACAAAATAAAGAGAGAGCAATAGACTGATTTTATTTGTCCAATTGTTTCATTCTCACTTTAAAAATTGAAAAAAAAAAAATACTAAACGAATTACAATTTTAATGTGTTATATAGAATAAATTTATATAATTTTTGTTTACATTTTTTTCTCAAATGAAATTGCAAAGTTGTACCTTTTATTTGTATAGTAATAATAATTTCATTCCACATATTTTAGATTTTATAATTACTATTAAGTTATCCTATGTAACTATTTTTTTAATATTAGTTTTATAACTTTTTATTATACTTATATAGAGTAATAATTATCTAATAATTAACTATTTTATTAAATTATTTTATATATATTTCATATAGCACAGGTCTGTCAATGGCACGGGTCCACACTAGTTAGCAATAAGTTAGCCTCTTTTAACAATGCTTATTGGCAAAATCTTAGGAATTGATTCTCTTATGCGAACGTTTTACATTATTCAATGAGATTAATTTTGATGTACTAATAATATAAAAAAATTTTACACTATTATTTAATTATTTATTGGCATATCAGTAAAAGTAGTTGATTCTCACACCCATTACATAAAAGACCTCAAATATAATACCACATGATTGATGATGACAATGCTAGAATTAACCTAAATAGTGACCGATTTGGAGACTGAAATTTTTTCAGTCACCAACACAATGAATTATTGACCGATTTAGTGACCGATTTGAGAAATCAGAGAAATAATGTTCATAGAGTAAAATTGGTCGCTAAATCAGTCATCTAATTTTTTAGTGACCGATTTTTGCGATGTTCATGGAATAAAATCGATCACCTAATTTTTTTGTGACTGATTTTTTAAGAAAACTTTTGGTGCAAAAATCAGTCACTAAATCAATCCCTAAATGAAATTTAGCAACCGATTTAGTGACTGATTTGATGAAAGTAATCAAAAGCATATATTAACCATAATCGGTCTCTAATTTTTCAATTAGAGATTGATTTAGTGACTACTTTCATGAATCAAGACTTTATTTTACATTGATAAATCGGTCACTAAAACGGCCTCTAATTTTTCAATTAGAGACCGATTTAGTGATCAATTTTGAATTACAAGAGTTTCGTCCTTTACAAATAAATCAGTCACTAAATCGATCTCTAATGGAAAAATTGGAGATCGATTTATTTGTAAAGGATGAAGATCTTGTAACTCAAAATTGGTCACAAATCGGTCTCTAATTATTAGAGACCGATTTAGTGACCGATTTCATGAATCAAGACTTTATCCTATATTGATAAATCAATCTCTAATTTTTCAATTAGAGACTGATTTAGTGACCGATTTTGCATAAAAAGATCTTCTTCCTCTACAATTAAATCGGTCTCTAATTTTTCAATTATATACTGATTTAGTGACTGGTTTTTCAATCACTAAATTTTAAAATTTCCCAAATTTTACCCTAAATGTTTGACGCCCCCACCCCCAAAATCATTTCATCTCCCATCTTCATCTTCCTCCTCCAACCTTTCCTCATGCTGCGCATCTCGCTCCTATCCTGCTATCTCGCTACTGCATGCCGTCCAGCAATGTTTGAATGTAGTCCAACCACTGCCGCACACCATCGAGCTGACATCCCACCGCAAGCTGCTGTGTCATCCATGCTTTGTTGCTGGGTGTGCTCGGCCGTCTATGCTACTCCATTGCTACACATTCTTGCTCCTTTGTAGGTGAGTTTCCTTGTTATTTTGGTTAAGTTTTATTTGATAATTTCTTATTTTGTTTGTTGTTTGTTATTTGTGTTTGTTGTGGTAATTTGGTTGTTAATCATCTTCATAGTTGCCTTATATTTATGTTCTTGCTCTTGGATTTGTGGTTACTTTGTGTGTGTGTATCTGTGTCTCTGTGTGTGTGTGTGTTGGTGTTGGTGGAATTACAAACAAAATTGTTGTTTCAAAGTCTTTTGCATATCCTAATGGAAATATACATAATTGAAACATGTTACTAATGCTGCCAAAAAAAGAAAAGGAAAAAAAGTGTAGCTTGACTGATGTGAGGAGTTAATATCACAGACGAGGGATATACATGATAAGGGTGCTAAGAATGGTAGAGAGCATGTTTTCCTTTTCAACCAAAAATATATTCTGATAGTATTTCTGGTTTATGAACTTGCCTTGGAAAAAAAAAAAAAGAAATTCTATTAAAATTTATAACTTAGTTCTTGTGCACAACTCTTTCCTTTTATTTTATGTTTGTACATATGTCATTGCTTCTATGTTGTGGAAACCATTCTATTTTGTGGAAACTGCAAAATAGGATTATTTACTTTCCAATATCTTTAACATGTAAAAAATCTTCATCCAGGACTTGTTGTCTAAAGAATAAAGTTAAGAGGGCAATTATTATTTTCTATTTCCTTTTTGTCCCCTTGTAATTAACTCTATAGTTTAATAGAATTGCGGGAAATTTTTTTCATTTTAGAGAAATTCTTCAAAGAGCCATCTTAATTTTAGTCTCTCTATTTTCTTTTTACAACTTGAGGGTGCGTTTAAACTTGTCAACCATCGATGTCATCAACTTATAGGAGTGGAAAGTTTTAGTTTCAAGTAATAAATTTTAAGGTAAAATTTCATGAACCGTTTTCAGTGATGAGTGGACCAGTTTAAGCTCCAATGTAGAAAAAAGAAATATTGAGTTAAATTTCTATGTATATACGTAAGTTCTTTTGATGGACCAAGAAGGATAAATATTTTAGCATCCCGCGACCTTTTGTACCTAATATCATAATTTTGCTATGAACTCTAAATCCTTCCCTTATGTGCACTTTAAGTTTGAATATTAAGTAAAGGGATTTTACTTTTTACTTGAATGGACATCAAATTACTATATGTTAGAGTGCTTGATTTTGTAGTTAATAGTAAGTTTTTCTATGCGCTGCACATCATGGAGTCTTTTAACATTTGAAGCTGCGACAATGATTGATTGTGAGGAATTATGATGTAGTTTTTAGATTTCTTATGTTGGTTTGGTGTATTATTATTCTTGATTTGATTTTTTTTCTTTTTTATTTTTAGTAATTAGAGAATGTGAAACAAGTTATTTAATTGAAGATATTGTCAAAATTGTGAGGAGTTTCTCATGTAAGTTCCTTTATTTTCAATTGGATAGATTTCCTATTTTGGTTTGGTATGTTGTTGTTCCTAGTTTGATATTTTTCCTCTTTTGTGATTCTAGTGATTAGAGAAAGGGAAGGAAATGATTTAATCTACATAAAGATATTATCAAAATTATAAAGTTCATTTCGTTTAATTCTTAAAAGTTATGAATTTTGATTTACCTCATGTTAAATTTTTTAAAAATGTAAAAATGTAGTTAAAATTTTGCATTCCTTTTTATAACTAGATTCACATTTGAAATTGCTTAAAAAGTTGGTGGTGACCCATCTTTAGACTTTGTCCATTTATCTTCAATTTGGTGTATCTAACAAAGGTACGTTAATTTATTTCATTGACCATATAATCTTGCTTACATTATGACTATTAATTGTTTGTCAATTGATGTTATGCTTTAATTCTTGACTTTTGTGTTATTGTACAATAATTTGAGTGAAACCTTAGATTCCCGTTTAAGATTCAATACTGTGAGCTTGTGTACATCTTTGTATCGCTCATTGTATTGAATCTTGAATTGTCCAACTCGGATAGTTTAGGAATAAACTATTTCTTCATTTGTTTAATATTTGTTACTTAAATCTTTAGACTTTATATTTGTCGAAATATCATTTGCTACACTTCTTTTTATTCTCTAGGTGCATACTTTGTTGTGGTAAATTTTACCACCCTTAAGTCATGCACTTGGATACCAATGGAAAGTGCTGCTAAAATTTTGTCAAGAATAATATATGAGATTAAAAGAACAAATATTAATTAGAGGAAGGAATAATTTCTTCCTGAATGGGATAAGGCCACACCATGAACGAATAATTTCTTACCAATCAACGTTGTGTTATAATTTTTTTGTTATCTGAATATATAATTTTCTAAACTTATGTGATTGATCACAATGTGTTGTTTAATAATGATACAGAACATTGATATACATCAGCATTGTAATTGGATGTATAATAGACTTATGCCGGGTCGAACAAATTATACTAATGAATTTCTAGATGAGGTAGAAGAGTTTTTTTTTTCTTGCATGCCAACAAGCGCATTTAGCAAATGAAAAAAATTAGATATCTTTGTTCTAAGTGTAGAAATTCAAACTACATTCTCCCTAAAGAAGTTAAAGTTCATCTTTATAAAAGAGGATTTGTACCTAATTATTGGTATTGGATATGCCATGGTGAAAATAATCCAACCTTACGTGAAAAATTTTATGCTCAGTGTAGTACTTCCACGGCAGAAACTGGTAACAATAAACACCTAAATATGTTTGAAACCATAGTTTATGATGTTGTTGATCCAGAATTTGGAATGCACTGCAATCAAGAGATTAATGAGACTGGCTTAACATTCGAAAAGTTAATCATAACTTTAGCGACCGCTTTAGTGAATGATTTGCGACGAATAAATCCGTCACTAAATAGAAACCGATTTTGTGACAAAATATGATTTAGTCACAAATTAGAGATTGATTTAGTTACTAATCTAGCGACCGATTTTGGGGCCAATAAATCTGTCACTAAACAAAAACTAATTTTGTGATCGAAACTATTTCCATCACAAATTAGAGACTAATTTAGAGACCAATTTAGTGACCGAAATATCAGTTGCAAAATTAGAGACTGAATTTGTGACTAAAACATATCAATTACAATTTAGCGATCGATTTAGAAACCGATTTAGAGACCGATTTTATCAATCTCTGATTTAGTGACTGATTTAGCAATCACTAACACTTAACCAGGTAACTAATCGAATTTGGTTACCATGCTCTTAAATCAGTCGCTAATTTGGTCTTTAATTTTAGTGACCGATTTTTCGATGGCTAATTTATTTAGCAACCAGCATTTTAGCGATAGAAATATTTGTTACTAAATCGGTCGCTACTTACTGATTTTCTTGTAGCGTGACAGTGTAAAATTCTTTTCTTTTTTTTACGTTGTCAATGTATCAAAATTAAATTTTTGTCTGATTATGTGTTAATAAATCCTATACCGCTGTAAAATAGTATATTTGTAAGCTCTTTAGCTTCTTCCATCACAAAGGGAAAAAAACATGAAAAAGAAAAGAAAATGTGAAGAATGAAAGAGGTTAAATTAAATAAATATAGCATTGAATTTAAAAACCTTGAAAAAAGATAAAACCTTCATTAGGAAGTTAAAAGACATTAAAGGAAGGTACTTAATGATTTTGTAAAACAAAAATAGAAAATAACATTGAAAATTGTAAAAAATAGTATTTAAATAAAATAAATTGAAAAAAATAATCGAAAAATTAAATAAAATAAAAAAAATAAAATTACTAATATGAGAAAAAGGTATTAGTATCTATACTAGTCAACAATCTTTTATATTTTTCCTTAAACATATTAGTATTTAGAATCTATATTGAGCCTCGGCTAATTTAACCTGAAACGGTTCGACTCATTATAAGGGTAAATCTTTTCTAGCACCAATTTTTTTTTTTCAAATTATAAGACTAAAATTTGAGATCTTCATTAAGAAAAACAATAGCCAAACTATTTGAATTGATAAAATGTTGATATATCTTTTGCATAATACAATAGATATATAATAAATTTATAGATATCTTTTCAAGAATTTAATTTTGATATATTATTAGGATATTTCGGTGTGAGGAAAAAGATGGAGAGGAAAATTTCATGCATTAGTTTTATCTGAAATTTTCCTCTTCATTTTTATCTTTATACCAAACACACTCTCGATATAAAAAAGTTGTATACACACAACTAGAAATTCGTCAAAAATCAACGGATAAAGTAAAATATTGACATGTAAATATACCGACAACAAGACTATCCGTTAGCAAAAACGTTGATAAAACTTCTCGCCATTTTGCACCAAACAATTACTGACGGAACAATCATAGGTAAATAACAATAATTATTTATGAATGAATTAAAAATAATGTTATAAAAATACTGATGGATTTTTCATCAATAAAATGAAATAAAATATCTTTTTTATTATTTTATCATAAATTTATATTTTTATTTTACCACAAATAATCTGTCAGTATTTGAAAATTTGGATTGACCGCGCAGCGGCTTTTCATGTTCCATTTTACAGACCAATTTTTCATTGGTAATATTCGATTAGTGAAACGATTCGCTTCGGTTTATTGTTACTAATGTATTTGACGTCAGTAAAATGGAATAAATAAAACAAATCATTTCATTATTTTTTTTTTTGTTAGTAAAATCAAAACTGATCGTTAAAATGCGAACTCTCCTTCTTCTTCCTCACTTCGCATTTTCTTCTCTTTCTCTCTCTTATCTCCGTTCTTTGTCACTATCACTCTCTCTTTCTTTCTCTCTCTCTCCATGCCATTTCACCACCGCCGGGGCCTCTACTTCGTGACCCATGACCGTTATTGTGTTCCTAGTATTTTTTTAATATTTTAATCAATTTAGTTTTTTAGTTTAGCCTTTTTTTTTATTCCATTTCTTTACTCGAAGTTTTATATTTGTTAGTTAGTTAACTGAGTTATTTTCTTAGTTAGAGATTTAAATTTTCTAGCATAGAATTACATGATTGGAGTGCATGACTAGGGAAGACTTAGACTTAGAGTTCTTTCCCATTATTTGAATTGTGTATTGTGATATTATGCGCTTTAGAACGATTATTAGAATTAACTTTCGAATGTTATGATTATGGTATTTTATTTTGGTTATACTGTGGTGTTGAAATACTGAATTAATTTTTGTAAAAGCTCCAAATTTAAAAGAAAACTCTGTCCAAATTTTATTTAATAATTTAATATATTATTAAAATTAAATAATTATTGATATAATAAATATATTATGTCTTTATTTAGTTAATATATGTTGTATATTTTTTATTTTTTATATGTCATACAGATTAGTTATAGTAGGATAGACATAAGATTTCGGACGAGGTAGAGGTTGACCGAGGAAGTGTGGTCTACCCCCTCGCACCCGTACCCTATCCACCACTTCCACTGTGCCTGCATCCACCATTCCTGTGGGTGGCTTCTCCATCCCTCCTAGTCCATATACTTAGGAGTTTGTTATGATACCTAACCCTGGGTATCATAACTCGGAGCCTTAGCCATCATTCCCGCAGCAAGCCTGTCCACCTCCACCTGCACCTCCAGGAGGTGAGGCCCATAGTAAGCCTGCTTCTACTCCTTCCCCTAGTTAGTTTAGTTTGTAGTGTGCCCATGCCTCCTCATCTACACCCTCACAAGGCTCCACGAACCAGTGTGTAGAACTTAAATACAACGGTAAATCCTGGTAAGTAATTTAAAATTTAAATTTATTATAAATTTTCAATTTTCAATTGTGATAGAGAATTTAACTAATAGATATATGACATAATCCATTATTTTTATGACACAACTGGATTCCATCTCAACCGGGGCTGCGCAAGATTACCAAAGTATTTGAGGAGAATTTCCATGCCCTGCATCACAGTTTTCTATAGGCCCCTGATGACACACAGGATTGTGGTAGAAGGAGTGAAAGGTAAAATAATTAGTATTTTTTTTATTATTAGTTTTGATTTTTACTTTACCTACTGACTATTGTGTTATATGTATGTAGCATGTGTTTATTATTGATCCATACGAGGAGGCTTCCATTTACATGGTGTGGAGGACCAAAGCCGGGAAGCGCTTTCGCGATATGTTTCACGACATTCACATGAAGAATGTGAGCACCCATTGGCTCACGGATAAAATCCTCTAGGCCATGAAAGCCCACTGGGACTCACCTGCATTTTAGGAAAAGCAGGTGAAGGCCTAGACCAGCACAAGATTAGCCCATGGTGGCTCTCTACACACTGGAGGCTCCACCACTATCGAGGGCACACAGCTCAAGATGGTAAATATCATCCTTTTCTTATTTAGTGTTTCTACTTTTGTATAAAATGTTATATATATAATCACGTGAAAATTCTTTGAGATATAGGAGAAGACGATAAGCAGGCCGCCATCCCAAGGAGAGCTGTTATAGAAGACCTACATCCAAAAGCAAAACAAGTTCCAATGGGTTGATACGCAGTCAAAGACTACATAAGTAAGCAAGGTTTAAATTTTTTTTTTAATTTATTATGGTTATTATAATTTAAATCTAATTTATTTTATTCCCTCTATTTGTAGCGTGAGTTCATCGAGCGACTGACCGAGGCCCAATCATAGCTGTCACAGCAAGGGGATGGGAGTACTTCTACCAGCCCACCTCTTAGAGACAATGAGGTATGGGTCCAGAAGGTTGACGGTCGCTACAAGGGGCGGAGTTACGAGATGAAGACCTCTTACAGCAAGTCATATTCTTCAGACTTTGTGTTTGGAGCTAGGCTTGTTGGGACCAATTTGGAGTCCATCCATGATCAAGTCCACTCACTAAATGAATCAATGTAGAGGCAGCTTCAGGAGGCCAACATGGAGCTGTATTAGTGCCACGAGAAGGACATGCAGCAATGGAGACAACAGCTACAAACCATATGGCAAAGGATGACGGCTATGTACACCTTCTACGAGCAAATGCGGATCGTTAGTTCGTCATCCGCTGCACCACCTCTGCCCCTACCTCCACCACCTCTGCCTCAGCCTTCTCTACTCGACCATTCATCTAGAGTTGGACACGACAACGACAACCATGATGAAGATGACATCTTGGATATTGACAATTATTAGTATTCGTAGATTTTAGGATTTTGTTTTAGAATTGAATTGTAAATATTTTTTAAATGATATTGTATATATTTTTATTTAATTAATTATTTTTTTAATTTCTTCTGCAACTAAAATTAAATTAAAAAAATAAATAATTATTAATAATCATTGACAAAATAATTATTAGT
This sequence comes from Pterocarpus macrocarpus, assembly GCA_031439585.1. NCBI lineage: Eukaryota > Viridiplantae > Streptophyta > Magnoliopsida > Fabales > Fabaceae > Pterocarpus > Pterocarpus macrocarpus. The sequence continues at coordinate 71,918,700 of CM062520.1, read as the reverse complement.
AATCTAAATAAATAATAATTGATAAAAAATATTTAATATTTTTTTACCAACAGATTATAATTATTATTAATTCATCTGTAGAATAACGCAATTGACATTTCTTTACTCTATTATTACCGACGTATATATATTTTTATTGACATTTATATTCTGTCAGAAAAATTAAAAATATATCGATGGATAATTTTTTTGTCAATAATGTTAATATTTTTTATTACCGACACGCTATTTACCGACAGATTTTTTATGTTAATTAATCTGTCGGTAATGAGCGTATTTCTAGTAGTGACAATAAACCCTTAGTGTATTATTATATATGAGATTTTAAAGATAGTAGGTGTAAGAATTAACCAATTTTGTTGATGTATTAATTTATTTTTTTTGTTTTTTATTTCCACATACTTTTAAATCAAATTCTATAAACATATGGGGCTTTCTATGGTATCCAAGAAAATTTAAGGGGTTTAAAATCCAAGCTAAGTTTGGCCAATTATATTATGACATAAAATTTAAATACATTTTTCATAAACTTTTATAAATTTAATTAGTAATAATTAGAAATTGAATCTTTTTTAAAAAGTTTAACATTTGCTATATATTGATAGCACCCATTTAACTATAGGGGCGGGCTTAAATGACTCGAATCAATATTATATTGGCCCATTAATATTTATTATAGAGTAATTTGACCCATTTAACTAACAAGCTCAAATGGATCTGGGTTAGGCCTAAATGGGCTGTGTTGACCTATTTACGTCTGTAGGCTAACCTTAAATGGGTTAGACCAATATTATGCTTGTTCGTTTACATTTGCTAGAGGTTAGCCTGACCTATTTAATTAGCGGACTCAAATGTGCTAAGACTAAATGACCTAGGCCAATATTATACTGGTTCATTAATATTTATTAAAAATTGACCTAACCCATTTAACTAGTGAGCTCAAATTAGTCTAGCCTAAATGGGTTGTGCTACCAAATTTAAGTCTATGGGCTAATTTTAAACAGGTCGAGCCAATATTACATTAGCTTGTTAATATTTTCTATAGGTTGGCCTGATTTATCTAATTAGCAAGCCCAAATGGTTTGGGCTAAATAGCCCGGACCTATATTATGCTGGCTCGACAAGCTCATTAACATTTGTTATAAGTTTACATAACATGCTTAATTAACAGGCCCAACTAAGCTGGGCTTAAATAGGCCAAACTTAAATGAATTGTGTTGACCTATTTAAGTTTGTGGGCTAACCTTAAATAGGTATAGCAAATATTATGTCGGCTTGTTCACATTTGCTATATGTTGACTAACCTATTTAACTAACGGGCCCAAATATGCTGGGCCTAAATGGTTCGAGTTAATATTATGTTGACTTATTCACATTTGTTATGAGTTGACCTGACTCATTTAACTAGTAAGCTCAAATGCGCTAGATTTAAATGGGCCAGACCAACATTAAGTTGGCTCATTAATATTTACTATATATTATACTAGCCCATTTAACTAGCAAGCTTAAATGGACTAGGCCTAAATAGAGATGAGTTGGCCTATTTAACAACTCTTTGGACCAGCCCGCATTGGACAAATCAATATATCCCTATTGACAACCCTAATACAATGTAATATTTTTATAAAAGTAAAAACAAAGATTAATTTTCAAAAAATATTATTATGAATCTATATGAATATTTTTTTTATTGATCCACATATGCAAGGGTTTTGAAACCCAAAGATATGCAAGGATTCCAAAGAATTTCCCTAAACATTAATAATTTTTCCGCAAACAGCGCCGAACCAGTATATGAAAGATTGATGTCACATTAATATGCAAAATTTTTCCCATCCAAAAGAAAAAAAACGCAAAATTACTGCCCTGTTAATGAACAACTTCTGTGTCTGGCTGTTAGCCTTCTTTTTTCTTTAATAAGCAAAGATGTTTACTTTGTAGAAAATTCCAATTTTAACTTCATCGACTGCCTTTTCGAAAAAATTCACGAAGATAGCCCGCAAAACCATATGGTAAATCTGATTCTGTTAATCGTAATGGCCGTGCAAGATGAGGTTATAAGCTAGCTCTGTTCTCCCATTTTTTCAGTCTAGAAATTCCTCTGGCTAGGTAAATTTTATTACGGACAAAGATGTTAAAAGTTCTAACCGCTAACATTTGAAGTAAAATTAAGTCACTCCGTCAATTTTCCCGATCACCATCAATTTTCCCAATCAATTTCATCTATAGCAACAAAGCATTACAGCGTCACAAAATTTCTAATTCTCAGCTGGTCTCTCTGCTTGCCCCTTTATGTACATCTCTTTGAGGAACTTAGAGAGCTCATCTAAAGCAACATCAGGATCTTCATTTCTCATCAACTGCTCCGCTACCACAGCTGGAGTGACATTTATTTTCTCCAGCAGCTCTTCAATTTGTTCAAAGAGTGGATGATGGTCCTGAATGTCCAGATAATTGGAGGCTAAGATTCTGAATGCCTTGGCTTTAAGGAAGGACAAGTGAATGTGCATGTCCATGCGACCAGGGCGCAGCAACGCCGGGTCAATTTTCTCTTTGTGGTTTGTAGTAAATATTATGATTCGTTCCTCTCCGCAGCCTGACCACAAGCCATCCATGCAGTTAAGTAGAGCCGACAGAGTAAACTTCTCAACCTGTAATTTTGAAAAATAAAACTGGTTATGATACATTGATATGAAGATTAAATCAACATAGTTAATTCTCATAAATATTTACAATTTCATAGGGAAAAAAAAAAAAAAAAACTTACTTTGACAACTTCAGGGACCTCATCATGTTCTGACTCTGAGTCGTCCGTATATTTGACCTCCTCTCTACGGCGAACATGTACCTCTCTGTTGCAATCAATGTCTTCAATCACAATGATGGAGCGAGTTGATGTACCCCTCATTAGTTGCATGAGGTCGTCGTTAGAGCAAATTGAGCTGAGTTCCAAATCATACACATTAAATTTTAAGTAATTGGCAATAGCCGCAATGAGGCTAGATTTTCCCGTTCCTGGAGGACCATACAATAGGTAGCCACGCTTCCATGGCTTGCCCACCCTCTTATAGAACTCCTTCCTCTTCAGAAACCGATTTAAATCATCCACGATGTTTTGCTTCAAATCAGGATCCAAGGCGAGTGAGTCCAACGTGGCAGGGTGCGACAACTCACTCTCGTTCCAATAGCCGTGTGACATGGAAAATAGTTTGACACTCATCTGCTCAGCATTCATGGCTTCGTATGTTCTAAGCACGTGCGGTATGTACCTCTTCATTACGCTCTCCCTGTGCTTCTCATTGAAGCTTAGCACAAACGCAGGATCCGTGTCCGAATTTGAATTATCCTTGTCGGAACCGTCATCAAGGGCCCAAGTAAACTTGGTACCCTCGAATTCGTCCTCTACATCTTGGCTTGCATCTATTGCGAACACAAGGTCCTTGTGGGAGTTTAATTTGCCTGCTTTGAGGGCCTTGTAGGTTCGGGTTATCCTGGAGGGAAGGTACTTCAAGACAGCATCGTAAAGTTCGTTGTGGTCTCCATGTTTGCCCTCCCATCGTTGGTTGATTCTGAGAGATACGAGGTTGTTGTTTGCGTGGGCTTTGGAGAAGAGAGCCTGGAGCTTCGAGGCAACGAAGGATCGAACTTGTTCGGGTATGAGATCGTAGATTGCTGTTCTGAGAAGCATCATGAATGTGGAGAAGGCAACGTACGCCTCGAACCATGATGATGCCGATTTGAAGCTTGTGAAAGAAGAAAATAGAGTCCCCATGTATGAACTCATGCTGAAAATTTCTATGGGCGGAAAGGAGACAGGTCAGATTATGATGAGGTTGTTCATGACCTCTATATGCATTTTATAATCGAGTTCAACGGCGTGCTACATACGCCATTTTTTTTTTCCTTTTAAACGTGTTTTGGAAATAATTATTTGTATGCTCTTGCTAGGAAGATGAATTCTTCGTCAATGTGAATCTTACCGTGGAAGAAAATTCTTCAGGAGGGAATAATTTCTCATGCGTTTGCTTGTCACTTTGTGCTTGTTTTGTAACTATTTGCAGCTTGTGTCGCAGCTTTTGCACTGTTATTTATGTGGTTAAGGATGAGAAATTTTTCCTTCCTCTCCGGGGGAAGTTTTTTTTTCTCCATATATAATATCTACTAATTATTTTTATTAATTTTATCACTTTTTTATTTTCTAAAATTAATTAATGGGACAAGATTTATGTGGAGGAAGAATTTTCTTCCTACATCATGGATCTAAGAATTTCTCTATTAAAGATTTATTTGTACAATCCCATATATGGTTGATGTTTCTAATTTTTGCGACGTCTTCTAAGATAAAGATTTAATTTGCAAAAGATTCCATTTCTGGAAGGAAAGTAATTAAAATACTTAATTTCTGCAATCTCGAAAGATTTTTTCCCTTCAGTGTCATATAAAGTTGTATTAATTCAAATAAGATAAGATAAAGAAAAAGTTTCTAATTTAAATTCAATTTTAGTATATTGTTAATATAAAAATAAATTATCCTTGTGTTTAGAAGTAACAAGATGAGATTTGAGTTACTTGGAAAGAATGATTGACCGGTAAAGTGGAGTTTGGGAACACACGAGTGGAATGATCTCCTTTGCTTTCATAGTGGGGGTATACTTACAAAGATTCTAATCTTTAAGTCAGCAAGAATTAAAGAGATATTAGAAGATATAGGATTATGTGACTTATTTAAACTCCTAACCATTTATTTATAATAAGTGGTTTGAGATAGCAGTTCTACCTTTAGATGAGACTAGGTAGCTACTTATCTTGAAGTTAGATGGGTTTGAGTAACCGCTTTCAAAGTAACTGAACTCCTTTTAGAATTGTTTCTTATGGAGACTAGTTTTTGACTTGGGCTCATTTATTAGGTTCTTTGAGCCTTTGCCATCTTGGGTCATGGGCCTAGTATGTAACAACTTTTATTTAACATTTATTGATATCTTTTAGAGATTAATTTTGATGTACTATTAGTATAAAATTTTTACACTATGATCTAATCACAAACTTCTATTTATAAGATTTTAAGATAGTCAGTAGTTGAATTAAATACTTTTATTGATATAATAATATATGATTAGATGTCTATATAAAATTTTTTATACTGATAGTATATTAAAATTAAATTCTATTTTATAACGAAAAATAAACAAGCCTATAGAAACTCTAGATTTTACCTTTCTTTCCAATTTTGAGGGTGAAGTATATATAGCTTGAAAGTCTAAGTTTTTTAATTATAAATCAATTAAGGGACTGAACTTTTATCGTTACAAATTAAACACCTCCATTATTAATGAAAATGGTGAAAAGACAACAAAAAAAAAATCGAACTTAATAAATAAAAAATAATTTATGATTTGTCAAAAAACACATGATATACATGTCTTAAATTTCTTTTTTAAGTAATAAATATTACTAATTTTTTTTATTCAAGTTAAGGCCCTTAATTCGAAATCAAAACAAAACCTGAGATGCTTGATTGATAAATTTCAAAGTTGAGGTCGTTAATTAATTATCACAATAAAACTAGGGTCCTTCAAGAATATTTGTCTCCCTATTTTGAAGATAATGTATATTTTACTTTTGAGTAAAATACACTTGACACTCTTGGGATATAAAGAAATAATACACTACTCTATTTATTTACAAAATATATATTCTATCCCAATCTATTAAAAGAACATTTGATTAATTTTTTTTAAGAAAAAATCTCTTTTTAAAAAGTGCTTTTTATAAGTTTATGTGTTTTGATACTTTAGAAAAAGTGCTTCTGGAAACAAAAATTAATTTACCACATTTATTAAAATTAGTAATATTTAGCTTTTAAAAAAAATAGAAGCAGAAGTAATTTTTAAACCTATTTGGCTCAAAATTTAGAAAAAGTACTTCTTCATAATTAGAAGTAGAAAAATGTTTTGTATTTGAATATATAATTATATAAATACTTTGTATCAAAATTAAAAATTATTAAACTGTTTGTATGTAATAAATATATAAGCACTTTTTTTAATAAAATTATAATTAAGTACATGGAGAGAGAGAGAGAGAGAGCAAGAACAAGAGTGAAATAGGAGTGGTATTTAAAAAAAAATTTCAGGATAAAATTGTATCTTTTATATCACTTCTTTTTTTGAAAAAAAAAGTTTCTTGTCTGCTTCTCAAAAGGTAGAAAACTAGGGACTTATTTGGAATTATTTTATTTTTGTGTTTTCTAAAACAATTTTTAAAAACAAGTTTAAATTCAAATTTTAAAAATAAAAAGCAAAAAACTCTGATTGACAAGTTTCCTCTAAAAATGATTTTTTAATGATAAAAAACAAAAAACTTATTTGGATAGTTATTTTTAAAAACAACTTTTAAAAGCAATAAAAAAAACTTGTTTGGCAAATAGATTTTTGAAAATAGCAAATAAATATAATAAACTTACATTATAATAAATAATAAAATTTAGCGTAATAGTAAATTCAATACATAATATTTTCATGAAATCTCAATAAACAAATTCTTATTACTACTTTGATCTATTGGTAAAGAAAACATGTGACAAATAACAAACTCAAGGTATCTCATATAAAATGGGCTTTTTGACCTAACTATTGCACTTTTACAAACTAAATACCAAAGTATTGCCGTTTTGAAACTATTTGTTTGTCTATGGTTATTTCTGCCACGGTGGAGGGAAAGAAATTTGTTTTTTAGCATGGCATAAGATCAATCTGCGCCACTGTGTCAAAGATTCTAGGTAGCGCAGCTTCAACCAGCACTTCCCAATTTGACTTGACAACTCCAGTACGGGGCCTTTGGATGGAGCAGCTTCAACCCACACCATCCATGTTACCAACACACTATGCTAGTTCCAGGAGTTGGCGCACTAGGATATAAAAAACAATAAAAGAACCCCTCCCCAGAAAACAAACAATAATAATAATAAACAAAATATATAAAAGTAAAATAAAACCAAAAACCACAAACCTAGTAATGCAAAGCAAAATGAAAGAGTACCTGAAGAAAAACAGCCCCTTAAATGCAATCAAATATTCCATCTTCATCAAATCTTATCCCTTTATCGCTGTGAAAAGACCAAAGCCCAGTTATAGAAAGTAGAAACATCACCAACAACACATTAACCCAATCTCCTCAACTTTCTTCACCAACAAATCACTCCACCCCCACCACCACCACCAAAGTCCATTACCTTTCACACGTGTGCTCATCAAACCACAACAACTGCACCCACCTCCACCATTGCAAAAAATGAAAAGCCCACTTGAGAAGAGGCACCAAACCCCCCCAACAACACTAAAATAAAAAAGAACCCATCTTTAACAAGATCAACACCAACAAGAAGAAGTTGTCATAGGAGGAAAGAGGGTGCGACCTTTTTCTTGAAAAGGCTTGTGTTGATAGCAAAGAAGAGAATGGATTGGAGGGGTTGTGTTGTGTATTGCGGGTGAGGGAATCTTTTAACCAAAAAAGATTTGTTTTATTTTTCTCTCTTTCTCACTCTTTCCTTTTCAGTTTTTCCCTCTCTCTCTTTTTCATGTGCATTTTTTATTATTTTAATATTTTTTTTAAAGAAAAAAAAAAGCAAATTCCTTTGTAATATCCCATTCAATGTTTATTCACTGTGCACTAACTGCTGGAATTGTTACCCCATGATGCGTAGTGTGTTGGAAACATGGATGGCGTGGGTTGAAGTTGCATCATCCAAAGGCCTACTGGAGATGTGAAGTCAGACTAGGAAGCGCTAGTTGAAGTTGGGCCACCCAGGAATCTCTGACACAGTGACGCAGATTGATCTTGCGCCATGCTAAAAAAACAAATTTCCTTTCTTCCACCACGGCAAAAACAAACATAGACAAACAAATAGTTTCAAAACGGCAATACTTTGGTATTTAGTTTGTAAAAGTGCAACAGTTAGGTCAAAAAGCCCATAAAATGACCACATTACTCGAGTGAAAGTCATTCTAACTATATTGATTACGGATTCAACTTACCATTATGATTTGAAATTGAACTACTGTAAGTAAGAACTAGTTCTAAGTACATAAACAAAAGTGAATAGTTAATCACAGAGACTGAGGAAAATTTGAAGGAATATCGTCTTAAAACAATAATAATAAGGCAAATAATTGCAGTCAAAATTTCAAACATTGTAGAGCCCTAAATGTATGGCAAACATCAAAATTTTATATAAAACCCAATTGGTTTGAGTAGAGCTAATTATCAAAATTTTATAATAATCCAATTGGTTTAGCAATTTTGTCAAGAGCAAGTTAGATGTCAACTCAATCATGACTTTGCAAGTCCAAGTCCATTAAACATAATAGCTTGTGTTTTCCCATGTCCAAGTACATCACTTCAGCTTCCATAACTCCGATGTCCAAGATAAAAGACACCATTAGAAAATCTCCCATTCGATCACCATGTTCTATCAACATTGGTTTTATTGTAGCCTCAACACCTAGCAAACCACTATATAAATCATATAAATCCTAATATTATGACATGAAACCCATACTACTGCATATATCAAAACAAGGATATCAGCTAACATCACTATTCAACTTCAAAACTGAGAATAGACAATGAAACTTCAATTCGTGCAAAGAGGTTCCCATCTCAAAACTATCTTAGCTTGGAATGCACCTAGTATGAGTATCCATGGAAACATGCTGATGATCACCATTAATAGCCATATGTGCTTCCGAAACAAAATCCCTTTCTTGTTATACACAAAGAGAACCTAATGAACCATACTCTGATATTTGCAAACAAATTCCATTTAAAACTCATATTCCAATCTCCTTCCAATTCTCCTAATATCCATGATTCTATCACTGTCATACCACCACATCAAAAATACTAATGCATTAGAGTAAACTCAGGGAGAACAAATTATACTCTGCACAAGTACCAACATAACATAAATTTTCTATGCTATATATCTAACTTTACAGCTATCCAAATTATTCGTTAGAGATAATTCAGTAGTTTTTCAACAATAGCATTACGACCCACATACTACTATAATAATCTATGACTTATCCCTCAATAATTGCTCAAAATTTAGTAAATAAACCCCCCAAAATAGAAGAAAAGAACAAAAATTGCAGGCTCACACAAAGTGATTCTTCTCAAATAGGCACATAAAGTTTTAGAGCCTGCTTCGCCATAACGACCCAACCACCACTCTACCAACTACACTTGCCACAGTCGTAGATATCACCCCTCTCACCGCCTAGTATAGTGCTTGGTGCTGAGCTTGGTTGCCATGCTGTTCCATATGTCATTAGTGTCCCTTATTGCTGCGATCCCACTCTCGATGCCGGTGTAAAGCAATTAGATGATGCCGAGGTGGCTACCCCATGTGCAGCTAGCATGACAAGAGGAGTTCAGGAAGTGGTTGATGGAGATGGATGCAAAATGAGATGGAGGCCAACAATTTGTGCACAAGACATGGATCAAAGAGATGGAAGGAGGCAGCAGTTTGTGTGATGAGGGAGATAGACGGAGACTTAGGGGGTTGGGGCTTATTGTTGAGGCGATCTCTTGTGTTTATTTTAACCAAGTTTGTTAACTGTGAGATTCGAAAATTAAGTGAAAGTAATAAAACAATATATTTGCAAGACTGCCACCACCCGTCCACTTATTTTTTGGAACAATAAATAGAAAACACCTAAAACCTGTTTTCTATTTCTTGTTTTTAAAACATACACTCTATTTTCTAGCTTTTAAATCATTAAAACATATTTCCAAACATGTTTTTTTTGTTTTTTATTTTAAAAAATTAAAAACTATTTTTGAAAACGTATTTTAAACAAGCCCTAATTATTTTTTACTTCTTTTTTTTTTTAATCACAAACACAAGTAAATAATATTAAAAATTTTATAAGTATTTTTTTGAAAAAAAAAGACATTTTTTATGCTAAAAGTATAAATAAATACACTTAAAACTATCTTTCAAAATCACTTTTATTTCTATTTTTCCTTTAAAACTAAGTATTACTAACTTTTAAAAAAATAATAAATCAAATTTTTTTATAAGTATATTTTTTTTTCTAAAATTGTATCCAAACACATTTTTTAAAACTTATAAAAGTACTTTTTTAAACCAAAAAAAACTTAAAAAATATTTCTTAAAAAGAAGGAAAAAAACAGCAATCCAAACACATTCTCGGTAGATTGCGGCAAGTGTATATTTTATAAATAAATAGAGTGCAGTATTATTTTTTAATATTTCAAAGGGAGTTAAGTGTATTTTATTTTTTACTTTTTATGCTAATATTTATTTCTACTATTAATTAATAATTGGCGATATATTCTCGCTCCAATATAGCAAATTTTAATATTTGGCTGCAGTTAACTCAAAGTGACAGAGCGGGGTTGCTTAGCTTTTCTTTTTTTCGGGTCAGAAATAGCATTCATTGAACATAACAACAGCCCAACAAGACAGCCGGCAGTTACATATACAAGAATTTGGATCTCTTGTATATGTAACTGGACCGGACTAGCACTCTGGCCCAACAGACTGGATCAACACTCAGTTCAAATAGGTCAAAACCCACAGCGACCAAAAAAAAGTTGGAACCCCTCTTAAGAACCGATTATTGTAAACCTTTAATCTTCAGACCAAAAAAAGAATCTGATCTGTTTACCAAAAACATGACCCCTTATTCTGATCTGATTGCCGCCACAACGCCCAAGTCGTTATAACGGTTTACATTGATGAGTTGCTCAGTATACCGTCTACATTTTGCAAGGTAATATGGCTTTTTTAGGAGACTAAGAGAAAATTAACTTCTTATAAAGTGTTTTGAAAAGATACTTTTCTCTTTGAAAAAAGATACTTTCTCTTTTCTTTCATAAAAATATAAAATTTTAAACCAAAGAAGCTATTAATAATTAAACCATTCATTGTGTGTATTTAGATTGATTTATTTTAGATTTAAAATAACTTATAATAAAAAATATCTTAAAAGAAATTTTTAATTGTTTTTTTAAATAAGCGTTTGCGAGCCATTGGCATCAGCCACAAACTCAACAACTACGTAGAGATTTCGGCATATGAAATTATTAAAAAATTAAAATATTTGTTCGGATTTATTTATGAGAATGACACGATATATATTTTGATTTTTTTGATGAATAACTAAGTTGTATTATTTTATTTTATGTAGTGACTATTCTTATTTTTTATCAAATATTTTGGTAATTTTCTTCTGAAATTATAGCATTATTACTCCTTGTTATAGCCCAACCCTAGCCTACAATGTGCTGTCGCTTTGGGCATCACAATTACCTAACCTTTACACACTTGAAAAGACATTGCTACAACAAATGTTTAAAGAGACAGTCGGCTGGAAACCTAAGGTAAATAAGGAGGGGAAGGAAAATGGAATATTGTCAATCGAGACAAACTTTCGTACTTATGGAAGAGAAACTTTCTTCCTCCACAAAGTATACTAACCCTTGATTGTTGTTGGAAAAAGAGAGAAAGGGAGACCAAAAAAACCAAAAAAAAAAAGGCGAAAGTTATATTGTGGAGGAAGGACATAGGCTAGGCGTAGGATATAATTATTGTCAATCTACGCTTTGATATGAGACAGAAAAGTATCATTTGTATGTAATTATTTTATATCTATTAATAGTTAAAAATTGATGTGAAAATAAATAAGAAATTTATATGCATAATTGAAAAATTGAGTTATAATATTATTATTTATTATTTAATCACCTAATTTTTCAATTTATATATAAACTTTTCACTTATTTACATATTAATCTCATAAACACGCAAATGAGTATGTCCATGACAAAATTGATGAAACTAAAATATAGATGTAAACCTATGATCGCAGAGCAACTTGATACAAGATCAGTGGGTAAAATCCTCATATAGCTCAACAAATAGAACCTCAGAGTATATCACTTGAAGAAAACAAAAATCAATCAACAGTGTTTATGAGTTTCTGATAAATATTTGAATATAAAGGAATTGAAATCAAGGAAATGTAATGTTAACAAAATAATGGTTCGGGAATATCATCAAATATCTAGCAAGTACAATTGAGAAAAATCTAGTAACTCAAGGAGACTTCATAGCAGCACGGAAATCACCTATACAAGGAGAAGATGAGTACAGACGGGAATATCATGAAGAACAGAGAGAATAACGGAGGGAATGTGTTGAGACTCGCAATGAATACACACGTGCACCTCAAGCTCGATTTCCTGGTTTATGCACATAGTCCTGTGACTGTCTGGGCTCTAGGCGGGCTCAGTTGCTTCTCATGCTTCCCACCTTGTGAGTGTCTAATTCCCCTTTTCCTGGATCAAATGTCATGTGTGCAGGATGTTGGTTATTGCCGTTTGGGTCCGGATCTTGGCTGGCCGTAACACAACTTCAACCAACCATTACAAGTAATATTTGACATGAGTTTTGCTGTCTATATATAGTTAGAAAACCTGATTCATATAACATAAACTCACTAGCGCTCACTCATTTTATGTTTTTTCATGTTTTCTTCTCCTTTTTCACGGTGAGTCATGTGGGAGTTGGTTTTTAAATTATAAATAACTTTTTACTTTTGACATAAATAAAACTTGTTCGTATTCATGTGCTACTTTGTTCTGTTTAAAACTATTTGTTTTTTTTTTGGGGTCAAGCTTTTATTGAAATTGATTGAGATTATTGACTGAAATCGGGTGTCAATATCACTGTAAAATAGTAAAACTCACTCGAAGCTCGCCAGCCTTGGAATCGATGGCTTCCTGTGAAGGTGAAACTTAATCTGTGTCTTTGTGGCTATTGTTTAGGTTTTCTAGCAGCAAAACCCCACATGACCTATTCCAGATCGAATCCGACTATAGTCACTGCAGCAATGATTTAGAGTTTAGCGAGGAACCAAGGTGAATCCAGAGGAACCTTCTGTTCGAATTGATGGCACTAGTGTTACCACAACTATATACACACACACACACACACACACACACACACACATATATATATATATATATTGACCACTTGATAATGGCAATCAAACTCTGCCTCTCTTTCATTCTTCTCTTATCCTCTTATACATCAAAGAAAGTTCAAGCATTTTGAAAACGGAAATAGCAATAGATTAAAAACACTAAGAAAAGCCCATAAGCCTATATCATCAGCCATTTTTATTTTTCAGATACAATTAGTAGCACCGACAATCTTAACTCAGCATTCTGTATATGTGATCACTGACCAAGCTGATTACAAACTACACCCTCTTCTAAGCCTTCTTGCCCTTCTTTGGGTACCACCACCAACAGCCCTTTTTTGCTTGCACCCCACCTTACGCTTTTTAGATGGCTGAGCTTCTGCTTTATCTGGACCATCATTCTCACACACATCACCTTCCATCTTCTTCCGCTTAAGGAGATTCACAAACCCTTCGAGCGCCGCCTCAGCATCTTCGTTCTTCATCAGTTCCTCTGCCACTTGCGCAGGGGTTATGTGTGTGTGCTCTATAAGCCCTTCAATCTCCCCAAAGAGGTGGTGGTCAGAGGAAATTTCCAAGTAATTTGAGGCCAGAGTCTTGAAGGCTTGGTAGGAGCAATAGGACATGTGAATGTGCTTGTCCATTCTTCCTGGCCTCAGCAGAGCCGGGTCTAGCCTTTCCCTGTGGTTGGTGGTGAATATGATGATTCTCTCGTCCCCGCAACTAGACCATAGCCCATCTATGAAGTTCAGTAATCCGGACAAAGTTAACTGCACCAATCCGTCAAATGTATTATGAGCCTTTGACCAATATTTTAGCATTCAAACTTAGGTCATGATAGTGACGCTACAGTAAGAACAATATTGAACTTATAAATTACGGCAATAACTTGTATATATTAAAAAAAAAGGTGTTTCGACGCGTTTCAACTTTAAAGGATACCAATAATCAAAAGAGTGCGACCAACTAAAAAGAGTGCGAGATAATAAATGTGTCACTAAAATAGTCTTATTTTTATACGTGAACCATGTTGGTTACTCATGAAAACCAATATAAAATATTCCGAGAAAATCTTCTATCAAAAAGGAAAATTTCCGAGAACATCATCATAAAGGAAGCTTTACACGGAAGGTCATCCTATTCCTATGGTGGCACCCCCACCATCCCTTCCGGTAACATTATTATAACAATGACCTTTGAACAACGCACACTCTTCCTCTCGCTGTTAAAGAAAATAGAAAACAACAAACAAGAGGAAAAGGACAAGGAACTGTCCGAACAAAATGCGTGTATTGATAGAGAAAGGATGCATTTTTGGGTCTTTGGAAGTGGCGGTTTGATGGCTATCGCTGGATGATGATACGGTAAATGCTTTTTGTCGTTTATTATTTAATTTTACTAATAACTATTAAATTACTACCAAAACCAAATTTATCAACCAATTATGATATGCACCTTAGTACTGTGTTCCCACTTACCAACTCAAGGTGCGCTCCACTTGCAACAGAAAGGGAAAAAAGTTTTGTCGCAAATGAGAAAATGGCTGGCTCTAAAAGAAATGGTAAAGCAGGGAGCGTGTCTAGTTCTAAAGCCAAAGGACGAGCAATAATACTACTGCATCTTACATACTTCAATCAGAAACCAAGTGATTGGGTTTGGGGTTTGGAAAACAACCATATTAGGCCAAGTAGTCTTATTAGTTTACTATCATGAACAGAATATCAGTCATTAATTGGCAAACAACTCAGACTCAGTGACCTAAAAGAAATCAAAGTACTTTGCTTTCAACAAACTTTAAATTACTAGTATGTTATAAACATGGTACAGGTTTGATACATCATCTCTCCCAAAAGGTTTCAACTTCTATTTTTCATAACTTTGAAGAATAGAGTGATAAAAATAAAATTATAAACCACATAATAACGGACAGGTTAGCGGTCTATGCGATAAGAATTAACACTGTTAGAAACTTAATCATCAGAAAAAGACACATGAATAATTTTTATTATACATCTAGAATATGTATAATAGTTCCTTAGGATTAATTACCAACCTGTACATCAGTTTGTTTACGTCCATCTCCATGCCGACGCTCTGGCAGATCCACGCTGCAATCAATGTCTTCGATGACTAGAATAGACCTATTCGCAGTAGCCAGGAGCAGCTTTCTGAGGTCCGAATCCCTTACTATGTTGGCAAGTT
Organism: Pterocarpus macrocarpus; assembly: GCA_031439585.1. Classification (NCBI taxonomy): domain Eukaryota; kingdom Viridiplantae; phylum Streptophyta; class Magnoliopsida; order Fabales; family Fabaceae; genus Pterocarpus; species Pterocarpus macrocarpus. The sequence goes on along the minus strand of CM062520.1, from coordinate 71,903,485 downwards.
GCAAGTCATAGATGTCAAACTTGAGGTAATTAGCCATGGCCGCAATCAAGCTTGACTTGCCAGTACCTGGAGGGCCATACAACAAGTACCCACGTTTCCACGCCCTCCCAACCTTCTTGTAATACTCCTTCCTCTTCACAAACATGTTCAAGTCATCCATGATGTCTTCCTTCTGTTCTGACTCCATAGCCAGCGTCGCAAAAGTGGAAGGGTGCTCCAGATTGATGGAATCCCACTTGAGCCCGCCGTAACAGTATGAAGTATTCAAAGTATGCATCTTCAAAACCCTCTCCTCATCTTTCATCTCCTTGGCCTTCTCGAGAATGAAAGGAAGGTAAGACTCCAGCACCATCTCCTTGTGCATCTTGTGGAAACTCAGCTCAAAGTACCGCTTTTCCGACCTCATGGGAATATTACTATTGTGATGATCATTGGGGCCGTTCTTCTCTGACTCTGCGCAGATGAACCTCCACTTGAGGCAAACCCCATCATAAAAATCCACAACCCTCTCACCTTTTTCTAACCGAATTGTGAGTTTCTTCTCCTTTGGGCTCTTGCAGATTTTGAGCCTTTCGTTGTCCGGGCTGACTATGGTGGACAAGTATGCCTCGGCAGCATCATAGACTTGGTTGCGGGCTATGCCGGTGGACTCTTCGATGATGAGGGTGAGGGCGTGAGAGCGAGGCTTGATGAAGTAGCGGAAGGCATTGTAGAGGTAGCCTCGGATTGGTTGAGGTATGAGCTCGTTGGCCATTGAACGCAGGAGCATGATGGAGGCTGTCATGGAGGCATAGGCTGAGAAGATTGATGATGGGGAAGGCATGTCTCTTTGGGAAAACATGGCTATGGCGCTGGTTTGGTTTGAGTTGTGTGTAGTGTTTAGTGTTTAGTGTCTGAGGCGGGGACTGAGAAGAGGAAAGTTTTGATGAGTAAATTAGGCAGAGGAGGAAGGGACTGTTCACTATGCCGTACAACTATTTTTCTTTTTATCCCATGTTTCTCAATGACTTCTGCCCGTATATATCGATGAATCATCAGCCACAAGGTGCATGAATTGCGTATGTGAGTGGAATCCTACTAGTGTTACTGTGTCTGCCTGTCCTTTTTGCTTCGCCCTTTTTCTTATCTGCCTTTTTGTTCCTTTTGGTTTTTGTTTCTTGGTCATGGGGAAAATTATTGAGTAAGCAATATTACACATACGTTTATTATTCTAACATTATTAAAATTTGTCATGAATTTGTATAATATCGTTGTTGTTATTATTATTACTAGCGGCTTGATGGTCAAGCCATATTTTCATATGGATGCAAGTGATGAGAGAAAAAGAAAAAGAAAAAGAAAAAGAAATGAGGTGGAGTAAGATTAATAGTCGAATAAATAATTATTTTTTTAAATTATTTATATATTTATTTTTATAAACAATATTTTTATTTCATAAATATTATAAAAAAATGTATATAAATTTTAAAAAATATTTAAATATAATAAGAAGACACTATAAGATAATTATTTAGAAAAATCTCCTTTTTTAATAATATAAATGATAGTATAAATAGTATTATTTAAAATATCTTGAATTAGCTAAGATTGACAACAAAAACAACGGTTGGCTTAATTCCAAAATCTTTGAGTGCCACCTGCTATGCAAGTTCCAATCTTAGACACTAGGTTTAGGATGGCCCTCAATCATCTTTCGTGTAAAGTAGCTGTGCAAGCTCCAATGCAATGACCAGCATGACGACCGTCGTGATGCTAGCTAGTCATTATATAAAAGTGAGTCACGCCACATAATTCTTATAAAAAAAAAAACTACACAATTTTTATACTCTACAGTCGAATGAATGATTTATTTTACAAGCAGTTTAAATAAATTAAACTTATAAAAATATTTTATGATTTTAAATAAATTAACTCATTTATATTTTAAATAACTTATATTGGAAAAATTCAATGAGAATTTTCAGAAATTCTTAAAATTAAACAGATTTAAACATACATTGAATCAGCTCATTTCCGTCACACCTTACATCTCCTCGATCAAATCGGTTCAATTGGAAAAGAAAAATGCTATTAAGTCATAACTTTCATGCTAGAATTAAGTTAGCAGAATGATATAGTATGTTATTGACTTTTAAAAATATGAATGGATCCTAGTATTTTATTTTATTTAATAATTTTTATGTTTTTTTGTCAAAGATTCCGAAATTATTGTCCAACTGTAGCATCTCTCGACAAGAAAATTGGTAACACCCTGGTCAATTCTCTCTCCAAGTTGAGTCATCGGCACATGCTATGTGAAAGCGACCAACTCCATTATTCCAAACTTCGTTAACACGGAAATAGAATAAGAAAACTAATCCCAAAGCAACTTTGCATTTAAAGTGATAAGTAAATTTGAATTTAATACTTGAGTAATTTATGTAGTAATAACAAATGTTCAAATTCGCACAAAAACACTTGTGAGAAAGAGCGGTTTTAATATGCTAAACCCCCAAAAAACGTAGAAATACATTAAAAAAAAAAAAGGATGGCTAAACAGTTTGTTCGTGTGTTTCTTTGGTTTTGGTGAATGAGAAAATCTTTAAAATGCCTTTTCCCTACGAAATTTCTTTTTAAGGTATCTTTTGCATAACAGTTATAGAATCTGTTCTAATTTTAGAGTTGCTCTAGAAGTAACTTTTTTCCCCATTATTTAGGGTTGTTTTTGGACTGTTTGCATGTAATAATTGTAATTAATATGTCTAATGTAGATTTTTTACTTAATTAATCATTAAACTTTTTTACAATTTTTATTCCATTACTATTAAGTTTTTAGTTTCTTATAAAATCATCTTATTTATTTATTATTTATTTTTAGTTTGTAATAAAATTCTCCTAATTATTTTTTAAGTCTACACTACTGACTAACTAAATATATATAACATCTATACATTATCATTATTTTTGTATTAAATGTGACTCAAATGTTATATATATTATGTTGACAGCTGACACCAAATACGATTTTATATGTTATGCATCGTACGAGAGTTATTAGTATACTATGTATAAAATTAAGTTGATATAGCAAGCTGAGCACAAAATTACCCACAAAAAAAAAAAGGCGACGTCTATAATGCGCTTCTTAGTCCAAGGTGCTTGGTGCACCTTGTGACTGTAGTGTATCAGATGATTGAAATTTGTGAGATATATCAATATACCAATCACATATAATGCATTATAATAATATATTAATTTTAAATTAATTTTAAAAATGATTAAGTGTATTTTAAAAATTAATTTTTATATATTGATAATATAAAATTATATTAATAATATAAAATAATTTTATATTATCAATGTAATATTATACTTATAGACAATGTAAAATTATATTGATATAATAAAATGATACTGATAAATTTTTTATGATTTTTAGAAATTAATTTTTATATATTAATAATATAAAATTATACTGATAGTATAAAATAATTTTATATTGTCAGTGTGAAATTATACGGATAAAATTTTTTTGATTATATTGATAACATAAAATTATTTTATACTATCAATATAATTTTATACTGTTAGTATATGATAATTAATTTTTAAAATATATTTAATTATATTTTTTTAATTTTCTTAAAATTAGATATTATTATAATGTATTATAGGTAACTGGTGTATCGATATACCACATAATCTCACCATCAGATTGTAAGGTATATCATGCTCCTTGACCAACATGGAGCACTATAGATGGCACCCAAAAAAATAACTAAAAATTGATCAAATTTAAGAGAGAGAGAATTTAGCCAGACAATCAATATAAGAAAAAAGAATTCTATGCACACAGAAGACTTAATCATATATTTTTTACGTTTAATTAGTATATATTAATAGTATAAAATAGTTTTATATTGTTAATCAATAAAAATATTAAAAAATAAAAAATTATAATAACCTTCCATTATAATATATTATTATTTATATAAATTAATACTTTTTATTATTTTTATTAGCTGTATTTAAATTAAATTCATATTTTTTTTGTTAGCACAGAAAAATTGATTTACTGAAGAATCTGTCTGGAAGTCTCATGTCCAGACATTAACTTGGAATAAAAGTTACAATTCGAATTTTATGTTCTCTCTTCTTTTCTCATTTCTCTCTTTCTCTAATAAAACATTAGTAAATTAAAAATTTACAAATGTTATATTTTTTTAATATCATTTATTAAAAGAATACAATTGTGAATATATATATATATAGGACAAATTTTGAGTCACCTCTGACGTCAAGTAAAAAGTTAGGTCACATTTGACTACGGTATTCACTATCCACGAATTGCATGTCATTTATATTTCATATTTTTAATTTTTCATATATAAGATAAGTATTATTTGATTGAAATTTCTCATTAATTCTTGTACTTTACTATTATTGTCTTTTTTTTTAACTTCAATATTTCATTATTTAATTATTGAAATTAACATAATATTATTTTATATTCTATATTTATTATTTTTATCAAAAATAATTTTTACTTCTCAAAGCAATTTTTTCATAAACTTCTCAAGGTTATTTTATTATAGGATAATAATGTTTGTACTCAGTGTGTCGGACTCACTGCCCAAAAAGCTAAGAAAAAAGAGGAACAGTGTTTTGAGTCCCTGCCCAGAAGATGCTCCCATAATTTCCTCTATATGTATGTTGGACGATGAGTCATAAGCACGAGAGACATATTAAGGAAATTTATTTTTTATAATATATCATATTAATTTATTATTTATTTATTATTAAATAAAATATAAATTTTATTTATATTTAATTTATATTCTATTTAATAATAAATAAATAATAAATTGGTATAATATTTCACAAGAATTGAATTCATTATTAATTAGTTAGGTTTTGTATCATTTGTGGTTAAGAGGCTTTGACTCATATGAGACGCACCCTGGTCACACCTACTCATCCTCTATTTGTTTATCTTCTCTTCCCTCCTTCCAATGCATCTTGATTGACTTATTTCATATTGTGTCTGGTGTGTGCGTTGGTTTTTTTAATTACAAATAACTTTTTCCTTATTCATGCAGGCCAACACTTCCATGCTATTATTGTTATCTTTTTGAATTTTAATAATCCATTATTTCCTTTTTAAAAGTTAACATAGTATTATTGTATCTTTAATTATATTGTAAAATATAGATATATGATAAAACACTTAAATGTAGGTTATTAAATTAAGCTGAATTATTTACATATTCTACATATCTCTGCACAGATCATACTCCACATGCACTACTTGTACACGTATCACTATATTTCACAGCGAAATTATATAATGGGATGGGAAAGCTAGCAACAAGTGAGGCCAATGGCATAGAAGTCTGTCTTGTGGCACTGCTAAATGTATTTGTCTGGTGTATCATTTTCGTATTAAATCAAGTCCCAAATTAAGGTTCTGCCTCAGTGATGGAACAGTGACCAAAATCAGAAGCTGCAGAGCCTCTACCCAAACCAATCTCCGTGCGACAATTCCCTTCTCCAGTCTCCACCGTACGTCACTCCTCTCTTTCAACTTTTCAACTTTCAGGCATGGTATACTTTGGACTCTTGCGAGCAGTTTGCTTCTGTGGACTCGGAATATTTCGCGATCCCATGCAGAGAATCTCTTCCCGAAGAACTTCGCCTGCGGATTCTTCTGAACAGAATCATCCTTCCCTGATTTTAGTTACCTTATAAGGAGAGATGCGTGCAACTATGCATTATAGTTCCATCAAGAAAGGTTCACTTCTTTTTAAGGATTTGCTGTCTCCTTTCAATCTTTTGGGAGTGGAATCTGTTTGCAGATAAAATCCAAGTACTAATTATTAGTATATGATGTTGTGTTTGGTTATGTGTTTAAACAGTTCAATCGGGCTTGTAATTAAAAAATCAAATTTGTTCGTTTTCTCAAACAAGATTTGGGTTCAAGAATTAGTTTTCGTCCGAAGTAATTTTAAGTTGCTTTTGTGATTAAAAACATCACCAAATTTTATCAAAATCGCTTTTTATAGGAAAATACTAAACATAAATTATTTTATTTTAAAATTACTTCTAACTAAAATTTATTTTAGCAAATTCAAAATAATCGAGAATGAGTTTGCAAATGGACAACATTACACACTAAGTCTGTGATAATCATCGTAAAACCTTAAACTACAACATTCTAGCTGTAACGAACTTCGGGTTGTGAACATATCACAGATGAAATGTGTACATATACCTTTTGCATGATCATTATTCATAAATACAAATTCTCGGTCACTTTTTGCTCTAAGAAGGATATGATGGAAGCTCTATCTACTGTTATGGATTTGCTTAAGTCTTATTTTGCTAGTATTAGGGAGTGATCTATTGATGAAGTGTGCCATATTAGGAGGGTTTGGTTAGAAAGCTATGGGGTTCCGATACATGGTTGGTCACGTCTTAATTTGGTGAAACTAGGCAATATCAAGGGGAGGGTTATATGCTTTGACTCTTATACTTTAGTAAGTGATTCTTATGAATCTGCAAAAATCTTGATAGATACCATAAACTTCTCTCTCATTGATGATTGGGTTTGCTTTTCTATGGATGGTCATATTTATGACATTCATGTTAGAGAGCTTTGTTGGAATACTATTAAGCTATGGAATGTTAAGCAGGCGAAGACGATGACCTTTGTACTAGATTTTAATGACAGCCCTCTCAATTGGGAATAGTTTTCATCCAGGTCTTCTATTGACAAGGTTTCAGCTTCCAAACCTTCTTATGGCACTGGTTTGTGTAGTGGAAAGGTAAGCTTAGAAAAAGGGGATAACATCGACTTTGGAAAATCTCTACGTGCCATCGAAAGTGATGCATCGGTATCTAATTATGGGCATGATTCGCTAGTCCCAGAGAATATAGAGGTGCATGGGGAATTAGATGTGGCAGTTTTAAAAACCAAAACAACCCCTTTCAATGATGATAGATGGATAGAAGAACTTATTAGTCTACACAAAGGGAGCCATAAGGACCTTGGCATAGAGAGTAGATTAAGGCTATCTTGTGAGGCACAAAGGGGTTGCAATGTCTCAATGGATACTTTAGCAGTGAAGGAAAATGAAGTTGAACATAGTGAACCTGAGGATATATAGTTATGAACCCTTCGATTTTACACGTGAAGATGCCAAAGGTGGAGGAGAGAGCACTTGAGAAGGTGATGATGACTCCATGGATGAGATGATTGAAGCAAAAAAATCTTGCTCTATAGCGAAGTAAATGGGTTTTTGCTCGGAAGATAAATAGGGTATGTTAAAAGCCCTTGCCAAGTCCAATAGGAAAGCGAGAAAGGAACCAAAATCCGAGAAGAAAAGGAAGCACGAGAGAAAGATTGCAAAGGAGGTCTGAGCTTTTTATTAGTTCTCCTTTGTGGTTTTCCTTCAATCCTTTTATACGTGTGGTTGCTATTGGTTTTTTTTCTTTTGATGTTGGGTTTTGGGTCTCTCTCTTGGTTGTTTGAGTTTTGTGTTGGTAGTGGTGTTGTGGCTTTGGTGTTGGGGCTCTTGCTTGGTGGTTTTTGTTGGTTTCTCAAGTTTGGTTGCGTTTTCTTTTTTGGTCTAGTGTCTTGTCGGCTTTGATTTTTAGTTTTTGGTGTGGTTTCCTTGTGGCTGTGTTTTGTTTTGTGTTGCTTTGTTCTAGTGCAGGGCTTTGGGGTTGTGGTTTGCTTCCATATGAGTGTTCCTTTTGTTTGGCTTCTTAGTGGAGTTTTTGGTTGTTCTGCTTCTGTGGCTGTTGTTCTCCTAGCTTGGTTGTCTCCTGCTTTTGTGGCTTGTTGGTTTCTTTTGATGGGTATCTTGGTTATTGTTTTTGGCTGTTCTCTCTCTTTTTGATTTGCTCCTATAATTTTTATTGGGCTCTGGCCTCCGTTGCTCCCACCTTTTTTATGTGGATCGAGTGCTTTGTAATTATAAAAAAAAAAGATTGAAATTCAGTAAATTTTATGTTTTTGTTTGATACAAAAAACTCCTTATAATGAGTTTAAAGGGATTTGGGCCCTTGATTATCCTTTGGACTTGGGCAGCCCAAACATAAAGGTGAAGAAGGGAGTAAGATAAATAGGGAAAAGGAAGAGTGAACAGGCATGTGCTGGTTGATCTCTAAATTTCCCCCTCTGGTTGTTCTTCTTCTTCTCCCTCCTCTCGGTCTCTCTCTTCCCTCTGTGTCTCCATTTTACTATTTTCTTCTTCTTGCGACATTGTGTTTCAGACCACAAGATACTAATACTTGAGTATTACTGGAGTTATATATCGATCAATGCAAATACTTGATACTTGTTGTTAGATTGATCTGTAATTCTTCGCTCTTATTGTTCATGTTATTACTACTAGCAAAGCTACCTTGTTACACTCTTATCATGTTGATAATTCGAATTAAACCCTCTGCTGTTGTTTATTATGTTTCAATATTTTATGCATTCACTTTATCTCTACTTATATATTGTTAACTTCATGTGCATGAATCCCAAGTGGGCACGCTACCTATATATTGTTACCTATATTTTACATGCTCGGTTGCTCACATAAGAACGAATGTCCCCACGCTTACTAACTTTCGGCGTGCCTAATTGAAGATTGGTTCACTCGTACTTTTATATAAAATATGGCATGCTCAAACATGACCAAACTTCACTGACTAGCAGCAGCCATGATCGGAAGCCTCCATTCAACTGATTTATCTGTGATTTGCATTTAACCCAAAAAAATTAAAAATTAAAAAGCAAGATAAGTGGGGAGGCAGAGGCAATGGACCTTCTCCTTGTGTACTATGACTACTGTCCTGCTCTTGCTTGCTCTGCTTTCATTATAACGAAATGATTCCGTAGTGTCGTTTGTTTTGTCCTACGGAAAGCAACGGTGCTTACATATGCAAGATTCTTTTTATCCAGTGACTTGTGTAAAAAGGACAATGATTGTTGCACACTAATTTTTTTGTACCATTTTTCTACACCGTCTTGTCAAGAAAAAAATAGACAAACAAAAGTATGTTAGAGTATATATTTTAATTTTATTATTTAAAATAAAATAATGTACACTGCAGAAAGGCGCCAGTTCCACCTATGGTGGCCCGTTCCCTCAAATGTACAGCAGCAAAAGTCTGAGAAAGAAAAAGAAGTGATGTTCCAGCCAAAATGTACACTGTCAATTTTTTTTTTTTTTTTTTTTTAAGCGTTAGGAGTTTATTAGACACAATTGATCTTGTTTGAGTTGGTTAGTGAACTATAAAGATAAAGTTTTTTCAGCAGCAATTTTTTTTTATATAACTTAAATTTAAAATTAGCTTATTTAAAAAGAATAAATATTAAACTACTTAAATTAATTAATTAAGTACATTGTCAATTTTTGTAGTAGTCTTATATTTTTTGCTTTTCCTAGTTCCTATAATGAAAATGAGTAGGACCAAATTAGGTAGTGTCTATAGTACAACAAGTTAAACTTTGTGTTTGTATCTATGTATCTATACACCAATGGTGAGATGCATAGATGTATGTATCTATACACCAAACTACATGTGATGCACTATAGTATTTTTTCAGTTTAGTCAATTTAAAAAAAAAATTGCAATGAAATGCATTTTAGAATTGGCTAAAATTTTTTTACCTAATCTTAAAATTAACTAAAATTTTTTGGGCATTGCAAAAATAAAATTGGGTTATTTTTGAAATATAAAGAATATTACACATATAAACTCTGATCAATTCATTCAGAAGTTATTAGATTTTATCTATGTTATCCTATAGATAAATAAATCTTTCTAGGGGTATGATATCACATATAAATACATATAAATACATAATCTAATAATAAGATGGAAGGATGTATCCATATACCAAATTATATGTGATATCCTATAAATCTTTCTAGGGGTATGTTATCCTATAAATACATCCTTCCATCTTATTATTAGATTACCCGGTGTATGATATCACAACATACTCCACCAAACTAACCTAAAACTTGGTGTAACACGGCATTCGATCTTCACCAAACTAACTTATCAATATCTTCATTATTTGTAATGTTTGGGGTTTGGTATTTGTTAACAAGGTTGCATATTCTTAAGATATAATATTACGTACCTCTACCCAATAATTTAAACTTTTTAAAGAAATAATTTATAATATAATATTAAAATTTTTATGATCAAGTGGTCCAAATTTTAATTCTTACTATCACCATTTTTTAGAGAAAAAAAATAAATTTCAGCACAAAATGAATAGATTTGTATCTTGACTATACTTCAAACCCATAAAGCTATTGCATAAAAGAGATATATTAAAATATAAAATTATTTTTATATCTTTATCTAATTACTTAAAATTTTAGAAGAGACAATTCATGACACACATAACTACATGAGTAGTTAAACTAGGTTCTCAGCGAGCTTATTGGAAGCTAGTAGTTTTAAGTAGCAGTTTTCTTTATGAAAGCCAACTAGTAGGAGCACAGTTGTTTAGAAGATAATCCCCCAAGACCAAAAATAGAGAGGGAATAGAATCCCGCAAATTGCTCAAGTCCAATAAACCAGCAATTAAATACCATATAAAAGAGGGAGATGACTAGGAGTTGAAACCATGAAAAAATTGTTTTCGTTACCCACGAAATCTTCTTTTCCTTTTTTACTTTTTCATAAAAATAAGTGAAAAGAGTGTGCGGCGTAAGAAGCAAATTTAGTATTGTGATTTTTTTCCCCCTTTTGTAACCCATTGAGCCAGTAACTGCTGTTATGTCAAGAAGAAATATGCTTATCCGAATCACTTCAAGACAACGTTGTCAGGGATAACGACAGAGCGAAATAATCACAATAATTTGCGTTCAACTTGCACTTCTCAGAAAAAGCCAGCGAAACCTACCTACTAGCCTGGCAGCTTTGCAGGTTGTCGCCGGGAGCAAAAGCTGGCCTTATTTTGTAGCACTGCACACTACAATTGAAAAATTATAAATTTTGGAAATTCTTGCAAGAAAATGTTTTTTTAACTCATTGTATAATTATAATGTTACGTAATTTTATATTTTAATTTTTAATTATTCATACAAAATTTAACAATTAAAATTTATTCTTATTATCTCTTATATAAAATAAGATAAATTATATTAATTTTTTAGTAAAATTTACTATGATCTTTTTATATTTATTCAGGTTCCATTGATTTTTTTTTAAAGAGAAGTTAAAAAAGATTAATATTATATTTACAAAAAAATTCAGTATCATATTTTATAAAATATAAGGATATCGAATATAATATTATCTAAAATTTATAAAAGGTTAATATATATTTTTATAAATGAATCAAATTATGATAAATTTTATCAAATCTCAAAAGAGGTCAATAAAATTTATTCTAAATAAAATATAATAATACTTCAATCTCAAAAGAAAAAAAAAGCTAATAACAAAATATAATAATTAAAATTTACTCCCTTACCTCGTATAAAAACACTCCTCTATCCCCATATATTCTGTTAAAAAATTCTTTCAATAATTCTTCTAATACTTAATAAAATAAGTATTAAATAAAAAAGCCAAATATTTAGAAAAATATTTTATTGTTGAGTGAACTCAAAACAAAATATTGGAAGGAGAACAATTGACATTAACGAAAAAGACGCGAGGCAGAGTTTCATTTACTCGTGAAAATCTCAACAAAAGGCACTATGGTTTGAAGGGTATAATTTTAGACTTATTCAAATAAATTTTTTTTTTACAAAAAAAAAAATAGAACAAGGACAGCTTCTGAAATGGACCAGGTACAAAATTAAAATTTCTCAAATTGTCTGTAAAATACTCACGCGGTGTACATTGAAGACCTACCCTTGCTATTCTTTTTTGTGTTTTTTTTCATATCAATGACAATAAGGTTTGAATTTCTGATCTCATGTATATTATCTAAATAATAATGGGTATCCATGGGGAGGAGACTTGTCCCTTGCCCTCAATCTCCGTTTAGAATTTTGCCTCTATCCCCTTCCCCATCATTGTTACGGGTCCCTGATCCCCATTCCTAACTTATATATGTGGGTTTATGTAAAAAAAATTTTAAAAATCTAAAAAAAAAAAGAAAAATTTAAATAAAATACTCTTAAATTTAAATAAAATATTTATAAATATCCATAATTCATTATAATATTATCTAATATAATAAAATCTAAATTAAAAATAAAATACATGATGCAAATTTATTTAAAAATAATTAAAAATATCAAAATCATAAAAACACTAATACTATAATTAGGAATTTTTTTAAAAAAATTATGTATTTTTGTATATGAGGGCATTTATGTAAATCTATGCTAACAGAAATATATGAGTTCCTATGGGGTGGAAAACTCATCTCTTGCACTCGACCCATTTACTAAACGGGGACTTCCCTCCATTCCCATAGAATCAAACTTATTTCCATCTTGTTTTCTATCTCAAATAATCCCCACGGGATACCCATTTTGGTGGATTTTTTCACCATCCCTACCACTACTATTCAATAATCGGAATGACACTCCTTACATAACAAAATATAAAAACGAAAGTGCTCTTTCCACGCAAATGAGCACTCGTCTACATCGCCATGGACCATAGAAAGGCCATCATTTATCGATCCAAAGAAATTGAATTTGAGATGTTTACATGTAAGATCGGTGGTCATGGCCTGTTATTGTTATGCCTTCAATTTTCTTTGGGTCTGTAGCATTTTCAGTCCAAAGTCACAATATAGAGCAAGATGGATTCGGCTCATCCCAGCTGCTCATGTGCACCACTACAGGCTGGTAATGTGGGTAGTAATGTGGGGGCATCTGCATATAGGGCACTTGGGGTATTTGATCCAATCTCACTGGGTCGGGCTTCTTCTCTTCGGGCTTCTTCTTTTCTTCGGGCTTTTTCTTTTCTTCAGCTTCGGGCTTCTTCTTTTCTTCAGGTTTGTTCTGTGCATCAGGTTTGGGAGGGGCAGGGGGAGGCCCAATACTCACAACTTCAGCATGTTTGCCAGCTTTCCTTATGCGGACTATTATTTCATATGGGTCTGCATCCCCTGTCACAGTCAACGTACCCTTCCCTTCATCAGCTTCAATTTTATCTACCCCTGCAATTCAATGAAAGATGGTTGACCCCAAAAAAAAAACCAAAATGAAAGATGAAGTATCTGGATAAAACAATAAGTACAGTTTATAATTTGAGAAGTGATATTTGTAGATTGTATCCATAATTTTAGACATTATTAGGATATTTGGGGATCTATGTATAAATAATTAGAATTTTAGTTACGTTTCTAGTAAATGTAATGAATGAGATAAGATAATTCATAATAAATGTAAAATTATTCCATCAAATTCACCAGTAACACAACTTGAATTCATAGTTATATTAACACATATATGATTACCAATATTTTTTTGAGTGCTGCTACATGTCCCGAGCAAATGCTGCCTGAACAGTTGCCAAAAACAGGTGGCATACATGTGGCATATTGGGTGGATGAAAAATGTAAAGTACTTTTATCATATTATGCCACTTAATTCAGGCAAGTAATTTCTGGCAAAATTTCTAGCTGAGAAGTATTTTTTTATTTTTTTAATAAGCAGATTCACCATAAATGTAATTAAATTAACCATTTATTTGCACTGGATATGTCTAATGGTCTCTATTCAAATAATAGTACTCTTATAATTTTGAATCCATCCAAATTCTACCTATCTATAGCCTAGGCATTTTAAATTCAACCCGTCAAACGAGAGAGGAGGAAGAAATGAAGGTTTAGTGTAGCGCCTACCTAGTGTTGAGGATATTACCTTGAAGGGAAGATACAGTTTTGAGGAGCTTCTTCTTGCATTTGAGGCAATTGATATCAACCTTCAAGACCGTCTTCTTGATCATGGAGAAATGATCACTCACCTGGTTCTGATCGCACTAGAATGGTGGAATCCGGCCGGCTTTGTTTTATTTTAACTAATTAACAATGAGGCTGGTTTTCAAATATTTAAAGTTCATTTCAGGTGAACCTAACAAGGAGGAAATAACAGCCGGCTTTGACAGCTATATTTTTGGTTGTTCACCGTCCTCAGCAAAACTTGAAGACTATTTGTCTTTTGCTTTGTTGTCTACTGTAGTTCATACCTGAGGTTTCTTGCATATGTTGGTTGATGGTTGCCCTTTTTTGATTTGTTGCAACTTGCATTGTATATCGTTGTTTGAAAACAAAGTCAATGGAATTGAAAGTTACAGAAATCATAGGAAATGAGATAATAAGCACCAATTATCAATTGGTTCAGTCAGAATTAAAATGCAAATAATATGCTTCAGCTGGAATCATCACGAATCAATTGGAGGCTAGCTTGTAGCTGATTGGCCTATTATTTGCCGTTGTTTACACTTGGCTAATATTTATTTCACGTTGTCAACTCAGCTAACGTCAATAAACGTTGTACCTAATGCGATGCATCCATGAACTTTTTTTTTTTATAATTTTGTTAATGAGTTTTTTTTAAAAGAAATATATATTATAAAATAAAAAATATTCAATATTCAATAAAAGATAAAATATTGAACTATTAACATATTAAATATGTTATTTTTATGTAACATTTTTTTAATTTTTAATTTCTTAACAATACTATCTTCAAAGTATTCATAAGCAAAAACCTATCCTTATTATGAAAGGCAAAGGCTATGGTGAATCCTGTTTGGCAGGGTGCACCATGCATTACCTAATCTTATGATAAAGATGTGTGTTGTATCCCTAAACCTAATAACATCTAATGTATTATAACATTTTTTCTCTCTCCCCCCACTTCCATTGCATCCCCCTTCCCCAAGACCCTTACCCCTTTGTAACTGCCCCATCTCTCTATCACCAACATCACCACCACTCAATATGCTTTCACTTTACAACACCACTTCCCCTTCCACGATGATGGTCTCTTCATCATCATCAACAATTGCTTCCTAACAACACCACCTTCCCTACCAAGAATGGCTCAACAATAAACCTTCGAATTCCGTGTTTTTGTCCAATCAATCAAGCATTGGCACCATCATGCCACACACTGTCAGTGGTGGTATGGCGTTTCATGGCTAGCTTCGGGTATAGGTACTAGCGATTTTGAATAGTGGTAGGTTAATGGTGGTGGTTCATTGTGGTTGTGGCGTAATGAAGGGTCGTTCGCGATCGATTGGGTCTCGCGACTGTAAGTTTCACAGTGGTGAAGGATGAAACTTAAGCAAAGGTCAAGTTGGTGGGGCTAGGGAATGATGGTGCATCATGATTCATGGTTGATGGCAATTGTTTGTAACAGTGATGGTGCTTGCAATGATTGATTTTGCAGGTAAGTTAAGGATGATGATGGTGGTGATTTTTGGTTTGTAGTTCAGGGTCAAGTTTTTTTTTTTGGGGGGGGAGTTTGAGAGTGTTTTACGATATATCATAGGTAGAGGAAGTATCAATACATCATCATATCTTAACCATTAGATAATAAGGTGTGTGATGCACCTTATCAAGTAAAGTGCACCATAGTTTTCGCCTTTATGAAAATATCATGACTAATGCATCACTCGTGAAAGGAAAATAATTCACTTATGCCAACACCATTCCTTTCTATTTGAATTACTAAAGAAGCACGTAGTTTTAGGTTCTTAAAATTATCCAAGTCTAACGGTCAAACAAAATTAATTAGTGAGGTTAATTTTTTCAGAGTAGACCTCTGAAAGTGGTCCTTATCGATTTTCACATCAAATAAATTAGTCCTTAACAAAAAAAAAATGACAAATTAGTTTTTGGCCTTCGAAAATGTCGGATAATTTAATCTCTCAATCAATTCTCTTCATTAAATACTATGATGTGACCCATTAAGTGATTGACATGGCACCGTTATCTTTCACTTTGTCATCCTAGTCACTCTTATTTATTAAGATGATGCCAAAACAATGTCATCTTAACAAATGAGAATGACTAGAATAACAGAGTGAGAGAGGGAGAGATAATAATATCATGTCAATTACTTAAAGGCCACATCATAGTGTTTAACAGAGAGTTTTGATAAAACAACAAATTTTTCTGATATTTTAAAAGGCTAGGGATCAATTTATCATTTTTTTTAATTAGGGACTAATTTGTCTAATATAAAAATTGATAAAGACTATGTAAGGTTTTTTTTTTAATTCTTTTTTCAAATGGCAATTCATAAATAGTAAAACAAAAAAGAGGGCATACTTTTGGAAAGAAGATTATTACCCATCATAATCATCACAAATATTTATTGCAACATATCACAAATAAATACAAGCCATGGTACAACATGAGAAATGCTATTTTCTCTCATGAGCACAATACTTCAAAGTTAATTATTAATACAATACTTCATACTACCACATATGGCGAATCACAACTGAAATTTCGACTTGAGAATAATTTTTAGAGTAGTGCTACAAAGCCCAAAATCGGCGGCCCTATGTTAATTGCCTGACACATGTGCTCTCTCTTTATCAGAGAAAAGGACAAAAATATAAGTGAGTGAGAGAACGTAAAAAATAACCACCAATCATTTTATGCCAAGTCAGTTGGGCAGTACAAAATCTGTCAATTTGTCGGGCTACAGAGCATTTTCCTATTTTTTAGGGGGAAAAGAAAAAGCGAACACAAACGTGCAACTAACTAATTGTTCATGCTCTTCTGATCATCGATATGCTGACATTAATAAACTCGGTTTTCTCCTTAGACATTTGACTAGTTAAGATCTTTTGGTACCGTCCAAAAACCTCTTCAATGATTGCTTCTCCAAAGTGGCTGACCAGCAAAGGTTCAGCAACAGGCCTCATGAACTTTGCAACATGGTATCCTACATCGCTATGTGATTCAAACAAACTGCATTCAGAATCAAAAGGATTCCAATGTACTTCAGAGATCTCCAGGCCATCGACGGTGAATGACCCTTCTTTCATAACCTCTGATTTCACCTCAGATGGGGATGGGGTGTATTGAGGGATGTTGAAGGTGTCCATTTGTTCTTCCTTTATGATTCCCTACAGGTAAAATGTTTTCATAATTCCTCAATAAGGAAATTTATCTATATATATGTTTCAATGAACAATATATGTGTTATATCAAGAAATGTTGGCTTTAAATTAGAGATTTTTAAAAACATTTAATCCAAGGCCATAATTTGTCCGGCAAAAAGAAAAAACAACTATATTGGTTTAGAGGGTGAGATCCCAATGGTTTTTAACTTTTCTACTACTAGTGCTCATAAGAGACTCATTAAAGAATCAAAATAATGTTCTTTCTATAAATTTTACAGTGCATTTAATATCTTAAAAACTTCAAAAAATTAATTTTTAATTAATTTTTTCTTTATTCATCAACAAGTGACTAGTTAGAAAAATCCTTAACTTCTTTTACTTTGAACATTTAGATGGAAATCTTGAATTAAGATATACCTCTGAGACCATGTCATTAAGAGCCATAGCTAGAAGCTCCCAAATATAGCAACACTCTTTGCTAGATGGATCGTCACTTCTTCTTCCCAAAAATGTTAGAACCATACGACCACCTTCAATCACCTCTTTTGCACGACACTTGAGAAATAATGAGAAGTCTCTTTGAAATTGCTTGTAATAAGCCTCGAAGACATTTAAGGGACTTGTGTTGGCCATGTAAATGTTCCCCTTATTATTCTCTACACCTTCAGGAACCTAATTAATCAATCACCAGTAGACAACAATTATTTCATTCTTAAATTTGTAATTTTTTTCCCCACTCTGATGCAAATTAAAGAGAAAAGGTACAATAAATTTCAAGTCTATAACTGAGAAAAAAATAACATTAAAAACATTAATATTAAAAGAAAAATTTTACTATATTTTTTTAAAATTCTAGATATTAACTACCTTAGTTCTTTTTCAATATTATCACATAGGGAACCAAGGTTCATACCTTGAAAAAGATAATTTTCGGAAGGGTCTTAATTGTAATAGTACTCAAAGTTTTAATCTCATAGCAATATTGTATATAGAGATATCTTAAAGACTAAAAATTAATATGCGTTGATCATTTTATTCTTAAAATTTGTGTTAAATTTTTTATTTGCCAATAATTAAAATATGATATTAATTTTAATATATTGTTAATATAAAGTATTTTGTAGCATCAACCAATTATAGATTCTCTTATGGGATGTATGTTAAAATTCACTTTCTTAATCAATGATAAAAATCTGCATATGATAAAATCATGTAAAATTTTTATATAAAAGGACCCACTCCGACCCTAACATCCGACTCATCTTAATGACACTGATATACCTATTACCGTATAAATACTAACGAAAAGAAGCCATGGTACATTCACTCTCGAAACCTAAAACATTACTCAGGCCACCCTCACTAGAATTAACCCACCCCCCCTCTACAACCTCGCGGTGTCGAGCTAAATCCCTAAGCTCCCCAAGCTCCCCAGAAGAAGGCTCCTTCAGTTCCCTCTTAGACAAGAACATTAAAAAAAAGGTATATTAAAAAGAACCGGACATAAGTATATTATTATTATTATTATTATTATTATTATTATTATTATATACCTGAGATAGCCATTGAAGGCTGTAAGAGGAATGGACAAAATGCAAACTTTTGGTTGGAAAGATCCTGCCATAAAAACAACCGGGAACCCCGGTTAAGTAACATGGACCAACCCCACCTTCCACTTCACTACTTAACTTCTCTCTGAAGAAGCCAAGGGACTTGAAGATGTTGTTGAAATCGTTCCCGGGGAGATCATTCATGAAGACCTGGTATTCGGGAGACTGATGCTTCAGTTCTCGGCAAAGCTTCTCCACCGACTTGATGATATCAGATATCACAAGCAAAGCGTTTGGTCCAGAAGAGCAACCCAAGTCTGCAATCACTAGGCTTCTCGGGAGCGTGCTGCAATATAGGCGCCTTATGGCTTCCTCTCTCATAGCCTTTGTCAAAGAAATCACCTTTCGCTGTATATATATATATATATATATATATATATATATCCAAATGGCATAAAATACAGAAAAGAGGATAAGTACATACTGGTATATTAACTTTCTGCGGAGCGTTAACTCTTAGATTCTTAACCTTGTTAATATTACATGAGACCAGTGTTATTTGAACATAAACATTAGACATATTAGAGACATAGTTTGGTTGAGAAAGATATAAAGATGTAGACCTACCATCTTTCTCTTTTAACATTTATAAGATTATGTATCATTATTTTGGGCAAATATCATTTTCGTTACAAAATATAGAAATTAATGTGAACATGCAATTAATGCAACAGAGAAATTATAAAATTTGATGAGTTTACTCTTAAATCCACATTTATACCTGAAGAAAGGAGTTTTTTGCATAGCTTGTTTCTCCATCGCCTCCATTCATGTGCAGCACTTGTGCCACGTCCATTACTTTTTCTCTTTTCTCCGTTTCACTCTTTCTCTGTAGTTGACTTCTTCTATGCTTCTATGATTTAATCAAACATAGATCACCACCCGTATTTATAGAAATGTTGAAGCCTTTTTTTGTTCTAAAAAAATTACGTGTCATTTTTTTTGAGTAAAATAATGTTTTCTTTTTATTGACTCTTAAAGATGGGTAATGTGATTAATAAATGTTTACGAAATTTGTGTTGTCAATTGTTGACCGAACCTCCGGTTGTACAAGGAATCTGAATGACGAGACTGGAGAGCAAGAAATTAAGATGCCAAACAATTCTGACTAAGATAAGAAGAGTAGAAGATTAAAATATTATAGGATTAATTAGTTTAAATTAAAAATATAAAATATTTTGCGATTTTAATTATCATATTAGTCAATAAATTTTATATTTAGTATAATTATTGATATAATTAATTTTTTTAAAATTATATACAAATATAACATTAAAATTGTGTAAAAATGTTTTACACTTAAAGAAATTTAATATATTATATAACTTGCAACTTTTTAATAATTGTAAAATTATTTGGTGTTCGGTGAAATGATTGTTTAATAAACTAAGGATACGTATGTTTCATATTTCATAGTGAATAGATCGTGGTGGAATAATATGTAATTAAATGGAATGAAATGAGCAAAATGTTCTCTTTCATTGTTTGAATATTAAAGAATAGATCATGAAGGGAAGTTTTCGCTCCATTATTTAAAATACAATGAAATAAGATAAAATAATAAGAATTTTAAGTTATTTCCTCACATTTTATATATTCAATCTCCATTTCACCTAAATTAGTGAAAAAAAAGGTTTTATATGAAATAGAATGAAATGAATTTTATATAACACAATTCCTTACATCTTTATTTTAAAATATCAAAATAATAAAAGCTAATATTATTCCATTCTATTATATTCTACTCAATTCCATTACTTTATACTAATACAAACGCAACCTAAAAAGAAAAAACTTAGTTACTAATATTTTATTAGTTCAAATAATTTAACAATTGCTTATTTTAAGTAAATTATGGGGTTAATTTGATCCTTATGAAAGGAAAAAAAAACTAACATAAAGAGAATCTTACCATTGTCATGGACTGGCTTAGCTTAAATTAGCTTATTAATTGGAATTCAATGAAATTTAAATACGAGTAAATTAAAAAAAAATGGAGAGATAACAAAATTTTGGATACCTATGAAACCTGCGAAGTACTACAATAGCTTACTTAAAACTTTGGGTATCTTTTTTTATATTTTTTAGTTTTTTTGGGTATTAGGATGTTATAATTTGATAGAACAAATTATATATTTATAATTTTTTAATTTAAATTTATTTTTCAATTAATTGAGTAATTTTTAGTATTCTTAATACTATTTTTGACCTAATCACCTATTAACTTATTTTTAGTTTTATATTATTGATTGAAAAATTATTTTATAAAATAAGTCACTCTAATAATTGCCATAAACTATAATAGAATTCTAGGAATAAAAGTATTTGTTTGTATGGTTGTAGGAATTCTTATTCTTTATTCTTAGAATATATTTAGAATAGTAGTAAGGAAATTAAATTATTCAATTTTTCTAGAAGAGAAACATAATCTCAAGGAATTAAACTGTGATTATTAATTTTAAGTAATTTTACCATCAATTTAATTGAATTAGGAATTATATTATAATTAGTTAACGTATGGTTTCAAAAATCAAGTAAGATAATACCCTAATACCTATTTTTTATTAATTATTTTCTAATCGTTGTATGCTTTATTTTATTTTATATTGTTATTTATATTTTTATCTCAACTTTCTTATTTTTTATCATCCAAATAATAACTATTTTCAATGACCTAATGCTTTTGATTTACAATTTTCATGAAAACGATATTTTATACTCACTTTTTATTACTTATAATTTGATATATACCTGTTAGAGCTAAAATTGATCAACAGTAATAAGCTATTTTCGCTTTTTTTGGATAATTCATAGCTCAAGCTCGACCTTAAAAAACAATGGGAGCCAAAAACAGCAAAACACAAAAAGCAAGGTAACTAAGAAACAACAACAGACAGTACAGTGACAATCGAACTCAAGAATACCAGAAAAAACACAACCAAGCTTCAAGCCATTGATAATACCCCCTGCAGAATTTGTTGCAAAAAGGATAGCCACTTATTCAAACCTTATAACAGTTCTCTCCTGACTTTGCGGTATTGAGCTGATCCACCGCTGAAGCCATCTGTTTTTATTTCTACTAATGATGCTGCAGATTCCTATTGCATCATCAGTAAACTCCAAGCTATTTTCGCATAAGACCTTAATTAAATTGTATATTCCAATGGAGCCCAAGTAACTTTTAGTTTAAATATTTTTGAAGCAATACTCCTGACAAAAGCAACCGGTTAAGTCCAAAGCAATTGTGGGATAGGCTGCCTTCTGCCTTATTATATCAAAGTCGCAGGATCCACCCATGACATATATTTAATTTATTTTATATTTTTTTAACTGGTAATTTTTTCAAATTATGTGATTTTGAATTGTTAATGTGAAGGACGGTAAAATAAAATCAAATTAATAATATATAGTTTAGAGTTTAGGGAGACAAGCTGATGTGAAATGATAAAATTGAAAAAAAAATGAAATAAATCTCAATTTCTCTTTACTTTTTGCAATATACACGTGTGAAATTTGATTTTAATAACTACAAAATTCTTTTATACACAAACTTATTAATAAAATATAAATTTATAATAAAATAACATAATTATGAAGAGATATTAGTATAATTTATCTAATAATGTGAACAATCTCAATATATGATTATGAAATTCCGGTTGGTCTCCATGACTTTAATTAAAAAACAAAAAATAAATAAATAAAGTCGTGATTACTAGTTACAACTCTGCTTTTTTTGAAAGAAAAAATTAACCGATTATAAATAATTCAATATGTGGAACATCAATTGTCTAGAGTATTGTTTATCATGACTTTAATTAACATAAAAAATAAATAAATAAAGTCGTGATCACTAGTTACAACTTTGCTTTCTTTTTTTTAAAGAAAAAATTAGCCGATTATAAATAATTCAAGATGTGGAACATCAATTATCTAGAATATTGTTTAAAGTATTAAAAACCCTTCCTATTACAAGGGCTACAAGATGGTTCAATTCCAATAAAAATAATGCTGCCATGCTCAAGACATCCTTGATGTAAGCATTTATCCAACATTAACGAACACATGTTCGCCCACCGCAAAAACTGAAAGAGAGCGTCATTGCATTACATCAACATCATGCCTCTGCATGACGACACATCAACTGATTAGCCGTTTCTACTAGTGTGTCTCTAATATCAACAATGTTAAAATAATTACACGAGTACATCTTAAAAAAAAAAGAAAATACACGAAATTAAATACAAGAAATAGAATAGCAAAAGGTATTGGTTTGAGGGGAAAAACTTTAAGTCCCTTAAGTGTGTGATGTTAAATTTAATCCCAAGATTTATTTATGAGAAAAAAAATTATTAAAATGAATCTTTGTTTAAGTATTTGATCATATTTTAAAAAAGTAGTCTCATACATGTCAAGTGAAAGAATACTTTAAAGAAAAAAAAATACAAGAGATAGAATTGTTATATACGAGTAATCAAACTATCAAAGCGAAAAAAATTCAGTCGAAAAAAAGAATGGGTTCGGGCATAAGTTAATCACGTAATTCATTTATTACTTGTAAATTTCAGCCATTTTTCAAAATAACATCAAGGCAAAAATTTTATTTTCTTTGATGAGTGATATTTTGATTTTGTCTTAAAAGTTTTTTTTATAATTTTAATTTAAATTATTATTAATATAAAAAATTTATATAAATATTTAATCATATATTATCATATTAATAAAAATATTTAACTTAATCATTCATTATTTTAAAAATTTTATAAATAAAAGTATATAATTAAATAATAATATAAAACTCTTTTATAATACTGAAAATGTATCAAAATTAATCTTTTTTAATTTTGGCTCTAACAATTTCTTAAAATTTTATTATTACCCCTTTTGATGATGCCATCAAGCTTATTAACAAAGACTATTGATCTGGCTTTGATGTGTCCATTTCTATCTTATATGGATACTATATTATATATACAAAAACTCTATTTTCATTTAAGCATGTTTATTGAAATAAACTAATTCATATTCGTAAACAACTCCTAACTCAAAACACTAACGTTTAGAAGATCAAGGACGAAATAGAGTTCTTGTATGTATAATGACATGACATCCAGATAAAAGTAAATATTGATGGTATCAGCGAAGAGAATAACATTAAAATTTCATCAAAATGTTAGAGATAAAATTTAAAAAAAAAAACTTTTGAGATAAAATGGAGATATCATTAATTAAAAGATGAGGGAGGAAAGAGAGCTTTTGCCTAATATCAACTATCTATGTGAGTTGCTATGGTAATTTTATAGATGTTATATTCTTTTTTTATATTTATTAAAAACGCTCAAAAATAAAACTCTGTAGAAAGGGAGGAACAACTTAAAACATCTTACGACAGACATCCCAAAAACAAAAGGTACAAAAATCATCTCAAACTCAAAAAAGCTAGCATACACCGAACCAGTCAAGCCCAAATCAGCAGATAATAAAGAGAGGGGCATATTAGAGTCTTCCATGCTAAAATCTTTAGCCACGCCATTTTTCAATCCTCCACATCCAATTGATTATCCTGAAATAACATTAGAAAAGAATCAACTAGTCCATCTTTGCCCAAGGAAGCATGAGTTAAACACACCTACAATCCATCTTTAATCAATGATTACTTTCGACATAAACTCCAAGACAACTTTTAAAATTCCCCCTTTTATCTATTTAAAATAGAATGATTGTTGGATAGAATAAAATGATATTACTTATTTATTCAAAATTTAACATGTATGTCATATATATTATTTTGGTATATAAATTTTGAGTAAAAATTTAAGGGTCTATTTGGTTTATGTTTTTGTTTATCGTATTTCCTGTTTTTAGAATTTCATGAAAAAAAAAGTGAAAATAGAAAATAAAATCAGGAAATAAGATTTTATTATTTTTACTATTTTCACTATTTTTTTTATAAAATCTTAAAAATAGGAAATACAATAAATAAAAATAAAAAATAAAAATAGAAACCAAATTCCTTAAAATAGTTATTTAATATTTATTAGCAACTAGTTCAATAATAATAAATATTAAAATTTTATTAAACATACAAGTTTATTAAATATTTAACAATTTAGGTATTGCTATCCTTTGAAAAAAACTATGGATAGCAAAGTAATCTCGATCACGTACCACCTGTATATAGTAAACTTACCATCCCTGTCACAAAATAGTAAACCAAGCTTTTAATGCACCATTTAGTATGCCACCCTATATATTTTATGCGCCACTCTACATAGCCCATAAAGCTACATTTGGCTTGCGGCAGACCTCAACATCACACCAACATTGATGACTTCTACTAGTCATTTTATTTGCTTGTTTTTTTTTAATTATTTTTATTGTAAATTTGTGCCTATAAAAGCACCCCACGTACTTATGTTACAAATCAAATGGAAGTGAATGGCATTACCAAAAAAAAAAATGAAAGTGAATGAAATTTGTTTCAAAATTTCTCTTCCTAGTTGCTACGCCACTCGTGTGAATGTGAGAGAATGAAAAGTATAAAGCAAGTGTTGTAGGCGTCTAATATGAAATTGGAATCAAATCTGGTTAAACCCAACGCCAATTATTTAGAGAGTATATGAGGAACAAAAGTGTTCTTATATGGTTACTTTTCTAGAGTCACTGTAACAAATAATTACAATATTATTTAATTAGATCCCAAATTAGATTGAACACTTGATTACAGATATTGAGCAATTTTATTGTCCGCTTACTTAACCAAACTAATATTACAAGCTCATAGTATTTGGAATTTTGTTGAACCAGGTATTTAAAAAGGATCATATGCAATAGTTCAAAGAAGAGATCAATTGATGCTATCACAAATCCATCAAGGAGTAGTTTATTTAGTGTTTGGCATAATTGCCAATGCTATAACTGCCAAAGAAACATAGGATATTCAGAAGTTGTCTTACAAATGTATAGATAAGGCACAATAATTCAAATTGCAATCCTTACACAAAGAATACGAAAGGTATGGAATATCCAACTCAAAATTTGTTGAACAATATTTGTTTAATTATTGAACTTGTCAATAAGATAAGAGTATATGGAGAAGAGGTAATAGACAATAAAATCGTTGAGAAAATTCTTCACACCATGCTAATAAAATTTGATTATTTAGTTTAATATGAGATCTGTTTATTTGTAAGGTATAAGAAACAGATATCTAAGGAAGAAGGAGAGAGCAAATGGAGAAGAGAGAGGAGAGCACAAGTGAGAAACTGAAAGTGTAATTTAAGATCTGTTTATTTGAGGATTTTACGAAAAAAAAAAAATGAATATGTTCATAGACATAAATTAGCTGAGGCTTACTTAAATTGACGCCAAATTGAACGTATGACAATTTTATTAAAAAAATAAAATGATTTTAAATTAATACATTTGGTCGTCAAATATTCATTCAAAACGAAAGTTGTCTTAATTAATTTAATAATTAGTTTAATATTAGTTTATTTGGATTAAATAAGTAGGTTAACATTTGCAGCATATACTTTTTTAAATAATGGAGTGTAAATTTTTTTATAGCATTTCAAATAATTAATTGTATAATTATTTAATAAATAATTTTAAAATAAAATTTATTTATAACTTTATGGATAATTATATTATCATATATATAATAATATTTGAAAATTTATTTTCATGTCTTATAGCAAAAAAATATTAAAAATAATTAATATGAATTGAAAATAAATAATAATATAAATGTATATATAAAAATATGTTTAATTATAAAATAACTTTAAAATGGTTAAAAAAATTAAAACAACTGTAAGAGAATATAAACATAAAAAGTATCAATAATCAACCATAACAACAATAAAGGATGCGTTTGGGTAAGTTTTTTTATTGAAAAATTATTTTTTATTAAAAAAACTACTTTTAATATATTTAAATAAATTTTTAAAAATAATTAGAATATCATAAAAATATCTTTTCAACTTTTTAGTAGAAATTGAAAAGAGTAACTTTTCATAAAAATATATTTTAAATTTTTTTAATTATATAAAAAATTTAATTTCATAATTTTTTTTTCAAAAATTAAAACAAATGCAACCCAAAATCTGCACACATGCGATACAAATGCATCCGCAATTCTAACTCGTTATTACGTAATAAATTCCCAAAACAAGAATAGAAAAAATATATAATATACTCCCGCACGATTCAAGCTCAATCGAATAAGGACGGAAAATATTAAAATGCAACGTACGTCACATGCAAGAACTCAGTAAAGAAATGACAACTGTTTTCTTTTTTGTTCCCCCTTTTTTTAAGGTCATATGTATTGTATTACATAGGTCTCATGTACCTATATGTAATTATTTATTCGTCAACTTCTTCCTTTTTCATATTAAACCTATTAATGGAGTGCTATCACCTTTGAGTAAATATAGTAGCTACTATCAAAAGGAGTGCTAGTCTCTTATATAGAATGAATCATGATATGAATCTCAACTAAAAAATGTGTTCATATTCAATGTTTGTCTGTATTTTAATATAATTATCTCTTATAGAAGGAGAAATTTTTATATGGATATTTTTTATTATATCAGTATTTAGAACATCTCATTCATATTTTAACATATATAAAAATGGTGATCCATATGTCTCAATCTTCATTTATACTATAATACTATTTATTAATGATTAATGATTAATAATTTCAAAATATAATTACTAGTATCAAATTATTAGTTATT
The DNA here is from genome assembly GCA_031439585.1 of Pterocarpus macrocarpus. Classification (NCBI taxonomy): domain Eukaryota; kingdom Viridiplantae; phylum Streptophyta; class Magnoliopsida; order Fabales; family Fabaceae; genus Pterocarpus; species Pterocarpus macrocarpus. The sequence continues at coordinate 71,876,076 of CM062520.1, read as the reverse complement.
GAAATAATTATCAAGTATTTATCGATAAAAAAAAATGAGACTTGAAAGAAAAGGACAAAGTAAATGGAGAAGTTTGAAGAATTCAATCTGAAGCTATGTCTCTTTTAGTATTTTCCCCCAGCAAGCTCTATGGTTCCAGGAAGGTTCCATTGGATAGTTATGCTGTTGATATGGTTATGTGGAGCTAGGAAGCAAGGAGATGGCTTGTGGGATTGGAGTTCTGATGGCTAAGATTAGGTTGTTGAATTATTTATTTGATTGTTGTCCACGCTTCTTTTTGTGTAATAATAATGATATATAGCTTCATTACTTTTGTGCGGTATTGTTGATTGGTGAATTATTTTTGCGTAGAAATAAAGCCAGTGTTCAGTCATCAGCGGAAGATGACTTCTGTATACTGCACACTGAATCACTGATTTATCATTTATATCTCCATATATAGTACTAATAATTTGATTTATCATTTTAATAGAAAAATATTTTATAATTATTTTAGTAACTAATAATTTGGTATTAGTAATTATTATAATTTGATATTAGTAATCATTAATAGATAGATATAATAAATGAAAAGCAATTAATTAGATTATAATATTAATAAAGATTGAGATACATGAGCCACCATTTTTACATATGTCAAAATATGAATGGGATGTATAAATACTTATGTGTAAGAAGTGTCTATCTAACAATTTTTCCTTCTGGAAGATACATATGAGAAATAGTAAAAAATAATAACTACTTACCAAATCTGTCTAATTTAATATAAATGGTTCTACACTAACTGTGATCAACTTAACAAAGTCACATAATGTAAAACTTTATTTTAAAACTGTATAAGTATATGGATTTAATTTTTTTTATATACTTTAGGATTTATAACGATTAAAAATTTGAAATGCCACCAATAAGTGGTGCATGGTATGGTAAGTAAGCCATGATCTCAGTGTGTGGTAGAGTAAGGCTACAATTTAAGTACTTGTTTGGTTTAAAGTTTAAGAGATGCAAAAAATATTTTTGGTAGAAAAAAGAAAAATGCTTTTTATAAAAATATTTTAGAAAAATAATTTTTAACTTTTTGATTCACTAAAATGTAAAACAAACATCCTTAAACTTCTGACGAAGGCAATTATTAAAAAAAAAAAAAAAGTCTTCTTAGTTGTTGTATATAGCGCCTTAGAATATAGTCTCGCAACTTGTAGAAATACAATAGGCATGAGAATTAAACCAATTTGACGTCCAATAAAATTTACCGTTTGTATTTTGATGAAATAATTTTACTGATATGATTTCTATTTTTAGGAATTACAGTAATCAAAAGTCGTTACAGAGAATATTCTCATATTTTTGTTTCATATAGTTACCTAGGATACATACATTGATCATATCTTTTGAGTAATTTAATAAGATATTACTAAAAAAGTGTGTAAGAAATGAAAATTGTAATCATATATATATATAGAAGGATAAAGAATATGAAAGTTTATTATTATGGTAATTTAGTTGGTATGTATTATTTTTTAGATAAGAACCACTAAAGGTATGTTTGGAAAAAGATCATTTTAAGAATTTATTTTTTAAAAAAGTTGTGTCAAGAAGTTTTTTATTATAAATTATTTTAAAATTTAAAATAAATTAATACAAATACACGCTAAATGCGATGATTAGTCATTACTCATTAGAGGGTTAAATTGGGTAATTATGAGGCTTCAAATATCTCAGAAGATACTTATCTAAAACCATGAATTAGCTTCAAATAATTTCCAACAAACTTCAATATTTGTCTGCGCTTAGTATATGTTATTGATTTTAATTTAGGAGTTTAAATGTAATATTACCAGTGTCCTATCAAAAAAAAAATGTAATATTACCTGTGTGAAATATTTTTACACAAAATTTTAAAGTTACATTGATATCTTATTTATATCTTGTGAATTTTAATATCAGTTTACCACCAAAAAAAAAAAAAAAAATCTACTCATATTTAGTAGGTTTTAAAGGAAACACAGCTGAATTAATTTATTGAACTGGTACTTAAGGTAAGCAATGTCGCATTCCACTCGAATTAATATAATAATCCTCACAATTAGAACATACAAAAGCATTAACAATTTTGTACGTTCACACCTTTTTTTTTTTTTTTTTTAATCTTCTCCTTAGTTAATTAAGAAAATCTTTAATTTGTTATTTTTTCAAAACGTATTTCGCATTTCTTTGTAGAATTATGTTATTATTAGTATATACTATCAAATTCATATTGTCACCTATCATAACTCTTTACTTTTAATTGTGTGATGGAATCTTTTTAAAACTTCAAAATGTGGGAATTTCTAATATAATGTATTATTAATTAATTGTATGTGCAAATGTAACATTTCGTTCTCTGTAATGATATTTATTAGGAGTTTAATTTTAATATACTGATAATATAAAATTTTTTATATTATTAAATAATTATATATTATCATATTTACGGATATATTTGATTTTTACATTCATTATTTTAAAAATTATTTATATGAAAGAATTTAATTGAATAATAATATTAAAAAATTTTACATTATCAATTCATAAAAATTTATATTAACTGTATATTAAAATTAAATTTATTTATTAATTAGAGGGTGGAAGGTGATAATGAGAAAAAATTTAGGCCGAATCAGCAGAGGAGGTGGATAGAGCTAATCATCACATATATGTTTATTCAGCGTACCAAACCTCATTTTGTCTTGTAATAGCTAACAGTGCTAAAAAGACAAATAAAATAAAATGATGATCATGGTTAGTCTAAGCTTACAATACAGCATTAGACATAAGAAATGGCATAACATAAACGGTAGCGATGTGCAACTGTCCCATTCGCGTGGGCGTTAGTTAGCATAAAAAATTAAAAACTCGCTGAACTCATTTATATTTTACTAACTTACACTAGAAAAAATTACTAATAATATTAAGCTATATATAATTTATCCGTTATGCAATTGTTTTATGTAATTAATTTCTTAAAATTGCTTAACAACCAGAAATTCTCACCTGATTATTGCACATGTAAAATATCAGTGTGCTTAATGATATATATATATATATATATATATATATATATATATATATATATATATGAGTTTAATTGGAGTGCACTAACAGTGTAAAAATTTTTTACACTGTCATCCAATCAAAACATTCCATTTTGCATTTACTCATTCAAGTAGTGAATACATGTCAAAGATTTTACTGACAAGAATATATGATTGGATGTCTATGTAAAAGTTTTTTACACTGACAATGTATTCAAATTAAATCTTATATATATATATTCACTAACCGTTCCATTAGTTCAATGCTGTAATTTAGACACTTAAATAAATATATAATTTAATTATAATTTAAATAAGTGTCAATTGTAATTATATAAATATTTAATTGACATAATTAAAATTGATACTTATTTAAATTATGATCATTATATACTGATTTATATGGCTATATATTATGTTAAAAAAATATATATTTCTCATTCACTAAATAATAACAAGTTGCAGAAACAAATTTGTCGTAATGAGAAAAAGCACTTGTCATACTAAATAAATTTATTGGTTATCATCGCACTATTTTTCCCACTCCAATCGACCGTAGCCACAGGAATAAGAGGAAGGGCTTTTCTCACGGACGTGTTCAAACTTCTAACTGCAAATACACGCCATACCTCGTCACATTACTCTTACGACATCGTTACTATTATTTATACAAGTTGTTATATTTATTCGATTAAAAAATTTCAGATAAAATAATAAACGGCAATCGAACACTTTATCCTAAACTTATAACGGTTTACGCCCGAATATAAAAATTAAAATGATTGCAAGTTAATGCAGTATTGCTAGAACCTAAATTCTACTTCCTTCGAGTTAAAGAGAAAAAGCTACAAATTAAAATTCATCAAATTAATTCAATTTACTTATAAGTTATAATAATAGTAATTCCTTATTTATATCTCTAAATAATATCTAATTAGCTAATTATTATTAGGATCATACCAAGTATTTTAATACATAAATGGTTCTTAAATGAAAATGATTGCAAGTTTTAATGGTTAAAATTAGTTCATTTTTTAATGGTGTTGCTAATAAGTGTATATGTATAGCCATTAGGATGGGTCTAATAGCGAGGGATTTTGGTAGTTTACATTAAGTTTTAGGGGGTGTCTGGCAACTTAAAAAATTAAGTTAATATGGTATAAAATAAAACTAGTTATGTTAACCACTATAAAAACAAACTAAATTTTTATTAAACATTGTTTGATTCGATACTTTAAAAATTAGTTTTAATACGTGCCATCTTCTTAAAATTAGTTTTAATACATGCCATCTTCTTCTTCTTCTGTCCCTTTTTCTTTTTTATTATGTCATTAAAAAATTAATTTAGCAAACTATGGCGGCCGGCAATAGCGGACAATAGCAGACAGTGGTGGACAATAGCAGTCAGTGGCAATCAGCAGTGGCTGGTGGCAAGCGGTGGACGGTGGTGAACGGCGATGGTAGAAGTTGGTGGACGACAATAGCGGACAGTGATGGACAACGGCGATAGATAATTGACAAGGTCAATAAAGAAAAAATTAATCGGTATGAAGTGAGAATAATAATAGTGAAAAGAGAAAAAAAAAGTGGAATAAAATCAAGTTAAAATTGGTTTTTAAAAGAACTAGTTTTAGATTTAAATTGATTTAAATAAAAATTAATTTTAAAATATTTAGGTAGTTACCAAATAATATTTATTAAAAATCAGGCTCTATTATACCTAATTAGTCAATTTTTTTAATTTATCAAACACCTCATTAGGTTCAAATCTCATTATCGCTAAAATAAAAAAAAAAAAAATTTCCAGATATAGGAGTTAAACTCGACCTACTTTTGAGCTATCAAAGTGTTTTACCACCATGTTAGTGCTGGGGATAATGATGTAATTAATATACATTTATTCGTTTTTATTATAAAATAATTTGACATCATATTTGAGACCAAAACCCTTACTTAAATAAAATGGTGTCGACTAAAGCTATATATAATTTTCATAATTATTAGTAATTATTTTTTATATAGTATTTCTTTTTAATACTCAAATATGTTTAAATTAACTTCATCCCTAAAAAGATACTTAGTATACAAATATTTAATTATATTCATATATACGTTAAAACACTGCATTTTAAAAAAAAAAAATTGGTTTTGGATAATACTGCATTAGGACAAGGTCTGAGGCTCTTACACCCAAAGAAAGAAGGGTCTAGGTCTCATCTCATAATGGGTTTGAGAGAAACAGACAGTGTTTCAGTTGAAGCCCAACTTGCTGGTAAGAGGCTGTTAACTAAAGCCACTACGGCATCACGAAAAGAAAAAAAAAAAAAAAATGCGCTAGGTATGGAAAACTACGAGGCCAGTGAAGTCAGCCTTAGCTCGGTCCGTTTCCGAAACTGGCTCCTGGCTTGTCACTTGCCGTATTCCCTAAATATACGGCAGTACACAACACGAAGATAGACAGGCGATAACATTTGAATCTTCTAAGAACGTGAAAATGAATTTGTACATTGTTGGGAGGTAGACACCTCCACCTTTTTGTAATATATTTTTTTTATACTATCTTATCACTTTTTTCCTTTTTTTTTTAATTTTTTTTCTCCGCCTCTCTCTAGGTATTTATAAGTGTTGATGGATTTCAATGTACAAATAATAACCCTCTTAGATTATTTTCTCAGGTTTACATATAATATAATATATTAATTTAATGATAGATAATTTATCACTTTCTTATTTTATTAGGAATACATTGATGGAAATATAAAATTTGTATAATATTATATTTTTATAATACGATCAGAAAGGCTGGATTTAAATTATTTAAAGTAAAGTATCTTGTAAAATAAGAAAATAAATAGTTATTTACGCTGAGATCATTTAGTATTATAGCTACATGTACTTATTTATGTGTTAGTTACAGTTAACCATAGTTAGTTACTATTCTGTTATACGACCCATAGTTAGTTACTGTTCTGTTATACTAACTTGTGTAAGTACCTCTGTATATCTACCTTACATCAATGATCAGTGAATACCTTTTGCCATTATTCAATTATCTGTTATAATATTTAGTGAGACCTACTATTAATTCTCAAAGATAAATAACCTTTCACTAACTTTACAAAAATTCTTACTTTAAAGGATTTTAACCCACCCTTTATATATCTAACACAAAGTACTAATATGACTATATGAGATATTCAAAGGACATAGCATGAGGAATCTCATGCCTCTAACGTAAAAAGAATTTTGCCAGTGTCCTTGACATCCCATGAATCTGGATGTGTCATATTCGCGCTGTGAAAAGCCGGTACTCTAATGCATACTTATAGGTCTCAAATCCAGAAAATGTAACTAACGGATATGAATATTAACACTTTATCGTGCAACACTTGTTCATATTTAGGGTAAACCAGAACGGCTAGTAGCAGTGTATGACATTATTACTGCATTATTCGATACAAATCTGAAACATCGAACTTCATGAAACCAGTTCCTATACACTACTACATGGACCAATCATACATGAATAACTTTCCACCCCCTTCTGGATATCCGTTATTTTATAGAATGGCTAGAAAGTTTTCCAATACAGCAATGCAAATTAATTATAAATTAACATATATGCAAAGAGACATCCAATTCTAGGTCATGCTCGTCTGGACAAATACACAGTGACATTGATGAACTCGGTTTTCTCCTTAGACATACTATCGGCTATGAGTTCCTGGAATAGCCAGAAAGCCTCATCAATGATGGCTTCACCAAAGTGGTCGAGGAGCAAAGGTTCAAGCACAGCCCTCATGCACTTTGCTACATTGTATGCACCGCCAGGGAATTGCTTGGGCAAGCTGAGTTCGTTGCCACAATGATTCCAGTGTACAGCAGACACCTCTAGGCGATTGATTGTGAATGATCCTTCTTTCAAGATCTCCATTTTCACTTCGGATGGAGATGGTGTGTAGTTGGGAATGTTGAAGGTGTCCAATTGATCTGCTTCTAGGAGTCCCTGAATCAAACAGGCCGGTTGCATGTCTCACACCTTTTTTGCATGCCAAATTATATCGCTATTTGAAACTAGGAAATGATACGTGCAAGTGATTTTGCCATCATGTTTTCTACTGCAAATTAAATTCTACACATGGTGTATGACTTTGTGCAGGCCCAGCACAATACGAATTGAAACAATATGAAATGTTATATGTACGTTAAAAATTTTTGATGTGATTATTTCAAATCCTGCATTGGAATTGGTCATTTTTTTTATGAATGAGACTCACAAATTTGTGGGTTCTGCAAAGCGGGGGACCAGCTGGTAGCCATGTTATTTCAACGTCACTAATAGCTATAATGCAAAAACTTTCTCACATAACCATATATACACTAAGGGACCTGGTAGTCATGTTATTTCAACGTCACTAATAGCTAATGAAAAAACATTCCCACATAACCATATATACACTAACACCTTTTTCACCGGAATATATAGTAACTTGATATTCTCCTACACTTACATTAATATATAGTGTTTATAGGATGTATACAAAGTTATATATAGGTTCAAAAAATACATTTCCCGTGAACCAATTAGTGGTGCCATATTTCATTTCTTTAACCCCGGTTTGCTGTACCCGTGAATTAATACTAGCTAACTAGCTAGCGAAGGTTCAGAAATAATCCTGCACCATTTTTCGGAGAAATTTGGCCGTGTTCGTTAAATTTGTATGAGATGACAAGGCATGAATGGTTCTAAAAATTGGAAAATGTAGTTAAGGTGCTTAACCAAATTGCTTGGTCATCAGAAGCTCTATCTACTTTTGCATTAATTAGTCACGAACACGGACAAGAAGAATACGCACCTTCAAGACCAAGTGGTTGAGAGCCGTGGCCAAAAGCTCATAAATGTAACCTGCAGACTCCTTGCTGGTTGGATCGTCGCTTCTTCTTCCCAGAATTGTGAGAACCATACTGCCACCTTCCACCAATTCCTCCGCACGACACTTAAGGAATGTTGAAAAATCTCTCTGAAATTGCTCATAGTAAGCATTCACGACATTTGCCGGGCTTGTCCTGGTTATATAAATGTTTCCCTTGTTGTTCTCTATACCCTCAGGAACCTAGTAAAAATCAATAAATATGATAAAAAACAAGACAATTAATCCATATATTTCTCAACTTTTTTCTTTGTTCAACTTCTGAACATTATATTAGTTAAACACAGAACAACATATACCTATAGAATTAGTTACTTACCTGAGACAACCAATGAAGGCTGTAAGAGGAGTGAACAAAATGCAAACTTTTATTAGGGAAGATCCTGCCATAGAAAGAACCAGGAGCCCCCGCGATGTAACATGGGCCAATCTTAGCTTGCATTTCATTACGTAGTTTCTGTTTAAAGTTGCCAAGGGACTTGAAGATGCTGTTGAAGTCGTTCCCCGGGAGATCGTTCATGAAGACCTGGTATTCGGGAGAAGGATGGTTCAGCTCTCGGCATAGCTTCTCTGCCGATTTGATAACTTCAGACACCACAGAGAAAGTGTTTGGCCCAGAAGAGCATCCCAAGTCTGCAATTGCAAGGCTTCTTGGGCGTGTGCTGCAGTAGACGCTGTTTATTGCTTCCTCTATGATCGGCTTCGTCAAAGAAATCGCCTTTTGCTGTATATCATTCCTCCAGATCAGTGTCATATGGTGAAAATGTACGGTGATGGGCAATACATTCTCAAGTAATATGTTTTTTTTTGAGTTTTTAAATTCATTTTCTACCGCAGGTAATTCTGTTTATTGAACATTAAAATAACTTTTTTTGTTTAAGGAAAAAAGCTGTTTCTAGAAAATTTATTATATTTAATAAAAAGTTAAGAATATATTATAATTAAAAGTTGATAATTTTAAATTAAAAAATAACTTATAATTATAAGTAATATTTTGAATTTTATTATTATAAATAAAAATTAATTATTTCAAATATTATAATATAAATAATTATTTTATATATTTTTAATAATTTTATTATATAAAAATAATTTTTTTATACAATTCCAATACAATAGATTATCTCAAAATTATTTTTCAGATAAAATATTTAAATATAAATTAATTCTTATATAAATTATTATATAAAAAAATAAATATACAAATAAATTATTATTAAAAAAATTATAATTTTACAACTTTTCTAAATACACACTAAACGTAAGCACTTTTTTCAATTGAGAGACCACGGAGAGAGAGAACAAGAGAGTAATGGAAACTCTGTTTGTATTGTTACTGAATGATCTATGTGTAATACACGTGTAGGGTTTGTATAATGTGGTTCACACTAGAGTCAGGTATAACAATCTCTAACAATTTGTAACTAATCACTAACTAACTCATAACTAACGCTAATTGATTCTATTCCCTGACAAGCAAACACACGTGCACATGATAACATGTAAAAAGTAAATACAAAGACTTTTTAATTTTAAAACGATTAGATACGCTTTAATGTTAGAAAGATTATTTTATAAATTTGATACAAAAATAAAAAAACTTAGGTGCTATGTTAAACCAATAAGACGATTGGATTGAACCGCTGACCGGCCCTATATATCCTTGACCTCTCGATCATCAAGACATATCTCAATTTAGCTTTAATATTGTAGCATTAGAAAACCAAAGCCTATACTCCAAACGGTCAGGTTTTTCTCCTGGCCGATCGAATACTTTGAACTTTGGCTGGGAAAACAATGATACATTAATAAATACAACATTTATGTAAAAATACACTTCATCGATAACGTTATAGATAACCTGAAGCAAGCTGTTTTTGGCATAACTGGTTTGCCCCATTCCTTCATTCATGTGGAGCACTTGATCGACTGTCATTTCTTCCGCTCAAATTGAGCAAATACTTTGTAAATATTTCTTCAGGTTATGTTGCTCAAAGAAGAGGCTTCGCTTCCAATTTATAGGAGAATCTGGTAGCTCATCCACATTTGCTATACCCATGACTTCCTCATCTAGACACAATAATTAGAGGGATTTTTGCATAACATAAGTTTAGCACCTCATATTTACATACATCACAATAAAAGTGAATTACACCGCTTTATTTAAAATATACTCAATTATTTATGAGTTTCATCAATTTTATTGTGAGCATGCTTAAATGTGAGATACAATGGCGGAATTTGAACAAAATTTTTGGAGGCACCAAAAAGTTTATTATATAAATTAGATGATGATAACTAAATTAAAACTAACTGCATATTACATATATAAATTTTAAAGCAAATAATTAATAGGACAAAATAATTTTAAAGAGAACGACTAAAAAATACTTTATAGTATTAAATGTATTAACTTAAAAATATTTTTAAAATAATTTATTTTATTTGAATTACATGAAAATAATTGTTTTTATACAATAAATTACTAAAAATGTGTGCTGAGAATGACCTTCATAAGAGGATTGATTGTTAGGTGTTGTTTTGAGTGGCTGGAGAGTGTTTTGCTTTATTTGTAGGTGCTTGGATGTTTTAGTTGTTTGCTGTCTTTTATTGCTTTGATGTGGCTCTCGATATGCATGTGACTCTGTCGTGTGGCTCCCCTATGCTTGAAGGGTTTTGAGCTTTTATATTTATTGAAAAAAAAATTAAAAAGAGTATAAAATAATTTATTTATACTTTATAATATTTAATATTTAGATTATTTTGGTAAAAATATTATAATTTTAAAATAATTTATTTTTATATTTAATAAAAAATTGGATTTTATTTATAAGTGAATTTTATACTTAAAATTAAAATTTTTTTCTTATAATTCATTCAAAATTTTCCTCAAATATATGAAATTATTTTAAAACAATTTTTATTAAAAAAATATTACTTTTTGTATTCCCAAATACACACTTAACAATATCAAAAAAATTGAAAGCATTCTTAAGAATCAAAGTAGAGTTTAAAGTTAACAAATCCATTACTTGACCATTGAACATGTTATTTAACTCTTGTAATTGCTTATCTATTGTAGCAAAATATATTTTCACTCTAAATTGATGCTCAATTATGATGTGATCTTTTTTGTTATTAGTTATTTTTAATTAAAAAAAGGTTAATGGGCTTTTTAAGTTGAATAAGTTCATTTATATAGAGTAATATGTTTAGACTTAAGCCATTTATCAAACAAAAATTCTCTCTATATATCTATATAAATTATTTTTTGAAAAAATTTTGGGGGGCCCGGGGGGGAGGAAGCTCCGTCGTTGGTGAGATGGTAGACTTGTGCCTATATAAGAAATTTTCTATTATAAAAGAGAATGAGTATATAAATTTTATATGATAGTTATATGGATTGTCTTTGAAGTTTGGGATAACAAAGATGTTATTTGTATTACGTTTTAAGATATCTTTGAAGGGAATCATATTCATATGAGTCTTAACTTTTTCTTAACCAATGTTTAAAGAATACTTTACATTAATGGTGTACAAGGCAAGGATTGGGTCAGATTAAATCTTATCTAAATCGGCCCAATTTTTTGACTAGGTCAATTTTTTTAATCTAAACTCGATTTGATAATGACCTGATTAATAATTGGGTCAATCTGACATTTAGGAAACATATAAAAATTTGAATATTATGTATAGTAAATTTATAAAATTTTTTAAGTAAAAGATATTTTTTTTTTGTCAAAAGTAAAAAAATAAAATTTAAAAAATATTTTACAATACATATTTTAAAACAAATTATATCAATACAAAAATAATATCATATATTATAAAAAGTATTAATGAAAGTATAAAAATCTTGAAATTTATAACTAATTTTTTTTTTGAAAAATTAAAGATAACTTGTAAAGATATATTTGATTTTGGGTGTGCCTCAAATCATACCCAAAAAATGTACTAAGTCAAATTTTACAATCCAAACTCTACACAAAAAGATTCAGGATAGGATAAATTATCGGATCGAGTTAAGTTATAAACACTTTACTTCAAAATATCTTAAAAAACATCTCAAAATATGGCGTCAATAACATTATATTTAATAATTACTCCAAAAATAGATATATAATGGGCCTTTTGTCCAAGCCATCATCGTTTTACAATCAATTTATCAAACTGTAGCAGTTTTCAAACAATTTTTCTGTCTATGGTTGTTTCTGCTGCGATGAAACGGGGGGTGAATATTAAATTGTTAGCATGGCGCAGGATGAAGCCGCGTCGCTGGCATCAGTCAGAAGGCACAAGTTGAGTGCACGCCACTCACATCATTCCGCCACGTGTTGGGCAGCTGTCAGATGGCACAAGTTGAGTCTGTGCCACTCATCTCCCCCCCCCCACAAAACGTGTTGAGCCCCTGCAGTTGGCGCTGCATGACATTGCGCCAAACATTCCTTCATGGAGTGGTACTAATTAATAGTTTTGGGGTGGTACTAATTAACTAGAGAAGCTTTGATATATGATGGAGTGATACTAATTCATTGGCAGGAAATGAGGCACATTATTCGATGATAAAGCAAGGCCAATTCGTACACTTAGATAATCTTTGTCGGGCTCACATTTTCCTCTTTGAGCAACCAAAAGTTGAAGGGAGATACATTTGCTCTGCATGCGACGCTAAAATTCATCAGATTGCCAAAATGCTTAACAAAAAATATCCAAAGTACAAGGTGCCCACAAAGTAAAAGCTACTTTAAATATTACGCTTTGCTGATTAATTGCATGCCTAATTTTATATTAAAAATTTATTTTTAAGCAATAAGCAAATTTTAACTTCGTGATTGTTTTAAGGGGTATGTTTAATTTCACAGTTAAAAGGTGTGGAAACTTTTTAAGGAAAAAAATGAATCAAAGTAATAAATAAAATGCGAGATTTTTGAGTGGGAAATTTCTATTTTAAGCATTTAAATTATCTTTTAACATGTATAAAGTTACACTAATAAAGATAAATATATTTCTAAAATGACTCATATTAGTTTAACATATATCAAAAATAATTTACTAAATTTAGGTTGGAGTTTCAGAGTAGAACTTTTTCTAACACATATATAAATAATAATAGATAAAAATAATTTTGAACTAATTGAACAAAATAGAATTATAGGTTCAAGAATATTCCATATGAATTGGAGCTCCAAAAACATCATCAAATGGCACCTCGTAGAAATAGATATACTTCGATATCAGCCAGCGCAAGGAATGTTTGGCACAATGTCATCCAGCGCCAACTGCTGCGGCTCAACACGTGGTGCGTGAATGGCATGGACTCAACTTGGGCGTTCTGACTGACGCCAGTGATGCAGTTTCATCCTGCGCTATGCTAACAATTTAATATTCACTTCCGTTCCATCATGACAAAAATAATCATAGACAAAAAAATTATTTAAAAACTGCTATAGTCTAATAAATTATTGTAAAAGAACGAAGGTTTGGTCAAAAACCTATATAAGGCCAAGGACAAAAAAGGTTGCTGATTGTGTCGGTTCCACTTTTTACACTTTGCACGTGCAGAACGCCAGAACCTGTACAATATATAAATTTTTTAGATAGTTATACGGATTTTCTTTCAAGTTCGACACAATTACTCCAACACCTTTTTGTTTTAATTTATATTTATATCTGCTAATTTTAAACTACTTTTTATATGCGGATAAAAAAAAACTACTTTTCATATAAATAATTAAATAAAAATATGTATAATTTTTAAAATAAAAAATACCGTTCATAATTATGCCAAATCTCATTTGAAAAGTGAGAGCAATTATTCAAGATTCGTTTTTTTTTTTTTGATCGAAAATTATTCGAGATTCTTTGAACGTACGGGACAAATTGATGAAACTCACTCTCCCACATAGTTTAGTATTACTTTTCACGTTTTATTAAATAAACTTAAATATAAAGAAATATAGTTTAATTTTATTAAATTATTTTTTATATTTTTAATTAATTATAGCTATCAAATTTATTTGAGATAATAAGTATAAGGATAATAATAGAAAATGTAATTAATATGTTTTAAATATTCCTAAATAACAGTTAATTCAAAATATTTTTTTTAGAAAAAACACTTGAAACTAAACAAAAGTAGTGATTACTTTGGGCCATATAAAAAACTTCCACATCATTTATTTAAAATTTGGCAACCGCTAAAAGCTATTTATCTTGTTTATCTAGATGGCACAATTTGATTAGTCAGATAGACGTCAAGACAAGGAGAGGACATCAGCGAGGAGCCGGTTTATACAAGTGAGGAGTCGGTTTCAAAGACCAATACAACGCTTTTTTTTTTTTTTTGTGGTGGTGGTTGGTTTTTGTTGTTGTGGGGAACCAATACAAAGCTAACCATGCAACGTTGCAAGTGGGTAAGTACGCCGGAAGCATCATAAAACAAACACGATAGAAACGATGGAACAATATGAAAAATATGAACAACATGGTTGAAGGGGTCCCCATGATCGATTTGCCAAGGTGTCATGATATACATGAGCAAAAATATTAAATTGAGCTTTTAATGTATTGTCGGCATCTAATTTTTTGAACCACATAAAAAAAAATCTAATTTTTAAGCTTTTCATTAATGTATTGTCAGCATCTAATTTTCTTTTTAAATCACGTAAAAGAAAAAGCATCTAATTTTTTGAATAAAAATTATTAATTAAATATTTTATAATTTTGAAAAATAATAATAAGAAAAAGAGATAATAAGCTAGCTAGAAGAAAATAAACATATTTAAGAGTTTTGATTTCTTTAACATTTATAGTTATCTCACCTCATAATAACTATAATTTTAGGGAATAATTAAATGAAAATTATATTTCTTTAAATATGTCAAAACCACATAATAAAAGGACAAAATTTCTCTCAAATCTTCCATTAATATTAAAAAGAGGTGAACTAATCTTAAATCTTGTTATACCATAGAATATAGGGATAAAATATCCACTAAATCCTCTATTAATATCTATAAGAACTAAAATGAACCCTAAATTTTGTCAAATTAAGAAATAAAGGGATAAAATTTCTCTCAAATCCTTTATCAATATTGGTGGATTTCTCTCAAAAAGCAATCAACTCTATACCTATGTAAACAGTGCAGCCACCAAGGCAAGCATCATCAACAAGAAATAATTCTCTCTACTCACTTCCCTGTTTTTTGCTCCCCTAGTGCGAAATTTTATTTAAGCATTAAAGTGCCTTTGTAGGTATCATTTCCACTTACACTTTCTTTTATTATTACTTATTGTTGCAATAAAAAATAAGAAAATTATTTTACTCACTATTTTAAAAACCAAAAAAGGTTTTATCTCTTTAAAAATTAATTTTTAAAAAGGGACTTTACTCCTACTTATTTTTGCAAATAATAATAATAATAATAATAATAATAATAATAATAAAAGGGTTATTTTGTTCAATATTTTTAAATAATAAAAAATAAAAAGTTTAAATTTTTAATAAGAATGCTTACAAAAAACAAAAGTATTGTTCTTAATTAAAATCAACCAACCAACGAATATTTTTTAAAATAGCAATGTAGTTTTGAGTTTTTCATTACATTAGAGGATATGTTGGAGATATTTGCTGTCAAGTCAAAATTAATTTCTCGAATTTATTTATTTTTTTAATATAAATTTTCTTATTTTATTTTATTTGTGAATAATTATTTTCAAGTCAGATTTATTCTTTTTAATTCATTTGTTTATTTGTGAATAATTATTATATCTTAATTTATCCTAAAAGGCTTTTTTGTTGTAAATAGATGATAGGTTTTAATTCTTTTTCCAGGGAAAAAAATAAAAATTTTGAATTTTATTATTTAATTTGCATAACTAACTTTAGATAACTACTCTCTCCGTTTTAAAATAACTATCAAGTTTTTGTGTATTTTAAAATTTCAAAATATCTGTCAATTTAGAATATCAAAATAATATTAACTTTTTTGTTCTAATAATACTCTTAATTTAATTGTGATAGTATTAATGACTGCATGCAATTCTAAGAAAGAGAGTATTGTAATATTAATTGTATTAGTGGGAGTATATTTTTCAGATAGGGGTATTTTTGTCTACTTAATTTATTTTATGCTATTTTGAACACCATATTTTATCCTTCTTTTTAATAAAAGTAAAAAAATAATAAAATAAATTTTTCTTCCAATTAGCTTCTAGAATCTTATCATAATCTTAAACTTTCAACTGATTTTCAAATTTTTATGTCATTTTATTTTAAACTTTCAACTGCTTTTCAAATTTTTATCTCATTCTATCTCTAATTTTTTAACTATTCTTCAAATTTCTGGTCAATATGTTATCAAAGATCTCTCTTATTCTTTTCTATACAAAGCCAACTCCCTCACTTCAAAAAGGAGGAGGAATTCAGTCAGTTAAAAATCATTTTCACTATTTTTCATTCCCATTCTCTTATCAAGTCTTGAATCTTATCACTATCACATAATTCCTAGCACCAACATCTTCCATAAAAATCAACCATATTCTTATTCTCATGCTATAGTTGAGCCAAATTATAGTCTATCTTGATCTTTCCAGACACCACAAATCCTGCACCATTTTATACCAAACCTACATCACGGCCTTCACCATCATCATGCAGCATCTTTCCCCACCAATCACCATCGTTAGCTATCAAACCAATAGTCTACCATTATCTCCACCTAGTTTTGGGATGCTGTCACAATTTTGCTTCTGTATCTCATTTTGGAGTTGTCAAAGGCATCATCTATGATGCAACACTATCATTGTTGCTCATGTGCTCCTTTTTCATTTAATTTATCTTATTTATTTTATTTTGTTCTATTTTTTGGGTCTATGATTTTGTTTTATGTCGAAGTCTTTCTAATTCTTTTGCATAAACTTTTTTTTTTCTTCTTCTTACTTTTGAAATTTTTTTATAAATACACTTAAAAAGTAAGTTTTTCTTTTCTTTCTTCACTTAAATAATAAATTGAGTTTTCTTTTTTATATCCATGCAACAATCTCTAGTATTGATGTATGACTTGACCATCCTCAAGGATTATAAGAATTGTAAGGGTTTATTATATAGCTCATACTATGCTGAATCTTGTGCAAGAATAAATTGTTCTTTCTTTTTCTTATCTTTTTTTAAATAAAATCGGCCAAACACACAATTATTTTCTATAAGAATGACAAGGGCTTTCAATTCCTCATTACACTGGAGGATACATAGGAGCGGACACTCCCTATCAAACCCAAAAATTAAATTTTCTTAAATTTTGTTTCTTCTTTTATTTCATTTTCTTGTAAATAGTTGTTATATTAATTTTGTTTTCTTTTCTTTTGTAAACAATTGGTATAATTGAAAGGGGAAAAATAAATATTATTATAATTATTAATTAATTTGCATAACAAGCTCTAGGGTAAACATCTTGAAATGGATGTATTAGGGGTGTAGTAGAATTAAGTTTCCACCCTTTGCTAGGCATAATTAGACTCCTAAACCTAATTTCATTTTCAAAGAACCAACTTTATTAAATCAAAAAAGTTTTTCTGATTGTTTTCCTTAAATAAAAATTAGCAGTGATTCCATTGAATATTTTTTAAAATATTTTTTTCGTCTCTCGTTGCGGTCCCCTTTGGGCACGTTACGACAATTTGGCGACTCCATTGGGAATGGTTAGAAAGTCAAGCCTATTGAGTTAATTATGC
This sequence comes from Pterocarpus macrocarpus, assembly GCA_031439585.1. NCBI lineage: Eukaryota > Viridiplantae > Streptophyta > Magnoliopsida > Fabales > Fabaceae > Pterocarpus > Pterocarpus macrocarpus. Next base: position 71,858,339 of record CM062520.1, on the reverse strand, counting down.
AAATTATATAACTAAAATAATATTTATTTTTTCCCTTCTTGTTGCTTTTCATTTTTTTGTGTTTTGTTTTTAATTGTAAATAATTTTTTATTTATTTGTAAATAATTATTTTATTTTATTTGTCACTCAAACCTTAGGGTAGTAGACTACTTTTTTCTCCCTTTTTGTATATATCTCAAATCTTAGGATAGTCAACTTTTTGTATATATTGTTGGATCTTTATTGTGTAGTTTTTAGGACTTTAAGGTTTTTTATGCTCTTTACACGCACTTCACTTTCATTTACCTCACACACCGTTTAGGCTCTATACCCAAGCCTTGGAAATCCATAAGAATAGAAGGGACTTTGGCAAGGTTATTGTGAGGCTTATATTTTCCTGACAATCGTTGATTCTTCTGCTCAGATTGTTACTAGAATTGTGAGCTACCATGTTGTGAATTCTATGTCCCTGTGGCCATGCTCACAAAATTGGGTCCTTATCTTCTAGATAGGGGCAAGTTAGGGACCTTGACTTATAAGGGTCTAGATCCGTCCAAAGAAATCGTGCACAATAGATCAGACGAGTGGACCACCAATTAGGGTCTTGACCTTATAAATAACCAAGTATAGGGTCTCACCTTACTAGGACACAAAGGAGCATTTTTTTTTTCTTCTTATCTTGTAATATGAATTTCAAATCATGCATCTGAGTAACATACCATGCATATTCTATTTTTGCTCTCATGAGTCTCCTTCCTGCACGTCATTCATTGTAACAGGCGTCGCATTCACTTTTGTCATACATGATAGCATACATAAATAAGCAAAAAATCAAAATAAAAAAAATTCATTGAACATGCATTTTTCTTCTTTCCATTCTATCCTTTCCATATATTCGTGACATGCATAGAAAAGCCCAAAAAATAAAAAAAAATTGTTCATAACATTGATCTTCTTTTTCCTCTATTCTTTCAGAAAATTCATAACTCGCATAAAAAAAAATTCATTGAACTGCATTTTCTTTTTTTCCATTCTATCCTTTCCATATATTCATGGCATGCATATGAAGCAAAAAAAAAAAAAAAACTTCAAACATGCATTTTTCTTCCTTTTCCCTTTATCTTTTTCATACATTTATTAGGTTGCAACATGCATTTTTGTCACACTCATAACATGCATTAATAACATATAGCATACATTTTTTCTCATCACATATCATAATATGCCAAAAAAAAAGATGATTTCTCAAACATGCATTTTTCTCTTCTATTTCCAAACAATCATATCATGCACTATTTTTTTTTCACATTAATAAACATTTGGGAAAGAGTTCATCTAACATGCATTTCTTTCTTTTCTCTATCCATCCCACATTATTCATGCATTTAAACATTGTCACATACATTCTTACCTTTTTTCAACAAAGCAGCATTATAACATGCATGTATTAATAAGCATTTAGGAAGAATTCATTCAGCATGCATTTGTTTTTCTTTCTTCCCTTTCCATATCATTTCCACATCATTATGCATATCATGTATCTTCTTTCATTCCTAACATGCACTTTTAAAAAAAAAAATAACCTTGAAAAGAGGATGCACCATGCTGTCTCTAAACATCGCTCATCCAAGAAAAACTTTGTTTGATCCAAGTAATTATGTTTGAGAGCCATGAGCAAAAGCCAAAAAAAAAAAAAAAAGGAGAAAAAGAAGGAAAAAGGAAAAAAAAAAGGAAAAGAAAAGTTGAGGCTAAAGGAAGAGATCTAGAAGGAAATGATATGACCTAACGAAACATTGAAGAGAAGATCCAACATATTTGAAAGCTGTTCTTAGACTTTACAGAAACTGCGGCATTCGATCTTGATGAGACTAGCCAAGCTTTGGAAGATGTGCATATGTGTCTTCATTGCAATGAAGAGGCATTAACTAGGGATGTGAATCTTGATTTGACTTGTATCTTGAGTACTAAAAAATAGGCTTTTATTGTCTTTGTTGCTTCTGTTTGAGATCCACTGAAATAATGAAATAATTATGCATGGTTTCTTTCTTTCTTTTTTTTCTCAAATCAACACATTATCTTTCATATCCATATACTCTTTCCTTCTTCTACATCCTTTACACAGTCATTCTTTCCTTTTGGAATTCCTCTCCCATGCGAATAATCATGAAAAACCCACTAATTGATCCTTGTGTTACAAAGGGCATGAATGATCATGAACATGATGAAATTCCCAAACTATATGAGCAATTTGCTTAGATGTTGAACCTAGTGGAAATTAGCAAAGTAGTTAGCATCCTAAAAGTGAATCATAGCCCCATGTACTCCCATTGAATCATCAACTGGGGCAAATTTTGTATTTGTTGGTATGATGACAGCAATGCGTAAAGAGTTGAAGGTGATTGAGAAGAAGCAATTAGCATCAATTTGCTATAGACAATCATACTAAAAGAAGGATGGCAAGAGCATTCAACAAAAGTGTTCAGTATCCAACATTGTGGCTAAATGTCATAGTTTTGAAGAAGATCTTGCCAAATCAAGAAGACTACCAAGGCAAATAGGAACCAATAACTTAACAAGTTGGTTGATTCTTGTGCAACTGAAAAAGCATCTTGAACAAGAAAAAAAAAAGACTCGTTAGATTGGAAACTCAAAAAGTCAGTCTAGGCAAAAGTTAGAGCCCAAAAATATATTTAAAAAAAAAAGAAAAAAAAACTCGCTAGATCGAAAACATAAAAGACGATCTAGGCAAAAATTAGAGCTCTTAAAAAAAAAAAGTAGTTGCTAGACTGACAACCTAAAAGGGCAATGTAGACAAAAGTTAGAGCAACACAATATTCGTTAGGTTGAAAACCTGAAAATGCAACCTACACAAAGGTGTATCATTTGGGAAGTTAAGCACAACTGTTTATCAACAAAAACTTCAGAAGAATGCTAAACTGGGGCAATTTGATGGTAGAGGATCAATTTGCAAAAGTTAAAGAGTCAACGGTCAAAAGTAGATTACTTTGTCACATAGCAAGGGATTATAGTCTTGGTCATGAGATCAGATATGATGTAACTAAGGAATTAATCAAATGGGTAAATTATGAAATCTACATTGCAAGTCTTTCTAATCCTTTTATACCCTAACCATTTCCTTATACTTATCTATGTCTTGTATATACTGTCCAATTTTTAATGCAATAAATTTGTTTTGTTCCTTTACTTTCGCTCTTACCCGTCATTCTTTATTCTCTTTTCTCTTTCTCCCTCTTCTCCTTCATCATCGAAAGCAGTATTTTGCTTGGTTTATCTGTTCTCTCTCAAATCATGCATAATCAGGACATTATATTTGAATAATGCAAAGAGGCATTATCCAACAAGGCTCATTTATAACAAGTCAAGATAAGATTCATTGCAATTGGTTCGAATTTATTTTTTAAAAAGCTCGCTAGATTGAAAACCCGAAAGGGCGATCTAAATACAAATTAAATAAAAAAAGGCTTGTTAGATCAAAAACTAGCAATGGTGGTCTAGGCAAAAGTTAGAGCAAAATCAAAAAGAAGAAAAATCTAAAGCATGATAAAATAAAGGATCAGTTGAAAGTGGAGGCTAAGTCAGAAAGTCATGAGACAAACAGTTTGATGTGGCTCCGGCAAATATACCGAATCGTACAAGTAATAAAGTGATGAGAAAAGTATCGTTCCCACGAGGATAAATCAATTACCGAGTAACTAACAGGAATGACAATTTGGACTAGAAGAATAGAATGTGTAGAGCAAACTAACAAAAAATCAAATAGAGCAAGAGAACAAAACTGCACTTAAAGATAACTTAGATCAATGGGATAGATACTAGGACTAACTGCCTTCACCTAACTATGGACTCAATTATCATGGATTTCAATTATATAGTTTTTATCTTAATTGATTAATGGTTGGATTCTCTAAACTAATTCCAAGTCTTTCTCAAGGTCAAGAAATTCTTTTTATCCTAAATTGATTGCCTAATCTGAGTTACAAACTAATTTAGGAAAATGTTGAAGCCTTATGGAATCCTAAGATAACCACATGACTCGCATTTATTTATCTCTAGTTTTCACTCAGCTCACGGTATTTATGATGAGAAGCTTTGTTTAGAAACCCAATCTCTAGTTATTACAAACTAACAAATCAATTGAATGGTGGCCAATCACTCAAAAACATTAAGAATAATCATAAACACTTAATAATTAAGATAAAAACATAAATAAAATCAATCCATGAGTAATATCATCACATAGTTGGATCCATCAAAGCCCTAGAACAGGATTTAGTTCATGATGGGATCACAAACAACAGAAAAAGTAAAAGAAAGAACAAAAAAAAGAGTAGCCATGAAGAAGAACAAGGATTCTAATGTCTTGAGGGTAAAGGATGTCTCGAGGGTAAAGGATGTCTCTAACTCTTCCCAAAACTCTCCACAATGCTCCTTGAATCTTCAAGCCTTTCCTTTAGGGTTGCCTCCAGTATTTAGAGTGTCAAAAGGTTCTAGAAAAGGTCATCCAAATCCTTTAAATAATGCCCCAAGATCTTTTCCCACAAGATTGCATCGAAAAATAGACTTTCCACATTTATCATAGCTACGCTTGAGCGTGCTATTCATACTCGAGTGCGCAATCCACGCTTGAGTTTGGGTCTCACGCTCGAGTGTGCATCTAAATCAGCAAATCTACAGATTTGCCTCTTTTGCTCACTTTCAGGCTCAATAGTGATCAAAATAGTTGGAATTTACCTTTGGAGGTAGTAGCAATTGTAGATCTTTGAATAAGCTTTCCAACGCAATAAGAACCACCTCAATTGGAGTTCTATAGCTCAAGATATAGTTAGAATACTGATGAATGGTCAGGCTTGACAGCATCAAAGACAAAATGCAACTTCAATTTTTTTTTTCCTTTTTCTCCTAGAGGACTTGAGAATCTGGAAAAGTGCTTAACATCTAAGTTGGAGATCTCCTTCTCATCTTTCTAAAGAGTCCTAAATGATGTCAAGTTGACTTCCATAGAGTTAGATATGAATTTTCTCTTAGGACATGGTCTTCAAATCCAGTAAAATGGACTGTTTAAGACTCCAATTGAACTCCTCTTCCACTTGAGTGCTTATACCAAGTTGAAGCACAATGAAAACATAAATAACTAACAAAAATATGAGAAAATGACAAACAAACTAGAAAAGAATCTAAATCAAAGAAACCAACTAAAAACAACTAAAATACTCAAATAAATTTATGTAACCAAAGCCTAAATCTAAATCTAAAATAGAACAAAAATAACTCACTATGGGGAGTTATCACAGTTCATAAAAGAGGTTAAATATAATAGCTCTTCAACATGCAAGGCCGTGAGTCAAATGCCAAAGAAGGGCAAGGTAAAAGTTCAAGAAGTAACTAGTTCATAAGAGAGGTTCTTCAGCATGCAAGACCAAGAATTAGTTAAGGTCAAGTCAGAAATTCAAGAAGCAAGTAGTTCATAAGAGAGGCTCTTTAGCACGCAAGACCAAGAATGAGTTGAAAATTAAGGTCAAGATAAAATTTCAAGAAGTAGGAAGTTCGTTGAGAGGTCTTCAACATGCAAAGCCATGAGTCAAAAGGCAAAGTGAAGCCAAGACAAACAGTTCACAAGAGTAGTCAAATGCAATAACTCTTCAAATAGAACAACTTATTTGGATCTAACAAGGATTTTCCCAAGAGTGTGATGTTTAGAAACTCTAAGTTGAGGCAAATTTTTCCATTTCACCTTCTCATCATTCATTTTTTTGCATCATCATATCATCTAGATCAATGCACATCATCATCACCATATCATATCATTCATCTTCCCAGAAGAGCAATATTTGGAAACTACAAACCAGGGCAGATTTTTTCTTTTTACTTTCTCATCATATTAATCAAATCATCTAGGTTGTAGTCAATACACATGACATTCTCATTCTACACATCATCATCACCATATCATATCATCCATATTCCCAAAAGAGCAATGTTTGGAAATTATAAACTAGGGCAAATTTTTTCTTTTCATTTTCTCATCATATTAATCAAATCATCTAGTCTTGTACTCAATACACATGTTATTCTCATTCTTCATATCATCTTCACCATATTATTCATTTTTCATATCATTTCACAAATTGGTGCAATTTTCTTTGTAAGTTCTCATCATCATTGATCATTCAATTTTTATACATTGTCATGACATCATTCATCACTTCATCATCCTTAGCCATTTTTTGCATCACAAATCATTTTCTTTTCTGTAAATATCACATGTCATGGACCATTCATTTTCAATAGTTACCACAAGTCATTTCTTCCTCCGTATATATTGCATATCATCGATCATTCATTCTCAACAATCTTCCCAAGCTACTTCCTTTTAATAAATATTACATATCATGAACATTTACTTTTTAATTACTATCATCATTATTCTATTGTTTAACAATCATCACCATCACTTTACTTTCTAGCAAGGCATTTACATTTTGCATACTTTCTTGCACAACAAGGCATTCTACATTAGTAAAGCTGCATTTTCAATTTCAAATCTATTTCAATTTTGCAATTCAATTTCAAATTTATTTCAATTTGGTAAAATTGCATTTTCAATCTTTCAAAGCTGTATCTTCGAATTCAATTTCAATTTCAAATATATTTCAATTTTGCAAACCTGCATTTTCAATTTCAAATCTATTTCAATTTTACATCTTCAAATTTAATTTCAAATCTATTTTCAATTTTAATTCTGCAAAGCTGCATTTTCAATTTTTCAAAGTTGCATCTTCAAATTCAATTTCAACTTCAAATCTATTTCAATTTTGCAATTCAATTTCAAATCTATTTCAATTTTGCAAAGCTGCATTTTCAATCTTCCAAAGCTACATCTTCAAATTTAATTTCAAATTTATTTCAATTCTGCAAAGCTGCATTTTCAATTTCAAATCTATTTCAATTTTGCAAAGCTGCATTTTCAATATTTCAAAACTGCATCTTCAAATTCAATTTCAATTCTGTAAAGCTATATTTTCAATTTTAGATCTATTTCAATTTTGTAAAACAACATTTTCAATCTTTCAAAGCTACATCTTCAAATCTATTTCAATTTTGCATCATCAAATTCAATTTCAAATCTATTTCAATTCTGCAAAGCTACATTTTTAATTTTAATTTTTCATAGCTGATCATCAAATTCAATTTCAAATCTATTTTAATTATGCAAACCTGCATTTTCAATTTCAGTTTTTCATAGCTGCATTATCAAATTAAATTTCAAATCTATTTCAATTCTGCAAACCTGTATTTTCAATTTTAATTTTTCATATCTACATCATCAAACTCAATTTCAAATCTATTTTCAATTTCAATTATGCAAAGTTGTATTTTCAAATTCAATTTTTCAAAGCTACATCATCAAATTCAATTTCAAATATATGTTCAATTTCAATTTTTCAAAGCTGCATTTTCAATTTCAATTTTTCAAAGCTGCATCTTCAAGTTCAATTTCAAAATTCATTTTTAATTTCAATTCTTCAGGACAGGATCTTCAAATTTAATTTTAAATTCAAAATTTGCAAGACTATATTTCATTCGCATGGTTGCATTTTCAGTTCATTTGCACGACTATAAGGCCGCATTACATTTGCAAGACTGCATTTCATTTGTATGGTTGCATTTCATTTTCGCAAGGCATATACTCTCATCACTTTCCTTGTTTGGACAATAATATGTGTTCATATCTTTATTAGTTCCTTATTATGAAAATATCAAAATCTACGATTTTATATTTTCTAGTAAGAAATAAGTAAAGAGAGGCAACTGTGAACACCATATTTTGTCCTTCTTTTTAATAAAAATAAGAAAATAATAAAACAAATTATCTTTCCAATTAGCTTCTAGAATCTCATCCTAATCTTAAGCTTTCAACTGCTTTTCAAATTTTTATCTCATTTTATCTCAAACTTTAAACTGTTTTTCGAATTTCTGGTCAATCTATTACCAAAGATCTCTCTCATTCTTTTTTATATAAAGCCAACTCCCTCACTTCAAAAGGGGAAAGGAATTCAATTAGTTAAGAATCAATTTAACTTTTTTCCATTCCCATTCTCTTATCAAGTCTTGAATCCTATCACTATCACACCATTCCTAGCACCAACATCTTCCATAAAAACTAACCATATTCTTATTCTAACCCCATAGTTGAGTCAAATTATAGCCCATCTTCATTTTTCCAGACACCATAAATCCTACACCATTTATACCAAACCTGCATCATGGCCTTCGCCATCATCACGCATCATCTTTCCCTACCAATCACCATCGTTAGCTATCAAACCAATAGCCTACCATCATCTCCACCTTGTTTTGGGATGTTGTCACAATCTTACTTTTGCATCTCGATTTGGAGTTGTCAAAGGTGTCGTCTATGATGAAACACTATCGTTATTGCTCATGTGCTCCTCTTTCATTTTATTTATCTTATTTATTTTATTTTGTTCTATTTTTTGGGTCTATGACTTTGTTTTATGTCGAAGTCTTTCTGATTCTTTTGCATAAACTTTTTCTTTTCTTCTTCTTACTTTTGAAATTTTTTTATAAATACACTTAAAATGTAAGTTTTTCTTTTCTTCTTCACTTAAACAATAAATTGAGTTTTTTTTTTATATCCATGCAACAATCTCTAATATTGATGTATGGCTTGACCATCTTTAAGGATTATAAGAATTGTAAAAGTTTATTATGTAGCTCATGCTATCCTGAATCCTGTGCAAGAATGGATTGTTCTTTCTTTTTTATTTTATTTTATTTTTTAAATAAAATCGACCCAACACATAATTATTTTCTACAAGAATAACTAGGGCTTTGAGGTCCTCATTGTATTGGAGGATACGTAGGAGCGGGCACTCCCCATCAAGCCCAAAAATTAAATTTTCTTAAATTTTGCTTCTGCTTTTATTTTATTTTCTTGTAAATAGTTGATATATTAATTTTATTTTCTTTTCTTTTATAAATAATTGTTATAATTGAAACAGAAAAAATAAATATTATTATAGTTATTAATTAATTTGCATAACAAGCTCTAAGGTAACTATCTTGAGATGGATATATTCGGGGTGCAGTGAAATTAAGTTTCCATCGTTCCTTAGGCATAATTAGACTTCCGAATCTAATTTCATTTTCAAAGGACCAACTTTGTCAAATCAAAATGATTTTTCTGATTTTTTTCCTTAAATAAAAATTAGTAGCAACTTCATTGAATATTTTTTAAAATATTTGTTTTTGTCTCTCGTCGCAACGCCCTTCGAGCACGCTGTGACAACTATTATGAAGATGATTTATTATTTTTCTTAATTTGTTTGCCAACCCTAATTTAACAGTTATTTTGAAATAGTAGGACTATTTCAAAACAAATGTATCATGGCGGCGTGAGATTCAATTTCTATCATTCTCTATACATAATCAAAATCTTAAACCTAATCTCTTTTTCAAAAGACCAATTTTACAAAATTAAAAGGTTATTTTCAATGTCTTCCTTAAAAGAATATTCACATCAACTCTATGAAATTTTAACTAAATTTTAGTTGTCTCTTACGGCAACGCCCTTCTGGTATGTTGTAACATGTATCGACACGAGGTTTCAATACTTATTGCGCTAGCTATTTCTACAAGGCCCACAAATTACAAAGAAAATTAGTGTATTTACTCGTGCTTTGCATGGATCAATTTAAAATGTCAAACATATAAATATAACAAAAATATTTGCATACAAATATATATTGATTAATATATTTTGTATTATGAATTTGTTTAAAAATAGATTATTCAAATTTAATATTGGAGATAAATTATTGAAGTGATATATATTAATCAAAGTGCAATTTTATGTTTGCATTATTCGTGTAATATATGGTTAGTATTACCTATTGGAGGTATCAATATTTGTTAGAAAACCAATTTATGATTTTTTTTGTATTTAAAATTTCTTAAGTTATTTAACGATCTTATAAAATTCCAATCTATAAGTAAGTTTAAAAAAAACTTGTAAAACTTTTCATCCTCTGCTTTTTGAGCCATTAAATTTATGACATTTTTATAAATAAAATAGTAAATAGTATTGCATATTAAAGCCTCAAATATAGAATATAAATATGCAAATGGAGCGTTGTAAGATTAAAATAATTAATTAATAGTAATTTAAATCACTAATTAGAAAACTAAATTAATATAACTTAATGATATGCTATAAACTTCAGAGTTTAAATATTTAATTTTAAATTTAGTTTTAACTATTAATAATTATAATATATATTAATTATTATCCATGCAGTTTATGTTTGTATCACCAGTTTAATATATGTTTAGTATCAATTGAAAGTGCGATTTTTATATTTGCATCACTCATGCAATACATGTTTAGCATCACATATTTAAAATATCAATATAACTTTGCATCACTTATGTAACATATGTTTAGTATCACCTCAAAGTGTAAATTTTATGTTTGCATCACTCATGTAATACATGTTTAGTATCACCTATTTGAGATATCAATATAACAATTAATTAACAGCAATTTAAATCACTAATTAAAAACTAAATTAATATAACTTAATAGTGTACTACAAATTTTAGAGTTCGAATATTTAATTTTAAATTTGGTTTTAATTATTAATAATTATAATGTATATTAATCATTATCCATGCAATTTATATGTTTGCGCCATGTGTGTAATATATGTTTATTATCACATCAAAATGCCATTTTTATGTTTGCATCACCCCTACAATACATGTTTATGAAAAACCTTTATTTAAGCAATATCAGTGTAAAATAAAAAAAAAATAACATTATGAAGATGAATAAAGTAGTAAAAGGAAATAAAGGAAATCAAACATATTGTTTTTTATGTGAAAAGAAACAAAATATTGAAAGTGACATAGATATAGCTTCTTATGAAAGTTTCACTTGAAACTTCTCAAATTAAAAAGGAATGAAAAGAAGATAAATATGTATAGCTTCTCATGAAATTTTCTAATTAAACTTCTCAAATAAGCATCAATAGTCATTTATGATTGGGCAATGGAAGTGGTTGAATTTTGAAGGGAAACCAAATTCATCTTGTGATGCCAAACCAAATTCATCTCATGATGCCATATCATCAAATCGACTATCATGAAACACGCTTTTATAGAATAGATAAATAGATATATAGATAGGATAGGATAGGATGAAAATGAATAAAATAGTACAAGGAAATAAAAGAAATCAAACATATTTTTTTTTAATGTGAAATAAAACCAAATATTGAAAGTGATATAAATATACTTCTTATGAAAGTTTCACATGAAACTTCTCAAATTCAAAAGGAATGAAAAGAAGATAAATATGTATAGCTTCTCATGAAATTTTCTAATTAAACTTCTCAAATAAGCATCAATAGTCATTTATGATTGGGCAATGGAAGTGGCTGAATTTTGAAGGGAAACCAAATTCATCTTGTGATGCCAAACCAAATTCATCTCATGATGCCATATCATCAAATCGGCTATCATGAAACACGCTTTTATAGAATAGATAAATAGATATATAGATAGGATAGGATAGGATGAAAATGAATAAAATAGTACAAGGAAATAAAAGAAATCAAACATATTTTTTTTAATGTGAAATAAAACCAAATATTGAAAGTGATATAAATATACTTCTTATGAAAGTTTCACATGAAACTTCTCAAATCAAAAAGAAATGAAAAGAGGATAAATATGTATAGTTTCTCATAAAAATTTTAAATTAAACTTCTCAAATAAGCATCAATAGTCATTTATGATTGGGTAATGAACAAATTCACCTCATGATGCCATATCATCAAATCCCCTACCATAAAACCCATTTTTTATAGAATAGATTTAGCTTGTAGCAACAACATGCATCTCACCGCCAACATTTATTGCCCTCCTTGGTCATTTAGTTTGCCTTTTTCTTTTCCCTATTGTTTTATTGTAAATATTTGGCTATAAAAGGCAACCCTATGTGCCTTGCAAATTATTAAGCAAGTAAAATTAAATGGGGTGCGAGTATTGATGTATGTGTTTGTGATATGATTTTGCTATTAAAACTGGTTAAATTTAACACCAATTTTTTTAGAGAATTTGTGAATAATAAGGTATTCTCGTATAGTTATTTTTATTAGAGTTAATATAGCAGATAAATATGTGGTGACTACAATATAATTATAGAGTCACATAACACAAATGAAAATTGTAGAGTTACAAGGTAGAGAATCATGTCAACAAATTCTTAGAGGATTAGGGGGAAAAAGCCTCGAAAAATCAGGTGAATTTGAACAAATTTTTTGTGTTAAGCTAAGATGGAGAAGCTAGATCTGATTACAAATATGAAGGAATAGAAAACTTTAGAGTCAGATGAAATTTTAGAGGAAGAGGTTATAGCAACAATTATAGTCATGAAAGACGTAACAATTTTGGACCACCTAATCAAGGAAAAATGTGGAAATAATTTTGGATCGTCTAACCAAGAAAGAGGAGAAGGTGACTTTTACTACGAGAGAACAAAATTTAATTGTTTTTATTGTAGAAAGTTTGAATACAAAGTTGTAGATTGCGTATTCAAACCCATTAATTGGAAAAATGACAAACTCAATTAAATGTCACTTAAAATCAATATGAAAATATTGGTGATAATTCTTATAAAAAAAGTTTACTTTTGGCAATCAATATTTTCATTGTGGATGAAATTACATATAATTTGGATACTAGCTATAATAATCATACTTGTGAGAATAAAAAATCATTGTCTTCACTAGATAATTTTGTAAAATCATCGTGAAGTTTGGTGATAAGACAACTTTATACTTTTTTCCAATTTATATGGAGTTTAAGAAGATTCACAAAATACGAATTATAATCTAATCCATCATGGAGGCATAAATATACGTGGACATAAAGTTAAGGTAAATGTAACAATTTGAAGGATTTAATTTTAATATACTTTCACTAAATATTTTTATATAGTCATGCATAACCAAGTTCTAAAATTTTTTGACTCTAAGCATAATTAAATCAAAAGTCATATTAAAAATATGTTTAAACATATTTTGGTCCCTGAAAATGTACCAAATTTCGATTTTAGTTCCTACAAAATTTTGAGTATAGCTTCAATCTGCATTTTTTTAAAATGAGCATAAATGATCCTTAAAAAATTAAATAAGCTATGTTTTTCATCCTGCCACAAGGTTAATTTACGCTCATTTTTAAAAAAATGAGGGACTAAAATAGACAAATTTTCAAAAATTTTGAAATGAAATAAACTTAAATTTTTAGTGGGACCAAAACTAAAATTTGGTATATTTCAGAGATTAAAAATATGTTTAAGCCTACAAAATATGATATGATTGATCCATTATGTAACATACTTTACACTACCAATGTATAGAAAAATAATCTCTAATTTGAAATTAAATTTTGTTTTCACCATTCCTTATCCCTTAATATCAATAAAAAAGATTTCCGAGCTTTATTATCTTCCGTTAAATAAAAAAATAATGCTTATAATTCAGGATAAATTTATAATTTTTTTACTTATATTAATTACTCATTTAACTTTTATCTCTTCTAATTAATATCCCCTCTCCACCCACTATGTTCTCTACTTAAATAATGTTATTTTATAAAACATTTTTAATAAAATTTTTAAACAATTATATCTCCACTCAAATAACTCATACTTACATATGATATGTTATCAAAAAATTTGCACTTTTGCTTAATAATTTTTATTTTCAATTTACATATGTCTTAAATAACATGTTAAAAAAATCGAAATATAATTATGTACGTTCTTAGTTATATTTCAATTTGTGTCTAAATTATATGCGTTCTTAAAAAATTTCATATATGCATGTTCAATTTTTTTTTTTTAGTAATGTTCGCATGTTTAAAAAAAAATTCATATACGCACGTTCAATTTGTTACATGCGTTATTATATTTCAATTTTTTAAAAGGATATAAAAATATATCCTATTTTTATATCCTTTAAAAATATTGAATTAATATTAGACTTTTCATGTTATTAAGTATTTGAGAAAGAAAAAAAATATATATCATTCAAATAGAGAGAATAGAAGAGAGAAAAAGCTAAATGAATAATTAATGTGAGGAAAAGAAAGTTACCAATTTACCCAAAATTATAGGTTGACTAAGACAGGATGATAATGGGTTTTATGTATATATATATATTCGTCTTTTACTTCAGGCTATTAAGTTAGTACAATTTTTTGGATACAAAAAGTTAAATTGAAGGAAAGATTCGTTCAAATTCAAATTAGGGGCATATTTTTGGATTCATCGAGCATTATAGATCAGCCATTAATAGAGAAACTTAGGAATCCAATTCAAGTAATAAGTCTGTTTGGTTAAGATTATAGAAGAAGTACTTCTTAAAAAGCAAAAGTAGAAACAAAAGCAAAATATCATTTTACTTTTGGATATAATTGTACAAATACTTTTTATCAAATTTAGAAGTTATTAAATTGTTTGAATGTGATAAATATAAATTTATTTTATTCAATAAAATGACAATTAAGGATATGGCGAGAGAGAGAGAGAATGAGAGTGGGAAGAAAGTGGTAATTTTTAAAAGTTTTAAGAATAAAATAGTAATTGAGTGAGAAGAAAGTGATTGTTAATTTCAAGGAGCAACATTCTCTTTCTTCTACTGTTTCTACTTAACGATGTCAATTTTACCTGCCCTTATGGGTATCCACGGGTAATACTTGTGACAGGGTGGATATGGGGGAGGATTTTCCTTCAGCAGATAATAGGGATGGGGAATTCAAATACCCATTTGCTAAACGGGGCAGGGGTGGGGATCATAATCCTCGTACTTGAGATTACCTGATGTACAATTACCAAATTACCCTTATATATATACACACACACACAATACAAGCCCTAGTTCTTAATGACCTTCTTTCTCTCACCCTTTTCAATTTTCCAGTAGCCGTCATCTTGCCTTCTTCTTCCTGCTATTCAAGTTTCGAACTCAACCTCACAGCCACATGCTGCCTCTACCTCCAGCGCCGGTGCCTGTGTCTTGCTCTGCCATCCCACATTCATCCGTCGTCTTGCATTCGTTCGCCATCCCGCATTCATCTATCATTTCACATTCATCTGCCATCCCAGATTGTATTTGCCTCTGCAACCACGAGCCTTTGCCTCTACCACCATATCTATTTAGTGCTATAGTAATTACTTCCTTCAACTTTGAAAACTTAACAGTGTCCATTAATATTTTTATGGTGGATTGCTTCTTTAATTTTAGCCTATGATTCTTTCTTTTCGAGAACTATTATTAAGGATAAGGATGTTGATTTTGCAATTCATCTAATTAATTTTAGATGGAAAGGCTAAGCCTTTGAAGAAACCTAAGTCTGACAAGAAAGAATGGGATGAAGTACTTCAGTCAAATCCTTTTTGGGTTTTTTTTTTTGGTTATTTTCTCAATTTTCTTTATTATCTTTTAATTGGTGTTGTGATTAATAAAAAATTTTCAAGATTGATGTTCTTTGGTTTGAAAATTGCTAACAAGTTTAAGGAAGAAGGGTAAAGGGGGTATGGGGTTTAGGCCTTTTGCAAAGGTTTGATCTTAGGGTTATATTTATATTCGTTTGGGTTTAGTTGTCTAATGATGTATTAAATTGAAATTTGAGAACCAGCTAGAAATATGTTTGTTCAAACAAATATATAAAGAGTGGAACTTGGCATGCCTACCATGAAACAATCACCTTATATATGTGTGGAGGACAAGAACATTTCTGCCGCTGATTGGCTTTACAAACACTTCTTATTCATTTCCTGGCCTAAACATAGCATTTGGAAAACAAGAACTTGTAGTTAACTTAATTTTGGTTTTGCACATGCATAATTGTTTGGGTCATTTTTGCTAAGGTGGTGTTTATGTTAAACGTTGCTTTTTCCCCCTTTAAACATATTCCATATATCTGTTCTTGAATATTGATCTGTCTTCCAGATGATTAGGATAATGATAACCATGCTAGATTCTTTCCTTCAACTTGTTTTCACTCTAGTCAATTACTTGCATTTGTGAATTGGAATGGGTACCACGTGTGTCTCTTTCTACTCCCAAAAGATGGAAGTAAGTTTGCTTAGTGCATGGTTCTAAATTGCTAATGCAGAGAACTTCATGGAAGCAGTATTGCGGCTGCAATCACTACTAAAAAAGCACTAAATAGAGGAGGTTTTATAAGAGAGGTTGCAAAAAACTACCTCAAAATGGAGAGAAGAAAGCATTTCTCAAGTTGCCCCAAATAATTTAATTCACAGGGGTTTTTTTTTTATCTATTTGATGGAGTTTAAAACCTCTGTAAATTAAAAGTAGAAAGTATTAAATATTTAGTTTCCCTCTTTTTCGTATAACTCCCTCTCAATTACTTTCAATTCATAAAACTCCCCCTCCCAAATCACTGTGGCAACTCAATCTTCTTAAATCTTCTTACTCTCAATCCCTAATCCCCAAAACCTTTGATTTTCCTCTGAACCCATTACTCCCCAACCTCTGTGCACACATATGCTCTGCCAATCTTCTTACACTCGACCACGCACGGCTTCGCTCTGCCACACCACGCACAGCTTAGCTCCGCCACACCATGCACAGCTTCTCTTTGCCATGCCACTCACAGCTCGCTCCTCCACACTCTAGTTGCTCCGTAGCGTAAAGTTCCTTTGGCTACACAGCTCTCTCACTCTGTTGCGTCATGCATCATCTGTCCTGTTCTTACTTTCTTTTAGGTTTAATTCTTTCATCATAATGACTGCTTTCTCCTTTAGTTAACTTTTTTTGAATTTCTGCCGGCCTTGTCTGTCTATTCAAAAGATGATGCAGAAAAAAGAGGGAAGCTCTGTGGCTTCGAGTAAAAATTTTGAATTCTGGGTCCACATTGCTTTACCGTCTAATTTCTTATGCAACTTCATTTGCATTCAATTAATTACATAGTAGAAAATAACTTAGCAATGTCATCAAATCCACATATTCAAATAGTTGTTGTTCTAGAGCTTTATGTTATGATAATAACGATCAACATGTATGCACATTTTTATTGCAGCTTAGCAGATGGGTAGATACTGCAAGTTCCAGCTTTTCATACCTTTTATGACTATGCTAATCAATACATATATCACCTTACATCATTTTTATTAACCAAGTTTTAGAATTAGCTGTTAAATATAAATAATCTATTATTCAAATATATGTATTAGTTAAGTAAAAAATTGATATAAAGCTAATGTATATAAATGTATATAAGTAGCTACCATATTACATATTTTGCATTGGACCAATATTTGTATTTTTAATTAATGACATCATGCCTAAAGAATTCTACTATATCTAACCGTAAATACATACACTAATTTATAGCTATAAGAGATAAAAAGTTAAAATGAAACACACTTACATATATATTCAGGTGATGTTATTTCTATTTCCACTCTCAAAGTCATATATGATAAAGCCATTTTAATAAAAGTGATAAAACATAAGCATCTAATTATTTTAATATCAAGTTTGTTGCAAACAGATTTGCCATTTTCTTTGATAGGGGTCATATACTCATTTTCTTTTCTTGTAGTGATGGATTCTATTTTGCGGTGAAGGAGGTGTCTTTGCTGGATGAAGGTAACTAGGGCAAACAGAGCATTTTCCAACTTTAGCAGGTGGGAACTTGTCACGACCCAGACTAGGCCATGATCGGCGCTTAGAGAGCACGCTCCTTAGCAAGCCTTACACAACAAGATTTCATGAAAATTGGGCAGAGTTTCCTCTATATTTAGGGCTTTTCCCAAATAAGAGCACTTATCCTGCATATCACCAAACACACATTTCCATCGGGGATCCAGACATTCAAAGAATGCACCCCTCAGTATGCAACACATATATATAAACAAACATACTCATACAAATCACATTTACATATCAAAGTTCAATTTATGATCAAATTCATCATAATCATTCGTCAAATTTAACATACAAAGTTCCATCTAACATAGTCTCTGAACATAAAGTTAACACACCAATAAGGGTCGGACCTTGCCTGTAGTACTATGGAGCTACAACTAAGATTACAAACAAAACAGGGTACAAATTAAGGCCCTTACCATATAGGGCTCACCCCAAAAGGAATCTAATGATGTTGAGCAGAAGGATCGGCTCCCAAGTCTGAACCTGTATCTGAAAAGAATATAATAACCATGGGGTGAGTTTGAGAAACTCAGTGAGAGACAGGACACTTTTGAACCTCATGAGTCAATTTATATATAAGTTTAAAACAATTTCATTCAAATGAGGAAAACGGCGAAAATATCTAACAGGATAAACAGGCAGGATTCACACTTAAGTGGCTGCTCCTTTGTGTGAATCCCAAAATCAGGCACGCACCCCCCTTTTTGAGAGGCCGTGAAGTACAGGCACGCACCACACTATATGTATGGCCGTGAAATATCCATCACGCACCACCCCCTTGGGTGGCCATGTAATATCATAATCCAAGGTGCACCAAAGCTAACGTCTACTGTCGTTAGCAAACAGATCCTGTCACAGACTTTCCTATTCTTTCATATTCATAAATCATAAATCTCATATCACATTCGAATTCCATTCGTCATTGACTCATGAGTAGCGTTCTTAAGGTAAATAAGCAGTTATAAATTTAAAACAAAATAATTTCAAAAGTATTCTATCTACTCACAGATCACCAGTTACAGAAAATCTTAAGTCTCCGGATCCACAAGGTTGGAGAGAAGTTCCTTAGGAATATTTAACATCATAACAGGACACTTGCATCGATTTTGAATCACTAAGATTCTCCATACCATAAGTTCTCTAATCTTAAAATCCTAGGGTTCCAAGAATTCATTTAAAGATCAAAAGAATTGGAATTGCTTGAAAAAGGAAAGACCAATGTATAGAAATTACCTCTAGAATTGGAATGAGGAGAAGAGGAATAGAGGTGAGCTCCCCACTTCAAATTCACCCAGGCAAGAATGAAGAAAGAGGAATAATTTGTATGGATGATTGTGTTTCATGGAATGAATCTGATGTTGTTGTTATTGATTTGGTTGGAAATGATGAAATGGAGGGATTAAATGTAAGGAAATGGTGGAAGAAGAATTCTAGAAAGAAAGGAGAAAGTTTGGGGTTAGAGAAAGAAAGAAAAATCGAAAATGAGGGCGTGGGACACGTCTCCGTATATATATTGGCCTGTGGTAATTGATTACCACGGGCTGGTAATCGATTACCACGAAGAACTGGTAATCGATTACCATGAACAAATGGCTGGTAATCGATTACAATGCGAAAATTTTTAACCCACGGACATACAGAGAGCCCCGTAATCGATTACTAGCCATACGGTAATCAATTACAACATCCCAAAATATGGTTCCTTGATTCAAAAAGACATCCAACACCCAAGATTATCATATACCAACTAAATTTTATCATAAACGGATTAAACACATTGATCAAACATGATTAACACAGAAAAACTTGAAACTACACCAAGGGTGTTACATACTCCCCCCTCAAAAAGAATTCGTCCCCGAATTCTGAATAAAACAATAATCACCTCAATCGAATAGGCGGGGGTATTTGGTCTGCATAGCTTCTTCAGTCTCCCAAGTTGCTTCTTTTCCTGAATGGTTCTTCTAAATTACCTTTACAAGGGTCACTTCCCTTGAGCACAATTTCCTCACTTGACGATCAATTATAGCTACAGGTTCTTCTTTATAAGTTAAATCTTCCTCTAACTAGATGGTATGCAGAGTAAGCACATGAGAAGGGTGGGGGAGGTACTTCCGTAGCATGGACACATGAAATACTGGATGAATCATGGCTAAGCCAGGTGGTAAGGCCAAATGATACGTCACAGGGCCAATTTTATCCAAAATCTCAAAAGGGCCTATGTAACAAGGGCTGAGCTTGCCCTTCCTTCCAAACCTCATCACATCCTTCATAAGGGACACACGAAGGAACACCAGGTCACCTATAGAGAATTCTAAGTCTCGCCTATGATGATCAGCATAAGCCTTCTGCCTACTCTGGGCTGCTAACAACAGTTCTCTAATCAATCAAACCTTCTCTAAGGTGTTTCGTACCAAGTCTGGCCCCAAAATCTTAGCCTCACCCACCTCAAACCATCCAATGCGAGACCTATAGCGTCTTCCATACAAGGCTTCGAATGGTGCCATCTGGATGCTGGCCTGATAACTATTGTTGTAAGAGAATTCAACTAGGGGCATGTAACTATCCCAATTCCTGCCAAAATCCAAAATGCAGGACCTCAACATATCTTCAAGGATTTGGATTGTTCTTTCAGATTGCCCATCCATATGAAGGTGGAATACGGTACTTAAATCTAGTCGAGTTTCTAAGGCCTTTTGGAATGCCTTCCAAAAATGAGAAGTGAATAGAGGTCCACGGTCTAAGATAATGGACATTGGAACTCCGTGAAGTCAAACAATCTCATCAAGATAGAGTTTGGCATAACGGGATGCTCTATAGGTAGTCTTGACTGGGAGGAAATGAGTCAACTTAGTTAATCTGTCTACTATCACCCAAATAGAATCAAAACTCCCAAAGCTCCGAGGCAATCTGGTCACAAAATCCATGCTAATTCTCTCCTATTTCCACTCTGGTATTTCAATCTATTGCAACAACCCTGCAGGTCTTTGATGTTCAGCTTTGACTTGCTGACATACTAAACATCATGATACAAAGTCCCCTATATCTCTCTTCATGTCTTCCCACCAAAATAATTGTTTCAAATCTTGATACATTTTAATGGAACCCGGATGAATCGTATATCCGGAATTGTGGGCTTCCTCCAGAAGAGTCTTCCTCAAATTGCCTACATTTGGCACACACAAGCGATTTCCCAATCTCAAAGCTCCTACTTGATCAAGGGGGAACTTAGGCTTCTTCCCATTGCGAACTTCATTCTGCAAGTTACATAATTGAGTATCCTCATACTGGGCAATTTTGATTTGCTCAATCAAGGAAGATCGTGCCCAAACATGGGCTAAAAGTGGCCCGGAATCTCCAGGTTCAAAGTGGACACCCTCAGATTCTAACTTGTGAATCTCTTCCACTATGAGCCTCCTCACCGGTGCTATGTGTGCAAGACTACCCATGGATTTCCTGCTCAATGCATCGGCCACTATGTTTGCCTTGCCTGGATGATATAAAATAGTGCAATCGTAGTCCTTAAGCAATTCCATCTACCTACGCTGCCTCAAGTTCAAATCCTTTTGTTAGAAAATATACTTCAGGCTCTTATGATCGATGTAGATCTCGCAAGATTCCCCATAAAGATGATGTCTCCAAATCTTTAGTGCAAACACCACGGCTGCCATCTCCAGATCGTGTGTGGGGTAGTTCTGCTCATGTCTCTTTAATTGCCTTGAAGCATAAGCAATGACTCATCCATGTTGCATAAGAACACATCCAAATCCTACTCGGAAAGCATCACAATAGACAAAATACCCTCCAGATCTTGAAGGCAAAACCAGCACAGGGGCTGTAGTAAGACAAGTTTTAAGCCTTTGGAAGCTCTCTTCACAATCATCAAACCATTGAAAAGGCACACCCTTTTGCGTGAGCTTAATCAAAGAAGTAGAGATCTTGGAAAAGTCTTTCACAAATCTTCGATAATAGCTTGCCAATCCTAAGAAACTTCGAATTTCAGTCACGATTGTCGGCCGTGGCCACTTTTGGATAGCTTTAATCTTCCTAGGATCCACCATGATTCCTTTCTTTGATACCACATGACCCAAAAAGGTCACTTGATCCAACCAAAACTCACATTTGGAAAATTTAGCATAGAATTGGTGATCCCTTAGGGTTTGCAGAATGATCCGCAAATGGCACTCATGCTCTTCCTCACTCTTTGAGTAAACCAAGATATCGTCAATAAAGATGATCGCAAAGTGATCCAGGAATGGTCTGAACACTCTGTTCATTAAGTCCATGACAGCAGCTGGGGTCTTGGTTAATCCAAAAGACATTACTAAGAATTCGTAATGTCCATAACGGGTTCAAAAACAGTCTTAGGAATATCTTCCTCTCGAATTCTTAACTGATGGTAACCAGATCGAAGATCAATTTTAGAAAAGGGATGCTCCTTGAAGTTGGTCAAACAAGTCATCAATCCTAGGTAAGGGATATTTATTACGAACCTTCAACCAATTGAGTTGTCTATAATCTACACATAACCGCATGGAACCATCCTTCTTCTTCATGAAAAGCACAGGAGCACCCTATAGGGACGTGCTAGGACGAATAAAGCCCTTTTCCAGCATGTCTTGCAACTGAACTTTCAACTCCCGAAGTTCTGCTGGAGCCATACGATAAGGAGGAATAGAAACGGGCCGGACATCCAAAGTCAAATCAATACAAAATTCAATCTCCCTATCTGAAAGCATTCTTGGTAGTTCCTCAGGAAACACATCTGGAAATTCTCTTACCACATGAACTTGATCAAGGCTAGGCACCGCCATTCCTATGTCATGAACCACCGCGAAATAGCCTTCGTTTCCTTTATCCATCAATTGCATCGCCATCATAGAAGAAATTAGGTGAATGGGGGTTAAGCTGCTATCTCCCCAAAATATAAAAGATGAACCGTCGTCTATCTCAAACTTCATTGCCTTAGAATGGCAATCCACCGAGGCATGGCATGAGGACAACCAGTCCATACCTAGAATGACATCGAAGTCCATCATCTCCAATAACAACAAGTTGGCCAAAGTATCCATTGCCTTGATACTAACCATACAGGAGGGAAATATTAACTGAACCATTAACGATTCTCCCATGGGGGTTCCAACCCAAAAGGGTAATCCAACAATATCGGTTGCTGATTGAAACGAGAAGCAAAGTATGGGGATACATAGGAGTGGGTGGAGCCTAGATCAAACAACACATATGCTTCAAAAGAATTAACATGCAAGGTACCTGCCACTACTTCATTTGAAGCCTAGGCATCTTGCCATGTCAAAGCGAAGACTCTGGGTTGGCCTCTACTTGCCCCTCTACCACCTGGACCTCTGCCACTTGCTCCTCTACCTGAACCCCTTCCGGAGGGTCCATGAGAAACTCCTGGAGATAAAGCTGAGTAAGACGGCACTGGCACAGCAGGACGTGCAAAGCTTGGATCTAAAACTTCCTTTGAATAGGGATAATCCTTCTTGAGATGTCCTATCAGGCTACATCCAAAACAAGCTCCAGTGGCTCTATAACACTGTCCCGAGTGGTAATTCCTACAAGACTGACATGGAGGCCTAAAGTAAGCTGACTGCCTCATTCCTTGCATGCCAGGCTGAGATGCACTGCCAACTTGGGACCCTGAGCCAGACACACTCATAGGAACAGGCCCTGAAGAAGTAGCCCCTCCTGAGAGTGCCTGACATCAACCCTGGAAATGCTGAGCTCCCTCAGAACTAGATCCTCTAGAAAAATTTCCTTTCATTTCTGCTTCTTGCCTGCCTCCTTGGCTGCCCTCCGCTCTCCCCTTCCAATCTCGAGACCATAAGCAGCATCCACAATTTCAGCATAAGGCATTCTCCCAACCATAGGAAGTAGGTCAGAGAATAAAGGGTCAACCAATCCTCGGACAAACCTCCTAGCTCTCATTGTATCATCGGACACCAGGTGATAGACATAGCGGGACAATTTGGAAAATTGTTCTTCATATTCTACTATAGACATCCCTGGAGTTTGCCTTAATCTTTGAAAATCAGCAGCATACTTCTCCTTTTTGTTGGCCGGAAGGAATCCCATCATAAAAACTTCAGTAAATTCTTTCCAAGTGAGGGGAGGTAAACCAGAGGCATCCCTGCCTCCCATGAGTGTGGCATACCATTGCTCTGCAGTCCCATTCAAATTATAAGCTACCAGCTCCACTGCTCTCTCACTCAGGCATCTAAGGACTCTGAGGACCTTGTTGGTGCGGTTAAGAAATTGTTGAGGGTCATCCATCAGGGGATTTCCGAAGAAATTTGGTGGATTCAATCTAAGGAAGGATTTGATTGACACTTCGTTCCCTTCTCGCTGATGACGAGGCTCACAGACAGCTGGAGTTGGTTCCGCATGAGGTTAAGGTTCATTCCTCCTTTGATAAGCTAGGAGTTCCACTAGAGTATTGAGAGTCTGGTGAACCCCTCTCATTTCAGTTGCCAAATTGATTAGCTTTTCATCAGGAGTAGGCTCTTCCGGTTGCCTGGCCAATCTTCCACAGCCTCTTCTTCAACCGCGGCTTCTCCCTCTCCTAGAAGGAGAGGGGGCCTGATCCGATTCAGCATTAGAAGCCTCATGGGCTTCCGCCCTTGCAATACGGGTGTGAGTTCTAGGCGGCATTTCACCTAAGGAAAGAGTTTATCGAGGTTAAGACTAAATTAATATACCAGGCAAGAAAACGCTTGAAGTGAATAAATCATGAAGGATAGACACATGAAGGATAATCCTGAAGGCCTCTGGTAGCATCACGTTTGTGAAAATGGACCGGCTTCCATTTGCACAATCGTGATCCCACTGAAGGACACTTATTCCATAGTACATAGGGAAACCTAGGCTCTGATACCACTTTGTCATGACCCAGACTAGGCCATAACCGATGCTTAGAGAGCACGTTCCCTAGCAAGCCTTACACAACAAGATTTCACGAAAATTGGGCAGAGTTTCCTCTATATTTAGGGCTTTTCTCAAATAAGAGTACTTATCCTGCATATCACCAAACACACATTTCCATTCGGGATCCAGGCATTTAAAGAATACACTCCTTAGCATGCAACACATATATATAAACAAACATACTCATACAAATCACATTTACATATCAAGGTTCAATTTATGATCAAATTCATCATAATCATTCATCAAATTTAACATACAAAGTTCCATCCAACATAGTCTCTGAACATAAAGTTAACATATCAGCAAGGGTCGGACCCTGCCTGTAGTACTATGGAGCTACAACTAAGATTACAAACGAAATAGAGTACAAATCAAGGCCCTTACTATATAGGGCTCTCCCTGAAAGGAATCTAATGATGCTGAACAGAAGGATCGGCTCCCAAGTCTGAACCTGTATCTGAAAAGAATATAATAACCACACGGTAAGTTTGAGAAATTTAATGAAAGACAGGACACTTTTGAATCTCATGAGTCAATGTATATATAAGTTTCAAACAATTTCATTCAAATGAGGAAAACGGCGGAAATATCTAATAGGATAAATAGACAGGATTCACACTTAGGTGGCCGCTCCTTCGTGTGAATCCCGAAATCAGGCACGCACCCCCCTTTTTGAGAGGCCGTGAAGTATAGGCACGCACCACACTATATGTATGGCCGTGAAATATCCGTCACACACCACCCCCTTGGATGGCCATGTAATATCATAATCCAAGGTGTACCAAGGCTAACATCTACTGTCATTAGCAAATAGATCCTGTCACAGACTTTTCTATTCTTTCATATTCATAAATCATAAATCTCATATCACATTCGAATTCCATTCGTCATTGACTCATGAGTAGCATTCTTAAAGTAAATAAACAGTTATAAATTTAAAATAGAATAATTTCAAAAGTATTCTATCTACTCACAGATCACTGATCATAGGAAATCTTAAGTCTCTGGATCCACAAGGTTGGAAAGAAGTTCCTTAGGAATATCTAACATCATAACAGGACACTTGCATCGATTTTGGATCACTAAGATTCTCATTACCATAAGTTCTCTAATCTTAAAATCCTAGGGTTCCAAGAATTCATTTAAAGATCAAAAGAATTGGAATTGCTTGAAAAAGGAAAGACCAATATATAGAAATTACCTCTAGAATTGGAATGAGAAAAAGGGGAATAGAGGTGAGCTCCCCACTTCAAATCCACCCAAGCAAGAATGAAGAAAGAGGGATAACTTGTATGGATGATTGTGTTTAATAGAATGAATCTGATGTTGTTGTTGTTGATTTGGTTGGAAATGATGAAATGGAGGAATTAAATGTAAGGAAATGGTGGAAGAAGAATTCTAGAGAGAAAATAGAGAGTTTGGGGTTAGAGAGAGAAAGAAAAATCGAAAATGAGGGCGTGGGACTCGTCTCCGTATATATATTGGCCTGTGGTAATCGATTACCATGAACAAATGGCTGGTAATCGATTATCAAGGGCTGGTAATCGATTACCCCGAACCCAGAACTGGTATGACGCAAAAATTTTTAACCCACGGACATACAGAGAGCCCCGTAATCGATTACCAGCCACACGGTAATCGATTACAATATCCCAAAACATAGTTCCTTGATTCCAAAAGACATTCAACACCCAAGATCATCATATACCAACTAAATTCCATCATAAACGGATTAAACACAACGATCAAACACGATTAACATAGAAAAATTTGAAACTACACCAAGGGTGTTACAGAACTCTTTAGCCTTTTCATTAAAGCTTATGATCATTTGTTAATTCCGTCTTATATGACTAGATTTATTTTATGAATATTTGTGTCCTTCCTCTCAGGAAATATCTCTTTTGAGTCAGTTTGAACAAGGGAACATAGTTTGGAATTTTGGCACTCAAGGGGTATGCTATTATCTAGTTGGCAATTAGCAAGTCTCTTTTATTCTGCCAAAATATGATATTATAGGAAGAATAATTGCATTTTTAGGAATTGAACAGGGCAATTAAAATAAGTGCATTACATATTTGAAAGCATTTACTTGGCTAATATGAGTTTCTTCATTGAGCATATTGAAAATTGTGGCAATTGTACATATGTATATGTTATTTATTTTTGTGTTATGTATTGGAGGAGGAAACACCACATCTTTATGTTATAAAAAGAAGCGAATGAGAAACCATGGGGCTGATGGTGTGGAAATAGAAAACAAAAGAAAAGCCAAAAAAAAAAAAGAAAAAAAGAAAAAAAGATGAGTGGCAAGAAGTACAAAGAAGGTAGTGAAGCATAGTCTAGTTATTTCTAAAGCCTAACTATACTTCATGTAAGCTTTCTATCATCAAAAACCTCTCTCTTTCTTCCTTTGTATCTTACGCTCCCATCATTGAAAACCCTTTCAATTAGATCCAGCTTCCTTTGATCACAAGAGAGGAATAAAACTAGCATTCTAAATGATCATCACATATCTCAACCTTAGAAAAAAAGAATTGAAAGTTTGAAATGACATGAACTATTATATGTTATAAAGTAGTTTTTGTTCATGATCAATAAACTATTTTAATTGATCAAAGTTTAGACAGTGACTAGAGGAAGCCAATATATATGAGATATTGGTCAAAGTTTGAATAGTGAGTAGAGAAATCCAATATATATGATGAGTTTGCTCCATTTGAAATAGAGACAGTATATGTTCTCTTTAAGTAGTTCTTGTATTCTTATATATTTTTTCCCCTTTCTTTCATTTTTTTTCCTCTTCTTTTCTTTTTCTTTTTATTTTCCTTTGTTTCCTTGGTTTACGAGAAAGCCATAATTTACATGCTCTACATATCATTGATATATTCCTAACTAGTAGAAGCCTTACTATCTTTCCTATTAGATATCATTGGCATTGTTTCTGTATATGAGCTTCTAATTTTTTACAAACATTTTTTTCTTTCCTAATGTTTTAATAATTGCTATCCAACTAAAATCCAATTTGTTCATTGACTGCAGGTTACACAATTTCCTAGTTTAAATTATTTTTGGGCGTGAACATTTACTATTTGAAACTACTTTTAGAGTGCAACTATTTGTGCAGTTTTCAACAAACGCAGGTATGACTACTAGCTATAGGACTTTCTGCTTGTTGCCACTTTTGTTGAAAGCTTTTTATGCTAGAATCATAATGCTTATAAATTTGACTTACTTCTAAAATTTATGCTTAGGTGAAAATATTTCACCTAGCAGAAAGTTGCTGAAAATGGATAATGTTGGAGGAAGGTTGGCATGTTGGGTTGTTAGCTGATAAAATAAGAAAGAGAAACTGAAGTTAGCAATTGTTAAGAATAAACAATTTTTATTCTCATATATTATCTTTAATGTTTCTCTAAAGGTTGGCATTGACAATGTTAAATTTGTATATTATTTCTTACTAATTATTTTTTCTATTGTTTTAGCTATGTGATGTTGGAAGTGAGCCTACTACACTATGGATGAAAGAAGATCATCGGGAGGCAGTAACACAAATCACCAAGAGAATGTGTGAGGTTGTACTTTCTTTATCAACTCTTAAATCAGTTCTAGTGAGAAGTCATTATAGATTTGTAGTGATGATTATTTTGTGGATTTTATTATGAATTTGAATTTATGAACCTTGTGGAGTTTATTATGAATTTGAAGTTATGAACTCTAAGAATTTTATTGTGAATTTAGATTTGTGAACTTTGTGGATTTTGTTATGAATTTGAAGTTATGAACTCTTTATCAATGTTGGTAATTGAATTTAGATTTTGTGATTGTTTAGTATATATAATTGCTATTTAATTAATTGATTGATATTAGGAATAATTAAAAAAAACTATATTACATACATTAAGCAATTTTTAACCAAACAAAAAAATTATAGCGCCAATTATAAAATTGAAATTATTGCAAATAAACAATTTCAAATTAATTCATATTGTGGCATTTATATTGCAACGGTTTTTTATTAATACATTCTAACATTTAAATTGAGGCAATTTTCCACTCCCACAATCAAGTTTATTTGTTAAAAGATAAAACAAGATTCAGGAGGTTTAAAATTGCCGCAAATAAAACAGAACTGCCACAAATTGCAGGGGTTAAAAATCGCCACAATTTAATTTAACATTGCAGAGGTTGTGTGAAAACTGCCACAAAACGATTGTGACAATGATAACTGCCAGAGTTTTTAAAATCACCGCAAGTCATTCTGCGGAGGTTGAAAACCGCCTCTAAATGAAAAAAAAAAAAAAAAAACCGCCCCTAATTGACGTTTTTTTTGTAGTGAATTGTGGGCAATTTAAAACCTTGCTTGTTGGTTTCATTCAGAATAAACCATTTAAGTTTATGATGATTGTTTTGTTATGTTTGAAGTATGATATCTAGTCAGTGCCATGTGTGGACTATTGCATGCTTGTAATTACTGTTTGTTGTGAAATGTTAGTTTCAACCATGATTGGTTTGAAATCTCTTTTTCTGGTGTTTGTCAACTTTTGAATTTGCTTGTGAACTTACAATTGATTTCTATTATTATTTTGTAGATTGACATGGCTAACAGTCAAAAGAAAAAGGAAGAGGAGAAGGTCAGATATTTTACCATAACTTAGTGCGTGTTGTGTTCAATTGATCTGTTGGAATAATGATCCTATTAACCTTGTTGCATGCACTGAACAGGCACTAAAGGAGTTGAAAGCCAAGGCACAACAGAAGGGATCTTTTGGAGCTTCTGACATCAAGATGAGTGGAAAGAAATGAAGACTCTCTGCCATGATTTTAATTGTATACATCCATCATTGAGCCCTGTAATTATAATTGTTACCATGAGGACCTCTCTTTTTGTGGCCTACTTTGTTGTTGATGTTGATACTGAACCTAGGCATGTCATGATTATATGTTCCTTATGGGTGCCCTTGGATATCTGTGGGTACCCACGTATCCGTGGGGGTCTCCAAACACAGGTACTAGCACGGGTATAGGGCAAGGGATGGGGGCGGGTACTTATCCAGGAGGCAGGGGACGGGAGCCTATCTCCCGCCCCAGCCCAGCTCCATTGACACTTCTACTTCTATTTCTATTTCTGGGGGAAGCAACTTCCTATCTACTTTTACATTTTTTTATAAGCACAAATAAATAATATTAAAAATCCTATAAGCATCTTTTTTTTTTATTTTTTTTAAAAGTATATTTTTTTGTACCAGAAACATAAACAAATACACCCAATATCAATACATGAACAAAAAGTCAACTAAGTGAGCCAATCCATCCAAGTTCGTATAATAGACTATACTTAATCATTAATTATTAATAGCATATATCAATTGGGGTAGTGATTTTTGTACGTGCTCCATCTGACGCACTGCTTGATTTGTAAGGAAAATCAAATAAAAATTTTAAAATAAAAACAAAATGCAATGAGTGGTTGGATGAGGGTATGCATCTGCAATGCATCCCATATTTGTGTTCAAATAACAATGCCCTATCAGTTGCTTATTTTCTGTGAATAGAAGTAACGCTACTTTCAGTTTTAAAGACATTAGGCAATACTCATATATATATATATATATCAATTTAAGGTTAACATATATATTGAGGAATTCATTAAATGACCTTGATAATAGTACTCCGTCCATCAATTTTTATTTGTCATTTTAGAAAAAAGAAATTATCCATAATTATCTATCATTTGATAAAATTAAGGAAGCATCAATTATTTTTTCCAATTATACCCTTCTCTCTCTCTATCTCCTTTTTTTTTATCAATTCACTGCTAAAGATTAATTTTGTTCAAACATCGAGATTCTGAAAATCAAATTAGACATTGAACTGGATAAGATAATGGTCAAAGGTTTATTGATTCAACTGATTCAATGAATGTTCAACCAGGTTGCAATAAAATACATACATACATATATATATGATTAATTATGTGCTATAAAATAAATAAAAATTATTAAATAATACAAATAAAGAGTAAAATAAAATTTGAACATAATAAAAATAATTTTAGAAAGCAAAAATACTATATTAAATTATTCACATAACCCAACAAATAAAGTATTAAGTCTCACATATTA
Source organism: Pterocarpus macrocarpus (assembly GCA_031439585.1). Classification (NCBI taxonomy): domain Eukaryota; kingdom Viridiplantae; phylum Streptophyta; class Magnoliopsida; order Fabales; family Fabaceae; genus Pterocarpus; species Pterocarpus macrocarpus. Next base: position 71,827,498 of record CM062520.1, on the reverse strand, counting down.
CTTAGACTTTAAATTTTTTACTCTTAAAACTATTATAAAACACTCAAAAAGTCTTGCAATAGACTATACTTAATCATTAATTATTAATAACATATATCAATTGCTTATTTTTGCGTGCATAGAAGTAACACTACTTTCAGTTTTAAAAACATTGGGCAATACTCCATCTGTTTCACTATATATATATATATATATATTTAGGGTTAACACATATATGAGGAATTCATTAAATGACCTTGATAATAGTACTCCCTCCATCAATTTTTATTTGTCATTTTAGAGAAAAAAAAATTATCCATAATTATCTATCATTTGATAAAATTAAGGAAGCATCAATTATTTTTTCCAATTATACCCTTCTCTCTCTCTCTCTCTCTTCTTTTCTTTTTTTTTTTTTCAATTCACTTCTAAAAGTTAATTTTGTTCAAACATCAAGGTTCTGAAAATTAGATCAGATATTAAACCGGACAAGATAATGGTTCAAAGGTTTATTAATTTAACTGGTTCAACCAAATGTTCAATCAAGTTGCAATAAAATGCATACATATATATATATATATAGTAACATGCTATAAAATAAATAAAAATTATTAAATAATACAAATAAAGAGTAAAATAAAATTTTAACATAATATAAACAGTTTTAGAAAGCAAAAATACTATATTAAGTTATTAGCATAACCTATACAAGTAGAGTATTAAGTCTTATATTACTTAGACTTTGAACTTTTTACTCTTAAAGCTATTATAAAGCACTTAAAAAGTCCTACATTACTTAGATTAAAAGTTTTTTACTCGGAACTTATATAAATAGTACCATGTTTCATATTTGTTTATTCTTTATATACATATCATCTCTATTTTCCTTTTAAAAGAGTAAGAGGTATAGTAGTTATTGATTTGGCCAATCAAGGTGTGTTTTTTGCCATCTTTTATCATAATAAAGTTGTTAATTTCGTTATAATGGTCAATTTATAATTTTTTTTATTTCTATTTTTTTCAAAAATAAATGTTCAACTGGTAAAATCGATTTGGTTTTTTGGTTGTGCGATTTTTTAGGCATAATCAGACTGGCTGATCTGTTTTGGTTTTCAAAACCTTGTCAAACATAATCACCTAAAGGTTAATTTAGTCCAAACAATCTATATTTTTTCTACATTTGTGCTAATTTATTGATTTCTTATCTATGTGAAAAAATCTTAAACGAAAAAGAAAAATAAACTAATTTTACAAAGCAATTGTAAACCGAGGGAGTAAAAGTTAAACTAATTTTACAAAGCAACTGTTATATTGAATTTCAAGCCTTGTTTATATTTTCCAATTTCCATCAATTGCATTAATGAACATAATTAATGCAAGGATGAAACTGGAAGAAAAATATTAATAACTTCTGGATATTTAAAATGAACAGACAATTTAAAACATGAATAAACCTAAATGGACAAATACAGTAAAGCGGAAGAAGTCTCATAAATTGTATAACATTCATATTATCAAGTTTATGGATTAGGATCCTAAAGTATAGAAGGGATTCAAATCCCAAGTGTATATTTATCACAAAGCAGAATTGAATATTTTTTCAATCATCTAACTCTTTACTTTTAATTGTGCAATGGAAATCCTTTTAAGTTTAAAAATCAAGATTAATTTTGATACACAACCAATGTAAGTTATTTTTATATTATCAATTAATTATATCTTATATTTTGTTTGATTTTAAAATAGTTATATTAATAGTCAAATATTTTTAATGATATAATTGACTAATTTTTTTATGGGATGATTATATGACTATATAAAAAAAAATTTATATTGACAATACATTAAAATTAAATTCTTAAAAATATTAGAAATGCAAGTTTAATAATTAATTCATGGTGCGGGTAAATGTGATTTTCCTTCTTTATAATAAGATGTAGTGATTAGATGGTACAAGTGTCCAAAAATGGTAATGAGATAACATTAAGGCTCAATCAGCAGAGTAGGCGGATGGCGAATCATAGCACAGACGTTTGTTCTCCTTACCAAGCCTCATTTTGTCTACCGTCTCTTCCCCTTAATTTTTAGTCATGGGCGATTTATCCTCCGTGTTTTACAGTAAAAATTCAATGACTTTTGAGAAAATTCAGAACTAATTAGATGTACCAAAAAAAATCACATATGACTTAAAGTCTGGAAGGGGTTTGCTCTTTATTCATACGTCGGAAGGATTATTTTTATATATACAGTAAAGATTGATTGGATTATTTAAAAAAAAAAAGATTTAGTGGGTGTTTTGGGTGTTTTTAATCCTTTTTAATTGGAAACAGATCGAAAATTACCTAAACTTAGAATCAAAATTTTTTTCCTCATTTACCCTATTTTCAATTTTCAAAACTTCTGGTCTTTCTAGAAACACAAATACTTCATTTCTAACCAATTTATACCGCAAAGGCAAGGCGAGAGGAGAGAGGAGGATCAGAGTAGGTTGAACTTTTTGTTTGGTATATTAAAATTTAAATTGAGAGAGAGACTGCTCTATTCTATGATTTATAGTTAAGAAATTAAACTTTAGTCATAATCATAATAATATATAAGTAAAACATAGACAAAATGAGTGTATGCTGTTCTCTTTTTTTTTTTTTTTGTCAGTACACTTCAAACACAGTACGGGGAGGACTGATCCTGGTGATCGAATCCAGTTTATGGGTTTTCACAAGGCATTTCATCTCCACTAAAGCTCGGCCTCAAACCCGAGTCTATGCTATTCAAAGAACAGGTTGAAAATATTGGGGTCACTTTTATCTGAGAAGTCCAACGCTATTGCATAAGATAGTATGAGGCTTTCAGACCAACCTTAAAAAGAAAAGACAAGATCTGGTGGATTGGTTTAAGGTAAGGCGACACTATTCAATGAAGCCCAAATTGATGGTATGAGACCATGGCCCAAAGCCACTAAGGTGTCGATGACTGCAAGGCCACCGGGCCTCGTCTATGTGTGTTCCCCAACCCAGTTCATCACTTTTCTTTTGCTAATTGTTAGGGCCCTAAACACGTAGCAGTATACAACACAGAGATGGAATGGCCTCATGATCAGGTCACAAGGATATGACATGTCAACTGCCACGACCCCAAAAATAAAATCCAAAAAAGAGGTTCCTGCTGCCACGACCCAAAACCAGATCAGTTCTTTCTTTTTAAATTTTACTTTCATTTCTTTCTTTTTTTTTTTTTTGGTCTGACTTTCATTTCTTTCTTTAAAAATTATATCTTGCTACTTGAATGGGAGGGACTCGAGTTTACGTCCCTCAAATAACCAAGTGAAAAATGAAGATCACACTTAGCAACGACTATTTTTTTTTTTTTTTCTAAAGGGAGCAACAACTATTTTTGTTGTCTTCTTTTGTGTGTTTTCTTTGTTGAGGGGTAAAATCACCTAAGCTATGCCATGCCACGTGGTAACAAGTTGTCCATAGTGCTTGACCAAATCTCATTTTTACCGCCTTTCAAACTGTTTTAAACTAAATGGCCAACAAATTTAATGGCTTTTTAAGGTTTAGGGTTTTTAAAAATTTTGATTTTAATAGGTTTTAAAAATTTTTGGTAAGGCTCTATGTGTGTAGGAGTATCCAATGGATTGAATTGAGTGAATTTGAGGTGCTTTTCGGCTCGAGCCACTTGTAATTAAGTTGGGTCAAATCTATAAATCTAATATACATTAAAAAGTTATCTATTAAAATATGTTAATATAAATAATTGAATATAATAAATTAAATATAAACATATATAACATAAGTTCTAACATAAATATCAAATTTTTTAATAAGCACAATAATTATAAGTCTTAACATATATAAATTTAAGAAAACATACAAAATTCCTTAAAGTTTTCAAAAAAACATATACAAGTTCCAAAAGCTTTTAAAGAAAGTATATATAAGTCTTAAAAACATAATAAGTTTTATGAACTAATTGAAGTCAATGTCATCACATAAAACATATGAATTGACAAAGTTACTGTTCACCTTCAATCTTTTTAAGATATTCGTTGTCATCTAAATGATCTATTAAATTTTCAAAGAGATAATATGAAAATATGTCTTAAAACTTACATCATAACTCCAACATGACTTTTTTTTTGGGTAACTCTTTAAGCCCAATTTACTTGTGACCAATGAGAAAAGCTAAGCCCAATAAACCTCCTCATAATTAGACTTAAAACATTCCATCACATGTAGATTGGATTGAGCTACTCCGCAATGGATCAACTTATAACAAATGTTAAAACAATATATTATTTATACCAAGTAATTGATGATTAACTTATTTGATATAATTATTTAGACAAACTATTAAATTATTTTCTTTGAAGTTATCTTAGTACAATAATTATTATCTAAATAATATTGCAACAAATATTTTAGAAAAAAATAGCGTTAATTTGAACTAACTCGACTCATTTCAGCTAACTTGTTATGAATCAAGTCAAATGTCAGCTGACCTATGCATTGTGTTGGCCTAGCTCGTCCTTATGCCGATTGCAGCTTGTTCGGACCATCACCCTTACCCATGTTTTTTTTTTATATATTAACATAACTATAGTATGAAAATATTAATTTTTTTAATTGCTTATTTGATTAACTTGTATAAAAGACATACACACGTGCATTAAAAAATGTAAAATGAATTATTACTTAAACTAGATGAATGGTTTTGTTTTGAAATAATATTTTAATGAACTTTAAATAGAAAAATTTAATATATATATTTTTTTTGTCTTACACACACACAGGGGAGGGGGGAAAGGGAGGGCAATCTCTAACTGCAAAGTTGAACCCATTACTCATAACTCCCTTTGACGTACTTCTTGCATAGGCATAGTCAATGACCATTTGCGCTGGCCTAATTTATTAATTAGTTTTATTTTTAATTTTTTGTCTTGTGGGTCAAATTGGCCCATCGTGGGTCACCTCAACCCATTGTATGTCAGATTGATCCAGTGCATGTTAGTTCAACCCATTATGGGTTAGTCTAATCCATTGTGGGCTAGTAAGATCATGAAAATATGTCAAACCTACTTAGTTGAATTGTTGTGCTTCAAATATCTTGACCCATTTAAATCAATTCTTTTTTATCTTAATTTGGTTAACACATAAGTTAAACGGGTTAAGCAGGCCAATTAAGTGGATAAATGAACTTGGGTTTTTCTTTTTTGGCTAAAAAATATAATTGGGAATTATGATTGATAATCTAATGTGTTGAACTTTGAAACTTAAGGCTTTGTGTTTGAATTTTGATATTCAGGTTGATTTGTATTTATGTAACTTGATTTGTAATGTGTTGGACTTGAATTCTTGAAGTTTGAACTTAAGTTTAATTATTTCACGTGTTAAACTTTTGACACTCGACACTTTGAATTTGGATTTTGGCGTTTAGTTGGTTTTTGATTTGTGTAATTTAATATGTAATGCATTGAAATTGAAGTTTAGACATAAGTTTAATTATGTTTGGAATATAAAGTTTTTGGAGTGTAATTTAGTTACCTATATCACACTTTTATCTTCACCTTTTTTAATTTATTTTTATTATTTTGCTATGAGAGTGCGAGTATTTATTTTTTAAAAATTTTTTGTAAGGTTCATCTAAATAATTAAATATATTAAAGTTACAAACACAATTGAATAGAATTTTTTAATTATTTTTATTTATATATCTCTACTATTCCCATTATGTAAAGTGGATCACTTATGCACATGTCAACTTGATTCATAGAAAATTGATTATAGTACACATAAACTTTGATACCATTTTTATAACAGTTTAAAAAATATCAATTATTGAGTAGGATTTAATTTGTATAAGAAAAATATATATAGATATTCAATCATATATTATTATATCAACAAAAATGTTTGACTCAACCATCCACTACCTTAAAAATCTCAAAAACATAAGTATGTGATTGGATGATAATATAAAACTTGTCAGTACATTCAAATTAAACTCTATTGATTATAAATGTTTATTGTTTTATCAACGAACTAATATAATGTTTTATAGCACCTAATAATCTATTACGGTTTAATTTGCTAAAATGTAAATCCTTAACCAATTCATGCATCTTATATATTATTAGTATGTGTTTGGAAAAGTTTATTATGGCTTCAAAATAACTTACAGTCAAAAACTTCCTGAAACAATATATTTTTTTAAAAGAAAACGATTATCTCTAATAATTGATCAATTTTTCAAACATGGTGTTAATGGTTAAATATCATTAACTTTGTAACAAAAAAATAATAATTTCTATGCAAATTATGGAACTATTATTTCAATTATTTTTAGCAAAAATAATAATGATGTAATTATCGCTAATCATATTAGTTTAAATTTACTTGGAAGTATACCCTGATCCTAAATCCGGCGAGCTTTCTCCTCAATTTACCATTATTAAGCTGCAACTTATGCTCCCAACCTCTACTCCTGGTGCCTAGATAAATATTATGGAAAAAATTCTTTTCAAAATTTGTTTGTTTCTAAAATAAAACATAGATGTATATTTACTGATTATTTACTAAAGTATAATTATAGTGTATTTTATTAATAGTAAATATATTTTACTTTCTAAATTTAAAAATAAACACACTTAAAGTATTATCTAAATATTAGGTACAAAAGTTGAAAACAAAAGAAATTTATTTAAAACAGGTCCGGCAAAGACCTTTTGACCCAATTGAGATTTGATTACTGTTGGAGTTATTTTAACCGTCCCCGACTATATATATAGATGCAAACCATATGCAAATATCCTTTTGAAGGGCAGGCATAAATATATAATGTTTTGAGAAAATCGTACAATATGTGAAAGTTTTATCGTATTGCATATATGCTTTTGAGATGTTGATAGGATTGATTCACTTGTTCAATCTTCTGGTTATATATGATCATATCTTAGATTAGATTTTGAAATTCTTTAGTTGATAAGTAATTTATAAATATATCTGTAAATACTCATTGACTATAGAGATTTACCTTGTCTTTGGAGTGGTCTTCTCAAGCTAAACTTTTGTTTTGAAAAAATATATGCTTTCCATATGCTACTTGGACTAAATCAAGGATCAGCCATTCGTGTCAGATTCGGAATACCATTCCACCTTACTTTTATCATGATAATCAAAATAGGAAACTGGTTATATAGTTCTTTTTCCTCTTATTTGCAGTGATAAGTTAGCCGCAGTAGGAGCCGGGATCAGTACTGGTTATATTCTTTCCCACTCCGTAATAAACTGTTCCAAGTGAGCCACAGGATCCTTAGAATATATTCCACGAGACAATGGCTGGTTCTATCCCGTGATTCCATTACCATGTTTTGCAACCATAGAAATTAAAACCTCCTTTTGGCGAAACAGGACTTTGATTAATCGTATATAACAGTAATTAAACTCAATGCGTTTAACTTTTTCACAGAGACTAATGAATTCGCCAGACACACTAGCACAGAAAATTGCGTAGATGAAGACATCATCAATTCCACGATCTGAGATAAAAAGAGAATTACTAGAGGCAAACCCTTGTTGTTTAACTTAATTTTTAGTGATTATTACTTAATTTAATTTAAGAAAAATGCTAAACATATAGAATTTTTATCAAAATTTTAGTGCTAAAATGAGATGATATTATTATTAATTCTTAGATAATAAGATAAATGTCATCACTTTATATTATTTAACTACCACCATCATTTTTAACAAAAATTCTGATTATATTTTTCAATACAGCAGAAAGAAACTACAGAGTTAAAAAAAAAAAAAAAGAGAAAGAAAGAAGGAAAGAAAGAAAAAGAATAACGAGGAGAAAACAAGCAGTACCATAACTTAATCCTAAAAGAGATTTTGGTTTTGATTTTGTATAAAAAGCACAGTTTACTTTGTTATTTGTATGTTTATGTTTAACATGACTGATTAATTAACGGTTACGAAGATTGTTGGTTTGTTCTGAAGTCTGAACAATGATGGCCAAAGACTCTTCCCGGAGAAACCTCATTTGCTTCGCAATGAACGCCTCGACGGTACGCCGGAACTCGTCATTGCTCAGCTTATCATGCGTACACAAACTCTCCCGCACCTTCTCTGTCTCTGATCGCCGGAGTCTTCGCCTCACCGCCTTCCTCCCGTCCTCTCCCTCTCCCTCCAACTTCTCCGACTGACTCCGGCGATCAACTCTTCGCGAATCGGAATCCGTCGCAGCGCCTGAATCCTTGTCCCTACACCTGTCCGTTTCAGCTCGATCCGTAACATGATTGTACCGGTGCTCTGCTTCCCCTTCGGCCACAGTGCGCGGCGGAGCCGAAGGATAGGATTGGGACGGGGAGCGGCTGCGATCGGCGGCGGTGAGTCGGGAGGACTGGGCGAGGAGGGCGGCGATGATGGCGTTGGAGAGGGCGAAGACGAATAGAGGGCTGCGGAGGCAGTTGGCGGAGAGGCGGAGGGCGAGAGGGAGGCGCGTGAGGATCCACGAGAGGAGAAGGAGAGCGACGCAGAGCTCGAGGATGCGCAGCGTCTTCGCAATGCCGGCGAAGAGAGTGTGCCCTGGCATGGCGCTCCCTTTCTCTGCTTTGAATTTGCCAAAGTCGAATGCATCCATGGAGATTGGAGTCACAGAGAGAGAGAGAGAGAGAGAAGGGGGGGGGGAATTTTTGAAGAGGCAGAGGAAGAAGAAAAGTCTGTTTGTTGGGTGTCTCTCTTAACTGCAGAGTGAAAGAGCTCAACCTTCTTCTCTTGGCACATCACGCTCTTCTTATATACACGTACTGTTCTCTCTGCGACCTGCATTTTCTCTACGACAAATTCTTATATATAGCTGGAGGATGGACTTTCTCCTCCTCCACATGTATCTTAACCATGCAATATTAAAAAATGAAAAAGAGAAAGAGGAATAAAAAAATAAATTAAAAGTGAAAATATTTCATAAAAAAAGAAATTTTTTTTTTCTGTAAAGGAGAGTAGAAGTACTCTATTTCTACACTACATGCTCTCTTATTTATTTATTTATTTTTTTTGCATTTAAAATTTTGCAGTGTATTTATTTGTCGTTTTTTAAAATGATGAACTTTAATTTGCAATATATAACTATATTGATTAGGATTTCGAAGGATTATAAGGCTTGTGCGTATAATTGCTGGAGTTTATAACAGCATAAGTCTAAAATTTAAGCAGGAGAAAGTCATTTTTTTTCCCGGGTACAGATTTAATTGATGATAAGTAATTGGGGACTTGAAGTCTACGGTCATATATTGACTTATTCCCACCTTATACAAGAAAAGAATCAAAACTGCTCCAAAACCAGCTCTCTAACTGGCGTACCAAAATTAAATTATCAGACCTGCTGCTATCTACTCTCCAGTATCTTATATTTTGTTCTTTTAAATTCAAAAGTGGTATTATTCGTGTACACCAAATTTGTATATTAGATTCCGTTCATGGTTCAAACATTTTTATACTTGTTCTTCTTTTTTATTTTTATTGTTATTTTTTTGTATTTGGAAGATCGTTTAATTCTTTACCAGCTGATAATTTGTGTTTTTTGGTTTTTGTTTGAGCTAAGGAAGAAAAAAAAAATAAGTTGGGAGAAAGGGGGATTAAAAGGTTATAACAAGACATATGTTATTTATACATATAAAAAATTTTAATATCTCAATATTCTCTTTCAATTTTTTCTCTTTTTATCAATTATTTTATTTTTTAAATTTTTTTTATAATTTTTTTTTGTATTTTTAAGTATTCAAAATATCTATCTATTTCAGTAGTATAACAAATATTTCTCTTATGTGAATATGCGTGAAGAGAAGTGAGATAGGATGTGGCATTTCACGTGAGCCGATGTGTCAGTGCCCAGTACCATCGCTCGTGCAATCTGGTTTTCTTTTTCTGTTTCTCTTGAAAACAATATTGCTTTTTTCTATCAAATATTCAAAGGACTAAAGGAGTGGGTGATGTGTAATTTGGTCCACCTTTTATTTTGGAGTTTATGATGGTCTATCTATATTGATCGGTAGATTTATTTTAATAAAAATTAATAGTTAAAATTTTTTCTAGATTATTTTAATATAAAATTAAATTAAAGCATCATAAATTATCCCTCTACCCTCTCTATTCCCCTCTGCCTCTTCTCATCCGCCTCCATCCTGCTCGGCCTTGCCTTCCGCCACAAGTTCATATTGTTCAACATCTTTTTCCACTTTTTACGTTTACTTGACTATACGTGCACAAATTGATTATTGTAGTTGTTTTTTTTTTTTTCGCACTGGAAGTTCTTTTCTTTCTTTGTGGTAAAAGTCAGTTGGTGGATCTAATAAATATGTGCAAATATACTCACTTCAATTACAACAATTGCCACTGCCAAAAATTTCACAATCTTATCTATTTTAATACAAACACAAAAACCAAAGAGAATTACACAAATTAACTAAATAAAAAAAAGCACAACTCAAAAATCATAAACAACAACATATATGTGACTTCAAATGTAGAACTAAGCACTGATGTGATGGCAACGGTGGTGGAGATTAAGAGAAAAATAATGGTGATGGGTTTATCAATATGGCGGGAGTGAGGAGGTTGTGAAAGCCAATGGGGACGATGGAGCAACTCGTGGTGGCGATGAACTATGACAATGGCGACTCTTCTAGCGGCACGACGGTGAAGCAGGAGAAGGCGAGAGTGAATGTTGTCAAGCATGCAAACCAAAACGGCATCACAGGCAGCAACACTGGTTGCAGCCCTATGGTCGACCGTTGTCAAGTTGAGTGTGCAAAGGAGAAGGTGTAGTGTGGTGGTGTAACTATGGTGGAGGCAGACAAGACGAGGCAAAGGAGAAGGAAGAGGGTAGAGAAATAATTTATGGTGCTCTAACTTAATTTTTAACAAGATAGTCCAAAAAAAATTTTAACCATTAATTTTTATTAAAATGAATCTAATGATCAACATAGATGGACCCTCACAAGGTCCAAAAGAAAACGTGGACTAAATTAGACAACACCTTGTACCAATTCAACTTTTCAACTCAGGGGCCTTTGTTCGTGTCTTATGGTAACATTATGCCCACACCAAGTGAAAACATCCATTGCTTCGTACGTTTTGAGCTTTGCATACCAGCTATAGCCCTAAGCTTGATAGCCAATAGCATCAACAACTCTATCATCAAAAGTAAATAAATAAATAACTTAATAATATTGAACTATCCTCTTCCTTTCTTTCTCCGGCTAGCTCCCAGTTAGGCGAATCCACGCCGGTGCCCAATAAACTTCAATCGCTTTGCTGTTTGCAATAATAGTTTTTGTATCGTATGGAGCGGTGACAACACAAACTTGGATATAGTAGCTATAATACTGGTTATTTCGGTGATATGAGTTTAGGGAAAATGTTAATTAACATTATTCATTTTTTAATTATGTTTTTAATAATACAACTGAATTTATATTATATTATATTATATATATTTTGTACTATACCACCTTTGATTTTCTCTTTTTGTTTTCACTTTTGGACTGCCAGTGTCAGCAAGTGTCTCTTCCAAATTGTAAGTTTCTAGTTGGTGAGTTCCAATATTTATATTTAGTCCTTTAATTTTTCCTTGTGATTCTACCTTACTGATGCATGGTATTGGCAATGGCTAAAAGTTCCACCCTCCTTTTCCCTTCTCCCTTTCCAATTGCTGTAGCCCAGTAACATCACCATCACATTACCCATCGATCCACTATATGTCCTTGTGATTTATTAATTTATCAACTTCCATTTCTACGCAATATATGTTCTCTCTTGGCGCATTAATCATATCCAGTATCTGCTACACAACAACTTATAAAATTAATATGCACATTCATTCGTACAAGAGTTCTGCTGGTACTTATACATTTAATAGTTGACATTTAGATATAACATATTTCTCATAAAATCATATAATATATATTTATCGCACCACCGTATATATAACACGATATATATCTTAGTACTTGACAAAATGTCTCATGCGATGCCTGCAGATAGCGCCAAGAAAAAGAGGCAACCTTTTTTTCATACAAGGAAAGACAATCAAGATATCAGAAGTGCGATGGTGGTCACGGAATTTCATGTATTTAATTATTGTTTTCTGCAGTAGTGTTCAAGGAGGAACGTCCATACACAGGTAGTTCAAGCATTCAGGAGTAGTAGACCGGGTCATCCTTGACCTAGGTTAGGTTACTTTGTCATAGGCAATATAGAGATGTAGGGGTGTTGGTCCCTAGCTAATAGCTATGACTATGAGCAGTTACATGCAGTCCCAGTCTCAAGACAGTCCTATTGCGCCGGTTAATTATAATGTATCATACACCACGTGCCACGAAAACGCCTGGCCACACGCATCTTGCTCTGTCTCGCTCTGCTCGCTGCGGACACATCTACAAGCTCCTTAGACAGGGCATAGGGCACTGTGTTGGGACTTGTGAAAGTGTTTCCCATCTTAGAAAAAGTTGAGTTATTTGTGAATTCAATTTTAGGGATGCCTATAAATATTTATATATAAATGGATAGATTCTTATAATTTTGTTATTATTATATATTTTTTAATTATTTTAATTTTAAAAATAAATAATATTTATAAGTATTTATTACTTCAAATAATATAAAAATTATTTTTTATTCGTCGGCATTTATTATGTGTAATTTTAAGTAATGTACGATTAGGTCCAATATTTTATATTTTTAATATCAAAATCTCAAATCAAGTTATTATGATATATAAATATTTTTCAAATCAATAACAAACATTTAACAGAATTTTTAGTACTCATGACGTAATTTCATTTGAGAATTAGATAATAAAAATATAAAGAATTGAACTCAAATGTTATCCTAAATATATTGAATTTTTAACTTAGGATGCCATGGTACATGCACGGACTGATATATGAATGATAAATTTTAATAATTATACGCTTCGATATATAGTTGAGATATAACATCCAATATTAATTTTTTATTTAATAGGTTTTTCAATATTAATTTTAAACAGGTACAACGTTATGCCATATAAATGATCGATTTGCTTATATTGCAAAAGTAAAATTTGGCTTCATTATTTTAATATGAAAATAGTATAATAATATTACCACATTATTATGTTTTGAATTTTATAACAAATATATGATGATATTATAAGAGATTTTACCTTGAAGAAAGAAGAAATGTGTTGCACGAATTATTACTTATATGGGGCAAAATTTTTGCAAAAAATTTGTCCTATATGACGTAAAAAAATGAAAAAAAAATAATTTTTTGTCACGGAACATGGCGAAATGTGTCAAAGTTTATATATATATAAACTTCTACAATTATCTTTGATTGGTACTGAAGCTATTGGCCTTGGGCCCTCACGTGCACGTGCTAAAGTAATTACATGTTAGAATTGGATTTTGAGTTGCAATTCCTGATAGAAAATTATTTAATAATTATTTAAGGATAAAATAATTAATTTGATTATAAAAAAGAGACAAAGTTATTGATAAGGTTATTTATTTGAAAAGAAATAAAATAGAACAAAACCTCTCAAATTACAAAGCTGACAAAAGAGGCACCACATAATAATAATAAAAGTATATATAATAATAAAAATAATTTAATTAATTATACATCAAATTATATGAGAAAAAAAAATATACAAAAATTAGACTACTTAGGCCTTTGTTCTTTTTCTCTCTTTTCAATGAAGAGGACCATCTCAAAGAGCCTCTAATAATTTCCTGTAAAATATTTGGAAACCTAAATTCCCTTCTCCCTCTTCTCCCTTCACCACCTCAATATAATATAATATTGAATATAAAAAAATATTAAACAAAAATGAATATCAATAAAGATGAATTAATATATTAAAAAAAATTATATCAATATATTTTTCCTTTAGCTATTCTTGATAATTATTAGTTATTTAAGAGTATTTAATATTCTTTATTTATAATTATTTATTTTTCTTAATTCCTATTTATCATGTTTAAGCGCACATGAATTATTGGTCTATCACCTATGTGCAGATGCAATTTATTAATAGATCATAACTGAAAAACTGACTATGAGTGGAAAAAAGAAGAGACATAGAATAAAACTCTATTAAGCAAGTATTTTTCTGATAATTATTAGAATCATTGTCATTTAAAATTTTAAATTCTTTTCATTCTTTATATGAATAAGTTATCTAGGGTAGGGTGTGTGACAAATTTTACAAATCAAGTATTAAGGTAAAGTGGGACTGGTTTTTAGACGTGGGGTGCTTAATTATGACTTAAATTTTAAAAATGAATCTTAGTTGAACTTAATTTATTCAATCATAGTTGTGGATAAGAAAAATTACAAAAAAAGATCTATTTAGTTAAGATAGAGTTAATTATAGTGGTAAATAACTTTAGTTTCTTAAAATAATGATAGAATTTTAAATTTCAAGAAAGCAATTATTGTGAATGACTTACATAATCTTTGTAGTTTCACTTTCACATTTGAACAAATATTAATTTTATAAATAATTTAAATAAGTCGAATTTGTAAAAATACTTAATATATTATAGAAAGGATGACTTATTATTCAAAAATTAATAAATTTTCAAATTTAAAAAATTTATTTAACAACAATTTATATATTTATATGAATAAATTAATATTATATTCAATTCTTAAAAAATTTTGAATCAAATTTAGCTCAATTTTAATCTAGTTTATTTTTACTAAATTTATGCAAATTATTCCACCGGTATAATTTTAAAGTAATATTAGAAATTCAGAAAAAAAACTAGTAAAAATTTTCTATATCCCTTATGCAATTGTCACATATTGATATGAGGAGGGAGGTCTATTTGTTGCGTATATGTTGGGCTTTGTACCTGCCACCTTTCGCCCTGGTGGAAAACTTGCAAACGATGCAACATCTCCACCTTCCACATTTCGCCTTGGAAGGAGTAGATTTTATTAAAAAAATTATTTCACGCTAAATCTACTTAGTGTAGGGTGAAATATGTTTAATTTTTCCATATTTTTGTATTTATGTAAATTATCTTATATTATCATAATTTTAATACATAATTCTCATATAAAAAATAAAAAGCCGTAAAATTTATAAGTGGGCTCCATTTGTCCCAAACTTCTGACATTTTCAGCTATTAGCCTATTTAATACTATGCTCTTCAACTATGTATACTATTTTTAATAGGTCATATTATTCGTACATATTATTGTGATTGTGATGTATTTGTATTTGATGAACATCTCTTCAAAATCGAAGGAAAAAAGCACTCCCATATATATTGTTTTTAATTTTAATTTTTTATTTTCATTTCAAACTTTAACTCATGGGTGTCTGAGATATATCATGTTTCTTACATGCAAGAAACATTTCCCTTTTTAATATACATAAAAGTTAGTAGGTGAAATACTTAGAAAGTTTTACCACGATAAAAGACAAGAAATTTCGACCAAAAAAAAAAAAAAGCAAGGAACTAAAAATGCTAGACACTCAATTTACTTTTTCTTTCTTGATAATTAACAATGCATTTCTTATGCTCAAAGACATTTCCAACAATAGCAGAGCTAAAACAAAACAGTACATATATCAACAGGAGACACTCATATTACAATTCAGTCGATAGAATGATGAAACATATAAAATTATTATTATTATTATTATTTTTACATGTATCCACATAATTTTGTTGAGATACCATCAAGTCTTAAATATAAATACCTCTTTCAACAAGAATATGAGCCATGATTTATATATGTGAAAAACTAATACTTTTTACTAGATTCAATTCCTTAGTATATAAATTTTTTTTTTTTTGGTCATGAAAATTGCTTTTAAACTTGGGCAATATATTATGCTCTTTTATTTTCTGAAACTCTGTTCCTTTTCTTTATTTCTTTTTCTCTATTTCTTGTGAGATCTTTTTATGGGCTTTGTCTGAAATACATTTTAGAGCGATGAGCCCTTTTTTTTGGAAAAGAAAAATAGACAGCCGAAAATAAAATAATTATGCATATTTGTAACTTTATTGCATTCAATAATTATTTTTTGAATTTCATTAAATTCTATCAAAATTATCACATTTTTTTTTCTGGTTATAGAACATCACTAAAAGGTGAAATGAGCCAAATGGCTAATTTATTAATAAAAACCATACTATTAACTCGAATCAAGTTAAATTGTTCACAGTGAAAAGAAAAGGTAAAAAATGAAAAATACAAGAGAAATTTTCAGCACAATGATTTTTTTTTTTTAATAATTAGCACAAATATGTTAAAAAGGGATTTTGTGTTCAAAAGGAGAAGCTTTTCTATGAAATTGATGTAACTTTATTCGCGGAAAGTGCCGGTGGGTAAAGGGGAATATTTGTTTATGATGTTGAAATATGCATTCGAAGTAAAAAAAACCGTGTTTCAAGAACGCCACACGACAGCAGACTTTCCATTTTTGTGTTATTATCAGGGAAGAGAAAATCGGATCGGACCGGCCGGTCGAACCATTCCAATCGGGAATCGGATCTCAGGCTAATCCGGTCTGTACCACAAAATCGGTTATAGTCAAAATCGATCAAAATCGATGAATTGGTGTGAACCAAACCAGTTAAATCGATTGACCGGTTTTGTTTTATTTTTTTTTAAATTTTGGTAAAAATATTTTTTTATTTAAAAAAAAAAGAAAAAGCTCAATTAAAAAAAAATTCATTTTTTTTGAACCTTGATTCTTTTAGTATACTTATTTACTATATACTCTTAAATTAATTTAAAAATAAAAAATATAAAAATAATTGTCATACTGCCTATAAATATTTTAAAAAAATATATAAGTAAAAATTAAAATAAATAAATTTTATATTTAAGATGTTTGATAAAATACCTCATAATAAATATTATTTTGCATCAATTATGTTATTGTTAATAACTTAATATAATTTTTTTATTTTTTAATTAATCATATGTATATATTCATATATATAAATAAAAAATATATATATTTTATTATATCTCGATCTGAACCTCGATTGAACCTCTGAAGCTCTATCTTGATCGGTTCAATCTCCAATTTTCTTAACATTGGTTATTATCCAGAGGAAACTAAAATACATCGTTGAGTAGTGCTCTATCTCATGTTATCCACACACCACCACACATTTCATTTTCAGTGTTATTCTCCTGTGGAATAATCGTGCGGTCTGAATGGGGTTTGGAAAACGATGAGCTTGACTATTGTTCAATGTTCACTCCATTTGGAGATCAAAGTTTCAGAGCATATTCTTTTCTTTTCGTAAAAAGAGGGTTTAGAGTGAAGAGTTAGGGTAATCTAATCATTTCACTATCGTCATGGGATATTACCCTAACGGAAATATTTTATTTGAACTCAAATCATATATTTGTTGTCTACAAAGAATAAATCATATATTTGTCATGCATACATAAAAGGACGACTAAATGTGCCAATCCCTTTGATATTCCAAAGCGTATCTGCTTTCTAGTCTTTATCTCATATTCCTTGTGGCAAGAGCCATGGCATTTTTTTTTTTTTGGGGTCCCGAGTCATGGTATAATTGTCTTTCGCTGTGGGGACGAACTAAACATGGGCCACCCCATTTCAAGATAACCAAAAAATAAAACATAAATATGAGTTATTTCATTTCAATATGCATGTGCCTATGGGCCATACCAGCTTCAAGTTATCAGTCTTGAAGCCCATAAAGATCTGGTAGTTATACGAGCCACAACAGCCAAGCGTCTGAGCCACATTGGGGCCTGCATAGTCCTAAATCAAAGGAGTTATACACAAAGGCCATTGATCCAAAAAAGGTTATTTGGGTGGACTTGCTTGCTAATTGGGCCCTTGACAAGGACTTCATTCTTTATACATGGGACTCGCCTTTCCTTGAATTTTAGCTTTCTTTATATTTTGATGCTGTTGGGGGCCTCTAGCCCTCGGATTGTAAATTGAAGTTGTTAGTGTTTTGGGCTTCGCCCTTCATCGTATACCAAAAAAGGGCTTAGAGTGAACAGTGAGGGTAATCCAATCAATTCACTACTGTGTGCGTAAAAGGACAGTTAAATGTGCCGATCCCGTTGACATTTCAAGGCGTACCTGCTTTCTAATCTTGTTCTGAAATGAAATTTATCTCGTGTGTTTCGTATGGCAAGAGTCATGGCATAATTCCCTTTGGTTATGGGTACGAATTAAACAGGGGCCGCGCCATTTCAAGATAACAAAAAAAAAAAAAAACACCTAAACATTACTTATTTTATTTCGAGATGAATCTGCATATGGGCCATTCCAGCTTAAAGTTATCGATTTTGCAGTCCATAAGGATTTGGTAGTTATACGAGTCACAACAGCCCAGTGTCTGACTGTGTTCGATCCCTAGGAGTAGAGCTCCCATGTCCCTTCCCCCTCCCCACATAAATGGGGTCACTCTCCATCTCCTAAGCCCTAAACCTTTAAAAAAACAGTGGATGGAATCTATCCCTCAAATAATTATCTTTTATAGTGTTTTTTCATTATATTTAAATATTTTTTAATATATATATATATATTATAGTATTTATAAAAATAAATTTGTAAATAACTTTAAAAAAATATAACTGTCTATTATACTATTAACCCCACTCCACTCCATTTCTTTTTCTTTCCTCTCACTATTTGCACCTATGTTAAAATTTTGTGCTAGTCAAGACGCTAGTATAAACTAAAGTGATATAGAATTGGATGAAATAAAATAAAAATCTCGTATCATTATTAGTATATCAAAGAATAAAATGAAAAAAAAAATTTAAGCTCCTATTTAAAAATATTGATAAAAGATTTACATATAAATGATATCCATAAAAATTTACCCCTTTTTTTTTAACCCTAAACCAAATATACCGTAAGGGTGAATTTGATTTGAAGTAAAAATAAAAATGAACAATTTATAGCCAATTATTTTATACAATTTTACTAATAAATTTAATCCATAGATTTTTCACTCTCAAACTAAACTAAAATAGAGTTTCATCTAATACTATTTATTTTCATTATTATTTTAAAACTTTAAACCATAAAACGATACTTCAACTTTATTTCATTCTATTATATAGTATTATTTACCACCAATCTCTTCTTTTGGTCTTGTATTTAACACCAATTGAAGCCTAGTATTATGCCAAAGTACATGCTTTAGGGTCTTCAGCACTTAGTCATAAAATGACATGAACAGTTGACCGTTTGAAGTCCCAACAACCAAGACCCCACCTAGCAGCTTCGTCTTTTTTTTTTTTTTTTGAAAAAAATAAATAATTAGGAAAATTGTTACTGGATGCTTCTAAGCATAAGTGTGGAATTGTGGGTCTTTTTTTTTAATATGGCTTTTATATGTATAATATACGCAAATATGAAATTCTGGGGTGATTTTCGGGAACATGGGAAACACAGAAAAATCGCCATTGGCGGTTTTTGAAATTAAAAAATTATTGCATGCTAAAAACCGTCAGTGGCGGGTTTTGGGACACTCAAATTTTTTATTTTGTTAGCTAAAAAATACCGTTGGCGGTTTTTGAAGGCAAAAAATCCCATTAACGATTTTTACCATCAAAAAATCTGCGATGGCGGTTTTTGACTTTGAAAAAACGCCACTGGCGGTTTTTAGTAACCTCTAATATATATAACTTGGCTCATGCTCGTTAGTTGTCCACAGAGATTTTGCTACAAATTGAAGGCAAAAGTGGAGAGTGTAGAGTAGAGATTAGTATAAAATAAGTGCAAATATAGTAGTATATTTTAATGGTGACATTCTTACAAATACGAGTGAAGGTGTGGCATTTATATGTGAGAAGCCAGTATATTTCTGTATTCCATATATTATGTCATTTGCAGATCTAGAGAATGGGCTTTGTCAATGCATAGAAGCTGAGACTCTGAAAACAGTGGAGAAAATAACATATAGGTGTCTAATCTCGATTTTTGGCGGCTTTGTGCAATACCAAGCATTTCCAATAAGCAATGACGGTGACCTTCAACAAATGTTTCAGATATATCAGCAACATCAAGCACAAATTTCTATTGCTGAGTTATATGTTAATTTTAAAGAAGCTGCTGTTGCCCTGAATCATCAAGCTGACGATGAGGAGGAAGAAGGTGAGCCAAACTATGTGCACCCATTTCTTGTACGGGCACCCAGAAAAATCATCAAGTTGCTATTGCCCTGAATCATCCTCCTCTATGGGCGCCTAAGGTACTCCCATTTCTTGTACGGGCAGCTGATCTATGTGCACCTTTTCCATGGATGCCTCTTCATTCAAGTCAAACTCACAAGGGGTTGCTGCTCGTTGGGTAGATTGAGCATTATCAATGACAAAATCGTAGGTGCATAATAACCCACGAGATATTCCACTGCCACTACTACAGTCAACAGATCTTCTCCCCAGCGAGTCTCTACTTCTTGAAGCACGAGGAATGTTTGATGCATCCACAGACATTCGTGCTGGCTGCTGTTGTGGGGTTTGTTGATCCCATTGAAATGGACGCCACTGCTCCCCCTATGGAGACCAATACAATTCCTCATTCAGTTGTGCCGAAGGTGCAGGAAATTGCCGCTCAGGATACTGGTGCATGGGATAATGGTGGTGTTGGGAGGGTGGTGGCTCCATAGGGAGCTCTTCTTCTTGAGAAGAGCGGCTCCATAGGGAACTGCTGCTGTTGAAGAGGGGGCGACTCCATAGGAAGCTGTTGTTGTTGAAATTTGTTCTTTGCATCTGTGAGAACAATCAAAACCAGTTGATCGCATATTGTGTATACCGTTTCCAATACTCAGGAGAAGGATTATAATTGTCAATAACAATTCCCTGTAATATACAATGATATCGGTGGTCCCATAAAGTAACCCAATCGTCATGCAAGGCTCTCCAATTCTTTGGTTCTCTTATTCCCCGTAAGTCTTTGTTGTGGAACCCCTCTAAACTTTGGGGCGGGAGAGGAATATGCTGAGCAAATCCAAAATGATGCATCACTCGATCAGCTGCGTGCCACTCTAATACCTCAAAGCAAATCAATGGGCTAACAGTTGACCACAATAGCTGCTCGCCTCTGATGTCATTTGGAATATGTACATTAATAGCGTCATCCCCATATGGTTGCCACATAAACTGCATTATTAAAAATAAATCAAATTTATAAATAGTATTATATGTGATATTACGAGAGATAATGTGGAATATTAATGCAAACCTGATGAACTCCCATATGATCTAATGCCAATTTGATATTCCCAAGATCTTTAAATGGAGTATTATGTGGATACCGTATTTATCTCCATCTATGAAAATTTATATTAATTAGAGCCAATTTTGATTAAAACAGACTAATAATTTGTTTAAATGTAAATTACCTGAGAGCAAGAGGAAAAGCCATTGGTTCGGCCAGTGTTGGAGCTAACCATGGGAGCCGATTCCATACCCACACTTGCAGCAATATCATGCAACCGGCAATTTCTTTTGCATCACTACGTGTAGCCCGATCTAGTCCTCTATAAAGAAAAGCTAGGCTTGCTGAACCCCAACTATAAAACCCAATTTCATTTAAGTTCACCAATAGTTGTAGGAATTTTCCATGGATTACTGAATTGCTCTTGGTCGGCATTAAAATGTGCCCCAGAAGAGATAATATATGTCCACGAACATGTTGTGCTCTTGCGATGTCAGAATCAATAGGGTGCGAACCAAGATGCTGTGTGAGCCACGTTAATTTTATTTCAGATCCATCAATATCATATCGACCAGGTCGGCCACCAAGTAGCTCATCACACATATTTTGGAGGGCTATGGTGCTGGGATTAGTTGATCCAATGACCGGCAGACCATCGATACGGAGTCCGAGTAACATAGATACATCTTCTAAAGTAACTGTGCATTCTCCACAAGGAAGATGAAATGTGTGTGTCTCGGGCCTCCACTGTTCAACAAGTGCATCAATAATGGGACCATTTATTTGCATTTGACAAATTTGTGCAACACGATCAATACCAGCCTGCTGTAAATGCTCACGTATTTCGGCCCTGGGCGGCATCATGCGTAAGTGACAAGGCCGCAATAGCCTCATCCTCTGTTACAAATAGTAAATAAACAGGGATTAATAAAGCATGCAATATGATATTTTATTTTTATTATTACTTTAAAAATGTAAAAAAAAATTAATATTTTAGTATAAGGACATTTTTTTTCATAATTAGAATAAATAAGAAATTTATTTTTAAAAATTCACCGATAAAAATATCTTTTAAATTTATATTTAACATCAATTAAAAATAGTAAAAAATTAAAATGTTAAATCTCATATGATTAAAGTTTCCATTATCAAACAATACTAATATTATATTAGCAATAATACTTAAAAGGTTAATCCATTAAACTAATAATTAAGAATAACATACCATAACACATAATAATAATCTTTTAACAACTTAATAAAAAAATAAATACATCCAAATCAAAAATTATTTTTAACAATTTAATCATGTTATTCAATAATCAATAGTAAAATTTGTTTTCACAGAAAAAATAAAAAAAATATTTAAAAAAAATAATATTTACATTTTGATCACGAATCTCCTCTGAAATATGCTTCTGTGAAATCATAGTTGAATCATGAACCATTTTTATTTTTTGATATTTCCTTTTCCTTCTATAAAAAAAAATTTCTTTTTTTTTTTTATCAAACTCCCTCACTCAGAACTATTCCACTCACTCACAAAACTCCCTCCTCCTCTTCTTCTTCTTCTTCTTCTCTCTCTCTCTCTCCCCGGTTTTTGAAAACCCTCCCTCAAAACTGCTTCTTCTCCCTCATATATATAATGAGGCACGGGCTGCATGCACACACACGGGGGAACAACACGTGGCCTTGTTGCAGAGCAAAAAATCGCCATTGGCGGTTTTTGTGATTCAAGCAACAGCAGCAGCTTTTTCAGGGAGATTCCGTGGTTAAAGGAAAAACCGCCACTGGCGGTTTTTCGGGGACACTCCACGCGTCCAACATCGTCGTCTCATCCGTCTCTTCCGTCGGTGTGCAGCAGCTTTTCAGAGTCTCTGACTCCCACGCCTCTGAATCCATCCTCTGCATGCCACTGTTCCCATGCATGCTGACTCTACCTCCTAATTCCGTATTCCCGTAATTTTGCCCATAATGTCATATTAACGTATATATCACAATGATTTATCATATCAACGTATATATTCCTGGAATTGTGGACACAAAATTAATCATTTAATTAAAGAACAAGTAATGACACGTTTGAAGGTTTTTTTTTGTAGAATTATTTTATATTTAAATGTGAAACTAATTTATATTTAGATATAATATTAAACAATTATTTTATTCTAAAATGTATTTTTATGTTATAAAAACTTTTTTAAAAAAAATAAACATTGTAACTCCTTAAAAAAAATTTACGTTTTTTTTAATAATTCTGTTTTTACTAAAAAAACTTTTACCTAAACATATAAAAAAAATACTTTTTTATTAAAAAACTCTTTTTTTAATCAAAATAATCTCATCCAAACAATCACTTAGTTGGACTTTTCTCAACCTATGAACAGAAGCAATTTATTTCCGTAGGTCACCTGCCTTCGTATTTAGATTAGCACTTTGTGATGGCTCGCTTTCTCTGTGCACCGTTGCAGCGCTACCCTCTCATATGGCGCCAACAACAACCGCTTGCTACAACCCCTCTTCCCATTTCCTGGGAACCAATTTGCTTAGACAAAGATATTTGTTAAAAAACACTTCATTTGCTGTACAGTTTTCTGCTTCAAGATCAGTCCCTTTTGGTGGGGTTGTTACAAGGAGATCCCTTCTGGGAAGAAACAGAATCTGGGTACCATCGAATACCATGGATGAATCCACAAGAACTTCTGCTTTCAGAGATGGAAAGAGAGATCAAAACATTCAAGTGTTTGAACAAGAAGCTTTCATCGATGGGTCAACCGGGTTACAGCCCAAGTTTTTGTCCCATGATGTGGAATCCACGCTCAATCGACTGGTTGGTAATCCTGTCTAACCTCCTCTAATCTTTTTTTTTTTTTTTTGCCATTACAATTTTTAATTTCCACTCATATGATATTTACTTTATTTTATCTATTTTCCATTTTCCATAAAGACTAACACAAGTGGAGCAAAATAGTCAATCTTCTTTGGAAAATTTTGCTACTTTATTTACTTGTTCTTTTTTTTTGGAAGTCCAAGGTTGGAAATGCATTCTATCTAATGAATATTCTCCTTAAGCAAGGCTTCGAGCTCAAGCTTTGTGAATAGAAAAAATTAACGTCAAGTGCTTTGGGCCGACTTGACTCTTACCAGATTAGTTGAAATTCGGGGAATTTCGGATAGTCTAGACCAACCATCAAATATTTCTATATTCTCCGATGAATCAACCACTTCTGAAAGAGAAGAAATTTGTGCATTTATTAAAATTGAGATTTCAATGAACTGTTTGAATTTCCGTCTTGAAGAATGGTTATTGTAAAGTAGAATTAACGTTAAAATGTAACTATATTTTTATGAGCTAATGAATTTGGTGGTGTTGTTTGCAGAGCAAGTGGATAGTAGCTGCCCTTTTTGGTGGTTTACTTCTTTGGAGGCATGATGCAGAGGCCTTATGGGTTGCAGCAGGGTCTATTTTGAATGCTTTGCTCTCTGTTTTGCTCAAACATTTACTGAACCAGGAACGACCTTCAACCCTGAAATCTGACCCTGGGATGCCATCTTCACACGCACAATGCATATTCTTTACTGTCTTCTTTTTCATTTTGTCAAGTAATTTCTCTTACCTGTTATTTCTCTTTGAATCAATTACTAAGAGAAATGGTTCGTTCTATTGTTAACTATGAAGAAAACTGATAATAGATTCGGGTATAGAACTGAGTGTATATGACTCTGCATTATGTGTTTCCTTTTTTAGTATCTGGATACTCAGAAGGTTATTGGGATCAAAGTTCCGGTGAAAGGAACTGATATTGGCTTGGTGTTTGCTTTATTAAATGTATCTCTAGCACATATTAATGTCTTCAATTTTACGTATTGTTAACATTTGAAGTGGCTAGTATAACTTGCTGGGATAAACTTAATTATTTCTCTCTGTGTTTTTGTATTGCTTCAAGAAATGAATAATACCATTATCTTCGTTTCCTTTCAAGTGGCGAGAATTTAAGATTCATATGGAAGATTCAAATGCAAGAAATTTTTTTAAAATAGAATTATGTCTTCTCTCTACTTCATGGAAGTGCTTATGCCTTTTGGAGTTCTTTGTTCTTCTCAAAACAAAACCCAAGTACTAGGTGGCTTCACTAAGCATATGTTTGCTTCTCTTTTGATGCTGCAGCTGTAGAATGGCTTGGGCTAAATGTATTCAGCATTGCTATCAGTGGACTGTTCTTGGCATGTGGTTCCTATTTTGTAAGTATATAGTATTTCGAATGGATAATTGTTATATCTTTTATGCTGTTTCATTGGCACCTCAACTTTTTCTGTTCTATATGATCCATAAGAAATGGTTATATGGGTTGCCATCTTCCTTAGCTCTTTGCAGTAGGTGCATCAAGTAGATAACCTGGTATAATTGTTCATGTTATTCATCTAACCCATTGCATAGGTACTGAATAATGTTCCAGACTTACTCATGACATTGAGGCCTGCCTTGTGCTCTAATTGACAGCTTATGTGATGTTTATTGTTCCCAAATTACAATGTATCTGGTTAATGGCATGGAAATTTCTGAGTTTGAGTTTACTATCATGATAGCAACTATTTGTAAGCTTCAGTTGCTCATGCATATTCTTCTATTTTTGCAGTCGTACCTAAGGGTGTCACAACAACTTCATACGGTGAGCCAAGTGGTTGTTGGAGCTGCCATCGGGTCCATTTTCTCTATTGTGTGGTATCGGCTATGGAATGCTTTTGTGACGGATGCATTTGTATCCTCTATGTGGGTTAGAATCATTATGATTTCGGGTTCTATAGGACTTTGCTTAGGTTTTATTTTATTTGCAATCCGCTATTGGCTTCAAGAGGACTAAAACCACACAAGACGTGTTATAACATTGTACTAATTTTGGTGGTTAATGACATATCATTTTGTTTCTATCAAGATTGAATTCTAGTTTCTTGTAGCCTGGTTATCCAATGAGTCTTCAGCCCCTGGTGTGGTACTGAACTTCTTCCTCCCCCCCCCCCCCTTCTCTTTCTTCCTGCGGTTAAAGGTACTGAACTTCTTTAGGACCATATTGCAGAAGCAATGAGGATTAAATCCAAAAGCCACTGAACTTCTGAAGGAAGTTGAGCGCTACTACAATATGAGGCTATTGACAACGAAATTTGAAATTGATAAAATAGGGGAAGTTAAATAATTTTAAAATGAGTAAATATTGTTATGATGTGATTTTTTTTTTTTTGGTTATTATGTGAATTTTTTTTCTTAAAGTAATTAACTTGATTAATATAATTTAAAAAGAAACTATATAAACATATCATTAAAATGTGTAATTAAGGCAAAATGATGTTTGGCACATGACCCTCGCGTAGTTTACACAAGGGACACTGTGTGTGTTTGGTTTAATTTTTTGGAGAAGGTCTTTGAAAGAAAATTTTTTAAAATAAGATTTTTTAGATAAATTATTTTTAAAAGAATTATTTTTGTTTGATTTAAATATGTCAAAAGTAAGTTTAGGAGAATGAATTTTATTTGCATATGATAAAATAAAATTATTTTTGATTGTTGATATGAGAGTAATAGTAAGATTTTTTTCACAAAATTTTTTAAAATTTTAAAAAATCTTATAAAAAAAGCCTTTTAATATCTAAATACATTAGTATGTATTTACTGTGTATTAAAAAGCCTTCTAAGCCTCGTAGAAGTATAATCAAATGCTTGACTGAGGCGTTTGGCCTTTTGATAGTATAAGAGTGATAAGATAAGATTTCTTTAGTATAAGGTCTGATAAAATTTAATACTATGTAGTATTTGATATGTCACTATATAAGATGTTGTATTATATATAATATAACCAGAAAAAGAGATTATAATAAATATAATTTTTGAATATTAAATTTAAAATTTAAAAATTAATATAATTGTTTAAATATTTATTACAATTATTTTAGCTTTTTTTATTTATTTTTAATATTTTTTCATAATATAAAAAATATGAGTGAGAGAGAGAGAGAGAGAAATAATAAGGGAGTTTTTATAAATCAAAATCCAAGCAAATCTAATATCATATTCTTATATTTGGTTGTATTTTTTATTATATATAATTAATTTTTTATTAAATATTATTTATATATTTTATTAATAAATTTTTATTCTTATATTTTTATATTAGTTTGAATAATTATTTTATAATTATTATTTTTTAAAAATATTTATTTATTATTTTTTATCAAATAATATTATTTTTGTTTATATGATTTTTATTTTTTTATTATTTATTTAATAATTATTTTTATTTTAATAAAGTATATTAAAAAATAAAAAAAGTGATAGAACTTTTATATATAAAAAATTAATTAGATTTTATACGACCTCCTTAAATTGGATTAAGTTATCTATCATCTTGTCATATAAGGAAAGTTTGATAGATAAACTTATATAATACGTTAACTATATCAAACAATAGATAATGTTATAACATATTATATTATCTTATTCTATCATACCTAATAAAGCATGTTAAACATGACAACTTCCTACAGTCAATGTCATACTCGTGATACATTGCAAAATTTCTCTCTAGCAGTCCAAGATAGCAGTCCAGAATGGTTACGGTGCTCACCGAAGGAGACCAAGCCGCGTCAACAAAAAGCATTTAAATCAGTCGAAGATCCAAGACCATTTATGATCTAACCAATCAAAGTACCACATTGAAAGCTTTCCGATCAACTTGGGAGAAATCGCTGGCTGTTCAGTTAGGAGAACGCGTGCTACTTTTGTAACCTAGTTGTCTAGACAAATTTAGCATTTTTGGTTTAGCTTTTCAAATTCTCAAACATAATTTTGACAAAAGTTAGAGTTTAATTGTTATATTGTTTTCTAATAAAATATTTATATTTAAATTTTTTTTAAAATAATAAGTTGTGGGATTAACATAATTTTGACAAAAGTTAGAGTTTAATTGTTATATTATTTTCTAATAAAATATTTATATTTAAAATTTTTTTAAAATAATAAGTTGTGGGATTAAATATTTTTATTTATATAATAATATATAATTGAATATCTACATATAATTAAATCAAATCAAAGTTAGAAAAGATGAATTTTGGCTCATACTTTGAGATTTTTTTTAAAAAAAAATTAAACCAAACATATTAGAGATCAACAGGTCTTCAAGAAGAATAATGTTTCAAATATCTTTCACAAAATCAGAGATGTGAGAAAATTCTTGTACAAAATATGAGAGAAAATAATAAAAAATTAAATGAACGTGATTAAAAAATTATGTAAAAGAAGAATTTTTTTTTCTTCCATAAAATATAAAAGAATGACTCAGATATGTATCTCACATCATCATATATCACAAGATTATAGTGTAGAAATATATCAAAAAAATGAGATCTAATTGTCATTTAATTGTAAAAATTATAAAATTATAAAATATTATAGATATAATAAATACGTTGCATGGTTGGTCAAGAAAACTCATTGGCTTGGTTGAGGGTCTGCATTGCACTTAGGAGGGGCTGCCACCCTAAAGGCTCTCCAATTCAGAGTCAAAACATGGCCTTATTAAACATGAGATACTCTTGCATAGAGACAGTCAGTCTAGGCACACTCATGAGAACCGCTATACTGTAAATCCCATCCGTTACAAAGATATATTATAGACAAGTAAATAATATGCATCTCCATATTACACATACAATTACTTCGCTATGTTGTATTTTTCATTACCTTGGAACGAGGAGAAACAAAATGTTAAAAGTAACAGCACTGTTATAGCTATATGGTTTCGGTAAACAAACAAATACAAACCGTTGAAAAACAATGCGGGCTACTTTAGCTCTCTACAAGAAGCGAAAACAGCGAAAAACAGAGGTCTATAATATATAACCAACTAGTTACCCTCCTGGATGGAAAAACATTCTGATTCATCTCTAAGAGAGAAACCGGTCGAACAAACAAAATCCTTAAACATGTCTAACCAACACAATTCCACATTAAACTTCACGCGATTCACTAATGCAACAACTGAGGTAATTCCATTCTCGAGTTCCCAATGTGCCTTCCTCCATTTCCACCGAACCTTCTGTTAGCCCTGGCCCTCTTCCACCTCCTTATATTTGCAAGCCTCCCAAGAATCTTCCGGATCAGGTACAGCTTGTGAGACTGCTGAGCAATCACGTTTGCAGTAGAGGAACTCTGGCCAAGCATTATGCCATAACCGTCTTGGAAGGACTCCATGCCCTCCGTGAGGAGCTGCCAGAAAAGTGCTCCTGCTGCTGGCCCTCCCCTCTTAGCGGACGCGTATATCTTGTAGTACACAGTGTTGAAGAGTTCGTCCCTCTGGTACGTGCTGTAACCTGAGTCCTTGAAAGACTTTCCGAATTCTGCTACCAGTATTGGCTTCCTAAGAGCATATTGAGCGTCTATGAAGTGAGCACTGAGCCAATTGTTCAAGAATGAAAGCTGATATTGGTCGTTTGAATTGGATATCCTGTTCATGCAATCAAAATATACGTCAATTTATCAAAATGATGCTAGTTATATTTACTCATTAATAAACAAGTTAGTTATACCGCTTCATTTCTTTCACCTACCATGCATGACTTGTCAAAAAGTCTTGAGTATATTTTACCAGTTGTGCAATAAGAAATTATTAGGTACTGATAGATATTATGTTGAATTATGTTGATCACTTATAGAGAGATATGTCATATAAATATAAATATATAAGTTAATAGTGGATCCTTCCACTATTTAAAGCTGAAATATTACTTCATAAATGATGATAGTATAGTTCAAATGAGCACCTAATAATTTCTAAGTTTTGTAGCATTGTTCAAGTAACGATATATTTAGTTAAAGCAAAATAAACCATTTGGTCTCTTAATTTATTTTCATATTTTATTTTGGTCCCCAATTAATTTTTTATTTATTTTAGTCCCTTAACATTTCATAATTAAGAAACTAAAATGAACAGAAAATTATTTAATGGTGAAAAATTATGTGACCAAAATAAATAAAAAATTAGTTTGGGGAGCAAAACAAATAAATAAAAAAAGTTAAGGGATTAAAATGAAAAATAAAAATAACTTAAGAAACTAAAATATCCATTTTGCCTTTAGTTAATTAGTTGCATGTCTATAATGTCATTGAATTTGATGAGAATCTCGTGAGCGTGTTTATTGTTTAGTTACCATTGATCGGGGTAACAGTGAACAGTTGCAAAGTCAATGCCGGGGATGTGATTATTTGCAATGAAGTCTGTCCCAATGTCAAAACCGGGGTTCATTCTCTTCCTTTGTGGTGTTGATTGTCCGTAGAACCCTTCTAGCCCAGCCTCCAATAAGTGATTCCTGTCTATGGACTTGACAAGGGAAGCCATCTCCGTGATCCAAGCCTATAATGCGGAAAGTTGAGTAGTTAGCTCATGAAGAATTGACTGGCCATGAAACCAGGCCCGTGATTTGTGATTTGACTTTAGGAGGAGGTCACTGTAATTTTCAAACTCAAAAGATCTAAGTTGGAGTCTTCTTTAATGAATAAAATATTTTGAGTGTTGGATTTGCACGGAGCACTATCTATAATGGGGAAAAAAGCTAGAGGCCAAAGTCAAAAGAAGAAAAAGATTAAAAGAAAAAGGAAAAAGGGTGGAGGAAGTTGAGCAAACAAGTAAAGGTATTTGACCTGAATAGTCCTTCCTGAAGGATCTGATGTGCACCTGGGTTCATTCATTAGCTCCCATGCCATGATTGTCGGGTCATCTTTGTAATGAATACCCGTAAAACTGTTGTATCTGTTAAGAACAGTCTGTGGAAGATGAAGATAAATCAGAACTTGAAATTATGTTTCCCAAGAGGCAAAACTACATATACTGTCCTCATTCTCATTTTATTAAACATTATAGAATCACCAGCAGAATTAACTATAAACAAGTGCTTTAATCCTTTCTTATGCGAGAGATTGTCGAAGGAACAAAACTTAGCGAAGAGACCCCAAAAAAAAAAAAGAAGTACAAGAACTTGTCAGGTGAAATAAAGCTAATTTCATTACCAAAGATCTTAATCACTGTAATCAGTATGCATGTAAAAGTTTAACAAACAACACAACAGAGGTTCCACTAACCTTGACATGGTTTGCGTAGTAACCCTTAACAACAGGGCTCCTGAAGAAATCGTCATCTGATGTCAGGTACTGCCCCTTACTTCTAGCCCAGTTCACATACTGCTTCTTCCCTCCAAAGCTATCATAGTTATTCACCAAGCTCAGTATGAGCTTAATTCCGTACTTCCTGGCCTCAGATATAACGAAATCCAACCCCTTCAAGCCAACAAATAAAGAGAAGATCAGAAAAATGCATTCACCTAGCAAATGATATATTAAGAGGGAAAATTTTCAACTTTTTTTTTGTTTTGTGAGGGATACCTTAAACATTTGTTCATTATAGAAGCCAGGAGCATATTGTAAGGGTCTGTAACCACCATCACTGAAAGCCCAAGTTCTAGCAACAGTGAGGCCATGGCTGGTTGCTTCACGGAAGGCAGCTGAAACCTTGAATCTCTGAGATGGGTCTGAAGCTGCATACATTAGCCAGTAGGCATTGAAGCCATTTGCATAGAAGGGGCTTCCATTCAGCAGGAAGTGGATGCCTCTAGTTCTTACGAAACCATCCCCAGCTTCCACTCTTGCATGGAAACACTCATCGTGGACCAGAACGGCCAAAAGAATAACCAAAGCAAAATGCTTCATCTTCGTTCTATCTCTTACACTCTGCTAGACACACTGACACCCTTAAAAGTGTGCAGAGGCTTCTCTTCCTGTTTGTATGCTTAGTATGGAGATAAAGAAAAAACGGAAAAAGTGCTGCTCTTTAGCAGTTGCTGGACCCCTGAAATGTGAAAATGAAGTTGGTCTTCTTACATTACAAGTCCAAGTAAGTACGGAAAAAAATGAAAAAACATTTGAGATTAATTATTATGTCTGACATAATAGCTTAAGGCAGTAGTATGAATTTGCTTTATTGATAATAACTCCATACTAAGTAGTTTTAATGTGTACAGAAAAGAAATGCAGGATCGAGAAAAAGTCGATGCAGCATTTATCTTATTCTTACCACCGACACATAATTGGTATGGTGTGAATAGCTGGTAAACTAACTCCTGCACCTTTAAAACGAGAGTCCACGAAAGAGAACAGTGACAACAACTTCTGCAATGGAAAGTGACAACACAAAAAAACGGGAAGAACGACTTCTTTCAAAAAAGTGGTGTTAAGTTCTGGTAAGAAAAATATTTACGTTAAATTTTAGATAATTATCTTATTACAAGAACAATTACTTAATTAAAAAATGATTGTTATTTTAATTTGATTGAATTAAATTATCATTTTTTATCATTTCTTCGTCATCAAAATAATCGTTAATCGGTTGAAGAGCGCACCAAGAGTAACACAATCTGCTCAATGAACCCAAAAGAGATTGGGTACTTGTGCCCACTGAACGGACATTGGTTTCCAAGCATCTAGAACCACTAAAAAAGCTTACCTCGAAGTAAAAATTTTAAAAAATAAAATAGCGAGAGACCCAGATTTATCTGTAAGTACATGATATACATACAAATTGGCCTATGCCCGCTTACAACTTATCCACTACACAAGAGTGGGAATTAAGAACGTAGAAGAAAATTCCAAAACTGTTCTGCGTAAATATTTGCCTTATGATAATCTTGTTTTTGCAGCCTTTACTCTCTTCCCTCGCTTTGCGATCTCTATCTAGTAGTGAACAGTACCTGATCCACCACGCAGCATTGCTTCGTTAACCGTAGAATTGGACCCATGCTTTGCAGCAGCATCTGCCTCATGTACTAGAGTCCTTCTCCACAGGCCCACCACCGCTTATTATATATCATGTCATCGTCTATACTTTTGCGACGTGTCCCAACCATTTGCATTCCCATAATTCTTAAAATTAGACTTCACATGTGGAGGATGCTCGATAATAATGGCCAAGAGCTGGTTGCTCAAATAACTACATTTGTGTTGTGATTGAGTAAATGGAACCATTGCTAATGCTTATTTATATGTGTCCAAATTATTCGTACATATGCGGGAACAAATCTATGCCATTGCCTAGCTACCATATATAGTATTCTGTACGTGCAGTAATCACCGTACATGAAGCTGTGGCTGATATGAGTCGAGGCGTGGGTGAACAGATCCACGTTGGATTGCGTGACATGAGTGTTTGTGAAGGATTTGTCCACGATTGGCGCAATTAAATCAGCAGATCTAGCACAATCTAATGCCCTTGTCTTGTCTCACTCTCCACGCAAACCAATCAAATTCTCTCCACCGTGAAAGGCACCAATAACCTTTTTTCACAACCCAAAAAAAAAAAAAATTGTAAACTTACGAAAAGGAAAAAAAAAAGGGGGAGAGTATTCCGATTTTTTATTTTTTATATGGTATTTGAATTATATATATACCAAAATATAGAAATTGAGAGGAATTTATACTGATATGAAATTTAATAAAATTGAAATTTTCAATTTCATTTTGTGAAATCGAACATTTCGATTTTAATTAAAATAATATTTTATTTTTTATTTGCAGTGAAATCGTAATTTCTGATTTCACTACAAATAAAAAATAAAATATTATTTTAATTGAAATTGAAATTTCCTATTTTACCTTTTTTGAAATCTGAAATTTCGATTTTATTAGATCTCATATCCACATAAATTTCTCCTAATTTTTATATTCTTATAAATTTTTCATCTAAATATCATATAAAAAAAATACTCGAGTATTTCCATGCTAGATTTATTACTTTTTTTTTAATATTTTATTCTTTTAGCTTCTTTAAAACATCTATTTCTAACACTTGTTATAAGTGCGATTTATGATAGGAAATATATATATATATATATATATATATATATATATATATATATATATATATATATATATATATATATATATATATATGTGTGTGTGTGTGTGTGTGTGTGTATATATATATATATATATATATATGTGTATATATGTGTGTGTGTGTATTTTTAAAATATATATCTTTTAGATGTGTATTATTAGACTTAGAAATATTTGAATTAAAAATATGAACAATATGTTACGATATAAAAATTTTGTTAAGATATATGAAATAATATGAAAAATTTGGTAGGAAATGAGATAAAAATTCTTAATTATAAATAAAATTAATAACTTATATACGTGAGAATGAGAGAAAATTGGTGAAAAAAAGAGGATTTGGACTTGAAAATAAAATGATATTTTTATATTATTTTTCTTTTTATAATGAAGATGTTTAGTTTTTAGGGTGAATGTAGACATAATTTGTTATACCATATAAATTTTTGTATCTCTGCATTTATTATCAACTTTTTTATTTCTTTTTTTTTTTGGATATTTTATGTTTATATTTAATTTATTAGATTCATATAAGTGTTTGTAGGTCCTACTCCGCTGCACCATTCCCCGATAGCCTGTGCTTTGCTAAGCATTAATTAATTATTTATTCACAATAAATATTAAAATGTTTATTAGATATAAATATGTATCGATATTTATAGAAAAATAGAGACTGAAATAATTGCGTTATTCTTACTCTTTCAGTGGACAATTTATATTACATTGAACAATAAATATCGTTTGGCACGAGCTCACCCACTCGCATGTATCGCCATCGTGAAAGATATGTAATCTTGCATTAATGAAAGCTCAGTAAGGCGATCCATTGCTGAGTTGTCGGTGAATGAATCATATATCTTCTGTCTTGTTTCATTTAAGTGTGCTTATTAATTGTGCTATCGGCCAGCTCATCATATTACTTCATTTGAAACCATTTTGACAACAATATTGAAGCTTGTTTATGCATTTTCCATTTTCTTTAATACAAGGTGCCATTTTCACACAGAGAATATTTCAAATTGTAATGAGCTGCATGTGTGTCTATGTGGGCTATACATTAGATCGATATTTTATCTGACAGATGAAGCTCCATTAAGAGTTATTACGTACCTATTTGCTCTGGCATGGTTTAATCGAGAAGAAAGAATTTAGGAAGATATGAGCTTTCTACAAACCCACCTCATATTGTGCTGCTAGTCACCCAACTAAAACTTCTGAACAAACATGGATCCACGATGTTTATCATTGCTTTTAAAAAACAATTATCTAAATGGCCTCTAGGGCCAATTGCCCTTTTTATCAATTATGTAACCATTACTCATGTAGTCTCAATTATCTTATAGTTTCAACTTTGATTTTTTTTTTTCCCAGGCGAAGGGGATTAATTGGGGGTGGGGGTGGGGGTGGATTCAAATTCGAACCCGAATGTGGTTTAATGAGAATATAACATTTTACCACTTTACGTCATGCCTCAGCCGCCAACTTTGATTCTTTAAATCACATACAAAAAAAAAAAAAACTTTGATTATTTAAATAATGCAATTTACGCTAACTCAGCTTTTTGGTCTCTATCAACCCGAGTTTCTAATTTTCAAACCAATTCGCAAATTCTGTGTAAATAACATGAGCAATTCTACACACCAAAAACTATTGTTCCAATTTTTAACAGAAATTGAGTGGTTGTTCGATAATGAAATGTTATGTCTAACTTTTTTTATCTAAAACCTAATAAGCATACCACTATTATTTTAATAACTAAATTCTGATAAAATTTATAACTCTAAGATTTTTCAAATAATATTATTCTATCACTTACGAATGATTTTTTTTTTTTTAAATTCATTTGCCAAAGATTTTTTTTTTTTTTTGGATTTGTTTTCTCTCTGACCCTTGAACTCGGTGCACTTTACGCAGAGGCAATCAAATTGCCATCTCATCCAAGCCTCCAAGTGCATCGCTTACCAGTGACTGAAAATCAGTGAAGTGATACCAGTTGCAAAGGCAGCTTTATTTAGCGCGATTATTGTCCTAATTTGAAGGCAGATTTGTTCTTTTTGAGGATATAGGCGGGGCTGGGTCCAAAAAACTAAAATAAACTGGAAATTTAAAATTGCACTGAACAATCACAGGAGGCAGGGATGGCCAACAAAATCATCATAGATGAGTTTCCTTGATTATGGGGCAGAAAAAGAAATTTCATGGAAGCATAAGGTAGTGACAAACTCCAACTAACTAACTAATCCACACGCTTATTGCCTTCCCTAAGAGTGTTTTCCCTACAATGGTGTTTTGACAAAAATCTGTAAACTTTGTTCAACCATCGAGTTATCCTCTCGACCAGTTTATTATATGAATTTAATTTTAGTATATTATCAGTATGAAAAAAATTTATACAGACATCTAATTATATAATATTATAATTTTATTATCTTAAAAGTCTTATAAATAAAAATATCTGATTAGATAACAATATAAAACTCTTTTACACTTACAATATATCAAAATTATCTATCATTACATAGCCGCTCCATGAGTTACGTCCAGACTCCAGACAATACCAAGATAGATGCTGCTGTAAGAATCTTTTAATTTTTCTTCGTTCTTTCCATTTTTCTATTAGAGATTTGGGTTACAATTCCGAGCTTTGTAATTCGGATGTGTAAGATCGAAGCCCCACAATCACAAAATATGCTAGTCCATAAAATTTTTTCATTTTCACGAATAAAAGATTAACTTATATATTAAGAATTTGAGTAACTTAAAAATTTTAGACCAAAAAAAGGATTTGAGTAATTGATTTTGCACAATTAAATATTCAATTCAATTAATTTTAAATAACAAAATGTTTCATAAAAAAGAGCATTCCTACAAACATACGAAAAGATTGTGTTACTTACATTCCTATAATCTTCCACATGTACTTACGTGATAACTTCTCAAGTAAAATCCTTATCCTGTACACGGACGTAAATACTAAAATAGTTGGATTCATGACGCTGAGGTTCTTATTATATACTCAACTTCTCGCAGCAATGGGCAATATCACAAAAAAAGTTTCAAAAACCTCACGCACTTGATTGCTCTGCTAGGGCTTGGGCAGCGTGTAGTGTCTTTTAAGTGCGTTGACACTGATCGAAGCCTTGTAATAACCGTCGTGCTGCCAAATTTCTCATCTGTGGTGAGCTCATCATCATCGATATGGACCAGAACACGGAGAATGAACGCGAAGAACAAAAAGAGAAGGAGGAAGGCTAGAGGATAGAGGAAACTCTGATTATTTTCGATGATGAAGATGTGGAAGAGGGAATAGAAGATTTTGAGAATAGCTTGATTGGTAAGTTTGTGTCAATGAAGCCTTTCAACAAAAAGGAGTCTATAGCAAGCCTTAGCCAACATTTGGGGCAACCCAGTAGGATTCAGAGTGGATAAGGTAGGAGACAAGCTCTATTAGTTTTTCTTTGAAGAGGAAGGATGCTTAATAAGGGTTCTACAAGGCTCCCTATGGATATTCCGAAATTCATGGCTGATAAGTTGGGTGGTGTGTTGGGGGATGTGGCGGATGTGGGAAGTTTTGAAATGCCAGATCGAAAAGGTACCATGGTGAAAGCATTAGTAAAGATGAAGGTGGACAAACCATTGGTAAGGGGTGTTAATGCAGGGAGCAGGAAGCATGTTTTGGGTGGATTTTCATTTTGAAAAACTTGTATAGTTTTGCTACTACTGTGGGTTGGTTGGGCATGATGATAAGATGTGCCCCGACCAGATTGAGGCGTCAAATCCCAGGACCTTGGACCGTGGCTGAGAGCATC
The DNA here is from genome assembly GCA_031439585.1 of Pterocarpus macrocarpus. NCBI lineage: Eukaryota > Viridiplantae > Streptophyta > Magnoliopsida > Fabales > Fabaceae > Pterocarpus > Pterocarpus macrocarpus. Next base: position 71,789,539 of record CM062520.1, on the reverse strand, counting down.
AGTAAGAAGCTGGAGAGTATGACGACAAGGGAGAGATAATGAAGGAAGGTGCTATGGGGAACAGGGAGGCACTAGCAACAGTTACAAGGTGCTGGAGGATCAGGTGGAGTGAACAAGGGAATACACGAAGGAGGACAAGAAGGGGAGAATAAGAAAGAAATAGCTAAAGGAGATGAAGCAACTGATGGAAACTTAGAAAGTTCTGAAGGAAAATATCAGTATCACGCTCAAAGTTGCCTCAAGCAAAGGTGCATCTATGGGCGGTGTAAGGAAGAGTTCTAGTGATCAAGAAGGGGGGAAACTAAACAGGTGCTAGTGGATATAACAAACAAACCAGGTGGGGGTCAGAAGGGTGTAAACCAGGAAAAGTGGAAGTGCTTGGAATTTGAAAAAGGAAGAATTGCAAAATAGGGAGAATACTAATGGAGAAAGTCTTGAGAGGAGAAAGAGAAGCCATGAAGTAACCAATATGGAGATAGACATTGACTCAGAAGTTTTGAAGAAGAGGTTGACTGTGAAGGAGAATGAAACGACAGGTGTTGCAGAGTGGCCCTGCCAAGAGCCATGAGTTGCCTCAGCTAGAACTGTCATGGGTTTGGGAACCCACGAAAAGTTCATGCTCAAAAGAAGCTGATGCTTCAAAAAGATCTCACTTTTGTCTTCCTGATGGAGACAAGGAAAAAGGCAAACAAGATTGAAAAAAAAAAAGAAAGAAGAATATGGGTGGTTATGCAAATGTGGTGGCAATGGATTGCAGGGGCGAAGGGTAAGGAGAATGGTGGAAGTTTGGCTTGCTTCTAGAAGAGTGATTGGGATGTGGGAAGTGTTGTCAATATCCTTGCACCACATGGATATGTTGGTGGATGGTAATAGAAAAGGCCTGAAATGGAGACTAATGAGGGTTTATGGACATCCGGAGGCAGAGAATAAGCATTTCACTTAGGGGCTGATTTATAATCTGAGTTGTCAACTTTCCTCACCATGGATTAGCATTGGTGATTTTAACCAGATTCTGAGAAGTGATGAGAAGTTGGGGGGTACAACACCGAATACAGCCATCATGAACGGCTTCAGAGACATCATACGAACCTGCTTGCTGCTGGATTTGAAGTTTGAAAGCTATAATTTCACTTGGTCAAACAACTAGAAAGATGATCATAATATCCAGGCAAGATTAGATAGAGGCATGGCGAATATGGAGTGGAAGGAAATGTATCCAACCGCAAATATCTATCACCTTCTTAGATATAGATCATATCACTGTCCACTATTATTAAAGTTGAAATTTGAGGTGAGGAGGGTCCACTAGAAGTGGAAGGTGCTATGGTTTGAAGAAGTCTAGATGACAAAAGAGAGCTTCCAATCATTGTTGCACAAATTATGGACACAAAACAGAGGTACGGTATAGGAAAAACTTGTGACACTATCTGGAATTTCTTTATAGGTGGGGAAAAAGCTTAGTGAAAGACCTCCATGAAGACAAAGAAACTGCAGCAACGCCTGAAGGTGGAACGGGAGGGGTACAAGGAGGGTAACATGGATGAGTATAAGTGAGTAGAAAAGAAGTTCGAAGAATTACTACAAAAGGAAGAGATTATGGGGGTGCAAAGATTGAGAGCTAATTGGCTAAAGTTTGGAGATCGAAATAGCCAATATTTTAATAAAAAAGCCTCTCAAAGGAAGGAGAAAAATTGGGAGTCGAAGATTAGAGACGACCACGGAACTACGTTTTATGAGGTAGAGCAAATAGCACAAGTGATAACCAACTTCTTCTAGGAATTGTTTAAAAGGGGAGCAATTGAGGATGTAGAGGAAGCAGTTGATGTAGTTAAGGGGCAAGTCTCTATAGTGCTGAAACAGATTTTCGAGGCACCCTTTACTAGAGAAGAAGTAAGTAAGCATTGTTTCAGATGCGCCCACTGAAAGCACCAGCCCCAGACGGTATGCAAGCAATTTTTTATCAGAAGTTATGGGATATTCTTGGTAATGAAGTAACAAACTCTATTCTGAATATTTTAAATAATAGTGATGATCCAGGCCCTATCAACTAGACTTTCATTTGCTTAATTCCAAAAGTCAAAAGATGGTGCTGCCAAGTCTGATTGGACATTATCAGAGTGCTTTCGTGCTAGGTAGACTCATAACCGACAATGCTTTAATTGAATTTGATACATTCCATTATATGAGGAAAAAAACTTCTAGTAAAGTGGGCCATGTGGGCATTAAATTAGATATGGCCAAAGCTTATAATAAGGTAGAATGGGGTTTTCTAGAGAAGGTTTTAACTAGTATGGATTTTCCATCACATTGGGCAAATCTTATTGGTAGATGTGTAACCATTGTCTCTTTCTTAGTGCTTTTAAATGGATTTCCATGTGATGCTTTCAAGTTGAAAAGGGGATTGCGTGTGGAGTTGTTATTGAGTCTAGTTTCGAAAGCAATAGAGAAAGAGTTTACATGACATTAGAATAGCTTGACAAGCTCCAGAAATACCTCATTTATTTTTTGCAAATGACAACATCTTTTTTATTAGAGCGACTAAACAGGAATCTAAGCAGATTATGTCTATTCTTTCTTTGTACCGATGAGCTTTAGGCCAGATAATCAACTTGGATAAGTCAGAACTTTCTTTAGCCGAAAGTGCCAATAGACAGAATGATTGATGTCCAAGGATTGTTGAATAGAAGGGCAGTTGAGAGTCATTCCAAATACTTGGGTCTTCTAACTTTTGTTGGTAGGTCAAAGAAACAAGTTTTTGTGTTTGTCTAAGAAAGAGTATGGAAGAAGCTAAAAAGGTAGAAGGAGAAAGCTTTGTCAAAAGCTAGCAAAGAAGTGCTCATAAAATTTGTTGCTCAGGCCATTCCTAGTTATATCATGGGATGCTTTCTTTTGCCACAGGAGATATATAACAAGATTGAATCGATGATTAGTAACTTCTAATGGAGCAACAAAGATGGAGAAAGGAAGATACATTGGGCTAGTCTGAAGAAGCTCAACAATCCAAAGCATTTGAAGGGAATAGGATTTCGCAACTTTCAAGCCTTTAATTTAGCTTTATTGACAAAGCAATCCTGGTGCATCGTGAATAATTAGATTATCTAATGGCAAGGTGCCTAAAAGCCAAATATTTTCCAGGGAAGTCAGTTTTGATGCGAAAATGCGATATAGACTAAGTTTTACATGGAGAAGCATCTGTGAAGCATCTTGGGTGGTTAAAAAAGGAGGGTATTGTAGAGTTGGAAATGGCGAAAAGATTAATATACGGAAAGAGGGCTAGTTGCCTCAATAGAATGGTCATAAAATATGGACAACGCAAAATGTTTTGCCAAAAGAAGCCACGGTCTCAACGCTGTTGGAAGAGGATGGACATGGATGGAAGGCTAGGCTGATAAATGAGGTTTTCTTGCCTTTTGAAGTAGCATAGATCCTCAGCATTCCATTACCAATATTTGGGAGGCAAGATAAGTTCATATAAGGGGAGTCCACATATGGTGATTACATGATAAAAATAGCCTACAGGTTAATAAAAAGAGTGAACCCAAGAGAAGCAACTGCCAACAGTTCAAACCCTTCAGCAAATAAACATATTTGGAAGAATATTTGGAAGCTGAATATCCCACCAAAACAATAGCGGTTTCTTTGGAGAATATACAATAGAACCATTCCTATGAGACAAATTGGTGGGAAAGGGAGTGCATATAGATGTGTTTTGCCCCAGATGCAGCGGGGAGGTGAAAACAATTGAACATGCCTCAAGAGACTGTTGGTGGGTCAATAATACCTGGTCTCAAAACAATGCTAGAAGTGCCTATTAACGAAGAAAACATGCAGATGAGAAGTTTTAGAGAGATGAGACGAATCCATGACAGACGAGGATAAGCTCAAACACCAGATTGTAGGAGGGAGCATTTAGGTTGGACACCACCTCAAGGATCTTGTTACAAACTTAATGTTGCTGTTGCTGAAATGGGGAGAACAAATGAGGTTTGGGTATGGTAATTAGAGATGGAAATGGTAACATCATGCTAGCTGTTAAAGAGGTGGTTAATTAATTTACCAAATGAAGCAAAGGTTGCCGAAGCTCTTGGATTAAGGTCAGGTCTACAAGAAGCGCGGGACACACATTTCTTCAACCTGGAAGCTGAATCTGATTGTTTGATCAAGGCGCTAGGACAGCAGGAAATAGAGAACACTTACTTTGGAATGATTGTGCTAGACTGTAAACATTTAAGTAAGCTGCTCAACTCCTGTTCCTTCTCATATGTGAGTATAGATGACAATAAGGTAGCTCATTACCTAGCTAAATATCCAGTTGATGTAGGAATGTCTGTATGGGTGGAGGGACATTGTAAACTTAGTTATGTTGGATGTCCTTTGTATGATCAATGCATAATTTATTTCCCTATCCAAAAAAACAAAAAACGATTCTCGAACGCTAACATACACAAGAACCCCATGGATTTGTGACAAGTCATATATGTGGTGCAAGTGGGCAAATAATTCGCATTTTACCGATATGGTTGTTCACAAACAGAAACCAAGCACAAACGAACCAAAATTCCACTGGAACATTCATCATTGCTCAATCATAGAGTCAACTTATGAAGGTCAGCAAACTAGTATCCAGAAATCTTCTCTTTTGCTCTGTAGAACGCTCAGAGGAACGAGCTTGAAGAATCTAAGTGTACAATAACAGATGTATCAGACAAACAAATATATGCACGTTCTCGGAATTTCCGCGTGACACAAACGCATAAGGAGCTATGGAAACACCTAAATTACCTATCAAGACTTCCATTGCAAGGCACTAATTCTTTATATTATTTTAAACTACGCAAATACATACTCTCTGATGCCGGAAAATTGCAATTGATCAAAAGATAAGTTGCCACATAGTGGCATGTGTAAACTTTATTTTACTCTCATAACATAACACAGCAGAGCAGTTAGTGTTGACGGTGTATATTAATTAGCCGCACCATCATGTTCAGGAACCAGATCATGGTCTACAGAGGATGACCCTTTACCCATTGGGAGATAAGACCATGCTATTGCTGCAGTGCCAAGTACAATTGCAGAGGTAATAGAACCCCAAACCCATCTGTGCCTCCTACTTCTCCTTTGCCTCTCTCGCCGCGCCATCTCTAGAGCACCAAATAACATAATGAGATTAACAATGCAAGCTAAACAAAACGGAACATACATGTAAGCCAGAAATAAGGCATCCATGCCAACAGGCAAGCAGACATTTCGTCGGATGCATGTAAATAGGACACTACATTTGTATGCTGTGCAGATAGAATATCATTTAGTTAGTGAAGGAGTCATAAGCAACAACCCATCACACAACCATTAGGAAAATTCTACAATCCTTAGAAAATCAACTCACTAAAATATAAGCGTTCCAATCAATGCTGGTTTTCTTAACTATAACAGCTAAGATTTTTCCTCTTACTGTAATGAACACCCAAAAGACATAACATCAAGCCAGGATTGATTCTACCCAACATAGTGAGTAAACAACCATTACTCATACAAATCTGTTATTCCATGCACCTAATATTCAGAAGGAATCAGAATATCAAAGTAAAATCCTTAGGAAACCAAATACAAGTTAAAGGTATTCAGAAGTATAAAGAACTTGTACATAGTACCCAAGCACTTTCAGTGCATACTTTGCAATAATGACACAGGTCAAGGATCATGTGTAGTATTACCAGGTAGGAATCCAGCAAAATTGAACAAGAATTAAAGCAATCGCAATAACCCTTCATACAAACCTAAAGCTATGAGCTCATAGTTTTATACTATCTCAGCATTAAAGTAATCAGAGTCTCAAAATAATGAAGGCTTTTCCCCCGTCTTATTTTAATAATTCTCCTTTTGTTTTGGGGATAGACAGGAAGAAGGGGGGAGTTATCCTAAAACTGATTGTAAACCACCTATCACCATTTTTTCTGTCACCAGATTGGAGCAATCTTTAAAAAAAAAAAAAAAAAAAAAAAAAAAAATCCTGTCTCCACCCATGGACGTACAATTCTGATACTGTCAATAATAAAACTAACATATCACAGTCCGTCAACGACTGAGATACACAATTCTCGCTCAACACAAATACTAGGTCCATCCAAATCTTTCTTGAACATGCACAATTGTGTCAATTTAAATGCAAAGCAGGATAATTGTGTTATGAGGAAATATGAAATGACAAATCAAACTAACACTAGCTATGTCAATACTTGAAGAAAAAGAATGAATGTGTTCACTTGATCAAAACAATTAAGACCAAAGATATGACATAAGTCTCACCTATTGCTTCCTGGTTCCTCTGGGACATCTCCCTATTCATGGTCTCATAACAGTGGAGACGTTCCAAGAGTCGAGCAATCTCGAAGTTCTTTGACTCTAGTTGAGCTTCCATCTCCATTTCCACTTCGGCCCTGGCAGTTCCTCTCCCAATGGAATTTGATATGAACCTTGCAACATAAACTTGTTGATATAGATCTTCCATAGGATCAGAATTCAGCTGCTCACCCTTAGCAACAGCAATAAGATCTGCAGGCAAAACAATTCCCACAAGATATAAGCCTTGCCTAATTCTCTCCCATTGGCTTCTCATGATGTTAAGGGATTCTTCAGCTTGCTTCCGCTTCTCCATCTCCATCAATAGACTCAACCTTATTTCACGCAATTCAGCTTCAACATCGTATGTAGAATTTTGAGTCCCACCTTCAGAAGATAGTTCTACAGGAAGAAAAGAGCCAAGTAAGCTAATCTTTGACATGAATGAAAAATTCCTAAGACCCTTCACCACAGCAGTACTAAGGCTCTCTTCATCTCCCATCTGATCAGTATATAAAATATGCAATAAGATGGATAAATCCATGAAAAAATTAGGATATTCCTTTAATCACTGCAGTAAGTCCCATATGTTAAAACATTGGTAAAAGAAGTGCGAAAAACAAACATGCCGATGCTTGCTCTTGTATATGCTCCATTGCAACAGAAATAATTGGCAGTAAAGCTAAACCCAATTTACCTTCCCAAGCATCATAAAACTCCCCGCCAGGACTGCTGTACTTTACAGACAGTTCTGTGCCAGCATTCTCTTCCCCATCTGTATTACTTGTAATACTCATCGAATCTTGCAGATCAAAGAAGTCTTCAATCTCTCTATCTCTTTCCGAATCCAATGCTGGTATCTTTTCCCTGTGTAAAGATACATTTGTAATGCTACTTCTCACAGTTTCCCTGTGTCCACTCCCAAGGTCACCACCATCATTGCTGCTATCAAGTCCACCATCATAAACACCATTCACCTGCCTATCTTTAACAGCATCAGGAATTTTAAAAGGGACTTGGAGGTCACCAGCTGAACTTGCAACCACAGTATCTAAGCTCTTACCATTAACCTTTTCACCATCATGAACATTCTGCTCAGCCAGTACACTGGCCTCTGAAGTACTCTTGAGGAGGCGTGGGCCACGGCGCTTGTGGTTGATGATGTATGGTGAAGGGGGGAATGAAGAGGGTGGTGCATCCGGAAGTGGTGTCACCTCAGGAGTGGCATAAAGAGCTGGTTTTAATGGAGGACGATGAACCTTTTTCTTTGTGGCTGGCGCACTAGTACTCCTCTCCAACTTCTGTGAGTTCGGCACAGGCATTGAAGATGGAGCAGATTTATCAACAGGTTTGGAAGCTCCAGGCTCTAACAAGCTATCCAATGCGATGGCACTAAAGGTCGGCATGTCTGTAGAAAATAAAAATCATAAAGCAATATAAACGTGAATACTTTATACTTCAATGAAGTTTCCCAATCAAGTTCACGTTTTAATTATCTACCCATTTCCCCAACGCAACAGCTACCGTTACACACATGATTGAATATAATAATCTAAATTTATGAAACTATTTTTTGTTTTGTACATAAGAGAGGCAAGGGAGGATTGTTTTCTTCCACCCAAACCACCACCATATCTGCATAGAAATTCACATTCAAGCTAGGAAAACAGCAAAATGCAAAATCGTCAAATAATCTTGTTTGATGTATTGTTCCTAAGGTAGGAAAATTAATGCTTCCACGCGTTTTTTTTTTCTTGTCAGGAGAGAGATTTCAAAAACAAAATTTTGTGCCATCTTCCCTCCTGTTTTCAACATATTAAAAACGTAGCATATGACAGAACAACATCCACATAATAATTTCCCACAAATAGCGCGTGCCCGGAAACTAACTCAGCTAAATCCAAAAAAAAATAAACAAGAAAAGAAGAAAGATTCCTTTTCATTCGAAAGAAAACGCTCGGAAATAACAAAAATAAAACAGAAACTGTCTCAGGAATCTCACCGAGAAACGTAGTTCAAAATCCAAACCAAGATTCTCTCTCCCTCAGCAAAACTCTCTCGGAAAGCAAAACCGAAGCCCGTAAAAAATAAAAATAAAAAAAAAATTACGGCGAAATCATGAAAATGAAAATTGCGAAGACGCGATGAGAAAGAGAGGGAGAAAAGAAATTACCTCCTGCCAGAAGGAAGAAGAAAACGCGAAAGTGAAAAGGAAAAGGTCTAAGCGGGAAACAGAGTAAGGAACGAAACAGAGGGAGGCGAGGGAAGATTCATATTCTACTGTTGTTGTTTGTTAAGGTAAGGTTTGATGCTGTTGGCGACTGTTGCGCAACACCTGCTTCTCTATTTAACGCGACAACCTAACCTCTTCTCCAAGACAAACAAATCAACAATTTCTTCGTGCTGTGCGTCTCTTCTCTTTTTTCATTCTCTTTATTTTATTTTTATTTTGCGGGCTTATAGCAAGAGAAATGTTTATATGATTTGTGAATATTATGTAATTATTTTTTTATTAATTATATAAATATATTTTATATAAAATTAATTATTAATATATAATTTTATAAAAATATATTTATATAATTGATCAAAAATATAATCATGTACACTCCCAGATGATTTAAAAATTTCTCCTATAGCAATAACCGCCTCTCCCTCTTTTCGAGTTTTGAGTCTTTCTCTCTCCTTCTAGAATGAATTTTGGGGGTTACTTTTCCTCCGCAACTCCTTCGGAGGGAGGGACGGGCACCTCATTCTCGGTCAATCTCTTTCCCTCTATTGTTAGCCATTTTTTTCAGAAAAAAAATGCTCTTTTTTGGGTTCCATCTTCTGTGGGCCCAGCCCATTCAACCTCAACGTGTTAAGTCTAAAGTAGCCTCGCCTTGTGAGTCTAGCTGGGCAACTCCAGAATGTAAGAACGGGGTTCCGTGAAGGATATTATTGACCTTTTATCTAGTTCAATCTCCCGAATGTACCACGCCGTCGTATGATGTTATTATATGAATACGAATAAATTTCTTACACCTGGTAACGTCAACGTATTGAACGGGATTCGGGTTTATTTTTCGAGGAAGACAAAAATGCAACGGACAGCCTCTTCCTTTTAACCCAATACATGTCCTTTTCTTCTAGCATTTGGAATTTTGAATGTCTCAAACAACAGCTCGATAAGTAAGATTTGTAATAGTTGAATTTGAATTTTGAACATAAAACCGGGAAATTTCTCGAGAATTTTACAGTCTTTTTTTTTTTTTTTCCCAAATAGTTTACACGCTTAAGTCTTAATTGTATTCAGAATCTATATTGGTTCTATCTTTTTAATCATTTTGATTTTTCATATCAAATATTTTTATCGGTATTTAATTTTTAAATTGTTTAATTGTCGATTAAACAATAATAATTAGTTATTTTCTCTCTTTAAAAGTCTCCCATTCTTACCATAGACATGGTTCGGGTTTAAGTTTTTACACTCACCAATATCTTTATTTCATCATTTAAGATATCATTCAAGATTTTAAGTCAATTGATATCTTTAAAAAAAATAAAAATATCTATGATATATGGTTGATGCCATTTGATATTTTCTATAAATATAAAACAATTGATATTTTTTTTTTTTTGGTGATTTTAAAGCAAAACAGAGAGCTTTATAGGAAAGTAAATTCTAAATGTAGTAGTTTCTTTTTTTGGAATTTCTGTAGCTAATAATTCAAAGGTTTTTTTTGAGATTTATTGTCATAGCTTTCGTGTTTATTTATCATCAAAATTGAAAGTTTGCGTCATGCATTATCACACACTCACAAAATTATTGAAGTCTGTTTTCAATATCACCAATTTATGGTTAAATTAATCTATAATATGATTTTTAAATAAATGAACAAAAATATTCTTTCGTATGTGTGCTCTTCCCATATCATTATTTCATCACTCTTAGTTCAGCATCAACTTTTCATCTTTCACCTCGTTTATGGGAGTTGTGGTTGTTCTTCGAAGTTTTTCTTCCCCGTTTCAGCTTCGGTCCTATTTATTACAACAAGGAAAGATACAAATAGCAAGGACGCTCACCCATAATAGATGTTTTTAGGATTCCGTCTTCCATTAATCCATGGTACTCTTCCATTGAAATAGTAGAACTATGATTAAAAGTTTATAGCATGAAATTTGACCCTTTTTTATTATGCGGTTTGTCGGATACATTATTTAATTTTACATTTGGGGCCTGAAGATATATATTGTAATGAAAAAATTACTGTAAATTGAAAGGGGTGAGGGGTTTTATTTCCCATATTACAAAACATCCTTTTATATGTGAAATTTTAGGACTTATGATGGAATGGGAGATCTAAACTTTCAATCATGTTTTCCGTATAGGGGAATCTAACTGTTGCATCATGACAGTATTATCACAAGTGTCAACTTTGGAAAACAGAGAAGCAAGATAGAGGTAAAGTGATCGAAGATATTTGTACTGATTGTATTGGAGGAAAGTGCATGAGAATCAATCGTATGTTATCTATGCGTCTATTATCATTCCCTGATGGTGGGGGAAATGATAGGTACCACTGAAGGGTACGTGCCATGCCACTTACATTACGTACTGTCAGCGCATCTAAAGCTCAATGGAACAAAAACGAAGTTATTTTTATTTATCAAAGAAAAAAAAAAAAGAGAAAAATTCGACATTTTTGTGAACATGTGGAATCAGGGCATTACGAACTGAACAGGCCGTTGCTTTGTAAGTTTCAACACTTCTCGAAGCAGCAAAAGCCGACTGCAGAGTCAGAGCATATATCAAAAGAAGTGGGAGAGCATCCTTTCATTAAAAATATTGTATATGATCATAGTATTTCCAGTATTAATTAGGTTATGTTAAAACAATAAAAAAATATGAGAAGTCAATACTAAAAATATGCACATGCAATTTTCAAGTGAGAGGAGCCTATCTCCAATTAAGTTATATTGACTTTAAGAATTTCTAGCTTCCACGAACACACTTTCATAAAACAACACGTAAATGCATTGTCATTTGAGTTTGACAACAGCGTTATGAGCCTGATGTTTGCCATACCATTCTGTTTTTCATGTGACATGTGGCTGAGATAATTAAAATGAGAATGGATAAGCCACGTCATTCCTACGCTGATTTGTGGGAAACTTTCATGCTATGATATTGGCAGGAAGTTCGTAAACATTTTATTAATTACAAGATATATTTAATAAACTGTTGAGTATTTATTGTGAGTATTGTGCTTATAAGAACATCATAGCAACTACTCAAATGACCTTATTTTTCTTGATTCCAACATGGTCAGGAGTGGCGGCTCCTTGTCCACGCAGAATTTCTCATCGCCCTGGTTGCATGGCCACATTTTTCTCTGGTATGCACCTTCACAACAAATTTCACTTTTCACCGGAATTTTGCTTATAATAATTGTACATATGTCTCTCATCTACTAGTACTAGTATCATATCAATAATACTGTTAGCTCAAATTAGACTTTTAACTCTGAATTTAATAGGTATAACACGTAAATTATATGTGGTCAACTTTCACGAGAGATGACTATATCCCTAAGGACTCAATTAAAAATGTTGTTGCGTCCACCACATAGAACATAAATTTATATCATCAAAAACCAATTGGATGCAATAGGCAGATGAGCTTGCATGTCTGCAATTGATTCATATTAATGATCAACAACAAAATCACTTATATTTTGCTCTATATCTTCCTAAGGTAATTTTACATGAGAGCCAAACACTAATTCATACAGGAAGAGGAAACACCGACCTTTGAATTCAAAGCCTGAGCTAGCTCATCATTTGTAATAGATCACAGGTTTATTGTTATCCAAATCCCACATGCCTCCTTCCTTCACATACTCCAGATACCTCGTGAATTCAGGCCTAGCTGTTGTTTTCTTCTTCCGGCGAAAATCAAAGAAGCTGAAGAGGGGGTGACTCTTCTCCTTATGATTATTGTTGGCCTTCTTTGTGGGGTTTCTCTGTAGATTGATGTCACCAAAGGTTGAACCCGCGGCCATTTTCATGTATGAACTGGATTCCCTAGAAGGCACACTTGTGCTCCTCTTCAACTCCTCATTGGAAGTTCCACTGGCAGCAGAATCTTTTTCTAATCTCTCATACTTTGAAGGGCCTCTCCGAGTGCTCGTGGATCTAAACATGATTGGATCCTGTTGTATGAAACACAAGAATTTGGTTGATTAATTAGAGATGTATAGATGTGAAAGGAAAAGGGTTGGTGGGAATTTTGGATGAGAGAGCTAGTAGCACTTACCATGATAAAGGGCATTATATATTCTTCTACGAGGTCATGTTTGGTTTGCTAGATGATTCTTCATCTGTGGATTATTGATTTAATGGTTGCTCTCGTTTTCAAATTGTACTATACGGCTATGGTTTGAAAACAATATCAGTGATGCTATTTCTGTTTGACTTTTTGTGCCGTCCCAACAATTCCATCGTTAATTAAATGAAAGTTGTGAACTATCCAGGACCACGGGCATTGAAAACAATAAATTGTGAATTTGACAATTTAGTTTGTCTTGGTACACCAATCTTGATTTCCTCAGTCAAGGTGCCTTTAACTGCATCCTTCTTGAACTTTTATTGCTTAGACATTAAACATTCAAATAAATTGCCGGGGAGAGTAGACAAGCGCAGTATGACAGGAATAAAATAAATGTTCTTGACCTGGACATGCTTGATTCTTCTAAATGCAGCATTGTGTAAATTCTAAACAACTAACACTACTTTATTTCTAATATACTGTTTAATTTAGCAATTGTCGTCTCAGACCATAGAAATTTATGATGTGATCTTTTAAGAGTGAAACAAGAAAAATATAAATCTTTTAAGAGAATTTAGGGAGAAGGCTCCGCAATCTTTCTATCACTTAGAGTACAGATGCCCATTATTGACTTTAGTGTAAGGTTTCGTGCCTTATACAGGAACCACTTTGTTGGATGAAAACATTTAGATAAAACAAAAGGACTAGTTGAAGAATTTAATTTTAAATTTGAATATATACTCAATATAAAACTTTATATTTCTATTAAATGATATATTACTATATCATTTAATAAATTTAGTATATCATGGCATTATTTATTTATTAAATGAATTATCAACACAAAATTGAATAATTCTGCAAAAAATATTTCATTAACAATACGATAAATATAAGCTCATTTAAAAAATAATTAGAGGAAAACTTTTGTGTTTGGTGATTTCTATTTTTTAATAGATTAATTTTGATATATTGTCAATATAAATAGTTTTATATTATTAACCAATTATATAATATCATATATATGACTTTCGAAATATTTACCAAAAAAATAAAACACTTATAGTGACATGACCAAACATAATTAGACGCATAAAAAAAATTGTTACTCTAATATTATATCAAAATTGTTTTTTTAATATATTAGTTGCTTTATTTATTTCTTTTTTTTTTCATATGTCATTAATAAAATATTTATTTAAAGTTACATGCTTAGTTTTTAATCTAATCAAATATCAATTTTATTTAATTTTTATAGTGGAGGAAGTATATTTTAAAAGAAAATAATATATATTTACATATGTATTCACAATTTAAACCATATACAAAAAATTATAATAGCAGAATGTTTTTTTTTTTTTAATTTATGGCGGAATTTTATTTAATAATATGCATCTAGGTATACAGTGTGTAAATAAAAATTTGAACAAAATATCATTACTGTAAGATTCGCTTTTCTTAGAAGCAATCATATTTCATTTCTGCAAACAACTTCCTGCATTACGATATTTTGTGTATTGGACGAGATACTACATTTACAGCCTGGAAACTTATCTGATCTCACCGTCTTATATATATTTTTTTCTCTACTTTATTTTCAGGATACGATGAGAGAAACATTAACCACTAGTTTGGGCCTAACATATTACACATCGATAATAAGTGCATCCGCATAAACGCAGCCACTCACATGCAGACAATTCCCAGGGTGACTTAGCTATATGTTGTTCAGAACCTGGCAAGCAAATCATGTCCAAAGAATCAAGCACCACTAAAGATTCCTGTGCATTCCGTGTCCCATGGAATAATCATGCAGATAGCGACCTGGGAACCAAGATTGCAGCCGCGAGCAGTGATACAACTATTCTCAGATTCCTTGAACAACCCTTTTATCCTCGTGATGCTTTTCAGTTCACCACACATTCCCACCTTCTAATGACTGGCATATAGCTGGCCTCCAACTCCTAGAGATTCGAGCCATAGTTGACCACCTTCCACACAAAGGGAAAAAGGGTTTAGTTATCACACAAAGCCAACCATGGCCGCTCTGCCATCACGACTGTTATCTGAGATAAGCTCAAATTCAGCTTTAACAAGGAACGAAGGTCCTCTGGGCTCCGAGTGAAGAGCCAATTCCTTTACCACTGGGCTAGCACGCCAATGTTTAACAAACTCACCTCTTTCAACAACATCTTGTCCACAAGCATTCAACAGTGCTGTCCATTGGCCTAGTAGTCTAGTACCCTGCTCAGTCACATGGTGTTGTGGACCATATTTTAGTTTAGCCCTAAGATAACTATGAAGCGAGCATAGTGTCCTGGCCAGGTTCAAGATCATATTTCCATTTTCCACCTCAACAAACCAAAACATTTGTCTTCATCCACTCCATTTGTCCTCGGCCAAAAAAAAGTCAACAATGGGCAATACTCGCACCAGCTATGTGTCATGCGGTCATTTGCGTGAAATGAACCATACCTTTCCAGGACGCATCAGTGCATGAGGAAGATCACACCTAACATAATTTGAAAGCAAAGAGGTCCAACTATTGCATCTCTTCTAAGTCCCTCACTATCGATTCACTCATACCCTTATAACCCCTTCGAGAACATGCACCCAAAAATGTAACATGAAGGGTGGCAGAGGTGGTACCACTCAGCCCTTCATTCCAGTGTACTCTAATTACTAATTAGCATGCAAACTTGAGAACACTAAAGAACGGACTTCAGATAAGATCATAAACTGTTGCCTTGCTAAACTGGCTTCGGCAGCATCCTCCCACTCAGTTTCATGGTACTTCTATTCTTAATGATGATTACAACGTTAACAGGGATTCCGTAATTTGGCCATAGAAAAGCCAGTATAGCCTCTATTTACTTATGAATTTCTTAATTTCTTGTGAAATTGCACGCGGGCTGAAATTTTCTCCATACATACAATATTTAAGGGAATATTATTACAGAACATGGGCAATGACAAGAATGACTACTTAGGTTTCGGAAAGAGGGACTAGGCGTGCCTTGAAGGGGTACTGCTGACTGAGGTGATGTTTACACGCTTGCAAGGGACAAGAAGGGAGCAAAACACAGACCCAGCTGCCGGGTCGACTACCGCTCTTCTGAGTTGAATTTGCTCCAAGCTTCCTGGAATGCGAAGAAAAGAAAGGCCAAAATAAGAGGAATAGATAATGTATATAGTTAATGAAGAATCGGATGCTGAGTCGAGCAACAAAGCTTTGTCATCAAATGATGTCGAGTTGCATAAACCAACTTGCCAAGTGCTAGAAGCAAGAACTAAGGGCCTCAGAAAAATATATGGACATACATGGATGGTCCAAATTTAAAGTTATTTAAAGGTTATATGATCACTTAAAAAAGTCAAGTGACTTTATATTTTAATCTTGACCATTCACATAAGATCCAATGGTCAAGATTTACTCTCCTCACTCTCATAATTAACCGCTCTTCTTATATAATACGCTCTTTATATATATATTTGATAGAAAATATACGGACATATTTAAGCTTGTGATAGTCGTTTTGGTAAGAGGTGCCAGATGCAAGCCTCGCCGAGAACACGTGCTCGTATCTGCAAGCTTGTGTAGTTGAACACGTGCATATGGCAAGGAGTGATCATCATGTGCAGGTACACATCATAGAAAATATTATATAGCCAAACCCATCATGTACATGCTTCAAATAAATAGGATAACCCACTAATGCCTTGTACTCTATTGGCACCTAAATTCTTAGAAGGCACTTGATCCCCGCAATTCAATTCCTATTGGTTGATGATGCCCTCTTCCAGTGTGCTTGATTGTGTAGGTTAAAAATAGAGGAACAGGGTTGAAAATAATTTTCAAGTAACCAAAATCCTTTTCATGCGGTTGTACCAAGTGCAAAGTGGCTTTTGTTCCGAACTTTTTACCTTCCAAACTCTACCGAGTCAAACAAGCACACCTTTCTACTTTTATCCTATCCCCTCAGTAGGTATTAGTATATCTTTTGCAACAAAATTAGAAGAATAAAATAATAATAAACCAGTGTAAAAGACGGAATGCTTAACATACCTTCAAAAGATCGAAGACCTTTTCACATATGTATTTGTGTTGAATACTTGCTCCACGTTGCTGTAATTTGTCAGGATGAACACACAGGGTGGCCTTCCTGTAAGCTTTCTTTACAGCAGCAGAAGTAATGACCTCCGTCAGTGGGATTGGCTGCCACCCGCAATCAGGCCCAAGGATCTGATAAGGTAGAAGAATTAGAAAAGGGACCATAGACAGAGCTTAGTCTCTACAGCTTAAAACAATCGAGGTCTAGATTATTCAGGATATCTCATGTGATGCCCATCGTAACTCAAAGGCCTCAAATAGAAAGGAGTTAAAGAGTATTAGGACCAAGCAAATCAATTGACTCGTGTTTAGACTCGTCTACTGGACCTTCACATGCCACACCTACCGTGTGTGCATGTGTACAAGAGAAGTTGCGAGTTGGAGGAGAAAGAAGCAGCATATGCATAGTCATTTTGGAATTTTTAACCTACATATTGCAAGGTAGAGAGTAATGCACGCAAGTTTCCTTCTTTTCCACTGGACCACCTCTTTACTTCAGCATCCAGAGTCTCAGCTAGTCTCTGCGAACAGCATCAGACTCAAGTAATCAATGAAACATTTAAACAATAATTTAGAGGCCTTAGAGAAAAACTATTCAGATATATGCTTACATTTCTCTCAGCTTGCTCCTTCTGAGCTAGAAGGTCGCGCATGTTCTTTTCTGCCAAAGCTTTTGCCTAGAATTTCCAGAAAACTCATGAGTAATCCATCAGATGTGGACATTTTATACGTGTGATTTATCAGAAGATTGAAGATCTTACTGCACGGTCAGCTGTTCGGCGATGCCTCTCCAGTCTAGCTCTACACCTCTGTGCTGATTCACCTTCTCTTTCTGATCTCTCAGAAAAAGAGGAAGCTTCAAGCAAAGTACAATATCTGGTTAAGATTCTATCAAGCTGCATGTAGTAAAATGTTGAACGGGAGTTTATATTAAAGAACTGCAGGGGCGTTGCATTTCACGTACCACCATAAAGAGAATATGGATGTCTGGAACCCGCAGAAGAACTAAAGTTTTGAAACTGTGGATCCAGCATATCCTGCCATTTAATTCATTAGAACTTTTGTTGGAAATTTGAGCAATTTATCACTAGCAGATTTAAGGGAATACTTACAGAGGATGAAGAGTCTTGTGTTCCACCATTTCTTGAACAAACACCAAATTGGTCAGATACAGATCTCTGTAACCGTTCTCTGGACTCAAATGCAGCCCTCTCAACTTTTAATTTTTCCATGGCACGCTGTTGAGCTTCTGCAGTTGCTCTTTCTACAGCAGCCCGTTCTGCTTTCAATCTGGCCTCTGTAGTTGCCTTATCAGCATATGACTTATCCCTGGCCTCACCACATCCCTTCTCAAGTCTTTCCCTGGCCTCGGCCAGGGCTCTTTGTCGAGCTTCTGCAGTTGCCCTCTCAAATGTAGCCCTTTCTGCCCTCTCACAAGCTTCAGCATATGCCCTGTCACGAGCCTCAAAAGTTGCTCTATCAACAGCCATCCTATCCTTTTCTCTTTCCCTTTCCCTTTCCCTCTCTGCCTCCAGCATTGCTTTGTCAACAGCCATTCTGTCTTTTTCTCTTTCCCTTTCCCTATCCCTCTCCTCTTCTATCTTTCTAAGACGATCTTTTTCTGAGACTCTTTCTCGTCTCATCCTTTCAGCATCTTTCACTACAGTTGCAGGAGTTTCATTAAGACTTCTTTCTTTTCTTTCTGTGGATTGCCCTACCGGAAACCATTGAGCAGTTTTTTGGACAGTTACAGCTTCCTGCACTGTAGCAGGTTTAGCTGCTTCTGTGCTCTTTCCATAATCAGCCTTCTTCACGCTGTCATCCACCTTTCCTGATTGGTTCCCCAAATGCTCTGCATCTCCTGGGATCGCTTCAGGTGGTCTGATTTTTTCATCTGCCAGTTGATTTTCTACCCCTATCTCTTCCACTTTATTCTCTCTAACTTTGCATTCAGTTCTTATCGTTCCAACTTCTTGATCAGCATCAGATTCTTGAAATACTTCCAGTTTTCCAATATTTCCTTCATCAATGGAGGCTGATTGAGCTGCTAGAAGATTTTCGCCACTCTCTTTTTCTGATGTCCCATCAGTTCCTTTAGCAATCTTCATGTTGCCCTTTACTTCAATACCCTGCATTTGGTCCAAACCTTTGTCCATTCCCTTATCTTTTCCCATTCTGCTAACATCTTTGTCCATATTCTCAGAATTCTCCAGGTGACTATCCTCATTTGATACATTTACACTTCCTTCCCTATCAAATGTTTGGTTTGATGGGCTTTCCAATTCTTTTTTCCTTAGAGCCTCATTCAACATTCCACCATTCCATTCTTTCCCTGGAGCTTGACACCGAACTTTCTGAATCCCTTCGTTGTCACCTGCTTCTTGAAGTTTATTCCTTTCTCCACACCCATCAGAAGCCTCTTTAAATTCTTTTTTGTTTTGATCTCTTTCATATTCCCTCTGCTTAAAAGCCTCTTTTAGTCTTATCTCATTCAACTCCAGTTCAAATTCTTCTTTAAGTTGCTTTTCATTCTTTTCCAGCTCCACAGAGTCTTTCAGTTTTTCCTCATCCCCTGCACCTCCAAAAGCAAAAGCTTCTCTTTGTCTTTTTCCATTTTCTTTGATTTTCTCAGACTGCTTCTGCATTTTCACGCTCTGCTGTTGCTTTTCAGCCTCTTTTAGTTTCTTCTCATTTTCCTTAAGCCTCTCCCCCAACTGGACTTCACTTGATGTTTGTCTAGCAACCTCTTTTGATTTCTCAATTTCCACCTGTTTATGCTCCTTGCCTCGCATCTCAGACACATCTTTTAAGCTTCCTGATTGGTCAGCTCCAGTTGCTTTCTTTTCAGTTTTTCCATTCTGGTGGGCCACTCTTATACCCCTGTCATTCTCTTCCTGCCCAAATATTTCGGCCACCTTTTCCTTCTTCACCTGCTCTCTTTGCCAGCGCTCCTCATTAGATGCTTTAGATGTCATAATGTTTTTGTCGTGTTGATATACCTCTTTTGCAGCATTAGATTTCTGCTCGTATTCCCCAGTTGCTTTTACATTTTTATACCCTTCTTGCATATTAGATGCTTCAATTTCCTTCCAGCCACACTCACGAGTTCTGGTATCTTCCACCAAAATCTTAGTAGGCTTTGTGGTCAGAAGAATTTCCTTATGAGATTCATCTGTTCCCACCAATTCAAAAAGTTCAGTTTCTTCTTTCCATGCACCATCTCCAGTACTTCTATCTGATTCTTGAGATGACCTGGATTCATTTGTATGCTTTTCCTTGAACATGTTTAAAATTCTTTTCCCTTCCATTGTATCTGGAGTTTCCGGGGAAGCCTTCCCTGCTTTCTGCCTTTCATCTGAAACAGAAATTTTCAGTTTGGAATGTCTACTATCACAAGTCTCCTGCATTGTCTCATCATCCAAATAATTTAATCTAGTCTTTGCTTCATTATTTTTTACATCATAACTTGATTTTACGCGGCTTTCATGAACCCCCTTCTTTCTCCCTTTCATTTCTTTGGCACTCAGAAGTTTTGCTTCAGCTTTATGCATTGCTTCTTTCATAGCAGCAGCAGAAGCTGCAGCAGATGAATTCATATCAACCTCGACATCTAAGAAAGATGGTGAACTGTCACATGGTGTCTCTTCGGAAGCAACCTGCCTAGTCTTTGAATGAAATCCACAGGTTTCCCTCTTTTTCACATCTAGTGCAGGAGGTGGACGAGAGGGGGGTGGCACTTGAGAGGGCATACTTCTGAGGCTGATATCAGAAACAGTTATGAACATCTCACTGGAATGAGAACCATTTCTGCTGCAATCATTGTGAAGATTTAGATCACTTACAAAATTCTGTTCCCCAGAATTAATATTACGCAGATGTGACATTGTTTTCCTCGGATGGGTAACTTTCACGTTATCTGCACTAAATTCCACATCGAGATCAATATCATCAACAACCTGAAATGATGGTTTAGTCTTATGCAATCTTGCGGTTTCATCATATACTGGAGTGAAACCAGGAACAGCATGCATCTGAGGCAAGTGATTTTTGCCCTTTGACATATGTTCATTATTTGCACCATTGACCTTATGATATGAAACGTTGAGCTCTGTACCCCCATCAACAGACTGGAAATAATCTCCATTTGACATGTTTCGGTTATTTTCAGAATGGTCTGACTCTCCAGAGAATGAATCAGTGTCCGCCGGAGTCCTGTAGATGATGAAAAAATATGATAATATCGAATAAACACAAATTTCGAAGTTTTTGAGGTATACTGAAAGCGATTATAAATATGGAAAAAAGAAAAATTCTCGAAATCGAGCACTTTTTACAATATTCATAAAAATAATTCAAAGCACAACATACACATTGCAGATACCAATAGTGCATATAGTATAAAATATAAATCAAACTCCAAAGATTTCTGCGGTTAATCTATAATACTCTAAACTCCAATAAAAACAAAAAGAAAAAGGTAAACTCTTAGAGCCCTTAAAAACAAAGCAACCCCAATTTCCACTACAGAACAACAATATTTTTCCAAGCGCCACAGTTCATCGAATTGAACCACAACAGTGCTCTCAATCAAAGTCAATATAACCAAGTTGAATGTCAGAAACAGCAACCAACTCAGTAACACTATGCCTCAAACAAAAAGAAGAACTCAAAGTAACAACGGATCACGCATTTCAACAAACACTCAGAACTCAACACAGAAAGAAAGCTAACTTTCAACTAACGCCGGTAACTGGTAATATTCATACCATGCTTCTTCAGAGGAAACACCATCGCGAAACAAGTCCTCGTAGGAAGCCGCAAAATCTAAGGCTCCGAAGACTTCGGTGTAGCTGAAGGCGGAGCTCCGGGGATCGAAGAAGGCGTCGGCCTCGTCGACCGCCGGAAGATCCAGCAGCGGAATGGAAGCGGCGCGTGGCGCGTGGAAGCTTCTGAAAATCTCGCTGTAGTCTTCGAAGCTAGGGGAGAGGCCGGAGGCGGCGAGCTTCGGTGGCGGACCGCCGTAAACGTCGTCGTATAGGCTCTTGCCTGAGAAGCCACCGCCGTTGATCTTGCCGGAGAGAGTAACGGAAACCTTGTTTGGGTGCCGAGAATGCGCCACGGTTTCCATATCGGAAATGTAGCTTCTAGGGTTCGTTCTTTTGCTCTGTTTGGTTCCTTTTTCTCTCTGTGTATGTTTTCTGGTTGTGCTTCGGTGTGAGTGCAGAGTGTTCGGAAACGGAGGAGCGCGACGACGTAAGTGAAAATGAAAAAAGAAAAATAGAAAGAAAAAAGTAAGGCGTGAAATGACGAAAGAAGACTTCCATAATTGGCATGACGATAAAGCTTTTCCTTTTTTCTTAAAAACGCAAAATAAAATTCCATAAAAAAGCAAAATAATATTATTAATCGTGATGCTGCTCTTTAGCGAATGTGATTTCTATTTGTTTATTTATTTATATTTTTAATTTTTAATTTGTTGGAGTAAATCTCAAATTCGTTCTCAAAATTTGCTCAAAAAAATTCGTTCTTAAAATATTAGTGTTAGACACATTGGTTTTTTCAAAAATAAAAAACTTGTAACATAATTTAAAAGAATAAAAAATGTAAATCATATTAATTTTTTTAATCTTTTTTATCGAACACATTAATTTTTAAAAAATTAATATAAACAAAGTTTTTAATTTTTAAGAATTATATTGAAACTTTTTATTTTTTTCAACTAATATATTTGACATTATATTTTTAAGAAACAAAATTAAGGCTTTATTTTTTTCTCTTTTTTATGCTTTTCCTCACAACGAGAATAACGTGCAGGTGGTGGGGAAGGCGGGAAAGGGGAAAGTTGGTATTTGCAATGTGTTGTGTTGCGTTGGTGAGGAATTGGTGTAGTGTTTGTTGTTTGATTGGATTTGATTTGATGTGGGTTGGAAATTGGAATCTTGGGGGACCTATGTTTTTGCTACAAACAAAAACAACCGAGACCCATGCCCACTGTATTTTCAAGCATGCAGACAAAGGCGACACGCACCTGTACTACGTTTGGAGTTGGATATGTTTTGTTTGGATTATGTGGTGCTTTCTGAGCTGTCTCGGGTCAATATTCCCATCTACTACAATTCCCAAACATTTCATTCGATGGGCTGTGATAATTTGAAGTTGATTGTGTTAAAAAGTTGTACTAATAAATTTAATGCCATAACGCAATGGTTTTGGTAAATTTAATGCTATAAAACAATGGTTTTGGTGGTTTAATTTGATGTCGAAATATATTATTTACTAAAACATGATAAATGCTACTAACATATTTGATTTAACCTTTTGGAAAGGATTAGAAGCTTGTCTCTCACATTATTCACCTACTAATCTCAGCATCTAAGCAAAAGCATCAGTTAGTATTCGATTATGGATGCCAAAAGAAGAATTCTTTTCTATAATTGCGAAATATTTAAGTTATCAAGTTTTATACAATGAAATATTAAAAATAAGCATAATAGAATTTGTTTTCAACCATTAAATTAATAATTGTCGGAGGTGTATTTTACTTTTAACAGTGCCAAATCCAAATATTTCTCTTAATAGGCGTTTTGAATAATTTCATTTTCTTGAATTGAATATGCTTCTAATTGGAAAAAAATAAAATAAAAAGAACCCTAAAATTATAATTTTATCATTTTAGTATATTGATGGTATAAAGAAAAATATTAAATTATATATATTATCATCTCATTAAAAGTGTTTAATTATTAAAATAAACATCTCAAAAATCATACATATGAATATATGTTACTAAATAATTAGTTGATGGTGTAAAATACTTTACATCAATATCAAAATTAATCTCAATATAATTTGTGTTATAGTTTTTGCACAATTATCATGTTTTCTTTTTTATTATTTATAATATTATTTAAAATTCCTTCTATGAAAGTTCTAATATAAATTGATACCATCAATTTTCTATTTTATTTTTCATAGATATCATCCGATTGGAGACAATTTTGTTTGAATACTGTTAAGCACTTAAATATGAACAACTTTTCTAATTAAGATTTCCAATTTTATTGTTGGATTTTCAACCTTTTTTCTTGTGATCTCCAAATTAGTACTTAATAAGTAGTAAACCAAAGTGTGATGCACTCAATAACATCCTAATTTAATCAATAGTTCGGCTATTACAGTTACTACATTGTGCTGGATTCATAGTTGTTAAGCATTATTAGTTGAATTGGGTAGCTTTCTGCCAAAGAATCATAGTTACATTCATAAAAGTCGGCAAAACGCATTAATGATCCAAGATATTTCGTCGTTGATTCATTTTATTTTCACCAAGTTTGTGGCACCTGAAAGCTATTAATAATTAATAATGCCGAACATTCCGTTGTGGTTAAAATAGCACCATTAGAATATTGAATAAAGCATTTTAATTCGCAATATTGTCAGAACAGTGGCGATCCATATGACTATGAGTCCTAGATGAAGATTTACAGATAATATCTTAAATCAAGGTTTAGTAGGACTTGATTTACCTGCTTACCCTTTTTTAAAATATAAGCCAGTTTTGAGTCTAAATGCAGGAATTTGATATTTGTGAATTTTATAGAAGTTCTTCTTTTTTTGTCAGTCGACATAAAAGGTCTTTATAAATGTTTGCTAATTCTGAGAGCTTACTTTAACTCTAGGCTAAGACAATCATTATCTTGCTCTAAATTTTCTACTTAAAAGGGAAAAAAAAAAAAAGCCATTGAACCCACAGTTTTTTCTGCCACTCGTTGGGCACTTTCCGATAAAAATACAATGCCTCTGGTACTCGTAAATGGCCGAGAAGGTGAGGTGAGGCCCACATAAAATCAGGAAATTGTGTATGGGAAGAAGCATCCTACACGTATATTTAATTAGGGTGATGCTATTTATACAGTACAAATATTATATTATTTTCATATTTTTTTAATTTGGCAAAAAAGTAAAAAGAATTCACTAAAATATATTATTTTATTAAAATATTAAATTGTATTAATATCTAGTTAGTTCACATAATTCAACATTTATTTTTCTTAAGTAAAATAAAGTGAACAAAGGTATTAATAGACTCTGAATGCAGGTTTTTTAGATAGAAGAAAATTATAAAAAATAATGTGCTAGAATAATGCAGAAATAACATTATTCATTCAATAATCCATTGATCAACAAGGTTAAATTATTATGAAATATGATATATAGATATAATGATACACCATAATCACAGGACAAATATTATGCTCATTGCTTCATATGAAAATGAAATTATTGTGTTTATTAGTGTATTATATAGTGAAACTAAATTATTAATTAAAGAAATTAAGATCCAAAATATGATTATTTTTTATATTTTTATAAAATATAGACTGAATGGTGCCATATTTTGAATGGGTGGCTTAAATATAGGATACTTGATACAAATATTTATTACATTTTTTTGAAAAAAAACAAGAAAAATAAGAAGGGGGTGAAGGTCCTAACTTTCCTTAACAAGAAAACTCCAGCAAGTTCTTCCAGTAAAATAGAACCACATTTAGAAGGAAGACTAATTAAAATAATGGGTTCTCAACTTAAAGGCACAGGCATAAAGATACGAGGCAGTACTAAGGGTGGAAACAAATTATATGAGCTTAGAATTTGCCTTAAATAAGTGTGGTTTATTTTAAAATATATGGATTTAGTTTACCCAAATTACTTAATATAGATCTTTTTAAAATATTAACCTAACTTAATTAAAAGCTTATTTAAAGCTTTTGTTTTGTAATAAAGATTAAAGACTTTAATTGTGCCAGTAAACTTATGATTAAATAAACCAACAAATCTCTAAATGAACTAATAGATTTAAGATCTTCTGTCTAATAATATAATATTAGCAAATTAAAAAAAATCTGGTTTGATGAATATTTTTTTATATTATATTATAATTAACTATATATATAATTTATTAGACATAAAGAAACTGTTTACCTAATTTAAATCTTAATCATTTTAACCAAATACTTAAAAAAATAGTCTGATTTATTTAACAAATAAATCAAATTAAGATATGACATAGGGCTTTCACGGGCGAGCTGGCCTATTCTCATCCAAGGAAACACGAGGATGTGAGGCGCTGCAATCATTTTAACACTAATAATATATTGAAACGTAAAATTGAAACCAACACCTTTTTAATATATTATTAAACGAAAATGATGGATTCTATCACTAATTAAACACGAAAAATTGAAAAGGGGTAGTCTCATTAAGATAAGACAAGGAACACGCGCATTGAAATGATATAGAGGGTGTTGACAACGCCCTAATAAATTGGTGGCGGGACAGCGTCGACATGCATGCACACCTAAGACCTTTCCCACTTGCTAGAGCCTAGAGCTTCTTATCGCGGGGTTCTGATAGTGACGGGAGATGTTGTAGAATCAGCATCATGTACCTTGAAAGGCTTATTTTCTCGAATTGGTGTAAAAAACTTGTGCATGCTGGGGAGGATGAGAAATACGAGGGACTGAGTTCTTCAAATGCAATACGTTATAAACGTTTGTAGAGCATATTAGCTTTGTAAATTTTCTTCCTTTAGGATATTGAAACTTTGTATATGAAATTTTATCGAGGGGAAAACAGTTAAAAAAAAAAAACAAATTTATTGAGGAAAAATCAAACGAATTTGGATGCAGAAAATTTTTTCTAATCTAATGATCAAGTGACTAATTGTATTGTTGCTTGTGATATTTGTATTTTTTATTTTTTATTTTTATCTAATTTATTAAATAATATAATAATATATTATTATACATGCAACTTTTTATATTGATTTATATTAAATTATTATGTGAATTAAGCACATAAAAGCTATCACATTCAAGCATGTTAAACTTTTTCACCCGACCTTTAGCATGTTGAACTTAAAATTTATGTCTGACTATTATACTTATATACAAATTAAAAAAAAAAAAGAAAAAGAAAAAAGAAATTATACTCGCTTACTGAGTCTCGATCCTATTTGAAACTAAATATGGACCTTTTATCTGTCAAGTTTAAATTCCTTCTACTCAATTTAATCGTTTATAATTAGTTATATTTATGAAAAAAAAATCCTCCAATCATAAAAAAATAAGTACCATTAATAAAATAAGAAAGATGGAGAAAAGAATTAAAAAGAATGATGCAGCTATCTATCAGCATAAAATACACAATGACAATCCCTATTGTGTACATCCGTGTAAAAGGCAATGGCAGAATCACACAACACTAACAAAACCAGTCATGGGAATCCGAATGCAAGTTATCAAGCCAACATTGTCTTTTTATTTGATTGATCAACTAAAGGACATTGAAGTATCATCTTTTGGTCACTTTGGCGTTTGTCCCCATGTAGCTCACCATCAGCCATATGCTAAGCCACTATTGTATATGCAACTCTCACTCTTTTCCCCCCCTTCTCCTCCTTTAAAATGATTTCTTTTTGGTTTTTTGTTTATATTTTCCTACTTCTCAGATTAAAAGATGTTATGCAGTGTGCAAAAGAAAAAGGAAAGATGCATATGGTTTCATTGCTTTTTCACTGGATACCAATTACATTCCAATGAGGAATGAGCTTTTTGCCCCGTGGGTGTTTCTGTCATTTCAACCAAACGATTATTTTTGCTGCTAGCTAGTACCGTTGAGAAGATTTGAAATGAAGAAAACAAAGAACATGCACCTTGCACAAGTCTCATAGCCAATGGGGCCCTTGTGTCCGCCACTTTATCTTTACTTATGCAGTCACTGATCATAAAAAGTTCATCTGCTCATGATCCTTGCACTTCATACTAATCGTTTTGTTTGTTTCATAATGCCAAAAGTAAATCAATACCTTAGCGATGCATGCATTATTCAATATAGAGTTATGCTATGATGTATGCGAGCTCTTCAAAAAGTCATAAACCCAATATCAGCATCATTAGGGACCTTTGATCAGTCTAGTGCAGCAGTTTCAGCCTGACGAGTGGGCATTAACCGTCATGTAAGACTCATTTTTACAATATCTAGTCACTTACAGATATAATTTAATGTTTGTAGAATTAATATGTCGAAAATGATTACAATTAAATTTGTTTCAAGAAAATCTATTATTTAATTATAAAATTTATACAAAAATAAGACACAAATAACATGATTCACATGTGTTTTATTATGTACATACACTAAATAAATAGATAATTTAACCTCACTTGCTACCATTTTTAAACAGTTAGCATATATTTTACCAAAATATTCGAGTATCTTCTTCTTTACAGTTTATTAATTCCTTGATTCATTGTTTTTCTTTTCTTTGTAATAATTTAGCAAATGTATTTCTTTTGAAAAAAAAAAAAATTGGTTGAGTTCAACCTTATGCAGTGTGAGCTGTGAAATCATATAATTATGTGTTAGGTTGGCATTACAAATTTATTTGGGCAGCCTCCCTAGTTTTTTCCATTTTTTAAAAAAATACTGATTTTTATTGAGAATAAATTGAACTCAATATACAAGTAGAAGATTATAATAAGGTCAATAGCTCGAAGCCCATTATTGAAAAATAGGCACTAATGCCCAATACAACTTATTAGGTACAATTCTAAAATGCTACCTATGACAGTAAGGTTAGCATACATTGAAACAAAGAAGAATATTCCCTTGCTAGTTCCTTACAAGTTTTTACAAAACTAGACAATCCATATTAAGAATAAGGATTCACACAGACAATCATAATCTACAGAAACTCTTTAAGTTTTCTGTTATACTTAATCTTCTATTATTTACTTAGATTGTATTATCTTCAACAAGCATAAAGATTCACTTTTTTACTTTGTCATAAGCGCAATATTCTGAAGCTGCTTAGCAAATATGGCTTTACCACAAGAACAGAAAATCACCACAACTAACATCCATTAACAGAGGCCAATCTATCACCTAACACACGCACAATCCTCCGATTTATCTTAATATAACAGTCATTACGAGAATTATGATCATTCAGAGTCTAGACATTGTTGCCGTTCAAAAAAGTGAAAAAGGTGGGGATTATATAGATCACTCACACACAAAGGAAAAAAAAAAAAAAATTTCTTGTTATGACTAATTCATATACTTCATGAGTCCAATACTTGTTTTCACCCCAAATTTGTATACTTTGATGCGGATATTTGTTTTAGGTTTAAGTAATTATGGCTAATTAATATATAAGTTGACTCGTGGTCTTGCTTATCACAATACTGTTGCATATTGAAATTATTCATGAAATAGCATTGAGGAATTTAGAATAAAATCAAAAGTAACCAGTGCATTTAATTTCCTTGACCCCTAAAGAGAAAGGGGAAAAAATTCAGTAACTAGCACGTACTGCCAATGTTATCCTATTTTAGAACACCAACTCCAGCACATGACTCCGTTGTCGTCCAGCGGTTAGGATATCTGGCTTTCACCCAGGAGACCCGGGTTCGATTCCCGGCAACGGAAGTGTTTTGGGGCAATATTTTTCATACGTTTGAGAAAATGGAAAACAAATTGAGGAAAAATGACGGAACAAGAATGGGAAGAAAATGCTCCATCCTATATTGAAATAACCGAACAATGCTATTCAGAGGAGGCTCTTATGTTAAGGGGAACGGCTAATCGTTGAATTGAATCATCAAATGATTACCCTCAAAACGCAGGCCTGTCTCTGTCTGCAATAGTTTGCTTCATTCACTATGCCATTACCCGTAAAGCCTGGATTAACACTCAGTGCCAAGCCGCCAAGGGAGCTTGTTTTCTTCGGTCCCGCTCAAGTTAAAAGGATCTCTTTCAATATGTGTACCGTTCGAAGTGCAATCTCTTATCAATACATTTATTTTATAGACACACCCACCCACCCCAAATAAATAAATAAATAGCAGATCGTTAAGTGAAAAAACGCAACATAACGAATGCAAAAATCATTATCCACTAATAGATGCATTGACAGTACGGTGAATCCTATAATAGCATAGTAAAAGCGTATATTTTGTGTATTTTTACGATAAACGGTGAGGATCGTACCATGCTTATGGTGAGATTATGAGGTACATCAATGCACCAATCATTTATGATGTATTATAATAATATCTAATTTTAAGAAAATTTAAAAATATAATTAAATATATTTTAAAAATTAATTATCATACACTGATAATATAAAATTATAGACAGTATAAAATAATTTTATACTATCAGTGTAATCAAAAAATTTTATCAATGTAATTTTAATTATCATACACTGACAGTGTAAAAAAAATTTATCAGTGTAATTTTTTACGATTTCTTAATATAATTTTCTGTTATCGATGTATGATAATTAAAATTATACTGATAAAATTTTTTCATTATACTAACAGTATAAAATAATTTTATACTGTCAATATAATTAAAAAATTTTATCAGTATAATTTTAATTATCATAAATTAACAATATAAAATTATACTGGTAGTATAAAATAATTTTATACTGTTAATATAATTTTATATTATCAGTGTATGATAATTAATTTTTAAAATATATTTAATTATATTTTTAAATTTTCTTAAAATTAGATATTATTATAATACATTATAGGTGATTGATGCATTGATACACCTCACAATCTCATCATAAGACATGACATGATCCTCACCGTTCATCACAAAAATACACAAAATACACACTTGTGCAAGGATACCAAAGAATTCACCTGACAGTATATATAATATATGGCATGACAACACCGCCCAATGCATGGGCAGCGTGTATTTAGGCTTTGACGGTAAATAGCGCTGGAGCAACTACTGCCGACGCAGGGACTCTAAAGCAAGAGGCAAGAACAGTGGTGACTAATAAACAAGACTATGGAAATACTATCTCGGCAAGTGATGAAAAAGACAAAAATCATGATCCGTGAAAATACAGGATCAACCGGCGTATCTAGATTGATATCCTTTATTCTAGAATACATGTCCAACTACACTGCTGTAGAATTGTAGATATGTCCCTCGATGACTGAAGCCTTACCAAATTGTTCCACTGTTGTTATCATCAAGAAACAGGAAATAAAGTTCCGAATTGACTGACTACATAGTAAAGCCATATTGATGCAGCATGTTTTGATACCCCGAGCTTATTGGAAACAAAAGCAGCCATTCTCCACAAAATCGCAGATAAAAGATACTCACTCGGATTTAAAAAACAAAAAAATTCAAGCTTTAAGAACCCTTTGGAACTTTGTCTAGCAAAACATTATCAGGAACGTTAAGCTCTGGGAGCACTGAATCATATTCCCCATCATGACGAGCAAACTTCTTGCGAATAACCTTCTCAAATTCAGTTGGATCAAGTTTTTTCGCATTTTCAGCCGCATGAGCCTCAGCCAAATTGGAATAATTTAAGGCCGACTGTGAAAAGAAGGCCATTTCATTTTCAGTGAGCTTCCTCAAAAACCTTGCTGGATTACCTCCCCAAACCTGCATTTAAAAGCACTCATTCGGTTTAAATTAAAGATGAACATTAATCCAAGCCATGGTGAATATACACTGAAAACCTCTTGAATCATTCATTTTAGGCCTGATTGCTTGTTGAATCAACTTCCATTGATAAATGATGACTTAGGAAATCATCATATCTTAACCTTTATTTAATTTTGTGTGTGTGTGTGTGTGTGAAAGAGTGAAAGGGGGGGAGAGAGAGAGCTGAACATAGCACCCTCCCATTCTCTCTGAAGGAAAACAAAAGGTTCATACAAACCTCTCCATAGGGGATCCTCGTATTCTGCCTGACAAGAGCTCCAGCAGCAACCATGGCATGTTTCTCAACATATACACCATCAAGCAAGGTTGCTCCCATACCAATAAATGCCTCATCCTCAACAGTGCATCCTTGTAACACAGCACTATGTCCTAAAGTTCAAAATGTAACCACAGTGCACAAACCTCAGATAAAGATCACACTAGAACCATGCATAAGTCATTCACAGCATGATCACATCACTTTAACTCACCTACAGTGACATTATCCCCAATGACAGTTGGTAAGACCTTTCCACTCAAATTAGACTTAGCAACATGAACAAGAGAATTGTCTTGTATATTAGTTCCAGATCCAATACTAATGCTGTTAACATCACCTTCACACAAAGAATATGATTTAGTTAGAAGTAAAAAGCAACAGGCTATGCACAACTAAAGGAAAGAGGAGTGGGTGGGAAATATTAATGCTCAACCCCATTATATATGTAATATGCAATATGTATATAAATGATTATGTGCATATGTGTAGCAACAAGGCAGGTATAACAGTTGTTCTTAACATTCCATCTGAATGCAAAGAGTTCAAGCAATGAAAAGTGAAGGAAATAAGTAACAAAAGTATGGTCCTTCCTGTTCAACCTGAAGAAAGCAGAGGAAGGAAATATATAGTAAGAAATGAATTTCTTTCACCATTATCTAAAATAATTATATCATGAAGGCAGATATACCAGAGTTAATACCTTCTGAAGGAAAAAAATCACATTTTAGAAAGCCTTACTCAGGGTTTAACATTCCTGTTAGAGTAAACAATTTACCAACTTCTCATCAGTCATATTCACTAGATACATATTCTATGCAGATATTGACAGCATGCTTCAGTGTGTGAGTCTGTAAACGTTATGACTAAGGGTATGCTTGGTAGGGAAGGTAAAATTTTGCAAGGTGGAAAATAGGGAGCAGAGTAGTAATGGAGTGGGATGAAACGGTTTTGATTTTCAGTCCTTGGTGCCCGGAAAAGGTATGCAAATGGATGGAAAATCATTTTTAGCCCATTTTCAAGAAATGGGAGGAGAAGCCAAAACTTACAGACCTGAAGTGAATGAGTTTCAAGTCACTTAAAATCGTTCTGCATTTGTGTTGTACCAAACAAGTGTAAAGTAGTTTTCAATTCCAAAAGCTTCACCTTCTGCCAAATCTCAGATCAATCATGCAAAGTCTAGGTCAAGTTTGGCACTCCCCAAACCCTGTACCACGGCCATTCTCTGTAACTTCTCTGAGAGGGATTAGGTAGTGGTAAAGCATAATATCCATACTTAGTAGGCTTATGAATTTGCAGCGTGTTCAATGCAGCAGTTAAGTGAAGTTATACAAGGAAAAAGAAATCTGAATTATTTGGTCTTAGGCTCTTAGGCTTAGCTACTCCGGCATATATTCCCAAACATTCCACTTTTCCATTTCAGTGAAATTAAGAAGAACATGCAGCACATGAAGTTGGATATGATTGTCCAATCATGTATTCTGCTAAACCATATTCATGGCATACAAATAGGAGAATCTTATATGCATTGTGAATCCTGAATCCCTGATAGTGCAGACTACGTGATAGGACTGATATTAAAAGCTGATTGTTATCGTCAGAACCCAGAGAAAAATGCAACAACCTAAGTAATAATGGTGGATTTTCAATCAAAATCATATATATAGCAAATTACTAACATAAAAAAGTGAATAATTGAAGCAACAGTAAGTTAGAATTTTGGGCGGCATTAACAATTAACATATGAAGTACTGGAGGTGGTGCAGTTGAGTATAGATACCTCTGAGAACACATCCATACCAAACGGAGGAACCTTGGCCAACATGAACGTCACCGATGATGGAGGCGCTAGGGGCCACAAATGCATCCCTGTGTACGGCAGGAGCTTTGTCAAACACATTCATCAGAGGTCGATGCCTAGACACTGAACACAAAAACGCAGAAATCAACAAAAAAAAAAAAACCTCTAGCAAGCACATCAAAGCAGCAAAACACAGAATCTATTATATAATGTATTGTATTGTTTGTAACCCTAATTGAAGAGCAAATGTTGCAACCATAATGGAGAATGGAAAATGGAAGGGGCAGGGTGAGACGGCGTCGTATGCGAAACTCAAACAGAAGAAGTGAACGTACGCTGTTCCTGGAAGAAGTAGTTGCCCTGGAGACGGGAGCCGAGGCGATCAAGGGCTTGGCCGGTCTCGCGGATCCAGAATCCGACGGTGTAGAATGCTCTGCCCAATGTTCCCATCTTGTGTTGTGTGTTCCTCTCTCACTGCACAGTGATAGTGGTAGTGGTGGTGCTTATTTACTGGCCACCGCACCTCGATCTTCTTTCTCTTTTCTTCTCTTTGGCTGCTCTGGCCGTGGGTTAGCGGAATCTCGCCACGCCTTGTTTCCCTTTGCAAGCGCCACGTTTTCTATTCGTGTTCTGCTTAGTGCTCAATTACAGCCCACAGCATTACTGCGGTCATTTTCGGATTCAACCATCTCTCTAGGACTCTAGGTTCACAAATTCGATTAATTTACCTCCTTTATGCGTGTTTTTTACTCGTACAAAATCATAAAAGCAAAATTGTATGAAGATAGTATTTCTTAAAGGATTTAATTGAAATGCACTGTCAGTGTAAAAATTTTTTACACAGATATCTAATTATAAACTGTTATATCAACAAAATTTTTTAATATAATTACTCATTATACGAATAGTCATATAAATGAAAAATTTTGATTAGATGATAATGTAAAAAATTTTATATTGTCAGTGTACCTAAATTAAACTCTTTCTTAAAATATATATATATATAAGGAATATTTGTGTCTCTAAAATATAAGAGCTTACTATGCCTTTTTTTTACTGTGAAAAGCTTACAATAATTTTTAGGATAAATCAAAGTAATTTCGAGATTATCTATGTTTGAATAAAAATTACAAGTTGTTGATAAATCTGTGAATGAAGCTATGTCCCTTCAGCCGCGGTAGGGAGTCTTTATGTAATAATATATGAGTAAATACAAATTCACAAGAAAGCCACGTTGAATTAACTTATTTTACATTTAAAAAATTAATCATCAGAATTAACTTATTTTTAAAATTTTATAATCAAAATGATCGGAAGAAACATTTATCTCTCTGTCAAATCGCACAAGATTCCGTGCTGATAATGCGTTTAAATTAACTTATTTCATGTGTAGAAAAGCTCTATAATTAACATGCTTCAAGAAAATATTTGTTACTTAAGTAGTATGTTATAGAAATTAAACAAGAGCGACATTTGGTACTATTGCATTAAAATTAACTTATTCTATATTTAGAAAAGAACTAATCAAGGCGTTCAAAGTTTGAAAGAAAAATTTTAATTGGAAGGTTGTTTTTGTGTAAAAAACAAATACCATACGATTTCGGTCTGCAAATTTGTGTAAAAAAAAAAAAATACAAATTTGTCAGTTAGGTTGTTATTATTTTGTTGGGCCTCTATGCTTTGGGTAGTTCTGTTTCCTGGCCTTTTTTGACCTGTTTGGGCATGGACCTACCTGCCTACCAAAAACAAATATAAAGCTATCAGTCTAACGAGCAAATCGACCAACCAAAAAAGAGTCTAACGACCCAAAAAGATGCATGACCAAATGCAAAAGTCTATATATATATATTTGATTAAGGTCGATCTGCCATGCACTGGGTTATATATGGTGCACTGTGTCATCTATTGGTGAAGATGTATTGATGGATGGTTGGAATCCATTAGATATAATGCACCATAATTCTTGATCTGGCTCTTTCCCCATTGCCCCAACGCCCACTCCCACTCAGTATCACCAGTTGGCCACTCCTTCCCCCCACCACCAACAGCCACCGCCACCATCACCCATCACTGCTGGTGCACCACTCGTCAGAGGTTGCACCGGCGTTGGCCGCCGTTGCGTCAACCCAAACCGCCCCTCCCTTTCTCTTTCTCTTCTCACATCTTCTAACGACTACCTCCCCCCTCCCTTAGCCAGCACCCCCACAACTCCCAGCGCCACCCTTGTAGTTGTGCCTCTCCTCGATCGAGCATAAGGATTCGGTGATGGGAGTGCCTCTTGCTCCGCCCAACCTTCATCATCATCATCACGATCAACACCATCGTCACCGTCATGGCTGTCGGAGTCGTCGTTCTTTGGACTGACGGAGGAGGGACCTTTCTCCATGGCGTCCATGAGCTTAAAGTGGGCCCAGGGGTTGAATCGCACAATCGGGAGGGACCTAGCGCGCTGGATTTGCTTCTCCATCTTTTGGCAACACTGGATGGGGTCTTCGATGGCGCAGTGTTGGGGCAGCACAATGTTGAGGTTGCCGCGGTCGAGGGAGTACCACTTGTGGCGGTAGGTGTCGTTGACAATGTGAGTCTCGTCAGAGGAGCAACAGGAGGAGGAGGCGAAGGGAGGGGGCACAAGGAAGGCGAGGGGCACCGCAAATGGTGGATCTAGGGCGGCGCTGGCCAGAGGAAAAAGGAGACAGTGGAGGTTTTTTAGGGTGAGTGGGAGGGAAAGATAAGGGTGGACCTCTAAAGAAGAAATGTTATGGCACACACCTTGCATCATGCACCATAAAAAAGAAAGTGTATTGCAGACGAACCCATTCAATTCATCTCAAATTCGGAAAGAATTATATCAAATTCAAATGTTAAATATATTAAGCAAGACAATCAAGCCAAACTCCAATGCCAAACACTCAAGCCTATCGTGCTTTATAAAATTAAATTATCACAATTAAACGAAAAATATTTTAACTTTATAAAATTTAGAAATTTTATATTTTCAAATTGAAATTAGTTTTTAGGATTAAGCTCGATTTTAAAGTCAAAACTTGGAAATTTGGATGAACTAGCAAACATGTACATTCTTTCATGTGCAACTCGGCAGGAACACGTGATGCACGGCAGCAGCAGCAGCAATAACAACATCAACAACAGCGGAATAAGGGCTTCAATACTGGAAAAGAGGCTCATTATCTGGTGGCAGTACAACTGCAACCTCATGTCAGAAGATTTAGACATGGATGGTTGTGCTAGTGGCCAAAGAGAAATGCCACAACAGAAAGACAAAGAAATCAGAATGTTTATGGAGCTTCATTCACATTTGCATACTACATTAGATATCACTGCAATTGGCCAATCAGTTTACGAAGAAAGTCACTGCCTTAAGCTCTCAACAATGTAAGCAGCATATAGGTCCCTGGAAAAAAAAAAAAAATCCGCTTAAGAAAAATAAATCAATCATTCAAGATTAGTGCCAAGAATCCAACAGACACAAAAAATGAATAACAGGAGGGAGATCGCCGTATTGTAAAGGAAAGTAGCTCACATGGAGTACTTGATGGCATCAATGGCACTTTCAGCTGGGAGGAAGTCTTCAACATCAACTTTTTTGTTCTCATTCTTCTTGTCTAGCGTAGCAAGCTAAGGATGTGCAGCAAACTAGGGGATGTGGTATTGATAGCATTGACAGAAGAAATTGATTTAAGCATTTAACGGGTCAAAAAAACATAGGGGAGACTTAGCTTATTGACACCCGGAAAACTAATCATCAATCGGTATAATTCAATTGTCAATAACTACGTACTGACATGCATATTTATACACTACATGCAAATTATAGGATACAGTCCTCAAAGAATCTTCTGATTTCAGCTAGCCGATGTGGAGGAAGCTGCTTGATGTCAGTGTAATGGCGGAACTCAGGGTCATCAGCACAAACTGCTATGATCTTGTCATCCGTCTCGCCCTGGACCAAAATCGGTTAATAAGTATTAATAGTTTTTCTCCAAATGTCTAATTTTATTGGAGACACAAAATTATTCAAATTTATACGATAATGAAAACCAAATTCGTAAAGTGAGCAAAAGTTACAGCCAGATAGCTGTAGTCTCTTATGTATAGTTTTAATGTGATCCCTCTAACAGTGCCGAGGCATAGTAATACATTCAAGAATTTTCATTGTACCCTTCAACTTTTTCCGTTGCTCCAATGAAATGAACCCTCATTTCAATCATATATACCACTCCCAAGCTAAAATTGCTGGAGGATTAGAAAGGTTAATGGGGATAAATTTCATCACGTCATATCAAATAAAGGTAAGGCAATGTTTTCATCATATGAAGTTAATACGAATAAGGACAACCACTTAGACTTGATGTTCAATTCACTAGCAGAGAAGGCAACCAATCAGCCAAATAAATATAAAGGCTTACTGGATAGCCTAGATTTTATTTTCAAAACAGACCCTCAGATGGTCATTTTCATTTTCCAAAACGGAGAATAAAACAAATTATTAACTTATAGGCAAGGAGGAGGCAACTTTCACCTGGTCAATCATGGGCATTAGTCCAATAGCACGAGCACGAAGGAAGGAACCAGGTAGCACAGGCTCCTTTTCAACATAAGTTTCAATTTTAATTCAGTTCAAATTTTTGCTGAAAACAGACATTTCTATTAAATATATCAAAGAAGAATTTTAAGCATTGCTACCTGCATCAGAATCAGAACGTCCATAGGATCACTGTCTTCACAGATGGTTCTTGGGATAAAACCATAGTTATGTGGGTATACAACTGAGGAGTAAAGAACACGATCAACCTAAGTTATTCAACCCATGCGTTAGTTATGCTTCAGTACAGACAGATAAAAATTCACAGCCAGAAACAATGGCACTATCTATGTAAAGCAGGGCGGCAAATGATTACATTGAATGCTAAAGCCCAATAACAATTACAATCTACCATAATTCAAAATTCAAGGACAAAGCATTGGATTAGAAACAACACCTATGGGGGAATAATTACAACAATCCAGATAATCTGACAGGCATTGCAATTTGCAGGTATACAGTTACCACTTATTATGTGTGATTCTACCAGTCCATAGATCCAAATTCTCTCTTTGCAGACAAAAATTAAAATTAAACCCAGACATGTTAAGATGTCATCTGTGCAAAGGCAACCCCTCACATTTTGGGAAAATTTTGATGAGAATATGAGTGAGTTTGAAGACATTCAGCTTCAAAGTTGAAAAAATTCCCCGTGATCCGTGTGGAAATGGTAAATGAGGATGCTATTCCCTTGAAATTCTTCCATATTATCCCAATGTATAAAGCATTTGGATTGGAAGAAAGATGAATTAAGTAACGAAAGATGGGAACCACACCT
Organism: Pterocarpus macrocarpus; assembly: GCA_031439585.1. Lineage (NCBI taxonomy): Eukaryota > Viridiplantae > Streptophyta > Magnoliopsida > Fabales > Fabaceae > Pterocarpus > Pterocarpus macrocarpus. Next base: position 71,750,788 of record CM062520.1, on the reverse strand, counting down.
TTATAAGTCCACTAGCCTTGTCCAGCTCATACTTAACCTTGCTACCTTTGCCAATTTCAACCACCTGCCATGGAAATCCAATTATTTTTCTTAGAAAACATTGTAGCAAACGAGAGTTTGGTGGAATACTATGTTCATAAAATGTAACAGTCCAAGTTCCAGACTGCTAGTGAGATCGCCATATACAGGCGCTCCACATCTCAAGCCATAAAATGAGATTTCCATTAGCATCATTTCCTTGTTAAAGCCAAAGCACTCTTTTCCATTAGCATGATAGCATAATTTCCTTGTTAAAGCTAGAGCACTCTTTAACTGCATTCACTACAGGTACAAAAATAAAATATTCCATGGATTACCAGACATAAATTAATAAAAGCCCCAAAACTCGGCTGGCCATGATATTGCAAGAACCCTTGCAATAAGCACCCCCCCCCCCCAAAAAAAACAAAAAAGATTAGCGAATGTAAGTTATAAAACAGTAAAAACTTACACAGTTGAAAACTGCTGGAGCTCCTGGTCCTGCATGTATAGTAACAAGTGAGAATTTTCAGTCAAATATCCTACAATCATAATTTTTCAGTACTCTCAGACCTTACTCAGAAGAGGTCTTGTTGAAACTAAACTGGGATTACTGAATCATAGTAATTTCTTTCCCAAGCTGAGGAGAGAAAAATGCATAAATTTACTGTACCGATCTCTAAGTCGTGCCAAGGATGGGCAGCAATAGTTCTCCGTGACAGTGAAGAAAGTATTCTTTCATTGAGCTTAGCATGCGTGAAACCCGAATTCCTTGAACTTGATTCTTCGTGGTTAGCCATATGGACTTTGCAGAAAATAAAATACCTACAATCAAGCACACGCGCACACACAAAAGAAGAGAAAAAAAAAGGGGGGGGGGTGGAGGGGGAAAATAGGCAATCAGTCTAAATCAACATAATTTTTTGCAACTAGAACAATAGTCAGAAGAATCAACTTCAGTTTAAAGAACTAGGAATCTGTCTTTATATGGGAAGGCATACAATCACATAAAAGATATAACTTAATTAGACGTATTTGTTGAAGAACTAAAGAACAAGTTTGACAAATAGCATATTTGACAAATCGCCAAGGTACACGAACAAGCGAACAAGTAAGTGACTAAGGCCAAGGTTATTCAATTAAGTACCAAAATGAAATACTTATTACTAAAGTAGCTGTCAAACAGAAGCATAAACCCAAATAAAAAAAAAAAATCACCATTACTTTTTTTTTTTGACCGGAAAATGATGCGATTTGAAAGAGGCACCGTAGCAATCAACGAGGAAAAGAAGTGAACTAATCAAGAATCAAACATCGATAGGGGAAAAAAATGAAGAAAAGCAGAAAAATAGAAGCATCATGATATCATCTCATTCGTGAAACCTATTAAGCTGAAAAGGGTTAAGGAAGAAGCACTTACAGTTAAAGTACAGAAAGGCACTGAAACAGAGTCACTATGTGTGTGTGTGTGTGTGCGCGTGAGAGAGGGAGAGAGAGGAAGTGAGAGGTTTGCTTTCGATCGAGCATCGATCTATATAAAGCGAAGAATAACACGGGTGTCTTCTCAGTCTTTCTCTCACGTGAGTCTCACCTCAGCGGTCAGTCTTTAAGTGAATATAAGCCGTCAGATTAAATAGAATTCCCATCGGACGGTTGTGGATGGAGATGCGAGATTACCGGTAAAGAGAACCTTCGGATTTCGGACAATGTCACTGTGACTGTGACTTTGACGGGAAACCCCTCTGAGGCCAGTGTTTTGTGGTCCAACCTTCAACCGTAATAAACTGTCCTCATTTACCACTTGTTAAGGATGATACATCCATCCGTCTACATATGCACATCTCCGTGTTCATAAATTTATTCTTTTTTTGGTACACTCATTCATCGATTTCTAGAATATATTTTATATTCAGTTTATAGAAATTTAATCGTATTTTAATCCTTATTGAAAATTAAAACATTCTGGATCTTACGCAGGTTCTTTTCGTTTTTATATTTGCAGCATATTGGTTAGGATTGAGAGCATCCATTTATATACTAGATGTATAGGTGAAACAAAGGCACAGGAAGAATATTTCAAAGCTAAGCAACGCAAGTACAAAAAATAATTATTCTAATTAACCAAGGTGAGGCAGACTTTGGATATATTAATTTGTAACTATACCTTTTGTTCTAATTTATCATTCTAAATTAACCTCATGTGTCTCGGGCATGTAGCTGTATGGGGCTCACATGGGTTTCACCGTGAGTCTAACCATAGATTGTGTTTACTAAAGCTTCTAATTGAAGCATTCTGGCTTCTTCGTATCTACAAAATGTCTTTTGCTTGGTATGTTTCGTTTATTAAAGCTTACTAGTCGGCATGCACTGAATTGAAAAAAACGTCACTTCAGTTTATCTGGCGCAGCCTTAACAGCGGCTGGTGGCTGATTAAGGAAATAAATGTCTTGAGGGAATACAAACTGAAATTAGGCCAAAAGTGTATGGAATTTTTATACTCTATTTTATAATGGACACTTAACTCCTTTGACTTCTGATGCACATTCTAATCGCCATTGTGCAGAAACATTTGTTATTCTCACTTGAGGCGCCAACTACGCATGATCAAGCACAAGTAATGTCCCATACCATTTGATAATATGGTATCTGCTTTGTTTCTTGTTCCTGTTTTGGATTTTAGCTGTCCCCTTCTTGCCATTGGCAAAGGTAATGTACTGTAACAATTCAGGTGCAAAAGCTAGCAGTTTGTTTGATATCAGAGTCGAAGTTTCACAAATGCTGAGCAACAGTAAAAGGGGTAGAAAACGAAAAAAGAAAATTGCCAGATACCTATGTGTTTATGTCCAAGGAAAATGGAAAATTTCGGATTTCTGATTAGCGTGAGTTTAGATTCCGAACTCATTCTGGACGTTCACATATCCATTTCTAATAGGAAAATTTGATTATTTTGGATTAAGAAAAGATCACCTGGCCAATCCTTTTTACTGAAGCAAGAACTTCCATTCAACACATATTGAATATTTTGTGCACGCATTTTACGAATGAAGATGCCTGACGTTACTTACATTACATAGGTTTACGTAGACAAGAAGCTAATTGTTTGACGTTGAGATTATTACTCTGCATAATGCGTTACTCAAAATGTGGATTATTGTTCATAACATAAGATGCAGAAACTGATTTCAATATTTCTCTGTCTGATCTCAGCTAAAATATTTTTCCTTTCAATAATGGATTCGGAATGATGTTCTTATGCTGATTTCAGCAGAGCATTAATTGATGCTGCTCATATGATTCTGAGATTCTTAACTGCGTCTGAGTAAGAATTCATCCTGTAGTGACATCCATGTTAACCTACACAAACTGCTGGCTGCCAGAGCCTTTTCTGTATACGCTCATGAACTTGGCCACAAATTCTGCAGGGGAGAGCATATTAGTCAATATTATATCCTAAACTGCAACTCTCAGCAGATTATATAGGGATTTTCCCCAGAGGTGTTACAATTTATCAGGTTAATGTCATCTATTGTAAGTTTAAGAGCGACTAGAAGGGTTGTTATGCCTTACCTTCTAATTTTAGTAAAGCTGTTGTTCCTGGTGGTAGTCTTCTATCCTGTTAATTATGTAGCCTTTGGTTACTAATTTGCCAGGGAAAAAACACACAAATACACACACACACACACACACACAAAATATGGCATGGGGGAGGTTGTCTAGTATGAGGGAAGAGCACAGAACTGGCAATGGCATGATAGGAATGCCCCCAAGTTATGTTTTCCAATTTACCATCACCTTAAGACAAATCATGGAAGAAGAAACTCACATAATAAGCATGCCAGTAGTAGACCTCCCTTTTTAGGCTGGCCTCAGCTCTTCTCAGGAGCTGCTCCACCAGTTTCTGCATGTTTGAACAAAATTTCCATTACCAAAAATAGTATTTTGGTAAATTGAATAAATACTTTATGGATTCTTTTGACACAGGCACTGATTCATTACCTGAAGAATCAATTTGGGGTGGACAAAATCCAGGAGAAGCATTTGAAATTTCCCTCTTATCGAGAGTAAGCTGATAAAACCATAAGAAAATTAAAATTAAAATAATAAAAGGCTGCTACTTATTGTTTAAGCCTCCAAATAAGCTGGTCTTAAAAAAGAATAGCAGTAGCATGCTAGTTTCAAAACCACGATAACAAGAAGCTCTTAGACAGAGAATTCTTGCCGTGAAAATGATGGATCAGCTAGAATCTCTGCAGCTACTTCTATTACGATCTCCTCCCATCCAACTGGAATTGGTTGTTCTTCAGAAAATGGATAGCTGCCCAGCATAGTGCCCCAGTTAGTCTTTGTAGACAATTTATTAGAAATGTTGAGTTGAAATAAATATCTTTCCCTTTAGGAGTTCTTACTTGTGTGCTTTGCATGCTTCAAGCGCCATGATTGCTTTCCTGAGGTTCTGCTTTGATTTTGTGGCAATCATGGCAGCAAAAGTCAGGGATAGATCAATTTCCTCTTTCTTTGCTATCTGAATAAGAACCTCAGTAATCTGGAAATGTGTGAGTTACTCACTTCTTTGAAGTTATTAGATGGTTTGATATTAATGGAAGAAAATTTTAATCCTTTCCAAGCATGGAATTTATGGCAACAAAAAATTCTTGTAGAAAATAAAAGAGCATAGAAAAGAAACATAAGAATTGGAATTCAATTCCACAATCTGAAATGGTGCAAGACGTAGTCAGAGTGAAAAATAAGGGTCAAAGATTTTCGTAGCAAATTATACTGAGAAGAGCAAATATAGCAAGTGCGTATCATATAACTCACAATACCTTGACTACAAGGTATATGCATACAAGTAATCTAATCCAATATTGATGCTTACTTTTTCTTTTTCTAAATTTTATGCTTACTTCGTGAGTTTGAGGAGCATCAACTCTGATAACTTTGAACCGGCTTTTCACAGGTTCAACAATGCCTGCATCATCTTCACAGCAGAGTACTAGCTTGCATATATCTGAATAGCGGTCTATAATCCATTTGATCATGTGCTGGATGTTCTCTACTGCTTTATCAACGTCATAAAGAAGGATTACTGAAATCAACAGAACCAAACCACATCAGCTAGGCTCAAATTAAAGGATAAATCTGTTTAAGAAGTTATACATGCATTTAGACAACTAACCTTTATTATCTGACTTCAAATTAATACTGCTGACTTCGGGAGTAATCGCATATATATTGCTAACTTCTTTGATCAATCCCAGCAAAGCATATTTAGCATTTGGTTCCATATTTACATTGAGCTCCATGTGATGAGGACTGGACGTTATTGGAACACATACTTTCACAGGCCTTTTGTCCTGTCAAAGTAGTTAATGCTATGAGCTCCAGCAATGAACTGAAACTACGACTTTTTGAAATAATAATCAAAACCAGTCTTTTACTTATCAATTATCATATACCAAATCATATAGGTAAAATGTTTAGAAATCTCTACCTGAATAGGGAAGTTTCTTAACTCATGGGACAGCTGCAAAAGGGTCTTATAAGGTCAGCTTAGGAATGCAAAAAAAAAAAAATATCAGGAAGGAAAATTGTGGGAGGAAACATACATTACAACATGCTTCACCATATATCTCTCGTAGAAGAGCCCTTGCCAGTTCTCTTTTCCCGGAGCCAGAGGGTCCTCTGAGCAAAATATGAGGACAAGAACCCTGAGACACCTGAAAACCAAGGTAGCTTGAGTCATATATACAGGTAACCATATGAACTTATTATGAAGACTAAGACATATTAACTACAAAAAGCAACTGAAAATGGAAACCATATACGAGTGTTTGGAAACTACTTACCAGCTCCTTGAGAAGTTGAGCTTCTTGTTTGTTGCAAATGAAGCCATTAAGTGAAGCAGGTTGATGCTTATCTGCCCAGAATTGTGGGAGGCTTTCCACCACTACGGCCCTGTCAATGAAAGAAGACTCATCAATTGGTCTTCGACGTTCAGGCGATTTCCTTGACGTCCTACAGTTTCCTGTTCTCATGCAAGCAAACCATGCATCCTTCTGGCTCTTCTTTCTGTTGGCCGTGAATTTCCTCATACTTTCAGTTGTCTTCCCACTTGCATCACTTGTCAAACTACTACCGCCCCTTCTGCTTGTTGCAACAGAACTCGATCGAGACAAGGCATTACCCGATGAGGTTCCTCGGATGTTCACATTGATGTTGCCATTTCCTTTGCTATTATGATCCTGAAGGGAAGAAGAGGGGCCTCTGATGGGGTTCGTGGTGGTGAGTTCAGGGCTGGTGCTATAATATCCACACTGTTGAATGCTTTTTGGCATCGAAGAATTCTTGCTTTGCAAGGTATTGCACTCACGAGAGAAGAAAAGATCACCAGGTTGAATGGACTCGGTACTTTCCAGCGTTGAGTGATCAACAGTGGTGGGGTTCTTGGATAGTTTCACCTCAGCTATCATTTCATTTATCTCTCCTACTGAAGCTGCTTTCAAAACCATGCCTCTGGACAATGCTGAGGAAGTTCTCCCCGAGTTTTGCACATGGCTTCTTTGTTGTTCCCTCAACCTTGGTGCAGTCACTGCTCTCCTGTAGTTTGGCTTCTCAGCCACTCTATCCACTTCAAGAAGACCCGAACCATGATGCTTTCTGTTGTAAGGAGACACGGTTCTTCCAAGGCCTGGTTTAGGCAAAGGGCTGATATTTCTCCTTGTGTTTAATGATGATGCTGAAGCATGATCATCACCACCACCAACATCATCATCATCATCATCATCATCATCACCTGCTATGCGCGGCTTAAAGGGTGACTTGCTATGGTGTCTTCTTCGGGGTTGGCCTGGAACTGAAGCTGTTGTGGTTGCCAGTGATGAGGTTTCAGTTTCAAATCTTGAATGGTGGTGGTGCCTCCTGTGTAGTGCCATGGGGCTTTTGCTCATTAGAGTCAGAGCTTTTGCATCTTCACGACCCAAAGCCATGTTCTTCCTTTCACGTTCATGCCTCGGAACCTCTTGCCACTCTGTCTCTGTGTCTGATGGTTCATAACCACTGCGTCCCTTCTTGGTTGAGAATTTGGAATTGGTAGTGTGTGGTGGCAACTTATCCATCAATTAATAAGGCTAACCTCTCAGAACAACAACACTGACACAATGATTTTGAGGTTGATATAGCGTTATTAGTGTCTAGCAGCAAGACCAAAAAATGAAACTGGTTTGTGAGCTGTGACTTTAGATACTGAAAGATTGGGGTTGGTATCTCATGATGACATAACAAATAAATTAAGAAGACAAGTTTGTGGCAATGCCAGAGAAGGGTATCCAAAAGAAGAGTGGAATCGGGAATAGAAGCGCGATGGTTTCGAAATGGGACACATTGGTAACGATAATGACAACAATACTTCTGTGTCGGGAGATGAAAAAAATATTTGTCCTATTCTTTTCGGCTTCGGGACATTGCAGGTTTGTAAGGAATTTCGGATCTTCTTGTCAGGAGCCAGCTTTTGGTGACAAAATTTTCCAACATGGTTATCAACGTCCTGTCCTGGTCACGGCTTCTATAAATGAACATGAACCTAGTTAAATTCACCACTAGCTTAGACTAGATTAACTAACTATGCTTTTACATAGAGAAACGTTGACGGGACTCACTTCTTATGAGACATTGTGCCGACTCATCCAATGGTGGATGAGTGGTGAGTTAACATAGTGTCCCACAAAAAGAAAATCTCTCTTTCAACTATGCCTTCGACTATGTTTCCTCCCATATGCATGCATTAGATTTCTACTTTTTTTTTTCCATGTACCGGTTAAAGAGTGAGCTTCTCTTTCATTGTTTTTGCCACTAAGGAAATTGGCAAGTGTTTGATGTCGTAATATGGTGCGTGGATTACGTTTCTCTTTTCCTAAACTGCCTTACCTTCTAGGAAATTTACTCGCTTGGTACGGGAATCACCAAAATTTGCCTGAGAAATAAATTATGTAAATTCAGGAAGACAAAACTGTAGTGTCAGGTCATTTCCTATAACCCATCGGTTAATTTCTTTCACTGCAAAACAGTCAGTTTAGACAAAGAAAGTGCTTGAGCGTTTTGTTCTTTTGTTGGTAACTCATAAGCACAACATCATTGTACATACAGTTTCTATCTGTTGTGGGTCGGCTTTAATGATTGAAGTACACAAAGAACCTTCATAGAAGCTGACTGATAAAGAATTTGGGACACAAATTCAATAGTAGAACTTTTAAACAACATGTAGCTAAGCAATCAACAGTAGTAGTACAAATTATAGAGTACAATAGGGAGGGATTTTTTTTCTTTTTTTGACTAAAACACAAGGCTGAGTGCCCAACTAAAAGTACAAAGCCTCAGCCAGTTACACATAACAAGCTGTTGTTTTATTGACTTGGGTAGAGCAGTTTATATATTGCCAATAACACATTCCATGGATTTCAGACAAACTGATTCACATAGTTGTAGATAGTGGTGTATTCCACCTCAGGATAAAGTTCAAAAGCCTCAACACCAAAAGAAGGGTCAATCCCAAATTTTGTGCAATCCCGCTTTACCAGCATTGAGTGGGATAATGCCAAGAGGCTCTGAGGGAAAGGAGACTCTGCAAAAAAATCATAAACGTTAACACCATAAACTAGAGATACTTAATTTCACTAAATACTTCTCACCAAATGCATAATGCTGCAGATGGCATGTCCAGTAAGAATATTCGCATTACAAAATTTAAATTATGCCATCATTTCTGGTGATGAACTAAGAATGTTTCAGTTCCCCCGTAGAGATTGCTGGGGAATCTTTTCAACCTTTTAGTTGTATATTAGTTGACATAGTTCACATAATTGGAAAGAATAAAAGTAAGATAGATGGGTATGTTTTAAAATATTCAATGTTTTGATATTATACTACTATGCGTTTATCAGTGTAGCAAAATTATCCTCATGTTGATGGTTTAAGGAATGCTAGAAAAACATGACCATCCATTTGTAAGCCATTGACGTGTTGATGGAGACTAAACATTCTCAAAAGTTGAGAATGTGATATTAGGAAAGCCTCAAATGATTGTTCTTAGTTCTTACCAACCTTGGATGTTCTTAAGAAGTTGATCCTCCGGGACATAAATTCTGTCAAGGGTGTTCTTAATCTTGCTCTCCCACAAGGAGACAACCTCGTTGAAGGTCAAAATATTAACAGGGGGTTTCAGGTACAAAAATTTGTTCAAGGTTCTTGGATCATCCACTGCTTTTATGCTACATTTGCCAACATCCTCCTCCGTGACATAAACTCCTGAAACAAGGATTCCAAACATGCAACTTAAGGCAATTGAACTTTATTTTCTATTATCTTATAATGTTACTAGAACATGAACTATTTTTAAAAGATTTGCAACGCTGTTTAGGGTTACCTTTAACATTTCCATCTCCCATAATGACTACCTTATCTCGAGGAGGAGCTTTGACACCTTGTTGTCCTAGTGTAGATAAGAAGTATCCAGCAAATGCATTGGAACTAACATAAGTGTAAGGAATTCCTTCAGCTTCAATTGCCCTCCGGATTTTCGCCTTTTTCTCCAAAAAGCTGGCTGCAGGCTCAACTGCACTATGACGGTCCACATCTAGCCCAAATTCTGATGGAAGAAACCTCTATTGAAAGAACAATCACCACTTACATATAACTAATTCAACAGCCACCTTAGCAAAGCATAAAAGAAGGGCAGTTTTCAGCTACATTTTCAAGTATAAGTATTACTTTTCGAAACTAAAATTTTTTAATTATCTATCACTTAAAACATTTAGAAATTATTAATTTTTTATTATTCTACTCTCATTGAATAGAGAATATAAATAAGAAAGAGAGATAATTAAGTGACAAGAACTAAAAATAGAGAAATTTTTAGGTGTTCTTGGAGCAAGAGAAATCTCTTACTCTTATCCATTCTCGATTTGCCACATCAATAAATGGTAGTAGTTAAGGAAAGAAAGATGGTTCATATTTACTAATATGACAAACAGTATATGGATCTCAATAAGAAAAATCTCTTATTCTAAGAATACCTAAGAATTTTTGTTAAAAAATATGTTTGATTAACATCTTCCAACATGAAAATACAAATTTTAATGCAAGAGTTAAAAAATCTCCCCTCGCACATCTTATAGGTAAGATATGTTCCGTCAAAATAAAAATCTAAAACATATAGATAATAATTTATAAAATATATTCTAATTTTTCTAAAATCAAGATCTATCTAATATTTTTTTTAATTTATGTACTCATTTAAAAAGTGACACTTATCTTAAAAACAGAGGTACTATGCAATAAATGCAAGGCTTATGCACCTTGACGTTTCCAGCTTCTTTTATTGCTGCTATGATCTTCAATTGGTCATCTGTCTGTCCTCCACCTACTGCAGAGATTACAACATCAACTTGCTTGACTGCCTTAACTAGACTTGAACAATCAATTAGATCACCATACAGAATCAAAAAGGAAGAGAAAAATTATATCCATTAATTTTGAAGTTATTTATGCACAAAAGAAATAATTGAAAGTGAAAGATACAAACATATAGCAGAGTGACCCCGGAACTCTTGAAGCTCTCAATAAGCTTGGACTTGTCAGGATGAGAGACAGTGCTCTCCCTCACCAAAGCAAACGCGGGGTGTCCTGCTTTTGCGCTTGCCTCAACTATGAATTTTCCGATGTATCCTGTGGCTTCCAGGATTAGGATTTTGCTTTTCTCTCCCATGATGCTGTCAAACTTCAAAGTTCGAATCAAAAACAAGGAATAAGCGGTGATTTTGTGGCTTTGTGCAGAGCAGAGTGATCAAGTTGTTTTCGTGGTCATTTATAGGGATGTTCCCTAACTGCAGGAGTTATATGAAGTCGTTGACTTTTAATATTAACATGTTACTAAGTCATGTCAATTGTTTCATCTGGGTTGACTTTTCTTCTTGAATGATTGTAATGGATTCTTCTAAACACGGCATAAGAAATTCTCAGGCGGCCATTGTAAAGCCAGTGGAAGCGGCTATACTCGAAAAAATGCAAACCGCTCAAGTATCGACAATTGCTAACAGGCACCGTCTTAAATGCTCCTTGCGGGTCAATGAGCACCATGCACCTTCCAATATGACGGTGTAGATTATGTGATATAACAATACACTAATTATCTAGGATGTATTATAATAGTTTCTTAATTTTAGTTAGATTTAAAAATGTGATTAGATATATTTTAAAATTAACCAAAATTTAGCAGCTGTGGAGAATATCTCAAAAAAAAATTCTATTTAACTTCATAATAATTCCGTCAAATTTTAAGAGTATGCAAATAAATTACAAAAATATTTTATAATACTTTAGAATTGTTTAGAATATTTTCAAAAAAAGTATCTAATTTTAGGATTATACAAATAAATTTTAGTCATTTTTAAAATGAACCTAACTATATTTTTGAAGTCTAGCTAAAATTAGAAAATTACTAGAATACATTATAAGTGATTGGAATATCAATACATCTCATAATTTTCACTATGAGATTACAAGGTGCATGATGCTCAGGCTTGCATAGAGCATCATAGTATTTACCTTGCTAACAAATTTTTAATATTTTTCCTAATGGGTAAGTACTTGTTTGGATAGTTTTTTCTTCATGCTTCGTCTCAAATTGAATTTTTAAGTTATTTACAAATAGACTATCTATAAATCTAAAACTTCTGTTGGTATTAAATAATTTATGGGTTGATTGGAACGAGTGAAAATAGGAAGAGAGAAGCAAGGGGTGAAGAAAAAGATTAAAAAGTAGTTTTATGCTTGTTTGGATAATGGAAAAGGATTCATTGGTTCGACCCAACTATTGAATTAACGTTAGTCCACCTACACTTTACATTAGGAAGATATTTAGTCATGAACTGATCAGTAATCATATTTCTGACAAACACTTTTGTTATGGGTATATCGTGCATCATATTCATGAGTGTCTAGGAACAAAATACAAGCTCCCTTCTTTCTTGAATCCTAAAATGGTTGTGGACCAATCATTAATCTCAGCAGCCACCAATTAGAGCTTCCCCTTCCTTGAGCGTGGTGATGGTCTCAGAAGATCCAGCAGCATGTGAGCATGGTGGTGCGGCAATGACAATGAAGCTACACGGTGGCAGCTAGGGAATGGTAAGGTGGAGAGAAAAAGGAGATAGAGCACCACCATTTCAAAAAGACAAAGGGATCAATATACAAATATTAACACTTCATATATTTAATATTATTTTTATTATTCTAAATCACGGCTGGAACAAGAGTCATAAGGTTTAAAAAGAAAACCATCAAACGGAATCTCATTAACAATCTACTTTGACAACATTATGATAGAATGACTCCTACCTCTCTTTACAAATTTATAACTTTAGGACATTTTTCTGCAATTTTAAAATAATATATTCAGGGTATATTTTGTGATTATTTTGATCGGACTAACATTAGTCCAATAGTTGAGATGGACCAACGAATCCTAACCGTTTGATAACATGAAAGAAAATACATGTGGGTCCTACCACCAAAATTTTCCTGTGTGTGATGGTGAGAAAACAAAAAAGAGAAAGTCTATAATGCAAAATTATTGTTTTACCCTTCATATCATTACTTTAATCATAGATGACAACTATTAAAATTGTCATTTACACAAATTCACATTCTCTTTCTTTTTATTTTTCTTCTCTATTCAAACAACAGGAATGAAAATACACTTTTTCTTCTTGGAAATTTATTCGCATGGTGCAGGAATCACCAAAATTTGCATGAGAAATATACTATGTAAATTCAAGGAGACAAAACTGTAGTGTCAAGTCATTTCCTATAACCTATCAGTTAATTTATTTAATTAAAAAACAGTCAGTTTAGACAAAGAAAGTGCTTGAGCTTTTTGTTCTTTCGTTGGTAACTCATAAGCACAATATCATTGTACATATAGTTTTTATCCGTTCTGGGTCTGCTTTAATAATTGAAGTGTACAACAAACCTTCACAGAAGCTGAATGATAAACAATTTGGGACGCAAATTCAATAGTAGAACATTTAAACAACATGTAGCTGAGCAAACAACGGTAGTAGTACAAACTGTAGAGTACAATAGGGAGGTTTTTTGTTTTTTGGGACTAAAATACAAGGCCAAGTGACCAACTAAAAGTACAAAGCCTCAACCAGTTACACAGACTAGGCTATTCTTTTATCGACTTGGGTAGAGCAGTTTATATATTGCCAATAACGCAGTCCATGGATTTCAGACAAACTGGTTCAAATAGTTGTCGATGGTCGTGTATTTCACCCCAGGATAAAGTTCAGAAGCCTCAACACCAAAAGAAGGGTCAATCTCAAATTTTGTACAATCCCCCCTTGCCAGCATTGAGTGGGATAATGCCAAGAGGAGGCTATGAGGGAAAGCTGACTCTGCAAAAAATTAAAAAAGAAAAATGTTAATACCATAAGCCAGAGATAATTTCACTAAATTGATTTAAAGAAAATACTTCTCACCAAATACATAATGCTAGTGCTACGGATGGTATGTCTAGTAAGAATACTCGTATCCTAAAATTAAAATTATACCACCGTTTGCGGTGATGAACTAAGAATGTTTCAATTTTCGTAGAAATTCTCAGGGAATCTTTTCAACCTTTTAGTTGTATGTTAGTTACTGTAGCTCACATAATTGGAAAATGTAAAAGTAAGATAGATGGGTATGTTTTAAAATATTCCATTTTTTGAACCTATCCTCATGTTGATGGTTTAAGGAGCTCTAGACAAACTTGACCATCCATTGATAAGCCATTGACATGTTAATGGAGACTAAAGATTCTCAAAAGTTGAGTATGTGATAGGAGGAAAGTCTCACATCATTGTTCTTAGTTCTTACTAACCTTGGATGTTCTTAAGAAGTTGATCCTCTGGGACATAAATTCTCTCAAGGGTCTTCCCAATCTTGTTCTCCCACAAGGAGACAACCTCGTTGAAGGTCAAAACATTAGTAGGGGGTTTCAGGTACAAAACTTTGTTCAAGGTTCTTGGATCATCCACTGCTTTGATTGTGTAAGTGGCAACATCCTCCTCCGTGACAAATACTCCTGAAATAAGGATTCAAAACATGCAACTTAAGGCAATTGAACTTTATTTTCTAATATCTTATAGTGTTACTAGAAGAGAAACTTTTTATAAAAGATTTGCATTTAGTGTTACCTTTAACATTTCCATCTCCCATAATGACTACCTTGTCTCGGGGAGGAGCTGTGACACCTTGCTGTCCTAGAGTAGGTAAGAGGTATCCAGCAAACGCATTGGAACAAACATAAGTGTGAGGAATTTCTTCAGCTTCAATTGCCCTTCGGATTTTCGCTTTTTTCTTAAAAACGCTGGCTGCCGGCTCAACTGCGCTATGACGGTCCACATCTAGCGCAAATTCTGATGGGAGAAACCTCTGTTGAGAGAACAATCACCACTTATATATAGCTAATTCAACAACCACCTTAGCAAAGCATAAAAGGAGAGTAGTCTTCATCTACATTTTTAAGCAAGTATAAATTTTTTAAATTATCTATAAAAAATTTATAAATTATTAATTAATTTTTTACTATCCTACACTGATTGAATAGAGAACATAAATAGATTAAAAAAAGTGTGTTAAGAAAGAGAGAGAATTAAGTGAAAAGAACTAAAAATATGTTTGGTTAAGTCTCATGATATGAAAATGCAAATTTCATGCAAGAGTTAAAAAAGCTCCCCCCATACATCTTATAGATATGACGTGTTCCACCAGAAAAAAAAAAAATCTAAAACAAATAGTTAATAACTTTGTAAAAAATATTCTAGTTTTTCTAAAATTAAGATTTATTTAATATTTTTCTTAATTTATGTACCCATTTAAAAATGACACTTAATTTTAAAAAAGGAGGTACCATTCATAAATGCAAGGCTTATGCACCTTGATGTTTCCGGCTTCTTTTATTGCTGCTATGATCTTCAGTTGGTCATCTGTCTGTCGTCCACCTACTGCGGAGATTACAACATCAACTTGCTTAACTGCCTTAACTAGACTTGAATAATCACTTAGATCACCCTACAGGATCAAAAAGAAAGAGAGAAATTAGAACCATTAATTTTGAAGTTAATTATGCACAAAAAAATAGTTGAAATTTCTAGGGAAAGATACAAACATATAGCAGAGTGACTCCGGAACTCTTGAACCTCTCAAGAAGCTTGGACTTTTCAGGATGAGAGACGGTGCTCTTCCTGACCAAAGCGAATCTGGGGTGTCCTGCTTTTGCGCTTGCCTCAACTATGAATTTCCCGATGTATCCTGTGGCTCCCAGGACTAGGATTTTGCTTTTCTCTGCCATGTTGCTGCCAAACTTCATAGTTCAAATCGAAACAAGGAACAAGGGGTGGGTTTGTGACTTTGTGCAGAGCAGAGTGATCCGGTTTTCGTGGTCATTTATTCATAAGGATGTTCCCTAATTGCTGCAGTTAATGAATTCGTTGATGCTTAATACTAACATGTTACTAATTGTCTAAGTCACGTCAATTCGTTCACGTAGGTGGCGTTTCTTCTTGAATGATTGTAGTAGATTGTTCTTAAACATTCTTCACCTGGTTGACGTTTCTTCATGTATAATTGTAGTAGATTTTTCTTGACACGGCATAAGAAATTCTTATGCGGCAGCCAGGGAAGTGGCTATAACTTGGAAAAATCCAAACCCACCAATTATTGACATTTGTTAACAAATTTTTAATACCTTTCCTGATGGGTTTCAGTCCTTGTTTGGGTAGTTTTCTCTTCGTGCTCGGTCTCAAATTCAAATTTTTAGGTGCGTTTAGTTTATAAAAATATTTTTTATTTTGATTTTTTGAAATAATTTTTATTTTTAATTTTTTGAATTTTAGGAAATATATTTGGTTAATAAAAATAAATTCTATTTTTAAATACAGAAAACAGTAAAAATATATTTGGTTTGCTGATTTTTCAAATACAATTTTTAAAATCAATTTTATAATAATAAAATTATATTTATTATTAAAATTAAAATTTATATATGTATATACATATATATTTTTTTGATTTGCACATTTGTTTTATCCACCAAAAATATTTATTAAAGTAATAAATAGTTCAATAAAATAAGATATTTATTTGTAATAAACTTCTAAAGACAAAATCTATTTTGAATATATTTAACTTTTAAGTAGATTGTAGTCATAATTAAAGAAAAAAAAAGACATAATTGAATCAAATAACTAGCACTATTTTTAACTGTTGTCATTATTCTACTTCAACCTATCATTCAACCAAAAAATACAAAAAGAGATGGCCATCA
Organism: Pterocarpus macrocarpus; assembly: GCA_031439585.1. NCBI lineage: Eukaryota > Viridiplantae > Streptophyta > Magnoliopsida > Fabales > Fabaceae > Pterocarpus > Pterocarpus macrocarpus. The sequence continues at coordinate 71,734,404 of CM062520.1, read as the reverse complement.
CTCTTTGTTAGAAAATATGAAAAAGAGATAATATAATCTCATACTTGATTGGTAATTATTTCTCTAACTTGTTATCATTATCTACAACAACTTCTATTTATTTTATTTATAAATATTTTTATATATAAATAAAATAAATAGATATGAAATATAGAATCTGATTTAATTTATATATAATGATTTCCAATTATTTTTATATTTTAATGATTAATTATATTATAATAAATTAAAGTATAACAAACAAACAATTAATTAATTAATAAAATTAAAAATCTCCCTAGTGTTTCCTATGGCATAACTATGCTTTTTTCTAATTACACACACTCTCTCTATTGCTTTCAATTTCAACCTACCATGTTTTTCTTTTTTAAAAAATTATATATTTTGCCTATAAGCATTTTCTGTTTTAACTTTTACCAGAATACTAGCGTAGCCAACATAACATAAGGAGCATAGTAAATACAAAGTGAACTGAAAATGAGTGCATTAGGCGGTTTTCAAGTTGCAATGGCGTACAACAGATGTCATCATTTCTTGGCCTGTTAAATGTTACCAAAATTAATTGAAAGCTGCTGAACAAGTCTTTGTCAGGGATCGAACGCGATCCGTTCTTTACTTTTTCAATATTTACAACATTGCCACCGCTTTTTATTTAAAAACATTTTCAACAAATGAATAAAAAACACTGAAAAGATTAAGGGTACGTTTGGATTGTAGTTTGCATCTATCATAAAGTCTTTTAAGAAAAGGAAAATAACTTTTATATAGTAAATGATAATGTTTGGTTTAACTTCTTACCTTTTAGAAGGTTTTTTGAAATTTCAAAATATCTTTTGGAAGAAATATCTTTAAGATTATTTTTCATTCTAAAAAAAGACTTTTTGAAAAGGAATCTCACTATTATTCTCATATCAACAACTAAAAGAAATTTTACTTTGTCCTATCCAAACAAAACTCATTCTCCTAAACTTACTTTTGATATATTCAAACCAAACAAAAATCATTCTTTTAAAAATAATTTCTCTAAAAGATTTTTTTTTAAAAGATCTTCTTTCAAAAGATCTTCTCCCAAAAGTTAAATCAAACGGACCCTAAATGGGTATTATCAGTTTCACATGTCTTTCACAAAGTATTTTTAATGAAAATGTTTTCTATATTACTATATAGCATAACCAAACATATTTTCATGTGATTTTTGTCATTTTGATTGAAAATAAAAATGAAATTCGGTTACTAATTGCCATTTCCTACATGATTGAAATGCCCTTTGGAGAGACCCAAAAAAAAAAAAAAAGAAAAGCCCTTTGGCAGTTGACCAAAAGAAGGCCCTTTGGCATAACCCAAAAAGCCAAAAAAAAAATGGAATTTTATGTACATGGTATTTGAGAAAATTATATACGTAAATATGGGATTTGGGGGTTATTTACGGGGATATGGGGTTATACAAAAAATCACCATTGGAAGGTTTTTTTTTTTTTCAAAATTACTAACACTGAAAAATTGCCAATGGCGAGTTTTGACCATTGAAAAAATATTTTTTATAAAAATCGTCATTGGCGGGTTTTCGTTAAGTGTGTTTTGAATTTTAATAGGTACGATATACTGTTGAGGTTAAAAAATGCCATTGGTGATTTTTGGTTAGGTGTGTTTTGAATTTTAACAGGTACGATATACTATTGAGGTCAAAAAATGCCATTGGCGGTTTTTGACTATAGTAAACCCGTCATTGGCGATTTTTTATTCCTCCGCTATATAAACTCAATTCTTCCTCATTACTCATCGGTAGATGTTTGTGTTGTGAATCTAAGAAAAGAGTGGAGAATAGAGAGTAGTAGAGAATAGAAAAGAGGAAAAAAAATGAGTGTAAATGTAGTGGTATATTTTAATGGTGATATTCTTATAAATACGAGTGAATGTGTGACATTTATATGCGAGAAGCTAGCATATTTCTTTATTCCATATACTATGTCGTTTGCGGATCTAAATAGTTGGCTTTGTTAATGCATAAAAGCTGAGACCCCGAAAATAGTGGAGGAGATAACATATAGATGTCTAATCTTGATTTTTGGCGGTTTCATGCAATACCAAGCAATTCCAATAATGATGATGGTGACCTTCAACAAATATTTCGGATACATCAACAACATTAAACACAAATTTCTATTGTTGAGTTGTACGTCAATTTTAAAGAAACTGCTGTTGCCTTTTACGATCAAGCTGACAATAAGGAGGAAGATCCTAAACCAGGTACAATTCTAGAAAGAGAGATAGAATAGGAACAAAACATCAATGAAAGTGATGATGAAGACTTTGAAGGCCAATACGAAAGCGGTGATGATACTGCAAATGATGAAGTGAATGATGATGCAAATGAGGAGCAGTTGCACATATCAAACACAATGGTGACTAGTCAGTATCCATTTGGAGAGCCATCATTCATGTGTGCTTTAGATCTTGAAACTATGCATACACCCGAGTTTCCAAAATATGCGAATCTAGATATGTAATCATTGACATTTCATCTTAATCATTATTTTTAGTTAAAAATTTATTACCTAAAATTTAAAAATTATTAGTTATGATGTTAGATTATGGATGTAGTTCTATTACGTTATTGTATTAATTATTATACATTTAATTTGTTGCCACTTTAATTTTATTATATTTATTAGTTTATCTTTATGTTTTATAGGTGTTCCTACTATAGATGGAGAATTGGGTGTTGGAATGCAGTTTAGTGATAGAGAAGCTGTTATACGGGCAATTAAGCGTTATAATATATCAAAAGGAGTGAATTACAAAGTGTATAAGTCAGAAGCAACGACATTTTATTGTAAATGTGTACACTTTGGCGTAGATTGCGGATGGCTTGTTAGGGCCAATTTCGGAAGAATAAGTGTTATTGGGAAACAGGAAGTATAATGGCCCATACACTTGCACTAGGGCAAGGATTTCACAAGATCACACAAAGTTAGATTTAGACACAATTGCAGAATGTATCAAACCCATGATAGAATCTGATCCTTCTTTTAAAATAAAATCTGTGATTGCAGAGATTTAATCTCAGTACGGATATACGACAACATACCGAAAAACATGGATGGCAAAGCAAAAGGCCATCGAGAAAGTATTTGGTCGATGGGAAGCCTCGTTTGAAGCATTGCCGTAATGGTGTGTAGCAATATGTGATGCTATTTGAGGATTAGTTGTTCATCTAGATGCTGCAAAGGCTTATCGCGAAGATGAACTAGTTATGGACGTGCGAATATTATGCCGAGTGTTTTAGAGTTTTGGTCCCTACATTAGAGCATCAGACATTGCAAACCACTTGTATAGGTTGATGGGACACATTTGTATGGAAAATTAAAATGGGCCCTTTTGGTGTCAGTTATACAAGATGGCAATCAAAATATATTGCCAATTGCTTTTACTATTGTTGAGGATGAGACTGTAGATGCATGGCATTTTTTCCTGAATAATTTACGTAGACATGTTGTGCCTCGAGATGGAGTTGGTATTATCTTTGATCACCATGAGTCAATCAATGCAGCAATAAGGCGAAGTAATGGCTAATAGGAATCTCCGAGAGCATTCCACATGTATTGTATTAGGTACATCGCTGCCAATTTCTTGCTGAGATTTAAGGCACCTTACTTGCACAAACTAGTCGTTTGCATGGGTAATTGATATTTTGTTTGAACTTGTGAATGCCATTTTCAGAAATACTATATCAACCATATTGTGTTTTGTAGGGTATCCTAGGATGGAGCGTGAATTTAATATTTATTACGAGCGGATGCGGGAACGTGGAGAGGTATATACAGATTGGCTTAACAAAATTCCATGAGAAAAATAGGTTCAAACATATGATGGTAGACATCGGTGGGGTCACATGACCACGAATCTAGTCGAGTGCGTGAACTCTGTCCTAAAGGGGGCTAACAATCTTTCCATCACTACATTGGTTCAAGCAACTTACTTTAGGTTAGCAGAGCTATTTGCACATAAAAGTACTGAGGCACACGCACGAAAAAATACTGGACATATTTTCTCTGAAGCCATGATGACTGGACTTCAATCAAATGAGCAGGCATCTAGAAACCTGTGTGTCAGTCAGTTCGATAGACAAAATGAAGCTTTCCATGTTCAGGAGCTGTCTAACAGCCAAGATTATAGAGTTAACCTAAGGCAGAGGTACTATGATTGTGGTGACTTCCAAACAGATCGATTTCCATATTGTCATATGATTGCATGTTGCTCTAACCAGAACGTTGATTGGTGAGCTTGAGCTTATATCGATGATGTCTATAGAATCAGTGAGATATGTAAAGTTTACAAGAAGAAGTTCGAGGTCATAGGTAACGAAAGTACATGGCGCCAGTATAGAGGCCCAAGACTTTGCCTAATCCTGCCTTGAAGTGCACAATAAAAGGTCGTCCCAAATCAACCTGTTTCCTTAATGAAATCGACATACATGAGATGCGAGGACCATGACAGTGTGGTCTTTGTCGAGGCAAGGGGCATAGTCACAGCCGATGTCCAAACGCTCCTGGGTCTAGTTCATAGTGTTGAGTAGTTATTTATAGATTGTTATGATTTTTTATTCTGTGATGATTGAATTAAGTTGGTATTATGAATGAATTTGTGTATTATTGAATTAAATTGTTATATTATTTTTATAATTGAGTTCTTAATTAATTATTATCACTTTATTTAATATTGTATAATGGATAATCATTAATTTTTATAACAATGCAAAGCGATTATATATATTATAATTGAGGAGCTTTTAATCTTTTTCAAAAAAGTAGATGGTAAAAAAAAAACGAAGAAGAAATCCATTAGTTAGGAACAAATGTAAACCTTTAATTCAGTTGCAATAAATTGGTAAAATAAACATAAGAATAACAACACAAAATTAATTATATCTAAACATGGAAACTGAATGAATATCTACATTACAATCAATTAAACACTAAAATATTATTTGAGAACACTACTATCGTGTGTATCATCCACGGGGTATATCTAACATGGGCATGTGTAAATGGACGTAGAACATAAGAAAGTAATCCTCTTTGTCTTCTTCCTCTGCCACCATTATCCACTGTACACTCATATCCCCCAGCCTCATTTTTCCTAACCTCATTTCCCCTAGCCTTATCTTCGACAACTTCGAGCTCCACTATAGGGGCAAATGCAGATGTGTCTTGCGGGGTCATCTCACAATGCATAAGTGGCACCGACCATTGATCACCCGGGAAAAATATTGGCTAAGATGTAATCCCATAATCAGGTGTTACAATTTCTGGTCGGTACACATCCTCCTGTATAGGCGACCAATGCATAGGCACCTCTTGTATGGGTACCTCTTCATTAGACACCTCCTCATTCAGGTCTAACTCACAAAGGGGAGTTATTTGTTCGGTAGATTGAGCATTATCAATGACAAAATCATAGATACAGAGTAACCCATGAGATATTCCACTGTTATTGCTGCAATTAACAGACCTTCTCCCTCGTGATTCCCTGCTTCTTGAGCCACGACGGATACGGTTGCATCTCTGAGACATTACGTCTTTGGTTCTTTGTTGTGGGGGTTGTTGATCTTATTGAAATGGCCGCCATTGTTCTCCTTGTGAAGAACAATACAACTCTTCATTCGGTTGTGCTAAAGGTGTAGGAAAGTGCTACTCGGGATACTGGTGTATAGGATAATGGTGCTGCTGGGGGGGTGGTGGCTCCATAGGGAACTGTTGCTGTTAAGGAGGGGGCGGCTCCATAGGGAATTGCTATTGTTGTGGGGCTAGTTATTGCATCTACGGGGACAATCAAAGCCAGTCAATCGCATATTGTGTATACTATTCCCAATACTCAGCAGAAGGATTATAATTGTCAATGGGAATTCCCTATAATATACGATGATATCGGTGGTCCCATAGAGTGACCCAATGATCATGCAAGGCTCTCCAATTTCTTGGTTCTCTTAATCCCCGTAAGTCTTTATTGTGAAATCCCTCTATACTTTAGGGTGGGATAGGAATATGCTGAGCAAATCCAAACCGACGCATTATTCGATCAGTTGCGTGCCACTCTAATACCTCAAAGCAAATCAATGGGCTAACAGTTGACCACAATAGTTGCTCACCTCTTACGTCATCTGGAATATGGGCATTAATAGCATCATTCCTATATGGTTGCCATACAAACTGCATTATTAAAAATAAATCAGATATACAAATAGTATTATATGTGATATTATAAGAGATACTACGGTATATTAATACAAACTTGATGAACTCCTATTTGATCTAATGTCAATCTGATATTTCCAAGATCTCTAAATAGAGTATTATGTGGATATCGCTGTTGTCTCCATTTGTGAAAATTTATATTAATTAGAGCCAATTTTTACTATACGTGACTAATAATTTGTTTAAATATAAATGACCTGAAAGCAAGAAGAAAAACCATTGGTTTAGCTGGTACATGGGAGCCGATTCCACGCCCACACTTGTAGCAATATTATGTAACCACAAATTTCTCTCACATCATTATGTGTAACATGATCTAGCCCTTTATACAAAAAAGCCAGGCTTGTTGATCCCCAGCTATAAAGCCCAATTTCATTTAAACTCACCAACAATTGCAATATTTTTTCATGGATTACTGAACTGCTCTTGGTCGGCATGAGAATATGCCCCAGCAGAGATAATATATATCCATAAACATGTTATACTCTTGCGATGTCAGAATCAATATGAAGCGAACCAAGATGGTGTGTGAGCCATGTTAATTTTATTTCACATCCGTCAATATCATACTGGCCAGGTCGGCCGCCAAGTAGCTCGTCACACATATTTTGGGGGGCTATGGTGCTAGGATTAGTAGATCCAATGACCGGTAGGCCATTGATGCGGAGTGTGAGTAAAATAGCTACATCTTCCAAAGTGACTGTGCATTCCCCGCAACGAAGGTGAAATGTGTGTGTTTCCGGCCTCCACCATTCAACAAGTGCATTAATAATGGAGCCGTTTATTTGCATTTGGGAAATCTGTGCAACACGATCAAGACCAGCCTATCGTAAATGCTCACGTATTTCGGCCCTAGTTGGTATCATCCGTAAGTGACGGAGTCGCAATGGCCTCCTCCCCTATTACAAATAATAAACATACTGAGATTAATAAAGTATGAAATATGATATTTTTTTATTATTATTTGTTTAAAAAAATAAAATACAACATTTTTTTTACTCCATGATTAGCTTCTTTAAAATACTTAAAGATAAACTAAATTAGTTAATATATAGGCTCAGTAAGTTAATTTGAGGGTCTTTTTTTCATATATAGTATTTGAAAAAACTATGCATTTGGAGTGCAACCATATGTATATATATTGATTGCTTAATTTCATATTTAAAAAAAAGTCAATAGTAGACATTTAATTAAAAGCAAAAAATTTGATACTGATACTAAAGTGATTATTCAAAATTATAGATGTCCAGAACAAAACAAATATTTTTTAGCAATATTATTAATCATTTTTTATAAATTATTTTTCATAATTTTGATAATTAATAATAAAACTAATTTATCTATCATTGCTAATAATAAAATTTCACATGTCAAGAATTTATTTTGAACAAATAATACTTACATTCTCAGCACGAATTTGTTCTGAAATATATCTGTGTGGATTCATTGTTGAGTCATGAACCTTTTTTAATCCCTTAATATTTCTCTTCTTTCTCTCTATTTTTTTTTTCAAACAGATGCACTCTCAGTCTACCCTTCCTCACTTCTTCTTTCTCTCTTTATTATTCATGCCTCAAATTCACTCTCTTCCCTGCTTCCACATTCACAAACTCTCTATATATACACAGTACGCTGCAAACAAAGAGGGAGCATGATTTGACAATGTTGCAAAGATTTCTATATTGGTGGTTTTTCATACTGCCTAACATCCTTCCGCGCAGAGATTCCCATGCTTTTCAAAGAGGCGCAGACATTCCATCAAAAAACGCCAATGGTGGTTTTATGGGGGCCTTCCACGCGTCCTTGGTGCAGATGCATGCATGCAGGTTTTTCTCGTTTAACAAAAACTGCCAATGGCGATTTTTTTAGAGCCCATATTAGTGTAATTTTAATCCTAATCCCATATTCATGCACTTGATCTAATCGTTCACCATATTAATAATAAAAAACTCTTCTAGTGCAACCTCCCCACCACACATGTCAAATTTTTTTTATGTATAAATATAGAAAAAAATAAAATTTATTTATATTGAATTATATTTTTTATTTTTTATTTTTTATTTATAAGATTAATTTTGATGCACTTTTAATGTAAAAGAGTTTTATACTATCATCTAATCACAAATTTTAATTTATAAAATTTTTAAGGTAATAAATGGTTGAATCAAACACTTTTTTTGATATAATTATACATGATTAGATATCTATATAAAATTATTTTATACTGATAGTCCATTAAAATTAAATTCTTTATTTATTTTTTATTTTTTCTTGCTTGGATTTTACTTCTTTTTCCTTAATGTATTAAAAAGATAATTATAAAACTAAAAGAATAATTAATACTTAAAATTTATAAATGACAGATAGCAAATAATTTAGAATTTTTTTTAATAATAGACATTTAAAAATGAAGGAAGAGAGTAATTGAAAGAACAACTAATTCTTAAATGTTTCGTAAATCAAGAAAAAAAAATTTGCTCTCTATAATTCATCACTCAACATATCAATTTTGTGGGCATTATTATCTCCTATTTTACCTACATTTTTAATATAGCAACTAATGTGTCAAATGATGAACATATGAAATAATTTTTTCTCCTTACTCTCAAAGCATCTAAAAATTTCTCAATACCTAATACTAGCTAAAACAAGCATAACATAAGTAAAATCTGCATAAACTATTTTAAAGGATATGTAAGTTACATGGGCGTTATTGTCTGTAAGAAATTATTACTTGTTTTATTTAAAATTTAACATTTTAATTTGTTTAAATCATTATTCTTATTATATTTTAAATATAATAACTAATTTATTAAAAATTTAATTTTGGTATATTATCATGTAAAAAAATTTTATATAAATATTTAATAATATATTATCACATTAGTAAGAGTAGCTAACTTTTACATCTACTATTTGAATAATCATATAAATAAAAGAATTTGATTGATAGAAGCTAAATGATAAACAGTTTGGGATGCAACTTTAATAGTAGAACCTTTAAACAACATGTAGCTAAGCAAACAACAATAGTAGCACAAACTATAGAGTACAATAGGGAGTTTTTTTCTTTTTTTTGGACTAAAACACAAGGCTAAGTGACCAACTAAAAGGACAAAGCCTCAGCCAGTTACACATAACAGGCTATTGGTTTATTGACTTAGGTAGAACAGTTTATATATTTCCAATAACGCAGTCCATAGATTTCAGACAAACTGGTTCAAATAGTTGTCGATAGTGGTGTATTTCACCTCAGGATAAAGTTCAGAAGCCTCAACACCAAAAGAAGGGTCAATCTCAAATTTTGTACAATCCCCCCTTACCAGCATTGAGTGGGATAATGCCAAGAGGAGGCTCTGAGGGAAAGGAGACTCTGCAAAAAATAAAAAACGTTAACACCGTAAACTAGAGATACTTAATTTCACTAAATTGATGTAAGAAAATACTTCTCACCAAATGCATAATGCTACAGATGGCATGTCCAGTAAGAATAGTCGTATTCTAAAAGTAATATGGATGTGTATGTTTTAAAATATTCAATGCTTTGATATTATACTACTATGCGTTTATCAGTGAAGGGAACTTTTCCTCATGTTGATGATTTAAGGAACGCTAGGAAAACATGACCATCCATCTATAAGCCATTGACGTGTTGATGGAGACTAAACATTCTCAAAAGTTGAGTATGTGATAGGAGGAAAGTCTCACATCATTGTTCTTAGTTCTTACTAACCCTGGATGTTCTTAAGAAGTTGATCCTCTGGGACATAAATTCTCTCAAGGGTCTTCCCAATCTTGTTCTCCCACAAGGAGACAACCTCGTTGAAGGTCAAAACATTAGCAGGGGGTTTCAGGTACAAAACTTTGTTCAAGGTTCTTGGATCATCCACTGCTTTGATAGTATAAGTGGCAACATCCTCCTCCGTGACAAATACGCCTGAAACAAGGATTCAAAACATGCAACTTAAGGCAACTGAACTTTATTCTCTATTATCTTATAATGTTGCTAGAAGAGAAAATGTTTTTAAAATATTTGCAATGCTGTTTAGTGTCACCTTTAGCATTTCCATCTCCCATAATGACTATCTTATCTCGGGGAGGAGCTGTGACACCTTGCTGTCCTAGAGTAGGTAAGAAGTATCCAGCAAAGGCATTGGAACAGATGTAAGTGTGAGGAATTCCTTCAGCTTCAATCGCCCTCCGGATTTTCACTTTCTTCGCAAGATGGCTGGCTGCAGGCTCAACTGCACTATGATGGTCCACATCTAGCCCAAATTCTGATGGGAAAAACCTCTGATAAAAGAACAATCACCATTTACATAGCTTATTCAACCATAACTTCTAAAATGCATTTAACCATAATTTTAAAATCAAAATTTAGTTAAACTAAAATAACATTATTATGCATCGTATGAAAGGGGGTGTATAAATACACCCTATCCATCAATTGTTAGATCACCTGGACCATGATAGTCCAAAACTCAACCTACCCTATGTTAGCATTCATCATTCAACAACCACCTTAGCTAATCATAAAAGAAGAGAAGTTTTCGATAAAATATTAGCTCTGTTTTCAAATAAGCGTCACTTTTCAAAGTAAGGGTAGGTATGATTTTTATTTTTTTTTATTTCTTGTTTTTATTTACTGTTTTTAGTTTTAATTATAAAGATGCTGCTAAGTTGTTTTTAATTTATTTTGTGTTTTCAAAATTTCATGACGAAAATGGTTAAAATAAAAAATGAAAACAGGATATCGGATTTCCTTGTTTTCACTTTTTTATTTTGGAAAATCCAAAATCCTAAAAAAGGAAAACAGATTGAAAATAATGTGACATTTTTATAATTAAAATTAAAAAAAATGAAAATACAAACTAAATATGTCCTAAGTTTTTCACAATTATATGTCACTTTAAGAAATATAGAAAGTATTAATTAATTTTTTTTTACTATTATACTCTTATTAAATAGGGAATATTAATAAATAGGAAATATATTAAAGAAGTGAAGAAATTAACAGAAGAGCATAAATTTTGAAAAAATAAATGATAATTTCCCTAAAATTTAGATGTATTTAATAATATTCTAAATTCGTGTATTTATTTAAAAAGTCACACTTATTTGAAAATGGATGTAGAATTCAGTAAAAGCAAAGTTCATGCACCTTGATGTTTCCAGCTTCTTTTATTGCTGCTATGATCTTCAGTTGGTCATCTGTCTGTCCTCCACCTAATGCAGAGATTACAACATCAACTTGCTTGACTGCCTTAACTAGACTTGAATAATCACTTAAATCACCCTACAGAATCAAAAAGGAAGAGAAAAATTATGTCCATTAATTTTGAAGTTAATTATGCACAAAAGAAATAATTGAAAGTGAAAGATACAAACATATAGCAGAGTGACCCCGGAACTCTTGAAGCTCTCAATAAGCTTGGACTTGTCAGGATGAGAGACAGTGCTCTCCCTGACCAAAGCAAACGTGGGGTGTCCTGCTTTTGCGCTTGCCTCAACTATGAATTTTCCGATGTATCCTGTGGCTCCCAGGATTAGGATTTTGCTTTTCTCTCCCATGATGCTGTCAAACTTCAAAATTCGAATCAAGAACAAGGAATAAGCGGTGGGTTTGTGCTTTTTTATTTTTTGGACTGCGTGGGTTTGTGACTCTCTGCAGCGCAGAGTGATCAAGTCTTTATGGTCATTTATAGGGATGTTCCCTAATTGCTGCAGTTAATGAATTCGTTGATGTTTAATACTAACATGTTACTAAGGAGAATGGTTACTAAGTCACGTCAATTCGTTCACCTAGTTGACATTTCTTCTTGAATGGTTGTAGTAGATTGTTCTTTAACATTCTTCACCTGGTTAACGTTTCTTCACGTATATTTGCAGTAGATTTTTCTTGACGCGGCATAAGAAATTCTCAGGCGGCAGCCAGTGAAGTGGCTATACCTTGGAAAAATCCAAACCCACCAATTATTGACATTTGTTAACAAACTTTTAATATCTTTCCTGATGGGTTTCAGTCATTGTCCGGGTAGTTTTCATGCTTTGTCTCAAATTCAATTTTTAAGTTATTTACCAATGGATTATCTATAAATATCTCTAAAACTTATGCTAAGGCCTTTTTTTTTTTTTCTCTTTGGTGAAACTTTCGTTAAGTCTTCAATAATTAGTAAAATTTAATTTGGGCTCAATCAAAATAAGAAACTAAAGCCTGCTACGATAATACAGGCATGTTAGGCCTTGCTCGCACCGGTTAGCGGATGGCGTGTGCGTAAAGGTAGTTGCAATTGCCTTCTGCTCGGCCATTTAGGCTTTGGCCCATCTAAACGCCATTTCCCGCATCATAGAAATGCCCTTCGGAGAGACCCAAAAAAAAATGGCCCTTGGCAGTTGACCCAAAAAAAGCCCCTTTGGCATGAATGCCTTCAAGCGCAGCCTCCCCACCCCCATGTCAAATATTTCTTCTGTCCATTTTTAAGTATTATATAAAATTTTTATACATATATATATATATATATATATATATATATATATATATATATATATATATATATATATATATTATTAAATTAGTATAAACATAGGAAACATAAAATTTATTTATGTTGATTATTTTTTTTTATTAATGATATTAATTTTGATGTATTGTCAGTATAAAAGAATTTTATAATATTTTTATTTATAAGACTTTTAAGATAATAAATAGTTAAATTAAATACTTTTATTAATATAACAATACATAATTTGATGTTTATATAAATTTTTTTATATTGGCAGCGCATCAAAATTAACTTCTTTATTTATTTTTTATTTTTTCTTTCTTGGATTTTACTTCTTTTTCCTCATTGTATTAAAAAGATAATTATAAAACTAAAAAAAATAATTAATACTTAAAATTTATAAATGACTTCACCAATAAAGTTTATAAATGACAGATAGCAGATAATTTAGAGCAAATTTTTTTCTTCTAAATAGACATTTTAAAATGAAGGAAGAGAGTAATTGAAAGAACAACTAATTCTTAATTGTTTCTTAAAACAAGAAGAAAAATTTGATGTCACTCGACATATCAATTTTGCGGGTATTATTATCTCTTGTTTTACCTTTATCTTTAATGCAATAATTAATGTGTCAAATGATAAATATACAGAACAAATTTTTCTTCTTACCTTCAGAGTATCTAAAACTTTCTCAATATCTAATACTAGCTAAAAAGAGCATAACATAAGTAAAATCCGCATAAACTATTTTAAAAGATATGTAAGAAACATGGGTGTTATTGTCTGTGAGAAATTATTACTTGTTTGTTTTATTTAAAATTTAACATTTTAATAATTTTTTGATCGATAACATTTTAATTTTTTTAAAAATTATTATTTTTTACTCTTATTATATTTTAAATATAATAACTAATTTATTAAGAATTTATTTTTGATAAATTATTAGTGTAAAAATTTTTTATATAGACATTCAATAGTAGTTAATTTTTACATCCACAACTTGAATAGTCATGCAAATAAGAGAATTTATTGGATGACATTCAATGCATCAAAATTAAACTTATTTATTAAATTAAATCCATAAATAAAACATAGATTTAATTTATATGTGTAATAATCGGTTTAGAATAAATGTTTAATTAGAATAACACATAAATAACCAGAAAATTTTAAAAATTTTCATAGTTTATGTTTTGGGTATTTCCTTTAAATTTTAAGAAATATAGTGATAAAAAATTAAAATTATTAGATAAAATTTTTGAAATTTTAGCTTTTATTTAAAAGAAAAAAAAAGAGAAAGGGGAGACCATGGTGCATCATAACTTCTATGGCACACCATAGGCCCCCTTTTATTTGAGTTCACCATCGGAAGCTTCTCAACTTTGTATTTTCATTCTTTTTTTGGTTTTTCCTTCCCCCTTGTTACATCTTTCTCTCTTACTCTCTCACAACCGTTTCTCTCTCTTGCTCTCTCCATCTCATTCTTCTCACTCACCCCACCAACCAACCAACCACCACCACATCGTCTATTTGCGCCACCTCCACCACCACAGAACCCCTTCTCTCGCGTTTTCCTTCTGTTTACGTCTCTCCCTCACTAGTCTATCTTTTTTTCAATTTTTGGCTGTTTAACTTTAAGTGGCTAGGGTGATTTTGCTCTTTCCAAATTTACAACCTTCCTGATAAGTTAAGGTCTATGACTTTGTAATTTTGATGGTAAATAGAGGGATTCTAGGGTAAGTTTATTGTAAAGAGTGAATAAGATTTGGAAACTTTAGTTTTAAACTAAGAAGATTAAAAGAGTTGTGAGTTAATAAATTAGATATTACTTGACTTTAGAAGTAAATTAGATTGACTTGCTAGCTGTTAGTTAAACTAATAGAGTGATTATGTGAGAGTGAGGATAGAAACTGGTAGATGAGAGATTGCTCTAAATGGAACTAAATTTATATTTAAATTGTAAATAATCACTTATGTATGATTTCAGATCCCCCAGGAGACCAACCTGCCAGTTCAGTAGCCCCAGGACCTAAATAGGATGTTCCCTGATATTTTGTGAGTGGACAATGCTTCTATGGCATATGCATTTTATGCCATTAGTATCTTATTGGTTTCAAAAGATATATATAGTGTTATTTAAATTTTTATATATATCTCAGTATACTTAATTTTTGAAAATGGAATTCCCAACTATGAAAGGACAAGCTCGGTAAACAATTGTCTCAGTTATTGAACTGAATTATTGAGTAAATTATCTTTTGGATTTTTGAACTTTGCTGAGTACTTCTGTTTATCGGAAATTTGATTGATTTTATTGCTTTAGCCTTTTATTGATATGTATAACTTTGGTTGTTTTATAAATATGGTGGGAGGAATTTTAGTTTATAGGTAGCTAGTGGTCTCTAACGCTAGTCTTGGTGCACCTTGGTTTGAACCCAGCTAGCAGGGGTGTTACTAACTCGGTGAGTGTGTGTGAGGCCAACATACACCGCCGACTCAGTCAAATTTGAAGGGATTAACCCTCATTTGGATGTTCTCAAAATTAGAAACCTCCCTACCTTAATATTCACATTTAAAAGATGTATTTTAGAAATTGTAAGATGACGTTAATTCTATTTATTTTGAGAATTGTCATTCAAATTGTGAAATAATATTTATTCTTAACATATTGCATAATTCTATGTTAATTTCTTAGTTATACTTAGTTTTGATATTAACTCTTTACTTATATGCAAATTGTTTTATTTTAGAACTTGTCCTCATATATTATAGTACCATTGCCCTTCACTGAGTCAGTTGGACTCACTTATTTCCCCTTCCTATTTCAGATTCTAGTGCTATACATACTTTGGGTCCTCGAGTGATATAAAGTGCACACTTTTGACAACCCCTCTATATGAGAGGGCTTTTCTAGACTTTTATTATAATGTTTTTAATATAATTGTCGCCTTAAAGTTGCTTCACGATCCACAGACAGGGTCCTACTGCTTGACATTCTTTTTGGATGGGATATATGTATAAGAACTTGTTTATTTTGTAAACTATATTTCTAGGTATTTGTAGTAGTCATAGATGTATATATTCATATGTGCATATCTATGAGTAGATAGACGTAAATATCTTACTATTATGAGGAATGAATGCCCAATATTTGGATACATGCAAATTACTTGAAAGCTGCTCTGAGAGCCTCAAATTGAATATATGTGCTGGTTGATTATTGGAACAGGTTTGGCTTTTACGGGGAAGCTGAAAAAATAAGGGAGATTTTATCCATTTGTCACAGAAAATTTAATGTTTAAGGTTTCTTTGGAGGTTGTAAATCTCAAACCTTGGAGTCACTTGTGCTTAAGGTGGGTCGTGACAATATACACTGTCAGTGTAAAGAAATTTTATACAAATATAAATCATATATTGCCGTATTATAAAAAATATTTAATTTAACCGCTCACTATTTTAAAAACTTACAAATACAAACATTTTCTTAAATAATAGTATTAAACTTTTTCATTATTAGTGCATAGCAATCAAACTCATAAAATTTAACATAGATCACTTTTCTTTTCTTTTTTTCTCAACACTTAAAATTTTCTCATCGTATGGTTGTGTCGACTCGTTTTCTATAATTGTGTGCTCAATTAATTCATTTTCATATTGCCGAATGTTACTGCTTACTTGAATGTGATTTCAATTAGAAAAATATTTTTCGGCCCAATTATTTGCCCGATTATGAATGTATCTCTATCCAAATGCATCTCAATTATCTTCCCGCATTTGGACGTCAAACCGCGCGAAAGTTCAAACAGGCATCGATGTGATTGATTTGACTATTTAGATTCAAGGATTTAAGAATTTACGGAGTAATCGAAATTCATTCTTTGGATTACAATAAAATAAAATAAAATAAAAATAAAGACATAGAATGAGGATCTGGGGATTTACTCATGGAGTGAAGACATAGAATTGTTTTTTTTCTTTAAAAAAAAAGGACAGAATTTTCAAAGCCATTCAAATATAAAAATAGTTCCTTTTCTATAGAAGGAGAACGAGGAAAAAAGCAAAAATGAAGAAAATAAACATAAATGAAGAGTTCTTCTTAAAATGTGTTTGGTTTAATTTAAAAAAAGAAGTCTTTCGAAAGAAAATTTTTTAAAATAAAATTTTTTTATTAAAATTATTTTTAAAAAAATAATTTTTATTTGATTTGAATATATCAAAAATAAGTTTAAGAGAATAAATTTTGTTTTAATAGGATAAAATAAAATTATTTTCAGTTATTAATATGAGAATAATAGTAAGATTTTTTTTTAAAAAAAAATTTTTTAGAATAAAAAATAACTACAAGAATGCTTTTTTTCAAAAAGTCTTTATATATCTAAATATATTAATTATTATATATTTTTATTTTTATTCTAATAAAAGATATTTTAAACCTCCTAAAAGTATAACCAAACGGATACTAACTTGATCAAATTATACCGAACTCCTTTGAGACCCTTTAAAATTATACTTACCTCCTTCTAGTTGTAAGATTTACACTTGACTCCCTTGCACTCAAATGGTGATAAAGCAACGTTAACATTTCCACATGAATTCTCTAAATTACCCATAATAAAAATCTAAACCCTAATCCTTTTTTCTTTTTTCTCTGTAAACACACTACCATCGTTGCCTTTCTCCCACCTTAATCACCGGCTTTTTGACCACTATATAGTACTTTTTAAAAGAAATTACCAAAGCGCAGTTGTTTCGGGACATTTATCCTATCTGTAGTTTCTTTTGCCATGTGGATTATTGGTGTAAATATTTTATTTTTTATGTCCATGTCATTAGAAGATCCATACATGGAGCCACTTCTTTCTGCGCCATTTATTTTTTATTGTGGAGTGTAAATGGGTTGATTTGATTTGAGTATCAGTAAAAAATAAGTTTGAATTGATAAAATTTAATTGAGTTAATTTAATTTAGTTTTCAATTTTATTTTTTTATTTTACAAATCTAAATCAAACAGATTCGATCAATATTGAATTAATTTGATTTGGTTCGAGTCATCAAGTTAAATTAAAAAATATTTTTTTATAAAATTTTTTATTTTTATAATAATTAATAATAATGTAAAGCTTAATAATGATATATTTGATAATAGTGTAAATAAATAAATAAATTTTTGGAGAAAAAGGTAACGCTATTACTAATAAGGTTGTAAATCGGTTGATTCATATCGAATTTAAGGGAAAAGTAAATATGAACCGATTAATTTTAATTGGTTTGACTTAGTTTAGATTCATGAAATTTTTGGCCCGAATTCGAACCAAACCGAGCTAATCAAATTCGGGCTAATTTAGTTCAAGTGATTGGATTACCTATTTTATTTTTTTTCCCCTTTTTGTCAAAAAATATAATAAAAAATAATCATAAAGTGTCAAAAATTTCATATAAGTAAACTTTAGATTTTATTCTAATATCCGAAAATTAAATTACTTTAATATTATCATTAACGCAATTAAAAGAAATATAAGCATCAAACAATTGTCATTTTAATATGTTATTTGGTTAAGCAAAAAACTATAAGGGGTTCGGGTTACAAAACCCCAAATCTGATAATCGAACCAAACCCTGGTTGGTTCTAATTGAATTGTATTCAATTAATTTGATGACCTGAACCAATTTAATTAGTTTAGTTCAGATTTATCGGATTCATTGGGTAGGCCCGATCCATTTACACTCCTGTGCTTCCACTTAAGATTTTAATAATTAGAGGTGTAAGCAGATCGGGTCAACCTGATGAACTCGATCAATTCAAATCGAACCAATTAAATTGGTTCGGGTCATCGGGTCAATTAAATATGATCCAATTAGAACCGACTAGTGTTTGGTTTGGTCATTGGATCTGTGATTTTGTAACCTAATACCCAATTCGACCTGAATCCTATATATTCTTTTTTTTTCTTCTTAGCAGAATAACATATTAGAATGATAATTATTTGATATTTATATTTTTTTAATTGTGTTGATGACAATATTAGAATGATTTAACCTTTGGATATTAGAATTAAATTTAAACTTTGAAATTTTGATGCTTTATGATTATTTTTTATTGTATTTTTTAATAGAAACCAGAAAAAAAGGTTTTAAATGGGTAATCCAATCACTTGAACTAAATCAACCCAAATTTGATTAATTCGATTGGTCCATATTTAGTTAAAAATTTTCATGAATCAAAATTAAACTAAACCAATTAAAATTAATTAGTTCATATTTGCTTTTCCCTCAAACCCTATTTAAACCAACTCGTTTACTCCTCTATTAATAATAGAGTCACTTTTTTTTTCAAAAATTTATTTATTTATACTATTATTAAATATATCACAATTAAACTTTATACTATTATTAATTATTATAAGAATAAAAAATTTTATAAAAAATATATAGTTTAGTCTAACTCGATGACTCAAACCAAACCAAATCAATCCGATCATCAGATTGATTTGATTTTAGATTTGCTAAAAAAAAAAATTGAAAACTAAAATACACAACAAAAATGACAAATACTTTTACATTTGAAGAGCAAAATCAAGGATAATTTTAAACTCATAAACTCATTTGTAGAATCGAGAGTTTACCGATTTTGTTAGAGTTTACTTCAACTCGTACGAGTTCGACAAAAAAAGAGTTTATGCATGAATTAACTCGTTTTTATGTGATAGAATTGTAAACCCGTAAGAGTTTAAGAGTTAACTCGAGAGTTTAATAACTATAAGGCTAAATATTCAATGATGACATAAAAATAAAGCTTAAATAGTTGGACTAGAAGAATAGGGAAAATGCTAGATTGGACAAAAGAAATTTGATCAAAATTAACTACGCTTGATTTTAGCTGTTGATATGCAGTAAAAGATTGTGTCTTTGTTGGAGGTCGAAGAGTTTATGTCGACTAATAGGCAAGGAATACTTGTTGGATTCACATGGGAAGTATTAAAGCATCAGAATTGGGAGAAATACTTGTATGATTCGGGAGTATTATGTAACTGTGCTCTCGAGTCTCGACCAATAATATAAGTGCATTTTGTATGGGATTATTTGTTAATGATAGGTTCCATATAAAATACACTAACATAATCGATCTGGAAGCAAAAGTATATGGTGCTCCCAGACCAAGCATATTTCTCTAGAATTGGTCCCTTGTCGAGTGAGTAGGTGATTATTTCAATGAAGTGGGGCATTGAAACATGATACTTTGATCCATGTTGAAATAAGGGATCATTTCGACCAAGAAATAAATGTTAGTAGAGTTTGACTTGGTCGTATGGGGGATATTGTAATATTGATCGATTCGACACCAACGTGCTAGTTGGGTTACATGTTAGGATCTGATACTTGGCAATATTTGGGGAAGTTAAAAGACACTGAAGACCTCGACTTTAGTAGAGGATTTCTAGATTCTAGAAGCTTGCATCGGAATAAAGCTTGATAGCAAGTGCCAGCCAACGTTTGATCGCACCTGGGAAAATAAGAGCAGTTATTTAGCACGTCCAAAAGTGGTGAAGAAGAAGCAGATCGTGGCCAAAGTGCTGACGATGGCTTGAAACCCATAATCTATGTCCAAGGAACTAGATTTTGCCACATGTCAAGGTAATTTATGATAGCTGAACTAGAATTTGTCAATAAACAAGGCCTTAGATTATTTAATTAGGTTAGAGCCGTATCGTTTGAATATTCATTCCAACAGTAGAGTCATACCTAATTATTGGATATACACTTTATACAAATCCTATTTTTTTAAAGTAAATGATTCTCTTCCTTGAATTGAGATTTCGAATCAAATCTAATCAGTTGAATAACTTTTTTAGACAATATTTTCAGCATCAAATAGTCATGCATTTTAAGTATGTGCTTGAATTAATTTATTTTAAATTTGAAATAGTTTATGATCAAAACTTTTGAAAGACAATTTTTTCAAAAAAGTGATCAATCAATTGGTTACCAAACACCTCTTCATTGACCAGCTGTATCCACGATAGTTAGGATTGCGATTTATATCGTGAAACCGTACAATTTTACGTACTTGCTTCCTTCTGCCAATCTCAATTCCACCGATCGCGTTGCCTTTGTAGACTCGTCATTGGATTATTGAGCAAAATCATGAGCGCAGTGGGATCAACGATTTTTGACAGTGTTGTGCGCGTCCAAGACTAGGTGGATCTCCAACCCGTTTCAACAAATGACCCGACCCACCATCGCACCTTAACCTACGATGGAACGCCAGGTAAGACCCTTTGCCCATTATCATGATTCTCACCCTCTCCTTCTCTAGAGCAAACCACTCTCCATGTCTCCGTCTCTCTGCCATCGATCTCTCTTCCTCTCAAGTCTCCATTAAAGCTTTGTTCTTCTCTCTCTTGAGCCTGTGCTCCTTCTCTCTCTTGACCCCTGCTTTGCTCTCTCAATCTTGTGAAGCGCTCTCTTCTCTCTGTGCTTACTCCATAGCCAGCCACCAACATATACATTGATTGTCACTTATTTGTTTATTTATGTTACGTTATGTGACATATATATTTATATAAATGTTATTATATATTCTGGTAAAATGTTACAATCCATGTTATGATTCTATGTTTTACAATTTTGTATCCCCTTTTCAATCCTTATATAAGATCTCAATTCTAACTACCTTGGCTGTATCACTTAAGTGACTAGGCAAGTAGTTCATGCATCTCACCTAAGTGACTTGCCAAGTATTTCACGCAACTTAAATTTGGGCAATTTTTCTAGGTGAATAATCTCTAGATAATCGTCCATATAGGCAACTAGTCATGCAGTGCCAGTCCACTACGGGTTTGCTTTAAATAATTTCTCAACTGCATGACAAAGCCCTTCAGCATCAGACAGCAGAAAATAAACAATGACAACGTCATAGAGTGATGAAAGGGAGAAAAAAAAAAATCGAAAATAGCACAAAGATCTGAAAACAGCACTCCTGGTTATAGTATATTATTTGTTTGGTGGAAGATTACAATAACGTGGACTGATTATTTTGAAGAACAAGACAAGCACAGAGTAACAAAGCCTACAGGGCCAGCTCCACCAAAAGAGAAAAAATAGAAAAAAGAAAAAGAAGAGGCAGCGGTTTTATTGAGCCTTTTGCTGCATTGTAACAAAAGCGCAATCCTCAGATTTCAGAAATTCAGACAAACTGATTCAAATATTCATCGATGGTGGTGTATTTCACGTCCGGATAAAGTTCATAAGCCTCCGCATCTTTGGAAGGGTCAATCTCATACACTGCATCACCCTTTATCTGCTGTGAGTGGTACAACGCCAACAGGTAGTTATTGGGGAAAGAAGAATCTGCGCAAAGCAAAGGATCAATGGTTAATATATACGCCCAAAAAAATGATTTAACATGAATACTCATATTCTTATACTATAAATTAAGCAGAGTTTGTGACAGAAGAAAAGTATTAAAATCAGTGTAGTTAATGTTACTAACCCTTGATGTCCTTAAGAATTTTTTCCTCTGGAACATAAATTTTCTCAACGGTCTTGCCAATCTTTTTCTCCCACAAGGAGACAACCTGGTTGAAGGTCAAATAATTGGCAGGGAGCCTTATATGAACGGCTTTGTTCAAGGTTCTAGGGTCGGCTGCTGCTTTGATGGTATAAGTCCCTACATCTGCCTCAGTGACATAAGCTCCTGAAACAAGCAAATCAAGCATATATACAAATTAAGGCAACTGAATTGAATGTTTGTTATTCATTAGTTACTTGTGGAAAAAGAAGAAGAAGAAGAAGAAGAGACAACTGGTAGTGACATAGGTGCTAGCGACTTGGTGTTTGTTACCTTTGACATTTCCATCTCCTTGAATGAACACCTTGTCCCTGGGAGGAGCTGTGGTCTCTAGCTGTGCCAAGTTACGCAAGAAGTAACCAGTAAAGGCATGGCAGCAGAGATAAGTGTAGGGAATTCCTGCCTCTTCAACTAATCTTCGGATTCTCGCCTTTTCCTCGAAAACTTGTCTCACTGGCTCAACTGCATCGTGACGGTCCACATCAAGTCCAAATTCCGATGGGAAGAATCTCTGGAATTAAGAATCACCAATTAATATAAGGAACATGTCCAACCACCGAATGAATGATACAAACAAGAAGAATTAAGCATTATCTTAGCTACATAAATTCTATCATAAACCATATTTATGACAAAATGAATAATCATAGTAGAATAAATTTTCTCAATATTGTAGAATGACTTTGCACACAACAGCCACCACAACTCAGCAGAAAAGTAAAAAGACCTATTAGCGCACCTTGACATTTCCAGCATCTTTTATTGCTGCTATGATCTTCACCTGGTCTTCTATAAGTAATCTACCTGCTGCGCAGATCACAACATCGACTTGCTTGATTGCCTTAACCAAACTTTCATGATCATTTATGTCACCCTACAGTGTCATAGAGACAGAGCAAGTCCATAATAAGAACAATTTATCTTATAGCACGAAATTTAGTTCCAAAATTGAAATTGTTCAAGAGCACATACCTCGAGCAGGGTAACACCGGAACTCTGGAAGCTCTCTAGCAGCTGCTCCTTGCTGTCAGGATTAGCGGCTGTGATGAGCCTAGGCTTAGGCGCGTTGCTGGTGGTCTTCCTCACCAAAGCAAATGTGGGGTGTCCCGCTTTTACGCTAGCCCAAACTATGTGCCTTCCAATGGCTCCCGTTGGTCCAAGGATTAAAATCTTGGTTGTCTCTGCCATTGGATGAAAAACTATAGTCAAAACAAGAAGTGTACTTTTCTTTTTCTCTTGTTTTGCTACGTAGTCAAGCAAGAATTGGGTTTGTGTGCACAGCAACGCATGGAGTTAGCTTGATATTTATAGAGACCAGCTACTCCGAGGTTGACGGGATAGCAAAAAAGGCTTAATAATAATAATATACATAAAACACATTAAATCTTTTTTCCATTCGTCACTGTTTTTAAGTATCTCACTTACCCTAATGAAGCAAATACACATTTTTCCACCCAACGATTGACCGCGGCCGGCTGCGCTCTCAAGTCTAAACCAAGACCGGCCAGACTCGTCTTAAAA
This sequence comes from Pterocarpus macrocarpus, assembly GCA_031439585.1. Taxonomy (NCBI): domain Eukaryota; kingdom Viridiplantae; phylum Streptophyta; class Magnoliopsida; order Fabales; family Fabaceae; genus Pterocarpus; species Pterocarpus macrocarpus. Next base: position 71,710,558 of record CM062520.1, on the reverse strand, counting down.
AGACTCCTTATTATTTTGAACCGATTTTTTCACAACTAATAATGGATAATATATGCTAGGGTACACCAGCAACTGGTCCTTATTAATATTGAAGGATAAGCCTTCGTTATATACGTTAGATTGATTTTATGTGTTGATCGAAATTCTAAACAATAAAAAACCTTAAATTTATGGATTTTAATATGTTGAATTTAATTTAGATGCCGTCTCAATGTAAAATGTTTTTGCATAATCATTCAATTATATATTATTATAATGATAAAATAATAATATAAATCTCACCAGTAAAATTAATCTCTTTAATATCGTTAGTTTAAGATTTTAAAATATGTAAATTTGAATGATGATATGATATAAAGGTGACATATTTATTGTCTTTTAATTCTATTTTAAATAAAATTTTAGATCATTACACACATATATAGGCATATGCTTCTAGATGACTGATGTATGAGTAAATATGTTTATGAACTAATGAAAAACGAGTTATCTCAATGAAAGTGACTGTTTTTTTGTTATTTGGTAAAAGAAAAAAAAATCATAACTAAATAATTTAATAAAGGAAAGTTCAAACTTCAAACCATGAACCACTTTGAAGCCCGCCAGGAAAGAGCCATTTTTATTATAAAATATTATTGAATGATAGAATAACTGAAGAATAAGAATAATATTAAAAAATAGTAGGAGTAATTTTAATATTCCGAAAGAGGCGAAATTCGCACCAAAAAAATATAGAATATCTAGGCAATTCCCGAAAAGAAAAAGAAGGGAAAAGCAAAGAATTTCATAAATGGTCAAACGAAGTTACGTATGTGCACGCTAACAATGACCGAAGTCGCGGAACTGATGATGCTTTTATGAAATTGCTATTCAACATATGCAAAAATCATGACGCGAAGTTCTCGGATGTGAAGAAATGTTATATTTTTCACCATTGTGCATCACGCACAGAGTAGGGTTTACTTTTTCTGTTGACGCAGATGTGATTTCCCTCAATGACATAATGAATAACTAATTGCATAAGAGGTGTAAATATATTTTTAGTTGTTATAGATATAGGTTATTTTAATTTTAGTCTCTCTATTTTTTTTTTTGGCTTATTGGTCTCTTTTTTTTTAATATTAATGTTTTGACATCTATCATTAGCCAATACAGTTAAATAGTAATATTTATAAGAATCAAATGAAAATTCTTAAAATATTTATAAGGATAAAAAATAAAATTTTAATATTTATAAGAATTAAATGTATATTTCAAATATTTATAGGGATCAAAACTAAAAATAATAATGACTAAAAATATAATATTTAAAAAAAAGGAGATCAAAAGTAAAATTTTGTCAAAGGATTAAAATCAAAATAATTTATATTTATATGGATTAAAAAATATTTGAGCCTTGTATAGAATCAGGCCACCTTTATTTAGTCATTTTTCATCTTGTACTGTATAATGGCACTCTATATTTTTTTAAGGAAAATTTTTGAGTATTTCTTAATTATTTAATTAAAATAAAAATATGTATAGAGCATGATTGTTCAATATATTAAACAATAAAAAATATTTAATATACTAACAAGACATTAGTTCGAGTAAAAGGGGCTTAGGTCCCTTCAATATGAGATCTTAATTAAGTTCGATTATAAAATTCATGTGTATGGAAAAAAAAAATCATTGGGAGGGATCTCTACAATTTCGACTAATCTTGATTTTAATTTCTATAATTTTTCATCTAGGTTTTAGTCTTTATAGTGTTAAAAAAATTAATTTTTAGTTCCTAAAATTAATTGTTAATCTTTATAATTTTTTATTTCTTTAGGTTTTAGTTCTTGCAGTCACTATTTTTTCAGTAAAGGATTAGTTCCTATTTTTCATAAATGATGGGTCCATATAATTTGATTTATTTTGATTTTGATCTCAAGGATCAAAATCTAAATGGTGGAAAACTATGGGTTTATTGAATGCCTATTATAGTCAATATAATTCCTCTGTATTTGTATATATCCTTCAATTGTATTTAACTGTACATATAACAAAATTAGTCAGATGATTATAACAGAATTAGTTGTTAGTCCGTTAACCCTCGATGCTTATGTTCAACTATAAAAGTCAACTAGCTTCATAAATAAGATGCGAGTTTTCAATTCTTCCATAATAAAGATTTAATTATGTGATCAAAGCCAATAAGAATAGTTCTCGTAAGAAAATCTTAGTTTAACAAAATATCAGAGGGGGATTCCCATTCACGCAGAATTTGAGAATTGTATCACTCTTGTGGAAAATCACAATGTTGATTCGACTGGACTAGACTGAGACAAGAAATATCCTAATGATCATACACGTACACAAAAGTATTGGAAATTCTTAGTAGAGGTAAGTTGAAATCGTGCAAGAAGAACCATTCAACAGTAGTTGAAATATGACTATTATAATTGTTTTGCATATTCACATCTCATTTATTGTTAGATGAAACGTAAATTTTACTTAAATTTTATTTATATTCTAGCCATCTAATAATAGATGAAATATAAATTAGAATAATGTCGGATGTAAAATATATTCGCTAAATATTTCTTCAAAACTTGATATCATGTTTCAAATTTATATTACCTCATTTTATGTAAAGTGGCAGAGTTGAAATATGATTATATAAAAAGGTTAGATAAAAAAACAAAATTTTTATAATTATATACTCTCTCTATTAAAATTTATCTATTAATTTGAATAATTTAATATATTTTTAAATCAATATATTTGGATATAATTATATCTAAATACATTAATTTTTATATGTAGATATATTAATTTAAAAATATATCAAATTATCTAAATTGACAAATAAATTGAAATAGAAGGAGTAAAATAATATGTGTGTTTTAGAGTATTTAATTACTCCCTCTATTTCATAATATCTGTTCAATTTTGATATTTTAGAGTTTTAGAATATTTATGTATTTTTAATATTAATATAGTATTAATTTTTTTCAATTATATCTTTAATTTAATTATTATCCACTATTATTGTAATCAAAGTTTAAGAATATACTAAATTAATTTATTATCATCTATATAAAGAGAATAATTATAATATTAATTATATTAATAAAAATATTTTTTTTAAACAAAAATAATTTTTTTATTTATATATTATTATATCACTATTAAAATTAATTTTTTTTTAATTTACGTATTTTTCGATTTTGAATAGATATCCTAAAATGGAAAAGATATTTTGTACCACTTGCTCAGGGTAGGTGGGTACCTCATCACGTGACAAATGCGGCGCATCGAACCCAAACGGCAGATATAGACAAATGACGTTATTAAATGGTGGGTTTATTACAGTATTACTTCGGTATTCACTTTTCATTTTACGTATAGAACTCAAGATAAATTAAGTATTTGATAACTCTTCAAGTAATAAATAAACATCGTTATCTCTGATATCACATAACAAAAAACTATTAGTGCTAGAGATTGATGAGAATTTTAATTATAAAATTGAGTTAATTAATATAGAGATTTTAACTTAGCAGCTGAAATTAGATTTATGCAATCTAAAAAGGTTGAACCCTAAAAAGTGTTTGAAATTACGAGAAATCTCAAAAGTTAGAAAAATTAATTCTAAACCCAAAGTATGGCAATAATAATAATAAAGTTAATTTTTGGTTGTGGATTCAAACTGATCTCTCACTTTTGGGTTTTGGCATAAACTCAAATTATTACAAGCAACGTACAAATCTTCAAATTTTTCAAAAGAAAGTTATCTTTTTATTATAATTTTACATTTGGTACAAGGGTAAAAATATAAAATTAATTTCATGAATGAATTTTATATATAATATTATATATATAGTTCATTCATAAAATTTTATATTGTATTTTTATCTCATACCAAACACAAACTAAATATTAATCTTTTCCCCAAAATTATTTCATTGCTAAGAGATGATTATATAACAACGGGAGACAGCTATGTTTCTGTGACTGAGAGCCGAGAAAGCATCTGCAATATGAGAGGAAGATGCCAAGATATATTTATGCAGCAGCCATGTTTTTGTTGCTTCTGATTCATGTCCTCTAGTGTGGTGTTACTATGATGTATAGGCTTGTCCTCTATTTGCTGTGTCTTGGCTAGAAATTAGTTTGTGTTTCTGGTCTCTTTTTTTTTTTGCATGCTTCGTATTTCCTGAACTGATGTATGGTCCCCCTCCTCCTCTTCCTCCTCCTCCTCCTCCTCCTTTTTCTTCTTCTATGAGGTCGAGTTTTAAGCCTATATATCCAGAAAAAAAAAAAAAATACTACTTCCTTTATTTCATTATATCTGTCCATTCAGAATTCTTTCACTTTTTAAATTATTTATCAATCTCAAATATCAACAAGTATTAATATTTTTCTAATTTTTTTCTTATATTAATTATGTTTATTATAGTTATTGAAAAATATAAAAAAGGTTTTAATTTCGATATAAGAATAATATTATAAAATTAGTTTAATTTTTATTATAATCAACATAATTTAATAAAAATATATGTATTAATCCTAAATAAATAGATATCATAAAACGGGGGAAGTACATGCTACTTCCCTCTCACTAATCAATCTTAATATAAATAGTTTCACAAGTAAGTTTGTAATTTTATTTTTTTCACTATGCCTACCTTGCAAAATTTTCCTTTAATATATTTTAGTATTAATCATAGGTGTTTTTATACTTTCTGAGTATGAAACTAATTTTATTTGGATTACAGCTGGGATCATACTAGAAGAACATTGTCAGCGTTATTCTTTACCTTCTAATATTATGATTAGAAGCATAATTTTCAAAATTAATTTGATTTATGAAATTGGTTTAAAGATTTATTTAATAATAATTGGATTAGTTTTTTTGGAATGACAGTGACAATGAGATTTGAACTTATGACCTTCTGGCTCATTCAAACTACCCATACCCCTTCCACATTTAGAATTCATTTAAATTTTATTAGATGTAAATGCATTTGATCTATTTTCAATATTATATTATTATTTAAATTGATGTTTTGTTGATATTAGTTTGCCATTTTAGTCATTTTAACTGAGAGTAATAATGTAAGTAAATTAAATAAATAGTTTTATTTAATTTTACATTGTTCTGAGCATATATAAATTAATTTAAATATTATTTTTTAACAACTCTTAAACATAGAAAGTAATTTTAAAATAAATCTAACTAATCAATAATTTTAGGTACAGTATGAGTCTAAGTCAAGTAAGTTGACTAATTTTATTTTTTGTAGATTTTTTTTTCAGGCGGTATTTTTTTTTTTTAAATTAGTAGGTGACATATTAGTAGATGTAATCATGTAGTCCAAAAGTTTGAACGTGGACCACCTGAGTGTTTGTTTTCGTTTTTCTGTCCGTCGCTGCACTCAACAGTATTAGCTTTTGAGTAATTATTACATAGAATAAGAGTATAATATGATTATATTTTCGATTATAAAATTATGTGTTAATAATAGATCTCATATAAAATATATTTATATGATTGATTCTATATAAAATATATTTATATAAACAGTCCTCCAAATGATATAAGTATTTTTCATTAGCTTTTAGGTAAGTGCTTGTGTTTATTATTATTTTATTATTTCATTTAAAATTTTTTGTTAGTGTACAACTAGGGTAATGTCATCTACTCGAATATCATCACTTTCTTTTTATTAGGATTTAGCCCAAACCTCAAAATATGAACAATATAGCTCTCTACTACTTTTCCTCTACTACCTTTCAACCTTTTTATTGATACAAAAAATGCGAAGGAAACATTCAAAGATGGAAGCTTGTGTTCGATAGCCATCTTGGATTATATTATATATGCCCCGAGTACGGTGATAGGCGGCTATGATAAAATAGATGGGATCTATTTAAAATTAATTCGATATACGATAATATGGAGTAACAAAGCTTATTCATCTATATTGTATATTTTTGTCCTCCTAATAAGAAACTCAATTCATTATACCTCATATTTTGTCAATATTATTTTAATTATTTAATATTTTATATCCTTTTAATCAAAATAAAATATTATTCTAAATAATCAATATTGAGTTAGTTCAAGTAATTTGATATTTATTTTCTTTAAATAAGATTTTAAGTTTGAGTTTTGTGGATAAAAAAAATATATTCTAAATTAATTTGACCAACTTCAGACATCTACCTTGAGACAAAACAAGTCATAAACATTTGATAATGGGTATTAAAAAATATTAAATACTGTAGCAGCCCCTTAATATAAATAAGGAAATACACATTAGAGACACTTGAGCGCATATAATGATGAGAATAGGACATATTACTTATTAAGTGGCTATTTTAGTTTACAGGTGGTGGTTGATTAAACAAAGTCTCCCAGAGTGGCAATTTAAGGGGGTCGCTGTCTATTACTTCGAGATCGATTAACTATTAGATTTATTTATTATTTAGATATATAATTAAAAATTTAGAGTATTTATACAATTTATTAATTTTTTTATAATTATAAAATTTATTAATTGCATATTAATATATATTATACTTTACATGTGATGTAATAATAAATTTAATTTTGATACATTATTAATGTAAAAATATTTTATATAAATATACAATTATATATTATTACATCAACAAAAATGTTTAATTTTCACATTCACTACTCAAAAGTGTCACATAGACATATATGATTGAAAAATATTGTAAAATTTGTTCATATTGACAGTGTATTAAAATTAATCATTGCAATAATTTTATTTAAAAATTACATTTTTGAAAATTAAAAATTAATTTTTTTAAAACTACTTAAAATTTTTTTAATGTAATATAAACTTTCTAATAGATTTTTAAATCAAATTAAGTCAGATTATTATACCTTATTAAGTTTTTTTCATGGATATAAGTAAGTTTTTTCTTTATTTGAAGTGGATATAAGTAAGTTATATTGAGCTAAAATATTATAATAAATAATGAATCAAAGTTATAGGCAAAAAAAAAAAAAAAAAATCAAACTCAAACATACATTTTACATAGTTAGTACATGCATATCCAAATGAAACCTCATCTAACTCAACTCATACCTACTCCCAAGTCAGAGGAGAGCTACCGGTGCGCGCAGCAAGCAGCCCTACATAACAGCCCCCTTGTTACGTGCTTTGCTTGCTCGCCTGTCAATTGACTTATGACTAGCATCGTGCTATATAATATAATATAATATGCTGCATCTGCATCTGCATCGGAGACCGACCATTCTTATCATTTCTAGAAAGACAATAAAATGAATGACTACTGATAAAGCAAAACATTTCCCTGTTCTGCATGTCAAAGTTGGCTTGCTTATCGTTCTATGTAAATGTGGTAAAGTCAGTTTCGAAAAGCTAACGATGCCGGCATTTTCTTCGATCAATCAAATAAAATTTTTTGCTAGTGTTAAAGAAGACAAGCTCTTTGTGCTTTTAACATCTTATCCACACTTTACCTTATTTTTAAGGATTTAATTTGAATATATTGTCAGTATAAATTTTTTTTACATAGATATTCAATCATATATTATCACATCAGTAAAAGTCTTTGATATAATCACCCATTACTTGAATGGTCATATAATTGGAAGATTTTGATTAGATAACAGTATAAAAAAATTTTACATTATCAATATACCCTAATTAAACTCTATTTTTAAATGATAATGAGCACGTTTTAAATAGATAAGTGTAAACACAAGGCATAATTGAAAATATAAAAGTGATGCATGAAAATTAGCTTGCTTATGCTTCTACCAAACACCAAAGAAAAAAATAGTCTTAAAAAAGAAATTTATTCATACTCTCCGAGCAAAAAGAAAACAAAAAGTGCTTTATTCAATTTATAGTCCAACGATTCACTCATTGCATTAAAAATATAATAAAAATAATCAACATTAACAACCACAGAACTAAATTGGATTATAAATATATCATAGCACCGTTTTTGTATTACTCTAAAAGCAATTAGGAGCTTCTCCCTGAAAAATATCTTTAAAGCTCATAAAACAAAAGATTTTTTTCACAAAATGATTGATGGATGGCTCATGAGGGCATTATACTTAGAAATTGTTCGGTGCTCTTGTAACACCACATAAGATTATGCTTACATTGCTCACAAGATGACATTTCAGCATTAGTTGGTGGCAAGACTCTCCATTTATGAGTTAATGCTCATTTTTGTCTCCGAAATTATATGCGAGTTACTTTCATTTTTAATATTAAGAAATTAACTAATTAATCCCCCATTTTGAAAATAGTGAGTCACACTAGTTCCCAACCTCATATCCATTACGATTTTGTCAATTTTTTATTAATGTATAGGCATCCTAAATAATATTTGGGATGGCATGGTTGAATAATGGGTTCAAATTTCAAATCGATCCATAAAATTTTAGAAATAGATTTAAAAATCCCAATTTCTTGTCATTCTCTTAATAAACCCTAAAATCTCAATCTTTTCTTATCCCACTATTTGCTATCCCATTTTCACACCCTATCAATTTTCCCTTGTTCAAGAGACCAAGGTTACAAAGGAAAGATATTTAGGGATAAATGCAAAATGCAGAGAAAAGCATCATCAATAAAGCCCATCTGCCCAAGTAAAGCAGATAATTTTTAGCACTTTTTCATTCAATTCTATTTAGAACATACAAAGCGAACAACACTAAATCATTTCAGTGTTGAAACTTTCTAACATCCAATTGAGTTATCAAACATCTCCTTAGATGCCACAAACACAGGAGGAGACAAACATACCGAGCACTTGTTTGGCAGTTAATCGAAGCTTAGGGTCTGGTTCTAACATTTTCCTAACAAGACTTTCAGCACTTTCAGAAACACTGGGCCAAGGTTCCTGTTTGAAATCTATAAGCTCTAGAAGAATGGCCTATGCAATCCCTTGTTTAGATTTTGCATAGGAATTAACCTCAAGTAAGACATAACAAAAAATTCATTTGAACTAATGGAAAAATAAAAGGACCACAAGTTCAAAAGTGAAGAGGTTGTTATATACATGAACTAAAAGAAAATACAAAAGATGTCAGCTGAAAAACTTGCCCACAAGCTTTAGTATAACTGTGCCTTGCTCAACCCAAAAAAACAAAGAACAAAAAAAAAAAAAAACAAAAAACAAAGTGTCCAAGCTTTGGAATTAGGTACATATTACAAAAAATAAAGGGCACACATGAATGCCTATGGATGCATGCACGAGCATAGGAGGTTGTGCTTAAATAGCAAATTAATACCATAAGAATCTTAGGACATAGGAATGTAATTACCGGCCCAAAATAGAGGGGACATCACATAATAAGATTTGTTAGTACTAGTGTGTTGTGCCCGGTGCGATGCACGGGACAAAAAATTTGTTACATATGAAATTGTATAATTTTATTTAATAATAACTTAATAATGAATAAAAAATTATTTATAGTTTGTATGAACAAAATTAGATAATAATAATAAAAAAATTGTTGATATTTTAAGACTAAATATTAATAATTAATTCAATAAAAATCTAATAATTAAATGTAATGAATTTTATACTGGAAAACACAATATTAAAATAAAAATTTAGTATCTAAAAGTTAATTTTTTTTAAACACCTCTAAATAAACATATTCTTTTGAAAATATGTGTGACTTTTGGTATTTTCATGAGCTTTATATTACATTAAAAATTTACTTTCGGTAAATAAAATAAAATTTAAAAACTCATGTCAAATTACCTTGAAACGCTCCGTATTTTATTTATAGAATTGTAGTCAAATTAATTATTTTTTCTAACTTTGAATTGGAAAATGGTATAAAGAATTTTTCTAGTAATTATCATTTATTAGCGCACTGTGCTACTAATCAGTGTACAATTCGTACATGAAAAAGACCAATAGAAGTTGGATTTTTTTTTTTTTTGGGAGCTAATATTGAACCTTGAAACTCGAATTAACGTTTAACATTGTCAGATTGGATATCGACAACTACCTATGCATGAATCTTATTCGCACTTCCCTTGAGCAATTGAGAGAAAGGTATTGAATATTACTTTCTCCATTTCAGAATATCTATCAATTTCTAATATTAAGCTAATATTATTTTTTTTTTCAATTATATCCTTAATTTAATTATCATATACTATTATCATAATTAAAATTAAAGAATATATTAGACCAATCCACTATCTTAATAATAATTTTGTCTATTTATACAATTTTATATCACTATCAAAATTAATTTTTCTCCTTAATATATGTATTTTTTGATTTTGAATAAACATTCTGAAACAGAGGGAGTAACAAGTTAATATTAAAAGACTTAAGCACATATACTAATTAGTAGTAAAAACTTGTCTTTCAAAACAAAACATGATCAACTTCTCCAACAGCCAACCACTTAGCTGGATACAAAACATAAATAGTTCATAAGTAAATAACCACCATAGCAAAACACTTGCAAACGATAATAATACTATTGCAACAACTAACAAAACGCAGAAATCCAAGGTAACAAAAACAAAATAGAAATAGAGTTCAATCCTTCTCAATCTTTAACACCCTTCATCTTTGTAGTCGATAGGTCGCTATCATTGATATTCTAAAATTCTTCAGAAGTCTTCTTCGCAGGAGTGAAGGCTGGAATTTCACTCTCACATTGTGAAAATGGGATGCAATCTCCTTCACCAAACACACTCATAAGATCCTATGAAACAATAAAACAATTCAGTTATAAGTATATATCATCAGTTGAAAGCATATTGAAAAAACAAAATCAATATTGATGTTACCTTAGCTACACTTAGGACTGTACATCTTGAAACTCAAGAAATTTTCTCCAAGCAATTATCCAGCAGTAAGGTCAGGCTATATCAATAAGGGAATGATTATCACGTAGCATATAATTTTTAAAAATCAAGATAGACAATTCAAACAAAAAATCAATCCCTACCTTAGCATTAAGAAATTGAGAACCTATATCCTTAAACTTGACTATGAGGGCAGGATCATCACAGATGTCAATTACAGTAAAAGTAGGCTCAATTTCCTTGGTTGCAGCCTCTTTAAGCTCAACTTTTTAGAGTAATTAAGGACTTCCCAATTAGCAACTCATTGAATTCCTTTGGGTGATCTGGTAGACCTGCAACCTATATACATACATTAGAATTAAACAATAAAGATAATAAGTATCACTATTGCTAAAAGTAAAATGTTGTAAGCAACCTAAAGAAATAAATAAATAAATAAAGGGTAAATAACACCTACTACCTCTGAGATTTTATCAAATATCACTCAGCCCCATTTTTCACCAAAATTAGCACTCTGCCCCATTAAAGAAACTGATACATAACGGTGCCGTTAAGGGAATTGTAATTCTGTTGAAAAAATAAAATAAATCTATAATTCTAAAAACTGCCAAGATTTACCAGAGAAATCCTCTTCAAACGAGGCTTCACTGCTTCAGCTAAAAGATAACTGACTTGCCTCAATTTGCAATGTGTGGCGATGGAGCTAGGTTGTGTAATTGTGGTGGGCGGTTAGGCCCAGTGATTGGCTAACATGGTGCGATGGCTGTGCTGTGGTACCGGGGCTGTTATTTTGGTTCGAGGTAGGGGATTCTACGGTGGTAGTGTGGTGGTTTGCAGCAGTGGTTCCGTGACTTGACAGGGACGTTGGCGGTGAAGGTTGTTACAAGGTGGGTGTGAAGTGGTTAGTACTACATTGAATGGTTCTCTGATTACACGGGAGGAGCGAAATGTTGTGATTATTCATGAAGTTTGCAAAAGGATAAAAAAAACTGGTTTGGCTATCGTTTAGAAATTTTTCATTGGGTTTCAGCACTTGCTGGGTCTTTGATTTAAGACTGAGGACGTTTTGGTTCACGGCCTCAAAATCATATTCTTAAATCTTGAGTTTGGTTCACAAAAAAAAAAAAAGAAAAATCTCAATCTGAGGACACCCCGATAAGAGTTTGTCAATTGGAGATGTTGAGAAAATGACTAAACCATAATCTCAATGATGGAGTGCCAAAAGGACTTGCATGCGATGGCTGTTCACCCATTGCCGCACATATGCCAGTAATTTTTGCTTCATAATAAGCAATTTCTTGCTGAAGTTGTGGTCCTCTAGAAGAAGCAGCAAAAATTAAGGTTTAAAGAAGAGAAGATGACTGGAAGAGATCCCTCACAGTTTACGACCTTAAGCTCTTTCAGTAACAAGTTGCAGGTTGTTTCTTGATTCAGGCAAAGGATAGATGTGAGCTGTCTTGTGAGAAAGAAAGAAGATGAAGAAGTTGAGATTTAAACAAATAGCTACCATTTGGGTGTGGGAGAGTGTATCTTATTATAGTAAGCAAATCACATTAATTCATTCATCTAATTCATCCATCAATGTCCAAATTAAATCTCAATGAGGGGTGGATTGGCATTAGCTTATTACTCCTTGTCAATGGGCATGGCAATGACCAGCTAGCCTACTGTTGGGTGGAATGCAGAGAATGGTCAATGAAGGAGAAAATTGCTGCCAACACCTCTATTCCGTGATTGCTTTTGTTTCTCTAGAGCTAAGAATAAAACGGAGTGGAAGATGGCCTCAAACAGTCTTTGACGGTCATCAAGGATAATCCGTTAATCACATTTGAGATGGGGCGGAGTGTTAATTTGTGGGGAAAATGGGGTTATGTGATGTTTCATAAAATCTCAGGGTATAGTAAGTGAAGTGTTATTTACCCATAAATAAAAGCTGAAACAACTTCATTCACACTCTTTACAGTACTCAAACATGTTCAAAACAAATAAAATAACATGTAATAGATCAGTACATACAACACAAATCAGTAACAAAACCTCATTAAAATAAAAGAATAATATTCATCAAAAAATCACAACACAAATAGGATTAAATATTTCGTAGTTCACATCTAATTAATACAAATCACAGAGCAAATTGATAATGCAAAACAGGATATATGGAAACTAGACATTATAAGAGAAAACATCAGACCAACAAAAGAAACTCACATACAAAGCCCCACACATCATATTGATAGGTAAACCACATTTAAAAGGTTTAAGTACTTACATGTTAAGGCCAAATGTAATAAACGGGTCTAAGAACCTCAAAGCAATGAGTTATTTTCAAAATATATTAATAATAATAAAAACAGATCTCGTGAGCAAGTAAGAATGAGATGATATATTTCAATGGCAAAAAGAACACAAAAACATTTATGATAGAGTAACCAAAATAGGCCGGCCAATATTAGATAAATCAAAAGGAAACTGAAGCGGATACGTAAAGGGAACTAAAAACACAAAGTCCATTAAGTAATGACAAATAAAGGACAATTGAAACTAATTATTTGAAAATGATAGCAAATAAAGAACATGCCAGATCACAAAAATAAAGGAAGAGGCAACAAAACACACAGTCATTTGACGAAAAAATTGAAACTGCGTTTGGGAGCAGAAGATTGAAACAACAGAATGCAAAGAACAATAAATCTGAGCAAGGTTTTGCAACCATAGGAACATATCATAATGCAAACCACAAAAATTCCTATAGAAAGACTACTATAGACAACACAGACCAGTAACAAAACCTCAAATAAAATAACATGTCATAGATAATAGATAAGAATAACATGTATTCAAAATTGAACTACACCAAAATAAAAAAGGAAAATTCATTGAAAAACCACAATACAAATTGGATATATGATATGTGAAAACAAATCGCTTGAAAAGGATGTCACATAAAAAACATTTCAGATCAATCAGATAAAGCAACAGACAACATAAAGCAGAGTAATTTGACAACAAAATTTGGAAAAGATAGTGAAAAAACTTATACTTGACAGGCATTATATGCAGAAAAAAAAATTTCATACCTGTCATTCTCTTATAAGGAAGCCCCTTTTCACAAAGCCAACAACAATAGCAGTATTTTAAATCAAGTATGCCAGAAGAATAATAAAAAACTCAAAGTAGCATAACAAAAATCCAATAATTATATCATAACAAAAAACAAAATGCAAATGGCAAGAGATATATGCGGAACTCAAACAATGTCAAGAGATAATTTTGAAATAAATAGTGCGTCAAAATTGGTTAGAACAATAAATGAAATCACTTCCAATTGATAAGAAAAATTGAATGGATCCAAAAAACAAGAGAGAGGGGGGGGGGGACCAAATTGGTCAAAAAACACTTCCAAGTACACAACTTTCTTTTCTATTGTGCTCATTTTAGTAATTCTGGGAGTAGAAAAAGACTGAAGAAGCATGACTTTTTAAAAAACTTTAAAAAAAAAAAAAAGTGGATTAAGACAAAGAAGAAAGAAATTACCTTGTTGCTGGATTCAGCGATGAGTTTTGCAGAGTAAGGGGCTTTTTCAACTTCTTCACAATAGATGGGGCTGCTGGCAGGACCGAAGCCTTTTTCTTTAGGAAGTGAGTTCAGAAATCAAGACCGATAACAGAAGAGCAAAAATAAATGTGAAATAGAAACAATAAAAATAAAATCTGTGAATAGCCTAAAAGTCATCTCTTTAACTCACATCTTTCAATCGAAAATCAAACCCCAATCAAATCCAAACCAAAAATTTGCTTTTTAAACAAAAGAGCAAATAAAAAATAAACAACACACAACCATTAACTCCGTGGCATCACTGTCCTCCTCAACTAGTCAGTCGGTTGGTTGCCGCCTTCAACCGCCGACACCGAGGAATCATCCCATGGCCAAAAATGCGCCTCCACCCTTCACTCCTATTGCTGCCGGTTCATCGTACTGCTATCGGAGTTCCGTGAAGTTTCCCCTGCTATGCGCTGATGGGTATTCTTTGTGGGCATGTGAGATAAGAGAGTGAGGGTTTATTTTGTTCAATTTGGGCCAAGAGGATTTGGCATTAGAGAGATATCCACCAACCATTGTTTTAGGATAGCTACAGAATGACTCATTGGATGAAACAAATAGAATAATGGAAAGGAAGCATCCGTTGGATTCCCAAATGTGATGGTTGAAAAATTAGTAGCTCTCATTCCCAAATAAAACCAAAAGTCTAGAAATCCACAACTAAACTATCCATGTTATTAACTCTCCACTACAAAAGAAATCTAATCCATTAATTTAAATTTTAATTAAAATAAAACTGATGGAATTTTTTTGAGAGGGGGGGGTGTCGTGAAGATGGTTGAGAGAAAGTGGTTTCATTTACTCAATGGGTTTGCATCTAGATAACATTTGGGTGGCATGGTTGAATAATGGGATCAAAATTCAAATTGATCCCTAAAATTTCAGAAATAGATTAAACTCCAATTTCTTGTCATTCCCTTAATAAATCCTAAAATCTCAATCTTTCCTTGTCCCACTGTTTGCTATCCTATTTTCGCACCCTACCAATTTCCCCTTGTTCAAGAAATCAAAGTTACAAAGGAAAGAGATATTTAGGGATAAATATAAAATGCAGAGAAAAACATCATCAATAAAGCCCATCTGCCCAAGTAAAGGAGATAATTTTTAGCACTTTTTCATTCAATTTTATTCAGAACATACAAAGCGAACAACACTAAATCATTTCAGTGTTGAAACTTTCTAACATCCAATTGAGTTTTCAAACATCTCCGTAGATGCCATAAACACCGGAGGACACAAACATACCGAGCACTTATTTGGCAGTTAACTGAAGCTTAGGGTCTGGTTCTAACATATGCCTAGCAAGACTTTCAGCACTTTCAGAAATACTGGGCCAAGGTCTGTTTGAAATCTATAAGCTCTAGAAGAATGGCCTACGCAATCCCTTGTTTAGATTTTGCATAGGAATTAACTTCAAGTAAGACATAACAAAAATTTCATCTGAACTAATCGAAAAATAAAAGGACCACAAGTTCAAAAGTGCAGAGGGTGTTATATACATGAACTAAAAGAAAACACAAAAGATGTCAGATGAAAACCTTGCCCACAAGCTTTAGTATATGTGTGCCTTGCTCAGCCCAAAAAACCAAAGAACAAAATAAAAAATGTATCCAAGCTTTGGAATTAGGTACATATTACAGAAAACAGAGGGCACGCATGAATGCCTATAGGAGCATGCACGGGCATAGGAGGGTGTGCTTAAATAGCAAATTAATAACATAAGAATATTAGGACATAGGAATGTAATTACCAGTCCAAAATGGGGGGAGCATCACATAATAAGATTTGTTAGTTTTGGGTTGGGGGTTTTGATCCCAACTTTTCCATCCCCTTCCCTATTTTCTCTCTAGCCCTATTAGGAGCTCCCTAAGAAAAAAAAAAGCTGAGAATTACTCCCACACTCCATATATTTATTTCTGAACCATAGTTCCACTTAAGCACTTTAGGAGCAGTACAATAAGGACCTCCAACAATTTTTGAGAACCTCTCACCTGGGAATTTGAATAGTGCCCATAAGACAACATTATATATTTTAGTTAGTTAGCATACAGATCTAGTATAGGTAGGATGAAAAAATAGGATAGCAATGGTTTGATGAAGTAGCAATTGTTTTGGAATTCAAATTAAATTTAATTACCTAAATTTATTTAAAATTTTGAATTTTACATGAAATTGTTCTTTTTTCCTTGTCTTCTTTCAGTTGTTCACTATATTCTCTAATAATTATACATAATGGCCTACGATCTGGTGTTTTTCTTTTCCTATTTAAGTCATGACTGTGATTTGGTACCGGTGAAAACAGCACCGATTGTTTCCCTTCAAATATATTTTTCTATTGGTAGTTCAAATACTATTAAGATAAATTATGTCATTGCATTCGTATTTTATCATCATATAAATTTTTTCTGTTATCATAATTAACATAAACCAATGTGTAAGTGAAAAATTCTGATCATTTAACAATTTTATGCCTTTTTATGTATAATATCTAAACTTTTATATATTGTCTAAATATTAGGCTAACTCAATCTGACTTGATCATTAGTTAGGTTATTATTGGGTAAGGCAAAAGTTTAAAAAAATGATCCTAGAAAAGAAATCAAGTTGGGTACAGATCTGATTTAACTGAGCCTAACCTGACTTATTAGGCTGATTCATCCGTGTTCGGCCCAAACATCTGACCCAGAAAGCAGATACCGGCTCACGGGCTCAGCCCAGTAGTACATGGAATAACTAGGAAACCCTTGTGCCAAATCTTACTATCTATTCTTGTAGCATGTTCTCGGTTAGATTCGCAGTTGCAGGAACAATTCCTTATTGTTATCTGCATTGCAAAAGCCTGGAAAAAACGGATTGTTTCCCTTGTTTAGATACCCAGAAAGTCATCGCACTGCCTTCTTTTCTTTTCTCTCTTTTTTTTTTTTATGAGATTTTTATTTTTATTTTATGTGGGCAGGTGCAATAGCAAATGATCATTTACCTATAAATAAACTTAACCAACATCGGGGCCTGCAACTATTTTATTTTTTATTTTTTTACAAAACTTAGATCAAGTGGTGAATTGACCTCATTCACGACTTTATGTAATTATAAAAAAAATGATCGCTAAACTGATAATAATAAATATTGTAAAAGCAGCACTACTACTGGCTCTCAGCGTTCACAATGCAAAATATAAACAATGGCCATAGAAACAAAGTGATCCACTAGTTGTGATACGACTTTAATATTAGAAGTACTTTTGAACATTACACAGCAAAGCAAAAAGCAGTACAAAGTAAAACACGAAAGGATTCTTTGGCCAACAACACAAGCACAACAAGTGAATAAAATAAAGACAACATACAAAGACTCAGCCACTTATACAACAGTGGCTATGGTGTTATTGACTTAAGTAGAGCAGTTTACAGATTGGCCAAAGCACATCCTCTAGAATCTAGATCTCAGACAAACTGATTCAAATACTCGTCGACGGTGGTGTATTTCACATCAGGATAAAGTTCAGAAGCCTCCGCGCCAAAAGAAGGTTCAATCTTAAAGTTTGTACAATCTCCCTTTATCAACATTGAGTGGCCTAATGCCAACATCAAGCTTCCAGGGAAAGGAGTCTCTGCAGAGAATGAAAAACATTGACACCATAAATCAAATATACTTCAATTTCACTAAATTGATAGAATAATATACTCATGTCTCAATTCCAATTTTTGCAGAGATTATTGGACAAACCTTTTATTTTCAAGCCTCTGTTTACATGTTAGTTGGTGTTACAAAAAAAAAATAAAAATAAAAATGATGTCTTAGAGAATCTATCAGTGAATTTAAACTCTTCTTCATGTTATTTGGCTTAAAAAGCACTAGACAAACAAAATCATCCATCCATGAACCAGTCTTTGGAGACTGAAGATTCTTGTAAATTGAATTTGTGACAATAGCCAAGTCTTAATTAAATGATTGTTGTTACTCACCCTGGATGCTCTTAAGAACTTGATCTTCTGGAACATAAATTTTCTCAAGGGTTTTCTTAATCTTCTTCTCCCACAAGGCGACGAGTTCGTGGAAGGTCAAAACATTGGCGGGGGGCCTCAGGTAGAGAATTTTGTTCAAGGTTCTCGGATCGACCGCTGCTTTGATGGTATAAGCCCCAATGTCTTCCTCCTTCACATAAACTCCTGGTACAAGTATTTCATCCGTACAACAGCTAGAACTTTAGGCAATTGTTTTGCTGCATGTCTATTACTATCTATCACTGGTAGTGAATAAAAGTGTTTGTGAAAGGTTTACTATGCTGTTACCTTTGACATTTCCATCTCCTAGAATGACTACCTTATCCCGGGGAGGAGCTGTGACATTCTGTTGTCCCAGCGTTGGTAAGAAGTATCCAGCAAAGGCATTAGAACTGACGTAAGTGTAAGGAATTCCTTCAGATTCAATTGCTCTCCGGATCTTCACTTTTCTCTCAAAAAAGCTCACCACTGGCTCAACCGCATGGTGACGGTCCACATCTATACCAAATTCTGATGGGAGGAACCTCTGTTGACACAAGAAACACACCTTAGTAGAGGTAATTTAATCAAGTATTAAAACCGTGTTAACCAAGCAGAAAAAAGGAGGACAGTTTTCAACAAAATACGGTTTATGCACCTTGATGTTTCCAGCTTCTTTTATTGCTTTTATGATGTTCACTTGATCATCTATTTGCTGTCCACCTACTGTAGAGATCACAACATCAACTTGCTTGAATGCCTTGACAAGGCTTGCGTGATCACTTAGATCACCCTACATAGAGATGTAAAAACAGTTAAGTCTTGAACTTTGAAGTAGTTATACAAATATAAAATAAAAATGAAATTGTGATTGAAGGATACAGACATAAAGAAGAGTGACTCCATGGCTCTTGAAGCTCTCAATAATCTTGGACTTCTCAGGATGCGAAACAGTGCTCTCCCTGACCAAAGCAAACGTGGGGTGTCCTGCTTTCGCGCCTGCCTCAACTACGAATTTTCCGATGTATCCTGTTCCTCCAATGACTAGGATCTTGCTCTTCCCTGCCATGGTACAAAACTTCAAACTACAAATGAAAACAATCACTGAGGTTAAATATTGTGACTTCGTGCAGAGCGAAAGGAAAGTACATGGTATTTATAGCGTGGCTCTTATCCCTAGATAAGCTTACGTTTCCTAACCCTTAAAGTTAATGGTCAATGAAATACTCCGTTTGCTCGATTATGATATACGAACGACGAACCTCATTATTAAGTCTAATTCATTGACTTTTGTTACCTAGATTGTGATGTATGCGACTGTTGATTCCATGGAATTGCTTGTTTTAAAAAAATTTTAATCAAGAAATAAAATTAGTGTATTTGTAATTTAAAAAAATTGCAATTTGAAGAAAAATTAGTACATTCAAATAGTTGGTCGGTCACTCCTTTACTACATGAATATATTGGAGCCTTTGGACTTGTATAATGCATGGGATAAAAAGCTTTTGACAGATATAAAAAAAAGCTTTTGTAAAACTTTTGGAAAATATAAAAATTTTGTAATAAAAAGATTGAGTTTAATTGATATGCACTGACAGTGTAAAATTATTTTACACTGTCAATCAATAGAAATAGGGGAAGGTGAGAAATTATGGTGAATCTCTTATTATAATGAGTAGTTATTTGTGTGAGTTGGCACTTTCTACCATTTTACATTGACAGAAACTGCTTTACAACATGTGATTTAAATTAAATTCAAAAAGATTATGTATAAAAATTGTATAATTTGATCTGAAACTACCAAAATGATTGATAAAATATAAAATTTAATATATGATTTCATTGTAACTTTAATAACTCAAAAAATAAAGTCTAATATGAGAGATAATAAAAAATAAAAATTATAAAATAAATTTTTCATGTTTGGACATTTCGTTAAAAATTCAAACTTCTTATAAGACACTAAATTGAAGTAAGTATAAAAATTACATATTATATAATAATAAATAAAATTATCTAATCTTCTTTTTTTAAATGATTATCAAATAACTCTAAAAAGATTCTAGTAAGTTAATTTTAATGATAAAATTATATAAAACTATTCCATATAACAATTAATTATTCATATAAAACAAATAATTAATTATTAAAAGTATAATTTATTTTATAAAAAATATATACGGCTAATTTTTAAAAGAGATGACTAAAAATACTATAGTCTAGTATTTTTATTTGCTTCTAAGTTAGGAATTTGAATAAGCCCTATATTGATATTGATTAATTCCTGGAAAATTAGTTGTAGAGAAACAAAATGAAGGAATTATTTCAATAACATATAGTATAAGAATCATTTTCTCAAAATTTGATTTATAGAACTAAAAAATGTTTGCTATAAAAATAAAAATAGTACAGAAATTTATTTTAAACTAAAAAGAGATAATAAACAAAGGTGTGTGAGTATGTATATATATATAATGCACCACCTCCTTTTAAACGAATTAGAGAATTCAAAATAATATAAAGGGAGTTTAAATGTTTGGAGAGTAATTCACAATCGAACAGTAAAGAATAATGAAAAATCTCCTTCACAACATTTAACCTGTATCCATTCTATAGAAAAATCAAAAGCAAAAATATCCAAACTCAAATTTCGACACCATAAAACAACATGAAACCATGCAAATAAAAAAGCATAGACTCAATAATAGGAATAAAAGTTGTGATACAAACTCAATTTTCATGGTTGTGGTTATAGATATAGAACAAAAAAGTAGAACAAATCTCCATTTCCTTCCTATTAGAGATCTTAATGTTCCATTTATTAACTATGCAAGAATAACTCCGATGACAGCATCTAGTAGAAAATAGAAAATGAAAAATGCAAAGTAATCATTGTAGAACGAAGGAGATTATGGGGTTTTGATAAAAGAAAGAAATATATAAAGGGACAAATATATAAGAGATATGAAAGCTTCTCATAAAAGTTTAAAGCTAACAATAATGATGCTTCTACTATCTTTTAATTTTTTATGATGTATCTCAATAAATTGTCATTGGCCACAATATTTGAAAAAATAAAAATATATATATGATGATTTTCAAGGGCATGCATGTGTGAGTTCCCATGTCAAGAATCAAAATCACTTTGCAAAAATAAAAGCAACAAAATATTATTCCTTAGATGAACGACACTCTAATTTTGGAAAAATAAAAAAAAAATAATATCGTTGAGTAATAAATTCTTAAATAATAAATAAATATATAAAAAATTGGGAGAGAATTTGATTTATTGACTAATTATGTAGTAAAGTACCCAAAGAAAAAAGTAGTAAAAGTAATTGATTTTAGGGTTACGAAAAATTGACTCGTGATGACAAAAGGATAAATAGTAAAAATTAATTAGACAGAATACATTGATAACTAATGTTAACAATTGTCAACATTAATTTTCAAATTTAATTTTACATTTTTTAAAAATACTAAATAATTGGCTAAGTAGTGGAAAGGTAATGAGGTTGGTAACAGCTGTATGAATGTTCATTAAATTTGAAATTTTTATTTTAAATTATTTTAATTTTATAAAGAAATTTAATATAAATTTATTTAAATTAATTTAATCAATTTTGTGGATGAAATGAAATCACGTAGAGATATTTGAGTAGTGAATAGTTTTAGAAGAGTTAGTAACATGGAGAATCAAGGGTGTATATTTATTCTAGGTTAAATTCTGAAATTAAATGTTTCTTTTTAATAATTTTAATTTGAAATATTTTCTTTAATAGTAAATTTCAGAAAGTGATAGGGCTAAAATTGATATGAAGCGGACACATAGTAAATGTTTCCATGTTTTGAGTCATAATTATTAGTAGCATAGATAAAGAGCACAAATAAAAATAGAAAATAAAGAACACAAATCAAGGAAAGCAATAAATTTGATTTATTTTTAGTTTAGTCAAATAAAGAGACAAATCGATAAATCTTGAGATGTAAGCGAATCGGGCAATCCGATTAACTCGACCAATCCGAACCAAACCCATTAAATTGGTTCGGTTCAATTTGGGTCATTGGGTATGATCCAATTAGAATTAATTAGTGTTTGATTCGGTCATCAAATTAGAGGATTTGTAACCCAATACCCAATCTGGCTCGAACACCCAATATACTTTTTTCTTTCCTTAACACAATAAAACATTAACACTCTTTAGATCCCATTTTTGCAATCAGAATGGCTTTATGGACTTGTAACATGAGGTATGTTGCTTGATTCGTGAACTTAGATATGGACAATTTGTGTCTCTTTGATCATGCTAATAGATGTTAAAGTTGGGCACTGTTACATTAATATCCCTTGATAGTAGTGGATTAGAATAATAATTGTTTGATGTTTGTACCTCTTTTAATTGTATTAATAACAATATTAGAATGATTTAGTTTTTGAATATTAGAATAGAATATGAAATTTGCTTATATAAAAATTTTGTGCTTTATGATTATGTTTTATTGTATTTTTTTGGAAAAAGTTGAAAAAAAAAGAAGATAAATAGATACTTCAATCACATGAACCGAACCAACCTGAATTTAATTAGTTTAGTTTGGTTCGGATTTGGTCAAAAAATTTCATAAATTTGAATCAAATCAAACTAATTAAAATCGATCGGTTCGAATTTATTTTTCCCCTAAATCCGATTTGAACTAATCAGTTTACATCCCTAGATGAATCTGTTTAGCATGAAAGTCACCGAATTCAAGAGGTGCTAGATAATTTGATTGAATTCACGTTTCGGATAAAAAATGCTATATTTAAAACTACTTGATTGAACTCTTTAATTCAAGAATTGCTATACTCAAAACGACAAGACTGATGTCATGTTTCGGTTTTTGTTTTTTAAGAATTTTTTTTTGATTGGATAAAAAAAGAAGAAGAAAAACTAGATATTCTTTTCTGAAAAAAAAGAATTTTACTGGAAGGTGCTATATAGTTTCACATAGATGAAATAGGTGTTATAAGAAAAACTAGATGAAATTAATTAATATATATTACTAATAAAATAAAAGATATTACGTGAAATTTTTTACATGTGTCAGTGAATTCAACTTGTTTCCATTTTTAAAAATTTTTAATTAAGGAAATAAAATGAGCGTAGTTGCAATTTTTTTAAAAAAATAAAGGAAAATATTCAAAAAATTGGCTTCATCACGGTTTTAGAAAAAGAGCACATATAGGACACAAATAAAGGAGCAAATAAATGAAACCAATAAATTTGATTTATTTTTTATTTGGTCAAATCTGTTTAGTTATAATTTTATTTCATGTATTGATAGTTACAGTTTTAATTCTTATTCATTTGTGAATAAAAAATAATATAATCTTTTCATAATATTTATTTTCGTATAGTTTAATTTTATATTTTCTTCTTAAAATATCAACATTTTTCTGATTGAACTCATGTTTAAAAAGTGAAAAGAAAAGTTAAGATTGTAATGGTTAGTTTGAATATTATACATATTATTTATTAATTCATATCTTTTACTAAAAAGTGATAGTTTGAATTCATGTTTCATTTTTAGATGATCTCAATATTTTTTCTAGATAGAGGAAGATATGAATACTCAATGTTTCTTAGAGCTGTATCAAAAAATACGCTTTATTAAATTTTTTTCATCACTTCTTGATTTTTTTTCATAAAGGCCTTATTAAATTTGTATTTATTTTTTCCTTATTGTTAAAATCCAAGTTATACTTTATGTTTATAGTTAATTCATTTGTTATATATATATATACTGTGACCTTTGTAATTGAAGTAAAATTTTTAAACTTCCTCCACAGGGCACAAAACACCAGTCTATTTATAAATTCCATATTTCCTACTTTTTACGGTCTAAGTCTTTGATTATAAATTTTCTCTTTGATCTGGTTTAATTATAATATATTGAAAAAAAAATTAATCTGCTTACTTTATCATTAGGCAGTGTTTGACGAAGTATGAACTAATTTGGAATCCAAATTAAATTTAATCGCCTAACTTTATTTAAAATTTTTAATTTTATATGAAATTGTTTATCTTTCCGGTCTTCTTCCGTTGTTGCCCATTATTGTCTAGTTCTTGAATAATTATACGAAATGGCCTACGATCTGGTGTTTTACTTTTCTTCTTTATGTCTTGACTTTGACTGGGTGCCGGCGAAAACAGTACCAATTATTTCCCTTCAAATATATTTTTTTATCGGTCGTTTAAAAATTATTAATCTAAATTATGTCATAGCATTCGTATTCTAGTATCATCAAATATTCTTTTTCCGCTATCAAAATTAATATAAACCCGTATGTAATTGAAAAATTCTGATAATTTAACAATTTCAGCCAAATGAGTTTTCTGAAACAGTTAATGTAAGGAACGCTAACATTAAAAATTAGATAGTGCCAAAGTTTTTTTTTCTTTGCTTTGAATGATAACAGAGTCAATTTAATAAGGCAATTCAATTAAGATTGGAATTTTGTATATTCATTTTTTTTTTTGGTTTGGGAATTTTTGTGTATTTTATTCAGAAAAAAAAGGTATGTTTCAATATGGAGATAAGTGCCTTAAGGTATCTGCTCGTCATGCATATAGTACAATACAGAAAACAGAGTTGCAAAGACAATCTCTGTATATACTTCACGCTGGAATTAAAATCAATAGCCTTAAGTCTTTTGAATAGCGTATAAATTATGGATGAAAAAATGTCACCCCAAAATTTAATGGCTGTGAAGATCCTATGTAGCCTTTGTTAATGAAACTATCAATAGCGAATACAATTTGAACAAAATGTCTGCTCATTTGATAAAACGAAAGAATAACATCGTAACCCCTCATAAAACAAATGCAAACGCCCAAGCATAATGTTACCAGAGACCCCTGCATAGAATAGTAAGAAAAGGAGGCACCGCCCTTGACTAGAGCACATGCGTGCCTTGAAATAGAGGCTTTCAACCAGTGTGCGGGAAAAAGAGTACATTTCTAGAATAAGGGGAATACCGTGTATGTAAAGCAAATCGCATATTAATTGCACTGACGGAAATAGTCAACACTAGTTTTAACCATAAGTTGCCGGAAATTTGTATAAGTTGGTAAAAGAAAATTTTAGAATTATCCAGTGAAATTGTCAACACTAGTTTTATAAAAATCTCTAGAAAAATCTAGTTTTTCTACTGTTGATTTATTTTCCGAATTATAAAGTTGATAAATAGATATGGAGCGATTGTGAGTAGTAGTGTGTCTTGTAAAGCGAGGTTGTGATGTGAGTGGAAGTGACAGAAAGATTTAAGTGTGAGCGAAAAGGAGTGATAAAAGTGCGGTAGGTATTCTGTCAAATTAAGGTTTAATCTTGTTAGTTTCTTATACAAAATACTTCAAGTAATTAAAGGAAAGTTTAATTTTCAGATTGCTTCTCTGCTCAACACTTACCGAGTCAACAAGTCCACTTGAAACCAATGTAACAAGCATTGAAGTATGGTCACCAAGATTGTCTAAGCCATATAAAAGAACAATTCGACAAAGCACTCAAGCTTCTTAGAGGAATTTGCTAACATGACACAGTAACATTTCGCTTAAGTACTGCATAACGTAGCTGTCAGCAGTTTGTGATGTTACATGCTGTATAAGCACAACGCCCTTACTTACAACCTTGTGAAGCTAAAGCCAACTTCCTAAAGTGGTTCTTTTTGACAAAGCCTTCGGGATTCCATGGTTGATAACCTTTCAAAAATTGCTTTTCCGAAAGGTGCCATTCATGTAAGCATACATAATATCGGACTGAATTAGAGAAACCATAGAATAATTGCATGTTAGCACCAGCGAAGTTACGTTGTTAGAATTATGGCACCATAATTGTTTAAAGTAGTTCGAAAAAGGCACTGCAGCAAGAATTGAAAAATTCATTAAGCCTCTGAAAGACATCTCTCTCTTTTACGATTAAAATTTGAAACGAATAAACAAAACCAACTGACAAATGTGCTCTGCTTACCACCCATACTGAAATGTGAGTTTAGTCAGCAAATTCGCACTGCTTCTAGCATAAGCAACTAGCCTTTTAAGTTCCTGTTAAAAATTAAAGCATGATGAATGATGCAGACGTTAAATCACCCTAAAAGATTACTTATGTTTGTTGTTACTTGAAGACAATCCACCAGCCAAGCAATATTATATACTGTAGAGAATTGCTTCAAGATTTTAAGCGCACAACCAAAACAGAGAAGCAAGGACAGAAATTGCAATTAGTAAACTGTAAACATACAAAAGGAATAAAAAAAAAAAAGTTTCGGGCCTTTATCAACTATGTGACAAAGCTTCAAAATTATATCCATTGCATGAACAACTAACCAGTGCAATTGGTGATAATCCAGGCCAAGACTCAGATGCCTTGTCATAAAGTGTAGCTATGTTCATTCCTGGCCCTATACTTTGTCCATTCTCTCCCTGATTTATTCCTTTTAGCAGAAAGTTATCATGAAAATTCATACAATTGACATGAAAAAGATGGAATAGATCTCTTCAATTAAAAATTTCATATGATCTTATTATATATTAATTTTTATTATTAATTAAAATAATAGGATCAAATATAGGACTTATAAGAATATCTAATTAATAATAAAAATTAATATATGGTAAATTTATGTGAAATTTTCAATTTAAAAGATCTATATGCAGAGAAGAGCTTATGTTTTACCAAATACCAACATTATCAACTATTTCTCACATAATTGTGCACTCACTCACACAACTCATTTCTTTCTCATCACTTGGGCTCAGGTCATTATTTATGACAACAATCAATGGATAATAAGTCCAATCAAACAGTGAGTCGCGAGAGTAAGTAACCGCTGGAATCTGTCAATCAAATAAATAAGCATAGGATCGTTATGATAATTAGAAAGACTTTTAAAATTGCCTAAGCCCTTAGCAATCTATATTTACTGAATCTTGAGTCTAAGGAGAATTATCCATCCCAACCCCACACCCAGTTCTGCAATAATGGAAACATTAACTGCCAGTAATATATGATTTAGGATATTCCACCAAGGAAATTAAGTATAAAAAAGTTTACTGACTCTTGCTTAATAGGTCATTCAATATCTCCCAGCCAAATGTAGTAAGTATTTGGTCTATCTTAAGCAGCCAGCTTGTCCCTTTTTTTCTTAAGAAAAAGCATAATAAAAGGAGAAAACAATCCTTGGCAGTTCTTTCTAAAGGGTGAGCACAGAACTTTGAGAGTATGTGATGCCGTGTTCAAACAGTCACTGAATATATAAGTAGTCATTTCATCTTCAGTCAAAATTATGATTGATGATTAAAAATAAGGATTTAATTTAAATATATTATTAATATAAAAATTTTTATATAAATATTTAATTATATATTATCATAATAATAAAATTTTTTGATATAATTATTTATTATTTAAATAATTATATAATAAAAAAATTTTGATTAGATAATAATGTAAAAAAATTTTATTTGATTAATATATTTTAATTAAATTTTTAAAATAATAGTAATAATAATAATATTGATAATAATTGCTCACGGGATCGATACCAACGATTTTGGAACTCATTATAATTGTCTCGGCCAAATAGCCGATATTCTGATTCTATTATAAAAAATTCTATTAATTTCGTTGACTCGTTAAAAATCTTTAAAAAAATATTCTTTTAATAAAAATTTTCCCCATTTTCAAGACGCAAGTCTAAAACCTTTAATTGACAAATTAAGGCGGCTATCACTTTGAAGAGCCCCACATTAATAACTCGCCTTAGTCGTCGAGCATTAGAGAGGTCCCAAACGTTTTGCCCTGTTTTGTGTCCTAGGAAAGGTGGATGATTCGTTGGTCCACTTAAGATTGGACTAACGTTAGTCCACTTATTAATAGCCGTTAGATTTCGACTAAACGGTCTAGATTGATAGCTTATAATATTATATATAATTTATTAAATAATTCAACAATTTTAGAATTATAATTT
Source organism: Pterocarpus macrocarpus (assembly GCA_031439585.1). Taxonomy (NCBI): domain Eukaryota; kingdom Viridiplantae; phylum Streptophyta; class Magnoliopsida; order Fabales; family Fabaceae; genus Pterocarpus; species Pterocarpus macrocarpus. Next base: position 71,682,137 of record CM062520.1, on the reverse strand, counting down.
TATCCTTCTTTAATTTGGTCCAGCAACCAATTTTTAAGGCCGGCGTCCCAAGCCCCAATAGCTATCGACGGACTATCATCACTGCCCAGCCACCGTCGCATCTCAACACCGTAGCCAGCACTGCTTCTCCATCCTCTCTCTCTCTCTCTCTCTCTCGCACACACAATCTCTATTTAGTTACTTTTGTATCTCTTGCGTGCTTTCTACTGTATTCCAGTAAAATTTGTCTGCTGAGGTTTTGGGTACATCCTGCTTGCTTTATGAAATTTCTAGCTCATGTGTGGCTTTGATTTGCAGTGCCAACTTCTGTTTATATTTTGCATTGAGCTCCCTTCACCTCAATAATGAATAATGATAATGATACAAATATCTATAAAAAAAGTAAGTGGTTGCAGAAGTGGTGTGTTGGGTTCAATGCCAAGTCAAGAAAGAAAGAAATATATGATGATGATGGTGGTAGCAATGGCACCGGGTTTGATGATGACAGCGGAAGCTACAGAAAAAGAGAAGGGAAGGATAAAAATGGAATGAGATCACAAAAATTTAAGGTGTTTATTGTAATTTTGAAAGGTGGACTAACGTTAGTCCCAAACTCGAGCGGACTAACGAATCATCCACCCCTAGGAAAACACCAGATTAGACATTAGAGAGAGGTCACACCTGCCATTCCCAAAGTACCCCTCTTTATTATCAAGTGAACTTACGGAACTAATAGCGCGCTTGAGAGAGAGAAGCATATGGCACTATTTTATGTCGTTTCTGAAAGGGCGACTGGTTGGCCTCCTTGGATGATGGAGAAAAATTATCCCGCTCATTGACGAAGAAAACGATGCGTTAGCATTGGATATCTAAACACCATCATCATCATCATCATCATCATCGCCATCGCCATCATCTTCTGCAATGGAGGCTCATCTGAGAATCCTCAACCCCTCCATTCTTGGTCGCCACCTCCTCCACAAAACCACTTCACCTGCCCCTTCTCTTCTCCATCTATCACCATCAAACCCCACGCGCCCTTTCCCTTCCCGCCACCAGCGCGTCCCTCCCACGAACCGTAACACCACGCCCAGCATCTCCTCCACCCTCATCCGCTCCTCCCACTCTCCCATCTCTCCTAATCCCAACCCCTTCACCTTCTTCTCCTCTCTCACCTCTTCCCAAAATCTCAACTTTTCAAACCCCACATTTAATTTCAATCCCTCTCTTTCTCGTTCCCAAGGTGGCGGGTTCGTTTGGAACCCTGCTTCGGAGAACAGGGTTGAAGGAAAGTTGGGGTTTTGTGGGGGCAAAGAGAGGGTTACGACGGTGGTTTTGTTGGGGTGGCTGGGGGCGAAGAAGAAGCACCTGAAGAGGTACGTGGAGTGGTACAATGCGCGTGGGGTTCACGCGGTGACGTTCGTGGTTGATGTGAAGGAGCTGCTCCGGTTCGACCTTGGGAGGATACTGGAGTGGCGAATCTCTGAGCTCGCGGACGAGCTCGTTTCGTGGGTGTCACGTGACGAAGACGATGGGAGACAACGGTGTTTGGTCTTTCACACTTTCAGCAACACGGGTTGGTTTACGTATGTCCATTGATTAATGCTTCTAAGTTATATATATGCTCTTTTTTTTTTTTGGTTGCTTCATGATTTTCAATGCGAATCTTGTTGAGTGGTTACTCATTGTTTGTAATTTTTGTTTTTTCAGTTATGGTTCCATTCTTGCCACAATGCTGGATAGACAAGATCTGATGGAGAAGATTAAAGGGTGCATTGTTGATTCCGGAGGTGGAGAGCCTTTTAATCCACAGGTTCTGAATTAGGAGCATTATTCTAGTTGAATATGTTGCTATTGTTCATGTCCCTTAAGCATGTATTGGTGTCCCATTGCTTGAGCCTTGATAGAGAGGATGCAACATGGAATGTTGTTTAGAAGGGAAATTTTGACGTTTTGAAACTCTGCTGTAGTTACTAATTTTCAGGTATTCATTGGCTGGTGTGCTTGGCAAAACTTTTTATTAGTTTTCTGTTTTTTGCTTTGATTACTGTTGAATTTGTTAAGCATTGTCATTGGTTTGGAAGGCGCCTACCCTCACTCTCTCTCTTTCTTGCAGCATTATGTTTGAAAGCAAATTGTGTTGCTGTGTGTGTGTGTGTGTGTGAAACAATGTGGAATGTGGATCATCACTCACATAATCAGTATAGAACATGTTAATTTTGTTTACCAATGGAAATAGTCTACATCTTTTCCTCTTGATTGTGTTTATGGACCCTTTTTTTTTTTAGCGCTTCTATTATTGCATAGTAGAATCTCTTATGCAAGGCTTAGATTTCCCTAAGTCCATTTTTCCTAACTGCCTTGGCAAGTAGTTTATTCTTCTTGGCTTTGGTAATTCGTTGGATCATGAATTATCAAATTGTTCTCTCACTCTTGTGTTCTTTCTGCCAATACGGGGACCTGTATGTTGATCTTGTAGGTCTGGGCTGCCGGTTTTTCTGCTGCTATACTGAAGAAACGCAGCTCTTTGGCTCAAGCCGCAGTTGAGGGAGGAGACAATTTTAAATCAGAGACCGAAGTTAACACATCAAATATTCAACAAAATGAGCCTTCAGCAATTGAAATCGTGGTCTTGTCCCTACTAGAGAAGTTATTTTCATTTGTTTTGAAGTTGCCAGATGTGAATCAGTAAGTATCTTCTCTGCTATCTTATGTTGCTTCATGATTCTTGCGACATGGATCCGTACCTAAGTTTTAAGTTTGTTCCAACAGAAGCTCTATAGCAAGCTCATTTTTTCCTGTCTCAAATACAGGAGGTTAACAAGGGTTGTCACTGTTCTCTTGAAGCACCAACCTTGCCCTCAGCTCTACCTGTATAGTACAGCTGACAAAGTAGTTCCGTTTCAATCAATAGAAAGGTTCATTGAGGAGCAGAGGAGGATGGGAAGGAGGGTAAAGTCCTTTAACTTCGGCTCATCCCCCCATGTGGATCATTATAGGACTTTTCCGGACTTATATTTATCACAGGTTACTGATTTCTTGAACGAGTGTTTTGCAGCGGGCAAACAGACCAGTTGCATCGCTTGAGTTCCAGTTCTTTTAAGTGTAAAATTTTTGCTTAGTAGTAGTCCGTAGTGGAATTTGTTTCCTTCTAGTTTTCCGGGCGGAGAAGCCCTTCGTTATCACAAGGGGAGAAATGAATATTGAAAAATGACAACGTGTAGAAGAGCACTGATAGAAGCATGTTTTAGGTGGTGGCTTTTAGTTTTTTTTCTGCTTTTTTGGGGAGGGGCTGGCCTTTATTTTATTAACGCATTTACATTCAAAATTGCAAACAACAATGGAATTGACAAAGCGTGTGTTTGGTTTTATGGTGGAATCAGTCACAATTGATTCCTCAGACTTAGAATAGATTGTGGCGCTTTTCTGTTGCACGTTTGGTTGGGAACTTCTAAAATCAATTGTCTCTAGAACTAGAATTAATTTCAGAAGGGGTGGAAATTTTTTATTTTTTGTCAGAATTATTTTTAGAAAAATTATTAAATATAAATTATTTTATTTTAAAATTAATTTTAACTAAATTAATTTCAAGAAAATTATATCTAAAATTAATTCTATAAAAATAGAATTAAACACCTATAAATTAGACTAATTCCTTAGGCGATTAAACATGTTTGGTTGAATTGATGAGGCCCTAGGTCCTGGCCTACATGATGCCGACACTAGGTGGCAGACTTACACTGATTCAAATATTGGTCAAAGGTATTGTTATACTTCATCTCTAAGGAAAGCTCAGCTGCATGCCCAAAAAAGGGGTTAATATCAGTTTGTGTAGTCTCCATTCATCAATATTTAGTGGCAGATATCCCAGAGGAAGTGCGAAGGGAAATTAACTCTGTAGAAATCGCAAGACGTCTGAAATGGGAATGATTGGTGTATGGTGGATAACGCAATAATCTGAGTGAATTCCAATAGAAGAAGATTACACATCATCATTCACAATCAAGTTTGATTTTGACATTTAAATATTCAACAAGGGGAACCTGGGACAGTTGGAGGGTGGCCTTAAGCGAGCGTTATCATCCTACGTATTCCCGCATTTGAATCTGTAATGGCCTTTCCTGCAGTAAGTTTTTTATTAAATGGATCTGGAGCCCACTTTCAAGTTGTTCAATTAGGAGGTTTACAAGATTACTTCTTTTGTTCTGACCCAAAAAAAGGGAAAAAGGTTACTTCTTATCTGTGTCCCAGTTTTCTTAATTTAGTTTAACTTTTAGAAGTATTAATTTGAAAAAAATTTTAAAAAAATATTTTTAAAAGAATTAATTTATAATGAGTTTGAATATATCAAAAATAAATTTTAAAAAAATTATTTTTATTTAAATATAATAAATTAAAATTATTTTTAATTATTAATATAATAATAATAATAATAAGATTTTTTTAAATATATTTTTATTATTTTAAAAATATTTTTAATGACATGAAAAAATTGTCAAACAAGTTTTCATACCAATGAAAGCAGTTTTAGGACCCTAGAAGTGTTCTCGTAATAAAAGCAAGCAACTGTCGTTCTCTATATACGTTGATTGTCCATCTTACCAATGCAATGCAGCTGGGCTATTCTGCCGCCAAATTAGAAATAAATAAAATCTCATTGTCAGTGGAGCGATTGGATCGAAGTTTGGTAAAGCAAATGGAGAAGAAAAAAACTTGTTTATGTATCTGGATATTTGTTTGTCTACATACATGAATGATTTCTTTTCAATTCCATTATTAATATTATACCAAACTTGTTTATGTATCTGGATATTTGTTTGTCTACATACACTGTCGCTAATGTATGTTCGCTTGTTAAAGATTCTCACATCATATAGAATTTTCAAACGTTCAACAAGAACCACTAATATTTTCCACGGCATCCGATAGTTTTATGAGATATATATGCACTCAGCATATGTCATTGTATTGTGTTAGGACCAATAATGTCAATTATGCAAACTTTCACCTACAGTATATCACAATTTTTTATTATCCAATTATAGTTAAATTTATTTTATAGCCACTTAATCTCTAATTTAACTATATAAAGAAATGTAAAGTAACAAAAAAAAAATTATATAAAGAGATGTGAAATTTTCTATTAAGAATTGACTAATTGCACACCGCTAAATATTCTTACTCAACCCGCAGTTTCACTGCCAGTCAACAGTTTTATGAAAAAAGTTTTCTTTCTTTTTTTTTTTATGTGATGAAAATAGTTTTCCTTCAACTTTAGATTACACGCATGATTTGCCAAAAAGATTACACGCATCAATGAGTTAAAAGAGGAGATATAGCAAATGAGTCAAAAGGGGTACATTAAAACACGGGAAACTAAGATAAAAATGTATGGCTAAAGGAGTTATAACTAGATGTATTGATTTAAAAATGTATCAAATTATTCAAATGGATAAATAAATTGAAACGGAGGGAGTACATACATAAGTTCAGGGTTCAAATTTTATCAGCACTAATATAATAAATAAAAATAAAAGAGAAACTTAAAGATTGCAATAGCCAAACAGTTTCGGAATAAAAAAAAAAAGGCAAATAACACCCTCTTGAGATTTAAATTTATTGCACTTCGCCCCATTTTTGTACAAAAATAGCCCTCCACCCCATTGACTTTTGTCGTTAACACTTAAAGTGAGAATATTCTGTTCCCATGATTTACCCACATTATTTTGAAAAAAATTTTAAAAAAAGCCTATTGTTGAAGATCATTGAAACCATCTTCATCATCTTCATAGTAACCCCTCTACTCCATACCTATGAAACCCAGTTGGTTTAAATCTTCATCACCGACCACTTTGAATGTGGATGGTGAGTCCAACACATCCCACTCAACTGAGTCGAGGAGCTCAGACATCCATGACCAAATATCCATTGTGTGTTATTATGAATGGCACTTGGTTAATTTGGCTTTTTTTGTGGGTGTATTTTGGGTCTGTGAAAAATTCATGTGGAAGGGGAATGAGATTTTAAGGAAAGAATAAATGATAACGAACTAGTGGCTCTCAAGGGCATGTTTGTATGTTGTTTGAGATTTGAGTTTGTATTGACACACTTGATCTACAGAACCTATATTCTCTATCTAACGCTTCAGTGTTGTATCATCATCTTGTGATCTTTAATTCTTTGTTATGTCCTATGATTTGGGTTCTTTTGCTTTCATTTCTTCATTAAAGATTTGAGTCTTCTCTCTTTTTGCATCTCTTTATCTCTACTCAAGTTATTTGAAGCGAGACAAAAGCAATCCAACAAACACTTGTCCCTACCAACCATGCCACACAATTGTTGTTTCCTGCACAAATCTGAACTCTTTTATGTCTAGTATTATTTTTTATTTTCATTTTTATTTTGCTTCCTAATCCTATCGGTGCCATGAAATTAAATGAGAAGAAAAAGTAAAGTTGTGTGTGTAGGGTGTGCTAGGTATAATATTACCATTTCAATTCAAGCATGGAATTGGGGATATGTTCCATTCCTCTCTCAATTGTGTTGCAGTGTAAGTTTCTTTTTTCTCTTTTTTTCCTTTTTCCCCTTCCAAGTTTAGAATTTTGAGTGTTTTTTTCTGTTGTGCATTAGATTAGAGGTGCGTTCTGCTTTGTAAGGTGCATCAAATACCTTCTGAAATTAATGGTTAAATGTGAGGAGTATGGAATAATTGCACAAATATACCATTACATCTAACTATTAATTTTAGAAGATATTTGATGCACCTCACATTCACTTTAGATTAGATTCATCAAACCAAAAAATAGCATGCCTAAATGAATTAATTGCTTCTTCTTTGGCCGGCAGATTGTCCCTGGCTATCACACACTCACATAAACATGCCCTCTCTCCTTTTTCCATATTAAGGATCGAAACAGGTCAAGGATGATCTTTTTAATAAATAAATCAAGCTTAAACTTTTTTTAAGGCTTATTTATTTAAATAGGTCAAGCTTAAGCTCATGATAGGATGGCATATATATATATATATATATATATATATATATATATATTGATCAAAAATAAACCTTAGCTTCCGTGAATCGAAAATGCACCCTCTAATGTTAACTCAACCCCCGGACCAGTAAGCCAGACACGGTCGTTATACTTACTGTAGCACAATATTTATTATTACTTCAATCCGTAATTGCATTGCAAACCACTTAAAACCCTCGATTCAATTGCATTTCAACCCACTAAAGCCAGTCCCACGAAAGAAAGTTAGAAACCAAGAGACATGGACTCTCACTCAGTTAGAAACCGCCCTTGAACAGTCCCCAAACCCCAGCCTTCTTCCACAGCTCAGAGCCTCAGATCGCCGCCGTCCAGCCCGCGTCCACCTCAGTCCTTAGCAGCCCGCAACACCGTCGCTGCGTCCAGCGTCCAGCCCGCTCCGCCGCCGCTGCGTCCAGCGTCCAGCTCCGTGACGCAACATCCGCCTCCACTGCCGCGTCTAGCTTAGATCTGGTAAAATGTTTGGAATGGTTAGAAAGTTCTGGTTAGTTCTCAATGAATGGCTGGAAAGTGTTTGTCAGTATGTGTGAAGCTTTTGTGTGAACTTCAAATGCCAATGATGCCATCCCGCTGAAGCCTTCATTTTTTTGCTCATACAGCATATGTTGTTGTTATTGTTTTTTTTTTTCAAGAAAAAAATTGTCTTTGTGCGTGATTGGGTTATAACTTATACGTATTGATAGTTCAAAGTTTTATTCATTTATCTAAGTTGATTAATTTTTTATGAAAAAGATAATAAAGAAAATGTGAAAGAAAATGTTTATTTTAGCTAGACTGCTGCTTGGCCAATGTTTAGTTGATTATGTATTTGCTTCCAATTATTTAATATGCAATTCTTTATATATGATTTGTTTTTTGTCATGCTTTGTTTTTTGTTTTGCTTCAAAAGGCCGTTAACTTTGCTTAAGTTGAGCCACCGGACACTCCAGATCAGAACTTAACCAAACAACACACAAACTCAACGAACATCTTCTCATACCACACAGAATCTGCATTCCTGAACAAGCTATAGATCACAAACTCTCTTTCTCTCTCTCTGCTGAGACTGAGAGCTACTTGGGTTGTGATCTTTTGGAGTTCTAGGAGCCCCATACACCTTGTTGCAAATTTAATCCACTTCTTCATTCTTCAAATTAAGGTATGTGATTTGATGATAATAGGCTTAGCCTTGTGTTCAACTTGGTTTTTATACTGTGTGATTATTTTCTGGGCTACTAGCACGTACTGCAAGGTCCATATATAGCATTTATTTCCTTGTAAATACAATTAAATACAGTTCTATTTTAGCATTGATGGTTATTGTCAAGGCCTGTTTAAGGCCTATTTATAGTGTATTCGAAAGCCTAGGCCTGTTTAAGCCTACATGCTGGCCTAGGTCTTATAACCTATTAAGAGAGTTATTTTTTTCGCATCAGGCTTTATTAACAGGCTTCAGGCCAGGCCAGGTCGAAAATAAAGCCTTTAATAGGTCACAGGCCAGGCTCAGGCCCAATAATTATGATACAGGCCTGGCTTGTTTAGAGCACGACCTAGCCTGGCCTAGCTTGTTTCCATCCCTACCACTCATGGACCACAAATATTTAAATAATATATCATGTGTAGTAAAATTACATATCACTCTCAACACCTCCTTTCTTACTATTTTCTGTATCAGACGCCTATCTCCATGTCCAGCCTTGCATTCGATGCTACAAGTAATCAAGTATAGGATTTGTTTGGGGACTTTGCTCCAGGCTAGTACCGATGACAAACAAAACAGCATGGTCTGATTGGAATAAAAAAAGTTGAAATACAATAATATAGACACCTAAATTTCTCATCATGCTAAAAAGCCATTTGTTGATTTAGTATTTTACCACTTGTTTTGTGGCCTTCCACATAATAATAATAATAATACAATAAATGAGAATTGAAGTTTCTCAAATCAATAATTTCAGTTACGAGAAGGAAACTAAACGCCAATAGCTTCAACTAGCGCAGCGGCACAACGCGATCTTCATAAATCAACGGTTAACAGCATCATTGTCACAGATCTGGGGCGGCGGTGGCATGAAGGAGCGGTGAGAGTGTGGACAGTGCGGTGAAGACGAGGGATAGAGAAGGTAATCTCAAGAAAGAGATGGGTAATATAGTAAAATGGCACAGGTTCTAAACGCGGCCACCCACTCATCGTATATATGCTCTGAGTCTCCCACCTAACCAACAGCACCCGCCATCTGCCACCTGCCACCTGCTTGTGCTTTGAGTTGAAGCTGTTCCAATGGCAGTTGACGATGCTCCCATGGTTGTTCCCAACCTCTCTCTGCCCAACACCTACGAAGCTGTCGTCAACGGTGGCACCTTTGACCGATTGCATGACGGCCACCACCTCTTTCTCACGGTCTCTCTCTGTCCCTTTCTCTATGCATCTTCCATCTCTCGTTATTTCTTTCAAAATTTTCCAATTATTTTTATTTATCTATATAATGCGAACTGTTGAAAATTGTTTGCAGGCTTCGGCACAGTTGGCAAGGCGCCGAATTGTGATTGGAGTTTGCGATGGACCTATGCTAGCAAAGAAGCAGGTTACCTTCTCCATTTTAGTAGTATAATTTCTTTTTTCATTTTTTGAAAAAAAAAAAAGGTGTAGATTAAAATTGAATAGTTCCGTTGGTGTATTAGCTGCTGAATTGCTTGAAGCTGTGCTGGGAAGAGAGCCTATATATAGGTTACTCTTTTCCTTAATCTGTTTAGTTGTTTCGAAATTGGATTTTTATGTACCTGCAGTATTATACATTTTATGTTTTTCAGCTGTGTAGCTTAAGCCTCATGATGCAGGGGATTGGTAATTGTTAGTATTACAGTTCAACCAACTCTTGATTTGAATGTTTTAGTAACATTTCACTTTTCTCTTTTTTTTTTCTTGGAGAGGAAACCACCGTATACAACAACCTGCTTAGTTCTATTGAAAATATCAACTTTTAGGAGTCAATTCTCTCTGTTCGACCCTGTTGTGTCTTGTTTGATCAGGTAAGTTCTTGTGCTGTGGACTGTTATGGCTGAAGGATCTGCTACTCCAGTACATGATCATCATTGGTTAGTTGAGACTTGAGAGTTAAAACAACAGTGAAATAATTAGAGACTGAGCTCTGCTTTTCTCTTTCAGTGTCATCTACTCTCGCAGAACTCTCTCTTAACTCATTCTATTGGCAAATAAGTCGAATTAGTTTTGGATTATTTCATAGATGAAACAGAAAGGGGTGATGAAATCAATGAGGAGTATTCTTGAGGTCAAAATTACAGATAATCTTGTAATTAGAATATTTTCAATGTGCAAAATCTTAAACAGTGAAATTGAATTTGGTGCTAAAACTGACAAAACTGTTTAATGCTTCAGTGCTTCAAGTTTTTGGCTCTTAAAATTCAATGCTGAAATTCAGGATTAGATTTTCATTTTTATCAAAAACATCTCCAGTAAATTTATAGGAGCTCACTAAATTTAAACCTTGCGCTATTTGAGCATCTTAATTGACAATTTCAGCCATATACTGAAAGTTTACCTCATTACCAGAATGACAATTTTGTGGATTTTTACTCATAAATGAGCCTCCCCACCCCCCCCCCCTTTTTTTTCTCCTCTCTCTTCTTCTTCCTCCTCATGTTTCGCATTTGTGTTTAGATTGGAAATTTCTTTATATGATCCTTGCTCCACTTTTGCAGTATGCTGAACTGATACAACCCATTGAGGAAAGGATACATAACGTTGAAACTTTCATAAAGGTACCAAGTAAAAGCAATGACAATTTGCCTTATGCTCTAAATATACAATTTACGAAATTATTCTGCTGTGTTTTGTGTGTTTCCTTCTGACATGCATAATTATTAGCCAGAAAACTCTAGCCTTTTCATTTTTCATGTTAATGTAGAATATGAAGGGTGGAGTTGTAAACATATTTTATTATTTCTTTGACAGATGCTCGTCTATTTTAAGTAGCGTAGTGTCCTTAGGAGAGGTTGCAAACTTTTGTATTGTTAGTTTCTATGGGGGTAGATGGGCAAGAAAATGCATGACGTCCTAACGCATACCTTCGTACATAGTGTTCCATCAATTGTACAGTGTTTATTCTGGCAGGATTTATTTGAAAGGAAAAAAGTCTTATTTAAATTTTGATTAATATTAGTTTGAGCAAACATGCAGTCTATCAAGCCAGAGCTGGAAGTGCGAGCTGTACCAATCACAGATCCGTATGGCCCTTCTATTGTGGATGAAAATTTGGAGGCTGTGGTTGTAAGGTTTGTAATTAGCAAGCTTGTGTTATGCCATCTTTATATGTGGTATGACATGAAGTATGCATGCAATTATATTTCTATGTAACAGCTTATAAAATGTAACTTGTGACCAAGTGTTTTATACCTATTATTGGCTGTTTTCTGATCTTGATGATCATGATAATTAGAGTCTTGCTTTGATAGCAAACTGAGCAGGGTATCTTCTTTTATTCCTTGGTCCTTTGTTGTCATGATTTTGTGATTTCTTTTCATTTTCTGATTGCAGTACACAAAAGTGACGGATATCTTTATATGTGTTGACTTTTTAAGTTGTCATTAACTGATTAATTTGATTAGTGACTCTAGTTGGATCTCTTACAGCAAAGAGACATTGCCGGGCGGTTTGGCAGTAAACAGAAAAAGAGCTGAGAGAGGCCTTTCACAGTTAAAGGTCTAAATTTATTGTTTGTGGTTGATTATTATTTCTGATATAAAAGACCGAGTAAGAAACCATCTAGCTACTTTATCAAAATATTTATGTCACTTATTAGAAATTGTGCTTCTGGATCTTATGCAGATTGAAGTTGTAGATTTGGTCTCTGGAGAATCAGGTGAAATTAAGCTGAGTTCATCGATGTTGCGGAAGCTTGAGGCTGAAAAGGCCAAACAACAAAGCACGATATCACAGACGTAGTTAACAAAAAATTCGTTGAACTTGTTTTTCTCATATTTTTTTTCAAAGATAGTTGACGCTGTCCATTGAAGCAACTGACATGCTATTGTTTCAAAGCTCAGAAAGCGGAAGAAAGAAACAATTTTTAGAAAGAAATGTATGGCAATGATGTATTACTTTTTTCAGTTAAATAAAATATTATTATTTTGTTATGAGAAATATGTATTTTATTTAATTTATATTTATGTTGCTGACATTTCACAATAGAATCGATGTTATAAAGTAATGATTTTGTTGTAATCAATGTTTTCCATGCGATATATTTAAATGAAATTAGATAATATCAAATTAAAGAGTCTTTCACGGCTATAGTAGTTTTCACTAACTTCTATGGTGATGTCTAATTTGGTCTATCCTCTCTTTTTGGCATTTCTCATGTTCCGTGTTTTTTCACTGTTAGATTGTGGTTAATAAAGTTCAAATGGTTTATATTTATCTCATTTTTTTGTTGTTTGAAAATTGGCATTAGGTATTCCTAGTCTTTAGTTTTTGCAAGCAATCCTCGTCTATTTTTTGATTGACACATTGACGAGGTATATGGAGTGAGAGGCCTTTGTCCCATTGCTTTGGCTTCGTGGCGAAAGTCGGCCATCACCACCGCGTCAATTTCGCCCTTCAGAAGAGAGAGAAGTCTGCATTCATGGATGACATCGATTCTGCAGTGTCATCGTCGTTGTGATTCCTGTGAGGTAGCATGGGTTGTAGCAAAAAGAGTATGACGATGGGGTTGGTTGGGCGCAGAGATCCTTGGAAACACTCACTTGTTAGGCTTGACACCTTTAACACTATTGAGGCCACCACTCGGGGCCTACGGGCTACGATGTTGTGTCTTACTCATTTCGCAGGCCCAAGGCCAAGATCTCTTCGTTCTGCCACAAGACACTGTTGTTGATCTGAACCTCCTGCCGCCAAAGATCTCGCCGTCGATGAGCTGAGCCACTATGCCTGTTTGTTTTTCTACACTATTTTCTCGAGAAAATAATCAAAGGGAATCATTTTTATTTTCTGTTTATATTTCTAAAATTTTTAATTTGAAAGAAGAGAAAAAGATTGCACTTTGCTTTGATTGTTATGTTGTAGAGAAGTTATCTATGTTATGTGATTTTCTGGATGCTTCCTCAACACCTAGTCTGGGTTGTTGAAAGTTTGAATCCTCTGTTCATGAATATAATTGAATCCATTGCAAGTTATTAGATGTTTGTGGTTGTGGATTTTTGTTGTGTCTAAAATCATGGGTTTGTGATAATCATTATTGTGATTCTGAAATCTTGTTTAAGAATGAAGAACGGTGTAAAGAAGAAGGAAATGGGATTTGTGGAGAGGATGTCATGGTCCGGGGGGGGCTTGGTGGTGTGGCCAACATGGATGGGGTTTTTCGTTCAGAGATTTTATTGCAAATAAAATACTCAAAGACCTAATGAACAATTTTAATTCATGAACGCGGGGGTCTTTGTGCAAACATATGCATGGATCATGAGAAGTGCTAGAAGTGAGGGTGGACTAAATTAGACGTCACCAATTAGAAGATAGTTTATCATTTTTATTAGCATCTCTTTAAAATTCACATTACAAAACTCTACAAAAGGAGTACCTGTCAGTTTAAAAAATAAAAATACGTAGCTATATATTTGGTAAAATTAAAATAAAGATAGTCAGGATAAACTATAACAATAGCAATGTACATTATTAAATTAAATATTAAGAACTTGACAACTTATCTTAAGAAAAAAAAATTAAGTAATTGACGTTTTGTTCATGGAAAGACTAAATTTATGTGAACTTAATTCTATAAAATTAGAAGTTATTGAATCATTTTATTACATTAAACTTTGTAGTTAATTAAAATAATTCTATTTATTTATTTGCTGACAATGAACTTATAAATACTTATTAGAGGACTAAATTTCAAATTTACAAATAGAAAAATTAAATTAAGTCATATATATATATATATATTAACGTAAGATGTAAAAATAAAGGTACGTTCGTCCTAGTAAAGTAGTTGATGCTCAGGCTTCGCGCCTTACGATTCAACGGCTTCATTACGTGGCGAGTAGACAACATAGTTCATTTATCAGATATAAAGGCAACGGATATTTTTCTGAACCCAGAGTTTTAAAATTTTAATTCTGATGTGAAAGGGAAGCATTTACAATGCTCCAAGCGCTTTTTTGGATCATTGGTACTCCATTTTTGTCCCGGCTCCAAGTAATTTGATTTTTTATTTAGAGTGTTGAAAGACTATTGAACCCTTGAGTGAAGGCTGAGTGCGACGTAAAAATACAAGCCGATTAGCAGGTCCCTAGCCATTTGGTAATTGACAACAGCTTAACACCAAGTCGTATTGAGTTACTTGAGGAAAAGAAAAAAGATTTATCAAAGGGCGACTTTTTATTTGAAGGGCAATACAGTCGACGCTTTCGTGGCTGTGTCTGTGTCTGTGCATCTGTGGTTGTTACTGTTGCGAGGAGATCGTGGTGGGTCCTCCCAGAGAAACAGCCATTCAGGTTAGGCCAAAGCATTGCCAATAATGTAGAAAAATATATTTAAAGGCTATTTTTTCTTGTTAATTTGGTTGTGTTGTAGTTGAGCAGAGTTTTTTAGGGTTCTGGTTTTGCAAACAGTGGAGAGTACATTGGATTATATGATTTTTATTTTTTTTGGGATTAATAGTGGGTATTTCAAAATTGATCTATCTTGACCTAGGGGGATAAACTCTAGGTTGTTTGATGACAAATAACAGGGAGAGGAACGTAACGTTATCTGCAGTTTTTTTATTTTTTGGTATTACAGTTTTGGTGCATTAATAATGGAATCAAATAGAGGAATACTAGACAGAGGGAAGAGCAGAATGCGGACAACGTTGAATTAGAAGGGTCGTGCTCGAACAACTTGCCAAATAATTTGGCTGAGGTAAACGTAGTAATAGGAAAATATAGTGGAATTTTGTAAATTGCTTACCTTATTAACATACGTGATTTACGAAATTGAAGGGAGGTGAAGATGAGTCAGCAAGTGAGGGGGACGAACAGGAGAAGGAGTTTAGGGATGTGATGTTTCAGTCGATAACCGAAAATGATGTAATGCAAATGGAGTTTTGGGATCTAGAAGCAGCTTATGCTGTTTATAATAAGTTTGGTCGTAGTCATGGCTTCAGTGTTAGGAAAGGAAAAAATGTAAAGAACAGTAAGGACGAAATTGTGAGGTATTCATATGTGTGTAGTAAAGAAGGTTTCAAGGAGGAAAAGTGGCTAACAAAGAGTGATAGAAAGCGGGAGCATAAGGCAGTGACAAGATGTGGTTGTAGGGCAGAGTTGCGGATAAAGTTGGATCAGGGAAGTGGTCGATGGTATATTTCTTCCTTTAACAATGATCACAATCATGAGTTGATGGGCATAAAGTATGTAGAGTTGTTAAGGTCCCACAGGAAAATGTTTGAGGCAGAAATAGCCCATGTCAATAAAATTGGTATAAGTATACCAAAGATCTATGAGTCATTTGCAAGCCAATCCGAGGGTACCTCAATAGTTTGGCACTAACAGACCCTATGATGTTCTGGAGGATAAAATGTGATGCAGAAAGCAAACTGAGCTGTTTGTTTTGGTGTGATGGTATGAGCCGAGGTGACTATTCCATATTTGGTGATGTAATTGCGTTTGATGCCACATATGGAAGGAACAAATATAAGTTTCCATTGATTGTCTTCTCAAGGGTGAACCATCATAACCAAACATGCATTTTTGGGGGTGCAATGGTTTCAGATGAGAATCATGAATCATACATCTGGGTGATGGAATAGTTTCTAGAAGCTATGAATGGCAAAGCTTCAAAATCGGTTATTACTGATGGTGATCATGCAATGAGAATTGCGATCAATACAGTATTTCCAAGTGCCCACCATAGACTATGTGCATGGCATCTTTTGCGGAATGCAACGACAAATGTTGGCAAACCGAGGTTCACCCAACTGTTGAAACTATGCATGTTGGGGGATATTGAGGTTCATGAGTTCGAAGCTAAGTGGGTTGAAGAATGTGGGGTGAGAGATGTATCATGGGTTGTAGATTTGTATAGGAAGAAATCAATGTGGGCAACAACATACATAAGAGGCAGTTTTTTTGCAGGATTTTGGACAACTTCCATATGTGAATCGTTGCATGCAAAGGTTGGAAAGTTTGTGCAGCCTCATTACAGCCTGACAGAGTTCCTGCTACACTTCAAAAGCTGTGTTGAATATCTTCGAGACAATGAGGATGAGGCCGATTTTAAGTCTTGTTATGGCCATTGTGTACTCCAAACTGAGTTGAAAGCTCTGGAGAAGTTGGGTGCACTTGTTTTTACTCACGATATTTTTTATCTGTATCGGGCAGTATTGTTAAAAGCCATCACAGTTAAGATCCATGAATGTAAAGATACAGTGATTGGGAAGATTTACATTGTCGGTAAATACTGCAAGCCGAAGTTGACATGGCATGTTTCTCACAATGCAGATATAATGGAATTTAAATGTTCGTGTCTACGAATGGAATCCTTTGGACTTCCATGCATTCACATTATTGCAGTTCTTGTATATTTAGATGTTGAGGAATTGCCTGAAAGTCTTGTACTTGAAAGATGGACGAAAAGAGCCAAAGTAGGAATTGAGAGCAGAATTATTCATGAACCCTTGAATGGTGACATTAGCTTATACAGGAGTCGTGTGGGTTCATTTGTTCATCATTGTAGAAGATTGGCGAAAGTTGCTTGCCTTACTGATGAAGAATATTTTGAGATGTGGGACAAGGTTGCAAATGAGACTTTTAGGCTTGAAAGGAAACTAGGATTGATGCTGGGGGCTGTGGAGGAGGGGGTTGTGCATTCTGGCAGATTGAGGGATCCGGAAGTGGTTAGAACCAAGGGACGGTTGTCAATTACATCTTTAACAAAAGGAAAACGAAAAATGAGATGCAGCTTGTGTAGGCGTGCAGGTCATACCAGAGCAACTTGGGAGTATATTGTCTCAAGTGGAAGGGTTGAAGACAAGAATGCGCATGCAAGCGAGGCTGATGATGATCCTTTTGAAGCTGTAAGTATATTTGAAATTAAAGCAATCTTAGAAAAGTGAAGCATGTATTGTTTCATGAATTTCAATCCTGCTTGCAGGGTGGCTGCAGCAATCAAGTTCAGAGGATTCGCTAGAAAAATATCCGGACAGATTGTGGCTTCAGGCAACTATTGTAGGCGTCTGCAGGTACCAATCAGTAGCAGGTATGAATTAACCACTGCGGCCTTTGTTGCGTAAGATATTGACTTTTGAAAGATAACAATGTGTGATTAAATACAACATTAATTTGTACATGACATTATATGTCAACAGGAAAGCCATCTGTGGAGTACAAAGGTGTGTTCAAGCATAAGCAGAAGTTATTTGAGGGTGATGGTTAAGGTTAACTCAGGGTGGTAAGAGTTTGTTTACATGGTTGGGTGGTAAGTACAAATTTGTTGCATGATGTTGAAATTTTATGTGGAATTATGGTTATGTATGTGTATGGATAGGTAGTAACTAGCACTTGTTGCATGATGTTGAATGTTTATGACTAGAATTATGGATACGTATTTTAGATAGTAACAAGAACTTGTTGCACGAAGGAGCATGTTTATGTGAGGAATGATCACCATGTATTTGATATTTTCCAATTGGATGGCCAACTAGTGGATCTATTCGAATGCGTTTTGACTATTATGCTATGTTTTGAAGTTTAAGTTTTATTGTTTTGCATAATTGGTGAGTCGGCAAGGGGTGCTGTAGTTTTGACAGTGGAATCAAATTTCCACCTTTACTTTCTCTTGTGGGGAAGATTTGCAAAGAGCATTGTTTGGGTGTTTGGCATGGGGCAAGTGTATGAAAAATCATAGATACAAACAGTGGGTGACCAAGATTAGCCCCTCGTCGCATCAAATTACGGCCATGTACTCCAGTGTAACGATCAAATAAAATGGAGGATTGCGAGGAATGGTAAGAACGTGCTTGGATGTTTGGCAGTTTTGTTACTTGGCGGTTACGTATTTGGGTGGTGGATTTAGCAGAAAGCAATTTTTGAAGCATTGTGGCTTGTCGAAATCTTTTAATATTTGGATTAAGTTTTTTTTTGGGTAAGGCCAAGGTTCGCATTTTTGTTTCAAGTGAAAAGCCAAGGGATGTTAAAATAGGCATATACTAAGGAATTCAGACCCACTTTTGTTGGGCCGATGCATTAGGCCTTTTCTGCATGCACAGAGACAAACAAGAGAGCAGCCGTTTTAAAGGCTAGAGGCCCTGTAGTCACGCAACCGTCTGTAGCCCAAATTGTAATGTAATTCTTTCATAACCCCAAAATTTGTTAATGGCGACAACCATTTGTGGTCCTTTTTTTAAAAAAAAAAATTGAAAGTTAGTTCTTGGTTTAATTTGTTTTTTGGCCTTTTTTATCAAAAAAAAGAAAAGGGTGTTTAACTAGTTATAGCATACGTTTTGCAGTGGCTTGAGTCTACCATTTCATTTTTTTTTTCGAATTTTTGTTTTTTTGTTAATAAAAAAAGAAACACTAGAATCCTACGTCGCAAATTATTTATTGTTACCGTGACATAACTTGTCATTTTCATTTTCTAAACTACAATATTTTTACATTTAATGTTAATTTTAACATGAATAATATTGCACTTTTAGGGAAATAAATTCATATGAAAATATTTACAAATTTAATCACAATCATATTTATTCTTCAAAGAAAAACATTATATTAGGTTGAATTTCCCAATTATTTTGAACTTTATATTTATTCTTACTAGAAGGACCAAGTTGGTGTGGGTTGGCTTTCTTGGATCAGACACAATGTTAATAGAGACAGGCAAAAGCACTCCAACACTCGAGTTAGACAGAATTTTAATATGGCAGTTAAGGCAAATCAATGAGATTATTATAGTTGGTATTGAAGAGCCCTTATATATTGTGGGACAAAATACTATGTTGATGAAAATTTTATTGTGCGATAATGTTGGGTTTCCCTTGATCGTGTCCTTTATAATATTGATTTGAATGAGTGTGGTTAAGATCATCCTTTGATCTATTTCTAAAATTATGACAAGATCAACTTTTAATGATGAGATATTTGTGGGATATTTCTCTCTTATTATGGGATCTTAGATTTGTCTATATGTAGGGTCGACTAATTAATGTTACAATCCTCTCTGGTTTTAGGAGTTGATGGCGATGGAGCCAAGCACATAATTATTAGGTTAAATTATAAAGTGTATGAGATTAATACAGCTCAATGTCAAATTACAAAGTAAAGAAATTTAAAAAGCTATTATTGTAGCATCAAATTAAGATAATTTTATTCAATTGTAAATATTATTCATACAAAGCCATGGTGGGTGGTTACAAATAATTTGTTTTAAACATTTTTTAATTATTTTTTAAAAATCTGTAGTTTCCATAAACCCATTCAAAGCCGTGGGTAATACCTGGCTTCCATAATAGAAAAAGAAAAATTTATGTACTGTTTTTATTTTTTGAAAAAAAAACTATTTTTTTGATTGTTATATAAGAGTTAGAAAATAATTACATAGAAGCAATACAAGTTTTTTACAAATAATTTTGGTTTTAATTATGGCTAATTTGAATTTTCTTTTTGGTTGAAGTCATGGCTTAATTGACGACTTATATTAAAAAAATCGTTTATAATTTTCATTAAACAAAATTGCTTTGTTTATTACTATATAAAAGTTAGAAAAACAATCAACAGTAGTGTTGCAAGTCATCAATTATTGTACTGTAGTAATTCCACTTTCTTGTCATTTTTTATCATTAAATGTTGTATCGGTTAACTTGTGATCCGTTGGTACTCTAACCAAGTATATTATTATGTTAAGATTATCTTAGAGCACCTATAGCATTAGACTTTTTTTCTGTCTACCTCTATGGATAAAAAAAAAAAAAACTGCAACATCAGTTTTACAAGAAAATGTTTTAAACACTTGAACCATTTCCTTTCTGCTTGTGTAAGAAGCGAGAATGGGGATGGGTGGGGATTCTCGTCCATCCAGTATTGAGTTAAGGCGCTAAATTTTTTAGTTGTGTCCACTGAATCTTTGAGAATGCCGATACCAATTGTCTATGCACCCATTACAATTAACAAAGAAACAACGATAATTATGTTAAGCTTGTTGCACTTAACTAATGAAGGTTCGTACAAACAGAAAGGATGGACCTATTATGGCCACAAACATGCGATACATATTGGGCGTCTCTAATGGCTAATACAAACTAATATAGGTATTAGCCGAGGTTCATCTACTAATGCACCCTAAATTCTACTGCAAGCAAACAACGATATAAGTAGTCCACAACACTATAACTAGTACTCCAATAAAAGCCCCTATGCCACCAGTAAGGTATGCACTTGAGCCAGTTATAACCCATATATGGCAGGCCAAAAAACAAGAGAGCAAAAGTAGTTGCACCATCGTAAAAGTAGATCATTCGATAACTACGGCACTCCACAATGCGTCCGCCCTTGCCTCGACATATTGCGACCTCTGATTGAACGCTGCACCTACTAGCTTAACAGCAGTTGTCATTCGAACACGTTCTTCATCAATTTGCATAAAAGGAAGGCAAGGGTCAAGTAGTGCATCTGAAGCAAAAGTATTGCGGGAGGAGTTCATGATTCATTTAGCAATATATTACCACTCCGGTAAGGTTGCAAGAAAAAGCGTACTCCATATCGAGCCAGCCCAAAAGCGAAACAGCAGAATCAACACTACAAAATTTACAAACAAACAACGGTGGTCAGTGGGTATAGTCTTCGGATAGGGTGTGAGATGTAATAGAAATGTATGGAAATCATGTTGCCACTACCTGGTGCCTCTATTTGGGATCCCCATTCCATGGACCATCTCCCAGCTGGTCAGATTCGGAGGACTATTTAGAAAATCATCTATAAATGGTGGCAAAGCAAAGATCTGTGACAACATTCCGCACTGTAACACAATGTATAGTGTAGGTCCACATTAGCAATTCGAAAATTGGAGAAATAAACAAAAACATACATCATTGCAATTATTGTCATAGTCATAGGCCTACCACAATGATCATGTTGTTTCGCCTGCCAGCTAGTTTGGCCTCAGCTGGAAAGGTGTCCAGTACATAAATCTCGTGGTCCTTAATGCTAACCACCATTAGATGCCAATGCCCTTCAGACTCATAGAATGGCACGTAAATCTACGGTAAGCAAATTCATTATATTAATATCTGCTATAGGTTACAACCTCGGTTCAAACAAAGCTATTATAGACCAAGTAAAACTCAACTTACATGTTGCAGAAAGAAAGTCGAGGGCATCCAATGCTGAGCATATTGGTCCATGATTTGGTTGAGATGCTTCCCAGAAAGAACATCCTCCTGGAATTGATTGCGACATGATGACATCAATTTTTTATTAATGGTTATGGTGCAAATAAAATGTATTGGGTTCAAACCCAATGTTACCGAGAAGGAAGGTGGAAGACACCATGTTGTTATGATGGATCCATTCCTTTCGTTTAAAGTTGTCTTCAAGGCCATGCATGTTATTATCTGCTATTAGGATTGTGGAGATTAGCTTGTGAATTCCTAATCCGAGGGGTCAATAAAATTTATGTGAAGAATCTTAAAACATTACATCTGTGTGCGGAGTCTTGCTAGGGGAGAGTGACAGGAACACAACTCTTGCCAGATTCAAGTTTCCATATGTAAATATGGTTTCCCTGCAAAACGAAACAACATATACAACAAAGATGGAGTAGTGATGGAGGAAAATTATAAACGAAAAGTTCATGAAAAATAAAGTGTTTTTTTTTTTCAGTTTGTAGTGCATAGTTACTGGGTATCCATGTCTGCGGCAAAGATGAAATATGCTAAGGCACAGTTACTTTGGCTAAGACCCATCGCCGGCGTGGGCTTGAAGTGGCTTCGAAAGGTCTAAAGGCTAATCAATGGCAACATAAATATAAGAAGAATATTGCCATAGTTATTGTTAGTGAAACATGTAATCCTAAATATAGGTGGTGCATTGCCCTAATAAAGCATTATCTGAAAGAAATGTAGTAGGTCAAAGTACATATCTACAAGCAGAGGACTTTACAAAAAGAGTGGCAGGCTATTTCCATATTACAATACCACACAGAAGATATGTAAGATTTTGCATGCGGTAAACCCTAAATGCTGTGTTTTGCACACCACTGGAGACTAAAAATATTACGTCACACTTCACAAAAGGAACAGGAAAACATGAAGGGGGCGTTTGGTAGACGGAATGAATTTTCATTCTTGGGAATAGGATTCCAAGGAATGCTATTTTCGAGAATAATTTTATTGGGTATGATATTTTAGGAGTGTTTGGTATGCAAATTGAATTCCCAAAATTTTTTTATATATTTTCAAAAATACCCTTGATGGAGTTGGAGGCCGACGGTGATGGCGGTGGCCAGCAATGGCGGAGGGTGGCCGGCGGCGGTGGCGAAGGGTGGTCAGTGATGGCCGACGGCCAACAGTGGTTGGTGGCGGCGGCGGGCAATAGTGGCGAAGGGTGGCCGGCGATGGCGGCGGCGGTGACCGGCAACGGAGGCTAGCTGGCGAAGGGTGGCCGGCAGCGGTGGCGACCAGTGGTGGCGAAGGGTGAAGCGGCGGCAGCGACCGGTAGCGGCCGTGAAGGTGGCGAAGGGTGGCCGGCGGCGACGGCGACCGGTGGGCGGCAACAGCGACTGGT
Organism: Pterocarpus macrocarpus; assembly: GCA_031439585.1. Lineage (NCBI taxonomy): Eukaryota > Viridiplantae > Streptophyta > Magnoliopsida > Fabales > Fabaceae > Pterocarpus > Pterocarpus macrocarpus. Next base: position 71,659,359 of record CM062520.1, on the reverse strand, counting down.
GGCGGAGGTTGCGGTGACCGGTGGTGGCTGGTAGTGATCGGTGGTGGGTGGCTTTGAGTGGTGATAGGGGTATTTTGATCTTTTTATAATGGCAAACATTCCCTTTCCATAGAAATATTGGATTCCCAATTGGGAGAGATGATAATATTTTGGGGGTGAAACCTTAACCGAATCTGATATTACCAAGAATGTTACTTCAAACCTCCTACCAAACATGGGAATGTTTTAACATTCCCGAGAAAATAAAAAGATTCCCGCATACCAAAAGGCACTCAAGTACCATGTAAAAGTCAAAGGATAAAGACTATTGCATACATGACGATCTTGACCAGGGTGTAGTGCATTCATATATTAGTATTACTAAATATTTGACAAGTGCGTGGTTTTGTTTAAGGGTTTTTGGAGTGGACCTTCGATATGAGCATGGCAGGGGACTTGGGTGAAGACTTAGGGCCTTTCTTCCCCAACTTGCTTTGCTGGCCTGATGACCTGACACTTCGAGAGTTGTTACCTGCAATCTCCCCCAACGAGAGCGCAGCGGAGGCTATGCCTGTGCCGCGTGATCTTTTTGGCGCCCTCTTAGCAGGCGATGGAGTCATGAACAACATTTTCCCGATGCCTGAGTCAGTCGGTTTAGGTTCCGCGGTTCCACCCTGTGTCAATAAATATTCATTTAGTCCACTAAGCACAGAAGCTGGGAACTATGTAAGGGGAACCTCCATTCTAAGAATGTTTTGGTGTAAACATACCTGAGAGAAAGACGTGAACTCCGAAGCAGACCCTTGCAGCGCTGTTGAGCCAACTGCCCTGCTCTTAACGCTGACCCAGGCAGGAGTTTGGGTCAGAGGATCTGTTAACGCTATCGTCATGGACGTATAAACCTTCGGAGTCGACAACTTCTCATTAATGAAGATATCGTCATCTTCGGGATCAGAGTTTGGGATAAAGAGATTGAGATTCAAATCATCGCAGGGTTCTTTTCCCTTTGCAGATCCAATGCTAGTCTTCTGAGTTAAAATACGTGCTGAGGTTTGTTGACTCTGGTCTGTCGAATGTAAAGATTTTTGGGTCATGCTAGCACATTGTTGAATCGTCTGCGTGTCAAGAGTTTTTGTGGCCTCATTGGTTGCATTAGGATGGGGATGTTGGGAGTAGGCAGCAGCTTTATACACGACAACGTCGTACACCTTCATGAGTCGTAATATTTCCGTATTTGATGCTTCCAATTTGCTCAGTCGTGCGTCGATCCTCTACATCAAGGGACCATGATAGACCAATATTAGTAAAAATGGAAGTATGGCACAACACTTGCAGAAAAAGTGTTATAACCTTTGGGTTCTTACTCGTGAAAAACTGTACTTTATGTTCTGGTGCCTATGTCATACATGAAATGGTAGAAGAGGATACCTACTATTGCACGACAAATATGAAAATGCAATAACTCTTACTTGTTCGAAATGCTCACCTCTAGGAACTGGAAAAGTTTGTCGACGATGAAATGCGGGGCTGTGATAGAGGGTGAAGAGTCAGGCTCCTGAAGCCGGTCCTCGTTCTGCCCCTGTGTTCGAGTAACCGAGAAACTAAGCTAATAATTTACAATGGCATAATGAAGGACACAGATATTGGCGGGGAGTTTGATGAGTCAGTTAGGTGATTAAGATATATTCTACCGTCTGATGAGGGGGCTCTTCAGTGCCTGTTGGACCCATACTTGGTGGTTGTTCTGGGAACAAAGATGCACCGACATTAATGCTGCTGTAAACATCAGTAACAGTGCATTAAATACAACATGTCTACAACTGAAGTATAGCGCATAAAAGGAGAAGGTGATGAACTGTACGCTATTTCGGCATCCGGACCCCCATGTGGCTCTCCATTGAAGAAAAGAATGTCGATTTGGAGCTGAGGAGTATTTGCAGTGTGAATGCTTTAGAATGTAGGGGCAGCAATTATTTTTAAAGGCAACTATGGGAGAAACAAAATCTGTAAGTAGATATGTTAATGCTGTAAGCTTCCACACTTGGGCCATTAGACTAATCGCATTTAATGCGCAGCACAAGATTGTAAGGGTTAAGTCTACGCAAACTTTCCCTACTCTTCGACGGACGACAAAATTTTGGCGGGGAAAATAAAGTACAATGCCCAGTACATTAAAGTTTAGAGTGCAGCGAGTGCACGATATTCTCCGCAGTTGCGAGCCCAGTTGTACTAGTGGGGGAAAATGGAAAGGACCCTACAATTGGAGTTCCATAACATTACCAAAAAGCAATCATTGCAGTCCATTGTTCAACTAAACAGTCCGTGGCCAATCTGCAATCGTGGAGTTTAGGAGAAAAAATGCTTAACATGCACCCTAAATCACCATAGCTAAATGTCTATATCCTCTACTAAATAAGACTTTTTTATTATTCGGATACTTAGTACCTGAATACTCGTCCGTGGGAGATGAAAGGGTCATACATGTTTGCCATCCCTACTAATCACGAGGTTCCCAATTCAAAAATTGCAGGGGCCTATTTGTTGTTGGACGCAAGAGTCCACAGCTCAATCGGAGGGCACATTCGTGTGTGCACAATAGGTCTGGGCCCGTTAGGGAGTTTCAAATATTGGGTCAGCCCTCATTCAAGATTTCAAGGTGGAGAAGTTTATCGTGCTTTGCACCGCTGTGGGAGCATAATGTCTCTGAGTACAACATGGAAAATGGCCCTACACACTCATCGTCTCAATGGGCCGAACCCACCTGCAGTGGCTATGTGCAGTTGTTTGGGGCAAGAGTATTTTAAACCTTACCCACAAAAAATATGCCTACCAACTCATCGCAACATTTCCTTCTCCACACCATCGTGTCCATTTTAGCGACAAATTTTTTTGAAGACCTTTAACGATAAGCTGGCCTTTATTAGTGGGCTAGCCTTCTCAGAGTACATCAATTGGATCACGAATAGTTGAACTCTGAGTGGCAATTGCGGAGGGGGAGTCTTCTGCATTAAATTAACTATGCTTACAAGTTTTTTACTATGTTGTAATCTCATAAACTACACAATTCTTTGTGTAGTTTCTGGAAATTTTACAAACTATATACTTTGGCCTTTGTTTTGGAAGTCGTTCGGGTATGTGATTCCTTTATCCCAATTTATGATTGGACGGGCTACAGCAACTTAGATATTGGCATGGATACAAATTTACCTGCATAGATACGATGGATCGTACGGACAAGTGCTATAATATTCCACGCGTCCTACTTGGCCGACTTTAACTTTTCAATCTCCAATTTTGTGTACTGCATGGGCAGTGAGTAATCAAATCAACCAGAGCGTTGTGTCTGGGAACACTACCATTTTTCCCTAATCACTTCACTATTGACACACGCAATCAATTTTCTGCACCCGATTTAATCAAATAAAATCTAAACGAAACCCATTTTCAGACTGGCATTAGGTGCAACAACTCTATATTAGGCTGTAAGACTGTACTTAGTCCAAGCAAAATGGCGGGGAGATTTCCCGCCCACTAACATCAGCGTTGCGCAACGTCCTTCACTGACCACCCTCTAAAATGCAATTTACATTACCAATGTACTTCGAAGCGTGCTCTGGCATGCAATGGGCACCGTGGGTTAGTGCGTACGTACTTATATTTTTTAAATTTGGTTGTTAGTGAAATATTCAAATGCAATAATCACCATGTCCATGCATAGGCCTGAGCTGATTGGGCCCGCCATAGCTTTGAACATCCCACTTCGAGTTGGTTCACCCAGTTTGGAGGGGTTTCATGAGCGTACTAGTCAATGATGTTGCAGCCTAAAAAAATTACAATCGACAAAGACAAATGTAAAATTACTCATGATGGTGCATCAAGATGAGACTGGCATTAACGTTTACCTCAGCAACTCGCCCATAAAGGATTTATCACTATGCTTGTTAGTAATTAAATCTTCAAGCATTTGACATGACGATTTCATACAAGACAGGAATAAGATTCAAACAAGATACTGCCAGCACGCATGAATTCACACCTAGCTGCTGACACAACATATGTCTTCTGCTTACCAGCACGAAGGGTTGCCATGCCACACGTCTCCTGATGGTGGGTGTTTGTGAAGAGCTGCGTGGGTAGGGTCTGCAAGTGGGTAGAGTTTCAGGGTTGGGGAGGGCAACAAACTGACGCCAATCTTATATTATATGTACACATGTGCTAACCCTTAACAAAGTAATGCTGCAAATGCATTAGGGTTTCTGATTAGTTATTGATCACCCCTCATCAGGATTATTAGCATAAAAACATGGCACGTGTACACCGTAAATTAATTAGTGAAAAAATAAGTGCTCTACTACTTACTAAAAACAATTTCCCAAAAAAAAAAAAAAAAAGTTAAAAGAGAGCACGGGTTCCTACCTAGCGCTACTTTCAACTTAATTATCTGATTATCTGATAACTATAAATAATTTAATATCGAAATTAGTGTAGTTGTTTTATTGGTTGAAAGATTATTTTTCAAAATTAAACAATTAATTGCTCTGAAGAATTTCGCCATCACTTGGGGGACATGGTTCTTTATTTCACTGGATATGGACCCTTATTCTCTTTCTAGCAATAGATTGGCTAATTAGGTACTGTAATGTTTGAACTTTAGTTATTTCTGAAACATAAAAACTTTAGAATGACAATCATTTAAATATAATGTAATCTCAAATTAACCATATTATTTTCCTTGTCGATTTATGTGGAAGGTCCTTTATGATTATAGTGGAAGTAAATACGTTGAATACAATATTTTTATTTAATCAAACACAATATACTGCACAAACAATTGTAATTTTTAAGATTTCTAAAGTACTTAAAAAAAAGGGCCAATTATGACAAATCCGAGAAGGTATAGATTCTTCTTGCTGCCAAATCACGATCTGTTTGAAATAAGCTATTTTTTCAGATGAAAGGTCAATATTCGTGGATACATTTCTAGTTGTGATCCACTCTTTCTTTAGCCTCTAGTAAAGTAATTTTGAAAAAAAATAAAAAAAATTTGATATAACAAAAAATTATTAAAAATATAATTCATTTATAAGGATATCTACTTTAAATTTTTAAGTAAAAATTGATAGTGTTATATTATTTTATATTATTAATACATAGAAAGTAATCTCATAATTAATTATTAAAAATATAATTAACTTTATAAGAATCCTTATAATTTTTAATAAAGACTAAATAACTAAAAATTAAATTAATTTCTTTCTTCTTCCACTTGCCTTTCTTTAAAATCATAATTAAATAATTTTACAAACATGATATTTTGTAGAGCACTTGGCAATCTGATTAAAATTTTAATTATATTAGACAAATATAAAAAAAATTATTATAAAAATTGTTAAAATTACTTTGTTGTTCACTATCTTCAAATAAGAAATTACTACTATAGTAAGTTATGATAATAATCCTTTAATAATTGCATAACCTATAACAATTGATGACACTTACATATTTTTTTTTCAATAAGTTGTGACATCAATTTAGAATTATATGATCCCATAATAAAAAAAAATTAGTATTATACGAATATGATGATCAATAAAAAATAATATACAACTTCAACGAGATTGAAAAAGTGAGACAAAATAATTATATTTTTTTCTTTTGATTTCCTTTTATACTCCAAATAATTACATATTAAACAATTTTAAAGTGTAAATAAAAATTTAAAATTTGTAATAAGGTAGTTAATAATATATCATTTGTGATTTTAGATAATGATATTCTCGAATCTACATAAAAATAATAAATTATGAAATTTAATAATAATATTATAATCATAAAAATTACATCAAACAAACAAAATAAATTTTTGTGTGGCTCAAAGTGAAATCATAAAGGGAGAAGGATTTTAGTAGTGGCCAATTTAGTGGCCAATTTAACAAGTGCTAGTGAAAGAGAGAATCAAAGCATTGCATTAAATGTAAATTAAATAATAAAATTTGAATTTTATTTAAATTGATTAAAAAAATTTTATGTGGCTCAAATAAAAAGATGGAGAAATATTTCAGTACTATATCTTACTATTTTTTAAAAAGATTTATTGGAGTAGAGATCAAAGCAATATATTTATTTTAGATAAATTATGAAATTATTTAATTTTTTTAATAAATTTAATAAATAAAAAGTTGAATTATTCCTTTAATAATAACTTTTATAAAAGGTGGAGAATTATAATTCATAAAAAATTGACACTTGCCATAAACTTTCCTTGTTTTAAGTCTTAATTATTAGTATTAGTAGAAGTCGATTAGTAGATTACAACAAAATATGTTTAATTTACTCTCTAAATTTAATATATTTATTCTCCCATAGAAATTAATTTGTTCTAACCTAGTTAAATTCAGGAATCAACTTGTATATATATTTTATTATAGGATGAATGTCTTGCAACTTAAATTTTTAGAGATGAAATTGTAATTTTCATTATGATACTTCGATTACGAAGTTTACATTTGATCTTATCTTTGTTATTATTATTAATAATAACATTACGTGTTTGTTACTATACTGAATACAGATCTTCTATTCCGGTGATCAAAAGCAGGGGTAATTATTATTATTTACCTACCTAGTTATTATAATATTTAGTCAAAATGCATAAAAATAATCAATATGTGTAAATTAAAACCCCATAAAATAATAGACAAGCTGATAGATCAACTATTTTACAGTAGATTTTGCTATTACTACATGATTTTTGAACACAAAATACAATATCTCCTTAATATAAATATACACAATACTTTTTTAACTTTGATGCAGGTGTATTTCAATTCTTACCCCACTCACATGTATTTACTATGTACATATGTAAATACATAATTTGTTCAACTAACTTTTTCCTTTTAAGCATGTCAGTACTTTTAAGCCCTCCAAAACCAATACGGTTTCATATTCTGCGTAAAAAAACTTTTTCACTCATTCCTGCGGCAAAGTTTCAACCATATATGTTTTTACATAGGTAAATATGAATATAATTAATGTTGCAATATATGTGTCTCATGCAAATTAGCATATTTTTTGTTTGTTTACCGAAAAAATAGGAGTTATGAAAGTGATCTAGAAATCAGTTATTACCAACGACCAGACGAAATCACAGGAGTATGAACGATACCCAAATAGCCTCTAACTCAAGATTTAGCGTTTGTTTGGAATAATGATATGTGAGCACATATAATACAAAATTGTACGTAGGGTCTTTTTTTTTTTTTTTTGTCAATCTTATCCAAACGGCACTTATTTCCAAAATATTTCCCAATTTTTCCAATTCATTGCTTCTGCCAACGTATTGCACCTGTTTTTTATTTATTTTTTAACTCTTTCGACTTCACCTCTCCCACATTTTTTTTCCCATCGTCATTTCAACCATTCTCAGTTTTTAATTCTTTCCACTCTCCTTCACTACTTTTCGGCCCATGTTGTCTTCATTACATCTGCCTTTTGCGGGGCATAAGCCCAGTCTTCATTTCATTTATTGTCATCCTGTATTCACGCCCAAGTGCCAAGCCCTGGCCCATTTCATTCTTCGGTCCTCCTCCTTTGTCCAAACTTCGTTCTCCCAACGCAACAAATCCCCCGGCCCAATAAAGGAACTTCCTCTGCTCCACCGCGGATAGCCGTGCTGCCCCAAAAGGTCATTTCAACTTATAATAATATTTTAATCACAAATATTTCACCTAATAACCGGCGATCTACCCATGATCATTCCAACGACCAGATTACCACAGATTTTCCTTGCACTATCAGAATGGTCAGATTATTTTATTTTATATCAAAACGGCAGTATGTGCCGGAGCACCAATGATCCAAAAAGCTGCCTAGAGCATTGTAAACACTTACGATCTGAAATATCTGCGTCTGTTCAAATTTTCAAAATTGCATTCAAGATTATCACTCAACTGTTATTCAAGGGATCATTAGCCCCCAAGAAAACTAAAGCAACCACGTTGGTTTCATCAAGGTTCATTCACATTCTTCTTCTTCTTCTTCTTCTTCTTCTTCACCCATTCTGCTATTCATCTTTTACTCCTTAGAAAGTGCACGGCTTTTTTGAATGCTACCTGCTTAAGTAGTTCTTTCGGGTTTCTTTTTTCTTTATCCATGCAGTGTAAAACCTTTACCGCATTTCTCCATGCATGAGACGCTAAAGATTGACTTTTGATGTTCCATTCTCTTCACTTTTGGCTTTCCCGTTTTGTCCTTGTGTTTTGAACATGGCGGGTTCTCATGTCTTTGTTATTTTGTTGTCTTTGATCTTAGATCACTTGGAGCATTGCTTCATGACAAAAACTTGCATCCATTGAGAAATTGTCTCATTTCTTGAATCTGTCCAAAAGGGTATGCTTCATTTTCTTCTCATGAAACCCACAATCATTCAAGTTTCTTGCTTTGCAACTTACCTTAGCGCTTCTCATTTGGTTCCTATCTTCCCTTCTTCATCATCTTCATTACATTGATTCTTTGGGTTTTGATCCTTTTGCAGGTGCGGAGTTTTGAAACAGTTCTGCAAAGATGAATGATCTGATGACAAAATCGTTCCTAAGTTATGTTGAACTGAAGGAACAGGCGATGAAGGACCTTGAAAACGATCTTGACATTGAAGCAGGGCAACTCAAACCCACACAAGACCCTAACCTCACTCAGTTCTTCCAAGAAGTGGATGCAATCAAGGTTGAAATGGAAGAGATCACCAATCTCTTATTTGATCTTCAGCAACTGAATGAAGAGGCAAAGTCCACCCACAGTGCAAAAGTCCTGCGTGGACTAAGGGACAGGATGGAGTCTGACATGGTTGCCGTGCTTCGCAAGGCAAAGATCATCAAGGCAAGGCTTGAGGTTCTTGACCGATCCAACATAGCCAATAGAAGTTTATCTGAGTCCTACAAAGAGGGTACCCCTATTGATAGGACAAGGATGTCTGTCACAAATGGTTTGAGGGTCAAGCTTAGGGACATGATGAATGAGTTTCAGTCCTTGAGGGACAAGATTATATCTGATCACAAGGAAGATTTGAAGAGAAGGTACTATACTGCAACTGGTGAGGTTCCTAGTGAGGAGGTCATGGAGAAGATGATTTCTGGGAGTCTCAAAGTTGAGTTTTTGGCTGGGAAAACAGATGCTGATATGGGCACTCAGGTTAGGCATGAGGCTGTGATGGATATCCAGAGGAGTTTGAACAAGCTTCACCAGGTGTTTCTTGATATGGCTATTCTGGTTGAGACACAAGGGGAGAAAGTGGACAGCATTGAAGATAATGTGGCCAGTGCGGGTAACTTCATCCATGGTGGAACTAATGGTCTTTACTATGCCAATCAAATGAAGAAGAGGAACAAGAAATGGATATGTTGGGTTTGCGCTGTTGGGCTGATTGTACTGTTGGTGTGCTTCATTGCAATGTTGACTTCTTGAATGAAGCATTCTCGAGGGAGTGGTTTAGAGTTTTGAGATTGTAAAGCAGTTTCCCCTTCCTTTTTAATGCCTTGTGGTTCTAGGATTGTTGGGAATAGTTCTGTTAATTGATTCAAATTTGTTCGTGAGAACTAAATTTGCTTCGTAGAATTGAATGGCAAAATGCCCCATTTTTCTTTGGATCCCTTTTGTTGCATTTGTTTGTTTTATCTTTAGTTCTTTACATCTTCTGTTGCGCTTTCGGTGAGTTTTTCCCCGTCTTAAATTAGGTGGTGAAATTGCAACTGCAAATTGGCAATTACTAATTTACTACAACTCCTTGTAATAACTTTTTTTTTCCCCTTTTTTTGGTTTTTTGTTTTTGTTTTTTTTTTTTTTTTGGCATTTCAGAAAGAGAAAGGGGGGGTTGAAGAAACTCTTCCTTTGTTAATTCTTTATAAAAATGTTTCATTAACCGGTCAATATTGAAACGACACCAACTACATGGAAATAGCCAAAGGAAGTCTAATTTTTCACTCATTCTATCTAAAACAGGATATTCTATTCGGTCTACAAATATCTTATGACAAGAAAAAAAAAAACAAACAAACAAATATCTTATGACTTTATCCCAAACTGGTGCATCAATTTAGAGCCACAAATTTAGAATGTCTTCTTCTCTTTTATACAACTTTTTTCAACTTATATTTAGAGGATAGTTCCATTTCCTTGTGCTTAATGGGGACTATGCTGCTACTGCAACCCAATGTGGAGCAGACCCAGGTTTTGCTTGAGAGGTGTTCAAACATAAAAGAACTGAGGCTGATTCATGGCCAAATATTGAAAAAAGGCATCATCATGGATTAGATAACAGTAAGCAGGCTCTGAGCTTCGTATGCATCATTAGAGTTTGGCAACTTAGCCTGTGCTCGTATGGTTTTTGACAGAATAATTTCACCTAATACTGTCATGTGGAACACCATGATCAGGGCATACTCAAACAGTAATGACCCAGAAGCAGCATTGCTTTTGTACCATCAAATGCTTCACCACTCAGTCCCTCACAATGCCTACACTTTCCCTTTCCTTCTCAAAGCATGTTCTGCACACTCAGCCTTTGAAGAAACCCAGCAAATCCATGCTCACATTATCAAAAGGGGTTTTGGTTCGGAGGTTTATGCCACAAACTCCCTCCTTCGTGTGTATGCAACTTCAGGCTATATTGAATCTGCTCGAGTCCTTATCATTGGCTTGCCACTCGAGATATTGTTTCTTGGATTACAATGGTTGATGGGTATGTAAAACGTGGGAACTTAGACATGGCCTATAAAATGTTTCAAGCCATGCCAGTGAAGAATGTCATCTCTTGGACAACCATGATTGTTGGCTTTGTTAGGACATGCATGCACAAAGAAGCACTGTTTCTCCTCCAGCAAATGCTGGTTGCAGGCATCAAACCTGACCGTATAACCCTGAGTTGCTCCCTTTCAGCATGTGCAGGCCTTGGTGCATTGGAGCAAGGAAGGTGGATTCACACCTACATTGATAAAAATGGAATAAGGATAGATCCAATTTTGCGGTGTGGTCTTATAGACATATGCCAAATGTGGTGAAATGGAAAAGGCCCTACAAGTGTTCAGTAAGTTGGAGAAGAAATGTGTCTATGCGTGGACAGCAATAATTGGTGCCTTTGCAATCCATGGAAAAGGAAGAGAAGCTCTAGATTGGTTTATCCAAATGCAGAAAGCAGGAATCAAGCCAACTTCCATCACTTTCACTGCAATTCTGACTGCATGTAGTCATGCAGGACTCATTGAAGAAGGAAATTCCATATTTGATAGCATAAGTACTGTTTATAACATGAAACCTCGTATGGAACATTATGGCTGCATGGTGGACCTTCGAGGCCGAGCAGGGTTGTTAAAAGAAGCAAAGGAGTTCATAGAGTCAATGCCCTTAAAGCCAAATGCTACAACATGGGGAGCACTACTCAATGCTTGCCACCTGCACAAACATCTTGAGCTTGGCAAAGATATTGGCAAAATTCTGATTGAAATGGACCCTGATCATAGTGGCCGCTATATTCATCTGGCAAGCATTCTTGCTGCAGCTGGAGAATGGAACTAAGTAGTTCAGGTGAGAAGCCAGATCAAAAATAAGGGACCGCTAAACCTTCCAGGATGCAGTAGTATAACCCTGAATGGGGTTGTCCACGAGTTCTTTGCTGGGACTGGATCCTCCTACCCACATATCCGACAGATATATGACATGCCTGATCTTATTGCGAAATAGATATGATACGTTTGGGAGAAAACTAAGAGGAGAATAAAATGAAAGGAATGAAAGTGGAAAATCACTTGTTTGTATATAGATAAGTTAGAAGGAATGAAACTGAGAAGAAAGTAGTTTTCCATTTTGTGGGGAAACAAAGAAAGGAAAGAAAAATTATTACTACTTTTATTTTTTACAACGATTTTACAGATGTCACGAGATTTTTTTCTCACAAGTTATGACCTCTCTCAAACTATAAAACCCCTTACCACTAGATCACTCTCAATGACTTAGTAATTATTAATACAGAAGGTACATATTGTTTACAAATCAAATAAGATAAAAATAACTGATGATATAAAGCTCAGTTGCAGTTCAAGCAATGCTAAGATGCTGCACAGCTGTCCAAGTTTGTTCAGGCTCTAGCTGGACACTTTCAATCTGAAGCAATGAAGAATAGCATAAATTATAAATCAGAAGAGTCAATCGGGAACGCTTGAAAAATATTGAGTCAGTAATCAGCACACTCCATTAGAAGCATGCTTGCGGATATGTTTGAAAAGCAAAATTCAATAGCCATCACGTTGACAGTGTAGTCAAGAACAACGCATAGACTAGCCGGTTATGTGTTTGATCCCTCTTTAAAAAGTTTGTAAACATTACCTTAGCATTTTCAACGCAAATAAAATCTTTGTAACATGCTTCCATTTGAAGATTTGGATTCCACAACACGGCATCTGACCAACTACATGGAGAGGCAAAGGAATGTAAGCAAGAGACTTGGGCGAACCAAATAATAAAATTATGATGGAAGTTTAAAATTACATACTTTGTGTTCTTGATAGATATCAAATCACCCAAGCCATTGTCAAGTTGCAACTCATTGGGAGCTCCAAGATAAACACAATCCACAAATCCCGGGAAAGTGACCACATCTCTGCATTATAAAGATTACTGTCTATTGAGCTAACTTAGAGACTCAATGCCAAGATTTGATTGTTCCATGAAATTTTGGTTTTATATAAGTTATATTGACATAAAGTATACTTGTGTCTTAGGCAAACAATGAACAATAAGGAAGCAAGGAAAGTTGAAAGAAAAGATAACAGAAATTGGCCACTAAATGGATGTAATTTTACAGAATTCCAGTTTAAATTCAGGCAAAATAAGGAAAATAAAGAAGGTGGACTTTAGGTAATTAGTTTCTTATATAATGCACAAAGGTTATGCACAGGAAAATGAATGTCAGTGCTTGTCTCACACGGTAAACATAGTTGGAAATACTCAACAGGTAGTACAGCATTTTTTCCAACCACTGGACTAACAGAAAGCAACTACAGTAGTTAACATTTCTTTTCCCAGAGAAAGCAGTTGCTATGTTTTATTTCCATATAAGAATTCCCAGACATAAAGGAAGATTACCTTTCTTCCCTACCCTCCACTGGATTTTTAGGATCTGGATCTTTGTTGAGAGTTTTGCATCCTTTCAACCCCTTTACTGATGCACCACTCACAGAAGCCTGCGCGACAATGCTAAAATGATTACTTTTACAAGTTTCAGCAGCAATTGTAAGCAATAAAATTAAATTAAAAAACATTGTGTTTGACCAATTCTAATTCATTCAAATAATTTTTGAAAGAAACATGTTTGTCATTGGATTGGATGCTTAGTTTTAGTTCAGATCTCCAGCAAATCCAATACAACATGTTAATAATACTCAAGAACTAATATAAAACCTCATTTTGGTTATGCCATAATGGTAAAATTATGACCTGTATCACTTACACTAAAATATGTGTGCAGGGCAGTACTAAATGAGAATGCCTTGTTGTCAGTATTTTTAACTTTTAACTCAGTTGAAAGACTTTTGGTATTTAGAGTAACCTGCAAAAAAGGAAGCATGAAATTGCATCATCATGCAGCTATTGAAACATGGCAAGAATGAGTACTAGAAGTCTAGTACTTGTTGCAAAGGTGAACTGTGCTCGAAGAAAATAAGCCCCTGACCTTGTATAAAGCATGGAAGCTGAAATCCCACATAGCACGACTATAAGGAGCATCCTTCAGTTCCAGAGTTACAACAGTATTTCCTTCCACATTTTCAGAATCAACAACAGTCCAATCCATATTCCGTGCAACTCCATGCTGTCAAGTACTCAACCAAGTAAAGGTCGGTATAGTCAAGTAATCACACCATTCATGATTTTATTGCAGAGTAGCAAGTTTTAATAACCAAATAGGAGCAACGGACACACTATAATGCACCGCACGAACTAGTATGTAGCAGTCATGCCAAGACACATGTTAAACAAGACTAGATGACCTCTACTTTCACCAGCAGATATAGCCCTCTAGTTTAACAGATAACACATTCGAAAAGACAGAATAACACGGAGTGCAAGAAAATAGCATTCAGTAGAGGGATATACCTGCTGAATGGGGCCAGGACCAAACTGTGGAAAACAATGTGGAATGCCTCCACTGCCCCAATAGAAAACTAATCAGTATCTGGGGGACCCAAAATTAGTAAACTACGATTTAATACAAGAACTCAAAACAATATGACTCATGAAAAAAACACATTGTACAGACATAAAAACAGAAATTAAACAGTGGGGAGATAATGGATGGAAGCAATTAAAGAGGAATGAGATGTGTAGGAGAAGAAAGACAACCTTATTGGTTTCTTCTTATTGAAAACAGCATCGGGGCGAACAAAGAGGAGGTCCTTGCCATTGGGAATTTTCCAAGAGGTAACGCAGCCACCAAAGAGGTAAATTTCAGCCTCACTGCAAGCAAGGGCAACAGATTCAATTGTGATTTTGAATGTGTAGAGCGACAAACATGATTGTGAATGAAATTAGATGAAGGAAAGGAAGAGAGAAACTTCAGAAACACGTACCTACCAGAGGGTGAAGTAAGGACAAGTTTCGGCAAGTTTCCCTCTCCTTCTGTGAGTTGCACTCCCACAGAGGTGGTTGCTTTGTTGCTCAAGCTTGCAAATGCCATTCCTGGATACCTGTTACACTCCAAAATCCAAAAATCTATCAAATGATAAAGAAATTGCAGGAAAAGACCAAGTATGGGTAATGGATGGATGAGATATTTTGTGTTTGAGATCAGAGTAACCTGTTGACTCGGCGAATGTTGGGAAAGGTAATGGTGGTGTTGAAGGAGAATGCCACGGATGCCATCGCCATTTGTTTTCCAACTCGATGAATTCTACGTCACTAGAGCCTCTGCTACTTTTATATTATTATTGTTATTATTGTTGTTATTATTTTCACCTTACTTTCTTATGGCTGTTGTTACTTGTTAATGTTATTGCGCCTGCGGAAATTCGGATATTCCACTCACTCGACTACCTCTTCCTCTTGGGACAGGATTTCATGTGTCCCATCCCATGATGGATATTTCATCAATTTTTTGTTTTGTCGAATGATTTTGGTTTTTTCGGTCAACGAGTGATGATGAATGGAGTAGGCCGGTCTGGCCTACAAGTATTTTGTTCATCTCTGTCTTAGATTTGTTCCTTTTAAACAAATCTCCGGCCCATTATGGCCAAATGAAAGTTTTACATAAATTTAATTATAATATACTATCTTCTGACCAAAAAAGAATAAAATTATAATATATTATAAATATAAAAATATTTTATATAAACATTTAAATATATATTATCATATCAACAAAATTATTTGACTCTCACTTTCTTTAACTCAAAAGTCTTAGATATAGTGACATGTAATTAAAGGTCCATTTATTTCAGTTTTTTAAAAAATTAATTTTAAAATTTAAATTTTATATATAACTGTAAAAATTAAAAACTAATTGCTTTCAGAAACTATTTTTTTAACTTCTATAAAAAAAACTGAAAATTAATTTGTTTTATAATTTGATTATTTTTAAAAAACTATTCATAAATACAAAAATTGATTTTTTTGGATGAAAAAAATAATTTTTAAATTACAGTACAAAAATTATACTGATAATACATTAAAATTAATCTTATTTTATATTTATTGCTTTCAAACCTAGTTTCCTCCCTTTAGGCCTCGGCCACTCAATGTACCCCCCAAAAAAAAATAACCAAAATTATATAAAAAAAAAGACTCTTGATATATTTTCTGGATAAATGTGGTGAACACAACACTTGTTGGGGTCCATCTGAAAGGCAGCACAAGCAAAGATGCATAAAATTCAGAGAATTTGGTTTGGGAGCAAAAAATCGATAGGGAAGATGAGAACAATAACACAGGAAAAAATGTAGAAGGGCGAAGCAAGTGTCTCCTTTAGAAGCTTAAACTTCATTATCAACATATATATACATACAAGCACTGGAGGATCTAACGCCAACATTTATTCATGTTTTCAAAGAAATCAACTAATTAACAAGTAGCCTGTTTGTTTTTATAATAAAAAATGTAACACATCTAAAAGAATGTAAATAGAACTTTTTACAAAGTTCATGATAGTGATTAGATAATACAAAGCGGTAGGAATCACTTATTTTTTTAAGGGTGGATAACAATACTACATCATTCTAAAAATTCTAGAATAAATTCTATTTGTCTGGTAATAGTACTACAGAAATATCCAAGGCAGACACAGCTTCCCTAACGTTCAGCTTTGCTACAACATTGGCAAGCTAGGCAATACAAAGATTGCTGAATTGAATATAAATCACGATTCCGCTTAAATTGAGGTATAGCAACACATGTCTCTACATTCTTTTAGAAAGGATCATAAACAGTTAAAATTTAAAAATCACAAACGTAACTTAAGATGGAGTAAAGACGCAATAAAAATGAAGTGATGGCCTTCAATCCCCCCCCCCCCCCCAAAAAACAAAAAAAACAAAAAAAACAAAAAACAAAAACAACATTCATATAATATGCCAGCCACATTACATCAGCTTCTTTAGTAATAACAATCAGAACCTCTTCATCCTTTTTGGGCTTCCGAGCTGTGGAGGTGGAATTGACAAAAAATATATACACACCAATCTGCAGCATTCTTTCATCTTACAAAATAGTATTCTTGTGCTGTACCGCATCGATCCTTATATTCAATCGATTCCTCCACGCTAATTAAAGTTAATTTCATAATTAATCAGATTAGCTAGCGACCAGGACAAATTATCTCATGATACATATTGACAACCAGGAAAAACGAAAAGATTAATTCATGAGCTTTGGAGGCTTTAGAAAGTATACACTCCTTACAAACCCTTTCCCAACTTCACCCACTGCTTTTAGCACCTTGTAAGGGTCATCTCCTTCCTCAACAACTTCCTCTAGCTTCTGCTTCTTTTGTTAAAAAGAAAAAGGAGGAAAAAAAGGGTGATCAGAAAATCCATTTGTCAAGATTGGCATCGTAAGAATTCATAACATACTTTGCACGAAGGGCACCAATATGAACGCAATGTTTATACCTTTGAAGAGTAAGATTCCCCCCACGTTAGGCCTATAACATCACCTCCCAGAGAATCATGCCATACCTTGAATGTGTTGGAGAACTCTCTCTGCATGTGATAAATGAGAGTATCTAAATTAGCAAAGGGAACAACACCGTTATGTTCGATGTCAAATCATTTTCACTGTACTTGCCTCTAAATCTCTGATAAAGCACCTTGATGGATCGAAGTCTACCAGCAACTTATTTTTAAGTTCCTCTGGCTTACCCTTCAAATCTCTAGGCAACAGAAAGGGTTGAAAACACTTGCTAGCATGCCCTCTAGCAATATGTTTTCCTGCCAACATTGCAAATATGAATATCATTTGATTAGTTAAGCAAAACGCAATAGAGAAGCAGAGAAAGTATTAAAAGGTCAGGCTGTTAATAACTAATGTCCTTCTGTATTATATGTTTCATAGATCTGGAACCTTTTATAGTGCAATCAAAGTTGACGACACACACACAAACCTGTTATGGCTAGTGAAATTGCATAATTGCAAATGTATAAGAAATTATCAATACCAACTAATTATATCCCCATCACCCTTGAATCATTCCGGGACTGTATAATCATGTAAACTACCAGCAAATAGGAATTGTACCGCTATCAGCTTCAGATGGGAAGAGAAGTCTTTGGGGATATGGGAGTTTGTCCTTGTGGAGAAGAATTATGGCATCATAATTGTTTAAAGGAGTTCGAAAAAGGCACTGCAGCAAGAATTGAAAAATTCATCATGTCTCTGAAAGACATCTCTTTTATGATTAAAATTTGAAACAAATAAAGAACTCACAAATGTGCCCCATTTACCTCCCATCTATATGGAGCAATCTCTTCCTGAAACGTGAGTTTAGTAAGCAAATTTGCACTGCTTCTAGCATAGGCAACTAATCGTTTAAGTTCCTGATAAAATCAAAACATGATAAATAATGCAGACATTAGATCAGCAGAAAAAATTACTTATTTTTATTGTTACTTGAAGACAATCTAGCAGCCAAGAATTACTATATATTGTAGAGAATCACTCCAAGATTTAAGTGCACTACCAAACAGAGGAATGAGGCCAGACAATGCAATTAACAAACATATAAAGGTAATGCATTAAAAAAAATTTAAGAAAAAAGAAAAGAAATGAAAAGAAAAAACTTTCAGGCCTTATGAACTATGTGACAAAGCTTAAAACTTATATCCAATCGCAGGAAGTACTAACCAGTGCACTTGGTGATAATCCAGTCCAAGAATCAGATGCCTTATCATAAACTGTGGCTAAGAACATTCCTGGCTTTATACTTTGTCCATTCTCTCCCTGACCTTTTCTTCTTAGCAAAAAGTTATCCTGAATATCCATACAGTTGTCATCAAGAAGGGCTTATGTTTAACCAAAGACCATCGTTATCAACTAGTTCTAACACGATGCACTCAGTCACACAACTTACATTTATTTCTTTCTCATCACTTGGGCTCAAGTCATTATTTATGTCAACAATCAGCGGAGAATAAGTCCAATCATATTGTGAGAGTAACCGCAGGAATCTGTCAACAAAATAAATAAGCATAGGATCGTATTATGATAATTAGAGAGACTTCTAGAAAGGCCTAAGCCCTCAGCAGCAATCTGATATTTACTGAATCCTGAGTCTAAGGAGAATTACCCATCCCAACTGCACACCCAGTTTTGCAATCCCTTAACACTTGAATGGAAACATTAACTGCCTGTAACATGGTTTAGGATATTCCACCAAGAAAATTAAGTACAAGAGTGTACTAACTCCTGCTTAGTAGGTCACTCAAAATCTCCCAACCGAATGTAGAAGTTTCAGGTCTATCTTAACCACCCAGCTAGTCCCTTTCTTTCTTAAGAAAAAGGATAATAAAAGGTGAAAATAGTCCTTGGCAGTTTGTTGTAAATGGATGAGTGCAAAACTGTGAGAGTATGTGATGGAATGTTTAAGCAATCACTAAATACATAATTAGTCATTTCATCTCTAGTCAAAATTATGATTGCTGATTAGATTAGTAACAATGATTTGGAAACCCACCTTAAAAGCCCATTGATCCTCGAGCAGGGAACATCAAGTGGCAAAGGATTCAGAAAGACATATGCAACCAACAGCTCAACAGCCTCCTCTACCAAGCAAGCTGAAAATAGATGTGAAGCAACCCATCGTTTTGCAAGTCTGGCAAATATAAAAAGCCTGTATTAGTTCCACATTACAAATGGAATATAGCTTAACATAGAAATTTCCAAATATTCACCTAACTACTGGTCCATATATCAGGTAACGACTTTGTAAACCATTGATCATGCTTGCGTGCTGACTATGAATAAAAAGTTTCTTGTCAGTAGAAGGTACCCGCTTTGCTTGATCATTCCCAGCTGCATGTTAAATGGTTTGATAAGTGGGATTGAGAAGTAACATTTCCAATTAAATCATCAAATTCATATAAAAAGTGGAAGCCCATACCTTCCTTTTTGAGCAGACTGAGGCCCCTTTCATGCAAAATTTTAAGACGAAATGCATATCCAGCCATTAGCACATCCACATCATTCTCAGTGGCAGTACATGTAATCCCCCACACCTTCTGAAGACTGCCATAATAACATAAAAATATTAAATATTGAAAAAGAAAAACATCCTGAAGCAAAACAAACATCAAAGACCCCACCTCTCTCCAATTTGAATAAGGAAACTAGATTTTGTTCTTTCAATAGCAATTTCATCCATTGGCCAGTTTCCAGAACCTTCCAGCTGTGAAGAGCAAACAATAATTGTTCATAAATTGCCTATAAAAACGTTAGTTAATTGAGCACTGCTGGTGCATAAATCCATACCTGAATCATGACTTCCAGAGGTTGAATGCATGATGGAACAACCTTATTCAGTCTCAGAGATTCAATTTTTTCATTAGCTAGAAGATGAGGTTCAGGAGGAAAGACTGATGTAGACCTGAAAGCTGTAAATGATAATAAGAAGATAGCATTGATTTGGCTCAAGTTTCAATGCTTACTTTTTCTTCTTTTGAAAAAAAAAAAATCATTTCGCGATTTACAATGCAAACACAAACACCCGAAGCACTGAAAAAGACAAGTTTAAGGTTCTATATTTGAAATATTTGTCCAGGCAGGTAAAATACCAGAGTCTAAAGGTTGTACACTTGACACCTTCAAAGGGAGGTCTTCAATAAGACGCAAGCGCTTTGATAAAAGATCAAATGCCCCAAGCAAACTTCCAGAGTATGATATAGGATCTGCCAAAGGTTAATCATTTCAAAAGCATTGCAGGTATTAATAATGTAAGCATAATGAACCGGGGAGAGAGAGAGAGAGAGAGAAAGAGAGAGAGAGAGTTCGCAAAGATTGTTACCTCCAGCACCATGAAACAGAGAGAAATCCAGTTGATCCACAGCAAATATAATATTTTCCTTGGATAGAGAAAGATGCCGACCAAGTACATGCTCAGCTATTCTTTTTAAAACAAGATGCCTTGCCCATTGCTCACTTTCCCATACTATGAATTTTTTATAGAATTGGAGAAAGAAAAAAGAAAAAAAAAGCTTTGCCATGTTAGTCATCAGAAGATATTTGACCTCAGCCACAAGAAAGATACGATAGTCATACAACTAAATAAATAGTCAGAACACAAGAAGCCACACCTGTGCTTTCAGCAATTCTACCATCTTTAAATCTTCTAAGCTCTGCTTTCTCTCCCCAAAACTTCCGAAACTCAACAGCCTGCTTCAAATCATGAATAAGGGCTGTATTGCTTGCAAGGAAACAAATTTGAAAACAAAATGAAAAAGGGACTGTAAGTGAACAGAAGAGTATACCTCATCTTTACTTTCAGCATTTGGGCCAATATCAACCATCCTAAATGCTTTCTCCAAAGTACTCACTGAAATTCCTATGAACATTGGCTCTTCATCAAGTACTGACAATCCCTGGAGTTGTGAATTCAACTAGAATTAAGAGAAAGAACAGAAGATCCAAAACATGAAGTGTGCTTTAAATGAGATACTGAAAATTCATTATTGAAACCATACATCATCCACACTCCATTGGCATTGTGTGTTTCTCCATGTAACTCGAATGAACTTCGCTCTATCATTCAATCCTTTAGCTAAAATACCGTGCACTTTCTCCTCATACAATCTCCAGCACTCACCATCCAAACAAAATCCCGATGCATATACCTCCTTCTTTCCCTTCAAATTTATTCTATAAGAGCAAACATGTAATAAGATAAACTTGCAGCTTTCATAACTTGAAGCAAGTCATGATGAAATTGATTCAAGGAACAGAGCAACCAATCATAAACAACGGTTTCCACTATCCAGAAGAAAAACAAATGCAGACAGGGGAGGGAAAAAAAATAGAAAAGAAAAGAGTAAACAAGTCTACTGCATTTCAAAAAGTAGCAAAAACAACATGTGCATCACATCCATTATAATTATTATGCTTTCAATATCCATGTTATTATCCACATACACCAATTTTAGATTTTTCAGAAACTTTCTGTTCAAAAATCCCTCCATATAATCAGCAGAAATTTTAATATGCCACAGAACCTTATACTTAGAAGACCTTACATAAACCACTGTGTAAACAATACCTGCTTTTGAAGAGCTACTAAAAATCTAAATATGATCACTAACCTTATTCATTTTCCTTCATATTTATATTTCATTTATTTCCAACATCTTACATTAGTCAGATTATAATTATAGAGTGTAATTTATGTAGAAAGAACATTGGACAGTATAAACAACAAAGAAAAGCATGCAGAAAATTTCAAATCAGAACATGGCGAGAAACATTCCACTACTACCATCCAAGAGCCAAAGCTTTCAAAAAGACTATCAATGACAAACAAACATTAAATGAAACAACATTACCTCATGCAATAGTCATATTTAACAGCATAGTCTATCTTGGTCATAAAAACTTCCTCAAATCCACCATCTCTACACTTTTCCATGCACTTAAGTGTCAAAGCAGCCTCATCTTGAAGCTGAATATAACATAAATGGAACAAGAGAAAAGAACTAATCAAAACAACTACTATAAAAAATAAAAAGGAAAATCAAAATTGGTATGCTGGCCTAAGTACCTGAGTAAAACCAATTCTAGACATTCGAAAAGCCAAATTGAACCCTCCAGATGGATGGCATATGACAACTGGAAATGACTCTTTAAGTTGCAACTTTTCCTGCAAATGGGAATCATGGACACAACATATTGCAAGATTAAACAATGTAATGTACACATCAGAATGTGTGAGAAACATTGCAAATATATTACAGAGACAACAATAAAGAAATCAGAAAATAAAAAGGAAACTTGTAAAAAGAGTTCATAATCCAGGTAGCATATAAAAATTTCTATCAACTCAGGACAAAACTCTAGTGTGCAAGCGATTGAAAATATAATGAACTATTTGCTAGTGGAGTGTCATAAACTTCATACTTCATTGACAGAATATGATTTATTTGTTTTATGCAAAATTATTAGTATAAAAATACACAATAAAAAAAAGAAATAAAAACCACTATAAAGTGGATATCAGAACAAATAACAAATGGAAGATGAATGCAAATGATACACAAAATAGTATTACAAAAGTAGACAATTAAAAAAAATAACGGAAAAATTAAAAACCAGTAGAGATATGGACCTCTTTTGTAATATTACTCTGGCTTTCCTTTGGAAAGTAGAGCCCTCGGCTCCATGACTCCGAAGTGGCTGAAAAAGACACTAGCAATAATGAATATCTATCTATTGTAACAACATATGTATATTAAATGTCAAAGTCTAATGCCCTACTCCCAGTCTGCAATAATTCTTAAATCAATATACCAAATTGGCTGCGAATTGACTAAGAAACTACATATGGCAGCAAAGATCTGTTTATGTAATTATTTTGGATCCAAAAGATAACGCGTAGGCTTCAGTTACAGAACTAGTAAATCGAATATAATAGTAAAGAGAAACAATGTTAAAGCATTGGGAATACATAAAATACAGCAAACACAATACTAGTCATCAAAATAAACCAAGTATAGGGGGAGAGCTAAAATAATGTTTTCCATAGCCTTTTCGTTAAAGCAATGGATGTTTATCATCAGCACAATCTGCTTCATAACACAAGTACTAGTGCCGTGTAAGTGTTATGTTCACAATCATAATTCTCCAATCTGAACAGCTTCACTTTCATAACAGACCAATTATGGTAGACTAACATGATGAGAGAGCTAAAGAAAAATAGATGAACTGCAGGGGAGAGTATATAAACATACCAATGAAGTTCAAGGTAACCCGAATTATTTCAATTGCCTTCATTGAATTGTTGATTTGTTGCCTAGAAGCAAGATATGCCAGTACGACAGAAATCAAAAACCCATTCAGGCAATCATGAACGTATATTGAACTTCTCTGTCGAGCCCAAACCTAAGTAAATGAAAACAAGAACTCAATTCTGTGTTCCCTAGTATATATTTATTTAATATTACTCAATGTTATGCATAATGAAAAAAATAATACTCAAATACCAAACCTTAAGCAGGATTAAAGCCTCCCTTATTTCCTTCCATCCAAGAAAAGTTTTGTTGACGAATTCTGTATCCTCTAAAATCATGTCTTCCAGAATACTTGAATTGTACTTTGGCGTAGCCTGAAGAGCAGTCCCTTCAGAATATTAACAATCAATCATTAATAGCTTGTATAAAAGGAAGAAGTCACTATCTCAATGAAACAGAATATAGGTATTTCAGGTAGTCAACTCAAGGTACCAACCATGATTCAAATTACGAATGTTATTACGCTTCATGTTCAACTTTGATATGCTAAATAGAGATGATGCTGACGGAATAATTCTTACAAAAAAGCCAGGAGCTTCACCAATCTTTGCAGCTGCAATTTTTTATTTTTTTTCTGTTAGCCATGCCAATATTCTTTTGAAGTAAAATGTGTGCAGTACAATGTGCATGCTAAATTGCTAACACTGAGAAGTGAGAACAAACCTGGATAAACAATCAGCACGGGCTTTCGGGCTTCATTCTGAAAGGTAGACCATTCAACCTTACCAATAGATGGAGAAGTCTCCAAGTACTTCTTGATCACGCAGAGATAAAGGCACCTCTTGGCATGGTACCTATAATTTAAATAATCCTTCTCGTGGAAACACTCCTAACAAAATAGGAAAATAGCTTTAAACAGTTCCCAAAACGGAAATTTAAACTTGACATTGATAACCTCAATGTTAATATACACAAGTCTGGTTACGTTTTCTTCTAGTTTACGTTAATATGAATAATACCTTCGGTAACCTGACAATAAGATCGACATTGAGTTCAGGCCTCGCAAGACTCTGAATGGAATAACTGCCTCCGATCTTAACAAAGGATGGCTTCTTAAACTTGAAGTCAACCTTATCCGCACCAATATCCCTCACAAAATTCGGAGCAATATCCGCAGTTACCTACAAACTCCGGAGCAGTCACAGAATCAGCATTGAACGCTCCAAAAAAATTTATTGAAAAAAAAAATTAAAGCGGATAGAATAAGTAAAATCTTAGAAACATGTACGATGAGAAACAAATAAAGAAAGATAGAAGAAAGACCTTGAAGTCATTGGGGATTTTATCGAAGGAAGTTTTAATGGCGGAGACAGTGTCATCGACGAGCTTAGAGAAGTGCGGTGAATAGTCAAGGCGAACCTCCTTCAATAGCTCACTCACCTTTAACTCCGTTGAGTCCATGAGAGAATGGTCGCCTAAACCCTCCGTAGTTTGTTCACAAAGATGTTTTCCAGTGGCTGAATCAGATGACTGTGATCCCCTGTTTTGTGTGTAGGGTTTATGGCGGATCATATGTTTTGCGTGTAGGGTTTACGGCAGAACGCTTGAAACGTCGATAGCATAAGATAATATTAGATTTTGTTAAAATTTTAATTTTAAAATTATGTAATATTTAATGTGATAATGAATAAAATGTAAATTGTGTAAGATACGATAATGATATATTCAAGAATATTTGATCGTGATTTCAAACTAACTTTATCTGTAATATAATATAATATCTAGAGATTTAAATTTTAAAATTAATCAAAATTATGTAAATAATTCTTTAAAAATACATAAGATAAAAGAATATAATATAATATCTAGAGATTTAAATTTTAAAATTAATCAAAATTATGTAAATAATTCTTTAAAAATACATAAGATAAAAGGAATCAAAAAGTGATTAATTGCATTGAAAATAATAAGTGACTTAAAGCATTTTTCTTTTTCAATGAGATTTTAACCTATGATTATTATATAAACTATTCAAATTTTTTACTATCAGTATACTTCTAATAATTTTTAAAATAAATTTTATTTGTAAGGTTAGATATTGAAATTCTAAAACTTTTATTTTAAAGAAGATTGTATCTAATTACTATCTTACCTAAATTTATGTGAGTCATTTTAAATAAAACAGATAATATATATTAAAGCATTAATTAAAAAATAAGAATAACTCATTTTCATCATTTTTCTTATATTTATATATTTGGTTTGCAGAATTATAATTTTAATTTTAAAGTTTAATTTTTATGTATAATATAAAATAATTTTATACTATTAACTAATAAAAATACAAAAAATACCAAATAATAAAGGTAATTATCCACTATGATAACAATTTATTATAATTTGATATTTTTTTATAATTCTATTAATTAATAGTATAAAATTATTTTATACTATCAATATATAAATATTAAACTCTTGATTTTAAATATTATTCTAAATATAAAATATTAAATATAAAATTAAGAAATCATAATCAATTTCCAAACTGAAAATTTCATGCTTAACTCCATATGCCAAAAGGAATGTGAAGGTGTCTCATTTGATCTTCTCTTAATGAGATCTTCTCTTAGAAAAGAGGATTACTCCATTATTTATTTTCTACCTTTTTTTTCGTTTGACATTGAGCGACGGCCCTTCTACTCAACAATGTTGAATCACTAAGGTTGACTTTTGTTTTTGCTAGACGGATGGGTCTTGCAATCAAGCTCCCTCCTGCTTTACACTCAAGGACCAATCTCCATCTGTTCGACGAAACCTTTGCACACCTCTAT
Source organism: Pterocarpus macrocarpus (assembly GCA_031439585.1). Lineage (NCBI taxonomy): Eukaryota > Viridiplantae > Streptophyta > Magnoliopsida > Fabales > Fabaceae > Pterocarpus > Pterocarpus macrocarpus. Next base: position 71,633,087 of record CM062520.1, on the reverse strand, counting down.
TACCTTTTGGGAGGCTTACCCCCCGTAAAATTGTTTACCTACGTCTATTCCTTGGCCTTAGGTCCTGGCATAAGATTAGAATTCTAGCTATCATTTTTTATTTTTTGGGTCTTGGTTTAAACCTTCTACTATCGTTTATCTTTTTTGTTTCTTCGCAATAATACCTCTTTGTCTAGAAGTGGCAAAGCGAGCTGGCCAACCAAAAGCAAGGCTGGACAAAGTGAGCCGAATTAGGAAAACGAGTTTACATATTCTAACTTGCCCGGTTTAAGGGTGGGTTGCCCCACTAAAAAAATTAAGAAAATATAAATAAATTTATTTTAATATTTTTAATGAGTTAAATTACCTTAAAAAATTTTAAAAATTAAAAAAAAATATATTGAATGAAAAATTCATTTAAATAAAATAGAAAAATAATTAAACTACATAATCTATATCCAAAAAATTTAATTCAAAACCAAATGTAACAAAACTAATTAGGATTTATCAATAAGAAGTTCACAAATAATAATTAACCATAAGTCTATAACATAAAATCCGCAAATTAATAAAGTATAGTAACAATATAATCTATAACCAAATATAAAGTTCACAACATAATATATAAAATATTAATAAATAACAAAATCAATTAAAAGGTTAAAAAAACTTGAAATCTTTTTTTTAAAAAAAAAAATCCTAACTCACAGGCCAAACCCGCCCTGACTCACCTTAGCCCATAGGTTAGTAGAGCTAAAAAATTTTAGCGGACTTAATATGTCAACTCAACCTTCAATTTTTCATGGATTTGGCAGGTCAACTTAGTGGGTTGAGCTCATTTTGCTATCTCTACCTTCATATATAGCAATGTTACGTGACCAAAAAATGTTATTAGAATTTTTGACAAAATATATGGTGGTAGTTGAATTAAAAATGATGGACCCATAAATAGTGTATTTGGTAACCCGTTTCAAAGGGTTATAATTGATTTTAATTATCCAAAATTGATTCTGAGTAATTTTTGTGATGTTTGATTTCATATTTTCAGGATTAATTATTATCTTTAGAATTGATTGTGAGAGAAGTGAAAATTTTTTACTTATGTCAGAATCACTTTACCAAACATAAATCACTTTACTTCAAAATTAATTCTAATCAAATCAATTATAATAAAATTAATTATACAAAAATAGAGCCAAATGTACACTAATTCATCCAAAAATCACCAACAATGTGGCATCATTCTGCCACTTACTTTTTGATAAAGGTTCTTATTGCCTAGCAATTTTTTCTTCTTTTTTGTTTTCTTTTTTGGGTCAGATGCAGTTTTTACTTTGTCTTTTTTAAAAATCCGTTGGACCCACTGTGGCCCAATAAAAGCCCGAACAACTTGAACTATCAACAAGCCCAGGACGCAAAACAAATCCAACGGGAATCCCGGACGAGATGGGGTGTCACCGATGGGACCGCGAGGAAAGTAAACTGAGACATGTTTTCTGGAAAGATGTGGAGATCAAAGCACCTCTTCGGGAAACTGAAAGCAGAAAGTTGGGTCCATCTGGTGAGGCCGCAGAATAACAAGCAAAGATGGATGAGCAGCGGTGGCGCCACCGTCATGAGCTTCGGAGATGGCAGCCACGGTGCTCTCGGATTGCCCACTTCCCAATTGGGCGTGGGACAAGACGCATACGAGCCTACCCCTGTCCGTGCTCTCCCTTCCGATGTTGTTAGAGTTGATGCCGGACACTACCACTCTCTCGCCATCACTTCCCAGGGCCACCTCTGGGCCTGGGGCAGAAACAACGAGGCCCAACTTGGCCGTGGCCCTTCTTCTAGGTAGATAATTCCCATTAATTACCCTTCACTCTTCATTTCCTTTTTTTTTTTTTTTTTCAAATAATATTCTTACATTTGTTAAGTTAATTAAGATATGTTTCTTTTTTTTTCTCCTTCTTCTTCTGTTATCAACGTGTTCCATCCAAAAATAATTAAATAAATAAATTAAGAGATGTGTTATTGGAGGGAACTGACATTCCTGCCTCGGTGTCTTGGGTATACTTTCACTTATTTTTTGATCAGTAGTAAAATTATACAAATGTATTCATTCTAGTTAATTGAACATTTTAATTGAATATTTATTATGAGATACTATAGCATTTCTACGTTAAAAAAAATGTCAACTTTAAACTCTGTTGCAGAAATATTAACAATTTGTTTGTTTTAAATTTTTTATTTTATTTATTTGTTACCTCACAAAGTGTACGAAAAGAACACATTTCGGATTAATTAATGTGTGAATCCTAAGAAGCTCCAGATGGTTGGGGGTTGGATGTTGGAATGTTTGGTTAGCAGGGAATCATGGAATGAGCCAAAGAGAGTGATGGGATTAGACCATGTCAACGTGTGTGCTGCTTTTGCGTCCGGCGTTGTCTCTGCTGCTCTTGGTGATGATGGCTCTCTGTGGGTGTGGGGGAAGTCCAAGCGTGGCCAACTTGGCCTCGGCAACCACGTCACTGAGGCTGTTGCACCTGCCAAAGTTGAAGCACTCTCAGGGGAAAACATAGCAAAGGTAATTACTTGATCTTTTGCTACCTGAATCAATTGTGTTGTAGTAAAAACTGAAAGCTATGCATTCGGATGACTTGTTTTGTTTCTCTTATTGAACAGGTGGCTTTTGGTTGGGGTCATGCTCTTGCTCAGACTGCGGATGGAAAGTTGTTTGGATGGGGATATTCAGCTGATGGTAGGATAGGGAAAATGGGGAATGACTTGGTGGAGGCATCTCCACTAGATTCCACTGCAACCACGTTTGGAGATAACCAGCACCACCTTTCGAGTTCAGACCTTGAAGTTGCTGAGAAGAGGGTTTTAGAAGGAATGGAGAAGGAGAATAACATGCCAATAGTGTGGCAACCCCGCTTGGTCGAAGAACTTGATGGTGTTGAAGTTGTGGACATTGCATGTGGCCTTGATCACTCTCTGGTTCTTTGCCGTAAGTTAACAGTCACCCACGTTCAGTTTTAATAGGGAGTTTTGCACATGCGTGGAATTTCCTCTTAAGTCTTGATTACCCTATAATATATGTCAGGTGAAGGTGCCCTCTTAAGCTGTGGGAGCAATGTCTACGGCCAGTTGGGGAGAGCTAGACCAGATTTGGGAATTTTCCCCGTTGACATGAACTTCAGCCCCATATCTATAGCAGCAGGGCTTGGCCATTCTTTGGCAATATGCCAGCTTCCTGAACCAGATGATAGTGTAGGGTCTACAAACATTGCTTCATGGGGATGGAACCAGAGTTCTCAGCTTGGACGGCCGGGGCCAGGGAATGTCCCATCTTTGATTGATGGATTGGCTGACGAGAATCCCATCTCGGTTTCAGGCGGGCGCGCACATTCCATTGCCCTCACATCAAAGGGAGAGTTGTGTGTGTGGGGCTCCGGTAAAAATGGCAGACTTGGATTAGGAAGTTCTGTTGATGAAGCTGAGCCATTTTACATTGATTGTTTAGAAGGTTTTCAAATTTTGCAGGCCGTTTCAGGATTTGATCATAATCTGGTTCTAGTTGCTAGCTGATCCAGCTTGAACAAATGCCTTAGTATGAGGCTCAGAAAACTTAGTGCTTGGGGTAATGTATAAACGGAAAAAGAGAAAAGAGAAAAACATAGGAAATAATGTAGAAGGGCGAAGCTAAGCGTCCCTTTGAAACCTAAAATTCATGGTGGAGTGCTGTAGTTTATTCACAAGAAATTAAGTGTAGAGACACCCTTGGTCCAAATGTCAAATAATATGCATTTTTGTTTGGAATTCTTATATGTTGCTTAAGCTTATACTTCATGGTGGAGTTTCATACAATCTTTTTAGACTCAGTACATTTAACTTGATAATTTTGTCTGATCAGTGTGATGAAGTACGTTCTAGTGGTCTTGACCATGACGTATTTTGCATACATGTTGATCCAAATAGCTCAAGGAAAGTAAAGGGATTTATGAGAAACGAAAAAGCAATACTCACGAAAGTAACAAGAAAAGAATGAATTACATTTCGGACATTCAATTACAAGAAATCCTCGAAATCTGTCCTTACATTGTTTCCTGTCTTATTATCTCACAATTGAAAGCCTTCTGCAACTTTTACAAGAAGGCTGAGCAGACAAAGACAAAGTAAAAACATTGAAAACCGTTCAATTCAAATTCTGTTTTGCTATAATCTTGTGGATGGCTAGCATGTTGGAAGGTCCTTTGGTGGTGGTAGAGCAGATTGATCTTTTCCTGGTCCATCTTCCACAACAAAAGCCGTTTTCAATCCCCAACCAGTGTGAAGCTCCAGATGACAATGCATGAACCAAACACCTATCCAACCATATATAGGAAAAAAAAAAAAGAACGTGTCATCATAGCAGAATAGTGTATTATATCCCATTCAACATTAGGACAATGCTTAATTTGGCCTTATTGTTCCAAATTATAGAAGTGTAAGATGAATTCTACTATTCTAGAGACATACCTGGATTGTTTGCCTGGAAACGAATAGCTGTCCAACCACCAGTGGGAACTCCAACTGTGTTCCTCTCAATAGGATCTACCAAGTTGTATTTAGCTGGGTCCTTAGCAGGATCAAAGTTACCAATCCCAGTTCCAACAACAAAAAAGTTATAGCCATGAAGATGGAATGGATGTGACTCAACAGTAAGGAGATTGGTGTCCTGCAAAACTAGCTCCACTATAGAATTGAAGTCAATCTTGCTAACTCTTGTGCCTGTTAAGGTGGCAAGATTGGCCGTTAGTGGTGCGCCGGTATAGTTGAAAGGGGTTGGTGGGTGGTCAGGAAGATCAGTCCTAAAAGCCCCCTTGATGTTGAAGTAGTGAGCTTGGAGAAGTGCAATTTGGGGCATCACAAAAGATACATTGTTTAAGGAAGCAAGTAGCCGGGTTCCATTGACACATGTGGGGCAAGAATTCCTGCCTAAACCAATAGTGTAAAGAAGGTTTCTATCAACTTTAAGAGGAACATTAGCGGGGTACTGAGCAGAGTTTAAGCTCCGGAGCTTCTTGTTGTAACTCAAAGCAAAACCTGTGTCATTGCTAGCAGGCAGTGTAGGAAGAGTAGGGAGGACAGTGTTTGGGATGTTTTTGTATTGGAGTATAGCTGTGGCGGTTTTGTTGTCTACTGGGACTGGGGCATCCATGAAAGCCTTGGTGGCCATGAAGTATCTGCTTGGAACCTGGATGGCTTGGACCAGAACGTTTGTAGTTTGACCAGGTGCAATTAGTATGGTCTGAGTGGTGAATGGTTTTGTATAGACTGCATCAACCTCCACTACTGTCATGTTGTGACCCGCAATAGCAAAGAAAAGCTCGTCATTGAGTGCTGCATTGATGATTCTCAGGAGGTAAGTCTTCCCTTGTTCAACCTCCATTGCAAATGTGTCTGAAAATTGAAACAAAAATTGCAGTTAAAACAAAGGTTCTACTCTTTCCAAACTATAACCAAATGTAGCATCTATTTTCCTTTAAATAATCCCAAACATAAGCTAGTTTTCCTTACGCTTCTCAGAACAAGGAAATAGTGGTCCTGGTTTCCCGTTGATTGTATGTGCATCTGACATATTTGGTGGCAACCCCATTTTGTTCCCTTGCTTTTCAATCTCTTCCACGTCCTTGTTCCACCATTCACCTATTGCATGCAAAAGCAATTAGTCACAGCAAATTTCTCACTTTTTAATGTTGTTCAAATCTTGAAAATACTTGATAATCAAACTGACCTACGAGAATTTCAAATTCTCTAGCTGGCTGTGGGAAAGGAAATGATGTTCCAGGTTTAGGCATAATCACTATTGCACCATACACAGTGGCCCTTAGCCAGAGAATGTGTGCATGCCACCATAACGTTCCTCTTTGCCCAGTAACGTTGAAGTCATAAGTATAGCTGTTTCTGGTCTGAATAGGACACTGTGTGATATAAGCTGGTCCATCAGCCCACCCATTACGATATTGTTTGAGTCCATGCCTATAATAATAAGCATATGGTTGTGAGATAAACATAATGTGCTAGTATTAAAAATTTCACCTATGTTAGTGATATTGTAAATTTGGCCTACCAATGAATCGACATGTTGTATTGTGCATGGTTGGTGACATTGACCAGCACTCTATCTCCTTCCCTAACATAAATAGTTGGCCCAGGGAACCTCCCATTTACTGTTACAATGGGTTTTGCATGGCATAGTCTACTCACATTCTTCACTTGAATCTGCAGAAAGAACAAAATGCTATCACGAGAACTTCGCATAGATAGTTAAGCAGTTGACCATGATCAATATAACTCACATCGAATTGATATTTCTTTATGGCAGCTTCAGATGTTGAAGACATTAAGCCAACATACACACAAAAGAGAATGGTTAAGACAGACATAAAACTACCCAAGCTTGCCATGTTTGATTAATTGCTGTTCAACTTCTTTGTACAATATGGTGCACATAGCGGCGCATATTTTCGTGTATTTATATGAATAATGGGAAGGTAAGATGAGCTATCAGTTTGTTGCATGAAGGATAAAAAAACACCTCAGGATGATTTGGTAGCAACTCAATGAGTTGTACATAAAAGCTTGTAAGCGGAATACTGATAAAGATACTAAGACCATGGTTTTCTGTACAGACTGAGGTTTCGAGGGAAGGATCGATATTCAGAGAGGTTAAGACTTAAGAGTTATTTATATTTTTTTCAATGTTTGAGCTGAAAGTGAGAGTTACATGAAACCAAACCAACCTTAATATACACAGGCCAAGGCTTTATCGTTAAGGAGAAGTAATGGCCGAAGGTTAAGTGTTAATGGCAAGAATTCCTTGTGCCGTCCAAGTGAAAGCTTCCATTGCCAGAAAACTCCCTAACCTTAACCTCCAAAACAAATGCTTATCTCATTATAGTGCTGTGATGCCATAGCGGTAAAATATCACTGTTGGGTGCTGCCGACAAGATCTCCTCAGGCATTATAAAATATTAGCTCTAGTCTTGCAGTGGTTCAGTCCAGTATATGAATTCAAACTAAATGATGATTTGCTTAAAGTACACTTTTACTACCAAATCTTTTGCTTGTTTTAGGCCATACATTTAGTTCCATTCTAAGAAGCTTCGTCCATGGGATGTTCTATTGCTTATTGTTGAAACCAAAAGCTCAGTTTCTTTTCTATAATTTTTTGGTAAATTAAAAAACAAAGCTTTGTATCAACCTTGAAGTAAAGATATTTGTACCTTGGTGCTACACATGTAAACTCGATCCTTGGAAATTTACAGAACGCTTCTTTTGTTCATGCAGGTGCCATTATGAACTTTGGTAGAACTGCGAGGTCTTTTGAGAGGCATTTTTTTGTGACGAGTTATAGAAATGTCATGAGAAATGAGATTACCAATATTATAGGAATCATTAAACGAAATGAGTTTCTTTTATATAGAAATCAAATCCATTCAAAGCTGCTCAGAATTTTCTACACGCATAATGGTAAGCAATTAAACAAATATATTTTAAAAATAAACTAAGATTAAATATATTTTTAATTCCTATTTATATAGGTGATCTCTTTAAATTTTTACTTTAATTTTGATCTTCTTTTTTTGTCCTTGTCGTTTTAAATTTTGGTATCTACAAATATTTTAAAATATTGTTTAATTCTTACAATTATTGAAAATTTTACTTTTGGTCTTTATAAGTATTTTAATTATCTTCTTTTAATCTTTATAGATATCATCACCCAACACTAAATTTAATTGATAGAAATCAAACACCTAACATTGAAAAAAAATTTCAAAACCAAAACAAAAATTTTGAAAAGATCAAAACTAAAATAATTTATATTTATAAAAAATAAAAATATATTTAAGCCTCACACTAATTCTTATTTTACCATTTCTATTGAAAAAATATTTATAAATCACATCATTCTTTTGTCATTATAAACTTAGTGTGCAGCAAATCAGACATGTGAGCCTTCTGTGTTCTTTTCTGTGCTGTGTCTATGAATAAATAATTAATGTTCCGGATTTTAATTGTTTCTAGAATTTTAAAGGAAGGGAGACCAAAAAAAAAATGTCCTCAATGAAGAAAATGACAACTAATAACATTAAAATAAATGTTTTTTTTTTGGTACATAACTTTAATTTTGCATAATTGATTTAATAGTTATAAAGTGTATATATTGAGTGAAACTTATTAAACAAGTCTCTTTATCATTTTTCCCTACACCACTACTTTCACATATTTTCTCTTAAATAAGAGATGATTAACCTACACCACTACTCTCACATTTTACTCAAAATATTATATGTATGCTTATTTTATAATAAGTAATGGGTCAATTCATCGAAACTTAAATTAAAAATGATAAATAGAGTCAACTCACTATAAAGTGCATGTTTGGGTTGTGTCCAGTGTACCTCAAAGGCAAAATACGAATTTCGAGACAATTGTATGAAAATCTCCTCTCACATAAATTTGAAGTAACGCTCCTCGAAAATTATGCTTTTAAAAAATAAAACAAATAGGCCCAAAATACAATTCATCCTGTCATTTAAAATGAGTTAAGAATGTAGATCTTTAACTCTAACTTGCGTTGTCCTCACTGTATACATCCAGATATTTAACTTTAATTCAATGACCTGACTTAAGAAAATTCTTTTCCTCTGAAAGCACTTAGAAATCTATGGCACTTCGTTGAAGACAAATATAGTGGCCTTTATTTACTTTCAAAATAAATTAACCAAAAAATAAACGAGAGATAATATTATCGGCGGATAATACTTAAGATGATTGTAACAAGAAAGCTATAAACGTGAATATCACAAAAAAAAAAAAAAGTAGATGATTTTATTAGACGAATCAAAATCAGTTAATAACTTAATATGTGACAGCCGTTCACCTTTATCTAACCAAAATTGAAAGATAGTAAAACATCTTTGGTGGAGGCCTGCTTGATGATCATCGCTTAGATAATTGGCAGAGCATCACATCAACAATGATACGAATTAAACTCTAGCTTTGACTATGCATACACGACTTTTCCAATACAATCATGATGTGTTGGAACAGTAAAAATACTGATCAATTGATCATCATAATTTTGAAGTCTTAAGCAATCATGTAAATAAGGAGTGGGGCTTCAAGCAGACTAGTTAACTAAGACAATATTAATTAGATCCATTTTCATGTTCTATTAAAGACATTTATTCCATCTTCTGGTAAAAGAAACGAGAATAATACACTGCATAAACTTTAAGAAAGAAAGAATCGATGTGTATGGGGTGATAGAGACAATACTCAAAAATAATTGTTCGGGTATTTTAATAAATAGAATGGATTGTATCTGTTTTCAAGTGGTCTTGACATAGCATTATTTATTGGGTTTTTAGTCGATAAAACAAATAAATTGACTATATTAGTTTATTTCACGGATTTCAATTTGGGAAACGAAAACGATTCCTCTTTGAATTCTTATAAATTAAAAATATCCAAAATAATGAATAAATAGAAATTTAATTAAACCTAAATTAAAATTAAACATTGTGAACCAAGTCAATGTATTAACAAACATAAAATATTAGCATCAAATAGAGAAAACAAAATCAAATGGCTAAATACATTAGAAAAGAAAAGGACTATTACTTAAGTTTCTCGGTACTCCTTAATGTCAAGGTGAGTATTTTAGCAGAGTATTTAGAAGTGATTTCCAATCTGCAAAAGTCCCCAAAATACTACCCAATTTTACTATTTATAGCCCAAATAAATCACTAGAAATTAGGTCCATTAATCCCCAAATTTTGCAGTTCATTTCTTTGAAGCCCATGTTCTCCCTTGCTTTCTTCATTCTCTCACATTCTCTTCCCACGTCCTAGGATCATGTGTGGATCCATCTGCTTCCTTCTAGAATTTAGTTTGGCTTGGAACATTACCTTTTGCTACATCATTATTTCCATGGATGATTTTTGATCTTAGTTGAAATATTATGCTCCAGTCCTCGACTCATTCCAACCTTTAATATCCCTTTAGACCCTGATAATAAGTTGACTTCCCTCCAATCCTTACTCATTTTTTCCATACTCGAATGTCTCTTATTGATATTTATTTCTTGTTCTATCAACAAAATCTAACGACAATCGACACCCTATACTTTTAAGTTCAATATAACTACCCTTGAGACTTTTCTTTTATCGACTTTTCCTTCTCTTGTTTTATTTCAGCTTAGTCATGATATACCACTTTTTGTGCCAAACCATGCTCGGGGTCTTTACAATTTATTGCCTGACAAGCATAGAGCAAAAGAATAAATTTACAAGTCATATTATTGATCCAAAGTCGCCTTTGTCGAAGAAAGTTAGAAAAACTCTTTAAGGAAAGTTAAATGACGAATGACAAACGAATAGCAATACTCACCGAAGCAACAGAAAAAGAATAACTTTTTTTTAATATCGTCCAAAGCTTTGCTTACAATTTTTCTCACATTTAGTCTCGTACTTAAAAATAATCTGCAACTTTTGCAGGAATTATTAGCATATAACACAAGTTAAACATTGCATTGTGAATACAGTTACAATTAGAGCTCGTTGACAATTTCTTTTGTGGTTATCACTGTGAATACTCTTCCCTACAACCCAATCGAGCTCCCTTTACAACTTCGTTTATGGTTAGCAAGCTGGAACGTCCTTTGGCGGAGGCAGAATAGACTGATCTTGTCCTGGTCCATCTTCCACAACGAAGGCCGTTTTCAACCCCCAACCAGTGTGCAACTCCAAGTGACAATGAAAGAACCAAACACCTATACAACCATACATAAAAAGAAAATCATATTATTATGGCATAATATGCTTGTGATATATCATTCAACACTAGCTAGGTCAATCCCCGAGTTGTCTTACACTTCAATATCTAGTAGTTTTTAATGTGAGTTCCATTATTTGAACACCAAATAAGAAAATGGGACACTATAAAAAAAAAAAAAAGATTTTAAAAATGCTAATTTTATATTCAATGTCTCGACATAAAGCTCCACAACCGTGCATTTGGATAGAATGTAGGAAAAAAAAATATAAATATTTTTTGACGATGGATTGAATGAATTGTTAGACAAAAATGCCAGAGTGCTATGTTTATATACCATACCTCAATCGAGATAAAATAAAAGAAAAAGTAAATATCATAATAATATATAACTACCAATATCTATATTATAAATCATGGTGTCCTCAAAATAACATTTCTCTTATAAGTTAGGTGCACTTCATGAGGCATACCCGGATTATCAGCCCTGAAACGAATTGCTGTCCAACCACCAGTGGGAACCCCAACTGTGTTCCTCTCAATAGGATCTACCAAGTTGTATTTAGCAGGGTCTTTAGCAGGATCAAAGTTACCAATCCCAGTTCCAACGACAAAGAAGTTATAGCCATGAAGATGGAATGGATGCGACTCAACTGTGAGGAGATTGGTGTCTTGCAGCACAAGCTCCATTGTGGAATTGAAGGCAATCTTGCTAACTCTTGTGCCCGTTGAAGTACCAAGATTGGCTGTTAATGGTGCACCGGTATAGTTGAAAGGGGCTGGAGGCCGGTCAGGAAAATCAGTTCTGAAAACTCCCTTGATATTGAAATAATGAGCTTGGAGAAGCGCAGTTTGAGGCATCATAAATGAGACATTGTTTAAGGAAGCAAGTAACCGGGTTCCATTGACACATGTGGGGCAAGAGTTCTTGCCTAAACCAATAGTGTAAAAGAGGTTTCTATCAACTTTGAGTGGAACATTAGCAGGGTACTGTGCAGTGTTTAAGCTCCTGAGATTCTTGTTATAACTAAAAGCAAAAGCTGAGTCATTGCCAGCAGGCAGTTTAGGGAGAGTAGGGAGGACAGTGTTTGGGATGCCTTTGTATTGGAGTATAGCTGTGGCGGTTTTGTTGTCAAATGGGATAGGAGCATCCATAAAGGTCCTCGTAGCCATGAAGTATCTACCTGGTACTTGGTTGGCTTGGACCAAAACGTCTGTGGTCTGTCCAGGTCCAATTAGTATAGCTTTAGTGGTGAATGGTTTTGTGTAAACTGCATCAACCTCAACTACTGTCATGCTATGACCCGCGATGGCAAAGAAAAGCTCGTCATTGAGGGCAGCATTGATGATTCTCAGGAGGTAAGTCTTGCCTTGCTCAACTTCCATTGCAAATGTATCTAGAAAAACAAATGAAAAATTGTAATGAGAGATTGGGGAATGTGCATGCTTAAGCTTAGTTTTCTTTGGAGCAAAGAGACTTTCTGGCCATATTAAGCTGAATGCAAGGTGCCTAGTGACTTTTCCTTTACATAATCACAAACTTGGGCAAATTTTCCTTACGTTTCTCTGAGCAAGGAAAGAGTGGTCCTGGCTTCCCGTTGATTGTATGTGCATCTGACATGTTTGGTGGCAACCCCATTTTGTTCCCTTGCTTTTCAATCTCTTCCACGTCATTGTTCCACCATTCTCCTGTTTAAATATTTACTTGTTTGCTTTTAAAATCATAATATCAAGTAAACTTAAAGGTGGTTTCCCCTTGCAAAATCTATAATAATGAAAATATTTCAGAAACGGAACAGACCTAGCAGAATTTCAAATTCTCTTGCTGGCTGTGGAAAAGGAAATGGGCTTCCTGGTTTAGGCATGATAACAATTGCGCCATACACAGTAGCCCTCAACCACAGAATATGAGCATGCCACCATAATGTTCCTCTTTGGCCTGTGACATTGAAGTCGTAAGTGTAGCTGCTACCCGTCTGAATTGGACATTGTGTAATATAAGCTGGTCCATCCGCCCAACCATTACGATATTGTTTAAGCCCATGCCTATAATATAATCAATAATCCATATATATATATATATATATATATATATATATATACTTGTGAGAATCCCTTTGCAAGTGTACATAAAATAAAATGTCACCTTTTATGTCTGGTAAATACGAATTAGCCTACCAGTGAATTGAAAAGTTATATTTTGCATGGTTGGTGACATTGACTTGTACTCTATCTCCTTCTCTAACATAAATTGTTGGCCCTGGATACCTCCCATTTACTGTTACAATGGGTTTTGCATGGCACAGTCTACTCACATTCTTCACTTGAATCTGCAATTAGAATATAATGTCACCAAAAATTACTTCAAATAAAATAGTTAAGCATATGCTGATCTTGACCATGTTTGTATGCACACACACACACACACACACACGTATATATATATAACTCACATCAAATTGGTATTTCTTTATGGCTGCTTCAACTGGGAAAGAGACTAAGCCAATAAAGCCGAAAAATATTATTAACAAAGATGTGTGACTGCGGAAGTCCTTCCCAGCCATTCTGTTCCTCTTAGACAACTTTTGTATATATCTTTGCTTCTGATGTGTGGAAGAGACCATGGAGGTGAAGAAAGACGGTGAAGTGGTATTTATACAAATTGTTACAGAGGTAGGTCGGAGGGTACTAATCAGTTTGTTAAAGAGAGGATAGAAAACCCAGGGTTGATTAGGTAATGAAGGATTTTACATCCAGGCTTACAAGCAATATACTGATAAGGACTTCAAGGCCTTTGGAATGCCGTAGAGGCTGAGATTGCTATGCTAAGAAAAAATGTTCACAAGCATGATTCGCTCAGTTTTATTTGTGAGTTTGCTGTTATTGGTTCATATGTGAGCCGAAAGTGAGAGGTGGTGTGGACCAAACAAACATTGGGTGAAGCTTTTTCGTTAAGGAGAAGAAATGTTTTTTAACACTGATTATTAATGGTAAACTGACCATACGGAGACATACTGTGTGCGCTGCTAACTGAATCCTTTGCTTTAGAAGAATTATCATATTATATCTTTTAATTGGTAAATACCGATTAGCATGTGGTTGAGTGAAAAATAACTATACGAGATTATATATTGTTGCAAGCATTTTATTTAGCTATAATGGAATATTCACCTATCAGAAATTTTTGCTTGTTTTAGGGCGTCATCCTTAGTGAGGATCCTTCATTTGTGGACTAGGTTGTCGTTGCAGATAAATAACAGAAGTTTTAAGATACTGCTACGTCAAACTAAAGCTAATAAATGTAAGCCCTGTGGCAAGTCTAGTCATCTGTGATCTGTATATAATATACGTAAATATTTACGTGATTCCACAACCCAAAAAGAACATACGTGATTCCATTTCACCTGCTTAAAACTATTTCGAACTCCTCAGAAGAAACCGCTAGGCCAAGCCAATCAAACAATCTATAAACATCTAAGAGTAATGTGATGCTTAGAATAAATTGTTAGAATTAACATAATTGTTAGATAGAATAAAGTGGTATAAATTCTTTAATTATTCAAGGGATTTTGGAAAATAACTTTGAGCAAAATTTCTTATTATCTAACATTTGTCAATGTTTTAACATTCTTTTTAATAATGCCCATCATTTCACCCATTCTATTAAAATATTTAAGAGTGCTGATACTGTTGCAAACTTCTCTTGCACAACCATGATCTCAACCATCCCTTCTTTCTTTCTTTCTTTCTTTTTAACCTTTTTTCTGCAAATCAATGGTTTCTTTTTGTAATTGTGTGAATGTAATATCTGTATTGAAAAAGTGAGCGACACTGGCTTTTCCAATATTTTATATTTTTCCTTTCTTAGGCAGTCATAAGATATGTTTCTGCCTTTCCTTAAGTTAAAGAGCTACTAATCTTGTCTAATAGGGAGGGATTTAGACAGTACGTGAGGTCAAAGCTCAAACCTCGTTAAACAAAAAACAAAAGAAGAGCTACTACTCTTGTTGTCACTGGCGCTGGGACACTAAGATGGGTCTGGCCCAATTCTGAACGAAGTCTACAGATCATACAGTTTAATAGCCCGGCCCATGTACATTATTTGTAACATAGGTAGGAACTTGAGATTCAAGTGAAAAAAACAGTTGTTTTTTTTTCTTTGGTCGTTAACATGGGGTTGAAAATATCAACGCCTTTATTGGGGCGGTCCAACACCACGTGAACTGTGCTTCACGGGCTGGCATTTTACATTTGTTGGATTCGAAGAAACTAAAGATGGGGCCATAAATCAAATTGGTTCACCCAAACAAACAATTAACAACCGTACAAAATCATAACCAAATAGTTGACCCAGAAAAAAAAAAAAAGAAAATACTATCTGTATATATCAGCCAAAATAAAATAACTATTGCGTATTTTCTGATTTCTGCCACGTAAATATACTAATTAATTCAATTTACATACATTGGATTTTGAGAACAAATTGTGACTCTTAAAATAAATCGCAAACTAAATGACTTAGAAGTCTAATTGCAGAATTTGCGCCATTGCAAACCTGCAAGTCTAATTCACTATTCATTCGTTTTCATTATTAGCATAAAAAAGAACTAAATTAGTAAGGATTTATACTTCGAAGTATCATATTGAGAAATATTACGCAAGTAGATTTTGTATTGGATATTATATCGACTCACATTCTATCTATTATTGGATAATTCTATTTAAATTATGTTTATACCCTATTCAATGATAGATAAATGATAAATTAATACGATATTTAACACAAAATATATTCATATAACATAACTCTATCGAATTATTGAGTTTGATCTATAAAAAATTACATTGATAAAGCATATGTCTTTTGTAAGAAAATGCTGTGAGAAGTCCAAAAGTTTATGCCTAAAACTACCAGAGTTAAGTGTTGTCATAGTAGGTGAATATCTCATTTTTTTTAACCTATAATTTTTGTATTTTCACTTTACTATTTAAAATATCTGACATATTATTCCGATACATCGTATTTTTTGACACAAATTTTAACTAAGGGTTAGTTTAGGAATATTTTTTGAAAGAGTGCTTTAATTTATAAAAAATATAAATCAATTTTTTTTGTTTGATGAATAAAAAAATTAAGGTGTTTTGCCTTCTGATTTTTAAAAATTAGAGATATTCTCAGAAGCCCTCATAAGGTATTTTTTAGGCTAATTGTGCTCTCTAAAATTTAAAAAATTAATATAATTTTATTCTCTTTAATATTTATATTTATTATAGTTATTTTAAATTTTAAGAGCTAATTTTATCAAATATTATTTTTATGACTTCTACTTATTAAGAGTATATTTTATATTATTTTACCAAATGATATTATTATAACATTTTTATAGCAATTTTTAGAGAGTTTAAAGGGTTCAATAACTTTCAAAAAATCACAATAATATCAAACTAAACCTAAATAGCATTGTTATCTTTTTTAATGACTTAGATGATATTTTACTTTTTTTCATTATGAATTTTTCCCAATATTTTGTATGATCGAACAAAATTATTCAACATATCTATGAAATATCTAAGAATAAAGAAGCAAGATTATGAAGTTATATAATTTCTGAATATTTATCTGTCACACATTTCAAACTTTAACATTCAGAATATCAGGATCAGGTTGCTTACATGCAGGCATAAAACATGAAAAGGGTAAATGTTATACAATTTTGTAATTAAAAAGATATTTTATTATTGAGTTGATGAATTATTGCTCAGAACTGATTATATTTAAGCATTCTGCTCGAAATTGAAAGACTTAAATTCTATTTTCTCTAGTTACAACCTTTTCTTCATAAGGTATCTGTAAAAAACAGTTTATCTGTTTAAGCGTTCCTTAAAACAGAATTACAATAGTAAACTGCCTCAAAAAAATTAAGACAGCTATTATTCTTGTGGGTGTAATGTCCAGACATATCAGCAACAACGCTTGGCAAACGTGGATGAAATGTCTGAAATGATAATTAAAATGGCAACAGAAAAAAAGATAATAAATATTATCCACTCATTTTTTTATTTTTAAAAAAAATCAGAGTTAGGAGAAAAAGAAGATCATGCCAGCTACTCCTTTAACAGATCCAGTTTCAAGTATGAGTACTGAATTTGACCGCGCCCCACCATGAGGAACAAGCTTCTATCATCTTGAACTCCATAATGTTAAATTGATAATTCTCCAATATATATAAAAAATAAAATTCAAAGCCAACAATTTTTTAAAAAATTAGTTTCAATATATTATCAATGTGATTCCACCACATATTTAATATATAATAATATATAATTAAATATTTATATATTAATATAAAATTAAATTCTCTTTTTTATTTTACATAGGTATTAACATAATTAGTCTTAGCCTCTTAGGGTATATTCTCAAATTTGGTTTAGGCGGAAAAGGGAAGAAAGAGAAAGATTTATGGAGATTTTACCTTACTTATAAGTTTTGTTTCTTAAAAAAGGAAGGCATTTGAAATTTTAACTAACTCTTTAAAATCCTCCAAAACTCTTATTTTATAGTTCTCCCAAATTAGGGGATTTTGTTGAGATTTAAATTTAATTTATTTATCTATCCCTATTAAAATATTAAAATACCATTTTTACTACTCCATTATAATTTTATTGCAACTTTTTATAGAAGCTTAAATTTTTATGAGCTTTCACCTAAATTTGTTCCCTCTTAGAATATTCCTAAGAGTGAAATATTTTTTAAATTTACAAAAATATAATATTTTCTAAAATTTTTTAAAATTAATATTATTACAAAATATATTAATTATACTTAATTATATTAATAAAAGATAAAATTATAAAAATACAATAGAGGTGTGCATGGGTCAAGTTGAGGGAAAAAAATTACCCAATCTAATTAATTGAGATTGGGATGGGTTGGGTCGATTTTATGAAATTTTGGCCCTCAACTTGAATCAACCCTACCCAATGAAAATCGGATTGGTTAAAAAAATCATTTCATATCTAGAAATTACGAAACTAGCACTCCAATAGCAACTTTCCTCAAATCTAATCAATTTTCATCACTTTTGTACAATTTTCTTTGGACAAAAAACAGAAACAAGAAAAAATGCAATTAGCTTCAAATAACAACAAAAGAAAGAGTCTGATCTCAACAACAAAGATCTCGCACTTCATCAACAAAGAAAGATGCTCTAGATCTCAACAAAAGAAGCAACCCAAACAGAAGGAGCACTTCATCAACAACCCAAAGCTCACATTTGTGGCTCAAATCTTGTTGATGTTCATGGAGAAAGAAGACAGCTTAGATCTCACACTTCTAGTCTCACGATTGCCTATCTTGGTGGCGTGCATGGCGGAAGAAGGCATTGTAATGGCTAGCTGGTAGCGAGCTTCTTCTTCACGGCAGAGGCGGAAAGGGAGGAAGGATCTTGCAAGTTGCAAGTGGGAAGGAGAAGGAGAAGGCAAAAACCATCGATCGGGAAGGATGAATAAGCGACGTGGCAGAGAAGCACTGGCTGGCGGCACGGTGGTGAAGGGATAGGGGTTGAAGAAGAAGAAAAAGAAGAGTGGTTATGATAACTAGGTCTGGGATGGATCTCCTTTCTTCAAAGGGAGAGTGATTTGGGGTGGGGGTTCAGGTATTAGATGGAAAAATTTTTTTATGGGGATTCAGGTCCTTAAATCGAATAATGGGTATAATATTTGTACTTGTTACTCGACCCAATCTAAAATTTTTATGTTTGGGTTGAGTTGGATTGATCAGATATACTGATTTATTGGATCTATGAATACTTCTAAAATATACTATAAGTCTTTTACCTTTTTTTCTTATCAATATTAAAACAGTAAATAAGAGTAACGGAAGATTTCTAAACCGTTTCCTTCCCTTACTCTTATATTTTTTTTTCCCCTTTGATGTCTTCCTTTTCCTTATAACCCGCGAAGCTACTCTTAATGAACTGGGAACGTAACGTAGAAGGCCTATAGCCATGCTCGTTGGGAATGGATAGTACATGGAACTTGGAGAGGACAGGACAGGGGAGATGCAACACACGTGCAAGTGGAAGGGGAACTGTGTTCACACTTCATTTGACATTTGCTGGCTCCAACCTGCAGCCAACAACTTAACGCTCCTCCACTATTCTTGGTTCCCTCTTCTCTTTCTTCGCTCCACAGTTTGAACCTCTTCAAGTCAGAGGCACCCTTTCAAAATTCATCTAAAATTAAGAGAGAAAAATCAATCATCGGCGATATGTTAAACATGGTGCATATCTTGGAAATATTATATATTACATTACTTATCTTCTTATTTTATTTAAAATTTCCTATCTATTTCTAGCACATGATGTATCGGGTTTAATGTTGGTTCCTTAAGGCTGCCTTCTATACACGTATATGAATAGTATCATCCAATTGTTGAGTTACCAATACTGTGGCATCAGCACATCTACCCTTTTTCAATTGTAATCATTTATTTTAATTTTCATTATAAGAAACCATCATTAAAAGCATACTTTACATTACATATTCATACATGTGATTGCTATCCACTAATATCCAGCTGGACTTCCCACATCTATCTAATGCTAACCGGTACTAGCTAAAACATCACTTCTTTTCTATCACGATTCTTTTATTATGGGGTAATAACAAGGTATAATTAATTAGTTGTTGATACATTTCTTTCTATCGTAATTAATAATTTAAAAATGCAGGTTTATAACAGCTAGTGAAGACTTTCTTTCTATAACTCAATGACCTTATCCAATTTTTTTTTTGGTCTTTAAAATATTACTACTTTTAAGTATTGTTGTGATTAAAAAATTTTTTTAATAATTATTTTTTTTAAGATTTGAATTCATGTTCTCTTTTTGAGAGTATAACTCACTTAGTACTGCACATAACTCTAGCTGGTGCCCTTATCCATATTTTTAAGTGATAATCAAAATTTATTAAAAAAAGACTAAAAGATTATTAAGAACAAAATAATTAATCAAGTTAAATATAAATTTAAATATTATTATATAAATTTATTTTTAATATATTACAAATATAATAATTGTTAAGACAATTATTTAATTAAGTATTGTTATATTAATAACATAATTAATTTTTTAACTAAAAAATCATTTATATAATAGTATAAAATTAAATAATAATTAAAAAATTTTAAATTAATTTTGATATATTATCATTATAAAAATATTTTATACTATTAATTAATCATAATTCATTATATATGTGATTTTTAAAAATAATTATTATAATAATTAAACTTCTTTAATGATATAATCAAATATAATTGGATAACTGTATAAATAAGTTTACATTATGTCAAAATTAGATCTAATTTTTTCTTTAAGTATATAAAAATTAATTTCTTTCTTATTATACATGTAAACATAAAAATAGTGTGAAGGAAAAGGTTCATGGATAGACATACTCTTTCAAATATCCGTTAATCTTAATCAACAGCAATTTCCTTGTAATAATCAGATCAAGTAAGCAGAGAGACATAGTGGCCACGTGGACGAAGGATGGAGATGGGGGAGCAGAGATGAGGAGAGGCACTAGATTCCTTCCCGATTAAATTAAGGGGCTGCCTTCGTAATTGCATCCTATCGCTGCAACGACGAGGAGGAGGAGGAGAAGGAGAAGGAGGGTGAGGGTGGGAGAGGGATTACTAAATTAAGATTGGCGACCATGTGAGAGAGAGAGAGAGAGAGAGAGAGAGAGAACATAAAAAGCTGGCTGGGACTGGATCCGATTCATGCGACCACCTTTGCTCCGGTCCCCTTATCCGGTGTTGCTGCTGGCTCTGCGCCACTCGCTTTGCCGCCGTACCATCTCACGCGCCTCCTAACCCACTTTTCTCCCCCCCTAACATAACAGCATCATTATCATTATTCTAAATCTGAGGAGAACGCGCTTTCTGAGCTCCTGTTTCTCCGATTCGGTGCTTCCCGTTCTCTTGTTTATGGATCCGGATTCTAGAAGCTTCCATTATCGTCGCTTATCTTCTCTCTCCCCGCGGCTGTAACTTTTCTCAGCTGATTCGCTGCGATTGATCTGTTTCTTATTCGCCTCTATTTTCCAGGTGTTGGTTCATTACTTTTTTATTTCATTTTTAATTTTTTGGGTAATTTTATGGGTCATCGTTCTGCATTCTGGTTAATTACCTGAAGTTATGGGGGTTTGGGTGGTTCTTAGATCAATGAGTCCATTGTATCTGCAAATAGTTGCAACTCCTTTTTTCTTTTCCTTTTTTTTGGGGGGGGGGGGGGAGAATATTTTGGGCGGAGGAGATAAATTAGGTTATTGCTTTGTTATGTTGTTGGTGGATGGAAAAATGTGTTAACTTTTTGTGACGTCTTTGATAAGAATGGGGAAAGTTTTGATTTTGACGTAACCTTGTTGGTAATGAGGGTAAGCCTTGTAATTCATGGATGATGAATGTGATCCAATGTAGTTTATGCTGGGATTGGCTTATTTGTAGAAATGGGTTGGTTATGCTTTTGATTGCATTGAATCTAGGGCTAGTTCTGGATGCGGTGGGTTTCTGTTAAGAGATATTGGCTTGCTTATATTTGTTACATTATCAGCATGTGTGTTCCTATTGGTATCGGAAGAGTGGAGAGTTATTTTGATTCTGTTTCAGTGGTTGCAGTTGTTGTGGTGGAAGGAAGATTTGGTATGCTGAGCGAGGATGTCGTTCAAAAGCATAGTACGCGAACTCAAGGAGATGAGAGATGGGATTGGTAGCTTATCGAGGCGAAGTGCGGAAAGCAAGCATTGGCACAGTCGGACAAAGTCGCATGTTGTTCCTGATATCACTCTAAATCCACTTGGACCTGTTCAGCAGGGGCAGTGGGCAAATCTACCACCTGAGTTGCTTCTGGACATAATTAGGAGGGTTGAAGAGAGTGAGAAGTCTTGGCCTGCACGCACCGTTGTTATTTCCTGTGCTTCAGTATGTAAATCATGGAGGGCCGTTACAAAAGAGATCGTCAATACTCTGGAGCAATGTGGAAGGCTCACATTCCCTATTTCATTGAAGCAGGTAATAAATTCTTGACCAGGTTTCGGCCCAATCTTTTTTGTTTTTTATTTTTCCCCTCTTTCCGTTAGGTTTTTCTATTACTAATGTTCTGTTTCCTTTATGTGTATGATTAGCCGGGTCCTCGTGATTCTCCAATACAGTGCTTTATCAGGAGGAACAGAGAAACTTCGACATATTTATTGTACTTTGGTCTGGTGCCATGTAAGTTTCTTCCGGTGCTGATGCAATCCATTTCTATTTTTAAAGAATTGTATTTGTCAAATTTGTCATCTTTATATTGCTCTCCTAAACTTGGAATTAATGATTATGAATGTTGAACTGCAGGTTTCTTGTTTTAAATATATGGGATTTTTTATATATTAATGTCATTTACACAATTAAATCAGACAAAAAAAAGTCATTTACATACAAAGCTCATCGTCATCATCATCATCATCATCATCGTCATTATCCTCATAACTCTCTTCTAAAATGGATTACTTGGTATCCACATTATTTTGTTTATTAGACACTAATGCCATCTGATTCATGTAGCCAACTCCGTTTAGTAGGACAAGGCTTGGTTGTTGTATATATTAGGGAGCAGAAAGAACTTTCCTTTACTGTTCAAATAAAATCTTTATATATATATATATTTGAGGGGCGCAGAAATTTGCAAAACTTTTGGAATATGGATACACCCAAAGGCAATTTATGTTGATGTGTTGAACCATCTTATTGAATTTTGATAGAATGAGCTCTTGAATTGATATTTAAGAAGCTTGTTTTGTTTTTACCTGTACAGCGGAGGATGGGACTGATAAGTTGTTATTAGCTGCTAAAAAGATAAGAAGGGCAACAGGCATAGACTTTGTCATATCTTTGGTTGCAAATGATTTTTCTCGGTCCAGCAACACATATGTTGGCAAACTGAGGCAAGTTTTGGTTGGTTGAAACTTTACCTGCCTTCTTTTCGATTTTTCACCTTGTTTATCATATCTCCAACTTGATGGCTAACTTTGGCAGGTCTAATTTTTTGGGAACCAAGTTCACTATATATGACAGCCAATCTCCTCACGAAGCTGGAATTCTGCCAACTGGTCGTTCTAGTAGGAGATTTCACTCTAAGCAGGTGTCTCCGAGAGTTCCAGCATGTAACTATACTGTTGGCACTATTGCCTATGAGCTCAATGTTCTCCGCACTAGAGGGCCACGGAGAATGCACTGCACCATGAACTCCATACCTGTCTCGGCTATCCAGGAAGGGGGCACCGCTCCAACTCCTACGTCTTTTCCTCAGATCATTGATGAGCATTTTCCTCCTTCACCGCTATCACTGAAAGGAAAAGGTCCAATTACAGACTTAAGCTCTACAAGCCTCTCAGAGCTGCCAGTGCAGAGTCAAGGCTCGGTTGAGCCTCTGGTACTTAAAAACAAGGCTCCCAGATGGCATGAGCAGCTTCAATGTTGGTGCCTAAACTTCAAGGGTCGTGTTACAGTGGCTTCTGTTAAGAACTTTCAACTTGTTGCTGCTGTTGATCCATCTCATAGTGTTTCCGCTGCAGAGCAAGAAAAGGTAATCTTGCAGTTTGGAAAGATTGGAAAAGACATATTTACCATGGATTACCGCTATCCACTCTCTGCCTTCCAAGCCTTCGCCATATGCTTGAGCAGCTTTGATACGAAGCCAGCCTGTGAATGAGACCCATGTCACTGGATCATCATCTGCTGGTTTGTTTCATATATATATATACTATGCTAGGAACAGTTCATCAAGCATGGATACATGCAGCTGACAATCTTAGCTATGCAGTCATTAGTATTTTCCCCCCTTGTGTTAGATGTTGATTCTGGAATTTAACCTGTATGTTGTTTCATAGCCCTGCAACTAAGATTAAATTAAGTTTAGTGAATTTTCTATTTTATAATATAGAGTCGCATGGTACTCTTCACTAATGAATCTCTGTTTTTTTTTTCAGTTACTGAATTTTAAATTTTCTTTGCTGATGATTGTTGTTATCCTTCGATGGTCATTAGTTGTCAGCCAGCCTTGCAATTGACTTTTAAATACACGCGTTCGGCACGAACGAAATATCGTTTTCATTATTCTTTCAATCTGTATTTCTCATTATTCATCACTAAACAATCAAATCCTTGGCTGTGTGCATGTTTTTGTTTCGAGTTTTCTTCCAAATAATCTTTGGAGTTGGAGTTTGGACAATCTGCCGAGGTTGATGGCATTAGAGCATACCCAAGAGGAATTCAACAAAAAATTAACTGAAATTGGAGGGCGAAAATAATATCACGGCCAAAACAAAACAAAAGGTTTTATTTTTTATTGTCAGGTGCCAATTTTACAAATGAAAAATGTTATTTGTACTCTCTGGCATGGTCAGGCAGCATTTGCAAGCAAAGATCACCAACTTGTCTTGACAAAGTAACAACAACTTAAATTGAGGAGAAAAATAAGAAAAGAGAGAAACATTAATGTTACGACTCTAGAAAAGGACAGATAAATCCAACCACTTGGCTTGACAAATTGAACGATTTCTATCGTCTAAATTGTCCGCATAGCCATGGCCAGATTAGCCAAGTTGACCAGTGATCACGGGTCATTACGAATGCGAGAAATTTACCTTTAAGCTCTGGAAACCATATACCAGAGGCACATATATAAACCTGGCTTGGCGTATAAACAACAATTAACTGTGACATAGCAAAAAATTAAGCCCTAAACCCATTTAGCAGAATTGAAATTTTTTTTTTTTTATCCCCCTTGGGATGCACATACTTGAAGTTTAACCAACTTAAAAAACTAACACAATGAGGCTGAGCTCCCTATCTGAAATCAAAGGTAATGGCATTCTGCCACCATGCTTTGGTTCTCTCTCTCTGATTGGTCCAGTGATAGTATTAGACTGATAATAAGTAGAGTATGTATGTCAAATTCCGTTTTTACAAGCATACTTTTTCATAATAATAAAACAAAGCCATGATTTCTTACATGGATTTTACCTTGATACTTCGACTAAGCTTTAGAAAAAATAATTATCATATAAACATTATCCATGGAGATGAAACTAAACTCCAATATGAAATATGGGCACGAAAAAGATGTAGAGAGTCTACTTAAAAATATAATATTGCCATATATTTTCTAGTTAATCGGTTGTGTTCAAGTTGGAGGGTACTCTGCCTTTCCCATTAATATTACTTCCAGTTAAACAAATAAAATAAGTATCATAGAATATTCTCAAGCAATAACCAAAAGCCTACAGTACATCAGTATCTATTTTACAATCAGTGCTCAAAATATCTGTTCAATATATATACAATATGAATAAACTAAAAAAAATGTGTAATTGGTCCCTAGTATCAGTAGTATGTTTATAGGAGAGGGAAAGGGTAAAACTACCAGCTATCTTAACAACTAACAAGCCCTGAATTGGAAATGCCAAAAGAATACCTCAAAATCATAAGCAGAACTATACATCATCATACAAGCTGCTATTACGGTGCAAAATTAAGCAGCAGACACATTGTTAGTGAATAAGTAGAGCTAATAAATTCTACAATTAAGTACAAGAAGAAGTGCACAACCCGCATAAAACATACCCACAAGGCTCCATCTGAAGAACATATCTGCCATCCAACCATCCAAAATGGCTCTTATCAGGCAAATAGTCCACAGTCCCCATAATAAAGATCACAAGGATACCATGGATTGAAAAGCCGAGGAATTCAGTTTCATCTCTTGGTTTTCGAGAACGGTGATAGTTTCTTCAAAAGTGTCGATCTCTTTGATGATTTCTTTTCTTGCGGTTGATTGTTAGAATCTTGAGAAGTGCCGAGATTTGGCTCAAAGGAATCTTCATCCTCAACATAGTCAGCATCTCTCAACAGGCGGAGCAGTTCCAATGCGCTTGCCTGTCCTTTATCACTTCCATTCTTAGAGATATAGGCAAGAGAAAGGACAACATTCTCACTCATAACCAACTGACAATACTCCACACGTTGAGAGCATAAGGAGACTAGAACAGCCAGAGCATGTTCTTGCTCCTCATTGCTGCCTGTCTCGAGTACTTCAGCAACAGAGGATATGCATCCATTAGTTTCAACAACAGAATTCCTACCCTCTTTAGTATCACAAAGATTTTTCAATATGCATATACAGTATCTCAAAAGGGCCCTGTCTTTGAAAAATGGAAGCAGTTTTGGTATGCACTTGAGAGATAGCATGAGCAGACAAACTTCACCATTGAAGGACAAATTATACAATATTACAATGGCTCGTCGTTGGAACTCTTTGTTATCGGAATCAAGTATAGTTAAAACAGAAGTGAGTGCACTGGATGCTTCAACTTTAGCATTTCTATGCCAATACCCAGAGAGTTCTTCCATTACGGCAAGAGCTTCTCCTATCACTTCTGAATCAAGAAAACTGGCCAACATAGTGAATATATCTTCACTGAAATAAGTCAGACCATTTCTGCATGAAAATCACAAAAGGAAAAAAGTCATTTCAATGTCAAAAGTAGGTGCACAGCTAAAGCAATCAAGCCAGCAATTATAAGTCAAGAAGAAACTTGTTTTAATTGAGAAAAATTGCAGGCTGTAAACCATCAAATATGTTCCAACTATATCCATATTCAAGCATTTAGATTGGGAGAACTAAATGTATCAGGTAGAGAACTAGAACAAGTGATGCCAAACCCACCTAGACTTTTACTGTCTAAAAAAAAAAAAGAACCAGAACGAGTTTGAACATTAAGAAGACCATGCTTACAAGGAAAAATATAAACAAGCCTTACTTCTTATTCTAAACTGATTGGTTGCTGTTTCAAAAGGATAAATGTCAAATAATTGACACAACTCACCAGAAAAATTAAATTAGATGAATGTAACCACACCCAAATAATTAGCAATGTAGAAGAACCAAATTGAGAAAGGGAAAAGAAATTATGCCTGCAGTTATTGACAAATTCCAACAGCAGCTGAGTTCCAGCTCTCAGAGCTTTTACATCATGCCGATCATTAGCACTGTTCAGAAATCTGACAAGTGGTTCAATGAAATTCCCAGGTGACACAGAAGAAAAAGCTTGGTAATTGCTTTTCAAATTATCTTTCAGATCTTCAATGAGCTGGCATTGAGAATCCCATTGGAGATCATGGAGAGTAGACAAAAGCATCAAATCTGTATCATGTATCTCTTCATGAGCTTGATGTTTATGAGAATTGTCACCAGTCTTGATTGACATCAAACTTGAGCCACGACTGGCTTTAGCATGTGAGGCATCTGAATTAAAACTAGCATCCAATGATCCAAGTGACACATTACTAAGATCCAGTGGCAAGTTCAAGTCATTTATATAACTTCCAAAACTCTTAATGGAAGTTGTGGAAACATCCAATGAGTGAAAATCTTCTGCGTGCCTATTTGGGTCAGAAATGGAGACTCCATTATTTCTGCACCATTTTGATATCAAGTCCTTCATGACTATATTAGGAGTCACTGTCATATGCACTAGTTTCTTTCTAGTTTTTGGGCAGATATCATTACCCTCATCAAACCACTTTTGTATCCACATCCTTTCATACGTAACACCAGAAGCAATGATAACAGGATCATACATCAACCTTGACGAAATTGGGCACTTGTATTCCTCAGGGGGTGTAACTCTACCCAACTCACTGGTGTGAGTTTTATACTGACCATAGTTCGGGTCAGACTCAACATGATGGCTTTGTAGAGAACTGTGACTGGAGTTCTCAGTTGCAACTGGTTCGTCACTATGAGAATAGACCTTCTCCATGTGTTCTCCAATAATGAGGTTTCCATGCTTGTCCAGTATATACCAAAGAAATTTCAAGATCGCCTTCTTTTTCTGGTCATTGGGTCCAATTTTATCTCGCAACTTCTTAATAGATCGTTTCTCTATTAAGATGGCCTTTGGAGATGTAATATTAAGTCTTGGTGCTGCAAACTGGAGAGCTTTAACTGCAGAATTGTCTATTGAATCTGAAGTATCTTGATCAAGCAACTCTCTCACAACCCTCCCAGCCTCTTCTTCAGCAGAGTCCAGGACAAATGTGGCACACTCAAGATCATCAATTATTCCAGAAACCTGCAAGACATTTCAGTACCACTTCAAGTGTTAAACGGACATTTCAGTTGGATATATTACATGACAAAAAGATAAAACAATTTTTTTTTTCAGAGAAAAATGGTATCAGATGAGGCTAGTTAGTTTTCTTTCTGTTCTCTGCTTCATAACAAAAGAAACTCCTA
Organism: Pterocarpus macrocarpus; assembly: GCA_031439585.1. Classification (NCBI taxonomy): domain Eukaryota; kingdom Viridiplantae; phylum Streptophyta; class Magnoliopsida; order Fabales; family Fabaceae; genus Pterocarpus; species Pterocarpus macrocarpus. The sequence goes on along the minus strand of CM062520.1, from coordinate 71,604,954 downwards.
CGCAGAAATAGTATGTTACCACATTACTCAAAACTAGAAAACGAACTCTTCAGCATTGAGTGGATTGTTTTTTATTTCTTGTGACAAAGCACAATTTTATTTGATGGCTTCATGCTCCAAATGAAAAAATGATAACCATTCGGATAACACCAATAAGCCTACTGATCTATGAGAAACACTTGATTAATCTAAGGCAAGGTTTAGAAGAAAGGAAATTGAAGAGGGAAGATGGTTTGACTAACCTCTGCAGCTAACATAACTGGAACCATGCCCTGAATCTGGATTAAGCTTTGCTCAAATGATTTTCTTGCCTTTTGGCATCTTAAGAGTACTGCCTTCCCTGTCACAGCCTGAAAAGTAATGTTAAGGGGAATGAAACTCTCATTCATGCACCTTGCTAGTATAATCCAATGGTAATCAATATTTATTTTTAGTTGCTCATATTTTTCTTCTGGTGATAAGCTTACTTCCCAACTGTTTGCATAACTCTGATATAGTAGAAAAATATTAAGATAAAATGTTAAAGTTTTGAACCTTCATGAGGTGCAAATGGTGGCCCTATTTCCCTCAAGCTGTTTTAGATATTACCTATGCAGATTACAGAAAGCTATAAATTTATTTAAAAAAACCACACACCAGGTAGAGTTTGCTGCTTTCAGAGCAATGTTGCAGAAGTAGCTTGGCTTTATCGATTGCGCTGTTCAGCAAACACAGAGACTCTATTCCTGATGAGCTTCGTGGCCGTGACTCCTCTATGGCAGGAAATATCCTTAACACCCTATCCAGTATTTTCATGAGATCCACACACATTTTACTATGTACCTGTTAAATTGAATTCCAATCAATAGGATGCTAGGTTCTAACATCTAAGTGTAGTTGAAAAGACACCAAGATATCCTAAAAGACATAACAAGCTGCAAAGTCGGCTTCTTTTTTCTTCGAACTCATAAATATCAGGGAAAACAAAAATAAACAAAGCAATTAATTTGCAACAATACAACCTGATGACCGAGTAAAAGGCTTCCCTTTTTTTTTTCCCCTCTTTTTGACATAGTTGAGTCAATATAATATAGTTACTGAAAGTATAATAGTGAAAGTCAATTATATATTGTACCTTGAATGAGCGCGGATTTGGTAACATAACCACTTCTTCGCCACTATCAGTTCCCATATTGGAAGTGTACCTTGAACCTTCTGTTAATTTATGCTTCAAACACGAACTATGATTGCTCTGGGAACAAACTGCTGGTCAGACAGCGAAATGCAAAGCTATATGCCTAACATTATAAAACATACCACAAAAAGAGTGTAAGTACAACAGGTAATATTCATCTCAAAACTCAAAATTAAAGTGAGCATAAGTATAAATAGTCATTTAGTGGTCACCCACTTAGTAACAAATGGATGTTCCTCTTCCCTAATTCATTCTATCCAAAGTGCACCAAAAAAGTAAGCATAAATATACCTTCCTAAATCATATAGCATATGAACGGGGTTCGGAGTTGTTTGTGATATGTACTTGTGCAGCATATAACAGATTTGTGTATCCATAAAAGTAATGAAAGAACAAAATCCACTGCGAAAGGACAGAATTATGTTGGAATACTCCCGGCTCAACCCAATAAAGTAAAACTACGGTAGGGTGTTTATCGACTAAATCTAAATTGAGAAGTTACAAGTAGCGGACTTTCGAACGATAATTAAAGTACATATTAAAATTAAAGATGCAATGTATCTTATTCTATTTTATTTGCTTCAAATACAAGAGACCAACCAAATGAGAAAACCACTATATCCTGTATGTTGAATTCAACAGGTTGCTAAGTCAACTTGAAGGCTGCAATAAATTTTAAGAGAAAAAGGGGCTGAAAGAACAAAACTCTTCTTTGATTCTCATTTATCAATAATTATCAAACATTATAGGCACTTGAGCCAAGAAAAGGCAAGTTTACCACATCAAGTGATCAAAAAGTTAATCCGTTCTAACTTCTATGAAATGGTAATGGTTAGGATCAAAAGTCCACACACCTACGCAGTTCATCAGGAAAATGAACAGTATGTGAACCTAAGGATGAAATAGAAATATATAGAAGGTTTAAAGTAATTCTAATTACGCCACAGCAGAAGAAACGAGAATAAATTACCTTGAATTAGAACGGTAATTGAGAAGCAACCTCGTCCTTTGCTTACAGGGAAAGAATTCCAAGCTCCAACGAAACCAATTCCTCTTTTTTCTCCAATCAATCAACCAATTAGATTACACCCGAACCATCGCTTCAGACACTCCAGATATTCCACTATTAATAAAAACAAAATTATGTTCCGAACCACTATAAGCACAGCAAAATCGCCATTAAATTCGAGAGTAAGCCAGGAGTTTCCGCGCAGCTCTACCGTAGATAAGCAAGGTGAACAAAAAGCAACGGTTCAATGAGATTTTTGACGATTTGAAAAAGTAGGGAGTGCCCGAGTTCATAATCTCTAATATGCAGAGATTAGAAGGGCAGAGGAACTCAACTAGAGAGAGAGAGAGAGAGAGAGAGAGAGCACACAAGATAATTATAAACCCAAACTTGACGAGAAAGGAAAGAAAAACAAACAAACAGACCCTCACCAACCCATTAGAGAGTACAAAATGATGTATGTATGCTCAGTGAAAGCCAAGCATATCCATGAAATAAAGATGATCAAATAGCAGTCATAACACAACAGCACGAGTATTCTTCGCCGAAGATAAGGAAAAAAGGAAAGGAAAAAGTAGGTAATTGCCCCGTGCTTCAGCCAAGGAGAGAGAGAGAGAGCCGTCAACGTGAAGATTCTTTCTTGCAACGAGTTATTAGCAGTTGAGTGTTGTGTTTTTTTTTTTTTTTTTTTTTTTCCCCACGAAGACCAAGTCGACGAAACAGGAAAGAAAGAAAGAGAACAAGACGGTCTTAACCCCTATCTATGTTACTGCGCATCCGCGGTTTCGTTGTGTCAGTAAGAGCCGTCATTGTTCGGGTGACATGCCTGTGACGGCTGTGATCGTTCTTGAACGTTCATCACAAACCGACGAGGCGGGTCCCAGTTAAAGCATCGAAGATGGCTCTGTGTGTATCTTCGTTGACTGGGGCAACCAGCTGACGTTTCTACCCGCGGACTCCCTTGAATTGAATAGAATGCCCTGGGATACAAGTCTCAGTGATTTTTAACAAAGTCAAAAATGCCAATTTGCAATGAGTGGAAAACTTATTTTATGTACTAGTACTACATTGATTATTATTACTAGTTACTAGTACTTTTATTTTACGACAAAGTTGAGCATTGATAACAGAAAAGCTCAAACGCGACCGAAATAACATTGAGGATAAGGACAAGCAAGCCTCTCGCTCTCCATTTCAACTTCGGGTCGTTCCAGAACGATTCATGCACGCGCTGTGATGATTAATGGATGATTTATCCATATATCAATTATTCTCGGTGCACCTTAGTAAAGCCCATTTTCATTTTCCCTCGCTCAAACACAAGCCCCCATGCACTGCGACGTCATTTCCCTCTCCATTGCCCTGTCCCTCCCCGCCGGTGCCACCCACGGCCACCACCTATCTCCACCCCACCTCTGGACTGGATAAGCGGCACTATTTATGGAAAAGTTTCTTCTTCCCCCTCTAGACTTTTTTCTCTTTAATTTGTTTTTTTAATAATTTGAACAAAAAAATATTATGTCTCGTCTTGCAAACACTGTAGAAGGAGCCTTTAGTATAAGGCTATGATATAACTACCCTTTAATGAAATATGAAGGAGACGATGAGAGATCAATTTCTTCAGTGCCAAACATCATTGCATCTCCATATTCTATATCGATAAATTAATATATCCATATTCTATATCTGCGCCAAACATCATTCCATCTCCACATGGCAGAAGCCGCCTATAGTATCTTGCATAGTGAGTTTCATTCTTTTTTTTATTATTTTAAATTTAAAAAAATAAAAAGGCTTCACTTGTTTTGTTGTCTTGAATTAGAGTATTGAATTTTGATATGGAAAGCTTCACTCTAACACAATATATATGATTTTTGTCACATACTTGCCAATTCTTATCTGTAATTATTATTATTTTTTTCAATGAACCCATTGATATGCTCTATTACTAGTAATTTGACAAATTTGACTTAACCTAACTGATGTTTCTAAAGGGGGTAGGAGTCTCTTGATAAAGATTTTTTTTCCTTCTTAGGACTTAAATTCAAAACCTCCAATTAAGGAGTTAAGACATTTAGTATCTTGATTAATCTCACATTAATTATCTCTAATTATTATTAATTAAATTTTTAAGTATTGTAAGTTACTAAGATTGAGTTAACAATAAAAAGTTTAGTTAGTTTACATAAGAACATAAATTTAAATTTTAGTACTATTAATGTACCAAAAAAAAAACCTAAAAACTAATGCCAATGTTCTCTATCTTCAAATACTTATGTTTGCTTTTTATTATTACTTCCTAATTTTTTACTTTGATGACTTGACATTCATGTTATATTATTTTATATTATTAAACCAGCGTTAATTTCGGGGCATCATACTAGTTGATAAAAATTCTTTGTAGCACCTTCAGAACTATAGCTCATGGAGTATCAATTCACTCAAAAGATTATTTGTTGTGTTAGTTTCATATTATAATGTATTTTTTCAAATCTTTATTTACAGAAAATAAAGTTAACTTTGTATAATGTTTATGAGTTTAATTGCTATATATTGATGGTATAAAATAATTTTATACTGTCATCCAATTAAATATCTATGTTTGTAAGACTTTTAAGATAATAAATGATTAAGCCAAATATTTTTATTGATGTGATAATATATAATTAGATATTTGTGTAAAAAAAATATTATACTAATAATATATACAAATTAAATCCAACTGTTATTTATTTTCTAACAAATTTTATTTAAATGCTAGAAGTGATAGAAAAAGTACAATTATGGTCATTCTAAATTAATTGAGCGTGAGCTTTGCATCCTTGTAGACTAATGCTAAATCATATTGAATAATTGTCTTAAAAAAATTTTAATTGCCTGGAACATAATGTATTAAAAAAATTTAAAATATTATGTAAAAAATTTAAAAATACTATCTTAAAAGGGTTAAAGATTATTTAGTATTTTTTCTGTAGTTAATTAAAAAAATTAAGATAATTTATTAAGATCAGTTAAAATTTTTAATAATAAAGAAAAAAGGTAACCGGAAATAACCGAATACTTTCAGTTTCAGGGTACTGTTGACGTGTCTTTCTTCTTTCTTGTTTTTGTTTATGCCCTTCAACATGAGCCAAGTGGCTAACAAGAACAATAACAATTAAGCTCTTGTCAAGGAAAATGAGAGGAAAGAGACCGATCACCAGGCGACAATTTCTTTGTATTTGTTTAATCTGTCTCTTTTTGATTTTCTTTGTTGGAATTATTCTTTCTCCAATGGTAGGTGAATGGCGAAGTACATATCAATTATCAAATCAAAACCTTTGAAAGGAAATGTGAGCTATGCAGTGATTTGGGAGGTCTACCTCTCACATCACTTATGTATTAAATACTTATTTACTTTAACAACAGAATATTTAATTTATTATTATTATTATTATTATTATTATTATTACAAAAATAGTGCTCTAGAAATGAGAGTTAAATATGAAACATCTAAAATTTAATAAGATATATAAAAAATAACTATTAAGTTGTGAGGTCAGTTGTATTTAAGTTATTATGCTCTCAATTTTATATTTTATGTTATAAATATGATTTATGTATGCTGAGAAAAACTTAGGTGAATAACGTCTATTATGTTATTCAAACATTTAGCTGTACAAATACATCAAACCATCTAGATTGTGTCCTTTTCCCCATTAATCCTGAGATATCTAAGTTTGTTATGATTAAAAGTCAAATAATTCTGAATATATATCTCGTACAATAATTATTATTTAAAAGTAAGAATACTTTACATATGAAAAAGTTAATCAAAATTTAATAAAAATAAATATATTTTACGCTTTGAATTAATTAAGGATTTATGATTATACTTCTTTGTTAAAAAATTATCGATATTTAGTACTTTTTTTATATAAACATTGGGGCTTCACGCCCAAAAGGAACTACAACAAAACAATACAAGTACAACTTTACCTAGAGAAATCTGCTAAAAGATCAAAAGAAATACGAGTCGGGACTCTATCAAAGAAACTAATCCCAATTGGGATTTTATGGCTGTACTTGATAAGACTATCAGTACATCTATAGCTTCCCTAAAAAAATGATTGATCTACACATTCCAATCTTTCTTAATCAGATTCCTCATTGCATAAACTAAAGAGCCATAAGTATGAGTTTCAGGAACACCATATATAACTAGATGATACACACAAGTTGAATCTATTTCAAGAATAATATTCCTATGATCCATGTTGTAGTTAATATGAAGACCCCAAAATATACCTCATAACTTTGTCATAGTTATAGTATGGGATCCTAGATTTACGGACCAAGCTGCCAAAAATTTTCCTTTATGATTCCTTATGATTCCACCACAGGAAGCTTCCATGGTGTTACTGAGAATTGGTCCATTCGTATTGATCTTGATCCAAAGCTATGGAGAGGGTTTCCACTGCACTTGAACCAAAGAAACCATAGGGATTCTGCTCCTAGCTGTCCTCTTTAGCTCTAGACATTGATTGTAGTCCTTGGCTAGCTTAAGAATCTTACAAGCAATAAAGGATTTTTTTTTACATTTGTTACATTAGAGACCATGTACATAAAGAGTTATAACTTGAAAAATATATTACTATTTTTTTTAGAATAGATCTGAGTATCTCTACTATCTACAAGATCATTAAGATAGAAATATCTATGAGTGGAATCAAAATAATCTCAAAGTGGATAACAAAAATTTATTTTAAAAAAAACACAAAATTTGCCATTGAGAGAAGTAGCCTATTTAGATAATTATGCTCAAGATATAACTGATTTGAGTTATCTTTTAGGTAAAGAAAATATTAAGCAACAAAAAAGAACAAAAAATGGTGAAAGTATCACCAGAGAAGAAGGATGACAATCCCTTCAATAAAACTTATAAAAGAAAAAAAATTAAAATAAAATAAAAGACAAGGGAAAAAAAAAAGAGTTAGGACCATGTGTGTTCTGAAATGTTGTATATATCAAACAATATACAATTGAGAAGAGTTTAAATTAAAATCAAATCAAAATTGAGTTAAATTAAAATCAAATCAAATTGATTAAGTACAAATAAAAATCAAAATAAAAATTAAATTTAAACATCTAACAAAAGAGAAGAATGGACTCGCCACTTGATATTTTCAATTGGTGCTTCTTAAGTATCTAATAAAAAATAATGTAGTACTAAATATAGTAATAAAAAATTATTGATATATCATAAAAATAAGAATTTAATTTATATGCACTATCAATTTAAAATATTTTCAAAAATCATATTCAAATTCAAATATTTAAATAAATATTATAAAATATTCAATAATATAATAAAATTCTATTCAAATCAAATTAAAATTTAAATCAAGTCAAATTAATTTAAAATTGAGTCAAATTAAATCAAATCTATCAAAGTACAAATAAAAATCAAATCTATCAAATCTAAACATCTAACAAAAGAGAAGAGTGGATTCACCACGTGATGTTTCCAACTGGTGCTTCATAAATATATAATAAAAATAATATAGTACTCAATATAATAATAAAAAATTGTTAATGTAACATAAAAAAATAAGAATTTTATTTATATATACTATCATTGTAAAAAAATTTTACACATATATTTAATCATGACCGCATCATGAAAAGCATTTGAGTCAACCCTCTAATATATTAAAAGTCTTCCAAATATAAAGCATCTGATTGGATGATAATATGAAATTATTTTACATTTACATTCAATGCATAGTAATTATAGGCAAAATTATATTTCTTAACATTAAAAAATTTTAAAAAGCAAATTACATAAAGTATTGTAAGCTTACACCCTTTTTTTAGAGAAATTATTATTAAATGCTCATAAACTACCAGTTAGATCATACTTTATCCAATAATAAAGTGATATTTAATTATAAGTGGTGGATCATGAACTAAAATTATTATATTAAAATATTAAGATCAAATCAAATTAAATATTATAAAATATTTAAAAATAATAAAATATAGATTTAATTTTTATATACTGTCAGTGTTAAAAAATTTTACACAAATATTTAATTATGTATCACTATATTAGCAGAAGTGTCTAATTTAATCATGTATAATTTTAAAAGTCTTACAAATATAAGCATTTAATTGGATGACAGTATAAAATATTTTATACTATTAATACATAACAATTAAACTCATAAAATATTATATTAAATTAAATCAAAATTCAATCAAATCAAAATAAAAATTTAAATCAAATCAAATCTATTAAATCTAAATTTATACTTATAACAATAAAAATGAGTCACAGAGCCCACATGTCGGCTTCATAAAGTTTTGAAATAGAATATTAAAACAAAACAAAATAAAACAAAACAAAATCTTATAATGCAATACTATAGTACTATACATAGCTATCAATAAAAAAAAAATGTAATGCCTATAATACTATGCTATAGTGCTACAATAAAAATTAAAAATAATGCCTATAACGCAATACTATAGTAATATACTATAGTTATCAATAAAAATAATATAACTAACTTAAATTTAACTATTATAGAAGTGAATTATTTTCGTAAATATTTTAGCAAATTGTTCCTCAAAGTCTTTTCTGTTTTTTTTTTGGTGTTATTTTTTCAAAAAATAAACTATTTATTGCATTTTATGATATTTAAAATTTTGAATAAAATACATTTAAACTAAAAATATTTCGTATGAAAAGGGAATAGAATTTTTCTTCTATAGAGAGGAGTAGAAGAAAATATTCAATAATATAATAAAGTATTATATCAAACCAAATTAAAATCAAAATCAAGTCAAATCAAAATCAAATTAAATGAAAATCAAATTGACCAAAATACAAATGAAAATGAAAATGAAAATTAAATTAAATCAATCAAATCTAAATGTTTAATAAAAGAAAAGAATGGATTCGTCATATAGTGTTTCCAACTTGTACTTTATAAGTATCTAATAGAAAATAATATATTACTCAATGTAATAATAAAACATTGTCAATGTTACATAAAAAAAAAATATTAATTAACATTAAAAAATTTAAAAATGAAAATTACATAAAGTTTTGCCAGTTTATATCCTTTTTTTAGAGAAATTATTGTTAGATACTTATGAAATACTAGCTAAATTATACTCTACTTAATAATAGAATGACATTTTAGATAAAATTGTAAGTAGTGGATTATAAACTAAAATCATTATATTCAAATATTAAAATAAAATAAAATCAAAATCAAAATTAAAATGAAATCAATGTGTGTTTGTTATAATTTAATAATTTGTTTTGATTTTGAAATTGGTAATTTTTGAAAATTTTTGAGGTGGTGAAATATTTTGGATATGACTTAAGTGCTTTGTAATCTTTAATCAAAATTGTAAAATAGCTTTCTTTTATAATTGGAGTATTAAATAATGCAAGAATTGAAATTGATGCTTTGTTTCAAAACAATTGAGGAAATTAGTGATGAAGAATTGACATTGTGATTTTTTATATAATATGTTTGTGATGGATTACTGTACGCACGGGTTATTTGGCTTGTGTGTGTGTGTTTGTGTATAACCATTCAATTGCGACCAAATATATATTATTATTTTTCATTCGAATAATATCATACGGCATTTTAAGATTGTTTGTCCATAAAACCTGGGCGCAAACATATTAATGTGAATCACATATAAAACTACCTTAGGTACAAAATTGGCCCATTAATCATAGAGTGCACTTTAAAGAACAACGTGTATAACGTCAACTATTTATATAAAAATCATCGGCATATATTATCACAAATGTATAATTTATTATATGTTAGTGTTTATATCTTTGAAAATTCTAAGCTGTTTGCTTTCTTACACGCTGCTAATATTGTATAGTTTATTATACTCTAAAGTATATCCTTAGATACACATCTAAGCCAGAAAAAATTCTACCAATTAAGAAAGTTACCTCACCATGATACGGTACGACATGAACAATCCTGAATTCTCCATAAAATCTTGACCTTTGCAATCACCTTTGGATTTGCTAACCAGTGGCTGTGGCTAATAAGATTATAAGAATCCGTTAGTTACAGAAAGTGGCTGAGAGAGAATGCGACACATCAATTGGCGTTTGAAAGCTGAGACCCTATAAAGTCCAAAGGAAGGAGCACGCGTTTGAAAAAATTGGCACTGCAAGCGTCACTGCAGATATCCTTTTTCGGTTTACCGCTTGGCAGAAACTCGGATTTGAAGGCAGAAGGAATGCTTGAAACCCGCCGCGGTTCGATGGACGCGACATCATATCGCATCATGTTTCGTGTCGTGGAAAATATTTGGCCCCGCAAACACCAGTTACTTACTTTGACTTCTATGAGACTTATGTTGCGGTTCACTGGACATGAACTTATTAAATACAAATAATCCTTGTGAGGGTTTTGACGTCTTCTACTTGTATATGCCAATAATCAATCCTTTCCACGTACGTTAATGCAACTCTTGATATTTTTGTTGCTTTTGATATGTGCATCGGATGTTCACATTAGGTCTATGCTAATTTGGGCAAAAGCTTTGAATTGAGGCACCCACTTTGATACTACTTATTTTGGAGGTAACATGTTATAATTCTTCTTCTGAAATTTATTAGTAAACTTCCTATTGATTTTCATATCGAATAAATTAGTCCCTAACAAAAATAAAGTGACAAATTGGTCCTTAAATTTTTCAAAACTTGGACAATTTAGTTTTTCCATCAAATTTCTCTATTAAATATTATAATATGAGCCGTTAAGCAATTGATGTGACACCATTATCTCTCACCCTATTATTCTAGTCACTCTCATTTATTAAAATAGCATCATTTTTGATAGATTCCTAAACTAACATACTGACTTTTATATTCTAATATGACATGCAAATAAGAGAAATTTTGGTAAAATGATATCATTTTAATAAACGAGAATGACTAAGATAATAGGATGGGAGATAATAGTATCATGTCAACCACTTAACGGATCATGTTATAATGTTTAATGAAAAGGTTTGATGAAGAGACTAAATTATCTGATATTTTAAAAAATTAGAGATTAATTTGTTAATTTATTTTTATTAGGGACTAATGTATTCAATATTTTAAAAGGTTATTGGCCAATTTATCAATTTATTTTTATTAGAAGCTAATTTATCTGATGCAAGAGTTGAAAGGGACCATATTAGGGGTTTACTCGAAATATATTATTTGAGAAAGAAAAGTTACATTATTTAATAAAAAATTACATTATTAAGAATATTTATTATTACAGAATAGGTTGAACAGCACACGTGAGACAATTTTTTAAAATAAAAAATGCACCGTAGACTAAATTCATGCTGCAATGTAAATTCATGTTGTAATTACTCCACCTCACACAATTTTCTGTTCTAATTGTAACTTTTAAAAGATTATTACAACGCATTACCTCTAAAAAGATAGTGCCAAAATAGGCAGTAGGCACTTTGAATTCATGTAGTACTGTGTCTTTCATTGAAAGAGGCGAAATGAGGCATAGTATTCAACTATTAGCACCCAAAATGAAAACTGAAGCAAGGATCACCGTAAACCCAACCGAAAAAAAAATCAATATCTATACATCTTACGTATTTATTTTTAAATTTAATTTAAATATATTGGCCGTGTAAAATAATTTTATATTATTAATTAATAAAAATAATAAAAAATACCAATTCATACAAATAATCATCCATTATAATGAAGGACTTATTATAATTTTTTACTTTTTCGTATTTCTATTAGTTGACTCAGTGTATACTAATTAAATTCTTTATTTTTTATTTTTTTGGTAGATCTTTTGTCAAGTTATAAATTAATTTTCTATTGACAAACAAGTTATAGCTCAAATTATTCGTGAATTAATTTTAGGTGTCAGCCTGCTCGGTTGTTATTATTCTGAGAGAGAAATAATTGACACGCACGTATTGTGGGGCTTCCCAGACTCACGGAAGGTAAGAATTTACCATAGACAATGGTTCAGAAATCCTTCTAGCATATCCAAGGTATGTATGTGCAATATCTTCTCCAAATATCGTTTTTAATATTATATATTATTTTTTATCCGATTATTCTAGTGTTTGGAAGACTCATTCCAGGGATCTATATCGTGCTACGACCTGGCCGGAGTGTAGACCAGCTACACTAATGAGTTTCCTTCCCCCTTTTTAGGTGCCAGGGTGGAAGAAAAATTCGATGCATGCTAACTGTTAACAACAGGAATAACAAAGCTTTGATGGTATAGAATATTAATGAAGTTCAATAGAGGGGCGAAAAGACCTTTCAGCAATTGTCCATTCGGGGTCAATGCGCATATCCTTCCAAAATTATAGAAAACTCGAGGAGCGCAGCAACAAGATCACATCACAATCTTGTATTGGAAAAGAAGAATCGACAGGCACTCACTTGGAAAGTGGAAGAAAGGTGATAAGGATGCAACGTTTGGACAATATTATGCAAGAACAAGGACCGTTAAATGCAGATTCCCCACAAATGTTGCTGCTAGTCCCTCTCACCCAGTGATATTTACCTCCACCGTCGCTCCAACCTCTCGTTACTAGGGCAACACGCTTTCAAAGATTCCACATCCTAAACAAGTTGGAAGGCTAGCTTTTCGTGTATCTACCATCACTGACACTATTAACTTTGCAATCCAGTAACTAAATTAATTATTTCTTGCTGGAAATTCAGCCCTATTTTAGTTAAAAAATTAGCTAGTGGAAGAATCAGAAGCCAAACTATATACTGATATCATGCACGTAATATATCTCCACACTTCAATAAAAAGGAGCCACAAGATAAATTTGTCGGTGCCACAATCCTGCAAGATTTACTGGTGGTCCAATAAAAATAAAAAATGAGCAAAGCGAGCATCTTATGTAAAGCATATTTTATGTTTTGATAATACCCACTCATCACTGCTTTCCATTAAAATAGCTAACATCACTGGTACGGCAAAAGCTCAGCCGAAATATAGCATTACATTGTATTAAAACCAGACATTCTAATAATAAAAATAGAATCGAGGATGGAGAATTCGAGACGTAAGCGCCAGTCTGTTCTAGTACGACGAAAAGTGTTGGATATGGACATACTTTTCCTGATAAGCCGAGTAGAAAAATTATTCGAAAAAGATTTATTCTATAATTGATCTAACTGTCAGAATGACCGTTGCAAAAAACTGACATCATCGACTTTCTAATGCAAGCAATCACAATATTTTTTCCTTCAAATTCCAGACATCAATTAAACATTAAAACATGCTTTCTAATTTCTATCGACCGATCAAAAAGCAACCATACTTGTCCTACAGCTAGGAATGTTTAATCATCTTGAAAGTTGTGTGTTTGTTTCCTCCAGCGTCCTTAGCAGGTCCCCATAATTTTTAGCTTAGCACTATAAGCATTCCATGCAATAAACTTAGATCTTCAAGAGTAAAAAACCAAGACAATATTTGTCAACAAAATGCAGTGAATGTTGGTGAAAAAAATAAAACATGATCCATCTTTCAGGTTCAAGACTCATGAAATGGGCTCCATTGGACCTCCAGCCCGAAATCCCAAAATTGTTCTATTTGCTGATGTGCGTTCCAAAACCTGGGGGATGTGCATGGGACTGCACTAACTCTAATTTTCCCTCCCTCCCTCCCTCTCTCTCTCTCTCTCTCTCTCTCTCTCTCTCTCTCTATATATATATATATATATATATATATACGCCCAAGTCACTTAGGTATACATTTATTTACTCATATATTTTACCATATGTATATTGACTTGGAGTATCGTTTGTGAATTCATCATACTGCACTCTGTCATATGTGATTGGCAGGCTCTTGAAGATCCAGAATCCAACAAAATTGAAGACTAATCATTATGTCTGATCTGCAGTATATTAGTAATTAGGTTTATTTTGTGGTGCATCATTTTAAATATAATGCATCACACACCATTGAAAATTGACTAAAGAGTAGGTGAGGAGTAGATGCAAGTGTTATTTAGCCATATTTCAAAAATACGGTTAAAAATATTTTGGAAACGCATTTTTGAAATGTAGTTAAATGCAAAATTAAGAGAACACCACCTTCATCTCCATTGCAACATCAGCCTTCCCTCCACCCCCTTTTTTTAATAAGTGAAACAGCTTAAGGAAACTCTCAAATGAGAGGAGCCAAACAAAGAGTACCGCAACAGAATAAAAAGGAAGTCTACAGGACAAAGAAAAAACAAACCAAGATAGCCAACAAGCAAAAATGCCTCATGACTAATAAAGCAAAAGAGCAACGCGAGCTTATCAAAATTAGTATCAAACTCCTACTGCAGAATATTAATACATCAAGTTATCTCGCACTAGCCAACATCACTATAAGAACAATCACTGCACGCATCCATAGTCCAAGAACCTTGTAATGCCTGAATAATGTTATGCCCCATTATTGGGATTTGGATTCTCTAAAATGAAAAAAAATATAAAATGAGAAAGTGAGGGGTTAATAATTCTTGGATCATTTAGTGGGTCCCACTTACAATGAAAATTATTGATCTAAAAATTATTAATCCCTCACTTTCTTATTTTACCAATCTTCTTGTTTTAGAGGATCCAAATCCCCATCACTGTATCTCCACTTTCCCTCTAATTCCTTCGTTCATCCCACTCATTTTGGGAACAAAACCATCACTGATTGGGATTTTTATTCCAATATAGCCTTGTCTTCTAACTACTCATCAAAATCTAATAAATCTATAAAAAGTTCAAAATTTTAAGCAAAATCATTCATCAAAAGAAAAATCAAATTTTTATTTAAGAAAAGAGACAAAAATCACTACATTCAAATTCAAAAAACCCAAAAGCTAGCACAAGTAATCAGTGTTGGTTTTGGAAATAAAAGTGAGCAATGGTTTGGACAAATGAACGAAGGAGACGGCGTTTGGGGAGGCTTGCTCCAACTCCTCCACCACCGTCTGAGCTCGTTGCCGGAGATCCCATATTAGTGACTCTGAAACGCACCGCACCTCCTAGCAGACCACAGCATCAGATCAGCAGCAACGCCAGCAACAACCAAAGGTCGATCTTTGTTGGCATTAGAGTAAGCAAGGCTCCGGTGAGGTGAGCTTTGGCCGAGCGTCAACAAGGAAGAGAAAAATGAATATGAAGCAAGTGTGTGGGTGCAAGTGTAGTGCTCCACAGTGAGTGTGCAATGGTCTATGCAAATATGAACATCATATCATTCAATTTTTAACAAACACAAGGCATGGTTTGAATAATTATTAAGATGTATGTAGATTATACATAAAATAAATAGTATATAATATATCATGGCGGATTCTGTGATGCACCTCACAAAGTGAGGTGCATCACACACCTTATGGAATAAATGGTCAGATCTAAGGGTGTACAACTACATCCTCACATCTGACCATTAATCTCGCAAGATATATTTATACACCTTCAGATCTGACCGTTTATTCCATAAGGTGTGTGATGCTCACAGAATCTACCATATATCATATTTAAATTGGTACACCACAAAATAAGCCTAATAATTATATGAAACTATCATGTCCAAATTCCAATCCTAGTTTCCATGTGCTGACATATAACACTGTTTGCTTTAGCTTCTAAAAAACCTCGAATCATGACCGGAAATTTGTCATTTTGTAACTTTTGCGCAGCCCAAACTTTAAGGTAGCAAAACTAAATTAGACATACTAATTGTCTTCTACGATGATGTATTTTCAAATTAATCTTGTATATCGATCAATATTAATTATTCTACATATTAATGAAAAATTACATAAATTGTTTATCAACTATGAGAAACTCCTATCCTCGTGAGGAATTAAAATAAATATGGTTCAAACAAATTAAAGAGACCCTGTGAAAAAAAAAGATTCCAATCAGATAAACAGGATTACTTCTCGAAAAACAGGATCAGCTAGAAAAAAAAAATAAAAAATAAAAAATAGTGGACAGCAGCAAAGTGTGGACAAGGCTGGTGAAAGAGCAGTGACTAGGGAGTGATCTTGTAGCTGATCATAACAAATAACTGGCAGCAATAACAAAGCGAACAACAATTGATGCCATGATGAAAGTTTACGTGGCATGGAGCACACTTTTTTCACGGATTATGCGCATAAAGAAAATGGTGCAGGATATTATTGAATGGTTACCTCAATGATTCCTTATTCTGGCGAAGCGTGCGACAAAACCATTTGGCGCATCTGAAACCAAATGCTAATTTGTTCTTCTAATTAGTGTTAATTAGAGCAATTGGAGGCGATGATGAAGTGGGAGTGCCGAAAGAAAGAGAATATATATATATGAAATAAATAAAAGGGTTTAATTTGTATGTATCGACAGTATAAATTTTTTTTCATACTATCATCCAATTATATGTTATCATATAAGTAAATATGCATGATCCTCAATTTTACTACTTCAAAAGTCATGTAAATAGGAAAATATAATTGGATGAGAGTCTAAAAAAATAAGTAATTAAAAAAATATTAAAAAAATGATTAAAAAAATTTCAGAAATGCCATATTTCACGAAAATTACTTCGTAAAAAATTAGGACAGCTAAATAAGGTGGTTTTTTTTTAATTTTTTTTAATGAATAAATATAAAAAATAAAGAATTCAACCGAAATTTAATGGTGATAATGATTCATAATTTTTTTTGGTACAGATAATGATTAATAATATGATTCGTAAAAGATAAATTCGTATCATTAAACATTTTTGTTTTAAATATTCATTCAAGTAAATATTTACTTGATTTTATATGGTGAGAGAAAAGTATAATTGATCAATTAAAGTTTGATCTAGTGATAAGGAACTAATTCACTATAACGTGACAAACTACAATTCAAATTTCAACTGGAAGAGTCACCCATAATGGAATGATACTAACAAGAAAACTAAAATTATTTAAGCCACTATGAGTGGGTTAATGGTGAGAGATTTGAGTAGTTTATATAATATGTGAGGATGAAAGTAGGCTAGATTTTAGCTTAAATAGATCTAATGACCTACTTTTTGAATATGTGGTCTAAACCTAAATTTATTATCTGATATAGGCTTTTTTTAATGCCTAACTTGACTTTTTTAAAATTTGACTTGACATGAAAATCTATTTAAGTCCATATATGGTAATAAGATTTTTAAATAATCAAAAGGCCCTTTCTTAAATAGGCCAAAGACATATTCCTAAATAGGCAATAAAATTTCTTAAATATGCCAAAAATTCAATTTCTAAATAGACTAAAAAGGTTTTTGTTATCATTATGTTTTTGAAATAATAATATAATTTAACTCACATGATTTATACAACAATAATAACAATATAATATAAATAGGCTATCTTATTAAACCAATAGATCTTTTTCATAGCTTGATGGACCACCTAGCCTATTTTCACCTCTAATCTACTAATCTACTCATACTAATAATTAAGACTCAAAACAAAGAAAGATAGGCCACATGGAAGCTTCTTGTGAAATCTAATTCTCCACCACTTTATAGAAATTACTATTAAAGGAAATGTTTCAACTTTCTATTTATCAAATTTATTAAAAAATTAAAAAGTTTAGTAATTTAGTCTACAATATATATATATATTACCTTGATTTTCTCTTCCAATAAATTTTCCTAAATGATATATTATTGAAATATCTCTTCGTTCTTTTATTTGAACCACACAAAAAATTTTAAAATCATTTTAAATAAAATTTAAATTTTTTTATTTAATTTATATTTAATGCAATGTCTTGATTCTCTTATTTACTAACACCTTTTAAAATGGCCACTGCTGAAATTTCTCTCCCTCTGTCATTTTATTTGAGCCACACAAAATTATATTAAATTTCATAATTTCTCTTTTTTATATAGATTCAAGAATACCATTATCCAAAATCACAAATGATATGTTATTAATTACTTTACTCACAAATTTTAAAATTTTATTTACGCTGTAAGTATTGTTTAAGATGTAACTATTTGGAGTATTAAAAAAAATCAAAACAAAAAATATAATTATTTGGTCCCACTTTTTTAATCCTATTGAAATCATATATTATTTTTTATTGATCCTTATATTCATTTAATACTACTTTTTTTCGATAGAATCGTATAATACTAAATGTTGACGAATATTAGTTTTAGATTTGTTACAACAAATCTGAAGTCTGAAATAATTATTATCATAATTTACTCTAAATAAATTGATATTATAACTTATTAAAGAAAAAATATGTAACTGTCATCAATTGATATAGATAATATAATTATTAAAGGATTATTATCATAACTTACTCCAGTGGCAATTTTTTGTTTGAAAATAGTGAGTAACAAAGTAATTTTAACAATTCTTTTAATAACTTTTAATATAATTAAAATTTTAATCAAATTGTATAAAATTTTTTACTCCTTTTGAATTTATATTTTAAAATTAAACTGAAATTGAAAAATTGGCAAGTGCTTTGCAAACTAGCATGTTCTTTAAAATTATTTACCTATGAGATTAAAGAAAGGGAAGGGGGAGAAGAAAGAAATTAATTTGATTTTTAGTTGTTTAGTCGTTATTAAAAATTATAAGAATTCTTATAAAGTAAATTATGTTTTTAATAATAAACTACGAGATTAATTTCTATGTACTAATAATATAAAATAATTTTATACTATCAATCATTACTTAAAAACTAAAAGTGAATATTCTTATAAACAAATTACATTTTTAATAATGTGAGGGTAAATGACAGTTAAATGATTTTTTTGGTTGTTTTATCCTCACTAAAAAAATAGTAAGGTAGTATCTTTATAAAATAAATTATATCTTCAATAGTGAGTTATATGCAAGGTTAAGAAAATAAGATTGGACATTAAACCAGTTAAGGCACTGGTTCAAAAGTTTAGAGGTCCAACTAGTTTAACTGGGAGTTCGATCAGGGTATAACACACACACACACACACACACACATATACTATGGGATACTTTATCAAATATCTCAAATACAAAATGCATTTACTGTAATCTTCACTCACATTTCTTTTAGAAAGTACTTACAGACAACACAACAACCATTTTCAGTTTTCATTTTTAAATTAATTTAAGAGTATATAGCAAATAAGTATATCAAAAAAATCAAGGTTTTAATTTAGCTTTTATTTTGACTGAGCTTTTTCCCCTCTTTTTTTTTTTTTAAAGAAATGATAATATTTTGACCAAAATTGAAAAAAAAAAATACTAACCCAACCGGTTGACCAGCGTAACCAGTCCGATTTGCACTGATTTACCGGCTTTATCCAATTTTAGGTGGTTTCTTACTAATTTTGAGGACAGACAGTTTGAGGGAGATGATGGGACTGATTTGGGGTTCGGTTCCTAGTCAAATCGGTTTGGTTCGATTTTCTTATCCATAGTTATATGAAATACTTTTATGAAATTTCTTCTTTAAAATTATTTTACTACAAATTTGAAGGAAAGGGAAGAAAAAAGAAATTATTATTTTTTATTTTATTATTTATTCATCACCTAAAAGAGAAAAATCCTCTCTAAATTAATTAAAAAATAAAAAAATAGATTCCAATATCAAAAAATTGTGATTAAAAAAAAATGCAAATTATATTTGAGTTTAATTGGAGTGCACTAACAGTGTAAAATTTTTTTACACTGTCATCCAATCAAAACATTCTATTTGTATTTAATTATTCAAGTAGTGGGTGGTTATGTCAAAGATTTTTACTGATGTGGCAATATATGATTGAATGTTAGTGTAAAAATTTTTTATACTGGCAGTGTATTCAAATTAAATCCATTATATATATATATATATAATTCACACCAATATTTTGTACATGTCAAAAACGCCGGTGAGATCATATATATTCAAGTCTTATTATTACCAGTGTACCCAAGAAAAGTAAAATTGGACGAATCATGATAACAAAATGCAATCATTTATAACCAAATGCAAAATTGGACTTATACGAAGAGTAGTTAATCAAAGCTAAGTTGTTACCATTTTTGGAACATTAATTGATTATTCTTTATAGCTTTTTTATTTAATTATTCCACAGTTGAGATATACTCACAAAAATATCCTATCCCTAGTCATCTCAACAGAATTTCCCCTTCCAAGACAAAAGGTCATCCAAGCAACCAAGTTGCTTCTTGAGTGGTACGAAAATGAGGCTCTAGTATCCACCAATATAATATTGAAGTTGTCAAACTTGAAATTTATTTCGCAATCGAATAGCCGTTTCTTTTTAGTGGGAAGTGCTAGTATACTTGGAATAATAGCTAGCAAGGAATTTTATAATAATAATAATAATAATAATAACAGAAATGATTTATCCCCCTAACAAATCCTTCTAAACATTCTTCTAATTATTAAACGAAAGGTTTAAAATTGCAAAATATTGAGAATATATATAGCAAGGCGCAAGGATTCTCGACGACCAGAATATACCCATATCCAGTGTCTCTGTATGGAAAAAGCCGTACTGTTCGGGAGAAAGGGGAAAAAACAAAGAGCCGCACTGCAACAAGAAAACAAAATCATTGGTGCATGACGCTGGAGCCTAATGAAAGAATATTTTGACAGAAACGTAAGGTTCCTTCATCATTTTACTTATATGTGGAGTTTATAATATCTCTTTCTGTTTTTAGTGGCTATTTGATTATATTCATAGTATAATCCAGAGTGCCTTTCTATCGAATATATCAGAACCCGATTGCTATTATTATTATTCGATATTATATTTAGATCTGCATTATGCACACAACTTTTACGTGATTCTTGTTTTCCTGTTTTAAATCGAAGTTTAGCACCTTTCACAGTTGTATGACTTCAAATTATGTATAAGTTGTAATTGTTCGCAAGATTTGAGGAAATGCAGACATCCATTCATTATAAGTAGATCTAGTTGGCTTCTGAGTGGAAAAACGGATCATTGGAACATTTGATGTTGCAAAAATTCGGGGGTCGATCCAAGTTTGGACTGCTCTACTTTTTAAATGACAAATACCGTTCAGGGCTGGGAGAACCTGAGTGCACTGGACTAATTCGGTCATTGAATCAAGTAGTTTAATTATCTGACATGTTAAGAAGTTTGTTTACAAAACTTATATAGCTAGTTCTAAAATAGTCCTTAATGAGTTATAGATCAAGATGATCCTTGAAACCTGTCTATAGAAAAAATTAATCAATTATTATTTTATTATATAAAGAATTTTTCTATGGACAGTGTTTAAGGACTATCTTAGTCCAATGGCTATTTTAGAAACATCCATCTTTCCAATGGTTGTTATAAATAGTAAGTATTTCTTCAAAGTTCTAGAGCAAAATTGTGCTTAGAAACAGCATCCTTCAATAATATTAGCAGTAGTAATAATAAAAATAATACCAACGACAGAGAAATTGATCCAAAGTCACTACTGGTCTGCTCTGCTGCAAACATAATATTTTACAACATTACAAGTTATCACAAAATTACTGTTCCTAGATGCCGATGTTTATACCATGTATACGCAATAACAGTGGTTTGATCGTTTTTCGACGACAAATTAACCCTGTTTTGCTATTTTATTGACCATATTAAATGCAAATACTCACCATAAGTGCATAACATCGCACGACAGAATGTAGTAAACTGTAAATGGATTGATGCACTAACATGCAGGATCTAAGTATAATGGACGCATCCAGCAAAAAATTCTCAAAACAACAATTCCATTAGCAGGAATATACGCTCTTTAGCATGCTAATTCACCAACTGTCTCTTGATAAGTTTTTAAGAAGTCATTGTTTCAATGTCATTTCTAGAGTCCTTACTTGATGTACTAGCTATGAATAAAGATTATCTTCAAATGGATCCAAATATTTGATTTTATGAAACAAGAGTTAATCCAAGAAATATATATTGGTCTGGTACTTCTAAGATAAGATATTTGCTACTTAAGATCGGCACTTCAACTTGAATTTAATTTCAAGTAAACGAGTTAAATCTGTCACTTACTGAAAATGAATGCTCCTCGAAGGCTGGTGAGATGCTAAGCATAGCGTGAACAAAAAGTCACTCCTTTGTTAAAAAAAAAATTCATTGGCAGAGCAATGGTAGTTCCATCAAGGTAAATCACGGGTTTTGCCCAGAAATCACACACACACACACACACACACACACACATATATATATATATATATAGATGAAGAAACTAATTCAATTTTTTCTACTCTACTATTTACTTTGGTATTGAGTCAGAGAAATTTCTTCTAATCAGCACCAAAGCCAAATACTTGGAGGAAAAAGAAGGATGAGACAATATACCAATTCACAAAACAGCTATTGCTTTGTGAGGTGCATGGAAGAACTCCCCTGTCTTGTGCTTGTGGGGGTTCATTAGCAGTTCTGAATAATCTCATCTGTCTTGAATACCTATGGCCATAAGCAGAAAAGGGACTAATTCTTTTAATATACGTGACTTGTAAGTGATGGATTCAAATCTTATAAACAGCTGGGTAGAACTGCATACATCTGCTCTTCCAGCCCCAAGACCCATCAGGTGAGAGTTCTGTATACTGGGCCGCCCTAGATGCTATATTGACAAGGAATAAAGTAGTGGGACTAACTTAAATAGCAAGAGAACTCATCCATAAAGCATTTTCCATGTTAACTGATGCAATAATTTAAGCATGATCAAACAATATTGTTTCAGACTTTGAAGCGGAGAGATTGTTTTCCACAACTAGAACTCCTGACTATCAAGTCATATTCCAGTAACGCCCCTAATTAGAATTCAAAGGCGGCCACGTTATCAATCTTCTCTAGCTTCTGCTCATAACATTTTTGACACGTTACTAACGACAGAAAATGGAAATTTCAACTTACAGTGACATAATGAAGGAGTATCTTTGCTTAATACAGTTAAATGCATACCCTTTGATCTTGATTCTCCTCTCCCACTTGCTGTTCATTATCTTGATCTATCTTTTGGATCTCCAGAGAACAGGCCTCAAATCTTTTTGTCCTTTTGGAAGATATATTCGGCCAGCACACCCAACCCCACCAACACTTTATCTTCTATTTATAAAGAGCAATCTTGGTTATCTCTTTTCCATACCAACCTTGACTCAAGTCTTTCTTCTCTAAAGCAGCCATCATTTTCTCTTCTGTCCTTTTTGCGAATTAAAGCCACGCAATCTTTCATTTTTTTTTTTCCTTACTAATTTTCTCCTGCCATACTTGGCAGCCTGTAACATTCCCTTAGCTCTAGATTGCTCCTTAATTAGTATTAATAAGAGAAGTTGAAGATTTCTCTCCGGATGGCATCATCTTGGACACCAAGGCAGAACAAACTATTTGAAGAGGCCCTTGCTATATATGATAGGGAAACCCCTGACAGGTGGCAGAATATTGCAAAAGTGGTGGGGAAATCCGTAGAGGATGTTAAAAAGCACTATGAGATCCTCAAGGAAGATATCAAGCGCATTGAGCGTGGCCAAGTGCCATGTCCTTACACAGGTTTTGCACCGCTCTTCCCTTGATTTAAGCTAGGAAATGGTCTCTCAACATATTTTAATTCCAAAATTATTTTTACTCATTTTTCGTAGTTTTCTTCCGTGATACATAACACGTAAATAATGCTACACTAATCTTCCTATCACCCTTCCAGATAATTTATAATTGTGAAACCGTTACGCTCACTTGACTCTCTTCTTTTTCATGCTTGGCAGGCTCTTGATGATCCAGAATCGAAGACTTGCAGACTCGACAAATATCCCTAACAAATAAATAAACGTGTGACCAGCTAGCACTGAGTCGGAAGACTTCATTCTATGTAAAATATAAGTTTAAGGTTTTTCTAGGTTGTGTTGTGAAATAAATCATGTAAGTAAACCAATTTTAGTTGTTAAGACATTTCTAGGTTGTATTGACACGAATAAACACGAGGGTGAGCCTTGTTGGTAAGGTTGCTGCTTAACCAGTGGCACTTAATTATTAATGAAGAATTACAGGTTTTGAATTGAACATCATCCTAGCTCAAGTTGTCAATGCAAGATAATAAAATCATATAAACGGCTGCTTGAAGATTAAACAAACTCGCAATGTGGTATTGAAGTAACGTAACATATGTCAACATAACTTCTTCTTGAGGGTATTAATGAAAATGAAAGAGCGTGAAAACTCTAGTTGGAGGTTTTTTTTTTTTTTAATTTTTTATTTATGCGTAGCATTCTTTTCAGCAGTCGGTATCGCTGCAAGAATTTATAAACCATTATTTGGCACCACTTGGTGTCAATATATAAATTATTATGATAAACTAATCCAGTAAAACATATGAGAATTTCAAGTTGTCTTTGCATGACAACGTGACAATACCTGTTGAGAGTTTTTGTGATATAGGGTGCGCTTGTTTCAGATTTTTAAAAAAGTGATTTTGAAACTAAAATTTTATATATAACTTGAAAATGTTAAAAATTAATTTTTTTCAAAAATTACTATTTTCATCTTCTATAAAAAAATTGAAAACAGATATTTTTGAGATTTTAATTATTTTTAATAATTTATCCAAATATATCAAAAATAATTTTTTTTAGTAAAAAAATGATTTATTAGGCAAAAAAATATTATCCAAATGCACCCATAATCAAATGTAGTGGATTTGCAGCAAGAGTAATATACATGACTCAGATTTATCACCAAAGGCGGCTATATTCCTCCTAAACAAGGTGCTATTATATATAATTATATATTTAATAATACCATGCTAAATCCATACATTTGATATTCATATCCAACAATGTAAAATTATGTAACGCTGAATCAACATTAATAATTTTTAAAATTATTGAAATAAATATAAATAATTATGTCGACACTCCTAAAGTTTGTCCTTCTTATACTGGCATCTTCTTTAAAATTGCACTCATCGCTTACTTTATATACTTAAATATTGGTCATTAATTATTAAAAAAACGTATATTTTTTTTTGTCGAGATTATCAAAAAATATTGAGATCGTTTTTGTGAACAAGGGTCCACTGGGCCACAGGCCTATCACTGCCGCCGCAGTGTCTGGGCTACCCTTCAAGTCGGCTAGTCGTTTGATATGCTCCCGTGTTCGGACAATAAACGGCGGTCGTTTCGAGAGTTTAAATTGCTCTCCACGCAACACCTTCGACTTTTACATTTCCCGTTAAACCCTAGCCAGAGGGGTTTAAGCTCGCGCCACGCATTGAACCTCTGGCTTCGAAGCGCGCTCGTTGATGATCCATTTCGAAACCGCATTCTGAAGCCATGGCAGCCGCTAGGTTAACCTCTTGCGTGGCAGTGGCAGCTGCGGTGGCTTCCGCGTCCACGCTTTCCGATCGCGCGTACGCCGACTCTTCCTTCCGCTTCCCTTTCTTCTCTTCTTCGCCTTCCAATTCGCCTTCGCCGCCCGAACCTGCTTCCGAAACCGAGTCGGAGGCTCCGCCGCCCGATGAACCCAACAAGTCGGGTTTTGACCCGGAATCGTTGGAAAGAGGTGCCAAAGCTCTCCGTGAAATCAATAGTTCTCCTCATGCCAAACAGGTTTTTTTTTTTTTTTTTTTTTTCTCTAAAGAAAAATTACTATGCAATTCAATCTGCATTTTATTTTAATTTTCCAGGGAAACAAAAGGAAGGGGACGAAAACATTTTTGGTTTTTTTTTTTTCAGCGGGTGTAATTTAGCTGTTATGAGAAGTGGAAAAATTTAAAAAAAAAAAAGAGTTTCTCGATATTTTGGTGACAGATTGATGATTCAGTAATTTTTTGATGACACAGATTGTGGTTTGCTCATATATTTTTGTGTTGTTTTGCAGGTGTTTGATCTAATGCGAAAGCAGGAACAAACTCGCCTTTCTGAGTTAGATGCTGAGAAAGTTCATTATGAACTAATTCAGTCTCAAGCAGATATTGTAAGTGATCTGTCATATACAATGTTTGCAAAACTAAAATGTCATTTACTGTTGAGGTGATGTGAGGGTCTATCATTAAGAAGGATTTAGGTTTGAATGGGTTGTTCATAAACATGGTTTATGATTGGACATACTGTCCTCGTATGATCATACAGTAAACTCTACCTGATTGGAAATGGCTTGATTGTTATTGTTGTTGTTTAGGGCCCATCATATAGGGAATGAATCTGGTAAGTTTCTGTTTTGATCTGATGTGCCAATAAATGTTAATTGCAGGAAAGGCAGCAGAAAATGGCTGAAGAACAACGGAATCTAATACAAGAGCAAGCACAGAGACAGGCCCAGGTGCTCCGATATGAAGATGAATTGGCAAGGAAAAGAATGCAGGTGCGGGCTGAATAAACAACAATATACTTTTCTATTTAATATGTGAATTTATAAAGCATTTCAACTACAATTTAGAAATATTTTTCTGCCAGAGCAAAAATTCATTATAGCTTTGAGAATGGTGGATATAATTAGAAAATATGTGCAGATTCATGCAGAGCTGGACTTAGCCTTATGATTATTATATTTTTCTTTCCTTTCTTTTTTATCTTTTCTAGTCGGCACAGGATACACTTTTCTTCATGAAACTATACTCTTTTACTCCTTTGAACTTTTTTAGTTACAGAGACATATGGCCTTAGTTAATGATTGGCTTGGTTACTTCTGAAATTTACCCCTTTTTGGCTTTTTCCCATCTTGGTGTTCAAAACTCTGTATTAATAGGAATTATGTTGAAATTTCCATTGAGTTGTCTAACTGTTGGTGAATATTTGGATAGTCAGGGACTCAGAGACCTATGCAAATAAAGCTTCTCCATCTTTGAAATTCTTTTAAATTAAAATCTTTTACATCAAATAGTTATCCACAAGTTGCCATTCGCAGGCAGATCATGAAGCTCAAAGGCGACACAATGTTGAATTGGTCAAGATGCAAGAGGAGTCCTCTGTAAGGAAGGAGCAGGCAAGACGGGCTACTGAAGAGCAGATTCAATCTCAGCAGCGTCAGACTGAGAGAGAGCGAGCTGAAATAGAAAGAGAAACCATTAGAGTCAAGGCAATGGCAGAGGCTGAAGGCCGAGCCCATGAAGCAAAATTGACTGAGGATCATAAAAGGAGAATGCTTATGGAACGAATGCAAGGCGAAAGAGATAAATGGCTTGCTGCAATTAACACAACTTTTAGTCATATTGAAGGTATGCAACTGATAACACATCTTTTGGAAATTATGTCATATTAAGAATTTGTTGCTATAACTGCCATCTATCTACTTGAAATATGCAGGCGGTTTAAGGGTCTTATTGACTGATAGGGACAAATTGCTTATGACTGTTGGGGGAGCTACTGCATTAGCTGCAGGAGTATATACAACTAGGTACATGTGCTGTTTTTCTTGATGCATTTGATTTTGATCTGAGTAACATCATTACTGAGTTTGAAAGTTCCATTGGCAGTAAGTTTATATGTATATATATACTGTAATGTCACTATTGTAATGTTTCAGTGTACTGTATCAATACTTAAAACCTTGTTGAATTGGTAGGACTGATTGCATATTATCTTTTTCATGGTGGTATTCGATACTTAGCAAGTGCATTGGGAACATGTTAGTAACATCCACATCATCTATTGTCTATGACAACTAAAAATAGGGAATTTTAAGAAAGGAAGGGCAATTGTAAGAAAGTTTATTTCTGTCTCTTACACCACACGTCTTTGCCATTGCTTAGGTGTGCAACTCCCAGGCCAATTCACAACCTTATCATTACCAGTTTTCAGGGGAAAAAAGGGAGAAAAAACACAAAAATGCAAATAAAATCATGGTTCTTCATGCTATTAGGATTCAACCTCCCTTTTCAAAAATAAACCACTTTAAGCCTTATTTATTTTTGAAATATTGCTTTGACTCTTGCACCGCTTGCAAAATATTATCTGTAGTCCTGAAAACACTCTTATCTGATGAAGCATAAGTTTCTCCCTGTTGATGGCATGCATCAGGCATAGGGTAGGTTAAACTTTGGGAAAATTGAGTTTCCAAAGGCATGAATATTTTCAAATTTCATTAACTTTCTTTTTCTGGGTCACATATGCGCAGGGTTCCTAAGTTTTTCAAATCCATGTTTATCAGAATTCTAATATATAATGTACTTTCTGTATTTACAGAGAAGGTGCTAAAGTTACGTGGGGCTATATCAATCGGATTTTGGGGCAGCCCTCATTGATCCGGGAATCATCCATGGCAAAGTTTCCAGGGTCAAGGATCATATCTCAAGCCAAAAATAAAGTTCTAAATTATAGTACTTTGGCCAGGGCAGAAAAGCCTGTTGAGAGTCAAAATGGTCTTGGAAATGTAATCCTTCATCCATCATTGCAGAGAAGAATAGAGCATCTTGCACGGGCAACGTCAAATACCAAGGCCCATCAGGCGCCATTCCGTAACATGCTTTTCTATGGGCCTCCTGGGACTGGTAAAACCATGGTTGCGAGGGAGATAGCTAGAAGATCGGTATGATGTTTAGTTCTTTTATGCCTAAATCTTATTTGTATTTTTGACTTGTTATACTTTTATGTGATCTGTTAAGTTCTTTTTACTGACAATCTGACATAAGTTTATGGATAAGTATACAAGATGTGATGTATGAACAAACTAAGTAATAATACTGTAATGATAGCAAATTCTGTTTTATACTTGCACTAATTGTGGATTTGTTCTCTCTTATTAGCTTTTTCCATAAGTTGATCATGAATTTTTTTTTTTTTTTGGGGGATATTGCATTTTATGGTTTATTATTAGTACTTTATTTGCAGAAAAGTTTTAAGAAGTGTCTTTTACTGCCGTTGACAACTTCAATTTTGCTGTGAAGGGTTTGGATTATGCCATGATGACTGGAGGCGATGTTGCACCTTTGGGCCCACAGGCGGTTACCAAAATTCATGAGATATTTGATTGGGCCAAGAAATCTAAAAAAGGCCTATTGCTTTTCATTGACGAGGCAGATGCTTTCCTTTGCGAGTAAGTTCTGGAGAGGTTAAAATATATTTTGAGGACTATAACTATATGTATGTAAATTACAATGTAGCAGGGTAGCCGCAATTATTTGGTTTATGTTTGTTTATCTAATATTATGATAAATGTAAATATTATATTATGGCAGTCTACATCGAATATTTTTATGCTTCTGCACAAATGGTAATGATTTAGATTCAAATTCTACTTTTCAATAAACATTGCTATGTAGAAGCTCAAAGTATCTTCAACTTCACTTTATTTCACGTATATTAAAATAAATATGTAAATGAATTAACGGGTAAAAACAGCTTGGTATGGATTCTCTTTGTATCTCCTCGTATTTGTTCACCTTGTTGGCTGTAACTTGAAAGGTTTACAAATTTCCCCCTATCGCCAAAACAATTGGTGTGATAAGTTGGATAGTAATTACATCTTCTTTTATCGTGGCAATGATGTAATGACTATTATTTTGATTCAATGCAGGCGTAACAGCTCCCATATGAGTGAAGCTCAACGAAGTGCTCTAAACGCATTGCTCTTCAGAACTGGTGATCAATCTAGAGACATAGTACTTGTCCTTGCCACAAACAGACCAGGTGATCTTGATAGTGCAGTCACTGATCGCATTGATGAAGTGATTGAATTCCCGCTTCCAGGGGAGGAGGAACGTTTAAAACTATTGAAGCTCTATTTGAGCAAATATCTATGCAATGACAATAATGGCTCCAAGGGAGGCCTCTTGCTGAAGAAGCAGCCCCAGAAGATTACGGTAAAAGATTTATCTGAAGATGTACTCAGAGAGGCTGCCAAGAAAACAGAGGGATTTTCTGGCCGTGAAATAGCCAAACTCATGGCTGGCGTTCAAGCCGCTGTCTATGGGCGCCCAGACTGCGTCTTGGACTCCCAGTTGTTCAAAGAAATTGTAGATTACAAGGTGGTGGAGCATCATCAACGATTAAAACTTGCAACTGAAGGTGGCATACCTGACCAAATGCAATGACTTTCTTGTTCTTTGATCTGAATCCCATTGTGACGTGTTTTTTTTTTTATAGCATTCTTCTTTTTGTTAATGAAGCGGATTCATTAAAATATTTGTTGACCTAGATGCATTTTGTAAGCCAAATTTAGTGGATGTTTCAGAACCCGTTCTCTTCATGCTATGGAACAAGAAATCAGGCCTTGAGAGCATAGCGTGAAACCAGGCCTTGAGGCATACGAGCCCATTACCTTCTCTCTCTTTTATTTGATTATTAAATTTTATAAAATATACTCAAAGGTGTAATTTATAATTGGCATTTTGCGATGAGCTGATTACTGCTGAAGTCCAATAAGATTCTGCAAATGTGAATGTGCTAAATAATTTTTTATTTCCGCTTAATTATAACATCTGTTGTCCTTATAACTTTTGACTATGAATAGGAAGACTTTTCCAGGGCCGGAGATATTTATAAGTCTTTTTCGTACTGTGGGGAACA
The DNA here is from genome assembly GCA_031439585.1 of Pterocarpus macrocarpus. Taxonomy (NCBI): domain Eukaryota; kingdom Viridiplantae; phylum Streptophyta; class Magnoliopsida; order Fabales; family Fabaceae; genus Pterocarpus; species Pterocarpus macrocarpus. The sequence continues at coordinate 71,574,258 of CM062520.1, read as the reverse complement.
ATAAACTTTCTAAAGGTGTACGAAAGTAAAAAAAGCTCCTACCCTAGCTGACAATACGTATTCGGTATATTACTACTTGGCGTATAGCGTATTTTAACTTGGGGATTGCTCTCTTTTTTCATATACATATCATTCTGAAGAGCTACGTACTTTAGTTTGCGAATTCAGTTTTCGTGATGTAATCTGACGGTGATATTATGTCTTGACCTTCTTAAAACCTTGTCCATCTAATAAGAAAAAATTTAGATCAAATTTTTTGTATTTATTTTATCTAATTTTTTAAATTAAATAATAATGATATATATATTTTTAAAAGATATATATACTTATAAATTTTAAATAATTTGTTTTTAAAAAATTCATATATTATTATTTAATTTAAAAATTAATTAAAATAGATATAAAAAAATTTGATATAAATCTTATCGTATTTTATATGTATCCTAAATCCTAGCACGCAAAGAATTTCTGACCCTTGTTACGGTGGGAAAACCGGTCAATTAGGAGGTGGCGCAAAACCCGTTAAAGCCAAACGAGGTTGGCCGCGTTGCGGGCCATGCGGGTGATGCCCCAAACAATCAAGGCTGTCCAACACGTGTCAAAAAGCTGGCACACCCACTCTCTCGTGACCCTCTAAATTTCGACACGTTGCTTCTGCACAAACACGCCTCTACCATTTCATTTCACAATACATACATTTTAAAAGACCGCGAAGGAAGATCAATGTTTTCATTGAGACAAAGCGAGAAAATAACAGAAGAAGATTAGAGAGGAGGAAAATGGCAAGCACAAAGGTTTTGTTGTTGGTGGTGGGGCTGGCTGTGTGTGTGGGAATGTGCAGGGCTTTGAGTGATGAAGTTGTTGAAGATGCCAAAGCGACAGCGGAGGAGGCCAAGGGGTTTGCTTCAGCAGCACTGCATGATGCCAAGGATAAGACCGAGTCTTTGGCTGACTGGGCTCACGACAAGTTCTCTGAGTAATGTTCTCTCTCAGCCTATTCCTGCATCTAATCTCAGTTATGCAAGAACAGTTTGCTTGTTCCACTTAATTTAGGCTGCGTTTGGTTAGGTTTTTAAAAACATATATTTTTGTTAAATTTTTTTTTAGTAGAGTGTATTTTAAGAAAAAAATATTTTATATTTGAATAGATTTTATAAAAAATATTTTTAATTATTAAAATTATTTATAAAGAGTGTGATTATTTGTGAATTTTTTTTTTGACAAAAAATCACTCTTGTCCTAAAAAAATTTAATTTTTATATATTTAGATAATTTTTTAATTATATATAAAATTTTAATTTTATAATTATTTTCTTAATAAACTCACCCTAATTCTGTTTAAATAACTATAAAAAAAGATATTTAAAAGAGTAAAGAAAATTAGATTTTGATAAAAATAAGAAGGAGATGATATAAATTGTAATTATTAATAAAGATTAAAAATATTTTTACAAGATAATTTTATTAAAAATTATTTTTGTTTCTTTTATTTAAAAGTTAGATATTATTAACTTAAAAAAATGATAAAATAATTTGTTTAATTTCAAATGTTTTTCGTAAAAAATCAATTCAAACACCTTTTATATATATATGAAAAAAGTGCTGTTTCCTTTAAGAAAACCAATCCAAACCCACTCTTACAAAGCAACCAATTTAAAAAAGAGAAAATGTTTTGCAAAGCTACCCGGCCATAATCTCAATGGTCAATCCTAATAGACATGTGATGGTTTCTGTTGTTATTTTTACTATTTTATTTATTTTTATAATCCACACTATATGTCTTTTCGGGGTTGGATAGCATATTTACTTTCGATGAGTGTGTGGCTTGGCTTGATCTTAGGCATTCCATGCGTTTGCATAGGATGTACCCAAAAAATTTCCCTTTCGAAAGAACACATTCAATGCATGAGCTGTGTTACAACAACATGGTAATGCGTATGTTTCCTACTTTATGAGCTTTGATATATCCGCACCTCAAATAGATGACCCACTTGCACCCCATACATATACGTAAAAGGTCTAAATGAAGCCCACCTTATGGTGTATTGACGTGACTTAACCGCATGTTCACTCTCAGAATGGCATGGGGTGGAAATGGTACATAATATATCAAAAATGTTTTTGAACCGATATTTCAACACTATTTTGGACTTTTGGAATCGATGTATAAATAATTGAAGATTTCATTTTGTGTTTCTAGTGTATGCATGTGGTGAAGGTTTTGGGATTCATTGTGTCATTTTACTACATTCACAAAATCCCCAATAATTTGTACATCGATGCTAGTTATTAAGAAATGATTTCTTATGATATCCTAGATATCAATTTGCTAGCAATGTAGCTGAAATTTTCAATCATTAATATATAATTTCTCACATGTTCCAATGATATTTGAAGCGGAGCAAGGCAGATTTGGCCTATAGGTTATCTCTTTTTATTTTCTATTTTCATTTTTTTCACAAAATAAACTCAATATTTGGGCCCTTAGACCATGCACAGCACACATGCTCCCCTCAAAAATCAATTATGTGATGTGAGATTTTAAATTTATGAGTGTATATGCGAGCGTGACCTAATGTTCTAACCTTTTCTTTTTCTGTGACTTTCATTCATCTCATTCTCAATTCTATGTCTTTCAGGCTCAGCGACGGCCCCTAAGACATACATTATTTTTATGGACAATTTGATATTAAATTGTTAAATAATATCTTTAAATGGCATATTGTTTTAATTTGGTATTGAGTTAGGTAATTAGGAATTTTTTTAAAATTTGTATGGATGTTTTTTTTATTTAATTAAAAATTTATTTCTTTTTTTAAATAAAAATTTAGATGAATTAATTTATATAAAAAAGTTTTCCTTTATTTTTAATTTTTTTGGAAAGCCAATCCGCCAACCCACGCACAAGCAAGACAGGTTGACATATTCAATCTATATTACTGTGCAAGTTTGTCCACCCTGTCACGCTTAAGGCTTAACCCGCAGCGGGACGGGATGAGACGGGTTGGCCTGTTTGTCATCTCTACTACTTTGGGAGTAGATAGTAGTCATGATCATAATTGTAATTAAGCATTATTCTTCTAAGTCACTATTAACATGTTTGGATTTCAGGTCACCCTAAACAAGGTTTGAATGGTGTAAACTAAGTTTTAATCTATTTCAATATATTTGGCAAAATGACATTGAGTAATATTTGAACATGATTTTTTGAGCAAAAGTGGAAAAAACTTGTTTCTTTTTCGAACCAAGGAGTGTTCTACAATGGTCCACTCCAAGTTATGGATCATGATGGTGCCATTGATCTAATGGTAGATGGAAGGGGTGTATTGATACATCCTTTTTTATGTGATATATTGTAGTATTTTTCAGGATTATACGGATAAAAATTAATCAATTCATAAAGTGACTAAATTTTTATTTCTATAGCATTCAAAAATCCAAATTTTATCTTTGTGATATCAAAGACTTACAGTTAATTTCAAGATCTCGCAAAAAGTGACTAGATTTTATCTATATAATATTTTTTATAATTATAAAGTGATCAAATTTTTATTTTTATAACACTAAAAAATATCAAATTTTATCTGTGTGATATCTAAAGACTTTTAGTTAATTTCTGGATCTTACAGAAAGTGATCAAATTTTATTTGTGTAATATTTTTTTCATTTCAAAAATAAGGGAAAAAATATAATACACCATATAAAAAGAGATGTATGGATACACCTATTTAATCTATCATTGGATTTCCAGGACCATGATAGTCCTGTATTTCAGCGGCACCATTTAAGTCTTACCCTTCGAACCAAACCGAATTTTGTAAACTACGATTCAAACACAGCTTATATGAGTAAGCCTATGAGTACATGGGCAATCCTCAATAGTGTCATACCTGTTCATCAGATGACTGACATGGGTTGATGCTGCTTCCTTCTAATATGCTTGACCAATATTTGTTTCGTCAACTTATTCCTAAGTTGCTAGTTATTGTGTTTATCAAGCCAAACCGTAAATGTCATCACTTCATTCATTAGTTTGCAATTATTGTGTCAGAAATTTTGGGTCAGAAAATGATCATGGAAAACAAATGGCTCAAAACATGAAGTATGACGCTGAAGATGCTGCCTCAAGCGCCACAGAGACAATGAAATCTGCAGCATCGGGTATTTGTTCATTCTTTGCACTCCTTTTTATTTGCATCTCATCGAAATGTTATCAAGTCCAAGCAATGTAATTTCCTTTATTTTGTTTTTCCAGAAGCTTCGGAGTATGCATCTCAAAAGGCTGCAGATGCTAGGGACGCAATTTCAGGAGCCATAGCATATGGAAAGGAAAAAGCTGCTGGGGCTTATGGTGGAGAAGATGAGATCATCAGAATGCCAACAGATAAAGCTACTGATGCAAAAGACACAATGCAAGAAGCCATGGGTCGTGCCAGAGAAAGAATGGCAGGTACCTATGAGGATGCTAAGCAGACAATGTACTCAGCTTCAGATAAGGCTTCAACTATGGCTCGAAATGCCAAAGATAACATGGCTGAGTCCATGAGATATGGAAGAGATAGAGAAGCCAATGCCTATGACGAGGGTAAGCAGAAAATAAGCATGGCTTCGGATATGGCATCAGAAAAATTCTATGATGCCAAGGACACAATGGCGGGGCCAATGGAATATGCAAAGGACAAAGCAAGCAATGATTATGATGAAGCCAAGCGGAGAATAGAGATGGCTTCAGAGAAAACTTATGATGTCAAAAATAGAGTAAAAGGAGCAATGGAATATGGAAGGGAAAAGGCCGGTGATGCCTATGATGAAGCCAGGGAGCAAATGAATATGGCCTCAAATATGGATGGTGATAAGGCCTATGATGCTAGAGATAAGATGGGTGGGGCAAAGGGATATGGAAGAGACAAAATGGCAGAAAATTTTGACCAAGCTAAACATGAAGTTGGTGAGGCATACCTTTCAGCAAAGAATACCATGACCAGTGAGGCCAAGGATAAGTACGAGGCTGCCAAGGAGAAAGCTTCGGATGCCACAGGCAATCTTGGAGCTAAGATGAGGAACAGTCCAGATCTATGAGGGTATGTTCAGATTGCCAACTATATGCTAACCATAAGAACCTCACCAGTGTATCTTTCAGTTAGTTTTTTGGCTCCTCTGCAAGTTATCTAAGTACTATGTTTTCTTGTAATGTGTTTTGGTTACCTGTTTTTCTATGCCGTTTGTTTGGTAGAGAAGCCAAAGCACTTGTTAGATATTTTCCTTATGAAAATGGGAACACACAACTGATCTGTTGTTTTCCCTAATGGTAGGAGATGAAGTAGATTCACACTGCGTGCTGCCCCATAATGTTGTTGGGACGTTGCAGCCCACCATAGGCTATGTATCTAATCTATAATGTTGTGCAGTTAGCGTATCCTGACGTTTGATATATTGTTGGGTCCCTTCACTAACATGCGTAATTTTTCATCTTTGATATAATATGAGCATGATCATGTCTAAACGGCGCATGGTTTAATAAAGGTAATCCCATCTCCTGTAACTGTAGTTGTATGGCTTCTGCATCTTGATTAGTGGTTTTCTTTACTTTGGTGGTCCACAATGCGTCAATGAGTCAGTTATATTTGATGTACAGACCTGCTCTTATAATTTCATATAGCAACTTTTGCCGAAACACACATATTAACTAGTGGGTAAGTAACTATTCAGTTAGGATACTAATAGTTCACCACCACTATTCTCCAGAAGTTAGAAGAAAATCTGAAATATGATATCATACTAATCAGTAAAATAACTTGCATGAAGCATGGGCGTGATCCCGGGCATATATTATTATTCAAGACACTCTCATGTAATCTTTCATTAAGAACCAAATCATTTGACAAATTAGTTTTGGTCAATGCCATTAGATTGATTAACTGAATCTGGGCTGTTAGGTGAAAAGGTGTTTATAGCCACACAGCTTGTATATGGCATGTCTTGAGCATAGTCAATTGTATGTATAGACTGCTTGTATTTATAGCTCATTGATGCTGGTATATATATATATATATATATATATATATATATATATATATATATATATAGAGGTAATATTTTTCTCACCAAACTGTGAGCACTTCTGAGAACGATGAGAAACGGGATTGGATGTTATGTAAGATTATATATAAAATGCATGACAAAGCAAAGTTTTCATGATTGATGATAGTTTTTGGTTGTCTTAGCAATTCTTATAAATCCCGCATGAACATTGCGCTCAGTGCAAAGCCTTCTGCTTAACTAGTTAAACAATTAACATCATGAAGTTACCATCTACCTTCTTTCCCTGAATTTTATTCTTCATGATACTTTATTCATGCCATCAGCCCTTTCGTCTTGCTCGGTTGCTTTAACTACTGGGAGCATTACTTTCTACTGCAGTGTGCGCTGCTACAATGTTAGTAATTCTAATTGTAATGAACCTTGCCGTTGTTTAAATATTCTTGTGTTTGGCCATGTACAAATTTTAGTTTGATCAATACATGTGGCAAGAAGCGAAGCGGGAAATGTATAGCTTATTTAATTCTTTATCTGCTCTTAGCTGAAAATGTATTCATTTTTTACCAAAAATTCTAAAGAACTTTCTTTTTACTTGTCACCATTGAACGTGGGAGAGCATGCACCAGTTTAAAATATGCCTTTATGCAGGAAATATTATATATCCTTCTGAGACAGTTTCTCTAGGAGCAAGAATGTTAATCATGTAGTACAAAATTAAATTCGATGCAGTCGGTATGGCTCAAATTAGGGCATTCATTCGACAAAATCTTTTTGTCCATACAACATATTGTGAGGCTATATTTCATAGGAAATTAAATTGTGACTATGATGCCAATTTTCTCAAATTTACTTTGGAAGGCGATTAGCTCTTTTTAATCGCCAGTGAAAAGAATTCATTTTCATATTCCCGTTGTAGAAGTCCAATATCAATGCATACAAATATAAATATTTGCCATAAGCTAGTACTTTGTATATGCGGATTTAACGTACGGTACATTTATCCTTGGGTTTTATAAACCGATTCAGCTTCTTACTCCCGATTTCCCCTCATTGTTACGACTCTCGTCACATTTCATATAGTTTGTTGCCCTTATATCGCAGAAAAAGTACTCAGTCAAAAAAAAATTTTTAGAGGGTGAAATTTTGGCCCTCCTACTTGTTCCTTTATCATCATTTAATTATATATTTCTAGTCTGTTCGGGTAGAGACAATACTGAATGCACATTATACTTCGCAAAGGTAATTTGAGAAAAGAGCGGGTATTGTCTGCTAATTCATGGGTCGGTGTCCCATGCTATGACAATGAGAGGACAAATTTGTGTTAGGGTGTGGGGATCCTATCCTATCCTCTCCAGACCCTTCAACTTTGATTAGCAAGAAAATTAGTGTGTGTTTGATTTTGCATTTGTAAAATTAATTTTAGATGAAATTAATTTTAAGATAAAATAATTTATATTTGATAATTTAATTTAAAAAATAATTTTAAAAGAAAATATAAAAATATAGAAATAATAATTTTTTTATTATTATCTAAAATTAATTTTGATCCTAAAATTACTTTTGAAGAATAGATTCAACATAAAACCAATCAATCGCAAAATCAATTATATTGTCTGTCTCAAAATCAATTTTAAAGTTTCCGTACGGAAATCCAAACACAATATTAATAGGTTCACGAACCGAGGCTTCCATGATTAAAATAGAAAAGGTCTTCGAAGGATTATGCATGAAATATCGTTATACCTGGCCTAAGTACCTTAAAAGTTATAACCAACAACGTAATATATATATATATATATATATATATATATTCATCACAACCAACCAAACTTGTCATCATCTCTCTTCTTTTTTTTATTTTTTATTTTTTATTTTTTTGTTTTGCTTTGCAAGGCGGAAAAAATGGCCAATCATGCCAAAAGGGAGGAGGTGAGAAACTAAGAATTAATGATTGCATTATGCATATTTTCTTTGCTGCCAATGTTTATGTGAAAGAGAAAAACATATTGTGATGAAGATTGCATATTGAAATTGAATGATCAATGTTCGTTAATTACGAGCATACATACTGACATAAAATGAGTAAAATCGAAAGTCATAGCTGCTTTCAATTAATGTATCTAGCTAGCTAGCTTCCTCTGTTTGAATATGCACATCTAATAATCTATACTTATTCACTTAAAATCTATTGCCTTGTTTTCTTCATTTTTTTTTTTTATTTCTTCTCAAACAACATGAAAAGATGAATAGAGAGAAAGGGAGAGAAAATAAAACTCTAGGCTTACATCTGCTGCTTCTTCATTGCTTGCTTGTTGTTATGCATCCAAACCTTGAAAACCTGCCTCTTCACACCCACTTGGGAACAAAACTGCTGCACTTCCTGCTCATCGTGCTTCTGGATCTTCCACCCCAGCTTCTCAGCAAACTCCATCATCCTATCCTTCTGCTGCTGTGTGAACTTTGTCCTGAACCTCTTCTTTGAAAGTTGTGGCTGCTGCACTGACAACTGCCCTCCTATGGTGTTGGACTGAATCATGTTGAGATCTTCGCTGGAGGACTCAGCTGCTCCTCCTCCTCCAAAGGCCATCATCACCGGCTGAACCAGGCCTCCTGAAGGTGTAGCAGCAGCAACCCCATGAGAAGAGAATCTATGATGCAGGGAAGATGGTGGTGTGTGGAACTGAAGATGATGAGTGTTGTGATGAGGGGAAGATATGCTACTGTGGCCGTTGTGCTTGTTGGGGTAATAGCTGTGATAATTGGAAGCATGTTGTTGTTGTTGGTGTTGGTGTTGAGGGGACCCTTCAACTTCTTTTCTGTGGAAGTTGCGGTGGCACTCACAAGCAGCACACCTCAGTGATTCTGGGGTGCCTTCTTCTCCGCTTGGCATGAACTCTCCACACCCATCTACCACATGGCTCCCCATGCTTGCTGCGTGGTTTCTTAGACATTCTCGGTACCTAATCAACGGGGTTGAGGTTGTAGTAGTAGTTGCTGCAGCTGTTTGTGTTGGTGGTGGTGGTGGTGGTGGTTGTGCTGTTCTTGGAGGGTTTGATCCAACTGGGGTGCTTGTTATGCTTGTTGTGACAATAGGAGATGAGCTTAGATCTGGATCTGTGCTTGGTTTTTGGGGTTGGTGGAGTTGGTTGGGTGGTACAAGATGAGGAGGAGGATAGAGATGTTGGTGGTGGTGTGGTGTTTGAGGTGGATCATTGAAGATTAATGTGTGAGTTTGAGATGGTTGGTCACTTCTTTCACCTAGAGTTGGAGAAGACAGCTTGGAAGAAGAAGAAGAAGAATCCCTGTTGGGAAGACTATAACCCATAGTGGTTGGCATCTCTATTTCCTTATCCTGGCCTCTCCTTTCCATCAAATGCTTTCTTTGCAGGTGGCCACAAGATCTAAGCTTGATCCCAAACCCTCTCCACCCTAATTATGACTTGGTATAATCTCCCCCTTAAACCATCATCATCTTCATGATCTTCTTTATTTAATTATGGTTGTGGATCTTCCCGTAACCTGTTCAACCCTAATTCATCCCCATCTAATCCTAGAACAGGCTCAGATCTCAATCAAAGATATAATTACTAGCACACCCACAATTATTCTTTTCTTTGCTTATTCTGATATTGACGTTCTGGGTGCTAATCCCACCAAGCAAGTTTCACTAATCAATCCTATTCTCAGAGACCTAAGGGCGTGATTTAACTGTTTATATAGCAGCACTAGCACTGGACAAGAATAGTCTAATTTTTTTTAAGCGGAAAAAAATAACTTCAAGAGAAAAGGGACCAAAAAAAATAGATGGTATAATTTTATTGGAAATTTGGAATGAGACTACAAGCATAAGCGGGGTCCCTAGGGAACCTAAAATAATAAGACTCACCTCCGCGGCTAGATTAATCTATTTGAGGATTAGGAAACTTAATTGCACCAGCAACGCCCTGGGAGACACAAAGGGTTAGAGAGAGAGAGAGAGAGAGAGAGAATGAACACGACAAGTACAACACCTGGTTAATAAGAGTTATAGCATTGATTAAGAAAAGCATCTGTGATCTTATTCTTAATCAGAAAGGATTGTGGAAAAGAAGATGGTATGGTGGGAAGAGGATGGCCTAGAAGGTGTTGTTTCCTACCATCCCATCCATCCCCATAAAAACCATCTAAGAAAGGAACAAGAGGGGTTGTCTTGCACTCACAATGAGTGGTGACTACACTTCATAGAGTTTGTCTTGCAGAACAACCGACAAGGGCATGTTGGTCCTCTCCCACAGCCTGCACCCTGGTCCAGTTTTTAATTATTGCCCTTCTGCGCCACTCTCACTCTCTGAACTGAAAACCCTACCTCAAACCCCCTTCAGGTGAATATCTGTGTCCTAAACCAGAATATTTAATTAAGGAGAGAGAGTATAGAGTGGTGTCTCTTGCTTCGCATCTCCCTGTAATTAACCTCAAGTTTATATAGAGAGATTAAGCTGTTTAAGACATGCAAATCATAGTGAGAATCTATATTTAAGAGGCTTTTGATTAGCTTAAGATAATCGCTAGAATACAAGAATGAGAGTAATAAAGGGATCTTTTCTTTTTCTAAGGATGTGAGGAAATTAAAGGGAGTGACTGCTTGCTGGGCCACTACATAGCACTTGTCTTTGTTATCGTGTGTCAGAATCTCTCTCTCTCTCTCTCTCTCTCTCTCCCCCTATTCGAGGCTGTTTGTGTTTGTGTTGTGTTTTTCTTTGTGCGCCTGCTGCTGTCTGCAATATCTGAATTGTGAGTTCTATGGTAACTCTCTAAAAATGTGTATTTTATGCATTTTTTATGATGAATGGTGAGGATCGTGTTATAGATTGTGAAATGCATCAATATATCAATTATTTATGATGTATTATAAAAATATTTAATTTTAAAAAAATTTAAAAATATAATTAAATATATTTTAAAAATTAATTATCATATATTGACAGTATAAAATTATATTAACAGTATAAAATAATTTTATACTGTCAATATAATCAAAAAATTTATCAGTGTAATTTTAATTATTATACATTAACAATGTAAAATTATACTGACAGTATAAAATAATTTTATACTGTCAGTATAATCAAAAAATTTTATCAGTATAATTTTAATTATCATACACTAATAGTGTAAAATTATACTGGCAGTACTGTAAAATTATACTGATAAAATTTTTTAATTACACTGACAATGTAAAATTATTTTATACTGCCAATATAATTTTATACTGTTAGTGTATGATAATTAAAATTACACTGATAAAATTTTTTTATTACATTGACAGTGTAAAATTATTTTATATTGTCAGTGTAATTTTATATTGTCAGTGTATGATAATTAAAATTATACTGATAAAAATTTTTCATTATACTGATAGTGTAAAATTATTTTATATTATCAATATAATTTTATACTATCATGATAATTAATTTTTAAAATATATTTAATTATATTTTTAAATTTTCTTAAAATTAGATATTATTATAGTGTATTATAAATAATTGGTATATTGATGCACCTTATAATCTCATCACAAGATATATCACAATCTGACCATTCATCACAAAATGTACAAAATGTACATTTTGTGCAATGTACCAGAGCAAGCACCTATCTGAAGCCCACTCTTTGCTTGGACCAATGACTTATAACTTTACCACCTTCCTTCTTTCACGATGCAATCGATGCTATTTGCTACCCTTAATTGTTAGCATCTCCTTCCGCATTTCTCTTTTAGGCATCAATTTGTGCTTGTGCTGTTTTGTTTACTTTCTAGTACAAAGTCACGTTGGCCACTATACAAAAGAGAATGCTTGACTGGGCAACTGTATCATTTGACTTTTTCTTCGTTGAAACCATGCTTTTATTTCATAATATTACCCTTGAACTCTTTTATCATTAGTTAATCTCGACTCAAGCTATGGACTTTTCTTTGTAATGGAATATTATTAATGGATAATTTTTAAATAATCGATAGTTCGAGCAAAAGAATTATGTTGTGTGCACATTTCATCATTATTTATAGAATAAAGGGAGACTTGAAATTAAGCGAAATCACATGTGATATTCCCCTATTTATAGAAATTATGTTTGTCTATTTCTAGAAATGATGTATGGTTGGTTTGACTAATGAAACTCTCGGCATATGCGTGACACATGACCAATAACGACAATTTTGTAATATTTGATGGTTTTCATACATGTAAAATTACTAAAATAATCCGAATTTAATAAAATATCCACCGCAACAACTTTCTAACTAGCTTGCCTCATTCCGGTACTCTGTAAAATGGAGCCACCGCGACTTGCTCCTTCATGGAGAACACCAAAGCCAACACTACCTCCGTTAGATCCACAAACCCTCCATTGGAATAATCGTTTGCAACGGGAAGCTGCCATTATATGATCCCCCTTCTATTGTGCAACTCTATCTTAAACCTATGCAGTATGCCACACTCAGCGATAACCATTCTGTCCATTGCTGGCATCATCTAAACGAATCAAAACCATTGCGGCTGGACCCCTTAATGGTCTTTTGCCTGCATTGCGAATCAGCATAATCCCGAAGCCGGACTAATAGCATATTTGGTTCTATTATTGGAGAATTGATTTTAAGATAAATTAATTTATATTTAAAAATTTGATTTGAGAAGTAATTTATATTTGGATAGTATTGATTAAAATTATATTTAGATGTATAATTTCTAAAGAAATGTCCAAAATCAATTCTAATAGGATTGAAAAGAGAAAAATTTTTACTTCTATCTAAAATCAATTTTGAGACCATAATTGATTTTAACTATAAGAAATCAAACATCACCAAAAATGAGCAAAATCAATTTTAGCCTTCTAAAATCAATTCTAATATCTTCCAAGGTGTATCCAAACATGTTAAAAGTCACTACCTTTTGCCATGGCTAGCAGTTGTCTCATGTCATTGTCGCGCACCATTGAAAGCACCCAGCAATAGAACCCACAACTACCTAGCATGTCCACCACTTAACTCAGTCACACATCGTCACCAGATATAGCACACATATAACCAATCAATAATCATGCCCTTTATCTCTGAGAAAATTAATGATGGAAATTAATGTTAGCAAAGAATGATACTCAGCTATGCAGTCCAACATTGAAGAATTCGATGTCGTGTTGGGTGTAGTTTGGGGTTTGCTTTTGGGGGATTTGGATTTGGATTATGATTTTTATGTTTCATTGTCACCGTGTTTGCTTTGTCGTAGTGTTGTAATGGCTGTTGTGCCTCTTTGTTTAGGTTGAAAATTCATGATTAAAAGGGATGATGGTCTAAAGCTTGTGTGTGCTTTTGGGTGAATTTTGTACTTCTTAGATAGGGGTATTCACAATTACAGTAGTTGATTTTTTATTTAATTTGAGTAATGAATGATTTTTAATAAGTGACAATAGGTGAAGTAGCGCAAGGATATGTTTGAATAATGGTTAGAATTTTGAAGGGTGTGAAAGATGAAGAGTAAAATGAAAAAAATTACATAAGAAGAGAATAACCTTCAAATTATTTAATTTGAAGGATAGTGAACTTAAGTGTAGCAAAAGGGGGATATTGTATTTAAATTTGCTTAACTTTTGGAGAGATTGGTGTAGTTCTCTTTATAATAGATTATTTGCAACTTAATTTGTCGTTTCCAACTTGATAATTATTTTTGGTTTTTTTTTTCTTCTCTGATTAATTTTTGTGTTGGTGTTGATATTGGATTTTCTTTTTGACAAATAATAAAATTGGTTGTTTATTTTATAAACAATCAAACTAATTTGTGTTTGCAATTTTGAAGAATATATAGAGGGACTAAAATTATAAATTTTAAGTTTGGAGATGGGTTTATTCAATTTACTTACTCTTACATACGAATATCATTATATCTTCATAATTTCTTTTATAATAGTGACTATAATTTAGAGTCTTAAAACATAGTTTAAAGTTTGGCAACTTTAAAAATTAAGTTAACATAGTATAAAATAAAATTATTTATATTAATCGGCATAAAAATGAACTAATTTTTTTATTAAACATTGTTTAGTTTGATAACTTTAAAATTAGTTTTAATATTATTTTTTTTCTTCTTTTGTACCTTTCTCTTTTTGACTATGTCATTAAAAAATCAATCTTGCTAATGGTGGTAAACGGTGGCGGACGATGGTGGTTGGCAATGCAAACAGCAGTGGCTGGCGATGATAGATGATAGTAGGCGGTGGCGATCGGTGGCAACAAACGATTGTAGTGATGGCAGGGGGTGGACGGCAGCGACAGACAGTGACGAGCAATGGCAATTGTCAGTGATGGACAGTGGTGGCGCGCGATGACGGACGATGGCAACTGGCACTAGGTGGCGATGGATGGTGGCAGCGGCGGCCAGCGATGGAAGATGGTGGCCGATGGTGACTATTGGTGACGGCAATTGACAGTGGCCGATAGTAGTCGGCGACAAATGATGGTGGATAGCAGCAGTGAACGGTGTGGACAATAGCAGAAGACGATTGATAAGGTCAATAATAAAAGAATTAATTGATGCGAAGTAAGAAGATATAAAATAGGAGAAAAAAAATTTGGGATAAAATAAAATTAATTTTTTTAAGAATTGGTTTTAAGTCAAGTTGATTCAGATAAAAACTAATTTAAAAAATTTAGATAGTTACCAAATAATATTTATCAAAAATTAGACCCTATTACACATAATTAGCCGATTTTCACTAGTTCAAATCTGGTTCCTAGCACATGATGAATTTGCACAAGTATCTATTCTCCATGAAGAACATAAGCCAGATGAAGGAACAGGAAGACCTAGGATATAGAAGATCATAACATGAGTGATTTGGTGGATTTGGATTCCTATATATCCACTCATGCGGTACTTCATTGTGTGATATATATGAGATCTATCTGTATAGATATCATCATCTACATCCAGAAAGCCGTATGCTTTGGAAGAAGCTTGTCCAGTTTGGGAAGGGATTTTGATTGATCAAAAAGAAGAATCCATTTCAACTGATATGCCCTTCGGCACGGCCATACATAACATAGAAATCACACTTGAAAAGGGTGGACAATTAGCTAGAGCAGCAGGTGCTGTAGCTAAACTGATTGTAAAAGAGGGGAAATCGGCTACATTAAAATTACCTTCTGGGGAGGTTTGTTTGATATCAAAAAACTGCTTAGCAACAGTCGAACAAGTGGGGAATGTTGGGATCCAATTCGGGATTTTCCTTCGCAGGTATTGGGAAGGAATTGGAATGTAATAATATTGATTCATACAGATATAGAAGAAAGGGTTCTCCATTGATTCAAATGCTATACCTACGAGATAGGGATAGAGAAAGAGGAAAAAATCGAAGATTTCACATAGTATTTTTGATCAAAAAATCAATTTGATTTATTTTGTACTTTTCGCTCAATGAGAAAATGGGTCAAATTCTACAGGATCAAACCTGTGGGACTTAAGGAATGATAGAAGAAAATAAAAATAAAAAAATAAAAAAAATAACTAAATAAAAATGCAGTAGAAGAGTCTAGATTCTAAACGAACAAATTCAAACTTGATTGAAAAGGATCTTTCTGATCCTAACGAATCTTTATTTTATTTTGATTTTTTTTATTATTATCATATTTATCGTATCGGATTGGCTCAAATTTCTAAATTAAAAAAAATTCAAAATTTTGCGGCAAATATTTACTCTTTCATTATCTATTTTTTTTTTATATTTTTCTAGTTTGCTAAACACCCCTAACTTTCTATATAGAAGTGTTACAACTTGACTTATGTAGCACGGAAGCTGTCTTGACTCAGGAAGTGCTTATTTGGATTTTTTTTTAAAAAAAAAAGCATATTTTTAAATTAAAATATATACATAAAAGTTAAAATATTTAAATAAGATTTTAAAAAATAAATAAATAATATTATAATATTTTTCATAAATTAAAAATGTCTAAAGCATTACATCGTCAACTAATTATTTTTTATGCTTAAGTAAACGCACCATTAAAAAGTAACAAACTGCCGTCATAGCTTAAGAAGAATAAAAATTAAGAGAAAAGGGACAGTTAGAACAATAATCCGGTTTATTAACCGCCATGCTTCCTAACGTTTTCCTTTTTCAACTCAGATCAAGAAATAAATACAATCGATTTTATAAAATAAAACATAATTAGATCATTAAAAAGTTATTACAAAATATGGATTTAATTTATATATATTGTTAATATATAAAAAATTATACTGTCATCCAATCATATATTATTACTTCAGTAAATATGGTTAAATCTCACACCTACTATTTGAATGGTTATACAAATAGAAGAATATAATTAATTGATTGTATAAAAATATTTTATACTGTCAATACATTAAAATTAAACTCTACAAAATATTAATACTTTTATTGTAAATGTATAATAAAGCTATTAATACGGACACCATGTGGCCTGTCCAAGTATGCAGGCAAAAAGTGAATTATTGTTTGAATTTTGAATTAAATGGAAACGGAATTTAATTGATTGTTCATGCTATGTGATTGGGGAATTATTAATGGGCCTTTGTGTTAGCCTTTGATTTATACTATTTGTTATCTGTTTAGTCGCTCAATTAGCCGCGTTTGAATGTGTATTTTAAGCTAAAGTTTGGCTGTCCTGTATTGGTCCAACATTTTGTCATTAGTTTTTTGGTTTTTGGTGTCTCTGAATACAAAACAAACAAATTAGGAGATGTTTGGTTTGGGTATTGTTTGTTTTCGTTTCTATTGAAAACAAAAAATAAAGGTGAAAATGTGTTTGGTTTGATTTTATTAAAAACATTTTCTGAAAACATTTTCTAAAATGACAGAAAATATGGAAACAACAAATCATTGTTTTCAACCTTTTCTACAAAAACTGAAAACAAAATTTGGAAACAAGGTGGTGGCATTTTTGTAATAATGTGAAACACCATGATATGATCTTTTTTTCTCCCAAAGCCAACAGCCACACTCTAAACCCCTCTCTCACCATTCCAATGCCACTTCTTTCTTTTTCTCCTTACTCTTGTTCTCTCTTGTTGGCTTCTTATTTCATCAGATGAGGTATGCTCCTTCTCTATTTAGGATAAAAGAAGTGGGTTGCTGCTTCCGCCACGCCAAGAAGCATCGCCATCTGCATCTCCACCATTGATGGTGTCTCGCGCGGCCATGGCCATCACCTGCTCGAGGACCTTCATCACCATTCAGTCTTCCCTGATCGCCAGCGACACAACAATTGGAGCCTTGCCATAGATTGACATTGGGCGTCATGCATCTGTTGCTAATGCCATCGATCCTTCTCTATTCGGAGCATTGTCGTGGTGTCATTCTCCGCCGTTGGTTGTTGTCACCACCACAAGGGCGTTCGTCATGGCCGATGCCACTGCCATGTTGAGCTTTGTTGTGATTTCTGCCATCACTATGAAAGGGAAAATCACGATCTGAAGTTTTTGATTTATAATGTTTATTTCTTGTTGGGATGGTACAATCTTTGATACCCTTTGCCCATGCATCTCCTTGTCTGAATATAAAATTGGTGGTTCTTGACTTTTAGAAGCACAAAAATGCAATTCTAGCTTTGTTGTTGTTGTTGAACTGTTGTTCTTGAATGTATTGACTTCCTGGTGTGTATTTCATGAATATGTTAGGTAACATTTCTTTGATTTGAATTGCCCTATGGAAAGCCAAATAATTTGAGCTTGCTTCTAAATAGTACTAGTTATTTTATTCACTTATGTTTCTTTTTAATATAATTAAATTTATTCACAAATCAAATATATTATAAGTATATTTTGTCATTATAAGTAATTTTTGTAGTTAGATTTTTTTATAATATTTAATTATATATTATCATATGTTGTGCATGTAATATATATCTATGATTTATCACTTTAAAGTAAGAATTTTTAGCAACTTTTTAAATAAGCAATAAAATAATACTAACTATAATATTTAAATATTTATTTGTGTATAAATTAAAATATAATAATTGATAATAATAAGAATAATAATAATAATAAATAACTTAAAAGTAAATAATTTATTTTATTCTTAATTTTAATATTTTATAGAGTTATTTATTATTCTAATAAATACTTTTAATACATGAACAATATATGTAAATCAAATATATATTGTTTTCATTATTTAATAATAAATATAATTTTATTATCTCAAATTTAATTTTAAAAATTATCGAAAATAAACAAACTAAACATATTTTTATTATTTTCACTTTTTAAAAATAAAATATATTTTTATAAACTAAACATATTTTCTAAATTCAAAACATTTAAAAATAAAAATCCTTTTCAAAAAATAAAAAAAATATTTTCATAAACTAAACACACCTTACTCTTTACATGTGTTTTAATGTAAGAATCTTTTTCAAGTTTCCCATAAACGTAGTCTATTTGAATTATAAAACCTCATGAAATATCACTGTCAATATTCAAAACGTAGATAAAAAAGAATCCAAGAAAGTCAATTGTATGGGTTACAGTGAGAAAAGCTAGAGCTGTTTGTTTATTGATTTTTAGATGATTATATTTTGTTTATATTTTTAAAATTAGTTTTTAAGTTGTTTTTTAAAGAATTTTTATTATAGTTTTCAACCTAAAATGTTTATTTAGATACCTAATATTACAAATTTATGTTTACAAAAACTCTTGATAATATTATTCCAAGTGAAATTAGACTCAATACTCAGAACTTCCACAGTCAACCCACCTCCGAATTCTGATATATACACGTAAATAAAATTTCTAAATCTGACTTGGTTACAATAATAGATAATTAAGCATAATAAATCCAGAGTGGACACTTGAACTTCTAATGATTAGATTTAGATACCTCTTAATAAAAGAAAGCAAAGAACAAAAAAGCGGTCAATATCACATATTGTCAAGTCCTTGTCACCTCAAATACAAGGTGAATTCTGTATAAGATGCATTAAATACTTTATAAAATTAATAATTAAATATGAGGATATATTTATATAACTAACCCATACTCCTTATATCTGATCGTTAACCCCATATCCCATAAAATATTTGATGCACCTCACAAATAATCAGCCCAAATACAATTGTAAAACAATGACACAATGCCATAACTTTCCTCAGGAAGAAAAGGATACGTGTTTTCTTATCATCGATTAGAAAGTCATTACACATACCTATGGTAGGGAAATAAAGTTGAGTTTTTTTAAGTAAATGTAAGGGATGTATCACTAACATTATAGAAATGATTTTTGTATATATTATTTTTTGATATTTTTTGATATTTTTTTTATTTTTCTCTTCTCTCTATTTATTTTTTTTCCTTTTTTTAATAAATTTTTTTCAAAATTATAAATGAATGTCTAAATATTCATATTAAAAAAATATAAATAACACGCCTCCAAATATTATTCGTACATACAAGCATAAAATATATAATAATATCATGTAAACATCAACTCAAACACATAGGAATCATTTCTAGCTAGGTCTTATCGTAATTCTCTATACGAAGGAAAGGATGGAACTAAAACAATTGTCACTTCCTAAGAGGAATCTAACAACTTGTGCAATTAATCAAATTTTAGCAATTAAAAAGCATTCAAAAATTATTTATTCAATAAAATAAGCACGTTGTAGCTTACTGTTAGAGTAAACGAATCCACATGTAAATATGTAATGTTCTTACATTCCTCATTTTTGGTAATTGTATTAATCTCGTACTTTTTCTATTTTCCTTTTTATTGTCTGACTGGCAGGTCTAACTCCATTCTTATAGATTCTTTTTCAGTTATGCTGCACGGATTTGCCTCCTTATCCAACGCCTAGCCAATGGCAACCGTTCGATCATTGTGGTCAAACTGTCAAAATTCAACTACTGGCTAGCAGGAGCAAAATCAGAACAAAGACTTTAGAGGTGCAGATTATTCAAACATATAATATTATATATTATAATTAATTTACTGTAATTCCATCCCTAACTACCAGTCGCAATTATATTTTTTGTAATGGAAATCAGTACTTTTTTAATTTGTTTATAAAATGGTAAATTTTATTAAAACTCTTCTAAATTTATTAACCTTGTTCATACCTGTGGCTTACTAGTTTACAAGCAGTCGAAAAAGAAGCATTTGATTTTACGGTGTGCATGTGCGATTCAGTCAGTCGCATTCCGATTCACTTTGAGTTCATGCCATCTCTCTTGATCAATCCTGACACAATTATTTATATTTTATATTTGCCTGTCAAATTAGGAAAGAATGCGCTAAGTTCTTTGTTTCTTTATTTTAAATTGCCACATATATGTGGGAACTAACCATTGTTTAACAACATGAAGAATATCTCGTGAGCACCTCAAAGTTTTCGGTTTCCTAATACAATTTTATAAGTTATATGATCCACCATCTTTTATTTATTTATTTGATTATTATCATAATTTTTTATTTATTAATTGACTGTTACGTTGTTAGATGGAACAATTTCCGAGTACTCAACTAGTACTACCATATATTAAGGCACAACCAATAATTATACATGTATAACTAAGAATGCAACATCTTATAAGTTCCATCAAAAGAAAAAAAAAAAATCTTATACATGGCTGATACTAGGGTTGAAAGTGAGCTAAGTCGAGCCCAAATTTGGCATAGTTCATGCTTAGCTCATTAATATTGGGCCGAACTTGAGCTCGAATTCGAGCTCAATTTAGCAGAAACTTGTTCGAGCTCAATTTAGCAGAAACTTGTAGAGCTCAAATTAACTCATAAGCTGCTCAAATTTAATGAAATAACTCAAGATAGGTATAAATTAAGTTTTTTTGACTTAATAAATTATAAGATATTTAGTAATAATAACATAGTCTTAATAATAGTAACAACAACAACAATAATAATAATAACAACAATATATATATACCGACCTAACTCATAAGCTAATGAGTGAAATATAGTAAAGTTTAAATTTAATTTATTTAATAAACGAGTTCAAATCTCTAATTCAATTTGACTTATGAACTCAAAAGACCAAATTATTGAGCTATTAATAAATCAAGTCAGAAATAGCTCATGAGTTGACTTGAGTCACTTCCAACCCTAGCTAATACTCGGCCAACTATCCATGTGGAGTGGACTCCATCTTCTCTTTTTATTAACTCTTGCGCTCCACTTCTCTTTCTAGTTTCAATACTCATATGGACAAATTGGTTTACATACAATGGATCCACCTCCATTTCATCTAATTTATAATTTTTCACATACAATGCAAATTTTTATACAGCAACAAATGGCATAAAAAATATTTCCCTAATTAAATTTAAAATTTGAAATAAAGGGCAACCGTCCCCTTTTGAAGACTTCACGGTGCGTGCGGTCTTACTATTGTTCAATCAGGTAATTAATCAAATTGAATTGTGAATAATAGTGGGCATTTTGCCATACCATTATCTACTTACGTAATGTTTAAAGAATTTGATGTATTATTAATAACAAAATAATTTATATAAATATCTAATAATGTATTTTCATATTAGTAATTTTTTTTACACTTTTAGTATATAGAAATTAATTTCTTTAATTAGTATGTAAACATTAAAATAATTGATATCATATAATTGAGTTTAATTGTTATATACCAACAATCTAAAAAAGTTTTACACTATCATTCAATCAAATATTTGTATTTATAAGATTTTTAAAGTAATAGATAATTGAATAAAATACTTTTATTGATATGATAAGATATAATTGGATATCTATTAAAAAAATTTTTTATATTGATAATGCATATAAATTAAATTTTATATAATTTATTATTGTTCTTAATTTCTATATAAGCCCTAAAATAGTAGATATGATCAAACGAAAGAGGTAGTATGACTTCTATGTAGGAGTGTCAATGGGGCACCGTCCCATGGATAGCTACCCGCCCCCATCTCCCGCCCCATATTTGTACGGTTACCCATGTTTGGAGGCCTCCGCGGATAAGTGGATACCCACGGATATTCATGGATACCGATATATTATTAAAAATTTTAAAAAATTAGAAAAATAAAATAAATAAAAATAATTTTAATACCATAATTTACCACTTAAAATACTCAAAATAAAAATAAAAAATATAATAGTAAAACAACTTTCACAAAAATTAAAAAAAGGAAGCAGATTACTAATGATACTTGATAAGGTATTTTTTAACTTCATATTTTGTGTCAGTCATCTTCTTATGAATGACACCATAGAGTTCAACTTCAACAAGTCAGCAATAAAATACAAAGAAATCAAATCATCAAAACAATGTGACAAGGATCCCATTTCTACCAGTTTCAAGGAATGTAGTTGATTTTCCTCTAATAAATATTTGACTTTTTGCCCATTTTTTTTTTTGATAAAAACTAAAATATATATTTGGGATCTAGATCATATATATATAAAAGAATAATTTGATAATATTATAGCGGGTATCTACGGGTATGGGGATCATAATCTCCGCCCCCATCTCGTTTAATAAATGAGTATTTAAATTTTCATCCCCATTATCCGCGGGAGAAAATTCTTCCCCACACCTACCCTATCACAGGTATTACCTGCAGATATCAACAGATGCGGATAAAATTGATATCCCTGCTTCTATGCAAGATGGCCTAGTTAAACACATCGAATTAACGATCTGTCCCTACTGTAACGTGAGGGTTTAGCGCTCTTGGATGCCCCAAATCCTAGACGGTCACCTTGCTTACCAAACCAAACAATATGCCTATGTATTTCTATTGTTGTACAAAGCTACACTAGCTTTAGCCTTTTTCCAAGCCAGAATCTAAGACAAGGAAATCTAACATCAATGGATTCCGGGTTTGTGAGTCACATCGCGTACCGCACGCGAGCACGTGGCGAAATACAAATAGATTGGCGGAGTTTTCACTATTTATGCAGAGCTTGAAATCTTACCAAATAGCACCAAATCCATCGATCACCACTTGCCTGTTCGGCTTTATCTTTGTGGAAGCAGTGTAATTGGCTAGCTTTGCGGTAGTCTGCGCTGAAGATTCTTTGTTACAACTTTACGTCAAATCTTGTAAACTTTAACCTCAGAATTTGCATAACATAACATTAGTATGTGCGTTTAGATTGGAGTTTATAAATTTAATTTTGAATCAATTTGATTTTAATTAAATGTGAATTTAGTAGTTTTTTAGAAAGCAGGAAAAGGGTAACGTGATGTTAGTAATCGGGGAAACAACAACAAACTTATTTCTACTCAAACCTTTGTTTCAAGCTAAAATCATGTTGAGAAGTGATAAATGTATTTTCTGCCAAAGTTGAGTACTAGCTTGAGTGTCAACTCACATTTACGTTGGGAAATCGCCCAACTTAACTCGCTAATAGTCTTAGGTTATTTTGTTCTTCAACTATAGTACTTTACTAATAATATGTTTAGATATTTTTCATTACTACAATGGAATAAAAATTAGTAGGAATGATCATAAAATAGAAGGGAAAAAATAAAATAAAGCTACCTTTTATTTTGTTTGAGAGACTAATAAAAAACGAAATAGAACTTCATCCCCATAAAAAAAGAAGAAATAGAATTTCATTAGTCTTGTTAGGAAGTTATGTTGTATATAAATAGAATAGAACAATTATATTATTTAATTACAGGATTTTACTAATCAATCCCTAAATTTTAAACAGCAATCAAGAGTGAAAAATTTTAGTTGAAAAGTAAGATTTTAAGTTTCCAATACATTAAAAACTTAAAAAAAAAATATTACACTTAATTTCTTAACGAGTGTTCTTAAAGGCATTTTTTTTATATTTTTTAATAGAGAGAAAATATGATATATACAAAAATATGTGAATAAATAATTAAATTATTATAAAATAACATATATATCCTTACTATGTATAAAATTAGAAGCAAAGATTACATAATAGTAGTAATTTCATAACACTTACCTCAATTTCTATGTGAGAATAAAAAAATTTAGTGTGGAACCCATAAGTTTTCCCTCTTCTCTTCATTTTCTCTTGCCAACCAAACAAGAGAAAACATATAAATCCACCAATTTTCTCTTTTTTCATTTTTTTTCTGCTTATTTTCTCTTGAAATAAAGAGACGGTACATGAGGGAGGGGGTGGGAAGGGGAATGATAAGCCAATATAAGCCAATAACACATGTATGTTAATTAATTACCAAGCATTTGTGAAATAGTTTTATTCATATTTATCATTATTTTTGTATAAATCACTAATATCTAAAGTTCACTAAATTTCAATTAATCAGATTCAAGCCGAGTTAATCCACTATTAAGATTAAGCTCTCTACCTCTTTTTTTTTATTCATTGACAAGACCTAACATAAAACCCTATTTAAAGGGAATAAGTATCAAATCACTTAAATCAACTAAATATTGATTTAGATTTAATATTTTTGCCGCACATTTTGGCCACGAAAAATGTATTTTCCCTCCTCCCATTTGCTTGCTTATTGATTTTGGACTACGAGCATTTAATATGAGATAGAATATTATCGAATCCCACCAGATTATAAAGCAATCGTTGGGTTGAATTTTCTTTATGATTTATATCGAGAATGTGACTTAATTGTTTGATATGATGATTATATGTAAGCGGGGAACAGAAAGAAACTACACAAATTGAACTAGTCAAAACAAAAACTCAAGTGCCTGTTCTGTCCTCAGTCTCCCATTCATCGGATGGATCTTCCTTTTTTTATTTTTATTTTTGGGTCGGATGGATCTTACATTGCAATTTAAACCAACGCTTCACACATTCATTTCTTTGTTTTGCTTTCCTTGCTTTCCTCTATTTTTAGCTCTCACGAACCGACCATATATCAAGTCAATTCAAGAACACCTTATCCCAATTTCAATGCTCAAATACCTTTGTAGGGCATTTATTCGGGGAACGCCTAGCGGCCGTAATAAGCCGGTGTTCATGGTTAATTGATGATACATACCCAGTTGCCTATCGTTTTGTTCTGCAGCTTGTGTAATACATAGGGACCGCTGAGCAGCTACTTTGGTAGCATCAATTTTATGGGCCATGTATTATTATTATTATAAAGAAAAAGAACAAAACTTTAAGCATGCATGATGCATCGTATTTTGTCGTCTAGCTTTGTCTGATAGCGGGCTAGTCTATCCCAAGATGTCTATTATGTGATCAATATAAAGCGGCTCATGCCTTATGATCCTCGCTTTTGTCTTTTTTCTTGGTGGTAAGAAAGAGGTTCTCTTCTTTTTCTCTTTGATTTTTCCTTCTATTTAGATTTGACGATGATAGAATAGGATCGAGCCTTTTTGTTCTACTTTTGTTGCTTTCTGCTTAAAAAAGAGAAAAAAGAAAGAAAGAAAGAAAGAAAGAAAGAAAGAAAGAACGAAAAAGAGAATAGAACAATCCTTAATTAATCCACTAACCTAAGTTTAATGATTCAAAGTTTCATCAACTAAACAAAAGGCAGAAAGAATTTCCCACGGGCCCGCAAAAGGCCAGCCACAGCACAATAGCACGAAATCCCAGCGAGCTTCAATCAAGGCCCAAGTAATTCAAATGATGGACCATCTAAGGAGGCCCAAGTAATTCAAAATGGAATGCGGTTAGATGTCTACCACAGTTTTTTTCCACCACACAGAGACCGAAACAAAGTTGACCAATAGGAAAGGAACGGAGAACGTTGATAAATTTATCCTTAAAAGTTATTTTATTAATTCGTAATATCTTAATAATGAATTTTATTATTATTAATGGACTCCATTAATATTAATTAAAAATATATTTTAGCGATTAATTTATCAATAAATTAATTTTTAAAGAATTAAATTATCACTGGCTAATAAAATATAGTACTAATTTACTAGCATATTAATATTTTAAGGATCTAAATAGTGGTTTCCTCAAAACAAAAACAAAAACAAATACAATCCATCTACCACAGCAACGTGGGCTTCCAAGTTTTAACCATGCGACACTCGGGCAAATCCAGCTGCACCGAAAACAGTTAACAAAATAACAATGAATAACCCAACCCAGCTAATGGCAGTTTAGAGTCGCGAGCCATTCTCATCCAAGAAAAAGGCAAGGCATCTGACGTAGATTACCCTTTTTGTTTTTTTTTTTGCATAATCTTACCATATAAATACAGTAATACTAATTGAAACATTTGTGCTTTTTCACCATTAACAAAATGAGATTACATCAAATGGATAAATGATAATACATTCGCAAGCAGCACAACAAAAGCTTGAGCACTGAATATCCAAAGGTAAACACTTGCACAACTAAAAAACGTACAAACAACGAGACCAATGCATTTTATTTGACGATGCTCTATCATAGTAGCGGTGTTGCTACAGCTGGTGCCACCGTTGGCAAGATCCCTTTTGCTTCCATAAGCCTATACATGTACCATGACCCAACGGACCTATAGGGCTTCCACTTCTCGCACAGCTTCTCCATTTGCGAAGGCGGCGGCAATGCCTTGAGCCCATACAACCGCTCCACGCCTCTCCTAACGACCAGGTCCCCCACCGGTAGAACATCGGGCTTGTGAAGCGTGAATATCATGAACATGTGGACCGACCACGGCCCAATCCCCTTAACCATGGTGAGCTTGCTGTAGAGCGTTTCGTCGTCCATTTCGAGTATCGAAGAATCCGACAGAAGCCCATCCCGATACTTACTTGCCAGGTCGTGGAGGTAACTGGCTTTGGGCCCAGAGATGCCGACCTCGCGGAGCTGTTGGGCCGAGAGAGCGAGTACGACGTCGGGCCCAACTAAATCCCGGCCCCCGCAGAGCGTGACGAAACGGTTTTCGATGGCATCGGCCGCCTTGTTGGAGAGTTGCTGGGAGATGATGCTCTTGACGAGGGAGAAGAAGGGCGAGAGCTGAGTGGGGAACTTGGGAGGGAGGAAAGAGTCGATGCACGTGGCAAGGAGGGAATCGGCGTTGCGGAGGTGGTGAAGGGCGAGGTCGATTTCACCGTTGGAAGTTAACGGCTTCGGAATCGGAATCGGAATGGGAATGGGAATTGTGGGAGAGAGTGTTGTTGGAGAAGCTTCTGGAATGTGGGGGTCTTTGCTGCCGCTGCTGTTGGAGAAGGTGAGTCTTGGGATCTTTCGGGCGCGAAATGGGAGTTTGGATGAGGGTGGGGTTGGGGATTGTGAATGCTGAGGCTGATCGGAGATGGATTTGGTTTGAGATCGAGTTCGCCTCATCCTCGTCAAAATTTTGGGGCTGATTTTTAGGGTACAACAAATTGGGAAATTGGGGAGAACAACGGTGAGTTAACACGCCTGAGGAAATACCAAAATTCAACCAAAGGTATCTCTATTTCTTATTCTACGGAGAAAACGGCTTTTGTTTCCTCTTCGTTTTATTTTCTTAAAGAAATTGTTGACTAGTGTCTTGTCACCTGTGCTTTAGTTAAGAAATTTTTAAAAGAAAAGCCAATAGAGCTGATTTAGTCACAAGAGATTTGGATGGTTTTTGTATAAGATTTTAAATTTAAATTTTATAATTGTTAATGTATTTATGAAAATAAATTTTTAAAAGAAAATTGAATGTATTAAATATGTTATAATTTTTAAAATCTTTTTTTCAATTTTTAACATTCACTACAGAATCTTTTTTTATTAAGAATGTACATATTTTTAAGATAAAAAGACTTGCAAAATTATAAAAGGGCGGGAATCAACGACTAGTTTTTCCATAACGGAGTCCTTGATAGTGACTAGTACCTACATTCTTGGCCGCCGGAGGTCAGGGATTTTACACAATGTTTAGGAAATTCTTATATTTCTATTTTTTTTTTCTTACTCTTCTTATATTTTTACCTTTTTCTTATGACACACCAGCTTACTTGAAAGTTTTATTCCAAGCAGGTGGTTTTTAGGAGACATTCTTTTATTCTTAATGGAGTAAAATTTTCTTATTTTATGGAGCAATCTTAACTCTTAATTTTAAATGTATAAGGAGAGAAAAAATAAGAGAGTGAAAATTTAAAGATGAATAGACATAGTGAAATAAGAAAAAATTTTCTTTCTTGAAAGAAATAAGAATTTTCCTACTTTTAGTTAGCGGCGGATATTATAAAGGCACTTAAGTTAAGATATCATAAAATATTTTAAAAATTTACAAATATATAATTTTTATTTTTAAAAAAATTAAATATGACTAATATAACTAAAGTGTTGCCCGAATTTCTTAAAATTTTATTTTTAAACCTCTCATCAATTGGAGTGATGTAGCCTCATATTTAATTACTTGTTATACATATTACATATATTATTGATTATATAGCATTTTGGTATGCAAACCCGAGTTACTAATGGTAAAATTGGATGAAATAGTAAATTCACCAGATTCTTTTATTTAGGTTCAATTCAAATTAATGACCTTGATTATAAAATGAACTAATTGGATTTTAAATAATTTTATCCAATTTTAAGAGCATAAAATTATACCATGTGTTTAATTATTACACCAAATTATGACATATTCCGATTGTAATACCCCAACGTGAGATTCCCGTTATCTGTCAATATCGATCTTGAAAATTCTAAGTTTGAACCCTATGCCTCCTTTGAAGGCTATAGGATTGAAACATTTTTTTAAGATCAAAAATCCTGGTAATGGTTCCTTGGATATCAATGGTTAAAGGGTAATTTTTAACGAATTTTAGAGAATGGGTAACCTCTTCATTTTTAGCCATAGAGTTTATAAAAACATGCATTTTCAAAAAATTGTACTAAAACCCAAAAATTGGATTCTGATTTCTAAAGATTTTGAATTTTTGGATATTTTTATTGAATTTAAATAGGGGGTATTTTCTTATTTACATTTATGTTTTAAAATTAATGGAGAGTAAAGTTAAAGAGGATATAAATAAATATGTGCAATATTCTGCACTTGAGAAAGGGCTATAGAAGGAAGAAACCAAGTTTTTGAGGTTGATAATCCATTACACAGAGTCTGTAATTGATTACAAGCCTTTCTATACGTTTTCATGCTGAGTTTTTCCCCGTTGTAATCGATTACAAGTAGTGGTAATCGATTACAACAACCTAGGTTTGTGGTAATCGATTACCAGGCAGTGTAATCGATTACCACGGATCTATATAAGGCCCAGACCCGCTCTCCTTCCCTCATTTCACGATTTTTTCTCTCTCTCTACCCCTCAAACTCTCTCCCTTCTCTCTAAAATGCATTCCTCTTCATTCCTCACTTAAATCCTTCAATCTTTCCCTCAAAACCTCATTTAATTACATTCCGTTCACTCTCATAACAATAATTTTAACCTCAAATCTTTATTCTTCTCCCAATCTCCAACCACATCCTTGATGGGCCTTGGAGCTTGGAGTAGGCATTATCAAGACTCCTAAACCTCTCCTCTTCATTTTCCTATCTTCAAAGGTACTCTCTAATGCTTTCCCTCCTTCTTGTCTTAAGATTATGGATTATTTCCACCATAATGAGTTCATAGAGAACCTTAGGTTAGAAGAATTGAAGATTTTCATATCTGAGAATAAATTAGGTTAATTCTTAGTCTCAATGACCAATATTGAGTTAGATTGTCATAATTGTGATGATAGATTTCACTGAAGGTTCAATTCTTGGTTTTAGAATATCGTGGGATTAGGACTCCGCCATTGGGGATTAAGTCTGTGAGTAGATAGTTGTCTCTAACTTGTTTTCTAGTATATTTGTTAATATATACATATATGCAAATGAATTGGTTTATCTGGAATTATGATTTAGACTTTAGTGATATGTTTTATGTGGATGATTAATTCTTTTGTGCATGTTTTATTTAAAATTTTCACATGAGACAATGAAGGGATTTTTGGTGAATATATATATATATATATATATATTAGACAGTTATGACATTATATGAATTTTTGAAGCAAGATTCTGTTAAAGCTTTTGTCTTTCTTTAACACTATGATTTAAATTTTATGTATGAAATTACATTTGGCCTTATGAGGCCTCGAATATTGCTTTTATAATAAAAGAAACAAATGGATTTATGTGAAACTTTGATGATTGTTTATATATTAAAATAGTATGACTGAATGATTGAGTATGTGATATGAGAATATTTATGATAAATGTTATGTGAGACAGTAAAGGAAAAGACTTGGGAAAGTCTAGGTCAGGATCTGTAGGCTAACGGCAGTAGGTGTAGGCTAACGGCAGTAGACGTTATCCCTGGATGCGCTTGGGATGAGATAGTACACAGCCACTCAAGGGAGTGGTGCGTGATGAATATTACACAGCCACATATATAGTGTGGCACGTGACGGAAATTATACGGCCACAAGAAAATGTGGTGCGTGACGAATTACAGGGTTACATGAAAGAAAGACCACCTAAGTGTGATTCTTGATGGAATATCCTGGATTAGACGGTTCCATGGTATCTAGAAAGAAAATTGAATAAAATTTGAACTATGATTTCTACTTGATTCTATATATATTAATTTAATATTTAACAGTTTGCACATTGTCTCATATAGGTTAGGGATACTCTATCTCTTATTGAGTTTCATAAACTCACCCTATTATTTCTTTCTCTTTTTCAGATACAGGTGCTCAAGTATAATCAAATCCTTCATCCCTCGTTATTAAATTCCGAGTTTTGTGGATGAGCCCCTTTCTATTCAAGGGCATTTTGTAATTGTACAAGTTTTGAGAAATTTTTAGATAGTGGTAGCTCAATGGTACTATAGGTAGGGTCCGACCTTGTCCTAATTGTGTTGTTATTGATGTATTTTATTTATGTATATCAAATTGTTGGATTTTCTAAAAGATTGGAATTAGGTGTTGGAGTTAAAGTTGTTTAAAAAGGATTTATTTTCTAAAGAATTAAAGCTATATATATTGGATGAATAATTGTAATTATATATTTCACTGTTATACTATGTGCTCTGGGGTGCATTCGGAGAATGTCTGGACCCCCAATAATTTGTGTGTTTGTGTTTTCTGTGCAGAGGGAGAATCCGTATTCAGGAATAGTCCTGAATATAAGGGAGACTCTACCCAAATTTTAAAGAGAATTTGCTTGGTGTAGGCTTGGTAAGGGACTTGTCTCCTATGCGCTGGTCGCGGCTCGGGTTGGGTCGTGATACAGATGAAATTGGATCTATCCTATCGTGGCAAGAGACAACGCTACGAGCAACTTGTCTTAGCAGACCATGTTTCCAAAGGAATATCATTCAAATTTCACCTAAATCAATCATGGCCAGAAAAATGGTTTGTCTCTTGTCCATTATACACAAATCATCTTAGTGTAAGTATTAATGCTTTTTTTATTTGATATGTACAGCTAATTTTTTTGGTTTGGTGTGCACAGCTCAATTTTATTTTATAACAATTAATTAATAATGGAAATGAGTAATTCATATTAGTTAACGGCCTCCAAATCCAATGTAAAGTATGGTAGTTATGAAAGACTGACAGGTAAACTTGATTGTATAATCTCAAAGTTCCATTTATTTATTTAAAGATAAGTAATAATATCATATCATTCTAAAATTCTGACAAAATTTTTGGTTTTTTAACGTTTTCCAATTATATTATAGCATCATCAAAAGTATCAGGCGGATTTTACAATTCACAGTGCCTTAAGATAACCTTATTCTCTTCGTAAACCATTGCTCTTGTTCTTGCCAATTCAAGCATGAACAATTGAGCACCAATTATGAATGTTAGATGATATGATCCATCGCCAGTACAGCAGCGTGTTAAATTGTACCCGATACAGAGAGAATGATTTGACTGCGCGATGAAAATGGCAAAGCCAACAACCATTTCATTTCATAGTTCTGTTCGTTGTGTTTCCTAATATAATAACAACAACATGGGACGTGTGTGCTGTCCAATTGACAAATCTGTACCACTGTCACTTGTACGATACCTCAGGAAGGAAACTCGGCATCTCACAAACTTGACAAGCAACGCTAGTCACTCAGCACTCGTTAGTTGCAGCCTCTTTGGTTGCACTTTGGAGCTTGTTTGAGAGGCTTCCCAAGTAGCGGCAATGATGAGGGACGATAGCGAGGATGGGAAGGAGCTCAGGAAGCCGTTCCTCAACAATGGCAGCTGGTACACGATGGGTGTTGTATATATATGGGTCTTAGTGTGTTTCAAACTTAGTTTGTCTATACGTATTTAACTATGGAAGAAGTCCCACATTGTTCATGAAAATGTTTTAATAAACATTTATATATGATGGTACTTAACCGGTAAATACCTTATGGTATTGAGGTACAATTGTGGACTTGGGCCTTAGTTAAATACACACACGCCGCCCGCCGCCTGCCTCGCCTCGTCTGTCTCGCTGGTGGGCTGCCAAACTTTATTACTCGCAAATTTTAATTTTTACCGCTGCGTCTTTAATGCTCCAATCGCTTTTTAACCGTTACCTAACTTGCTTTTTCGACTGCTATTCAACTGGCTCTTTTACAATGACTATTTCTTTTCCCTATATAAACTTGCTACATTGCATAACACACTACACCCATCTCTTCATTCTCACTCTTCTCAGCAAGAGAAGCTACTAATCGCTTCTTATTATGTCGCCTCTTGCAAGATCTCGGCCGCTCAACGCAGGGATCATCGCGGTGGACGAGTTCTCGTGGAGACCCACGCCTAATCCTCGGAGGGTTAGCCAACGCCATTCCACCGAGCATAGCTTTGGGTAGGCGAATTAAACCCTTAAGGACAATAAAGGCCTTGCACGATTAAACGTGGTAACCTTGTTCTACTACATCTCATTGTTGCTGTCATTTTATTCTTATTATTTAAAGCTAAATTACTAGTATTCAAATTATTTTTCCTAACATTCTTAAGGGTTTAATTATGGATCCTAGTATTTTAGTCAGCTAAGGTCATTCCCGATGCTTCAAGGATTGAATCATTTGATGGAAATAATTTTAAACTATGGCAACACAAAATTTTAGAAGTTTTAGACTTTTCTCAAATCGCTTTGTTTTACAAGATCCTAAACCTAACATGATTCTGAAAATTATCAACAAGCCTTGAAGGATTGGGAATTAATATAAATTGTGCAAACATAATATTTTAAGAGCTTTATCAAATGATTTGTATGATATTTAATCGCCATTATATTCATGCAAAGGATATTTGGGATGCATTGGTTCAAAAATATATTTATGAAGAAGAAGGTAGTAAAAAATTTTTGGTTCATAATTATAATGCATTTCAAATGGACGAAAATAAATCATTGCTTCTCAAATTAATGAATTTACTAAGCTTGTAGATGAATTAGCTAAAGAAGGAGATATTCTGCCTGAAAGGTTTGTATCTCAAACTCTTGTTGATAAACTACCTGAATCTTGAAAGATTATAAAATGAATTTCATGCAAAGAGAAAAGCTATGACATTGCAAGAAACTATTGTGCATATTAAGATTGAGGAGAAAAATAGACTAATGGCTAGTGAACAAAATGCTAAGGAAATGCATGCTAGAGCTAACATTGCTAAGGATATGCGCCTAAAAAATCATTTTATGGCTCTAAAAATCATAACATTAGAGTTCATAAACCACATTTCAAGCATGATTCTAACCAACAACAAAAGAAGAAGGGTGCTTGTTTTATTTGTGGTAAAACAGTCATTTTGCATCCGCTGTAGACTGAGGAAGGAACAATCGAGGCGCAAATAAAGGAGGAGGATCATCATCAAAGACAAGGGCAACGTGGTGGAACATCAAGATGATGTTATAGTGGCAAGAGTGTCTCAATGCTTTTAGTGAAGGAAGCCAAGGGATGGATTGTGACTCTGTGCCACAAAGCACATTGTGCTAAGAAGGAGATGTTCTCTGAGTTTTCTCCCATAGAGGATGGGAAGGGATTATGTTTACCTAGGAGATTCAAGCAAAATCTCAGCCTTAGTAAAGGAAAGGTGCCATTAAAATGACATCCTGGGAAAACCCTTGTGCCTAAGTACTCTTTGTACTCGCCATTAAACATTGTCCTGTGTCGGTCCATCTTCTTAACAATGCCAATGTGAAGGTAACCTTTGATAGTAACATAGTTACCTTATCTAAAAATGACATATATGTTGGTAAACGTTATCTTAATGATAGTCTCAGATGTTTTGAATGTAGTTACTAATTACAATGAAGGAAGCTCTTCTTTTGCTTACTTGGTTGATTCTCTTGATGTTTGGCATGGTAGATTAGGACATGTAAATGTTCCTTATATCTTAAAATTAAAAGAAATGGGACTAATTGATAGATTGATAATACTAGCTTGATAAATGTGAAATTTTGTGTAGAAACTAAAATAACTAAGAAACCATCTAAACAAGTAACAAGACAAAGTGAATTATTAGAGCTAGTACATAGTGATTTAGAGATTTAAAGCACACAATGACAAGAGGTGGTAAAAGGTTTTACATAATCTTTGTTGATGATTATTCTAGATATACTAAATTATATCTCATGAGATCTAAGGATGAGGCTTGTGAAATGTTTATTAAATATAAAAATGAAGTAGAAAACCAACTTGGTAAGAAAATTAAAAGATTAAGAATGATAGAGGAGGTGAATATGAATCAAACTCCTTTAATGAGTTTTGTGAACAAATATGGTATAATACATGAAATAACTCCACCTTATTCAATTGAATCTAATGGTATAGCTAAAGGAAAAATAGAACTCTTAAAGAAATGATGAATGCCTTGCTTGTTAGTTCTGATTACCTAACTATATATATGGGGAAGCTATCCTCTCTTTGCTATATACAAAATAGGGTACCACATAAGAAACTTAGTAAAACACCTTATGAGCTACGGTTTGATAAACAACCTAATTTAGGACACCCTGAAAGTGTGGGGGTGTTTAGCTAAGGTAATGTTGCTGCATCCACAAGAAAAGGAAACTTGGTTCCAGAACATGTGATTGTGTGTTTATTGGATATGCTCAAAATAGTGTTTCATATAGATTTCTTGTTGTCAAAAGTGATGTGTTAGAACATAATTCCATAATTGAATCTTATAATGCATCATTCTTTGAGCATGTATTTCCTATGAAAACTAAAGAAAAGCATAGTAGAAATCACATGAGAATATATCACGAGGATATAGTTGATCAAAATGATAATGAATTGAGAAGGAGTAAAAGAACAAAGGAAAGAAAAGATTTTGGTGATGACTTTTATGCTTATCTTGTTTCTGATGATCCTTTAACTTATAATGATGCTATTACATCTATTGATGCTTCTTTTGGAAAGATGCTATACAGTGAGATTGAATCTATTATGGCCAATCATACTTGGGAATTAGTAGATTTACCACCAAGACAAAACCTATTGGATGTAAATGGGTATTTAAGAAAAAACTAAAACAGATGGTAGTGTAGATAAATATAAGGCCAGGTTGGTAGCTAAGGGATACAAGCAACAAAAAGAATCTTGATTACTTTGATACTTATTCTTCTGTTACTAGAATTGCATCTATTAGAGTTTTGTTTGCCATTGCATCTATCTATAAACTTGTTGTGCATCAAATGGATGTGAAAACCGTGATTTCTCAATGGTGATCTTGAAGAAGAAATCTACATGGAACAACCTTTGAGGGATGTGTGGTTATGGCAAGGGAGAACAAGGTATGCAAACTTGTTAAATCTCTTTATGGTTTAAAGCAAGCTCCAAAACAATGGCATGAAAATTTGATCATGTTATGATTTCCAATGGGTATGTGACAAATGAACTGATAAATGCATATATAGCAAGTTTAATGATGGTGTTGGTGTTATCATACGCCATATGTTGATGATTTACTGATTTTTGGTTCATGTTTAGATACTATAACTAAAACTAACTAAATTTTTGTCTTCTCAATTTGATATGAAAGATATGGGTGTTGCTAACGTTATACTTGGAATAAAATTGAGTAAGGAAAATGATAGATTCATTTTATCTCAATCTCATTATGTTGAAAGCATGCTTAAGAAATTTGGATATTTTGACTACAAACCTCAGATCTACTCCTTATGATTCTAGTTTGCATCTAGTTAAAAAAAGAGGTGATAGTGTATCACAAATTGAATATGCACGCATAATTGGTAGTTTGATGTATTTAATGAACTCAGCACTAGACCGATATTGCATATGCTGTGGAATAGACTAAGTAGATATACTCATAATCCTAATGATATCCATTGGAATGCCTTAATTAGACTTTTAAGGTATTTAAAAGGTACTAAAGATTTTGGTTTAGTGTATTCTGGTTATCCCTCGGTACAGAGGGATATAGTGATGCAAATTGGATTGACCATGAATTAAAATCTACAAGTGGTTATGTTTTTATGCTGACAGATGGGGCTATCTCTTGGAAGTCCACCAAACAGACTTGTATTGCCAAGTCCACCATGGAGTCAGAATTTATAGCTTTAGAAAAGACAGGAACAGAAGCTGAATGGTTGAGAAACCTATTGGTGGACATACCATTATGGGATAGAAATACATGCACATCCGTGTCTATTCATTGTGATTGTCAAGCTGCCATTGCTCGAGCAAAGAACAAAATATATAAGGGAAAAAGCCGGCATATCAGATTGAGACATAATATTGTAACGTAGCTGCTTGAAAATAATGTGATATCCATGGATTTTGTAAGGTCAGAAAAGAACTTGGCTGACCCATTGACGAAGCCACTTACTAGGACGCTAGTAAGTGAAACATCGAGGGGGATGGGACTGATGCCTATAACTTAAGGCGGTATGATGGAAACCCAACCACTGTGATTGGAGATCCCATGAAGGTGGTTCAATGTGGTAAACGAAGTCATACGAGTCTCATAAAGGTATTGTCGTTTACTATTTTCTGCCAGTCATATGAGATGATTGGTGAAGAGTTCCTCCCTATGATGTATGACAGTACCGCTACAGTGGTGTTTTAGGATGAGCAAAGCTCTTAATGGATCCATAGCCCTCAATGTGGGGGTGGGGTATCTGCTGTAGCATACTCCTGATGGATGCCACCTAAGTGAGAGTGGAGATGAGGCCGTCTTCCATGAGTATGGGCATAAAACTCTAGAGCTCTCATGATTCAAGGATAGCATGGCCTTAATGCGCAAAACGGCTACAAGAGCAGATATCTTATGGGATGTTGTGTGGTTGGTGATGCTCCAACCGTTATCTTAGAAGTTTGGTTCAAAGAGATTTCTCTACCAAATTTCCTAGGGTTGTCACCCACTGCACTTACCTAAGGTGAAGTTCAAATCCTTTGGATACTACACTAAAGCATAACATTCCTATTTATTCCTCTAAGTTTGAAACATGTGGGGGATTGTTGTATATATATGGGTCTTAAAGTGTTTCAAACTTAGTTTGTCTATACATGTATTTAACATGGAAGAAGTCCCACATTGTTCATGAAAAATGTTTTAATAAACATTTATATATGATGGTATTTTTAACCTGTGAATACCTTTATGGTATTGAGAGGTACAATTGTGGACTTGGGCCTTAGTTAAATACACACACGCTGGCATACAGCCTGCCTCGCTCGTCTGGTCGTGCTGTGGCCTCGCCAAACTTTTATTACTCAAGAATTTTAATTTTTACTATTGCAAATCTTTTAATGCTCCAACGGCTCTTTTCTTGACTGCTACTCAATCTGGGCTCTTTTCCAGATTATTCAAATCCGCTTTACAACAGCTATTTCTTTTCCCTATATAAACCTTGCTACATTGCATAACACACTACACCCATCTCTTCATTCTCACTCTTCTTCAAGGCAAGCTACCCCTAATCGCTTTCTATTGCGTTTTCTGCCTCTTTGCAAGATCTGGCCGCCAACGTCACGGATCATCGTGGTGGACGAGTTCCTCTGTGGAGACCCACGCCTAATCCCTGGAGGGTTAGCCAACGCCATTCCACCGAGCATAGCTTTGGGTAGAGGGCTAATTAAACCCATACGACAAAGGCTGCACGATTCATGTAGAATCTGTTTCTACTACATCTCATTTATTCTTTGCCATTTTATTCTTATTATTTAAAGCTAAATTACTAGTATTCAAATTATTTTTCCTAACATGGGTTCCAGGCGCTCCAGCATCATAGGCTCCTCCACTCAGGTCATGCGAGATGCATCTATCTCTGTCCTCTTCTGCGTCCTCATTGTCGCCTTGGGTCCAATTCAAGTCGGTTTCACGGTACATATGCTTCAAAAATTCTAAATTCACTCTATACTAGTCTTTACTTGTGTTATTTGCTCATTAAAAGTGAATATTAAGAGTGGATATTATAGAGAGAGATACAAAATATTTGATAGTGAGAGATTGGGCTTTCTTTGTGTCTCTCTGGTATCAACTCTTAATGTTCATTTTTGATGTACAACTAACTTACTTAATTGCCTTTATTGCTTCCTTGACCTCAATCTGTCAATTATTATTAACCCTTTTTATATGTCTCTCTTTTATTTACTTTCTTAAGTCTTGTTTGATTTTGTACAGTGTGGATATTCTTCTCCAACGCAAGAGAGTATAATAAGGGATCTAAAGCTCTCACTTTCGGAGGTTTGGGTCTTTTTTTATTTCCGGTTCATAGAATTATTTGAATGACGAGTTTTAAATCATTCTGCTTACTTTTGTGCTGACTATATTTGTCTTGGGGTCAGTTCTCTTTATTCGGATCTTTATCCAATGTGGGGGCGATGGTGGGAGCTATAGTCAGTGGTCAAATAGCAGAATACATCGGACGCAAAGGGGCATGTATAATTATAACTTTTTGTCTATGTTGACTTTATTCATGAAAGAAAAAGTAGGAATGTGATGATGAGTGATGCTTTTGGCAAGTTGGATGCAGTCATTGATGATTGCTGCAATCTCCAATATAATAGGATGGCTCGCAATTTCTTGTGCCCAAGTAAGTGTTAATTAGCGCTTAACATGGTAGTTGGATACTGTTATCTCTAATTTTTCTTACCATATAGGGTTTATTTTTGGCTCTTATAGGACTCGTCGTTTTTATTTATGGGAAGGTTATTGGAAGGTTTTGGCGTTGGTATAAT
The DNA here is from genome assembly GCA_031439585.1 of Pterocarpus macrocarpus. Taxonomy (NCBI): domain Eukaryota; kingdom Viridiplantae; phylum Streptophyta; class Magnoliopsida; order Fabales; family Fabaceae; genus Pterocarpus; species Pterocarpus macrocarpus. The sequence goes on along the minus strand of CM062520.1, from coordinate 71,535,120 downwards.
CTCTTACGTGGTAATTTTGATGGCCCTTTTATCTTTTACTTGATGCGACTTTCGAGAAGAATGCTAAGTGTAACTAGTCTACTGTTTTTCCTTCTGTTAGGTGCCTGTTTATATAGCTGAGATATCACCTCAAAACGAGAGAGGCACCCTTGGATCGGTCAACCAGGTTGCCACTTACTGTTGCTTTGTAAAAACGAGTCTTCATCTTTTATTTGCCCTTATATTTTTGAGAGAGAAATGTTAAATCAACGTATCTTTTATGGATATTATATTGACTCACACTTTATCTACCTTGAATGGAGCATGTTTATCTATCATTGAATGGAGCGTGAGTTGACAGAATATATTCACCTATCACTACTTTTTTTAAAATGTTATCGTTACATGTGTCTGTGATACTTTTTCCTCGGCTCTCTATCACCATTGGAATAATGCTGGCTTATCTTTTAGGCCTTTTTGTCAACTGGAGAGCGCTTGCAGTTCTAGGTAAATTCCTAGTGATTGCTTGGTTCAGTTGGTTGGTCTTTTGTCAATGGACAAATGGAACTCTGGATTCGAGTTAACAAAATTAGTTTAATGAATCTTTAACAGAAACAAATAAAAGGAAAATGTCCTTTTGGAGTAAGTGTGTGCGCAGGAGAGGAACCAAATTTACAAGTGGAAGATTGACCATGGGGGAGGGGGAATAATTTGAATGAGGATACAACATTTTGGGATAATATATAAGTGGTTTTTAATCAATCTGTACTTAATAATCAAAGGACAGTTTAATAGATGGGGAAAATTGAGTCCCGCCACCCTCTCCCTCTACCACAGTCTTGACTGTATTTTTTTTTTCTTTGGGCCCTAGGGGGAGGGCGCATTGAGAAGACGCTAGGGGATGGTTTTGAAGGTTTTACAGAATATCCATGCACAAACAAAATTTTATGACAGCCAAATAATTTCCCTGCTCTTATTGCACTTATTGCATTTATGTCAAAGTATTCTGCATAACTGGAACTAGAACAATCAAAAGAATGTTATGTGCTAAATAGGTGGTTCAAAATCAAAACATTTATGCGTGGAGCACAGCATTGCTCAGTTTCAGCAAACCAAACAGTAACAAAAACATTTTTCTGGTCCATTGCAGGAATTTTGCCTTCTACAGTATTAATACCTGGATTATTCTTCATACCAGAATCTCCCAGATGGCTGGTATGGACCAAATGTCGGCATTATACTAAATGAATTTTTGTACCTAACATCTTTGTTGATTTAAATGTCCCTCCCAGAAAAGAAAAAACAAAAAGAAGGATAAGATGTTTTACTCTACCTGAGTTTCTTTCTTCTGTTTTTCCCCCCTCTTGGATTGGTGGGGAATTGAGGAAATCTAGGCCAAGATGGGGATGGCAGAAGAGTTTGAGACTTCTTTGCAAGTGTTACGAGGATTTGACACAGATATATCTGTTGAAGTTCATGAAATTAAGGTATTTACCTCACTGTTTTTTGGGTTTATGAATCTTTGACAACCAAGTTATATGCAAGACAGTTGAAGCATGTACAAGGTGCAGTTATAGTATGGTTCTAGAGTCTGAATTTAACAACAACTGCTAATCACTTTGCTTTTTGTGTAGAGATCGGTGGCATCATCAGGAAAGAGAGTTACAATATGGTTTGCTGATCTCAAGATGAAAAGATATTGGTATCCTTTAATGGTATGCTGTGTTCCTTTTTGGTTCTGATTATACTCCTCCCCCCGCCCCCCATCTCTAAGCCCAAGCTTGTCCCATTGTTATGTATTTGTCATGAAAGTTCAAAAATCTATACTTTTGGCTAACTGAGAGCTTGCAGGTAGGGATTGGATTACTTGTTCTCCAACAATTGAGTGGTACCAATGGAGTTTTGTTCTATGCAAGTACTATCTTTGCAAATGCAGGTTAGACCTACCCATCAGCTATTAATTGTTGAGTTACTTTTTCATTATATATTTTTGGCGGCAGCGGGATTGGCGTTACTGTTAAATAATGGAAAGTGGAAACTAATTTGCGGTTTTAGATAACAGCTGTAGTAGCTCCAATATTTTAAATTGCTCATGTGTATTTGACTTCCATTTTGTAACAGGAATTTCATCCAGCAATGCTGCTACAGTTGGACTTGGAGCTGTTCGGGTTGGATACTAAGCCTATATTACATATCGTGTTTATTCATGTCGATACCAAAATAGGGGATTCAATTCTCATAATCATGCTTTCTTTTCCAGGTCATGGCAACTGGACTGACTACTTGGTTGGTGGACAAAAGTGGCCGGAGGCTGCTTCTAATAGTGAGAAATAAGCCAAAACTAATCCTTCCTTAAACATTTTCTTACTGTATGTTAGAAGATGCATGTGGATTTTTTTTTTTTCAAAAACAAATAATAAATCTGAAATATGTTATACTTCTGCAGATATCCTCATCTGTAATGACAGTTGGCCTTCTCATTGTTTCTATAGCATTCTATATGGAGGTTGCTACAGGTATTGATACAATCTTGATTTGTTGTATATATATGGGTCTTAGTGTATTTTAAACTTGGTTGTCATCGTATTTAACTGGAAGAAGCGCATTCTTCGTGAAAATGTTTTAATGGCGTTTATATATGATTAGATTTGGTGGTAAATCATGGTATTGAGGAGTCTGATTGTGGGCTTGGCAGTTACACACGCAGCGTCCGCCCCCACCGTTCGCGTCCGTCATGGCGTGTGGGCCTGCCAAGTTTTTACTACCCTGTGCAGTAGAAGCTACTCCACTGTTTCTATTGCGTTTTCTGCCTCTTGCAAGATCTGGCTTTCAGCGTCTGGGATCATCGTGTGGGCAGTTCTAATGCCTAATCCCTGGAGGGTTAAGTCAATCGTCCATTCCACCAAGCGTAGACTTTGGATAGTGAATTAAACCCTTGGGGCAGTCATGCGATTAAATAACTTGTTCTACATCTACTCATTGTTCTTTGTCATTTTATTCTTATTATTTAAACCTAAATTACTAGTGTTCAAATTATTTTTCCCAACATGATTCAATATCATCAACTTAGCTACCTTTTTAACTAGTTGATTGTATTGATGCCAGGGAGTCACATCGGAGGATTCTTATCTATACAGCATTTTGGGAATAGTTTCTGTTGTTGGGCTCGTGTTATGCTTTCTGCGATAGGTTGAACATCTTTTTTTTCATGTGATTTAAGGTTTTCAGTTTTTATCAGCTTGATCAACTGTTTCTTTGTTGACTATGGTAATTGGTTACTCTCTAGGAATCGGACCAATCCCTTGGCTTATAATGTCTGAGGTACGCGGTAGTACTTGCTATTGCCTCTTTTGGACATCGAATTGTGCTTGCAGGACTTAAACTAAATTGTTTATTGGACATAGGGAATCTCTCATTAATTTGTTAATTTTGATTTTCAGTTACTTCCAGTGAATATAAAGGGCCTAGCTGGCAGTATAGATACCTTGACAAATTGGCTGACTTCCTGAATGATCACAATGACCGCAAATTTGCTTTTGAAATGGAGCAGCGGAGGTGTGTTTTTGTGTGTGGGTCTACTGAGTACATTAATGGATGCTTTTATATGCCAGTCAATATAATGCTAATCTTTGTCTGTCAACAGGGACATTCACAATCTACACAGTGGTAGCTGCATTTACTGTTGCTTTTGTGGAAATGTGGGTCCCTGCGACCAAAGGAAGAACATTGGAAGAACATTGGAAGAAAATCAGTTTTCCTTTAGATAGATATGTTTAAAGAGAGCAGACACAGGTTGTCTGTCTTGGCTCAGTTGAAATGACATGCCCATTCTAAGCAGGTCCGCGGCAAGTTTTGAGCTAGTGGGTACTTGTGTTTTAATGATAGATAAAAAGAATGTATTAATATATTTTTTTATGTGATATATTATAATTTTTTTAAATTATATAAATAAAAATTAATTAAATCTAAAAGTAATTAGATTTTTATTTTTATAATATTTAAAAATATTGAATTTTATCTATATAATATCTAAAAATTTTTAGTTAATTTTAAGATTTTATAGAAAGTGATCAAATTTTATCTGTATAATATTTTTTATATTTTAGAAATGACCAAAATTTTATTTCTATAATATTAAAAAATATCAAATTTTATCTGTGTGATACCTAAAGACTTATAATTAATTTCAGAATCTCACAAAAAAATTTTTAATAATTTTTTAAATATATTTAACATTTTTTCCTTTTAATTTGACTAAATCAAAAAAATTATAATATATCATATAAAAAAATATATAAATACACCCTTTTAATTCATAATTAAATTTCAAAACCAGCTTACTCCTTGTTAAAAACTCTCTGTGTCAGAAATATCCATGTTTAAAGAGAGCACACACAGGCTGTCTGTCTTGGCTCAGTTGAAATGACATGCCCAACATATCGTATTTTTATAGGAAGTACATTTTTTTTTTCACTTCTATTAAAAATATTTTTGGCTCAGCATTGCAATTTTTTTATGAGTTTAATTGACATGTATTATTTTATATTATCAATCAATAAAAATAAAAAAAAGTAAAAAATTATGGTGGATCTCTCATTATAATGAGTAATTATTTGTATGAATTGATATTTTCTATTATTTCTATTGACTAACAATGTAAAACTATTTTACACTATCAATATATTTAAATTAATTTTTTTTTTATTTTTGTTTTTTGGGTTTTTTGTTTTAACTATTCTAGCTGCTGCGAGTTCAATAAAAGATATAGAAGCAGCAGGATAGTAGAAAAAAGGTTGCCTCCTTCGACCAAAGTCTTGCTATTTAGATCACAAATTGCAGAGGTTCTTCCTACTGTCACGAATTGCATTTTTGCAGGCATTAGGAAAGCCAGAAACGGCTTGAGGCACCCATGGTATTCATACATATGGTTCCGGTCATTTAAAATAAGCGTGGTCCAAAATTACGTGAATATTTTTTTTTTTTGAAAAAAAAAAAAAGTAACCACGCTACTAGTAGTTGACACTTTGTTATGACTGGAGCAGAGTGGCGATTACGTCTGGTTTTAGTATAATGCTTATACTCTACATTAGTAAAGAATTTCTCGCTTATGCCGTACCATTGATGTTAGTTAATTTAATGGAAAGCAGTAATGAGTGGGTATTATCAACATATAAATATAATAAGGTTTACATAGGATGCTTGCTTTACTCATTTTTGTTTTTCATTGGACAACCAGTAAATCTTGCAGGATTGTGGCACCAACAAATTTATCCTGTGGCTCCTTTTTATTGAAGTGTAAATATATATTACATGATGTCAAGGGTATAATAGGATGGCTTCTGATTCTTCCACTAACTAAGTTCTTTAACTAGAATAAGGCTCCATTTCCCGCAAGAAGTAATTAACTCCAGGATTGCAAAGTATAAATTTACTTATTTGTTTAATATGAGACTTATAACATTGCCGCCTCTTTTAAGAGCCGATATCTACGGCGGTTTCACTTTATCAACACTGACCCAGCAGTAGCCCTTACCCTCTTGGCAACTTCACCCGTCTATTTGTATTCAGCACAATACTCTCATTATTGCATTATTATTGCATCTTAACCCAGCCTACAATTAAATTTTTTCAATAACTCAACTCTCAATAAAAATATCAATTATTATAACTCAAGTCCATAAAGAGAGTCCAATACAAAAAATTAATCTATTAGATGAAAGAGCTTTATGACTTAAATACCACAATAAATTTATTTATTTATTTAATGTGAATCCCATGACAATATTTGTGTGGGGGAATCTTCATTTAGTGGTTCTTGTTCTTGCATCTTATTGTCCAAACACAGCATCCTTATCACCATAATTTCTTCCACTTGCCAAGAAAGTTATGCCTATGGATTCTTCTTTCGTGTACACGATGTGATGTGATCTTGTTGCTGCTCATTGAGTTCCTCTCTAATATTAGAAGGATATCCACGCTGTCCCCGAACAGGCAATTCCTGAGAGGTCAAGTTTCCTTTCGCCCCTGTAGAACTTAAATCTTCTATACATACCGCCAAAGCTTTATTCTTATGCTGCTAGCAGTTTTTTTTTTTTTTTTTTCTGGGGTTGGTAGTGGTTAGCAGTTAGCACGCATCGAATTTTTACTTTGCCCTGGGCCTTGCACCTATAAAGGGATAAGGAAACGTCATTAGGGTACCTGGCTAGTCTACACTCCGGCCAGGTCGTAGCACGATATCCCTGGAATGAGTATTCCAACACTAGAATAATCTGACAAAAAATAATAATAATAATAATAATAAAATATAATTGGATAAGATATTGGCATTGCGCGTACATTCCTTGGCATGCCTGGAAGATTTCTGAACCATTGTCCATGTCAAATCTTAACTTCTGTGAGTTTGAGAACCCCACAAGAAGTGCGTGTCAATTATTTCTCTCAGAATAATAACAACCAAGCACGCTAACGCCTAAAATTAATTCACGAATAATTTGAGTTACTATAACTTGTTTGTCAATAGCAATCTATAACCTGACAAAGTAAAATTAAAAAAGTACGTAAGATATATAGATTTATGGTTTTTTTGGGTTGGGATTTACTTCCTGCGAGTAAATCTAGACAAACTTTTTTTTTGTTAACATGAAAATCTTGACAAATTTATTCTATTGAATAACATTTTTATAAATATTAATTTTCATCAATCAAATTATTGAATTGCAAATTCTTATTAAGTAGACCAGGTGTATAAAATTTTATATAATTTAAAAATAATTTGATACTTCATTGTCTTATTTTATTTTGACTTATAATATACTTTTGAAAATATAAGTAAATTCCGGTTGTTAAATTGCATATCTATCAATGCCTAATTTTTCTAAAATTTAATGTACTTGATCATTAAGATAATATATTACATTATATACTCAACGATTAAATTGATAAAATTCAATGTTTATAAGACATTATTTAATGAAGTAAGCATAATAAGACTTAATTCTAGAGTAAGTGAATCCTTTCCTTCCTTTCTTTCTTTTATATATGTGAATTGATATATATGACCTAAGGTGTGTTTGATTTAGCTTATTTTTATGGAAAAAAGTGATTTTTTTTAACTAAAAAAGTTACTTTTATAAAAGTTATTCATTTGAACTTCTATTTAAAAGCTGAAAAATTACTCAAAAGCTGAAAAAGAGTTGATTTTAGCTTTTGAATAAAAGTTGTTTAACTTTTAAGTAAAAATTGAAATGAGTTGCTTATATAAAAAGTGATTATTTTTTATAGTTGAAAAATCACTTTTTGTCCAAAAAAAAATTAAAGCAAACACACCCTTAATTTAAAACTGTGATCCTTGCTTCAGTTTTCATTTTGAGTACTAAGAGTTAAACACTATGCTTCATTTTGGCTCTCTTGATGAAAGATAGAGTATGGCTTGATGCCTATATGAAGGCATCCACATGGAGCTTAAAGAGTGACGCCCAAGTTCACTCTTATTTCAGCCTTTGGGTATTAGAAAAGATTTTTGTTCCTTTTTGAATTCTTCTCTTTGTGCGTTGAGTGTGTAACAACACGTGAGAAAATACTGCAAAATACTTTGGATATAGTTGGAATTTGAATCTGAGCGGATCAAGCATAACAATCTTTTCTATCTCCATCATATTTCATTTTGATTGTCGTCTTTGTTTATAAACATAAACGTATACTATTGACAAAACTACGTTAAATTCTTTTGTTTTCTATTCTTATGTTTCTGCACATTTATTGAACTATTTTGTTTATGCCTTTTTGGTCGGCTATGAATTAATTTATATTAATCATAAAAACTAAATTTATTAGTGGCCTTCATTACTTTGAGGTTAAATTAATAATTTAGTTATTCGAAATATTTTTAATTATACCTCAGGTATTAATTTTAATTATTATATGAGTTAATTTACAAATTTGCAAAACCTGCAAACTAATTTTTTTTAAACTTAAACCGAAATGAAAAACTAAATAAATATAAATTTTGTAAATTTAGAAACTGATTCATTACACATCCTGAAATGAGAGCACCATACACAATCATCATCTGGAAATAAAGTCTTGCTGCTAGACTACAATGAATATACTAAAGGTCATTCATTTGCTTAATTAGTTCACCTCCTCCTTGGACTAAAGGCCATAATTTAGTATAGATACTAGAATGAAGACGTGAATCGGATCATTTGTCACTTAGCAGGATCGAAGAAAGGAATTGACTGAGACACCTATTATATACACGGGGTCGCTCCAGGTGAACGAGATGACTGGTCTTTGTGCCTTGAAATGTTGTCTTATTTCCTAGCTTCCTGTCATAAATCCGTTAAGCAACAGATCAAACATGTTACTTTATACTGTTCTAATAAAAGCGGCTTGATCACCAACTTCATTATTATTTTAACTGTTGTCAGCTGTATACGTATATTATGTAATACATATTAGAGCTGACACACACACACACACACACACACACACACACATATATATATATATATATATATATAAATTACTATATATGTTATTATGACGGCCGGGGCATATTATATAGTGGATGCCGGGGCATATTATATAGTGGATGACATATCTTATAAATTTTCCAAAATATAATGCCGTGGTTTTGCAAATTATACAAGTCTTCTATAGTCTAGATATCTTACTCTTTCATGTTCTGCGCAAGCTCCAGTTTGAAAATTTTATCATTCTCACCCCATAGAAGATGTATTCGCTGCAAGGGTAATTGAGTAATTAACATAATGAAAACATGAAGTTTATTTATTTATTTTACCTTTTGACGTGAAAAACATGAAGTTTACGGAAGATTTGGAGATAGCGGAATGCTAAGGGTATGTCTGTTTTCTCTTTTCATTTATTGTATCTCTTGTTTTTAGGATTTTATAAAGGAAATAGTAAAAATTAATAAAATTTTATTTTTTATTTCACTATTTTTTATAAAATTTTAAAAACAAACAATATAAAAAATAAAAATAGAACCGAAACAGACCCTAAATATTAACCCGGTTAACCCAAATTACAAAGATTAGTTACTTGCGGAAAATTTGGCATGTTGATATCTTTGTAGCTGATGACTTGGGCCTCCAATAGATCACCTCTCTCCATCCTATTCGTGAACATCATCTGTTGTTATTGCTCATGGAAGTCGCGTTGTGAAAGTATTAGCTACAAGTTAAAAGTTTTATTTGAAGGCTTGATTTGATGTTGTTATAATTTTTTTAAAATTTATAAATTTTTTTATTTTATTAAAGTTATAATAGTATTATTTAATAAAATAATATAAAAATTATTTTTAATAAATAGAAATTATAAAAATAGTATTTGATAAAATTATTCTTAAAATTTTAAATAATTATAATAGATATAAATACTAAAGAGAATAATTTCTATTTTTAATACTATTAAAGAGAGTAAAGAGCATTTTCAAAGAGCACAAACTAACTTTAAAAAATATTTCATAAGAATTTTCGAGAGCATCCCCTAATTTTTAAAAGTTAAAAATAAGAATATCCCAATTTTTTTATTTACCAAACAAAAAAATTAATTTACATTTTTCATAAATTAGAGCATCACTTCAAAAAGTACTAGCAAACTATGCTGAAATATGTGAGAGAAGTACGCACCAAATATGTTTAATACTTTAGTTGCGGAAATGTTCAAAAGAAATGTGGAAAATTGTGAATAAAGTAGAGCACCTAAATAATACTTTCCGCTAAGACTTATTTTTAATTATTCAGATTAACAAAATATATAACAAAATTTGTATACCAAATTCTAAGGTGGGATATTCTTTTAAATAATGGGAAAAAATCATGGAACAATCTTAAAAAATATTACATTACATATAAAAATAATTAAAATATCTTGTACACTAAAAAAATTATTACAATATCTTTTTATAGTTCTTTATTAAGTGATGCAAATACAAAATATAGAACATGCTGTGATATTTTATCATATTATTACAATTTATAATATAATAACAAAAAATCAGAGAATATATCCAAAACCCCCGGTATATATTATACATACGTATATATACTATACTCTCTCAAAATTTCTCTCTATTTTTATTTTTACTACCGAATCACGTTTGAATTTTTTTTCTTGCTTACGCTAGATGCTGTTTCTCCGTGGAGTTTGGTCTCTTTTCATGGAGACTCTTAACATAGGTTCGGTTTGGATTTTGACTTGACAAATACCTCAGAATTATATTTTTCAAAAATATAATATTTAATATTTTTTTATTTCTTTCAATTAAAAAAAAGATTATTTCTTCACTTAATTAAGAATATTAGCTTTTGTATAAATTTAATACCTAAAATAAAAATTTCTTCTTAATCTTAATGAAATAGAAAAATTAAACCATTGTTAATTACATTTATATTTTAAACATACTAATAGTAATAACGATATTTTAATTTATTATATATTTGTTATGAAAGTAATGGTAAAAGAGAATAGAGAAAGAGAAGGAAGAGAGAATTCTATTATTGATATTCTCAAAGAGTTATCATACACGGAGCACCCAAAATACTATTTATAGCCAAAGGGTGAGAGATACAATATATGATCAAATAACTGATTTTATCTAATCAAATCTTAACTGAATCAAGATAAAGATATGGACATCCACATTCAGATTCAAATAATATTTCATAACACTCCCCCTTGGATGTCCATTAGGGATATGCCTCATTAAAACCTTACTAAGAAAAAAACCCATTGAAAAAAAATCTTATTGAAGGAAAAAAAGTATAATATCCTTACAATGGTAACTGTCTCGTTAAAAACCTTATCAAGGAAAACATAGTGGAACAAAACCTTGACTAAGGGAAAAAAAGTATAGTATTTCTCACCCTCTTCAGAGCATCATTTAAGGTCTTGGAATTGATGTATTTCTATCTTGTGTACTAGTTTCTCAAAGGAAGAAGTAGGTAGTGACTTGATAAATAAGTCTATGTATACTACATTATCCTCGTATAAAGTTGTGGGAGTTTCTTCTTTATAAGATTATCCACATAACACTTGAATATATTGATACATTACTTTCCACATGTAAATAACTTGTTTGAGACCTGCATTAATGTGGATCTAACAAATATCTTGCATCTGCATAGCCAACTAATTGTAACTTGGATTCATATGAATAACCACATATCAATTATTCTACGGAGGTATATGTTTAACTCCATTCCAATGGCTCTCTAGCTAGTTTGGAAAGGAAATATACATGCTAATACACTTATAATGAATATTACATCAAGTCATGTATTATTAGCAAGATATATAAATGCTCTTATGGCACTAAGATACGGTACTTCAGGGTCAAGAACTTCATAACCTTCCCGATAATGAAATGAGCCTTTTTTTACATCCAACGATCTTATAATCATTGAGATACTTAATGAATGTGATTTATCTATATAAAATCTCTCAAAGATTTTTTTTGTGTAAATTGATTGACAAACTAACATTTCATTAATCAAAATGCTTGATCTACAGGCCGAGGTAAAATTTTGTCCTTCAAGGACTTTTTTTCACAAACTCTTCTTGTAGATTTTCTATGACTATGGGAACTTCTTCAGGAGTTCCAATAATATTTAAGTCATCAAAATACACACCAATTATAATGAATCTAAATGTAGATTTCTTTATATAAACACAAGAGCAAATAGTATCATTCTTAAACCCCTTCTTGATCAAATACTCATTGAGACGGTTATACCACATTCATCCAGATTGCTTTATACCATATAAAGATCTTTGCAACTTGATTGAATTAATTCCTTGGGAACGTTCATTAAACGTTGATATCTTTAATCCTTTAGAGATTTTCATGTAAATATCAGTATCTAATGACCCATATAGATATGCTGTGGCAACATCCAATTTAGCTTATTATGTGCGAATAAGCTTATCAAATATTGAAACATAATTGCATCCACTATTGGGAAATACGTTTCACCATAATCTATATCAGGCCTTGTAACAAACCCTGCGCTATAAGTCGAGCTTTATAACATTCAATCTCATTTTGCTCATTTCATTTTCTCACAAATATCCATTTGTATCATATAGGTTTTACACCTTCTGGTGTTTGGACTGCAGGTCCAAAGACTTCATGTTTTATGAGTGAGTCTCATTTAGCCTGCAGGGCTTCTTTCCATTTTGGCCAATCATCTCTACAATAATTCTTGGCTCAAGATCCTCATTTTCATGCATAATATTTAGCGCTATATTATATGCAAATATATTGTCGACAATAATTTCTTGACGGTTCCATATTTTTCCTGTAGAGATATTGTTTATTGAGATCTCATCATCTTGAATACTTTTTAGGTACCTGAACATCTTCTGGCGTTTCAATTATGTCAAAAATTTGGACTATAGGAGGAGTCCTTACTATGTCTCTGTCCTTTTCTACAAGAAGAGTATCACTATTAGAATCATTTGTCTCTATAAAATCACTTGCCCCATTTCTCTTTCAAGGATTTTCATTTATGGAACCGATTGGTCTACCACACTTTTGGCGTATGATTGTCCAACTGGGACATTAATTGAATTGGGGCAGTTTTAGCTGACATATAGGATCTAGTTATCCTTTTCGTATCTGGAAATACATCTGGCAACTCATGCCATTTTTGCAAATATTTTGAGTTTCTAATTCTCATTACCTTATTTGAGGATCTAAATAAAGTAAGAATGATACATTCCAATTTATTTCCTTTTTTCAGCTATTTACTCCCTCCCCCTAATGTTGGAAACATTATCAAATTGGCATTCTACAAATTGAGCCTTAAAGACATCTCTCATTTGTATTTCTACAAACTTGATTATAAAGAGAGAGAGAGTCATATCCAACATATATTCCCAAATTTCTTTCGGGTCCCGCTTTGGTGCAATAATGCGGGCAAACATATATTGCAATCTAAAAATTCTTAAATGGGAAATATTTGGCTGGTGGCTAAAAGCTAATTATAGGGGAAAGAATTAATGGCAACTTGTTTGTCTTATATAAATAAGTGTTGCAACATATAAAATAACATCCACTCAAGTAAAATTTGGGAAATTGGCTCTCGTAAGCATTGGCCTGGCAACCAATTGCAGGCATTTTATAAATGATTCTATCAATCCATTATGTATATGAACATAAATGTTCAACATTTATATCACCAGCCATACAATAAGCATTAAAAGCTTGAAAAATAAATTCACTAGCATCATAAAGATGAATTATTTTGAATGAATTTATTTTGATAGGATTATCCAGAAATCATGCTCTTTGTTGAATAACTTGATCAAATAATCTCGCGAACTTCCGGTTGCGAGATAATAATAAGCACACATGTGACTATTTCATAGATGCATCTATTAAAATCATAAAATATTTGAAAAGTCTACATGGTGGATGAACTAGTCCACATATATCACCTTAAATTCCTTCTAAGAATTTAGGAGATTCAAATCCAATCTTTGCTAGTGATGGCTTTATAAGTAGTTTAATTTGAGAACACACAACACAAGAAAACTTATTAGATTGAAGAATCTTCTGGTTCTTCAATGAGTGCCCATATAAGTTTTCAATAATTTTTTTCACATCATTATTACTCCCAAATGTCCTAACCAATCATGCCAAATGATAAATTAAATCATTTGGATTAGTAAACTTCTAGTTTACTATAATATGTACTTAATTGTAATAATATTAGTGCAATATAGATCGGAAGAAAGTGTAAGTAATCTCTTTACTACAATTTTCTTTCTTGGGACACAAATTATAATATGAAGGTATTCATTACTTTCCTCACTCTTCATCTCAATATGATATTCATTTCGGCAAATATCTTTAAAACTCAATAAATTTCTTTAAGAAACAAGATTGTAGCTCTTCCGAAGCTTATGTATATATTAAAACTTAATAAATTTCTTCAGGAAACAAAATAGTAGCTCTTCCTAGTTTACTAATATATTAAATTCAATAAGTTTCTTCAGAAAACAAAATAGTAGCTTATCCGGAGCTTACGAATATATTAAAACTCAATAAAAGTTTATTCAAGAAATAAAATAATAGCTCTTTTGGAGCCTTTAATCATCTAATAATGATATTAAAATATATCTTGCTTTTAAAAATAGTGTACATACTTGCACTATCCACAAGATATTTATACTATTTATCTTGATTATTTTCTTTAAAGAAATATATCGATATGAAAATTTGTACATGACAATTATAATAAAATAAATAAATAAATATTGAGTACACTTATACATGAGTATTCACATAACATTGAATAATAACAAAATATATATACATAAATACAATAACACTATCAACATTATCAATTTACGTTACGAAATTTAAATCTCAAGTTATATTCATGTAAATCAATGATTTTTGTTCCTCCATATCTCAAAATCCTTGAAATTTTAAAACTTGGATTTAAAAACACTTATCAACAATAGGAGATTATCAACGACTTAGATTTAAAAAGAAAAATAACAATTTGAAATTCATAAAAATATAAACTTGAATTTAAAAGCATATTAACAATCTAAAAATTTAAATATAGTAACTCCAATCGATACTTGATAAAGATCAAGCAAAATGTCTCTATGTACGATAGGTATGTGACCAATGTACTTTGATGTCATAATGATAGCATTTACTTTCTTTTGACTTAATCATGATTTTGATTAGAACCATGACCTTTGCCACTGCTAGAGCTATAATTTATTACATTCACTTCAGGGAATGGAGTAGAGCCAACTGGGCGGATTTTATGTTATTTTATGGGCAACTCATTATTTCGTTCAGCCACAATAAGACATGAAATTAATTCAAAATCTTTTGTAAAGCCCTTTACTCAATGTTGTTACTACAGGAGTATCTTCAAGGCATGAAAAGTAGAGAATGTCTTTTTTCTAACATATCTCTATTAATAATATCCCCCATAATTTAAATTGGGAGATAATTCTATAATATTGCAGTGTTGTATTTACTAATAGATTTAAAATCTTACAACCCACAAATAAATCCAATTCATATATCTGCTTCAGGTAGCTCTAAAGATCGATATGATCTTTTAGAATAAAATATAAAAATATTAATCCTTCATGAAAGTGACAATGAAGGAAAATCAATACTTTTGTGCAATCCTTTTAGAATGTAACGTTTCCTTATTTTAATGATATTTTCAATATCCATTGAATCAAGATAGATTTTGCTCAATCCTTACTGGGATGCAATGACATTTTCTTATTTAATGGTGTCTCTATGATCCATTGAATCAAAATAGATTTTATGCAATCCTACTGGGATACAATACTTTCTTCTTTAATGTTGTCTCCAAGACCCATTAAATCAAGATCGATTTTGCGCTATCCTTCTGAGATGTGACATTTCATTGTTTAATAGTGCCTTCAAGGCCCACTGAATCAAGATGAATTTTATGTGATCCTGCTTGGATGCAATGTTCATTGTTTAATGGTGTTTTTGGAACCCAATGAGTCAATATGAATTTTAGTATCTATAATTCAAGACAAATATGTTTTTCACAAAACAACAAGAATCACAAATTTATGATTGAAAGAGCTTGACATAGTTAGAGTGTCTTAACTCAAATCTTCACTTTGTTAAAGTATCTTATCTCAGACTTTCACACGGATGGTAGAATCTCGTGCTGATAATGTATTATGAAAGTAATGGTAAAAGAGAATAGAAAAAGAGAAGTAAGAGAGAATTATATTATTGATATTATCAAGGGAGTTGTCATACATGGAGCACCTAAAATACTATTTATAGCCAAAATGTAAGAGATATAATATATGATCATATAACTAATTTTATCTAATCAAATCTTTACTGAATTAGAATAAAGATATGAACATCCACATTCAGAATCAAATAATATTTCATAACAATATTGATGTTTATTCTTTATTGTTACCTAATTGACATTTGAGCTTGAGCTAAAGTAGGTTGGGCCAAAGTCAAGTTATTGAATCAATTTATAATTGAATGCGAGCCATATTATCAACATATTTAATAAAACTTAATTAATACGTATCATTAAGCAGATTTGAGATGATAATTGTGGTTTTGGGTTAGAATCTTTTGTGTGATTACTTTTTTTTTAAGAAATGCTAAAACTTTTGGAATTTATTTTCTAGTGATTGTGGGAATCAATATCGCATTTTAACCATAATATTATTGGAGAAGATTGGTTAAACTTTTGTAACTAGAAGTTAAATTCATCCTGCAAGTTTATTCTTTATTTTAATTTTTCTAAAATTTATTTTTTATTTCAATTTATTTTGTTTCAACATTTACGAGTGTATTGATTTGTTGTCGTGACATCTATGTCAATAAATCGTGAAAAGCAAAAGTTAGACTTAGATCTTAAAGTAAGATCCTTTGTATAATAAAAAAAGTGAGTGTCACTGACCCTTAGATCAATATATTGTATTGTATATGTAAGTCTTACCATATGATTCATGGGTGAATAATCTTTTATTTTCTTATTTTACAATAAATCTACTTTAAAATATCAAAATTCTAAATCGCACATAATATCCAAATTAAATTAGCTATACCGTGATTAACAATTTGGATGGAGTTGTGTAAAAAGATGAAATAAGAACACATTAGCAATGTTTAGGATGTCATTTAAAAGAAATATTCTTTTAAGACGAAAACGATATTTCCTTCAAACGTGAAGCACGTAGATAAAGACTTGTCGGCCCGAAAGATAATTAATTATAAGTATTAATATTCAATTTTGCTGGCAAGTGTTTCGATGATTTGAATTAAAAATTTTCTAATGAAACTAATGTTAAATCAGAAAAATGTGTCTCTACTCAACAATCATTTGGAAGAAATGTTTAGTGACATGCTGTCAGAATTTCCATGACCGCTTCGGTTTGCCGGAGAAGAAACCGCCAAAGAAGACGAGGTCCGTAAACAGCGTACTCTTTCGTTAAGGCTCCAACTTGGAACTGCCAGTTAATGATTCCGTCACCAAAGAACCTGTGGAGGAGAACCACCACTGGCTTCTTTGGTTTTTAAACGAGTTTGGAGTTTTCGTCGCGCTTCTTGGGCTTCGAGATAGTGTATGAACTATGAAGGAACCCAGAATCTCATGAGTGTTGTCTCCACCATGTAGGACCTCACCCCACCCATCTTCGTTAGCCCTCACCCCAGCCATCTTCATTAGCCATTAGCCAATGCAAAAGTGACCAATGTGTCGCCACTACGTTCATTATTCATCATCTCTTCCCCGATATATTACACGCTTGCTCTCTATCGTTCTGTCGTAGACATATAAAGGCAATGAACCTCATTAGTATAGATAAAGGTGTTTTGATGAGTGTGATATATATGTGGTTTGAATTTTAAGTGAACAAAAGTCTAGTCTAATATTACTGCATGGTACCATGGCGGTGCACATATATTCAACAATCGATGCAAAAAAGTATTTAATGCTTCAAGTGGAAATTCAAAGCTGCATAAGCTCTGCGTGTTGAGCTCGATATTTAGCGCACATAGAGATCGATATTTACCCTACAAAAATACCTGCGTATATACCTCTATGCAGCCAAGATAAATTGAAGTTTGAATTTTCAATCTTTACCACTTCAAGTTGGAAAACAAGTTGTAAATGCAATAAATGTTTTTTAGCTTGGATGCCTTGATGCCTATATAAAAAACATGGTCATGGAACTTGAAGAATCACTCCCAAGTTCACTCTTATTTTAGCCTTTGGGTATCAGAGGAAATATTTTTGTTTCTTTTTGAATTTTTCTCTCTATGTGTTAACAATATATACCGGTGAAAAAAACCTGTAGCGTATTTTGGATGTATTTAGGTTTTGAATTTGAGTAGATGTGACAACCTTGTGTTCCTTAGTGAAACATTTTGTTATCACTTTCATCTGTAGATGTAGGCTATCACCAAATCTACGTTAAATCCTTGTGATATTTTTACCTTTTTGCACATTTATTTAGCTATTTTGTTTGTGTCTTTTGGTTCAGTTTTGACTTATAACAAGATTTGATTATCATAACTAATTCAAATAAATTATAAAAACTAAATTTATTAGTAGCCTTTATTAATTTGAGGGTAAATTAATAATTTAGTTATTGGAAATATTTTTAACTATACTTTAGCTATTAATTTAATTATTATATGATTTAGTTTACAAATTTGCAAGACTTGCATTAAACTAATATTTTTTAAAAAATTAAAATGAAATGAAAAAAATAAATAATTTTTTTTTATAAATTTAGAAACTGACCCATTGCACACCCATAAATGAGAGCACCATATACACAATCATCATCTGGAAAGAAAGTTTTGCTGCTAGAGTACAATGAATACTAAAGGCCATGCATTTGCGTAGTTAGTTCACCTCCGTCTTGGACTAATTAAAGGCCATAATTTAGGCATAGAACAGAAATGAAGATGTTAATTGGATTATTTGGCACTCAGCAGGATCGAAGAAAGAAATTGCTTGAGACACCTATTATACACACAGGGTCGCTCGAGGTGAACCAAGTGACCGGCCTTCGTTATGCCTTGAAATGTTGTCTTATTTCCTAGCTTCCTGTCATACATATGTTAAGCCACAAATCAAACATGTTACTGTTGTTCTAATAAAAGCGGCTTGATCAACAACTTCATTATTATGTTATACATATTATTGATTGCATATTGATTCAAAAAGAAAGTTTTGATCTGACTTTATAAATTAGAAGTAAATTTGTAAGAAACTTTAGAAAGAGAGATATGTTCAAATATAGGTAGTATATATGAATAATGATTCATTAATATATATTATATTAGTAGTCAAGGGAAGTCTTTTTGCACACTAATTTTTTTTCCTCACAGATATTTTCCACTAAAGATAGTCTTGTTTGAGGCATGGTCAAACATTAAATATAAACACTTCTTTCAATTGAAATTTAAACCATAGTTCGCTACATTGTAGAGTACTAACCTATTCTACCAAGAACTAATCCCGGTTGGTCTTTTGCACACTAATTTTTGAGCTGCTATAAAATAAAAGTTCTAACAAGTGCACTTAATAGTTAAATAATGGGGTTGATAAGCATAGAAAGAGTTTGCATAAAAGTGAAGATGACATAATTTCTTTAGTTATTTTGCTCCTTAAAATAATTGAGAATTAATAGGTTAGTCACTCAAAAGAGAATTTGCTAACAATTTTATCCTTAAAGTTAAGCATGTTTTAACAAGTTAGTCATTTCATTAACTTCATCCATTAAATGACATGTTATATGACATGGAATTAATTTAAATATTGCATTTCAATAATACATAGAAGAAAACACTATTGAAGACCTAAATTAGCAAACGGAATGACAAACTTGCTATAATGTGTTTAATTTTAAAGATTAAAGTGTTAGCAAATTCTTGGAACTAATCTATTAAATCTCTATTCTATTGCGGGACTAAAATATATATTAACTCTAACAAAAGAATTAACTTATTATAACATATTTAATTTTAGAGATAAAAGTGTAAACAAATTTTTTTTAGAAACTAATCTATCTATTAAATCTCAATTTATTCAGGAACTAAAATATATATTAATTTAATATATTGTTAAGCTTTGACTAGAGGTGTTCATGACTCGATAATCCATCCCCACCCGAAGGTTATTAGGTCGGGTTTGGGTTGAAATTTTGACCCGATGCATTTTTCGAGTCAGGTTCAGGTCATACTTCAAGTTGGTCTGACCCGACCCGAAGTCATATGGTTCTTCAGAAATTATATTTTGTAAAAATATTAGTCATAAACTATGATATTTTTATACTTCAATTAATATATTTTACATAATGTAATATTATTTTTGTATTGAAATAATTTGCTTTAAAATATATATTGTAAAATATCTCTTGAATTTTATTTATAACTTCTAAAATTTCATGGCTTTACCATACATAATGTTCAAACTTGCATATATTGTATAAATATCAGGTTGATCTGGTTACTTTTCGGGTTATTATCGGGTCGGGCCTAGGTTTTAAAAAATGGCTGGTAAAAAAATCTGGTCGAGTTCAAGTCTAAATCAACCCATCCCTTGAAACACCCCTAACTTTGACTATGACTATTCAGTCTTTTATAAAGAATTATATAAGTGGGCAATCCGAACCCGTACTGAGACATTTATACACTCGGTTATATACATTTTGAAACTGTTGATATACGAAAAATAATTATAGAATTGTTGAGTGAAAAAATTGTTAAGTAACATTCGTCAGCTCCATTCCTATACGTTACTATGACGGCCGGGGTATATAGCGGATGATATGTCTTATAAATTTTCCAAAATATAATGCCGTGGAATTTTGCAATTAGACAAGTCATCTATAGTCTAGATATCTTACTCTTTCATGTTCTGCGCAAGCTCCAGTTTGAAAATTTTATCGTTCTCACCCCATAGAAGATGTATTCGCTGCAAGGATAGTTGAGTAATTAACATTAAGTTTATTTATTTGTTTATTTATTTTTGACGTGAAAAACACAAAGTTTACGGAAGAATTGAAGAATGAGGAATGCTAAATATTAACCCGATTTACCCAAAATACCTGCGGAAAATTTGGGATGTTGATGTCTTTGTAGCTGATGACTAAGGCCTCCAATAGCTCCCCTCTTTCCTTCCTGTTCGTGAACATCACCTGTAATTGTTGCTCATGGAAGTGACGTTGTGACAGTATTAGCTACAGGTTAAAAGTCTTATTTGAAATCTGCGAGGAAGGTGGATAATGATACTCTTAAAAATGGACATGACTTGTCATGTTGATATTTTTATCATTGAATTTTAATTTTTAACTCTTTTAAGATAACTTAATTAATGGTATAGATGTGAATATGATACGATTATGTTTATATTTAACATCAGAAAATTTTTATTGAAGGAAAATACACAACAAATATGTTTAATTCTTTATGAATATAAAGGAAATGTTCCAAAAAATTTTTTGTGGAGAATAATGAATAAAGCAGAGCATGTGAATAATACTCTACGCTAAGACTTATTTCTAACTATTCATATTAACAAAATGTATAACAAAGGTTGCATACCAAATTTTAAGGTGGAATATTCTTTTAAATAATGCAAAAAAATCATAGAACAATCTTAAAAAATTATTATATTACATATAAAAATAATTAAAATATCTTTTACGCTAGAAAAATTACAATATCTTATTTATAGTTCTTTATTAAGAGATACAAAATATAGTACACTCTGGTGATATTTTATCATATTACAATTTATAATATAACAAAAAAATTAGAGATTATGTCAAAAACTGTCGGTATATATTATACCGGTACCATCTACTGCACTTCCAGCTGATTAAGAAGTATGATGCACCTTGCAATCTGTTGGTAAAATTGCACCAATCATCTATGATGTATAATAATAATATCTAATTTAAGAAAATTTAAAAATATAATTAAATATATTTTAGAAATTAATTGTTATGCATTGATAGTATAAAATTATACTAGTAATATAAAATAATTTTATATTATCAGTGTAATTAGAAAAATTCTATCAGTATAATTTTACTTTGTCAATATAATTTTACACTAACTATGTAATTTTACATTGATAATGTAATTAGAAAAATTTTATTAGTATAATTTTACTCTGTTAGTGTAATTTTACACTATCAATATATAAAAATTAATTTCTAAAATATATTTAATTATATTTTTAAATTTTCTTAAAATTAATATATTATTATAGTGCATCATAGATTATTAGTACATCGATACACCTCACAAATCTCTACCATTTGATGCGCTATAGTCACAAGGTGCACTAAACACCTTAGACCGCAAAGCGCATAGCAGACCGCGCTTATTATACATACATATACATACATACACGTACTCTTTCGAGTTTTCTCACAATCTCTCTATTTTTACCCTCTCTTTCTATCGAATCACTTTTAAATTTATTTCTTGCTTATGGAAGATGCCTTTTCTCGGTGGAATTTGGTCTCTTTTCATAGAGACTCTTGACATAGGTTCCGTTTGGATTTTGGTTTGAGTACTACCTACTATCAACAGATTTGTTATAAGACTTATAGTGTATTTAGATTGGCGGTGGAGGTTAGAATTGATTTTAAGATGTCAAAATCGATTTTAACCATTTTTTATGATATTTAGTTTTTCATTTCTAGAATCAATTATTATCTTTAGAATTGATTTTGGGAGAAGTAAAAATTTTTTACTTTCTATCATAATCACTTTTAGAGGAACTATAAAATATAAATCATTTTACCTTAAAATCAATTCTAACAAAATTAATTATATCTAAAATCAATATCACAAAAACAGAATCAAACACACACTTAATTAATACGTGTCATTAAGCAAATTTGAGATAATAATTGTGGTTTTCAGTTGGAATCTTTTGTATGGTAACTTTGCCGTGAAATGCTAAAACTTTTGGAATTTATTTTCTAGTATTTTGGGTAATCAATATCGCATTTTAACTATAATATCATTGGATAAGATTGTTTGAACTTTTCTAACTAAAAGTTATAGTTTTAAATTTGTCCTTAAAGTTTATTTTCTATTTTAAATTTTTCTAAAATTTATTTTTTATTTTAGTTTAGTAGTCTTTAAAGTTTAATTTTTGTTTCAACATTTACGAGTGTTCAAATAACGTGAATAGCAAAGATTGGATTCAAATTCTTTAAAATGAGATCCGTTATAAAGTAAGAAAATGAAAGAATATCTACCCTTGGATTTATATATTGTATTTTGTGTGAATTCCACCACATAATCTAAAGATAAATCACTTTTTTACTTTATAAAGAATCTCACTTTAAAAAATCCACACATCCTAAATTATACATAAAATTCAAATTAGCTATCGTCATTGACAATTTGGGTGGAGTTGTGTAAAAATATGAAATTTATGAAACAAAATAAAAATGTTTAAGATAAAAATCGAAAGCAATATTTTTCTGAGACAAAATTTCCGTCAAACTTGAAGCACGTATATAAAGACTTACCGATCCAAAAGATAATTAATTATAACTATTAGTATTGATTTTTTTTTTTTTTTGTTTTAACATTGGTATCCTTCTATAGGAGATAATTTTATTTAAGTATTGTGAAATATTTAAGTGTGAATGATTATCCCAATTAACATTGTATTAGTATTCAATTTTGCTCACAAGTGTTTCAAAGGTTTGAATTAAAAACTTTAAAATAAAACAAATATTAAATAAAAATAAGAATATATATATATAATTTTGATATATTATTAATATAAAAAAAATTTATATTAATATTTAATTACATATTTTTATTTATAAAATTTTAAAAATAATTAATAACTAAGTATATCTTTTTAAGAAATTCTTAGATATTATTAAAGTAAGAAAAATCTCTTATTTTGATCTATTCTCTATTTGTTATATTAATTAATATTGGTAGTTAAAAAGATAATAATAACCTATATTTATTAATATGACAAACAATATATATGAATCAGAATAAGAAAAATCTCTTCTCTAGAATATGTTTGGTTGGAAGGGACCAAACACACCCTAATCACCTAAAGATATCTCTTACCTTTTATGTAATATTTTACTCTTCTTTTTTCTTCTCTTGTCCAATTTAGGAAAGAAAAACAACAAGGGCAGGAGGGCTTAAGAGAGCAAACCTTGAGAAAGTCCTTGTGAAATCGGTCCGGGAACCTGAGGTTTTTGTGAACTCCTAAAGAGAGAAGGGCCTTCAGCCCCTCAACAGTGGTTGGCATTAACATATCCGAACACGAAGAGAACCCAACACCTTGCACTATCTCCAAAATGATCGAGTCCTTCACCAGCGCAGCGGCTCCAGAAATCACCATGCCACGGACCAGCTCAGGGTACATCTCACCCATCTTGAACGCCACCATCCCACCATAGGAGAATCCGACCACAATGCACTTCTCCACCCCGAGCTTCCCTAAGGCCGCTGCCAAACACTCCGCTTGAAACTCCGGCGACCGCTCCGGTTTATCGGTGGAGGAACCGCCAAAGAAGAGGAAGTCCGGCACGTAAACAGCGTACTCTTTCGATAAGGCGCCAACTTGGAACTGCCAGTTCGTGAGTCCATCACCGCAGAAGCCGTGGAGGAGAACCACCGCTGGCTTCTTTGGTTTTGAAACGAGTTTGGGGTTTTCGCCGCGCTTTTTCGGCTTCGAGATGGTGTATGAAGGAACCCAGAATCTCATGAGTGTTCCGGGCTCTACCTCCACCGTGTAGGGCTTCACCCCAGCCATCTTCATTAGCCAATGCAAAAGGGACCAATGTGTTGCCACCACGTTCACCATCTCTTCCCCGATATCTCGCACACACGCTCGCTCTCTATTGTTCTGCCTTGGAGTATATATAGAGGCAACATTCAACCTCGTAGTACTTGTTATTTTTATTTAAAAAAAAAAAGAGTGCATAATTTTTTTTTTTATACCAAATGAAGAAAGACAAAATCACTTCCGTTATTTTTTTTATTTTTGTTTAATTTTTTATGACTAAAATTAATTATAATCTCAAAATTAATTTTAGGTTGAAATAAAAAATTTTCATTTTTTTAATTTAACTAGGATTAATTTTAGATATTTATTTATAAATTATATATCTAAAATTATCAAATTATCAAATATATCTTTAATTTGTGGGTCATAATTATTCTCTACTTTTCATTATATATTTAAGAAAATAGTTAAAGTTTCAAATTATAAACAAAACATAAATAAAAAATTATAAATAAAACATAAAAATTTTTCCCTTTTCAGCTGATAGTACTTAGCGTCCGTTTAGTTCGGGAGAAAACTTGAGGAAGGAAAATATGGAGAAGAGAAAATACATTCGGATTGGAGTTCTTTTGTTTGAATAAAGGTAAAAAATGGAGAGAAGAGAAAACTAATTTGTAGAACCTATGTTCACACTTTTCTTTTTATCCATATGCAGAAAATTGGAAAGAGAGGAGAGAGTAGATTGATTTACAATAATATCTACTTAAATATTAAAAATTGATAAAATTATGAGAATTGATATTATATTTTTTTATTTAAACAAATACTTTTAAATTTTTTTTAAAAATTAAATATTAATAACTATATGTTTTATTAATATTATTGTAAAATTATTTATTTATTTTATTTATTAAAAGTTTTCAAAAAAAATTAAAATAACATATTAATTTATTATTATAATAAAAATATATATTATTTTATTATAATTCTTATTTTTTTATTTTTTTATTCAAATATATTAAAAAAATACACTTTTTTTTTATTTTTTTTTTCTTTTTATTTGCTTTCCTCTTATTTCCTCTTCTCATCCGAACAATGCATTAAAGAACCTCTCTGCAATGTAGTACGCGTACCAGCACGAATCTGACCAGAACCGACTCTTACATGTGAATTATTACTCTTGAAATTGGTCCTACAATCTTTGATAATTCAACCATGATGTGCTGCAGTACTGCATTACTGTTTTTGTACGATATATAGCTCACAACGAAAATGGACTAAACCTGCGGCGATATCTTTTACTAGATCTACAACCACAAACTGGGAGTTGTGCACATCTCAACTTTAATTAAACAGTCTCGTCCAATAATTAACCAAAAAATAAAAACAGTTATGATTTTTGTAGTCTATATATAGCACAGGCAAACTTGAGTTGGAGGGTCAAAGAGGCGGGGCGGGACGGCATCCCCCACCTTGTAAATAGATATCCACCCCCAACCTTTACTCTATACTTGAGCAGGTACCCATATTTGGATACCCCCACTAATATATGGGTACCCAT
Source organism: Pterocarpus macrocarpus (assembly GCA_031439585.1). Taxonomy (NCBI): domain Eukaryota; kingdom Viridiplantae; phylum Streptophyta; class Magnoliopsida; order Fabales; family Fabaceae; genus Pterocarpus; species Pterocarpus macrocarpus. Next base: position 71,509,260 of record CM062520.1, on the reverse strand, counting down.
AAGGAGCATATCACTAAGAAGGTTACATGACCTTTTCTCCATGTCAGTGTTTACATCCTGTCATATATGTCTCATCGCAGAATTGTCTCTTCTTCTGTGGTAAGTAACAAATCTATTAAGTTATCACACTAGCCTTTGCAAATCTTAAGCAGCCTTTCCTTTTTTCCTACCACACAGAAAGATTAAGAAGTTAGAAATGATTACATTAATTTTTTTCACAGAAAATGATAAACAATAAAGATAAATTTCTATTATTTTTCACAAGGTCATCTAATTCCTATATTTTCAGTGCCATAATTACTGTAAGTGAGTAAGTCTATAACAGAACTACGTTTATCATATCTGCAATTTCATCTCAAGACCAACTTGATTGAAACCATTGTATTATGTCAAGAAAGTGGATCAAAAAGTCAATAACCAAGGAAGAAATAGAGTCTAATGCAGAATGGACTTGTGTGGCATTTGGTTGAAACTTTGTAGTCTAACAAAATACAACCATTATTTAATCTCAAATTATTGTGTTACGCATGCTTTCTTAAATAACCAAAGATAATGCAGCTTTTTTGCTTACTTTCCATTTTCCATATATTACGGCACAAATGTTTCAGTATCTATAGGACCACTGGTATAACATTTGATGATATGACTTAGTGATCTACTCCATACAAATTATCTCTACCCAAAATACCAAACCCAATAGTTGAAAATGTAACATCTACAAAGTTTGTGCTCTAACTAGGGGTGGAAATAGGTCAGACTTTCCTTTTAACAAGCTAGGTCTATTTTGTAAATTTTTGGCATAAGCCTGGTCTGAGGCCTCTTTACGAAGCCTATTGGTGCTTCAAATTCATTCCAGAATGAGAACTAAACATCATACAAAAAATAAAAAATAAAAAATTCCACTAGTCTAAAACCACAAAACTATTGGCATTTCTAATTCAACCTGATATCATTATCACAAATTGAAAAATGCCAATCTCAACTCAAATTGAAAACCAAAGTCATTGAACCCCATATATCAAATAAAAATCGATTCACCAAAATCTGGAAAAAAAAACTTTAACTACACAATTTTAAGTTGACAGAAGCTAAAGGTTAAACCTTTCTATTCATCCTTGGTATCATGATACTCCCAAATCTCATACTCTTCCTTAGATATAGGGTGAAGAAGCTCCACCTTATCCCCAACCTTCCCTTGAACCCCACTATCGCCACCACTATTTTTATCACCGTTCAACATAGCACCAATGATACGGCAGTTAGTTGCGATGTGGCAATTTATTGTGGCTTCGGCGAGGTAGTAATTAGCACTACATGGCGAGGGTACAAAGGCGGAGATCGACACGGCACCATGGAGGCGACGATCTGGCGAGGTGGGTTGCAACTTCAATGGAGTGTTCAGCGAAAGAAAGAGATAACAGCTTATGTGAGGAAGAGAAATATGGAAGCAATGAGAGAAAAAGCAAATATGGCGGATGAATGAGTATGTAAAACCGTAAAAGAAAGTTAGGGTTTCTAATTTAATTTTAAATCGAATAAGATAAGATATAAAGTTAAAAATTATGCTTACAATTACAAGAGTAATGTGGTGGTTCAATGGCAATGCTACTTGCTATTTATGCTTGTGTCTTGAGCTCAACTCTCATGTTTGGCGTTTTATTAATTTACACAACATCAACATGTATATAGGCTAGCCTGTCAGTTGGAAAGGCTACACAATGAGCCTGGGCCTAGCCTGTTAACATAAATAGGCTTTTATATGAGCCTGGGCCTGCTTCTATATATCAAATCCAAAACATGCTAAGAGCACCCCAGAAACAATAACTTGAAACAAAAATATTGATTATTGGAGACCTATGTTGCATGTAAGATGTATAAATAAAAAAATGCCCCTACTGGTAGACCCAACTCTTTAACCTTATGAACACCATAACAAAATATTAGCTGAAAAATTAGACCTCATGGAAAATATTAACCAAAATATTAATGTAACTCAAAACATTAATATTAACCAAAATATTAACGGAACTCAAAACATTAATATTAACCAAAATCAGAACAAAATATTAACCAAGACAAAGAACTCAAACATCAATCCAAAGCCACAATCTAAAAATTAGAGGAGACAACATGTTCATGGAAACAAAATATAAAGAACAAAATATTAATCTAAAAAAATCTAAACAGAAAAGAGAAAAGACATAATATATATATTGGCTAAAAATTTGAAAAAACAAAGCAATGCTTTGCTGTTTGCAATGTTGTTGCTGTAAGCATCAACTGTCCGCTACCCTAGCAAACCTTTCAAAATTGAAAAGTATGAAAAACAGAAGGAAATAGCCAAAACCATTAACTAAAGATCTAAGGTAGGAAGGAATAGGCCAAAAAGTAACAATTCCTACAATTTGCAAGGGAATGAAAATCGAATACCTATTACTGCTTCCAAAACCTTAAAATTAAAAAAACTAAAAATAAAGAATAGGTTCATGGAAACTCTAAATAGGTTCATGGAAACAAAATATAAAGAACAAAATATCAATATGAAAATCTAAATAGAAAAGAGAAAAGACATAATATGTATATTGGTTGAAAATTTGAAAAAACAAATAGGGGTGTAAGTGGATCGGGTCAACCCAATGAACTCGACAAATTCGAACCAAACCGATCAAATTGGTCCGATTCAGTTTAGTTCATCAGGTCAATCAAGTTCAATCCGATTGGAATCGATCAATATTTGGTTCGGGTATCGAATTAAGAGATTTATAATCCGTTACTCGACCATATATAAGTTTTTTTCTTTTCAAAACGTATTATACATGTTATTCACAGACCCCACCCCATTAACTTTCCTTTTCCCTTCCCAAATCCCTCAGCCCTCACCCTAAGTCACCCACCACCACTGCCCTACCCTAGCTGCAGCCGCCACCAAGCGCCAAGCTCGCTGGTTGCCACCCTAGAGCCCGTCGGCTGTTGTAGCACTACAAGCTTGCTGCTGCTAGCTGCTACAAGAACGAAGACAGTTGCAGAGAAGCAAATCCATCTTTGCTGCATTGCCAAGCTCACCTTTACCGCTACACGAATGAAGACGGTTGCAGAGTAGAAGCAGATCGATCTCGCCACCGCTACTAGTCTGTTGTGGTACATGAACCAACACAACACAACACACATTGGTATAGGCTTTTCGTTTTCTATTGCATTGAGTGGCTAAGTGCATTCTATTTTGGGAAAACAAAGCTAATATCAACCATGGCTACTGCATTCTCTTCTCTATAAAAAGAAATTATGTTAATGTTTATAAGAAAAAATTATGTTTATAATACAACTAAATAGCACATTATGTTTATAATTGTTAATTTGGATCTAGTTTCTTAGTAATTTGGATATAATTTGGATCTGGCACATCTGTTCTTACATGATTAAACAATATAATTTTGTTCTTTATAGTTCTTACATGATTAAATGTACCTAAATTGACAAAAATAGAAAGTACAATGTGTTTTTTCTTTTGTTAATTTGTGTGTTTATCTTTTGTACAAAAATAGCTTCTTATAATTGTTAATTTGTGTGTTTATCTTTTATATTGGAGGCTTTTCTGCCTGATTAATCTAATTATGGTTTGAGAGCTATTTGACAAAATTAACTATTTTGCTTAGGCCTATTTTGCTATTACTATTAATATTGCACACTCATTAAATGTGTTTAATTCTTATTGTTAGGTTTTTATAAACCAACAATGAGTCCTCCAAACACTAATGGAACTCCAGTTGGGAGTAGTTCCACTCTAACAACAATTGATATGCAATTGATGCAAATAGAAGAAGAGGCTCTACAACAAGCTCCACCACCACCACCACAAGAAGCTGAAGCTTCAACACAAGGACAAGAAGCTCTGCCATCACAAAGAAAGGTACCAAAAAGAAAACCAAGTAGAGGGCCTAGTAGTGCTTGGGCTCATTTTACTAAATAAAATAATACGGTTACTTGTAACTATTGTAAGAAGGCATATGTATGTGATAGTCCTAGTCATGGAACCTCAAATATGCCAAAACATTTGAAGGTTTGTGTGAAAAATCCTAACAAGGAAATTTATAAAAAAAAGCAAAAAACAATTTCTCTTAGAAAGTAATTTGAGGATGATCCAAATTCTATTAGTTTCAGGCTTGTTGAATTTAAACAAGAGGAAACCCGCCTTGCTCTTGCCAAAATGATTGTTGTGGATGAACACTCTTTTAAGTTTGTTGAAAATCAAGGATTTAGAGATTTAATGAGTGAGACAACCAAGATTTAAAGTTCATTCTCAAGTTACTATTGCTAAAGATTACATGAACATGTTTAAACAAGAGAAAGAGAAGTTGAAAGGCTATTTGTCTGAAAATCATCAAATGGTGTCACTCACAACTAACACTTGGACCTCAATTCAAAATATGAATTATATGTGTGTAACTGCACAATATATTGATGATAGTTAGGAGTTAAATAAAAAAATACAGAGCTTTAACTTGATTACTGACCTCAAAGGTCAAACTATAGGGAGAGCCTTAGAGAAATTTTTGAAAGAATAGGGGATCACAAAGATTTGTTGTGTAACTATTGATAATGTAAGTGCTAACAATTTGGCTATTGCATATTTGCTTAGACATATGAGGGATTGGAATGGTAGTACATTATTGAATAGAGAGTTCATGCAAATGAGATGTTATGCACACATCTTAAACTTAATTGTTAATGATGGTTTGAAGGAAATAGATACATCCATTGCTAAAATAAGAGTAGTATGCAAGTTTGTTAGGTCATCTCTGGCTAGGTTGGCCGCTTTTAAGAAGTGTGCCTAAGAGGCAAATATAGATTCTAAGGCCATGGTTTTACTTGATGTTCCAACTAGGTGGAATTTCACTTATTTAATGCTAAAGGCTGCTGAAAAATTTGAAATGGCATTTTCTCGCCTTGAATATGAGGATTCATTTTTGGTAGTTGTTGATAATGATGGAAGACCTCCTAATGCTGATGATTGGAGTCGTCTTCGTGTTTTTATGAAGTTTTTAAAGATTTTTTATGATGCAACTCTCTCTTTTTTTTTTTTTGGCATCCTTGCATGTCACATCTAATACTTTTTTCCACAACTTATGTGACATTCAAAAGACATTGAATAATTGGAGGCTAAGCAATGATATAGGGCTACAAATATGAAGGTCAAGTTTGATAAATATTAGGAATGTGATGGGCTAAATTACCTCTTATTTGTGGCTGTTTTTCTTGATGCTCATTATAAGCTTAATTATATTGAGTTTTGTTTTCAGCGGATGTATGGTGTAGATAAGTGTAAGGATATGTTGAAAAAGTTGAAGGATATTATCAACAAATTATTTGAGCTATATTTGGCATTGCATTCCATTCTTGATACTAGTGATTCTAGTAGCATAACTTCTAGTTTTGCCTCTCAATGTCATGCTGGAAATGATGATAATGATGATGAAAGTGGTGGTTGGGAAGATGAGTTTAGGGTGAAAGTGAGGAACAAGCAAGGTGAAGTGAAAAGGAATAAGTTAGAGAGATACTTGGAGGACGATGTTGAGGACAACATTGCTGGATTTGATATTTTAAAATGGTGGAAAGGGGAAAAAAAATGAAATATTATGCTCTTTCTCATATGGCTAGAGATATATTGGCTATTCTAGTGTCGATTGTGTCATCTGCATGGTCATCAAAATTGCGAGTTAACTTATAAAATCGTGCAAGTTTAGGCAACAAAATCGAGCTGACTTACTCACAAACTCGTTTTTGAGTAAACTCGGATAAACTCGCTCAAACTCCTATAAAATCGTGAATTTACCCTCGAGTTTAAGAGTTTGCACCAAGGCCCATTAAAAGCCAAAACGATGTCATTTTGAGGGGTAAAAATGACGTCGTTTTGGTCATCCCCCACCAACAACACTAAGGCTCGTATCGTAGCCCCATTTGCAAACAATTTCAGCCTGAGCCCCATTTTGAAACCCTCACTATCACTTTTCAGCCTCCATTTTCAAGAGCTTGCACCACCACACGCTGCCGCACGCCATCGTACGCCGCTACACGTACTTTGCACACCTTCCTTCATCGTGTTCGTGTTGCTCTGTTTCTGTTCGTTGCCTTCTTGCACACCTTCGACCTTCCTTCATCATGTTGCAACTTTGTTCGTTGCCATTTGCGCTTATTGGACTATTCACGACCAAGCTCGATTTGCACCACTAGGTCAGTCTCAATTTCTGGTGGATTTCTACTTGTGTTGTCAGTGTCTAGCTTATTTGGTTTTTGGCTTGATTTCTTTAGAGCAAAATCTGGATTTGCATCTACCAATGTGTTAATTTAAAATTTTTGATGTTGTATTTTGTGTATGTTGGCTTAATTTTAGATGTCTTGTATTTGATTTGTGTGTGCCAGTGCCTGGTTGTGTTGTTTTGATTTGCATTTTAGAATGTCTAAAACTGCTAGGTCAGGGACAGGGTATTCAAACCCGAGTTGCTACCTCTAAAAGAAAAAATGCTTCTAGAAATAGATTTGATATTGGGTGGAAGCATGGGACTAATGTTTAGGGCAATGGTAGAAAGGCTAACTGCAACTATTGCTCAAAAACTATTAGTAGAGGAATTTTTAGATTCAAGCGTCATCTTGCTAGTACTAGAGAGGATTTTGAACCTTGTGCTACAGTGCCCAAAGAAGCCAAGGATGTGAAGTTGAAAATTGTTGCAGAGGCTAAAGAAGCATCATTAAAGAAAAAAAAACTTCTTGATGATGATAATGTTACTAAGGAAACAGAGCAGGAGAAGGATAGTTTTACTCAAAAAAAAAAAGGGAAGGATATTCTTAACTTTGTTACAAAAGGAAAAGGTGGTAGGAGTGGGGCACAAGCAACAATAAACCAAATGATAAAGAAGGACTTAAAGGATCAAGTTGATCAACAATGTGCTCTATTCTTTTATACAAGTTACATTCCCTTTAATGCTGTTAAGAATCATGAGTTTGCAAAGTTTTGTGAGATAGTTAGGAGATATGGAATTGGTTATAAACCTCCTTCTTTTCATGAAATGAGAGAAAAACTTCTAAAAAAGGAAGTGGCCAATACTGATGAAATGGTTGAAGAGTTTAAGGTAGAGTGGAAGATAACTGGTTGTTCAATCATGTCTGATGGATGGATAGACAAGAAAAGGCGTACCATTTATAACTTTTTAGTTAATAGCCCTAAAGGAACAGTTTTTCTTTATTCATTGGACACTTCTGACATATCCAAAACAACTGTAAGGTCTTTAAGATGTTGGATGATGTTGTAACTTTTGTTGGAGAGGAGAACATGGTCCAAGTGGTTACGAATAATGCTTCAAACTATAAAGCAGCTAGAGAAATATTAATGGAAAAAAGAAAGAACTTGTATTGGACTCCATATGCTACCCATTGTATTGATTTAATATTGGAGGATTTTGAGAAAAAGTTAAAGGTGCATCAAACAACCATAAAAGAAGGGAAGAACAATCACCACCTGTATCTACTCTAGAACCATGCTCATTAGCATGAGGAAGAATTTTATGAAGGGGAAGGACTTAATTAGGCCAAGTGTGACTAGATTAGCCACTGCCTATTTGACTCTATCTTGCCTTAATGATAACAAAGCAATATTGATGACCTTGTTTAGCTCAGAAGATTGGAAATCTTGTAAGTTTGCATATACACCAGATGGAAAAGAGTCCAAAACAAGGCTTTGGATAGTAGGCTATGGAAGAATATAATCATATGTCTCAAGGCTGCTACTCTGCTCATTATAGTCCTTCGCTTGGTTGATTCAGATGAGAAACCAGCCATGGGTTTCATATATGAGGGGATGAGTTCAAACAAAGAAAGGATAAAATCCAACTTCAATAATGTTAAGAAAAAGGTAAACTTCAAGTCTATTTGAAATTTAATTATCATATGTTATTTTGTTTCTAATAGATTGTCATATTAATTTGGTATTTGGTATTTTCAGCTATGAACCTATATGGCAAATTATTGATGAAAGGTGGGAAAGCCAACCCCATAGGCCTTTACATGTTGTTGCATATTATCTTAATCCCTATTTCCACTATGACTCTGATTTTAAGATTGATGATGTTGAGGTTAAACAAGGATTGTATAATTGTATGGCAAGATTGGTTTGTGACACAGCAAAGAGGAATAAGATTAGTTTGCAGCTTGCTGATTTCCATTATGCTAGAAGCCTCTTTGGCATTGACATTGAAAAGAGTAGTAGGAAAACTATGCTTCCTGCTGAATGGTGGGACTTTCATGGGGATAGTTGTCCGGAATTAAAGAAGTTTGCATTTGTGTTCTTAGCTTAACCTGTAGTTCTTTTGGATGTGAGCGTAACTAAAGTGCGTTTGAAATGGTAAATAAAGTTGATTTATTACTTTGCTTTTAATTTTTTTTGAGTTTGCTTTGTTTAGATTTAGCTATATAATTTAACACTAAAATTTTAACTTTCTATTTTTGTTTTTAGGTTCTTTCAAAGAGAAGGAACTGCTTGCATCAGAAAAAAATGAATGAATTGGTCTATATGATGTACAACTTAAAGTTAAAAGCGTAAACAAATAAGAAGAAATCCTATTCTTAATTTTGAAGATATCCATTCTGATGATAAGTGGATAACTGAAGAGGAAGATGTCGATGCTGTTGAAGTAGAGGACGAGAATGCTCAACCACCAACTGGGGATGTTCCTGTTGCTAGGCCTAGTAATGAAGTTAATGTGGATGAAGTAGATTGTGGTGACTTAATTGGAAGTTCAAATAATACAAATTTAGGTAACTCTGAAAATGTGATTGTTGATGCTATTGTTCATTTGATAATGAAAAAGAAGAAGAACATAATGATGAGCATGATGATGTTGGAGATGACATTGAAGATATTGGAGGATTTGAGTTCTAACTTCTAGGACGTTAATTGTTGGATTTCTTTTCAGTTTAATCATTAAGATCTTATGCTTTGATTTAATTGGACATGAAATGTACTATTGTAATTTATCATTGTGTCATTGTGTGTGCTTTATTATCATCATGTCATTGTGAGTTCTATTTGAATTTTATTTTTATTAGTATGATATATTTTTTAAATATTATTTTAATATAAGGTAAACTCTTATGAGTTTACGAGTCGAGTTTACGAAGGCTCCACGAGTTTACTTAAATTCTCGAGTTTGATTACCTTGGTCATCTGAATCTGCATTTAGAACTGGAGGTCGAGTTCTTTATCCATTTCGCAGCTCTTTGCATCCTACTACTGTTGAGGGTTTAATTTGTACTCAAAACTAGTTGAGGATTTCTAAGAAGACTATTAATATGAGGGAAGAAATAGATGAAGTTGAGAAGGTTGAATAAGGTATATATTGAAAATTACTTTTTGCAAGAATTGCTTAAACTTTATTATTACTACTTATTAATATTGTTTTCATTTTATGTTTATGTATTGCAGAGTTATCTAGATTATCTTCGGATCCTGAAGTTGGACTTGGTACTGTTTTTAATAATTTGAGGTTACATTTACTGTATTCACTTTTTTTTGTACTTAATCATTATTTTTATTCAATTCATATCAATTATAATGAAATTAATTCATTTATTTAATATGTTAATTGTTGAAGGTCACAACTTGGTTCTTGAATGATGCTTCACTTGATCTTCCATTTATGTTATTGTTATTTGTTATCAATTAAGGTAATATTTTTAATTTGCAAGCTTATTAATTGTGATTTGCGAATTACTATTATATTTTACTTTGAAGCTCAAGCTTATATATGATATTTCTTTTGTTCTTTCTTTTTCCCCCTCTCCCCATTTCAGGAAGTAAATGAAGTATTCAAACCATGAATTGGGTGCCTTTTGCTGTCATGAATTTAAAATTTGTGTCTATGACTTTATGGACTTGTATTACAAATTATGTTGTATTGTTGTTTGATGTATTAACTTGAGTTGAGCATGGATAATTTGTCTCTTTAATTGTGTTAAAGGATGTTAAAATTGGGCAATGTTATGTTAACACCCCTTGATGGTAATGGATTTGAATGAAAATTGTTTGAAGTTTGTGTTTCTTTTAATTGCGTTAATGATAATATAAGAATGATTTAATCTTTGAATATTATGATAGAATTTGAAATTTGCTTATATGAAAATTTTGATGCTTTGTGATTTTTTTATTGTATTTTTTTTCTTGAAATTGGAAAAAAAAATTAAACAGGTAATTTAATCACTCGAACCAAACCAAATCAATTAAAATTAATCGGTTAGGATTTGTTTGCCTCTCAAATCCGCTCCAAACCAACTCGTTTACACCCCTAAAAACAAAGCTATACTTTGCTGTTTGCTATGTTGCTGCTGTAAGCATCCACTATCCACTACTCTAACAAACCTTTCAAAATTGAAAAGTATGAAAAACAAAAGGAAATGGTTGAAACCATTAACTAAAGCATCTAAGATAGGAAGTAGAGCTGTCAAAGCAAGTCAACCCGGCTCACCCGAGTTGGCCACCATGAGTTACGGGCTACAATTAGTAATACGGATTAGCTCACTTTCTTAGGGAGCTATAAAAATCCTAACTTGGCTCAACCCATCTGAGCTAGTAGGTTAAACGGGTTGGCTCACCATAAAATAATAAAAAATTTTAAACATCATAAAAAATCATAAAAACCTTAAAATTAATTTAAAAAATACCAAAAAATTAAAAAATTGAAAATAAAAATATATACACCTATAAAATAGGGAAAAAAGCACAAAATATTAAGTTTAAATCCATCCAATCCAAAGTCCAAACACCAACACAAAATAAATATTACAATATCAAGTCCACCAAGACTAAAATATTAACCACCAAATCACCAATAGTTTTGTTAAGACAACACTCATAAGTCTGTCATAATAGCACCCCAAAGCACCAACATACATTAATATGAAGTTTCCAACACTTCAATAGCACCAAGAGTCTAAAATACAAAACAAGCCCTCAAAAGTCAAAACACTCAATATATTGCAAAACTTAACAATTCCTTCAGGTTCAAAATATCCCATGTATATTATTTATTATTAAGTATTTTTAATAAAATTTACTTTTATTTATTTATAATTTATTTATTATTTTTATTTTAGTAAAATGTAAAAAAAAATAACAAAGAGTGAAAGATACCTTGCACACAAGGATCTATTATAGTTTTCATAATTAATTAGAATATAATGGTAATTTATTAGTTTCTTCATAGGAATTTTTACATATGTCGTTGCTTCCTGCATATCATATTGAGTGATTGGCATAATCAGATGTTAAGAAGTAGCCATAACATCCTTGATTTTAACTGTATAATTTAAGATATAATAATTATACGTTTCAATTTTATTTTAGCCATTTATAACAATACTCAGATGTGCTTCTTAAATATAAATACATAATTTGAAGGAAAAAAAAAGTGTGATAAAACTTTTACTTTACAAAATGGATTTCTGACTTAAATATTAATTATATTATTATTATGATCATTTTTATTTAATATTTTAAAAAAAAGTTAGGATAAAATCTCATTTACGTCCCTCACATTTTATAACAATTTCAACTTAATCCCAATTTTTTTTAATTCTATTTATGTTTTTAACATTTTTAAAATATTTTAATCTTACTTTTCGATAGCCGATATCCAAATTATAAATTAAAAAAAAAACTAATATTAAGGTCAAATTTCGATATTAGTGATATCCAAATACCACCAATAAATCTTTAATTCTCCAAGGAAAATCTTCAGAAATGGGTTTTAGTAGGAGAAAGATTAATTAAGTGTTGAGGGTGTTTAAATTAATAGGAAAAACTTTCATATCCTACAAAAATATAAGAAAAAATAATGATAAATAATATTATCTCATTTAGATAAGTAATGAATGCATTATTATTAATATTATAATCTTTATATCAGTTATTTCTGTTTATAATTTGTATCCTGAAATATTAAGATTAAGATATTTTGAAAATATTAAAGATATAAATAGAATAAAAAAAAACTTTTAGAACCAAGTTAAAATTGCTGTAAAACATGAGAAATGTAAATAATGTTTGATCTAAAAATTTATTTACATTTTAATGGAAATAATATTATTAATTACTTTTTTGCTTAAGATAATCTTAGAAATTTTTTAAAAAAATTGCATGATTATAAAATATGAATAGTCGAGTATTTATGAAGGAGAGAGAAATGGACAGTAAAAAGAAAAAAAAAAGGAAATTATATGTAAAAAAAATTAAAAATAATCAATGTTTTTGAAAAATGCTATATGACAATTTTAGTAGAAAAAACTTTATTATATATTGTAGATAGACCGATAGAGAGATTACAGATAAATGAAAGATAGATATATAGATAAAATTGCAAATCAAATTAAAACCTTAAACCTTTAATGGTCAGCTAGAAGTCACTACTCTTGAACGATTAGTAATTTTTTTTCTCTTCCTTTTGTATTTGAAATTCGGGTTAAGTTTGAACGAGTATATTAATTCTTACGCGCAAGGCCACACGAGAGAGGAATTGAATATTCTGTAGCATTTTTAACGTAATATTATATTAGGATTGAGATTAAATCTGGACTCAACAATTTAACTTCAAGAGAAAAGATTGTATAAATTATTATAAAAAGTATTTTAATCATATATCCATCTAATACGAGATTTAGTACGCACACAACAGGAATAAATAAATAAACAACCACACGCAATAAACAAAACTCGTGCCGCATCAGTGCTGGGAACCTTAACGACGAGGAGGTATAGCAAAGTAATGGACCAAACCATCACCAAAATTTACAGAAACCCAGCTTCACGGTTAGCTTGTCTGTAAATATGTTTTAATTCAACTGTCAAAGATCTAACTGATCGAAAGGGCACGACGATTTTGCTTCCCTATATGTCCCGGATTATAAACCAAAGCATTCCAAGAGTATATTTCAATTCTGGAGCATTAGGGCCATATCATCAAAGATTGAAGTGTACCAAAAATACAACCGCTACTTAGTTGATCCGGGTTTTCGATGGTTTGGCATCTTCTTAACATGCTTGTGTTCTTGTAAATTTGTCTTGCTCTAGCTAATTATAATAATGATATGATGCAGATGATGTAGAATTTATAATTCTAAAATGTGCATTCTGGTCGGCCAAAATATACATATCGTTAATAAAATAAGATTTTTTTGTCAGTAAGTATTTCAAATGTGCTTATTAAGAATATTAAAAAAATATTATATCAAATGTATATTTTCAATTTTTTATTATATTAAATAATTTTTCAAAAAAGGTCCACCAATATGACCTTTTTAAATCTTTAAAATTATTTTAAAAATATTTAATGATAAAATTCATATAATACCATATTGTTTTGATAGTAATTTTGGTGCTTGCATGCGGTACTAAAAAGATATACCGGTAATCATGTTAGGTTTGATGATGAAAAAAGTTGCCTGAGTTCCCAGGCAGTGCAACTCAAACTTCATTGGACGGTTAGATTCGATACAGTATTCTACTTACTAAGAAGGCATTTCAGTTTTACTGTTCTGAACCGCACAGTGTCCGGTTCAGAGAGAACAGTGATGCAACATTGGCATTGGACCAACAGAGTTGCTTCAAACGAATTAAATGCAACTAGGTCTATCTCCCTCTCTCATCTCCTCCTGAAAGTGTATAGTATCTACTTGTGTATTAGTTTCTGTGCCGTGAAATTCGGAAAAATGTAAACAGCCACCATAGAACTTCAGACTCTGCTTAAGCATATACTTGCAGTAAGAACTTCATAGGAAGGAGTGGTCACATATAACATGTACTAAGGCCCAAGTTATAAAGCCCTTGCAACTAAATGGATATATCAAACGGTCCATATTCATGGTCAACACAAGTAAATATATTAAAATAACTAAGAGGAAAAGTGAGCAAACGAAAAAGTAGGTTTATGTAACTGAAAGAGAAAGTTAAAGAAAGAAGTACAAAGAAAAAGCAAACTAAGAATATAGAATTATCCAATTCCCACTCCATCTTATGCAAGACTGCAAGACGGAGGAAAGGAAGCAAACAAAACGAAAAAGAGAAAGAAAAAAAAAAGGTTAAATTTAAAATAAAAATAAAAACATCAAATTGACGAGACCACAGCCATCGCAATCAAAAACATCTTCTACATCATCATCGTAAAACGTTGACGTATAACTACTTGCTTGGTCTTGACCGTCTAGATGGATAGATAGATATTATAGAAAGCTAGGTCCTCCTTTTGTCATCTTCTGTTATTATATGGTTATTACTCAAAACGTTTCATCTTGTGAAGTCATGAACAAGGCTCGTTCTGTCCGTAACGTTGAGCCTCCAAGAGAGGAAGGGAATGCCGTTCTCCGAGTCTCGGACTTCGCCGTCATCCACGAACCGGAACTCGCCGCCCATCGCCGCCGCCGGCGACAGGCACTGCATCTTTTGGCTCTGCGAGTGCGCGTACCACGAGTTGTTGTGGTGGCTGTACATCTGCGCCGACTCCATCACGCCGCCAGAGGCCGCCGCCGTTGTGGCAGCGGCTGCGCTCGCTCTCCTCTCCTCTTTCTTGAATCTTATCCCACAGGCATTGCATAGCGACTGCAATTCAATTCACATAAACAACCATTCATCTTAGTAACCAAAAAAAAACAAGTTGGAAAAAAAAAATAGAATGAATAATTAGACGAAAAAAATGAAAATAATAATAGTCCTTCTAATAACTGCTTTTTTCAAGACTTATAAGATGTTTGATTTCTATTCGGAAACTTACAAACAAACCATGATTTTGTAGTCGACGCAAATAGAAATCCAAGCACACTATTTAACTATGGTTTTATTTTTGACAATCACGTTTATCAGTGCAATGAACTTTTGTTGATAAAAGGAATTAGTTACTTGATTGATTATGGTTGTTTAGTGTTTAGTTGTGTACCTTTGGGCCACGAGGGCCATTCCTCCAAAGGGGTGTTGAAGTGGTGTCGCAGTTGGCGCAGCGACGAGCGAGGAGAGGGTCGCTATTGTTGGAGCAGTTACTATTGGTGCCACGGGATGTGGACTTGGTTTGGGACTGATGAGTGTTGTGTTTGGATTGCAGCAAATCCCAGCAGAAGTTGGAGACTGAGGAGCGACGTTCATGGCGGCTTCGCTTCTCTTCATCTTCGGTGAAACGAGTGGAAGGGGTTCCGAGGGAGAGCGTGCAGTCCACGGAGGATGAAGAGGGACTGTAGGAATACATGTCGGGTTCATCATATTCATAGGGTTTGTGATTTGGCATGGAGAATAGCATGGAGAAGGAATTGGCTTGGCCATGAAACACACCACATGGGCAGGGTCCCATCACGTGCCCCTGAGTACTACTGCAAGAACGATGCATCATTGCCTCCTTCTTCTTCTCTTATGACTATTTCGCTATAGTAGTGAATAGCCCCCCTCTATTATTCCTTGTCCTCGGAATTTGAATCCGTATGCAGAAAACGGTTTTTATTTCAATTCAAGAGAGTAAAAGTGGTGTGAATGGCTTGGGGAAAGAAGGGATCAATTAATAGGCAACGTGAGAGAGAGAAAAAAAAAAAAAAAGGAGATGATGGTTTTGTAGATTTAAAGAGGCTTAGTTCAGAGAAGTACAATAGGGGAGAGTGGACTGAGTGCGAACTGCAATAATAAAATGTTTGAAATGTAACAGGGGAGACTTAGAAGAAAGCGCTGAATGGTACGGTTGTGTGGGGAGAAATGAGAAGGGAGTGTTGTCTATTAGCTTGGGCGAGCTTATAAAATGGCGAAATACCAGTCAGCACCTGCAGTCCACGTTGTCGTTAATTGCAGATGGAGGGTTGTACATACATAGATATATATGGTGGGGGAGTGTATGTTTTTGAGGAGAGAGAAAGGAGATGAGAGAGTTATAAAGATGTAGTAAGAGACAGTGGGGGACCCAATGGGGTGTGTGTTATAGGAGAGAGAGAAGGTGCATTCTCAAAGCGATGAATGAAGAGGTAAGGTAAGGTAAGACTGAGTCATGCAGCAGTCAGAGGGAGTCAGGGGGGAGTGAGTGTGGTTGTAGCTTATGAGCAAAGTGCTTGCGTTTCTATCTGTGGCACTGTTTGTGACTTTGTGTGAGATTTCCCCTTGCGTAGTTTCAATTTATAGCACTAGGTGGAACTGAAGAGTGAGGCAAAGGAAGGGGAAAAAAAAAAAAAAAAGAGACGGTGGAGCAAAGAAAGAGAGAGAGAGTGTTGGTGTGGTCATTGGGTAGTCAAAAGAGCCCACGTGACTAGCGGGAACAGTCTTCCATGGATCTGCCTTCTCCGATCACGAGGCTTTATTTAGTGTCTCAAACCCAAATACATCAAAAACCTCTGTCCGTATCCGTATCCCTGCTGCCTCTCTGGCTCTGCCACTGCCACCCCCTCCCAAGGAAAATGGAATACTTCTCCACCCCACTTATTCTCACGCTCCTCTCTCTTCCCCTCTCAACCACGCTCTAATCCCAATAATTGTTATAAGCATATACTCTACTCTTTGCCTCCATTCCTTGGTAATCCAACACATTAATTCCCAAAACCTCTCCTATATTCCACCCCATTTGTTCTCCATCACATTTATTTTTGATTAATTTCTCGCACAAGCATCTAGTTGCATTGCATGAGAATTGAAAAGTCATGAAGACCTATGTACTACTAGTATGTCAAATTGTAGTCTATATATATATATAACCAAAGAAGTGAAGGTTAATGTTACTGAGGATGCATGTTGGTTAAATTTATAAAAAATATGTAAGTTAAGGAATTTTTATTTTTGGTTGCATGTCACTTGTCACGCACATTGATGAGGGTGAGATTTGTTCAGTTAGTGGCTAGTGTATAATTTTCAACAGAACAATGACTACTCCTCAAACATCCCCCCACTCCGTTAGTTGTTATAGGCCGTCCAATCCATCAAATCTGCAGCAACAACAAGCAGTTTTTGGAGCTGGGGTTTTCCACCTGTGGCTGGCCGTACCGTGGGAATCACGTGAATCCAAAACAACAAAAGCCAAGCTCGTCATGATAGTAGCCTCATGCCCCCGAATCCAAACCCCATCACGACATTGCTTTTTAGGAGCAGTTGCTTATGCTAGCAACAGTATTAGTAGTAGTAGTAGTAGACAGCAGTAGTAGAAGAAGAGAAGATCCATGAGGATTTTCATTGATTTCTTGATTCACAACAAGGAAAAAGCTAAAGAGGAGATAAAGGTATATCGCAAATTGGATACTCTGCAATCATCAAAGCAACCTTGCTTCATACTTGGCTTACTGTGTGTGTCTAGCCCACTAGAGAGGGATTCTTTGGGTCAAAGATTAGAAAAACCATGCCAAAAAGAAAAGGGTCAAAAAAATAATATAAAAATTTATTTAGTCCAAAACATAACCATAAATTCTTGTTTTTTATAAAGAGAGGAAGGAAAAAAAAAAAAAAAAAAACACAACGAGACCCCACATCATCATAGCCAAGCCCAAACAAACTCCTCTGGAATATCGATCCCATTCGATCAAAAGATTCAAAAACATTCACGGAGAGAGTGAGAATCAGATCGTCTAGAGATTGATGAACCACAGTTCGACAAACGGGACGAGACCACCGCTTTCCAAAAGATGCTCTCTATTCGCTCTGTAAACTACGACCAGAAACTACGATTAGCCCAAGACGCGAAGCGTTACATACATTGTCATTTATAACACACAAACGCAGTTTCTCTACACTGCCCACGCGACCTCACCGAACGTGGATCCTACACTTGCACGATCCATTAATTCCCTCCCCATATCGGTTAGAGGGTGCCAAACAAATAAATATTACTACATTCATTATTAGTGAGAATCTGATTATGAACTCTGGGATTTGCTTAATCATCCGTCCATTAATTCATTTTCATTTTTCAAAGATGAGAGTTCAAAGGCAGAACGAGAGCGTGCGTGCATGACTGTAGGCCATTACTGGTCACCGCCTCACAACCGCTGTTTTGCTTGCACGGTCTTACATGTAATGCTTTGGTTAATCATGATGTTACGTGGCTCGTTGGATTTGGTGGGACTCACCTGCCATAGTGGTCCACTTTCCCAATGTTTGTAGTATCTAAGTCATAATCCGACGAAAATCCTAACATCAATCTATTCAATAATGGTAGTAATATAGTAATAATAATAATAATAATATCATCAACCAAGATGCCACGTGGGTATCGTGGGAGGATTTGCGTTTGCATGCATGCAATACAAGCAAATGTGCTCAACCTGGAGCCACACTTGCATTATTTTATTGGAATTTCATATAGTAAGTGGACAGATACAAATCATACAGTAGCATATAAAATAAGTAGCACAATTATTACTAAAATAAACTTTGGGAACGACTAAAATTATACATTCCTCAAAAGCAACAAGATACAACTGGAATGTCTGTCTTTCTCTCACTTAGGGGTTTGGGATATTTTTATTTTTATTTTTTTTCCTCTCTTTATGGGGTTCAAATTTGATCCATCGAGACCAGAGAGGGACCTTTTGGCTGGGTGGATTGGGATTGGATTGGTCCAGTGATTTTGTGGTTGACGGGATCTTCTTTCGCATTTGCCAGGTAAGGTTTCAAAGTACCAACATCGAAGGAGTGTAACAGGAATTGGAGGAAGGAAAAGAAGGAGCAGAAATTAAAGTGGTAAACCAAGAAGGGGGCAGTGGACCAACATTTAGAAAAGGGGAATCG
Organism: Pterocarpus macrocarpus; assembly: GCA_031439585.1. Lineage (NCBI taxonomy): Eukaryota > Viridiplantae > Streptophyta > Magnoliopsida > Fabales > Fabaceae > Pterocarpus > Pterocarpus macrocarpus. The sequence continues at coordinate 71,490,488 of CM062520.1, read as the reverse complement.
TATTGTAGGAGAAACCCCTAATAAGCCGTCCTACCTAAGAAAGTTAAGTCCTTGTCAGTATCAAAACATCTGAGACCACACTCTGTAACCCCTAATTGTCTCCTCTATGGAGATCTAACCTTTTGGTCAAAGGTGGTCTTAAACCACTGTGTATATTGTATGCGCCTTGAAAGAACGTTTCTTTATCTTTCCGTTTTTAGTTTAGTACTATTATATTGTGGTTTAATTTGCTGTTCACGTTTCGAGTAATAATGTTAAATAGTAATATTCAGAGGAGTTTGTTAGTTTTTAATTATGCATGAGGTACTTTTGGGCAGCTGGGTACATACATCTGATTAATTGATCCCTTGCGTGCTATTCACATTTTCATCTTCAAACGGCATCATGAAGTAATTCCATACAATGCAAACATTCCCCCACAACGAAGTAATAAGCGTGAATATAAGTTGTACTCGAAAAAAAAAAGAATACGAAAAGAATAAAAATAAATAAGGGTTTATGGCAAATTTAATTATAAAACTCTAATACTAGATTATGGCGTTTTTATAAAAGTTTAAAGTAATATTTTAACAAATTTGAAAAATGAATTGAAGTGTTATACATATACAATTGGGAGATCTATAAATTAAAAGTATAACAGCAAGTGTACATGGTATATTATAAAATGATTTTCTATTCAGAATAAAATCAAGCTTCATTAAAGTGATAAAATTTTCAAATGATTAAGCTCATGATTCATGTCATTTTTATTTTACTTAAATTCTTACTCATTATATTTTATTTGCGTTTTTTGTTCTCAAAATTTAATCTAACATAAATAACAATGAACTTTTAATTCATTATTCCAACATACAATTGAAATCGAGCTTTACATTTTTCGGCCTGTTTGTTGTTCGAGGCATCCATATGACCATATAAAATAGCAGGAACCTGAAAATAAATCGTTTTGATATAAAGTGAACAGTGTCAAGTTTAAGTAACACTTGCTTCAATTGACGTGCTAATTGTTAAGTGTCAAAGGTTGAAGTGGGACACCGGCGATGGCAACGTAGCGTTGGATCCTATACATGTTATGTGACCTTTTTTTCTGTAAGACCTCTTCCTTTTTTGTTTTTTTTCCAGGTTCCCATTAGAATTTCAGTTTTGTACGTAAACTTGGAATCTTGGGTTCAACCCCTTTTGCAGATGATCACGAGATTAAAGTCTATTCTCTATGTCTCTCGGTTGTTCCTGTGTTTGGTCCTTTAGAGTACTCGATTTTAATCATTTCAAATTTGGACAATATTTCTCTCTCTGTCTCTCTTTTCTTTCTTTCTTTCTTTCTTTCTTTTTTTTAAACATGATTTCAAATTTGGACTCCATAGTTGATACTCCACTGGCGAATATATTCTATTGACAGATCTGTATTCTTAAACTTGTTCAAGATTGAATGTGAATTTTTTCGTCAAGACTTTAGAGAAACAGACTAGTTCAAATGCAGCCAATGGCCGTAAAAATCCTGTTTTGGAGTCTGTAATTTAAGGATATAAATAAATTGGGACTCGAGCGAGATGTCAGATATTCTTCAAATCGTGTTTGTTTTTTTCACTAATTTATAACGGACTTTCTCATCAAATAGTATAATTTGTATCTAAACAAAGTTTAGACAATTCAAATGGTTTTTATTCTCCTTAAGTAAGGTTTGAGGAACAAATATTGTGGATACAAAAAAAAAAAAAAAAGGTTGAGAGGGTTTTACTCTCATAGTAAATCAATCTATCTCGAATCAGATTAGTTGAAGTCATATATATATATATATATATATATATATAATCGATAGTTTTTTCCCCGTATCCACTGATTGGAATTAGGATTGGGCTATTGGAGTTGATGAAGGAGTTGTTACCATCTTTTGCTTAATTGGAAAGTGATACAAATTATTGACCCAAGAAAAAAGTGATATAAAATTGTCTAAGTTCTACTGCTTTCATTATAGTTCTGTAATTTTAATCGGGCGCAATTGTAAGTTTATATAGTATGTGATTGTCAAGTTATTGATCAATTTCTATTAAAGTTCTCTAATTTTAATTGGGTGCAATTGTAAATTTAGTATGTGATTATCAAGTTGAATTGATCAAATTTTATATCGCATGCAGACAATAGCCTTCTATTATTGCTTAATGAATATTTATTTACATTAAAAAAAAAAGTGAACGGTGACCCAAAAAAAAGGGAAATGAAATTAACATCGAGTGTCCAGAGTAGCCAAATTACTATTGATGTTTATTAATCCAAGTGTAAGGGATTCAGACTGTCTTGAATTAAGGTTATATGTATAAACAAATATGATTAAGAAGCCTAACTCAACTATTGTTGAAATAAAATTATTCTCGTACCTAAAAAGTGTAAAAAAAATATATATGTAACAAATAAAAAAAGCAAGACTACTGTATAAGAAAGAAAGAAAGAATAGAATAGACAAATTACAGAAAAAGAAGTGAGGGAACCCCTCAATCATACACCATGTTTTGATTGGGAAGGGCTATATCTGCTGCTACTTTTAATGGTTTAGTGTAATTAATAGAATTTAATTTAAGTACACTGACAGTATAAAATAGTTTTAAATTGTCAGCCAATAGAAATAGTGGAAAGTGCCAACTTATACAAATAACCACTCATTATAATGAGGGACTCACCATGATTTCTCACTTTCCCCTATTTTTATTAGTTGACAATGTAAAACAGTTTTACATTGTTAATGCATACCAATTAAACTCTAATTAACAATTAGTGAGTATATCTTGTTACATATAGTACATTAGTTTAATTTATATTTCTATCGAATACTTTATTCAAAAAATAAAAATATGAGCATCTACTTATAAACTTTTGAACTATAGAAAATTATTTGAAAAACTAATAAAATTATAAAGACTATTAAATTAATTTAGCTTTTCTTTCGTCGAAAATCTATTGAGATTTCTAAAACAATTTCCGGTGATTAAGCTTAAGTGGAGGTGGCAAAGTGGGCCGACCTGCCAAAAGCGGGACGAGATGAGGTGATGTGAGCCAAGGAGAAGTTACAAGCTTACAAGACAAAGCTAAGGAGGAAGAGGCATTGAAGGGAATTGGAGGACCCATGATAAGGTCCAAGACTAAGAGAATGAAGCAAGCTTTGGAAGGCTAATAATGGATTTCAAGAAAAAGGAGGATCAATGCACAATGGATGCAACAACTAAATGGATCATATTTCTTCAACTTGAAAGTGAAATTGAGCCAACATGAAGACATAATTGTGAAGGTCCAAATCTGCATGATCAAAGATGCATTCATGGGCTATAAGTGTCCACTTTAGTGAAAAATAAATAAGTCCAGTTTTTATTATTTTCTTTGTATTTTCATATGTATTTTTGGGGTTTTTTTTTTTTAAGTGAGTTTTTAATGTCTTTTATGGGTTTTTAATGTCTTTTGAGAGTTACTAAGTTATTATTAGGATCAGTGGACTCTTATGGCTGCACTAGTGGAAAATAAATGTCACATGCATGAATGCATGATAGTGGTACAGAATTAGTGCTTAGTGGGTCTTAGTAGATATTAAATGCTTAGTGGGAAGTGTAGTAGAGGTTCAATGTTTCAGCCTTCCACTAAGCCTATAAATAGGAGAACTCTTGTATTGCTAAAACATCTTGAATTTGAATGAAATCTGAGTTTTCTCTATTGTGAGAGCTTCTCTTGAGTTCTTGGGCAAAGAACTAAATTAGATCTTATCAAGGCAACTTGTGGCGATCGAAACTTTTATGACTTATCACTCACCTTCTCATCTTTCTTGAGTGTGGCGTCAATATCCTTCCTTAAAACTAAATTTCAAGGCGATCCGTTTCTGAGTTTCGTATCATTTGGTATCTAGAGCTTTGGCTCCTTGATTTTCAGGTTTGTGTTTTCTTTGTCAATTCAAAAAAAAAAATTCATTTTTGTTCTTGTTCATCTTTGTTGATCTCTCCTCCATAGTATCCCATTAGTGTCTTTTCATTCTCCATCTCTATTTGTCACCAATTTCTGTTCTCTTACTAATTTTGGGTCCTAAACTCCAAACAAAAAAAAGTGTTACTAGAGTCATTGTGTTTCTGATTGAAAAAAAAAAAGAGAAGGAAAATTCAAAAAAGAAAATGAAAAATTCTAGGTAGAATTAAAAAAAAAAAAGGATTTGTGAATTAAAAGGACTAAATATTCTTTCTTTGTGAAATCTGAATTCAAAGATATTCCTTTCATTGCTCTTGATCTTTGTTGAATTTCTTGTTCTATCCGTTCCATTCATATTTTCTTGTTAGTTTCTTGCTCACTTGATTGTCTACTTGCTGTCTTGAGAAAAATCATTGATAAGGTCCTTTTCTTAAGAGCTTATAAAGGAAGTTGAGTGGTAAAAGGCAAGAGTGAACATTACACAAAAGCCTATTTGAGTACAAAACACGAGTGGATAAATTTGAGTGCAAACACGTGGTAGAGTGGTGAGGTCCTTCTAACATTTCTTTTATAATTTTCCTTGTCATCTTCTTTTTGTTGCAAGCATGAGTGGGGAAAGATCACCTAATTCCCCTAGGGAAGATCTTAATAGGCTTCAAATGGAGGCACTTACTCAACACTTTGAGAGAATGCTTCAAAGACAACTTGAAGGATTATACGAAAGGATGGACCGACTTGAAAGAGGATGAGTTTCCAACCATGGGGGCAATTCTAATCATGAAGAATCTCATCAAGAAAGTGACCCATTCTATGATTCCCCAAGAAAAAGAAGGAGGCGTGAAGGGGGAAGAAGACGTGAAAGAGGAGATAGAGACCATAGACTTGATGATGATCTAGGAGGTGTGAAAGTCAAGGTACCTTCCTTCTAAAGGAGAAATAATCCCGAAACATACCTTGAGCGGGAGATGAAAATAAAATAAATCTTCTCATGCCACAATTACAATGATGTAAAGAAAGTGAAGGTGGCTGCCCTTGAGTTCACCGATTATGCCTTAATTTGGTAGGATCAAGTGCAAAAAGAGAGAAGAAGATATGGAGAGCATCCTATCAACACTTCAAATGAAATGAAGACTTTGATGAGAAGGAGATTTGTGCCTTCCCATTACCATAGGGAATTGCACAACAAATTACAAAGACTCACCCAAGGGAGTAGGAGTGTGGATGAGTATTACAAAGAGATGGAGGTGGCTTTGATTAGGGCCAATATTGTGGAGGATAGGGAAGCAACCATGGCTCGATTTCTCCATGGCCTAAACCGAGATATTGGAGACATTGTGGAGTTACAACATTATGTGGAGCTTGAAGACTTAGATCATCAAGCAATGAAAGTGGAGCAACAATTAAAGAGAAAGGGTACTATGAAGAAATCATCTTCTTCAAACTACTCTTTAAGTTGGAAGGACAAGCCAAAGAAGGAGAGTTCTTCTTCTAATTCTAAGAAGGTAGCAAGCACTAAGAAGTCTATTCCTACTACTTCTTCTTCTACTTCTAAGAGTAGGAATATCAAGTGCTTTAGGTGTTTGGGAGAAGCACATATTGCATCCGAATGCCCGAATAAGAACACTACGGTGGTGAGTGATAATGGGAGTATCTCTAGTGAAGAAATTTCTTCTCATTCCTCTTCCTCAAGCGATGAGGAAAATAATGGAGCAGCCTACACACAAGATGGAGATCTCTTGGTGGTTAGAAGGTTATTGGGAAGTCAAGCCAAGGAGCATGGGGAGGACCAAAGAGAAAATATTTTTCATACCCGCTACCTTATTCAAGGTAAAACATGCTCTATGATCATTGATGGGGGGAGTTGCACCAATGTGGCAAGCACTAGGTTGGTCATTAAACTCAACCTAAAGACTACACTACATGCCAGGCCATATAAGCTCCAATGGCTAAGTAATAGTGGTGAATTGGTAGTGAATTAGCAAGTGTTGATTAATTTCTCCATTGGCAAATATGAAGATCAAATTCTATGTGATATTGTGCCTATGGAGGCAAGCCACATTCTTCTTGGAAGACCTTGGCAGTTTGATAGGAGAGTTCATCATGATGGATTCTTCAACAAGTTCTCTTTTGTTCACAATTCTCGCAAAGTCACACTTGTACCATTATCACCTAGGGAGGTTTGTGAGGATCAAATAAAAATGAGAGAGAAAAGAGAAAAAGAAGAGCAAGAGCTTAAAAAGAGAAAGAGTGTGTGAAAAAGAAAATACTTGATTTTGAGGACAAAACTCAAAAGAAAGGGGGGAAAGAAAAGAAAAGAGAGAATGAGGAAAAGAAAGAGAGAAAAATAGAAAATTTGTTTGCAAGAGAAAGTGAGGTGAAGAGAGCTTATTTGACAAGGCAGCCTATATTTCTTATTTTGTGCAAGGAAACCTATTTGGAATCTAATACTAACTCCTTGCCTAGTGATGTTGTTATTTTGCAGGATTTTGAGGATGTGTTTCCCAAGGAAGTGCCTCAAGATTTGCCACCAATGAGGGGGATAGAACACCAAATAAACCTCATTCCTAACGCTTCTCTACCCAATAGGCCAGCCTATAAGAACAACCCTCAAGAAACAAAGGAGATACAAAATCAAGTGGAGGAGTTGTTGCAAAAAGGATAGGTTAGAGAGAGCTTAAGTCCTTGTGCTGTACCTGTAATTTTGGTGCCTAAAAAGGATGGATCATGGAGGATGTGCACTGACTATAGAGCAATCAACAACATCACAATTCGGTATAGACATCCTATCCCTAGACTTGATGATTTGCTTGATGAATTGCATGGTGCTTGCTTCTTTTCTAAAATTGATTTGAAAAGTGGGTACCATCAAATTAGGATAAGGGAAGGGGATGAATGGAAAACTACTTTCAAAACTAAATATGGATGGTATGAATAGTTGGTAATGCCTTTTGGGTTAACTAATGCACCAAGCACTTTTATGAGGCTTATGAACCATGTCTTACGAGAATTTCTTGGAAAATTTGTGGTTGTATACTTTGATGATATTTTGGTATATTCCAAGAGTTTTGATGAGCATGTTGCACATCTCCAATCTGTCTTGCATGTCCTCAGAAAAGGAGAAATTATATGCTAACTTGGGAAAGTGTTCTTTTTGCACTGATCATGTGATTTTTTTTGGTTTTGTTATAAGTTCTAAAGGAGTGCAGGTTGATGAAAAGAAAGTTAAGGCCATTAGAGATTGACTAACTCCTAAAACTGTGAGTGAGGTTAGGAGCTTCCATGGGTTGGCAAGTTTCTATAGAAGGTTTGTGAAGGATTTCAGCACATTGGTAGCACCCCTAAATGAAATTGCTAAGAAAAATGTGGGTTTTAAACGGAGGGAAAATCAAGAAAATGCATTTCAAGCACTTAAGGATAAACTTACACATGCACCCATTCTTGTTTTGCCTTATTTTTCTAAATCATTTGAAATTGAATGTGATGCATCTAATGTGGGTATTGGGGCTGTTTTACTTCAAGATGGTCATCCCATTGCATATTTTAGTGAGAAATTAAGTGGAGCCACTCTTAACTATTCTACTTAGGATAAAGAATTGTATGCACTTGTTAGAGCTTTGCAAACATGACAGCATTATCTTTTGCCTAAAGAATTTGTCATTCATAGTGATCATGAATCTTTGAAGTATTTGAAAGGGCAAGGAAAGCTCAACAAAAGGCATGGCAAATGGGTTGAATTTCTTGAACAATTTTCTTATGTGATTAAGCATAAGCAAGGAAAGGTAAATGTTGTAGCAGATGCACTTTCAAGAAGGTATAATTTGCTTGCTACACTTGAAACTAAATTGTTTGGCTTTGAACATATCAAGGAATTGTATGTGCATGATAATGAATTTTCCCAATTATATGTTGCATGTGAAAAGAAATCACAAAATGGGTTTGTTAGGCATGATAACTACTTATTTAAGAATAATAGACTTTGTGTGCCTAAAGGATCCATGCGTGAATTGCTAGTTAGGGAAGCACATGAGGGGGGTTTAATGGGACACTTTGGGGTTCAAAAGACCTTAGAAATGCTGCATGAACATTTTCATTGGCCACACATGAAGCATGATGTGCAGAAATTTTGTGAAAGGTGCATTGTGTGTAGAAAAGCAAAATCTAAGGTATCATTTCATGGACTTTACACTTCTTTGCCTATTCCTAATTCCCTTTGGACTGACTTGTCTATGGATTTTATTTTAGGGCTACCATGCACCCAAAAAGGGAAGGACTCCATTTTTGTGGTAGTTGATAGATTCTCCAAGATGGCACATTTCATATCTTGCCACAAAGTGGATGATGCAACTCATGTGGCAGATTTGTTTTTCAAAGAGGTGGTAAGACTTCATGGCATGCCTAGGAGCATTGTTTCAAATCGTGACACCAAATTCTAAAGCCATTTTTGGAGGACCTTATAGAACAAGCTAGGAACAAAGCTTATTTTCTCCACCACGTGCCATCCCCAAACTGATGGCCAAACTGAGGTGGTAAATAGGACTCATTCTACCTTTCTCAGAGCAATTATTAAGAAGAATATTAAGTCTTGGGTACCCCATATTGAATTTGTTTCTAACAGGGCTGTCCATTCTACTACTCAATTTTCTCTTTTTGAGATTGTTTATGGATTCAATCCACTAACACCTCTTGATTTGCTTCCTTTACCTAACATTTCTTCTTTAGTTCACAAGGATGGCAAAACAAAGGCAGAATATGTGAAGAAGCTTCATGAGCAAGTTAAAACTCAAATTGAGAAGAAAATGAAGCAATATGCAAATAGAGCCAATAAAGGGAGAAAAAAAGTTGTCCTCAAACCCGATGATTGGGTGTGGATTCATATGAGGAAGGGAAGGTTTCTTGCCCAAAGAAAATCAAAGCTTCAACCAAGAGGAGATGGACCATTCCAAGTGTTGGAAAGAATTAATGACAATGCTTACAAAATTGACTTGCCCGGTGAGTATGGTGTTAGTGCAACATTTAATGTGGCTGATTTGTGTCCTTTTGATGTAGGTGATGAAAACTTAAATTTGAGGATGAATTCACCTAAAGAAAGGGGGAATGATGTGAGCCAAGGAGGAGTTACAAGCTTATAAGACAAAGCCAAGGAGGAAGAGGCATTGAAGGGAATTGGAGGAACCATGACAAGGTCCAAGACTAAGAGAATGAAGCAAGCTTTAGAAGGCTTAATAATGGATCTCAAGGAAAAGGAGGATCAATGCACAATGGAGGCAACAACTAAATGGATCACATTCCTTCAACTTGAAAGTGAAATTGAGCCAACATGAAGACATAATTGTGAAGGCCCAAATCTACATGATCAAAGATGCATTCATGGGCTACAAGTGTCTAATTTAGTGAAAAATAAATAAGTCCAGTTTTTATTATTTTCTTTGTATTTTCGTATGTATTTTTGGGGAATTTTTCTGAAGTGAGTTTCTAATGTCTTTTGTGGGTTTTTAATGTCTTTTGAGAGTTACTAAGTTATTATTAGGATTAGTGGACTCTTATGGCTGCACTAGTGGAAAATAAATGTCACATGCATGAATGCATGATAGTGGTGCAGAATTAGTGCTTAGTGGGTCTTAGTGGATATTAAATGCTTAGTGGGAAGTGTAGTAGAGGTTCAATGTTTCAGCCCTCCACTAAGCCTATAAATAGGAGAACTCTTGTATTGCTAAAACATCTTGAATTTGAATGAAATCTGAGTTTTCTCTATTGTGAGAGCTTTCCTTGAGTTTTTGGACAAAGAACTAAATTAGATCTTATCAAGGCAACTTGTGGCGATCGAAACCTTTATGACTTATCACTCACCTTCTCATTTTTCTTGAGTGTGGCGTCAATATCCTTCCCTAAAACTAAATTTCAAGGCAATCCATTTCTGAGTTTCGTATCATGAGGCGAGCCAAATTAGGAAAATAAACTCAATATTCTAGCCTACCCCATTTAAGGGTGGGTCACCTGCCAAAAAAAAAAATAATAATATATATATATATATATATATATATATGTAAATATTTTTTATGAGCTAAATTAATTTTAAAATACTTTAAAATTTAAAAATATATTGAATGAAAAATTCACTTAAATAAAATAGAATAAAATAAGTAAACTACATAATTTATATATAAATTTCACTCAAAAGACAAATATCATTAGAAGACTTCCCTTGTCATCAAGATGAATGATGGTGCATTGAGAGTGATGAACATGCAAGTAACTACTCCTTAGATCACCTCAGCGTAAGTGATGGTAATTTATCTAGCTTTGCATGAACAAGAACAAGGACGTTGGGCTGCCTTGGAGATGGGACAGTGCAGTTTGGAGTAGCACTTGAGACACTCCTTGAAGGCATCTTCAAGAGCGCTAACATTGATGCATCTTGCCATACATAAGTGGAAGCCTATTTAAAAATAAAAAACCTATAAAAAGGCAAAAAAAAAAAAGACAACCCTTGGCCTACGAGCCCAACCTGCCTCAATCCGCCAAAGCCCACAGGTTAAGCAGGTCAAAAATTTTGGCAGGCCAAATATGCCAACCCAATCCGCCATTTTTAGTGGATTTGACGAGCTAATCTGGCAGATTGAATCCATTTTATCATCTTTAAGCTTAAGGTGGAGAAGAGATATGCTTGGACTTCGATGCTTATATAAGTGCTTGTATTTATCATGGGTTATATAGGTTGTTTGGCAATTTTAAAAACCAATTTATTATATGGTATAAAATATAATTAATTATGTCACACTGTAAAAAAAATGAACTAATTTGTAATTAAATAATTTTGGTTTGAAACTAACTTAAAAATTAGTTTAATTAGTGTTCGGAGGTGGGTTACCTAAGAGGACTTCGAACCAAGATTGGGATCTCAAGCTGCTCTTACCGTGATTAGCGTGTTGATGAAGTGGAGGTCCATGACGGAGGGGGGTACCTACAAGAACTCCGACACTCAAGTCAGTGAGTGCAGGAAGTGTAGGAGGAGTAGGTAGAAGAAGTACCTGAGGTCCGTAATAAGACTTATATATATGAATAGGTGGTTGAGAGAAAATGGGGATATAGTTCCGCCATTGTAGGAGGTGACTCGGGACGTCCATTAGCTTGGGGTTAATGGATGAATCCGAGTTTACTGGCAACACGCAAGGTGAGTGCGTTTCGCGTTGTTAGGGAACCGTTGCATTTGATTCGGGTTTGGGCCCTAGTCCGAATTTGGGCCTGAGGTGAGTGTTGGATAGTAATGAATCCGACCTCCATATGAGCTTAGCCATTGGGCCGAGTTGGGCTCTTATATTCCAGTCCGGAACAATTAGTTTTTCAAGTTATTGAAAAATTATAAGATAATAGATAGAGAAAATAGAATTAGATTTTATTAATTACCAAACAACTTATATTTAATATATGAATGTATATATAAAAAAAAAATTGCTAAACAATCCTTAGAGATCAGTCTTATATGAAGTTTCACATAATCAATTGGAAGTAGTATATTCCTACATAAATACATAAACAGATGTCAAAGTGTGTTGCAATTTGTAAGCCAACTCGGCTCAACTTAGGTGTGTTCAAATCCGTTATAAGGCAAGTGTTGTAGTAAACCTTGGTGGACCATGCATCATTTACAATAATATATTATTAGAGGTTAAGTCAACCTCAAAATTTTAATATTTATCATTTTTAGCTTATTAGAAATTTTTAACATTTAAAGTCTCTTTCTTTTTTATGACTAGTCTAGTCGACCTTACAATTACTTGCAGCTAATAGAAGAAGTAGAGTAGGGTGTTGTTGTGGTGAGCCAGTGGCACTCTTAGGTGGGTTTATTATAGACGTAGAGAGTCTTGGAGGCAAGGCTAACAATGGCGAAGGTGTTAAGGCCCCTCTTACATCCATCGATTGTGGAATTGTATGGGTTGAAGGCATGCTTAAGATGATGCCATTTCAAATGACTTGGTCTTGCTTTGCCACAAGTGGCTGTGGCGGCGGCAACAATAGTGGTAGTGGTGGTGGCGGTGAAAGTTAGGTTGAAAGGTGGAACATTGAGGACAAAGATGAGGGTAAAAGATGTTGTTGATGTTGATGTTGACGACTGTGGTAGTGAAAGTGGTAAGGTTGTGGATTGGACTCTTGATGTGCAAAAGCTTATATCATAGGATGAGATAATGAAGCAAGAATGGATGAATTAAAGAAATGTTGCAACTTGTTTACTAGGTTGCTTATAACATATATGAATCATAGATATATCTCTGATGTAAATATACAATGGAGATAAGTCTCACCTTTAAGGTGTACCATACACCTTATTTGATATGGTGGACTAGAGATATAACCTCCAATCTAAGTTGAATAAATATTAAAAAGCTATAAAAAAATTCAAAACAAAAAAATGCTTAGCTTGTATTGGTTTTTATTTTTCATAAAAATGATAAATTTATGTCAAATTTCAGTTCTGATTTTCAAAGTTGATATAACTTAGTCCAGATCGATCAATATTATATAATATATATTTTGCTATTAAATTAAACTTTTATTTATCATAATTTAATTTATCACATATTTTTTATACGTCATTTTGGATTAAAAATTATTTTAAACAAATTAAATGATTTGTTATTTTTTATTTATATCTCTTTTTGTATTGAGTTAAGTTACTTTTAGTTTAAAATATTTTAAGCTTAAAGTTATTTTGATAAAAAATTGATTAAACCAATCTAATACAAATCGATAAATATTAGTTTGAATTGAGTTGGGTTTAGAATTTGAACTCAACCTATCTAATCCAAACCACAAAACTCCAAACTCACTAAATGGGTTGAGTTAAAAAATCAACTCACTAAGACCTGGTTTAATATAGTAACTAAACTCATATACCACCCCCCCCCCCCCCCCCCACAAAGAAAAATAAAAACCTCATATAACTTGCGGGTTATATAAGCGGACCAGATCAAGTCCGGTCGGCCCAAATTTGAAAACGCAAATGTCTCTTGTGTGTTTGGGCGATCGGCCTTTTTGTAACTCGTCTCCTCCTAACCGACCCAGTACAGACTGCACTAACATACAGCAGCTCTCATCCAAAAAATAAATAAAAATACGGCAGCGGCAGCCGTCAGCCACCTTTCGTCCCTTCCCAGTTCCCCTCCGTCAGCCACCATTCCGCATTCAGGCAGCAGTCAGGCCACGACTCTGCTTTCATGGACTCGACTGAGTTAAAGGTGACGGAATTATTGATGAAGGTCCACCTTCACTATTCACCTCACTTCTCTCAGCTCGTCGATGACGCCGTCTCCACCATTCAAGCTTCCATAGATAAAATCCCCAACGACTTCAACGTCATTCTTCTCTCTTTCTCTCTATCTCATTCTGCATGTTTCTAAGATTTAACTGATTCTATCTGCTTTCATTTTTATTTTTTTTTCAAATTAAGATTGGAGGCAGTTATTTCATTCAGAGTCTTGCAAGGCCTGAACTCAATGTCGATCTTATTATCAGGTTCCCAAGGTATTATTCATATTAACGTAAACTAGAAGAAAACATAACCAAACTTATGTATATTAACATTGAGTTTATCAATGTCAAGTTTAAATTTCCGATTTGGAAACTATTTAAAGCTATTTTCCTATTTTGTTAGGAGTGTTTCCACGAGAAGGATTATTTAAGTTATAGGTACCATGCCAAGAGGTGCCTTTATCTCTGCTTGATCAAGAAGTACTTGTAGACTTGTCCATATATTGGTAAGGTTGAATGGTCTACCTTACACAATGAAGCCCATACTGATTGTTTATCCAGGTTTGTACTCACTTCTCAGTGTTAGCACGCACGTTTTACTTTAAAACAATATTGGCATGGCTAACAGAAAAAAAAAAAAAAAAAAAAAAAAAGTTGCAGATGCAAAGATTGCTGAAGCTCCCGGTGTTTTTGTAAGAATCATTCCGTCAGCCACGTCTCTATTTAGCATATCAAAGTTGAACTTGAAGCATAATAACATTCATAATTTGAATCACGGTTTGTACCTTGACTACCTGAAATAGCTATATTCTTTTTCATTGAGATAGTGACTTCTTCCTTTCATACAACCTATTAAAGGTTTGTTGTTAATATTCTGAAGGGGTTGCTCTTCAGGCTACGCCAAAGTACAATTCTAGTATTCTGGAAGACATGTTTTTAGAGGATACAGAATTCGTCAACAAAACATTTCTTGGATGGAAGCAACTAAGAAAGGCTTTAATCCTACATAAGGTTTGGTATTTGAATATTATTTTTTCATTGTGCATTCAATAATATATTAAATAAATATATACTAGGGAGCACAGAATTGAGTTCTTGTTTTCATTGATTTAGGTTTGGCCTCGACAGAGAAGTTTGATATACGTTCATGGTTGCCTGAATGGGTTTTTGATTTCTGTCATACTGGCATATCTTGCTTCTAGGCAACAAATCAACAATTCAATGAAGGCAATCAAAATAATTCGGGTTATCTTGAACTTCATTGGTATTTGTATAGACTCTCCTTTGCAGTTCATCTATTTTTCTTTAGCTCTCTCGTCATGTTAGCATGCCATAATTGGTCTGTTATGAAAGTGAAGTTGTTAAGATTGGAGAATTATGACTATGAACATAATACTTACACAGTACTAATTCTTGTGTAATAGGTTGTGCTGACGATAAATATCCATTGCTTAATAAAAATGCGATGGAAAGCATTATTTTAGCTCTTCTCCTATACTTGGTTTATTTTGATGACTAGTACAGTGTTTGCTTTATTTTATGTATTCCCACTGCTTTAACATTGTTTCTCTTTGCCAGTATATTTGACTTACTAGTTCTGTAATTGAAGTAAACCTACTCTGCCATCCAAAATAGTTACATAAACAGATATTTGCTGCCGTATGTAGTTTCTTAGTTGCTTTGTAGCCAATTTGCTATTGACTTAAGAATTATCGCAGACTGGGAGTGGGGCATTAAACTTTGGCATTTAACATACATATGTTGTTACAATAGATAGAATTCATATTGCCAGTGTTCTGTGCAGCCACTTCAGAGTCATGGAGCTGAGGGCTCTACTTCCCAAAGGAAGGCCAGAGTAATATTACAAAAGAGGTTCACATCTCTAATGGTTTTTAATTTTTCTGAAGGTGTTGAGTGTACAACATTTAGACTCTGGTATTTTACCTACCTGGACAAACATTTCATTTATTTAAATACAGACTCCTTAAACTCATCTGTTTCAGTGCTTTGGAAGTTTGTGTTTGTATTGTAAATAATTTTTTTTTTTTTTCCAAAGAAGAAAAAAGTAAGCTTGAAACTTGAGCCAAATCAATGCTATGTTCTTATTATCATTTACAGCTTTCAGGTTTACATCAGTCTTCCCTCCTGAACCTCATCTTCTAGCGAATGAAAAAATTGAATCTCTGAGACTGAATAATTTTATTTCATCCTGCATTCAACCTCTGGAAGTCATGATTCAGGTATGGATTTAAGCATCAGCAGTGTTCAATGAACTGATGGCTTTATAGGCAATTTATGAACAACTATTTTTTGTTCTTCACAGCTGGAAGGTTCTGGGAACTGGCCAATGGATGAAATTGCCATTGAAAAAACACAATCTATTTTCCTTATTCAAATTGGAGAGAGGTTGGGTCTTAGATTCCTCATTGGCTTCAGGATGTTATTCTTTTAACATTATTATGTTATTATGGCAGCCTTCAAAAGATGTGGGGGATGACATGTACTGCCACTGAAAATGATGTGGATGTGTTAATTAATGGCTGGATATGCATTCCGTCTTAAAATTTTGCATGAACGGGGCCTTAGTCTGCTCAAAAAGGAAGGTATGGGCTTCTACTTCTTATATGAATTTGATGATTTAATTGGAAATGTTAATTCTTAATCCCAATTAATGCGGCTGGGAATGATCAAGCAAAGTGGGTTCCTTCTACTAACAAGAAACTTTTTATTCGTAGTCAGCATGCAAGCATGGTCAATGGTTTACAAAGTCGTTGCCCAATATATGGACCAGCAGTTAGGTAGATATTTGGAAATTTCTATCTTAAGTTATATTCCATTTGTAATGTGGAACTAATACAGGCTTTTTATATTTGAAGACTTGCGAAACGATGGGCTGCTTCACATCTATTTTGGGCTTGCTTGGTAGAGGAGGCTGTTGACCTGTTGGCTGCATATGTCTTTCTGAATCCTTTGCCATCTGATGTTCCCTGCTCGAGGATCAATGGGTTTTTAAGGTGAAATTCCAGATCATTGTTACTGATATAATCAGCAATCATAATTTTGACTAGAGATTAAATGACTAATTATGTATTTAGTAATTGCTTGAACATTGTATCACATACTCTCAGTTTTGCAGTCAATGTCATCCCTTTAAAACAAACTGTCAAAGATTATTTCCTCCTTTTATTATCCCTTTTCTTAAGAAAAAGGGGACTAGTTGGCTGGTTAAGATAGACCGAAAGCTTCTACAGTTGGTTGGGAGATATTGAATGGCCTACTAAGCAGGCGTCAGCACACTCTTTTATACTTAATTTTCACGGGCAGTTTGTCAAGGATGGATAATTCTCTTTAGATTCAGTATTCAGGAAATATCAGATTGCTGCTAAGAGCTAGGCCTTTTTAGAAGTCTTTCTAGTTATCTTGCTATGATCCTATGCTTATTTATTTGATTTACAGGTTCCTGCGGTTACTCTCACAGTATGATTGGACTTATTCTCCACTGATTGTTGACATAGATAATGACTTGAGCCCAAGTGATGAGAAAGAAATAAATTTAAGTTGTGTGACTGATTGCATAAGTATGTAAGAACTAGTTGATAATGTTGGTCTTTGGTCTTTGGTAAAACATAAGCTCTTGATGACAATGGTATGGATTTTCAGGATAACTTTTGCTAAGAGGAAAAGGTCAGGAAGAGAATGGACAAAGTATGGGGCCAGGAATGTTCTTAGCTACAATTTATGATAAGGCATCTGAGTCTTGGACTGGATTATCACCAAGTGCACTGGTTAGTTGTTCCTGCAATTGGCTATAATTTCTAAGCTCTGTTACCTAGTTCATAATTGCCTGAAGTTTTCTTTTTTTATGCATTCCCTTTATATATTTGCCAATTGAAATGTCTGTCTTTACTCCTTTGTTTGGTAGTGCACTTAAATCTGGAGTAATTCTCTACAATACATTGCTTCGCTGCTGGATTGTCTTTAAGTAACAATAAAAGTAAGTAATCTTTACTGCTGATTTTATATCTGCATTATTCATCATGTTTTAATTTTAACAGGAACTGAAAAGGTTAGTTGCATATGCTAGAAGCAGTGCAAATTTGCTGGCTAAACTCACATTTCAGAAAGAGATTGGTCCATATAGATGGGAGGTATGTGGAGCACATTTGTCAGCTCTTTATTTGGTTCAACTGTTACTTGTAGAAGAGATGCCTTTCAAAGATTTAATGAAATTTTCAATTCTTGCTGTAGTGCCTTTTTCGAACTCCTTTAAATAATTATGATGCCATAATTCTTCTCCACAAGGACAAACTCCCATATCCCCAGAGACTTCTCTTCCCATTTGAAGCGGATAATGGTACAATTCCTAGTGGCTGGTAGTTTTTACATTATTGTGTAGTCCGGCAATGATTCAAGGGTGACAGGGATATAATTAGTTGCTAGTGATAAATAATTATACATGGACAATTATACAATTTCATTAGCCATAACAGGTTTTTGTGTGTGAGTGGTCAACTGTGATGACACTATAACATGTTCCAGATCTATGAAACATATAATACAGGAGGACCTCCGTTCAAATTTCAGTAGAGTTAGGAATTAATTAGTTAAAGGACAGTGATTATTGACCTTTTCATACTTCCTTTGCTGCTATGACATGTTTTGCTTAACCAATAAAATGGTATTCATATTTGCAATTTTTGGCAGGAAAACATGTTGCTAAAGGACATGCTAGCAAGTGTTTCCATCCCTTTCTGTTGCCTAGAGATTTGAAGGGTAGGCCGGAGGAACTTAAAAGTGAGTTTTTGATAGACTTCGATCCATCAAGATGCTTTATCAGAGATTTAGAGGCAAGTACAGTGAAAATGATTTGACGTTGAGCATAATGGTGTTGTTTCCCTTTGCTAATTTAGATAGTCTCATTTATCACAGGCAGAAAGAGTTCTCCCCAACACATTCAAGGCATGGCATGATTCTCTGGGAGGTCATGTTATTAGCCTAACGTGGGGGCAATCTTACTCTTCAAAGGCATAAAATATTGCGTTCATATTGGCGGACTTCGTGCAAAGTATATTATGAGTTCTTACTATACAAATCTTGACCTTTTGATGACCGTTTTCTTTTCCTTTTTTCCTTTTTTTCTCATTTAAAGAAGCAGAAGCAAGAGGAAGATGTTGAGGAAGCACACAACCCTTACAAGGTGTTAAAAGCGGTGGGTGAAATTGGGAAAGGGTTTGTGAGGAGTATATACTTTCTAAAGCCTCCAAAGCTCACGAATTAAACCTTTTTTTGGTTGTCAATATGGTATCATGTGATAATTTTGTCTGTCACTAGCTAATCTGGTTAAATAGAAAATTAACTTTAGTTAGCGTGGAGGAAGCGGTTGAATATAGGATCGATACGGTACAGCACAAGAATACAAGTTTTTCGAGGGAAAAGAAGAGTTGCTGGTTGCTGCAGATTTGTGTATATGTATATTCTCTCTTCCACCTCCACGGCTCGGCAGCCGAACAAAAAGGGTGAAGAAGAGGTCCTGATTCTTATTAGTATAGAAGCTGATGTAACGTGACATATTATATATATGATTTTCATGAAGAGAAAAAACATGAATGCCCTCACTCCATCTTTAGGGCTTCTTTATTCCGCCTGAGGTTACCTTTATGATTTTCAACAGATTATTTTCTTGTACTAAATTTTTAGAAGAATGCAGCGACACGTTGCTTAAGTGGAATAGTGATTTGGATTCAAATTACCATGCATTTTGACACTTGATAACTTAATTTATGTTTCCTTCGGCTTGTTTATAGTTTGTTTGTTTATTAGGAAAACATTAAATTATGATTTGGATAATAGGAGCATTCTTAGATCGAACCAAATAAGATAGTTTTATTTCTGTCCTTTTAGCCTTAGGTAGGCATGAACAACTCGTGCACTGCAAAGTTACTGCTGAAGCTTAACTGTGTTGCATAAGCACGTGTCTAGTATCAGTATTGGGTGAGATATATATTGCACAAGTACGTGTTTAGTAGCAGTATTGGGGGAAAAAAGTATCAGTATAGGGTAAGATATAAGTATGAAAATTTTGTAAAAATTAAAGTACAAATGTGAAAGAATATATTGTATAAATTTATATAGTAATAAATAAAGAAGTAATTAAATTATAAAAAATATAATTTTTATAATATTTTAACCCTAAAGAGGTAAAATGTTTGAAGGGATAAAATAATAGTTTAGTTCATTTAGAAAGCAAACTAAATAACTTAATTGTAAAATTTAATGTTTTGTAAGAACGAATTTATTTACCCAACATCCATCCATTGCATGTTTAATAGCAAAATTTAAAAAACCAAAATAATAAGTATTGCTCTGGATCATTCAACCGGCACCGCACCGGGCAGGGTACATGGTGGGTACTACATTAGTGCACCCATGCTTCTTAGCTGCGGAATTGTTGGACGAGTTTATTTGCGATTTTGAAGTAAGACAGAAGATCTAAGGAAGCATTTCTGGCAACTTTGCCTGGGAGGTCAATGGGTCTTCTTAGCATCATCAGGAAAATCAAGAGGAAAGAGAAGGAAATGCGAATTCTTATGGTGTGAGTGAGTTGTTCCTTCCTTCACTCTCTCTATATATCTCTCCCTCTCTATGAATCCATTCCGTTACAATAGCTGGAATCAATTGTTATGCAGTGGATTGGACAATTCAGGGAAAACGACAATCGTTTTGAAGATAAATGGGGAGGACACCAGCGTCATCAGCCCTACCCTCGGCTTCAACATCAAAACCATCTCTTACCATAAGTAATTTTCCCTCTTCACCACTCACTCATTCACTTTATATTGTCCATTAAGGTTTTTGGTATTTAAACATGATTCATCACAGTCTTAGGGTCACAAAAAAAAAATTACACTTCCTCTTTGAAGACCGTCACAATGAATTACTTTTTTGTTGGAAGGGGAAAACGAATCCAATAAATTTATTGCTTAATATGTCACAGTGATTTACTAAAACAATGTATAATGTTTAGGCATATGTTGACATGGGCATTCATTGGCAGGTACACTCTAAATATATGGGATGTTGGGGGCCAGAAAACAATAAGATCTTACTGGAGAAACTACTTCGAGCAAACTGATGGGTTGGTTTGGGTAGTTGACAGTTCTGATCTGAGAAGGTTGGATGATTGCAAATTGGAGCTAGATAACCTTCTCAAGGAAGAGGTTTGTTCAATGAATCCTAATGTCTACTGCTTATGAACCGAACCGAGCAAACTGGTTACATGTTGTGCTTCACCAATGACATTCAGTTATGCTTTTGGAAGACTTACCAACTTACCTCTCTCCTGTTTGATTGGCATAAAATTCCATTTATGCTTTGTGTTAATACTAGCTAAAAATAGTGGTTTGCATAAAGTGAATACCTATGGTTGATGCAAGATGTGAAAGCCTGTTTGTGCTGTTGGCAATTACTTTGTTTTTCCTACAACAACTTTCTCCTTTACCACATGAAAGGAATATTTGTAGTAGTAGTAGTAGTAGTAGTAGTAGTAGTAGTAGTAGTAGTAGTAGTAGTAGTAGTAGTAGTAGTAGTACCGACCAACCATAACTACTTGCTTTCTTAACACTTTGAGGAAAAATTAGCGTGGTATTAAGAAAGCCAACTATAGTTATTTGTCATTGTTATCAATTTGGAATTCTTAAATGATTACTCTTTCAATCTTTTCTTCTTTCCGGTGTTCGTCAGCTTCTAGTATTAAGTATTAACAGCAGTTTTTGTTCTAAATCTAACAGAGGCTATCTGGAGCGTCCTTACTGATACTAGCAAATAAACAGGACATAAAAGGTGCCCTTACACCGGACGAAATAGCTAAGGTGAGCCTAACTCTATGGGGTTTTTCTTCCTTGTCCTGAGTTCAATGGACTTCATCTGTAATATTTCAGTAGCTTTGAACTAATTTTAGAAACATGACAGTCCAATTTGCTTGAAGTGATCAAGAAATAGATTTTTCTTTTCCCTTTGGACTTCTCAATAAGTAGATAATTATCAGCAAAATTTCAGGAAACACAGAGGAGCCGAATGTTAGAGAAGCTAAAATTTAAACGTGTCAAATACCAAGACTCCTAAACCACTATTAATTTTATTTATATTTGTTTCTAAGAAGTTTTTGATTATCTAATATGCTCCAACTGAGCAGGTGCTGAACTTGGAAGCCATGGATAAATCTCGGCATTGGCAGATAGTTGGCTGTAGCGCATACACTGGTGAGGGTCTGCTTGAGGGATTTGATTGGTTGGTCCAGGACATAGCCTCTAGAATCTACATGCTGGACTAATGCTTCTTTATGTCCTCTAGAATCTACATTCTTGACTAATGCTTCTTTATGTCATTTTCCTTGTAACGTTTCCAACTTACAAGGGAATTCTTAATGCCCTCTTTGGAAGACATTGTGGATTCACTGCATCACTGATATTTTCCAGATATTCTTTTTCTTGGTGAATGTGTGCGTGTAAGATATTAGATTTTGAAGCAGCACGAAAATTAGAAGATGGCTTACAAGTTGCTATCCATCAATCATACATAAGACTTGGCTGATTATCTTGAACTTGGGGAATAATGATTTTGTGATAGTCGTCTTTAAGCTTTAATCAAATTTGTAGTTGTAAGTTCACTGAACTAGGCACAGATACATATGAAGCTGCTTTGTCGACATTTAAACACGTAGTCAGTGGACTGAACTTGCTACTTCGGAGCTTTTCCAGAGAATAATAATTGAAGCTGATAAATTTAAAAAATTAAAATTTAAAAAAAAAAAGGTGTTGTTTTCATATAACGCCTCCTTATTAAGAGGAGCGGTCCAAACCGGAAACACTGTTTTTCAAGCTGAGTGTTCCTCAGAAGGAATAGGAAGTTGCTTAAGAGCTGTAGCTCAAGTGGTACTAAGCTAGTTTTAAAAGGGACTCTGTCATTTTTGCATTGAATCTCCGTCGGTCGATCAATCAATACTTCGGCTTATTATCTTGCTTCGTGTACTTGGTCCTAAATTGTAAGCTACAACATTTCTTTTTCCAGTTTTACCTCTTGGCTCTTGCTTCTTTTTGTTTACTGTTTTTCGGTTTTTGTGAAATACTATGAAAACGCTGGGATAGACGAACATAGTCTCGTCGGAACAAACAAAGTTTCTAACTAACATGCTTTGGGAATGGGCTTTGTTTTGCTAAAAATTTGGAACTACAGGCTTTTTGGCCTGTAAAATAACAATACACTGTTGAACAAAAAATCCAAATAACCATACGCTCGCATACTATACGACGCCGTCTCAGCGACGTTTTGCCGCCGTTAGCGTCTTGCTGGAAACGAAATAATCGGTTCATATCGGCGACGCTGGTAGGTGGCTCACTGCTCTTTCTTTCGCCCTTGCACATTACTTTCTGTTTTTCGCGTGAGCAACCGCAGAGTAAGTCCCCATTGGTCCTCTCCTTTCTCCGGAGTTTTGTTTTTTACTTTTTATTTTTGGTAAACATATTGAACTTTGAGAAGTTTTGTGTAATCTTGATGAATCTGAGAAACACCCTTATGCCTATGCCTCATTGTTGGTGTAGTCCTTTTTCGGAGTTACCTTAGAAGTCTAAGATTTGGTGCTATTTCTTGGTGAATTTGATTTATAGAAGAGGAAATTTCATTGTAATGGTTAAGCTCTAATATCTTCTGTGAGGGGAAGTGTTGGCTGTTAAGTTGTGATGTATAAATTATGATAATAAAAAGGATTAATAAAAAGGAATGGGAATGGGTGCATTCAGGATCTATTTCAAACAAGATGCATCCAAAAATTTTCATGGGAAATTTCCTTTTATACTCAATTGTGTTGATGGTGGCTGGATTTAACTCTGTGCCAGGTGCTGGCAAGAATGGCTTCCAACAATGGACAGGTTGATGAGAAACTAGCAGCCAAACCAGCACCAAGGACCTCATTCTGCCAAAGGAACAGGTCTGGGAATGGAAGCTTCGTGTCTAGTTTAAGAAATCACTTCCATGAATTTATCCATGCTTCTACGGATGAACACAAGACATGCCTGAGAGACACATTTAAAAAGGTAAATTTTTACTGTGGATATATGCATCTCTGAAGTTTCTGTTTATGATCTCCAGACTGTTGTAACTTGTAAGTGATAAATTCTGTCCTGTTTGAAACAGATAGTTAATGTATCAAAGAATTTCAGAAAAGGCAGTGATAGCCCCAAAAGAAAGTGAAAGTTCTCTAGCCCTTCAATCATCTACAAGCGATTAGAAGCCTTTCTTGATCATCAGTATATCCATGGAGTACTAAAAAAGGTTTCTATTCTATGAGCTTAATATGTTGCCATTTAGTTATAAAATTATAGGATATGATTATTTACTTTGCATGGATAATCTTTTTCTCTTCACTGCTAGCGTAGAACATAACATTGTAGTCAAGTGGGACTTTTCTTTATGGTTTCATGCGAGTTATCGTTGAGTTCGTGGGTCTGTAATTAGCGTCTTAAACTGAAATCAAATTTACCTTTCTCTGATCTTGTCATTCCACCCCTGTAGAATTTCTGTCTTCATATGAATTGTTTGAGATTAAATGCTAATTTATCAAAATAAGAATGAAGAAGTACCGATGCTTATGTAAGGTTTTTATCACTCCTTTTAAAATAAAATAAGAGATGCCATTGGGAATGTTAAGCATGGAATAAATTTATTACATACAGCTAATAGTAAAAGGGTTAAAAGGAAAAACATACAGAGTTACTGATGGCTAAAGCTCATAATTCTTAAACTGACTTCTCGAAACATTGAAACATTGTGTTTCTTTTCTTTTATAAGGCCATTCTTCATTGCAGTTTCAAATTCCTCAGCCTGCAGATAATTTGTAACAAAAAAAATTACAATTAGCAAACAAGCAGGCAATAGTATCTGATAATCTTGTTTTTAATTTTGTTGAGATGGTGTACTTAACCATCATCATGAAGTAAGTTGGTTACTAATCCAGTTAGAAGCATAAATGGTGACGAGTTAAAAAAGCAAGTCCCTCTGTCCTTCTAAATTTTCCTCTATGTAGGCATAACTTTATATATGAATGATGTCACCATGGGCTGTAACGATCCCAACACAAGAACTAGAGGATTCATTAAAAAGGTTTTAAATTAGACATTCATTATAATTATAATTAAAATTGCATATTTGGAGCATGCAAATATTTTAGTGTCAGCGATTGTGGTCCATACACTAACTTTTGTACCTCTCCTATTGTCAAAGTCCTTGACATAGATTGTACCCAGAAAAGGGCCTTTGACATAGTTTAAGAGGTCGTGTATAGATTGTACCCAGAAAAGGGGCTTTGACATAGTTTAAGAGGTCGTGTACTGTAGGGGACCAACTTTTACTGATAGTCCTAGACTGACTTGTTATGAACAGGATTTCTTGTAAAATGTTTTTCTCAAGCGAGATGGGGATTAACACCAGGCCCAACTAGCCAAGTGGAGAATCGGAAGATCAATAATCAGTCCTAGGGAGCACTATCATCCCACTGTAGGGGTGATATGATTCGAAAATTGTGGTGTAACAGTAATTAGTGAAGTCATACTTCTAGGAAAGCTATGGTTTCACTGAGATAGGAACAATTGATAGAAAAATCTACTTATGGAGGTATCTCAAAGTATAGTTTGCCTCCCCAATTTTGTTAATGAGTGATTCATATCTGTTACCTCTGCTCTGCATTGCTGATGTTTACTCTGCTACATCCAGCATTTCTCCTGTAAGCAGGGAGTGGAACCTTGCCTGACTCAATGTTTTTGATGTCCTCTAGCAGTATCTCATATTGTCTCTTGACTTCCACTTCATTTGTGCCTCCGACATACATGGCTATGTTGTGCCAACGATCAGGGGTTTCCTTATCATATATTGCCAAAGCTTTTTCAAACAGTTTGTTCTTCTTGGTTGTCCATCTAAGACTGGAGTTGGGAGAGGTAAGTGTGTTGGATGCCATTGCAAACAAAAACCAGAGGAGGATATGAGATGGGAAAGAAAGAAGTTATCCTGCAGGCAAGTAAGTACCAAGTAGTCACTAAATTAGAAAGAATCTTTGACTCCTAAAAATGGGTTAGAAAGCAATAGGTAGAAAGACTAGTGGGAAACACAATGAAGTAGGAAGCTGTTAATGTGAATATTATAAGGACACTCGATTCGAGACTTGACACTGCAAAACTGGTAATTGGTGCCCCGTTTAAACTGTATACGGAAAGGTCACAAGTAGTCAAACACAAGTACATGTTATAAATGCTAAGCTTATATAATATGATGATTGGGCAGCTGGTAGATTAATGAGAGGGATTAGTTCTGAAGATTAGTCAGTTGCTTCCTTGTCAAGTCTTCTTGTGTTCCTCCAGAAAGTAGCAATAAGGGCTTTGGTCCCAATATCCCATGTTTGTTATTGTAGTTTAATGGCATGTGAGATCTCTGAAGCACTAACTATCATGAAAAAGATGGAGACAGTGAACTGTTACGAACTCTTAAAGTATTGGAGTCGTTAAGGTAACTTTATTTTCTTGATAATTTATGATGTACTATCAATTTTTAGTTTTCACTACAGTTAGATGTGAAGTAAACATGGAAGGGGAAAAAAAATCATAGATTAGATTTGAGTAAAATTGCATGGTAACTTAAAATTTTAACCTCTATTTTCACTTGTATATTTAAACTGCTACCAACAAATGAGGAAAAATAATAAATCTGGTAAATTCTTTATTACTTTTTAGTTTTACATGACCAGCGTAACTGACGGACAGCCAAGTTTGCAGTACCGAAAAGGGGGACTTGACATAAGGGCGTCGATGGATTTTAGCTTCTCAAACTAATTCCTTCTTCACTGAAGAGAAACGTCGGACACAGAAGACATAACACGTGGATTGGAATATTCAAGAACTTATGGCAACGTGTATGTACTGATATTCTTAATTAAATGTATTAGGTACTAGTATGTTCCTTAACAAGATTTAATTAAAATGATCTCGATTCTTACTATTTGAGCACTATTCCACATTTTCTTCGGAGGATAAGATGGCGAATGAAACTCGGATGCTTTCTCTGTGTGGAAACGCGGTTTGAACTATGTAGCTGCTGACCCCAAAAAGAAAAAAAAACTATGCAGTTACCTCACTAATCACTGGTTACTTATTATTCATGGAGCTTCAGTTGATGCTTGCTCTACACTACAACACGACAAAGCAAGAGTGCATTTAATTCTTTCATTATTATTTTTAAAATAGACCTACGCACTTACACAAGAACGTATAAAACCCGGAAACAACGAATTATATATAGCATATTTGGGAGCCTGTTTGGGCTACAGGCTCCCAAAATTAACTCTAGATTCTCAGAATCAATTTTAAAAATTTTTGATCATGGTTATTTATTTTCAGAATTAATTCTGATATTTAGATTTAATTTTAGGAGAAGTAAAAATTTTTTATTTTTTATCAAAATTATTTTTAAAAAAATATTAAATATAAATTATTTTATCTCAAAATTAATTTTATTCAAATTAATTTTATAAAATTAATTTTCTCTAAAATAAATTATATTAAAATAGAATCAGACGCTGATAATTAATTAAGATTCCAACTAGAATTTGCGAGAGCGTCGCATCTTTGTTCTGCTTTCATTTCATTGAGGCTACTGAAGTTTTCCTGCTCTGACCGAAAAAAAAGTTTACGGTCAGGATCGAAGACAAGACACCAATGTCCTACTTGTTATTTATTAATTGATTTAATTTAGGATGGCAGACGCTACCTTGTTACAAATTGAACTTATCTTTTACGCACCCAGACCAATAAAAAATTGACATGTGTTAAATTTAATGTCACTCATGCCTTGTTATTAGATATTAGTCAAACCTATTAATAAAAAAAAAGATATTAGTCAAAACTCATTTGATTATTTTTTTAAGTCCCAATAATTTTTTTTTACACTTAAATCCATCTACATATCTTTAGTCTTTGTTTCTATTTAATTTAGATTAAAGCATGTGATGATTAAAAAAACATAGTAATAATAAGAGGATACCGAGAGCCCTAAACTTTTCAATCTCTTTACAATTGCACAATGGGTACATTTATTTCAATTTTTTAAAAAAATAATTTTAAAATTTAAATTTTATATATAACTGAAAAAATTAAAAATATATTTTTTTAGGATATAATTATTTTTAAAAAATTATCTAAATATATAAAAATTAATTTTTTTAATAAAAAATATAATTTTTTTACTAAAATAATTCCAAACAAACACATCCAATATTTCAATTCCAGCCATGAAATCGAAAGAAATGTTGATTGTAAACAAAAAACTTCAACCATTAGCAATCATATTGATTGGGTATATTCCCAAAATGTTGCATTAGGAAGGCGCATCTGCAGAATTGAAATTGACGGTCATACCGATGGCGATGTCTTCGCTGACCCAAAAAAAAAAAACGGTGATGTCTTCTCCTTTTTATTTCATTATCAAACACCAATGACCCTATTATCGCCATGACCCTGCTTCACTTCCCTCCCTAGCATGCTTCAATTTTGTCATTGCTAGATGGCGACCGAGAACAGCCCAACCGCACCCGCTGAACCACCCTCCACCCTCTTTATCTGTCGAAACCACCCAGCCCACCTCCAAGCAACCACTGCCACCAGTGACGGCGGTGAAGCCATCCAAATGTTATCCCCATCTAAATCCCACTTCTATCCTATTACTTGTCATATCAATATTACATAATTAATGTGTCATAAAAAGTAAAAGTGTCTTAAAGAGTGGGACTCATGTCTCTAATAGAAGGGATCAACTTTGATCCCACATAATTTTCAACCTTAAAAAATAAAATCAATATATTTTAGAGTTTAATTGGTATGCACTAATAGTGTAAAATAGTTTTACACTATCAACCAATAGAAATAGGAGAAAATGAGAAATTATGGTGGATCCTTATTATAATAGATAATTATTTGTATGAGTTGGTACTTTCTATTATTTCTATTAACTGACAGTATAAAATTATTTTACACTGTCAGTGTATTTAAATTAAATTCTATATTTTATGGGTTTAATTGGGATGCAATAAGTTTTACACTGTCAGCCAATAAAAATACTAGAAAATGAGAAATTATGGTGGATTCCTCATTGTAATGGGTGGTTATTTGTATGAGTTAGTACTTTCTAGTATTACTATTGGTTGACAGTATAAAATTATTTTACACTGTCAGTGCATTTAAATTAAATTCTTATTTTATAAAATATTTGTTATAAATATTTTTATTATATAATTTTATTTTTGAATTAGATAAAAATATAAAATTTAGTTTTTTGGAATAATTTTTAATAAATTAAATTAAGGATAAAAATATCATATATTTATTTCTTAAAAGTTAAAATCTAAAAAATTTAAACTATTTTTTCAGCTCAAATAAGTCTTCAATATGCTTAGAAAATATTACATGATTAATAACAATATTGCATAAATTTAAAAGCATTACACAATTAAAATATGGACTGCAACATTGCATAATTGAAATATACTAGCACTTTTATTTAACAGGTATTATGAAATTGCCAGATATGTTCCATTAAATCTACTTGTAGTTATCTATGTTTTTGTCTATTACGAAGTCGGATATTATTTTGAATATATCTCTCATACGAAACAAAAGTTTCCTCACCTAACTCTATTTGTGATATGCCATTCTCCACATTGTCGTAGGAGGGAAGTTGAGCAAAGTTTCCTGTATATATGTCTTTCTCATCCTCCACAATAATATTATGCAACATAATACGTGCTCTCATTATCTTCGCAAGCTTCTCTTTCTTGTAGAATCGTGTAGGACCACATATAATTGCAAACTGAGCTTGTAGCACTCGCTCGCTCCACATCCTTTCGTTATCTTTCTTGATACTTTGCAAACAATTTTCGCTTATCTCCATGTGATCGGGAGATTATTTTGACGAATATTGCCCATTTAAGATATATACCATCTGTTAGATAGTATCCTACATTATAATTAGTATCATTCACAATATAATTTACCTCTAGAGCTCGACCATCTAGAACTTCATCAAACATAGATAAACGGTCTAATACGTTGATGTCATTGTTTGAACTGGCGACTCCAAAAAATGCATGCCATATCCAAAGGTTAGATGAAGCCACAATTTCAAGTATAATAGTTGGAACCCCACAATAACCACTCATGTACATACCCTTCCATGCTTTCGGGCAATTTTTCCACTGCCAGTGCATGCAGTAGTGATGGCAAAGTGGGTAGGCGAGAATTAGGAAAGCGAGGCTCAATATTTTTAACAGCCATACTTGCAGAGCGGGATAGCGGGTTGGCCTGCTAAAAAAATAAAAAAATAATAAATTTATTTTAATATTTTTTATGAGTTGAATTACTTTAAAAATTAGAAAAAAAAATATATTGAATAAAAAATCTACTTAAATAAAATAGAATAAAATAATTAAACTACATAATTTGTATCCAAGTTTAACCCAAATACAAATATAAAAAACTAATTAGGATATATAAATAAGTTTATAAATAATAATTAACTATAAATTTATAACATAAAATCTATAGTATAAAGTTCACAAATTAATAAAAGTATAATAACAACACAATTTATAATAAAAATCTAAATTTTTTTTAAAAAGTACTCTTGCATCTAAAAATAAAAAAAGCTTGGCTCGGCAGGCCAACCCGCCCCAGCCTGCCAAGGCGGGGCGGGTTAGGCAGGTCAAATTTTTGATGGGCTAAATATGTCAACTCAACCCGTTATTTTTAGCGGGTTGAGCCTTTTGCCATCTTTAATGCAGTTGATGCTGCCCATCATTCCTACGAAGCCGCAGTCCTCCACCATTTGTAGTAGGCGTTGTACATCATTCAAGTTTGGTTTTTGCAAGTATTCAGTCTCGAATACTAATATCACATCTTCAATGAACTTCTCTAAGAACTTAATTATCGTGCTTTCGCCTATCCGCACATAATCATCAACGACATCAGCTCATATTCCATATGCTAACATACGCATGGCAGTTATACATTTTTGTAGCGGGGATAAGCCTTTTTTGCCTGTAATACTGACCCTCTGCCAAAAATATGGATCAACATTTGAGATGGCTTCCACTATGCAAAGGAAGACATGCCTTCCTATTTGAAACCTTCACCGAAATGTCTCAGCAAGGTACACAGGATTAGATGCAAAGTAGTCATTGAAAAGACGTTCGTGTCTTGCTTCGCAATCCCTATCTAAGGTCCTACGAGATTTGAGGGAAGAGTTTTGCCTATACTTCTCGAGAATAAGTAGAACTTGGTGCTCGTCTGAATCATAAAATATAAAATCCTCAATCCATTCATCTAAAGACATGTTATTGGATTGGCCTGAATCACCAAGCAAAACATCATCAATCAAGTCATCAAGACTTGTTATCGGGTTGATTAGAGGTTCCAGCCATTTGTAGTAATGGATATTTTAGCTGTGGTCATGAATGACAAAGTGTTTTGAGAGGAAGAATAGAAGAGTGATGTTCCATATTTATAAGCCTTTTTCCATAATGAATAATTTGTTTAAATGGATAGTTTTGCAACGGCTAGTTTTGTAACGGCTAGTTTTGCAATGACTAATTTTTCGTTCATTTATTTTTTAGAAGTTAAAATCAAAATATCCTTGCATAGTTTTAAAAT
Organism: Pterocarpus macrocarpus; assembly: GCA_031439585.1. Lineage (NCBI taxonomy): Eukaryota > Viridiplantae > Streptophyta > Magnoliopsida > Fabales > Fabaceae > Pterocarpus > Pterocarpus macrocarpus. The sequence continues at coordinate 71,459,565 of CM062520.1, read as the reverse complement.
ATTACTTAATAGACAACAACATTACATGATCGAAATATTTCATAATTAAAAATATTATTTAACAGACATTAAAAATATTTTGCCATAATTTTCTTAACAAGCTTAGGATGAAAGGATTGTTGTGTTTCACTCATCATGGAGGTGTTTGCATAAAGTACTTGCATATCTGTTTACCTTTTCTTAACTTCTAGCTCATTCACCTTGATCATCCTCTCATTTTCCTTCTCCTCTAGCTCTTTTTCTTTGATCATCATCAACTTTTCCTTGAACGCTCTATCTTTTTCCTTTTCCACTAACTCCATTTCCTTGACTTTCTTAAAATCTTCCATGAGAGAAAGTTTCCTAGCTGTAATGAATTTGAGTGTATTAATGTCTTCATTGAAAACTATGGATGCTTTTGATTTCCCCTTTCCTTTCCTTTTAGATGCTTTGGTGCCTTGTGGATGAATTGGAGACTCCACACCAACATCGTCATCTGCTGGCGCTTTTGGATTTGATGAGGATGAGTATGCTCCACAAACACCTATTTTTATTCTCTTTGAAACTCCACTCTGAATTGATTAGATTCTCTATTTTTGTTCCTTCTAAAGCTCATTCCAGTGCCTTTGAAAAGTGCATTTCTTTCCTTACCTAATAAAATAGAGTTCGTGAGCCAACTCTATTATATCATTATTATTCGAACCACTTTGGTGTCTTTAACATGCTTGATCGTAGCAACCACCAAATTGTTAAGCCCCCGTGTTGATCCTATACCATCGCTTCTTCATTGCACCTACCCCTCTTTTGATCAAACCAGGTTCCTTTCCTCATAATATACATGGATTCGGCTCCAAAATGCATCGCCTTTTTTGTTGGTACCCACCAAAGGATCCATTGATACATTCAACCATGCACTTATTAGCAACTCATCCTCTTCCCATCGCCATTGACTATTGCCTTGTGCACGATCTTCAATTTACTCATCGTTGAGGTTAATAGCATCTAACCCGTCGCGATTGGAAAATTGTGAACTTGGAATGGAATTTATAAGCTTTTGATGAGATGGGTCAGATTATCCACCAACACCAGCTAATCCTGATTCCGATCCCCCAAATTGGGTTTGAAATAGTAATGAAAATGGAAATTGAAGTGTTTGTGGATTTTAATTGTTTGGAAAAACAGGAGCTTGAAAATTTGTAAAAATTTGAAGATTAGAAGGAATTTGAAAATTAGTATTTGGAAAGAAGTTTGGAATTTGGAAATTTTGATTTGGATTTGGATTTTGAAAGTTTGAATATTGTGAATTTTGGATATTTGGATTTTGAGGGAAATTGAAATTTTGTAAGTAACTGAGAAACGAATTGAAATTAACTTGATTTGGATCCATTGTTTGTAGAAGAATGGAGGAATAGAATTTATGTGAAAAGAATTTAGAGAATGTTGGAAAGGATTAGGAAGAGTTGTAAAAAAAAAATTGGAAGAAGTTGATATTTATAGAGTGAAAATAAGAATGAAATAATATTTTATATTATAACTGTTAATTACCAACCCTCAAAAATTGCTTCAGAAATTAAAAAAAAAAAAAAATTTTGCCTCACTTGGGACGTCCATACGCAGAGGGATTCCTTTTTCTCTCTTCTGTCCCATGCCTTTCACTCCAATGTTGGCACAGAGACAACTCTGACATTGCAGTAAAGTGGGATGGGGCACATTTGCCAGTTGAATATGCTCTTAAGGCTCATTGAGAGGACATTGGAAAGATTAGGGTTCTTCCTATTATTCATGAATTTTTTTTTCCGGTCACAATGTGAATGAAATTTAAAAAAAGAAAGAAGGAAAAAAAAAAAAAAACAAAGTTGTCCGATGGATGGATTTAGAAATTTATGTGTAAAATTAAAAGGTAAATATAAATAATATTTGGGGTGAAAGTGTAAGGAAAAAATTGTGTTGAGACTTAAATAATAATCAGATAAGTTTGAGCAACATTTGATGACATAACATTAAATTTAACATGTGTCAATTCCTTATTAGTACCAACTAGGAAAGGTATTAATACGCTCTAATTTGAATGGATAGCAGAGAAATCACCTAAGTTGTAAGTATGTAGAGTAACCATTTTTGAGAGAAATTATAGAGAACAATACTTTCAATTGCTCGTATTTGATTTAAAATTTATTATACAATAGATTTGTTTTAATTTACCAATTTATATAATTATGTAATTCATGTAGTAAATGTTTTACTCAGCCGAACATAATACTCTCGCAACACATGAGAACTTCCATTTTTGGAGTTAATGCACTCACCCTATTTGAGCATAAAAATGTCCACTGGTTTCATACACTCGAAGGAAACAGCAGAATAAAGAAAACGGTTTTTGAATAACTTTTCCTTAGTCTACTATATTTTGTCAATGAGGCCTGCATTAATTCGAGTAATTATAATTGTAAACGTCTAGGTATGTGTATAATACGTGGCTTAGAACAAAAGAAAAGAAAGTGAGAATTGTAGTTATGAAATGGTTTTCAATTTTTAACTAAAGTATTCTTATAAATATTGATATTTGATTAATGTGCCAAGTACTGTCAACAGTAAGAGTTATCAACTAATTGAAACTGTGAAAATATGAAATTTTATACTCAATAAATTAAATTTAATTCATTACTTAAGAGCTTTGTTAAAGTAGGAACCAACAAAACATTGGCAGTCGGCAGCAAACACATTACGGGCTTGTGTAATTGAAATACGAAAAATTAGAAAGGTCCCACCGAGATTTGAACTCGGGTTACTGGATTCAGAGTCCAATGTCCTGACCACTAGACCATGGGACCTTTGGTTGCTATGTTGATGTAAAATATAGTAATTAGAAATGGCTTGGTTAAAAGAATGGCTACATTGATTTTACAAGTATATATATTGTAAGTGGCAGATACAATGGTCCGATTATATTTGGGACCATTAGAAGGTCCATTTTTATGGCCCGTTAAATTCAATATAATAAAAATTGAATGGCTAAGATTAAATACCTCTATAAATAAACTCTAAATCACAGAGTATTATATCTACCCCAAGAAGAATTATCCTCACTTTTCGCACACTCCCTATTCATCTTCCAATCCGAGCCGCCATAGATGATGCCGCTAAGAAGAAGAATCCCCAACATTTTTGTTACAGTTTCTCTGATTATTTCTTTGTGTGATGCACCATGGAGATTTGTTCTAATCAAAATGAAACTCCCTTTGATGGGAACCTAGTGTTCAATTAGTTGGAAATGGTTAATGGAGGGCCTCTTAGAAGACTAGTGGCTCCTCCTATGAGAGACCCATGTGATAGTGTCTCTCAGCCCATGAAGCCCACACCAAGTTCTACTCAGCCTCCACCACAGCCCACTGTGGTGCCTCCTCCATAGAAGGCATCTTCTACTATTGTTGGGGATGATAAGAGTGTTGTTATATTAGAGTTTCAAAGATAAAAACCCAAGGAGCTACAAGAATACTTCAAACAAGAGAAGCTTGAAGAAGCAGATCAAGGTCCTTTGTTTGGCTTTATTGGGAAAATTTGAGATTAACAATGGATAGTAAATGCATTTACTTTATCTGGGCCCATTAGAAGTTGGAGTTTTTCTTTATGTGGGTTTGTGTTTATTGCATTTTATTTTTGTTGGTAGAACAAGTTAATTTGAGATACTTTGGTTGAATGATGGGTTAAGGAAGTTTATATCATCGAATTTTAGTAAGCAACTCTTGTAATTCTACAAGTAACGAATTTATATCGTCAGCGACGGGTTGGATTGGAAGATGAAGAGGGAGAATGCGAAAAGGGGGATGATTAATGATTCTTCTTGGGATAAATGCAGTGTTCCATGTGATTTAGGTTTCATCTATGCATGTATTTAATCTTGCCATTCAATTTTTATTAAACTGAATCTAATGGTCCATAAAAGTGGACCATTAACATAACCGAACCATTGTATCCGCCACCTATATTGAAAGTAAGAACACTTGGTAGATTAGAGTGAATATATTTAGTGATTGATTAAATTTTGATGCAATCTTTTTCTATTAGATTTATCTAAAGCAATAAGAAATGCACAACCTTGCCTAAGAATATAAGGGATGTATGTGCAATAAATTTCAATGTATTACTCTTGGCCTGTATATCTCCTACTAGAATATTTATCTATATTTTTTGACTCATTGATCCCATTATTATTATAATTATTTTGATTTCTCATAAATATTCTTCATTAGAAATGAAATTCTACTCAAGACATAATCAGACACTAAATATAGACATTTCTCTCAATTGAAATTTAAATCATAATTTACCATATTATAGGTATTAAGAAACTTAACACCTTCCGCAACACATAATCTTTGTTAGTGTTATTATAAACATTTTACTATAGAATGAGGTGTCAATGAGCCACTTTTTAGCAAGTGTTGATGAGCTTTTCAGTTGAATGAAATTTAAATTTTAATTAAAACCGTTAATGTTTATTTTTTTGGTGCCGATATTAATGTTAATTTTTAATATTATGATACTTATCACGCACTCACACTATGCTTTAAAATTAGGCGCTTTCATACGTAGGGAACTTGCGAAGAATACTATAAAATTTAACATTGATTTAATGATGAATAATACAACACTGAGAAAGAAAAGGAGGGGAAAAATCTGCACCTTTTCGACGCTCAAAATAAGGATATGTCTTGCACTCTAACCGAATATTTACATCGCAAAAGAAACCAAAGGGGAAACACACAAACGCACTTCACATCAAATCTCACTTTTCACAAGAACAAACTAGAGGGGAAAAAAACTGATTTCGGAAAACAAATGCCATAGGTAAAAGACGCTCACACAGGACCGCTAATTTATATATGGCTTTTCCTTTTCATAATCGCTTCCTCAGCTGAGAACCTTTGGCCACAGCTTTCATATTTTGAGAATCTCTGAAACAGACAAAGTGTATAAGAGTGCTCCCGTTAGGGTAGACTGCGAAAACACTAGTCCCTATTTTCTTATGGCACAAAGAACACATGCTATCGCTGGATATCTTCACAGCTGCTTTCCTCTGACTATAGAGTTCATCTTTCACCTGTGCAAAGCAAATTGAATCATGCTAGGTAATAAGGAAACAGAAGTATCTGACAAGTGTGCCTCATTGGTCCCCATTGTATCACCACAACACAAATAGTAGAAAGTAATAAGAAGTAATGGTATAGAACAATGAGCTCATGAAGAAGCAAGAATTAATAAGTTTCCGGTATAGCCTCATACTACACAAGTTCGCCCAAAATATTAAACAAATACTTTGATTCCAGATGTCTGCTTACCTGAAGGTTCTCACTCTGTCTCAAGCTCTTGATCACCGAGCAATTACGGTGCATTTCACTAGATTTTCTCAGAAGTGGTCCAAGAAATGAAATCAAGTCCTGCCAATAATAGATACACTTTTTACCAGATAGAAGAAACTAAGCAATACGTGATAGAAAATAAACGCCCTCACAGAACAAAACTCCCACGAGCAAAAGTAGGACCAGTAAAAACAACTGATGTGTGGTCTCTGGCTATGGTGTAGCAGCAAGCAATGGGTACCTGTAATTTAGTCTCTCTTGGTAAAAGTTTAAGGGCATGAGCTCCATTTATTCTATCCCACCTGCGGCTCAACAAATCAAGGACCTTATCAAGCATGATAGTAGAACCACCCTCACTATATTCATCCCCATCACCATCACTCCTGCTACTCTCAGTGCTGCTCAAACTAAATTTTGTGTCCTCTGCTCCCTCTATTGCAGCAATTTTCTTTGTTCCTCGGCCTCCTTTAGGTTTTACTGATGTCATTGAACCAACTTTTGGAATGGTTGTATTCTGTGAGGATAACAGATTTGTAATTTTGTTTTCAAAGCTTGCAGTCGTCCTCTGAGGATTCAAATAGATTTGCAGAAGCATGAGATATATGTTGCTGGGATATTTTGCTGATGGCTGATGCATAGACTCATACACCCGATCACAATAAGACAATGCCATTTCTGGAACACGAAGCTACAAATGAAAGGTAAACTAATTTATTCCCATTATATTTAACAGTAAAACCATGATTTATATGATACAGTTGCACATGAAGCACTGACTTAATTGCATTAGCGATATCAGAAATTACTGAACTGCTACTTCACAGTAATAAAAGATTATGTATACTTGATATACCTTATGAACATACAAAGATAATGCGAGTTCATGTTGGTCCATTTTTCCCAATAATATTGCGCGCTCTTCATATAAAGCATCTGGTGGAAGACGTTTCAGCAGAGCCTCTGGACTGTAACCTGATATACTCTCTAAAGCAGACAACAACTTTTTTCTAGTTGGGGAATAAGCTTTCTCGTCCCATTTCTGTTGAGCACTTAATTCAGCATACCAATCAAGCACTTCAGTGAGATAGATGTTTACCTACATCGCAGAACAATTAAATACAAAATTTTCTTTTATTATTAATCATATATCAATTATGATGACAATAAAGCAGCTGGACTTTCAGCATCATCACAACATGCTTTTGCAAAATTTTTTAAAAACAGAACTGCTTCAGTCCTTACAGCCATTGAATAAGATGCAAGAGGTCCTCACCATTTCATTTTGCAAATTGCCAGATATAGCATTATCATTCATTGCAAGCATGAGCTCCAAGTATGTAGCTTGCATGTTGGGAGAATGTTGCTTCAAATATGAGTTCACCATGTCTGCTGGAATATTTCCAGACAGAAAGAGCTCAATAGTTTGGGATGGACAGCTTTCAAGAACAAGCATTGAGAACTCTAGAGCAAGCATGGGGTCTGTCCCACATAGTGGCTGCATCAAAAATCAATCAAATTAAAAACTGGGAATAAAAAATAACTTTTGCACAATGGAAATTAAATAACCACTTTAAGGATTTGGAGTCTTGCACAAACTTAAACCCATGCAAAACGGACATTGAATACATTTTTCAGTTAATCTGTAAGTGACTAAACAAACATCATTTTCCAGAATAGCTAGAAGCCATAAAAGGAAAACAACTGAATAAGTCACCACAAGAAAAACATCTAAAACAGTTGTTGTCAGTATACCAGTGCTTCAGGGGTTGTCAGTATACCAGTGCTTCAGGGGAAAACAAAGTTCATATGCTTAATGACAAAATGTCATCTGATAACACTATCGAATACAGCAGAAGAATGATACCTTCAAATAATCTCCATTAAGGCCAGAAACTAATGTTAAAATACCAGGCCCAATAAATACACCAACAATTGTAGTGGACTGTGGAATAAGGTTTAGGGTTTAGGACTTGCTATCTGATTACGGAAGTATAGAATCTCATATATTCAGATTTCAGACACTACTGCTTCCTAATTCCTAAGCGCTATCCTAAATCAGTTAGTTAGACATTAAGGCAGTAAAAAAAATGGCCATGACAGCCTTTTAAAAATTAAAAAAAGGTGGCTTAGTGCACAAGGCTCCCACCTAGTGGGGACTGGGGAGGATAGATGTAATAGCCTTACCCATACAAGCAGAGAGACAGTTTCTAGAATTTGAACTACCGTTGCCCCGAGACTCACCCTCTTAGCCTTCTAAAAATTAGAAGGGAAAAAATATGAACAAAATTGTCAACCAAATAGAAAGCTTACCTTAAGATACTCAACAATGTCCTCAGGCTTAAACCTATGGGTAATTTCAGACTGGCTAGACTTTGACTCTTCCACCAATTTGTGAAGAAGTTCAAGAGCTTCCCGGTGCAATGAGTTGCACTTGTAAAGTTCTAATAGAGCAGCATCATGGTTGCCTTTTCGAAGTATTTCTTCACATATTTTCAAATCACAGTAGTTAAGACCTCTCAGTAATTCTAGAGCAGCAGAAGATTGTCCAGTAAGAAGCAATGCTTGGAGTAGAGCAGTGTCCAATATTGAAGCCATCTCCCGAGCTCCTGAACTAATGGGTATACTACCACGCCCCTGACACCAATAATTTCAACAATAATAACTTCAATATTTAAATAAAAACAGATAAATTATTAATAATAATATTTCAAGAAACACTAAAAGCATCATGTGTCCCACAGCTTCGCCACCACTCCTGCGCACGTCCTCTAAAGAAATCCACAGTACTTGGGTAGGTCCATTCTTTTGTCAATATAACATTTATACAATCATAAAACTTACCTAGTTCCAACTGATAGGTATGAGTTGTAAGTTTTACCAAACCTATCCCATAATCATTGTCATCACACATTGGAGATAAATTAACTACCCAGAAAAAACAAATGTAAAATAAAAACTAGTCTAATTTACCTTGTTTGTTTTCTTAAACCTATTGTAGGATGCAAAGTTATCCCCAACTGCATCTAAAACAACTTCATCAGTTCCCTCTGCAGTAGCCTTCTCAATAAAACTATTTCTCTTCTTCTGTAAATACTTTATGAGAGCCATAAGCATATTATGGCTTGTCTTTTTGGATTCAAGTACTGCATTCTCATCTGATTCTGACATATGAGATGTTGGTGGAGATTCCATATCATCTGACAAACCCGAAGAACCTCTGGAGAGAAATGAAGCATCCCCATAAATGTCCAACTTCTCTGGCTCATGAACAATAGTTGTCTTTGGAAGGATAATGGACGGATACAGAGAAAGAACATAGGTTATGTCTACTTGAGATGCCAGAAAATGTTCCATTGCCTCCTCATAGCTCCCATTCTCAAAAAGATAGTGGGCATATCTGTAACAACATGAGACAAACACATTTAACAGCACAATAAAAAAATGCAAAGTAAGCAATCATTATATGTTGAACTTCATGTAATATAGAAGAAGTACTAAATACTAAATATAAATACATGAAAGGCAAAAACTTCCACTAAACAAAGTTAATCTTATCATTACCATAGGCATCATTACGTCACCCGCATTAATGGTCCATTAACCATTTCTTTAACAATGTTACAGGGCTAGAACATAGTAGTTGAAATGAACTTATGCACTTCATCTCACATGCCAATATTTTAATAATATTAACAAATATATAAAGCTGAACATGGAGTCTATAAAATATCGAAAAACAAGCAAAAGGAACTACACTTTTACAAGGAACAGTTAGTAATAAATATAACAAGCATTAGGCCTTGCTATCCTCTACATGAGCTATCAATGATCAAATTGATCCCAAGTCATCCTGGTCAACAATTAGTCCAAACCTCAAATAGGATTGCCGATCTATTTCAATCATAATTATCACAGAATCCTGCAAGTTTGAAGACTAGAATTCCAGCTATTAGTGTGCATTTGAATCAGCTTATTTTATGCTCAAAATAGCTTCAGAGAACTTTTGAAAAAAGAAGCAATTATTTCCTAAAAGATAATCAAATCCACATGTGCACTTAATATGCAAGACTTAATGATAAATACAAACTTAAACTGCCAGTTAAACAGTGCTCAGAAATGTGATGAACTTGAAATACAAAAGTATTAATCTTTAAACGAGGCAAACGGTCTGGTTTGTTTCAATAAAAGGAATAATCTCATAATAGCAAATAACCTAATATGAATAGACCCCTCCTTTGCAGCACGCAGACTTGAATCTTCAGGTGGAAGGAGCTTGCACAATGACAAGGCCTCCTCAAAGTTGCCAGATGCTGTTAATTGGACAATCTGCGATGAAATGACAAAACTCTTAACTTATGATCTAACAACTTAACACACAAAATTAAGTGTGTACGGCATTTGATAACAAGGCATCATAAAAAGGAGTGACATGGTTAACTGTTCTGCCATTTGCAACATTAGAACCCAGAAACAGGTGCCATGGCAAAAGAGTAAAGACATCTATTGTATCAAAGCATTTGCAATACCTGGGCTCCAAGAGGAACAGGGAAGAGGCCATGAATAGAGTTATCCAAAGCAAGTATCACGGAATTATTGCTTTGGCGAATGTGGCGAACATTTCGAAGAACAACAGTTTGAATCAGCGGATATGGATCTCGGAGTGATCGTATCTGCAAATTGCAATAGATACAATAAAGTGCATAAGAATATTCTCAACCCCTTTTACAACAAGAAAGAGCCAGTAATCCATTTTCAAACACTCAGTTACCTCCACAAATCTTGGCAGTAAAGCCACAGCATACGGCTTCTGAATTACAACCTCCACTGGTGCCTCCGACCAACAAATCCTACCTTCTGGAAGAAGCTTCCCATTTTGGTCCACAAATACCCCAATATTCTCCTAAAATGAATAATAATAACAATACTGGAATCTATAATATGCAGCAGAACGCAAAATCAAACCAAGTAACAGTGGCATCGCCTATGGTTACCAATTACCAAATCATCGTCACATTCACAATCAGAAGAAGAGAAGAACAGATAGATACCTTTCCAAGAAGAAGCTCTCCGGAAGGTAGAGAGATGACTAAAGGCGGAGCCAGTCTACCAGAAGTGAACAACTCAGACAAAGCGCCATTCGTAGCGTTGAGAATGACATACTCTCTTCGAATCCCCAAACAGATATTCTCACCGCACCAACACATGGACTTCACCACGTCCGGAACACCGAACTCCTTCACCTCCACGAATCCCCTTCCACCTGCACATACAAGCGAAATCCAATTCCAATCAGTTGCAACAGAAAGCTCTCAAATTAAGTCAAAACGGTTGAGCTAACGGAAACGAGTGGAGCGAGTAACGGAACAATAACCGTCGTGTCGGAAGATGCAGACGCGCTTCTGGCGGGCGAAGCAGAGGAAGCCGCGGCGGTGGTCCCAGGAGAAAGCGTTGGCGCCCTTGGCCTTGGTGATGACGGCGATGGTCTCGAAGGAGGGGAGCCTGTGGAAGGCGATGGATTCGGAGAGGGAGAGGAGGAGCTCCCTCGACTCGAGCACTTCCATGGACACGAGAGGCTTCCTGGCGAAGCCAGTGAGGTTCTTCTCGAGCGCGTAGGGTTCCTGGCGAAGCGGAGAGCGATGATCGGATTGGGATTGGGGAGCGTAGATGCGGAGAGATCCATCGGAGCAGGCGAGGAGAAGCTTGGAGCCGTAGGATTCGACGGCTTCGATCTTGGAAGGGCAATCCGCCACAAGCTCCACACAGTCGTAGGCGCTGTGCACCATCTTCCTTCCTTCCACCGCGCTCCTTTTGCTTCAATTGGACATTTTTGGACTCTGAAACTTACTTCCCTTCACTTCACTACACGTCTGAGCTGGCGAAGAAAAAGCACCAACGGCGATGCTGTGCCTAATGTGTCCCTGAGGGGAGGGGTCAAACTACACCGTTATTTGGAAACCAGTATTTTACACACCATTCCATTGTGGGGCAACAAACTATAAGTATTTAGAGATTTTAATTGCATTATTAATTATCGATAAATTAATATTAATTTTAAAATATTAAATTTAAAAAGGATATACTCAATTGATAATCTTACATTTATTATTAATTATTTCATTATATTTATTATATTTAGATAAATATCATCTGGTACAAACAAAAACATTTTTGTACTTTTAGTATGAATAGTATTAATTTTCTCTCTTCCATGATTTACTTCTTTCCCTCCTATGTGATTTTCGTTAAATGAATTGATTTTGTCGGTTGTCATACTTTGGTATAGCTTCATGCTTTTGGATTCCATATTTAGTAGCACCACTCTTATATTTATCATAAATATAATTAAAATCTTTACTTATTTACACATTGATTCTCCAGTGTTTACTACTTGTAGCCAAGAGGGGAACTTCTCTTTGCTTGGGAGGCTAGATTTAGAAAAGTGTATTCCAAAGAAAATGCAAGGAACATCAACACCTTAAGGAAATGAGAGAAGACTTGTGAGCAAATGGAGCTATCAAAGGACATTATTATGTATGCCTCATAGTTTGAGAGTGTGTTTGGATTTGCGTTGGTGGAGTCCAAACGGGGTTGAAAACATGTAAATGGGAATCTTATAGCAGGATCGGTGATATTTGGCTATTTTTTAGTTTGCAACAGTCCACCACAATTTTCCCTCTCAATCAAGATTAGAGGAAAAGCAATAATTTATTACTTTTATGATGAGAGTTTTCACATTTGTTTTTAATCAATGATCTTTTTATTTTTTTATCCTTTATAGTTCTTGTCTAGAAAATAAATATAATTTATCATAATATAAAATATACACCCTTTTTCAGCAATTTCAAAAATAAAAATAATTTTAATCAATATCATCTAAACAATATTCATTTTATCAAAATACTTTTAAATTAAAATTTTCCAAACATAAATTATGTTGTACTAGACTCACTTTTAATCAAAATTAATTCTATAAAATCGCATTAATTTAAAATCAATTTTGCAAACTTCAATTCAAACATACACCAACAATTTTGATTGTGGCTCTATTAGTAAATGTTGTAACAAGGTCGCAGACCTTCTTGCTCGCTTAGCTATTATAGGGGACCTAGGCATGGCTTGAGGAGCCTCCTAATACTATTGTGGCCTCTTCGATTGATTACTTGAATCATGAATAAATTAAGCGTAAAAAAAAAAATTACCTAAATCATAGCTAAAAGAAACTCTCAAACTGTATATACACTCATTATTCAATTCTTACTTAACTTTTCAACCAATAAGTACACGTCCATAATACATTTTCTTATTATTTCATCAAAATAGTTACCTAGACATAGTTTTGGCTTATACATATGGTACATATAGAGAAAGAGGTGATTGGAAAGTGTAGAAAAATAACCAAGGAAGGAGAAACATATAATGGACCCGGTATTTATTTTTGGATGTCTCGCACATGTGTCCAAATTTCTATATCAAAATAATAGGCCTCATCTATGTATGATATGAACATATGAATAAGAAATATAAGAAGATGAATTCCCATTAAAAAAAAAGGAATGAAAAGAGAAAAAATATGATTTTTGAAAAAAGAGGAAAAAAAAAAAGATGCATCAATTTTAGACATGTGTGGGTCATATTTGTTCATGCAATAAAATTAGAGTATAAATATGTAAAAAAAATATAAATTTCTATAATTAAAAATTTAATTGATATACATCATTAAAGTAAACAATTATATAACAACTAATTTAATAATATGATAACACATTGTTGAATGACAATATACATTTTTTATAATGATAATATATATTAATAATTAAATTTTTAAAATTTTCGTAACATTATTGCTTTGAAAATATGAAAGAAGCGGTAGCAAAATTTCACAACAATCCTTAAAAGGATCAGCCTTATTTTTCAAAAACGAAAGCTAATACTTATATTTTGATTAAAGGATATTTATTTACGATTCATTTTAGATATTCATTTATAATTGAACAATCACTTTAAGTTATTATTTGATCTCACATGTGTTAAAAAAAAGTTCTACCTCTCTTTCTTATTGGCTTTCTATATAAATTAAAATTTGTTAATTATTGCATAATTTTTATTTTCAAAATATCACCAAAAAGCATAACATATTTTATAAAATGGAAAAACTTATATCAAATTTGTTGTATCCTTATCATTTAGTTCCTAAATCGAAAAAATGATATACAGAAACTTTACTCAATTTAACCGCACACTCTTAACTCTAAAATTATAAAAATATTCATATATTATCAGTTTATTTAAGAACTAAATGGCAAAATTATGAAAAACTCAATCTAAATTTTGTCGATATAAACATTGTAATTACATACTACAATCCTATACAGCATCTTTGCGAAGTTTCGAACATTATCTCATATTAGAAAACACATTTTTGAATTTGATGCAAGTTTTTAAAGTGTCTTCGCCTCTTCAATCATTAAGTTGTTTATATTATCTTTACTATCTCTCTATTACTACCATTTTGTAATTTTGACAACAGTTATGCTAACGAGTACAAAAATTATGAAAATTTACGAATGCGAGAATGGTCAATCACCATGTATGATGCTCAGAAAATGGAGATGGATTTATATAAGGAGATAAAATGATGACATACAGCAGTGCAGGAATGGGAGTATGATGCTTTTTGGCAAGATCAAGCCTGAACTATGGGTTGGAGTCATGTTTTTCTTGGTTTGATATTATGTATTCTTTGTTATGTTTTGTCTTGCACACTGTCATTGTGTCATTTCTGTTTTGAACTTCGTTTTGTGCTGTATTTTTGCTCCCCCTGCATACTTCACTGGGTTGATCATGTATTATCCATTGGAAAAAAAAATGGTCAATCACCATGTTGCATGACTACGCTTGGGTGAGGTGAAAATCAAGATCCAATAATAAATAACATTCTTCAAACAATTTATGTGTACAAATTCCGAATCGCTTAGTATTATTTTTTTTCCAATGCCTTTTTGTCTTTTAGGTTTACTTTTAGTTTGTAACCCAATATAAATTGTTGTTTGGTACGTTTGTATAAATAAAGCATCACATATTAATTTACTTACGTATGAGTCACATGAGCTAAATTAAGTGAACGGGTAAAGATAGTGGATAATAGCACACTAAAAATCATCGTTACACAAAGGCTGTTTATGTTTAGATAATGCTTTGGAGATGTAAAAAGGGCTGCACATCAATTCTTTGTCTTTATTTTTCATATTTTTTAGGCGGGCAAAAGGAGAAGACACTAATTGCTTCTACCAAAGTTAATACTTGCACATTCCACGAAAAGAAAGTTAATGGTTACATTAATCACATTGGAAGTTAAAAACAAATATTGAAAAAATTGTAAGTAGATGGTCCCGGCGGGGCTCGAACCCGCGACCTTCGGCTCATAAGACCAACGCTCTAACCAACTGAGCTACGGGACCTTGACATTTAGACTTTTATTTAATATGTAATTGTTACGTAAATTGGAAGGAGAATTGCCACGCCAATTACATTCATTGAACGTGAACAAGCTGAAAATAATATTATTTTTTTTGTTCTCTAGAAGGTAGCGTACCTACCATCTTTGTTTGGAAAAGTGCTCCAATTTATACTTTGTCACGTTAAGTGCACCTAGGTGTAGCATGATAGATAAATCACATATAATTTAGATTTTACATTATTAATAGATAATAGATAATATTAAAACCCCGTTTTGAAAATACTGAAAACAATTACTTCAATAACAAAATAATAATTATAAATTTAAAACGGCATGTAGAAGAAAGAATATTTTTTTTTTAAAATAGAAACATCTTATTATATTATAATCTATGAAGCTCAAACATAAATACGAGATACGGATAAGATATGATACAAATATGAAGATACAATAATATTTAAATATTATAAAATATGATTTGATTATAGTATAATATATTAAATTAGTAAAAAAATTAATATAAAAATATAAATTTTAAATTAAAACAGAAAAATAGTAATTTAAATATTAATGTAAATTTTTATAAATATAATAAAATATATTTATTTTATTAATTATTTTAAAATTTTTATTTGTATAAATATAAAAATATCAAAAAATAAAGTAAATTTTTTTTAAATATAACTAAAAATATCTATTAAATATCCAACACGATACGATAGCTACTTTGAAATATATAATAAATAATAAATAAATTAAAATTATGCAAAACCTGGAAACGGCCTTAAAAGAGAACATTTATAAGTTGAGAAAGTGAAAAGGAGGTAAGTACGGAGTGAAGAAGTTCGCCATTCAATTCGCTCGTCAGTTGAAGTGGAAAGAGAAAAGGAAAGCCCGTGACTTCAGAAGGAAAGGCGATGACGCTGGGTCTGATCAATGCGAACCCTGTTGTTCACGCCAAGAAGGAGAGGATCGCTCGCTCCGAAGATCCCCACGCCGACGATGCCGTCGATCCCCTCGATATTTATGATATCCTCTTCCTCTTCATATAATTTCTCTTTTATATTTAGAAAAACCGAGTCTAGTTTAGTACAACTATTTTTGTGATGGAATTGAAATTTAATTGAATTGAGTTGTGGCTAAAGTTTTTGCGAATCCTTGACTTTGATTCGGCAAATTTCGTGAGGGATATTAGGGATCCCGAACATCCTTATTCTTTGGAACAGCTCAGTGTTCTATCCGAGGAATCTATTACCGTCGATGACAAACTGGGCCGAATTTTGTGAGTTTTTTTATTTTTTAACTTTTAATTTATTCCCGGTTTTTTCATATTTGGATTTATTAAAACATTTTTATTGAATTCTGAATTTACGTTTTATTTTTTTTCGGTTTAGGATAACTTTTACGCCGACCGTGCAGCACTGCAGCATGGCGACCGTCATTGGTCTTTGTCTGAGAGTTAAACTGAAGCATTGCTTCCCACCTCACTACAAGGTCTGTTCCATCCGAAACCTTTTGTCTGCCACATGGCTCCTTCTGCTTGCTTCCTCTGTCAATTAATTAACTGGTATTGCACATCAAAATCATACATTGCTTTGTTACGCCAATTTGTTTTGTGCCAATTGGTTTTGTGTGCTGGACCCTCTGAAAGATAACTATTACTTGTGGAGAGATTGATTGAGTTCGTGTTGTAATGTGAAAATAACATTTCCGTATTTTTTTTTTAAAGAGTATTGCTATATAATACGAACTTGTTTTTAGTATCAATCCATACAACCTTAACGTGGTTGGCTGAAATCAACAAGTTTGGTGGAAATCATGCTGAGTTTTGGCAGAAATCATGGCAGGTTTTGGTGAAAAACGATGCCAATAATTCCTTAAAAGTTTCCGTAATAAAACTTTTGCATTATTCATCTTTGTTCTTTTTAAAATCGAGGAAGCAGTTATTGACTAGTAAGTAGAAGCAGATAATGATTTTCCCTGCAAGCATCTTTTAGTAGGAAAAGAGTTGCTGATTTTTTATTTGCTTTCTATAGAAAAATTAATATATTTTCTGTATATATAATTTTTTTAAAATTTTGTTCATATTATCGGTTACCATTATAATTTAGAATTTAATTTATATGTACTGTTAGTATAAAAAAAATTTTACATAGATATCCAATCATGTATTGCTACATCAACAAAAGTATTTGATTCAACCACCTACTATTTTAAAAGTCTTAAAAATGGATGCATCTAATTTAATGACACTCTTTTATACTATCAATGTATCAAAATTAATCTCTATAATATATAATGTGTAATTCGGCACAAAATTACTATGAAAATAAAGACTTAAATTGAAAATAACTGTTTAGTTATAGAGATAACAAATGTATGATACTCATTTTTAATTTAATTCTTACATTTTATTGTGTTATCACTTATTATTTTAATTGACAATGTTATAATGATAGTGAAAAGTATGAAGTATATTAAATAATTATATATATAAGGATTAAAATAAAAACCTTTTTCGATAAGAACCAAATTAAAGATAAGTATCATGCATAGGGAGTAAATATGTTTTGACCATAGGAGAAAAATAAAATGAGGGAAGTGAAGAAAAGATATGATACAGTTTTATGTAACAATTATATTATTCAATTACATTAATAATTTGTTTGTATGTTTTATTAGTTTATAATTCACAACCAGAAAAATATTGTAAGAAATTATATTTATATTGCGTGTTGGAAAAAATAAAGTGATATTATAACTTATTCATCTAAGAGTCAATAAGTATGCTACATCATTCTAGCAACAAAATTTTGGCCAAGGCTGTGGCTTTCTAGCATTTTTCATAATTCAAATATATAAAATGTAAAAAAAGTGATTGAGTATTTGTGTATAATTTCTGAACCAAAAGGTGAATATGGAAAACTATTCTGGAGTTCTCTGATTCTCTTTATTATTAGCAGAGATAATTTCATTTCTTGTGTCATATACTGAAATTAAACTCTTTCCGTATTAATCAAACCTTGTTGCCCTTATATAATGAAGATAATGATTGAGTGAACTAGATGCTAGCTTCTTGACTGGGGTATATCAACATGAAAGCCATGTGTGGAAATTCGTAGTGTCGCTGCTGTGGCCATCAGTAAATGCATGTGGCAATGCCAAAGGGGTCACCGGTTACTCTCTTGTTTCTCCTCTGTACACTAAGTTTGATAATTTTTTTTTCCTCCAGTCATTACACTGTGTAATTGCATTAATTTGAAATTGGTCGGTGGTATGAGTTAGTTTCTTTACCCTTTCTCTTGTATGCTTTCTCACCTACGGGCTTTTCTTTCTTTTCGCATGAATTGCAATTCTCAATGTTGAAAAATCACTTCCACTCTGCTTAGATCATGTTATAATTGTCCTCTGTATGGTTGTTATGTCATCCACTATTCATATTCCTCTTTGCAGGTGGACATCAAAGTGTCTCCAGGATCTCATGCTGATGAAGAATCAGGTGAACTTTAAACATTTGTTAAAAACAAATAAAGAAATAAATAACACTTAAACTATGTTCAGCCACATCATAACACAACTTCACTTTGACCCCTTGACCCTCATTGAGAAACTACAGTTTCTTTTGGATTCCCTTCTAATAGTTCTACGCAATTTTCTTCTTGCAGTAAATAAGCAGTTAAATGATAAAGAGAGAGTTGCTGCTGCCTTGGAGAATCCCAACCTGCGCCAGCTTGTGGACGAGTGCCTCTATTCCAATGAACTGTGAGCAACCATATGTGTGTGCATAATAACCATTGTAAAGGGCGTTCACAGCTGATGAATGCTATAAGAAATAGTCATTATGACTCTAGAAATCACCTGATAGGGATTTACTTTTCAAGAAGCTTTAGCTCTTTGATTTCATGAATGTATCTGCTCACCTCTTCCCAACCCCGCATTGTGTTTACTGTTTAGTATGTGTATGGTATGTATGTAAGTGAAGTTAGACATCATTGTATGAAATTTTGGTACCTTAACTGCAAATTATGCATCAGTATTTTAATGGATTGACCTGGCCGTCAAACTCATAATTGACGCCATGCTTATTTTCTTTAGGTTGAAAGCAAGCACCATACGTTTTAGTGTGGCAAATGACATTTATAATTACAGATATATTTCTACCTTTTTTGTCTAATTTTTTATTGAGTAGCTGCCGTTGTAGGTATCGGATTTTCAGCGCTTTTCTCCTCTTTTAGTAATCGGGTGTTAGATTTATATTGATGTTCCAGAAATAGAAATTATGTAAAGGAGTTTCAATTTCCATTGTTTTCAAATTCCATCTGGAATTACACTAGTTGAATTGGCAAAGGATTGATTTATCATGTTGCAGGAACTGGGTGGTAGTTCTAAGCTTGTAATCCACATGATCTTTGTTTTGCATGATCTTAAAATCTCATTTATGCGCCTCCTTAATTAGCCACAAAATAGTAGTTATTTCCAGGCTTGGGTCTAAATTTCCTAGCTTGCAAACAAATATAGCCACTAGAGGTGTGTTTGGGGTGAGATATATATATATATATATATATACACCATCACTTCGTGGTCAACTAGTTAAACAGGCACTGGTTCTGATGCAAACTCTCCCCCAGATTGACCATTGGTAGTGTAGAGTGGCTTCTCATCAAGGCCCCAGAACTGGGCAGTTTTCTTATCCTCCTCAACCATCAATCGTGAGGACTCTTCATGGTCGTACTTTAAAGTAGCTTTTCCCCCAAAATCACTAGGAAGATTTTCCAAGTCGAAGAGTGAGTTCATGAGCTCCACAGTGTCATTATTAGGATATACAAACTTCACCTTCTGGGCTGTCTTGGGATCCAGGAAGTATCTGATAGTCTATCAGAATGAAAGTAAAAGAAACAGGCAAATAAACGAAATGACTGCTAAAAACTCATAATTCAATCACAGCCTTAAGATGTTGTCCAAAGCCAGCATGCAGCCATATATGTCCATACAGCAAAATATACATGCATAGTAAATATTAAAAGCCAAACAAAATCCCACCGATCTGACTAAAATGATATGATTTGGTTGTGCATACTAAAGGATTAGCAATTGCTCTAACGTTAAAGGATGATACAGGACATACACTTAGAAAACAAGAAAGATTAACGAAATTAAAAGATGCATGACCGAAACCATAACCTTCCACCATCCAAAAGTGAAGCAGAACAGGGATCACTTTCAGGGCAGGAAGACAAACCTTGAAGAAAGCCTCAAATATTCTTGGTGGTTTGTACAGAATAACAACACCGAGCCTTTCTGGATAGTGGTTTTGCAAAACGTAAATAATATCACGTGCTGTTTTGATAGGGATATTAGTACTCAGTGAAAATCCAACGAAGTCTAGCAACCATGTCATCTGTTCTTGACCTTCAGGAAGATTAAGGATGGCATTTTCCGATAGGTAGACTAAATATCTTACATTATTTTCTGGCAATGCTGTGTTCTGAAAAAATAAATTTTAAGTTTAAAACCAAAAAGGAAAGTTTACTGGTTATGTACAATGAAGCCTTTTTAACCGCATGTAGACTTAATGAAAGCAAATCCTAGATAAAACCTGCATCCCTGGCCTCATGATAAGCACAGTCCTCCCAAGTCGATCGCGAAAGTTTGCTTTGGAGACTTTGCCTGTCTCACCCTCATGTGCTACATCAGACTGATTGTAGGAAATAATTCAATTGCAAACACAGATTAACAATATTAGTGATAGCTTCCTGCAATGCTCACAGGTTATGCCAAAGTTAATACATGCAGCACGTATTGTATCATCTTCATTTTGGAATTAAATGCACTCACTGAAGTTAATATATGATCTTAATCAATTTCAGAAAGTGCAAATGGATCTCAATTTTTTACTTCTTGAAATTTAGTATTCGATATTGACCTTATACTTGAGTGATGTAATAAAAGTAGGACTGATTATAATGTAGCATGATTATTGATCTTTGCATGAATAAGTAGGCTCTATCACTTTATTTCATATCCTACAATCACTGTGATTTCTGTTGGAGATTTTGGCTATATTTTTTAACTGTGTAGCATTGTTCATCCAAGAATTATGTTGCTTCAAGAAAATATTAAAAAAATAATAATAATAGATAAATACAGACAAGTGTCTTGCAGGTCAGGTTGGAGCAGATTAGTAAGTAGAAGGACAACATAGGAGAGGAGACATATGAAACGAGTTGGGTCGGCCTCCAGAAATAGAAATACATGCAGACACATGATACAAGTTAGACTTAAGATGATGAATATCAAAACTCGAAATTTTGCACTAACATGATCATCATGATGTTTTTTTATGGTATCATCAATTGAGTATGTAGGAACCGAAAGGGACAAAACAAATTTACCCAGCGGATTTCCTCGGGCTTATAAGTGGACCTCCACTTTAGTGACTCTTCCAGCATTTTCTTGGCTTTGCCAGCATCCCAGTTCCTTGCTTCTAGATATCTCCTTAGACATGCATCTGTGCAATACTTTAAACTACGTCCAGATAGGGGCCCAATAGCAGCCCTGAGTTCAGCAACCTGTTTATAGATGAGGTTCACTTGGTGCTTATTTTCAATATATTATTATAAACTTCATCTTGACCATCCAAAACAATTTTTCAGACACCAACCGCAAACATTCTCTGAACATGCTTTTACCATTATAGAGAAGCATAAATATTTTCTTATTATCCTCAGAATAAATACCAAGGGGAGAAGATGTAATATAATGCACTCAAACATCAACTATTATAATTGGGACATCTGTCAAGATTTAATCCGGAATTAATTCTGTGAACTGACTAGGCAAAAGTTGTCAAAATTATATCCAGGAAGTTTACCTTTGCATCATGATGTGAGGAATCATTCTTCTGCTGATACTGACTTTTCTTCCTAAGAAGGAACATGTTGATTGCTAATGTAGCCCTCAACCTGCAGCAGAAATATTCAAATAAGAACAGCATTATTGTGTCGACCAAAAAAAAAAAAAAAGAGAGAAAAAGAACAGCTTTGTGAAAGATGCATGATATTAGCAGGTACGCAGAGATTGAAATATTGTGAGCTGAAACAAGCACAAAGAGAATCCGCTTTCAGAAATAATGTTAAATTCATATTAAAATGAGAGATCCTTATTCCTCAATTAGCATCATCTTTGCATTTCCCCAAAAGATGCATAGCTTCTGCAGTCAAAATCAATAATTCTGCACGTACTCAATATCATTACATGTATAGCATCTCATTTGGAATTCAATCAAGACATACAAAATTACCTGACAGTTATAATTTGTGAAGTTTTCTCAAAATTTGTATGAAAGGTGGCACCTAAACTAATGAAAACAGCCGCCTATCCTGGCTAAGTGAAGGTCAACGCTTTCAACCTCCCCATTCGTATATTATATCATACACATAGATTCAAAACTAAAATTGATATAATCAACATTTGGAAACTAAAGACTGAGGGATTAATATTATACCAAAAGAAAAATATTCCAGAACTGAAGCATATGAATGTTTCAAAAAGTTTTTGAAAGAATGGAAAGTACAAGCCCAAAAGAGATGAACATGATCATTGACATTGAAAGAGACTCAGAGTAACATAAATTAGTGTAACATAAAAGAGACTCGGAGCTGTGAGTGTAGAATGAACAGTTATTGTAGGCAAACAAACCTGGAGTTATACAGTGAGAAGAGGAGAGAAGTTGCAAGCTTTTAGTTAGTTGTAAGTGTAATGCTTAGCTGTTTACAATGTTCTACTTTTACGCATACGAAGAATCAGAAGTTAGAACAAGAGTGCGAGCGTTTCGGCTGGGATTAGTGATCAGGATGGTACGTTTAATGCGACAGGCTACTATCCGCAAATATTATAATTTTATAAAAAGGAATATGGCTGCAGTAATATATACAAAAGAAAATATTAAAATCATATAATATAAGTAAATAAAATTATTATTATACGCATCTTACCTTTGTTTTTTTTCTATTTCTTTTGAACGAGAGTAAGAATTTGTCATTTTTAATGATCATTTTAAAAGATTGTAAAAATGAGAATATAATTAAAAATGTAATTAACAATAACAAAATTTAAATGTTTACCTTATATTTTTCAAGAAATCGAATTTTAGAAATGATAAATATCTATTAAAAACAAAATTATAAAAAAATATTATACGAGCATTAAACGAATACGATGGGGCTGCGTACTGATTTTAAATTATATGTGCATTATAGCTGCATCCATTCATCGTGTGGTGTGCGGTGACTCGCGAGATTGGCATTAATAACGTGACCGAACCACACCGTATCGGTCAGTTATGAAGAGTTACCCGTGGGGCCTTTACTCTTAATGGCAAAAATCAAGTCAGCTCTCTTTGATTTGAAACATCAACGTCTTACGTCTAAAAGACAACACCCGATTGAAAAATTGTAGTTGGTTTAATCATCTATTCATAATCCATGTCATAATTGTGTAAAATGTAATTTATATTAGCATTTAATCAAAAATCAAAATTTTAAATTATAGTATTGACACTATGAAGCCAGTGTGGAAGAAAATTTGGACTTTGGACATTCCTCCTAGTATATGTGTTTTTGCATGGCGTGTATGCCATGATATTCTTCCAGCTAAAATAAGGCTAAGATCGAAAGCTATGGATTCATGCCAAGTTGGAGAGGAATCGATTCAGCATTTACTAGCGGAATGCCCTTATATGACTCTTGCGCTACATGCTGCTGTTGTGTTGGTTCACCCGTCAATTGAAGATGGTGATTCCTGGAATGATTCTACATCCAGATTTGTAATTTCAACTAGTAAAGAGGAGCTGAAAAAATGTTGTGTAACTTGGCATGGGATGTGGTCTGAAAGGAATAAAGTGCGGCAGCATTCACGAGCTTGCCCTCCGCATGAGGTTGGGTGGATAGCAACCTCCAATCTGGTTTCATATCATCATACATTTAATGAGAAATAGCCAAATGTAACGAGCAAGAAAGAATTAATGATATTTCTTTATCTTTTGAGTTATTCCGCCGGATCGGTCGCTCAAGACATTTGGTCAGCGAGCTATGTTTGACTACAATTTGGAGATGGAATTATTCTTTCATTTTTCCAAGATGAAGTAAGACTAAACTATTTTTGTTTAAGATGTCTCTAATAAAATGGAGGAAACTAGCAGAAGGTTATGTTAAAATCAATATTGATTATGCTGTTTTTGCTGCTAATAATTCACATGGCATTGGGATAATCATTAGGGATTCAAATGGTCTTATTGTGGGATGGTGCGTTGGACATGTATGTGGGGGAATCGGTACCAGCCATAGATGGTCTTTATATTGGCTTTATGACTTGGCTTGAGGAAGGTGGAACTAGAAGGGGATTCCATAAATGTGGGGAGAAGTAGAAAAGACAAGGGGATAGATCATATAATGGCAACATTTTTAGGGACATCTTATTGTGTGGTTCTTGTTTTAGATCTTTCAAGTATAATTTTGCTTCTAAGCATTGTAATAGGGCAGCAAATTTACTTGCTAACTCTGTTAGGGATTCTTTGTCAAAAATACATGGCTAGATTAGTCTCCTGACTTATAGACCATGTCTTGTATCTTGACTTTTAGTTGCTTTTAATGAATAAAAATTATTATTGTATATTAATGTGACATTCATTGTTGAGAAAATTGGACCAGACCAGCCGGTTGGATTGGTTGAATTGGGAACCAAACCCTATTCGGTCCAGGTAACTTCTGAAACCGAAAAATTTAAAAACCGACATCAAACCCGAAAAATCAGCCCAAAATTGCTGAACCGCTTGAATCGGGTGCAGCTCAAATGGTTGGCAATTCAGCAGAAAATTGACGAAACAAGTTCGGTAGGCACCGAAACGACATCGTTCACTACGCAATGAGGCACTGCGTCGTAACAATGATGTAACGGCCGAATTGAAGGAAGCCAAGAAAGCCAAGGATGAGATCGCAAAGCGATTGGAAGAGGTTAAGAAGGAAAGGGACGTGTTGAGATCGGAGATTGGGAATTTGAAGCACATGCTAGAGATGGAGAAGATTTCCGCATAGGTTAGTGGCCTCAGGGAAAAGGTTGCGAAGAAAGGTTCCGTTGTTGAGGGATTTAGCTACTGCCTGATAGAGATAGCAAGTTGAGTGAGATGGGAGCAGCGAGATGTGTGCTGTTGCAAGCAATCCTTTATTTTGATTGGAGAGCTCTAGATTTCATTATCTAAAGAGATAAGATTTTGGAAAATAAAACTAACATGGGATGGCATTTGAGGGTTCAAGGAGGGGATGCCATTTTTGGTTTGCTCATCTGCAGCCCATTTAATAAAGTGGGATGTGGGATTGGTTTTGTTTTTTGTTGTGTTATAATCTAATATAATATTATTTTTATTTAACTTGTCTTTTAATTATATTGTTTGGTATTTCTTTTAATTTTCAAAAAATATTAAAAATTTATATATATTTTATTATACTCCAGTTGAATCTCGATTGAATCAGTTGAACCTGTGAACCTTTAAACCAGTACCTTAACCGATTCGATGTCCAGTTTGATTTTATTAGCCTTGGTGACATTAGTTTTTCAATTAACCATAACTTGTAAAGCAAATAATTAAAAGATAATCATAAATATTTTATTGATATACAAACATAACCAATATTAAGATCTAGAGTGAATAACCTTTTTTATCCTAATATTTTAAAATTGACATTAATTTGATCTTAAAATATTTTTTAATATTAGTTTAGTTCTAATATTTTGAAATTGATATTAATTTAGTTCTAATATTTTGAATTTTGAAATTAATTTAATACTAACAAATTTTCTGTAAAATCAAATCTTTTATCAAATTATCAGTATAGAATTAAATTGATCTCAAAACTTAAAATATTAAAACTAAAAAAACATATTTACTCTAATCTATTCCACCCCACAACAATAACAAATAAATGGACCAGAATTATTGTTGCTACTCACATGGAATAGAAACGTTCAGAATTTCAAGGCCAGTTTGTCAAGGCCTCAACACCTCCGTTTCCCCCTCACCACTGCTAGCCCATTTGTTTTGTGCCTCTTAACGCCAAAACATACATTGCCATCTTTTTTTTAAAAGGAAACCTCCCCCTCCTCTTTTTTGCTTCACTTTTGTTTTTAACAAACGCACGATGAAGTGTAAAATAAACGGGCCATACCTCCATGTTCTCTTGTGGCCCAATCAATCTTGTTTTGACTTGCTTTTTCCTTTATTAGACGACCTGTTTGACCAAAAAATCCAAAAAAGAAGAAATAGACAACCTCAGATCAAGAGGTTGATTTGGATACTACAACGCGTGGAAAAGTCTCGCTAGGCAAAAACAAAGAGATAGACATTCCTAATAGTTTACGGTCTCTGCAAATACTCGAGTCACACTCAACCAAAACCCTCGACGCATGATTAAGGATATATATATATATAATAAATTAAAGTGAACCCACCAAAACAACAATGTGCTGGCAGAGTTGACTGTCGGTTTCTTGGCAAAGAAACATACAATTCATTATTCTCGTGTCATTTTCCACCCAATTGTACCTCCATTCACTAATAACGCGCAATTCCATATTTTATGTTCATTGTTTCGTTTAGCCTTAGGACGAAAAAATAAAGAACACGACCAGGGTAACCACAGGTCGAAGTCGAAATTGACGATGGAATTCAGCAGCAGAAGCTTCAGGTTGTCGAGGTCACAGCGCATACTTCTGTCATCAGAATCCGTGAATCTGGAATGTGCCAGAATCGGTGGCTATGAGAGGCTCTCCCAATCTATGAGGCTAACTGGGGAACACGATTTCAGTGATGAACACAAGAAGCATAAAAAGGGTATGGGGATTCTTAGCAAGTTCTTGTCCTTCACAAGAACCTCCTCCCCCCACAAGGCGACGGAGACGGCGGCGGCGGCGAAGAAGGAGAAGAAACGGTCTTCTTGGCTTCCGGATCCTGATAATCGGTGGCCAATCCAGGGATGGTGAATGGTTTTTCTGGTTATGTGTTTTGACAAAAAAAGGGTGGCTCAATCCAAGGCATAACATGAATAGTTTTTGTTTTGCAACCAAATCACAAATTCTGTTTATTGCATAACTGGGTTTGGTATTTTTGCTTTTGCTTTTGCTTTTGCTTTTGTATATTTGTTTTGTCTAATAGATGTCAACATTCTTCAGAAAAACGGTGATTCTTGTAAAGAAAGTAATGAAGAAATATCGGTTAGGTTTGGTTGTAAATTTCTGTAACCATGAACCAATCCATGATTTTTGTTTTGATCAGTCTATTTGTTCATCTGTTTTGCCTAGCGTTAAACTCGTCAAAATTATAGGCAAGCTTCTTTTTGGCCTTTTTTCTTTTTTTAAAAAAAATCTAAGATGAATTGAATAAAACTAAGTATAATTTACGCAGTCTTATTTATCCCGCTTCGGCTTACATGAAGATTTAAAGGGGAAAAAAACAACTCGAGCTACATGCCTACATCTAATTAATTAATTAACAGATAACTTTGGATAATTTTTAGTCCCGAAGTTTTACAAGTTTTATTATAGATATTTTTATGATTTCTCTTGATATAGAATGGTAATACATTTGACAAATTGTTTAAGTTAGCCAAAAAAAAAAAAAAAAAGGATGCCATAATCGATACAAATTGCGTTTCGATGTTAGTAGAATCTGCCTTGAGAGGACGATATGTTTCAAAGGTATTCGAGGTTTAATGCGCGCCCTTTGTCCTGTACAAATTTGTTGCACATGACTGTACATAATTATTCATAGACGTAGGATTTAGGGTGACAACCAAAGAATAAAATACAATCAATTATTTTCCTCATATAAAAATTGTATGTAGGATTTGTTTCGGGAAGACTTAATCATTATGCCTGACTTAAAATTACATGCGTAATTGATCAAAGATGACAAATTATATACAAAGTAGAAAAAAAAACTAAACTTATGAGATAAGGCTTTGTCTTAAATGCACTCCAATAACAAAGAAGTGTGATACACCTAGGGTATAGGGTTGATGTGGGCTATTCTTTTTAATTATGGTATAATGGATAGTGTGAATTTGTTGGTGACAACCTGTGAAGCAGGTTGTGAGATTAAATGCGATTTTTTTCACATATTCCCCCTTCTTTCACTCCCGCTACTCCACCACATCTCCTCCTTCCTTGATCAGTGCATTACCACCAATTCTATATTGATTGTCGGCGATAGCAGTGATTCTGTGACATTACCAGTAGTCACCAACTCCTTTGTGAGCTTAAGTTTTGTTATTGTCATCGTCATCGAACTAGCATTTTTCTTGACAACAGAGAATATGGCAACTCAAGCCTTTTGAGAGGTGGTGTGTATGCATTCATACATAAAGATTCAATCTTTAACTCATCCCAGAATTTCCAAAACCTCTTATGACTCTCAAAAGATGGTAAAACTATCCTCAACACTCTAGAATATTCTAGATCTTCCAGAATCGGTTTAGCCCGTTGTCTCAGCTTCATTGAATCGGGCTTGATTATGTGCTCGAGCTTCCCATAAAAAGAAAATCAAGAACTCCAAATTTTTCTTTCACCTTCAAGAATAAAACAAAACCAAGAACAAAAAAGAACAACTTATACTCAGTTTTTGTATGCCCATAACCCATTCTAATGTCCAAGTTCTTCACCCTTAAAGATCCCATTTTTTTTGGCCTCTTATAGTCATTTGTCCATAGCAACAAACTATGCCCATGTTGCTCAGCAATCCCGTTCCAACCTTATCTTCCAAAGGTGGTGCTGGAAATAGGTTTGCTATAGTTGCAAAGGTGTTTATTGTGGACTGTGCTGGCGGAGCCCGAAGAGGAAGAGATTTTGGAAAAATAAAATAAGAACAAGGATAATAATAATAATAATGTAATTCAATAATTTTATTTTTAACTTTATATTACAAGGACCATCATGGTCTGGTCCATAACTAAAGGGGGCCCATATTAGAAGGCTCCCATAAACTAATAACTGGCTATTAAAACAACTCACCTTAAGTGATCGGTCGTGTACCACATTAAGAGCAAGGTGGTACACGGTGCATCATGTTGCAACAAGCACCATGGGATAAATGTGTTTGAAGAAAAAGAAACTAACGATTACTCAAACAAAACTAAGTGTCTTAACTGATGGTTTAGGGAAAAGAAGTTGTTCGATACCTTTTGTGGAGTCCTTCCTCAAAATCTGGTGGTGGATGGAGAGGAGGATTCCTTGGCTTGGAATTTTGAGAACTCTGATTCTTTCTCTGTCAAATCATTTTCTTCGCAGGTATACGAGTTGTTGTATGGAAGCTCACAGGTATCATCGGTGATCAATAGCTCTTGGATTGGAACTACCCCTCCTAGAGCAAAGAGATTGGAGTGGTTTGTTTTGCAAGGAAAATCAAACACTAGGGAGAAACTATGCAAGTTGAGAATTCTTCAACCTGTAGAGGCAATCCGCCCATTATGCTAGCAAGAAGTGGAGTCTATAAATCACTTATTTTGTGGTTGCACCATCTCTTGGAGATTCTGGTCAGATTGCTTAGCATGGTGGGAGATGTTTTAGTGCAACCCTTTGAAAGTTTTGGATCTTTATCATGCATGGAATGGAGCAAAGCTATATGGGCTAGAAAAGAAATTATGGAAAACTCAATTATTTGCTATGATTTGGAGCATTTGGAATATTAGAAACTGTGTTTTGTTTGAAGGTGTGAGACCGAATTAGGGTCTTGAGAGAAGACAAGTGAAATTAAGATAGGGCTATTAGATTAAAAGTTGGCTAGGTGACAGGAAGCTTGGTGGTGATGACTTGTGCTCGAATCCTTCAACTTTGAGGAAGTGGAGGTATCAGTGGAGATCGATAAAAAACTAATGATATAATCTTATTAAGTTATGTGCTATCATCCTGGTGCTTGTTTCTCATTGTAGCTGTTTGACAAGTATCTTTCAATTTTGTGGTTACCCAACTGGGGAGTTCTGCCAGGATCTAATATGATTATAGGTGTATGTATACTGCTCTCGGGTGTGATTCTTACAGTAGTTTTGAAGTTTGGTACTCAACAGGATTCTTTGCTTACTATTGCCACTTTCAGGTTGGCATTTTTTATGTTGGCAATGTGTTAGTATCGGTTGCTTGTATTTGGGTTCTCTTTTTTTACTTTTCTTTTATGCCTCTACTTATTGTATTTATGTTTTTTGTTGCTTCTTGCTCCCCACTGCTATGGTGGGTTGCAGCTTTTGTGAACTATCAAAAAAAAAAGTGTCTTAACTAACGGGAACAAAAATATTATCAATTTTAACTATTAAATCTAAAATTAAATTGAGTTAATCAAATTTTAGTAAGTTTTTATATAGAATTAAAATATTTTTTAATCAAATGAATTTTATTAAAAAATATTTTTGAATCAAATTAAGTCTAATAATATTTAATTTAAAAAATATCCCAAGTGTTGTACATTTTTTGACAAATATATACTTGAATATTAATATTAATTATCTTCTATTTTATAATATGGGATAGTTTACTCAAATATCTTCATTGTATATTTCTTGCACTTATTAGCATCATACTCATATGCAAAACTAAGTGAACATATACCAGGCTGTTATAGAAAGTTATAAACAAATTTGAGGGGATTTTTTTTTTTTGGTCCTGCAAGATAGGGGTGACAATTACTACCTTATCTGTGGGTATTCACCCTGCCCTAACCCGGTCGAGGCGGGCAGGCTCTAGGGTGGGTTTGGATGCAGGTATGGTCGGATTCGAGTTCAAGGCAAACACGCCCCTACTCTATCCACACCTTTTTTTTAACTATTCTTATCACTCTGGAGTTGTGTTTAGTTAAGAGTGAAAATAAATATAAAAATTTTTTAATATATAATTTTTTATATAAAACTAATCTATAAAAATTTTCACTTTAATTTTAACCCCCATATCAAATACATCCCAAATATAAATTAAATTTTAAAAAAATTTTCATCTCAAAAAATTTAAAATATTTTTTTAAGTATTTAAAAGGAATAGTGGGTAGAGGCGGGTAGAGTATAGGTTAGGATTGGTTATTTGCGGATAGGATTTGGGTTTTGAATGTTAAAATCCGCAGGTAGGATAGGGGCGAGTTATAGGCGGGTTCGGGTTAAGCTATAACCTGCCCCATCCCCCCCCCCCCAAAAAATGTGAGGGGAAGTTTTTATGTTGAGTTCTTAATCATAGTGCTATGGGTTAATATTTAGGCCTAACACTAAATGTGTTTGAAAGACTAAACGAAAGGCCCAAATCAGAGACTCTAAGATAG
This sequence comes from Pterocarpus macrocarpus, assembly GCA_031439585.1. Lineage (NCBI taxonomy): Eukaryota > Viridiplantae > Streptophyta > Magnoliopsida > Fabales > Fabaceae > Pterocarpus > Pterocarpus macrocarpus. The sequence continues at coordinate 71,428,427 of CM062520.1, read as the reverse complement.
GGTAATTTGGTTTGAATCGATTTTAAGTAAAAAATCAATCCGATCCAAATAATATAATTCATTGTGGTTTGGATTAAATTGATTTAATTTTAAATCTAATCCAATCCAATTCAACTTTTATTGGTCTGGATTGGATCAATTTTTGAAAAAAAATAAAATTTTCAATTCATAATATTATAAAATAAAAGTAACATAAGTCAATATAATGAATAAATAAAAATTAAAAAACTCATTTAAGTAAAATGATACTTAAAAAAAAATTTTGTAGTAAATTTAAATTATTATAAGTAGAAGTACAACCTTAACAATAAAAAATTCTATTATATAATATTATGCGGTTTGGATTGGATTGGATCTGTTTTAAAAATTAAATCCGATCCGATCCGATCCATTCAATTTGCAAAATACTAGATCCAATCCAATCCAAATTTTTGCAATTTTGATCAATTTTCGATTTGAATAAGATTAGTTTTGTAGTTTTGATCGGGGTATATTGGATTTGGACACCCTTACTCTAAGGTAATAGTTTTAACTAGCCACTTGTGAAAACGAGCTTTGAGAGATTCATGCTTATGCTCTCAACTATTCCTCCATGACATCGGAAACAAGGACGAGGCGAATTAATGTAGGGCCTAAATCCTGTGAGGCTGCATTTATAATGGTCCAAACCAAAATTTGGACACTAATGATCCGGTGAATTATAGTCGCATAGATAATAATATTATAAAGAGAATGGTTGAGATTTAAAGGATAAATATAATGTGGTATGGTGCACTATAAGAGCATGGATAGATATCCAATTTTGTTATTTTTGATTTAAAAAATAATTTTTTTAGCTTGTTGAAATGTCCAAAAGGGACAAATAGTGATTAGTTCAATCATGCGTCGGTTTTTGGCTTGTTGGACGAAATATCTACAGTGTAAAATTATACTGACAGTATAAAATAATTTTATATTATCAGTGTAATCAAAAAAATTTTATCAGTATAATTTTATTTTGTCAATATAATTTTACACTGACAAAATAAAATTACACTGATAAAATTTTTTGATTATACTGATAATATAAAATTATTTATATTATCAATATAATTTTACACTATTAATATATAAAAATTAATTTCTAAAAATTATAAAAATTTTATTAGCATAATTTCATTTTGTCAATATAATTTTACTTTGTCTATCAGTGTAATGTAGAGTGGTTGAGTGGTTGACGACTTCCAGTAGGACTCTCGGGCAGGAAAGAAAGAATGAGAAAAAGCTATAGTGCACCATGCTATGATTGATTTCACTGATAGACTCTTACATCCTCACCACAAGATGGTAAGGTGTGTGATACACCTTTAATCCTAAGGTGCACCATAGCATCCGGCTCAACCTTATCTAATTTCGTCCTTCCACAATTGATAACTGGGGGGTCACCGCCTATTTTCTGGATCATTGATGTCCAAATTTTTGTTTAGACCATTGTAACCATAGCCATCCTCTGAAAGGCAGACTTTGCACTTATCCACCCTTTGAATTGTGTCTATGTAAATTGCATTGAGCTAAGAGTTAAGTGCCAATCTCAACTCACTTTGTGACTTGAACATCAAAATCGTTGCAAGTACATACCTATCATTTGGAAACGAGAACTACATCAACAACTTGTCTTTCCGCCCACTGATCATAGTCAAGAAATCCGATATCCTATTTACCAGCTTCGAGCAAATAGCATTAGTAGAATAATCACATAGTATATTGTAAAATAAAATATGTAAGATAGAATATATAAACGTATTTTAAAATTTTGTGCTTTTCTAATTCTTATGTTACTGTCTACAATTATAGCTTCATTCATTCGTTGAACCTTGGAGATAACCATTAACATTGAGGTCAATCACCACACCACCTCTATCATACATATGACATTACATGACATGAGAGTGCATGGTCAACACACACCTACCTAAAACGTTATGCTTGCAGCCAATACAAGCACAACCTAACTCGCACGATATTCAACAACCGAAACTAGTAGTAGAATATAAACGTATGTTAAAAATTTGTGCTTTTCTAATGCCTATGTTATTGTATAATCTAAATTTTTTTAAGAATTGGTTTGGTGTATTAACAACATAGGTAATCTATTGAAAAACATATTCCACTAGTTAAACACATTGAACTAGTACGATTTAGTTGGAAGAGTCAGGCATGGATGTATAAAAGTACAAGTTCAGATAAGTTTTCACCAAATTTGAGGTTAGCCAAAATTTTTAACCTAACCGTTTTTTAATGCAAAACTGACTGAATAAATCCAAAGTTAAAATACTATACATAATTTGGAACATTATATACACTTAAATTATAAAATTTTAAAATAGATTAATTTTAATATATTACTATATAAAATATTTTATATTATCAATTAATCATATCTTTATTTTTATATGACTTTTGATGTTATTAAAATTAACACTTTTATGACCACACTATATACAATTAGATAATTTTTTTTTTTTTTGGTGTAGCAGAAAATAAAGGCTACAAAACACAAAACTAGCGTTCAAAACTAGGCGCCATCTACAGTGTTCCTTGTCGGTCAAAGAGTATGGTACACCTTATAATATGATGATGAAATTGTGAAATACATCGATGTATCAATCACTTATGATATACTATAGTAATATCTAATTTTAAGAAAATTTAAAAATATGATTAAATATTTAATTTATCATATATTGATAGTATAAATACATTGTTAATATAATCAAAAAAATTTTATCAATATAATTTTATATTGATAATATATAAAAATTAATTTCTAAAAATTATAAAAATTTTATCGAATAAAAATTAATATATTATTATAATATATCATAAATAATTAATATATTAATATACTTTACAAATTTCTATCATATAATGTGCTACCGTCATAAGGTGCGCTAAGCATCTTGATTTGTGAATCGCATTGCAGACGGCGCCTCAAACCTAACACGTAGGGCATCAGCTAACAAAACCCCTTGCAAACCCGAAAGAAAAAGAGGGGGGGGGGGGGTCTGAAGCAAAACCAAGCCCTCGTCTTGTCGTGGACCCTGCATTGCAAGAAAATCCGCACTGTGTCCCCTCACGATAAGTATGGCACAACGAGACAGACCAATCTCTGAATAAAGCAACCTTGATGTCATGGATGATGCGTGCAAAATGGTGTCAAAGTTACAATTATTTTAAAATTAAAAATAAAGTTTAAGAAATATTTTATTATATATATTTTTAATCAAACTATATTATTATAAAATAATTTTATACGTATACATAAACGGTATGAATTAAAATATAAAATTACGCATAGTTTAAACCTGGCCAGTTCTTAACCAGTCTTAATACTCACAATTGACTAAAAAAGTAAAACATCGAAATTTTCATCGTCAAAAAAGCATGAGTACTAAATAAAAGGTTAAAAATACAAGAATCTACAACGTTGATATTTTCACTAAAGAATTCGTACAAAACTAAATTTATGCTATCAAAACAATTTTGTTGTACTATTCTTTCCTTTGAACTTAACTATTATTGCTCAAATGTTACTGCCTTTTAAATGATACGGCAATTACCATTCATTGATAATATAAAATTATCATTCCATTCAATCAAATATTTATATTTATAAAATTATTAAGATAATAAATTATTAAATTAAATAATTTTATTTATATAATAATATATAATTAAATATTACTTATACTACTAATATATATAAATTAAATCTTATAATAATATAATTTTTTAAACAAAACCAATCAACTAAGCATTAATTAATGCACCAATTCATATAAGTATTCAACAAAAGTGAACAGAATAACATCTCTAGAACGATATGAAAATTACGTATTTACATTGACTGAATAATAATACAATAAATACAATTGCTGCATCTCTTGCGCGACAATCACATAATATTAATTTTCTGAGGCAAAGACAACTTTATAAAACAAATGCAGATCCGGGCGGATTCGAACCACCATCCTCTCAGATCATGATCTCTGAGCGCTCTACCTCTTTGAGCTTACAGACCTTTCACGCAAGACAACAACAAAATATTGAAGCACCGGGTGAAAATATGAAGAAATAACTTCTTTTTTCGGGAAGAATTATCACATCGACTAATTACCTTATTTTCTTCTGTCTCACCTCAATAAAAGTAATTTATCCACGTACCTCGACCGTTCCTATTATTACATCAGAAATTATCCTCCACAATACCAATTAGCATTTGACATGACTAAATAGTTAGAAATAATTATAGCTTATCCACTTTATTGTGTTACAAACTATGTCAACAATAAAAAAGATCACTAAAACATTACAATAAAATCGTTGTTATATTAACACATTTGTTTACTTTTACCATAGGCAAATTCTTAAAAATAATAAAGCCGAAACATTCTTATTTTATTAAAAAAAGAAAAACAATTCAATTACTTTTCTCATTAATAACGAAAACAAAAACATCAATAATCTTTTATTTTCTTTGTCAATAACTAATTAAGGAAGTACATCAACTATAGTATAGATATTTTGGGTACAAAACTAGAAAATAGTTTTACCCAAACGGACTTCAGTTACTTTTTCAAAGTTTAAAAATGCCCTTAAGTGTTAATCTTGTGAAAAAAATGAAAATAATTTAATTTAAAAATCAATTATTATATTTAAATACTTTAAAAATAAAACTATATTAACTTCTATTTTTTATAAAATTTGATTTATTTATATTTAAAATTTAACTACAATTAAAAAAATAATAAAAATTAATTTAATTTAAAATTTAAATCTAAATCTAAATCAAATCTTATTTTTAATTATTTACATATTATAAACATAAAAATTGATATAATCATTTCAAATAAAAAATTTAATTATAAATAAAACCAATTCAAATCAAATCGACTCTTAAATTTACTCAATATTATATCAGTTTATCCTTGGAAATACATGCCAATAATCCTATGCGCGGCCATAAACTCAACCTGTCCACGTAGTAATTAAGACATATACGCCATACACAATATCAATACGTACAAAATTTTTATAACATACACTGCATCACGTCAATTACTTCATACACCACACATTAAATTTCAGCAATTCAAACATCCGGAAAAACATTAAAACTCCTCAGTTGATCTTCTATCACATCCTCCGGGCTGTAATACGAATTATCAACTAGCCAAACAAAACCAAAATTTTAAACCAAAGTCGCACTCAACAAAAAATTCGCGAAGAAGAATAGTTTTAACACTAATGCTGCAAATAAGTACCTCAACACTTTATAGCAAGATGCCATTAATGATCGATGACTGCCAACAGTTTTAATAAAAGCTACGAAACAGTCTTGATGAACAGGAATGCCAAGAAAACATCTCTTAATTGCATGAAACTTCGCGAGGTACTTCTCTCTGATATCTATTGAAAACTAAATAAGAAATATAAACTGCATGAAAATAACTAACGCAACTCCTTGAAGATGATGGGTAAAAAGAAAAAAAAAGTAAAAAAAAAAAAATAATAACTAAACTGACTGAGCTACTACTGCCGTTCTGATATCAATGTTCTGAAACGAGTTTACAACCGTGCAACTAATAGCAACATTAAAACAATTAATAGTAAAACGAACAAAAAATTTAAAATCCATGAAATAATTCATCACTTAAATAGAAGGACCGAAGTATTCTTCACCTTAATAAATTGACGTGTAAGCCTAAATCAGAATCATGCTATAACCACCTCCTTCCACCCGAGGTCCACGCTGAGCGCAGTGTCTTAGTCTTCTAGCTTTCAGGCTCCAAGAAGCTAGGTTAAATCGAGAAGTGACCACATCATCCTCAAAGACCCAGCTTCCTTTACAAAGCAACATTCCTGACAACATTGGCTTTCAAAAGTACATAGTTTTGCATTACAACCGTCAAGAGCCACAGCCGAACTTCCTTCTTCTCGAGATCAAGTACAGGGATGTTACATTCATAAAACATGCAGTTTATCACTAGAGATTATCAACTCCAAATGTACAATCAAATAAACAAACAGCACATAAAATGCTGTAGACAGTACAGCTTCGTATCAATCTAAAGAACAGGGTGTATTGTGTACAAGAACGCAGTAAGCTAATAAATAACCAGATTTCAAGTATATAAATATCTCGATAGCAACATAGAGTCAACGATACAATATGCGCGCGATTTATTTTATTTGTAGCCACGCATCATGCTTGATGTCACTCAAAGGCTGCTACTCACCTAAAATATTTGGTAATTCCGAAAATCAAAAATATATAGATATACCTAAAACCCTATTACTTTTCAAAACACTTACTGATTCAGCCAATAAGAAGATTACCATTAGTTTGAATTAATACTAGCTACTTATTTTAGTTACCGCCACCTTAAATTAAATTCATAAAATTAAACCATGAATTTGACTACTAAGGGGAGCACAATATGCTAAATGTTTTTCTACATCAATTTTAACGCTGCATACGATCGAACATGTAATTATTAGATAATACCTCAATTGATTGGAGCGTGAGCATGCATATCTGCGGCTGTATCCATCCCGTCCAGTGTTGGAATACGTTGTCGAGCGACAGATAGGTAATAAATAGAGGCAGAACGAAAAGGGAGCACACACCACACACAAGGGGGTGACCCCGGGCAACTCCCGTGCGATCACCCCCGAAACCAATAAAATTCTTTTTTTATTAAGATTTTGTTTGACCTGCCATGCAAGCGCACCTGTCATGGCAAAGGTCGGATGACAAGATGACTCAGGACCCGAAACCTCAACACGCTCCGCGTTATTGAGGTTCTTCATCCCGCAATCTCCTACATCCACATATTCTCTTTTCCCCCTTCTTTGCTTCACAATATACACTAATTTTTCCTTTTTTACAATATCCGAGATCTGCAACACGAGTAGCTGCTGAAAGATCGCAACACCGAACTTCGCTGCTAAACATCACGGTAGATCTGAAGCTGGAACAGAGATATCACCCATATAAAGCAGCAGCGCCTCGATTTCTAGGAGGATCTATGCTGGGTTCATCGAATCACCGAATCACCGCCATACCTGCAAAACAATACCTCAAAAGCCTTGGAAAGGACTTTCTACGAAACAGATTCCAAAAGCAAGACGAACATGAAGCGCACACCTCTGAACGGTAGATCTGAGGCACGAAGCTTCAGATCTGTAGAAGACCTGCAAAATAACCAACAATAACAAAATTAAAACCCTAGCAACGATAAAACGAACCCATATGAAGCAAAATAAGGATCGAAGGTTAGCCGTACCGTAGCAAAACCACCATCGGCGTGTAGATCTGGATCAGATCCATTCAGATCCGTTGGCTATAAGAATCACAGAAATAAGGCGTGAACGAGATCTGAATTTGAAGGTGAAGAAGAAACAAAAAGAGAAAGATAAGAATGAAGAGATGAGGCGCTGAATGAGAGATGGAACACCCCCAATCTTTCTTATATAACGGGGTTGTGTGAAACGGACGGATGAGATTTGATTGTGTTGACGGTGGGAGATTGAGTGGCGTGGAAAGTTAGGTGCGGCACATTTGTCGGGTGGGGCAGTGCTGTCAGTGACCTGTCGTTTTTTAAAATAATAGAGGGGTATTTCTGGGAAAGGGTAGACGTCATGGCGGTGTATCGTGTTTACCCCTACATGGACGGCAAAGGTGCGCTGGCAACAGAACAATTCAAAGTTGCGTGGTCTTTACGCCCAAAGTTGCATTGCGTCACTTACACGCTCGCAATTAGTTTTTTTTTTTTTTTTTAATAATTTAATTGACATATATTGTGTAAAACAGAGAAAAAATAAGGAATTATGATAAATTTATTATTATAATAAATAATTATTTATATAAATTAATATTTTTTATTATTTTTATTAATTAAGAGTATAAAATTATTTTATATTATTAATATATTTAAATTATTTTTTTTTGGGTCCATTTTTTCATTGCCCATAAATTTATATGGCAATTATTTACTCAATTTTGTAGGCAATTATGTACTTATTACGAGCGGTTTTTTTTGTTTTTGGTAAACTTATTATAAGTGGTTGATTCTATTTTACATTTTATATTTTAATATAATTAAATATAGCTAAAAATTTGTATTTTTATATCTTGAGTTTCAATTTAATTAATTAATAATAATTTAATATAAAAATTAATTTCATATTAATATCTTTAAATTAAAATCCGAATAGATGAACATATGAATATTAATATAAAATAATTGATGTTATTAACTAAATAATTTTATTTTTATAATTTTTGAAATCATTATATTAAAAACTAAAAGATTAAATAACAACATATTAATATAATATATAAATAATAATAATATTAATACTTAATTTATTTAAATGATTCGATATTTATTCCTTTAATTAAAGTTTTAAATTATAATTTTATAAGTTAAAAAAAATTGACATTAAAAAATTTTATTTTTATAGTAACAATTAATCGAAGCCTAATAAACATTCTGCCGATGGTTTATAATTAGTGGTGTCAAACACGGCTCTACGTCCTGATTCACGTGTTCCGCGGAAGGAGGGGGGAAGCAAACAACTAGAGGCCCTGATTTATTTAGTGCAACGAAAAATGAAGGGAAATTAACTACGAAGGTAACGCAACCCTTTCTTATATTTTTTAAAGACAATAATTTTTCTTTTTTTCTTTTGGGAACGTGTTCCTTTATTATTTTTTCAGGTCTTGTTGAATTTTTCTTTCTCTGTCTGAGGCCAGTACGTTAGGTTCTGTTATCGAAGTGCTCTGGTTATTAAATCGTTCATTGGGCTGGGCTGGGGAAAATACTTCATTGGCCCTGTTGTTTAAGCATGCGCCACCTTCCCTGTTTGTCCACCAACTATTTTTTGGCGCCCAAAAAAAGCTTGTGACCCACAAAAAAAATAATTTGATGTTTTCAGTTGTTATTATTTTTAAGATATCTCTACAAATATTATTATAAGATTAAATCCTAAGGTACTATCATGACTAAACTATCTTCCCAACAATTTGATGCTTTTAGTTTGGCAAAAATAAAATTATTTGGGCTCTAACTATTTTTCTTTTGTGCAGAACAAAATCAAAATATAACAATCCATGTTATCATTTTTCATTAACCGAAAAGGAGATTAATGATGCATCCTTCTTGTTGTTAAAAATGTAAGGAGTTTTGATAATGTGGCATTATACATTTGTGCTAATGGTATTGACATTATATATGTGATGAATCCATTTAAACTCTTTGGTCAATTGATCACCACCAACAACAACAACAACAAAAAAAAGGGAAAAAACTCTTTAGTCAAAATTCAATCCTTATAAGCAATTTGGTTGTTTTGTATTACGTTGTTTGAATTTCTTGGCAAGATCCTACTACATAGAGCCACATGTAAAGTTTGATAGAAATAAACAGAAAGGCTTACCTTTGTTTCTCTGCTTAATTGCATGCATTAGATATGGGAATCAAGGCTACACAGGTAAAGTCTAGACAATCCAACAAGTATGCTATACAGGAAAGATGGAATATATCATTACATCACTGGTGATGCGTCAACTATCAGCACCAGGCGGAAAACCAAAAAGTAAACTTTAACAAAAATTTAACCCCAACTTATTTTGGTTCTAATTAGCTTCTTTCAAGTTTTGTTTGAGGCAGAACATAAACACACAACAAGAGTACTACTATTCAGGAGCAGTCGAGTTTGTGATAATTAATGCGAACCAAAATAACTTTTTCTTCAAGTGTTGAAGTTTAAATTCATTTCTCTATTTTTTAATTCAAAAGAAATACTGTTTTGTACAGATGTAATTTCATAACTATCGCACGAATTGATTTGATTGGTCAGTTTTCTTTTGACATTTTTCTCTGTTTTTCTTTTTACCATGCTTTCTGCCGCTTCTCTTTTTTTACACTTTCATACTCTTTTGTGCTCTCTCTCTCTCTCTCTCTCTCTATATATATATATATATATTCAGTTTCTCATATATATTTTTTATTGGAGGCAAGTCCATTAAAAACATAATTGGGTATTAGCTATGAGCATTTCTTTTAATTAAAATTCAAAATGTAATTGAGTAATTGTGATGGATTAACTCCTTCCACTAAATTCAATCTTTGTTATTAATCTCCTTGTATATATTAAGCACTCTAGTAGCATTAGATTACATTTATCACTTGAAGAATAGTTCAATAGAAAGTATGATTTTTAGTATTGTATAAGAAACATGTTCAAATCATGTTCCTTAACATTAGAATAATATTATTTATATTTATTTTGGAAATTTATTTTGGATTCATAATGATAGACAAACACAAAGTGATGAGTGTTAAAAAGTTAGAAAATGGTAAATTGACTATCTCTATCTTTTTAGAATTTAATTTAAATGTACTGAAAATATAAAATAGTTTTATACTATTAACCAATAAAAATAGTTAAAAGTGCCAATTCATACAAATAACTATCAATTATAATGAGGGATCCATTATAATTTCTCACTTTCTCTTATTTCTATTGGTTGGTTGACGGTGTAAAACTATTTTACACTGTCAGTGTATACTAATTAAACTCATCTTTTTATCTCATTATAAATACAAAATAAGTCTTTAAAATGAATACAAATAATATTATTTTTAACTAATCAATGTGAACTCCCTAAAAAAACATTACATTACTTTTGAAACTATATTCTGTAACAGCAATACAGGGACCGTTGATCAATCTTAATATATCAGTCTTGTTGGTACAGGTGCGTTATCAACTAAATCATCGAAAGAGCAAGTGTGTAATCTTGGCCATCAACTCGAGATAATAATCTTGTAAACCAACCTCCACATTCCTCAAGGTCAAAATCCTTCAACAATACGATAAAAATAAGTGGCGTATGGTCCTGTTGTTCTATCGTCATGTTCGGAAACTAGATTTTCCTATAGAAATTAGTATTGAACAGTAAGAATTCGATCTGCGCCATCATTTTTAATTTGTTGAAATCATAAGATCTGAGGATTTGAAAAATTGAGAGAAAACTAAAAATGTGAAATTTTACTAAATGATAAAAAATAATTACAATAGATCTAGTACATATAAATTTATATAATATGAGAAATATAATTAATTACTCACTAATTATAACTCTCTAACTAGTCCCCGATTATCAGCTTGTAACAAAATAAACAAACTCCGAATACGCTAACATAATTAAATAAAAAGACATATTCTCCATGCGCCGTGTCATCGTCAAGTGATGCAATTGATGTTGATGAATGTGAAAATTCTGCCATTCAAATTAGAAAACAACTCATGAGTAGGATAATATGCCCACTAGATTTGATTCTTCCACATCGGTGTGCTGCCCCATATACGCACTGAAATAAAGAACGTTATCCTTCCTTTGGCCGGTGCTACCTGACCAGAACGTGGCATTTGTTCAGTTGTTTCCACAAGCACACCGCCATTGAAAGTTGGAGAGTTTGCATGCATAGACGTGACACGCAAAGGTTTATGTGGAGGACGCGCGTCCAATACGCACCACGTGTCTTCTCATGAAAATACTAGATTTTCGTGAACACACCTATGCCAACTGCGCCGGAGGATTAGGATTATACATACATACGTTGTCACTGTCTTGCCGATCTTAACCTTTCGTGCCTTGGCGAAATTATAGGAGTAACACCCTGCTACTGCTATAAGTTTCTTAAGATCTCTACAAAGAAAAAAACATGCTTCACACAATCAAGACGGTTCTAACTTATCCAACATCTTCCTTCCCACGATCTCTCTCTGTCAACCGTGGTCGGGAAATTTCTGTGGTTGGATTTTGCACTCGCCCAGATACTGATAGTGATCATAATATGGACAAGGAAAAGAACCCAAGTGAGGAAGCTGCAACTACTCATCATGGGTTAGCTCAAATAATATTTATATCTTCTTATGAATATCACATGTGTATCTTTGGTTTTCTAATTAATTAAGTTTTATACTGAGATTAATTAATACGTGAAGGGATGTGATGTCTCATTCGTTTGGGGAAGGGTACGCTACGAGGTCTGATGAAGAAGGATTTGGTGGGATTTATGGTGGAAACCAATCCCTTCCCAAGACTGAGACGGATAAGTTCATCCATGAAAATCACCCAGGTTTGCTAGCCTGTCAAACATGGCTACCTTTGTTGGTTTGTTTTATCTATGTGATTGTCTTATTGGATTTGTTGGGGTCGAAATGGACATTATGTGGCCTAAATATGATTTTTGTTTCTTTTGGGATGTTCGTGAAGCTTATGACAAGACACAGGGAAGTGAGGTGAAGGAGAAGGAAAAAGCCAGGCACCAACCCAGCGCCAACTCCTAGTTTATTTATATGTGTTGCGGTCTATGCATGTATTTTGAGCTATCGGAGTTCTTCACTTTTTCTTGTTTAGCTTCCTCTACTCTTCCTTTTCTTTTTTAAATTTAAATTAAGCAAAATGGACAGTTATCTTTTATGTATTATGTATCATTCATAGCAAATGGACGTTCAGCGAGTTTTCTTCCGCAAGGGATTTTTTTTTTTTTTTCCTGGTTTTAAGTATGATGTGATATGGAAGAGCCAAAGAAAAAAAGTCACCCTCTCATAAAAGTAGCGTCTAAAATAATAGGGGCGTGTTAATGGTAACAAAGAAATAATTAGCAAGGCAATGTAAGGAACGGAAGAGCATCCGAACACGAATCAGAATTTTCACAAAGAACTTCTCTTACCTTGCCCAAATTCAAACCGACTTTATGGAAGAATCGTCCTGCTGGAGAACTTCGTTAAAATATTTAATGTTATATAAAACAAATTTGTACATGGCTAAGATGTTACTAGCTGGTTTAAAGCTCATTATTCAAGCTAGTTCAAAGGATCATCCAGCTTGTTAACGGGGAATGGTCTGTTGTAAGCCATTCCCTTTCAGGACGGTAATAGTAATGCAGAAAAGCTGGCGAACAAAAGTTTGGCCTTTGACTTCGAGTTTAAGATCTGGACCAACACAACATATAATCTTACTTGCTGATGTTACAGTGGATTCCGCGAAGCAAGTTCTTCGATCGTTGTCATTTTTGAGCCTCTAAATAACCCCGTTTTATCAGTAAATTGCATATGGGGTTTTTTTTTTTATTTTTTTTGCCCGGTAAACAAACCATAAGCGTAAGTTTAAAAATATAGTAAATTATTCCTTTTCTAAATTTATTTGTTAAAATGATTATAATCACTTAATTTTTATAAAAAACTGACAATTCTTCTTTTACTAATGTAGCATTGCTCGTTTAAAAAATGTTGGAGTAATCTTCAACAGATGGAAATAATCATTTCCTAATCGTCACAGAATATTTTATCATATTGCTTAGCTTGAAGTTGAACCTGCCCGTTAACAAGCGTAATCTGACCTAACTACAATTAAGTAAGCAGGCGCCCAATAGTAAATATAAAGGATGGCTGCTAGATTGTTTCATACTTCTATGATTTCACAGGTTAAACTTGCAGAGAAGCACTTTCTTCAATTAGAAGTTTGGAACATTATTGCATATAACAGCGGTTATAAGCATGACACTTAAGTCAGACTTTTGGAATGAGACGCCGTAAGTTTGGCAAGTCATTTTGATCTTCCCATCAGCGCTCGCTTTTGGTTAGATATATAAAATTAGAATGAAACAAATATTTTAAAAATAGAAACTAAAAACGTGCAGAAGCGCAACTTAGCATACAATACACACGTAAAAACTTAACATACAAAACAGTAATTGGAATTGTATTTGATATTATTCTCTGCTGCAAATACAGATGATATTATTTGAGGATGACGACATTGATGATGAATGCAGCAATTATCATCAAAGATCAAAATAATGTATCTACGATGATTTATTGCATCTTTTTTCAACTTGCACTAGTCATTCCACACTGAAACGATAAGCCTAAACCATCCGCAACAGCTAAGCAAGTATATTAATACACACGAGCTTTGGGAGGGAATGATTCAACCTCATCATCTAATGTATTCATGTGCACGGGCCTGTAATCTAACCGGACCTTCTCGTTCTCCCAATATCTGCAAATTAATGCACAAAGGCTTAGCTAAAATAAGCAAGTTGCTGACGAGTAACATTTCCTCAATAAAGTCATTTATAACAAATTCAGCTAATCAAAATCATATCTTTGATGTTAGCCGTCTCTACTCTACTAATCTTTTAGAAGAATAGTTGGTTTCTTGATATTGCATCTAAGCCTTTAGGATGGTAATAATTTGAACCTTGTCACCCTCATTCCAAGCCCAAATAGCTGTTACTTGAGGCGTCATGTTAAGCCAAATAGCCTTTATTTACAATCATGGTGAATAGTTTGATTCCGATCAATACCTATTACCTAATGGAACATAGGAATAAACATTCTATTCCACTCCCATTCCATCAAACTGAACATGACCTAGAAGGGTCAAGGTTCCCACCAGAAATAAGAGAAACAACTTTATATCTACTACTCGAGTGCCTACTTATGTAAATAGCAAACTAAAATCGAGAAAAAAAAATCTGTATTATTGAAACACGACTTACCCCAACGTGTGTTTCATCCAGTTCTCATCATCTCTTTTCTGCAGAATACAAAACAACATATTCAATTACACTAATCATATTAACGGTGTGAAAACACACGAGGGGGGAAATATAAACTAACCGTGAAGTCCTCACGGGCATGAGCTCCTCTACTTTCTTTCCTGGCTTCAGCTGAGTGCATTGTGATGCAGGCATTAATCAAAAGATTTTCCAACTCGATAGTCTCAATCAAATCGGAGTTCCTGCAAAAATTTAGCCAATAAACTTTTAACAATGAACAAGCAGATTCTTAGGAATGCTCAATATTTGCCAAAAAGAATTTTACCAAATTAAACTCCGGTCCTTCAACCCAACATCATGAAAGCTCTCCCACGCTTTATCAATTAATTGACAACCTGTAATGCCGCAGATGAAGTTCAGAGGAAGAAGATAGTAGTTTTATACAATCGGCAAGAAAACACACATACCTTGATAAAAAGAAAGGAATTGGTAGGAGGACAAAGCATAATTGGTAAGAAATGGATTACCTTCTTCTAATGTTTCTTGTGTACGGAATACAGCAGCATTGTTCTGCATTATTCGTTGCATATTTAACCGAATTTTTGCAGTTGGCAATGAACCATTTGAATTTCTCAACTTGTCCAGCCATGCAATTGTTTTCTGACCAGCATCATTCTCTAAAGGCTTTTGTTTCTCTCCTGTAAATGAATAATAGATGCATTTTAATCATACTCGATTAAGTGCACACAACCCATTACAATAACTGGAAAAGAATCTTGCCTGGCCTATTGATTTCTGCGACCCTATTTGCACAAGCTCTACCAAAAACTACAATATCCAGAAGCGAATTGGCACCAAGCCTATTGGCGCCATGAACTGATGCACATGCTGTTTCCCCAGCAGCCATCAATCCAGGAACTACTGCATCTGGATTGTCACCTTTAATGGTAACCACCTGCATGATGAATTGGCACATTACACTACAGTTTTCCATTTTTTTTCAAATTTTTTCCATGAAAAATAAAAAAAAATACAAAGAACAAGAGTGCAACTTATGTGCCTGCTGTGCACATGATAGGATAAAACAGCAATTCATTAATCCAACAACTAGTCAAGTAAACCTCCCACGACTTGCAACACAGACATGGATAAAGAGTACAGAGAGCACTCAGTGTCAGCACTATCATAGACCTGGAGCAGAGATTGATAGAGTTGCTGCTACCACAAAATGATAATTGCAGCTTTCCAACTTATTTGCTAATCCATACTTATAAAAATAGATTCTTTTTCTTTGGTCTTTCTCAGTTTCACTCCCAAATGTGCCTAGGTCTTGTCATAATAGTATAGTGTCGATAGAATACTATTAGATCACTTTAACCTCAATCAATCTGGTCCAGCTCAATATTCTTCATTTAGAGGTACAAAATTAAATGATAATATGCATACTTTTGTTGTCCAAACAGACCCAAACAGTTATTATTACTTGTGTTGTACATAGTCTTGCTCAAATATCATACATGACTGTGCGCGAAAAAAATGGAGATTGGAAAGAGAGCACAGAGCACTAATTTATCAAGTATTTAATAGCAGTAAACAGTTGCTATATAAGAAGCTATACGTAGCCAGGATAGTATGATTAATTATCCTCGGTGATTCTTTTCTTTTCTTTATTACTTTATATTTTTTTAATATATCAATTGGAAGTCTTATTCAAACTGCCTGTTTTAACTTCATACCTCTCCATGATGGTTTGTAGGAATGCCACCCATGTTATAATGCACAGTTGGCAAAACAGGAATGGGTTCCTTCGTAACATCCACACCAGCAAAAATAGCAGCAGTTTCAGATATACCAGGAAGTCTCTCCTTGAGCACATCTGGGGGTAAGTGATTCAAGTGGAGATAGATGTGATCTTTCAGGGGTCCTGCAAATAATTTTCACACTTAATACAAGCTAATTAAGAATGAAGAAAATAAGAAGTTGTCCAGCTTAACTGGAAGAACAATTATTTTCTGATTCCCAACATAGCATAGCAAATAAAGAGGTCATGACTCTCATCAGTAATTCGCTCATTTTAGGACAAGAAAAAAAAATAATGATGATCTCTCGAAAAGCAAACTTCAACCACAAGTTACACAACTGAGTATCCTTAAACACTGAGTACCCCTTAAGCAATGCTGCAACAATCACTTACAATCTAGCAGCATTCAGACTTCTTATATCTTAATATACAGATTTTACTGAGATATGGATATATCAATGTAAAGTCAGCATACCTACACCACGACCTTCCCGAATCTCCATAGTCATTGATCTTGAGACTACATCTCTTGATGCAAGATCCTTTGCCGTAGGAGCATATCGTTCCATAAATCGCTCACCCTCACTATTCCTAAGAATTCCACCTTCACCACGAGAACCTAAAATTCCAAAAACGAAAATGAGAAACACAACATTCCAACTTAATTGGCCAAGGTTCATTATGCGGTACAACCAAAAGCAAGCCCAGGTTGCAAGACAGAACTCAAACTACCAACCTTCTGTGATAAGGCAACCTGCTCCATATATACCTGTTGGGTGAAATTGCACAAACTCTAAATCCTACAGAGTTTATGAGAAGAGCATGTAAATGATAAAAGACAAACACCATAGGATACCATCTTAATATTGAAACGCACAAAAAAAAATTAAGGAGAAATAAAACCTCAAGGGGAAGCCCAGCACGTGCAACCATCCCATTGCCATCTCCAGTGCAGGTATGTGCAGAGGTTGCAGAAAAGTATGTTCTACCATAACCCTGAAGCAATGCAGAAGATCTCACCTATCCATAATAAGTGAAGTACAACAAAAACTTCAATGTCAAACATCTATAAGAAATTTATGTTACCCCTGTTGCCAAAATTGTTGAAGCAGCTTGGAAACGATGTAATGTTCCATCCTCCATATTCAATGCAACTACTCCTTGGCAGCTTCCTGCACATCCAATATAGAAATTAGTTAACTTTACCATCAATTACAAAACAAAGAAATGACTTTTTTCCATCCTTTTTTTGCCACTGTACACATGTTTGATAAAGCAATTAGCATCACAAACAATAGATAACATATTTACAATGGGTAGAGAACAAGTGATGTGATGCTCATGCAAAAATTGCTCATTATGGCCTAAGAATGCTGAGGCCTTGTTGAATTAACTGAAAACAAACTGTGTTTGCAACAACTTACCATCACTATTCATTAGAAGGTCCAATGCAAAATATTCCACAAAAAACTGGGTATTATGTCTCATAGCCTGGCCATACAGAGTGTGCAATAAAGCATGCCCAGTTCGATCAGCAGCACATGCACAACGGTAGGCCTGACCACCTGTATCATAGCAACAAAAGGAGCACAAGATCAGAACTCTTCTCAGAAGAAAAAGCTAACGATTGTACTCAAAAATTGAATTTACCCTTTCCAAAGTTCAAGCTTTGACCACCAAATGCACGCTGATATATTCTTCCATCCTCTGTTCGGGAAAATGGTAATCCATAATTCTCAAGCTCAATGACTGATTTTGGTGCTTCCCTACACATATACTGGATGGCATCCTGATCTCCTGTAGAACA
The DNA here is from genome assembly GCA_031439585.1 of Pterocarpus macrocarpus. Classification (NCBI taxonomy): domain Eukaryota; kingdom Viridiplantae; phylum Streptophyta; class Magnoliopsida; order Fabales; family Fabaceae; genus Pterocarpus; species Pterocarpus macrocarpus. The sequence continues at coordinate 71,410,195 of CM062520.1, read as the reverse complement.
TAGAGCTTGCATTAAGAAACAAGAAAGAAAAAAGCATACTACAAGAAAAATGTTCATTCATATGTGCTCATGGTTGAACAAGCATCTAAGAATCCTTTAGATTTTCAGCAAAAGCCCTAAAGTTTCTTTAGATAGAAAACAGCTAAGTTATTTTTCAGTTTTTAGGTAAACAACCACAGGACATATCTTCTCCATGGGAGGAAGACTTTTTTATAGGCAAAAGTAACCCTACAAGCAATGATATTTGTAACAGTGAACTATTTTACTATTTAAATTTTGTAGGATATATTGAGGAGAAAAATTTGCGAGGTTGGGTGAGTTTATACCTAGCCAATCACTTCCCTTGACAGTGTCATACATGTGCCACCTCCAGTCATCTTCGGTCATATTCCCCAGTGCAGCATTTATACCACCCTATACAGAAATTTTTACTCCCATGAATGAGCATTGCCAGTATATCAAGTTAAAACAAAAAAAAAATGCTTGATTGATGATGTCAACTTTATATACTTCCGCACTTAATCCAATACTTTTTATTTCATAACTGTGCACCAGACAAGAACAAGATGCTACGGGATAATCTAAAAACTTAAGTTCTTTTCCAAATCAAATGGTACAGTTGACGGAGAGCTGATTAAATCTTCGTCCATCATTGAAAAACAATAATCAATGTTGTCAAGTTTAAAGTGTCATCTATCAAAAATTATAATGAAGCGTCAAACAAGGATGCAGTGAAGCCGTGATAGTGAACTGGTGATAAAAACAACCCAAGACAATACTTACGGGATAATAACAGTTCGAAACTTACTACAACAAATGACACATATAAAGCAGAACAATAGCCTAAAAGCCATGAGAAATAAACAATAACGGCCAACATAAAGAATCGAGAGTATCTGATACCTGAGCTGCAACAGTGTGGGAACGAGTTGGGAAGAGCTTGGTGATGCAAGCAGTGTTGAAGCCATGCTCCGAAAGTCCAATAGCAGCTCTCAACCCTGCACCACCAGCACCCACCACAACCGCATCATACTTGTGATCCACCACCGTGTACGAGGAGTTCACCCCGCTCTGTAGCAACAAACACAACGATTCGGTTTCAGCAAAACATGCAACAAGCCAATTTCAATTCAAATACACGAAAAAAAAAAATTACAACAAATTAATTTATTTTATTTAATTGAAAAAAAAAAAAAGGACTCCACCGAATGGAATCCAACTTATGTAAAGTGAACGATAAGGAACAGCAAAAAGCCAAGTGATTAAAGTTCAATTAAAAGAAACAATAAAAGGACAAAAAGAAAAATCGAAAACCTAGGATTGGTTCAAGAGAGATGAGGAGATTATAACATACGGAGAAGAATCTAGAAATGTGAGATCTAAGAGAGTGATTAGGAGTGGATCTGTCGTTGGAAGCCGCAGGAGCACGAAGTCCACGAGCGACGCACCGCCACATTTCCGCAGCTCAGTGTAATCTCAAACCTCTCTCTCTCTCTCTGTTTCGGATTCCGAGTCAATGTGAAATGTGAGTTTGTGCGGTATGGGTGTGCCTAAGTACCAACTCTCTTGGTTTGCGCTTATTTTATAATCTCCCCGGCTTTCGCTCCCTGTACATATGTGTGTTTTAGTTATGTTGTTGTGGGGTTTGTTTTCATGGCGCTGCGTAGTGAAACATGGTACAATTCCAAGCACGCGATGTAGTAGCGGGGGCATCTAATTTGACTTTGATTAAGTGCTCCTAATCGGATCGTTACTCATTAGGTACTATCACTTATTTCATGTGTCTGTTATTATTCCTTGTCTGCACGATGCTCTAAGCACTAGTGTTATTTTTTTGGCCACGACTGATGTATAAACAGTGCTGCATCTTCATTCTTCAAGTACATTTTTTATTGGGAAAAAAGCAGCCTTCCTTCATTTTTTTTTTCCCAAACTAGATAGATATTATTTAGTGTACCGTATCTTAATTAGGATGAGATAAAGAGTGATTTAAGTGTAATAAATATGTTCTGACTTGAGAGTTAAAAGAGTCTGTATTATCGGGTATTCGTATCTATAGCCAACCAAACAATTTAGCGAAGTTTAATTTCATATCCAAATGGTTTGGGGGGAAGCTTAGATACTTTAATGATTAATTTCAATTTATTAAGTATTCTAATTAGAATAGAATAGAAAAACAAATATAAAAATATTATCATTTAATTACATGGAATGTGTACTTCACTAATATCATCTATACTTTTAAAAAAATAGTGCGACATAAAAATGCGTACCATTAAACCTACTGAAAAACCACGTTATCCTGATTGTTTAAATAATAATCTAAAGAAAAAAAAAGCATTATCTCAAATAAAATAAAATGCCGGACAATAGAACTTACCAATAATTATCTTCATTTTCGGTCATTAATTGTCTTTTATTTTTTGGTCAACCATATTTTTGGAGGGTGTTTTGGTCTAATGCTTTTGGAGTTTGAAATATACCTGAGAGCCCAAAGCCTTCTAAACAGAACTCGGGCTTACGTATAGTATAGCCCAATATCCAACTACGTATTTCTTTTTTTTTGGGTGACGTATACATATTTGATGACAGAGCTGATTGGACCTAATGCAAGAGAACAAATTTTTATTCTTTTGAGCTTGAAAAGCTAGTAGCCTTAACAAGATCACAATCATTAAAACGGGATTTGTATTATGACATTCAGCTCAGGCAGAAGAAAAGTATTATGACACTCAACATTGACTCCAAGAACTCTGCCCCTTACTTTAAATGTTAACGATAGATTAAAAAGATGTGTTATTTGTATATAGTCCATCTCGTAATACCACTTATCTACCATTAGATGAATGTAGGACCTAATTTAAGTAGAGGCCACATATTCATCCAATAGTGGATGGATGATATGTCGACTCGAAATACAAAGAAAACTATATCAAAATATCATTTTTCATAGATTAATTTATGGCTTATTAACTTTATTCTGTGTCAAGAACAAAGAAAATATGCTGCGGTCGAGCTTCATGAAGTGTCTCTAGGCATGTATTCGTATTATTACTTTTTTAAATTCTGAAGACATTGAAAGCGAACTTCTATGTGAAAATGATATCGATTGCTTTTGGTCTTTCGAGGATCCTCCAACTTCGAGTGGGCTAGGTAAAAGTGGCATTGTTGGGTGAACCAAAGATTGAAGGATTGAACGGGCTCCAAGCAAAAAGCCCAAGAATTTTGGTCAACGCTCAGGCGCCATGTCCAGTATAGATGGCCTCTAATGACCAAGGTTAAAAAAAAAAACGGGTTAGAGATGGCCTCTCAAACCCAATTTTCACGTTGAGCCAAAAAACTAAATCCCCATTTTCATATTTTACAGATTTTTATAGACATTGTCTGTTATGCACTATGATTTTTAGAGTATATGGTGCACTTTCAATCGAAACCATTGAATGGGCATTTAAAATGAATGTGTGGCTGAGTTTATCTTTAATAATTGGAATAGTAGATTAAGATGTCAATGAGTGAAATTAAAAAAGTGCTCCTTAAAAGTTATTCTACAATTACTTTTAATTTGATAACTTTGAAATGGATTTTTTTTAGAAAAATGTTATGTGTACATAACTTGCATTGCATATTGTATCGACTTATATCTCATCCAATGATAAATAGGGTGTGAATAGGTATAATGTATACAAATTGTATCCACCTAATATTACTCTTTTTCTTATTTGCTGTACATTTTGATGCTAACAAATTTGAAGTGAAATATTTTTTAATTAATTTTAGTTCTTTTTATTTTTTATTGATTTTGTTTTATATTTCAAAGTTGCCATATCAAAATAAGTTTGGTTTGCTTTTACATTTTTCTATTTTTATATTGACAAATTTAAATTAAAATATTTTTAATTGTATATTTTCAATTTAAACGCTAGTAACTTTAAAAGGGATTTATTTTTATAATTACTTTACCATTTTCGTACTAATAACTTCAAAATAGATTTTTTTTAAATTTTATTTTTCTCAATTCAATATTAGTAACCTCAAAATAGAACTCTTTGTTTTTATTTTCTTCCATTTAGATGCCAACAATTTTAAAATATAATTTTAAAATTTTTTTTTTGTTTCAATATTAGTAACCATGAAATAATTTTTTTTATTTTTATTATTTCTCGTTTTGTTGCTAATAATAATTAAATAATTAAATAAAATTTAAAGACAACTTTAAAAATTTAAGAAATTGAATGTTAAAACACATTTTCATAGTTCTAATAATATAAAACAGTCAACAAGGTGCATGATGCACAATAATTTATCAAAATGCGTCACAAAATCCTTCATTTTCATGAGAGGCAGTTGCTATTGGATGATTGATCTTCTGGCTGAGGTATCCAATGTCTTGGAACCATATCTAGATTTTGTTTTTGTCATCATATATAGATCTTCGTTTAAAGTGCCCTCGAATAACATTTTGTCGGATCAAGCGTCCCTTTGGACATGATGTCAATTAATGAAGCCTCTGAATTATTGAACCAGATATGTGAGAATCAGTTTGCATGAATACTGCAATCTGTAACATGCCAATTCATAAACGCTTATGCGGTCATGACAAAAAATCTTCGCCTTTACTATATCGACTTTTTTTTTTATCGTGCTTCCCCGAAGTGGATATCGTAGTGTTTTGCAACTGAACATGGGAATTAATACAAAGTTATAAACCATATATGTGATTAACCAATACCCCTGGATTTGGGAGAGTATGGATTTGTTCATAAACCATGATGCTTTACTCGATTGATTCATCCCCATCCTCGTTATTGTTTGGTTGGATATTTTGTATTAGCCATGTTAATTGAAGTTCTCTTTATAATTATTGACCCTCAAATAATCTTATCCTAAAGTGTAGGAGTACGAAAGAGCCAACTTTTGGCTTTTATCTAGTTGAAGGCGACGGTTGGTAGTCCTAAGTAAACCTTCCTTTATATATCTTTTTTTCTTCTGAGTTTTTTCTACGACACCGAGTACTACATTTTTATTATCACTTTAGAAGAATCCACATTTGGATACGTAACGTGCTTCTTCATACCCCACAGATATTAGGGAGGACAAAGACACATCAATACCAGCACAGAGAAACAACATAGAAGCGCATTGATCAGAAAGTGAAAGTTAACCTAACACGGACGTTACATGGCAAATATAACTTGATGAGAAGGCAATGATCTGGCGCTATTATCTATTAAAGGTTGGAGATACTCGCTAGATGTGCTTTGTGTACCTTAATTACTAAACTTATAATCAGATTTCATGTGACAATATGTTAAATTTAACCACATATATATTTACAAGGAAACATGTATCTTATAGTGTATGTAATATTAGTAACACCTAGTTGATTTAAGTGAATAAATATTTATTTTTCTTTTTTTAAGATCGAGTCATATGAGTATAAAAAATTAGTAATATGAGGGCTTTACTTTATACTAAATCTATCCGACTTGAGCCAGATTATATATAGTTATATTAGTGTAAAACTTTTTTACATGTTATCCAATTATATATATCTAAATCATTAAATCTGTTTACTTTTTGTCATGACTATCTCATAAGTTATATAAAAAGATAAAAATTTAATTGATTGATAATATAAAATATTTTATAAAAATTAATCTCTTATATAAATTCATGATTCGATATACTAGAATTGATCAATCCAGTCCTGATCTGAAATTGTGAATAATAAATTAAATATTAAAAAGGAAAGAAAGAAGGAGCAGCAAATGAGTGTACGACATTCGGAATGCTGATGAATGGAGGAGTCTTGGAGTGGGGCCTTCATGAATTCTCTTTCTCTGTCTACTTAGTACTTAATTAATCACACTAGAGCAAAGTCAAAATGCGCAACTTGTGCCCGCAACCGGCATCATTACAGAGCCGGCACTCTCAAAAGGTTCAGATCTTATTTTGGTTTGTAGTTTGGGATTGTAGACTGAACGTGCGTGTCTGTCCAAAACCCCGTTACAACATTTATAGCCAGCAACAACACTGCCTCCCAAATCGCAAACCTACCTTTCTTTTACGTTGGAATATTTAACTTCTATCCTAACTCGCAAGTTGCACCATGACTCTTGAACAGAAGGAAAAGTAACGGGCTATTAAGAAAAATAAAGTACAACATATGCGTAATAAAAAATAATAAAGCATATCAGCATACTATTATGCAATTACAACAATATAAAGTACAACATATATGTAATTAAAAATTCAGCATTAATGATATTTGGTCTTGACATTTTCTTCCTTCCCAATGATACAATTAATTTAAATTGATTTAAACTATTATATATTTTGCAAGGTATGAATATAATATGATAGACAATTTTGTTTTCAAATGTGAATAGCGTTTCTAGTCATGATTGTGTCTTACAGGGGTGCGCATAAGCTACAGACGCGGAGATGCTAGGAAGTAGGGAAGAAATCTCTTCGCTTGACGGAGTAATGGAGGAAAGCAATAGAACGTAATAGATTATGCAAAAAAGATAATTGGATTATTGTATGTAACAAGAAAGGTTGATTACAGTACGCAGATAATATAAATGAATAAATATTCACTCGTACTTGCCTTTTAGGAGGAATATATAAAATGTACAATGAGAGTGGGGTACGGGGCAGTAAAAATCTGCTAGAACCTAGAGGGAGAGAATAAAATGGAGAAGGGGTAGTGGTCCTAACGCATGTGTTTGTACTTGATTGGTTTTTATTTCGAGTCTTCCCTTCGAACATGTGAGCTACGCCAGAAAGTCAAAAAGGCTTTAATATAATTGATTTGTATGCGGAACTTGACATTCTTCACGTAGCTTTGGCATTTGATTTGATCTCCAAATCCAACACGAGAGGGGCAACAGCTAGCTATCGGTTGGCTGCGAAGTTCATAAGGTCTCTTCTACATATATGGCTTTGGCTTGGAGTTATTATATGTTGGGTAAGCTAGCTAACTAACTAATTAAAGGGTGGTTTGTTGGGATTTTGCTCAAAATAAAGAGTGAGTTTGGACTCTGACGGGTAGGCCTTTGGGAAAATCGACAAAAGGGTAGGCAAAAGCTTGATCGGTATCAGCCAATTCCCAATGGTAGTTGAGGATGAGATGGTGGATGAAAACAGCCATTTCAAGCTTTGCTAACTCTGACCCCGCACACAGTCGTGGTCCTCCTCCGAATGGCAGGAAGTTATTGTTGCTCACTGTGCTTCCGCTTGGGCAACTTCCACGACTACCGTCGTTCTGCACCACAACCTCAACATCATTATCCAACTGAAATTTTGAAAGAATAAGAAATATTAAGATTATATTCAAAAAAAGAAAAAATAGTGGAGCTAGGGGATATATACTAACGTCGTAATGATGTGAAAAATCCATTTGGTTTATCGAACCGTCTATTTCTAACGGATATCATATGGGTCACTACAATAATATTATTAACATAGCAAAACAGGTAGCAGAATATATACGTCATGAGAACGTGGCCATATCCAACTACCCAAGGCTAAGGATAAATAATTTTAGATGCTGATTTCTGGTGCTGGAGCGGGCTACGGTACTTGTCACCATCATATTGTTATCCTCAATATATTCGATGGATCCGTTTTCCCACTTGGCTACACACATGTTCCATTTCCCTTTTTTTTTTTTTTTCTGATTTAACAAAAGTGATGAACAAAATAAGTAGGCCCGGATGAGGAGTTTGGACCAGGTTGAGAAAAGGTAAAACACATATGCACGTGCATGTGAGAGGCCTACTTCCACATGGGAACTCATGATCTGGAACCTCAGGCCCTGCCCACACGTTTACAAAAGGAGCCATGCTCATCATCATCGCATCCATTGGGACCTACGTCCGTCCTGTGCACAACATCCCCTTCGTTGATCATGACAGTTCATCATCTCAAGCGACCACATCGTCCGGCAATAATGGTAATATACTAAAGTATCTTTTTAATCAGTGCCCTAAAACACTTGCCGAAAAATTAAGAGTAGATAATTTTTTTAATTGAAAAATAAGATTTTTTTTTAAGTTTTTAATGCATTGAACATGAGTTTAATAAGATTTTTATATTGAAAAATAGTTGATTCTCACCCTCAATATCTTAAAAGGAAATTCTTACATGAATGTAAATTAAACTCTTGAACATATTAAGAAGTTCAAAAATTTTATATTTTTAATTTCTTGACCAGTTTTATACTTTCACAAAAAAAAAAAAAAAAAAAAAATCCATTTGTGGCTGGCTACCCTCTACCCCCTACCCCCACCCCCAACAAATGATCCTGCTAGTTTCAACTCTTACGACGACCTCTTGAGTGCACCCTCCCTTATCACCTTCCTATTTGTGAAACTTGACAACCCCCTAACGGCTTCGGTGCAGATGGCCACTGTTGTAGATGCATTGGGTCGACCCCACTTGATCCTCCATTGTGGTTGGTAGGCCACATTACTCGATCATTCGCCGTCACGGACAATGATTTCTTTCCCAGTAACCATCACTAAATAAAAATAAATAAATAAATAAATTTCATAGCGCAATTAATTTGATGCGTAGCCAGAAACCAGCATATCTATATATATCTGGTATATCCTAAGTTTCCATTTACAAAAATATGTTTTAAAACAAGTGGTTGGTAATTGATATTAAGGGAAAATGAACTCTAATCATTCTTTGAGCATTCGTGAGGGAGATTTATTCATTAATTAATTAATAATTTGAATATTGACCTTGCGCTGAATAATTTAGTTAGGAGAGACTATGGTTGGTTAGAAACTTTAGAAGCATGTGTACATAGTGTGATGAATTGAGGTGTACGTTTTGGGACTAGCCATAGCTAGGAGCAGGACTAAGTCAACAACAACGATCAATATATGGAGCATTATTTTCGGTTTTGTCAAAGCCGTACGGCGTGTGTACCTTATATTGGCGTCTGATTCCGAAGCGTAAAAACCTGGTGTGCTCCGGAAAGGAAGATAACTTACGAGCTGAGACTGAGACTGGAACTATATGTAATAACTATTAAGGGATGACAATATTTTTGGCAAAATCCCAACCCCCAAATTCAACTAAATTTTGGTCACTCACTGGCCACAACCCCACCCTCCAAGGAAAGGAAGCCAGTGAGGCAGTGATTGCATGTGGGGATCCACTTCAAGGACCAATTGAAGTGCTTGGGGACCTCTGCTTATTATTCTTTTTCCCTTTTCCTAATAGATACACATATTTTAAATATTAAGCATTGGCTTTAAGAAAAGAAGAAAGGGAAAAAAAAAGGGGGGGGGTGGATAATAATTATACAAAGCGTGCTGTTCCATAGTTATAAGTAGAACTGACCTGCCATCTCCATGGATTGAAGTGTTGAGGTTGGTCAAAAAGTGAAGGATCCAGATGCACGGCTGCAATCACCGGAAGGACTTTCCACCCACATGGAATGTCATAACCTTTCAAACACAAACGACATTTTCAATGCTGAAAAGCCCTTGCATTTCCGGCGACTTTCCCTTTACTATAACGCCTAAACTAGCTTTTCATATTTCCCCTTTTATTTTTTTTTTTCCACAAAAAAAAATTGTTTGATTCTTTCTACTTGAAAAAAGAATACTAATGCAACATACTTCAATGTACCTTTGTACCGAACATCTTTAAGAGCCTTCCTGTGAAGGAACCTCACAACGTTTCCCAGCCGAAGTGTCTCGTTCACAACCTACTCGAACAAAACCAAATAATGTTATACTAACAATTAATGTAATTACTTTACGTAAGTATTATTATTTTTTAAGTGTTTAACACATAACATTGTTTATTTACTGATTATGCAGTTATGTTATAAACACTTCAAGGGGCTGACTAATTGATGTACTTGTACAGCTGATTATGCAGTGCAAATTATACTTCCATAAACCTTTACATCATCATCGAATTTAATAATGATCACTGCTGACTAATTAATTATCAAACGACAATTATTGTTTATTAAATAAAGGACAGGAAAACTCCACTATTTATGTATGATAAGTAACCTACACACTGAGTAAATTCCATTCTTTTGTAGTCATCCCAAGTCAGTTCAACCTCCCCTGCTTGCTTCTTGGCTCTGGCGATTTCTCTGTGTTCGTCCTATTTTTTCCACACAAAAAAAAATGAAAAACCATAATAATTAGAAGTGAAATTTGGCATTCTTTTATGTATTACAATTTGAACTAGGAAATAAGTATATTTTCTTCATGAGAACTGATAAGACATAATTAATATTCCACGTAGCATCATCGTACTTGCTTACCCTTAACTGCTGTACAGCTTGAGGACAACCCGGCAAGAAGTAAATAGCTAGAGCTATGGCTACCGATGAAGTTTCATGGCCAGCAAAGAGCAAGCTGAGAATCAAGTCAAGAATTTGCTCCGTTGAAAGATTCGAATGCTTCAAAACCCAACTTAGAAGATCATCTTCCTCCAAACTTTCACTTCCCTCTTGGATTTTCTTGACTCTTTCTTTCATTTTTCCCTCTATGAACTTGAGTATGGTGGACCTAGACTGTAAAAAAGAAATGTAGAAAAACATTTCAGTACAAGATTGAAAATTCAGTACTGCTAATTACAAAAACAAGTGGGATTCTCTAAATTATAAAATTATATTATTATTATTATTATTATTATTACCTTTAATGCCTTCCTGTATGCTGTTCCGGGTAAATTCAAAGGCGCGGAAACCACCCCCTTCATGAAAGTGACATACTCTTTCTTGAGTTGTTCTGTCTCAAGATTCCCGGGATCCAAGCTCATGATATGTTTCGCCATCAAATTGAAGGTGAACTGCAATTCATGCCAAGTAGCCTTTAGTTTTCCACTGCTTTATTTAATCATTAAATTGTAAATGAAAATTAGAGTAGTTACCTTCTTTGCTTCATCTTGAGCCGAGAATGTGGAATTTTCCTTCCAAGAGTTTAGAACCAGAAGGGTGTGCTTCTCCACCTCCTTCAACAGATGTGTCCTGAGTCTGGCATGGCTCAGAAAGTTGAGTGATATAACCCGCATGTCCCTGTGCATGTCTCCAACTAACACCAACATAGACCATTTCCCGAGTATTCCACCAATGCTTCTAGGATAGCTGCATTCAAACAATTTCCCTTCGTTCTGCAATATGAACCTATTCAGCCCTGCATCTGCTGACACTATTGCTGGCTCACCAAACAATTTCGACTTGTAAATTTTGCCGTACCTGCATGTATATAGGGGCAAGTTAGATTCGAACTCTAACCTTTTCTTTCATGGAACAAAAGATTGGCTTATTTGTACTCTAAAGATGACTTTGTTAAATTTGTGGAGTGTTGCTGGTTTTTTTTTTTTTTTTTACCTTGCTATGTGCTGCTCCATAAATTCTCCTATTGTAGTAGCAGAATAAGGCTTCAAATACCCAATGGTTTCCCCAAGAAAGGGCCAGCCCATTCTTCCTGGGGGAAGGTTGAGCCTGGGTTTGGCTTGCTTTCTCTTGAAGAGGATGAAGATTAGAAGAAGAGCAAGAATGGAAGAAAGAGAACAGAAAGTTAGGTGTGAGTCAGACATGGAGCTAGCCTTGTCTGATCTTTGTATTCGGTTTTTGTGATTTCTTTCTCTCTCTGTCTCTCTCTCTTTCTCTGTGTGTGTTTTAAGCAAATAAATTGTTGTAACTCGTATGTGCAGTTTCCTATAAGAAAAAGGAGAAGTAGAAAAAAGGTTCTACATATGCTGAAAAGGAGCTTCCATTTTGTGGCGTTATAAAAATGACCAAAGCAAGCAGGCGGTTTCAATGAAATCGGACCTAATGAATGTGTGAAGCCAATAGGCTGCTTTTATAAGCTTCTCTTCTGTCTTTTAAGTTAAGCGAAAACAGCGGAAAGTAGCAATGAAATTGGCTTTACACTTGGAAAACAATGCTCTTTTACAAATTTAATTTAGTTTATGCTTGTGTCCAGTTTCATTAACTCATTACTCTCTTAACTCTTGTTTCTTTTTTAATATAATTCTATGTGCTACCTTTCTTCTGTTCCATTATACTTTAGGCTAAGCCCACCTTAGCTTCATTTAAATGCTTAATTTAGAAATAACTGGCCGGTGTTTCTTTCTTTTTCTCGCTCTGTTATGATCTTCGGAGAGAGGTTGAAAGCATGCAATGAGATTAATGAATACCTTGTCTTTTCCTTTCTGCTTCTTTCTTCCTTCCTCTTCTTGTTCCCTTTTTCTTATTATTTGTCCACCCTTTTTGAAATGGCTTGGCGAATAGAAAGTAGAAACGTGTTACAGAGAAAGCGATATGCGCTTATTATGTTTGTGCAATGAAGACAGAAAATATTACTGCCCTTTTGAAAATATCACGAACTAAAATAGCCAGCCAATGACCGAAAAGGCTTCAATTAGTTCGTCAGTTTTTATTTAGGTGCGAACTCCAGTTATTTTCAAGGCCTGTAAAATTTAAACTATTTTCCTTTAAATTATTAAAAACTTGCTGGAGCATATAAATGAATATCAATCAAGGGACACATTTATAAAACAAACAATTATATCTCTTTTACATTGATGCGTAAAAATACCGCGATTGTTAATATTAATAAATTAATAATCATAAGTTGAGTAATAAAGATATGGGTTTAATTTGTATGTACAGATAGTATAAAAATTTTATATTGTCATTAACTCATATGCTGCCATATAAGCAAATATATATGACCCTCACTCCCACTACTTCAAAAGTCATACAAATGGGAGAATGTGATTGAATAATAGTATAAAATTATGCTGTCAGTATATACAAATTAAATCCTAAAGATATATACTTGTCATTAATTTAGTTCTCTAATAGTACATATTAAATAAAATAGTTAGATGTTTATTTTTTAAAAAGCTAATTTAATGAAAGAAATGAAATTAAGGGTCATTTTGGTCCGAGGCAAACCCCAAGGGGTTAACTGATTGGGGTAAAACAGGGTCTCGCATTTGACAAATCGTAAGTTTGAGCCTCTCACTCATCTTCTTCAGTAAAATAAATGTAAGTTTCTCTATAAGTACTTTATGAGTTCGAAGGCTTTCTCTACCTTGGATTGAGGTGCCATCTCTTCACCCTAAATTTTTTGTTAACAAGAAATTTTTTGGTTTGAGGTAAAAATGGCTATAAAAAATTCATGGATCAATTTTTTAAATAATTTTATTCATAAATTTTTGCTTCCTTTTTTTACCCTTAAATCAAACTAACCCTAAAGTTTATTTTAATATATTTATTATTAAATGAACAAACTAATAACAAACAGATTCTCAAAGTGATCAAAATAAGTCATATAACTCATAAACATCAATCCTAAAAACTTCAAGACGTATAATTGTGATACTGGTCTGAACCATCAGTATTTAAAATTTACTAGACATCAAATAATTTAGCTCAATCCAAGTCAGCCAACTAGAATGGTAAAGCTCTCCGTGCTAACTTTTTTTCTATTTATAGAACTTAAATTTGAGGCCCTAAATGAACAAACTAATAACCAACAGATTCTCAAAGTGATCAAAATAAGTCATATAACTCATAAATATCAATCCTAAAAACTTCAGGATATATAATTATGATACTGATCTGAATCATCAATATTTAAAGTTTACTATATATCAAATAATTTGTCTCAAGTCGGGTCAGCCCATTAAAAGGGTAAAGTTCTTCGTGCTAAATTTCTTTTATTTATAAAACTTAAATTTGATACTTTATTTAAGAAAAATAAATATCAAATCATTTAAATCAATTAAGCATTCATAATCCAAACCAAAGGGCGTTACGTACCTTAATGGCGTTATTTTGGTACACATTCCTTCTTCTTTTTTTATGATTAAGCGCGCTCTCATGATTTGACTTCCATTCTACTGAACAAGTCATAATTTTATGTGAGAATACATGAATTGCTATCTTATAATGGCACATATTTTTCTTCATGATTTAAAATAAGACTCTATGACATTTATAACTATATGTACTAGATCTTGGTTTGTATTTACATGGAATGAATGCCATGAATTATATGGTGGTGGTCAAAAAATGTCAAAAACTTACAAATTGTACTTAAATCATATCAATCATTTATAATTGAAAATAAATTCAAAATTCACGTCAAAAAATTCAAATTTAAACCACAGCCGTAAAGTAGTATATTATGATTTTAGAAAAGTGAACAATATTCGTGCATATAGAACAAAACATGTTCTGATATTCATAACCATAGTAGCTGTGAACTGGTGATTTGAATCATGGACCATTAATCTCTAACTTGGTGGTCGGACCACACCGCACGTAAGTTGTTGGATAGCGTAAATAGCTCTGGTCACAGGCTTAACCTTAATATCTTATGTCGGTGTGAACGAATTTTGATGCGCTCATAACAAAGTTAGGAACAAATCATCTTTCAGCGCAACCGTGGAACCCACAGAAAATAATTCAGTTGCTACATGGACCCTAGAAAATAGTTGCTTCAAGTCTCTCATGGAGGTCCTAGACTACTACTACCTTATCTTTAATTCTAATTGCAGCGCGTATGGTTGCTGTTCACAACTTACAATATCTGTCATGAAGTTGAAGTGCTACTTACCCTGTCTGTGTTTGTGCTATTTGTATCAAGCGGATAAATAATATCTATTTAATAGAGAGAGAAGGGTGTCGAGGGACCAGTAATCAGAAAATCTTACAGTAAGCTTGTCTAGCGAAAATAATTATATCTTTGGGAACTTTATTACCGTAATTATGCAATACAAATAAAAAAGTCTATGACATTTGTTAAAAGGCACCAAAAAGGTTTTCACACAGTGATAAAGATTCTTACTTTAATTTGTGTTAAGAATCTCATAAGGTGCCTGTAATTAACGTTGCCTTATCCATTGTCAAATCTCCCCGTAATCAACTATTCAAATCACAAGTGGCATTTGATACCAGGTGATATAATGAACTAACCGATTAAACTAACACACTTTCTTCCATAGATTATATAAATTTTGGATTTTTGCATGTATACTTATTGTATAATTAAACTCATTTGATTTTTATTATTTTATTGGTCAATGTAAGGACACACTTAGTTAATTAAAGAAACATAATTCTCATTGCTTGAATATACTAATTTATTCTTTTCCCTCCGTTTTAGCACGATGTTGGCATGATTTGGATTCTAAAATTATATCTTCTATTTCATACCCTCCGAAGTTGTCAGCGCATTTAAATAATTAAAATGATGTACGACCTACTCCGTGAAAAATATTATAGTCATGATGGTTTTTCAAAAAAGTTTAGACCACCCTCTTTCATTAATTAGTCTTTAAGATTTAGTTAAATCTATTGAATATGATTAAAATAATTTTTATAAGATTCTGAACAATTTTTTTTCATAAATTAATTTTTGGGTTGATTTTAATAGATAAATTAAAATGAAGAAAGTAATAATTTAAACTCTCTTAAGACTGAACCAAATTTTTATAAGATTTATTAATTTAAAAATAAATCAAATTATGTAAATTAATAAATAAATTAAAATAGAGAGCGTAATTTACAATTTTATCCGGAGCATCGATGTACTGTTACCATTCTCCAAATTAAACAGTGCCATAAGTGCCAGTTATTCGTTATTTTCAGCCCAAAAGTGGCACTCTATCCCGTAAAATAAAATAAAATAAAAATCTCGTTTGAGAGATGATGCACTCATCAGTGGCTCACCGTAGTTTAAGGCAACTCACAATTTCAGCGAAGGCAATAAACTAGACATTGAATATTTGCTAATATTAATTAACTCATAATTCTGAGAAAATTTTTTAGTGATATCAGAGCCCGTGTTATTTATTTTCATCTTAGTATATCCAAGTAAGCACACCCAAAACAAAAAAGGTTAGGGTAAACTTTAATGGAATTTGATGTGTGTACTCATTATCATTCTTTATTTTTCGCTGGTGAAGTTGATACTATTGTCGTCTTAAAATAAATTCCTTTAAATTCATGACTTGATCATAAATAGTCCTAAGTTTCTAGTATTGTTAAAACGATTATCCATGTCGATTATAATTTTCATCAAGTATACACTACGCTTTCTTTTTTTTTATTTTTTTATGTCATTTTTTTTATAGGTTTAAATATATTTTTAATTCCTCTAAATATTTGATTTTTTGAATTTGGTCCTTTAAAAAATTTTTGCTTAGTTTTGATCTCTTATTTTTTAGACGTTATTAATATTAGTTCTTACCATCAACTAAGTATTGTTAAGTGCTAATGTGGGAACGTGAGATTTAAAAGTATTAACACGTGTCAAAATTTTATGTTGTCACATCAGCACTTAACAATACTCAATTGACGGCAGGGACTAATATTGATAACGTCCGAAAAATAAGGGACCAAAATCAAATAAAATTTTTTTAAAAAATCAAATTTAAAAAATTAAATATTTAAAGAGATTAAAAATATATTTAAACACTTTTTTTATGTTATCCAAACTTTATACTACGCGTTTCAGATGATCAGTTATTTGTTCTTAATTATATTTTCTTTGACCGGTGCCCTGTGCCCCTCTTTTCTTTTTTTTCATGCTTTTCTTTTTATTTGTCGTAAGGTCTTATCTGGTAAATAGTAATTAATGCCGCAGGCAAGAAAGAAGTGCTTATTAGCTAATTTATGACTAGGAACAATAATTGAGGCATTTATTCTTTCCATAACTATTTAAAGGTTATATAAAAAATTAGATATAATTAATTAATAATATAAAATATTTTATATTTTATTGTAATAGTATATTAGAATTAATCTTATCTTTAATAAATTTAATTTTGATATATCATTAATATAAATTTGTTATATATGCATTTAATTATGAACAATTATATCATTAAAAGAGACTTTTTCCATAATTGCTTCAAAAATCATAAAAAAATAAGACCTGATTAATCGACAACACAAAATACTTAATATGAGCAATACATGAAAATTAATTTTTTAATTAAAATAAAGTTTCACATATGATTCATTATTATGATTAATAATCAATTCTTATTGTACCAAAAATTACAATTATTATTCTATAAATGTTTGGTATATTTCGGCATCTCAGTTGTTTCAATCATTGAAATTTTAGAATATGGTCATAATGTGGGTCCAGTAAAAATTGTATTGATTTTTATGACAGAATTTATGTCCATAATTTGATTTTTTGACCAATTAATTAGTATTTTTTGACGGGATCAATTAAGTAGTATCTTAAAATAAGGTAAATTTTCTAATATATCAATCTTTAAAAGTGACTTAAATTTGATATGATAGTAAAAATGAATATAATACTAATATACAGATGACACTTGAGAAAAAGGTAATATTGTATAACATGCACTCAAAAATTGAGTGGTGTATTAATTGAAATTGGATTTAGTAGAAGGAGTTAGTCTCTTCTAATGTGATAAATCATAGTCTAAATCTTAATTGTAAGAAATATGTAAGATCCGATTATATCTCAAATAGGATGATCTTTAATAAAAGATATCTATAATAAAAAATAATAATAAAATTTAATTTATATATATTATCAGTATAAAAAAATTTATATAAATATTTAATTATATATTATTAAATTAATAAAAATATTTGACTTAATTATTTATTATTTTAAAAATTTTATAAAGATAAATATTTGATTAAATAATAATATAAAACTCTTTTATAATATCGATATATAATAATCAAACTCAGAGTAATATGGCTTAAAAGTCTTTCTAAAGTAAAGTTTTGTCTTGAAGCTTTTTCTCGAGAATTTTTACAATATACCTCATACAACTCCAACAAAGGCATAACATTTATACAAAAGTTAAAAAGAATTATTATTTATGTATTATCTAAAGTGATTGATTAATGTAAAAGTGATTGCAAGTCTGATGAAATTTATCTTCAATATTATAAAATTAAATTTTAGAGTTATTACTTTGAAAAAATTATCTAATTATCATCTCTTATATAAAACTGTGTACGTGAATGATTATTAAAACAAAAAATTACATATTAGAAAATGTAAATGATAGATTACACTTAACAAATTATAAAGAAGACAGAAAAGTAGTTTTATTACTCTTATTATATAAAAATCATTATAATGAATTAAGTTTATTAAGCTTTTCATATCTTCACCCATTTTAATCACCTGGTTTATGCCAGGTGGTTTGCCAATATTTAACTTTTCCAAATAAAGTATGAAGCCTTTTTTTTAATATCAATGATTTAATAAATTATTCTGTTGTAACAAGTACTTCCGCACATTTCAAATTCAGGTTTAAGTTAGCAGATTTTTATTTTATTTATTTATTTTTTTTAAAAATCTCGATAATCTTATTTGTTGCTGATGAACTAGTCATCTTAGTTAATTAGACCATTACAACTTGTTTGATTCAATCCTCAAAAATCTTATGGCTACGGATAACTCACCGATAAACGCATACAACACTAGTGAAAAATAAAAGAATGAGGAAGAAAGAAGTTATCGCATTTCGCTTCATTTCCAACCACGTGATTACATCATTACCATTCACGTGCAATTGTGCCTTCTATTTGATAGTCACATCTGCCAACTTGCAATTTCAAGCTTTACCGAATGCACATGAATCTGCAACAGCAGAAGCAAATAAATTACCACTCACACATCGAAACATGGATGTATTTGGGATTGCTTCAGAACTTTTGCACCCTAAATCGCTTCGACTTTGATTTTTTTCTATTTTTTTTCCGTCTTTTCTTATGTTAAAGTGTGTTTATAATAGGAAAAAAATAAAAATTAATTTGATTTATAAATCAAATTTTGTGTTTAAATATTTTTTTTTAAAAATGATTTTATTTGTTAAATCTTATAAATTTAGTTATTTTAATTATAATGCATTTTTTTGGTAGACAAAAGAGAAGAAAAGAACAAAAAGCAATTACACAATATCTCCTTTCATCAACAGAGAAAGCTTGATGTCAGGAGCCTCCCACAGCAGTAACCCGCTATTACGAACTGCACCAGTGTTGGCAAGGTAGTCAGCACAAGTTAGCAGCTCGCAGAAGCTGGGAGAAACACACCACCCCGAGCCTAATATAAAAATTGATTTTTAAATTAATTTAAATTTTATTTTATATAATTATTCTAAATATAAAATTCAACTTATAAATTAAATCAATTCATCATTTAAATCATTTCAAACACTATCTTATATTTTTCACTAACATGTTTTTGAAAATTAATAATAGTGAACATACCTACCGAATTATCCCCCCTTTTTAGGAAAATGTCTAATTATGAGAATAGATCCTCTCAATTGTATTTTTTACATAATCAAGTCATGTGTCATCTTTTACTATTAATTTTCTTCTATCAAGTGTCATGTATGGACTCCACTCTCTTAATTAATAATAACAAATAACACATAACTTAGTCATGTGAAAAAATATAATTGAGAGGATGTATTTCCTCCAATTACAATGCTATGCACTTCATTCAGTATTTGGCATTTGGTGATCGATATCTTATGTTGATAGAAAATATTTCATTGAAACTTTGTTGGACGAAACAAGGATATAATTATTATTTATATGAAAAATATAAAAAATTAATTATTCATGGATTTTGGTCCACTTTGGTTGATCCTACTAGCTGTTCGGAATTTTATACTTCTAGTGTGGGTGATTGGCTTTTGCAGAACCTTAATCCTAGAAGTAAGAATAATGATGGCTACCCACTTTTATTCGGATCTGCAGTTCATTTTCTGTTGAAAATGAGAAATGAGGAGGTATTTTAGCATGTAACTTTGTCAAGCTCTGAAATGGTTCACAAATTCTGGTCCAGCTATATTAGCCAGGGCCACAATTATGCCTTGCAAGAAGCTACTTTTGGGTCCATGACTAAATCTGTGCATCTCATTTGTTGGATGTTTCCCTCAAATGGGTGGGTTAAGATCAACTGCAATGGGTCAGTATTTCATGATTCCAAGGCATCTTGCAGAGGTCTCATCCAAAGATCTAGGGAGAACTTTCTTGGAGGTTTGGCTGCCAACTTGGGAGTTTGCCCGATTACTACTACAGAGGTGCGGGGAGCTTATTATGGGCTTCCCTTAGCCTGGAACAAAGGTTATCATAGAGTTGCCCTGGAAATGGATTCTTCTAGTACAATTTTTCTCATTAACAAGACTGATACGAAACTCCATCCTTTGGCTTCAGTTCTTAATCTTGTTCGTTCTATCATGCAACGCCAGTGGGAGGTTCGGATTTAGCATACTTATGGGGAGGCTAACAGAGCTGTAGATTTTCTAGCTTCTTTTGGCCATGGTTTGCAATTGGGTGTTTGTTTTTACGATTTTTGTCTTTCTGGTTTGGCCTCCTTTCGAACGGAGGATATTGTTGGGGTTTCTATCCGAACACTTATTGTTTAGTTTCTCTTTGTTTGGCCGCTTTGCCCCGCTTTATCACCAAAAAAATAATAATTTTAATATGTTATTAATGTATATTTTACACTATAAATTAGTATATTAATTTTAATTAATTATTAGCCTAAGAAGTTTTATATTATGATCTAATTATATAAATATATATTGTATATACAACTTCTAAATAATAATTATAATAGTAAAATATTGTTATTGATATGATGATACATGAGATCGAATAATTATATAATTTTTTAAAAATTGATAATGCATCAAAGTTAAATTCAAAAATTAATTATATCTTATTTATATTTAACTTTTAAAGTAATTGTAATAAAAATTATAATCAAACACTTTAATGATATGGTATACATAATTAAATGATGTATAAAAATTTACACACTAATGTATCAAATTTAAATCTAAAAATAAATGCAAGTACGCTAGCTGTACTTGAAGGTTGTGAGAAAATAGAATATAATATAATAGCTAGAAAGGAGGCAAGCAAATATACATTTGATGAGTTTGGCACACCCGTGAACCAAAGAATTTAAAGCACTATTTGGTGTATTGTATAGGATTGGACCTAATAATACAAGCTTTGATAGTATAAAATTTGATAATATAGTATAATTTGTATTTTTTTATATTATCGAACATTTAGTATCATATATATTCCTTTAGGTTTATTTTATTTATCACTCTTATATTAGTAATATGCGTATAAATTAAGAAATTTAAAATAAAATTTAATTATAAATATTTTCATCAAAATATCTTTATTTAATTTTTACATTTAATTACTATACTGCTCTATAAATGTCACATTATGTTTTTTAATTAACCATAATTTATAAAAGGTAAAATTAAAAAATTAACTATAAATTTGTTATTGATACCTAATAAAAAAAAATATTATGAATAATTTTCTTTTCCAAAAATGTCAAATAATATGGGATGAAGTCGTGAGAAAAGTATAGTTATACAATTTTATCCTATTCAATATTTGTTATGCAATCATATAAGTTTATCCCATAATTATTAAATTAGAAGTGAATAAGTGATGAAAGAGCTACGGTTGCTGTATTGGCTAAGGTTCGGGAGGTATAGGATTTTATCTTATTGAGAAGGAGAAGTCGCCCCAGGAAGAATAAAGGTCGTGCTAAGGATTAAGAGGATCATTTCACAACTTGAGTGTTTGTAGTGGTATTTGGGGTCTTTGTGTTTTGAAGCTGGTTTATGCACTTCTAGTTCTTGTAGTTTTGCTGAGTGCTTTGGCCAGTTTTTTGGGACCTTTGCTTGTTATTTTCTTATGGTTGAGCATTTGGCTTTTGAGGATGGTGGTTTATTGGCCTTTGCGTGCTAGGTTTCCTCTTCAATTTTGATGGTTGTGTTTGATGGGTGCTTGCTTTTGATCTTATTGAGTTGATTCCTCATTATTTGCTGTGCTTTGGTGGTGGTGGTCATCGCCTCTTAGGCTTGGAGTGCTGGTTGTCTGGTTGGTTGCTTTTCACTATCCTTCTTGGTTGTTGGTGGTGTGGCTATGATTGTTTCTGGTAGTTTTCTTCGCGGTGTACTTATGAGGTGTTCTTTCTTGGTGTTTGTTGATTGGAGTTGAGTGTCTATGTTAGCTTTTTTTTTTTTTTTTTTTGTGTTCTTGCATCTTGCTTTGTGTTTTGGACCTCTTGTTATTTTGCTCCTCTCCTTCGTGAAGAGTCTTGAGTGCTTTTTGATTTATTAAAAAAAGTTAAAAGTGGATAATTAAATTTTATCCAACCTAATAAAAAATAATTTTATTATAGGTCTCATAAGATCTAATAAATTTATATTATAATAATTAATGGACAAAAATAAATATATTAAATAACTTCATCATTATATGTCACACTAAATATATATAAAACTAGTTATATAATATAAACATATATATTCTGCCAAAATCCATATACTGTATAACAAACAAGGTTTAAAAGAAGTGAAATATGTTCAAGACAGATTCTACTATACACCGAAGTAATTATGGTGCATAGTGCACCGTTTAAAAATTTTTTGGTGGACCGTGTACCTCCACTTTGAACGAGAAGTTGCAATGGGAATATCCGGTTACTCCTATAGTTCGAGTTTTGGATTCAACATTCACTTAAATGTGAGAGTTCACTTGTTTTTTGTCTGTTTCAAGTTTTCGAGTTCTAAATTTAACGTGTCACTTAATGTAAGAGAATTCATGCCTTCTTTATCCCAAATTTTTGAATTCCAAGTTCAACTTGGTAAATCTACTACTTCTATAACCCATTCTAAATCCATACTCTTCGATGTTACCGCTGCCTAACTGATGCTTCAATGGTGTTTAGGAACATGGTGGACCAAGATATTTTAAACAATGCACTATGCACAAGAATTATTCCGGTGCATATCAAAATGCGCCTATGTCTAAATCGTTGATACCCACATTTTCATCTTCCCGGGTACGTGACTTAAATTCGTCTAGCTTTGTAGAAAAAAGGACACTAGGATCGAATTAGTTTTTATTTTTTATTTTTTCCCTTTGTTTGTCGAGAACTAATTGATCTTATTTCAAGAGGAGAATTAAACAATTGATCTGGTTTAATATTTATTTTTTTATTTTTTGCTAAAAACGCTTTTTTCTTTAAAACAAATCCACACCAAATTTGGTTCTCTCTATTTATGACTAAATTAACGATATATTAATTTCAAAATCCTAATAAAAATATCAACAAATAAATACAAATAGCAAATCAATGTATAAATGTTTTTTTATATGTGAAAATCAATCAAGAAATTTTATACTAAAGAAAATAAAAAATAAACATCGAATTAATATAAAAGAACTTGATAAAATATAAATTATTATAATCCCAACTAGCGAATATTACACAATTTTAAATTAAAAAAATAAATATTTTTTAAATTTTAACTTCTTAAAATAGACATCAATTTAATCTTAAAATTTTTTTTTATAATAATTTAGTTCTATTTCAAAATCAATGTTAATTCGGTATTAAAAAATTTTTTTAATATTAATTTAGCTTTAAAATTTTAAATTTTGATATCAATTTAATATTAATAAATTTTTTATAAAATCGAATCTTACATCAATTCATCAATATAAGACTAAATTAATATTATATTATAAAATATTAAAATTAAGTTAATATAAAAAATTATTTTAAATTAAATTAATATTAACTCTAAAATATTAGAACTAAAAAAATATTGTTTACTCGTAAAAAATAGCTCTCGTTTGTAATTCTTGTGGATTAAGGAGAAACGACGAAACGCGAAAAACGAAAACGAAGGAAAAGGCCCGTAGCCGAAACGAATCACCCACTCGTGCGGGTGGGCAGCATGGCCAATCATTGCTACCACGAGGCTATGATATGTGCCACGTGTCATGACCGCACGTGCGAAGGACAAGACGTTTGCGAGTGAGAATTCATAGCGCACCAACCATTACTTAAATTAGCTTTTTTATATTTTATTTTAGTGTGTAGGCCTTACCTTAGTTGCCTTTACAGCACGATCTGATTTGATTAGACTCTGGATTTTGCTGTGAAACCTCCACAAAAGCCAAACAAATGATCTTGCCTTCCCATTTTACATCACCAAACATGAAAGAAGACAAGTTCTTTCATATTATTTATTAGACATTTCATTTAAAAATTAATATGTATGAATATGTTTTAATAATCAATATATTTTTTTTCATAAATTACATAATAATATTATATAACATTATTTATTAGACATTTCATTTAACAATTAATATGTATAAATATGTTTTAATAATTAATATATTTTTACTATAAATTACAAAATATTGTGTATGTTTATTATGGGATGAAATACTTATGGTAAGTAATAGCTAATAACAAAATTAACGTGGTTTAACGCTACTATTTTTTATGCATAATTGATGATTTATTACTTCTGTTCAGTTTTTGCATTTAAAATTATTAGTCGATTTGATATAAAAATATCATTAGTTTGAAACTAAATATGCATTTCCCCCCTTTGGATATACCATATCGAATTTCTCATCTTATAACACTCTTTTGTCTTGTAATGCAAATCCATGTTCTTGGTCCAATTGAAGAAAAACTATCCGTCTCAGAAATCCACTTTCAAATTCAAATTCATGATATGATGTCTAACTTCACATCACATCATATACATTGTCTCCACTGTTAAATAACATATGGTAAGTAACAAAGCATGCACATTCACTTCGAAAGGTGAAAACTGAAAATTGTGCATATGCCAGTACCATCGCAATCTCATTAATCCTTAATTTTCTGAGACTAATTCAAACTCTTGTGAGGTCAATTTCCCCCCTAATTAATTTTAGGATTTGAAAGAAGAAATTTCCCAACTCTGTCTTGACTACATGCAGTGCATAAGTAGGCATAATAGTGACTATAATGATATTGCCAGGGATGATGGAGACATATCACTATTCTATTTTTTTGTTTTCTTTAAAGATATTCCTTCCCTATTATCAGGAAAGGAAATTAAATACATAGTTATATTTATTCTCCCAATTGGTATTCTCTTCTAGGACTGAACTATTCTATTATTTAATTCTTTGTGTTTCATATTTTGCTGGTTAATTTTGGTTTCAGACAAAACAAAACAAAAAAAAAAAAAAAAAACCACTTCATATAGATGCAGATCTTCGAGACCAATATACCTTACAAGATACACCCGATCCTTTTCCCTCGTCCTTCTCTCTGGCCTCCAAACTTTTTAATGCGTTTTCTGTCCGTTGGATTTCGGAGGTGCTTCGTTCGTTCCCCGATCAACACGCATGGTTGGGGCCAAAGGGGGCCAGCAAAATTAATTAGAAGGAGAGTCAAACAAAGCAGAGAAAAAGAAAAAAATAAATGATGAGAGACTGAGAGTAGTGGCAGGCTAAAGAGACAGGGAGAAACCACGTGTGAGGTGTGAGTTATCACCCAACAGAGAAAAGGGACCTTGAAGAAAAATACTACTATATATTTGCTGCGGCATTTATATTCCTTTTGCAGGGAAAGGACAAACGCGCATGCCATGACGTTACTGTGTACGGATTTATTAAGCATGGTCGAGTTGTTATAGTTAGTAACTAGAGGAAGAACCTAGCTAGTTGCAATGGTCCAAACCAGAGGGAAAAGGAAAGATGTGCAACCAACCTTGTTCATATATCTATGTATAGTGATCCCCACCACCCCATGTTCCTAATATCAACTTAATTGTCCTTATTTAAAGCATAAAATCATGTTCATTCTTTATAGGTTTTTATAAGTTTAGAGTGAGACCAATGAATAAACCAAAATTAGATACAGATATAGAAGCAGAAGGCTGCATTTGGATGCAGTGGTAGCTGTTTCACTTGAATAATGTGAAGCTAAAGAAACCCATATCTCTCTAACTATGGCCATTTGCCATGCGAGCTTTAAACTCCAATAATAATCTGGTCCACACCTTGCAAATAAACAGCTAGCAATACCAACCAACCAACCAACCACCAATTAACCTTTTCAAGTCTTTGACACAAACGAGGTGCTAGTACTGACACGCAGAGAGGGTGTCAGTGCATTCAATTGGAAGAGAGCAGGAACAAAAACAAACAAATTAAGCTTCAAAGTTCAAAGTTCAAAGAGCAGTGAGTTAGTGTAGTGGGAACAGAGAAGCTAGCTCCTTTGGATGAGTCAATGGTTGAATTTTAAGCTTAAACACATTACACACTCGTGAGGGAGAGGGAAGAAAGGGGTCCCCCACAAAGGGCAAGTGCTGCAGCCTCATCATGATTGAGTTGAGCAAACCAAGGGGGGCCTCAATCATTGCTCACGCGCGGGTCTGGCTGAAAACGTGGCCGCACGATGCTCCAAATTGCTGTCAAATGTAATCATAGCCTTACAAGGGCTCTTCTTTCCAAGTCACAAACCTTTGACCAGTTCAAGCCACAACGTGAATTCTCTCTCTCTCTCTCAAGTAACCAAGTATATAATTTAGTTTAGTTAAAAATGGTAACGTTTAATATTGATTAGATCAAGATAATGTAGCTTCTAATTAATTGAAACGAAATCAAGACCCCCACTTTTTCTATGGAGTGGCCAAAGCTGCCTTAACAAAGGAAAACATCTTTAAACATGCGAAAATAGTTACGTGCACCGGTTGGATTTAAGATTGATTCAAAAGACAACAAAAAGAGAAGAAAGGAAGCAAAGATTTCCCTGTGTTGTTGAGACTTAAGACACTCTTCTTACTTTGTTAGGCACCTTTGAATTATGTAATGTTTGCATGCTTTCACATACGTCGTTGAGACAACATGATATGTAGATATGTAGACAAGTCGACAAAGTTTATATGATTGGGAAGAAAAGTGAGCCTTGTTGTTTACAACACATTTAAACTTTAGATTAGGGAAAGAAATTAAAAGCTGCTCCTATTTTAATCCCTACAACGGTAATGGCAGAAGCATTCACTACTGTCCATTGACTAGTAGCGTGAATTGCAAAGCATCCAAATCGATCCTCTAATTTTATGGTCCATAGTGTAATTAATGATCGGCATATTGTTATCTTGTTCAATACTTGCCTTTTCTTTATTCGAGTGGCACTGGTCATTGTACGTCGGTTTTTAAAATGAATTTATAGTAAATCCATCATTTTTTTTAACATCTACTATTTTTTGTGTTTTTATCTCTCCTTATATATCTATATTCAGTTTATACAAATAATATTTCTTTGTTAAAATTTCTTACAAGATAAAGGGAGAATAAATAGTTTTTCACTACTTCTCAAGGGGTAGAAGGTAAAATAATAATAATAATAATAAAATAAAACCAAAGAACTTTAGCATTTAGTATGGATGTATGTAACGCACATTTGGTAGGGTATCTTCTAGCTCTACGTACCACAAAATTTTAATTCATTCTATAATATCAATTGAATATTCGAAAATAAAAATAAATTGTATCCACTCTGTCGGTAATGATAAGATGACACCTTTCATTATCATTGAGTTGTGAACACTTGATTGATGTACGTAAGAAGAAATATAGAGATGCAAAATAGGGAGTTACAGAACAGATCTTTGCTTCGTCCACAAATTAGATTTTGTTTTACACTACACCAATCATTGTCAGTAAATTTTGTGTATCTTACTGTCTACTAGGTCTGCATCTGTGTGACCCGTGACATTAACGATCGAAATCTTGCTTCGTCTTAGAGAAAGCAAGAATATTCCTTATGATGAAGTCTTGGGTTGCAATGATACTGCATAATAATTTAACACGAGCGAGAGCAATGAGAAAGGAGGAGTGAGATTGAGAGAATTTAGAGAAAAATGCGAATCATTGGTTTATTAATAAGTGCTGGTCGGGAAATCAAATAATTAGTGGCATTTCAGCCTCAATGATTCAAATTGGAGAAACAAGCATGACAAAAGTTGAAGAATTTGCTTTTTTTCTTTTTGTCTAAACTCTAGTATCTCAGATCATTAGACTTCAGCTAATTTAGCTCGAGTTTGGTTAATTAACTATTGGGGTAAAATTCTAGTAGCGCAACTTTTTTCTATCTACAATACTTAAATTTAAAACCTTGTTTTAGAGAAATAAGCATTAGCATTGATGAAGAATTTGGTTTTAAACCAGAAGGGCAGGAAAAAAAGAAGAAAAGGTTGAATAATTTGAGCTCTAAAGAAGGAGAGAATGGTAAATTAAAACCAAAGCGTTTGTAAGTGAAGATGGGGTGGGGAGTAAACGGATCTGGGCTCATCGACTTTTGCTTTCGGCCATGCACGTTTCATCAAGTTTATAGTCCCCACCGATGCATTCATGCATTAGTTGAATAAAAATATGTTGTGGTACAGATACCCACAATGCAATGAATCGAGGCAAATACAATGCTTGAGACAGAAGTTTCTGAAGTGGAACAAGAGGCAAATACAACCCCAAAACTAATGATACTGGATTTGTTTACACTTTAAACTAAGTGGGATTACTAGTTGCCCGAGAATTTCGCCTTTTAGCCATTGTAACCGAGTAATCCTTCATTACATCACACATCAGCAAGAATAAAGAATGGTAAGTCATCCCATGACAACTAAACCTATACAAAAATCTAGGTTATGGCTTTAGGTTAAGGAATTGCTTTGGCTTAAGAACTGTTTTCTTGTTTATGGGGTAGATCACCTATCACTATCTCAAAAGCAATATAATAATAAGACTAAACTACCGATTTAGTACTCCACAAATACACATGACATTAATTTAATCTTCAAAAAATTTGTGACATCAAATAAATTTTCTAAATATTTTAAATGATATCAAATTAGTCCTACTATAGTGAAAAAATACATAGTAATAATTAAGAGATAGGAGTTAATGAAAAAATTAAGTTAATATCATTTAAAATCTTTAGAGCACTTATTTCATATAACAAATCTTTAAAGGACTAAATTAATATCATGTGTATTTTTTCAAGGCTAAATTAGTAATTTAGTCAAATAATAATAAGTAAGAAGGAAGCTACTTTCTTAGTACACCACAAGCAACCGAGTTTCTTCTATAAACTTACTGAATAGTAAATGAATTTCAGGAACATACCAAGAAAAGCATCTCTTAGTTTAATACACGTTGATCTGGACAAGCAATAAAGCAAGTTTAATTTCACTCCAACATTAATCTGATTTCAAATTCAGGAAACAGACAAATGAGATTTCTTGTCCACTAACAGCGCACAACTAAGACCGTGATTCAGGTGTAAAACGTGTTTCCTGCCTTTATCTTTAGCATATTCAAAACGACCAATATGCGTAAATATTAATTCTAAACAGCTTTTTAGTGATTTGATAATGCACTGCATTAGCTAGTATATATAAATCATGCATGAGCCATAAAAGGCATAGGATGCTTCCAGCTAACCCACTTTCACTAAAGAGTAAATCTATTGAAGCTTCTCGTACATATATGATGCAATTCCACTAACGAACGTTCATTGGATTTGCTTTAAGTATTACAAAGAGAAGAGTGGTGAAATAATTCTCTCTAACCTCTCCTGCGAAAGGGGCTTAAGGTATATAGGCAGATGTGGTTTCATCTTTATTAGTACTCAAGTCTCAACACAACCTGGGTTTTGAAGCATATAGAAAACAATCACAGTTATGCAGCAATAAATGTTGGGCATCGTTCATATCATCTAATATCCAAAAAAAGAAGCCCCAAATTACATAAGGAAAACCTGATGGAGGGTCACATGCTCATTATTTAACAGCAATCATGTTACCCGTATGCCACCTAGAGCAACCAAGATGTGAATAAATTTTCCCTGCTTCTCTTTTTGCTCATGATATTCGATACCTTGAGGAATGTCCTAACGTAGCACTAGAAATTGGAACCGTGGGGGACCATGACAGCACTTAGCCACTTACAAACAAAGGAAAATATAGACAACCAAGATTACACTGACTTTGGATTGTGCTATGTGTACAAACATCTGCTTCATGAGTTCTACCTATTTTCCTTTACCAGAAACAGACATGAGATAAAATCAGCTACGTGCCAATCAGAGACTTTGATCTAACTTAATTTTCCTTTCCAACCTGCAATCTCGCTTCTAGCCTTCCTTGTTACAAAGTGAATAAAACTTCTTTATCACCTGACAATTTAATCAGTCAAGATCTTTTTCAATCCCTTTTTTTTTTTTTCCTTAAACAACAAAAGATCAGTCACATATAATCCTTCCGACCTCCAGGTACAGACCTACCGCAACAACTGTGAATCCCACTTCAAATGCTGTTAATCATCATCCAATCAAACGGAGCATTTTTTAGATTTCCTGGAAGGATTCTTGAGCTTGTGGTGGAAGCATGCTGAAATTAATATCTCAACAAAAAATGTATGAATGATTAAAAAAAGTTATTTCCAAAAGTCAATGCATCAGGCAGTGACTGGACACATCAAAATTTTGCTTGGACAGATAGCCTGCAATTTCCAGAGTTTGGAATGTTCTACTCTTATTTGTTCATCAGCTATAACGATTTACATTTACAAATTATACAATTCTACACTATTAAAGCTGCAGACAAGGTATGAAAAAACTAACTGCAGAACATCTTGGCCTGAATTTCTCAGATGTTGAAAATCTAAAAGCTACAAAACGAGAAATTTTACACCTCTTGACTGGGCTCAATTTTATGAGCATTTCATATGAGACAAGTGTATGGAAAATTCACTTGGTTTGCGTATGTGTTGTGCACACGAATACCATCTCTATCTCAAAGAGGCAGGAATAAGTTGTGCCCTAGAGGAGTATTGGGAGCACCAAGAATGTCCATCAAAGACCAAATTAACTAAAAGCCAAGAAATAAGCCCTTGCCTGCTGGTGTACATCATGTAAGCTACCACCAGAATGAACGCTCATATGGATAATGGCAGTCTCCTTTCCCTCTTCCTTGCCAATGTTTGCCGCGATAGTCTTAGGCGTGCAAGAAGAAATATACCGAAGCATACGACAACTGATAAAAGCCAAAAGCGCCTCAAATAAAGGGTCATCAAGGATGAGACAAGAAGCATGAAAAACAATAAAGCGAAACCAATTGCCACAGCAACATCGACCCTGCGAAGAAGGCAAAAAATTGTCAAGCATAATAGCATCGATAATGTGCCACAATCTTCCAATGCATTTCTAACATCAATACATCAAACAGAAAAGAAACCACGCCCCTGGACCAACTTTTGCAAATTCCCAGGTCTCTCTTTCAAGAGCACATCCAATTATATTTGTCTTTAATGGATTTCTTTAGTAGAATACTAATCAATAGGCCCTGGTTGATAAGTGCTACAAGATGTTACACAATGGAACCCACAGTAATGGACCTGAACCAAATAATACGGCAAATTTTCTCTTGCAAGTTAAATCCTCGACAAAATAAAAGAGATGAAAAACTGATGACGTCATTTCAATGTTGTGAGATGAAAACACTTGGTATCTAAATGATCCATAAGAAAAATCCTCACTGTGGATTATAACACAACAAAAATATAATTGACAAATCAAATCAAACAAAAAAGAATGCAGATGCCAGATATTAATTCAGCAATACATTTACATCCCAATAGAACATAGGACAGCTTAACTGATTAGGGAACAGGGATCAATTTCACAAATTAGCATGAATGCAAAGGGTATCTAACGGGTAGAATATCTTAGCTTGTTTATGCATCATTGTCAATCACAATTAGCAAGTGAAGTGAAACAAAAATACCCTTAACTACAACAAGTGATCACGACATGACGCTATTCGCATATCACATCCTCGATAACCCCAAATGGAAATACATGGGTACACCAAGAGGTACTCAACCGATATCTAATATTTACAATAGAAAAGGGAATATAT
This sequence comes from Pterocarpus macrocarpus, assembly GCA_031439585.1. NCBI lineage: Eukaryota > Viridiplantae > Streptophyta > Magnoliopsida > Fabales > Fabaceae > Pterocarpus > Pterocarpus macrocarpus. The sequence continues at coordinate 71,378,350 of CM062520.1, read as the reverse complement.
ATATATATATATATATATATATATATATATATATATATATAAAATTCAACTTCCCCCCAAACATATGTAATTGATGAAGTGAAAAAAAAAAAAAAGGAAAAAGAAAAAGAGTACCTTGAATGGAAATAGGGTTTGGGAGAGAAGAGGGTGAGAGGAGAGTGGTTGTGCTGGGATCGGATCTGATAGTCTCTGAGCTGCTCCACAAGTTTAGAGCGCGTTATCATATTCTCCACAAAAACCTAACTGCACAACACAACACAACACAACACAACACAACCCCAATTTCTGACACCAAAACGGAAATCGGAAAACAACGCCCACCCAGCTATGAGCTGAGCTATCTCATTCGTAATCAGCGAATCAAGGTCGCTACAAATCCAAGAGACAAGAAAAGAATCGTTGGGTTTTAGCAGCCGAATCAACAAGCCCAACCCTGCAGCAAACTCAGTCACCACGCAGTAATTGCCACATTCGATTCCATTAAGGGGTAACCTTTTAAAATTATAAAACCAATAAAAAAAAAAAAGGCGTGGCTTAATTAAAAATTTTAATCTAACGTTTTATCATCATATAATAATTCAATTTAAACTTTTCTACCCCGTTATATTATTCAAGTATAAAATAAATAGTTGTTTTTTTGACGTAAACTATACAATAAATATTTAAGAGTGTCTGTACTTAAAAAAGTTAAAAGTGAATATTAAATAAAACAATGTTAAATTTAATAGGACATTACTAATTACTTGTATTCAATTGATTTGCAGTTCATTTTATTTGCGTAAAGTTGTGAAATTTTTAACTTTAAACAATAAATTCCAAAATTTTAGCATACTTTTATTTTAGTTTCTTTAATAAAAAATAATTTTTCAATAAAAGATATTCATATATGTTTTTACTTAAAAATAAAAAATAATTTTTTAATAAAAATTTACCTTTTTAATGAAAAAGCTGAAACACTCTTATTCTCCATTAAATATTTGTATAAAGTGTTAACAATTAATACTGTAAGATACTTACCGCTAGATTAAGTGTTGGCTTAATGCTTCATCAAAAATACAAAAAAAAAACAAAAAAAAAACCAAACAATTGTTGGCTTAACGCCAGCCCTTAATGTTTGTAACAAAAGTGAATACCTTATATCAAGGTTTACATCAGGGTTTCGTCAATTAAACAAAAAATGGCTTATATCAATGTCAATTTAATTTAGAGAAAGAATCTATAAACGTCAATTTAGGTTGAACGCATGCCCAAACTAATTCATCTTCGTTAATAAAATACCCATGAACTGCCAAGCATCAGATACAAAAGTCACTTACTACACCGAACAAAATATTGTCAATTACAAGCTGAGCGATTAATTCTAACCCGCAAAAATCATGATCACCAAGTAGCATCACATAATCCCATTAGAAGCATTTACAAAAATGAATGCACCCCAGGGCATTACCACCACGATATCATTCTATGAGACCGTCCCAAAAAGCCATTACATCTCATAGCACAAAAAACAATACTTTTTTTAACTATATATGTAGGCCTAAATAGTTCATCATCTAAAGAGACAAGAAATCAACTGTTGAGAGTAGAAAGCATGCCCCCAGTTGCAGTTGGAATCACCACCTCCCACCCAGGCCCTTTAAGGGGAAATGCACTACATGGAGCTTTGAAGTCCTTGTCGTCGTTTGAGTTAGGAGCAATAAGATCACTGCGATCCAAGAGCTTATCCAGGTCTTCATCACTAATATCGGTTTGTATCCTTTTATCTTCAGCTGTTTCTTCATCCCGAAGCAATGCTAAAACATCTTGTTCCTAAAATCAGCATACACAAACACAAAAGTAAAACATGGGAAAGCCAACTCTACAATCATCCAAACCCCAACAAGTGAAAACATTCTATGCCAGAATACGTATTTCCCTATTCAATTCATAGTTCCAGTCAATTTTATAGTTAGGCTGATCTATTCAAGCGCAAGCAAATATTATGTTACACCATCTAGCAAATAAACTCTTGCTTATTCACAGTCTGAGGTGTATAAGCTTAAATAAATATACAAGACTAATTAATCATTTAAAAGATCTGCAAGTTACACTCTTTTTTGTCCATTTAGACAAGTTATACTGAGTCAACAACCAAAAACACACTTTCAATATTGTTGGCATGCTGGGGCTCGAGAAGGTTGACAAGTCCATCACTGTTATTAATATATACAAGATGGGAGAGCAGCAAACATAAGTAATCATTTGAAAGCAACTACTAATGTACAAACCTCCATTTCATTCATATTGAAAGGCTTTGTACGTTCTTGATGAAACTGTCCTTTCTCAATCACCACATGTTCAAGCTTCAACTTGCTGAAAGCTCTTTTCAACATGCGACCCTGCAAGAAGATTTCATCGGATCCATCTCAATATAAAAAGCTACCATCCATGCACTACAGAATACAGATTGAACAGCCAAAAATATAACATTCCCAAGTACCTCTACAGATTGAGCAGTTGAGAGCCTGTAAACATGAACTGGTTTTGTTTGACCAATTCTGTGACATCTATCCATGGCCTGTAAGTCTGCCTGAGGATTCTGGAGTACAATCAATACAACAAGCAGGTTATACTCCAAACAAGTCAGACACTATAAAGCAAATAGATAAAATGCCAGTAGAGAAAAAAGTCAAAAGTACCCAATCACTGTCATAAAGAATGCATGTGTCAGCTGCAGTGAGGTTAATTCCTAATCCACCAGCCCTAGTAGAAAGAAGAAAGATTCTGTAATTGCTGTTTGCATCATTGAATTCCTCGATCTGCTCATAGGCAAAAGAGTTACCAATGAACAATACGTCAATTTGCCCTCTTCAATTTGTAATTAGTAATTTAGATAAATGCTCTCAAAGGGAACAGTTGACGATCGCAGTACAAGTGTAAGAGACAAATATCCATGTTTTAAACATAATGCTTATTAACTAGAGGTTGTACACAAACATCATGCAACAAGTATAATGGACAGGCTTACATTTCACTCTCCAATGGCCATTAATGCAACAGTTATAATGGAATAATTGATGCATATGATGCACAAAGGAAGAGAAAAAAAATGTCATTCATGGATTTTAAATATCGTGTGGAAAATAATTATCAAACTCATCTTGGGTGTTTAAGATGTCATTTGACATTAAAACCCTATAATATTGAAGATCATGAAAAATTATACAATAACCTAGATACAGAATTTAGAACAGAATACATTTTAAAAAATCAGCAAATAAATTCAAATTATCTGCTCATGATATACATTCACTGGCACAAACCTGCCGTTTCCTTTCATCCAGTTTCACACTTCCATCAATCCTACAAACTTCAAAGCCCTTCTCACTAAAATAATAATCCATTATATCTAGCACTTTAGTCCACTGACTAAATATCAGAACCTGAAAGCAATTAGCAAATATAAATGCACATGAGTAACAGCTTGGCATAAAACAAAAAAAAAACCAAAGAAGTGGGGAGACAAACAGAACTGTAGAGCATACTTTGTGATTCTTCGCAAACAACCTTTCCAACAATCGTTCAAGCAAATGGAATTTTCCACATTGTTCAACTATCTCATTCACAGGAGGATAAAAGCCTACCAAGAAAGCAAAATATAGCTAGTTGAGAATCATAAAACACCAAATCAATAGAACCTTTAATAGTATGGTACTTACATGAATCATCAAAGGCTGACTCTAAGAGGTCAGGATGGTTACAAACTTTCCTAAGTTGAATAACCAAGTTATTAAGCGACTTTGTTGCACATCCTGCAGTAAGGCAACACAATACAAATTTGCATTAGGTCCCTTTAATCCCATGTAATTGCAAATGTCATACAAGACTTTGTAGAGAGGTATGACACATAAATCAAGCATTTTTTCCAAGAGAGACCCACATAATTGAAGGTTTAGCAAGTGTTTGGCAACTTAAAAAATCAAGTTAACATGATACAAAATAGGACTAGTTATGTTAACATCTACAAAAATGAACTAGTCTTTTATTAAACGGTGTTTGGTTTAACAACTCAAATTAGTTTTAACATATATGTTATCCCAGAGCCATGGATGACATAACCTAGTTTTCCTATTTTGCCAAACATGCCCTTAGGTATATGAATTTCATGAAACCCTTCCCACTGTTTTCAATGAAAAACTCGAAAAAAAAACTCTTACCAATTGACTTCTTTTCTGCAAAATAGCTCTCCAATGTCTTATTAATTAAATGATCCTGCAAATTCCTCTGATGCTCAGTCATGTTTGCATAGATAATGATCTCTTTCTTCCTTGGCAACGTCAGCTCAACATCAGACTTCATCCTACGCAGGAGAAAGGGCCGCAGTATGGCGTGAAGCTTAGCTACTACCTGCATGTGATAAGGCCAATTAGCCATGCAGTTCATATTTTCAATAGACAAGCAATCAGGTAGAGCAAAAGCAATCTTAGAAAGCATACTTGGGCTCTTCTTTTCTCTTCCAGTTCTTCTTTTGTTGCTCCATTATTGCACTTTCCAGACAGATTAAACCTACAAAGAAGTTCAGTTGTGCAAAAGAAAGTGAAACAAAGGCACATACAATGTTTCCTTTTGCATTAAACAAACAAGCAACCATTGATCATGTACAAAAGAGCATCATAACAAAGTCACAACTCACAAGTAATAACTGGGTTCAAAAGTAAAACAGACCTTGCATATGTTGAATTGATGGAGAAGCACCAGACAAATCAACAGACTCAAGCAAAAAGAACATTTAAGTTGATGAAACATCTAATAATGTCTAACAGTAAATTCACACAACAATATCATTTTTTATGCAAGTCACAATGTAAATTGCTCTCATTTGTTCTGTGTAGTTTTAGGTGTCCCAACCGCATGATAGGAAATATCATTTTTAAACATGCCATACATTTTACAAGGCATCAGATCTTCAACACCCTCAATTCAGAGCTGCAGCATCACCAGAAGGCTGAAGGAAAGAACAAAAGCATGATCTCAAAATAACCAATAAGCAAAGGACACTAACCATGACTTAAATTCTTCAAGCGATGCAAAAATATCAGGTAAAATGAAGTTCAACAATGACCATAGCTCCGCCAAGTCATTCTGAAGAGGAGTCCCAGATAGAAGCAGCTTATTTTCAACATTTAAGTATTTCAACTCCTTCACTAATTTGCATTTTGAGTTTTTGAGCCTGTGTCCCTTCAAAGGAAAAAAGAAGAAAAAAAAAATCTAGTTACAGCAACAGAATCATATCTTATAAACTTCTGATTATCTAAGTATTCCTAAGTCCTGAGCTAATAGGTGCAACTAAATGGAAAACTATATACACATTCAAATAAGTGAATTTATTTACCTCATCAACGACAAGATATTTCCAGGGGTAAACCCTTAAATATTTCTTAGCATCATTTAGAGCAACCTCATAAGAAGTTATTAATATGGGAAATTTTGAGCCAATGGTTCTAGGCATATGTTTCCTTCGGATTTCATCTCTCTCTTTCTTATTGCCATGGTAGACAATAGCGGGAAGTGACGGTGCAAACCTATTTACATGCGCATACAAAAGATCAGAATGCAGAAACATCACATAATAAAACTAAATAGACAAAATTGTTCAACAAAAACCTACTGATCTACCTAGAAATCTCATTCTTCCAATTTGACAGGGTACTTAGAGGAGCAATTATCATGTATGGCCCATCAAGACCTTTCCCCTTTAGATGCGAGAGAAACCCAATTGTTTGGATTGTCTTCCCAAGACCCATTTGATCAGCAAGAATCCCATTCAATCCATTTTGCCACAATGAAATCAACCACTTTACACCCTTAAGCTGATAGGACTTCAATTTTCCACCTGTCAGTAAAGGCATAAGCTCCTTCTGTTCTTTCTCAGTTCTTTCCTCCTCGCTCATGTTAATATCTTCAGTCTTCTCACTTTCTTTAGATCTTGTAAGCATGGCAGCAACTGCCCTTTTGGCCTTCCTCTACATTAATTCCAAACTTGATCACATACTATTGATTAAAACAACCTCAAACTAGATGCATTTATTACGAACCAGTAGAAGATAATAATAAAAATAAAATATGCATGCTTAGAACCTTGCCTTGAAATGTCTTTACATTTTTTAACCAACTTGTACTTGGAACGTCATTATTTAGAATGCCATTATTTTCTGACTTCCTATATACATGTAATTGGATATACAGAGATCAGCAGGGTTACATGAACACAACAGAATTATGCCAGAGCACAATGTACTCACAGTATTGCACTGTGAAGCTGCTTTCCTTTTAGAACCACGCCCCCTCTTCTTTGCTGCTGGCTCACTCTCTTGCTCGCCCCCATTCTAGAAAACAAAATTCAAACAATAACAGCACCACAACAAGATCAATAAATTGGCATGCACAAAAAGTTGACACAAAACAAGGGCACAAATGAAAAAAGCATACAAGTGTGATGTCATCCATTTTCTCCAGCAGAAACTCAGAGTAGAGCTTGGTTTGGGTTAAAAGCTCATCCAATTTGTTAAACTGGGTATCAGTGAGGTCAGGCGCCACCTCACGCTGCGCCGCCTCTTCCTTGATCCGAGCCTCAAGCAGCTTCTCTTCCTCCTCCACCATTGATTTTGATATAAGCGAGGACCCATCATCTTTAACATCAAGAAGCAACTCTTCCTCCGACTTAACTTCCCCCTTCACACCGCAGGCATCCTTTCCATTTAGCAAGACCAGGAACAAAAAACAGAGAATAACAGACATCATAAGCACTTTACTCCAAAAATGATAAAAAAAAAAATTTAAAACCCAAAAAAAAAAAGTCCATCAAGCATAAGCAGCAGAAAAAGAACAACACAAGTTTTACTACAAGCAATAACACTGGACCACCAAACGATATCAACACCAACTCGGAAAATGATGCGGTTCCTTAAAATCAAATAGCACATTGTGTGCGAGTGCGTGAGAGAAAAAAGTGCATTTTCTTCGATATTCCGTCTTCAGATAACTTGGTATTTCGAACACAAGACATGATTGTGTTTTAAGTTTGAGTAAATAGAGAAGAAAGAGCATGGGTTGAAAGCGAACATCTGAGAAAAATAAAAATAAAAATAAAAAAAATAAAATAAAGGAAGCGAAGAAATAAAAAAGAGACCTCGTCTCCGAGGACGGAAGTAGGGGACTCTGCGGGTTCCTCGTCCTTCACTTGGTCCTTCGGCGCCATCTCCGAACCCTAAAAAATGGGGGCTAAAAACGCACAGCAAAAATCACCAAATCATAAATGAAAAGAAAAAAAAGAAAAAGAAAAATAGAAATGAGAAGCAACAGTGATAGGACTGCGATAGCATACAAGGTGAGTGAACGATGATTTGTTCGAAGAGTCTGAGATATTTAGCGCCGTTGAGCAGAGAAGATGGAAGGGCTTTCAGTTTAATGTTCCGTTGCGCGAGTGATGCTGCTGCAAGCAACTCTACAAATTAAAAAGGAGCGCTCGGATTATTTTTTATTATTATTTTTGGTTCAGTTTTCATTGATGGGGATGGGAGGTGTCGATTGGGCGGGAAAAGCTTATTTGAAATATTGCCCTGGGATTGTTGCGTTATTTACGAGTGTAACCTACATGGTTGACGCGGGTTTCAATGGAAGGGCAAGGTCACTTTGTTGACATTATATTATGTACGGATGGCTAGTTAGTGCGGTGCGGTGTAGCTAAACCAACTGGGTCTGGGTGGCTTCCCAGATGACATGATATGAATAAATGACGCTTCTCCTGTCCAGCCACATTTTGGTTCTTCGGTTTTCACTCGCTTCCCTCTTAATCTCCTCGCAAATTTTGAATCAATCATAATTAATTAATATTAAAATATTCTTGATTTAATTGTTTGTATTTTAAATTATTTATTAATTGAATTTAATTTGTATGTACTTGTAGTATAAAATATTATTATTTAATTATATACTATTATATAAATAAATATGTATGACCCTCACTTTCGCTACTCCAAAAGTCATATAAATGAGAGAATATAATTAGATAACAATATAAAACAGTTTTATTATGTCGATGCACACAAATTAAATCCTTATTAATAATTTAGTCTTTGATAATAATTTTGTTATAGTTTTAACAAAAATAATGGCATCTCATTAACAATGATAAAATAAAGATATTGTGAGATAATGATACATTATATTATTTTTTTTCTCAAGTACAAGGTATTTTTATAAATTTTGATTTATTTAAAGAATTTAATTTAAATACACTGACAGTGTAAAATGGTTTTACACTGTTAGCCAATAGAAATAATAGAAAGTACCAACTCATATAAATAATCACCTATTATAATGAGGGATCCACTATGATTTCTCACTTTTCCTTATTTTTATTGGTTGATAGTGTAAAACTATTTTATACTGTCAGTGCATACCAATTAAACTCTTATTTAAATTATTCATAAAATTGATTATTGTTTGACTATAAAATATAAGAATTATGCAATCTCCTCTAGAATATATCATTAGTTTTCTATTTATACAATATGAAATACGGCCAACAAGTAAATTTGACATACAATTTAAATATAAAAAACCAAATTTGGAAAAATAACATAAAGAAGCAATTTACTTATGTTTAAACACGCTTCAATTTCTTGATATATCACTATAATTCCTATCAATCAATCATTTTCTCCATAAGCACATAAAGGCATGTTTGGATTTAGAAAACATGTTTTGTTTTTAATTTTAGTTTAAAAAAATAATATTATTTTCAATCTTTTTTTTGTTTTTAAAATTATGTTATTTTTATTGTTTACTTTACAAAATTCTGAAAATAAGAAATATATTAAAAATAATATGACATTTTTGTAATTAAAATTCAAAACTGGAAATAAAAATATAAAATATTTTCTAAAACCAAAAAAACCCAAAGATTTTCTTCTAAAACAACTTCTTTATGTTGTCAGCTTCCTAAACTTTTTTTTTTTTTCAACAATCAATTTTTGTAGACAAGTTTTTGAAAAATTATGTGACTGTTCAGAAAGATTAAATATGATTTTGTTGCAAATTTAAAAAAGTGATAATTAAAAAAGGAAATTATTTTCAAAATTAAACCACAATAACATTTTGGCTTGGAATTGAGTATAGGTAGTGTCTCACCATAATTACCATACTAATCATAGCGTGTGTTTGAATTTTTGTTTAATATTTTAAAATTGTGATTCAACAATAGTTATAAAAAAGAAGTTTTGGCTTAAATTATTATTTGAGATTTTTCAAATGCAAAACTAAACAAGTATCGGTCTCATCCACAAGGAGAAGGATTATTTTCAGTCTTTAGGGTTTATGTTCTTATGCTAAGTGAAAAGAGGGTGATCATGCTCCCACACTCGTACATACTACACACACATAAAGTTACAGTAATTTTATCAAGGTTGCCTCATTACATATAAAATCACCTATGTGAAAGGAAAAAAAAAAGAATTATTTTGATGAAGCTTGGAAGTGAGTAGAAATTAATAAAGACAATTAGATATCGGGATCGATATTAAACAAATTATAGACTTTGTGAATATTTATTTTAGAATTTTATCAAAACTTAAAAACTTGAGGGTTTGATAATTTTGAATGGTCCGCTAATATTGCACATGACCTTATATCAACCATAGTCATCACACCTACAAGCTTAAGGTATTGAGGACGCGAACTTTGGTGGACTACATGTGTTGTTCACTTTAATCAAGACACAAACCCATACCTTATTGCTTAGAGTTAATGGTACATAAGTTCCTTCTTAAGTTTTGACTTGTCCTTATTCGACAAACTTTGTCTCTAGTAACCAACGTTCAAATACTTGAAATTAATATTGAAATGGCAAAAAATTTGAAGCAGCTATTGTACAATAGAATATAAAGCAGAATAATTTATAAGATATAACCCACAGTCTTTTCTTTGCTTGAATGAAATTGGACTAATAGGTGACCATATCACCACTTGAATAATGTTATTCTCTGTAGAAAAATTAATTCCACAGCTTTATACAGGCAAAACACACCTAAGATTGATTGCAGAGATTTTCAAACCCCATATACTCTTTATTTTCCATCTTCTCAATCATGTTCTCTATTCCAACCCCACCTGTGATACATAAATTAATGAGGAAATAAGCATCTTAGACAGTAACTAATCAACAGAAAATGAAATGATGAAACAAAATGCCATGAATTCCAGATCACGGAAAGTACCTAAACTGATTGCGCTTATGAAAATGGTCAATGCTAGTATGAAGATGATAATGGAAGCTCTTCCGAGGATTGCCATTATCTTTCTCACCACATGCTGGCCAGCGAAGGCAGCAAAGGTTGCAACCAAAACAAAGTAAGCAGCTGCAGCAAAGTGTAAAAATAAATCAATAGCCAATAACCAGCAAGTTTCACAATATTTTATGTTGAGTTAGCAACAAATGGACTAAAATATCCTATGTTTATTAGTGCAACTAACACCACTTATTATTCGTGGGAGGTCTTGACTCTTGATTTCAATACCCACATGCACTAGTGAAATTATTAATTAAACTAATATGAGTAATATACATAGGCTTTAATGTGAGTTTTTCTTGTCTTTCCAGAAACTTGCAGGCACATCCAGGATTGGTTCTATTCTAATTTATTGGTACTTACCATTTATTGGTACTTACCATAGGGTACAGGGAAGCGATCTAAAAGGTAGTATTGCACCACTGACATGGAGGATGAAAAAACCATGGCAAAGGTTGATGTAGCACTTGCTACCTGCAGCAGAGAATACACTTGTCAAAGCTATATTTTCCTTGTCTTGTCAGATTTTTTCATGGGAAACCTCAAGAGCATTAGATACACAAGAATCGTGAAGTGTACCTGAGGAGGAATTCCCAGTTCTAGAAACAGTGGCCCCAAAATGAAGCCACCTCCTAGACCAAGCAGTCCACCAACCATACCAGCTAGTATTCCACATGAACAGTAAAGACAAATCTGATGAATCTTCCAATTTGTAATTTCCTTTCCCTTTGATGCAATCACTCTAGTTCCTTTGTATAAGCATATGGCTTCAAAAAGCGTAACTGAGATTGCAATAGGCACCTTGAATGGCAAATTGGCACATCAAATTCCATTTAGCCCTTGGCGTGATATGATACTATGTTAAATTGTTAATTGCAGCGAAGTTTCGCATTTATTTAAAAACTATTAGATTTGCTTGATGGTTGATACCAGTGCTCCTAAGTAGGATGAGTCTTTATGCATGCTATAGATTACGATTTTCTATCCATTAACATTAAACCAAAAGAGCCTAGTATTGTTCTGTTTGGAATTGATGCACTTTGCTTGGTATTTTGAGTTCATTTGCTTTCTACTTCTTCAGGCAAACTGTTTTGATAATGAATTCTTAAAGCCACATCACTGCCACCTTTATGTCCATTTTTTTTTTTTCAGTTGTCAACTTAGCAGACAGGTGTCTGAACTCTGAAGTTATACAACTAGAATTCAATGTTGAAACTCATGTCACATGTAGTAGTATCCAAATATATTTTAGAAGGAACTTTACCTGCAAAGAATTAAGAATCCAGTACTCGGTGGAGCAAGTCCTGCTGTATGTCTGCATAATACATAGATGCACAATTACTTAACATCAGAAAACTTGGTAAAGAGTAAATACATATTTTGATCTCTAACAAAAATTTTGAGGGACAAATTAGTGTTTCATGATTTAAAAACTCCTTGAAAGTCTTTCATTATTAAAAAAGAGGGACACATTAGTTCCTCTATATAAATCCATACCATTAAAAAATTTTGTACGGAGAGACCATTCAGAGAATTTTAAATTCTGAGGGATTAATTTATTCTCCGAAACTTTTGTTAGAAACCAAATAAGTATTTACCCGTGGTAAATTTCAAACAGCAAAACAGGTAAGTCAACCACTATCAATACAAAATGATCCTGATTCCTCGATCATAGGCTGAAGTGTTATCAATTTATTGCATGGATCGATTTCATTGACCACAAGTTCAAAGAAAAAGAACGTCTCATATTAGTTCTTGTATTAATGGGTCTAGTGGCAGCACTGTTCCCTTGCTCTAGATTGAAAATCATATTTCAGAACCCATCAGCTGCATGTGTGTGATTAAGGAATCAGAAAATCAAACCGTAAGTAATAGTTTAATTACCTTAACAATCTGAACAGCAAGAAAAGCCACCCAGACGTACACAAGGAGTAATAATTCTTTCCAATAAATGTTCTTTAGTAAAGGGGCCTGCATGCACAGGAGATAAGTTTTAACAGTGGAGATAAAGCTTGAGAAATTATTGATAGACTTCAAAAGTAGAATGACTTGGAAAAACCCTTGGAATTACCTCATCATCTTGTGGACTAGCTGGACCACTTGGTAGTGGCTTGTAGACTTCTGCCGAAGCATCTGCATCTGCAATAAGGGGTTAGGACAATATTGTTCCAACAGTAATATTGGACGCTGCTAGATAATTGTTTGAACAAGATCACTCTTTTTGAATTCAAATTACCATAGTGTATTTTTGAACATATTCATTAACAAGAAACAAAACTCCAAATTTGTAATATAGCATATATGACTTGTATTTTTTGCTTATATATTCAGGTTTTCTGCAACTAATTGTTGGGTGACATAATAGTAGACGCGTATTGGTAGAAAGGCCTTTCTTAAATGCCTTTAGTTGCACTGAATCACAAAAGGGGAAATAAATATGTCCATAAATTCTTATCTGATAAATCTTACAATTGCAATGCTTTCCTCTATATCCTATTCGGTGTCTTTTATTTGGTTCTTGTTACTTTCAGCTTTTGAAAAATTCTTCAGCATAGTTGAAGGTTTCTCTGTATTATATCATAAACATGTCTATAGGGACTTACCACCAGGTTTTGGTTCTGCTTCTAACTGTTTGGATGCTTCCTGAAAGTCAATTAACGTAATACTCATACCATCAAGTTGAAGAAGTGAAACTCAACTTCAAAATTTTATGAGAGTATAAAGGTAAATTTACCTTTTTCATCATTGATTCCTTTTTCCATGTTTCTATGCCTTTGATTGCAGCTTTTGTTGATGTACCTACCACCGATAATTTCCATGTTAACAATCAAACAAATTATAAATAAGGCATTCTGGATATCACAGTAAATGGATCAAGTCATACGTAGCATTAGCTGGTCAGAGATTTTGAAGCCTTGACAAATACAATAACCAATGTAATGTAGTTAACTTCAAAGTTTCTCTATAGAAAAACGAAAATATCATATACTAAAAACATGAAATAATAATGTATTTAGAGCACATGCTTTCACAAGAGTGGGCGCAATTTAACACGTACAGTCTGAGACTGGCCCAGGAAATTTATACACAAATATTCAGCTTATGTTGAGAAGATAATTATTACCTATGAATAGGACGATAAGCAAAACTGTCACCATCCAATCAGCAAACATGACATTGAATGCAACACCAATGCTTATTCCAAGCATTAGCATAGGCTGGAAGAGCAAGGCCAGGTCATAATCAATAAGGGGTATGTCTAGTGATGGGTGTCTAAGCCTCAGATTGTAGTATACAGTTGACCCAGCTGCACCCATGATCATACCTGCAATAAAGAAAAAATGATAAAAAAAAAATGCATGCATGCATCCACGTATCCGTGGTTCAGGTCATTTGTACTTTATGTGTACGGAATTCATGACTGTGATTTATTTTTCAAAAATTTTTTTGGTAAGAGAAAATGGAATTCCAAGACCGTGATTAACCTTATATATGTTAGCATGCAAGAATAAACAGAATTGATGAAGCAATACTAACACTTAGAAATGGCTGTAGAAGACTTGGGGTCAAAGCCAATGATCAAAGCGAGCATTGGTACGAAAATTCCTCCACCTCCTACCCCTCCAACACTTCCCAATGCTGCTCCCAAAAATCCAACGATTGATCCTACAACAATTCTCCAACCAAACTTCATCTCCTGCTCAACAGGCCAGTACAATGCATTTCATATATATTTAGTAAAGTACCGACATTATAAAAGAAATAATCAATATAGATAACCAAAGTGCTATGCTCTAATGAGATGCTGCAAAAGTTAATCATGATATACAAATGTGTGTTGATGAACTCACTGGCCAAACTGGTTCATAGGAAGACTTTCCATCTTCCCACAAGAAATCGATCACCGCTCTTAGAAATCCTTTTCTTTCTTTCTCAACAAAATTTCCCATTTCTTTTTCTTTCAAAACTCTTTCTGCTAAACTGACAGTGCAGACCATAGTAAGAATCCACAAGACCAGCCATGTTTTTGTTGTTGCTGCAGCGCTGGAAGAAGTCACATGTTTCACTTGTGTAGCCATGTATGGAGCGTGTGAGGCCAGAGATAGGAAACTAGCTAGCTACTAGGAGAAATGATATATATTAGTTTGGACCAATGCTGTAATCCTTTCCTCAGCCTTTTTTGCTTTTTCTTCAAGTATGGCTGAGGAAGGAGATTATGATAGTTGAGGAGTGCATTCTTCAGTACCACCATCCTGTTTATATATACATACATATATAACGAAGGCACACTTTCTCTCTTCCTATAGCTGGCCCGTTAAATTATGTTTTTTTATTTTCCGAAAAGAAATCTTAAATAAATAGAAGGATGCTTAATTTTTATTTAGTTAATTTTTATACACTAATAATATAAAATAGATTATTCTGTTATTCAATAAAATTGCAAAAATTTGCCAAATTATAATAAACAGTTATAATAATGGGTAGCTATTAATTATGATTTGGCAAATTTCTATAGTTTAATTGAATAACAGTATAAAATTACTTAATAATATAAGTACATGGAACTTTATCTCTTTTATATATATATATATATATGAATCCGTTTTATTTATCAGACTTTTCCCTGATGGTGCCTTGTATGTGCCCAAGTAAAATGATCGTCCTGAACAGTTATTAAAATGCATTATTAACATTTTGGTGGTATAAATAATCGCTTTTCATGTCCAAAAAAATAAAAAATAAAAAATAATTGTTTTGGCTCGTATAAACAATGCTTACATTTCACAGTTGGTGCACACACATTGTTTGATATCTCTAAAAAGTATTAATTGTGCATAATAGTTAAAGAAATGCCATTTCCGGTGCAATATCAAAATGAATTTTTTTAAAAAGAAAATTGACGTATTATTTTTTCTTAAAAAGTTGAAAATAACATGCGACTCACTTTTGTACTGAAATAGTACCAAAATTTAAAGAGTTGTGTAAATGAGTTACACTTTGCTGCGTTAAATTAGCTCACGCTTTGGTTGCACTATGAATTCTTTTCTTCCAAAATTTTTCCTTCCCATTTTATACCTCATCAAACAAGAATTTTTGAAAAGTCAAATCCCTGCTATATTGTTACACAGATACACTTGCCATCTAATAATTCTGCACACTGTCACTAACTATGCATCTTGACTGTCTAAAAGAATTATTCACTTTGCATTATTGTTTGCTAAGGAAGACGTTGGGGAAATGTTATCCAAGGATAATGCTAATCATGGAAGTTTCCCAAAATGGCCAAATAGACATGATAAGACAATGACGTTGTCAAGGGTAGATTAACGGGTAAAAAAAACTTCATAAAAGAACCTAGTACGGTCATGATATCTCGCGTAAAGAACAAGCCAACGGGTTCTAGAGGAAGCTTCATGTTATGTTTTAATGGTAAACCTTTAGAAGGTTTTGGAATGATCGAATGGAAGTTAAGAGAAAGGGAATTTAAATCCCGTCATGTATCTTGAGAACCAATTATTCGTAGTTCGTACCGGCACTTGAAGGGTTTGGAATGCAGTAGGAAAACCTTTTTTTTTTTTTTGGGATACAGCAGTAGGAAAAAATTAAAAAAAAAAACCTTTTCTTAATTTATTTAGTGCAAAGGCTACTTTGATATTTTAAATTATATTTATATACTCCTCATTTTTAAATTTTTTTAGGTCTTGGCAATTGTTTTATTATCTTAGATTAAGAGTATTGATCAGATGATATTCTTTCTGAAACAGTCACTTCAAGATAATATCAAAATATTCAATCAAAATAAAAAAATATATATAATATCAAAATAGTACAGCGGAAATATTTATCACTAAATTATTACCGCTCCTTCTCCACTATTATATGTACTACACTAGTTTTCGTTTTTTTGGGTCTAGGTACTGCACTGCTTCGAAACTTGCAAGCTCATACAATATTTTGAAGCAATGTAACCGGGCCGTCCTCACTAACTGATATTATTAGCACAGCCATGAAGCTTCATGCCTGGTAATTGTTTGTTTTGGGCTTTTGTGGATCTCATTGTTTTATCCATCGCACTGCCCATATAAAGTTAGCAATACCACTCGTACTCTTTTCTTTTTCTCTTTTTTGGATGCTCATGAATATTTCTGCAATGATGTTAATTTTTTACTGGTTTTTCATAATTAAACCTTGTGAAAAGTCATCAACATAACTGCAAGATGCAACAACTAAGTTCAAATTCCTCTATCATTTACTTCCAAAACTTACAGATAATGAAGCTAATTAATTACTGCTATAAATTGTAGCTATACTTTTGATCAGGTTTGCATGGAAACCCTATCCGAAGAGCTAAATTCAGATAGTCTTGGAATTTCTACATCACATATTGCTCGCATGTAATAATGGAAGTGAATTTGCCATTGTAAACAAATCAAATCACTGGGTAGAAAACAGCGCATATTTGTGCCAAAATCTTGCGTGTATTTAATATGTTTGATAATCAGTCTTGTCATTTAGTTAGGTTATTGAAATGGCGTCACTAACAGCATTATAGGAGAGTTAAGAAGCTTCATGGCAATTTCGTTTGCTTTTCTGCTTCTCTCGTTCATTCCTTGCACTGCCTAACGGAATGAATAAATTTGCATACCACTAATACCTTCATGTTTTTTCCGGACTGTCATAATTTCACGCAAAACTTCTCCAACGTAACTACGAGAATCAATTTCCAAGATCTAATTCCCGAAGGATTGTTTTCAATATCATATTGAAGTAAAATTAGCTAATTAGTTAGCACTGTCAAGTCCCGAATTTCTTTTGATCGGGTCTTCAGCATTAAACGTATTCAAAGATCAACCTTAGATCAACCCCAAATAACCATGGAATATATTACTGCTCGTATGTACTAATGGAATGGAAGCGAACTTGAAAATGAAAACCGAAATCATGCAAAAATCTCTGCTTTAAGTTGAAAAGCAGGCCATTTTTGCTTTCGATCTTCAAAAGCAATTCAACACCCCCAACCCTCCAGCTTAAAACTCCGTGCATAATTAATAAGTTGAAAATAAACCAGCTAATGGGTATCTAATATAGGAATTAGGGAAACGTACAAACAATGCTGCAGGGTCTGTATTGAAAGCAAAACTTGATATTCCACTTAGATGATAAACTGAAACCTAAGCTACAAGCATATCGACGGACCAAAGATAACTTGGAACCCATACAATTGTTTCCAACAAAAATGAAACAGAAGCAACGTGTCATGTTTCAAAAAACGTCTGAAGAAAACAACAAAAACCCAAAAACACCAATAATAGCTGTCCAAGTGACCAGGTCCATGTCTAGAACAGAGAACAACTTGAAAGGTGCAGTAATTAACCTTTCAAATAAAGACCCACAAGTCGGGCAGCAGCTACAGAGTTCTTTTGTTGTGCTTTGATCATGATATACCTGAATACATCAAATAACTACCAATAAGAAAAAAAAAAGAAAAAGATATACACGGGAGTGGATATAACCCAAATAATAAGTATGTAAGCCACGAATCTTACCGGTAAAGTTGAAAAATTCTATGCCCCATGTCCTGCTAATCATACTCCCGGGAATGAGATCTCTCCGAGCGACGATATTCACGGTCCATATCATGGTTTCGCTCCCTTTCACGTGATTCAGATGTTGCACGTCCCGTGTGGTAGTCATCTTCCATTCTATCACGGGCAGGATATTGATGGTAATGGTCACCATGGTCATTTACATAATCATACTGCCCTCGTCCACGATGATGCTCATACTGGTCATACTTCTCAGGATCATGATCAGGGTCTGCATGCCTATGTCCATGCTCAGATTGGTCACACCAACCACGATCATCCTCAGGCTCATAGTCACGCTCCCTTTCACCATGTCGGTCACTCTTGTGTTTCGAGTCAACACGGTCATAATCAGCCTCCCTATCATGTGACCGTCCTTGATCCAGATCACCAACTTCAAAATCTCTATCCCTTTCACGATGTCGATCATATTCTCGATCCCGATCACGATCCCTCTCTCGCTCACGGTCATGATCCCGATCACGTGCTCTATCTCGGTCACGTCCACGATCTCTGTCTCTGTCCCTTTCCCTATTCCTATCCCGGTCTCTGTGGTGCCTATCCTCTCTATAATCACGATCCCTGACCCTTTCGTGAGAATGTTCACGTGACCGCTCTCGCTCTCTATCTCTGTCCCTACCTCTTTCGCGTGATATTTCTCTGTCCCTAAGTCAAAGTAAGTAGTTTACAAATCATTGGATCAATGAACATTGTTTCAATATGCAGAGAAACAATAAAAACCTCCCTAATATCAAAGAAGTATTTTGTGTGAAAAACAGTCAACATCTATGAAAATCAGACAAAACTGAAGCAGAAACATCAAACATATGTTATTTCTTACTGATCACCATGTCGACCCGCCTGTGCTCTTGGTTCTTCAGAACGAGACTGCTGTTGCTCCCTGAAAAGTGAAGTCATGTCAGAATTTCCCTTCAACAGAAAAAACAGGTAAAGCATGCGACAAGTTATCAACAGATTGTATTCAACAAGACCAGCTATGAGGGTTAATGTGTAACCCAGGGTGCTGATGACAACCAGTGGGTTGCTTTTTAACCTAGCCAAACCAACACTCAACAAGAATACAACTTTAACCAGTAATTCTAGTTCTAGTTATTTGAACAATTTCAAGCATCAGAGAATCACCACCAATGAACGGGGATCATTAAAAAAGTTGCAGTTAGACCAACTACCTCCCAGAATGTCGCTCATTAGCTTCTCCACCCCCAACTCTAGTAGTACCAAGCCCACCCCCAAGGCGGCGAGGTCGCCAATTTGGAACAGTCCTCCCACGCTCAACATCCACAAGCACCCTTCGACCATCAATTTTCCTACCATCAGCTTGTTTATAAGCAGCTGCATAATGAACAAAAGATGTGAACAAAAAGCCATATCAATAAAAATAATAAACAGATCAGTTAACCAGTACCAACCTTTCATGTCCCTTGTATGCAGGTACTCAATGAAAGCATAACCCTTGGTCTTATTTGTTGCTTTGTCAGCAACTAATCTAACCTAAACCATAAGAAATTACAAAAAGAAAGAATAGTCAGAATAGAACATTCTGGTCATCAGCTGAAAAGAAAATAATATAGAAGACACTCTATCACTTAATAATTAACCATAATACTGCAAAAGAAAAAAAAAAGACTAATAGCGTATTCCTAAATGGCACGACGGACAGGCACTATGCCTAATTTCACCTTTAAATCACACAGCTCCCATGACGAGATGAATCACCACCAGCAATAGTTGCGGAAAAACTGATGTATTTGGGGCCAATTAACCAGTTGTTGACTAGTGTCCCCTTACCAGGGAAATTTATTTTTAAAATGATACAAAAAAAACAACTATGGGTAATATAGAAAATACCATGACATCTTCTGAATTGCTGACTGTTTTTGATAGATAGCCAAAGTCAAAAATAAAAGTTTAGCAACATCAAAAGCATGCTAATGAGGAATTTAAACTGAAGAAGAGACTGCAATACTCCCAACATATTTTACCCAATGCAGAAAAGAACAGAAGTTGTCAGTCTCCTTTGCTCAAAAGGAAAGGCCAAAAGGCACAATTTTCATCACTGCTCTGCTCAGCTAAAATATTCAGCTAACCATGCAGGTGGAAACACTTGAAGTTGAGTTGTGTACTTGGGTTTGGTTGAAATTTTAGAATCATTTACCATTTGCTGAATAAGATGGTCACACCCTTACCAGGGATGTATTCTGAGATGCTAAACTTACTGTTAACATAAACTCTAGACATACCCAAGCCCTGAGAAGACCCCTTATCCACATACATTAGCAGTGGAACTATGTGGAAACTAACCAAAGAAACCAATATATAAAGAGTCATTGCAGGGAAATTGGTGGTGCCACTAAACTAAATGCCGTTGTTACCCTTTCAAAGTCGGTCATCGATGACAAATCAGATCAGGATGGACACGTAATATATATCCTTGAATCTTTATACAGAACATGATAAAATTATGCAGGACTGATTAACTTCATGACAAGCTATGCACTCTAGAAATAAAGTTAGCCATGATAACAAATTTAGTTAAAAGTAGATCATACCAAATCACATTCTTCAGAAAATCACAGTATGAATATGTAATTAGGATGCTAACGACAAAGCCCAATAAAATGAATACGAATATTCACTGAAAATGAAAAAGGGTTAAAAAAGTATATTATTTGAAAAAAAGAACTTCCACTTTGTTGTTCATAATACATATATGTATGTATAAGTATGTATCCAGAAAACTACTGAAATTGAAAAAGACATATTTTGAAGGTTCATGAATAATAACATGTGAAAAAGTTGAAAAGAATCAAATTACAAGAAAGTAAGAACCTAACATGTATGAAACTCTTACCGAGCCCCCTTGGGGATATTCCAGAATACCTACCCGTTTGATTGGACCATATGACTCAAACTCCCTTTTGATTCTGCTCTCGCTGGTCTCATAACTCTGTTAAAAGATAGCACTAATGAGATATGATGAACTATATGCTTCTAAAGCCACATTAATACTACATTGAAAAATATAACTTACTAGTTTGGCAACAAACAATGTCTTGTATGGATCTCCAGATATATTTGGGTCATTATGTGAATCGTCTGCAAAGAAACAGATATAAGAACAGCACCCACAGAACATAAATCCAGAAAAATTAGCAAATTCACAAGAATATAGGACTCATCACATTTCTCTAGCTCCTCAGCAGCCTTCACTGCTCCTGACTCTAGTCTTAGCTTGTGTATTCTTGCTCTTCTTTGTGCCTGAGTTCACCAAAATGGATCAAAACCATATGCATATATAACATAGAACTAAAATGTACTCTCACCTTTCATTTTGTGGGGCTGGGAGTGGGCATCCAACTTTTAAAGTATGTTACAACTAATCAAAATGATGTTTTAGAGCATGACCATGAAAGACAGGAACTTGTACCACATAAGAGACCACACAAGCCAAGAATATAAAACATTGTGTTTGCAAAATCATACCCCATGCAAAGCCTAACTATAGATCATAACCAGTGAATGGAGTGAATTTACATTACTCACTCCATGTACTCTCTATCTTATGAAAGAGTCTGTATCGATACTTGTTACAAAGTAATTGTTACACTAATTGTCATCTCAACAAACTCTTGGCAGAACAAATAGTCAAATCTTGGAAACCATTCAGATGGACACGATGATCAAACTTCACACTTTTTGCTGCTACATTTCTCACTTAGTTTCAGAGTAGAAGCAAACATTCACAAACAGTAGAAGTTGCTTCAACAATAACCAGTAACAAAAATTAACAAAATCAGAAAACTTGCATTACAAAACATCCACGCAAAATTATTAAGTTATGTAAAGCATTGCAACACTAAGCAATTAGTGGGAAAGGAACAGAGCATTACAGGAGTTTCAACTTTCTGGACAGGCGGAGCATATTCTGGATCCTCCGGCTCAGCAAACTTGCTCACAAACTGTGCCATACCTTCAAAAATCAAAGGAACACACATCAATACTCAACAATTAAGAGCACAACACCAATGCCAAACCGAACAGAAACATCGACAAAAAAACCGTTAAAACACCTGTTAATGGGGGACATTTTCTTTTGTCTGGAGGTGGCTTATACTCCAAGGGAGGCCTAGGCTCAAACAGCTTCAAGAGGTTGGCGGTGAGACCAGTTGGGTGATTTTGCCCAATCTTCATTGCATCACAGAATGAACTTGCGTTAAATTCTATTCAGTCAACGCTTTATCTACAAGGTTCAACCGTCTAACAGAATGTATAACAGAATGCTAACAAACTCTAACAATTAACAGAATGTAACTAACTATCTACACATGTAATAAGAGGTGACTACGAGCACGAAGCTTCTGGAAAGTGCATCGGCAAATACTATATACTATAACTACAATGAATCGAAATATCGATTCTCAATGCACTTGGCGATAAACCCTAGCTACGGTGATCTCGTCGAGAAGCAAAAACGATTCTCAAGAAAAAGCAAAAAAGCGCGAGTGAAATGGGAACGAACCAGCTTGAGCTGAAGGACGTTGGCACGGTTCTGGGCCTTGGTACGGGCCTGAACGGCGGCGTTTTGGTTGCGCATGAAGGCATCGTTGTTGTTGTTGAAATCGTCCATAAGGGAATCGGAATCACAGAACGGCACGAATGGATTGTTGCGTCTAATGAATAATAATACTTCTCAAGATCCGATTTGCGCCCCGTCGGGCCAACATGGAAAGGTTGAAGGTGCAGCGACCTGTTTACTCCTCTTGCCACTGCCAGCGCCAGGCATTTGAGTTCCGAGCACGTTGCCTGGGTTGGATCTGAATAACCCGGCCCATTTTCTTATCCGACTCTAACACCCTTTTTTGTCTGGCCCTGTGCAAGAGTAAACACCAATTGTATTTTGGTGTTGTAAACACTAACTTTTAACATTGTGTTTGTACCTTCTTTCATTAACGGAACGGATCAAAACAAGCAGGAAGGGATTGGAGCGGGAAGGAAGGAAAGGATTAAAGTTACCTACATACTTAATCGGAAGATTAATAAGGGAATGTAACGAAAATACATTAATTAAACAATATATAAAAATGGAATGGAATATTTATAATATTAAACATTCAACTAATAAATAAAAATATATTTAAAATCTTCAATTACCAACATGAAATTAGACAATGTGATAGGTATATTGGCCCTTTAACTAGAATTCTCAAATTTGAGTTCTAGTAATGGAAAAAATCTTCGTTAGAAAATTTTTATCTTTTCAGAAACCTCAGTCAAGTTGAGTCAGATTAGTTAGGCTCTTGATAATAGGGATTGGTTACTAGTGATTCTATCAAAATCAAATAATAATAATTAAAAAAAAAACCTTCAATTGAACCTCAAAATATAACCATAAAATAATTTTTTATATAATTACTCAATATTTATAACAAATTTCAAATGAAAAAGATAAGAATATATAAATCCACAAAACAATAGTGTAATTTATAAAAAGAAATTACAAACCTTTTTTTTCGAAACACCAAAAGCTCCTTCAAATGCAATTTATAAGGATGCATGCTGAAGATTGAATAACTCATGTGAATTTGAGGTATATTTCTTGAGTATTCCTTCAAATGGTACTGCACTCCCCTATAAGGTATTATTAGTCCAATTCTTAACATAAATCTAGTATCAACAAGATACAATTTTTCTAGAAAATCAATGCAAGTTGATATGTTATTAATCCACTCCCTTATAAGCTAATAAAAATTTATTGCTAAATTATTAATTAGTTTCTAGAATTTTTTGTGCATGTTGACATGTCAATATATTTTTTAAAATTCTTAAGTCAGATGTTATTGTATCTCAATCAGGTAAGACATAGATAAAACATATTGGGTTAGAAAATTCTTTCTACCATAATATTTAAAGGCTTCTTCTATAGAAACTTTTACACACATATGTGTGCCGTCAATTACTCCTAAAAAATTTCAATTTTCAAAAATCTAATTAAATTTTATATCATTTTAAAACTTTATTGCTTAATTTACAATTCAATAAGATCGTATTTACTTTGAAATTTGGATAAAACATATTGTTATTGAGTATTTCTTTAAAAACTTGTATTCTATTGGGCTGCTTAAAAAAGATTTCTTTCAACTCTATTATAAACATTCAATACTATATATAAATATAATTTATTTAATATATATAGCCATATTGGTATTTTTTATAAAATTTATGTCTTTACATATCATATTGTATCGTATTCAGTATTTGTACCCATACTTATACAAAATAGAACTTTATAAATATAATGAGGGACAAAATTGTAATACATTTATTTTTAACTTAAAAAGATTTTCAATTCTTCTCAT
Source organism: Pterocarpus macrocarpus (assembly GCA_031439585.1). Taxonomy (NCBI): domain Eukaryota; kingdom Viridiplantae; phylum Streptophyta; class Magnoliopsida; order Fabales; family Fabaceae; genus Pterocarpus; species Pterocarpus macrocarpus. The sequence continues at coordinate 71,354,059 of CM062520.1, read as the reverse complement.
TCCATGCCAAATTTTTTTGGGGGAACGGGCTTTTAAGAAGGAATGAAGGGGAACCATTCTCCATAAGTTATGTTCTCTTTTCATAAGTTATTAAACTCCCAAACAAGGAAAAAGTTTCCCTTTCCTATCATTCCGCTTTCCTTCCTCTAATTACGTGTCATCCAAACACACTGTAATAAAGAGATTATTACCAACAAGGGATTGGTGAGTGAAAAGGGATTGCGTTTCTTAAATATGCAATTTTTAGTTTGATCGTGAGATTCATGTCATATTTTACGGATCAAATACTAGGAATTTCGAACACCAAATAATAATTGATAGAAACTGCAATAAACAATAATAATATGTGTACCTCTTGAAGCCATATTACCAAATGAGATTAATTGCGGAAGCTTACACACATGGTATACGTCAAGTGCAGGTAATCCCACTCCTTCTCTGTCTCCTATTCCAGAGGTCACGTCGATAGAACAGTGAGTCGTCAAGAGAATAATAAAGTGGAGTGGGGATCCTGCTCATAATGTTAGTATATATAGTAACCCAGTTCCATTCATCAGAGACCTAGGTTACTTAGGGCTCTTTACACCATTCAATACACTCACTATTGAGCCCAAGCCCAACAACACATGGTGAATTCCAAACCCATAATAGATCACATAACATTATGGGTCTCTAGAGAAAATATCAGGCTATACATTCAACTCGTTTTAATAAAATAAAAGCCTACCAATCAATAGAAGCCCAATATTCTGAAAAATTCTAACAATTCATGTATATGAAAAAGAAATACTATTGAGAAGGGTTTCTCATAAAATACCTATCTAACTTCTAACCTAATTTATAAAGGTAAGAGGAAAAGAAAGTCATATTTTAAATTGCATTTAGTATTTATCAAATATATATTTATTTGAAGGAAGATACTGAACAGTGTGAATTTTATTTCGTAAAATGGCTACATATGCTTGCAGTTGACTCAAATGAGTTTTTTTTTTTGTTTCTAATTTTAATTAGAGAAATGCTTTTTAGCACAAAAAACACGTGCACGAATTCTCATACCAATAATCCCATCCGTTAATTTATTCTTATTTTTTATTTTTTTATTTTTATTTGTGAGATATATAATAACCACCACTTATTTTTCTGTTCGTGTGTTTTGACGAAAATTTTTCATCACATATAGCAGTCCTCTTTTAATTAAGAAACTGAACAAGTAGGTGGCATGGTTGTATTGTGGCCACGTTTGATTGCTGAGGTATTTCACAAAATCTATTGGTGTGGCATAAATACTTTTATTTAAAAATAGATCTAAGGCGTGACTAGGTATTAGAGGGGGAAGAATTATTATGTGATAGATGATATCTCAAACGTTAAGTTGGAAGTCTATCTCGGTAGCTTATAAACATTCACAAAGTGAGAAATATATGTATAGCCATTAGATCTAATTGTATGGGTGAGATTGCACTCTCTAATTAAAAACTCACTGCCCTCAAAAAAATCATCCCAACTTCTCACCCCCTTCCCTCTCTTCCCTTTGCTGAAGAAGAATATAACATTTTCAACATATATAGCAATGTTTCATGCTTTGGTTGGAACAAGTAAACAAAGAAAATAATATATTTTTTATACCCAATTGACATTTGGATGCTTGAGTTTAGAAACAAAATCATTATTACGGAATTCCTTTCTCTTCATTCCATTGTATCATCATCAGGTTCTAAGTTCCAATCCGATTCAATTTCTGGTCAATACTCATCAGAATTCACGTTTGGGTTGCTGATTCGATAGATTTAGGTGGAAAACGAAATTTGGAAAGAGTAGAATAATGGGTTTCACGATGTGTTCCCTTGCCGCAATCCAATCTTCAGCAAGTGGGAGCGAGGGAAAAGAGGGAGTGAGGTTTATGATGAATTTATTAATTCACCAAATCATCAAGCAACAAATGCATAAGGTACCCAGCTGAGTCTTCTAAGCAAATCTCAATTGCCCCCTAAATTGCCTTATGAGCTAAAAAATCAGTCACTTTATTACAATCTCTACCAACAGCATAACTTTTAAACCTATGAAATCAAGATGCATACATAATAACGTCTCTAAGTACAGTCCCGTTGTTGGATAAGGCGTCTTCTACCCCCTCAATACATGAATAGACGTTCCTAGCATCTCCTTCCAAAATGATGTTTCAAAAGCCAATCTCCCATGCAAAAATAAGACCTTCCCTTCTTGCCATAGGTTTTGCATGGTGTGAGTTAGAACACCCCATGACAGTCAATGTTTTACCAGCCATAAACATACCAATGGAGTCTCAAACAACAGAGTTTGGTTCACTTTTTGGATAAGCAGAGCGAGGGAGATATTTTTGAGAGTGAGGAAACAAATTATTCTCGCTTGCTAGATCCCTATATATGGTTATACTTATGCTCATGGGCCAAATTCCTCAAATGTGTATTATTTGTTATAATTTTTTTTTTTTGAAAAAATGTTTTCTTGTTTTCTTTCTCATTTAACAAACTTTGTGAGTTTCAAAGAGGGAGAGAGAGAGAGAGAGAGAGAGGAGCATGATTGTATTGAATTATATTTTCAAACCTTTTAAAAATTGGATTTAATTTTGATGTAGTGTTAGTGTAAAAAAATTTATATATATATGAAAAATACTATTTAGTATGAAACTGTTTTCGTATACTTGACACGAACAGTGTTAATATATGACAATTTTCTTTCCAACCGCCCTTTTTCTCCATGATTTCTGTCAAATGAAGCATTTGATTGATGCTAAATTTTTTCGTGCAAATTCGTCACAATGCTATTCGTACTAAATAGCAATGCTCTATATATATATGTATAATATCCAATTATTATTGTTACACCGGTAAAAATGTTTGATTTTCACACCCAATATCTCATAAATCTTAGATATATAAATATATGATTAAATATTTATGTAAAAAATTTTTACATTGACAATGTACATCAAAATTAATCTTTTAAAATTTTTCAAATTGAATAAATTTAACATGAGAATATAAAACGCATACACCTTTTGAATTAAAATGCAATTTTAAGTTAAATAAACTCCATATATAAATATATATTGCAAGTAACTTCCATCAATAATAAAAGTTATAGTTATATGACACCGTTCAAGGATTGCCTATAAAAACCAAAGTACATAATAAGCATGTTACAGACTATATAAAACTGTTAACAAAAGAAGCAGGTCACATTGATTGGCGCATGATAATCTGGCACGTTTAAACACACCCATTAACAAAAGCGTCAAGCTCAATTCTACACGAGATGAGATCTCACTTCCCATACCAATGAAATAGGTAAAAGCAACACAACCCCATTGATTAAATTTTTTATCCCCTTCCCTTCATGTTTATGATCAGCACTTATGGGAATTGCTAGTCTATTCAACTCTGCCTTAGGGTCTACTGTTTATGGCTCGCGCCACTAGAGCCGCTGCTGGTATATTCCTGGCTCGAAAACACTGCCTTTCTGAACTTTTCTAAATCAGCATTGTACTGCATTGTATCATAGTCAGAGCTCCCAGATGAAGGAGTGAAAGCAGAGTTATACGCCGGCTTAACCCCTTCCTTCAAATCATCCAATGAGACATCTCCCTCCAAGGCTCTTACAATCTACATATTATGTTATGAGTCATAAATAAAATCATAATTTATTCAAGTGAATATGAATTCATCAATATTTTCAAAATGCACATGTCATCCTAAATTACAAGATATGATGATATTCTACATGTGCACTTTAACATCAAGTTACCATTCAACCACTTCTATAAATAAATTCATACTAGTCCAATAATTTGTAATAGTCGTGTGTTATGTACCTGACTCATTCTTGGACGCTTCTTGGCAGAATGACGAATGCTTGCAGCAGCGCAAGCTGCCATCCTTACCATTTCTTGATGATTGTAGTTTCTCTCCAAAAATGGATCCACCAACTCTCCAAAGTCGCCATCCTCCTCCAGGCCACGAGACAGTAATGGTCGAGCCTGCAAGTGGTACAAGTTCCCAATAGTTTTCAGCTAAAAAGAAAGTCACAGGACAAGTGAAGTGACGGACTTGAAAACTAAACGTGATACGAACCCAGTCCACTAAGCTGTCGTCCATGGCACTTGTAAGATCCACAGGTCGTTTCCCAGTTAGGAGTTCCAATAGCATGACCCCAAATGAGAAAACATCAGATTTCTCAGTCAATTTTCCACTTGATGCATATTCAGGAGCTAGGTACCTGTGTCAAAATGCAAGGATAGGCTATCATGCCAGATTGATTTATTTAAACATAAATGTTTCAGCAAATTGTTGATATCATATGATGCTATGGAATAAAACATATCATTATGTTTCATTTGGCAATGTCTCGCCAATTAATCTTTCCACTGTGCATGCTATCAAATAATTAAGTATATTCCTAGTTAAAAGCGTACTTTGATTAGTTATTGTGACACTTTCATTTTAGTCACATTTCTTTGTTTAAGTTTTTTCAACGGTGAGTTCTTCATTAAGTTGCTACAGGTAAACATGTAATGAAGAAAATTTACCCGAATGTTCCCATGACACGAGTTGATACATGAGTATTATTATCACTAGTCAACTTAGCCAATCCAAAATCTGCCACCTGATCATGATGAATTGTTACCATAATTAATCACCTTCAGCAATATAGGATTAGTAACATGTGGCATAATGTGAATAATAAACCTAATTAAGTAGATAAAATATGTAAACATGTCGAACCTTTGCTTCGAAACTATCATCAATCAGGACATTTGCAGCTTTGATATCACGATGTATAATACGAGGATGACCTGAGTGCATTTGTAAATATAGCAAAAATGAAAAACAAAAAAATATGTATATAAAAAAAAAAAAAAAGAGAGAGATCATAAGAAGGATTTGAAGTTTACAATCTTCGTGAAGATAGGCAAGTCCTTTGGCGGCTCCTATTGCAATCCGTAATCTAGTAGACCAATCCATGGTAGGCAGACCCTTTCCTACATGTCACCACCAGATACGTTAGCAATTTTGATCACTAGGGATGTTCACAACAACTATGTCAAAAAAATATGTTACAAATTATTGATTGCACCTCAAGCATTATAAGTTCTACAATGAAATCTTAATATAGTATTCAGAGATTTAACTTTTACGGTCATCGTATCATAAGTGCCTGTATTGAAATTTACTTTGCACAACACTTTATTGCTATGCATGAATAGTACATATAAAGCAAAACCTTAAACTGACATGAGTTCAAAGAATGTATAATAAATACCATGGAGGTGATATTCCAAAGTCTTATTGGGGATAAATTCATAGACCAACATTCTCTGGCCACCAGCAATGGAGTATCCAACAAGTGACACGAGATGACGATGATGAACACGGCTAATGATGTCAATCTCGGCTTGGAACTCTCGCTCTCCTTGCCCGCTACCTGATTTTAGACTCTTAACCGCTACTTCCTTTCCGTTAGGGAACACACCCTTATGGACATAACCAAAGCCACCCTGTCCTATCAAGTTCGCATCAGCAAAGTTGTTGGTGGCAGCTGCCAATTCCTCATAAGTGAAGGTTCCACCCTTGAGGCCTAGTGCGAGGCTTGGTGAGGGAGGAGGCAGAGGAGGAGGCCCTCCTGTGGAGTAATTAGAGCTCATCTCAGCACTGTTCATCATTGGAGGTGGGGGTGGTGCACCCCACCCACCACCACCACCACCACCATTAGGACCCATTCCATTTTGTACCCTCACAACATGGTCTGGATGGGGTGGAGGACCTCCATAATAATTTGGGTGCTGCCCGCTGTTGTAATGGTTATTCACTGTGTACATATTTTAGATAACCATTAATTATCAACAAGCTATTAGTTTAATTAGTTCTATTAAACATGAATATGAAAGAATCAAGGAAATGAAACCCAGAGTTATGAACCAATAGATGAAAGTTCTTGCAGAATATGGGACATCCTATGTATGGCCAAAACAATTCACATGGAACTCATTGTCAAGGTCATATCATAACCACATCAGAAATGTTAGATGTGCATTATTCTTTGACTTCCTTATAGACATCACACGAGTGAAGTAGGATATAAATAAGACAAAAATTTTTGACTAATGTTTGCAAAAGATATTAAGATAACAGCCCTCTAAAGCTCTAACATTATTACATGTATCAAGGTAGAGCAATTCAGTATTGCCTACGTAAGAATGTCTAAATATGATGTACATGGATAATTAAGTAATATAGATTTTGGTACCTTTTCCATGATGAGATGGTTCTCCATAATAGTACATTTGCTTTCTTTTCTTCCTTCTGGAGTAAATAACGCAAACGATAACCAGGATAAGAAGAATGCTCCCTAACGCAAGCACTCCTCCAACTATTGCCTTATTGCTATCATCACCTCTATTAGACTTTGGCCGTTGCTGGGATGGTGCAGGCGCTGGCAATGAATTGCTGTTCGGCGGCGATGGTGGTTCAAAGGAAGGTGGAGAACGTGACGACGCTGCTGGAGGAGGAGGCGAAGGCGGCGATGTGCCTGCATTAGGTGCCGGTGGGGGTGAGTTGTATGCTGGAGGTGGGGGAGAAGAAGAGGGAGGGGTTGGAGGGGGTGAGGAATCCTTTGGTGGTGATGGTGGTGGTGGTGGTGGTGATGGTGATGAAGTTGGTGGGGATGGTGGTGGTGGTGATGATTTTGATTTTGACGATGAGTTATCAGCATCATCGGGTGTAGCGTTATCAGGTGTGGCGTTATCAGGGGTAGCATTATCAGGAGAAGAGTTATGAGGAGCGGAAGACATTATTCCTGCTTCTCTCACAAATTACATGAAAAAAGAGCTTCTTTGGGTTCCGGCGTAAATGAGCACACTGCCGGAAACACCACCTATGCTCTTAGTTGCTATTCTGGCAATGGTTGGGACCCCTGAAAAGAAGATTGTTGGAAGAAAGAAACAAAAAATATATATGAGTAATGTTAAGTATCCATAAAACTATGGACAAAATCTTTTGCAGAACTTATGATGATTGCTGGATGAAGTGAAAGAAATGAAGTGGTATATGACACGCTTATTTATAATCTCAATGCATGCAGATGAAGGTGCATTGCCACATAAAGAACTGCCATCCTATACGCTCAAAACCAGGCTATACTAATGTTTTATTGTATGTTTATTTTGTGTTAGTCTTAATACTGAAATTTGGTTTTGCTACATCATGGGATTAAAATCGCTATGCAGTTAATGCTGGGAAAATTGGCAAGAGGAATTTTTTTTTTTTAATTATTTTTTTTTCTGCAGAGAGAAGATACCTGATAGGAAGAATAGCAGGGGTTCTCAACAAGAAGAAAAGGAAAACTTGTTGCATGGTAAAAAGTCCGTAATACAAAAGGAACCGTTGCTGTCCTTCCTCATTGGTCTCCTACAAAGGAGGGCCACTGTTTCTGTCGATCGATGCCTTTGTCTATTGCCAACTCTTGCTTACTCTGAGTCAGTTTTAGGCTTTACCATTTTTTGACCGGTGTTCATTTGATGATTCCATTGTTTGGTCATTATTTGCTTTAAGGATCGTCATAACGCATAACACATACTATCCCAAAATAGCTTAACCAAAACACAAACAAAATTCAGCTAAAAATAACACAATGCAAACTTTGAAATGTATAATTTTAAATATGATGCAATGTTAGTTTGCGCGAACAGATCATTTTGTATAATTTTTTTTTCAGGTAAATAAAATGGTTGCAATTATCTCACCAATTATCATACACTAGCTTCATTATTAACTTTAAAAAATGATAATATTTTATTAACAAGAACTAGTATCATACAGTCCCGGGCGATAATAGTTAAAGTATTAATCAAATGATCAAAATTGAGTGAATAATATACAGAGCTTAATTACACCCCTCTAAAGAAATTAAATTACTACGAGTTGAAGTTTATAAAAAGGCAGCTAGGCATGTAACAATTACAAATAAGAAATCATATTGTAACATTACATTGTCTAGTTGCTTTTGCTTTTGTTATTTTCTTATTTCCTATTTCAATTGTACTTTATACACTAATTTCATTTTCTTTGCCATGGCCAATTATTTTTTTAAGAGTATACTCGCTATTTTATTAAAAAGTGAAATGTGAAAAAATGATTGAACTGAATTTCATTGATAGAGGTATGAAAGTTTATATACTAGAGTAACTAACAAACCATTGTAACTAGATGTGCAGCTGTATAACTAATTGTTAATTAAATTAGTTCTAATGCTCCCCTCAAGTTGAGGTAGATATTGATAGCTCCCAACTTGCATATGATGCTTTTGAACAATGGTGATGCTACTGGTTTAGTCAATATATATCTGCTAATTGATGAACAGATTGCCCACATGGACTATGTAGATTGTACCATCCCTATCCCTTGTGAAAAGGTAGTCTATTTCTGTGTGTTTTGACCTCTCATAAAAGCTGGGATTAGAGATAAGATGAATGACTGATTGAGTGTCACACAAAACTAGAGTTGGTCCAACCACTGTCCCCAAAGTCTCTGAGCAAAGATGTATGCCACATGGTCTATACTCTGCCTCAGCTGAAAGCCTTGAGACAATGTGTTGCTTCTTCGATAGCTATTTGTGTATTTTGTTGATATAATAATGTCTTGCACATTATTATATCTTTCGTTATTTTATCATAAATTATTCTTCCAATAACATTAATCTTATCAACTTATTAAAGAATACACGTTTACACTGATGATCTCATTGACTGGGGCAGATTAATGGAGACGTGCCACAAAATCTAGAAGTTAACAACGAGGTTAAAAGCACTGAATTTCCATTCACGGTCAGAACAACTTACACAAGAAAACATGATTATTTGTTAGTCAAAAAATAAAGAGAAAAAAACGGTGGAGGAAAATAACATTAATTCCCAAGATAAATGGAGCGACCACATCCACAAGCGCAAAGATATTATTGTAGTGGCTCATATTACATTATCGTAATGGAAAGCAAAAGTGAGGCAGAGAACCTAGCCAAAGCACTGATCAGCAGGAAGAGGACCTGGGATGTAACCCTGGTCAAGGTACTGCAACCCAAACACAACCACAATGGCAACAAGTGCCAAATAAGACAAGCCCTCAACAGCACCCAACAACCCAAAAGGGCCATTAGGGAGTCCAGAGCCAGTTTTGGCCTTGGTGTACAAGGACCAAGCCACTATTCCCACAACAAGAAGGTAGCTCACACCCTCAAGTGCACCAACAGAGCCACCTGGACCAGGGGGAAGGCCACACCCCGTTGTCTTGAGTGTGTAGAGAGACCAAGCAATCACTGGGGATGATATCAACCCTCCGGCTATGGCTGCTTTCTCGATGATGCCGTTGGTGGTGTCGCTGCTCTCCTTTGCCATGCTCATTATCTTGAGTGACATGTGATGAGACTTGTTAGGCCTTCTAAGCGAGTCATCGAAATGGTTGATGCGAAAATTAGAGCTCCGTATTGGCGAGAATAGTAACATCCTCGAGGCTTCCATGTTCGCACGATACTTGCGACTGAGAGTGAGAGACAGCGCCGGAATGGCAGTACCTTGAACTGGTGCCTGTTGTTTTAGAGTGATACTTATAAGCGCAGTTAAATATTTTTAATTTTTGTTAGTGCAATTAAATTTTATCAGACGACATTTTATAGTTTTTATTATTTTAATATAAGCATTAATCTTTGTTTATAGATACAAAATCTATGGCGTATATAAAAAGAATAAACTAGTTATTGTATGAAGTTATAGAGACTTTTTTATATACCAAACATTATATATATATATATATATTGACAGGACTCATAATATATGGGTCTGTTTGTTAAAATATTTATAAGAGTGTTCTACACTTTTTTTTTATCTGAAGAATGTTTTAAAATTAAAACTTACGAGTAAAATTTCAAAAATAATTGAATAAATTTTTTAAAAAATAAAAATTTATATTTTTTATAATTTAAAAAGTAATTTTCTAAAAACCATATCATAAGTATTTTTCAAACTTAGATGAACATACTATTTATATATTCTTTCGGTCAACGTCAACATAATATTTATTTAATTAAAAAGATCTCGTATTAACATAGGGCCGTGTAACAGGTGCAGTCAAACTTGCTTTGGGCTTCAGTCCATGGAACGGCCTAATCAGAGAATCCGAAGCACCGATAAAAATGTTGACCAATTCGGAAAAAAAAAAATATGTTGACCAAAAATTGCACCAATAAAATAAAATGAAAGAATGATTGTGCGAAAAACTGACCCAAAAATTTCTTGCGTCTCAAAAAGTACAAAAGGGAAATTGAGTAAAATTATAATGTCAATTTTTTCTTGAGCTTTTATTACAAGAACAAGAATCTATCAACATCTAGTATTCTATACTATTGACACGTACGGGGAAAGTGTCCTATTTTTTGATCAGAAAATTTCAATAAGTGGCTCAGTGGATTTCTCATTTTCGCTAGGAGCACCCCCAAGCTTGAGGAAGCTGTTTGGTGATGCGCGTTGCTGGCTCTCGAACATGGGCTCCCAAATCATGAAGCATAATTGGCTTGAATGTCGAAAGCAAAGACCTCAACCATGGTTTAAAGCCGCTTACGAAACAGTTGCGTGCGGCTTACGCGACTAAGATTAAGATCGGCTAAGACGATTCCCACTTTAATTGGTTTGGTTCCAACGAGGAAATTTCGAAAACCCAAATCTATGCATGAACATCAATGCGGATCTCGCCGTCCAATTGAAGATCAACACTCAAATCAAAGCCACGTGGCAAGAGACAAAATGACCTGTATTATATGATGGAGAATGACAGTGCTCAGATACTTGTAAAAATTAAAACATAAAAATTCCGTCAATGTTTGGAGTGGATGGAAAATAAAGCATTGCATACCTAGATCGAGGGCCCCATTGTCACATGCTTGGCTATTGACTACTACCAAAGGACCAAGCATCGACGACCGAAAACATAAAGGACCAAGCATCGTTCACCCTTTGTTGTCATCAAGCTCGATAAATATAAGATAAGGGGTGAAATAACTCCACGTAATAACAATGGCAATAATTTATCAACTAGCCACGTCATTACAACATGCACCCACTTTCATTGATACGATCGTTTTGATGATTTTTTTCTTTTCCTTAAGAAAACAGAAGAAACCTATCTACAGATGTTTTCCAAGTTTTCTTGCTCTCCTACCAAAAGTAATCCAATAAACAAGAGGTTTAAGAAAAACCCGAAAAACAAAAAAGAAGAAACCCAACCCTCTTGTCTTCCCTCCAAAGCCAGTCTCCTATACAAGCCAACACCTGCATGGAGAACATTGGCGGTAAACCTCTTGATAACTGCCATTTGAATATGAGAGCAACGGCTATATCTGAAAGGAAAGCGGGAAAAAAAAAACTAACGATTTTTTGAACTAAACACATTGCCAACCAACACACAATTCTATTCCCTAATATTTCCCGTCCAACAGAACTAAATTCCTAGAAGATCAACCATAATTCTGTCTAAAGTGAGGTTCCCAGCTGCCAATAATCCGAAAACAACATTAAAAAACACGAACGGATGAACATGAGCTACATCAATGGGGGCGTCAATCATGCTTCTTAGATGACTTAGTGTATATTACCACATCATTGTTCATCATCGTCCCCATCGTCCTCGTCATCATCTCGCTTCCTCTTGAGGGAATTGGGAGGCAACACCTGAGCATCATCATCATCATCAACTTCTTCTTCATCCTCACCATCATCATTTCCTCCATTCATGGAACCACCCACAGCATTGACAGCTTCAGCCTGTCCAACTGGCTGAACAAAATACCCAGCACCATAGTCTTCTTCCTGTGATTCAAAAGCAACAATACGATAAGAAATTGGCAATACGATAATAATATACAGAAAATAAAGCAGACAATTCACATTAAATTTCAAGAAATATACATATACTGATTATATTGATCGTATATAACCCGAGCATTTCTGCATTTTCTCTAGCCTAATCAGATCATCACTCAAAAATAGTTCTAATAGAACAGTCCAGTATCACAGGAACACACTAATGATAATTCATTTATCACTCATCAAAAAGACCTTTCATGTATGTTTACCATCAAATAATCCTAGAAGATTAAAAAAAAAATGCAGAGGAAATCATCAATCCCACAGTAATCAAAGCTTAAACAAATTTGAGTCATAACCAAAAATATTGTAAATCAAGCAAAACGAAAAATACAAAATGTACAGAATGAATGAAATATCAAGGATTACAATATAACAAATTTAAAGGATGAATACCCACTCCAAAACTTCCACCAGTGAAAACAACACAGAAAGCAATTAACACTGAAAACAGCAAAACGGTAACCAATCAAAAGATAATTTCATCTGAACAGTTGCAGTCAAAAGATACTTTCATAACAGAGAACATAAGCAGCCTGTGGTACATAAGCAACCCCCCCCCCCAAAAAAAAAAGGAAACAAAAACAAAAACAAAAATGGGTATTCCTTCAAACACTGCACCAGTATTCAGTTAGAAAGGTAAAAATTTTGCAGGGTTGGATAAGGTGCGGGTAACCAGTCATGCAAGAAGGATATACACACGATGGCCATTCACACAACATTAAAACCGACAGCATAATAAAAAATCAACTTTAGACCTGATACGACCACACATAAAACATAGGCCCGATAAGACCACAAGCTTTAGAATCAAACAACGCTGGGCCTAAACCCAAGAATATCACTCACAACCACTGTCCTGCCCGAAAAGCAGGCAGGAAATTAAAGCAAAACACAAACAAAATAAAACTATGATGCCCCGCAACTCAAGAAAATCTTGTGATGCAATGAAATTAAGCTAAGCAGGCAAAGTTCATATCCAATTAGCAACTATCAGATAACACATTTTCATGAATATCAAGAACAACATGCCTTCGCTTCAGCAATCTGACAACATGAACGACACAAGTTAACCAAATGAAATATTCAGCAAAACAATACACAAATCAGTAAGACAAATAATTAAACACACAAGTAAATAGCCCAGCAATCAATAAATCAATAAATAAACAACAATAACCATAAGAACGTGAAAAAGTTCAAGCGGAAAGGTCATCTCACTTCATCATCATCTTCATACTCTCCGTCATATTCTACACCCATCTCATCTTCTCCAGTCTCTCCATTGTCATCTTCGTCCCCATCTTCCTCCCCCTGCTCATGCCCGTCAATCTCCCCCTCGGTGCTCTCCAACCGCCCAGTACTCTCCGGCTCCGCAAACTCCGCTTCATCATTGTCCACTTCCTCCTCTTCCTCGTCCTCATCGTCATCCTCATCATCATCCTCCTCATCATACTCAACTCCATCCTCTTCATCATCGCTATCTTCAATCTCATGCACCTCAACAACATCATCATCATCCCCCTCATCCTCATCAATCTCCTCCCCTGAATCATTCTCCTCTTCCTCATCCTCCTCCACGTCATCCCGCACCACAGCAGGCTCAACCCTGAACCCATTCGCCTGGCGGTTCGACCCATTCTCCCTCCTCGACGTCTCCGCCTCCTCTTCATCGGCCTCACTCTCCTCATCCTCATCAACATCAACAACCCCATCAGCACCCTCGCTGTGCCCGTTGCTCGTCACAAACGGACGATCCTCACCGTCAATTTCCCCACTCCCAGGATCATCCTCCTCCTCTTCATCATCGTCCTCATCCTCATCGTCCGATTCAGGTCTCTCGTTCTCCTCCGCGTCCATCTTATCCAAGTACTTGAGCGATTTTATCAAACCGAAAACCCTAGATCGGTAATCCTTGACACGCGTGACGGGGCACTCGTACAGATCCAGCGAAACGAGCTTCAGCTGCGCGAGTGGGGCGAGATCCTCAATGTACTGGATACGGTTGTTGGAGAGATCGAGGTCCCGGAGAGAGTCAAGGCCAGCCTGGACCAGGAACTCGAGGCCGCCGGCGATCCTGTTGTCGGAGAGGATAAGCTTCTGGAGATTCAGGAGCCGCGGAAACTGCTCCAGCGACGAGACTCCGATGTTCGCAATCGAAAGGTGCTGAAGGTTCTGGAACCTCTCCAGGAGGCTCGGCGGCGGTAACCGCCCCTGCAAGCACTTGACGGCGCCGTCTAGGGTTAGAGACTTAGCGGAGGCGTGGTCCGTCTCGCCGTCAAGCGCCGTCTCCACGGCCTTCTCCCAGATCTCATCCATCAAAAACCACCACTCGCAAACTCAACCACTTCGCAAACCCTATATATACAACTGTTACGCAAAATCTATGTGTATCTTATCTTCACGGCGCTGAGGGAAAGAACGAATTAGAGGGTGGAGGTGCGAAATTCCAATGAAACGATGAGCTTCCGCGAAGCGAATTTGGAACAAAACCCTAATTTTTGAGGGACTCGATTTTTTCAACTGTTATCCGTGGCTCAGTGAAGGGATTGGAAACCCTAATTTTGTTTAGTGTGGGAATTCAAATAGTTGGGAGTTTTTGGAGAGGAAACAGATGAACGCGATGGTTTTTGCACTGTTTTTCTCTCTCTCTCTCTCTCTCTCTCTATGTGGCGCATTGGGTAGAGAGGGGGACGAGTCGGGATAAACCTCTCGGGCTCGCGGTCCGGGTCAGCACTAGGGTTCAGGGGTGGGCTCGACCGGGTGGTTCTCCTTGTTGGGGGACCTATCGGAGCCGTTGGATTTGGAACGACGAGGATCGATGACGTGGACAAAATGGACGGCTGGGATTGAAGGTTTGTGTGTTTGTTTTCGAGAAGGGTGTAGGATGAGCTAAAGCGTGGATCAGGCAGCCCCATGTTCGACACGTCACCCGTTGTGTAAATATCGGGTTGGCCGGATAATTGCCACTCTGCATGGACAATTTTACTGAAAATGCCACGCTTCTGTTCCTGTTGTTAGCTGTGGAAATGGACTCCAGGGTGAGGCGTGATGCAATTCACTGACGTGAGACCCCAAAGCACCATTTATCACACGAATAATGCCACTCACGAATATAAATATAATATAATCTAATATACAAACGCACCCATAATATTTTAATTAATTTATTTTATTTGTTATATTTTACAATTCAATTTTATAACTTCATTATTTTCAGCTCAAAATTTTATAACTTGTTTATGGTGTAAAATGAAATGTATTTTGCAATTGCGTATTAAATCTTACCCTTATCACACATTTTTTTATTGTATGTTTATGAAATGGACATTTATCCAATGCAATTCTTTTTAAAAGATAAATTTTGATATATTATCACTATAAAGAATTTTATATAATAATTTAATTATATAATATTAAAAGTGTAACTTTTGACATAAAAATTATAAAAATTAAATATTTTTACTATCATAATAATATATAATTAAATATTTATATAATAAATTAAATTCTTTTTTAAAAGTAGAGTAGTACTTAAAAAGTGAGTGCTTAAATATTTATTATTTATTAATTACAATGAATAGATTTTTAAGTATTTATAATACAATCAATAATATCTTTAAAAAAATTTTCTTCTGCATATGAATACCATATGAATACCTTATGGATACTATATCTTCCCAGATATAACATATCAAACATTATTCGGGTTAATATCCAACCTATTTACTAATATTTAGTTAATTCAAGTGTTTTGCAATTTGTTTTCTTTTAATAATGTATTAGGTTTGAATTTTGTGAAAAAAAAAATTAATATTATAAGAACTTTACCTTTATTATGGGTTAACTCAGTCTAAATTAGATTAATCAGAATCTAATGGTAGATTTTAAATATCAATAGTTTAAACCAAATAAAATATCCAACCTGCCCTTATAATCCTGTCTATCCTTGAGTTAATTGTGCTGTGTTTATTTGTTTAAAGCATGAAATTAAGTTGAACACATTTTTAGATTGGATTTAGTCATATTTTGAATCGATCAACTATATAAAAACATTTTATCTTTTTATTGATTAAGGAGAAACTATTAAAAAATACTTAAATTAATATTTCATACATTATATGATACTAACACTAATTGGTGTGTGAAAATAAAAAGATACTCCCCTATCAAAAAATAAAATAAAAAGGTATTGATTGGTGTTAAATTGTAAGTCTTTTTGTTTTTTGGAAAGTTGACTCATGTTTATTTTGATAAAATTATGATTGGTTTTATTTATAAACATTCTTAATATGTGTATCTGTCTATTCCAAAAAAAAAAAGGTATGTGCATCTTTAAATTTAAGAGTATTTGAATTAAAGATATGAGAAATCGGTTAAGCTATGAAAAATTTATTAGGATATGAGAAATCTATTATAAAAAGAGATGGTCGACAACAAGCTGAGTATAAAAATAAAGTAAAAAGTGTTTATCTTGTAGTATGGATATAGTTATGAGATTTGTCGAACTATGTAAATTTTTATATCTTTGCACTCATAATCATCTTATTAATTTCTCTTCTTAATATTTTGTGTTTATATTTAGTTTATTGGATTCGTACAGGTGTCTAAAACCCATCTTGCTGCATATTTCCCAACATTTTTGAGGAAGCATGTTCTTAAATTTAGTGCTCATTTTCCACATCTATGTTAAATTCTTTTTTTGTGAAATCATCTATAAGTTTTGTTGTAGTTGTGATATTTATGCTTTTTAACTAAAGTTTTAGGTTTGAATTTTGTAAATAAAAAAAATGCCAGAAAAATTTTACTTTTATAATAAATTAACCCTGATTTAAATCAAATTAATTGAAGTCTAATAAATTTAGATATAATTTGAAAAAATAATGGATTTTGTTTCAACTTCATGTAGTACATTTCCTTGATAATGTTTTGCAATAAAAACCCAATACTTCTCTAATGTTATTAGAAGAAAAAAGCAATTGCGACGTGAAAAATAATTTCAACGGAAAAATGGAACATGAACACAAATTTCTTAAAAAAAAATTTAGCAAGGAAGGGAGGAGTTTAGATACGTGTACCAAAAACAAATATATAGTGATAAATTTAAACTGTTGTATACCAAAAGAAAAATAGCACGTTCTATGTTTTCAATTTCATGATAGCTCATAACAAGGCCGTTAACTTAACTAATCCAGTAATTAAAATTAATGAAGTGTAATAATAACTAATATTATTCATCTCATATCAGTATAGTATCCATGTCGACCAAGTTATGTATCCACACACACTTTGTTCCCCGAAAATTCTTATATACCTGCTGTACAGTAATACTAGTATCAGTGTCGGTGCAAGTTCATCTGATATCTGTCTTCTTTCAAATTATGGCCTACATCTACACTTGCGGTTATATTGCAACCACAATCGGCTATACTATTACGATTTTGACTGTCTCCACAATTACACTACAGCTACAACATTACAGTTTTGTCTGTCTCTGCAATCACATCGCATCCGCATTTTCACAGTTGCCTGGAATTTCAATAACCGTAATAGAACCACTCTACTTAATTTTAAACAATGAAATCCAATGCAACATGAAACGAGTAAACTGTAAAAGTGTTAATGTCAACTATAAGCGTCTTATAGGAGGGATGAAAGATTCTACCAATAATCAAACAGTTCACACCTCAGGAGCAATCAAACATACTAAATGGCATAATATATACAAAAGTATGCTCAAAAGAAGCAAACCCATTTCGTTTATCTGTTCTAGGCTAGGTGTTGGCACAAGAACAGGTATTTACTACATCCACTTCCATTCTGATTCACTTTTCCTCAGTGCTCTGGATAACCTGGCATCATCTTAGGTGACTGTGCTAATCGAACACTTGGAGGTCCAGATGAAGGTGAAGCTGAAAACGGCCTCATAACAGAGCTTGCACTTGAACCAGGAGGACTGCAAATTTGGCTTGGGTTTAGAGAATTAGCACTGGGAGTGCCATTTGTGTCCTCTGCCATCTGTTCCGGCTGTTGGTGGTTACACTGTGATCCATCGATATCCATTCCTTGCAAAACATTCTGATGACTTTGCATCCCACTGGGAAGCTGGGATTGCCAAAAAGTTGACTGTTGATTCAGTGCGGAATGGGTTGCACGAGCATTGCTTTTACCTTCAGCCTCATCCTTCCCTCTGGACTGTTGCACGATGACTGAGACCTCACTTGGTTTGTTAGGCTTGATTTCCGGCAACTTTTCTGTGTCCAAAGAAGTAGCCTCGATTGCATCAGCCTTAGTTGTTGAAGAGCGACCAGAGGGAATTATGGTCATGGGAAATGCCCTCTCTGGCGGAACAGCTGGGGTGTAATTAGAGGGAAGCAAATCATCCCAATTCTCCAGTAATTCCTTGTACACTTTCCGGAGAGTGACTTCAGTAAGGCCAGTTACCTTGCAAATTTCTGCCTGGGTTTTGCGTTTGTCTTCAAGTTGGCAAGCCAAATATATAGCAGCAGCTGAGATGCTAATTGGATTCCTGCGAGTGCAGAAGCATTTGTTGATCACAACCTCTCCTATGTGAGTAGCCAGTTCCTAAAATCCAAGGTAGGAGCTATTCTCAGAATTTTATAATATAACAGAATGGGGAAAACAAACATCAAACAAGAGTGATTTTCTTTTCTTCTTTTGGGACACATTACAAAGTCACTACCAAAACTTGATTACAAGACACCTAACCATGTAACTGAATGTCCAGTCAAGCAGAAGTAGGCAACGTTCTCACCAACACCCAAATATCATTCGGTCACATGGACAAAAAGGTCTACACTATGTCCATGACACAAATCCCATTGGTTGACAACAGAACAAAAACAGCAACAGAAAATTTACAACCTAGCAAATGTAGGAGCAAGCATGTGAATGTGATATGAAAGCTGTCTCAGATCCCCTACAATTAAAAAAATTTCCATAGAGTAGTTTATTCTATCCCAAATGTATCACAGGATAATTGAAAGGATTTTATTTGCAGACACATTGCAGCCATTCCAAACTTTTTCAAAACACAACCAGGTTGAAGATGTCAAATTTCAAAGCAATACCAGCAGGCATGGTTGTCATTTGTTTAATTTTGAATCATGAATCATGAATTGAAACATGTCACACGATTCAGAAACACGTCAATAAAAACTTAAATATACATGACACAGACATAAAGGTCTGCATTTTGTCCTGGATACAAAGTCCCTTGGTTGACAACAGAACAAAAACATATCACACGATTCAGAAACACATCAATAAAAATTTAAATATACATGATTCCACACCTAAAACATGAAATAAAAATAAAAAATCATAAGTCATATCACTAAGGAAATAGTAAATTATAACGATACCAACATAAGCCATAGTAAAGTCATAAGTCTTGATGTGTTCCTGCTAAATGGTGCTTCATCCTAACATGATACAAATTGCTGGCTTGCTCAACGATATGGAACCGAACAATTATAAAATTAAAAACTGTTTTCAGGTACCTGAGCAGATTTGTTGAGCTGCAGAAGCGTGCAAAATCTTGGCATATGGACTGATATTGAATTGCTGTTAATAGGTTGACTTAGCTGTAAAGCTTCTCCCAGAATCTTGATGTATTTCCCAATTTCCTTTTGTGGCACATTGGCTGCTATTGAAATTTCCTGCCATATCACAAGAGAAGCAATTTCAGATTGTTAAAAGAATACAGATATCCAGTATCTAAACTAAACAGAACGGGTCACAGTTAACTAGATTAGAATATAAACAAAGAAATCACATATGATAAGTAATTGTTAAACATGACCAATTAAACATCAAAAAATTTCAACATGTTAGCAACAAAATAGGAAAAAAAATTTAAAAAAAAAAAAATTGAAAGTTTAGAAACGAGGAGAAATGTGTAGACCTGAAGGGTTCTGGGCTCTTGGGCCTCTCGAATGGCTTGAACAAGAGCAGCAGTAGCAAGAGCCTCCACGCTGCGGTTTCTCAAGCAAGTAGCGGAGCAACAATCCCTGAACAGCTGAAAAGCGTGGTCGGAAATATCGCAGTCCAAGCCAAGTATCGACGCAACATCGATAATCTGCATGTACGCCCTCAAGTTATCCACCACAACCGTAGACGAAGAAGAAGAAGAAGACGATAACGATGAGGAGGAGGAGGATTCGAGAGTGCGCTCGAGCTCGGCGAGGTGGCCGGAGAAGGAGAGGGAGGACTGGAGGTAGAGCGGGCTGGGCTCAAGGGACCACGTGGAGAAGGCCGTGATGAAGCCCGTGGGCTCGAAAGGGTCTTCGTCGTTGTGGGAGGGTTCGAGGGTTGGGAGATCCGATGTGACCAGGCACAGAGGGTTATCCTGGGCGCGCATGTGGAACAGGTGGTGTGGGTGGGACTGCCGCTCTTCCACCACGCGGCCGCATGACGTGCACTCCGTGATGGAGCGGCCGGCGCTGGTCGTGGCGCACCGCCCCTGCGCCGCCGAACAGTATGGACACTTCATTGTCTTTCGTGTGTTAATTACTCCCTGTCCGGCATTAGCCTTTTTGGGTTGTTTGGGACCTTACTGTATGTTCGGGAGATTTTAGGGGGTGTTTCATATAATGAAAAATCAAGTTAATATCGTAAAAAAATAGGATCGATATGTTAATCGTATAAAAATGCACTAGTTTGTAATTAAATATTATTTAATTTTATAATTTAAAAATTAATTTTATTATGTGTTCTTTTTTCTGTATTTTTTTTATTATATCATTAAATAAACTAATTTACTAGACAGTGGCAAACAGTGATGGTTAACGGCAGTAGACAATGGTGGCTAGCGGTGATGGATGGTGGCAGACCGTGGTAGGTGATGGAGGTCGCCAGCGACGAATGATGGCAATCATGATGGGATGGTGACGGCTGACGGTGGTGGTTCCTAGTAATGGCAACGAACGATGATAGCTGGCGATGACGACAAATGGTAGTGGCTAGTAGCGACGGACGGTGGGGACCAACGGCAACGGATGGTGGCAAACAATGGTGACCAACGACAGTAAATGGTAGCAGACGAGGCCAATAGTAATAATCAGCAAGGTCCGGTGGCAATCGATGATGGATGATGGCGGACCATGGCGGTGAATAATGATGGATAGTAGCGGACGATAACTGACAAGTAGTCAAAAGGTATAAAATAAAAACAAAAATTTTAATGATGAAATAAAACTAATTTAAAATTGATTATTTTAAGACTTGATTTTAGGTCCAAATTGATTCAAATAAAAATTAGTTTTAAAATATATAGGTAGTTACCAAATAATATTTATTAAAAATTAGGTCCTATTGTACTTAGTTATCCGATTTTTCTAGTTTGTCAAACACTCTATTAAAGAAATAGTTAATAATAGAATGGACTTAAGGATGGCTAAAAAATATGTTAAAGCAAGTATTTGTGGGGATTATCAGTAATAAATAGGGGATGAGATCATCGTCCATGGAGACTCACTAAATCCCTATTTATGTACCCTCTATATATATCGACTAACTTACAAATATATTTTGATAATAATACATAATAAAATCAAGTTGGTTCAAAATATAGTTAATATATGATAAAGTAAACTTTTGACCAAAATCAATTTTATAATAATTGACTAACTTTGATCAAAATAAAATTTATAATAACTTAGATTTGCATCATATATTTTTATTTTTAATTTGGATTATGTTGTATTACTAATATTATAATGAATTATAGATATTTATAAATGCTTTATTTAAGTTTAAGATTTTTTTATATATAATTTTTCTTCTTTTCTCGTTATTATTATTATTATTGTATAGATCCACGAATATTCACATGGATTTGAATCCCTATTGTAAACAAGGAATAAAAACTCGTGATA
Organism: Pterocarpus macrocarpus; assembly: GCA_031439585.1. Taxonomy (NCBI): domain Eukaryota; kingdom Viridiplantae; phylum Streptophyta; class Magnoliopsida; order Fabales; family Fabaceae; genus Pterocarpus; species Pterocarpus macrocarpus. The sequence continues at coordinate 71,332,216 of CM062520.1, read as the reverse complement.
GAGATGGGGATGGGGACAAAGACAGGGGGCAAATTTCAAAATGGGGATAAGGCGAATCGGGCATATCCTTAGCCCCCCTAGGCATCGATTGCCATCTCTAAATGGAATAGAAAAGTGAAAAATGGAATGGATTGTTGGATGTTGTTCTATTATTTGGAAGTTTAATGGAGCGGGAAAGGAGTGTCATACTCTTGTTTGATAGTTGCAATATGAGGGAATGGAAGGGAAAGAGATATGTATTTATTTCTTTAATTTTATCCTTTTGTCTCGTATGAACAATAGTGGATTTGAATTTTTATAAAGATAAAATAGTAATTCTTAGAAATAAAATTGGAGAAGTGTCCTTCCTACACCTCCTAAATTGGGGGGGACAACAAATCTAAAAGTTTAATGGCAAGGAGGACTTCCACACCTTTCGTGGCCATTCCCTCCCCTCATAAAAACAAACAACAAAACACACATTTTATAAAAGTTGCTATGCCACTCCCTTGTTAGCCATCATCCAAACATACCCTTAATCTATTTATTTCTATGCTCATGTTTGACTAGGGCTGGAAGTAAATCAAGTTAGTTCGTGAGCTTATAAGTCGAGTTTGAACTAGAGATTTGAGCTCATTTATTAAATGAGCCAAACTTGAGTTTTATTATATTCGATTCATTAGCTCGTGAGCATGTGTGTGTGTGTGTGTGTGTATTTATATAAATAAAATTATATTTTGCTATTGTTATTATTATTGTTGTTGTTGTTGAGATCATGTTCTTATCACTAAATATCATATAGTTTATTAAGCTAAAAAGACTTAATTTATATTTAACTTAAGCTATCTCATTAAATTTAAGCAGTTCATGAGCTAGCTTGAGCTCAATGAGATTTTGATAAATTGAGTTCGATTCTAAAAATTAGGCCTACTTTAAGCATGAGCTTGGCTCAACTCACTTACAATTCTATGTTCGGCTAACCTAATCCAACATTCCGTAGTAGTATATTTTCATAACTCATGTTTGATGCTTGAAATTTTTAATTAATAGATTTTCATGTCAACACTTATCAAGAAAATAGATATGTTTGACCCTGAAACAAAATTGAACATTTCCTATACCCTAAATTTTTATTTAAAAGAATTAATTTATTTCTATCAAGTCAATGGTTCACACTTCTCAACAAGTGATTCTACTGTACATTGTGGACCATTTATTTTCACCACAATATTTATGGAGAAAGTATAAGAAATGAATCCCAAGTAAAATTTTATGTGGTTATAACTTATTGTGGAAGAAGAAACATTTTTCCTCCCTCAAGTATATTAGAATTTTTCCTCCTTAACATACAAAACATGTAGGTTTTAGTGTGAATCAAATTCAATTATTTTTGCTTTTAAATTAGTTGTGTTGTATTGAACTTTATTGCTCAAGATTTTTAGTTGTGTACAATAAAGTTAAATGATCAAAGATACCCCAGCAAAGAACTACGTGATACCGACATTCCACGTCACACTTTATTGGCGATTTTTTTATTTTTATTTTTTTTTTGACTTCTTACACGGAATCACCTGATTACTGGCAAGTGTGGTGGCGTTAATCACAAGATATCTCTTTCTCAAAACAGAAGGAGGTATAGGACTTGGTTGTTGCTATGAAATAAAACTCAGAAAACAAATACACTCAGTTGAATTTGTTTTGTTTCAGTTTACTACTCTTCACTTCGTGAAATCTTTGAATTTGACTGCAAAATTCCAAACAACCATAACCTATTAAAATACATAATTATCCGTTATGGAAGCATGAAAATCCGAGTGTGGCTTCGCCCATCACTACCCCTTCATAAACTTCTGGTAGCACACGAGCATGTTCAAATGCAAACCAAAACCTTGAATGCTCCACGCTCTAACCATTAAGCACGCCTAGAGGTTGTTGCTTCTTTTCCTTTCTCAACTTGTTTGAGCCTCTTGCTAAATTCCCGTGCTCTCTGAAATGGTACGCAGTGAAGACATAAGGCCAGAATCTATATATACTAGTATGATCGTATCAGAATTTGAGGAAGGAGCTGAAGTTCCACATATTTTACTGACAATATTTGTAAATAAACAACACCACTGCCAATCATACATTCATAATTCTAGAAAAACAAGTACCGACACCTATACAAACAAGTTCAAATCTAAAACTCACCTTATTTTGTTTATCAACATGCAAAAATGTCAAAAAAAAAAAAAAGTTACAAGCCTTTACCAGCCGTAGTATATTAGTGGAGACAGGAAGGATCAATTAATTCACACCAAGATGCCAGAATAATTATGCAAGCTAGCTTCCATACATTAAAATTTTAATTTCCTCTCTGCTTTCTGCAAAATCCTTCTGCTACCCTTGAGAGTCACATGATGATCATACAACCAAAAATACATCGAAAGACACATGAAAGCAAACAGGAAGGCCAATGAAGAAAATTAGTAACACAAGAAAGTGAATCTCAGGAACAATCAATACCCATTTATTTTCCTTCGTTCTTTTTTTTAAGAAGTCTGCCCCTCTAGAGACACTATTTCCTCATCATCTTAATTGAATCTCCCAATTCAACAATCCACCTGATTGCCAGTTTGCTTCTTTCAGCTACATAGAATGGGAGAGAACCAACAAATCCATCATTTATCCACGTCGGGAAAACAGGGGAAAGCTTAACTACACTTTAGTTCCCTCTATTTCACAAATGTTCAATTGTTAACCCCTATTTACCTATTTGGGAAAAATGCATATACTGACACACATTCCTCATACTTTAGGGTACCCAAAAAATTCTGTTAATCATGAGATTACAACAAAATAATATTGTGAAGTATTTTTTTAATATTTCATAATATACTTATGGACAAATCAAGTTATGAAAAGTACAATCCCGTCCAAAAAAAGAAAAAAGTTATGAAAAGTACAATAATCATCACATAATTAATGGAAGCTCTTCAAAAGAATGACGGCAGGATCAATTGTAACATTCTTTTACAGGCCCCTCCAATTTCAACAATTTTGTTCATGATTTTTCAAATTGCAGGATATTGGTTCCCTCTATATTTGCTGCTGAAACAGCCCTGTCATTCCAAGCATGCAGTTGTGCCTTGCCATCTCCATGTCAGCAAAAATAGTTGCAAGTAAGGAAAAAGAGACCCACATTCATAAATACATTGCCATATCTTCAAATTTTGTTGACATGGCACAACCATTTTACTACAGAGATTGAAAGGCATGTGGACGAACTAATTTGCTTCAATTCCAAAACCATGGGGAGACCCATGAAATTGGAACCACGGTAAACAAATTGAACTTTATCAAACAAGATGAACAAAAGTGTAAGTAAGCCAAAAAGGGAGAATCCATAAAGCTTTCTTTGCTAATAGGGTTAACAATACTGCCAAAACATCTAATTGGATAAAAACTGTTGACAAGTATCCATCCAATTCGTTGTAAACAGGTAACCGTTCTCAGTCATATAAAGCCTTGTGAGAGATGTGATAAATAACAATGAATACTATATGTTATATTTATGAAGAAGCAAAAAGGAATCAGCTCACAGCATTGGGAAAAAATTTGCACCTATTTAATGTGTTCTCACTGCCTCAATAAGTCATGGAAAGAACCGGCTTCTATAGTTGATATTTTTCAAGCTCTTACTTGCATTTTGTCTTGCCTGTTATAAGGGTTAAGGGATACCTTATCCTCCTCCAGGTTGTACATTTGCTATTTTCTCCAAATAACTAAAAGACCAGACATCCCACACACAAAAACCAATTCCAGAAAAAAAAATAGAGAACAGGACGGGGGAGGAATATTGTTAGATGATGTTCTGACCAGACTTCTATTGCACCGACATCATAAATTCATAATAACCAACCATAATAAGAACTGAAAAGAATTCCAAATCCAAGCTAGCAAGATCTCTGATTCAGCATAACAGTATACCACTCATAAAGAAAGCTGTCAACATCTTGTAATTTAAACCTACTTCAAACAGATGACACCATATTATGCAAAAATAACTGATGTACAAAATTGCAAGCAATTTCCTATCCATAAAGTGCTTCGCATAATCCTCAATCAATTTCCACATAAAGCATACTTTTCCCACAATCCCGTACGCAACAAAGCAATGGGAACAGCATTCAACACAGCACTAATCACTAGCACATTGAATTTGATCAGTAGTACCATAGACTCATTCCAATGCAATGTACTTGAGGAAAGATAGAACCGGTTTTCCCCTACCATAACAATGATCACCATTAGTTTTGAGCTTCCCTATGGTGTGGAAACAATAACAACACCATGGAGACAACCCATTAAAGAAACACAAAAAGGACAGAGTTTGCAGCCAGAGAGATCCATTAGAGATTAAGAAGAAGAAGAAGAAGAAGAAGAAGAAGAAGGACGAACCGCAGATTGGATAGGAGGCGGCTCAAAATCGATGGAGCGCACAGACATCTTGGCGATCTCGGTGATGGCAGCGTCTCTGACCCCAGCATCATCACTCGTCAGCTCTTCATAGGCAGCCTCGAAGGCCTCCTGCCAGAACCGCAGCAGCCTGATCCTGCGGCTGTTGGTGTACACATCCCACATGTGCCTCACCACCTTCTCCCTCTCCTCCATTTCCTGCACAACCACCACCACCACAACAAAACCGCATGCATCCAAAAAAAAAAACATCACAAACCAAACAAAAGATCCAACCTCCAACACCAAACCAAACAATTCAGAGAGAAAGACAGAGGAAACCTACGAGGACGTCGAGGTCATCGTGGATGGGAATGTCGAGGTCGTTGGAGAGGGAGTTGAGGGTACCGGACCAGCGGAGCGAGACGGTGCCGGTGAACATGGACCAGAACGCCAGAAGCAAAATGGCGGCTAGTGCCCAGAACTTGTACCTGCCTTTCCCGAACAGGGCCGAGTCCGAGGCTTCCTTTTTTGTACTGGCTGTCGTGGTTGGAAGCGCGTCCTCATCCTTCATTTCTTCTTCGGATCAAATTTGGAGGAGACAACGACGCAGGATTGATTAATCGAATTGAATTGAATTGAATTGAATTTGAGGTAATGTTTTTTTTTCTATGTAATCAAAATGGGAAGCTTTCCTATTTTCGTAGTGGCTGCTGCAGCGGCTTCATCACCTTCGGACTCAGATTTGCGAAAAGGGGAAATTTTGAGTCCGATCTGACATGAACCGATGGGAAAGCGAGCGACCGCGTTGTGCTGTGTCACTCAGATACACAGCGAGCGAGGGAATGAGAAACAGAAAACGACGGATTTGGGGTTTCGTTTCGTCGGTGTACATCGTGTGGGCCACCACATTTTATTACTTTTGATTTTGTTGACTTTGGTCTGACGTGGGATAATCCTGACCGTTGATTCGACTGATGCCTTTGCTTCGTTTCAATTTGAAGGTTGACATCCACTGTGGTCTATGGGTGGCAACCGACACCAGACGGCATCGCTTCAGACGCGATTTGGGTAGAGTGGCAGGAGGCGACACTTGACACTTGACACTTGACACTTGAAGGGCCTTCTATCAAGTCACTCTGACATTAAGATTTATTATTACTCCGTTAAGGTTTAAGATTTCTGATAATTTTTCCAATAATTATTCGCTTCACAATGTAATAATCACACATTTTGCTATATTTATTCTATACTGTTGAATGATTGTTTAAGTATTACTTTAATGAAAGAAAAATATAATAATTTGTATGCATTAAATTGTCACCGTTAATCAATAAAAATTCAGAAAATTACTAAGCCATATTAAGTGCTTATATAAACCTAATTTAAAAAGAGATGACATAATAATTTACTAAATTTCTATTGATTCACAATATCGTGCATATTCGAACAAATATTTCTATCGGTACTATTGGTAGGGGAACATATCATTTCCTTTCTTATTTCTAATTTCTTTATTTTCACCTTTTTACTTTATAAATTTGACACATCATATTTGAATAAATATTTTGACCATACTCCAATGTTGCTAATAAAAATAACATAATGAAAATTGAAACCATACATTGTTTTATTGATAACCAATATAATATTTGTTGATATAATTTCCTTTATAATTTTAATAATCGTAGTTGTATGAAATAGTTTCAGCCGATACAGTTTCACAACAAGTATAGAAACTAAATCAAATTGGTCATTAGGCCCATTTGATTGACTTCTAGCAGAGGTTGAAGATCCACTCCCAAGTACCAACTATCTCATAACTGACCGGTGTTAATGATAAATCTCCTTTATGATTAGCCACTGAACAATTATATTGTTGAATGATTACTTCGGCACAAGTTAAACATACTAGTAGACTGATCCTCTATGAATCCCTTATCTCTCAATTATTAAGGCATGCTCCCCTTTTGCTTACCTCACATTCTAACCCAAAGATATCAAGGACCGGTCCAACCTCACATGCTGACCACCCAAGAAAGAGGCAAAAACAAAAATTAAAGATCGATTTGAATCACATATTTATTGAATATTTTTTTTTCCCATATGTAATCAAAGTTTTTTTTTTTTTTTTCTTAGCAATTGTTTATGCAATTTCAAGTCAAAGATAGTTTGTTAGACAAAATCATCTTCAAATAACGACTCTAGTATTTAAACACATGATATTGTCAATAAAATTTGCTTATAATTGTAGTTCACTATCACCATGATCAATTACTTTTAGATGGCATAATTGAGGTTTAAGACTATTTATACGATAAAATGGGAGATATTCTAACCAAAATACATATGATTTATATTATTATATAGGGTAATATTGGCAGCTAATGCAAATAAGGTGCTTCAGAAAACATCAAAGGTAATTCAATGTACAAGGCTCTCACTTGATAAAATTTGGTGAGAAGAGTAGATATACACAATTTTACTTTTATAAGTAAACAGGTTGCTTCTAAGATTTAAACTCATAACCTTTAGGTCACAAGATAGCAACATTATCGTTGTAGCAAGGTTCACCCAAAATTACTGAAGTATACAAAAAAAAAAAAAATTGTCATAAGTGAAGTAAAATTGTGAAACTGATGATTTGTATTTTACAAAAATCACACATGTTTTGAAATGTATGAGTATGTGCATATTCCTAAGTCAGTACTCCCATGATGTGCCGTGGAATCAACTTCATGCTTGTCATTACATAATGTATATGAGTTTTTCTTTTTTCCTTCTTCTGGGTAACAATGCATATGCTTATTCTATTACAGAGTATTTTGCTGTGTCTTCCCTAAGCCTGAGGGAGGCATAAAGCTCTCAACAGTCAAACCCCATATATTAAAATCTACTTCTTCAATCTTCCACCTCTCTTCCAATTCTCTTTTATGGTTAGCCGATTGCTCGCCATATCTGGAAACTGTAACTCGGGTCCTACCACTGTGTGACACATTTATCCCATCCACGTACCTATAATCCTCCATCACTGACTCTAAGCTTGTTTCCCAGAAAATGTCATCGTCATCTTTGGTTCTCATTGTGAGTAACCTGGAGTCTTCGAATTGGATCATGAGCCCAGATCGTTGGCTGAAGTAGCCCCATATAGTGTGGTGGATGATCTCAAAGTTTGGGCCGCTTTGGGCCTCGCGAATTGCTGGGCTTGTCTCCAACTTTAGAATGAAGCATTCTTCATCATTGATTATTTTCTCTCCTATGCATGCGGCGTCCAAAAATAAGTTAGCCGTGGCCCTCGGATCCAATCCCTGAAATACAAATCAGTTAGTTACATCTATCAATAAAAACAAAGAAAAACCTCTCTCAATCTGCTACTGCTATATCTGCACATCAAGTGGAAAGGAGAACACTATTGTGCGCAATCAGTTTAAAGATGAACTTCAATTAAATCCCAATTATTGTAAGAAAAAAAAAAGTTACAATATAAAGTATTTTTACACTATCGATCACTTTATACAACTATTCCACCTAACGGTATTTTGTATTGTTATTGAATGATGTGATAGTGCATGGAAATTAAAGTTTATATTCATTTACAAACAAATATTTTGTGAATATCATTTTTGAATCCTTATACTGGTTGCCAAAGGTAGGTACGAATGCAATTAAAGATGTGAAACATTGTAGATTGTACTATTTCATGCATGAAATTGAACATGGCGATGTGTTTGAAGTTTGTGTACCTGGAGGAAACGGCGCAATGGTCTAGGAGCACCTCTAGAAATGGGGGTTTGTTGGTTAGAGGAATGGCGCCAGGAGACCTTGCCATTGCTGCCGCAACAAACCTTGCAACCGGACACAACTAGCTCTAAGCACCAGAAATCAGGGTCCTTTTGCCACAAAACAAATCCTCCAATCTCTTCGGAGGTTTTCTTGACCTCTATGATTTCATCGGTCTGGTGAAAATCTGACGCACTAATCTTGATCTGCCCTGTTACACACATACTATCCACTGCATTCAATGCTGGCTGCCCTCCCGTTGCTGCTATATATTGTTGCACTATGTACTTAGCCGTTGATGCTTCCTACAACACAATCAACAACCACCTCTTTAAATTTCAGAAAATTCTAAAGAGCAAGAAATTTTTACTAGTACTTAGTTATTGGAATGATGTAACATTTTATCAACTCTTTGTTGAATGAATGTGTCATACAACTTCATCTCATCCACCTATCTTGTTGATTTCTGTCAAGGATTCTGGCAGGAATTTTCTGAAGTAGTATTGCTCTTTCGTTTCTTACTAACTCAGGCTCAAAACAAATTGAAAAAACAACATAAGTACATGTGTTCTTACAATGGAACTATCTCGGACTGGACGGTGGATGGAATGGCCTAATTGGACCTGAAGAGGGATGAGAGGGGATCCAACGAGGTAAAGCAGGAAGCGAAGCTCATTCAAGCGTGCTGCAACTGTAGGGGATGATAATTTGTCCTCGGTTTGACCTTTCATCCACGTTAGCATGTTCTGCCACCGCAACGTCACGTTGCTTCCCATGGTTGCGAACATTTCTTCGGGTATAGGTATTTCGAGGACAGTCTCCAACCCATCTTCCTTATCAATGTTCGGACAAAGCCTCCTCAACGATGACTTTGCAGTTGCCTGTTTCATCAGTGTGTGTGTGCTGGTCTATGTTGTTCTATTTATTATGTGTTTTTTCTTTGAAGGTGTGTTAAAGAGAGAGAAAGAGAAAGAGAAAGAGAAAGAAAGAGAAGGTACGAGGAAGAAGTTGATTAAAAGGATAAGACGAAGAAATTAGGAAGAGAGAAAAAGGAAGGGGTCACAGTCTAAGGCTAAACACCTTTGTATGTCCCCTTAACCGTTTCTATCTGTGGAGGGGAAAGATGGAGCTATTTGAGGATAGCCAAAATGAGAGGGTGCGGGTAGGTGCCTATTTGCCTAAGGCTCTCCTTGCTTGTAGCTATTGTATGGGCACAAACTGTAGTGATTGTTGTTGTTTAACTTTCTATTTAGAGATCCAATCCATAATTTTTTCCAAATTTTGTTTCATGAGTTACATTCAATCCTTGATCAAATTGGCTCTACATGAATGTCAGGTCCAAAATTGTGTTCGTTATAACGAAACCAAATTTTAGGTAATTTAATCTCCATATATGGAGTTTCCTGCCCATGCTATGAACCAAGAGGGCAACAACTTAGTACTCCCTTTATTAATTTTCATGCAAATGAAAAATTAGACAATATTGGACATTATGCCTATTAATAATAAGTGAATTAACTACGAGAAATTTTTAGATATTCTTAGAATAAGAAAAAAATTTTACTTTATATCATTCATCAATTAATACATCACCTTTGTGGATCATCACTATCTCTCATTTTCCCTATATTTTTAGTGCAATGACTGAAGTTTCGAAATTTAACTTTAGTCACAGCTAAATTTGCATTGAAGATATTTATGTTGTTTTGAAAATATAGTTCAGAGTTGCTTTTAGGTTTATAATTATTAAATGAAAAAGAATATTTATAAATATAATTTGATTTAGATTATCAACACAATTAAAAATACATTTGAGAGTAATTTGAACGGAATGAATGCTTTTATTATTATTATTTTTTTGGCATTGCTAGGTGATGCAAATTAATTTTGGTCGGTGTTAGAAAGGTTTTATAACCAATCAATAGGAGAGTTGAAAATGTTGAATGTGGGGAGAGAAAATTCAATAAATACCAAACTATAGAAAAAAAATCTTTATTTTTTATGGTTTCTTAGTTTGTTTTATGAAAATGGTTCTGTTCTATAAAGAAGTTGTATTTGTATATAATTAAGTTAAATATAGTGAGACATAATTAATGAGAGAAAGAAATAAAGTAATGAATAATAAAAGAGAAAGTATGATAGACTCCACCACCTTTGTCTCTTTTATGTCTATATTATGGCAACTTTACTGCATACAAATAATAAGACTCCGTGCCATAGAGTGTTTTGCCTTTTTTTATTTTTTTTATGTATACCATTTTGAGTTTTTATTTTTGTCTCTCTAAATTATGAGATCAAGAGAAGAATGACATGCATTTTTCTTTCTCTTGGTGCAACTTATTGAACAATCAAATTAGAAAGTAATATTTTATTTAATTTCATTCCACTTTTTACCTTTCTATCCATTGCATTTCATTATGATTAATTCCATTTCAACATTAATAAAACTTTTAAACATAGCCTAAGGGTCTTCCAGTATAAAATACATGCCCACTTGTGATTACAAATTTTTCTTATTGGGCTTTTCAATTGAGGTTCAAAATCCGGTTGAGATTGTCAACAAGCAAACTTAATCATGTATTATGATATGCCAAATAAGTCAGCACAGTGGTCAATGCTTCAAACCTGCTTTTCAAGTTGCCTGAACGACGCTCTCTGTAGTAGCAGGTTGATGGAAAGAAAGAGGAAGACGATCCGGCGTTGAATATTACAACCTTCAACGCACAAAGCCACACACACAACACAAACCATTCTTTCTAATCAATACCGTATCTCATCAAAACACACACCCTACGCATACTGTCTCGGATCAGTTTCTGGAGCTAGATCTCCACGAGAGTTTTTGGTAAAAACCATCTCCATCTCTTCCAATGCCCTGCCCTTGGTCTCAGGAAGAAAAAAGAAGAAGAACAACCAAGCCAATATAGATATACCAGAAAACATGAAAAATGCCCCACCTATAGTGATTGCTTTGTAGATCGAAAGAAAGCTCATGGAAACAGCAGCATTCATGACCCTATTCACCGCAACCCCAATACTCGCCCCTTGTGCCCTCAACTTCAAAGGGAAAATCTCCGAGCTATAGACCCACGTGACAGGTCCAAGCCCAATGTTGAAAAACGCAACAAAGGTGTAAGTAGCCACTATGCTAAGTGTCAATGCCCACAAGAGCCTCTCATGTGAATCACCCTCCATGGTCAAGCTGAACCCTAACACCGCAAGGCCACAAACCATGCCTCCGGTGCTTATTAGCAAGAGGCGTCTTCTCCCAACTTTGTCAAGCAAGAACGATGCTATAACCAAGAAAATGATCTTCGTGAGGCCTACCCCAATTGTTGTGAGCAATAGCTTGTCCTTGCTTGTAACACCAGCTTTCTTGAAGATTCTTGGACTATATAACATCACAGCTTCTATCCCAGTTGCATGCTCGAAGAAGTGAATCCCAATTGCTGCCATAAGCATCCATCGAACAGAACGAGAGGGCTTCACAAGCAACTCTTTCCAAACCCCTTCACCAGGGTTATTCTTCTGAGGGGGCTTATCCATGTCATCCTCTGAGCAACTCTCTTCAACACCAGCTGCAAGCTTTATATCCTTGAACCGAAGTTCGGCCTCTTGCTCGGTGTTCGAAACTTGCAACAGCACTTTCTTTGCGTTTCCTAGATAGCCACGCATCACAAGCCACCTTGGAGACTCTGGCATTGCTAGAATCCCCAAGGCCAAGGCAAGTGAAGGAACTGCTGCTACACCCAGCATCAATCTCCACCCAAGCTTCAAACTCAATTTCCCGAAGAAATAGTTTACTATGTAGCCAAGTAAGATCCCAATACCAATGCAAAGCTCGGGTAGAGAGGTTAGAAGGCCACGGGATTTAGCGGAGGAGATTTCTGCTGAATAAACTGGTGCTATCATGAGAGCGAAGCCAACACCGATGCCAGCAACGCACCTTCCAACCATTAGAACTGCGTAGTTTGGGCCATATCCCATGAGGATTGCACCAACCATGAAGAGGATAGAGGCCACGACGATTGTGTAGCGTCGACCGATGTTATCTGAGAGTCTTCCAGCGGCTAAGGACCCCACCAGTGCGCACAGATTCAAGATGCCTGCTAGGACCTCCTGTTGGGTGTCGCTGATTCCGAGATCATCCTTTATGAATATCATGGCTCCACTCATAACACCGGTGTCTGAAGTCATGCAGATATGGGTTTGTTAACAAAATATTGCAAGGCATGCATTCATGGTTTATCTAGAGTACTATGCATAAGGGGCAATTACACTTGTACGGTACTGGCTTCCTTTGATATATTGTTACTGCTTGTTACATGGACACTCTTTGTTTGTGAAAGTTTATCATATTGATATTTTTCTTACTTTATGGAAGGTTTCTACACCACTGCTTTTAGTAAATAAAATAAAGCAAGAAAAGTAAACATACCTTTTTAAACACAAAAAATGTTAAGTTTAACATGCACTAGTTTCAAAGAAAACAATACATACAGTAGTATTATTAGTGGTATTATCTGAACATCACTTTTGTAAATATCATTAGACATATAAGAATCATATGTCAATAACGGTAAATTTTAGTGATGTTACTAGTGAGTTTAATAAATAAATTTTACACCCAATATTAATTATTTTACTATGCCTCCCATATTTACCATAAATATAATTAAAATTACTAATCATTTATACATTTATCCCCATATATCTAAATGATGTCTAAAATTATGGTATTAATATCATTTCTCTACTACATATATTATATATTAAAAGTAAACGCGAACCCATCGGGGGATCACACGTATTATACGGATAGCCTGTATTGCAGAGATAACTGCTAAATATAGGAGAACGACAAAGGGTTTAAAAAGAGAGCGAGAAAATTGAATATTTACCATAACCAAATATAATGGATACCATGGAAGCGACTATAGCACAGGCAAAAGCATATTTGTTGAATAGGTCTTCCTCGCCATCCCGCTCCATGATAGATACCATATGAGTTGCTTTCTCTTCCTCTCTCGCTACCTTTCTTAATGAGTAAATAATTAATATATATATATATATGTTCCTTCCCTCGATGGTGTCTCAATTGGACTATGAGTTTGAGGGCAAGCTAGCTACATCACCACCCTTAATTTCGACCCATTTATATAGGAGCAGAAGAAGATGGCATGGCTCGGCTTCTTATTGGGTGAACAGTGAAAAGTTCATCTGGTGGGTCCCACTACCATAGACAGGCACTAGACACATATACTTGATGCTACATAGCAAATGTATACAGTATGGGGTAATGGTATGGGTAGAAAAATGGAGCTGATGTTTGGCGAATTAGTGAAAAGAAAGTGGCAAGGTTGGCTTAATGGCTAATGAAAGAGTAGTAATGAGGAGGGGTTGGGTTTTTGTTTTTGTGTTTTTTTTTTTTTTTAGGGCCGGGGGGGGGGGGTGGGGGTTAGTTCCGTCAATGTCGACGTCGTTGTAACTGTGATAACGTTTGTGGGTTTGCCACTTGCCAATTTACCATGGGAAACTGTTTCCAAGTCAAATACGATATAATTGGATAAGGATGGAACACTGTCTGATCACTCTGATCCCTCCGCATGATGCAGGGACGGATCCATGTATATCAGGGTGGGGCTCATGCCCAGCTAAAATTTGAAAATTTTTTTAATAGTGTATAAATGTAGAATTTAATTTAAATGTACTAAAAATATAAAATAATTTTATACTATCAACCAACAAAAATAGTAAAAAATGTCAATTCATATAAATAACCACCAATTATAATGAGAGACTCATCATGATTTCTCGCTTTCTTCTATTTTTATTAGTTGACAATATAAAACTATTTTACACTATCAAAATATACCAATTAAACTCATATATATATATATATATATATATATATATATATATATATATATATATATATATATATATATATATATAATCACACATTAGAATAAAGATTATGTGAAATTTTATGTTATATTTATATATTACTTTTATCTCCATTACCTAAATTTTTCAAACCCATTACCGGTTTGATGTGCTACTGACCAGCAAGCTACTGTCTTTGAATGCCAAGTCCAGCCACAAGTAAACTTTAATTCACACATCAATAAAATGTTAATATTAACCACTCCAAGAAATTTTGAGTTATGAATCAAAGAACTTCTAGACAGATATAATATTCTATAACATTCAAAGAGAAGTTTAACTCTCCAATTCTACCTGAAATCACGCTTTAGAAAACTCTTACGTTTAATCTCATTAGTTTTAATGGAACTAAGGGACGTAAATGCATTTCACCCTTATCATGTTTCGTCATGTAATTTATAGGGTTAATTACAATTTACCCATGCATTATAAATTATGTGTACTTTACCACCTATATTTTAAACATATGCAATCCGATATCCTATATTTTCACAATTTGCATTTTGACCTTAAATAAGTGCATTATACTCCCCTGAATTTTTTATTCATATGTGAATTGACCCCCTAAACTTTCTAAAATGTACAACCCAACATCCTATATTTTGTTTATAATTGATGAAAAAATCAAAAAAAGAGATCAAAGTGCATATTGTGAAAATGCAAAGTGTCGGGTTGCATATTTTTAAAATATAGGAAGTAAAGTGCACATGACATATAATACAGCAAAGTAAACTCCAATTAACCCTAATTTATATTAGATTATTAGCCAACAATATGCAGCAGGGGTGCCTCGCAGTGTTTAACAACAACGGCTAAACTATTGATTTCACTAATAATCACGTTGACATTTGTATTAATAAGACTACAGCGTAACTTTTTAAGAATCTCGTACATTACCCAAATATTTTTATATAAGTGATAAGAGATTATTACATTTATCTTTGCAACTTGATATTTCAATATTTTGAATTATTACTATTTTTTACCTTTAATATGTTTATAATAGAATAGCTAAAATATTAAAAAGTAAATAAAATAGAACAAAAGTTACTTCGAAAACACCTAATGATTTCTTGAAAAATCAGTTCATCCATGACCACTAAGTGAATGTATGTGTGACGGTAGCAATGACTAATGTCAATGGGAGTTGACTAATATAGTTGGCCTTTCGATCATATATTATTATAATTTGAGTTTAATTATCAAGTTTTCTTATTGAAAGTTAATTTATAAATATTTTTATAACTATTTGATGAACTTAAACACATATTTTAGATTAAGATAAATCTTTCCCTCAACCTCTCTCTCTCTCTCTCTATATATATATATATATATAATTTGTCGGCACAAACTGCATGTGGCTTCCAACAAATAGTGGCATATCAACATTAAGATCAGCTTCTTCATCTTTAATAATTTTCGTTGGTACAAATCTAAATTTAATTTATATTAAAGGGTGTTTTTCTAACTAACATTTAGTTAATTTAAATAGTTTAACATTTACTTCTTTTAAGTAAAATTTTAAATTTGAGTCTTATAAATAAAAAAATTAATAAAAAAATTAACTTATATTAATAGGCCGATAGAATTTGGGTCAAATTAATTAGAGCATAATAATTTTAAATACTAGTGATTTAAAACAAAAAGCAAGAATATCTCTTTGGCAGAGAGAAAAAGTACGGTATACTTTACATATAAAGTGTTCTACATTCATAATATATCAATTATTCGACTTATATATATATATATATATATATATGTGATAGTTATTTTTATTGTTGTCTAAGTTTGAGGTAGAGGGCAAGGGTTTAGTGTATAGCTCGGATCGGACTAATCGAACACTTTAGTCACCCAATAATAGTTATAAGTATAAAGAGTAAAATCCTAAATTAGTTTTTAAAATAGTTATAAGACATTAATTTAGTTTTTAAAATATTTGTGACATAAAATTGATTCTCAAAAGAATTATAAGACATTAATTTGGTTCTCGAAAAATTTATGATATTAATATTGTCCTCAAAATATTAATACTCTTTTTAAGTTGGTTCAAAATTTTTTAATTTTTTGCACTAATTTAAAATGAGTATTAATTTTTTGAGGACCAAATTTATATCCTACAACTCTTTAGAGGACCAATTTGAGATTATAATATGTCAATATATGATTGATTAATTATGTAAATAGTTTTTATATTGACGATATATTAAAATTTAAATAAAAAATAATTTACTTATTTCTGTCCGTTATCTTTATAAATTTTTTTCTTGAATTATTAATTTCAGTATCTGTCATCATACCTATTTCTACGTCAATCAGATTGTTTGCAAAATGTAACCAGAGTATAACATTGACATGATTTCACTTAAATCTTTTAACTAAAAAAGCTATTAATTTTTACTATTCTTTCTTTAATTAACATTAACATAACTCCTAAACTGAGGGTTTTCTTTTTTTTTGGTGTTTTCTTTTTCTGGGGGGTCCTAAATTGAGGCCAGAAAAAGCAAGTTAATTTTTTTCCCCTGAAAATAAAGGGATAAGAGAAACAAAGTGAAAAATTCCTACTTTTTTTAAAAAAGAAAAAAGAAAAAAAAACCAACTGAAATGCGATGGTAATGAGTTCCAATTGCACAGAGGAAAATAAGTCAAGGAGGAAGTCCATGCTCTTTGATCCATCAGCGTTTTTCGGTGAAGTACTTCTAAAACTAAACGTAAACACAAGTAAAACATGCTGATTCCATCCTATGATGTGTTATTTTACATCGTAGATACGATAGACTAAGAAGAACCTGCCTCAGTACTTCCGATATTCCACCACAAACAGATGGGCTGTTGGATAATATTGTTTGCATACAGCATACAGGTCACAGCTAGGCATCAGGAATGAGGCAACACATCTTGTGGGATCCTACCCGCACTATCTCCATAATGTGTGTTCATAGGTTTGGCAAATTATAAAGAGACCTTACATGTTTGTGGAGCCATTAATAATTATCATTTTGAAAAGTGATTTCGCACTAGCTAGGCGACCACATATTTAATTTGTCCAAATCCCTTGATATTGTTCTGCAAGAAACACGAATTCGTAAAGCAAAACTAGGGAGAACTTTCCAAGCAAAGGAGGTGTTTGTTTTAGTTATCAGCCTTTTTGATTAATTTTTTCTTTCTACAAAAGAGATAGATAAGATAATAATTGTGTAGCTACTAGCAAATAAGAAAGAAGCACGAATAATTTTGAAATTACGTGAAATTAATTATTAATTTTTACGTTTAACTGTGTTATTCCATATTTGAGGTATAAGAATAATCATCCATCGCTCAAGTAATGAAAGTTGTGTCTACTCGAACCATCCATTATATTGTTATATACATGAAAAAATACTAGCAAAGAAGATACAACACGTGCTAGAACCAACGAGCATGATTATAAGGTTACTGTTGCTACTTATTGGTCTTGAGAGTATTCTGAACTTGGAATGGCCATGTGTGTGTTTTGGTTAAGGCTAAAGTTGCACATTGAGGTCTTAAGGAGTCTTTACAAGTAAAGATGTTCCATGAGTCCCTGTGGTATTGAGATAGAATCGTGAATCGAACCTAGTCGTAATACACAACACGTGCAATGCGTGATATACCGGTTCTATCTCTTTCTCGTTTGGTCATATTTTTCTGGTTTGGGTTCTGTTCCTCGTTAGTACCCATTGCAATATTTCCATCAACTCCAAAGTGCACCATTGGTTACAAGATATGAAACTTATTAGGACAGTTATACATACTATATATTACTTTAAAAAGGTGGTTAGAAAAGTAGACCAATTTAACTGGTGAAGGCTCCACATTGATTCAAGTGCTTGTGTGGATCACATTTGATGTATCATAAAATGGATGAAGAAAGAATCAGGACGTGGGCCAGATGTGTCTGCCTATTAAACTAGAATTGATTTAGGTCTTCAATGTTTTGTGGCGTACACAGGGCATGTCAAATTTTGCTTCCTTTCTCTACTTCAACCCTCAACTCTGCAGGAAGCATCCAAACAAAGCAGCGCTAGTGGGATCTCACCAATCAATTGCTTTGGTGTACTGTATGTGCTCATTCTGGCACAAGAAGCTGACAAAATTTGCAACTCGCTTGTGACTAAGTTTGGTGGAAAGTTTGGATTAAAATACCACTGCCAATCGTTTTTCAAAGACCACAAGGTATTCTTATATTTTGGACCATTTGAACTATCTATAAAATTAATTCTCATTCAACTGCGAAAACATAAAAATTAACCTATTTCCTGTAAAAATAATCTCCTTAAAATTTGAAATTTTGTTCTCTTTTTAAGAAGTTGAAATTATATACCACCTCAACCAACCAACACTTTGTGGATATATTAAGAATATTTCTGGCATACTCAATGGGGTAGCATATCCTAGCAAGTGAACAACCACAAGCTGTACTTTAGGCAACATATCTGCCTAGTTGTTTAATTTGAGACCGTCAAAGCTGATTTGGTGGGTTAACTCAAAAGAGTAAGAAACTGGAATAATAAAGTAGTTAAATAGAAGTATGTGCATAAGCGTGATACATGCTAATCTATTTTCTTGTTTTATTACTCATTGTATTTTGAACGAATAGAAAAATCTCGGAAGCTAATATTGCAACCGTCGATTGGCACAAATTTGTATTGCAGATACTAACACTGTCACTGATATATATTGATCAAGCACAATTGACCACCAAATGATTAGTTTGACCAGTTAATTACTAACTTAACAATGAGATATTTAACTAACGGAAGTTGTCTATTTTTAGTAATTCAGTTCACTTAGTTGCTCAGATGCATAGTTTGTCGGCTAGTTAGGTTCAGTTTCTTACTTGTTCATGTGAATATAAGTCTTTTCTAGTTTCTAGTGATCAATGAATGCATAATTCCACTTTCTCCTCTGTTTCCTTTCTAAAAAATTTGTAATATGTGAGACCGACTAATAAAACATCCCCATTTTCTTCAGTTCCTTCCGTCATTCGTAGCTTGCAGTGTGTGTGATTTTATTTGTAGACGAGAGATTTACAATTTACACAGGCAAAATTTTTCCACATGATCGTTTTATTTGAAATGATGCGGACCCTTTGCTCATTTTTAAAATGTTTCGAAAATAATTCTGCGGTAGTACTTCTTGTTAGAAGTTATTTGCTTTTAAGTGTATGCCATATTTTTGTTAGCCTTTTTTTTTTTTGTGTAATTGTCTTTCAAATAATTACTGTTATGAAGAGGGTAGATATATGCAATCTTATTTTTATAAGCTGTGAGACTATTTTTAAAACTTGAATCCATAACATTTAGGCTATAAGATAACAATTTATCATATTGCGCCAAGACTCATTCCTTTTGTAAAAGAAATTATAATATTATTTTGGTAAAATTAAAAGTCATATCAGTCTCTTTGAATCATTTATTTATTTCTCAAAAGCAATGTTATTTGAAAAATATAAATAAGTTTGTTCAAATTCCCTTCATGCATGGTTTAACTAGTTTCTACTTCCCACTTCAGTTGATTGAATACAAATACAATAATTCAGCAGGGAACAGATGAAAGTGTCGGAGCCATTCATATTATTATACATGAGCAATGTAAGGAAATGACTGATGTCAAAACTCATGGAGCAAATTCAAAACTATCTCCTCGAGGAGACAAATTAAAATCTATAGTAATACTCAGAAAGCTAACTAGGAAAACTATGCAATACCGTTGCAGCCAGGCTTCACACGCACATCCGACTTGGAATTTTTCGCAAAGATAGTCTCCATATCTTCTAATGGTCTACCTTTAGTTTCAGGCAAGAAGGAATAGTAGAAGTACCAAGCCAAAATAGTGATACCAGTATACATAAAGAAACTCCCAGCCATGGTTATCTTGTTATAAATTGTAATGTAAGTTGTAACCACCACCACATTTGTAAATCTGTTCACAGTCACACCAACCCCAAGGCCTTGTGCTCTCAACCTTAGTGGAAATATCTCAGAGCTATAAACCCAAGTAACAGGCCCAAGTCCAATAGCCATAAAAGCCACATAGACATAGGTGAAAACAATAGTAAAGCTTGTTGCCCATGATACACTCTCATTGGAATGCTCCACTGTGGACAAGCAAGCACCTAACCCTACAAGGGCCACAGCCATACCCCCAGAACTTATCAGCAAGAGAATCCTCCTCCCAACTCTGTCCAACAAGAATGTTGCTATGAATATGCAAAGGGCATCACTGATTCCCATCCCAACCGTGGCCAGCAACAACACACTCTTGTCAGTGATTCCTGTTCTCTCAAAGATCCTTGGACTATACAACAAAATAGCCTCTATCCCAGTGAGTTGCTGGAACAAATGGACCCCAGTGGATGCAATTAGTATCCTCCGTACAGGAGGTGAAGGCTTCCACAGGAGCTCCTTAAGTGCTCCTCCACCACTGCGAGTTCTCTTTTCTACTTGGACAATGTCTTGTGTGCATCTTAGGTCAATACCAGCAGCGGCTTTTATCTCCTGCAAGCGTCGTTCAGCTTCTTGCTTTGTGCTGGAGACTCGCAAGAGCACTTCCCTGGCCTCACCTACACGCCCTTGCATGACCAACCACCTTGGGGACTCAACCAGCTTCAGCATGAGAATGGCAAGAGCAAGTGAAGGGATTGCTGGAACAGCCAGCATCATCCTCCAACCAAGTTTCAAGGGCAAGTTCTCGAAGAAGTAGTTTGAGACATAGCCAAGTAAGAGTCCCAAGTTGATGGAAACGTCTGGGAGAGCGGTGAGGAAGCCTCTGTGGGAGGGAGATGAGATCTCTGCGCTATAGAGTGGGGCTATCATGAGTGCAAAACCAACACCAATTCCTGCTGTGCATCTTCCTGCCATTAGGACCGGGTAATTTGGACCGTACCCCATTAGAATGGAGCCCAACAAGCAGATGAGGGACGCTAGAATGATGGTGTTGCGGCGACCTATGCAATCGGATGTTCTTCCTGCAGCCAAGGATCCTGGTAATGCGCAAGCATTTAATATGCCTGCTAGGAGTTGTACTTGTAGGTCACTGATTCGAAGTTCTTCCTTTATGAATAAGAGTGCTCCAGCCATCACTCCCGTAACTGAAGATTAACATTGCTTATTATTTGATGATTTTGGTTGGCTAATACAAAAATCTCAAGCAAACTATTCCACATTGGCCATTTGGATTGGTTATACCACTGGTCGTGATGAGGAAGAAAGAGTGTAAAGTTTTCAATGTATTGAGTATATTAAAAATTTTTAAAAAGAAAAATATACTTAACTTCTTTTAGGTATTAAAAAATAACACCTCATCCTATTTATTTACTAAAAGAAAATTTTACTATTTTTTTTAAAAGTATTTTGATAAATTTTTAAGTATATTTGGATACAACTTTTAAAAAATATTTGTAGAAAACAATCAATTTATCATTTTTTTTTAAGTTAGTAATCCCCAACTCCTATAAAAAAAAAAAATAGAATCACAAGTAATTTTTAATTAAGAATTCGTTTGATTAAAATTTTAGAAAAAATACTTCATTAGAATTAGAAGTAGAAGCAGAACTAGAATTACAAGTAAAAGTAGAAAAATATTTTATATTTAGATATTATTGTATAAGTACTTTTTATTAAAATTAGAATATGTTAAACTGTCTAAATGTGATAAATATAGAAATATTTTTTTGATAAAATTACAATTAAGACCATAGAAAGTATGTGAGAACGAGAGTGAAAAGGAAGTCATATATTTTAAAAATTTTAAAGAAAAAATCATAATAGAGTAAGAAGATAGTGGTTCTTAAATTCAAAAAGCAAAGTTTTCTCTCTTCTACTATTTCTTTTAAGAGAAATAACTACAAGAAATGTAATGGAGTATTGCCCCATTTTCTTGCATAACTCTCATAACTTGATGAGGTGAGATGAAGGATACATCACCAGGAGGAATCTAAATTGTAACAATTAACCATTTTTTATTTTAAATTTCTTCATCAAACATCGGAAATGTTATTCTGAACCCGACTAAAATGTTTTCCAAACTCTTTTTTGTACTGTTAATACTATGAAAAGCAGAAAATGTCTTCCATAGGACATACTGTCGCTTAAATCTATTTCCAAAACACTTTGTAGGTTACAAAATTTATATGAACATAAACTAGTCCAATTCTTTAGTTATTAGTGATTACATAGAGACAACTATGAGACAAGCACAAGAATAGAAAGTTACTCACCATAACCAAATATACCGGAGATAACAGAGGCAGCCATCACACATATACAAGCATATTTGTTAAACCTTCTATCACTGACACCATTTTCGCCATTACCATTTTTCATGGGCAGTTGGCACTGGCATTGTCCGTTTGTTTCTGCTCCCGGACACATTTTTAAAATTTGCTTCTGTGATATGAAAAGAGTTCGAAAGTGATTATCCTTATATAGCGAAAGCAGAGAGGGACACTAATTTGGCAACTTTTAACAGTACATGAGGCCAACTATTTATTTATTTATTTGTTTACGAAAGCAAATGTTGCTTCACTCTAAGAAAGAAATAATGCCTCTAACTCGTTTTACGGAAATTTTATTATGTATTATTGATTATTATATAGCTTTTTTTAAAAAAATCCTGCCTCTTCAACCCTTGTTGACTCTAGCTCTGGAAATGACTCTTCAACGGGACACGAAGGTAAGTAGTATATTCTCATATTACACCCTTTTATTGTGAAATTACTTACTAATTTCTACCATTCGTTTCAATAAAAACCAATTTAACTAAATCCCCCCCCCCCCAAAAAAAAAACGAAAAAAAGAAGGAATTTTTTGTTTACGTGTTTAGCTAGTTTGATATGTATTCTCGTCAAATTCGTACGATCAACGCCAATGGAATTCACATATTATAAAGTAAAATTGAGGGAGAGCATCGGAAGGTTCAATAAATGAATGATATTATTGCCACGTGGAGTTTATAGGATGTACTCAGTATTCGTCATATGCGACGCAATTTGGTTTTCTGCTCCCCTTCTTGAAGGGTCGTCCATAGAGTGATCGTAAAGGTTGTCACTTGTTAGCTTACATTGACAACCTAATAAGTAAATCAGTGAGAATCTTTAGATTTTAGAGCTCAATCTACATGTCTAATTCATCTATATTTACAAGTTTACATACAAACTAATCTATGAGTGAGACAGCAAAAATATGATATAATGTTTTTAAAATTCATACCTTTAACAGAAAAATTACATAAAACTAACATGTGCTACCGCTAACAAATAAGAAATAGTCCCATATATTATTATTCATATAAACCGAATATATAAAAATATATCGTGATTTCATTAAAAAAAAAATACGCTTCCTATTCATGAATAAAGAACGTTGACTATTCCAGTTTTTTTTTCCAATAAAGAATGTAATAGATATTCTCTCTGATTCATTTTATTTATTAGTTTAGTAAGATGCAGAGAAATTAAAAACTTAAAATTAAGAATTAATTATAAATTTTTTTTATCAAAATATCTTTACTCAATTTTTAATACCTAATTAAATTATTTTATTAATTTTCTTAAGCATACTTAGAATACTGTGATATTTGAGAATTGCAAATATTATAACAAAAGAATCTCCTAAAACGTCAAATAAAATGGACTGGGAATATAAAGTAGTAATTTATTCCTTGATATTGTATTTTACGTACAATTTAGTCTCTTAATTTAGGTTTTGAAAGAGTTAGTCCCTAAACTCGTAACAAACTAGTTCTTTTTTTTTTCTCTCTAACGACTAAAGTAACGTACAAAAAGAACTGAATTGATACAAATTTTTTAAATTTATAGATTAATTTGTATAATAATTAAATTTAAAATTAAATTAAGAGCTTAAATTTCTAGTTTACTCTATTAAATTAGGCAAAGATTGTCCCCCCGGCGGAAAAAAAAGGCAAAGATGAATTCAAAATTAGCTACTCCTAAACAATCTATAGGATGAACGTGAATCAGTGTATAATTTCGTATTTAGTAAATTGAACGAGACAACCGAAGATAAAAAGCCATTTTTCAAACTTAGCGTGTTTGTTTTGACGTTAAGGCAGTTCATACTACAATTTGAAAGATAGAAATTGAACTTTAACTTATTTTAATATATTCAGCAAAATTACGTTAACTTATATTTTAGCATGATTTTTTTAATCTCAAACCATAGTTTAAACAGAAATATTCTTTTATTAAAAAAAAATCAATTAGATCAAACCACATTTTGCTAACTATAAAACAAACACACCTAAAGCCTTTGCAATTTGTATTTTGTATTAGGTCGGGTCTGATTGCAGTTCCCTCTAATGGGCGCTAGTTGTGGACTGGATATCCAGCCGCAAACCAGGTCTTGGAATTTGTATTGGACTTCAACTATGTTACATTAAGATTTATTACATTTTTCATACTCATAATTAAGTAACCCATACTCCGTGGATGAGGCCACAGCTTAGGAACTGCCTCGTAATACCACACGAACAGATTTCGAACCCCATCTCCGCCCCCAAAACCCCTCCCCTGACCCCAAAAAAAAAAAAAAAAAAAAAAAAGAGAAGAGAAAAGGGGGAGCAAAAAGAAGGAAGGGGGGGGGGGGGGGGAGGCAATCCATTTTTGGGTTGGGGGAATGGGTGAGGGAGGAATATGCTGCCACCCAAGTAGAAACCATAGGTAACACAGTAAGAAAAAAAAATGATTATCGATCCAAGTAAGCTAGGTTCAGGGGCATCAAGTTGCTTTTCCACCGGAGCATGTATTGTTAAGAGTAGATTTTTATATTTATTTTTTTACATTGATTTTTCAAAGGTTTACGCTAGGAAAGTCAAATTACTTAATTGATGAAGAAATCATTTAAAAACTAACTAATTTGGTACTTGTACGTATAAAAACAAAGAACAGGACTTACCATCAAGTAGTAAAAACCTAACAAGTCGAACCTTTTATGCAAACACCAATAGCTGCACCGATAAAATTACGTAAGGACAGGAAATAGTCTAGCAAAACAGTAAAAGAATTCGTATAAAAGCTTACATAGCCTGGAAAGAAGTTTAAAATGGTCTCTGTGGGGCTTTCTTCCCAAAAATTGCCTCCCAAACTGAAGGTGAAAATGGTGCTTTCTTGTCCAAAAACTCCCTAACAGCTTTCTCATTAACGGTAAAACCCTTGTCTATTAATGTTCTGATAGCACCCTTTGCTTCTTCAACACCTTTTTCCTTGCAGAAACCATCTACTAGGCCTACAAAAGTTGTTGTATTTGGAGAATGACCTGCTTCTAACATCTCCACACAAAATTCAAAAGCATCCTGTAATCTGCTACACTTGTATAGTCCTTGTATAAGGACAGTGTAACTGAAAGCATTGGGCGAAATGCCACTGCTCTGCATTTTCCTGAAAATCCTTTTGGCATCATCTGCCTTGTGGGCCTTTGTGAACCCTTCCACTACAGCTGTGTATATGACAATCTCTGGAATGGTACCCTTCTCCCGCATCAAACCAAAAAGTTTCAAGGCTTCTTGAACAAGACCATCTTTGCATAGACCATCAAGCATAGCCACAGCGTTGGGGATAAGACCAGTTTCCTTCATCTTCTTAAAGATCTCATCAGCATCTTGAGGCATAGACTCCTGAGCTGGTTGATTGGGATTTGACCTCTTTGCTTCTTCAGCTTGGTTGCATGAGGAGTTCATTGTTTTATTATCAAAGCCAAGCTTGAATTTATCGAGAAAACTGTCTCCTAATTGACCAACATCCCTCTTTGTTTCCGCCATATTTCTACCCTGAAATCCAAGATCATCTTGGGAAGGTTTATTCATGTCCACTTCACCAGGTCTGCCATGGTTGTCATCAAATCTTGGAGGGAAGGACTGGGAACCTCTATTATATTCTCGGAAATGCGGATGAGGCTGATTAGCTGGCCTCCTACCTCTCAAAGGCCTATTTGGAATTGGTTCTGACAACCACCGTTGAATGCTGTATCCCTTCTGGCTTCCATTGCTACCACTGTCATCAAAACCTGGGTCTGACTGTTTAAGAAAAATGTCTTCATCAGATTCCCGAAAGGGTTGTTTAATGCTGCGACTGCTATCATCAGTGAAGCTAAAATGACGTAAAGTCTTAAGCCATGGTTCCAGATATTGTTTGTAAGGCTCAGGGGAAACTAGCCTATCAATCTGGGAGGTGGATACAAATTTATGAACCCGTCTTAGCAATGTTGGCATGTGGACCTGTTCATTAGTTGCACAAAGCATAATGTCAAAAAACCATTCCCAAATCAAAGAGATAAATATACAGAAAGGAAAGAAAGGATAGATAAATGAGACGGCCAAATGTTAAACAACCAAGTATATCATCTAAGGTTATAGTGGGAAAAAGAACGAAGAGATATTTTATTATATATTATCATCATAAAGTGCTTGCAGTTTACCATCTGCTTTGTATTCAGCAATCGGCGCTAGAACTAAACCGAAGAATAAATGAAAAAATGAAAGAAAAATCGTATCAAATAATGGAATCTAAACCCTAAACCCTAATTTGAATGAAAAAACGTATCAAATCATAGAATATAGGCAATAATCAAAGAATGAATACAAATACAACAACAAAGACAAACAATTTGGATCACAATTAACAACATAGGAACCTGTTGTAAATTGACACTCTACCAAGTTTTTATCGGGCTTTCTAATCTGCAAAACAATCTTGGATGAACTGAATTCATATCACATCCAAATCATGCAGTTAAGTTTTGAACTGTACCAAATTTAATAATAGACAAAAGAGCGTAAAGGAACAAAGGTCATATATAAATATAAGTCATCAATCTCCTATTCTCCTTACTAATCCTTTCTTCACCACTCCATACCTAATCACGCATGTAAGAGAGAGAGAGAGAGAACCACTCACTGGCGGACCTGGCGGCGGTGACTGAGCCTGAGTGAGGGGAGAGGCGACGGTGGCCGGTAAGACTGATTCTGAGGGTGAGGGGGAAGAGAAGTTATTTCACCAGAGTGACTATAGTGTTTGGCCGTGTTTGGAAGTGATGATCTTTTATATGTATTCAGTCGCATGTTATTCTTCTTATCATACATACCCCTGAATCCATAATTTTCAATTCATAATTAAATCCTAGAATTAATAATTTAAGGATTTTATTGCTCTTTTTTAAAATTTAAACCAGAACAAAATAGACATAAATGGGTAAATGTTAAAAGAAAGAGTTAAATGAAATAAAATTCACAATTAAATATATAAAAAAAAGGTTATACTAAAAAGTATAATATACTTTTTCATGGGACGTTTGATCTCAAATTTTGTTAGTCTTTTTAATTAGTTTAATCAATACATTATTTTTTTATACGAAGTATGAATTTATTCAATAACAAGTCTTAGAGACTAATATATCTTTAATACAATTTGGAGTCTCTATGGTCCAAATCCTAGTATTACAATCCTTAGTTAATTTAGCCATTCTATTAGCTATGTTGTTAGAACACTTGGGAGTATATTAGGCTTTAAAGTAGTTGAGCCCCAAAGCTAGCCTAAATGCTTCTATCAGGATGAGCCCATTATGAGAAAATTCATTAGAGTTAGACCCAAAACTCTCCATCATCATATTAACATCACTCTCCAAAATCAATGCCCTAATCCCTAAATCCATCGCAAGTTGCAACCCTTTTTTGGCTGCCATGATCTCAGCTCTAGAAACCTAAACCGAACCTGCGAGTTTCATGGATTTCCTGGCGATAAATCTACCTCTCCGGTTACGGATCACGATTCCAACTCCTAACGCATTGTCTTCCTCAAAGATGGCTTCGTTCGTGTTCACCTTGAAGACTCCGGACAGCAACGCCTCCCAACTATCCTGCAACAGTGGCTTGGATCTCTGGTGGTGGTTTTTGCTCGCTTGTACTTGTCTGAAGCTCTTCAAGTTAGTAGCGCTTTGTATTTTTATATAAAATATGCTATTAATATAAAAGAACTTTATATTTTTAATATTATTTTGTCACAATGATTAATAAATTTGACAATATGCTATGTTAAAAATTTTTAATTAATGTGATAATGTATAGTTAAATATTAATATAAAATCATTTTTAAAATGATAGCACATGTCAAATAATTTTTTAAGTAAATATTTTCCACTGTATAAAGTTTTTTTAAGACAAATTGTTCCCTCTATTTTTTTAAGAAAAACAAAAAAATATACTAAGTGATGTATTTATTAGATTATACCAGTTTATCATGCTAATGCCTTTGATTATTAATTAATGAAAATATATTGACAAAAAAAAAAACCACAAAAAATTTTCCCCCAACCCCTCACATTTTAATAGTTCTTACTTATACCCTTGTTTTTTTAGGGATAGTTCTTATACTTTTTATCATAATATATAAAAAAGAAAATACAGTAAATAATAATTTTTATTACCATTTACAAATAAATTTAAAGAATAGTATAGTCAAAATATTTATTTATTTATTTATTTTAGTTATTTAAATAATTTTATTTTTATTATATTTAATTATATTTTATATTAAACATTATATATTACTTAATATTATTTAACATGTATTATTTATTTTAATATTTAATTATTATTTATTTATATATTTTTATATTATTCTAAATATTTATGTTTATATTAAATACTATTTATTTTAAAATATTTATTATAAAATTTGTGAATAAAAAATAATTATTTTAAATTCTTTACATAATTTTAAATTTTATTTATTTATTTATTTAATAATTAATTTTTATTTTAATAATATATAAAAAAATTTAAATTGTAAAAGAGATTGTATATATCAATAGCTAATCAGATTTGATTCAACTTCCTTAACTTTGATCAAGTTAACTATCATTTTGATTTATAAAAGAGTTATGATAAATAATTTTATATAATACATTGCCTACATTAAATAATTGACAACAATATAATGCATAGTATCAGTTTAACATATTATGCTTAATATAACACACCACACACACTCTTAAAAGTGAATATATCAAATTAATATAGGGTAAAGTCACATCTACATCTCTCACATTTTTAATGATTTCAACTATCCCAAAAAAATTTTTTATTCTATTTTTATCCTTAATATTTTCAAAATATTTCAATCTTATCTTTTCAATAAACGACATCCAAATTATAAATTAAAAAAATTGATATTGAAGTCAAATTTTGATGTTATTGATATTTAAATACTATCAATAGAGATTATTTATCTTCAATTCTCCAAAAAAAAGCTTCAAATATAAATTTTAGTAAGAAAAAGATTAATTGAACATTAAAATAGTTTAAATTAAAAAAAAAACTTTCATATTATACAAAAATATAGGACAAAATGATGGTAAATAATATCACTATATTCATATAAATAGTAAACACATCATCATTAATATTATAATCTGACATTCATATCAATTTTTTTGTTCATAATTTACATATCAAAATATAAAATTAAAATATTTTTAAAATATTAAGGATGTAAATAAAACCAAAAAAAAAACTTTTAAAACTAAGTTAAAAACACTATCAAACGTGAAAGATGTGAATGATATTTTATCCAATAAATATATCTTAAATAAAGTTAATAAGACTATATTTATTATGAATGTAATTAAATATAAAATATTAAAATTATATTCATACAAAAATCTCTCTTACACAAGTTTTCTTTTTTTGGGCATGCTGACGAATATAACTTATACAGGAGTTGTTTATAGAGTGTAGGTGACAAAAAATGGCCCAAATAAATCAGTCAGCGACAAATATCATCCGAGAGATATTTGAATCAAATGTCCTGATATCATCAACCACTGTTTGTGTATGCAGCATTAATTTCGACACCATCATTCTCCATATTTTGAAGATGCTGAAAAAATATATGTCAAAAAAATGTTCATCAACGTGAGCTTACGCTTTTTATATTTTCAATGACTAATGTCGTCATTAACTGAAAAAAGTAGGGAAAGGCGCATATATTTGAGACCATAATTTCTATTACCAAGAAAGAACTATATCTCTCGTTGTTTCAAGCAAAAAACAGCGCGTATGATTTCCTTTCGAACAGCAAATCAAACTCCATTAGCCCGGGTAGCAGTTCAAGCTTTGGCCCGCGACCTCCACCACCAAAAGAAAACACACACACATGTAGATGCGGGTAGCAGGATGAACCCAATAAAATTTTTGATCGACCTAATCTACAGATCATTGCATACTTCGATCACCGCTTTTCAAGACCCAAACAGAACCTCTTGAGACACACAACTCACTCATGACCTGAAATTATAAAAGAAAATAAGCAAAACCACCATTAGGATAATACACTATTTATTAATACGAAAAGGTGAAAACATAATATAATTTATGAATGATTTTCCACATTTATTTGCATTAGCTCCATCAAAAGATCATTATCTGACACCTCACTTGATATGGCTATGCAGCAACATTTATTTTACTTTATTATCTTGTCTCAAACAATTGATCTAGTCATATATAGCAACTACCCGTTCTAGCCATTTGCATTCCTCAAAGCCAGTTGAAGCACTGAAAAGCCTTCAATATTACGTAGTACAATACTCCGAAGTTTAAGGACTTAATTACAACAGGACCTTTTTCGTTAAATTAGAATATAACTTACCTTGGTATATTCATTGTTAGTGACCTCCCTACCCAGTTTTCTTCTTGCAGCTTCATATATCTCAGCCTTCTTCAGCTTGGCATCAGGTCCACTTCCACGAAGCAAATCGATTACAACATCTCTGCCAGGACCAACACAGTTCTAAGTATTATATTACAAATGGAATGCACTACTTATTATATCCTCAACCCCCTGTCGGGCAAAAAAATTTGTGTTTTTCTTTAGGGTGTGTTTGGTTTGGAGATAAAAACAAGGTAAAATTTTCATGGATTAGTATTATGAATATTAATCCATAAAATTTTTACCCCCATATCAAAACCCCGGCATTTTTACTGTCCAACCAAACAATTTTTTTTTTTTTGAAGAAGAAGAAGAAGAGAAAAGGGGGTTTTAGATAGAGAAACAACCTGAATGGCTCATCCGGTAATGATTTTAAAACATAATAACCACGGATATCATATGCAACTTCACTTATGACAGCCTTCAGCTCATCTGGAGGACCATCAAGACTATCAGCTGCATCTACAAGAATTTTAGAATCTCCCTTTGAAAGAATACTCTTGGAAACCGCCATTTCGCGCAATCCATGGCGTATCATTTGGAAGCTGCCATGACAAATAGCAGCAGCATAAGTCTAAGAGTCACCCAAACAAAAGCAAAAATATTTAATTTCTGTAGAGGCAAATTCCCTTTTAAGGCACGTCTCAACTGGTATAAATTCCCCCCCCCCCTTCTGTGATTGCAATAATCCAGACTACAAGTAATAAAGTAATCAGAAAGATGCATGTCCCTTAGAGATGAACTCCCAAGGACTGTCATGAGTGGCAAAAATTGCTGGATTGACATCCCCAATCTAAACCAGATTTAATCAGAATAACCGGGTGCCATGAGAAGTTTGTTTCTAAAGGAGACCACCACAGCCACTTAGACGCCAAAGCAATATTTTTAGTAAATCAATTGCCTAGACACAAAGCCGCCTCATTTCTGCAACATAAATCCCAACTAAGACATTTGAATCAGACATGGAATGTTGTTTATATGATTTTTAAAAAAAGAAACATAAAAGAACATTAGGCCAAAAGATCTCTCCAATTCCTCAGCAAATATATTAAAGAACTGTTGAAAACATGGTCTGACTCCAATAGGCAAGCCAAGAAAACCTATCCCAGATAAGATGCACACTCAAAAAATGACTCCAGCCATAAATGCCACAGCCCCACAAATAAAGCACACCTCCATGCGGCCTTTCACTCCTTTCTAAAACTCTAAAAATGAGTAAATAGAAATTGTTTCAAAACTTCAACACCCAAATGGGGAAGCTAGGGCATAGTGCATTATGCATGTATACCCAAAATGGATGAACACGCTAATGACATATTGCAACATTATAAAACTAAAACCTAAATTTAGCCATAAATTTCACCTTCATAATCATCATTTTGTCATTCAGCAAACAAAAGGCAATCTATCTCTATGCAAACTTTGGAGGAACACAGAAACTTTGTACTGCAGACCTTACCAGGTCTACCTAAACTGAATACTTGCCATATTCATTTTCCCCTTTGACGGAGAGGAAACCATAACTATACTTCAATTCATGACCCATACAATAACCTTTCTTTTTTAGCTTTCCCTCTTCTGTCTACATATAATTATACATCCTGCAATAGGATCTTCAAGTTCTACATTTAATTTTAAGTTTTAAACTAGCACAAAAGCATGTTACAATGGCAGATTTCTTTTTGGTGAGAAAAAAATTAGCGTTAAACAGAAATAATATTCACTGTTGCAATTGCTACATAAATACAAGGCGTATTGACAAATATGTTGCATAAGTTTTGAAAATATGAAAGCCTTGCAGATCAGTATTAAGTTAACTACCACTATTTGTGCTTCCAAAAATGACTCTCTTAGGGATCACTTCAAGATAGGAGATCACCAAAGGATAGATGTCTCTATAACCATACCTGCAAACTTTGTGAGTCTGAAAAAGTTTCTTGAGGGCAATTGGCAGCGCATGTCGGGTTTCATTTGACATGGTCAGCTTCGCAAGAGGCACTCCACCCAGACTTGTTACCCGTTTATCAGAATTCACTGATTTAACCAGCTCACTGTTCACATTCCGGTTTGCTACAGCATCTTTACCAAGTTTACGTTTTCCGACACTACATGCATCAAATACCCGTTGTTCCAAACTTTTCAAAAGTTCCTCTTGTTTTTCAACAATATTTGGATAGAGTTTTTTGAATGACTCATCAGGAAGCTCTCTGAACTTCCAATAAGGAATCGGTTGTGCACTAGATTTACGTGGATCATCTCTTTCCAAACCAAATATCTTCAGGAATTTTTTTACGTTATTACCAAGTTCACCTCGAAGATTCACATCGGAAGATTGAACTTTCAAATTCTTGTTAAACAATACTATGACAAAGTCTCTGGCCAATGTTTCAACACCACTTTGAGGATATCGCAATCCACTTTTTACAGTCCAGAGTCCCTGAACCAATATTGCATGCTGCTGCAGGAATCCCAGCAGTTCCTCCTCAGAGTATTCAGGAGCAAAGTGCTTAATAGCACTGAAACGATGAAGTTGAGGGCCCTATCATTAGGAGTTCTGTTAGAGATGTAATAAATAAAAAATAGCATAAATTTTAAATTTCTATTAGAATATATTAATCTTAGATTGAATAATACTAATATGAGATAATTTGTAATATTAGACTATTAGTATACTATAATACTAGCCTAAATTTTTTATAAATTTAAATTTAATATAAAGCATTCATATTGCATTAACATTCTATGTCTACACACACACACACACACATATTGTAATATAGAATATTGGTATAATATAAGATTTCAGTTCGGTTGAGTGCACCACCAAAATAAGCACTTTCTTATTAATAAGGAACTTTGTGCACCAGTCCAGGTTGTTTGCTGAGAAAATATGCCTACTATTCATTTAAAATAAAACAGCAGAAGTGAATTCGAGATAGAGATATGCGCTAACCAAAATCCAACTATAAACAAATATAAAAATTAAAAAGTAAGAAGCAGACCGTTGATGGCTTTGACTGCCCCGTTCTCAATAACAAAAATGAAACCACAAACAAAGATCAAAGATGCTACAAACCTCAATAAGCAATTTCCTAAGACGCTCCTCCACGGGCAATGATAGAAGATGCCTGAAATAACATGAACCCATGATAGTTAAAATCATAAGCAAATTGCAATAGTACAATCAAATAAATAAAATCAACAAAGCATTCTAAGAAAAATAAACATATTATTGAAAGCTGGATAGAGAACATATATATATATATATATATATATATATAGAGAGAGAGAGAGAGAGAGAGAGAGAGAGAGATGGATGGATGCATTAGCAGGTACATGAGAAAAGGAGAGCAAGTTCAATGCACAAAAGCTAGTTGGCAAAATGGCAATCAGAACTAAATTAAATAAGCCTGATAAAAGGAAGACTGTACCTTTTAGAAGGTCCCTTAGGTAAAATATTGCTGCTCACTCCGGGACAGAGTGTTGTAACATAGTCATACCTAGAATCATTCAGAGATTTACAAACTTAACAAATTTACATCTTCACATAAAGGAGAGCATGCAGAAGTATAAAGGGACATATTCTTACGCATTCATTGTAAAGTTTATGGGAGAACTTTCATGCGCCACCATTTGCTGCAAATATCTAGAGGAGATATCACTCTTGCAGCTATGGTACTTGAGAGGAACCCAGCACTGCACAAGATACAGAGAAAATGACTAATTAGAAAATGATGGGAAAATAAATAAAACAGAGTTGAGAAACAAAATCACCATTAAGAAATTTTAAGCAGAAAATGCAAATATATGGAACAAATCCATATTTTGATCTAGAGAGGAACATGCTTTTCATCCAGACATTGCAAGTGTTTGACAATTCATTTCATGCGGCAAACAAAATGTTGAACTATATGAGGTGACATGGAACAACAAGCATTCCCAGCGAAATTCATTGAGGGTTTGAATTGTGGCCTTGAAAATCTCACATTCCTTTAATGTAACATAATTTTTTAAGCAATAGACAATAATGCCTTTTTATCATTGGAAGGGCGATGACTCTTCGAAGATACG
This sequence comes from Pterocarpus macrocarpus, assembly GCA_031439585.1. Taxonomy (NCBI): domain Eukaryota; kingdom Viridiplantae; phylum Streptophyta; class Magnoliopsida; order Fabales; family Fabaceae; genus Pterocarpus; species Pterocarpus macrocarpus. Next base: position 71,297,265 of record CM062520.1, on the reverse strand, counting down.
GCTGAAATAACCATCTTCCAATATTCATTCTTTTTAGCTGTAACTGTAAAGTTTTCGTTGAAGCTATCATACTGAAGTAGGACAGTAGAAGCGTTAGGAACTTAAGGTTTCATAGGTTATGCTAGGTTTAGGGTATGGTTAGGGGAATCAATTGTAGAAACAGGTAGACTTAAGGTCTATTGGGGTATCTGAGGGTAAGGGTGTTTCTGAAGAGCACAGGACGTTCAAGGGTAGGGGAAAGATGGCTATTTGGGTGCTGCAAACAGTACCTGAGAAAGTAGGATTTGATCTGATGAGTTTTACGGAAAATTGAGACAAGGGGAACTCATGGTTTTGATGGGGAAGTTTCTATCTGTGTCAGCCAAGAAGTAAAGGTCAAGTAACAGTAAAAGGAAATATAATATTAGTTGAGAAGAAAAAAGAAGAACCCTAGGCATTGCAGCTAGTATTTAATTGCTCACACAACCAGGAGGGAGGCCCGCCGCTGGCATAATTCATAAATCCAATCATTTCATTTGAAGAAGGAAAAAAAAATTATATATATATATATTTGATAAAAGAAGAAATATTATTAACAAGAAGAGAAGGATATTGCAGATAGTATGGAGGACAAGAGATCCTCAATACAAAAAGTAGGATTGCACAAAAAAAAAATCAAAAAAGCAATGCTTTCCAATCTCTCTGAATATCTGATAGAGACACCCCTCTAAAAAGATTGTGTATCTTGCACCAAATAGAAGCAAGACGCCTAATACTATCCCATAAGACTTGCTTGTCAGAATGCTTGCCATTAAAAATGTGAGAGTTACACTCCAACCAGATGCACCAAATGACATATACAGCACATTGCCACAAAGATTTGGAAGAAAATATTACAACCATGTAAGCAAACCTCCTATAACTTATCCTTAAAGGGTTAGGAATAAAATTGCAACTAAATAGCAAGAACAAAGCTCAAATACTACCCAAGACCAGGAAGCAACACAAACAACTTTCTAATCCCAATATTGGGACAACTTAATTTTTAAAATCGGGCTCTCTTGAAGGTGGTGCATCCAGTATAGCATTAGGGAAACTACTAGAATTATATTCAACAGCTTGTTACATAGACTTCTCCAACTAAGCAACTTTGTTCAGATTATTCAGCAGAGGATTCTTTTAGTTGTCAACAGTCAAGTGAAATCTAACCAGCATACTGCAGTTGCCTCACTTCCAATGCAATAACAATCAAGACAGCAAAAAGTGTTCAAGTGGCTCTTCATAAAAAATTAACCCATTGTTAAGTTCATAAACTCACACAGCTAAAAAAAGTATCAGGAAATTGATCCTGGTCTGGCTGAGGTCACATTTACCAATTCCGACAACAAGGATTTCTTGCTCCATATTGGAGGAATTCAACCAGAAGCATATCTTTCTGCTTTTATCCTTCCTTTGCCATGGCTGCATTCTTTTAATCCGCTAGTTCGTTAATACTGTTCTCTTATTTCAGTACTAGAATATTTTTATAGTGTTTGGAAAATCAATTGGAAATAATAAGTTATATGCAGACACAATACATAAAATGCACAGATATTTTTTAAAAATAAAAAGTAAAGAATAGAAGAAAACAACCATCAAGACCACCGATATTTAAGTCAGTGTTTGAAATCAGATAAGGCACATAAGTCACTATATACACAACTGAGGGGGTGAAAATTATTTCCAACTTCCATAAGTGGAAGATTAATCACGTGAGTGAATGAGAAATCATGGCCAAAAATCTAATACTAAGTCCATTTCAGTATCTTGTTCATAATAGTCCAACAACCACAACAACAAAGCATTTTCCCATTAAGTGGGATCGACTAGATGGCTATGCATTAATCAAACAATGCCATTGTTTTCTCTTGTAAATCATGTCTATGGACAACCCATTTATAGTTCATAGAAGTTCACAAATAGTAATTTTAAATCAGATTAAAGTTGTGAAAACTGTTATACCTCGTCACCATCACCCTTTTGCCCAATTGATGACTCCAACTGCTTACTCTGTAAGAAAGAAAACAAATGATTTAGCTAATTGGATATTACCAAATTTGCCTTGACAGAATACAAACAGCAGATAACAAATAAAAAGTAAAAGTTCAAAGTAAAGATTTAGTGATGATGTAATCTGACAGCTTGTGAGACAGCCTTCTAATGAGAGATACCAAAACACAGCAACAGCAAAGCTTCTTCCCACGGAGCAGGGTAAGCTATATGGATCAAATGGTACCATTATGTCCTATCAATAAGTCGTTTTAATCTAAGCCCTTTATAGTGGTTTCTCTAAAGTTTTTCTTGGTGTCCCGCTGACTCTAACTATCGGGTTACCTTTAATCTGATCTACTCTTCTTACTAAGACTTCTCCAAGTCTTCCCACATAACAAAACTATCTAACGTGAGATTCTATCATTTTTTTTCCATAGTAGGTGCTACTTTAACTTTCTCTCTGACTATTTCTAATTTAAAGCATATTTGGCACAAATGCAACCAAGATGCTAATTGCTAAATATTAAATTCAGCTATTTATGAACAACAAAGCCACAGTCACAACAGGAATAAGACATGTTTTGCATGCATGAGTATCAGGGATTCATTAAACTTGCATTCCATTCAGAATCAGATTCCTGTAAAGCAACATAAACTTTGATACGACTCAAGATACCATATAGCCATTTTTAAAAGTACATAGAAAATTATTTCAAAATCGCCCAGACATCTGAGCCATCCTGTAGAAATTGTAATTCCTGCACCTCGTACTTGTGCAGTCTTCACTAGATTTCTGTAATAAAATAACATCTGTACATGAATGAACTGAATACATCATACCTGCTTCTTTGGTGCAGCAACAGATTTTTCTTCAATTGACCCCTCAACTTTGACAGTAGCATTTGCCCCAGTGGAGACATTGTTCTTTCTTTTTGAGCCACCAGAATAAAGATGTTGAAATGATGGTCGGAGCTGCACAACTGCATGAATAGGATGCAGGTGTAACTGCAAACCAGAAAGCGGCACACAAATTTACAAATTTTCCCCAATTAACAATCAACTAAAATATCACAATAATACAATTCATAAAAACCTCAAGTTATTAGACACATAACAGGACTGAACTCTGAAATGTTTTAAATAAATGCTATTTATAATCAGCAATAACTTATGAAGGAAAGTATGTCAAGCTTGCTAGGTTAATCATGTAAGAATCTAAAACACACAACCTGTTTAAGTCTGTAAAAGAGCATGTCCTATTTTTATTTAAGCCAGCATTTCAATTCTTTTTTTTTTTTTTTTTTGAAAGTGGGCCAGGGAACAAGTTCATTTCAAGATTATATCTAATCTTCCTCATTTTCCACTTTCACACCTAATTGGAGCATACCATGTAACCCACTCCTTGCTGCAATATCTCTCCATTAAGGAACACATAAAGATAATTTCTCCTAAGAAGAAAGTCATCCTCAGAAGTACTTCCAGTAAAAGTCCCCCATCCTAATTTATTGGAAGAAGCATTAACTGTTCAACACATAGAAAAAGAGTCCTAACAGTTTAACACAAAGTTGTTCAAGTAATATACCACCCAGAAACTAAATTAGACTGACAACACAGAACAAGATGTGAGACATAAATACCTTATCGCCCATAAGAAGCCCAGCAGCATAGCCATTTGCAGGAGGTGGATTCCATGAAGTTGCTAAAGTCTGAAGAGAAATAAAAGTGTTGTACCATACAAGTTAATATATATATTACTTTTTAAAACAAGTGCACAAACAAAGAACATAAGTATTTGCAGGAGGTGGATTCCATGAAGTTGCTAAAGTCTGAAGAGAAATAAAAGTATTGTACCATACAAGTTAATATATATATATTACTTTTTAAAACAAGTGCACAAACAAAGAACATAAGTGTTAGCACCCAACACTGAAATATTTTGATATGTTAAGAATTAAAAGTTTGTCAGGCAATCCAACCAATTGAAAAAGGTGTGGTATATCATGGAATGAAAAAGAAAAGTTAGAAACATAGAATATTGAAAACACAACAACAACAAAGCCTTATCCCACTGCATGCATTCAGCTACAAGATCGAAGTTCAAATGATGCATTGGGGGATATCAGATTAACACAAATGTATCATTGATTAGAGTAGTAAAGATTTTACAAAGTTTTACGTTCATATGTTAACTGTCAACTGCTTTTCATGCAAGCTTTACATACTCTCTACAAGTGCAAAGTACAGTTGCAGAGCTCTTGTACTGATCTGCAATATCTCAAGAAACAATATGCTTTTTAAGAGCAAAACAGCAGATTTTCTGCTATTGAGAGAAACAAGCTTTTCAGAAGAGCTAAAATTTTATTGTTCATCCAATCAAACACACAATACACACCAAGTTCCCCAATTGAACTACAAGAAAAAAGAAGGAAAAAATCGAAAAACTATTGTCAGAAGCAGACTGTAACAATGACTGACTTTATGAAAATTGAAATGTATCAACAATCATGCACCGGTATCATTGACAAGGTAATGAACCTCGACAATTTATTTATGCTGATTCAAATCCTATCCTGCATCCCCTCCATTCATTCACTAAATATTCTTAGAAAAGCTAGGAAAAGCAACCAATCTTGAATTCTTGATCTATTTCACAGATGCACAGCACCAGCAAGTAGAACCAACAAATAAGTGTATCAGTGGCTGATACTTTCAAAGAAGCCCACATACTTTCAGGGAACACTGACATAACTTGTAGTCATGGATTCTAAATTACTGAGTATTCAACAAGAGGACATGAACCTTCCTCATTACAATACACAAAAGAAACACACAATTATATTGCTAATTTTAGAGCCAACGTCTCCCAGAGTCTCAGCATGTCCCAGAATCCTAACTATAGAATCTTTAACAAATAATCTTAATTATTTACTTATTTTGACACACGATAAATACACAATTTCATAGCTCATGTTTGAAGCAATTAGTAAGTCAAATTCTGCATACAAGTAACTTGAAGCTCGTTAAAATTCTTAAATTAAAATATCCAACTTCAGCTAATGAACATACCTGCTTCGTAAAGTTGACTTTGCTGGCAAACTCTTTGTCAACATTACTTGACTCGAGATCAATGGATAAATCAATCTCCATTCGTGAACTCTCAGGTTTCAACCTGACCTACACAATCATAAACAAAAACACAACAAGGTAACAACAACTTAACACGACTCTCAATTTTTCCCCTAAAAACAACAACAACAAACGCACCTCTTCGCATCGTTCATCTAGTTCATACGGCCGCCAGCACGGTCTCAACGGATATTGCAACACGTATAACTAAAAGCAACGAAGAAAATTTAGAACCCGAACACAACGCACAAAGTCGAACGCGTAAGCATGTACATACCTGAGTGTCGGCATCGATGGAAGGCGTGAAGAAGACGTCGATTTCGCGCACGACGGCGTCCTCGGCGGTTTCTTCTTCATCCACGGCCATGGAATCGCCTTGCGCAGATTCGTCTTCGGTCTCGGACTTGGGTTCGACGTCCATTTTGGCGGTACCGTTGGGCTCGGGCTTCGCTTGAGTTGTTGGCGCAACCGTTTCTTCGTCAACATCTTCTTTCTTGCTGGCGGTTAAATCGAATTCCTGTGGCTCAGGTTTGGAGGATGGTGGTTGGGGTTCGGGATGGGGTTCAGGTTTGGGTGGAGGGTGTCGCTGCCGAGATTCGGATTTGGGTTTGGGTTTGAGCTTGGATGATTTTGGCGCGAATTTGGAGACTCGAGAAGGGAGCTTGCTCGGCGCTTCTAAGTCGTCTAGGTCCATTATCTCTCAATTCTCTCTATCACTGACTCTGTGCCGTTCCGTGTTGGAGGTTTTTGGCGAGGTTTTGGTTTTGCGGTTGCGCCTTCCAAACCGGCAAAACCCCAAGCGTGATCGTAACTCACAATCAGGGAAAATATATTTACTAAATAATTTTAGTGATTAATTTATATGCAATATTAATATAAGATCTTATATACTAATACTCAATCATACGCTATCATATGGATAGCAATATCAAAAAGACCGGCCTCCACGGATAATACTCGCAACAAAACAAATATAGAGAGAAGATTTTGTCTCTATTGATAACCTACTGATGAGAACGAAAATTTTAAATATTTATATATTAAATTAGATGGAATGGGGATCATTACCCCATATATGAAGGTATTTAATATAAAATTATTATTTTATTATTAAATTATTAATTTAGTTTAATTAATGTTATTGTTGTTATTTAAATTGATTGGATTAAGATTTTAATTTAAAAGTTGGAATTATTTATATTTATTATGTGTTAGATTAATAATTTGATTACTATTATATATTTATTTTTATTTTAAGTATTTTAAATTGTTAAAATTTAGATTATAAAATTAAATTATTATGCTTATTTTATGTTTATTTTATTTGTTTATTTTTATTAAATTTTTAACATTCTAACAAATATCTATGTAGATATGGGGTGGGGGATAAGAGATACTATTGATGCCCCCATCTCCCATCCCGCCCCGTTGATATCCCTACACATAGGCAAAAATAGTTTTCTTTTGATAGAGGTGTATTATTTGTACCACTATTTATTATAGACACACAGAGATAAGTAGAGACGGCAAAATGGACTCAACTAGCCAGGTTGACTCTCTAAATCAGCCAAAAATAACGGTTGAATTGATATATTTAACTAGATAAAATTTTTTGACCCGTAACTTGTCAATTTTGATGGACCAAACTTGTCTTTTTTTTTTTTTAAGATCAAGAGTATTTAAAAAAAAGTTAAATTTTTATTATAAATTATATTATTATTATATTTTTATTAATTTTTGATAATTCAAAGTATATAATATGCTCAAACTATTTTTATTCCAAGTAGGAATTTATAGTTTTTTATAAAATTTTGATTGCTAATTGTATGAAAAATTTGTCAGCAGAAGTACCATGCTCGTGATTGCTTGTACTGCGTTCGTGATTGCTGGACAACGCCACTTAAACAATTATGACAAATTATAATTTATTAAGTTATTAATTTTTAGATAATTTAAAGTATATAGTGTACTGAAACTATATTCCAAATAAGAATTTCTAATTTGAAATAAAATTTTGATTGTTAAATAATAGGATATGCTGTAAGTGCTGCGCTCGTGATAATTGTTATAGTTATCTATTATTTTGTTTTATTTTATTTAAATAGATTTTTTATTTAATATATTTTTTAATTTTTAAAATAATTTAATTTATAATAAATATTAAAATAAATTTATTTATATTTTTTTTTATGGGCTGGTCCACTTTACTATCTTTAGAGATAAGATTGAAAAAAAATTATAAAAAGAAAAAGTAAAAAAGCAAGTGAAGAGACTAAAAGAATAAAAACAAGATATCAAAATATGTTAATTGGTGGAATGTATAAAAAATATTTCTCCTTTTGATATAATGGATGCGAAAATTGCGACAACATATGATTGGATATTTGACTGGGCATGCAAATTAACTCATAATTTTGTTTATAAAAAAATATGAGATTAAGTTTGATATGCGTGAGTATAAAAGAGTTTTATACTGTTATATAATCATATATTTTTATTTGTAAATATTTAAAATTATATATGGTTGAGTCAAATATTTTTATTGATGTGGCAATATAGAATTAAATGTCTTTATAAAATATTTTTTATTATTATGGCAATATATAATTGTATAAAATCAAATTCAAAATATAAATACATAACATGTAAAAATAAAAGGAGTTTAATTTATATGCACTGACTTTCATCCAATAGAATTGTAAGAAATCATTATATCATCCTAAGTAGTTGCTTGAATTTAAATTTAAAAATCACAACATAACACATTCTTGGATTCCTATTTGAAACATCATAAAATTATTTTATATTATTAATATATATATATTTTACTTTTAAGTTTAGTTTGTATATATTAATAATATATATATATATACCCGTAATTACAATTTTTTCAATATCTAGCTTGATATATTTTTTATCTAAAAAATTTGAGAACTAGGCTACGAATCATTCTTATTTTTCGCTATTTCTGCTAATTTTTATTTGACTCTGTATAAGATTTTTCCTTGTGTAAGATTTTTTTTAATCGAATAATTGTAGCATCCAAGATAGAAAAATTTCAAAACAAGCCAGGAAACCTAACCACCCTCTTTAGGATTCGGACCAGCATGACTGGAGGCCACTACAGAGCCAAAATTGATTTTGATCAATTTTTATGTTGTTTGGTTATATACTTTCACAATTAATTTTTGTTTCTAGAATTAATTTTGAAAAAAATAAAAAAAAATTATTTTCTGTTTGAATCACTTTTAGAGAAATTACCAAATATAAATTACTTTACTTCAAAATTAATTCTATAAAAACAAAATTAAACACATAATACCCAAAATTTAGAACATAAACAGAAGTTTAAAACAGTATAATAGAAGTTTCTTGTATAATAGAAGTTTCTTCTGGCGCCTCTGAAATACAAATAGCAAAACAAATGAAAACTACTTCCTAATAAAAGAAACCCCCTTTGAAATTAAAAAATAAATACACAAATGTTATATATACATTTGTTAATTTATTTATCACTGTATACATGATTTTTAAAGTAATTATTATAAAAGTTAAACACTTATAATGATGTAACAATCTATAATTAATTAATTATGCAAAAAAAATTTTACATTAATAATATGGATTTAATTTAAATACATTGTCAATGTAAAAAATTTTTACATAGACATCCAATTATATATTATTACATCAGCAAAAATCTTTAATATAATCATCCATTACTTGAATGGTCATGCAAATAAAATGTTTTGATTAGATGATAATATAAAAAAATTTTATATTGTCAGTGCACCCCAATTAAACTCTAATAATATATAAAAACTAAATTCCTATTATTGATATTTTTATATTTCATATTTGTCTGCCTATAAAAATATGAGTATCTGTTAAAAAAGAAAGAAAGTCTTATTATAATCAAATGATTGAAAGGATCGAAGACTATGTTTTTTCAATATCTAGCTTGATATATTTGTTTTTCTCTCAAAAGATTTGAGAAATAGGCTCATTAATCATTCCTCTTATTCCTTCTTCTTTTAATTGGAAAATTGTAGCAGGTAGAACCATTTTTAAAACAAGCAGGAAACCTAACTTATTCTAGCCTATTTAGGATTCCTACCTAAAATTTATAACAAAAGATAGAAGCTCAAAACAATGGTTCGTTTGCTTAAGATTTTAGGAAAAAAAATTTAAAAATAGAACTAAAAATAGAAGTAGAAAATTATTTTAAATTTAGATATAATTGTAGAAATATATTTTATTAGAATTATAAGTTGTTAAATTATTTAAATATAAAAAATATAAAAATAAATTTTTAATATAAAATTACAATTTAGTGGATAGAGAATAGTGTTTTAAAAAAAATTAAAAATAGAATAATAAAATAATATAAAAAAATAATGAATTTAAAATTCAAGACTATATTCTTTTTCTTTTATTACTTCTAAAAAAAAATTTTATTTATTTTCTACTTCTACTTCTACTTCTTTAAAAAATAAATAAATAAATAATACTACAAATATTTATTTTCAAATATTGAAAAAAAGTACTCCTACCACTTGTAGAAGCACATCCAAATGCACCCATTAAAAGAAGCTCAAAATTAAAAAGAAACACAAACTGCTGGTTATACATCTAGTTCAGAGTTCCATATTTGTTTACGCATCCAAATGTGAGTATATAGAAAATGAGATAAGTCTCATCATAATTTAAGTGATTACAAAAATATAATGTAATGTGAGTATGATGTGTGTAGCATCATATTGAAGTAAATAAGGCATGAAAGACAGCAAGGTTAAGTTAATATTAAATCAAAATAATTTGATGTTCAATATGAGGAACCTGCCATCAGCAATTCAAGTGAAGCTCCCGTGTTGCTCGTGGAAACAGGGCTACTTGATCAAGACACTTAGATTAGTCCTCAGACTACATCTAATTTCAACACGTTGAACAGATAATGAAAGAACTGAAGCATTAGTGGTACTAGTAAAAACAACCCCTAATCACAATGTTCGAATGTATCAGTAAAACATGTTATCCATTTCCTTGGTGAAATTAGGGCATGTTTAGTAACAGATTACTTCAGAAAAATAGATATTTTTTAAAATTGTCTAAAAAACTTTTAATTATAAACTATTTTAAATCTAAAATAAGTTAATTCAATACACTAAATTGTGTCCTATCATGGATAATTTTTCTTGAGGAACAATAGACAGCAGTCTTGTACACTCTTGCCCCCTACCGGCCACGAACATATTTGTCCATTCATTATGATTACTATGTTGTTTTACTGATGTATATTATCATATCGAGAGACCCCAAACCTCACTGGGACCCCAACCATCGAAAAAAGTAAAGGCAAAAGTGGTAACTAGTGAACGATGAATATTTGGTGTTGCTTTCTTTTTCAATTAGGACGGGTTCCTGGTTTCCTATTGGGATTTCTTATGTATTTTGAGCGCTGCAAAAGAACTAATAATTGCTGCTAGAATGGGACTAAAAGGCGATCGTATCTTTCATCACTATGCCTTTGAACTTCTTTCAGGGCACACCAGGCACTATCAGCTCACTGCACCTCTTCGCTACTTTCTTTGCTGCTTTTCCTAGGAAATAGTTTATTCAATCTTCGTTTCTGTATGGATCTTATTTTCTGCATTTTCCTGATGAGTTTATATCGAGAAAAATATAGCCAAGACACATAAAATAGTCATGCTGGCAGTAGCATATCCAATCGATCTTTCATGCGCCTAATTCTTTTTTGTTTTTTTTTTTTTGAGGTGGACATGTGCCTAATTTATGTTATTACTTTGGCGATACAACGCTTAATGTTAGAACAAGATAATCAAGCTTCTAAATGTGTGGTCTAAATCATTCTGGGGTAAAAACAGGAAATATCAGAACTTTAATTAGGTCTTCCTGCACAAGATTTCTCAGCAGAATGGGCAATGGCGAAATAACCCTCCTTGACCGATTCATAATTAACTACTGCATGTGCAAATTAATCAAGGACTATTGCTCAATTATTTTGTTAATGCTACTTACCCTTAAAAATTTTCATTAATCTCATAATGGTCCATATGCTGAAACTGATTTTTCATGTGTCTAATCAAACGTCAAAGTTAATTTGCATCTCTTTTTTTCCCATTCGATCTTGAGGTTGCCTTCATTGTGAAGAATATGCTCGTGGCACAGCTGCCTATAGATGCAACATGATTACAAGGGGGGGCCATTGTTGAAAGTTGAAACTATGGCCACCTATAGTCGCCGTCGCATCTCACAAAAGAAAATGATGGAATTTTCCTTTCCCAAATGTTTGTGCCACAAATGCGAGCTTCCTAAAAGGGTTGTAACGTTCACCGTCCAAATCCTCCATTCTTATCCACCTTTATAGTGGGGAGGGAACTTGTGATGGCGTTGTCATTGACATGTTATCCTTTTAGGCAGCTTCAAACATTTGCCAGCTCAAAAACCAAAGTGAAGATAAGACGAGAGTGAGTGGTATAAAACTTGGCCAATGAAGATGATGACGTAGCTATAGCATTTTGATGACTTCATCGTGTTTTAAGACATAGGTGATTAATTAATTTTATTAATAGCGTATTTGATTTCTCATTTAAGAAGTCTCAAATAATGATTTAGATAAAAAGCTTCCCCTTCGTAACTTTTTTTCGCTTAGATTATGATTTTGAAAGTCAAAATGAAAATCCAAACAACCAGTGACATGGTTCATATACTATGAGGACTGCACTTTGGCATTGTATTTAGATTGTCATAGTAATTACGCTCACTTTGATTGGCGGATCAAGGACTTATCCTCTCCTGTAATTCTTTACTTCGGATGAAAGATTGTGGACTTCCACAGCAAAGCAAAAGTAATTACAACGGAAAAGCTGGTCATGGTCTAATGATCGTATAAGGATGCTTTAATTAACTATCATCCCCGGATCGAATTTGCCACCTTTTTGGCCAAAAAGCAAAGAAGGGCTTTTTTTCGTTAGCGGTCGTATTAATTCATATCAACCCTATGCCTTTTCATTTCTCTTTTAGTGTAAGATGAGGATTAAAGTTTTATAACGATGCGTTTAAGTCTTTGGCCTTCTTTCTTGTTAGGTGCAAATACAGTGAAATTGAATCTTGGATCGGTTTTTTTTTTTTAATTAATGCTTGGCTAGCCTACTCTGAAAATCTTAGGTAAACTAAGCATAAAATTATTAAATTGGTCAAGTTTATTCTTTCGAACAAATAGTAAATCTTATTATATACGGTTATAGTTTTTTGGTAGAATATACGGTTATAATTTATTATATTGAATTGAATCTAGGCTAATTAAAATAAATTAAGTTCACTAGAAAACATTTTCCATACTCAAATATGACAATTGAGGAAAAAAAATAAACGTCTAATCGTCCACGGCGTGCTGCCTAATTAACAGGATGTGATACTCAAAGAAGTCTCATTCATTCCTTATATCAATTGTCGTGGGATTAACCAGGCCAGAGATGCTTAATACAGCAACGCTTCCTTACAGAGTCTGATTTTTTTCCCACCTACCCAGCGCCCCCCACCCCCCCCCCCCCCCAAAAAAAAACAAAGGAATGATGCTGGCTTAATTCTTCACTCTGCTAAGAAAAGACTTTGGTGCCATAAATTTTTTTTTTTAAAATTTTTTGGGACGTGAGTTTGATGCCATAATTCGAACCCACCGCAGATGCTAAAGTTCGTATTCTGGTAAAAGGGCTTTATTGGCATAATCGGATTTGGATATTAACTTCACTATGCGTATCCCATCGGCATAAATGAAATGAGTAATTAAATGTGCATATAGCTACGGTTAGTGCTGACTCAAAAGACAGCGACTGGTCCCCTCTAGGATGTAGAGAGAGAAAGTTGAAAACCCAAAAAACAAATGAAGGGCCCTATGGTTATGCCAAAAATAATGCAGTGTTTGAACTAGAAAAGAAAATGCAATCAAAGTCAATGCTAACCATGATGGACGGTGCAGGCAGGAGGTAATGAGAAAATAAATTGAAAAACGAAAAAAAATATAACATGTGCCGGCTTTTTTGGTTGTATTCCAAAATTTGAAATTTAATCTCTTCCTAGCTTATCCTTATCGTTAAATTTGATTAGTTTAAAGGAATGAATATTCATAATGTTTGTAATCCTTAGCTTAAGCGTTAATCATAGTGCAGAATATTAATCATGATAATTTTTGCATAGAATTGGAAAAGCGCATGTTGAGCCCATCACAAAAGAACTTGCTACCTATTATTTACTAGGACAGGACCAAATACTATGGACTTGGAGTTAACTAAAAGTTGAAAAAGACAATGAAACCGATTTGAAAGCTGTAAATCAGATAATTATAAGAACTTACCATTGCAAAAGGGGAAGATCTTCTGGTAGACGTGTCGATTCTAAAACTAACTGTGCTTTTCATGATGAACCATGATTTTATTTGGCAATACTATATTACTTCACTGTTTTCTATGTTTATATTTAGTATTGGTATAATTAGACCTAGTTCATTGTATAGTTTAAAATATACACTTCCATTTAACTTTATACTTAGCTGTTGATGTCATGATATGCTTTGAAATGGTGAATGAAATGCTTGGGTCAAGAGCATAGAGGGTGAAAGCACAGCCCCTCCCGTGGAAGTTGCATTCACGGCCTTGAAAGGTAAGATTGATTATCCGTTTATTTTATAGTTGGTTCTGATGATACAACTGAACTATATTTTTTTTTTTTCTTTTTTAAATAATTAATACTGGGTTCAAACACTCTCAACAAGAAAGGAGTTTACCAAAAAAACAAGAAAGGAGCCAAGAGTACAACTGACCACAAGGAATCAAAACAGAACAGGTCCAACAAATAGATATAAAACACCAAAAACAGAAAATACCTCAAAAATAAATCAAGAAGGTTCCCCACCAACAAAAAAAAAATTTGGAAAATACAACTGAACTATACTTCTTGTATACCTATTTTTCCCGTCCGCTAATCGGAGGCATGACCTTGTTTTGAAACGAATAATAAGTACCTAACGAAGTAGACGGTCAAAGTATAGGAGAGAAATATTTTAAATCTTTACCTATCAAGTATAGTATTAAAGTGTGCTTTATTTACTTATTTTTTAATTCAAACTTGAATTCACTCATTATCAAGTGAGTGATCACTACGTTGAAAGTTCCATGGCGAAAATTTTATAGGATGGATATTTAAGTTATTTATGTGTGACATTTGTTACTAGTTAGCATGAGTTTTCTTAATTTAATTTGACTTGATCAAAGTTAATTTGGTCAAAATTTAAATTTAATTTAACATATTTTTTAATTATAGTCAAGCCACAATTTTAAGTTAGTTTGGTATAATGTTATATGATATTTTATATTTTTTAAATTAGCTACAAATTATTGGATGTCTCAACTTAAATTAATAAGTTATATAATAAATTTTTTTATATCAATATAATTTATTTAAAAATTTATTATGAAATATTATTAATTATCTTTTGACTTTAAAATTTTATAAATTAACTATGTATAATACTTAAATTTATATATAATATCTAAATTTTGAATTGGCTTAGTTATGATCCGAATATAATTGAGCCAGATCACTGAGCCAATATCTAATCAAAAGTTTAGTCCAATTAGAATATTACATTTGAATAAAACTAAGTTAAACCAGATCTATGAAAGAAAGTAGTAAACGAAGCAAATATGTTTTAACATAAATATAAAAGTATTTTTAAGAAATTAAAAGTTCAAATGTTAAGCATGGCTTATCATAATTATGCAGCCGCTTTTCTTTTTGGTACAAAAAATAAAATTTGACAATGGTACCCTAAATCATACGAATGCGAGAATACTTTTAACCTCGTCAAACGCTCAGCTCAAACCTATCTACCAAGTACCGAGTGACCAATCCAATAATCAAGCTCACGCACACTTATAACTTGTCGTTGGTAGGGACTATTTCAACCACAACTCTAGGTGGATACTCTTAAACGATTTTATATTGACTGATTATTGAGTGTCTCATATAGAACCTTTTTTTGTTTTTGATCTGGAGAACGTTTTTTAATTTTAAATTCCATATTATTAGGGATGTAATATGCTAATAAACAAAACTAAGAGGTATTCGTTATTATTTTTTGCTTGACGTCGTTGTTATTATTATTATTATTATTATTATTATTATTATTATTATTTTTGACGAGAAGAAGTATTCGTTATTATTTAATATACAGATAATAATTGAATGTATATTTTTTAATTTTAAGCAGGTATCATAGTTCTCGAGTTCATTATGAACTTTAATATTTCACAATGTGAATTATTTTTGTTATAAGTAGATGTCTACTTGGGCTATTGGATCAAAAATCAAGACGCTTAAAGAGTATGACTTGTAGAAAAAAGCCATCGCAGTTTCACAGAAATAATAAGAGGGCAAAATATATGGGATATCATTATGGTAATAATTTAATAAAAAAATTCATTATGGTAATAATAACTTTAAGTCTATCTCAAAAGAAAAAAAATGTCAAATTTGTGTCTATAGAAAAATAGTTAAATATTTATATTTTACTTCTTGGAAGAGTATAAACCATAAACAATAATTTATATTGAACTTTTTCATGCTGATATAATTGCATATATATTGAATTTACGTTCTAAGCACCTCTTAATTTGTGACAAAATCTCGAATATGTTTAGTATCCCCCCCCCCCCAAAAAAAAAAATTCAGCTTACGTATGGAGAGTGGATGCAGCATCAAATCATTAGAGGATTAAGATTATGATCCATCACTCTCTCAGGGAGTTGCTATTTGCGTGAAGGGATACATAAGAGGTCGGGTTTAAACTTTAAAGTTAAAGACGAGATTAATTAGTTTACACTTTACATCGTTGAAGTTTAATTAGATGACATTACATAATTATAATATTATTTAGACTGGACGGCAGGTGGTTTTCCCGTAGGTAAATTATCATGCAACAATAGCATACTAGAGTAGAGTAAACCACCAATGGAAATAAGGTAAGCATCCATGATTGCTTAGGAGTAAGCTTTTTGTTTTTTTCAAAAGAGATTCTCAGTATTAATTCTTCTAAATGGTTCATCATCCAAGCCGAATGATGCCAAATTACAATTAGTAAATGATGTCAAAGAGGAGCGAATGGATTCATGAATATTGATAAGTCATGCTCGTGGCCGAAATAATACAATAATATTCGATATCGATCTATAATGTGGTGGCCAGCTACCTCTTCCCCTCTAGGCGATAGAAAGCTTCCACACTGTACAATTAATGTGTACATAACACGCCCCCTGATCACAAACCAAACCACCTTGGACTGAGGTATACCAGTTAGCCAAGATCTAGGTATAGAGCTAGAGAGAAAGAGGGAGAAACATGTGCTATATAATATTACGTCTTTGAAGAAGTGAGACACATTCATGGAAGTCGTTTGTTAACCTTGTTACGTTTCTATTCGTTAGGCAATGGATGAGTACTGATCTATTAAACGCATAATCCAAAATGAAAAAGGAAAATAAAAGAAAAGAAAGCCTGATTTTTGTCCTTACCTTATTGATGGGCCATATGAACTCCGAACATGACATAATCTACAAGGTCAAAATTAGAAAGAACTTGGTTATTTTTAATTCCAGTAATACATTTTAGCTTGTGGTGTGGTGTCCGTGCCACACAAGCTAAAGCCCCGAGAAACCTAATCCCCCGAAGAAAGAAGCAATGTAAAATGAAAAGGGGGTGCCGCAATCAAGAATGGCGATGCACAGGAACCAAAGGGAACGTGGCAAATCCATAGTGGTCCAAAACACTGAAAAGTTTCCGTTCAATTATAGACTAAAGTTCTCTGACTTTGTACATCTTTGAAAATTGGTTTTGCTTCCACAATTTTTTATCATTATTTTATTAATTTTATTAAATATTTTATAATTTATTTTATTGTATCTGTGAATGGCCTGTCCCTGTCGGTCTCTGCAGAATACGGATCCAAACAAATCACAAAACGACAAACATCGGAGGAAACACACGTCCAACGACAGTGTGCTGTGTTTGCAAATTGATCCATTTGCCTCATCAAGTGGAGGATAGGAACTTGGACACGAAAAAGGAAAATTCACTCACGCTCTTTCTCTCTCTTACTCTACAGGACACACACATACTCTTGTTCCAATTTCCACGACCCAGCCCAAAAAACGAGTCTTTCATTAACCTCACTCACACAACTACCCTCGCTACTAATTACTCCCACTAATTAATCAAACTTAACATCTAATCTAATTTTAGTTGCCCTGCGACTTTCCCATTTATCACCTCATTTTCTGCTAAAAACAAAATAAAGTTACAAACTTTGGAAACAAGTGATTGAGGAGCTTCCACTTCTGCTTTTCTCTCTCATTGGGGGCGCCGCCACCTCAGGACACTTTCTTTGTTCAATTTTTAGATTTTTGTTTAACGTTTGATCAGAGTTCACTTTCCGGGCAAGTGTTTTTTTTTTTTTTTTTTCGTTTTTCTTTTTTCTTCTGGCAGTTGTTGAAGGTGTTGGCTCTATTGGGTTTAATCATTCGAGTTTCTTTGGTTAACGTGAATTTTGGTCAGAGGCCCCATCATCAGAGCTGGTAGGTGGTGTGAAAAAATGAGAAAAAAGAGGTAAAAAAAGAAGAAGAGAAGAATTTGCAGTTGACTGGTAGATATAGGAGAGAGAGAGAGGGAAAGAGTGTGAGAAGAAAACAGAGTGGAGAAACCCTGGAACAAAAAGGGGGAAAAATTAAAACTTTATCACCAAAAAAAGTAGCTTTGGAACTGTGGAGGGTAAATGCCCTGAGATTTAAGATTTTCCTTCCCTGATTTGTAAGAAATTTGTAGAGAGTGGTTGTAGGTACTAGGTTTCCATGCCGGTTGATTTAGACAACGTTTCCACAGCTTCAGGGGAAGCTAGTGTCTCTTCCTCTGGCAATCAGACAGTACCCCCAAAATCCACCGCCAAGAAAAAACGAAACCTCCCAGGAATGCCAGGTACAAGCAAAAGTTCCTCAACCATCTTTTTTTCTCCTTCTTTTTCCCTGATTTTATTTTTATTTTATTTTTTTTCATATTTTTGGGCGGTTGTTCAGATCCAGATGCAGAGGTGATTGCTCTGTCTCCGAAGACCCTTTTGGCCACAAACCGATTCGTGTGCGAAATCTGCAACAAGGGGTTCCAGAGGGATCAGAACCTGCAGCTCCATCGAAGGGGTCACAACCTTCCGTGGAAGCTGAGGCAGAGGTCGAGCAAGGAGGTGAGGAAGAGGGTCTACGTGTGCCCAGAGCCAACGTGCGTTCATCACGACCCTTCAAGGGCCCTCGGTGATCTCACGGGGATCAAGAAGCACTTCTGCAGAAAGCACGGCGAGAAGAAGTGGAAATGCGACAAGTGCTCCAAGAAGTACGCTGTTCAATCGGATTGGAAGGCTCACTCTAAGATTTGCGGCACCAGAGAGTACAAATGTGATTGTGGCACTTTGTTTTCAAGGTTGTGTCTTTGTCTCTTTCCTTTGTAACAATGTTTCTATTGCAATTTTTGGTGATTTGGGGTTTGTGAAAGTTTTGTTTTTGGTTGTGGTTTTTTGTTGTTTTTTGAAGGAGGGATAGCTTCATCACGCACAGGGCTTTTTGTGATGCGTTGGCAGAGGAGAGTGCGAGATCGCAGACTCAGTCTCAAACCACGCAGGCTCAGGCTGGTGTGAAGGCTAGTTCTGAATCGGATTCGAAGGTTGTTACCGGTGATTCTTCATCGCCTCAGGCTGCGGCAGCATCGGCGCCACCGCCGCCTCCGCCGCCGCCACCTCCGGCACCGCCAGCTACTACTCAGTCAAACAGTGTTGTTGTGGCACCGGCTTTGCAGGCGCAGAATCCAGGTAGACAATATATCCGAATCTGGAACATCATTGAAAATAATTTTCTTTTGTCGCGTGTGATGTGGTTAAACTAGACAACAAAAAAACTTTGTTGTTGTTGTGTTTTGTTTTTTGTTTCTCTCTCTCTCTGTGATCTTGGAGCTTAGTAGTGTTTTTTTTTTTTTTTTGGTTGTCTGTTATCGTTCTTTGTTTTCGTCTGTGTGTTGTGTATTATCCATAACGCCAGGGTTTAGTGACAAGAGATTCGGGAGCTAATTAAGTAATAAAAATAGAACACCTAATTAAGTAATAAAAGGTGTTCTTCGGAACCGTGGGATCTAAATTATGCAATTGTGGTTGTGGACAAAGAAACTCAAAAGATCCAAAAGCTAAAAAGAGAAAAGCTTTGTTTTTTTTTAGGGAGGGGAGAGGGGGAGTGGATATGAGAAAGGAAACTATTATTTGTTCTTTTCTTCTGAACTTTATTAACGAATAAAAGAAAGGCGCAAACTTTTCAAGTCTATATGCATCTTAAGTGGTTGCTCTTGCTCTTCACTCCTTCTCCCTCTTATTAATAATAATATCAGCTATTATTATTAATATTACTACTGCTTTTTCCCTTTGTTTTGGTCTTTCAGAGTTGCCAGAAAATTCCCCACAAATCATAGAGGAACCACAAGCCAATACTGCTCTAAATGGGAGCTGCAGCAGCAGCACTAGCTCAACAAGCAATGGTGGTACCAGCAGCAGTGTATTTGCAAGCTTGTTTGCTTCATCAACCGCATCTGGAAGCCTGCAATCCCAGACACCAGCATTTACTGATCTCATTAGGGCCATGGGGCGCCCTGAACATCCAGCAGACCTCGCAGGGCCTTCATCTTCGGAGCCCATTTCTCTGTGCCTTGCTACCAATCATGGCTCATCAATTTTCGGAGCAGGAGGGCAGGAGCGCCGCCAGTATGCCCCACCGCCACAGCCGGCTATGTCTGCCACTGCTTTGCTGCAGAAAGCAGCTCAAATGGGCGCAGCTGCAACCAATGCCTCACTGCTTCGTGGGTTAGGCATAGTGTCAGCTTCTGCTTCATCTTCAGCAGCTCAGCAAGACAGTTTGCAATGGGGTCAGCAGCCAGTGGAACCTGAGAGTGCCTCAGTTTCTGCAGGGCTTGGACTTGGGCTTTCTTTTGACAGTGGCTCTGGACTAAAGGAATTAATGATGGGGACTCCGTCCATGTTTGGTCCAAAGCATACCACCCTCGATTTTCTAGGATTGGGGATGGCTGCTGGGGGCACCCCAGGCGGAGGCTTATCGGCGCTGATCACTTCTATTGGTGGCGGTCTGGATGTTACTGCTGCGGCGGCAGCATCCTTTGGTAATGGAGAGTACTCCGGCAAAGATATTGGAAGGAGCTCATGATTGTTTTGGTGCAAGGACTATCTTTTTCAGGGCTAGAAGTTCTGGTTGTACAGAGTTGTATGGTCTTTGTACAATATGAATTTGCAATGCATCAGGGACGATTAGTAAGATATAGTATATAATATGCTCCTAATGTGCAGTGCAACAAGCAAATGCGCAAATGGGTCGTTTTGGATTATTGATGCCTCTGATATGGGCGAAAAAGACTGTAATTATTATAGTAAAAGAAAAGGCCCAGAGCCTTAATTCCTAGTAATGGCACGAGTTACAATATTATGCTTGCTCTGGACCACTGGATGGGGGAACTAAAGGGGTTTGTGCTAAAGGTTGGAATTGATGTATGTATGTATGGGTGTAGTAGGTTATAGCGACAGTGGCGCATTTGAAGGCTACATCCAAGATCTTTTGCTTCTTGGTCATTTACAGTTTTGAGCAAGTTGTGAATTTTGTTGGACGATTTGGTTGGTCCAAGGCTGTAGCTTGTAGGCATAAATTAGGAAACTTATGATGTTTTTTGTTGACTGTTGATTTATTGTCACAAGGTGGTATTTGGCAGTATATGGTTGGTTGAATATTAATCTCCTATGCACTGTCAATTTGTCATTATGTTGTTGTTGAGAAACAGAATCCTTGTATTCCATTGAAGTTCAATTTTTTTCCCATAAAGACTAAATGGTTCCTCATCCGCGCCTCATGTGGAACATACAATGCAAGGTTACTAACTCGTGTTCTAGCACACGTTTGCAAGGAGATGCTTGTATGCGATTGCAACTCCTCATTCCGAAGTAAGCATTCGCAGCATCATTCCTGATTTGTGTTGGGTTTTAGTTGTTTTCTGCTATGACATATGAATGATCTTGTTTGAGGCGTTCCTTCAACTGGTATAACATAATAGAAATTTGTAAGAGATAATGTTGATTCGGCTGTTCGGCATACACTCGATTTTCCCACTCTAAAGAAATATATAAAAGTAAACAAGATTTAATATTCATATCTTAGTAGAATCTAAAAAGTCCTGCTTACCAAGAGCAATAAAAACAGATAACTACTTAATTAGCAAACGCCATGTAAATTATTAGAAGCAAATCAAAATCTAATAGCATATTTCTTTTATGGCTTTTAAAACTTAATAATAACTTATCACTACAAAAATTAACTTATGAAATTTCAATTATATTCTAAATAAAAGAACATATCTTCGACGCTTCCATTACATATGCCTCTCCTAATAATAATAATAAATAAATAAAGAGTTAATTATTATTTTAATTCCTGAAATTATAGGTGTCAATTTTATTAGTTCCTAGATCTGAAAAATTAAGCTTGTAGTCTACAAAATTGTATTTTATAAGGTCCTTTATTGATCCTCACGATACTTTCCATCAGTTAAACCATAATATTCCGAGGAGAGCATAATATACACAATTAATTATCAGTAACACATTTTAAAACTTTTTTGTTGCAAAAGTTTTGTAACTTTCAAGACATACATTAAGTGTCCGTTTGGATTACTATACAACAGCAGCAAAAGGCCTTCTACCAGCGATAAAAGGATTTTGTACAGTACACTAACGTGTTTGGTTTAATTTAAGATGTCGAAACATCATTTTGCGACCAGAACTAGTCGAACAGGAGCTAGGGATATTTTTCATTTTGAAGGGAGTGGACGAGAAAGGCAAATTGATTGGACTACCCTCAATAACACATCTCCAACCACCGATCTTAAGCACATTATGTTGTTTTTGGTAATTATACCTTCAAAAATAATTTTGTTTTATCTTATCTAAATAAAAATAATTTTCTTAAACTTACTTTTAAAATATTTAAAGCAAGTACAAATAATTCTTTTAAAAATAATTTTTCTACAAATAACTTCTCTAAAAGTTCTTCTTTTAAAGTAATTTTCTTAAAAGTTAAACCATTCATAACTTTTATATTGTGATGGTAAATTAGGAATTAAGTTAGGTTTTTTTACGTGATAACTAGAATTATTTTTCAACAATTACGCACAATATTCTCATAATCTTTTACATTTTTTTTTCTTACCATACTATGCAAATGAGTAAGAATTGGTTGAAGTTAAGTTTTTATTTTATTTTTTCAAACTTCTTAGATAATCACTTTTCTACTAGCCTACACATTTGTAAAGAGCAAAATGAGATTAACTTTTTAAGAGGATGAGGTATAATGAATTATTTGAGGAGTTAGGCTTTCTTCATCTCATGCGTATTTGGAATAGAATATAATTTCTAACAGTCTTGCAATTAATGAGATATACACCACCAAAAACACGGAAGTTTGCCACATTTGTTTGGCCACAATTCTTGTAACGGTGGCAAACTCAATCTTAGTGGCCCACATTTGCCACATTTTCAGCTACCGTTGCAGAAATACATGGGAGCCTTATTCTTTTCTCGCACCCTTTTATTTTTTATGTCCCACCTTTTTTTTTTCTTTCTTTCATGTTTTTCTTGAAACGGAGCTCTCTCCCTTAATTCGCGAAACCGTTTTGTACGCCATCTCCAACAGCTTGCCACCCATTGCCTTCCCTTGCTGTGTGCTTCTTCGATGGCATTTGTGTTTCTTTGAATTGGTTGTAGTAACAACATTTGATGCCAACACAAAAGGGAAAGTCTTCTTTCTGCTTCTATAAACCTTCATTATTCACAAGGGAGTAATGGAGTGTGAGAAAGGTTTGGGTTGCAAACAAGTGTAATAGCTCCTTGAAACTTGTTTTGCTAGAGACATTGCAGAGGATGAGAAGGGACATTACAGAGAATGACAAGAAGGAGAGAGCGGATTCAGATTTTGGCGTGACCATCTTGGCAGATCCACCAAACGCAAAGGGTTTTGTAAGCATGGAGAACGCATCACAGAAAGGGGAATAAGTGGTCTTACTTCATCACCCTGATGTTCTTCAACTTTAAGCAAATTCTAGTTAGATTCTTGATGCTCACCCTTCACAAAACTTGTTGTGATACTTGGTCTTTTATTTTGCATATCATCTTCGATACTTGTGTGTGTTTGTTTTGCTGAACTTTATTAAAATTTAATACTTGCAACTGAAGACTGTATTATGTTATTTTAGTGAACATTAGAAGATTATTGAATTGAGATTGGGACCCTAAAAAATTGAAACATGATTCGATTCAAATGTACATGTTAGTTTTGTCTTCCTATCAATCTTGGGTGTAATATTTCATTGATAATAATTGTGTTAAATTCAATGTGTATGCAGTGTATATTTTATGCATAATTTGCCTTCTATGCGTGAATAATCTTTACAGGACGGACTGTCAAGTAGTATTACATAAATGTCCAGAAACAAAGTACAAACATTCCATGAATGACAGAAACAAGAAAACCTGTAGATTTCATTGCTCAATCTCTGTTTGAGTCACTTTATTTGTCCAACATGCGTTGAGTTAGCCATTGAAACCATAGCTAGATTGCATTCCAGATGATGATATACCTTTAACATATTGCTCATAGAAATAGTGAATAACTAATAAGCCATATCCAAGTAACTTGATATACATGCCTGCATGTGGGTTCTAATGAGAAGGGGTAAATAGCAAAGGGAGTGACAGAGGGTGACATGAATGAAGAGTGTATAAGGAATATGATCCGAGAGTTTGATTTGAGACTTGTATCTGAAACTGGAGTAAGATGTGACATACTTGGATGTTGAAATAACTATGAGTTTGGGTTGAAGAATTCTTTTGTTCTTTCATTACATACATGGAAACTGTTGTAGTATACATATGCAATGCATTACATCATTTATTTAATACTGGTGTTTGTAGTGTTTTGACAATGAAGAAATCATATTGGTGTTAGAAAAGGGAACAGAACTAGGTGCATTTAAAGTAAGTTCACGAATTCAATTGAAAGATGCTTTGAGCAAGTTGAAGCTGAATTCTAAAAATTGGCAAATGTAAGCACTCCTATTTCTATATGTCTATTTGATGTAATTCTTACACTAATTTTAGGTAACATGCTAAAGCGCACTTTGTGTACCATCTAAGGTGCTTTATATATAGCTATAAATTAAGTAGACCATGATCTGGCACTGCTCTTACCAGGATCTATGCCACTAATATTGCTAAAAATAGTGATGCCTTGATGCCACTTGAGAACATTAAAGAGTGTCTTTGCCTCCATTTTTATAGTTGATTGAGTTTAGTAATATATGAAATTTAGATATTTGATTGGTTTGTGGATTTTTTAGCTTAATTATATACTTGATTAAATTAGACATTTGATTATATTAGAAGAAAGCTTGTAATAATGGTGGCTTTCTTTTATTTTTATGCAAAATCATGATAATCTAAAAACAATATTTATACAAGTTAATAAATTTAAAAAAGATATTGTATTTTAGATATTAAGGGCACGATTAGAAAAATAGTGTGTCGATGAACACGTAGAAAAATAGATGTATAACAATTATCATTTAATGATTCACTTGACCACTTTATGTGATGATACAGATTATATCTTCAATTTGTTCGAGGCCTTGATTTGATTTAAACTATCTTTGAAAGAATGACAATGAAAGAAATGATAATAGAGGAGATGAAAGGAGATGACAATATATGAAATGATTAGCTTTATTAGAAGTGTAAAGGAAGTGATTTGAAAGCAACGGATACTGACACCACTCAAATTCGATTTTAGATATTGAGGGCACAGTTTCAACTCATCTAGCTTTATTTAAGGGCACTAATGAAGCACATATGCTTATTTGTGAATCATAATGACTTCCCATTTTAGTAGTTCATGATACTCTTAAACTATGAGCATTCTACTATTTTATTTTACTAAAATGAAGTTTTTTTTATACATATTTTAATTATGTTCTTTCTCATCCTAGTTGTTGTAAGAAAGACAGTTAGAAAACTTCAACCATTGATCTTATCTTGATCATTCCTACTGGTGATACAACTCTAGCATTGGACGACTCAAATTGCTTGCTTAGGTTTTGTCATTCTCTCCTCATCATTATTATTTATATCCTTTATTGTTTTCATCTTTTGCTTTTGATTGCTAAGAGTAGTTGTGTGTAGTATAGATTTTACAATTTTTTTATTACTAACTATTTAAACTTAATATTATATTATTTGTTGCTTCAAATGTATTATTTATTTGATTTAAATTTCAAAACATATTCAACCAATTATGATTGCTAAGAGTTGGATTGAGAAACCAATTAGATCAAACAAGTACATGAATGGGGTAGCTAAATTTTTGGATTTTGCCTTTTCAAAAGCATCTATAAATGGGAAGATTCTGTGTCCTTGCATTAGATGTGGTTTTCGTCATATTGGGAGTAGAGTTGAAGTGTTTCGCCATCTACTTCAAAAGGGCTTTCCTAGGAAGTATATATCTTGGTACATGCATGGGGAAAATCATGTTCAATCCGATGTAGAATCGGTAGCCTGAGTACAAGAAGAACCAATTAGACAATATCCAATGTAAGATATGTTAAATGATGTTTTCGGTATCTTTGATAATCAAGAAACTCAAGATGTTGGTCCATCTAATCTACCTAATTGTGACTCTCCTAGGGGTATAGAAGATGTAACTAATGAGGAGCTAGAAAAAATTAGAGAGTTGTTAAGGGATGGGAATCAAGAACTCTATCATGGTTGTGAGAAATATAGCAAATTGTCATTGGATCATGTAAATGTCTTATGTGGTGCAATTGATAAAACATTTTCAATGATCATTGACCTTTTGAAAGATGCTTTTCCCCATGCAAAATTACCAACTTCTTTTAATGAGGCCAAAAGTGCTTAGGTCTGAGTTATGAGAAGACTCATGCTTGCCCAAATAATTGCATGTTGTATTGGGGAAGTGATAAGGGGAAAGATAAATGCACAACGTGCAATGCATCCCAATATAAAGTAGATGACAATAATAGCAACATGAGAAATGTGATGAATGGCCAAAAGAAAAAGAAACTAAAACCAACAAAAATATTGAGGTACTTCCTACTTATGCCTAGGTTGCAAAGGTTATACATGTGCTCTAAAACTGCAAAGCTCCTACAATGGCATGCCATGGGGCCTAACCCAGATGATTTATTAAGGCATCCAAGAGATAGTAAAGCATGGAAGGAATTTGATTTATTGTATTCAAAATTTGCTTCAAAGCCTCGTAATATACGACTTGCTTTAGCTACGGATGGTTTTAATCCATTTGGAACTCTAAGTTCCAATAATAGCATTTGGCCTATGATGCTATATATTTACAACTATCCTCCATGGTGTTGTATGAAGCAAACTTCTCTTATCATGTCCATGATAATTCCTGGTCCTAAGATGCCTGAAATAATATTAACGTTTATTTGCAGCCCCTTATTAAAGAGCTAAAGGAATTATGGGAAGGTATTGATGTTTATGATTCCTTTGCTAATGAAATGGTTCGCATGCATGCTGCGTTGTTTTTTACTATTAGTGACTTTCCAGGTCTTAACAACTTGTCTAGGTGGAACACACATACTTTGCTTGCTTGTCCATCATGTAATTTTGAAACAGAGTCTAAAAGGTTGAAGTTTGGTAGAAAAAATTGTTTCATGAGACATCGTTGATATCTACCATTTGATCATAAATATAGGCATAACAAGCAGTCCTTTGATGGCTCTACAGAGTTTAGACCTGCCCTTGTTCGACTATCAAGTTCAACTATTTTGAGTCAAATTGACGAGAGTCGGAAGAGGTCTTATGATGAGATTATAAGTGATGTTGGCCCACAACAGTGGAAAAAGAAGAGTATCTTTTGGGATTTACCTTATTGGGAGCATAATCTTATTCGTCATTGCCTTGACATGATGCATATAGAGAAAAATATTTGTGATAATATATTGTTCATAGTGCTTGATGACAAAAGTAAAACTAAAGACAATTTGCAAGCTCGTAAGGACTTACAGGTAATGAGAATTAGAGAAAAGCTTCATCCATATCCCAATTCTTCTAAGTTTCCTCCATCTTGCTTTAGAATGAGAAACCCAGAAAAAGATATCTTCTTTTAAATTCTTAGAAGTGTGGCTTTTCCAGATAGTTACTCATCAAATATTTATAGATGTGTTGATCTTAAGAAACGGAAGATCTCTGGTCTAAAGAGCCATGATTCACATATTCTTATGGAGCATCTTTTGCCAATTGCCTTCAGAAGATCTCTTCCTAAAGAAGTTACTTCAGTGTTGATTGAATTGTGCAACTACTTCAGAGAAATCTAAAATAAAGTTTTAGATGTTAATCATTTAGAGAAACTTCAACATCGAATTGCTTTGACCCTTTGTCATATGGAAATGATATTCCTTCCATTATTTTTTACTATTATGGTTCATCTGGTCATTCATCTTGGAGAGGAGGCATTGATTGCTGGTCCGGTGCATTATAGATGGATGTATCCTGTTGAAAGGTATATCCTTGATTTATTTAGTGTGTGATATATTTTATGAATTTTATTATTATGTGATTCATTTCGTATCATTGTTAGGACCCTTGGACATTTAAAATCATATGTTCGTAACAAGGCTGCACCAGGAGGTTGTATACCTGAAGGGTACATTATTGAGGAATGTCTAACCTTTTGTTCTAGATATTTAGAGGATAGTGACATTGAAACAAGGTTTAATCGACTAAGGCGCAATGATGATGACAATGAACACAATGCTAGTAGTGAATCTAGCATTTTGTCAAATATTTTTCCAGTATTAGGGAAGCCAGTTGGGGCTATCAAGATTCTTTCCTTGCCACAATCCGAGAAAATACAGGCTCATCGTTATGTATTGACTAATTGTGAACTAGTTGACACATTTTGCGAGTAAGTTATATAGTCATTTTAGTTATTTCTCGTAATATCATCCTTGTAATTAGTATAAGTAAATTGATAAGTTCTTTGTCCAAAAAATGTAGAATTGAGGTCACTAGGATGCATCGTGGCAAAAGAAACTTCTCCAAAGCTGTGGAAGAATATGTGCATAAATATTTCCATGAGTGGTTTAGAGAATATGTAAGATATCTATATTATATAATATTATATTCTACTTAATTTTTTCCCTTAAAACATCATGACTTAGATCTTTTAGTCCTAATATGTTCCATAAAATAATAGGTTGCAAGCAAGGTTGATCCAGATATTACTCCAGAAATTGAATGGCTTGCACAAGGGCCAAATGATATTGCAAGGAGATTTGATGGGTATAACATTCATGGATTTAAGTTTCGCACTGAGAGGAAAGAGCGAGGATTGAGAACACAAAACACTGGTGTTGTTATGTCTGCTATTACTAAGAGATTTTCAGGTGGTAGGAACCCTATTGAAAGATCAAGTGATGATACCTACTATGGTAAAGTGGTTGACATCATAGAGCTAAATTACTATGGCAAGTTGAGGGTTGTGTTATTCAAATGTATTTGGGTGGACACTGCACTTAACAAGGGAATCAAGATAGATCAATTTGGGATAACAAGTGTTTTTCCTACTTGATACACACTGGTGAACATGAAACAGATGAGCCATTCATCCTTGCAACTAATGTTAGAATGGTGTATTATATTGATGATCCAATTGATCAAGGTTGGTGTTGTGTTTGTCATACGAAGCCTAGAAACATATATGACATGGGAGATGTCAATGCAGTCAATTTAGAAGAGCCATCAATGGAGGACATACCATTCTGTGAGCAACATTTAGAGAACATTGAAGAGTTTCACTTAGTGGGTAATGGTGCTAATGAACAAGAGCAAGATGAACAAAATTTTAACGAAGATAATGATAGTTGTAGTGATAGAGATGATGGAAGAATGTTAGATTAGTTTGATTGCTTTTGTCTTGTACTTGTGTTTATATAATAGCTCGTGTTTCTTAAATCAATTTAAATTGAGAACTTATGTGTTTTTTTTGTCTTAAATCTTAATTTATTCATCTAATTAATCAATTAGAATATGTCTTGATTCCATATTTAATTTTTTTTTTTTGTGAATATATTTTGTAGGTGTTTGATTCAACATGAGGCATAAAGGAAAGAATTCAGGACAAGCAATGTTAGCAGAGCTACAAGGACATACAAGTGACAATAATATTGAAACTTTTGAAGATTTGCCACATCAAACAAGTCACAACCAGGTTGAGGCCAATCCTTCATATATGAATATGACAACTCCATCCAGCAGTGATAGCTTAAGTTCTTCCTCGTGCTCAAATGGAAGCCACTCACAAGAGAAAGAGGAGCCCTTACTTGTCAAGGTTAGAGGTAAGAGTAAATTGTTATTAACTTTAGTATCTTATTATGTGGTAATTATGACATTGGAAAATATATGTTTACTTTGTGTGGTTGTGTACATGATGGTAGACACTTCTACTAGAGAAATTAAAACTCAAAAAATATAGCCAACTCAAGTTTGGAATTTGGTAAAAACTGAGAAAGTTATTGTGGAACTCAATGGTGATGGACAAGGTAAGGATAATGGTTCAAATTTGTTTGTGAGGTTTCTTGGGCAAGTGGCTCATAGATCAGCAATTTGTCCTATATTAGTTGAAAGATGGGATCTAATGCCATTGGATAATAGAAAGAAACAGTGGGAATCTATTGAGGTAGGTATCTAAATTTCTTACAATTCTAATCATTTTTGTATATTTTTTTGTCATCAAAGAATGATTCTTGTATATATAATATTTACAAGACAATTTTGAGTTTGATTATGCTACTGGCATCAAATGGGCAATGAGTACTTTAGGTGAAAGATGGAAGGCCTACAAATATAGGTTACGATGTCAGCATTTTTATCCTAATAAAAGTAAGGAAGAAATTCTTGCTAATCCTCCATCAGGTATAAATTGTGTTGAGTGGACAGCTTTTGTTCATCACTATAAGGATGCTAAAATGAAGGTAATCACTTATTTTAGGAAATTGTTTTATTTTGTTTATATCCTATAAAACTTGATATATAATAAATACCTCAAAACTTGCAGGCACGATGTTTGCAAAACACAAAAAATCGTGAAAAGCTTAAAGTTTCACATGCTAGTGAAACTAAAAGCAATGCAAGAAGAGCTCATCAAATGGTAATTTGCTTTGTGTTGATTTTTTTTCTTTGAGTAACTTCCTTGTTATGTCAAATTAAGTGTGGTGCTTATGATAGTTATATTAATTTTTAGATTTTATTAACAATGTTAGGAGCAAAGTTTAGGAAGACCTATTTGTCGAAGTGAAGTTATTTTGTCAACTTTGCTAAAAAATGATGGAAATTATGTGAATGAAGAAGGAAAAATTTTGGCTGTAAGTAAATTATATATATTTTTTATTCATATTAATGTTAGATTAATCCAATTTTATCTCATCTAATTCTTGTTCTCATTTGTTTATAGGAGAAAATATCAGAGCACTTACCTTAAGATCAAGAACGTGCTGCCACTGAAGGTGAACCATCAAAAGTACTAGCTCATCCTAATGATGCAATTGGAAAAGTTTGGGGTGCTGAGTATTCAGGTTCTGTGCGTGGTTTTGGCAATGGTGCTTGTTCTTCTAGAGTTTTTGGAAAATCCAAAAGTTATGTTGGTTTTGTGAATTTTGGTGGCTCTAGTAACGTATCCCAATAGCATGTTGAAGACTTGGAAAAGCATGTAGAAACTTTAGAAGAGAAGCTAAGTGGATATGACGAAACCAAGGAGCAATTTGCACAAACTCAGAACCAATTGGCAACTCTTCACGAATTATTACTAGAGAAATATGGTAGTGAATTGCCTACTTTCAGCCAAGATGTGCCACCCTCTTAGTCATGTTTGCTTCAAAGTATTTTAGAACTAATGTTAGGTTAATATTATGTAAAGTATTTTAGAACTAATGCTAGGTTAATCTTATGTAATTAGTCTTATTTGCTTTAGAGTATTTTAGAACTAATGTTAGGTTATTATTATGTATTTTGATTTATTTCTAGGAGTTATGAAAACTTATGACTATTAATGTCAAGTGATTAGTATATATACATGAGAAGCTGATTTTAGAAAGTATTTTATTTTATTATAAGATCTCTATATATATTGCATTCAGCAGGTATCTTAATTAATAATTGGCACAAGAGGAAACATAAAAGTACTAATCCAAAAAAAAAAAATTAAGTCAAAAATTAGCCACAGTTAAAATGTAGCAAAAATTAAGAATTATATTTTCTTTAATCTTTATAGTTAGCCACAATTAAACTGTGGCAATATATTAAAATTAGCCACGATCTAACTGTGGATACACTAGAATTTCTTCTTATACGTAAAAGTATTAGCTTTGGGAGCAACCACGGCTAATTATCATTATAAATGTGCCTAACTATTTGTTACCACATTTGTATAAACTGTGGCTAAAATTAAAAGAAATGTGGCAAAAATGTTTGCAACGACACTATTAGCCATGGTGTCAATAATCGTGGCTAAATTCCGTATTTTTTGTAACATGATTGGAATTACATTTTAGACATTCAAAGGGCATTTCTCAGGTAATGAACTTTCTTATGATGTTTGAATGATAAAATTATCAATATGTGGAAATTTTTAAATATTTACCAAAATATGGAAAAAAATTTCTCCTTTTTCCTCTCTTCTCTTTCTCACACACAATACAAATATAAACACACACAACCATGAACTATTTTTTTAATAGAAAAAATAGAACTAGCCATTACAGAGATGTTCAAATGGGCTAGCCTGGTCCAAGGCCATCTTGGGCTAGGCCGTTTCGAGCCAGACTTGATCGGGTTAAGTATAAATTTGGGCTAGTAAACTAGTAGTTCAGTCCAATCCTTTGTGAGTCATAGGCCAATTTCAGATCAACCTATAATAATTTTTTTTAATTATTACTTTCTAACCTTTTTTTTTATCGATCGCCTTACTTTTCTTTTATAGTTTGCTGTTTTCCTTTTCTTTTTTTATTTTTTGAGCTGCATTACTTTTTTTTTTTTTTTGTTTCTTGTTTGCTGTCTTCTTCTCTTTTTTTTTTTTTTTTGCAATTTCTTGTTTTTGGGTGTGCTTTACCTTTTTTTTTTTTTTTTGGTAAGGGTGGGCCATTTTAGAGTGTAAAAATAGGCCAAAATAATTGTAACTACTCTTTTTTCTCCAAATTATAGCAATTGATTTTTTTTAAATGTATTCGGGCCAATTAGATTGGCCCGACCCAAAGCAAGCTAGGCCAATTCGGGTCAGGTTAGATTGAGCTAAATTTTTTTTACTCTTATTTTTATAGCTCAGCCCGTACATTTTGGGGTAATCGAACGGGGTTATTGGGCTTGGCCCAGTTCAATGGCTCTATTGGCCAATAGTACTTATTGGCAAGTTCTATTTTTAATTTATAAAAAAATTAAACACACTTGATACATTAGCTGGTTCCTTTAAAAACTTTATATTCCCGTAAATATGTATAGATATCCATATTTTGGTAGTATATGTTACTAGAATCCATATGGAAAGAATGAGCTGCATTTCTCTTCATAATAATAAATTTAACTTGGTTTTGTAAATTTTAAAAACTAACATAATCAGGGTTATTCTATAGTGCACTGTCTTCTAAATGGTGCTTCATGCACCTTGCAGATTTAATGGCCAAGATCATATGGTGTATCCATACACCAACCAATGATGATACACTATAGTAATCTCTTTTCGTCTCTCCCTCCTTCACATCCAGCACCGATCGCAGCCAACATCACCCTCTCCGCCATTTGCTCTGTCATCACTCCCCGATGTCTCTGCCTGTGCTGCGGTTTCTTCCTCGCCATGCATCGCAGCTACCACCGTGACGGGCGGTTTTGTGGTCGCTACCTCCTCCAGGAGAAGGAATGTCGCGGCTACCCCCTCCACCACATTCGAGTTCGCATCGATGACTGCAACTATCATAGAAGATCCACCGTCAGTCGCTACTCGTGAACCATGTGGTCGTGCATCTTCTTCGCATGACTCCTCATAGCCATCTTCTTCGCCGCCACAGCTTGCGACGCTATTGTCTTCGTTGTGGTGGTTGAGATCTGGTGGCGCATTTGAGGTCCAGTGCAACCATGACAGCAGCAGGAACAACACGA
This sequence comes from Pterocarpus macrocarpus, assembly GCA_031439585.1. NCBI lineage: Eukaryota > Viridiplantae > Streptophyta > Magnoliopsida > Fabales > Fabaceae > Pterocarpus > Pterocarpus macrocarpus. The sequence goes on along the minus strand of CM062520.1, from coordinate 71,263,739 downwards.
GCCTTGGCGGTATGTGGTGATACATGGTGTTGATGGGCGGTGGAGGGCCATGGCGGTTAGATATGGAGAAGATAGGATGGTGGCGATATGTGGTGGTACACGGTGGTGGTGGGCCATGGTGATTGACGGACGGGTGGGGCAGTGGGAGTCAAGGATTGGAGGAAGGAGAGGGAGATAAGCTCTATTATGGTGCATCAGTGAGTGACAGTGTATAGATACATCTATTGCTTGAGATTTAACCAGTTCACATGTGCTTCAAGCACCATAAAAAAAAGGATGCATTGCAGAAGCACCCACGTAATCAATATTTATAAGTTTAAGAGCCTTAGGTTTAATTTTTTTAGGTTTAATTATTTTATAGGTCCCTATAATTTAAAAAATTATAATCAGGTCTTTATATTATATAAAATTTTTCAATTAGGTCTCTAAAGCTAGCAGTGGTTACAAAAATGTTTTGGTCAATATTATAGTGCACTTAATGAAGTCAGGTGTATTATATACATTGTTAATCAAAATTATTCAATGTATATATAATAAAAATCTATGGCTAAAAATAGCATAAAATATCAATACATCCACTTAGTATAGTGCATTTTAGACACACCCATACCATCACCCTTTTCCTCCTCCCTACCCTCTCTACTTTGGCACTTCCTTCCCCTATGCAACCTCCCTCTTCCCTTCTCCCCCTAAGCAAGAATCACCAACCACCCACCCTGACCACCCCCACCCCGCAGCTGTATCCCCACCTACTCCATCCCATATACATCAAGATGTCATGGCATTGATCTTAGCTCGAAACTTTGAGCTAATATTCCTAAAGAATGGATGATGAGTATGCACTAATTTTTCTAATTGATATCCTACAATATTGGCAAGTGAAGAAAAGTGAGTATTTTCCCAGTCTTAGTTGAAGCATTGTTTGTGTTATGCAGTTGATTTTGGCAACCAGAATAGAGGAGGCAAATTTCAATGCAGATAGGTGTATGGAAACTATGTGGAATAGGTGGCAACTATGGTGAAAGGCTTGGTGCAAGTAATTGTGGGTGGGTAGTGGGAAGTTATGCTATTTGGTTGCTACTAACTAATGCAATAGCTGATAAAGCTCAAGGAAAAATTATTGAATTGATCGAAGGTGCTTTATGTGCGCGCAAGAATATCATGAGCAAGCACATGTTTGGAGCCTTGCAATCTTTTAGTTTCATTTTGTTTTTTTGTTTTTATTTCTTGTCCTTGAACTTTGTAAGCACTATCTCCCTTTTGAAGGAGTTGAGGCTCTTCAAGTTGTCAAAAAAACCTAAACAAAGAAAAGAGAGGGGGGAGGAGAGAGAGAGAGAGAGAGAGAGAGGTGAGGGTGAAGAGAGGAATATTTTGCGTATATTCTATTAACTCTAACATTTTTGTAATGGTTAATACAGATAGGAATTTGATTGAAAAATTTTATATAATATAGAAATTTGATTATAAATTTTTAAATTATAAGGATATAATTAAAAATTAATTGAGTCTATAGAAATCTATAAAATAATTAAACTTTTTTTAATTTTAATGACTGATATATTTATAATTTCATAGAATAAAATGAAAAGCTATTTGTACACTCTAATTTATAGACATCCATCCACGTTTCCTTTGTTTTCACTCCTCCATGTGCTTTTTTAACCCTTTTTACTTTTTTTTGTATTTTCTTTTTTGTCTCTTGTTTCTCTTCGGATGTTGAAGCATGGTAGAAACGGATATATACAAATAACACCTTTCTAAAATAAAATATGGTTTACTCTAGTAGAAAAAGAGTTATGTTATATATATATATATATTATATGAAATGTCATACTGACTCACATGCCATTAATTATTAAATGGAGTATAAATTTAATTCAAATAATATTTATATCTTATCTAATAATAGATAAAAAATGAGTTGACACGATATTCTACCTAAAATATATATGCCCATGATAGAAAAATAACCTTAACTATGTACCTGAACCGCTAACGTCCCTTGGAACTTAGCCATGTACATGTTTGGTATGAGAAAATTGGACGAAAAGGAAAGAAAGAAATTATCCAAAAAAACTCATAGATTATTACAAGGCCAAGGACAAAAGCTGAAAGAAGAAAATGTGATCCGAGAATGAGAATCAAATTATCCTTGTTGCTAAACAAATATTCAGATAAGGTTGTTTTTTTCCTCCTGATTTTTTTAAGGTAATAAAAAACGAGAAAAAAAAAAATTCGGAGAAACGGGGGTGAGAAAGACAAGGAGGAATTAATAGCGTTGAACTGAAATTTGAAACACTATCACTATTCACCCACACGCTTCGTTAGGTTTTTGTGCAGGTAGGGGCAAGACACACACAGAGGAGCACTCAATATCTCACAAAATTCTTAACATAGATTGCTCGCTATCATAACGGGTAACAATGATTTTTTTTTTTTCTAACCCTTCCTTGTTCCTCTTCACAATTCTCATGCCATTTTTATTCATTTTATATTTTTCATGCCCTTGTTTTCTATGAAGTTTGAAACTTTGAAGTCAATAATAAATGAAATTTCAAGTCAATGTTTTTCTTCTGGATTTCAGAATCTGGGTGCAGTTCAATTCTTTGAGGCAAGTTTTAGTGGTGGGCAAAGGAATGAGCTCTTTCAACTTTGATAACAGTAACACCCAAGGTTTAGCATTCTCTTTTGAGGGAAAGACTGAATTAAGGATTTTTTTCATAAGGGTCTAAAATGCTATCTGGCATTCTCTCAAAGCTGAACACTGGCATTTACTGTCGCATTCAGGGAGCAATTACACGGCAACAAGCAGTGCCAACATCCTTGTACAGGAATCCAGCTCTGTCTCTTTCTTCAGGCCACACGGTTTGTAGAAAACCAATGGCTACTTCACCTTCCAAAGCTGTGCTGGGAGATGTTTATGTTGATGACTTAGTCTCAAGTTGTGGTAGTGGGGTAGACTTCACAAAGCCTGCTGGTGTGTACTTCAAAGACAGAACTCATAGAGGATGCTTGAAGGCTAGTGTGCATCTAAGGAGGCCAAAGGTTTTGTATGGTGCTCTGAGTTTTGGGTGTTCCTCCACTTTTGATTCTAATTGGAGGAACCAGAATTCGGATTTGCTTCATGGACCATGGCTGAAGAATTTCTCTGACTCATCTTCTTCTTGCTGCTCTGCTGGTGCTGCACATGATGTCTCATTTGAGGGCAGCCCTCCTGATGAACACCTTGCAACTTCCACCATTTCACCTGACCAGTATGTGATTGTTATTCCTTTTGTTTTAAGATTCTGCTTCTGCAGGAACCTTCCTTTTTACATAATTCAGGTTAGATGTCATTGAAGTTGGTCCTATTTATACTGTTTTAAAGAGACGTTGATGATGCTGCAGTAAGCCTCAAAATTTGAGCCTTGTTAATTCCGTCGTCTACACTGTGAATGAATCCCTGTGAAGAGTCCAATCTTGCTCTATCACCAATTAAATAATTAATTTAATAGCTTGTTAGTATGAGGACATACTTATAAACATTATGTTGTCTGTCTCACGGCCAAAATTTACTTATCCTGAGTATTGAGTACTGTTATTTTCAGAACTGTTGTTGGTGGCAAGACCTTGAAGATGATTTCAGGATCATGTTACCTGCCCCATCCAGAAAAGGAGGAGACAGGAGGAGAGGATGCTCATTTCATTTGCACTGATGAACAAGCAATTGGTGTTGCAGATGGTGTAGGTGGCTGGGCAGATGTTGGTGTTAATGCTGGACTGTTTGCCCAGGAGCTTATATCCAATTCAGTGAGAGCAATCCAAGAGGAACCGAAAGGTTCTTTTAATCCAACAAGGGTGTTAGAGAAGGCTCACTCAAGTACCAAGGCCAAGGGTTCATCAACAGCTTGTATCATTGCCCTTACAGATAAGGTATTATATTTTCTATTATATGCTTTGACAAGGAAAATAGCCTCGTCTGTTCTCTGTAGAACAACTAATTTGACTCTGGATGTGGATGACTTAATCTTCACAGCATGTTTAATGCCTACTGTACCGTAGATGGTTTGTTTGCTTCTCATCTGCATCCACATGAAAGTTTTCTACAATTTCACTGCCGCTTGTGGTATTGTGAAAATTATTATCATGAATTCACGATATATGTTTTGTTGACTTCATCAATATTACTTTAGATGTTGTGTTCTATCACCCCAACACTTCTTGTATTTTAAAATGCATGATATTTGAAGTAAAATTCGTTTACAATAAAAATCGGGGTTCAACATTACAGTTATGATGCTATTGATTGATGGCTTTGGCATGTCTACCATTAGGCACTTTTAAAGTCAAAAGTTAAATCGAGTTAAATTATGTTGGGGTTCTACCAGCATCTTTTTCTTCATGTTTTGGTGATGCTTGGCTCTACGAGCACAATGCATATTCCTAAGGTTAATTTCTGATTGATGTTTTAGCCTGCATCTTGATTGAATGAGGCCCACCTTTTTTGCAGCCAGTGAAATTATTCTGCTATCTTGAGCTAGTAGTATTAAAGGAAAAGTAACATCAACTGATTAATTTGCATTCGGTGTGTTCTGTTTCTTGGTCCAGGGTCTACATGCTATTAATCTGGGTGACAGTGGATTCATTGTGGTTAGAGATGGAAGCACCATTTTCAGGTCCCCTGTTCAACAGCATGACTTCAATTTCACATATCAGTTGGAGAGCGGCAATGGAGGTGACCTACCCCGCTCTGGTGAGGTAAAGTTCACATATGAACATTGCAAATAAGATTTACTACTTCTGGGCTTGGATTTTGCCTTCATAGGTTCTTACATTGGTGTTGTGGAAATCTTAAAATTATGGCCCTAATTTGTAGAGGTTTTGTTTTTCACTTGGGGGTATTTGGTAGAGGGGGTGAAAAATGAAAATCAGGCGCATATCATTATCAACCTTCCCTCATTTTCAATAGTAAGATGATTTGCATTTCAATGTTTTCATAGCTCCAATTTCCTCCGTTCCACTTTCACCTGCACCAAGCAAATTTTACTCTCCAGCAGACCATTCTTTTTTCTGGACTTCCACAATTATGATCCTAGTATTATTCCCTAGTAAGCCTTATGGCATATGAAGTACAAGTTCATCAATTCTGTACACTAAGCATATGTTTTGCAATAATATATCCAGGTTTTTGTAGTACCTGTGGCCGTAGGAGATGTCATTGTTGCTGGAACAGATGGCTTATTTGACAACTTGTACAACAATGAGATCAGTGCAGTGGTTGTAAATGCAATTAGAGCAGGACTAGAGCCCCAAGTAACTGCTCAGAAGATAGCAGCGCTGGCTCGCGAGCGAGCACTGGACAGGACTAGGCAGTCACCATTTGCCACGGCTGCCCAGGAGGCCGGATTCCGTTATTATGGTGGCAAGCTTGATGACATAACAGTTGTTGTGTCATACATAACCAGCTCAACTAGTGAGTGAGTTGAGTCTTTTTGCCATTTTCACTTTGTTGCCTCATTTTCGTAAATTTGATACTTGTTCTGCTGGTGGCTGTGTGGGCCTGTCATTTTTGACCTGAATGCGCTCTATTTTCTAATACTACTCTCAAACTTGAGCTGCTACAGCAATCACTAGTTCTTTAAACGGCTTTATTTCCTTTGGCTATGCACTATTTCCTGTTTAACTCGACATGTAATGTTAAACCATGAGATTTGAACTTAGTTATCACTTATGACCCCACATCTAATCTTATAGAACCACACCAAATCTGATAACGTCGCGCAGGCATGTATAATGGACCTTACCTAGAACTTGGATGATGTTTGCACCAAAGGGGGGAAAACAATGAAATTATGTTCCTTGTTACTGAGTAAAGATATGAATGTATGATGAAGAATTACTGTTTGATACTTAGGCCATCGCAGCTTGATACATCAAGAAATTAAAGCAAGATCGCGTAGTTGATTAGTTGCTTTGCATTTGTTGTTCGTGCCTATAGATACAATGGGTTAACTAGGAAATGTCACGTAGACATTAGTAGCGGGTGGCGGATAGGGGTGTCCCGAAGCAACAGGTTAGTCATGTTTGGTAGAAGTGTAGCGGACAGGGTGGAGTTAGGATGGAAAATGTGGCACTCTTCTTTGGTTTATGAATTATGAAGTGCGCTACTCTTTTTTAAATAAACAAAAAGGAACTTTCCATTTGTCAAAAATGAAATGCGCCCCTTCTAGCCTTGTATCATGATGGAGAACGTTTTGGTATGCTTGAACCCATAAGGGTTAATTGGAAAGTAATTTTTGCTTCGTCAATCCTCTGCTTGACCCAAATTTTGGATGAGTAGGGAAAATGGAAGGAAAAAAAATAATGATGAATCCCGTTTAAAAAAATTTCTTCTCTAAATTGAGAAAAAAAAAAGGTTGATAAATGTCATGAAATTGCAGCTCTGCTGCTGTCCTCATCTCTTTTACCATAAAAGAAAGAATATATATATATATATATATATATATATATATATATATATATATATATATATATATATATATATATATGTTCTTTTCTTCATTCTCTTTTTTCTTAATTTTTTTTTCGCATTATATCTCTACATCTTAGCAAACCATAAGTGAACCGAGTAAAACATCATATCCAGTAAGCCTCTCATCCAGTCACACCCACCGCTAACGAAGACAGAATTAGAGCACAGAATTGGAGATGACAAAAAAATCCACTCTCGCGAATACCGGCAGGTAATACTCGCAACAGGTTGGATATAGGGAAAAGATTTTGCCTTACAAGTAATAGGGACGAAAATTTTAAATACCCACATATTAAACAGGGCGAAAACAAGGATCATTGTCTTCATACCTTTGAATATTTAATATAAAATTATTATTTTATTTTTAAATTATTAATTTAATTAGACTAATTTTATTGTTATCATTTAAATTGATTGAATTAAAGTTTAAATTTGAAATATGAATTTATTTGTATTTATTATCTATTGAACTAATTGTTAGATTATTATTATATATTTATTTTTATTTTAAATATTTAAATTATTAAAATTTAGATTGTAAAATCAAATTATTATACTTATTTTATATTTATTTTATATATTTATTTTTATTTTAAGTATGTTAACTTGTTAAAATTTGAATTGTAAAATTAAATTATTATTTATATTTATTTTAAATATTTTATGATATTAACTTTTTTATTTAATTTAATTCTTTTTAAATGTTTAACATTTCTAACATATATTTATGAATATCTACATGTATCTATAAACTACAAAAAAAGTCAAAAATAAATATGCATGTATATCTGAGGCAAGAGATAGCGGCGAAATATGCATTTATATCTGAGCCAAGAGATAGAGGCGGGGATTTATGCGCGAGATGGGACAAGGTTATCCCCCGCCGGACTCGCTGACATCCCTATACAGAATAAAGATATTATCATGGCGGTGGCACGTTGTAGCAAAGACTTATTTATGCTAGCGCCAAAAAGCTTTATGAAATAGAGACAGAAAACAGATGTGGAATAGAACAAAGGTGTCGATGAGTTGTTATTCTGGTACGCATACACACCGGTAGACAGAAAATAGATGCTGAACAGAACAGAGATGTTGATGGGTTGTTATTGTAATACACATCAGTACCCAACTCTGTTCAAACAGGCAGAAAACAGATGCAGAACAGAACAACCATATCGATGAGTTGTGATTCTTATATACATCAGAAGTAGCGAACTCCGTTGAAAACAGAATCAAACGTTCCGTGTCTTCAAGACTCTCCTTCCTTCTACTTGTGTCTCCATTGAGTTACTGTTATCACCGTCTCCCTCTCTTCTCCTTTCCCTCTCTTCCTGCTGTCTTCTTGCTGCTTCTTGCTCCCAGTCCCATCCTGGTTCTTCTTCTTCTTCTTCCTCTTCTCCCCTTCTTTGCCACCCTCCTCCTCCTCCTCCTTCTCCTTCTCCTTCTTCTTCTTCTTCTCTGGGCCTTTCTTGCTCTCTCTCTGCAGTTTCTTCTTCTTCTCTTGCTCTTTCTTGCTCCCTCTCAGCTTCCTCTTGTCTTCTCCTTTCTTCCTCCCTTCTGGCTTCCGCCTCTTGTCGCCTCCTTTCCCACCTCTCTTGTTGTCTCCTTGCTTCCTCTTCTCTTCTCATAGCTTCCTCCTCTCTCTCCCTTTCCCTCTCTTCCTGTTGCTCCCTCTCTGCTTCTTCTTCCCTTCTCCTTTCGATCTCTCTTCTAGCTGCTTCCTCTTGAGCCCTCTCTGCTGCTTCTCTCTGTCTCCTTGCTTCCTCTTCCTCTTCCTCTTGTCGCCTCCTTTCCCTCTCTTCCTCTTGCCTCCTAGCTTCTTCTTGCTCCCTCCTTGCTTGTTCTTCTTCTTCTCTTCTCCTTCTCTCTTCCTCTTGCCTTCTTGCTTCTTCTTGCTCTCTCTCCGCTTCCTCCTCCTCTTCTCTTTTCCTCTCTTCCTCTTCCTCTCTTCTTCTCTCCCTCTCTTCCTCTCTCTCTCTTGCTTCCTCTTCCTCTCTTCTCTTCTCTTCCTCCTCCCTCTTCTTCTCTATTTCTTCCACCATTATCCTCTCCTCTTCTTCCGCGCACGAAACACACGCGAAGATGACGGACTCATTCTGAGAATCCAAAAGCTGGTCAACAGTTGCGTTACTCACACCAAGAGATGTGGCAAGTATCTCTCTGTCCACGATACGAAGCACCGATGTCCTTCCCGCTAAGAACTGAGGGTAGTTTCTCTTTGTTGCAGTGCTGAAGCCCAGAAAAACGAATGAGTCATTGTTGAATGACATCTGAGCCATGGGATGAAACCTACGCACCACAAACGCATCACCCTCCTTAACTCTAAACCTCGTGTTCTCACATTCTGTTGTCTTTGTATTGTTACCACTGTTGCTGCTTCCACATACTCCTTTGACCATGCCTTGCCCCTGCAATACCACTGCTGTCTCCGTTGCCCTTGGGTTCCAATGTGGTCCCAACATCGATCCCTTGTATTATATATATAGTTCAGAAAATAAATTTAATATAAGTATATAACTTCATGAAAAAAATACAATAAATAACTTGTGGCTAAGATTTAAGAATGAATTTATGATCACTAACCCTGGTCAAATTCACCATGAGAAATCCAATGTTGGTGTGCTTCAATGATTTTAGCTGCTTTCTGGTCACTGTTAGGCTCCAACCGTTACAGTTACTGAAATCAGGGTCTCTTGTAAAGATGTTGTATGTTTTGACTTTATTGGAGTTGGTCTGAACTGCTAAAGAGTTTCTAAGAAACGAAGCCTTCTGTTCCCAGAGAGTAAGCTGGCGCTGCTCCTCTGAAGCCGCATGCACTATTGCTGGGGTGTTGGTCTTGTTTGTGATCTCTTCAACCAAATCCTCAGGAACCTTCAAAAATCAAAAATTGGAGTCGAGCTATTCATATTTATATGTCAAAGCCTAAATTTTAAGTCCCCAGATAATGGAACAGTAGAGTTTTGCCTTTACTAAAACTTATATATATATATAGTATGTGTGTGCGTAAAAATATAGCGTTGTGCTTTTGAGATTTGTTGTGAACGAAAAATGACATGTAACCATTGCACGTGAGAAGTCTAAAGGCTCAAGCAATACCTTAAAAGCTGCTTGAATGATTCTCTTATCAAAGCCTTTGATTAGTTCATCGATCCTTGAGTAAGCACCGATTAATGGATCCTGCATTCGCGGGGTTAACGTGAACAACCGGCAGCAAAGCTTAGAAACTTAAATTCATTCTTGCGTAAGTTCAATGCAATAATACATGTGCAGCACACTTACGTAAGTGCTATCTTCTGTGTTGGCAAACATGGCATATATCCTAAGTTTCTTTCTCTGTGTGTCCAAGTTGCTCTGTATATAGAAGGCAGATCCTTCACTGAGCTTGCAGAGATCTCCTTCACGTAAATCAATCCTTCTAGTGCCATCTTCATCCGCACAAGTCAGCCTTCCACTCCCTGAAACTCCGTGAGGTCAATGTGACGAATTGGGTTTACCATATTGTTTACACTAGCGATGTATAAACAAAGCAAAAAAAATAATAATAATAATTCACAGACACGGCCACGTACTTCTGTTTTTTGTCTTGGAAATAAAAGAGTTACTTAACAAACAGACAAAATAATAATTTACTATAACAATGCATGCATAGGAATTTTGAATATTATAACTAGAGAGCATATTCTAGTCTGAGTTTGTATTAGCATAGCTTATATTATGTTCTTCTAGTGTCAGTTTGGATTAGCTTATGTTATGTTAAAAGAAAAACAAATAATAAAAAATTGTGATGATATTTCGGCTGAAAAACTGTTTAACATAACATGTACATTCGGTTATCTTGAACATAAAATCAAGATGAAAAATAGAATATGTAGTGTAACTAAATAGAGATGACATTGCCACACACATACTTCAGAAACGAACCACAAGTTAGGAACTAGAGTGATCACAATGAGTATGGCGCGATTAATTTAGGAACTTAAAGTGCACCTCACCCGTGTGGACATAAAAGACCATATCTGCATGGAGAAGCACGGGAAGGAACACAGAGTTTGGGTCCAATGTGATGAACTGAAGATGGTGGAATGGTGCTCTATCTCCACCCTTGACATCAATGGCAGAGACCTCTCCGTATTCAGAGACAACTAATGGCCTCCTCTGACCCTTCTCCACCAAAGTGGCGTGTTGCTCCTCACTTGATGCCTTCCGCCCATACAAGGAAATGGTAAGGAAGAAGAAGATCAAGACAAAAGAAAATTGCGAGGCTAAGAAAGCTTTGCCTGGCCCCATAATCAAACAGAGTGACAGAGCAGAAGAAGAAGAAGAAGAAGTTGGATGGAATCGAAGTGATTTTGAAGCTTAGCAAAGGTGGCTCTATATAGAAGAAGGTGACCAGCATTTGGAGAGCTGCATGTCTTTTGTCGGACACGTGCAACATTTGAACAGATGGCACGTGATTAGGTCGTCCAAGTCTATACCACAAAATTCCAAACAGTTGAGTTGAGTTTGAGAATGAGATCACTATGAATTTATGATCCATCCCAATTTTAAAGTTCTGACTGAATTTCAGCGTTTTACTGTCTTAAATTAAATTTACATTACCCAAAGATTTCGTAATGTTAGGGTTACGTTTTACTCTTTCATGGTGGGAATGAATACCTAAACTTAAAATCGAGGTGATGTTAACATAGAATTCGTACTAATGAGCAATGAGATTAATTTTAATATAATGACAGTGTAAAAAAAATTTTATACTGTTATTCAATTAAAATCTTCAATTTATATGATCATTCAAGTAGTGAGTGGTTATGTTGAAGAGTTTTATTGATGTAGCAATATATAATTGGATGTCCGTTTAAAAGTTTTTATACTGATAGTGCATTCAAATTAAATAAAAAAAAAATTGAAGTTTCTTTTCCTCCCTTTAGCATTTATTTATTTATATTAAAGTAAAATGATATTTTATCCCTTGAAAGATTGTTATTTACTCTATTATAGATTAGTTTTATTAATTTACTCATTCAAATCTCAGATATTAGCAAAACCAAAAAAAAAATCTCAGATATTAGATTAAATATTATAGCTATGGCATTTATTCATATAATAAAGGGAAATAAGGTAAATTAAATTTGGTAGAGGGATTAAAGTGTTAAAACTTTATTTAAATAGTGAAAGAAAATTATTAAAATTGATGGGGTGCTAAAATATTAAAATATTAAATTTTAAGAAATTAAATTGATAAAATTAACGGATGATTAAAAAAAAGCGTAAAAGAAAAAGGCTAAATTACTTGATTGCTATTGAGTTTTTTCTTTTTTTTTTAATTTCTCTCAGCTTTTGGTCGCCAATGCTACATTTTTTCCTGGTCGGTGTCGCTAATGCAATTGAGTGTTGAAAGCCAAGACTAGGGCGAGGATATGCATTGGAGCCCATCAAGGTTAGTTTTGGGCTTCAGCTTTCGTTTCATCTTTAACTTGACGGGCTCAACTTTGACCGACAAGCAGATCCTATTGTTGTAATTGGCCCAATTTGGGACCGAAGATCTTGAGAGCGGCTCAATCCACAAAACTTGATAAGGTTCTGTACATACATATAAATGTAAACTATACACATACACCCTTTTTTTTTCCTAAATAAAAATTTAGGTCGAGGATAAAGTTCATTCCAGTTAAGGTTAGAACATGCCTCTGATCTCATCGAATGCATATAAAAATATTTACAGATCACTCATCAACAAACAAACTTGAGAATCAAACCCAATTCATGACAATGCAATCCCTATTGGTCATAAATTAGAATTTTTATTCAATATAAATCAAAGTGAAGAAAAAATGAATTGATTTTAGCAATATCAATTACTTCAATAAATGTATGTAAGTAATTTAATTATACTTGATAAATGACATTCGCCACCATATCTTTGTTTTGAAGTCTAGTTTTTTTTATTGTGATTGAAAAGACGAAATGGCAAGTATTATTAGAAATAGTCACCATTCAATTATATTTTATTTTCAATATATGTATATAATTATATATATGTTTGATTCTCATATAAGTATCTAATTTTATCAAAAATATTATCATTATTCTTTTAAACAAAAAAATATATCATCCTCGTCATCAGGATGTTGAAAATGATTCATTCTTTATAATTAATTTACTTACCTTTTTTTTTTTTTTCCAGGAGATGCCTATTCTAATTATTTATAATAATAGAGATAAAACTAGTTAAAAGTTATATATCCAGGCCTGTCTTGTCTTCAATCAAGCTCATCTCATCAACTATTTGTGATCCGGACGACAAAAACTCCTTTTTCTAAGTGAACCAACTGTGTTGGTAACGTCATCCATTGAAGTGGCCGAAAACAAATAGCAGAAGCACAAATCTTTCAGGCTTTCACCTCAGACCACAAACGTGTGCTATAATGTCACACATCAACCAGACTCAAGATGATGAGCGAGCCAGAGACGGAGAAAAAGAAGACCACGTAAACAAAAATGTGGAGGAATCACTTGCACAAAATAAATAGCTAGCTGTGATACTGGAGGAAGAAGAAATTTTTTTTTTAATTAAAAAAAAGAAAACAATTAATTGAATCGAGGACGGTATTTTTATACTTCTCAAAGCACACAACATATCCTTATGGATCCCCTGTGGTAAAGTTCTTGGTATGCCATTATACCATAAGAGAAGATAGAAGATCCCCCACTATTATTCCCCCACCCCCAAATGAAAAATCACATCCTCCACTTCTTCAAACCCCTTAACCTTTTAAGCTTTTGTTTTTTATTTTCTTCTCCTTTTGGAATGGAAGTGGGTGAATGGACCTCTTTATATGACCCCATGATATAAGCCAGAATCTCTCTTGCACTCCCACTCCCACCTCCTCTCTTCTTTTGTAATCCACAAGCTTCCCCATCCCCACCGCGTTACTCCCGTGTGTCCTACCTTCCTTCGAACCTTAATCGCTAAGGCAATATAAATTATATGTATTCACACACTCGCACTATATTACATGACCTTGACACTACCTTTAAAAACACAAAGTATCATTCATTAGCTCTATGATTTTGGATTCGCAATCGAATCATGTATTCATGGAGGAAGTGTTGCTATATCCTAAGAATAATTAAATTATAAGTTTTCATAATTTAAAATATTATTTACAATAATATGAATTATAATTTACATAATATTTAAAGATTATTTAATAGATATAAATGAGATTTTGAATCATAAGAATTTTTAAGCATGCCACTTATAAAGATGTAGTATTTTTGTTTTAATATTGTGTTGTGTGCTTAATTAGTATTGAACCATCTATTTAAATCATTAATATTTGAAAATTACTGGAGTTCAACCAATTTGATTTAAATTAGATCGGCTCATTATTAAAATGAAACTTTCTTAATACTAGTTTTTTCTCCCCAAAATTAAAACTTTAATTACGAGGAATAAATATTAAATCACTTAAATCAACCAAATATCGAAAATATTAAGCAATCAAATTCATTGAAAGTTGAAACACGTTTGATTGTGGTGTAATTCTTTATCTTTTTAATTTATTTCATATTATTTATTCTAGTGAGTACCTGTGTAGATCTAGATTTATATGTTTGACATTTTCAAAGATAAGTAATGCTATTAATTTATACAAGTTTTTTTTTGTCCCTAAGTTTTGCAAAATGACCGAATATAACACTAATTTTCTTTATCCCACGCAATGTTTATAATATATTGATTGGTTAATGACACATAAATTTTATTTGATAATATATTTCCGTATAAATAAATTATAATATGTATATATACTATATATATAATTCCAAATTTTTTCCCCATCCGATTTGACCATATCATTATAATAATTTCCCTTGCCATGGCTAAAAGTAATATTGGATGGTTGGAGAAGAATATACAAGAACAAATGGAGGAGATCAATTAATTTTTTCTTACAACGGATAGCTACCATTGGAACCCTCAAAACTAGAGTATGTAGGATACTAGCTAGCTAGCTAGCTGGAGTAATCGTTTATTATACCACATGCCCCAAATTTATTATTAGAATGTATATTTGTGATCACAATCTAAGAGATTGTAAATAACTAATTAACAATGACCAACTCTTATAAAATACAGCATAAGAAAATAGAAATCCTACAAAGTTGGTCATGAAATGCATAATCCAAGTAATGACAAAGTGTGTATCATGATTTTTTTTTAAAAAAAGAAAAATAAGTGTATACGGTATATTATGTTTTTGAGAGCAAATGGACATAAAGACGCTTTATTTTTTAGGTAGCCAAACTTTCTGTTAAAGTGGCCATTAACAATGTTAGAAAGAAAATAAATAAATAAAAAGTCCATGATCGTTAACAAAATAATAGAGGGTGGCAGATAAGGATATTTGAGTGTCCATGAGTACGTTAATGAACGGACGTATTTATCTAACAACAAAGAGGAAAATTGATGCCCTGTCACGTATCAATATCATAGCTTGGAACATATTCCTTCATCACTCTTTGTTGCCACCCCACGCGCCGAGTTATGCACGCGCTTCCCCATTAAACAACCAACAACATGCATGCATATCCGACAAAAAGTCGTCTGGTGGGGTCCCTTGACATGTAAGTCCCCAAGCGGATTACGTCAGCATTCCACGTCAGCTACTAGGGACCGTCTTAAGTAGAGATTCATTCCTATGCTAGTCGCAATGAGAAAGAATATAAAATTTAAGTACTCATTGACAAAACAAAAACTGCTCCTAATTTTGGAATTTTGATACAAGAAGAAAAATTAATATATTAAATATTAAAAATTGATTATTATTTTTTTTAGAGAAATATTTTTATAATATATTTAGTATGAGAATAAAAATAGGAGATAAAAATTTTATAGAATAAATTTATATATATTTTTATTCATAAATTTATTATATAAAATTTATATTCTCATTTTTATACACGTACCAAATACATTTTGAGAGTGTAAAATTTATATTGTTATTCAATAAAAATTCAACAAATCAACTTATCATCTTGGATAAATTTTAATTTTAAAAAATAATATAACTATTTGTTAAATTTCTATTACATATAAAATTGTTTACATTATTAATATATAAAAATTATTTTTTATTTTCTCAGTAAATAAAATTATTTAATAATAGATTTTCAAACACTTGTGTCAAAAAATTTGATTTATGTAAAAATTGAATCTTTACTAAAGCTCAAGTTTACAGTAAAAGCTCATTCAAAAGATTAGTATATAATGTGCAAAAAACAAATAAGGGAAGCAAAATACTAGTCTTACATTATTTTTAGAGAAAAAAACATCTTATTAATCCAAATAATAGGTTACATGTACTTTACCTCAATATTTTGAAAATATACAAATCAATTTTTAAATTTTTTTAAATATGTATTTTAGTTCTTTTGTTAAATTTATTTTATTCTTAATGAAAAAAAATGCATTATACACTATAAACTTTGGATTAGATGCATTTTAGTAGATGAAAAAAATTTAGTAAAAGAATCAATTTACACATTTAAAAAATTTAGGAATTGATTTATATATTTTTAAAATATTAATAAAATACAATTTTTTCCCCATACATTTAATAATCAACGAAAATATCAGTGATTTCCCTTTCCTAGTGTGAACGCTACTGGATTCTTGACAAGTACGTCTATGTTCCCCTTGTTCTTTTTGTTTAGATTAACCCCAAGGCAAATATCACGAGTATTCTCTACTTTATTGTTAAGTTTACATTAATAATCATTAAAGAAATACAGAGATGCATATTCCAAAATGATAATATAATTTACTTAAGTTAATCGTACATAGTTGCATTTGCATATCAAGTTACTGTAATTATCATTGCCGCACAACGAGCGCCGAAGTCGTTCGTTGAGCTCTATTGTTGAGAGTCCACTTAAAAGATTCAACTGAACTGATCAAGCTTTGTTTAAAAGGATCATTGAATTAAAATGTCAAACGAAGCAAAGAACAAAGCTAGTTAATGGTATTCCAACAGGGATATGAAACAAAGTATCCTGGAGAAAAACTATCAACTGGAGTCATGGATCTATTAATTTCCAAAAGAGAATAAAGCTAAGCTTTCCTCGCTTTTGTACGAACTGATTGATATGATTCAATGGAACCCGAGCAAACAATTTTACATGACACGAATTCCCAACAATTTTTACTGCTCAACTTTACAAAAAAATCTTTAGTTAGTCAAAAGCGATCTGATTCGAGAAGATTGGAGGCCAATGTTTGATCCATGTTGACAATTCACATTAGACACAAGGCGGTTTAGTGAGCGAAGGCTCGTTATTCAATTATGTAAGGTTTATAGCGGCTAATGTTTACTAGCTAGGTAGGGACGCATCATCGCCAAAACTTTCCGCAAACCATGCCCTCTACAAAGTAGTTAATGATGGACCTTTCCCAAAGCTTTTTTCTTTTTCTTTTTCCTTTTTTTTTCTAGGGTATAAATAAAGATCGGTGGTGCTAGGCTTGTCTTGGGGTCCATTTAGAACTTTTGTGGGACCACCTTAAAGAAGAGACGACTTAACTGGTGGTGCTTTGAGGCTTTAGCGCCCGCTATTTGACCCTTTTGTCGTTTTACGGTGGAAAGACGTTTTGACATGCAGCTTAGGGTTCGCCTTTAGCATTTCTTATTCAAGGGGAAAAAAAAAAGATGATAACAAATTAAGAAAACAAATGAAAACAAATTAAGATGTAAAATACTCTTTTGCTTATTATTATTTTTTAATATATCACTAATTTTTAATATTTATTGAACTCTAACCAATTTGATTTAAGTTAAGATAATCCTATTTTAAAAAACAATAAATATCAAATTACTTAAATCAATTAAACATTAAAAATTACGATAACTTATTATAAAACGTAAACGTTCTTAACAAACTATGTAGAATTGGGTTTACAACAATTTGTTTTTCAGTTTTAACCATGAATGTACACTAAACTGGCGCATAGGACATATATAAGAACTATGTTATAGATGAATTGAATTAATATTCATAAGTCAAATACAGCAGCTGTTTAAAAAATATGTTAAACGATTGTATCTAAATTACAGTTATACATTGACAAATTTGATGCAACAAAGAAATTCCAATTGGCCTTTTGCAAGTTTTATCTTCAATTTCGTGTATTTGTCTTGATTTTGAATTGATGTTTTTTTTTTTCAATGTTCTTAAGACCCAATCGTCTAATTTTTTATTTTAGATAGAAATGATGAATTTTCTTTCACTTCTACAACAATAAAAAATAACTTATCTTCTTAACAATCCTCCTAAAATTTTTTATAATTATTAAATAAAAAATAATTGATTATTTTTTAAAAATTTAAAATATTAATTATATTATATTATTTAATATTTAAAAAGATGTATAAAAATTTTTTTAAGAGGTTATACCGTTACTCCTACAACAATATGTGATGAGGAGTCACATCTACTCGGCTAGGCTAAATAAATGCTCTCTCCGTGTCGTGGTAAAATATCCGCGGGTGCAGGAAAATAACTAACGGTGTAAGTTGAAGGAAATGAGCTTTTGAGCTTTCAACCAAGAAAAAGCAAAGAGAAAAGGCAGGAAAGGCGAGCCAGCGTGCCTTCACCTTCAAGTCCCATGGCAATAAAAGGAATTGTTTTTTCTGATGGGAATAGATTTTTTTAATTAAAAAGTTTATATTATTTTATTATATAATAACTTTTATTATTAATTAGATATTATTATAGATTTAATATTGGGCTTCATTTTTTTAATTAATAATAAAAATTAATATATAACAAAATTATGTGAATTTTTGAATTGAGAGTTTGATTCCCGTCTCTTACCCAAATGACTCATGTCAAGCATGGTCAAGTCACATAACTCAACAGTACACAAATGCATTGCCGTAGGCTATGCTGTCCATACATGACATGACCATAGGTAGATAAGTTACTAGTAACCCCACCACCCAGCTCCTTTACGTGCACACACGCAAAGATAAAAAGGCCCACAATCATAACAGCCCAAAAGCGCCCCTTCTCCACTTTCACCAAGGAAAGGAGCCAGCCACCACAGGCACCATTACCAACAAACAAACAACTAGTAGTAGTCTCCATTGTCATTATTTAGAAAGGCACGTACAAAGCAAGGGCATAACGCAACACACATACACACAGAGGTTTTGCAAAGGAGTAGGTGGTGAAAGCCGAAGCCGAAACCGAAACCAAAGCCAAAGCCAAGGGAGGTCCCTAGCCAGCGATGAGAGTTCCCGTTTCGTCATCCCCGCAGGCCAACAACAACAACAACAACAACAACAACAACAACAACCATTCCCATAGTTCCCCAAACCCAAAATCCAGCAACAACGCACCCCGCACCATTGCCGTCCCCACCCCTCCCATTCCCAACAACAACAACAACAACAGCCACCCAACCACCCTCTGCTACGAGCCCACTTCCGTACTCGATCTGTGCCGCAGCCCCACCCCCGAAAAACCCACCCTCGTGGCCAACTCCCAAGAGTGCCAGCTCGACCTGGACGACCATGTGTTGCACAATCTTGACTGGGACTCCATCATGAAGGACCTGGGCTTCCACGACGACTCCAACCCGCCCCTCTTCAAGACCATTCTCCAACCCAACCCAAACCCATCATGCGACCTCCCTGACTTCCCTCCCTCTCACGACCCACCCTTCGACCCCCAAACCGAACTCGCCGACATCCAAACCATGCCTTACAACTACGCCCCCAACACCACCCCCAATTTGGACCACCTGCTCCACGACTCCAATTGGAGCACCAACGGCTTCGATTACATCGAAGAGCTCATCCGCGCCGCCGATTGCTTCGACACCAACCAGCTCCACGTGGCGCACGTGATATTGGAGCGGCTCAATCAACGGCTCAGATCCCCCGCGGGCGGGAAGCCCCTCCACCGCGCGGCCTTCTACTTCAGGGAAGCTCTCCAGAACCTTCTCTCCGGTTCGAACCGGACGCCGCGCCTCTCCTCCCTCGTTGAGATCGTGCACTGCATCAGAACCTTCAAGGCCTTCTCCGGAATCTCGCCGATCCCCATGTTCTCCATCTTCACCATCAACCAGGCGCTCCTTGAAGCCTTCCACAGCTCCTCCTTCATGCACGTCGTCGACTTCGACATCGGCTTAGGGATCCAGTATGCTTCGTTGATGAAGGAGATCGCCGAGAAGGCCGAGTCATTGAAGTTGAACTCGCCGCTGCTCCGGATCACCGCCGTGGTTCCTGAAGAGTACGCGGTTGAGAGCGCGCTGATTCGCGAGAACCTGAGCCAGTTCGCGCACGAGCTCAGGATCCGTGTCCAGGTCGAATTCGTGCTGCTCCGGACCTTCGAGACGCTGTCGTTTAAGGCCGTGAAGTTCGTCGACGGCGAGAAGATCGCTGTGTTGCTGTCGCCGGCGATATTTCGCCGCCTCGGATCCGCTGGGAACACCGCCGCCTTCCTGGCGGACGTTCGTAGGGTTTCGCCGAGCGTGGTGGTGTTCGTGGACGGGGAGGGTTGGACGGAGGCGGCGGCGGCGGCGTCGTTCCGGCGTGGAGTGGTGAGCTGCCTGGAATTCTATTCGATGATGCTGGAGTCGCTGGACGCGTCGATGGCGGGAGAGGACTGGGTGAGGAGGATCGAGATGCTGCTGCTGCGCCCGAAGATACTGGCTGCGGTGGAGGGTGCGGGGCGGCGGGTTCCGCAGTGGAGGGAGGCGTTTTACGGTGCCGGAATGAGGCCCGTTCAGTTGAGCCAGTTTGCGGATTTTCAGGCGGAGTGCTTGTTGGCCAAGGTGCAAATCAGGGGTTTCCACGTGGCGAAACGCCAGGCTGAGCTGTTGCTCCTCTGGCACGAGAGGGCCATGGTTGCCACGTCAGCTTGGCGCTGTTAGAATAGGGAGGGAAACGGAAGAGAAAACAATTATTACGAGAGGGACTTCACCACAAAACCAAATAGTACTATAACTATAACCATGTAATAATTGTAATAATATAGTTTAATTAGGTTCCCACTTCCAACTTGCAAGGCTGTATTTTGAATTAGTTAATTATCGAAAATCAAGGTGATTGGGAAAAGGGGAAAAGAAAAAACTCAGAAATGGGAAGTAGATAAACTTGTATTTATTCTCACCATTTTTTTTTTAAGTTTTTTATAGTTTAATTGGGGGGTCTTTCTTTGTTTTGAGAGAGTCTGTTGCATTAAGCTTCAGTGCTCTTGTTATCTTAATGAACTTTGCTGGTTTTCCACTCAAAGTGTTTGGCAGACCAAATGGTTCTTTCTATCTTTTGTGCCTTATGGGGTGGTCTGGTATGGAGTATGCTGCAAAAGTGAGAAATCAAAGGTTTATAGAATGGCTAGCATATTCAGTATGGAATAAGTGAATAACAGTTCGTCATCCATCTTTCTGATTGTACTATTTTTTTAATTTCCCCATCACTTCATGCTTTCCTCGTTTTGTTATTAGCGGTATGAGATATGTTCTTAGAACCAAACAGCCACGGTTGTTTGACTTTGACGTAACACGATCACATGAAGGTATATTTGTCTGGGCAAGAACATTCTATAGCACCGGAAAATTTTTATTTCTGGAGGAAAATTTTTCTATACTCTATTTTTTTATATATTATTAATTTTTTTTCTCCCTTTTTCTCTCTCTTGTACTTTTTAAAATAAAAAATTAAGATTATTCCAAGGAGTAAGAAATTTTTACTCCGTTAAGAATGTAGAAATATCTCCTATAGCGCCTCGGGTGAGAGCGTCTGCAGAAAGCAGAGGAGTAGGAAACCAAAGCAGCTATCTGTGCTGCTAGCCTAGCAATTTGATTCTACTTGAGTTTCGATAGAATGATAATATAGATTCTTTTAAAAAATTTGTATCATGTAGTATATATATATATATATACGACATTACTGGTAAAGTAATAATGTTCATAATTTATTGTTTTACTAATATATGAAAATTTGAAGTAACAAATTGCACTCCCTTATATTATCATCTATCGCGCCCATCATTTCAAAATTCTATCCTAGTGCATAATTTCAACAAATTTCACGTTTGATCTATCTGAATTTAGCAACTGTCATTATATCATTCTATCTGGGGAAATTTCAATATAAATACGGCTAACGTGACTTCACATGTTGAACAGAAAATAAGAAGACCTAAACTATTTCTTAAAACTTAACAAAAATAATGGGGAAGGGGTGCAGCAATGTTACATTGAATAAAGCATTCAAAATACTACGATGATGGACAATTTAGCAAGTCCAGTATATTTTCTAGTCCGAAATGAACTATAGCAATTCGTCATATAGAGCTTAGAATTTAGTCAGTTTACTGAAAAATTGAATGACGACGAAGTATTTGTTTAATATCGGTGCAATGTCTGAAAACAATTCTTGCTTAGTTGAGAGATTTTATAGTTTGAGTCTATCATTTGATGATCTTTTCAAACGTTATATATATATATATATATATATATATATATATATATATATATATATATATATATTGGTACATAGTTTTATAGTTAATTTGATAATAAGCATGGATATTTGAGTACATAAAATTCCTCTCGGTAAGCTTAAAAAGAAAATTCCTTTCAGTTAATCTTGCAAGAACTTAGCTCAGTGACTATTTAGCTAGATTAAAGAAGCATGCCTTTTGCTTTATCTAAAAAACAGAAAAAAAAAAAAAAAGCATGTCTTTTGCTTTGACGCTTATGCCTCCCAACCGTTGTGGCGTTGGGCTTTGCGGAGAAGTGTGTTGTTATATTTTGGGCCAGGGCCCATTCTCTAAGATCTTTTTCTTAGGCCCTACGTTTGGTTTTCTGGCCTTTCTTCCACCTTTTGCATAGGATGGAAAAATAAAAAACGACACCTGTGTTTTTGAGCCGGGAAGGGAAGGGAAGGGAAGGGAAGGGTTCTGGTGTGTTTGGAATTGGAATGGCTCTCCTCGGATCAAACTTAACCAGCGAGGTCAGCACCCTTCTTATTTTTCTTCTCCCTATATTTCCTTCTTCTTCTTCTTCTTCTTCTTTTATTTTATTTTATGTTTCCTTCGGCTATGGATTTAATCTGCATCCCACTATTATAATCGTAATTCTCAGTGTCTACAGCGTGATCAAATTCTAATTTCTACCACTTGTTAGTTAGTCTTGATTGGAATTGAAAACATGAATTCAGTACTTGCTAACACCTCAGAACCATGAATGAATCATAAGTATTAGCTATGGAAATTATCGTCCCAGGTATGAGGCCCAAGGGCAGGGTTTCATGGATTGGTTGATGTCTGAACCATTCTTTATTTGGTGCAGGTCGGACTCCGTTTGCTCCTCTGCCCTATTGGTTCCAACGTTGTAATTCGGACAGCATGGTCGGTCACATATTTTTCATCTCGCTATTACAACTTCTTCTTATCATTAAGTTAGTTTGTTGGGCTTTGAACCTTGATGTCGTTAAAATTGTTATTTAACTATTTATCTTCTGTTTTCTGCAGCTGTTCTGTGGGAATTGCTTTGCCTGTGTACTCCACATTCAAGGCAATAGAAAGTGGGGATCAAAATGCTCAACGTAGGTGTCTTCTCTACTGGGCAGGTAGCAATTCACCTACCCTTCTCGTTTTGTTTTGTTTTATCTCTTTTAGTCACTCCCAAAATTAAAAACAGAGACATAGATGAAAAATAGAAGCTCTGCTAATAATTGACTGACTTATTCAATCCATGGTGTGAGCGTGCCTATTCGACATGGCTCTGTTTTTTGGGGGAGTACCTATCTGGGGTTAATACATTGCCAAAGACAGGGAAGGTTATACCTAATCAATGTTCTGACATAAAATTATAGTATCGTCGTGTATTCTACTTTCCTTCCCTACTTGGTGACAATAATACAACTGAGGAGCCATTTCATGAAAATCTTGCTTACCAGGATGATGAGTTGTTTATAATCTGGCCAAATTACGCTTTACAGTTATAGATCATGTTGAAACTTTTGTTTTAGAGAGACTTGGCTTGATCAAATTAGTGATCTCTAAATGTTTAGTTGATTGAGTTTATGCTTTATTTACTCTAGTGATATTTCATTTTTGACCGGGTGGGATTAATAGAATTTTGCCTGATCTCCATTTTTATGCGTCCTTGTGTACTCCGGACTGCATGTGACTGGACTTGCTGTTGAAAAACATTTGACCTGAGTATCTTCAATTTGTTATGAGACGAATGAAGTTGCCAAAATATGAGTCCAACACAACCATTGATTTATCAGATGATGAAATCAGATCTTGAAACTGAGCTTCTCTTTCTACCCTTATGTGTTACTTTTTCCTACAGCTATCACACCACGTCCTATTCTGATATCTAGTATCAAGTTCCTGAAGTTCTAATGTGCTCATTCCCCCCAATTCAATACTTTGAATTCAAACTCTAGCGTTAGTGTCTGAACATAACTCATGGATTCTATTACATTAATTATGATATTTTTTTCTCCATTTTTGATATTTGCAGCTTATGGCTCATTCAGCCTTATCGAAGTATTCACAGACAAGCTTATTTCTTGGTATAGTTTTCTTTTAATATAAATTTCTTGGTATAGTTTGATCTCATCGTAATCTATTGAGTTGGTTGTTTCCACTGAATTTTTCAAAGGTCTACCTTTCTTCTTAATATATGATATACTACCTTCCTGTTAACAAGAATCTACATCTTTTAATTTTTGTTATTCTTTTTTATGTTTGGTAGTATCCTCATTCATTTATTTGCCAATATGAAACTAATGCATCTTTCATATGGATTATTAGCTTATTGGGACTTATATTGGATTAAATCACTTGTAATTTTTAAAATTTCTTTTGCAGGTTTCCTATGTACTATCACCTTAAGTTTGCGTTTCTTGTTTGGCTTCAACTTCCATCAACTGATGTGAGTTCTATATAGACACAGAATTAGGTTATCTCTATAATTTGACCTCTCTGTAACTGAATTATTTTCATAGATTTCTATATTCTGTCCCGGTGTTTACTCTTTTTTTAACCTGTATGTAATTCCCCTTAATACCTTTTTTGTATTTTTCTTATTTTATTTTTATTTTACCTTGATTGGGTTACTTGTGTCTTTGGAGTTCAGAAAAAATAAACAGTTCACCAGATGTTGAATGAGCTTGGTAGTTTCTTTGCTAAAGTTGAAATTTTCATCATTTTCTTCTGCTTGATGTGTGTCTCTACTCTCCATATAAATGAAAGTATTATGATTTGGAAAATGCCATATGGACAACTATTAGGGAGACAGAGAGACAGCTAAAGTGGAAAACCATTGGGTTGTGTGGATTTGTGCTCAAAAGTTTTGATATGACACTACATAGATCTAGATCTCTAATAGTGTAAGAAGATTTGTGAATTTTGGTATTGGTATTGTTCAAAACTTTCCCATAAAAATAGAAGCTCAAATACCGTTAGGATTAATAGCTGATAAGTGCTGCAGTTAGATGAAGCTCTGATAACTATGTAGTTAATTAACATTTTCAGAGCATGGAAGAATAATCATCGTGCATCTTGCAATATTCTCGTGGTTATAAGTTGATTCCCAGATTTTGATATTTATATCTTGTAACTCTCTAGAAAATTTCCCTTTTCTTTGTTTTTTTTTCCAGTTATTGACATTTTTTTTTTTTTTAATCCTCCTCTCCTCATGTTTTGCATTTTCTTCCTTTATTTATAGCCCTGTATTGTCTTCTATTTTTAAGACATTCTGTGGTTGAATCTTTAATTCGTTAACTCTGTTTCGGATTGCTGATAAACTAGCTGTCAAACAGGGAGCAAAACAGTTATATGTGAAGCACTTGCGCCCTTTTTTGTTAAGGCATCAAGCGAGAGTTGATCAAGTTTTAGGCCATGCATCTTGTGAAGTGGTATGTTCCATACATTGCTATAACTTTAAGAAGAAGAACTTCGCCCTCCCATCAAAGATGGTGAAATTGAGGAAAAACCTTGTAGCTTGTTTATATTCTGAGTATCAAATTGATTGGTTTTAATCTGCCAAGAGCTGGCGCCTGGCAGTAGGGAATCATCTCAGGATCCAGTTTCAAATGTATTGTTCATTAAAGAAAAAACTGTATTTACAGTGGAGTTTGTGTTGTCATGCTTGCAGATCAAACTTGTGAGTTCATATCAAGCAGAGATCCAGTTTGTCAGGAGCATGGTAGTAAAGATAACTGGTTCAGGTGAATCATTATGTTTCTTTGCTCTAATATGTAGTTGCTTCTCATTATGTAAGTTACTAAACTGCAAATTTAATTTCATTATCTGGATCAGCGGATCAAATGTTGAGAGGCACTACTGAATCAGATACATCAAGGCAGCTTAGTCCAGCTGAAGACACTGCGGTGCCCTCTGATGCTGAGCCTGATCAAAGACAATAGTAGCTAATCAACATCAATCCGTGACATTGCTTACTGCTTCGTTTTAAAATGTTTCTGAAAAGAGGGACGAAGAAGAAGAAAAGAGGGGGATGACAGGGAAGGAAGAGATGGCGAAGAGAAAAATGAAAAATTTTATGGTGTACTGCAATTAATATACACATGCAGATCCTGGACGTTAACACGCAAAGTGCATGGTGCACTATTCTCAATGCGGTACATACTAGAACAAGCCCTAATGTTGCACGCTAATTCACATGACATTGCGCTCCGACGTTAAACCAGTAGATAATTACTGGATTTCACTAAACAAGTAAAAAATTATCGACCTCAAAATATGGCAATCTTCATTTCAAATTCGTAGTTTATTTTTTCTTTGTTAGGTTCATAAACTGTGCTCTTAGTGTTGCACTTAATTATCCTCTAATGATAGGCCAAATCTTTATTTCCTTTTAAAGGTTTATTTTTTCGTTTGAAGTTTTTGATAGAAGGGTTGCAATTTCTTTACCAAATGGTGGAATCTGTATCAGTGTAGGTTTGTTCCTTCCCAAAGTAATTAAATTTAAAATTCGAAGGAAAAAAAACTTGCAGCTTGCACCTTAAAAACAAGAAAAGGGAAAAGCTGATAACTGATAAGATTAGAACGATTCAAATCACTAATCAACGGAAGAAGCATTTTAAAATTCTCAAGGAAGTTCTCATTATATTTTAATTCAGTTGTCGTCGAAGTTGTGACGTGAGAACTGCAAGTATACATGAGAGGTAAAACTGGATAAAACTGATGAACCCCCAAAAAAAAAGAAAAGAAAAAAAAAAACGAAGAAGTAATAAAACTAGGAAAAACTGTCCTCACAGCTGCAGTGAATTCTTAACAGTCCAAACTCCAAAGGTCACTGACATCTGACAAGAAACCCTACATTTTCAATCAGCTCATACATAAATATAGGAGAATAAACGTGGTTGCAGTCACTTTTACACGTGCTGGGAAAATGAAGCGGCATCTTGACATCAGTTGCAAAACCAAATTCTGAGCACAAGTGCTCTATTAGCCTAACATTATCTACTCTTCAGCACAGGTGAATATTACAACAAATGACGCGTGTAACATCAGGGGAATTATTACAATTGAGGGTTAATGGTATAAATTAGTAAAAAAATTATATATATATATATATATATATATATATATATCCTATGCTCAATTAAGAGACGACGCCATTGATAAAATACGAGCTGCAAGTTCGTCTCTTCTAGTAATCGATCGAATCTCGCGGTTGCCTTAAGCAGGGTAACAAAAAGCTGATTTATTCAAGGTTAGCAACTGCATCTGGTCCACATAACCTTTCCAACTCTTCCTGTTGTTAACAGCAAACTATTGTCAGATGATACAATTTTTGAGGTTGTTACATGACAACATGGACATTGCATTCCATAGGACGGTGCTAATGTTGTAAAGGCAGAGTGGTCGGTGAAATTTACCTTGATGGAATTATTTTCAGCTGTAAGCTTCTCGCAATCTTCAGATACTCTCTGAAGCTCTTCTCTGAGAGTTCGGTTCTCGTTTCCCAGCGACTCCACCCTCTTCTGTAACTCTTCACACTCAGCCTGGTTGGTATAAGAAATGCAAAACACATCCAAAGGATGTGAAATTGTAACTCTTCAGACAGTCAAACAAAGATAGCCTTACATTAGGTACTAGGAAGAAAGGATACCTCAAAATAGACGTGTCGGACATGACATATATCCATACTGGACACTTCACTATACCTCCTAATACTCCTAAATATACTACATACATTTTTACTTTTTGTTGAATTTTTATAACAATATTGATCGATAGAATACAATGATTAGATAGATAATATCACATTATTATATTTACAATAATTCATACTAACTTTTAAAACATTGTTCTCTTTTAGTTTAAGATTTGCATTTTTATGTTAATTTTACACTAATTTTATAAGTTGCATCATAATCGTACCATGTCTTATAATTTTTAAAAATTTGCCACACCAGGCTTCTAACACTTAAAGAGCGGGAACATGAAGTGGAAAATGTAAACTACCTGCTTGCGTAGTCTTGACCTCCTAGCTGACTCTCTATTAGATTGTTTCCTCTTCTGTCTTTTCAGCTCACGTTCGTCCTAACAAAAAGAAATAGGGGAAGGAAATGGAAATTAAAGCTTTGCCAGATAAAAGAACTCACTTAGAAAGCAAAGTTGCATCTAATAATGGATGCCTATCTATGGGAAGTACAAGTAAGAAGCAAACGTAACAAAACAAAGGAAAATGTTCTTCTGGTCCATTAAAATAAGCGTAAAGATTATAAAAATGTTAACCACAAAGGAAAAAAAGAAGTAATACATGCTCCGAAGAATTTTCAAGAAAAACTAATGTGGGAATCATACTTGTATCCATTGTTCACCACGTGCAACTTCACGCCCCATTATTGTTGGAGGAGCAACAGCTCCTGAGGCGGCAGGTTGATTGGATCTCGGTTTTGAAGCGTCACCATCTGCAGAAGATGCATTCCACAAGTCCATTCCAATATTAAGATTAGTTGCAGACATTGACACAGCAGGCTTTCCAGATACAGAAGATTGAGAAATGGCAACAACAGAACTGTTCTGTGCATTGGCTCCTGAAAAAGTTCACAATAAATCCAAAATTGTTTGAACAACCATGTAAAAGAAAGATAATAATGCAGAAGGATGCGGCATACCATCAGCAAGCATTTGGTCAAAGCTCCCCTTCTTGTTCGTAGCTGATTCCTACAAAGAAATAGAACCCGAGATTGAAGGAAACAGAAAGGAAAATGATCAACTTTCCTTCAATTAAACCAGTTCAATTTACACTTAGACTGAAAAAATTGCAGTCGCAGAGACAGCTAAGTGTAAAATATGGCCGTGCCAAATATGCTTCAGGAAGTTTATTATTTACTGCAAACAAGTGAAAGCACAAGTAATGATGCTGAATAGTAACGTACCTGTTGGTAAGTATTCTCATCACTAGCATCTGATGATCCCTCTGAACCACTTTCAGCACTGTGAATGAATTTTTTTGCACAAAATCCATATTAAGCAAGAAAACTAACGAGAAAGAAATCTCAAAAGATCTAATATTAACCAGTGGCTTGCCAAACCTTTGTGAGATGCCATCATTTCCTGACCCTGAACCTGCCTTTCCACTGTCTCCTGCTTTGGAACCGGTATTTCCAGAAGTTCCCTTCAAATTTTTGGCAGAAGTCCGATCTTTTCCATCAGGTCCCTTGCCTACAAACTCTGCACTTTGCTGTGTGGCACTTGGAGTCTACCAAAATGATTGAAAAGCCAAAAAGAACAAAAAGTCCAATATTATGAATTATATTCCAAACTATAACAGGCCTAGCAAATAAAATTGCACAGTAACGTGTGAGTTCATCTTGTATAAATAAATATTACAGAGAATTCACTTTTTTCTGCCCAGGGGTTGAAGGGTAAAGGGAATAGAGTGACCAAGTGGGATACCGTTGCCATGCTAGGATGAGCATAGACACTTCCAGGAGGATATATAGCTGGATATGGAACAGGAGTACCATATGGCGGAATTAGAGGATGCTGAGAGAGAAGAAAACTGTAATGAGAACATTCTCGTATGAAGATTGTGCTAGCATATATTCCAAATGAGATGTGATATTTACCTGGCTTCCCCACAGATAGGGATGGGGAGTTGGGGAAGCAACAGTTGAGGCAAAAAAAGGAGGTGGAGTGGCTCCAGGAGCGTAATAAGCCTAAATTCAAAGCCAGCATGTTAGATACTAACATCATTTATCTGTAGATGAGCTTTCGCAAATACAAAAACCGCATTACACAACTCTATATCCCATTTTCTACCAACCTGCATAGAGCTTGACCAATCAGGATATGAAGGAGCCACTGGTATCTCCTGTTAATAGTTTAACAGAAATGATAACGACATAGGTGCAAGGACCAATACAAGGAAAAAGTAAAAGGACATAGCAAAGAAAGAACCTGAGTTGAAGAAGATGGTTTAGAAGGTTTAGCTGTGCTTCCCTCCCCAGTTCCCATCCAGATCGGTTCAGAAAAACTGCCCTTTCAGTGCCACCAAGCCAAATGACTTGTGATCAGATCAAGTTCTGATAACCGTTTAAGTCACTCTATCACCTTGAACAATCACACATGTCAGACAACACACTCTTTTGTAACTTTTATTGACCAGAAAGTTAGTGCAAATAACAAATAGTATCAGCAAAGTGAAAAAAAATTACATAGTATTAAGATGAAGCATCATTTTACAACTCTAGAAAGGAAATTCAATAATTTTGAGTAGTAAAAAAAAGAATTCTCTATAACTCGTACTAGAGAGCATTACTTGAAGTGGTTACCCTTTTATACATATTTATCGATAGATTAGCTAATGGACAAGAGATAGCCGTATCTTATCACGCAATACACGGGATGATTCAATCCCCATTCACAAAAGGAAAGCATGAAAGAGACAAGTAGACAAGACATTTACGTTCAAATTTGTTCAGGGTAACAGATGGTAATTTCACTCACATTATATGTATATGGATGTTTATATGCACTTATAAAAGTGCAATTTCCAGTGATGTGATTTTACGTTTATAGTTGATTGTATCTTACTTGTAGGACTGAAGAAACTGTTACTGTTCATCGGGAGAATCGTGCTTTAAGTCATGTTATGACGAGTCTGTTCAAATCCGCTTTGCATACAAGTCCTAGCTTTGGCATTCTTAGATAAAGCAATATCATGATAAAAGTATGGATTGTATTAGAGGAATTCTCTGGTGTCGCTAATTAGTTGGCAATATTATTATATATTGAATTAAAAAAAAAATCCATTACACATTTGACTACACATCACAAACTTTTAATCTGAACTTGCTTATGGAAAAACTCAAAATACAGATATAATTTAGGTGTTTTACTGTATACATGGCCCAACTTATTCTTTCTTAAAGTCAACGTTAGTCCACCTTATATGATAATCTTTTATTGGTTTAATCAGCCCAAATAATGTTAACTGGTCAATGCAAGAATCTCTCCTCTAATGAGTTAAAATGAAAAATCCAAAGATTGACAATACTTAAACCTAAGAGATGTACACTAATTAGAGTGCTATAGAAACCTCCAAACTTTATCATTATATACTTGCCACTTATTTAGATAAAGTATGCACATGGAATTAATAGTGATGACACTCCCTACATACCTCGCTCTCATCCCGCTGTGACTGTTTTTGGACCATTGTAGCTTTCTAAAGCAGTGTTGATTTGATGACAGCACCGTGTAGGAAAGAAAATATATGAATATTTCTTTTTTCTTCAATGTGAAATAAAATTAAATAGAATAATTAGTTTATCCTTGCTTGTTTTTCTCCATTCCCTATCAAACAGCCGAAAGTAGTTTCTTTTAGCCTAATCGGTTCGTGCTGTAGCTGTGACAAGTTGAGAATCGCAGCAAGCATACGAACTATTGGATTCCACTCAAATATTTATCATTCATCGAAGTTTTTTTAACC
This sequence comes from Pterocarpus macrocarpus, assembly GCA_031439585.1. Taxonomy (NCBI): domain Eukaryota; kingdom Viridiplantae; phylum Streptophyta; class Magnoliopsida; order Fabales; family Fabaceae; genus Pterocarpus; species Pterocarpus macrocarpus. The sequence continues at coordinate 71,232,234 of CM062520.1, read as the reverse complement.
CTTTCTTTTCTCCCTTACTTTTCAGGTGGAAAGGATTAAAAAGGAAACTACGGAATAGAATCTATGATTAACAAATTTAGCAAGCAACACAGACGAGAAATCACGTTAACATAGATGTATTGAAAAATTGGAATTCTGTGAGAGGGCAGAACTCGAAGCAAACGGAGTTTCATTTCAATCAAAGAACAAAGCAAAAGAAAAGAAAACAGTGCATATTCCACAAAAAAATAAAAATAAAACTAAAGCTGAAAAAGGCTTGAAATCCCGAAAGGAAATGAAAGCTACAATAGGAAGAACGCTAACTGAGCTAACCACAACGTTCCAACATCACTATCACAGAAATATAATTAGTAATTTACAACAAAATCAAGAGAGACAGAGAGAGACCTGTTTCCATGGCGTGAAGAAAGAGGGGCGAAAACGGTGAGGTGGAAGTCCAACTGGGATGGACAAGCAGGATTTAAGCCTATAATAATACAGGGCAGCTATACTATACTAATGCTATGCTATGCTTCTGTTTTGTTTTTGTTTTGTTGCAGTAGCGGGAGGAGCTAAACAGGTTTGCGTTTTTTGTTTGTTATACAAAGACCACAGGATAGAAAGAGAGTGAGTGAATAAGAGTGTGTGTGTGTGTGAGAGAGAGAGGCAAAGTTTGTGTGAGTCGCCGTGGGCGTTAGGGACAGGAACAGAATGGGAATGGGAATGGCAAGGACTCGAAACTCGAAATTACACAACAAACACACTATCTCAAAGTTGAGTTGGAGTTGAAGTTGAAGTTAGAAGCAAAACATAGTAAGGAAGGGGTAGTGTGGGTGGGTTGGTTGGTTGGTTGGTCGGGTTTAGGGCTTTCTGGGCGACACGTGCAAGAAAGAGGATTACAGCTGCCCATATCTTACTGGAATAGGTTTGCTCATGAGAAATGTTTACATATGATCCGAGAATACTATATAACTATATCTTCAATCAATTATTTAAATATATTTTTATAAATTTATATATTAATAATAAATTTTATATAAAATATATTTATATAATTAATCTAAAAATATAATCTTTATATAATTCAAAAATATTATATAACTGTATCTTTAATCAATTATTTAAATATATTTTCACATAATACTCGAATAATATAAATATTCCTCTTACCTCGTTGCAAGTTACACCCCCCGACCCTCACCTGACTCATCTCCGGCTACGGCCTTTCTGGATGGATAGGATAACATTAACTATTATTTATGATATTTTATTCATTTTGTTCCCCATTTTTTATTATCATTTGTTTTGATAAATTCTTACATATTTTTAAAATAAAAAAAAATTATGTATTATTTATTACTTAACATATTAATTATTTCATGAAAAATAATAATAACTTGTAAAATTGATATATTGGGTAATAAATGATAAAGAATAACAATTGTTCTTATTGAGAAAGTAATCAAGAACTACTCCATTTGTTGATTATATTACCCATTTTCAATTGCCAATTGACAACCAATTAATGCCTTGTCAGTTGCCACGCGCGCACACTCTCTCCTTCTGATCTTGTCCGGTATTTTGCCTCCGGTTTCCACTCGTTGTTGGCTACTTTGCTTCTTCTTGTCGGCCACACAAGAAAGAAAATTCTTGGGGTGTCAATTGTCAAATGCCTCACATCCTCTGTTTCGGTTTTAGGATTTTCTGCTTCGAATTGGATTGAGTTCAACTTGAGTTGTAAGTGGCTTCATATTTTGATTCAACTAATCGTGCCATAATAATCCTCACCCAAATTTAGAGGATTAAAATCTGAGAAAAACAGTATGAGAAAAAAAAAAGTAAAAAAATATCGCTTACATTGTCCAGATTCTCGTTGGTTATCATTATCATTATTTATACAAGTAGCAAGTATTATACTATGTGGATGTGCCGGTATAAATAATTTAAATAAAATATAGGAAATGCATATTAGAAAAGAACAATGATTTGAAATCGATAAAAAAAGAAGTTCACATAAAAGAAAGAAATTGATAAAAAAATGTTAATGAGAGATTGACTATATATATATATATATATATGAATTTAATTTGAATATATTGACAGTGTAAAATAATTTTACACTGTCAATCAATAGAAATAGTAGAAAGTACCAACTCACATAAATAACTATCTATTATAATGAGGGATCCACCATGATTTCTCACTTTTCTCTATTTTTATTGGTTGTGATTGACAACAGAAACTATTTTACTGTCACAAATACTAATTAAACTATATATATATATATATATATATATATATATATATATTCGTGACGAATATAACGTGTAGATGGAAAATGAATTTTTTTTAAAAAAAGATAGAAAATGAATAAAGTACTTCCTAAGCCTAATTGAAGAGGTGAGCCCAACAAAGATTTTTCTTTTGCTGCAGCCCAATGACATTTGTTGTGATAGTTAGGTATATTACATTGGGCTTGGGCCCAAACAAAGACATAATGGTTCGCTCTATATCCGTGATCTTACACGAATGGGGCGAACTTTTTGACTAATTCGGTTTAGTAACCTCGTTTATGAGAATCGCCCAACGTGTTAGAATTAGCGAGGCCCAGTAAGCACTGACGAAAGGAAGAGAAAATTGACTCGGAAAAAAGGAGAAGCAAAAATTACGACCAAAAACAAAAATGGGAGAAGCAAATAAAAATAATTATCCCTTTTTTTCTTCATTCCGTTGCCCTGTGGCTTCCTCTTGAGGCTCCATGCTTCCCGAGTTTACATTGTCCGCAAGACTGCAAATAGTAACTATTTTGCAGAGCTTCCACGTCCATTAAAGTTTTAGCTAATTAAGGAAAGTGATAAACTCATATCCACCTATCAATAGATATTTTGCCACGTATTCCTCTCCCTCCTCATCGTTCTCTTATATTTTGATAATTTGTAATATCATATAACATTACTTATGATTCTTCTAAAAATTAATTTTTAAAAATTTCATCATATTATATATGGCAAAATATTATTGGAGAGATACGGAAGGGAACAGCGAAGTGTAACAGAAGAATTTTGTTCTGTTCACCAATTCTTACAATTACAAATCGTGGTGTCCGACAATAAACTGGGTTAAAAAAAACAACGTTTTCTGATTGGGAAATGAGGAGCTTCTCTCCTTTCAGACAAGAGCTCCTGGATGAATCTCTCCACAAATTCAACAAGCCCTTGAATTCGGTTCTTATAAGTTTCATATAATCTATAGCTGAATACCGATTCTTGCACTAATGGCAGCAATGCAAATCTTACATTTAGCACTTAAAAATTGAATCACCATGCTTTTTTAAGCATGCCAAAGCATCTGCGCAAAAACGGGGATAAACACCTGGGCTTGTCATTCTTTTTTGGCTTCCTGAAGGTATGTGCACCGCTCTGAGACTCACAATACTCGTGCTCTGTGCGGCCATTGATGGGTGATATAGTCCAATGTTTATTGTTGGGAATGTTTCCCACGGACCCTGGGCTTGGGGGCAGTGCCTTAATTTGCACACTCTTCCTCAGTGTAGCTATCAAGTTCTTCATTCTCACTTATGCTAGAAAGTGGGTTCCCTGTTGTGCAGTAATGCTGGAGAAGCATTCTCAGTGTTTATGTGATCTCACTGAATTCTGGTCTTAGCACTGGGTCTTCTGCCCAACAGGACTGCACGAGGGGAAGTATGTGTTTTGGAAACTCATCAAGACTAGGCCTCTTGTTCTGCAACCACCGCCAGGAACATACGTTATAGAACAACATGGCCATGTTTATCATAGGATCTAAGTCTCACAACTGTGCAATTACCAAACCTGTTGACTTCTTTCGCTTAAATGGCAACCACCATGTAATGAAGATCAAGAAATCTTTGAAGGAGCAAGATTTTATTGGAATATAAAGGAACATAAGTGGTTACATACATTTGCTGTAGCATATGCTTCCATCAAGTCTTTCCTTTCTTTAAATGGAATTTGGTTTTTGATCAACGGCCACAGAACTAATGCGAAGCTGTACACATCTACCTTGTGAGTTGTGATCATAGCATTTCCTTGCTCCCTTTAGAAGTGGATCTTTACTGAATAACTAGTGCAGATATAGGAAGAATTAGACATAAGCTTTAATTTTTTTTCCCTATATATATCCTTATGCAGAGACAGATATACTCCAAGAAATATAACCCAGGAGCCATATATAGGTAACTACCAGCCTCACATATGCCATCTCTACACATACTTGTCTAGCTATCCCAAAATCAGCAATTTTGACATGCATCTTGTCTTCTGTATGAACCAAATTACCTAGAAAAAACATAGTCTTGGATAGCCCTTATAAGTGCACAGCTAAATCTATCAAAGAAACTGAAGTTCAAATGGTGTCTTACTAGGCGTCCAAACAAACTACCATTGATTGTGAAAGAATGATTAGTACACGGGAAAAGAAAACATAAGCCCCTCTCAATTTAGTATACGTACTTAATTAGCTTAGCTCAGCTCTGCAAAGATAATTTCATAACATTCTTAAGTTGTATGACCGTGTGGATACTCATCAGAACAACTGTTTTATTTAATTGTGTAGGAAGGAGAATAAAGAAAAGGACTACCAGGCTTCAAATCACGGTGAATGATGCCATTTGCATGCAAATACTCCATAGCTTGAGAAACGTCGAGAGCATAACTTAAGAGATTGCTCCAAATCTAGAGTCATGGGATAGATGCTCAAGTTCTTCTGAAGTGAAACACCTCCTAAAAGTTCTGTGATTATCAACGTCGATCGTTCTGCAGACGGGCCAATAAACTGCAATACAAGCTTAAATAATCTAACTTGCCAACTCTGATTTAAGTTAGGGAAAGAAGAAGATTAAATGAATGGATTAAATAGATAGCGAAGTGGTAAATGTGGACTATTTTATACTTCCAATTAGGAAAGGTTTTCTATCAAATCAAAGATACTAGAATGGGACAAGTTAAAAAAAGAAAAATTTCACCACTCCACGCTGAAGGTAAAGGAAAAATATTAACATGGATAGGTGTTACAAATATGTCATATAAGGAAAGAATTATTAAATTATAGCAAGATTGTCTTCCAAAAGTAAAACCTCAACATTTGTCATTTGAGAAGTACATAGCAAAAAGAAAAATGTTGAAAGAACAGACGGTAGTGTTATTTCTTAACAAGAGGTAAGTAACATTAGGAAGAAAGGAGAAAAAGCACGAATGGAAGGAAGGAAGATAAGAAATCCTCCTAAGAAGAGAAAAGAACAGGGAGCCAAAGTGGGTAAAGTGAGACAAACCTATATTGCATGTCAGAAGTTGTAACTCCCTGAAAGCAACCATAAGCAAAGCTCAAAGACAAGTCATAAACTCAATCCTTTCCCATAGAAAATGTAAGATAAGGGCTAAGAAGCACCCTTGAATGCGGGTATTCATTGCCAAGCCTTGAAAGAAAAGACTATACTGTGTTGAAGAATGATAATAGTTATGTTCGGCGTGTTTGAAATCACAAATTAAAACAACGAAAAATGAAAATCACGGAGAGCTTGTTTGGAATAATAAAATGAAATGGAATTCAATTTTTATATTTGAAATAAACTAGTAAATTATAGAATAAAATTTATTTATATTATTTAAAATATATATAAAAATAAATTAAATTCTTTATCTTAATTATTTTATTTTTTATTAATAAAATATTATATTTTAATAATATACTCAATTATTTATTAAAAAACATAACATAATCATTTTGATAAATTAAAATAATGTATACATATTCTATTTATATTTTTTTTTTGGATAAATTATACATTAACCTTCCTTAAAATTAAGTGATATTATATATAATAGTCCTTGATTTATCATATTTATACCGATAATATCTTATTTACAAGGGTATTTAATTTTACATTCTATAAAATATAAGGATATCAAATTCAGAAAAGATTGGTATATATTTTTGTAAATTAAGGTCAATATAATTATTAATTAACCTTTTTTTACTTCGGTCAGATATCATGTCACTGACCAAGTTTTCTACTTTATTTATAAGTTTATTTGGACTTGACAACTCTGCATAGTAGACAGTCTTACTCTCCCTCCGTTTGTCTGTCTCTCCATACGCGGTTTTCAAACAATAGACGTGACAACAATTTCCCAATCATGAAGGTCATTCTTATTGCATTCTTACTTTTGGCTTCAGCGGCCTTCCTACCCACTTCAACCCCAGCAACCTGTTGAAAAGTGTCACAGCCGCAACGTGAGGAAAGAAAGGGGAAAAGGGTTCTGCTGTTGAAAGGAGGAAAGGATTATACGAGACTGAGGAGAAAAGAGAGAAATATTTATTAGGATGGGATATAAAATTATAAATCAGACTTATTTTGATCTGATTTATGTTTAACTTTTTAAAAAGAAATGAATTCAATTCCAATAATTTTTAAACAGACTGTGAATCACAAATTGCCGTGCAATATCAAGCCAAAAAGCCACGGTGGCAAATGATGTATGCTTAAATACGGAATAACAAAGAACAGTGCAAACTATTTTTTGATATGTTAGAGGGGAAAAAAAGGAGAGAGAGAACTTTGTTAGGGAAGCATTCAGGTAAGAGAAATACACTGCAAGATACCTTCACATTATTTTTTTTTTAATCCTAGATAGCAAGTTCACCTCCCGCTGAAATCTCGCCTTACATTCAGGTGCGGCATCAATTGTTCTTTCTGGGAGCATAACCTTTATAGCAATACGATGGGATTCATACCTAAGCCAGCAAGCATTAACAATAAAGCATTTAGTATTACAGGAAGCAACGTATACAAAAGTAAAATTTCTGGCCACCTAAAATGCTCTAATGAAACTCACATACCCATGTAAACGGAAAAACAAATATGCTTGCCCTGTCATTCGTTGCCTTGGTCAGCACAATGGCATTAATTTGTTTTAATATTTTTCAGACATAAAAAAAACTTTGCATACATGTCGCAAATGTTAGATATAAAATTATTTATGCAACTTTACTTAACAACTTAACTGTTTGTTGTTATATCATCCAATACATACATAAAGACAAATTCTTCAATTAACTTCATGATAAGCTGCCCTTAGTTCGGTGGCTATTGTCGCCTACTGTATCCTAATACTCAGGCTTTTATATAGCATATATTCTAAATTTTCTCTGCAACCTCTTTCGTTACACTTCCATTAATTTATTGAGCCTATGATGGGTCATGTGTCAAGAGTTTTGACTTGCCATATTCTTCACAGTCTGCAAATTTTTCGTGATGCTTGTATGAAATAAGTTAATTTTGCATCAGTCTCTACCCAGCCATTCTCATAAACCTTAGAAGGTTTATTGAGTGCTCAGGATTTTAAAACACAAAAACATTTACGTCTGGACAAGGTTTTTATTAGATATATACCTAGATGGATTTGCATAATAAACGAAGAGGATTTTGCTCATTGTGACATCTCCTTTTTTTTTTCATAAAATATTTTGTGCAGATTAATATTTTAGTTGATTTGCTTGAGTTGATCGTGTGACAACAATTAATTAGACAAATAATTAAATCATAGACATAAACTCTTTAAAGTAAAACTATATGTTAGTAATGATAATCTTAAAACAAGAATATTATTAATTTAGAAATAATATTAAATTTTAAACTTATAATATCACTTATTAATACTTAATGTTAGAAAATAAAGTTAAAAATCAATACTCTATATATATTGAAGAAACTATAGTCGTACTCCCCACTTTATACCTCAAGCTAGCTAACCAATTTAATTATAACAGGATTATTTTATTTTAATTTAATTCCCATATTATCTCTTGTATATGACTTATACACATATGTATAGTATTTTGAAGGAATGCAACTAACGTAATTGTTACCATGTGGAAATTAACAAAAAAGCTTCACAAAGTCAAAAAAAAAAAATTAAATATGTCAATCAAGACTTGAAGTCAAGTCTTGGTAGAAGAAAAAGAACCATAAACCTATATATCTGCAAGTTGATAAACAAAAGATAAGTAAGTAGCAACGAAGAGACATGGTAACCATAAAGTCATGGTGATCATTTATGCAAGATAACCAAAAAGTCGTATGAAATGAATAATAGCAGTAAAAAATTGCTACACACCTTCATTAATCCCTTCAATCAGTGCCTATAAATAGGCATACGGATACTAGAACTTACTTGCTCAAAGAAAAGGGAGGAAGGATATAGAGTACTTCTGCCATTTGTGAGTAGTGAGAGAGAGAGAGAGAGAAGAATTGGAGACCGATAAGAAGCTTGGTGGATACATAATTTTGAGTTAGATAATAAAATTATTTATGAACTAAAATCATGGCTGCATTTACTTATTACAAGTTATGTTATTTTATATTATTTACTATCTCAAGTTATTTTATTTATTATTCCTTTATATTATTACTCCTTATTATTTATCATTGTCATATATTCTATTTATTGTTTCAAGTTATTTTCACTAATGTTAATTTATATTATTGCTCATTATCATTCCTATTTATTGTATTTATCTTGTTAAGTTAATTTATTTAACGTTCCTTTATTATTATTATTATCATTATTATGTTGATACATTATTTTAAGGTGTCAATTTTTATGATAATTTTTCTAGGAGACCAATATTAACAGTAAAATATTATATCTAACCATAAGTAAAATTTGTTATACACGAACTTGAGCTATTAAATTATTAATATATTTGCCTAAAATTTTATACCTTTACTTATAGACAATATGATGATGACTTTTGACTTATAAATATTACTGTGAGTTTGTAGTGACCATTACAAGGACATGACCTATATGTGCTAAATACGTCATAATGACAAGGACAGATTCATGGACCATAATAAGAAAGTTTAAAAAAAATTAAATAAATATGATTTTAGATTCAATCCTTTTAAAAATTAACATTTAGAATTGACAACTCTATATTTTGAGAAATTTTATTGAGATATTATGCTATTTACTTTACTCAAGTTTATATCATTTTAGCTCTTATGCACTTCATTTATTTTAAGTTTATGAATTAATTTGTAATTTCCATACTTTACTTCATTTATGGCTTAATTTTATGTTTTATTGTTTAATTTATTACGAGATAAATTTATTTATATTATGTAAGTTATTGCTTATTTTATGCTAATTGAGTCTTTTATTTAAGTTATATTTATAGCTTCAATTTATGCATTTATATATTATGAATTTATGCATAATGACAAGTAAGTAATTTGAAAAGAAGACATTAAAGATTTATCGCTAACTGTCAAGAAGGTAAAGGATAAGTCGTAAGATCCTTTTATGTTAACTGTCTTAATTAATGTGGCGTAAAAGTCTTGTTTTGTCGTCACGATGTTAAAAGTAACACCATAAAATGAAAACTCCCTAAGAGAAGGCCTTCGAATATGTGTGATACAAGCAGACAAAGGAAAATGAAACTTAAAGCAAATAGATTATAATCATATTAACACTTGCCACCTATTGCATAGCATATACTTCTTTTAACATTTATTGCTCATAATTTTATGAAGTTGTAAGTAATATAATGAGATTATGATATAATAGTTGTGTAGATTTTCGTGCTAAGACACGACTGGAATCATCCTAGTTCAAATATTTTAGAATTCTTCATTATATACTGAGAATTTTCAATTTTTACTCTATTTTTTTGTAGTTCCAGATTAGTCGAATAATATTCTAAAGAAAGGTAGACTCTTCCAGCTACTAGGAACGCACCAGAGTTGTACTTAAATAAATTGTAATATGTTAATCGGGTCTAAAAATATTTAGCTTATGGTGAGCAAAACTTTACCCTACTCCTAAACTCTATATTGTATCTATATATGTTAATGTCCAATTTTAAATTTTTTATGTAAAGTTGTGCATTAATTTTACTATGTATGGATGTTATACTCATCAACTTCCCAAAAGGGTAAAGACTTCAGTTTTCAATATAATAGGGATACTGTTATTTGTACCTTTTTTCAGATTTTTTTTAAGGGATACCCTAACATGTCCCTTACACTGATTAAAAGAAAATTCGGAATTTACTCTTAACCAATGTTTAAGTTGTCTTTTTAAAGATGTTTCAAAGTGCGGTACAAATAACATTTTTCAATATTATGCATACATTTTCGGCGCAAAATTTCACTATCATAAAATAAAAATAAATAAAAACAATTGAAGAATAAACGTGTCAATAGAGCGGATCACATTTTTATTTTGTGGTATCATCTCCAATTAATTTTGTATTCGGAATTCGGGAGATTTCATGTCTGATAGTTTGTAATAAAAAATAAATAAAATAGTATCTTTAACTTGAAAAACTGACAAACACTTATTTAATGTGTCACTCATGGATTCATGGCGTCCCTAGGATAAAATGCAATTGTCAAAATCCATCGGACCGCAAAAGTGTCTATGATCACAATTCACAAATTTTTCGGGGTACAATCACAACGATCAATTGAACTCGAGCAAATATATTATACATGGATGGGTGTGAATTATGTGAAATATATATAGTATAATTTAATGCAATAATTTATTTTGAGATTTCATTTTATTATGAAAGTTTAACAAATAATTATAAAATTTGAATTAAAATATGGTTATATAACTTAATTTAAAATATATAAAATTAAAATTGTGTAGAATGAAATAACTATATAAATAGTATAATTATGAAATTTTTATTAAATAAATTATTTTAAGTAAAATTTAAATTTATTTTATATAATAATTTGTTATTGAAAATGTAATTTTTTTAATAAATATATGTACTTCTAACTTTTTTAATAATGAACAGATAAAAAAAAAAGTTCCTCTCCCTCCCTTTCTTTAGCCTTACAATAAAATAATTTGCAAGATAAAATTCTGTAGAAGTATTTTAAATAGCAACTCGATCTTGAAAGCATAATTTGTTTTACAAGGATATTTGCTTTTAATTTTTAAATGAGGATCGAACAGTTCAACAAGAAAAAATTATTCTATTTATATTTTTCTACCCTTATTTCATCCTCTTAATAATGTAATTTAAGAAAAATGTATGGAATCATTAAATATAGTCATTCATTATTAAAAATATAATTCATTTTATAAAAATATCAACATTCAATTTGTAAATGAGCATTGAACAACTAAAAGTAATTCTTTTTCCCTCACCCTTCTCTTTCTTCAACCTTATAGTTAAGTGAATTTAAAAAAATTCAAATAAGCATCCTAACAACTCATTATTAAAAGTGTAGTTTATTTTATTAATATATCTACTTCTAATAGTTTAAGTGAGGATGGAATAGCTAAGCCCAAAAATAAACAAATCATTTCATTTTTGTCTACCCATTCTCTTCAACCTCGTAAAAATATTATTTTATATAATAGCTCATTAGTAAATATATAATTTGTTTATAGATAATCAATTTCAAACTTTAAGTAAAGATTGAACAATTAAAAAAGAATTTAGTTTCCCTATCCTCTTATTTCTTTTAGTAAAGAATACTCAATGAAAAAAATTCTATAAAACCACTCCACGTAACTACTATTTATTAAAAATGTACTTTTTTATATAAGAATGTATACTCTAAACCTTTAAGCGAGAAATAAATAACCAAAAAAAAAACTAATTTCTTTTTGCTCTCCCTCCCCTGTTTTCAAACTCATAATAAAATAATTTTAAAAAAGAAATTTCATAGAAGTATTTAATATAACTCATTTAACTAATTATTGAAAGTATAACTTGTTTTATAAAAATACTATACTTACAATTTTTTAGTGAGGACTAATCTCTTTCCCTCCCTTTTTTTCTTCTTCTATATTAATTGATAGTGTAAAATATAATTGTTTTACATTATTAACGCATAAAGATTAATCTAATAATTTATTATTAAAAATATAATTTATTTTATATGGATATACACATATAATTTTTAGATTGAACAAATGAAAATACTATTACAAATGCGCTATTTACCAACGGAAAAATAAATAAAATCTGTCAGTAAGAAATGCGTCAGTAATTAAAAAAAAAATATTACCAACAAAAAAATTTCATCGATAAAATAAAAATATATCAGTAATAATAGTGTCAGAAATTGTCATTGACAGAATTAAACCGACAAATTATTAATAACTACTAACGTATAATTTGTTGGTAATATGAAAATAATATTTTATTTTGTAAATTTACCAATGGAAAATTCGTCGGTAATTAAAGATTATTTATCTTTTTTTTGTTTTAATTGTTAATATTTGAAATTAATATTTAAAAGTTTGAAATTATAATTTTAATTCTTCACAAATCTATATAAATAAAAATATTATAAATATAAAAAATATAGATAATTCTAAAAACATAAAAATAGAAGAAATAAAAAAATTTGTTAATTAAATAAAATAAATACATTGTTACTTAAAATAAAAACTATCAATAACGAAAGATATAAACAAAATTGTCCTAGTATAATTCTAAAAAAAGAAAAATTCGAAAAACTACAAATACTGATTATCGTCAGTATCCGAAATGCCGTTATTGTCATCTCCAGATGTGTGGTGGTGTAGAGAAGGCTAAGGCGGTGGAGGTGGGGTGGAGGTGGCGTCAGCTATGCACCGGACGAAGAACCGCCACTCCGCATCTGCTCAAAGTTTGTACATGGTCGTCATCCTCTGCTCCATGGAATGTATTTGCTACGTCCACCTCTCCTTATCCCTCTCGTGGCGCTCATACAACTCTATGTACTTCCTATTGACCTCCTCAAGCTGCCTTTAGACCGATTTATTCAATACATAGACTTAATCATGGATGTCCTCCGCATCAATCCCAGCTCTAGACATAGAGCTTGGAGAATAATACCTGCTGTAAGAGGTCTCCATCCCGTAAATCTGCCCTTTGTCACAATTGCCGACCGTTTGGACCTATATCTCGTCATCACTAATAGGTGGGCCTCCAGGAGTGCTCCCGTCCTCTTGCTGTGATTGGACCTCAGTCAACCACTCGGTGAATTTATGCCACAATTAGAAGAAACAAAATAAATTAGATTTAAAAAATAATAACTATAATAAATTAAAAGTATTAGAAACTAAAATTATAAGTACTTATATATATGGTCTCTGACTGGGTATCAACTCGCTATGATTTGTCCTACTTCCCAGTGTGGGTCTCCCGGAATAGTTCCCCCTAAGTTGGTGGCCTACTCATCGCCTTCTCTTATATTTCAAAAAATTTTCATGATCATATAATATTTAATATAAAAATCAAATAACTAAATAATTAAAGGATCATATAATCTACTACGTGCTCTCGATAGTAGTAGAGCATCCAATGTGTAGAGAGCCATCTCAAGCTGATCCTCTACTCATCTGGGCCTTCACCTGCTTCACATTGAACCCAAGTGAGTCCTAATAGGCCCTCAGTGCTTGGAGGATCTCATCAGTGAACTAATGGGTGCTAGCGTTGTTCTTGCAAATGTCATTAAACATATCACAGAGCCACTTTCCAGCCCTGATGCTCTATGTCTTGTAGATCGAAGCGTCCTCATGTGGATCAATAATGAACATACATTGTATACATGTAATACAATAGTCAACAGAATTGAAATAAATAATCATGTATAAGAACAAAAATCAAAACTAATAATAAAAAAGTAAAAAAGTAATTGTTATTTTACCTTCCACTCTTTCCAACACAACTGCTATATGGCCCCAAGAGCCTGCACAAAATTGGTATACAGGATGTGAAAGTTCTCCTTGAATACCTTGGTAATCTTACATAGGCCCGACCATAGTGGAATCCAATTGTGTCATAAATAATGGATTATATTCAATATCTATTAGTTAAATTTTCTATCACAATTAAAAATTCATAATAAATTTAAATTTGAAATTATTTACTAAGATTTACCATCATATCTAAGCTTTACGGGCTGGTTCGTGGAGCCTTGTGAAGGGATGGATGAGGAGGCCTGGACACCTTGCAAACCAGGCTAGCTAGAGGTAGGGGAAGGTGTGAAACTAGGTATAGATGAGGTGAGGGCCTCACCTCCTAGAGGTGGGAAAGGTTGAGGGGGGAAAGAGGGCTAAGGCCCTGACTCTATATACCTAGGTTTGGGTATCATAATAAACTCCTAAGTACGTGGAAGATGACCAAGAGAGGTGGAGGTAGAAACAGTAGTGGGAGTGATGGATGCGGGTGCATTGTAGGTGGTGGATGGAGCACGAGTGCGAGGGGGTAGACCATGCTTCCTCGGTCTACCCCTGTTTCATCTTAAACTAGGTCCTTGTCTTACCACAAGTGATCTGTATAACATGTACAAAATTGAAATGTAAGATATATGTTAACTAAATAAAGACGTAGCATACTTGGCAGAACAATAATTATTTAATTTAAAGAATGTTTTAAATGATCAAAAATATTTGGGCAGAGTCTCCCCTTAAATTAGGAGCCTCCACAAAAATAAAATTAATTCAGCATTTTAATACAAAAAGTAATTATTTATTGCATAATAATAATTATTTAATTCAATGAATATTCTAAATGATTTCAAAAACAATTATTTCAAAGAATAATTATTTAATTCAGCATTTTAACACAAATAACAATTATTTATTGCAAAAAAATTATTGCACTAGTTAAACACATATAGTCATATAAATTAATCAGTTAATACTAAAATTTATTCTAAAGTGGATTCCCTTACTTCACATCATGCATGCATACAACACCACAATATACAATTCTAACAATGGGAAGGAACTCTAAACTTTTCCCCAGTCATACAATCTCATTCTACTTTTTTCATCCTACAATTTTATTTTAGAAAATTTAAGTATCTAAAATTTCAATAAACATAGATTTAAAAAAAGAGTACAGTGTATACACCTAACACACCACGAAGCTTAAATCAATGAATGCACCTGAATGGTGGTCTCCATATGTGAAATGAAAGCTCTAGCGGTTGTGAAAAGGCCAATGGCCGTGTGGGGGAGTGAGAGTGCAAAGAGAGTGTGTGTTTGATGGAATGAAAAAGAAGAAGAAGAAACAGACTCGCGTTTTAATGAATTGTTTCTTTTTTATTGATGGATAAAAAGTTAATGAAATAATTCATTTCATTAATCAAATATTATCGATGGAATATCTGTCGGTAAAATAAAAATGAAATGGACCGTTTCATATATGGAAAATGAATAAACAATGGTAGTTATTCCCAATTTTCAAATACCAACGAATAATTCATCGGTAATGTTTTGGCACAATTAGGTGCAAAAATTTATCCATAGTTTTTTCAATGGAATATCAAACCGTTGATAAATTTCCATGTCAATCATTTGTTTAATTTTACTGATTGATAATCCATCGATATTTTCGACGGATTTAAGCCATCAGTAAAATTCGTTGGTTGTTGACAAATTTCTAATAATGGAAAACAAATTATTTTTTTCCTTTTTTTCTTCCTTTTTTTAACCATATATTCTAAAGTAACAGAACATGTTATCTTGCAAAGCACTTGACAATTTTATTTTTTAATTTCAAAATCATTTTATTACACTTAGAGGAATGCAGCATGTTATATAATATAATTTTATGTAATAATTTATTATTAAAATTTTATTACTTTATTGTCTAAGTTTAACACAAAAAACTATAAAATTTGAATTAAAATATAGTTATATGAAATAATTTAAAATATTATAAAATTAAAAGAAAGTTTATATATTTATTCTTCCCTTGCTTCAACATCTAAAATAATGTAACTGTTAATGAAAAGTTGTAGAAAACCATTCCTATATAATCACTCACTCATATTAAAAGTATAATTTATTTTATAAAAATATGTATATATAATTTTCAAGTGAGAATTGAAAAAAAAAAATGAATTTATTTTTTCCTCACCCTCCTTTTTTAGCTTTGTAATAAAGTGATTTTAAAGAAAAAAATTTCATTAAAGCATTTTGTTTGATAATTTATTATTGAAATTGAAATTGAAATTCACTTTATAAAGGTATCTACTCTTATATCCACTTTTTATATCCAAATAATATTTGCTCTTTAAAAATCCAATGGCATACGCAAAAAAATTGGAAAGTGTTGTCACATATTTGGAAACTCATTTGTTTCCAATTTGAATTGTCTCCGGGCCACGTTGCATGATAGATGTGCCATTCAACAAATTCTCTTTTCTGTGAAAATCCAAATTCAGGTGTCTTTCCTTTGTTATCGAGGTCGAATGAATGCCATAGGTTCAAATTTCGTAACTGGGTTCAACAAAAATTGCCAAAAAACTATAGAACTTGATTCAACTTATATTTTTTACTTTTTCGAGACCAGCCAAACTGATAATTCAATTTTAAATCTATTTAAAATGCAAACGTGAAAACAAATTGGTTGCTTTTCAATTTAATTCTTTCCATAATATCCTAAAATTATAAAACTTTTTTTTGGAGTTATATAAAGCATAATATATTTCCACGTCAGAAAAAAATATATAATACGCTAAAAAGCAATGCATGTACGCTAAAATTGTTGATTTATACGAATAGATTCTTTTTATTCCGTTTCAGTTGAGAGAATTGACTTTTTGTCCATATATTCATATGCGATGCGATGATCAAGAGTTAATTATAAGCAATATTCTACATATATTAAGTGACTTAAATAATCAACGCTTCGTTATTCCAATGGTTTGATATTTATTTTTTGATGGTAAGGTGTTGACGTAAATAACCAATGCTTCATTATTCCTATAGTTGACTTAGATTGAGCTAAATTAATTAGAGTGCACTAGGTTTATAATATATATATGATCCCATCTACAACTTATGTTTTCTAATTTATTAACACTAGGTATTAAAGTTCGAAGCATTGAATGAATCATAAGTTTCATTAGAAAAAACAGAAAGAGCAATTGCTTTCATTTATTGCTTTTAAATGTAAGCCATTATCACTAAGATATAAAATTGAAATGAAAAAGAATTATTTGGCTATTAACTGTTTCATATAATTTGATGAGAATTTAGAGACTGAAAAACATAGGATTTGTTTGGTTTTAGTTTTTCGTTATTATTTCCTAATTTTAGTTTTAATTATAAAAATACCATCTTATTTTCAATTTGTTTTCAATTTTCAAGATTTTGTGAAAAAATAATATAAATAGAAAACTAAATCACAAAACAAGATTTTCTTATTTTCATTATTTCTTTTATAATATCTTAAAAATAGGAAACATATTAAAAACGATGTGGCATTTCTATAATCAAAACCAAAAATAGAAATGAAAACAGAAACTAAACAAACCCATAATTATCTTTGTCATTGAGATATTTACCAATTTTGGCAACTAATTAAAAGGATATAATTTTGAAACACATTTTAGTATAAATTTTGTTTTGATAGTTATCCAATCATGTCTAATAATGTGAGGAAATGTTTGACTCTTAATATAATTACCTCAAATGTTATACGAAAGATAAGATATGAACCGTTGATAATGAAAATAATTTATACTAACAGTATATCAAAATTAAGTTAAAAAAGAAAAGACTTCAATGTTAAAGGCCTTTTGTTTTGGATTTTTTAAAGTAAAAAATATTTTTTGATTAAAAATATATGGAAAAATTTTAGAAAATAATTAAAACAAAAGAAAAAATAAATTTAATGTTTTTCTAAGTTCAAAAATTCAATTCTAAAACAGATAAAAAAATTAACATCTAAGTTCTAAGTTCAAAAATTCACTTCTAAACCGGATAAAAAGATTAACATCTAAAAAAGTTTAATAGAAAGATATTTCATAAAAAATTATATTTTATCCAAACACACTGTAACTGTGAATTAAAAATTTTAGAAGTTTATTGTAAAAGGCCAAACACAACATAGATAATAGTCTTATTTAAGCAAAGGTTTTAATTATGGTTTGGGTCAGTTTTTATTAACCTTTTATAAAATATGAATAATAATTTTTTATTAAAATTTTTATAAAATATTACAAATTTAGAATTTAAATTAATTATAAAGTTATATTACTATCTAATGCGAGCTCATTAAGTATGTAATAAACGATTTGAACAAAAATAGTTTATTAAATCAAAAGTATTAAATAAATTAAAAGAATTAATACCAAATTAAAAATTTTAAAAATGAAGTTAATATGATTAGAATATAAAAGTAATTTTAGTATTAAAATATTATAAAATAAATGTATATGCATTTATAATGAATATTTATGTGTGTAAAAAAATGAAACTTTATCAATAAATAATATAAATTTTGGTGAGCATAGATAAATAATATATTATATGTAATATATTATATAAACATATATATAAATATGTACGTTTAATATATTATTGGTTCGATTTGGTTTGAATCGACTTTCTAAACTAAAATAAAAAATCAAGCACAATTGATCGGTGTTCATTAATCAAGTAACGATTTGAACCACTTTTTTCATTTTTTTTTTAGTTTTTAGTTATTTCAAATTAATTTTTGGTTTTGGGTTTGAATTTAATATAATTAAACTCACCGCTATATAATTCTGGACCATAATTAGTCTAATAAGTTAGAGTGAGTTTGATTTATCGAAATAGTGTTAGTTCAAAATAATTCAATAAGTTCAATCCAATTTTGCAAAATCACAAACTCAACTATTAGATCTTTGTTGGGTTCAAGCATAATGATATATGTCTAATACAGTCACAAACCAAATCACCTAAGGTATGTTTATTTATTTATTTGAGCAAAGGTAGAAGATTTTATTCCTCAAAATGAATAAGAGAAATAATTTGGTCCTAAATAGACAACATCACATAACCGAAGGGGAACTCCCAAAAGAAAGATCTACACTAAGAGAAAACAAAGAAATATCTGAAGAGGATAAGAAAATGGTAAAGTTGAGCCTTGTGAACTTCTCTGACAAGCTCAAGGTGATGGAATCAATGTCCTAAGGCTCAACATTTTTTCCTTCAAAAACTCTGTCAATCCAAGTCAGCCATAAGTGCCATAGCACAAAAGCAACCTTTCTCAATATTTCTGCTCCACTGATAATAGTCTTTACTTCCTTAACTTTGTCCAACCACCATTGCCAAAAAGGGCTATTTCCATTAATCCAATTCTAAGTGGAGAAGCCAACTCTTGACCAACTTTGCAATGAATGTTGTCAAGATAGAAAACAATGTTGGATCGATTCCACTGCATCATTGCACCTCAGGCACTTATCTTCAACACTAGCAATACAGGCTTCCAACTTTTGTCTAATTGGGACTCCATCATGGATGAGCTTCCACACAAGCAATTTCACTTTCGATGGGGCACGCAGCATCCAAATGGACTTCCATAGTTTGCTATTCTTGAAATGGCCTGTGAGAGCGTCAATTGGTGGATGGAAGAACCGAAATGCAAATTCATGGCCTGATCGAATAGAGTAGGATCTACTTCTCTCCATTACCCATATGAATTTATCCTTATCTTGCACTATAGGTGTTTGTAGAATTGTTCCTAATACCTTTGCACTAAATTTGCTTCTGATCAGTTGCTCATTCCATGAACCTTCAACAGTTATCAACTGATTCACCATCTGAATGTTAGGATCAATTTGTTCATTTGGCAGAATTGTGAACGAGTACTCATTAGATAGCCATGGGTCTGTTCGAATCATAATATGATCCCCTTTGCCCACTTGCCATTTTGTTCCTTGTTCAATCACTTTCCTTCCTTCAAGTAAGCTTTGCCAAGCCCAAGAAGGATTGTTCCCCATTTCAGCTTGAAGGAATGACTTGTATCTGAAATATTTGCCTTTAAATACTCTGAAAAATAGGGAGTGCTCCTTAGTTAGCGATCTCCAACACTACTTTCCCAAAATAGCCAAGTTGAAGGCTTTCAAATCTTTAAAGCCTACACCACCTTCCCCCCTTTTTTCTTCAAAGTTTGTCCCATCTTATCCAAGCCATTTTCCTCTTATTCTGCTTTTGACCCCACCAGAAGTTTACCGTCGTCTTGTGTAACTTATCAAGCAAAGAATCCGGTAATCAAAAGCACCCTAGAGTATAAATAGGTATGGCAGTTCCCACTGCATTAACCAAAACTTCTCTTCCGCTTAAAGATAGAAGAGATCTCTTCCAATGACTTAGCTTCTTGTTTACTTTTTCCTTAATGCCATTGAATGTTTCTATCTTTGATCTCTGCACTATTGCAGGCAGTCCCAAATATTTATCTTGTGCGCCAATGTGATCAACCTGAATCAAGTTTGCTAGTTGCACCCTGATTTACTGAGGAGTATTGCTGCTGAAGAACACTGAGGATTTAGATAGATTCACCACCTATCCACTTAACTGGCTGTAAGTATTCAAAACTTCTAGCAGATTTTCACAATTTCTTGTAGAAGCTTTGTTGAATAGAATAGAGTCATTTGCAAATAGCAAGTGGCTAATAGTTGGGCATCTACTATTAATTCTATCCAATGCACCTTTTGATTCTGCTTTACTGTGTGTAATGGAAATGATAGATCTTCTGCACAAAAGAGAAAAAGATAGGGAGATAGAGGATTTCCTTGTCTGAGACCTCTATTTGGTTTGAAACAACAAAAAATGATATTGTAGATACACATTCTTTTAGCCAGTTAATCTATCTATCACAAAATCCCAACTTCTTCATGATAAACCATACAAAATTCCACTCCACTTTATCATATGCCATGCTCATATCTAATTTTAGCGCCAAGTCAAAAGCATTACTTAACCTTTTATTCTTTAGGAAGTGCATACATTCATAGGCCACTAATATATTATCACAAATCAGTCTCCCCTTAATGAAAGTGCTCTAGTTTGCACTTATTAATTTTGTTCATGACTTACTGCAACCTGTGAACCAGTATTTTTTATATTATCTTATAAAATACTGAGCATAAACTTATAAGTCTCACCTAATTCATTGAGGTGACATTTTGAACTTTTGGATTAGGCAAATTTGAGTGTGATTGAAACTTTTTAGCAATCTTCCACTAATGAAGAAACTCCTAACTGCCCTCACCACATCCTTTCTAATAATTTCCCAATAAAACTAATAAAATTTGGCATTAAAGCCATCATCACTAGGATCACTGAATGGTTGGAATGAAAAAATTGCTCTTTTCACTTCATTATCTGAAACTAGCCTTGTAAGTTTTTTGTTCATGGCATTTGTGACTTTTCTCCTCAAACCATCCAACTGTGTAGATGGATTTACTGGATTGCTAGAAGCAAAAAGGTCTTCAAAATACTCAATGGCTTTTTCTCCCATACTTTCTGGGTCTAAGCACTACCCCCCTCTGCCATCATCCAGCTTCCAAATTTTATTATGCCTATTTCTAGCATGAAATTGAGCATGAAAAAATTTTGTATTCTGATCCCCCTATTTAAGCCAGTTAACTCTAGCCTTCTCTTTCCAATATATTTCTTCTTAAGCTTTGGTCAATTCCTCTTCTAATTTTACAATATCACCCAAATTTACTGTTTGTCTTCCTTCTTTTAAATTTGCCAATCTTTCCTTCTGCTTCTTAATTTGCTCCTTGGAATTTGATGATCCAGCTTGCTTCCATTTTACCAACTCGTGCCTGCAATGTTTGAATTTATGAAATAGTTAGAATATTGGGGACCCCAAAACATTCATTGACCATGTATTGCTCACAATATTCTACACTTTCTCTAGACTACACCACCTTTCTTGAAATTTAAATCTTTTCATCCTCCTTTGGTTTGAAGGATGAGCATCAAGAAGAATAGAAAAATGATTAGAACCATTGTTGTCAAGATGCAATATTCTGGCTTCTGGATAAGTAGCTTGCCAATCAGTTGAAGCTAAACCTCTATCAATTCTTTCTCTTACTAAACTGCTCCCAAAGCTTCTATTTGACCATGTAAACTCATAGCCAACAAACCCAAATCCACCATACTGCCTCTATTAATAAAACTATTAAAAGCAACAATTAGATCAACTGCTTTCACCCTACCACCCAACTTCTTTGCAAGTGCTGTTATAGCATTAAAGTCTCTAATCACTATGTAATTAGATCCTGCTCTTGGTATAATTTGAAGAATTCTCTCAAACTGTGGGTGGCATATGTTTTTCTTGTTATGATGATGAACAATAAACACATTCCACACTAATGATTTAACCTAACCTTCCATTCCAAATAAATGAAAAAATCATCATATTCTTTTATAGTTATCTTTGTGTCATCCTTCCAACCCAAAGCTAGACCTCTTCCTATACCTCTTGGGTCTACAAGAAACTTATTCGGGAATCTACATTTCCTCAACATACTCTCCACATATGTAGGTTGGTTTTTTGTTTCACACATGAACACAACCCCAGGGGAGTGAGATTTACAAATCTCTCATAAGTTGTAAACTGTCACGGGTCTCCCTAAACCCTAACAATTCCATGAGAGTATCTTCATGGTCCTTGGGGTGCCACTTGTGGGCTGGCACCCTCCACCATATCATTCAAGTCTTCCTTAATCATGCATTGCTTCTTCCCACTGATTACACCACCTTTTTCTGTCATTCTTCTTTTTGCACCACTTATACTATTAGCTCCCTTGTTATTAGACGGTGCCATTTGCTTCATTGAAGGCTTCTTTAGCTTATAAGCCTTATCCTTCTCCACATTCACTATTAAATTCCCTGCTCTTGTTTCCATTATCCTTCCATTACAGGTTATAGATACTATATCCTCATCATCCAATTCTTGCAGGGCATTTCCTATTTTTCTATTAGCATCAGTTTCTTTTTTTCCCAACATCTCCTCTGCTCCTCCACTTAATGTGTCTGTCCCCTCTAGTGCTATCATAGCGCTCCCGTTACTAGTTTCTACGTTGTCCTCATTCATTGAGAGATTAGAGAACACCTGTAAAAGACTAATAGGTTTGGGTTTCCTAGTTCTATCATTATTAATAGAACTCTCTCTTTTATTGTTAGGATCGATATTCTCCTTATTTCCTTCCACCCTCTTCCCTACTTGATCTGTGTTGATCCATGGTTCTATTGTGTCCTTCTTTACTTCATTTCCAGCTATGTCATCAAGAAAACTAGTGCATGAGCAGGCCTCATGACCCAAGTGGCCACAATACTGACAAAAACAATCTATTTTGTCATACTTCAAAGCAATCCCAACAACTTGCTTATTTGGCCCTACTATCTTCACCTTTTCTTTTGATACTTTTGTCACATCTAGTCTTATTTTGACCTTAACAATTCTCGCTTCGCTCCCTCTCATTGTAAAAATGGCTACTTCATCCACTGCACCAATTTTCCTCCCCAATTTAGTAGTTTTGTAGTGTTCCGGCATTACCCCATATCTTCACCCATAATGGAACAAGAGAAAAATCTTCCTATTCAATCTTCATGTCTTCTTTCCATCTCTTGAGATTGAGGATAAAGTTTTTGAATAGCCACGGAGTCCCCCCTTTCCACCTTTAGTATGTCTACCTCTTTTATGAAGAAAATACGAAAGATGTTATCACCATGATCAAGGACTTGAAATCTCAGGGTGTCCCTATATTGCACCCAAAGTAGCCTCCATTGTACCCCACTGAATGACCGATCTGCCAATACTTTTCCAATCAAACTTCACTTGCATTCCTCCACACCCCCCTTATATCTTCTTCTTCGAAAAATAAGATATCATCTTCTGATTCTGACCCATGGTCTTGCACTAGACCAGTCTCCATAACTAGCATTGTTAATCACATAATGTTTAGCTATGAAGCACTCATTCTTTTACGTTAGAAAAGCAATGGCAGAAACCCCTAGACGAAGCACATGATAAGCCCTATAGGAGTGCACATGAAAAAACCCTAGTGGGCACAACTATCTAAGGTATGTTTATTCCCTGCTTATAATTTTTCTAATTTCATTTTTATCATATACTAACTTTAGTTTTTGAGTGTTATTTCAAGCAATCTACTAATTCTATTAATCAAGACTCAAAACAAGGAAACTAATGCCATGTGTCAACTTCTCATGAATTGTAATTTTCCATTTCTTTGTAAAAGTTACTATAATAGGAAATAATTCAACTATATTATTTATTAAATTTATTAAAAATTTTAATTAATTTCATAAATTAATTAGCATTTAATATATTGCTTTGATTCTCTCCTCCAATAAATGTTCTCAAGTGACACACTGCTAAAATATCTCTGTATTCTTTTATTTGAACCACACAAGAATTTCTAAAATTATTTTAAGTAAAATTCAAATTTTATTATTCAATTTACATTTAATATAATGCTTTGATACTTTGCTCCACTAATCTTGGCATTCATATAACTTGACAGTATAAAAAATTATTTTTTCGTTTTAGTTTTGACTTTTTAATACTATAGTTTTGGTTTGTTTTTATAATTTTGATTATAATTTATATATTTATGGAAATTTTAAATGTGACTGATATTTTTCTTTTTTGAGTATTGGAAATGTGATGTTTAAGTTTTGATTTGCTGCTCTTACTGTATACTATCCTTTTTTCATTAATATAAGATTTTATTTTATTTTTCTTGGTTCTGATTTCATTAGTATAATGGTTTATTCAATGTCAATCATTAAAAGATAATTATCGAGACAAGTTTCATTTTGAATTTTGTTACACTGTGCAGAGATGTATCTTGATAGAGGAAATTTTTATGAGGGAATACGAATAGGAATGGAGAGGAGATGAGGATGCCTTACACAATAACCTCAGTCCTCCGGAACAGGCATCATCAAATTTTCAGAAGAATTCGATTGTTAATTAATTGCTGTAGTCATTATTTAGTTTCAGAAGAATTTGATAATTTAATTGAGTCATTTGCCTGTGGGTTTTTATTATTTTAGAGAATATATGGAAGGTTAATTTCATATCAAAATAGTCTTATTTTTGACAACTAATTATTTGATCAAATTAATTATTTATCCAAGTTGTAATTGACAACTTTAATTTTACCCGTGCATTGGACGGGATCAAAATAGTAGTGATTTTAAAATTGAATTGAAAATCGAAGCAGTCAGAGGTCCTATTTATAATTTAATTCATTCAATCGATTAAATGTGTTATTATATAAATTATAATTAAATCGTAATTGAGATAAAAATATATATTTAAATGAAAATCAACTAATTCACATATTGCAATTGATTAAAGTAAAAATGTGTTTGAATAAATTTTTTTAAGTTTAAAATAATTTACAATTAAAAATTTCTTGATACAATTTTTAAAATTTTTTTTTAATTAAGCTATTACCAAACATGCACTATATCTGCTTACAGAGATACCTACAACTACTTTTCACCAGCTTAGAAACTCTCCCATATATTAAGGATAAGTGCACCGACCACCCAAGCAGGAACGACATCCAGTTCTCAACATAGGGCAGTTCATGCTTTGCATGTTACAATTTTTATTTTATATGTGTGCAATTAGGGGTGTACAAAAGATGGATTAAGCTAGGTTAAATCGGACGCAAATTCAACCCAACTTTTTTATTTGATCACTTTATTGAATCAAAACTTGATTTGATAATGACTAGATTAATGATCAGGCCAAATTCAAGTTAATTCGATATTTAAACAGCATATAAATCATTGTATATAATAGAGTGATAAAATTTTATAAGTAAGAGACAAAAATCAAGAGATATTATAAATATATACTTCAAAATAGATTATATTAATATAAAAATAATATCATGATATATAAAATATATTAATTGAAGTATAAAAATCTTATAATTTAATATTAATTAAAAAAAACAACTTTTAAAAAGATATTAAACTTTAAATAATTGGACAAAATCAATTTAAAATACGATCATCGACCTCGATTCAAAAAATTAATTGGGCCGAGATTTATAACCTTAATTAGGCCCAATAAACTTTGAGCCAAGACAAGTTATCGAGCCCGACCATGTCATGAATATCCTATGTGCAACAATATTACAAATTCTTTATGTTTATATAAACAAATAAATGAACAAAAGATATATTGTCTTGTTAGCTGCAGCTATAGCCTAGCCTAGTATGGAAGTCGAATATGTATGGACAAATAATGAGGAAAGTTTAATCGTATTTTAAAAAAATAGATATCCTGACATCGTGTCTTGATATATATATATATATATATATATATATATATATATATATATATGGAACCAAATGTTATTTTCACCATTATTTTTTTTATGGGCATCTAAGTTTCTGATGAACAATAATAAAGGGCAAAAATGTTATGGTAGCGTCTAATTTAGTCTCACTCCACTTTTGGACCATTTGATGGTCTATATTTATTTATTGTTAGATTAAGTTTCAATAAAATTTAATGGTTGAAAATCAAGTTGGTCTATTTTGTTGTAAAATTAAGTAGAACCATCATAAATATTTGTCCACTCCCAAAATTACCCACCGTTTATCTAGAACCCCTATGTGACGGCGCCACCACCAACGTATATCACCACCTCCCACCTCACTTGCAATTGTTCTACATTTTCTTCATATCCAGCCAAATCGATCACTACAGTCTCATTAGTTTCCTCTAATTGAACAATTCTAATTTTAGAGCTGCTGCTAAAGTCACAAAGCCTAGTCCCAATCCGAGAATGGATCGGCTTGATTCTGATGAGGGTATCGTGAAAAATATCACCTTGAAAAATGTTGAGATATCAATTTCATCAAACAAAAAGGTTGAAACATGTGATAACACATCCTCTAAGACTTACACACGCTTTGCATATAAAGCATCAAAATTTTCAAAAATTATAAAAGTGGGTTATAGACAGTGGTCACCCATTCTTTAAGAATGTTAATGGCAGAAAAGTGGGTGAAATAGGAGACAGATTCGGTGGTGGTGATGGAGCCAGTAGAGGCGAGCAATGGTAGTGATGGTGGTGCCGACGGAGGGTGGCGATGGTGGCCGGGAGAGGGAGGGTGAAGAAGAAAAAAGATGAGATATTGAAAGGAGCAATTAACCGTGGTAAGGTACCACAATCTCATAGACTAATACTTACATGCTTTAAGTTATTTAGAGCCTATATATACACCTATTTTATTTTAGCCATCAAATATTATTAAACTAAATCTAATGATTTATAAAGATGAACCATGCAATAATCTAAAAGAAAGAGTGGATTAAATTAGACAGCACCAAAAGTTACACCCTGTTAATCTGATTTCTGATTCTGAAAAGCCAGAGCCAGAGCCCCAAGACGAGAAGCAAAGACTTTGTCTATGTTCAAAGCTTCAATCCCTCGACCACCCATATTTCATGGGAATAATTAGGCTGCGTATTCTCCGTGTCTCTTCTATATCTTTCGTCTTTTTCTTTGAATAAATGTTAAGTCACGCTTGCACTAAAAGAAAAGTTATTCAAATAAACATAAATTTTGAGATAGAAAAGCAGCCATGCATACAATATACCACTAAAAACTGGCGAGGAAGTGAAAACGGCAAATGGTAGTGTTTGGTTTTAGCAAATATATTTTATTTTGTTTATGAAATTAATTATAAAAATATTTTCTTATTTTTTTTATTATTTTTCAGATTATGTGAAAGATAAATTAAGAATAAAAAGGTAATTTTTAATATTTTTTTCACAATATTTAAAAAATAAAAAAATAAAATAAGTGAAATATTTATAATTATTTTTATAAATAAAAATAGAAAATAGAAAACAGAATTTTTTTTTTTTTGAAATTAAACACATACAGTTACATTTATACCATTGACGTTCATATAAGCATAAAGCATGTATCGTGGTATGTAAGAAAAACAACTAAACCTTATCTTTTTTGAGCCAGGAACAGATTATCTTCAAGATGATAAAGTCACAACATGGCATCAATGTGTTCATATTGATACTAGAAAGAAACAAAATACAAAGTCAATAAGGAATTCCATTACTATTACATTCCCAAAATTCAGATCTGAAGAATCAGTTGTAATTGCCTAAAATAAAACAGAGACAAGGTGACCTGCAAGGTTAGGATTCAATGTCATTACCGTATTGACTATAGAGCCCAGCTTATCCGAGTTGATTTTATTCTCTAATTTTATATGGGCATAAAAAATGAAAGCTAGCATTGGTGAACTTAATTATTATTATTTTGCGAGAGAAACACGCGGCACGACTGTACCTTCATGGCTGACATAAGTTAATATTGTGCAACAAACAAAGATACTGTCACATGGGGTCAAAATGCAAATTATTATGTTAATGGATACCTTCCATAAATCATAGTCAAACACACACTAGCTAGAGCTAGGAACAATATACATTAGATTATCATTCACATTATCTACAAAATGCTAAATTTCTGTTGGTTCACATGTACGAATTAATCCATTCCATGCCATTGATGTAATGGGGCACGTAGAACGCATCATCATCATATCCATCCACTCCAAAATCTCCGAAAAATGGTGGGTCCACTGCTTCCATTGAATGTGAATGTGACTGTGACTGTGACTGTGACTGTGATGAACTTGAGCTGTTGCTTGGAACTCTCTCTAGTAGTCGCTGAATCTCCTTCTCTGCTTCTGAAAGTTGGTCCTTCAGTTTCAACACCTGTAATCAATGGTGCCATACTTGGCAGGAGTTAATATCCAACCAAAACCAATGATAAAGATTAAAACAGTAAGGGGAATATATTCATAGTTTATTATTGTCATGTAGACATGGTAGGTACGCCATTATAGGTTAATGGTGGTTCACGTGGGAACACATGTCACGTGGCCGCTCATTCGTAAGTGGGCCTTGAGCAAGGCCCAACGTGAGCTATACTAATAATGTTGTACGGACTTTATAGAAGAACTGAAAGAAACAGTGCCTTTTGTTGTTTACTAAGGTGGCAGCTTGCTGTTCCTTGCTAGTGTCCTTTTCATTTTTGAAATTTTTTTTCCCTTAACTTATCTTGTGGCCAACAACTTGAAGACCTGGATTTCTTCGAGCCCAGAGCTCGCACATACAAAGTTCATGAAAAATCATTCAGTGCTTTTATATATATATTATTCATAATTTTACACTTAAATTTTGTAAATTTTTATTATATTTTTGATAAAATAACTGAAATATAAAATTATAAATAAAAGAAAATAAATTTTATTTCTTATTTTTAAAACACCTTCAAATTTCTCGATATAAAACTGGCGTAAAGTGCAAACCCGCAAGAGTCTATGTTTGGCGCCAATAGCCATGACTATAGTGTGGTGGGCTGTGAGTGCAAACGTCAGTTCTTCAAAAACAACGTAACTCAGATTCAGTCAGATTTACAAACAAGAGAGAAAGAGCTTAGCGTGGCAACCCATCCATGGACATCGTCGGCGGCAAGGGCAAGAGAGTCCTCGTCGCCGGCAACCCTTCCGCCGACGGCAAGGCCACTCGGTGGGTCGAAAAGTACCGTCCTCAGTCCCGTGACGACGTCGCATGCGGGGTGTGCTTCACTCTTTCAGCATGTACCCGATTAAACTAGACAAAAAGCTTTTCTTAAACAAAATAATGATTTAAAAAAAACCACTTGCAGAGCTAAAGGGACATAAGAGAATAAAATATCAAGGCCACCAAGAGAAGAAACTTAGTCACATCACATGCTTGTCCAAAATTGAAGTTATTTTTGTGAGAAAAAGATAAGAAAATGGCACTGTTGTTGAGTGTAAAGTGTAAAGTGTGCTTGCCTACAAAGTAATCGATACGGGAAACAAGGGAAACTCCACTTGTGCTTTGGGTTCCCTGTTCTCTGAAGACTAAACTATCAACTCACACTAGTAATAATAACCTTAATTTATTGAAAAACTAGTTGTAATTAACTATGTGAGAGAGGTGTTACCTCAGTTTCGAGGCGGCACTTCTCGAGCATGGTGGTTTCATGTGCTTTTTTAAGATTGGAGTACTCTTCCTCCAATTTCTTATTCTTCCAACGAGCTCTTCTGTTTTGAAACCATACAGCGACTTGTCGAGGATCCAAACCAAGCTCCATTGCTAGCTTGTCCTTCCTTTCGGACTCGAGTTTGTGTTCGTTTCCAAAGTTCAGCTCAAGCAAATTTACTTGTTCTGCACTCAGCTTCCTCTTCTTGTTGGCTTCTGCACCCCCGTTTTCTCCTCCTTTGTTCTTTCTATTACGCCTGCGTCTTGGCTTCTTATTCTCCCCTGAAAATATATAAAAAGATATGGAAAATTAAAAGAAGACGTGTTGAGTTTATGTCGTAGATTTTGACCAATAAAAGAAAAATGACAAGCGACAAATATTTGAGAATGAATACTAACCTTGTTGAGCAATTATTTGAGTGTATGCACCAGTAGGGTATAGCTGAGAGATAAGCATCATATGGTCTTCGATAGGTCGATGATTCATGATTGTGTATCTGTGTCGTATTAATCTCTCTCTCTTTTTCGCTCCCTCTTACTTGGTAGCTCACTCGCTTCTCTTTTTTCTTAAAACGAGTGAGAAGTTCTCCCTGAAAGGGCTCAATGTTTTTGGAGAGACAACATAAGCCTCTCATCTATTTATACAGAAAATGATGTGTCCTTAGTTTGTCTTGATGGATGTGGAAGTCTCTCCCACAATATGCCCTAAGTTGAGTTTATATTTACGGATCAGTACCATTCTGTTTTTTTTTTAATTATTATTTAACAGTTGCCAAGACATGTTGCACAAATGTGCTAGCCGAATAAACGTAATCGCATGTTTTATTTTTAAATTTAATTTAAATATATTGATAATATGAAATAATTTTATATTAATAGTTAATAAAAATAATATAAAATATTAATTTATATAAATAATTATTAATCATAATGAAAATTTATCATAATTTTTTACTTTTTAATATTTTTATTGATTGATAATGTAAAACTGTTTTATATTATCAGTGCATACCAATTAAAATTTTTTTTTTCATTTAAAAATTTTGAGTAAATCACAACAACAGTTATTTTATTTCTTCTAAAATAACGCTTCTTCTCTTCTCTTCTTAATTTATGAAAGCCCTTGCCTCTTTCTTAGTATTCCAGCGGCGAGCACTTGGAATGATAATTTAGCTTTTAGCAATATTTTTTGTTTACTAACTTGACTTCGGTATTTTAGCTAGTTAATATTCTTACAGTACTCATCGAAATGAAACTATATATATACGCTGTTTTAACTTAAAAACGGGGGGAAAATGAACGTTGAGGTAGTTTAAACAATATTGTAAACCAAATCTAATCTAATTGCTTCTAGGAACAATCTGTATATATAATTACTATTTGCCTCGTTTCCTTTATTTCAAGCCTTTATAGAAATGACTCCTTACGTGCAACGATATACTTTATTATGTGAATGGTTCATAATGGGAGGTATGAGATTACGAGACCCACACTTCGATCGGTGATCTATTCCACTCATTCCA
Organism: Pterocarpus macrocarpus; assembly: GCA_031439585.1. Taxonomy (NCBI): domain Eukaryota; kingdom Viridiplantae; phylum Streptophyta; class Magnoliopsida; order Fabales; family Fabaceae; genus Pterocarpus; species Pterocarpus macrocarpus. The sequence goes on along the minus strand of CM062520.1, from coordinate 71,200,837 downwards.
ATTTCAAATGGCAAGGATTAAATATGAATCTAAATATTTCCCAATAATATATATGGTGCACTAATGTTTCATAAATCGAATTAAAATTATATTTATAAATAAATATTTTTAGAAAATAGATATTTGACTTACTTTATGTTGAGTTAATATACACACACCCCCCCCACACACACACACTCTGCTCGAGATTATTGACATAAATTCAAATTTATTTTATAATTTGCTAATTAATTTATGTTAAGATAATTAATTTAAAAGTATTTTAAATAAATATAAATATTTGCCAATCATATATTTATAGTTATTTAAACTTTATAAAAACTTAGTAAAATGGGATTAGCATGATAATTAAAAATAATTCAAAGGTTAGATAAATACATTATATTGTTCATTTTAAGATATTTTGATAGAATATATAATAATATTAAATTAGTTTAAAATTTTATGATTGTAGTATTCATCCCAAAATCCCAACTTTATAACAAATCATGAAAAGTTTATTTGATAAAGAGTAATTGTTTATATTTGTATTTATTTTATCCTGCCAACTCGTTTGCAAGGTATGGAATAGCTCTTTAATCTCATTATAATATTTGTTTAATGATATAGTTGAATTCACTTTGAAGTTTACTTGGTCTCTATAAAAAAATTAAATGTAAATGCAAATGTCGTTTCCCTTTAATAATAAAACATGCAGCTAAAAGCTAGTATTGCTTAATAGTTTCTCATTGATATATACCCCATATAATATGACTTCACAGTTTATACATATATGTCACATGTGACTTCCACAAAGTCTTAAATTTGGATCCAAAATCCATGTAAATCAATATGGATAGCTCATCCCATATTTTAATTACCCCATCTTTGGTCCTTGACTTGCAAAAACTAATTAAACCCAAGGCAGAATCTGGAAGTGGGAAGACTACGTCAACAATGACGACATGCCAAATAGAGGTCGGAGAGGGGACAGGAGGAAGGTGCAAACCCAATGTTCCAATTGCCAAGCATGGAAGTTTCAAAGCTTTACTTATCTCAAGTCAAGCATGCCCTAAACCACAAAGCCAAAGAGCTAAGCCGTATATGAGTGCGGCTTAGCTGAAACATATAGAACTGAGCGAATGCCATCCAATTGGACAACAAATTAAAAGTGGCTTACTTGTTCAAATCCAGAGGCTAACCGCTCCTCTTTGTTTATTAAGGTCGAGGTGGTCAGCTTTGGGATTGGGATCCGAATCCCATTCACATCAAAAGAAAAAAAAAAAAAAAAACGGGTACGCGTGTGACTGTGGGTAAGGAGGCCATCTATTCTTTCTTCTCACACACTATTAATTATGATCCTCAGTTTCTTTGATAATCACCTATTTGGAAAAGCCTAACTTAACTTACCCAAAAAAAAAGAAAAAGGAAAAGCCTAAGTTAAGTATGGGTTTCCACTTATACACAAACTCTTTACTTGTACTTGATTATCCTGCAATACTAATCCGTTTTGTAGTCATTAATCATTAAATCGAAAGGACAGAATATGGGTTTCATGATTATAACTTAGTGCCTTGGTGTGTACACATGGCTGGCTCCAGATGAAGATAACTTTTTTTCTCCCAATATTAAATCATGTGTGAAGAAGTCCACATATTCTTAGAAATGATTACCAATTTTATTTCAAAAAGAAAAAAACAATTATACTCGAGAAGTTTATATTTACATACTAATTAAGGTATTGAATTCAAACGTTTTTTGAGCGTTCATCAAGTTCTCCTTTATTTTAACGTATATACGAGAGTGAGAAAAATTATACGATGTATATACAACTATAGTCTATATCAAATGTATAATCACATAATATAGCACCCCGCATTGGGATGCGTCCGTACCCTTTTTGTTGGTGCGAGCACAACCAAACAACGTGGACCGTGCTCCCTGTGTCACCCATCACCGCTTTATATTTCTTATTTTATTTTTTCTCTCATGTTTGCCTTAATCTTCTTTTCATTTCAATATATTTGTTAATTTAATCAAACTGACAAATATATTTTGACCATAAATAAAATTGGAGAGAGACGTGGCAACAATCTAGTCAACCTTTCGCGGAATATTCAGATTGGATGTTGGCCAAGAAATAAAGCATGTCCACTTTGTCTGTCCTTCTAAAACGGTTCTCTATCCTAACATGTCGCGATTGATGAACTAGCTGGGTACGTAGAGGTCGTGGGAGCAACGGATTGGCGAGAAAATTGGAAAGAGCTTCCTGATATTTTCTTCCTTGTTATCCATAACCAATTCTTTCCAAGACATCTGTTTCCTCAGTCTAATCTCACGGCCTTTCCTCTCTTATGCAATGATATCTAACTAGCTTAGCTTTCAGGATTCCCTAAGGGGACAAAGGTTGTTGTAGTTCGCAGACCTTTTTTGTTATGACGGTACAAGCAAACTCCATCCACAACATTTCATTGGAGACCTTTCACCCTATGGTACGAAATTTGCATAGCTTCCTGTCATGTCAATTATTTCAAAAACTTTTTTTTAAAAGAAAAAATTGTTTTAAGATGCGTGGTTTGGAAAAACTTTTGTACCATTTAAATTACAGTTACCTTCATGCAACAGTCGCGGGTGCATTACAGCCGATATAGATTGATTCCAGTCCGGCTTACAGGCTGATATAGGTTTTCTTATTTATTTACAAAATTTGAAATTAAGACTTTATTTAAAAAAATAAATATCAAATCAATTAAGCATTGATAATTTTAATTTATACAATCACTGTACTTCTTCAGCCGGTGAGAGACAGATGAAACTATATATATATATATATTCATGGGCCAATTTTCAGGGTCCTTGACGTCGATGGCCCAGGCAAATTATCAAGGGAACATAATGATGGTGTAGGAGGCGAAATAACTATCAAGTTAGATGTGATGGCAGCACAAATGAATTTGTAGGCTGAGATGGATGACTTGAAGAGCTTTATACAATGTCATCAATTACTATGGGCGTGGTGATGGACTTATAGGAGAAGAGAGCATTAGTAGAGTGCCCAAATTGTGGGGACTGTCCACGGACACATTGCTATGCTCGCAGCTCACTATTGTATGTGCCTCATCGGCGCAACCCTAAATTAACACAGTGATATCATTAAGGGAGCAATATAAAAATTCTAATGAAGTTTATGCATCATTTGAAACCAAAAAGGTCTAAATATTTAATTTTGATTCAGTATAATTTTTGTTCTAATTTGACCATGTGTACTCTTGTCATGTTATGTCTCATGCTACTCTTTAGTGCGGCATTCGGGTTATACAACTATTTCTCTCGATAAGTTCAAATTTTAGAATTGGCTTTTTCTTATAAGTTTAGGTTGTGACAAATGTGTGGCAATAACATTTAAAAATTTTAACTATTTTATATATTAATTATTCAAAAGGTTAAATTATTCTAATGATATAATAGCATAGTATAACAAATAAAAATAAAATTTATAATGAATATTAATTCATGAAAATTAATCTCAACGCTAAATGGATGAAAAATTAATATGTCTTAATATCTTATACTCATTGATTGAATTCTCTTCGCGACAAGTTACTTGCCATATATAAAGCAAACAGAGACAAAAATCTAAACTAATACCTCAACGGAAAAAAAATCTTTGATACTGCATTGATTATCGTGATATCGTAGAGGTGAGGGCTGAGTTGTGAGAAGTTGATTGGTTCAGAGCCGGGCATGAGTGGGACACGAAGCTGAAGCCAAGTCAAGGGTTTGGAAGAAGGAGCTAAAAGTTGAGCCACACAGCCATGGGAAGAGCCAGGGCGATAAAGACGTATTGTCCATGCCCAAGAGGGGCACATGGGTGCAACTCAGGGACCTTAACGCGTGTCACTTCCCCTCAAGTACTTTGGGGACCACAAACTCTGTCCATAGTCCACGCGTACGTTTGCCATTCACCTAGGTATTCTTGGGACAAGAGACTTTGAGAGAGTCCCCGTCCACTCCTCTTTCCCCACCCAATCACTGCGTCTCTTCCCTCGTGTTAACTCATTCTAGCTAGACCTGCAACAACTGTAGCCGCCACTCTTGACAACGCCCACACTCAAGGTCCATTCCAAATTAACATTGGTTACGTCCGTTTTTGTGATTGATATACAGCACTTAAACCCATGCTGCCGTATCCAATTAGGCTCATTAATCAATACGTTATAATAAAACACGATGAAACTATGTACAAAATTAAGAATTAAATATAATTAAATTGAAGTGACAAAAGTTTTAGATTCGATATCCATGCCATTGCCATGCCCATGTGAACGAAAACACAATCAACGCACCTATATATGAATGCGATTTACTGGCGTGAAGGGGAGTTATTACAAGACAAGGATTACCTAATATGGTGAAAGTGTTGTGCCCTATATAAGAGAAAGACAAAAGACTCCTTGTCAAATATCAAATATTGGCAACAAAACAACACCCCATTAGAAATAGAATGATGATGGATTCAACGAACCATGCCAGGAAACTAGAAAGTGGGAGACGAATTTGTCGCCCAGCGTCAGGAGCTATGGATGGGGCACCGATAGGGATAGATGTTTGTGTGCATTACGTCCTGGCGTACACATCATTTTCAAACCAAAAGGTGAAACGGATATCTTTTGGCATTTTTAACCATTTTTGAGGGGGAAAGATGGGATTATTGTTATGGTGGGTACAATGGACATTTTATTTTGGGTAAAATAAGATAAGATGAGATTACAAAGCAGGATGCTTCGTCAAGTTTACTGTAGAGTTTTATAACCGGAATTAAAGTAATGAGAAAGGTATGGTAACAAATTAAAGGATAAGGATGAAGAAGGTCAGCAGTGAAAAGAGGATATATAGATGGAGAGAGAAACGGAGAGATTCGCTCTCAAGTTATATAATCTGGCAACTGGCGTTAATCCCGTGCTTAGTTAATATACATTTGCATTTGTTTAATGGGGAATGGATATAGGATATGCCAAAAAAGATGCGCGTGGCGCGGACGGGATTCCTTTGGTTATGCTTTTGAGTTGTTTTGTCAGTCTAATAAATTATAATCTTCAACTTTAGCTAAACTAATCAATCAAAAGGGCTTAAACAAGTGGGTGTCATGTTTATCCCGACACCTCCAGCCCTTGTTTCCCATCTTCCAACTTTCATTTAGTTTGCTGAGGTATCCTAATCAAGATTTTCAGTCACACACCCTGGCTAATCATAGTTATTCCCCTGATTATGGAATATGTATATACTTAAACAGACCTAAAGCATATCTGGATGCACCTTCTGGACCCAACATGTATATGTGAACAAATTAAATCTAATAATAATGAGCTATATATAGAGATCTGTTAATTCCTTCTCTTTCTTTCTGATAAAGAAACGTGATTTAGTAGTACTAGTGGTCCCGATTTTTGAATATTATGAATTTAGCAAATTGGTCTGAGATCTAAGGTAAAACTCAAACATATTACCCATAATAATTATTTTATTATGGTATAAAAACTCAAACACATGCATAGTACCCCCCATGCCCAATAACTTTTATGAGCAGTCTTTTATTAACACTTACTGTCTACCACTTTTGATTTTTTTTACGTGAACTACCACTTTTGATTGAATAGACATCAGTACGTACTCTAATAGAAATTTCTACCGTGAAAACGAACACCTGTAGGTTTTCGCCAGACCTCTTCATTTCTTCAATCACTAGCTATACTTGCTTGTGCATAATAAAAGATAAATTTATAGTCATCAGGAACCTCTCAAGCCTTAAAAGGTTTGCGTATCATCTCCATTTTATTTAGCACATTGAACCTTTTGGTCTCTTTATGCTACACATACATATACATTTTTTTGCATGGGTAATGATATTCGGATGGGGATGCATGTGAAAGAAGTCGAGTTGTCAACCGCGGGGTCAATTTTGTTTGTGTTGTATGCGCCACACAGTTCAATTCCATGTTTCCCTCTTTCCAGACTAATACCTTTCACGCTTTAGCCTCTAAATCCGTGCTTAATTTAATTTCACTATCTATCATTTTTTATGTAATATCCACGCATTATTTATGCTGTTGAACGAGTAAGCCTCCACAGTCTACAGTTTCTATCCTTCTGTCACCTTTTTATTAGTTACTTATTAACCTAAAAATTTAATTATACCTTGTTTTCAACAACCCCTGAATTGCGCCATAATTTGGGCCATTATCTAGTTCTTCGGTCACTTAGGAGTAGGCTGATTGAGCTCTAACTTCAAGGTTGAGGGCAGTGGCTCACGCACCTTACGCAAGACGGGCCAATCGCCCCACAACGCATGAAACGAAGTTCTTTCATTGATTCGCGTCCAAACAAAGGTTTATGTCAGCGCGTGACACTGTGTTACAGCAGGTGAGAAAGTCATTGGCAATCAACTACATCCAAACCCATTGGTGAAAAAGATGGAATGGTAGCATAGTCAAATACTAGTAAGGAAAGAAAAAAAGGCAAATAAAAGAAATAAAAAGCCATTACGTAAGAGCTGAGCTTTCCATTGGAAGGTAAAGCCCAAGCTAGTCCCTTTCATCAAAAGCTTAGAGTCCCCACAATCAGCTAAAAATACCTATATATGTTCTTTAATTTATTTTTTATTTTTAAATTTATCTTATAAATTATAAATATTTTAAATTTATATTCTAATTTTTAAAAAATAAATATATTTATTTTTTTCATAAATAATATTAATTATATTGATAAAAAATTCTATCTGGTATATAAATTAATTAAAATAATATACATAATATTTTATATAATATATTATATTTTTAAATTTATCTACTAATACAACAAATAATATTTGCCAATAGATTGTGATATGGATAGATGTGTTATATTTTAAAAAGTTATACGGCCAATTTAAAATATTTATTACTTAAAAAATCAAATTTAAAAATAGAAAATAAATTAGAGGACAAATCAATTAATTTTGCCTATAGGCAAATATGAAAGGTTGGATTATTATCTATACTCAAAAGCAAGAAATCTCCGCACAGCTAAGTCGGTATCTTCGAGAGGATTTGTATAATAATCATAGAATCTTTTACTTGATTTAACTTTTTTAATCCCTAATTAATTAATTATGATTAAAGGAGAAGCAAACGTACGAAACGTGGCAGTGGACTTGTGTGGATGTGGCGTTGCTTCGTCCTTCGGTTCCAATTTTATTTCACGCTCTTTAAGGGATTCCAAGCTGGCTGTCCTTCATTCTGTAAACTACCACTGGCTATGCACATGGTTGCCACTGATATTGTTGTTATCTTTTCCATAGTTTCTTTTTTTCCTTTTTTTTTTTCTTTGGTTCTAAATTTGGGAGCATGTTTGGAGCACTATGATAACCAATGCTTTCGTTACAACATTTGAGAACTAATTAAAGACAATGTTTTATCTATGAGACATGTGTTAGGCATCAAATATAGCCGGGTGTCCATATCCAGAAGATATGGATTCTCGGGCAAATGAAGATCGTTACTTAGATTGATCTCTCAGCTGTACTTTGATCCAAAGACAACTAAACAAGACTCCTCACCCACCCTTTTTCTCTACTTTTTTGTTTTTAACTTTGTGTTATGCATCTTATTGTTTCGTGATCCTTAAGCTCACCTTATATCTCTGACTTTGTGGTTTGGCACCTTGGATAATATATATCTGTATCAGCATTATGTACTTAAATCAGTCGAATGGTACTTGTATTGTATGTGAACTACGTATGAACTATATCTGTACAGCGTCCTTGACTTAAATTAGAAGTAAACTTGTACTAGCTAGTAAAAATATGGCTCAGTGACGACTTTTATGGTTAAAAAAATGCATAAATAAGAATCACATGCAGCAAAAGAGGAAAAGAATAAGGATCGCGAAATTATAATATTAAATTTAGTACTTTTACTTTTGTACCAAAAAATTTACGTTTTCAATTATATATAAGATCAATCCATGTAAGCCTTTTCTTCTATATAATGCAATGCGCGTGGAACATGTGTATGTGGATAGTTAAATTCTATGCGGGCACATACAAGGAAATACGTGAAGGTGAGACACAGTGAAAGCCAAGGTCACAATTGAGAGACACTAATATTCTTCATAGTTTTGTAGTTGCTTAGGTTTAATTTAATAATATTTTATCTCTAATTTAATCATGTGTATGATTTTGCAGTATCATATGGTATATCCTTATCGGAGTATGCATATAATTTAATAATATTTTATCTCTAATTTAATCATGTGTATGATTTTGCAGTATTATATGATACATCCTTATCGGAGTATGCAATACCCTAAAGTGTGTATGTAAATATATTTCTTTCACATACTCAGCACTATAACAATGTTTTCAAGTGGTATTTAATTATATTAAATTGACTCGTTTAAGGAATTCAAACAATGGAATCAAAATAATTATATTGGTTCAGATGTTCCGATCTAATTAGATAAAATCGGATAGAATCATAAAAATTAAATATTGATAGTTTGATTATTAGAATTTCTAATTCAACATTCGAGACTCGATTAACTGACCCTATTTCATAGTGAATGACTAGAGTTGTGTTTAGCGTGATTCTGACTCTTGTAAACGACACTCCGCTCCCCCTTCCCCAAATTAATTATAGCGTCAACCCTAAGTAGCTGCTGCTTATTGTCGCAAACCTGAGTTGAACTGTTAAATGTTAATTTTTATTACCAATGCGTTAAAAAAAACCAATTAGCTTGACAACCTAAACCTAAGAATTTGCTTTTCTTCAGTTTGGTTTGATTTGGGCTTTTATAATTTGGAAAATTAAACCAAACCAAATCTTTTTTATTTTAATCCATGTTTTTTAATCTCTAAAATAAAACAAAAATGGACCCGTATAGATCTCTACATAAGTGCCATTACATTGTCTTACCTAAACAATGCAAGCGGGTGAAGGAAAGGCAAGGATACTGTTACTACATTTTGTAAATCAATTAATTTATTGAAGAAATTAAAGCTAAATTAGGAGAAAGAAAGTTGCCTTAAAATATAAAATGGCGAAAAAAAACAAAAGAAAGGTTTACCTTCTTTTTCTCCGGTTGGAAAAAAAAAATGGTGTACTGAAAAATACGCTTCTAGCCTTCTGCGAGTCTGGGTCTGTGACAGAGGGGCCTTGGCTCATCTGCGTAAGGCACCTGGAGGCCCAATACCCACCATAGAGGGAATCCAAATAGATTTCTGTGGACTTCTCCCACTTCACCCCCCTCACATGCCTTTTTCGTTTGTAAGTTTTCGCAAGGTAAATAATGGCACAAAGAAACCCATCCTTTTCAACAACTACCAATTGGTGATTCTCTTGTGCATTTCTTTTATCATAAGTTTGGTGCATTTTGGTGTGTAGCTAATGTGAAGCTTATAAGTGGTGCGATACATAGTTTACTTTTTGTCTAGTTGGTATATTTTAGACATAGCTCCCCTACCCCTCACCACCACCTACTCTTGGCCACTGCTCCACCCGCCATTGCCGCTCTATTTCACCGCGCTACCACCCCTATCACCAACACCATAGCCACAATCTCCCTTCACCTCCACCTAGCCCCTTCTTCACTTGTAGAAACCCACCTCACCTTCATCCCTTTCTCCATGACAATGAACCGTACATAGCCCTCTGTTGCTAAATTCACCCAAAGTTCCTCCATTTTTCTTTACAAAGGTCGTAAAGTCGTTTCGTAGACAATAAGACCATGGGACAGCAAAGCAATGTAACTAAACTAATAAAAGCAACCAACTAGCATAGAAACTGTGAATAAAAAGAGGGATAGGGCTCATTTCTCAATTTCACCAAAAAAGGATAGAGGTAGAGAGGAGTGGTCCTTGCACAATGGCTGTGTTGTGGAAGGCAGATGCTTCTGACTAACATGCGACAATGGTTGTTGTAGCTTCCATGGTAGCTGGATGCCGCTTCGACGTCAACGCGTCTTGCTCATAGAGATCCAATGGCAACAATGCAAGTTGGAGGTAGAAACGATGGCTTGCTTGAAGACAGTGATTGCGTTGATTGAAGATGGTGGTTGCATGTGGGCTATGAATCTAGTTTGAGGAAGTGTTGATGATTGGAAGCGGAGGCTGAGCGAGTGACGGCAAAAGTGTTGTCCGGTGGTAACTTTGGTTAAGGATGGTGGTTGTGTTGTGGAGCTGGCAATGAGCAATAGCTGCAACTGAGTGACGGGAAACAATGAAGTCGAAGGAGGACTTTGATTTGGAGAAGGTGGTGCATTAACTTTGTTATTAGTTTTAAGGCTACGTTTAAAATGCACTAACTAGATAAAAGGTGCATTATGTATTGCACCACTTGTCAGCTTCCTATTAGTTACACTCAAAAAATGCACCGAATATATGATAAAAGAAATGCATCAAAGAATCCACCCTAACAATTAACTAAAACAAATTTTAAATTTACAAATAGACTAATATGTTTAATTCACGCATTAAATGGGTTGCGTTAAAAGAATAGTAGCTTTAATAGGCTTGTATTGTATTAGTCTAAATCATTTAAGACAATAGTGTGAGTTTTAGAAAGCTAGATTATTTATTAAAAAGTTATAATTTATACAACATTACAGCTAAAAAAAATCAAATTTAACACATCAAGTTACTTAATAGATTTAAAACAAACTTAATAATCCATATATAAATTTCTTACAAGTTTGGAACAGCTCTACTACCGTGCTTTCTTTCCTCTTGCTGGCTAAATTAGGTAGTAATTGTGTTTTTTCTTTTTTATATACCAAAAGAAAAATAATTCATATTTAAATTTAAGAATAAATACTTATTTTGGTTCCTGACAAAAATTTTGAGGAATCAATTAATCTCTTAAAATTTAAAAATTCTTAGGTAGTCATTCATCATTAAAAAAAGGGGAACACATTAGTTCTTTTATATAAATCTGTACCATTAAAAAATTTTATATAAAGAGATTAATATATTATTTTTTTAACGGTAAGGGACCACCCCAGGATTTTTAAATTTTAAGAGACAAATTTATCCTTTCAAATTTTTATTAGGAACCAAAATAGGTATTTAATCTAAAGTTTCAAATCACAGGATAATTTTAATCCAAATTACATAATAAATTTTAAGAGACACATAATGCTCAACAACCCTAATGCAATATAGTCTTAATTTACAAAACATAAAGATACTAATTAAGTGGGGTGCTTGCGAGGCATTTGTTCAAGTGGTTGCTGGCCTCTCTGCAATAGTGCACGTGAGAATGAGGAGTTGTAAGTTTGACTCCAGGGTTAGAGACCCTTCTCCCCTACCAAAATTAAAAAAAAAAAAAAAAACCAACCAAAAAAGAATGAAGTGGGGTGAATCTTTTTGTTTTTGGTCAACATGATGTGGGTTGAGTTGTATTGTACATTGAATAAAATGTTAAGCTTCAATTGTTTAAAATAATAATAATAATAAAATAAACACACTCAAATGGCCCGATATAATGTTGTGGGCCCACGCACAGTGGCTATGTATACAGAAGCGACTTTCCTTAATCCTTCAAACGGAATTAGTTTTTTGGGGGGGGGGAAAGGATAGCGTATGGGGTCTCAGACTCCTAACAGTGGAACTCACTCCCTCTAACTTGCCCAAATGTGATTCTAAAGAGGCAGGAAATCTGCCATCTTGCCTAGGCCTCCAACCACGTATATTGAATAGCCTAATCAAATTGTTTTAGTTCTTCTTGTTTTTTGGTCTGAAATTATTTTAGTTCAAGGCTAAGCAAATAATGTAGTTGGGAACTAAGGCTCACAAAGTACTTCCTTGTTGTGTTATTGTAAGAGCCCATGATGAATATTTGAAGTGGGGAACTACATCCGAATGTAGCTCCTTCTTTTTCTTTGGGCCTCATCTAAAGAAGATTGTTGGTATTCATAACTCCCATCATGACCAAAACAAAAAGTCCTATTAAAATAGCTGAATCCATTAAATACAAAATTAGCATGTTTGGTTTCGTTTTGAACAATCACCAAACTGTAATATGTTTTGGCTTGGCGGTTCAGTTTGGTTCTCATTTCTTGGGGTTTTTTTCCCCTTTTAAATCATTTTCGATTCTTTTTGGGGTACAGGATTTGGATAATTTGTTGTTGGGTGTTATGTAGCCTTACGATTTTTTGGTCATACTTGTGGAAGCATCAATCGATTCTGAGTATATAATTTTTGAATTTGGTTTCTGTCAAAATAGTATATATTATAACAATTATATTTCTATTCACATACCATGTTATCTTGGTTAGCGTGGTTGAATTTCAAAGTAACATTGGTTAGTTTTAAAATTCCGGTATTATTCCACAAATCGTATGAGGTATAATTGACTTCTGCATAGAATTGAGATTGAACCAAACAGGCTAACTATAAGTGCAATCAAATAATCAATTGGATTATTATTATTATTATTATTATTTGACTTGTCAATTGGATTATTACTATATGCTAAAAAATGATTTAAAAACTCATTAAACAAATAGTTGGTCTCTGCAAATAGTTTTTTTTTTTTTTTTTTGCAATTCCTGAAAATGCTACATTACTTAATAATAAGTAAAGGAACTTTGTAAAATATTAAGCATTGATATGTATATATGTGCGTGGCACAATCATGTTGGATAAATTAACATTTTTGATAATTAAAAAGTTAACAAAATAAATATAAGCGTAAAATAATAACACACGTTAGTGAATAGTTGGTAATTGGTACATCAGAAATGACGCATGAATAGTGGTAACAACATATATCAGTGAAGGAAGGAAGAGAGAGATGAATTGGTTCCTTATGGTTTAATAACAGAAAAATTTAAAATTTAAAATAATTAAACAGCAAAGAAAAAAAATATTTAAAACAAACTCAAACATAAATAATGCTAAAAATAAAATAGAGAAAGAAGTAGAGAATGTTTGATGATTTATACTAGTTTGGTTATAAATTAAAATTTATATCTAGTTCCTAATTATTTGAGATTTTTTTTATTATCAAATTTTTGCTTATAAAAATTTCAATAAACCTTTCTTTATTCAATTCTTAAGTAGAATATTCTGTATTTTATTTCTCATAAAAGACACTATCAAATCTTTCTCTATTTAAAGAATACTTATAATTTATTTATCTTAAAAATATCACAAAATCTCCCCCTATCTCCAACTAAAATAAGATAATCCCGTAAAAAATAGTTACTATTATAATTTAACTACGTCGAGTTTTAAACTCTCTTAAAAGTATATAAGTAAGTGCAATTGCAAAAATTATAATGAGCAAGCTAATCTCACTATTTCTTTTTGGTTGGAGTTGTTGTCTTGCTCTCCATTCTTCATGCCTTTTTATATATATATATATATATATATATAGGATGAGTCATTAATATCTATTAATGATTGGAGAAGATTTTGGCTTCAATTTGGGCCAAAAAAATTTGCCCGCATGCAATTTTCCTGTTTGTGCTGTATCTGATGCGTCATCGTTGGTCTAGTTGCTATTTTTTTTTTTATGTGCTCAATCATCCAAGATATTAGCCACAAAATTGCTTTTTTGTACGAGACGAATTTCATACTATTAACGTGTTAAAATATTTAAACACACCACCCTTTGTATTCCGTCAAGAGCGGACTTGTATTTAACTCAACTTAATTTTTTCTCCAATTGAAAATTGCTACATAACATTTGTGCACATTTTCGTCAAAATCTATTTGTACTGTATAGCAGTACAATATTAGCCATATGATTGTTGGAGCTTGATTTTCTCCCTTAATCTTAGTTTTTTTTAATCAAATTAAGAGCAAAACAATTTTTGGAATTTTAACTTAAAAATATTCAATATCAAAGAGAAAATATTCATGAATTAAACAAAGAAAGTCACAATCCCACAATATTTTCATTTAATAGAAATATAATCGAACAATATTAGCATCACATAATATTCAAGTTTAAACATATTAAATAAAAACATTTATCATCACAGCGTTAAACCTAGCAATCATGATTCGAACATCTTAAGGTTTAGAGTTATGATAGGTGTGGTGGATAGAATGTGAATCAGTATAGTATTCTATATAAAATGAGTTCATCAAATATTTCTTTAAGGTTTAATAGTTGGCATGAAAAAGAAAAAAAAATAGGAATAAATATTCTCAATTTAATTTTTTATTTGACAAGGTTGACCTTTTGCTTGGATGAAAAGAGAAAATAAGAAGAAAAAAAATAAAGAAAAAAATATATTTTTATTCTTATTAATTGGTTAAGAAGAAAAGTGGGAAGAAAAAAAAATATAATTATATATAAAAAATAATTTTACCAATTTATTTTATATGGCTAAAATAATGATTAAAGGGATAAAGTGAACAATTTAAACTATCAACCTCCTCTCTCTCATTTTCTCACCAATGGAAAAGAGAAAAAAATTTTATGTAGGACCTACTTTTTTTTTTCTTTCTTTTTTGTTTTCTTTTTTATCCAAACAAAAGAAAACTCTCATTTACTTTCTTCTTTCCTCCCATTTTCATATTTTCCAAGTAAAGGGTAAATGTAATTTTTCACCATTATTTTTTTTATGTTACATGTTTTGTCTAGATCCTATCTTTTTAAATTAATGGCAAACAATCACACTAAATCTTATCAAGTGAAAAATTAAATAGTTTAATTTAAGTACATTGATAATATAAAATTTTTTTATATTGTTATCTAATTAAAACTTTTCAATTGTATGATCATTCAAATAGTAGATAATTATATCAAAAAAATTTATTAATATAATAATATATAATTAGATATTTATATAAAAAAATTTTTATATTCACATTACATTTAAATTAAATCCAAAATTAAATTAAGATATCTATTCTCAAAATCAAATTGCTTTAGCAGATGCCATTGCCATTCCCTAGTTCTCGTTCATTCTCCATTCCAATTAAATATTCCTTTTCAAATTAAGTAAAACATCGTCTCTCACCAATCACCATGAGTATATTTCTTTATTTTTTTTTCATTATACCAACCCACCCTTTCAAAACAAGTTTTTATGTGATACTTAAAATTTAATTTAAATATATTAATAATATAAAATAATTTTATATTATTAATTAATAAAAAATATTAATTTATATAAATAATTATTTATTATAATAAAAAATTTATTATAATTTATTATTTTTTTATTTATATTAATTGATAATATAAAAATAATTTATATTATTATAATATTAATTAAATTATATAATAATTTTATATTATTAATTAATATAAATAATAAAAAATATTAGTTTATGAAAATAATTATTTATTATTATTAAAAATCTATTATAATCTCTTATTTTTTAATATTTTTATTAATTAATAATATAAAATTATTTTATATTATAAATATATATTAATTAAAATTTTTTATTTATTATTTTTTCTCTTTTTCGTTTGAAAAAGTACTATCAAGTGACGCGATTTGTCGATGTCGTTTGATAGAAGTCAGAAGGGTGGAAGAAACGAGCGCATTAAGCCACGACTTGTCGTACAGTGTGGGCAGGAGCGACGTCGTTCTGTTCAGGACGCTTGCTTCGTTGTCCCCATTTGAATATCCAGCGAGGTCGAGGGTGACATCACCAATCATTCCTATTTCCAATGTACTCAAAACAACACACGCAACACAAAATCCTCTGAAGCTCTGAACTCTCAGTCTCACCCTTGAGAATTTTCTGAATTTTTTTTTAACTTTCTAAAAAAGTATCCAATCCTACTTGGATACTCCCCCATTCCCCACTGTTAGTTGGGCCACTCTGCACTCTCTAAAATTCGTCATTTCACATTCCCACTTTTATTTTTATTTTTTTAATTTTTGAAAATTCCTGTTCTTGAATGGGGAAAGGAGGAGGCTGTTTTCCCAGCAAGAAGAAGGCGCCGCAAGTCGCCGACGATTCTCTGCCCTCCGCCGGCGGACCATCCCGGAGTGCGCCGATCCCCCTCGACGCCGGCGACAACGCCGCTGAAGAAACGGCGTCGTTCGGTGTCGCCGCCGCGAGGCTGAGGATCTTCATCGTGTTCTACTCGATGTACGGCCACGTGGAAGGGCTCGCGAGGAGGCTTAAGAAGGGCGTGGAGGGCGTAGAGGGCGTCGAAGGGGTACTCTACAGGGTGCCGGAGACGCTGCCGGGGGAGGTGCTGCTGCAGATGAAGGCGCCGCCGAAGGACGACGGCATCCCGGAGATTACGGCGGAGGAGCTGGCTGAGGCGGACGGGGTGCTGTTCGGGTTCCCGACGAGGTACGGAAGCATGGCGGCGCAGATGAAGGCATTCTTTGATTCTACTGGTCAGCTGTGGAAGGAGCAGAAGCTCGCTGGGAAGCCCGCTGGATTCTTTGTCAGCACTGGCACTCAAGGAGGAGGTCAAGAAACTACTGCGTAAGCGTTTTTCTCCTCTTTGTTTTCTTGCCAATTCAGCAAGATTTTGTATTCTTGTTGGAGTTTTGAGTTTTTGTTCTTAATTTAAGTTAATAGCTTGGCACTGGAATTTGGTTTACCAGTTTCAATTAGTAGTTGTCATGTATTGTTAGCGAACTGTGTCACTTGGTACTCCATGGATCATGATTCTTTGAGAAAAGAAGCAGAACATAACTTAGCACTTGATGGTTTAGGACTATGTGTTGCTCCTGAGTCGCAAGCTTTTCATCTAGCTTTAAAGATTTTGATCTCTCAACTCTCAACTAGTAGTCTGGTGCATGTACATTTTACCTTGATCCTATTCTGAAGAGTGCAAGAGTGCCTTTTTCCAACTTCACTTGACATGGATAGCCCACTTTTACATGAGGTTAAAGATCAGAATTTGATGTCCAAGACATTCATCGGATTGATCGAAAATGCCTTGTGGAATTGGCTGGTTAAACCAGTTTTTCAGGGCCTATATCATAAATGCTTCTCTTGAATATAAACAACTATATAAAGTCTGCACATTTACATGTTCAGGCTTGAATTCAGCATTAATTGTTTTTGCTTCTATATAATGTGCGTTTAGTATGGCTTGTATTTATATTGCATCAATTTTGCGTTTTGCAATTGCTTAGTATGATTACCTGGGATGTTCATTTTTGAGAAGAATGGCCTGTAAGAAGCATCTTTGGAAGCACAATAACAAATTACTTAGTAGGCTAAATTATTAGCTCTGAAAGGTTTGCATATTTGATGTTTCCGTCTTAGATTATGGTGGGCTTTCTTTTGGTGTCTCAATCAGTTATCTCAGGTTTTGACTAGCTTTAATTGATAAGTGAATTTAAGACTTAAGAAAGTTCCAATGTATTCTTAAGTTTATGTGAGCTAGCTGCATGTTATTTATGGTTCATATTCACATAGATTACCAAAACTAGAGAGTTTTCAGTTATAATGCGTGGAAGATGTCAAAAGATGATTACATAAAGTTCAGGGTAATGAGCAAAACTTGTTAACGGATAACTTCAGTGGGGCAAGCTTTTTTCAAAAAAGAAGTTTTCCATAGAGCACGAGGAGAAAGATTTCACTTCCTATTTATTTGAAGGATGTTAAGGTAACTGGAACAATGGCACTGGTCTGCAATGGTAGAAGAGTTTTAGTAGTTCTTTGATTATTGTTGTCTCAGATAACTCTTGTAGACAAGCAACTAAGTTGAAATTGAATTTGTAATTATAGAAGTGCATGTCTGCAGTCTGAAAGTCGAAGACTATCACATATTTTTCTCTATATTTCCAGAACCAAAGATTTTATTTTACTTCATGGTGGAAATTAAAATTAGAACAGTCCCTTAGATTATAGTGCTTGAAAGGCATTATCAAATATGCTTAGTTTTGTGCCTTTTGTTGCAGTTGGACGGCAATCACCCAGCTGGCACACCATGGAATGTTGTTTGTTCCTGTTGGATATACATTTGGACCTGGAATGTTCAAGATGGACTCCATTCGAGGGGGTTCTCCTTATGGTGCCGGCGTCTATGCCGGTGATGGCACAAGAGAGCCAAGCGAAATGGAGCTGGCACTTGCAGAGCATCAGGGCAAGTATATGGCTCTTGTGGTCAAGAGGCTCAACAGTTCATGATGGTGTTTTGACCACTTTCCCCCCATTTCATTCTATTCTTGTTGGTCATGTGTATTTTTTTGACCTCTCTTTTGTTGTCAAATTGGTTCTGGCATTTTACCATTGCATTGTGACGCGGAATTGTAGCTCCCTCCCACTCTCAATTCCCATGTTGTTCTCGATTCTGCATTGTTCTGGAAGCTGTAGATGTTTATAATCTTTACATCAAAAAAAAAAAAAGTGAATTTGTGTATCTTCATGCCCTCTTTCGTTTTTGGTGTGTATAATGTGTATAATGGCATTTTTTTTTGGTGTGTACAATGACTTGGCAGTTGGTAAAAATAAAATGGTTTTTATCTTTTGGGAGGACCTTAGGACAACTCGTGATTATGACACTTGGACCTTGTTTTTGGTCGCTATAACACTTGGACCTGTTTTCGGTCGATGTGCCACTTGGGCCTTGGGTTCAAATGTCATTACTGTTTGCGAAATGCCATTGTTGGTTGAGCATGGAGAGCTAGCAAGTAGCCAAGTAGCAAGGAAATCGGTCACGTTTCACTGCTATATATATATCTTGGACACGTGTAATCTATTGGGCTTCAAATTCAAATAACCGATAGATTTGGCGTCAGTCTTGCGGAAAAGTTGGAACCCTGTAAACGTCATTTTCTTTTTTTAAACGTCTTTCATGTTTATATACCAAAAATTAAAAGGTCTAATGTACCAAAGAAATTCTTCCAAGACAAGATTGAACCATAAGATGCCATGGAACATATCCCTTCTTTCTCTTTTCTATTTTTTAAATATTCAAAGGTAATAAAACTTTTTATTTACTGCCATGTTACTATTATCGCCACTTAACTTTGATAAGAATAAACCAGCTGTCGCGCATTGGGATAATAACAATTTTGGAATCTTCTGAAAAACGTGTTCAGTTCGGCTGGATACAACAATTTTAACCGTAACGTTCATGGGCCACACGTAACGCACCCACAACACAATCAGTTCACGTTACTTCAACCCAGGTCGGAAAACTGCGTGTGTTTAGAAACCAGTTTCCACCGGCTAGAATCGATTTTGGTTTGTTTCTGCCTAAGTTTTACGATGTTTGATTCTATATTTTTAGAATTAATTTTTGTTTTTAAAATTAATTTTAAGAAAAATAATTTTTTTATTTTAAATTAAAAAAATTTAATTAATATGTATTGACAGTATAAATTTTATTTTATATTAAAAGAGTTTAATTGATATGTATTAATAGTATAAAATAATTTTAGACTGTCAATCAATAAAAATAAGAAAAAGTGAAAAATTATAATAAGTCTCTTATTATAATGGATAATTATTTATATGAGTTGATATTTTTTACTATTTTTATTGATTGATAATATAAAATTATTTTATACTATCAATATATTTAAATTAAATTTATATTAAAATTATTTTTAGAGATATTATTAAATATAAATTATTTTAATTTAAAATTAATTCTAATCAAATCAATTTTAATAAAATTAATTTTATTTAAAATTAATAATTAAACACGATAACTCAACCCGCAACAGCTAAAAACCAGAAAAAGAACATTACTGGATCTGAAAACATAAAAAGAAAAAAGAAAAAAGGGCATTAAAATTTAGCAGGGAAAAGGAATCTCTCGTGGACCTCCCTTCGAGGTTTGTCTCTATATATAAGGCAGAGCCTGCGTTACTTGTCACTTAAAACTGGACTTGCGTGTTTGAGGCGAAACTGAGATTGAGAAAAACCAGCAACATCATGGAGGACACACTATCTGCTTTGAGGTCTTTGATGGCTTCTCACTCTCCGCCTCTTGATGCCTTAGTAGTTCCCTCCGAAGATTATCACCAGGTTCACCACGCTTCTCAATTCAATTGCTTCCACTTCCTCACTTTTTATGCTACTTTAGATCGAAGATTTTCGGTTTTTTTAATTTAAATTCCTTTTATTATGTATCCGATGATTATTTTTATTTGAAAATCTCCTTGTTTCTCTCTATTTCTGCAGAGTGAATATGTATCTGCGCGAGACAAGCGCCGCGAGTTCGTTTCCGGCTTCACTGGAAGTGCTGGTCAGTTTTCTATCTACAAAACAATGAAATCAAAATTTGCTTTGATGCATTTTCGTTTTGCTTTCGTCATTTATTCTGATATCGATCAGTTTGGGATTTTGGATTTGGTTCCTATAGTTTTGCAATTTCATCCCTGTAATGAGATGGGCTTTGATTCTGTGATTGAAGTTTTCTAGCTCTACCTGTTTTTCTTGCTATACCGCTATTGAATGTTCCTTTTCTATTTCAAACCTGATAAAATCAGTGAAGTGCCTTTTGTGTTGTTTTTTTTTTTTTTCATTAAAATGACATTCAGGTTTGGCACTTATAACAAAGAAAGAAGCGCTGCTGTGGACGGATGGACGGTATTTTTTGCAGGCGGAACAACAGCTTAGTGATCAGTGGAAGCTAATGCGTATTGGTGAAGATCCTGCTGTGGATGTTTGGATGGCTGATGTGAGTTACCAGCTTTTAGAAAGAATTCTTTGATGTATATGATTGATAAGTGTTAAGACAGATGGCAAAAATTTTAGCAAATGATGTTTTTATGTGGTTTATCTTTGTTTGGCCTCATTGAAGCATAATGTTACAGCTTGGGTCAAGAATCACTGTGTTTACATCATGGCATTGTTGATATGTTGTTGTTGACTACAACTAGCTTATCCTTGCTTAGGGGGAGCTGACTGAGCTTGTAGCCTCGTACTCAATTGAGCACTGAGCACTGTTAACAACGTAGAGAGAGAAAAGAAGGGCTTGGAAGAGAACTAGAGAGAGATAGACTCATAAAAAAGACAATATAAAAATTCAGGAAATTAGAAATGCCAAGGCTCCATATTGTTAGAAGTTTCCAGAAAGTATCATATTCATGAAGCAAACACATAAACATACTCTTATGAACGAGGACAATTTACTGGATTAGTCTTGTCTGATCCACGAATTGCTTCTAAAAAATCCATTTTCTATTCCTTTCATTTCATGTCACAAGACTATATCTGTGCTTTTACTATGTGGGGAGTATGTACTGATGAGTTGTTTCCTTTCCTTAGAACTTGCCAAAAGATGCATCCGTTGGGGTTGACCCTTGGTGCATTTCAATTGATACCGCCCAAAGATGGGAACGTGCTTTTGCCGAAAAACATCAGAAGCTGGTTCAAACGACAAAAAATTTGGTAGATGAAGTATGGATAAATCGGCCACCAGCAGAGATTAGTGCTGTTATTGTACATCCATTGAAATTTGCAGGTCGCTCTGTTGCAGATAAGTTGCAAGACTTGAGAAAAAAGCTCATGCAGGAGCAAGCCCGTGGTATAATATTCACAGCTCTTGATGAAGTGAGTGTATTCTCTTAGTATCTCTTCCTTATTTGTTTGTTTTTCCTTAACTCATGTTTTCTGAGTTTGAGGATATTCTTGCCTTGCATTTCCAGCATTTTTAAGATTATTATCTTCATTTTTCCATTTTATTTCTAATGGCGTGGTTATAATGCAGGTTGCCTGGTTGTATAATATTCGTGGAAGTGATGTGGCATACTGTCCTGTTGTTCATGCATTTGCTATTGTGACAGCTAATTCTGCTTTCCTCTATGTTGACAAGCAAAAAGTGTCTGTTGAGGTCAGTTTGAGTAGTGTCTCATTGTTTCATCAGCTCTGAATGTGTTCCAGATTGATTTCTGCAGGGCTGTTAAAGTATAGCAATAGGAAAATGCTATACGGCCTGAATGTTTGCCCGACACAACTGATGTGGCAACAAGTCTATGACAGTTTCAAATTTGTTTTTGAAGTATTAGTTATTAATTTTATTAAAACTTGTGTGGCTTGATGTACCAACTGTGTCAGGCAATTCTTCATAGGGCAAACAACTCGGGTTGAGTAGTACAACTCATTAATATAAGTATGTTATATCAAGCTACTATTAGTGTCTGTTGTACTGGGACCATGGTAAAAATTTGTTTGCCCTTCTTTGTGTATATAATCTTATAAGAAAGATAGGGTTTCAGTAGTCAATAGCCATGCTATCGCAGCATTGCGGAGTGGAGCAGAGGTCTGGCTTGATGGTGTGGAGTGTTTCTCTGTTGCGGCGTTTCACGGCCGCTATTGCGGTGGAATCACAGCCAAAATTGCGGAATCGCAGCCGCAATGCTCTTTCTAGGGCTAAAACCCTAATTTTTTCTTTCTTTTTTCAGCGAAATCCTCTCTTTATCCTCACTTAAATCAATAAAAGTTCTATTTTGCCCTCACTTAAAATTTTTGAAGACTCCATTTTGTCCTTAGATAAATAAGTGAAGTCTCTATCTTACCTTCACTTAATCAAATGAAGTCTCTATTATACCCTCACTTAAACAAGGAAAGTCTTTATTTTACCTCTCACTTCAACTTATCTTCAACCAATCGACCCCTATTGAGTTTACAGCAGCTCCTAAAACAGAGCAACACATTGAAGCTGTTGTGCAAGCCCATCGCACCTGTTGTGCAAACCTATCGACCAGTGTTGAGTTTACAGCAGCTCCTTCACACCTTATTGCTCTGTCTCAGGTTGTTTCAAGCTTTTCTAGCCTAGTCCCCCTATGTTTCTCAACTTCTCCAGCCTCCAGTAACCAATTCATCATCACTATTATTTACTTATTAGTTATGTCACCATGTCTGTCTCTGTCATAATATGCTTCCCACTTTAATCTCTGTTGTCTTTCTATTGCCTATGTTTTTTCTTATTCTTGAATATTTATATGCATTGTGTATAAATTGCATAATAATTATCTGAATTTTTTAAAACAGCGGTTATCTCGCTATCCGCTATCCTACTATAGTGTTTTTGGGACCGGCCGCTCCACGCCGCGATCCGCGATTGACTTCAGATTTTGACATGTTCAAAATTTCTCATCTGAACCCATGAAAACATTTATTTTATGGACAAATTAGATCAAATTTTATTTACTTGTGAAGATCAAGAAAGATCTGTCAGTAGAGTAGTACTTTGTTGTTTGTACATATGAAACTCATTGAGAATGGTATTTTGTGCCAGGTAAAAACTCATCTAGAGGAGAATGGAATTGAAATTCGAGACTATACGGCTGTGAGCTCTGATGTGGCATTGCTTGCAAGTGATGAGCTTGATGCTGTGTCTACTGTCAAAGGTGCTCTAGCTGAAGTTACAAAGGAAGCTGAAAAAACTCCCAGTGAGACTAATAAGGGGGTAAATGGTAAACATCAAGCAGAAGAAAATAGTAATGACCTCATATGGGCTGATCCAGGATCATGCTGTTATGCACTGTATTCAAAATTGAACCCTGAAACAGTTCTCCTGCAGCAATCACCTTTGGCCCTTGCAAAAGCTTTAAAGGTTTTTAACTTGTAACCCTTTAATAAGGCCATTTGATTTTTAGTGCAGTACAGAAGTTGGTGTGGAGCATTCTCAAATCAACCTTACATGAAAATTTAGAAAGTTTCAATTAGATTCTTAAATATGAAAGACTGTGTCTTGGATAGCTTACCAATATTGATATCCCTTAAGTTTATTATTTTATAAGGAAATTCTGAAAAATAAGTTTCAGCAATTTATATGATAAATCTTTATACATATGTCCATATTTTTTTTTTCTTTTCCATGTCATCAAGTGAATCCTATCTTATTTTTTATTGCTTCAACATTTGTAGAACCCAGTGGAATTGGATGGATTAAGAAAGGCACATGTTCGGGATGGTGCAGCTGTTGTGCAATATCTTGTCTGGCTGGATAAGAAGGTTTGCATTTGGATCTTGTGTCTCTGGATATGGTTAATGTTTTGGATGAGGACAACTATATCTTTTAGTCTCTTCTGTCTAAGCTATTATATTTTTCTGTCTTTTTAATCCACAAAATCATGCAACATGTTCTAAGGTATCAAATAATGATTCAAAAGCTTGGTTGAATGTGCAGATGCAGGAGATTTATGGGGCGTCTGGTTACTTTTTGGAGGGGAAGGCTGTGAAAAAGGAAAAAGATTTGTAAGTATCCTCCAAAATTTGAAATATTCTAAGCTTGGCCATGCTTATAATAACCTAATGGAATTGAGAAAAGGTTGGCAAGTTTGTTTTATTTGTTAACAAGATGAAAATTTCGAAAATTAAAATACCCATTCCCAAAATATTGTCTTGGTGAAATGAACAAAGAGTTATTTTATCTTTATTGAAAGGTAAACTTTTTGCTGATTATTAAAAATGTTTACTTCTGGGGATGTCTTACAGAGTGATTAGCTTGAGATGCATCAGTTAAAAGGTGAATCTTATATAGTATACTTACAGAAGTTTTTTGAACTTTTCAGGCAGTCCTTGAAACTGACTGAGGTGACTGCAAGTGACAAGCTTGAAGGTTTTCGTGCATCAAAAGAGGTGGAGTCATCTAAACAATTAAGTATTTTGCCCCCAAAAAAAAAAAAACACTTAAGTATTTATTTTGATAAGGTTTCTTTAGCAAAAAATTTTGTTTTAAAAAAAAAATGCAATTGTGGATATGCCAAAAATTTTGGCATCCGAAGTAAGCAGTAGAGAAACACTGTTTATAGCTTTTCCAAAAGACTGAAATTTTACACCTTTATTTTTCCTTAAAAAAATGGCTTTCTTTATTTCAAAAGAATTTTTGTAAAGACATGGCATCGCCAGCATCACCTGTATAGTAGGTGGAAAATATTATATTTAACTAAAAGTAATGATTTCATTTGGTATGAATAAAAGTAAGTCATATCCAGCTTTATTCTTCATGGTACTGTTTGATTGGAATAGGTTCCTTTTAGATTATCAGAAAGGTTACATTGTTGTAATTCCTAGGATTGGAGACAGACTGGCATACCCTGTTCAACATGCTAGCCATATCCAGCTTTATTCTTCATGATGCTGTTTGATTGGAATAGGATTCTTTTACAATTATCAGAAAAGCATTGTTGTAAACCGTAGGATTGAAGACAGACTAGCATTCCCTGTTCAACATGCATAGTAGTGTGTATGTGGAGTGGGGCACCTACGTTCATGCATTTGTAATTTTGTATTTCATGAAGTTTATAGGAAAGAAATGATTTTTTCTCATTATTTTCATTCCCTTCAAATGCATAACCTTCCATGCTGTAGCATATGCAGTCAAATATGATAGTAAGTAAAGTCAAGTTGCAAAAATGAAATATGATTCCTTATTAACCTTTGATACCTAAATGTTCAGTACCAAAAATGTCCACAACAATTCAAGTCTATTTTGTTTGCCCCTATCCGCACTCTGCAGCAATACTATAAGCAACATTTTAAAGGGTCAGCCACTATTCACATCCAACAGGCTTATCATACTCTAGGGTCCCTAGAGTATGATAAACCCATCGGGGATAAAAATACTGTCAATTTGAAAATGGGAATGCACATTTTGATGTTACACTAAGATTTTTTTCCTTTTCTGTTTTCATGCTTTCAGCATTTCAGAGGATTGAGTTTCCCTACTATTTCCTCAGTTGGCCCAAATGCAGCCATCATTCATTATTCTCCACAGGCAGAAACATGTGCTGAGCTTGATCCAGACAAAATTTATCTTTTTGATTCTGGAGCCCAGGTCTGTCCAATACTTTAAACAGTTTGCAACATAGATATTTGCTAAAGTCTGCAGATAATGTTATTATTAGTTAATATCTATTGTGCTCTTGTTTTGATCTCCGTATCTGTATATTGATAACAAGTGCTGTTTTTGAAGTATCTAGATGGAACAACTGATATTACACGGACTGTTCATTTTGGGAAACCTTCAGCACATGAGAAAGCATGTTATACAGCAGTACGTGCGTTTACTTGCTGTCTCTATAAGTTACAGAGTTTAAAAACTATACCCTGAATCATTTACATCAAATTATTATCCCTTGGTGGGAAGTGGGATTTTGATCTGGGGAACAATTTTTGAAATTATTCTTCTGGTGTCAGTTTTTCAGAAAGGGAAATGCTTTATTAATATCTTGTAAACAGACAAGGTTTGGTTGTTGTTGAAGCTGTTAGCCTGATCTCAGATAATGATATTCATTTATCATCTCTCTTCTCCGTTTTCTTTTATCTTAAGAGGTGATATAGAAAGTTGGTTGAGTTTCCGAATTTCATGCAGGTCCTAAAGGGTCACATTGCTCTTGGAAATGCTAGATTTCCTAATGGAACAAATGGTATAACAAAATTTGATTATTTTATGTGTCAAATTATGTGAATATGGTTGGACTAGCCTCAATTTCATGTTTGAAAACCTAGCTAATATTTCCGCTTTTCTCATACTTAGGTCATGCCCTTGATATTCTTGCTCGAATCCCTCTGTGGAAGGATGGTCTTGATTACCGTCATGGTACTGGACATGGAATTGGGTCGTACCTGAATGTTCATGAAGGTAATGAGGAACTATCACTGTTTTTATATTGCTTATTGCTATTCTGTATTTACTTTTTTCTCCCTTTTTTTAAATCAAGCCAATACAAATGAGAATTTAAAGTAATATACTATAAATTATGCAGGACCTCATTTAATCAGTTTCAGACCGCAGGCTCGAAATGTACCATTGCAATCTTCCATGACCGTTACAGATGGTTAGTATCATAATATCATAGCAGGACAATTGGAATTGCCACATCATTTGCCTTTTCTTATTAGTTTTGTATTTGATTGTTCTGAATCATTTACGATTTATTACTGGTCATTTCAAAGGCTACAAATATTTGATTCTATATAAATGCATTTATAATGGAGCGTGCATTGGAATTGGTTTTTCCAGAACCCGGTTACTACGAAGACGGAAATTTCGGGATAAGATTGGAGAATGTGCTTATTGTCAAGGAAGCTGATACAAAATTCAATTTTGGTGATAAAGGTTATTTATCATTTGAACACATTACCTGGGTAAGTCCTAATCTGTGTGTTAGTGTTCGGCTTATTTCAGTGAGATGCTTATTTTTGAATCTATAAAGGCTTGTGCACTTTGCTCAACTAATCAATGCATCAGGCAAGGCTTGCAATTGAACTCGTGCGCTGGTAGATCGTTTTGGTACACATTAGTGGCTTTGAAATGGGTTTTATCTTTTTTTTTTTTTTTTAAAGATTTGCTTGTAGTAAAAATTATTTTTATGTTCAGTTGTATTTCATTAAATTCTATCTACTCTTTTGATGTTTAGAATTCTGATACATATCTTCTTTTTACTTTAAATTGCTTAGTCAACTTGCAAGTTAAATGACATGGTTTATACTTCATCAATTGTGTTACCATTTTAGTACACATTTCTCAAGACGTTACTACTGGTACTACACTAGTACTTACTAAAAACATCCCTTTGAGTTGCCTTTTACTTCTTTTGCCTCTTATTTCTGAGCTGATGTTCTATTGTTATATTCAAAATTGGATAATTTCCATTCGTCGGGAATATGATTTAAAAGATTCATATGTCGCTCAGTGACAATAGAAATACTATTTCTTATGGTATTTACAAAGTGTTTCTCTTGTCCAGGCACCATACCAGACGAAGTTGATTGACCTGAACCTTCTAATGCCTGATGAGATAAATTGGCTGAACTCCTATCACTCAACATGTAGAGATACTCTGGTGCCATATTTGGATGAAGCTGAAAATGCATGGTTAAAGAAAGCCACTGAACCTGTAGGCGTGTGAGCTGTGTTTGGAGTTGAAAATTCAATAACTTACGCTTCAGCTTAATATCTGCATTGTCTTTAGTTTCCATATTATTTAATCTAGATTTTAGATGCCAAGTTGGGATGGCTGTTCAAATTCGTATAGCATTGACTCGCTCGTATAATGTGTACAATGTTGAAATGCCCATCCCCTCGGCATCAGTTCGTTTATCTTCCCTAGTTGTTTTGTTAGTACAACCTATTATTACTGTAAAGATGATGAACCTTGAAATTAAAAATTGAACCGCCACAAGTACAGCTGAAAGCGGACTATGTTCTATTCGAAAATACTTTCTTATTGCTTGATGGATCGAAATTGAATTTAACCAGTTTTAGGTGCGCCGTGGTTAAGATGATTAGTTTTTCCCTGGCTTAGAGCTTGCATTCCTCAGGGTGTCGGTAAAATGTAATTTTATTTGTTTTTGGTCAGAAGTAAATTATCGTTTGGATGGATGATTCATACAAGAAATGTTTCTGTAAAGCAGTCAGTATAGAAAATGGCATTGAGAATAACTTGGGCTTGATCCCTGAGATAATCGATCATTTGTAAGTGTGAAGCTTCAAATGTGTTCTAACCTAGAGTTGGGGTTTTTCACTCTCCACTCCGATTCAGAACGAGAATGTTTCGTCAATATCCTTGATGCTCTCAAAACTCTAATCTCTTACTCGACCAAAAACAAATTTGTTCTAGTCTTGGGTTGGGACGAGTTTCATTCTCAACATAATTTAGTATGTATATGAAAAAACAAAGAATAGCTTATTTTATTTTTATGGTAGTTCCGACTGTTTTGGTACGTCTAAACTAAGAATTCAAAAAAGTTAATTTTATTTGGATATAATAAAGTCATGATGATAGATAAGATATAGGTGTAGGAGGAAAAAACAAAATGTTCATTTTCATTATTTAAAAATATCGGTCATTACATTTAGATCTTAGTAGGCGATGTTAAATTATTTTTTTAGTTTGGTTGAATGCGTTCTTTTAGACAATTTTGATGCACTGATAGTATAAAAAAATTTTATTTTATTATTTAATTATATGTTTCTATTTAGATGATGTCTATGGTATCATTCCTAAATAAAGGAGTTTAAAACCTTTCTTGTATGGTTCAATAAAATTTGACTATTTGTTAGATTTTTGTCCACCTAATCAAATGGTGTCATTACTTATAAATTTATATTTAGGTTCATTTATTAATTTATTTTTGTTACATATTTATGTCAAGATTCATTCTTATTTCCAATCATCAAATCAAGTTACCCATTCTAATTTGCAAACACTAAGAAAATTTTTTAACCCCAAATTAGGAAGAACCCTACGAAAATAATCCCTTAAAAAATACCATCTTCCTCTGAGTTTTTTGAAGTGTCGTCTTTTTTTTTAGGCTGGCTTTTAGTCGATGCATATGGATTCAATTTATAGGATATATTTTTTTTTTGTTTACAGGCCATTTGGATTGGCAGAAAATAAGGGAGAGAAAATACAAGAAGAGAAAATGGAAGAAAGAGCTAATTTTCTCCTGATTGGTTTAAGAAAAAAGAACGAAGGAAAGAATAAAGGTACAGGCGGGGCCTAATAAAATTTTTCCCCTCTCACCTGTGAAGAAAACTGGTGCATAAAGAGGGTAATAATATAAAAGACAATTTTAACCTTAAGCACATATAATATATGTACCTACATATGAGTTAAACTAAACAGGATTTAACAAAGAAAAAATGTGACATCTTTACAACAAAAAATGTTGGGTAGTTTTAATAAAATAAAAAATATTATAATAAAAATTAAAATGTAGGTAATTTTTATATATAATATTGTAAATTTAATTCATGTGAAATTTATTTATTTTAAATAGATCATTTTAAACTAAATTTTATAATTAAATATCAATAAATTATTTTTTAAAATTAACATTTATTATAAAATTGTTTTTATATAATTTATAAAAGCTATTTAAAATTTAAATAAAAGTAACATATTTATATTTTATTATATAATAAGGATATATATATCATTTTACATACTTTTCATTTTCTTTCATATCATTTTCTCTTATTTTTTCTCTTGATCCAAACAACAGGAAAGAAAATATACTTTTCTCTTCATCATTTTCTTTTCTCTCATTTTCTCTTTATACCCAAACAAAGTGTTAATGTCTTCTATTTTGTTGGAGCTTACTATGTGGCAATACTTCATGTTTTGTTTAATGTGAGTTATATGCCTAATCAAATTATCCCGTGATAGTTGCCATCGATAATTGGACTAGAAAGTGGATTTATATTAGTTTCGAATTATTCGTTACGCACCCCCTTGAGAAGATGCTTTTGCTTTGTCACAGTTTAAGACCATTCTCTTTCAAGATGAAGCGGTGGCTGCAAAAAAAAGTAGAAGTCCTGATATTGATGAAGCTAAATGAGGAGCAGATGGCATTTGAATGGCAGGTGCAGGAGACAATAAAACCGCTGGGAGCTTTGGTTAATTGAATATAAAATCGACTTGTTGCAACAAGAAAAAATTAGTAATAAGAATACAAATTTATATTCAGGGATTGTTTTTTAACGGTTCTTCTTGATTTGGGGATAAAAAGTTTTATCAGTGTTTGCCAATTAGAATAGGTAAGTTAATTTGATATTTGGAAATAAGAATAAATCCTGAGGTAAATTTGTAACCAAAAAAAAAAATTCGGTGGACGTAAATATAAATTTATAAGTAATGACAACTCATTAATTAGGTGGATAAAAGTTTAACACATGATTAAATCTTATTGAACCATATAAAAAAGGTTTTAAACCCCTTCATTTAGGGAGGATATTACAGAAATCACTTTCTATTTATAAAATTTTTAAAATATTGAGTAATTAAGTTAAATAATTTTATTAATATGGCAATATATGATTAGATGTATATATAAAATTTTTTATACTGATAATGTATCAAAATTAATTTTTTTTAAAAAAACCATTTGATATTTTAAACTTTTAATTCGTGGAGAATTATATAAGCCACTACCAATGGCTTAGTGGCAATATGTTCAGATCTTAGTATCACTTATGTACCAACAAAAAAGAATAAAAATAGATGGAGAATTATATTCTTTTGTAAAATTTTGTCCTTTGGCTACAGAATAAATAGATAATTACAATAACATTGACATAAACATTTAGTCAAAAAGGGTGAAAAAATTTTGTTATATCTTCTCAGCTAGGCATAGGCCCTATTGGTTATATCACAGAAGATAAAGTCTAATAGTATTAAGTTTGATACTACTTGACATGATACTATAGTATAAATTATACGCGATATAATTTGTTCTACTATTCAACTTTTGGTGCCC
This sequence comes from Pterocarpus macrocarpus, assembly GCA_031439585.1. Taxonomy (NCBI): domain Eukaryota; kingdom Viridiplantae; phylum Streptophyta; class Magnoliopsida; order Fabales; family Fabaceae; genus Pterocarpus; species Pterocarpus macrocarpus. The sequence goes on along the minus strand of CM062520.1, from coordinate 71,169,714 downwards.
TACATATGATTATATTATTTTATCCCATTTAATGATGCTTGTGTAAAAACAAAGTTTTAGTTAACAAAAATACTCTTTATGCATAAAAAAGATTGAAATCTTACTTTGTATAAATTTAAAAATAGATTATTAAATTTTATTCAATCTGATGAAAATACTAATTTATTACACCTCATGAGGTCTAATAAGTTTATCCCATAATTATTAGATAACAATAGATTGATTGTATAATTTTATCCTTTCATATATCACATTAAATATATGATAAAAATCAATATAAATTTTATATTATCAAACCTTATTCAACCTAATAAATAAGATTTAAATTGTTTCTTAGTGCACAACTGTATGCGATAAACTACTTTTTTCTATCTTATGAATATTTGATATGCACATTTCTATATGAAGTTTAATTTTGGAATTTACACTGAAGTTGTGAGTAGTATCAAATCATTAAACGGCATATGGAGTTATTTGGGTGAGGTTGTTGTTACGTTTTGGTCGATAGTAGAATGAGATGTAACTAGAGGATTTTATAATGGACTCATTGTTTTAACGACCATAGTAGCCACTCAATCCCAATCTTTAAGTTTTTTTTTTTTTTTTTTCGGACAACCTTCTTCTTCTTTCATTTGCTCCTTCTTTCTTTTCTTTCTCCTTCCCACATCTAGCTGCTCAGCATGAATTAAAAAAAAGAGAAGAAATCGCAAGCAACACTGCCACCATATCCTTTGCTGAGATCCATAATCAGCCATCATAACTCCATCATAGCCACAATTCTTCCTTTCCTTATTTGAATCCGTGCTCTTCATTTCCATCTAGAGCTCTGCCATCTCTCACAACAACAAACAGTGGTGGTGAGAGGGGCGATGGCTGGAGTCAACAATCACAGCTAAGGATGGCCAACTAGGAGTGGTTTGGTTGCATGATGGAAGCAATGGGCTTGCCGGGACGGTGGTGTGCAAGTGGTCGTGTTCGTGGACTGTGGCCCATGGCCTGTGGCATGTGGTTGACTAGTGGTTATGAGTGGTGTGTGGTTAATAAAGGCAAAAAAAGAAAAAAAAATATTTTTACAAGTTTATCACAAAATATTAAGTGACAATAGAATTGTAAATACATTTGAAGTGAATGGATCTTATTGTCATTAATAAAAGAATAGACACAAGAGAAGGGAAAAAATATGGATAAAAGAATTGAAAGAATTTCAAGATTTTTAAATTAAGAAAACCATTTTAAAATTATCTCACTATAACATATATAATCTTTTATTTATCTACTACACAACTTCACTATAAATTTTAAAATTAAACTTCATATGGGAAAGCACCAAGCACCCATTGTATAGTACAAATTTATCCAAACAGTATTTTATAGAGGTGTGATGCACAGGATGTAGCTATGTTTGATTCTAAAACATCATGCAAGCTGACATCTGCTGCCACGCTCAAATTTCCAAGTCCTTGTACTATAATAGAAGACACATCACCAACATTGCATTTAATACAATTTACTACTCCATGACATGTAACTCAGTGATGTTACGGACTTTTGTCCACAAGAAAAAACAAGGAATCACATCTACAGTTATAATTATGATAGATTTTAATTTTAGTATTTTAAGGCCGGCTGCACCGTGTTTTTTTTGGTGACCTAACACTGTTTGTTTGTTACCAGGAGTTTCATCTCTCATATCACGATAATTAAGTTATAATTTAAATTATTTTAGCGTCTCTCGTGATACGTATCCTGTCTCGCCCGTAAGTTATAAGCACCGTATATTCTTCAACTGTTTGAGTTTCTTTACTCGGGGTGTCTATTGAGACATCAAATTTATTTGGATATAATAAAGTCGTGATGATTGATATGGGTTGGAGAAAAGAATAAATGCTCATTTTAATTATTTAAAAATGTCTGTTATCACATTAATCATCTTAATAGCCAATGTTAAATTATTATTTTAGTTTGTTATTTGAATGTGTTCTTTTGGACAAAGAGATAAAAAAAAAATGGTATGTTATATTTTTTTAAGTATATATGTTTAAATAAATTTTAAGAAAATATAAAGAATTAGGAAAAACACATTATATTCTTCAGAGGTTATTTTTTTTAGCTCTCAAAAAATTAAATTTTTTAAACGTAAAAAAATTGTTCAAAAATTTATGAAAGGATCTTTTTAAATATTGTATTTAGACATAAATTAATTTTTTATAAAAGCTTTTTTTTAAAAAAAAGATAGCATTACTTTTTTATTCAAACGAGCATTGAATACTAATTAGTTTTATCAATTTTTAACAATTTATTTAATAACACTTAATAATATATTTGATTATATAAATTAGTTTTAAAGAAATCATTTTGGTATTTTAATACATGGAGAATTATATTCTTTTTGTACAGGATTTGTCTTTTGGGTTCAAAATAAATAGACGATTACAATAACATTAATATGAACATTTTGTCCGAAAAAAAAAATTTATAATTTCCCATTTTTTATTGTTCTATCTTCTCAACTAGGCAGAGGCCCTATTTGGTATAGCATAAAAGATAAGGTTTAATAGTATGAAGTTTGATAGTACACATGATAGTATATTGTAGATTATGCACGATATAATTTTTTATACTATTCACCCTTTGGTGCATTAAATATGACTATAAATTTTATCCCATTTGACGTCGATCGTGTAAGAGTTTTAATTAACAAAAATACTCTTTATCAGCTCAAAAAAAAAAAAAAATCTTTCATGCATAAAAAGTTAAAAGTTTACTTTGTATAAATTTAACAATAGATTATTAAATTTTCTCTAATCTTATAAAATATTAATCTTATTAGGCCGTATGAGGTCTAATAAATTTATCCTATAATTATTAGATAAAAATAGGTAAATTGTATCATTTTATTTTATTATATGTCATACTAAATATATGATAAAAATTAATTATAAATTTATACCATTAAACTTTATACAAAGTAATAAATATGATTTAAATTCTTATTTAGTATATTAGCTGTATATTTGGCTGAGCTATAATAGAATGGTAATGCACGTTAACAGAAGACAACAAAATTAAACTATAGTAAAAAGTGGATTGAAGAGTGATCTTTGGCGCCAGTAAGTGTTATTTTTCTGTCGGTAGTCGGTCACACTACTACAAACCAAAGAGGCCATCTATAATTGGACTGTATGCGATAAATTATCTTTTTCCGTCTTATGAATATTTGATATTTAGAAAAATTATAATAATTTTTTCTGAAATTTTTTAAAATTATACTCATTCCCTTTTTAATTTTAAAATTACACCTAATACCATGAGCTCAAACGGTGTTATCCACAGTTAATTAACATGACAAAGATATCGAAATACACTTAAACCCTAACATAACGATCAATCTAAGACTGCTCTTTCATCCATTCGCACCCTACCTCCCCAAAACATCCGTCCTTGCACAGCGCCGTCTGCGACAGCGACGGTGGTCTCTCATAGCATCGTCTGCGAGTGCTCTCTCTCTCTCTCTCTCTCAGTCTGAGGCAAATGAGTATGGTCTTGTGGTGAAGCACGTGAGGATTCTCATCAACGTGGGACTCACAACGGCCTACAAGGCTTCCGTGATGTCAGATAGATACCCCATCAGTGAAGATATGGTTGAGCCGCAAGTGTTAAGAGTTTCACGGAGAATGAGAAAAAATCGTATACGGTCACGTTCACGTCCTTAGGTGCGACCTCGCAGAGCAGGAATGGTTTTGGGTGGTTGGAATGGTCAGATGGGAAGACCATAGTTGGAACCCCAATCTCAATTAGCTGGAATTGATTGTGAAAAAAAATGGCACAATGTTGATCAAAGGTTCATCACTCACTCAAAAAGGGGTGTGTCTTGATTCGCTAGTGATTGTATGCATAATTTGGATTTGAATCTAGCTAAGGTTAAAAAAAAAAAAAAAAAAAAAACACACACCAGCTGGAAATTAATGGTGGCTGGGACCTACTATTTTGGTTTGTGTCATTGCGCTTGTTCCCTGAGGGCAATGGCAAGGACGAGAAAAAAAGAAGGGAAAGGTAGTAAGTAAGGCAAAGTAAATAAAGAAAAAGAAGTGGATGAGGATAATTATGTTATTAAATATGAGAAAGAACACATGCCTCTCACATGTAATTTATGGACCTGAGGGTGACTTAGAGACAAGGGTTGATTCTATAATGTATTTAAAAGAGTCAAAAGTGCTAAATGTAATATTAAAATTAAGAATGGTGAATATAATTTTAAAAAATTTTAGGAGAGGATATTATAATTTTTCTATGATATTTTGATGTACACATTGGATAGTACAAATTTATCCAGGTAGACTTTTACAGAGGTGATGCAGCGAAAAGTTCTATTATCCTTCGGAAGCAAGAGAATTCTTCCTTCACACGATACACCATCGACCTTTGATTGTTTTGTCTCTCCTTCGAGCAATTCTTGTATGTGGGGGCCAATCTCACGCGAGTCAGTAAGTGAATCTAAGATTTATTTGTGCCTATATAAGAAAAATCCCTCTCCTTTTCTCCTTTTTTTTTTTTTTTTCGCTCCAGCCATTATCAAAGATTAAAATACTCCATGAAAGAAGAAATGATTTCCTCCAGAAATATGAAAACCATGATGTGCAGCTGTGTTTGACTCAAAATCAGCATGCAGACAAGTTGAAATTTGCCGCCACGCTTAAATTTCCAAGTCCATGTGTTACAACAAAGAGACACAAACAATATTGCATTAGTACAATTTAGTGTTCTATAACATGTAGCTCGGTGATGTTACGGACTTTGGTCCACAATAAAAAACAAGACATCACATCTACAGTTACAACTATGATAGATTTTAGTACTACCATTATTTAAGGCTGACTAACTAATTGTTTGTTACCAGGAGCTTTATCTACCCATACCCGATGAGCTAGAATTTAAAATTTTCAAGATGTGTTACTTGTAAGTAACACAACTTACATAGCGGGAATATACAAAATGTAAAAGTAATTGAATTTATCATACTTTCTCTCTTTAATATTTTTTGTTCTTACCAATTATGTCTTATTATATCTAACTTTTTATGTGCATATATATTTTCTCTAAATTTTATAGCTTCTCTTTCGTGATACATATTCTGCCCTGCCCGTAAGTTAATCACCCTATCTTTTTCAATTGTTTTTGGGTTCTGTTATTTAGATATTATATCAAGACATCAAAATATAAAACTTTTATATAATCGTATAGCATATTGTTTTATTTTCATACATATATATTTAATATTTACTCATATTTATATTAATATACAATGTTTCGTACTATCTTTGTACGCGTCATGTTAATAAAATATTTCCCCTCTTCCTTGGCCATTAGTTATTGGAACCTAAATTGAGATTTAGTTCCAGGTTACGATCAGAGGGAATGGAATTCTAACCGTGGTTACCACCACCATTTTGATAGGGAGGTTCACCACCACTCGAGCTGAAAGCTCATGCGCAAGTAAATTAAGCAGCCTATCGGTTCTTGAAATTTTTTGTAATAAAGCAAAAAGAGAAATTATGTCGGCATACTTCTTTAATAAACTCAATTTTGTATGCTTGATTTTCTAGAGAAATGTTTCTATTGATTTTCAAGACTTAAATACACATGCATCTAACAAATGAAAATGTAAAATGCATTATGTTTGTTACACATAAAGCAATTCACATATATCAATCATAACAAACTTTTTTTAAGAAAAAAAAAATCATTCCCTGCTCTTCTTTCCATCAAAATTAATGGAGTATACGTTGTCCTAGATGAGATTATGTACACAAATTTTATATGTAACTTAATTTTTAAAAAAACCCCCAATATATACCTAATTTAAAAGTAATATGAAACTAACGCATTACTATACCTTATAAGTCAGTTCGTACTTAGTAGCATTTTTCCTTACTTAGTAGCTAACTATTCACCGCATCGGGTGCTTAAGCAATCTCCCATAATTAATAACTAGTTAACACACTAGTTACCCAAACGAAAGTGTTATCCAAAAGATCTTATTACAACCATTACATTATTACATATGCATCTTGTACCATCAACATGCCAAGTGATTAACATGCTTTATTCAACTATCAAAAAGTAGATAAGATTATTTTTAGATCAACAAAGATTTTTAAGAGCAATTACACCCTAAGCACCTCGAGCTTTTGCCTCCGAACGCTGCAGGCGAAGTTCACAGTCCTTTCTCATTTGACGCAGCGACTCATAGGAGGTTCCAAACTCAGACACCGCTTTCTCTCCACTCACTTTCAGCTCCTTCACCTTCGCTCTCATGGCAGCACCTTCTTCATCCACCATAACCCTTCTCACAACCCTCGCTATCTCATCCCTCCCAACAACACCACCAACCTCCTCCGCCGCCGCCACCCTCACCGCCACCCCAAGCCCCTCCGACAGCATCGTAGCGTTCATCTTCTGCTCCGCATAAAGCGGCCACGCCACCATAGCCACCCCGCCGTGGATGCCTTCAAGCACAGAGTTCCAACCACAATGCGTCACAAAACCACCAGTCGAAGGATGTCCCAAAATCTCCGCCTGCAGGGCCCACATGGGGACAACAACCCCCAGCTCCCTCGTCCTCGCCGTGAACCCCTCCGGCAAGTATTCCTGCGACCCATCGCCGCCTTTGGTGACGTCGAAAAACGCGCCGCATGCATCGCCTTCCGTGGGTGGGCGCACCACCCAAACAAACCTCTGCAAACTCATCTCCAAGGCCCACGCAAGCTCCCTCATCTGAGCCTCCGACATGGTCCCACCGCTCCCGAACGACACGTAGATAACCGACTCAGCCGGTTGCCCGTCAAGCCACCGCATGACCGCATCGACGTGTCCATTCCCCGTTTTGTGTTCCATCAACGATGTCCTCACCAGCGGTCCAACCGGATAAACCGGTCCCCTCGTGAACCGTCCCAGGATTCCCGTTTCACTCACCGCCTTCGTTGCTGCTGGCTCCAGATCCTGCCACGTGTTCATCAGAATCCCATCGGCGGCTATCACTTCCTTCGCGGCCTTCACGTAACCCTCGTACACCGGCCCTCCCGGGACCAAGAACGATTCTAGTGTCTCTTCGAACCGAACCGGTTCGCAACCGGGGATCACGAGCGGTTCACGGTTTTTCACGTGCGTGTCCTCCATTTGCTTGGGGTCTATGGCGGGAAGGTATATGGTAACCGCGGAGAACCAGGCGCTGGTGGTTAAGAAGATGTAGGTTGGCACGCCGAGGTCACGTGCCATGGGAAGTGCTAGCGTACCGAAGAGGTCCACGATAAGGAGCGATGGAGGGTGCTTCATGGAGAGGATGGAGGAGCGGAGAGAGGGTAGCGACTCGATCATGGTTAAAGCGATTCGGTTTACTAAGGAAGGGTTTGGTCCGAGTTTGTTTGAGAGATCATGGGGTAGGGGCATTACGACGACGTTTAGGGCGGTTAGGTTATTGGCTTGTTGGAGGATTTGGGAGCGGGCGGTTGAGGGATCGGTGGTGACGAGGAAGATGGTGACATCGAAGCCGTGGTTGGTGAGGAGGCGCTTCCCAAGCTCCACCGTGGGAATGAGGTGCCCCATGCCGGGGCTTGCAAGTAGGGCTGCGTGAGGCTTGTTGTTTGTAGTTGCCATGGCTGCAGCTTCGAAGTCGGGGAAAGGGGAAAAGGGAAAAGCACCAGTTTCTGTGTGGTGGAGCGAGTGACCTTCGTTTCTTCTTGCTCTTTTGCTCTTTTCTTTGGTTTGTGTTTTGCTTTTCAAGAGAGATAATTATCAACGATAAACTAAAGGGAGATGCAAATTTTCGTCACATCAAATTTCGAAATCATACCTGGTTCTAGTAGAATTGACCCTGTAGAATGAGTATCAAAATTTTTAATGTAAGTAAACGAGTATCAAGATACATGAATATTGAGATATATAAGATAAATATGTTATAAAATAAAAGGAAGGAAAATGCTTTACAGCTCGAATTGTAGCTTGTACGAATTGTGCCATATAGCATTGTTGAAAATAAAAATGTTTAAAGTAAAAAATTTAATGAAAATTTAATAAGAGATTAATTTTAATGTACTATTAATATTTTATATTATTATTTAATTATATATTTTTATTTATAAAATTTTTAAATAATAAATAGTTAAACTAAATATTTTTATTAATGTGATTATATATTATTAAATGTCTGTATAATTTTTTTTATATCGATGATATAACAAAATTAAATTCATTTAATAATTTAAAGAATGTGACATAGTTATTAATTATCGAATGAATAATAAATAAATTATATTATTTTATTTTTTTCTAACGATTACTGTAATTTCTCTTAAAATTTAGTAAAGTTAGTTTTCTGCATTAGCTTATTATAGTTACGTGAGAATATTGTTATATTTGGCGTCACCGCCAACCTTACTACCTAGTTTTATAGCCTAGTAAAGAAATGATTTTTTTAATTATAAAGTATATTTCATGTTTTAAAGGTTTTTAATATATTTACTTTTTATTATAAGAAAATATATAATTCTGATGAAAAAGGAAAAGAAAAAAAGGCATTTACATACAATATTATTTAGAGTTCTAAAAGTATATATCCTAATAAATATTTTAGAAGTTTCATATCTATTTCTACTTAAATATACAATTACTTAGAAAGTATAAGCATTCAAATATTTTGAGAACTCAAAAAAAAAAATTCTGAAAACGATAATTAGTTAAATTACAATAAATTTTAGATATTAATGATTTATATCAAAAATATTTTTTTTAATGATAATTTATATCAAAAAGATCTATAACCATAAAATTGACTAACACGTCGAAAAAGACTAATAGTTAACATTTCGACAGCCATTAAATGAAAGACGGCGTATATGACCACAAAATTGTGTGCATTATTATGACGTATGAATTTATTAAAATAATAGTTTTTACGGCGTGATTATTGGTACACTCAATTGCCTATTTACATTTTTTATTAATTAATTATTATTTTAATTTCTTAAAATGCCCTAATCAAGCATATGATCTTTGTTTTTATTTATACTTCAAATTATTAATTATTTCATATTATTATTTACATATTAAATTAAATTCTTAAGATTATTCAAATTTTTTCATTAATTATCTTTTTCATATATAACACTTAATCAATATAAAGTCATAACAATAAATATATTAAAGGAGTATTTGTTTAAATTAAAAAAAAAACTTTTATGATGTAATTTTTTTTCAAAATTTATTCATTTCAATTTGTGAACAAATCACTCAAATATTAGTTTAGTTTTATTTTTTAAAAAATAATTAAATTAAATTAAAATTTTTATATATACCTTTTGATTAGGAAGTATTTCTTCTTAAAAAACCTCAAACGAATGTCCTAATTGTTATTGTTTAAAACATCATTAATAGAATAATAAGTTAAATTAATCATTTATATTGCTTCTAATTATCTGTTCAAAAACATTTTGAAACATGTCTTTGCTATAATAGAATATTTCTCTAATATATTTAAAAAAGAATACACTCATAATAAAAATTTTATTGTTAGCTGTTGAGTTTTAGAATATTACAATATTATTTGTGGTTACAATAGTTCAATATTGAAAGGATTTAGGGTCTAGGATAATAAACTTTGTTAAAGTTTTGTTTTTAGCAATTTACAACTAGTAATTTATCTTATGAACATAAAATAATGAAAAAAAATTAGAAAAAGAATAAAAGAGTACTGGAGAATTTTAGTGAATAAAAAATGAGAGATAATAATATTATAATATAAATATAAGTAGAAAAATTAATAGTATTATAACTAATTACATCATAAAAATATTTTTTTTCTAAAATTAAACAATTGCACCTTGAGTAGATTTATTGTTACGTCTTTATATCAATTAGTTATTATGGGAAAGATAATTAAGAAAAAATTGAATAATTTTAATAGTTTGAATTGTTAAACAAATAAAAATATGAAATAATTAATAATATGAAACGTAAATTAAAAAAGAGATTAATGTGCACGATTAAATTTGACTTTAGTAAAAAAAAGGTTTAGGTTGGGACAATTTCGGAAGTCAAAATTATAAGTAATTATTAAAGAGTGTAGATAGGTAATTAGGTGTACTAATAGCCGCATCCTAATTTTTAATATAAATTTATCATGTACATTTATTGCCATTTAATAATGTAGACTTTAATTTTTCAATATAATTTTTAAAAATTTGGAGATATTTGTACATGTTCAACACATTTTGAATTTAATTCTTTGACTTTTATTCCTTTTTTTTTTAATCACAAGATAATTTTATAGCGGGTTATTTTTAAAAATTCGAACTACTATTTTCTAAGAGCTCGAATGTGCTTGCCATATCAACTAACTTGCGAATTTCTGAAAAGTAGAACAAGACTGTGAGTCACCATAAACTTTGAAACTTCTACAAATCACCACAATATATTTTAATTTTAGGTATTAATAATTTATATCAAAAAGATGTATAACCTTATAAATGACTAAGAGCACACGTCAAAAAAGAGTAGAAAAATAATATTGTATTTAAATATCCCATTCTTATATATAAATATCATAACTAAAAAGACTAAAGATTGACACTTCGTCTAGCCATTAAATGAAAGCCGCCGCACATGACCTTAAATTGTGTGCTTTTATGACGTATGAATTTATTAAAATAATAGTTTTTAATATGAACTGATCATGTACATTCATTGCCATTTAATAGTGTTGACTTTAATTCTTTGATTTGCCTTTGTTTTTTTTTTGGGTACGATATGACTTTTTCTTTCCGGGTGCTGGATATGACTTCTCCTTTTAATCAGAAGATAATTTTATAGCGGGAATAAAAATTTATATAATATCTGCAAGAGTTATTTTTTAGAATTCGAGCTTGTATTTTCTATGAGCTCGACTTTACTTACCATATCAACTAACTTCTTGTGAATTTCTGAAACGTAGAAAAAGGCTGTGAGCCACCATAAACTTTTAACCTTTTTCAAATCACCACAATAAATTTTAATTTTCTCAATTAATCATTAAATTTTAGTTAATATTTCAATATACCAATCTATTTTAAACTTATTAATTCACTATCAATAATACTACATGAAAACATATTACTCTCTAAAGTTCAAATCATTTGACATTTTGTAAAAAAAATTAATTCATAATATTTGTCGCTCTAATATACCAATGAAAAAATTATGGTTAACTTTTTAATGTTACTGTTCATAATTTATAATTAACCAAAAAATGTGGTGTGACATTACTAGAGTGTGTAGTTAGATGTTAAAAATTGAGTAACGGTATTTTTATAAAAGAGTTTCATATTAATATTAGATTTCTTTTTAATTCTCATGACAAATAAAATAAATCAAAGGGCGTCATCTGCCGGTAGATAGTGAATTTTTTTTTTCTGGGGTCAACGATAGTTCAGTTAATGGACTAGAAGTGTCATGACTGCCACACAATAGATTGGGACCTTGGCTTAGAATTAGTTGACTTGTTTAAAATGCGAACTGACAACAAGGTATATCCAGAAAAGAACGGAACAAAATTACATTTGGTTCAGAATTTACCCACCTTGAGGCCCAAATCTCCAGGGATGTCTGTAAGCCTTTTCAGAAGGGCTGTTGTTATATGACCCAAAAAAAACAAAAGAGGGGCTACTGTTATCAAGTTTAGGGATCAACTAGCCCCCTCTCTTACAACGGCATCTGGATTCAATCCCAGCCCCTTCTTTTGAAATCGTCTCCTTCTTTAAACAAAACAAAAAAGAAAGGCTATGATTAAGGCTGAAAGTAAGCAACTCAATTCGTGAATAGTTTAATAAAGTTGATCTTATAATTACATAAGTCAAGCTTAAATTAAAGATATGAGTTTATCTATTAAATGATTTAACTTTGAGTTTTGCTATATTATAACTATTGTATACTTATAACTAAATATATAACTTATCGAACTTAAAAGGCTTGTTTTGCATTCAATTTGAATTAACTAACTCATTGACTTTGAGCTGTTCTTGAGCTTTTGATAATTTGAGCTCAAGTTTAAAAATAAATACACTTCTTATTAAACTCAACTTGAACCAAGCATATTATCATTAAGCTGAATTTAAGTTTGATTAAGTTTGGCTTAGCTTGAATCACTTCTAATCTAAATATTATTATCAAATTTTGAACAACCTTACTCTTGAGATTCGTTAATTAAATCAGGCCCACCAAAGAAACTTAATTAAAGAACAGGTAGACAGTCATATCAAAGAACAAAAAGAACGGGTCTTAGAACTTTATAGGTGGGTTAAGCTTATTTTGCACGCATATTTTTCTCTGTTATGTTGATTTGTAGATCGAAGAGTAGTTTTAAATTAATAGCCCTTTGCAACATAAGTATTTAATTCAATAATTATATCTGTAAAAGTATTGAAATTAAGAATTGATATATGTAAATGTATTCTTTTTGTATAAATACGTAATGTATTTAAATTAACACTTGACATGTGCAAAAAGATATTTAATTTAATCAACAACCAATATTTCTTAAATAAATTATGACAATTACACACGTGGTAATTTATTTCACAATTGAATTATTTTTTTCTTGGATTACATTTAAAATATAAAATGAATAAATAAAAGAGATCAAATAAGTTATGAGATTAACAATGAGTAATTATTTATTATAATTTAATATTTTCCTTATATTTTATTAATTGACAGTATAAAATAATTTTATATTAGTATATAAAAATTAAATTCAAGAATTATATTTCTTGGTATCACAAAAAAGATTTCACTTACTTTTATACTTGACTCAAAATTACATTAAGACAGAAAAATAGATCATATCTATTTTACCATAATAATTTTTTTGTGTCAGTGGATGATAATCTAAGGACCGTGTTTATAAGTGTCGGAGAAGTATGCATTACCAATATTTTTTCTGATAAACACATTTAATATCAATATCATCCACATATTGAATATACCATACTTTTAATATATTTAAATAAAACTTATATTAGTAACTCTCTTTATGGTTTGAGTTATGAAGGCATAACCACCAATGAGTTACGAAGGGATAAAAATTATCACCAACCAAGACAAAATATTCTTTGTCAATCTCCTCGCTGACACAGTACAAGGCACATGCATCACAGCCCACACTGGACGCGTTTACAATGATCCGGATCACTAATGTTTTTTTTTTTTTTTTGCCCAAAAAAAATTGAAGAAAAACCCTTTAAACCATTAGTCAAATCAATTTTACAATTTACATGTTTTTGACAAGTATTTTAAAATCATCAGGCCAAAAGCCACTTTAACCGCTAGTTCTATGTCCAATAACGATATTCGATAACGCCATCGATCTAATTTTTAGGGTTTAATAGAGATATATTGACAGTATAAAATAATTTTATATTATTAATTAATAAAAATATTAGAAAGTAAAAAATTATAATGAATCTTTTATTATAATAAATAATTATTCGTATGAATTGATACTTTCTAGTATTTTTATTGGTTGGCAGTATAAAATTATTTTATATTATCAATATATTTAAATTAAATTCTAATTTCTATAATGATATTTAATAATAAAAATATATTCAATAAATTATATAAAATAAGTATTCAAACTAATATGATAATGCATAAGCAATAAATGATTTTTCAAATATATAAATTAATAATAAAAAATATCTGACAATAAAGAATATTCAACATAAATTTACCTATATGTAATAAAAATAAAAAATTTTATAATAGTTATAACTAAGTGTAACTAATATTATAATATTAAATTTTGTTTGCCTTCAATTAACTACATACGATTATGTTTACTAAATAATATATGCTATATCAAATTTTGTTCTAATTTTTTTTTTTAAAGTTGTTTCGAAAATCTGAATTATTCATAATCAACTATATACTAATAATATTTTTTATAGTAATTATTAATATTAATATTTATTATTTATTATTTATAGCTATAGTAATTACTATTACTATTGTCACTACTGTTAGCGATTATTATAGTTATACTATTATTATTATATTAATATTTATTATTATATTCCAGTTAAATCTATATCTCTTTTTCGTAGTATAATAATAATAATAATAATAATAATATAGTGATAGTTATAGTTATTATAGTCAAAATACAAGAATTTGTGTGGGACAATGGCATGATTCAGATGACAAAATTGGGCAAGAAAATAAAAATGTATGAAATATATATATATATATATATATATATATATATATATATATATATATATGTATGTATTTATTTCTGTAATTTTACGAGTTCATTTTCACCTTCTTTTTTTTATTTGATTTTTTGTTTTTTTTTTATTTTTTGTTTTAATAAAGCATATGTTATTTCTTTTATTACAAAACCAAAATAAGCTTATTGCTTTGACATGTATCACAACCTTTTGATAGCAATTTCAAAATCAAATGGTTTGTTGAAGATAATTGGCAAGTAGTGGAATTGTATATGAAGTGGAAGAAGGGTTTTCAAGTGAGAAATTTCAAACTTCTAACTACACAAATTAAAGTGATAGAAGAATATTTTTCTTAGTCACAATTGTGGTTCGAAACATTTTTCAAAGTGAGTCAACTTTATTAAATATTTAAACCAACAAGATAAAAGCAGTAACATTTTAGATCACTCTAATATTTCTAAAAGTTACAATAAAAAAAACTTGAAATTGTAGTCACAGCTCTTATATTAGTCATTATGATAAGCAAAAAGTATAGTTCTAGTATGATATCTTTGGAAGTAGAAACACTATACAATTTTAAAAACCAACTTAAGTTTGTGGATGATATAGCATATTAATAATCTACTATGAGCAAACTAATAAGGATAAAAGAAAGGTAATCAAATTCAAATTAAACATGTATAGTTAATAGAGTGCAAAGATCATTTGACAAAAAAATCCAATGATTAATAACCAAAAGAGTGAAATTTTTATGATATTTTGGTGAGAATAATTTTGAAGAAATTATGAGATGCTTATAGAGCACTAAATAATTTCTCATAATTTTTTTTAATTGTAGTTAGAAGTGTAAGATATTACTGGATCTATACTAGAAATTTAGAATATCAATAATATAGGAATATGGATTAATAACATTACATACCTATTAGATTCTTATTGTTGAGAAATATCATCTATGAATCATGTTGCAAAAGAAAACGTACGCATATGCATATGTTAAGTACAAGAGAACCCACTCTATCTTCTCCTCTTTCTAGAGGGCAATGTCAATGGAGCAGTAATTGTCAAGATTTCCAAGACTAAAGTGGGGATTCTACCTATAGTATGAATATATAGTACTCTAGTTCTATCCATCAAACACTTAGATTATCTTGGGCCTCTATACCCTCCAGCATACTTATCATTGAGCTTAAACTCAATAACACATGGCGAACATGAAGCCCACAATGGATCACTTAACAATTACATGGGTTTCTAGTGAACATACAAATTATTCATTCAACCCTTTTTATAAAACCAAAAAAAAAAAAAAATCCACTGATCAATGAAAATTCAGACCCATAAATTTCTAGCAAGAAGATCTCACATGACACTTAGAGATAGCTCATTGAGGTTGACCAAAAAGAAAAAGGGATAGCTTATTTAGTTATAGATAATAGATAGATAAATGCTTTGACAGGAATAGTTTTTCTTTAATTGTAACTAAGAATTGTTATGTAATACTTAAAGATAATCTATTTAGTTATAAATAATAAATTAAGATTTGCCATGTAACATTTAGAGGTAATTTATTTCATTATAGATATATAATAGATTTAACTCAAATTGAACTTAATTAACTAATTCATTTATTTGATATTAAAATGAAAATATTTAACTGATTACTTACTCATTAATAGTTCAAAATACCCTAGTAACAATTACTATTTCTTGTTTATTTATTAATTATTAACAATATATATTAATTGATAATTGCTATTCACCTTATTGGAGTTTGCAACTGTAAACTTTAGCTGTAAGTTGTTTGCACGGTTCAATCCACAAGCTGTCTGTTAACGTCATTTCACTTTTATTTCTTAAATCTATTACCTGGTACTTGGGTCTATCAATGGTCTAACGTTATACTTTATTACATAAGATTTGCCATGTATCATAACCATTGCATTATTTTTTTAATATATGGATGGCTGCAAAAATATGGATAATCAGTGATCCAAATTTTTGCCTTACCATTGTAAACCCTTCCAATTTTATTACAGTCATACTAAAAATATCACTACTCTATTCACAATCGAGGGTTCCGTCCAAATTTCACGGTCCAAGAATTTGACTATTGTAGCCAAAAAAATGCATGCAAGCAGGCATTTGAAAGTTGGAACAGTCCCCCCAGTCGTTGCCACGTTCATTCACTCCTCAGGATCGTTTCTGCCACTTCAGACAGTGTATTGTACGAGGGACCTCCTTTGGACAAGGCCTCCACGGCACTGCGTTTCATCTCTTTCACTCTCTCCCTTATGGGGTTCCTCTTACCCTCGTCCTCTTCCACCACCATAATCTGCTTCACCATGCTCGCTATCTCCTCCCTCCTCGCCACCTTCTTTGCCGGCAGCACCTTCGGCCGCACCGCCAGCCCAAGCTCCTCCGCCAACATCGTCGCGTTCATCCTCTGCTCCGCATATAGCGGCCAAGCAATCATCGGAACCCCGTTGGTGATGCTCTCTAACGTAGAATTCCACCCACAATGAGTCAAAAAACCCCCAACAGAATGGTGCCTCAAAATGTCCACTTGTGGGGCCCACTCCCAGACTAAAACGCCAACGTTGCTGGTCCTCGACAAGAACCCTTTCGGCAGGAACTTCGAAACCTTATTATTGCGTTCATCACCGCCATCATAGTAACCCGTGCTGAAGAACGCCGAGTCCGCAGCAGCCACGGTGGCTGCGCGCACCACCCAAATAAACCTCTGCCCGCTCAGCTCCAGACCCAACGCCAGCTCTGTCATTTGCTCAAACGATATCGTTCCGCCGCTCCCAAACGACACGTAGATCACCGACTCCAACGGTTGCTTGTCGAGCCACCGCATCAGACACCCGTTTCCTTGGCCGGTTTCTGATTCGGGTTGCCTCACTAGAGGCCCAACACAGTAAACTGGGCCATTCAGGATCCGGCCCAACTGATCCACATCCCTCAGTGATTGAAGGTCTTTTTGTTGAAGACTCTCCCATGTGTTCACCAACACTCCGTCACCTTTCGGGATCCCGTTCCCCATTCCTAGGTAATCTTGGTACTGCTTGTTGTTCCGGTCCAGCATGGGGTCAACCACGTCTTCCGGTCGAACCGGGCTGCACCCCGGGATCTTCAACGGTTCTTCTTGGTCAACGTACTGTCCTTCTATTTGTTTGTCCAACGTAGGCGAGTATATAAGCAAGGACAGGAACCAAGCGTGGGAAGCAACGAAGACGTACTTGAGCATGTTGAATTCTTGTGCCAGAGGTAAAGCTTCGGTGCCGAATATGTCGACGATGAGGGCTGAGGGGCGAAGCGGGGTGAGGTCGGAGAGGGCGCGGCGGATGGCGGGGACGGCTTCGCGCATCATGACGCAGAGGCGGGTACAGAGGGCGGCGTCGACGTCGAGGAGGGAGGAGAGGTGGCCAGGTGGCGGGATTTCGATGATGTTGACTAGGTTGTCGGGTGTGGCCGTTGATTTGAGGATCTGGTTTTCTGCTTGTGAGGCCTGGGAAGTGACGGCGAGGATAGTGACTTTGAAGTTGTGGTGGAGGACGAAGCGCTTTCCCAACTCGATCACTGGGATGAGATGGCCAAGACCTGGGCTTGAAAGTAATACTACGTGCGGTGGTGGCTTCTGAATCTCCATAGCTGAGAGAGTGTGAGGAGGGAGTTACAGGGCAACCACGTATAGATAGGGAAATTAACGTATTCTTCCCCACTTTTTTTTTTTTTTTCAAATCTATAATGGACAAATATATCGTATTATTGCATGTATTAACGGATTACCAGAAGAAAATATCTTGTATTCCTATCCGGATGTGGATGAGGATATGGCGGTATAAAAAATATATTAATGTCTGGTGAGAGGTATTTTATTGGCATCGATATGTGCCTTTTAATTAGTTAAGAGAGTTTCGATATGGTACGAAGCTTCTATATCAATCTATAAATATGTGAAAATGTAGGGAAATGTATTAATATTCTTTCTTTTTTATAATATTTATCATCATGAAGTTTTAAAAAAAAAAAAAATTGTAATCTGAAGTTATCGGAAAAAATAATTGTCATCTTTAATAAATTAATATCTTATTAATTTTTCATATCAATAATAATAATATTTAAACTCATGATGTTGACATATTGTACATATTACTTAATCTTCTTATCACTCTACTGCTCCTTAGTTCTAATGGCTTTTATTAATAGCTTTCTATTTGTATTATTATTTAATTATATAATTTTATTTATAATATTTTTAAAATAATAAATAATTATATCAGATATTTTATTGATGTAAAAAATATATAATTAAATATAAATATATATATATATATATATATAAATATATATATATATATATATATATGAAATATTTTTATATCGATAATATATTCAAATCAAATTCAATAAATATATGAAACATAGAAAATATTTAATGATTAATAAAAATGATAATTAAAATAAATATATAAAATACATAAAGTCAGACAGCAGTTGGCGTGGAGCGGTTGTAGAGCACTCTACCATACGATCTATATTATCGCCAACAACCAAATCGAAACAAGTTGAGGAAATCTCAAATTCACTTGAAAGACATGAGACATGATGATGTTAAGCGTTAAGACACACGAGAAATTCTTAATATATGTCCCGTTTGGCAGCTCAATTTTATGGGTCACATAATTTTGTGACAAAAATGTAAAAAGTAAAAAAAAAATATCTTGCTCTAAAAACATATTTTTCTCTAAAACGTAGCCCCAAAGGTTAAGACGTGATACGCCAACTGCCTAAATTATCGTGCCCATTTATTCATAATGCCTTAAATACATGGCAAGTTGGGAGCCCAGGGCCGGGCTAATGAAGAGTTGAAGGTCTAGGCCTTTTCCTTTTACTTGGATAAGGGTAGGAAATGAGAAGAGAAAACAATAGAGTAAAAAATAGAAAAGAGAGAAAATAAGAAAAAAAATTAGATCCATTTTTTCTCTTATTATTTGGATGAAAGAAAAATGAAGAGAAAGAAAATGATAAAATTTTTCTTTCTTTACTTGGTTGGAGAGAAAATTAAGAAGAAAGAAAATATAATTATAATAAATAATATTATGATTCTTACTATAAGTGAAGAGTAAATAATAAATATACAATTATCACTATAAATAAAATCACTCTTCCTCACTAGTAGTTCTCTCCAAAAATGGAGAGAAAACTTTTTTGTGGGTGCCACACATATATATTTTTTTCTCCCTATTTTTTTGCACATCCAAATAAGAGAAAAGACAAAAATATTCTCATTTTCTTTTTCTCTATTTTCTTTTGAACCAAACAAGGGGTTAAAGTTTCAAAGGCAATCTCTTGTTTTTATGTGTTTTTTTTTTTTTTCCAAAATTATAGTGTTCTTAGCTTAGGTAATAGGTATTTCTGCTCAAGTCAGGTAAAACCATTTAGGCGGCAAAACACATTTTTTCTGAATTTTAATGTAGTTACATATCTAAGAGTCAAATTCAATATCTCTAATTAAGTTAAAATAACCCCTATCTACATGCTCGTTGGTT
This sequence comes from Pterocarpus macrocarpus, assembly GCA_031439585.1. Lineage (NCBI taxonomy): Eukaryota > Viridiplantae > Streptophyta > Magnoliopsida > Fabales > Fabaceae > Pterocarpus > Pterocarpus macrocarpus. The sequence goes on along the minus strand of CM062520.1, from coordinate 71,149,898 downwards.
GTCTTAATGTGCACTTAGGAAAGAAAATAAAAAAAAAAGGTCTTAGTAGGAAAAAAATGTTTTATTTTGAGATATTTTAATATAAAACTTGCATATTACTATTTAATTATATAATTCCTAAAATAACAAATATTTCAAAATAAAAGAAGTAATTTGTAAGCAGTTTATCAAAGTTATATATATATATATATATATATATATATATATTAGCAAACTCTAAATTTTATTTTGGTTATAAAATCCTCCCAACTCTTTGTTAATCAATTCATAGTTCTAGGTAAATCTGTAATCTAATTTTATTTTGATCACATTAATTACTCTTTTAACTCTTTCTTTCTCCTAGTTAATATTTTCTCTCCACTATTTTTTTATTTTAATACTATTATTCTTTTTTTTTCATTTTTCTCTTATCTAAATATAAAAATTTAAGTAATGTTATTATATATTGGGTAAATATATTTAACATTAATTTAATAAAATATTTTTTTATAAAGTTTGTATAATATCAAAACAATAATATAATTCAAATAATATTTGATAATTCAGGTAATATCTTTATCACTAATTGACGTGTTTAATATTACTTAAATTAGTATTATTTTTATATTATGCATTTTTAATACTACCTGAATTCATAATTCACTTTATATTTAATACTTGAATTAGTAGGATTACTTGAATTCACCTAATATATTTAATTTTACATGAATTAATATTATTTTGCAAATTATGATTTTTTGAATATCTCTCAAAGGATATTATTGAATATTAATTTATGCAAACATTATTTAAGTAATAAAACTTTAACCAAGAGTGACAATAAACAAATAAAAATCAATAGACACTTCTTACAACTTGCAACGGCTTTATAGAATGTTTATTGTGAATTATATGAGTATTGAGTGATTTATTATATTTAAAAAAATATTAGAGATATATAGTAATTTGAAGGGCGGGGGATACTGAATTCGTAACACATCATTGCATTTTCTGAGAACTCGCAACAGGTTGGCACCAGAGTGGGAGAATTCGCAACACATGAGCACATTTTTGATGAATTAGAGCGAATTCTCCCTCCATTTTATATAAAATAATTGGTGCGCAGCATAATTGGTATACAATAATTGGTGGATGCAGTGCATAATTGGTGCAGACTGTATTATAGGGTAGAAGAACAATAATTCATGTTCTCACAGACTTAACAGTCCTAAACTACAGTAATGAATTCATACCTTTCTTCGTCTATAACTAGCTTCGTATACACATAGTAATTTCAAAGTTGGTAGGTGTGTGAGAGAAAGAGAATTGAGAGTTAGTTGTAAAAAGTGGTAAAAGTGAGTTGAATTGATTTAGAAGAAAAATATTTTTTTAGAAAAAATGGCAAAAGATAAGACAATGAGAGCATAAGATCATATTTGAAGAAAATTCATAGTGAAGGAGTAATATTTACTTGTTGTAATTATTGTCTTTATTATTATTATTATTATTATTTATTGTGATATAAAATATAAAGTATGCTCTACACTTACCTCTAATAAGGATCTTGTATATAAAAAATATATCTGATACATATTATTATTATTCTGAATTTAATATTGTTATTATTATTCTGCTTATTATTATTGTTGTTGCTGTTATAATATAAGATATAAAATGTGCTATATACTTATCTCTTATGAGGATTCTGTATATTAAAAATATATCTAGTATATAATAGTGCTAATAAAATAATATTATTTTATTTTTGTTATTTACTTCTACTATTACTTAGTATTATTTTTTTTACAATAATAATAAAATATTACTATTATTTTATACCTATTGTTCATCTATTATCATTATTATTATTTAGTTAATTTTATTTTTATTATTTATTTTGATTAATATTTACTTTTATTATTTTTTTTATGATCATAATAAAATCTTATTATTATTTTGTAAATATTATTAATATAATAATAATAATAATTATTATTATTATTATGTACCTTTATTATTATTATTATTATTATTATTATTAATCTTGTTATTATCTTTTTAAAGAAATTTTAATTAATAATCTTAACTAAAAATTAAAACTTTAGTTTATTAATATTGGTAAATCTTGGTTATATAAGATATAAAGTATGCTCTACACTTGCCTCTTATGAGGATCCTATTTATTAGAAATATATCTGCTATATATTAAAAATAGTTATATTGGTTAGAGTAATAATGAAATATTATTATTATTTTATACTTATATGATTATTATTATTACTATTATTATTATTTAGTTTTATTTTTTCTTAGTTAATTAAATTAATATTTTGCCAAGATATTATCTTATAATCATAATATAATCTTGATTTTATTATATAATAATTATTAATGTAATTATTATTATTATGATTATTTAGTTTTATTTAGTTTTCTCATTATTATTATTATTAATGTTGTTATTATATCGTTTAAGAAATTTTAATTAATAATTTTCACTAAAGATTAAGACTTTAATTTATTATTATTGGTAAACTTTGGTTATATAAGATATGAAGTATGCTCTACACTTGCCTCTTATGAGGATCCCGTGTATCAGAAATATATCTGATATATATTTTTTACGAAATTTAGATATTATAAATAAATATAAAATGAAACCCTAAATCATCAATTTATCAATAGTTAATATTATCGTTGCTATAATAATATTATTATTTCTAATAATATATGTATTTTCTTTTGTTTATATATTGCTTTATTTATTAGTAATGTTTTATTATTATTTATATATGCTAATTCTTTTATTTTTATGTTTTTGCAAATCATAATAGAAAATGAGAGTACTGCTACCTCGAGTCTTGCAGTTGGAGAAATCGGCATCCAAAATACATAAGTATTTACGAAATGTTAGATTACTAGATGCTTCTACGATGGACCAGTTTGAATCAAACAACCAACTTCTCAATGCGTTGGTCGAACGCTGGAGACCAGAAACTCACACATTTCACTTTTCGATTGGCGAGTGTACAGTTACATTAGAAGACGTGGCACTGCAACTTGGGATTCGTATTGATGGTCGACCCGTTATTAGTTCTACATCTTTTACCAAAGAAAGGATTGAGAATTTATGTGAAAATCTTCTTGGCATTAGGCCTGAAGAGGGTGAAATTAACAAATCCACAATCAAATTAAGTTAGTTGTATCACCATTTTAGGGAAGAAAGACTAGACAGCTTTGAGCTAGATGTGCCTGATGAGATTTTACAGCAATTTACTCGCAGCTATATACTCCGACTATTGGGGATGCGACTTACGCCGGATAAGACCACATCTTTAATTCATTGCAAATTTCTTCCATTAATTGAAAATTTGCAAGAGGTAGAGGAGTATAGTTGGGGTTCAGCATGCCTCGCCGTACTTTATCGAAATTTATGCCGTGCAATGCGGCATAAAATTTCTGACATTGGTGGTTGCTTACAGCTTTTACAGTCATAGGCATGGCATCGACTCCAATTCTTGGCTCCTATTCCTATCAATCTCGTGCCACGTTTTCCTCTAGCATCCAGGTAGAATTATCATAATTTAATAATTTCTTGCAATTTATTATAGCTAAATATGTATCTAATTAATATAATATTCCACAGGTGGATAAATACGTCAATTTCAGCAGAATTTCCCTTTAAGACACTGGGCAGTATAAGGCTGCGTATAGATCTAATAACACGTGATGAGGTAATAGTTAAAAAATTATAGAGATCATTATAGCTATAAATATAGTCGCTAATACAAATGTTATTTTATTTTATAATGCAATTTCAATGGCGACCATATCACCATCCAGGCATTGAGGAGATTATTTCGCATATCTTGGCAGATGAGTGGCCATTGTGGTCAACTACCAGTCCACTCATCTGCTTTGAGACTATTGAGTGGCACTTGGCTGACCGCATAAAGTGTCAATTTAGTCTTGAGCAAGATATCCCTGATAATCCAAAAAGCTTGTTAGATTCTCATAATAAAGATTTGAGGGGACAACAGAACACTAATTGGGTCGAAAAATATGCGGAGTGGTTGCAAGATTGGAACCATAAATGACAACATATAATGTATGGTCGTCCTTCCGAAGATCCTTCTCCATCTCAGCATTATTGGAATTGGTATATTCACTTTGTTATGGGTCAATATTTATCACCTGAGGCACTATTGCAAGATCCACGACAACGGGAGTTACCTCCATGGCAGCAGAATGCCCAAGTACCTCTGCAATCACCTTCATATGAATATCATGCTGAGATGCATCCTCCACCCCCACAGTATCCTCCTTATGTTGATATGCACTGCCACCCCCACAATATCCTTATTTTGATAATATACACCCGCTACCTTCACAATATCCTCATATGACTATATACCCCCAGCACCATGGCAATATCCTCCTTACAGTTATATGGCCTCAGCACCACCATAGCACCCGCACAGTTACATACCTCCGACACACTCACAATATTCTTACGGGCATATGCCATTTTCACATAGGATGGAGTCGCGTCGGATGAGCTTTTCAGCATCATCATCTAGATCAGCTCATGGTGATGAAAGTCATTCATGTGGAAGAAGGTCGATTGATAGTGGAGTGCACTACCATCATGGTGCCGGCTCACGTCAACATAGTCGATCTCGTGGTAATGAATCTAGATGTGGAGGTGCTACTTCAGGTGCCCATGGGGACGTATACCGGCTACTGCCACCTATGCCTGAACAGGAATTTTCGCTACCCGTACCTGTGGGTGTTGAAACTTCAGGGCTGGTAAATGACATGATAATAGAATTACTACAGAATTTTGGAGATATGGGCGATGTTGGAGCCACTTCACACTTCATGACAGCATCTGCTCAAGAGCCATAGCATAGGGGACAAGTAAATGAGGAAGTAGAAGAGGAGAACGAGGACGTAGAATAGGCACAGCAAGAGGAAGGTGGTTGGAGCAATGAAGCCAATGAGAGGCAAAAAAAAGAGCGACAATGTCTGGAACCGTGCTCGTCAAAGATTGCGAGATAAATTTAAACTTAAAGCGTCGGTGAGATACACCCCTAAAACATGGCCGTCGTGGAAGAAGAAATAATAGTAAAAGGGTCTTCTTTTGTAATATTTTTATAATATTATTTTGTAATATTAGTCTAGTTGTATGATGTTATAATATCTTTGTGTTTTTTTGTAATATCTTTGTAATTTTTTTGTATCTTTATTTTTACAATTAATTACAAAATTAATTACTTAAATATTATCTTAATGTTTGAGTGTTAATTACCTTAGTTATAGTTTCAATACTTATGCAACAAAATTGAGTAGTATTTGAATATTACAAATGTAATTTAAATATTATATTAGTCATATAAAATTAAAAATAATATATTTAGAAGTGACAAGATTTACAAGAAATAATAAAGTAATCATATGATATAATATAGTTTTAATCTAAAAGAGATCAATTATAGTTATTTAGTTATAGTTTAAATATTCAATAAAAATAACTAATAATAGAGGTAAACATAAATAAATAATATTATGTTAGTCATACAAAGATTGAAAATAATATATTTTAAATTGACAAGATTTAAAAGAAATAATAAAGCATTAGTCACTAGCTAAAGGTCCATATTACATTAGTCAATACAGGATAACAACATTTCACTTATATCTAAGAACTTGGCCCATTTCTATGAGGATATTGTCTGCGGCTATGTCCTTCACCTCGATAGAGGCTGCAATATTTTGGTCATCTTATTTCTCTCATGTCCATTTCTTTGAGGAAACGAGTTGATTTGAGCCGACCTTTCTCTGTGCATTTCAACTGGGGGTTAGGAGGAATTCTCGGGCCATTATATGGCGGCCATGTACTTTCATGTCCTACAACCCCAAATTCCTGCTTGTACACTTTACATATCTAGTCCATCCTATAAATGTTATCGACATAAACTTGCCAGTCAAGGTACTGATTAGAGCAGCAAGTAATTACGTGATGACATGGATATCAATCTGTCTGAAAATCGCCACAATCATAGTACCTCTCCTTTATATCAACTTTGAATTGTGATCCGTTTGATAGATCTTCAACATGGAAACTCTGATACTGCCTTGAAAGAGCAGTAATGCATACGCCTCCTGCTGCTTGCTGGTTTTCTCGCAATCTTGTCGTGATGGTTTCAGAAAAAACACTTCTTATAGCTTTTCGTGCATATGCCTCTCTTCCTTTAATAGCAAATAATTCAGCCAACTGAAAGTACGTTGCTCTAACTAAGGCAGTAACAAGTAAATTACGAGCCCCTTTAACACAGAATTGATGCACTCGACCATGTTCGTAGTCATATGTCCATGCCGATGTCCTCCATCAAAAGCTTGAACCCACTTTTCTCTTGGAATTTCATCAAACCAATTTGTATAAATATCACCATGCTGGCGCATTCGCTTGTAGTGAAAATTAAATTCACGTTCTGTCTTTGAATATCCTACAAATTATAATATGATCAGTATATTAAAAAAAAAAGAATAAAATCACATTTATAAATAGAGATAATTAGGTTGGGAATTATCTATACTCACAACAAGTCGGTGTAAGTAAGGTTTCTTGAATATCCGCAAGAAATTTGCTGCGATGTGTCTAATGTAGTACATATGAAATGCTCTTAGAGGTTCCCACTGTCCATGACAGCATTGAATTGCTGCTCTAACTGACTCGTGCCGGTAAAAAATAATGCCAACTCCATCTTGAGTCAACATATTTGCATAGATAATGCAAAAAAAATTTCATGCATTTGCAATCTCACCTTCGACTATTACAAATGCAACTAGCAATATATTTTGATTTCCATTTTGTGTAACCGTCACTAATAGAGTGCCTTTATATTTTCCATATAAATGTGTCCCATCAACTTGGACTAATGGTTTGCAATGTCTGAAAGCTTTGATGCAAGGACCAAAAGTCCAAAACATTTAGTGGAATATTCGATCATTTGGTTGCTCATCAGTGCCATGGTAAGCTGGACTAGTGTCGAACTCAACATATGAACCTCTCGTAAAAGCACACATTGCTCCCAACTATTTGGGTAAAGCTGTATATGACTCTTCTCAGCCACCATAAATTCTTTCAATTGCTTTTTGCTTTGCCGTCCATGCTTTCTAGTATGTCGATGTGTATCCATACCGAGATTGAATTTCTGCAATCACAACTTTTTCTTTAATGGATACATTAGCTCATATCATGGGCTCTATATATTGTGCAATCATGTCAGCATTCAATTTTGTGTGATCTTGAGAAATCATTGTTGCAGTACAAATATGAGGGCCATTGTACCTTTTGACCTCCCAAATGCCCCCCCTTTTTTTTTCTGAGACTGACCATAACAAGCCAATTGCACCCTGTGCCATAGTATTTGCACTTACAATAAAATGTCCTTGACTCTGACTCACAGACATTGTAGTCCACTAATTTAGAAATGTTGTAGTTCTTAATTGCTCGAATTACAGCCTCCTTATCGCTGAATTGCATTCCCACACATAGTTCGTCGTCTACAGTATAATCACTAGCCATATTTGCATACTCAGGAAACTCAAGTGCATGCATAGCTTCAAGATCCAAAGTACGCATGAAAGATGGAAGATCCTCTAAATGCTGAATAATAGAATGTGTGTTTGGTATTTCATCATTATCTTCTGCACCATTATTCCCAGCTTCATGTTCCCTCTTCAAGTAATCGCTATCACTTTCACTGTCTCTAATTTCACATTCTGCACCTTTTTCTGCAAACGGGCTTGGTAGGCCTTCTTCATGTGCTGGTACAAACAATTAATATTTATAAATACAAAAGATCATTAGTTTGATACATCTTTGATACACAGGATCCTCAAAAAGAGGTAAGTATAGAACATACTTTGTATCTCATATAATAATAAAATTAACAATAATGATAATCATAATAATAGAAACATTATAATAATAATAATAATAATAATAATAATGATGATGATGATGATGATAAAAGGAATAATAATTAATAAAGATCATTAACCATATATATTTCTGATACATAAGATCCTCAACAACAGGCAAGTATAGAGCATACTTTGCATATAATAATAAAACAACACTTTGTATCTAATAATAATAATAATAATCATAGTAGTAGTAGTAGTAGTCTATTAATAATATTAATAATAATTGTAATATTAATAATCGTAATAATAATACAAATATTAATAACGACAACAATAATAATAATAACAACATAAATGATAATATAAGATTAATATTAATACTAATAATAATATCTACTATAATAATAATAAAGTAATAATAATAATAGAAATAATGATAATAATAAAGCATATTTTGTATATAATATTATTAATATCTAATATAATAAAATAATAATAATAATACTAATATTAATAATAGTAATAATCATAGAAATATTAATAACAACAATAATAACAATTATAACAATAAAAATAATAATATAAGATTAATAATAATATCTACTATTATAATAATAATAATAATAATAATTAATAGAAATGATAATAATATAGTTACTTTGTTTATAACGATAATAATAATAGTAGTAGTAATAGTAATATTATTATTATCTAATATAATAAAAATACTAATACTAATACTAATATTAATAATAGTAATAATCATAGAAATATTAATAACAATAATAATAATAATAATAACAATAGAAATAATAATAATAACAACAACAACAGCAATAATAGTAATATAAATAATAATAACACTAATAATAAAAATAATAATAATTAATAAAGATCATTAATCATATATATTTCTAATACACAAGATCCTCAATCAAAGATAAGTGTAAAGCATATTTTATATGTCATATAATAATAACAATAAACAATAATAATTATAATAAAATAAAATACATATTAATTTCATAATAAAAATTAGCACATCAAATTATAATAGCACTTACTGGGTATAAATTGGGAACAAATTCATCGTAATGTTGATTATTCAAATATGAGCTAGGGCCAGCTTCAGCAATAATTTTTTCGAAGGTAATATACAACTCCATGACTGTATTAAAAGTTTGATATTCGCAATACATCCTAAACATTACTCTTATAACCCGATCACTGTTGATTGTAACTGCTCAAAATTTTAGATTTCTATTAACATTTAAAATTGGACACCTATATCATATTTTTTCCACTTTTTTCTCAAAATCAATATTTATATTTTGATAAAGCTCCACTTTTAGTTCCTCTAATGATATAATATCTAGAAGATATTTTTATATAAGATAATCACATCCAAATATTACATTTTTATAAGATATTATAATAGAACTATTAAAATATATAATAATAGTAATTATATTACTATCTATATTTTTTTTCACTCTTTTTTTCAAATTATCTTACACTTTTAAATACTCTCAAATACTATAAATTGCCTATCAAATACTAAGAATTCTGAAAAATTCTTTGCAATGAATTCGGTAAAATGCTGCTTTATTTATAGGTGAGCTTTGTTAATTTTTTATTTTTACTTTTTTTAAAATCATAATAAAATATAGTTAAAACTTTGAAATCATAATACCATATAATAAATTCTAAGAATTTGTTAGACTTTATTGTGAATTTTTCTTTTTTTTTTTAAATATTATATTTTATTAAATCTATTAAAATTATAATATATCCCTATTTTTTTCATTAAAATACAATATACATATATTTGACCCACTTGCAATCATGACATTTACCATTAGTTTCCTTATACCACCGATAGTAAAGACAAGATAATCATTAGCATAAAATTATTCAAAGGCATTATCCTTAGCTAGCAGTTTGATAGGCACGATAGTGTCTCGTATCTCACAATCTGCATTTTTTATTTCTAAGGTATTGATAAATATTATTTGCCAAATATAAAATTTATTTGGATAAAAAAATATGAAATAAATAAAATAAGAAAACATTTATATTCATTGTCGTGTCTGTCAAATCACGTTGCTTGTCAAATCATACTTTCGAGTTTTTTGGTTTTAATATAATGGAATATTACAATGATTTGATAGGAACGACAATTGATATGAATATTTTCTTATTTTGATCATTTTAAATTTATTGATCCAACCAAATAATATTTTATCAATACCTTAAAAATAAAAAGTGCTAGTGCTTGACTATTTTGTTAGTATAGATAAATAGAATGTACAATTAAATTGATGTTTATTCGTATGTGACTTAAGAAATATTTGGGGATTCATTTTTCGTAAGATATTGTGCCGAATTATGTCTCATTTATCATTTGATGAGGTGTAAATCTCATTTAAATAGGATTCACACTTCATCCAATAATAAATGAGATATAAATCGACCTAATATCCTATAAAAAATGAGTCTTCCTACCACACCTCTATTTGACTTTTCTCTTTGGTTTTTTCGGTAGCAAGCAGAAGAAACAAAGAAAGCAAAGCTGAGGAAAACTACAATATCAATTATGAAGCACACCCCAATAAACTACTTCAAAGATGAGGAAAGCTACACTATAGCTCTCGAAGCATCCCTAGTATACTACTTTATCGGCAAGACAACAAGACTTTTTGTTAACATTTAAATGAAATTGTATGCTATTAAATTAAGTTGAAGTTTTCCATGATATGACCACAGTTTAATTTGCAGTGGGTTTTGTGATTTACAAGGTTAAGGTGCACTATACATCCTATCATTCAGCGGTAAGGATTTAATGATCTATTGATGAGACCAATAATTCATAACATATTTTAGAAATATCTTTATAATCCTTTTTGTCCCCTCACTATCTCTCATCGGGAGAGAAATATAATAAATTTTAAAATTGATAATTCATATGATATAAGTTAGGAATTAAAAATTAATCATCTTAATTATTTTTTAATTTCATCTTAATTATAATTTCAATTCAATATATTACTCTAAACATAAAAATTGGAATTGAAGAGCCCAATTTTAACTCGTGCTTCAATTCCATACTCAATTTTAGACGGCAAATGGGCATAAAAGAAAAAAATACATATTTAATAACTTCAATGTAGGCCTCCAATTCAATTACAATTATATGTATTTTGGTCTTTAAATTTCAAACATGAGCAATTCGTTCTTTAGAGCAAGTATCTGGATAATTCTAAGTATGTTTTATATTTGAAATTAAGTATGGTAAACGTTAATGTGGAATTTAAATTGGTATAATTAGAGTGATAATCTATCATTAATTTGCTCATTATTTAATAAAAAACTTGTAAAATTTATTTTTTCTTTTAACGAAGAGTGACAATACACTTCTTACAACTTACAATCATGACTTCCATTTACCATTACTTTCCCCTATGTCACCAATATTAAAGATAAGATAACTATTAGCATAAAATTATTCAAAGGCATTATCCTTAACAAGCGGTTTGACGGGCGCGATAGTATCTCGTGGCTGTCAACCCCCACTTTTTATTTTTAAAGTATTGATATAATATTATTTAGCCACATATAAAATTTATTTGGATAAATAAATTTGAAATGAATAAAATAAAAAAATATTCATTTTAATTGTTCTGTCCGTCAGTTTTCTATTTTTAATTTGAGTTTTAATAAAATGGAATATTATAATGAATTTGTATTTTTATATTTTCTGAATATTAAATTAATTTATATTTATTCTCATTAAATTATTATTAATTAACTTATTATTCAAAAAATATAAAAATACAAATTCACTGTAATATTCCATTATATTAAAACCCAAAAAATAGAAAACATGATGTGAAGGCATAATAATTAATATGAATGTTTTCTTATTTTGTTCATTTTAAATTTATTTATCCAACCAAATAACATTTTATCAATTCCTTAAAAATAAAAAGTGCTAGTGCCTGTCTAATCGCTAGTGTAGATAAATAAAGTATACAGCTAAATTGATGTCCATTCATATGTGACCTTTCTCTTTGATTTTTTGGTAGTAAGTAGAAGAAACAAAGAAAGCAAAGCTGAGGAAAACCACAATATCGATTATGAAACACACCGCAGCCCTGTATACTACTTCAAAGATGGAGAAAGCTACATTATCGGTTACGAAGCATCCCTAGTATACTACTTTATCAGCAAGACCACAAGACTTTTTGTTAGCGTTTAAATGAAATTGTATGCTATCAAATTAAGTTGAAGTTCTCCATGATATGACCGCAATTTAATTTGCAGTGGTTCTGCACCACGCATCCTATTATCTGGTGGTGAGGATTTGATGATCTATCGATAAGATCAATAACTCATTGTACACTTTAGAAATGTCTTTATAATCCTTTCTCTCCCCCTCACCATCTCTCACAAGATGAGAAATATTTAATAAATTTTGGAATTAATAATTCATATAGTATAAGCTAAAAATTAAGAATTAATTATCTTAACTATTTTTTAAGTCCATTGAATTAGAATGTGGAATTATAATTCCAATTCAATATGTTATTCCAAATATGAAAATTGAAATTGAAGAGCCCAATTTCCACTCCATGCTTCAATTCCATCCTCAATTTTTTAGATGGCAAATGGGCATAAAGGAGAAAAATCATATTTAATAGACTTCAATTTAGGCCTCCAATTCAATTAGAATTATATGTACTTTGCTCTTTAAATTTCAAACATGAGCAATTTGATTTTTAAAGGAAGTAACTCAATAATTCTAAGTATGTTTTATATTTGAAATTAAGTATGGTAAACGTTAATGTGGAATTTAAATTGGTCTATCATTAATTTACTCATTATTTAATAAAAAAATTGTAAAATTTAATTCTTCTTTTAACGAAGAGTGACAATAAACAGATAAAAATCTGTAGACACTTCTTACAACTTGCGATCATGACTTCCATTTACCATTATTTTCTCTTATGTCACCAATATTAAAGACAAGATAATTATTAGCATAAAATTATTCAAAGGCATTATTCTTAACAAGCGGTTTGACGGGCAGAGTAGTGTCTTATGGCTGTCAACCTGCATTTTTTCTAAAGTATTGATCTAATATTATTTAACCACATATAAAATTTATTTGGATAAATAAATTTGAAATGAATAAAATAAGAAAATATTTATTTTAATTGTACTGTCGATCAAATCATGTTTTCTATTTTTTGAATTTTAATACAATGGAATATTATAGTGAATTTGTATTTTTATATTTTCTGAATATTAAGTTAATTCGTATATTTTCTTATTAAATTATTAGTAATTAACTTAATATTCAAAAAATATAAAAATACAAATTCATTGTAATATTCCATTATATTAAAACCCCAAAAATAGAAAACATGATTCGAAGGCATGACAGTTAATATGAATGTTTTCTTATTTTGTTCATTTCAAATTTATTTATCCAAATAAATTTTATACGTGGCCAAATAATATCATATCAACATCTTAAAAATAAAAAAGTTCGTGCTTGCAAATCGCTAGTATAGATAAATAGAGTATATAGCTAAATTGATGTCCATTCATATGTGACCTTTCTCTTTGGTTTTTTGGTAGTATGCAAAAGAAATAAAGAAAACAAAGTTGAGAAAAGCTACAATATCGGTTATGAAGACCCCTCCACCCCAAATAAACTACTTCAAAGATGAGGAAAGCTACACTATTGGTTAAGGTGCACCATTTAAAGGAAAGCTACTACTCTACTAGCAAGACAGCAGGACTTTTTGTTAACATTTAAATGAAACTGTACACTATTGAATTAAGTTGAATTTTCCATGATTTGATTGCAATTTAATATGCAACGGTTCTATGATATACTTTGAAAAGTTAAGGTGCACCACACATCCTATCCTCGAGTTGTGAGGATTTAATAGTGTACTAATGAGACCAATAACTCAGTACACTTTAGAAATATCTTTATAATCCTCTCTTTCCCCATCACTGTTTCCCTCAATCACCCCCTCCTCCTACCACCAACAACAATCTGAAATGTTCTTCTTCTTGCGTCTTTGGTTTCAAAACTGAATTTGAACAATAAAATACTTAAATAGTGTTGCTTAAATCATAAAATTATAAACCATATTTTAACAAGAAAAATCAAACACATCACTTTTAATTAAGAAAGGAGTGAAGAAGGACTAGCAAAAATCTTCATGCATTGCCCATCATCGATCCGCTGACATCATCATCGTCGTTCTTGTGCTGCCGCCGCCACGGAGGAGGAATGAAAAGTGGCGAGTAGCATATTTGTCTTGCCACTACATTGTTTGTTGCTAAAGCCGTCATATCTGCAATTCTTTATATGCTCCAGCTATGTTTGTCGCTAAAGCCACCATCTTTCGTGTTTATAGATTTTGCTTGTCATTAAGTTTTTATTTGCACGAAGAAATGTTCTAATTCAAACATATGAATGTATTATTCTTTCACACAAAATTTTGTATTTTACGGTGATAAAGTTTTTAATTCAAAGTTTGCCTTATTATAAACGTGTTCAAGATAATAGGGGATGAACATGGCGTGGTGGGAGATGCTGATGTCTCCGTTGGGATGCTAGGGGCAAGGACAGTGGCAAGTGGTGACATGGGTGGCGGAGTTGGAGGCAGAACATAGTAGGAACAGGTGCAACGAGAATTCAGGGGAAGAAAGAGAAGTTTAAAGTATATCATATGAGATTGGTGTACTAATACACCAACCTCTATTAGCCATCAGATAAAGGCTATGCATGACGCTTCTTGTTTGTATACTTAGACAGCCCCTAATCAGCATGCCCCTTGTTTTCTACACACGGAAAGGTTTGTTTTTTTGTGGATGGAAATCCTCTCCTGCACATGCTCTTGACTCCTTTTTCGTCCTTTACTCATTAGTTTGAGACATGTAAAATTAGGTGGCATTTATCCTGTAGTTCTCTTTGGGTCCATCATGGTCCCATAATATATACCGTTTTATTTAAAAAATTTTAAATACTGACTTAAATTAATAGTTAATAGTTATTATTAATAATTTATTAAAATTTTAAAAGATAAAATTATCCCACACCACAGTCCCTCCATTCCCTCTCCCAGCCAGCCCATCCTCTGCCCAAGTTTCTATTATTATTTTTCATAATGTAACTAGCCGATTCTATTCACTACCCTTTGTTGTTGCAAATGTGGGTTCCAACAGATCAAGGTCACTTCGACCTCCCCAATTAGCAACTCATCACTGCTGCTGCAATACCCAAAATAAGGACGACAATGACAAATTAAAGGAAAAAGATATGTGCCTACAAATTTGGAATTTAATTATAACTTGGTTCCTCCAATCATTGTTTCAGTGTTGTTCTTGTTACAGGATATGAGCACGTGACTAAATTAGTTGCCAACAGATTGTTAGTAATTTTGTTAGAGAAGTAGTTCGGTTGTTTAAGCTAGATTTGCACTTGTTAATTATGTAAATAGTATAGGAACCACTTGTATATAAGATACACTGTACAGTACTCTTTCTTAGAATGAGAATTCATATTTTCAAACTCTCTGTTCTCACGATACTCTTTATTCTTTGTTCTCTCGTTCTTATCTCTCTATTCTATCTCTGGCTCTGAGACTTTCTACATGGTATCCAGAGCCTTATGTGCGCTTTGATTCTCTTCAATGGAAGATGATTTTCACAATCCTGCGATGGAAGTTCCTACGGTGGAGAATCTGCATCAAGCGCCGACGAATCCAATTCGTGCGGCGGCTCATCGTGCTCGTGGATCGGCTATTCATGCTCCTTCAGTCGTGAATTTGGCATTGGATCCGACGTGTCCATACTTCTTGCATCCGAGTGAGAGCCCTGGCGCGGTTTTCTCTCCTACGATCTTGACCGGGAAGAACTATCACTCTTGGGCTTGAGGTATGCGAATGGCCTTGAAATCCAAGAGCAAGCTTCGATTTGTGGAAGGCACCATTTTGAAACCTAATAAAACCGATCCTTTGTTTGTAGCGTGGGATCGCTACAACACCCTTGTTCTGGCTTGGATCTTCAACTCCCTCAGTGCTGAGATTCGTGAGAGTGTGCTTTGGATCGAGAACTCTTCAGATCTTTGGCGAGATCTTCGTACTAGATACTACCAGGACAGGAAGACCTGTTTGCCCTGAAACAAGGTGATTCCTCTATTACTTCTTATTTCACTCAATTGAAGATAATTTGGGAAGAATTAGACAATTTTTGGCCTATTCCACCCTATTCTTGTCCACTAGTTGAATGTACATGTGTCCTAGCGCCAATTAGAGATTATAGAAAGAAAGATTATGTTGTGCGATTTCTAAGAGGTCTAAATGATGAATATAAGAATGTGAGGTCTCAGATCATGCTCATGAAGCCATTATCGGACATTGCTGAAGTGTTTTCCTTGTTATCGTAACAAGAGAGGCAGGGTCATAAGGATCATTCCGAGTCTCGAGTGTTGGTAAGTGTAGTTGATGCTCGGTCTAATGGTGGATGGGGGAGGGGCAGAGGAAGAAATAGTGGTAAAGGTTCAGGAGGAAAAGGATATTACTCCAAGTTGTGCACTCATTGTGGCAAGTATGGCCACCTAGTGGATAGTTGCTATAAGAAGCATGGATATCCACCCAATTCTAATCCAAGGAATGGTGCTATCAATAATGTGGCTGTGGATGAAGATGATGACCGCAGTAGTATCATGTCTCAGAAGGAAGTGTGTGAGGATCTTGATTCTATTTTTAGTCCTTAGCAGCGCAAGGCTTTGTTGGCCCTACTTCAGCAGCATGAGTCTATAGCCTCGAGTTCCCCATCTCACACTGTCAACCAAATCACCACCCGTCCGCCCCCAACTCATCCAACCTCAGGTATAAACCATTATATCTGCTCATTTTCTCGTCAAAAACCCACATTTTGGATATTAGACACGGGTGCAACAGATCACATATGTCACTCTCTATCCCTTTTTCAATGTTTCAAACATATTAGGCCCATTTCTGTTAACCTTCCTGATGGTAGTCAGATTATAGCTACCATTGTAGGTTTTGTGTTTTTCTCAGCTAACCTTTTCCTTACTGATGTGCTTCATATACCTCAATTCAACTTCAATTTTATCTCAATCTCCAAATTAACTTCCAATTTAAAATGTCATTTGAAGTTTACTGATGATGGCTGTGAGATACAGGAAACACATATTTTGAGGATGATTGGTGTAGCTAAATTGAGGAATGGACCGTATACTCTGGACTGTCATGAAGTACAAGTGTGCAATGTCTCCTCTGATCTGAATTCATGCAGTTCAGACTTCAACTTGTGGCATTTTCAGCTGGGTCACCCTTCTTATGCTAGGTTACTTGCTATGAAACAAACTCATCCTTACATCTTTAGTATAGATAATAAAGATCCTTGTGATGTTTGTCATTTTGCCAAACAAAAACGATTATCTTTCCCTTTTAGTCATACAAAATCTGTACATTGTTTTGATTTATTGCACATTGATACTTGGGGGCCAGTTGCTCATACTTCTGTTTTTGGCTATAAATACTTTCTTACAATTGTAGATGACAAGTCAAGATACACATGGCTTTATTTCATGAAATTTAAGTCTAAAGTTGCACATCTCATTCCCAATTTTGTTACTTTTGTCGAAACCCAATTTAATGCTAAAGTCAAAGCTATTAGAACTGATAATGCACTTGAGCTGAAATTGACAAAGTTCTTTTAGTCAAAAGGCATTTTGCATCACACTACTTGTGTGGAGACTCCACAACAGAATGGTATTGTAGAACGTAAACATCAGCATGTTCTCAATGTCACTCGTGCACTCATGTTTCATTCACATTTACCAAAATTTTTGTGGCATTTTGCATTTGCCCGTGTAGTCCATCTCATAAATCGGCAGTCCACTCCTTTTCTTGACAACCAATCACCTTATGATGTGCTGTTTGGGAACAAACCTAGTTTGTCCTACTGAAGGTGTTTGGTTGTCTAGCTTTTGCTTCTACCTTAATTTCTCATAGGACAAAGTTTGATAATAGGGCCCGCAAATGTGTTTTTGTTGGCTACACATTGGGTACCAAAGGTTTTGTTTTGTTTGATTTGGCTAACAAAGAAATCTTTGTTTCTCGAAATGTGGTTTTCTATGAACATGTTTTTCCATTTCAGTCCATTGATCATGATGTCCCTGATTTTCTTTCTCCCTTTAAACATGTTTTTGACATTCCTTTTCCTGATTTTTCTGATCATGATTATGCATCTGCATCACATTCACCTCCTCCCCACACCTACACTAATTTATCACCCACTCTTCCCACCCCTATAGCCCCCCCCCATCCGCTCTTGCCATAGTTGATTCTTAGCCTGCATTAAGGAGGTCAGTAAGGGAGAAGAAAACACCTTCCTACTTACATGACTACCACTGCTATCTAGCCACTTCCTCCGCAGTTCCACCGTCAACTAATAGGTATCCACTCACTGACTATCTTTCCTACTCTTCCCTTTCTTCTTCCCATAAACATTTTTCTTTAGCTATTAGCACCGAACCAGAACCTGCTACCTATCAAGAGGCCATCGCTCATGATTGTTGGAGGCAAGCCATCAAGGTTGAGTTAGCAGCTTTGGCTGAAAACAGAATTTAGAAACTCACTCCTTTGCCTCCTGGGAAAAGAGCCATTGGGTACAAGTGGGTATTGAAGGTAAAATTCAAGGACGATGGCTCCATTGAAAGGCACAAAGCTCGACTGGTTGCAAAGGGATTTACCCGAACAGCCGATGTGGATTACTCAGAAACCTTTAGTCCGGTAGTCAAGATCACCACCATCCGGCTCCTGCTGTCTCTTGCAGCTGCTAAAAACTGGCATTTGCACCAACTTGACATCAACACTGCCTTTATTCATGGTGATCTACATGAAGAAGTTTACATGCAAGCGCCTCCTAGCCTTGAGTGCCCCTAACCTAACCTAGTTTGCAAGCTTGAGAAATCTTTATATGGGTTGAAGCAGGCTAGCCGGCAATGGAACGCTAAGCTCACAGCTGTTTTAGTCTCTTCTAGGTTCATTCAGTCAAAATCAGATTATTCCCTCTTTACCAAACAGTCTTCATGTAGCTTTACTGCAATCTTGGTGTATGTGGATGATTTGGTACTTGCTGGGAATGATTTAGAGGAGATCCGTGGCATCAAATAGCTGTTAGACAACAAGTTCAAAATTAAGGACTTAGGCAATTTGAAGTACTTTTTGGGTATGGAGATTGCTAGGTCCAAAGAGGGCATTTCCTTATACCAACGCAAGTATACTTTAGACCTTCTTAAGGACACTAGTATGTTGTGCCAAACCTATTTCTACTCTAATGGATTACGCTCTCAAGCTCTCCAAGAATTCAGGAATTGCCTTATCTGATATTTCTGCATATCGGCTTATGATTAGGAAGCTCCTGTATCTTTCTCATACCAGACCTGATATTGCGTTTACGGTTAATCGTCTCAGTCAGTTCCTTGAGGCTCCTTCTGATATCCATCAGCAAGCTACTACATGCATCCTTCGCTATTTGAAAGGTGCTCCTACCATTGGTTTATTCTTTAATGCTGATTCTGATCTGAAGCTTCGTGGCTATAGTGATTATGATTGGGGAGCTTATCCCGATACTCGTCGTTCAGTTACTGGTTTCCGTTTCTTCCTTGGATCTTCCTTGGTTTCCTGGAAAAGTAAGAAACAACCAACTGTCTCTCGCTCTTCCTCAGAGGCGGAATACCGAGCTCTGGCATAAGCCATGTGTGAGGCACAATGGCTCTTGTATCTACTTGCTGATCTTCATGTTTTGCATTCTACTCCTATGGCCATTTTCTGTGACAGCCAGTCCGCAATACATATTGCCGCTAATCCTGTGTTTCATGAACGAACAAAACATATAGAGATTGACTGTCACCTCGTCTGTGACAAAGTCCATGAAGGTGTTATCCATCTCCTTCCGGTTTCTACCAAACTCCAGGTAGCTGATATTCTGACTAAGCCACTGGCGCCTGCAGCTTTTTTGGAGTTCAAATCCAAGGTGGCCATGAAGAATCTTCATGATCCAGCTTGCGGGGGGGTGTTACAGGATATGAGCACGTGACTAAATTAGTTGCCAACAGATTGTTAGTAATTCTGTTAGAGAAGTAGTTAGGTTGTTTAAGCTAGATTACCACTTGTTAATTATGTACATAGTATAGGAACCACTTGTATATAAGATACACTATACAGTACTCTTCCTTAGAATGAGAATTCATTTTTCCAAACTTTCTGTTCTCTGTTCTCTCGTTCTCATCTCTCTATTCTGTCTTTGGCTCTGAGACTTTTTACAGTTCTTTTCAACTTCCAAGAGGTAAGTTGGCTTGGAAACTTCGTTCGCACGATGGTGGTGACAGGCACGACATTTTTTATTTTTTGGGTAGTAGAATAATTAAATATACCTATAAATTTAGCAATTGCATATCAAATTTTATTCAATTTTATGTTTTAATGGAAACTTATAAATAAATTTAGTATAAGTTTTTACCATCAATTAATTTATCTTCTGAAATGATAAATCTAGTTTTAATATAATCTAAAATATAAATTCAACATGAATAATTAATATTAAATAAAAAATTAGAAGCAAGATGGCTTCACTGGCAATATCAATGGTAAAGAATGATTGAGAGTAAAGTTTTTAATTTAGTTCTTGAATTTGTAAGCATTGTTCAATTGTATTCCTGATATTTAAAAAATAACAATTTAGTTCCTAAAATCATATTCTGTCTATCAATTTAGTTTCTAAAATCATAAATAGATCAAATTAGTCCTCGATACAAACTTGATCAATTCAAATTAGTCTTCAAAGTTTATTACATTAAGTAAAATGAATCCCAAAAATAGCAAAAGTAGAGTTTTAAGTATTATTATATACTAACATCAATACTAATTACACATATTAAATTGAGTTTAATTTTTATATACTGACAGTGTAAAATTTTTTTATATTATTATTTAATTAAAACATTCTATTTGAATGACTATTCAAATATAGATGTGAGATTCTACCATACCTGTTGATATTATAATATGTGATTGAATAATAGTATAAAATTTTATTACATTATTAGTGCATTAAAATTAAATCCTTATATTAGAGTTTTTAATTAAATAAATTTATGCCTTCACAATACCTAAAAAATTGATAATACACTAATATGAACGGTTAAAGTATTTCATATTAATAATTAAGCGTTTAAGATCATATTGGATAACTATAATAACATTATTTTTTTTCAAAAAAATTATATATAGATAAACATTACAATTATCTTGCATTACATGTGCAAAGAGCGGATTAAGTGATTATCGCAGGTCACTTCTAGCTTAATTGAGAGTTCGACGTGCATCATAGGCACACAATGATTTTACAAGGTTAGGTTATAATGTAATTCTGGAGGGCAACTTATCCAATAGCATGATCATTCAGACACCATGAAACAAAGGTACTACATCAACATGAATAACTCCATAAATTCATATGAGCACAAAGAAAAAATACTGCAAAAACCAAAAAATAATGAAAAAAAATCAATGGCATCCTCTTGATGCTATACATTTATGAAGTCAATTGACCTGACATGAACACAGAACGACTCTACCTTGCTTTAGGTTGACATTCCTGAACATAGGATAGAAAAATTTATTAAATACACAGAATGGAATTTACTTTGTTTCTACTAATCCCTTTACACTATAGCCCGAATTTGATAACGAATACATTGCATATCCAATTTCTATTGAGAAAGGACAAAAGACCATCATTGAAATTGAAAGCTTAAGGAAAATATATAAACATTATCAAATAGGGAAACCTGAAGCATAGGATTACATTCATACAATTTTTTTTTTTTTTTTACTGTGAACACATTCATATATTAAAAAGTAAACCTGAAGCATTTAAAATCTGAATAGTCTAATAAAAAACTTGAGTAAAATAGAAAAATTCTTAAGTTTTTAAACAATACCATTAAAATTTGTTCAATCATAAAAAACCTGATGAAGTAGTACTTTCATGATTACAAATTTGCAAAAAGAATTGGATTATAAGGCACTTCAAAAAGGAACTCTCTTTACCTTGTCAGTCTACTCTGCAAGCGTACAGTAGTATAGCAGTGGTTCCATGATTCCTTGAACACATGAATCTTGTTTTCTCTCATTCCTACTAAAACCAAACAGCCTAGTTAAAGAGAGGAGATGAAAATGCAACTGACAAAACAAAGCTCCAAATAATTAATCAAGGACAAAAAATGGAAATCTTGGCCCATCCAAAATCGTACTTTCCCATCCTTCTCCTTCCACCTAGTACACTGTTTTTACTTGTTCCTCCATCATCACTGTAGAACAGAGAGATAAGGAATATGTTGATCGTAGAAGTTATTATTATCATAATAATGAAAAGAGATTAAAATAAAAAGGGTAATGTGTAACCATCTAGTTTTTACATCTCACTGCAAATTTACCTTGCTTCTTCTTCATCATGTTTTTGTGGCTTCTTGTTATTCTTCTCCGTCCCTTTGCTTGCTCTTCCTCGTTCTCGTGATGGGCCATCCTTTTCTTCATGGTGAGATTTGAGGCATGGCCATTCTTGTGATGTCCATCCTCTGACTAATGGATTTGTAAAGCAAAATTGTTGATAAAGAAAAGAGTTTAATTGGTATTGTATAATGGATTTAATTTAAATATATTGTTAGGGTAAAAAAAATTTATATAGATATTTAATCATAAATTGATATATCAATAAAATTTTTTAATATAACCACCTACTACTTGAATGGTCATATAAATGGAAAGTTTTGATTGGATGATAATATAAAAAAATTTTATATTATTAGTGTACATAAATTAAACTTTTGTATAATTTTATATTATCAATTAATAGAAATACTGGAATGATAGATCCCTTATTATAATGGATGATTATTTATATGAATTAATATTTTTTATTATTTTTATTAATTGAAAATATTTTATGTAGTTGATACATTTAAATTAAATTCTAAAGAAAATAGAATGTGGAAGGGGTTAGTTTTTCTCTTGTAAATTGAGTGAAGTAACCGTAATGAGTTCATGTAACCACAAGATGGTAAAAATGTAGTGTATCCATTTTGAACGCGTGTAGAAAACCGTCTTCATTTGCAATTTTCAATTTTATCACTAAATAAAGTTGTTTAAAAGGTTAAAAGCAATGGTAAAATTGGAAAATAAATTTTGGACAACAAAAGGTGGAATGGCCTTTATTAGGTGTAATACATGTCAGGTCGAATACGGTCAAAAGAGTTTTTATTAGTGTGAAAATAAAAATATAAAATAATTAGTGCTTGTTTAGATTGTAGTTTTGGCTTATCAAAATTTTTTTTATTAGAATGATAATGAGAATAAAAATATATAATAATTAATATATTTGGGTACATAAAAATTTTTTTTAGAAGGTTTTTTAAAATTTTAAAATTTTTTTTGAAAGAAATATATTTGAGATTATGTTTTATTTTAAAAAAAGTCATTTTGAAAAGAAATTTTATTATTATTTTTATATTAACAATCAAAAATAATTTTATTTTATTTTATCTAAATAAAATTCATTCTTCTAAACATATTTTTGATATATTCAAAATAAATAAAAATTACTCTTTTAAAAGTAATTTTTTTAAATTTTTTTTTTAAAAATATCTTCTTTCAAAAGACCTTTTTATAAAAATTAAACAAAATAGATCTTTAATATCTTTGGATATATAAAAATTCTTTTTTGAATTCATTTTTAGAATTTTAGAAAGTTTTTAAAATAAATATACTTAAAATTACTTTTTATTTTAAAAAAATTTTTAAAAAAAATTATTATTATTTTTATATTAATAATTAAAAATAATTTTATTTTATTTTATTTAAATAAAAATATTTTTATGAAATTTATTTTTGATATATTTAAATTAAATAAAAATAATTATTTTAAAATATTTTTTATTAAATTAATCCTTCTAAAAATCAAATCTAACATACCAGCAGTAGATGTCAGAGCCACATCCCTCTTTCACCATAATCTTTTGATTGGATACGACAACCATGACCTTGATTGTGAGACGTTATCATATATCGGGACCGGCTATAACGATTGCAACACATGGAAGTCATTCTACTATTTAAATGTGCACTATATCATGATGAAAGTGTCTTAAAATTAACCTAACTTGACCAGCAATTTTGTTCGTAAAAAATATTTATTGTCAATTATTTGTACAAGAAAACGTGTAATTGTGTGATTCTGTACGTATTTCTATTATATATAGATATAGATATAGTCATATCTTCACAGATTTTCTTTTACCTTTCGTATTTTTCAATTGAGTGTAGATAAACACGGAACCTATCTGACATCTACTTCATTCGAGAATGGCTTCAAGATTTATATTTTCTATATTGTTTTTGGTACTTTTTTTATATTATTTACTACTTGAATGTTATGAGTTTGGACTAATTATTCCTTTTTGCCTTTTTTTTAATTTTTCATTTTAGTAAATGAATTAATTTTATACTTAATAAAATTTAATTATAATAGGATATCTTATTAATTTTTTTCCTTTAAATAAATCAAGCAGCATTTTATGTATATGAAATTTGATGCATATTTTTTCTTTTTACTAATAAAAAATTTAGGATGAGAGGAAGATTCTTTTCATAATTAAGAGTGAGATAATATTTTCAGATTCAAAAGTGTCTACAATCTATAGAGATATTTATATATAATTTATTAACGAAAAAAACAACCTCAATATTGAATCTAAATCATAAACAGGAGGGTTGATTAATTAAGCCAACCGTTGTTGTCATTTTGACGTTTGACAAAGAGGAATTGTGCTATTCGAGATATCTTCACTTCTTACTGTTTGGATATTTTTCAGCTCTAAATCTATGCAAAGATCTATGACTCTGGGTAACACCAAATGATGGTTCAAAGACTATAATGTTGGAGTACTTCTGCCTTTTCCAAGGTTATTAATCTATTCCAAAGCTTCCTGGCTAACGAGCTAAATCTTCTATCTTCGCTTAAATGAATCAACAGGGTCTGCTTGGTTCGAAGTTAAGTGGGGTTCACGACTCAACATCAGCTAGATGATCACAGATTCGATAATTCTGCTGCTGGTATTTAGTTTATAAATTCGCGTTTCCAATTTCAGGTGTTCGGATATTTGGATGTCACAGTTCTAGCAGCAGTCTGTGCGCTCAGCTTCTCACAATCAAATTACACAGAATAGTACATTTGCAATTGTTTTGTAAACATTGTTATAACAAGTTAAACAAACTGTTCTGTTATGAGAAATTCTTATATAGTCCGCAAACACTACGTGACTGTACTTTTAAATCAATCATCAATTATGTAAGTGAATTTTACATAATTCTCATTCTGTTGTTATGATGTTACTTGCGGTTAGTCTAACAAGCACTTTTGACCCGGGAAATTTTTCTTTGGTACAAGAGAAAATGCACAGATCAGAATAATCACAGTGCTCATAATCGTTATCGTTATTAATTTTAAAAAAGTCTTGATTTAGCAATATGCACTGCGAAAGAAGTATAAGCAAGAGAAAACCGTGAGGTGTTATCTTTTTCTGTTTCTAAAAATTTGATAATTTCTCTCATCAGCAACTAGCTAACTAATTATGGTACTGTCTAAGGAAAAGGTTAAGGAACTGCTTTTTATTATCATTAGGATAAACACGTAACCTTTTCTGTTGACTTAGTGCTGGGTTACGTTGAGATTAGGATATTCATATCTATCAATACATATAAAAAAAGAGAGCCATTAATTGGAAAATTTTGACATATGTCAATTAATTTGAGAGTTTTACAAGATTTTTTTTGGTGACTTACTAATAATAAAAAAATTTTATTTACAATTATATTAAAAAATTAAAATTAAAATTTTAATCTGAAAATTTTATTCCTATTAATTATCCCACTACTATCCAATTAAATTAAGTCCTTATCCCATATTCCAATCACGTCATTTATTTCTTCTTGTCTTTCTAATACGCTCTTCGACTTTCACTTTCTTTGAACCTAACTATGAATCAAAATTAAAATATTAAATTGATTAAATGCTATTTAGTAATAGTTATTAGCATGGACGTACGGTTGGTTGGATGGTCTTTTGGAGACACGGTGTTATTTGAAAACCCTTGTGACTGCTCTCTTTTAATGATTCTCTCAAGCTTCTATTTTCCAATGTCTCTCTCTCAAATTTTTCTTCACCTTTTACTCTTTTCTTCTCTGGTGAAATCGAAGCTAAAGAAGAAGAAGCAAATGACAAATTCCAGGAACATTGATAGATTCGAAGAGTAAGACCAGGAATATTGACAAATTCCACTTCATTTTTTTTCTATTCAAACTTATCCTTTGTTCTCTGTTGTTGGTTTTTTTTTTTTTTTTGCTATGGTGATTTCTTTTAGGCGAGGAGCAAGATAAGGAAGAGAGATAAAAGAAGCGCCCCACAAAGAAAAGGCCTGGAGGTGATGTCCAAATACAGCAAGTTCTTCTTGAAGAGAGCAAAGTGTTGTGAGTTGTTGAATTGGTTCGATTTGGCATTGAGGAAGGTGATGGAAGAAAGGGATAGATTGATGGAATATTGTATAACCATGATTAATCTTATTTTTCATATTACCTGTTTGATTATATTACATAGTGAATTAACTTGGTGTGATCAATTAGTGTATCGGACATGCATAACATATTTAATTGGTGGCATAGCAGTATGATGAATGGAGATCCCAAGAGTTACAGAAGCCAAAGATTAAGCACGTCCCAGGTGGTTAAGGCACCGTGAGAACAGTAGCATACAATCCATTGTGTTAATTCTATTTTATAAGGAGGAGGAGAAAGAAAGGAATCTATCACAATTTCCAGTCAGTAGCCTTAGGACACTTTAGTAAATTTTTATCCCAAAAAGTGACTATATTAGTGAAGTTTTACATATTTTAGAATTTCTTTTGTGTATTCACTATCATTTTAAATATTTCATTATCCCTTATTTCAAATCAGAACCCTTTTGATCCTTAGTGATTCTTTTTTATCCCTTTTATTTTTTATGTTTTTGTCTTGGTAAATATTGGACTGTGCTTGACATTCGATCACAGCCATTTTCAACTTAGTGCATCTTTTTTTGGTCTAATCTACGCCCTTTGTTTATCATGACAAGTATTCCTTATGTGCATAATGAGTGTTTTGTCAACTGTATATAGGGATCTTATGGGTGCTTGGGATGTAATTACTATCCATGTGCATCAGTATGTCTCTAATAATTGGTAATGCCTTATTATGGTCAAGCACATCTTGCCATACTCAACTTTGTTTACTTCGGTGGGCATGAGTGTTTACACTTTGCATGACATCTTAGAATATCATTTTTTGGGTTTGTTACATTCTTTTTAAAAAAATTTCTGTGATTAGTGGCTTTGTTTCAGGCCTGCAAAAGAGTACTTACTGGATAAACAAACTGTTTTATGAACAGCACTCAATAGATCATTAGAAAACCTTCTTGAGATTGAAAAAATACATATTACATATCATTAGTTAGAAGTTGGAACATTAAAATGCATTGGATCACACAGGATCGTGTGTAAATAAATTAGATGTCCTTATGAACTTGAAAGGCACATCCCCATACAATAAGTACTAAGAATTATTTATATTGCTATACATTAGATTGAAAACTTTGTATAAATATAATATAATTAAACTAAGTATAGGTTAAAAATTTCAGTTGTTTTTTTTTCATATATATTAGCTAGGAGGATGAGATTATATTGAATCTCTATATAAAAATTTGTAAATAGATAATATGAATATGTTTCAGTTTGATTGTAACAATTCAATTCAATATAAGATGTTAAAGAACACGCAAGATGGGAAAACACGAATTTTTTATTTTAATTATTGAATTCTCCTTAAAAACTTGTAAAAATATATTTTAAATAATACTTTAGATTTTATAATTTATGTATACGATCTTCAGTTTGATTTTAATAAATTATATCTAAAATTATGTAAATATTAAAAATTTTAGACATTTATAATAGAATTTAAACTACTTTAATTTATATATTCTTAACCTCACATATATATATATATATATATATAGTGGCCAATGTCACTTGCTTAACTATTTGAAAGCAGAGAAAAGAGAACTCGCCTCTAGCCATTTATCCAGTCTCCAACTGCTTCAATCCTAGTCTAACTTTTTTGTGAATATAAATCAAAGAAGTTGCATTAACTGAGGATCCAAGCTTATATACAGTAGTACTGGGTATAAGATCCCTGTAGCTAGCTAATTAACAAATAATCACTTTACATCCAGTTTAACTAATAATAATTAATAAGATTACATAAGCCAAGTAAATACTTCACGTGATTGGGCCTTAGGGCCCTCCCCAAAACCGAAAAAATAAAATAAAAATAAAAATAAAAATCATGTGATGGCTTCTCGCTGTGCATGTGTGTTTTGTCTTGGAGGACCATCAGGAGTATTTACATGAGATGCCCTCGTTACGAGCTTTCCTTCTGTAAGAGTAGGAACGGACATCTTTCTGCGGTAGCAACCTCATTGTCTCTTTTTTTACTTTTTTTAATTTTTAATTTTATAGCAAGTTGTCTAGACTTGCGTTTCTAGATGATATAGATTTTGTGTATTTGTTGTTCCTTGTAAGGGTTAATGTCTTGATGTCCTTTCAAGTGAGAAAAAGGTTTAGATAAAAGTTTAAGAAGAGATATAATACACTATTCAAACTAGTAATTTTCGCGTTGGTTTTTGCCATGAAAAATGCTTAGTCAGTATACAGGTAAGGAGCAAAATTACAAACTGTTTGTTGGCTCAGAGGTAGACTATTTGTGTTTATTTCTTTCTTTTCCAACATCTGATGCATCTCTTTTTATTTTTAGGTATTGTTGAGCTTTATTTATAATAGATTTCTTCCCCGTGAAAAAAATGAAATGTGTTCAAAAAAAATTATTTTAAATTAATCCACATGTCAAACACACTATTCAGCATTACCAGAAACGCGGGACATTTTAAGGAACTGCATAGGAAACATGTTTTTATTTTCTGCTTTCAATATCTTTATCAACTTTCATGATAGCTTTATATAGATATGAATTTAATTTGAATGCATTATTAGTATAAATTTTTTTTACATAGATATTCAATAATAAATTGCTACATCAGTTAAACTCTTTGACATAATCACCCATTACAGTCATACAAATAGAAAATTTTAATTAGATGACAGTGTAAAAAATCTTAAATTAAACTCGATAAATATTAGTAATAGCATTTTCCAACTGGATTCCGTAATCCTGCTTCATCTAATTGTCTGCAGATTGTAGCGATGGTTGATTGACGAAGACATTTTGATGAAGAGAAACGTGCATTGAACACACGCTGGAAGGTTTATTTATACGGTGGTTGGAGCTTTCCAATGACGAATGGTCCTTCGGCTTTCTTGGACAATGGTTTATGTATGAAAGAATGTTCACAGACAGGGTGGGTTCTGACAGACAACGAAATCAAATTGAGCTGGAAGAAATTTAGAGGCCACTAGGGTCTAGAGTGTCGATTACTGAGACATATGGTATATGCCACCTTCAAGACATGCACATTTTACTCGTAAGCAGGATTGAACTAAGATTGAATCAGTGAAGTAGTTGATAAGCCTTTGCAATTTCAGGTTTCAAGCTAGGAGAGGGTACCCGAGCGAGGAATAATTTAACCCAAAAAGATGTAGGAAAACATCCAAGACCCAAAAAGAAATCTCAACTTTTGTCTTTCTTTCTTTTTTTTTAATCTGGAAAAAAAGCCTCAACTTTTAATCTATTGTAAAATTGCAATTCTCTTTGGTCCTTCTACAGACAACTTCCCTCTAAGCAAAAGAAAATAAATAAATAAGGTGTTTTATTTGTACCTAAAAAATTAGACTCATTAGCGACACTCAAGCATTCATTAACTCGACATCTTTTATAACTTCTCTCCTCCTAGTATATCACGATTCCTTGTGTTATTTCACGGCAGGTTCATGGTAAAACATTTTTTTAGCTACAAATATCTTTTCCCAAAAATATATAGAAGTCTTTGATGATCCACCACTTATGTGTGCTTACACAATTCACGGCCACATAGCCCGTTTGGATTGGATTTTTTTTTTTTTTTGAAGAAAAAGTACTTATTACTTTAAAAAAAATACTTCTACGAATTTTTATAAATTTTTATATATAATTTTTAAAAAAAGTGCTTCAATTAAAAAAAATTAATTTATCACTTTTTTTAAAAATTAGGAATATTTAACTTCTAAAAAAAAGTAGAAATAGAAGTGATTTTTAATAAAAATATTTTTTAAAAATATTTTTTATCTTTAATTAAAATTATAATACATATTTTTCTTTTCTTATCTCTTATCAAACTTTATTTCTCTTTTCTCTTTTTAAATTTTTTTTTTGTAATTTGACTATAAAAAAAGTATTTTTGTTCTTTTATATCCAAACAAATTTATAAGTATTTTTAATATTTAGAAATACTTCTTATATATCTATCTAAATATAAAATAATTTTTTCTAAAAATTAAAACTTTACTAAAAAAATTTTTAAAAAAAAGTCCTTTTTTTTTAAGTTTATCCAAATAGACTCTTAATTTTCTAATATCCTCCTCCTTCAACCGGGCAGATTCAAGCAAGAAAAATATGCAGAACAAGAGCTTGAAAATGATGGAGGATATTCCAATCTAAACCGAGTTATGTAGGGAAATTAGCTACGTGGTCAAAAGCATCACTGATTATTTGCCTCCTAAAACAGAAGGAAAAGCGGAAGAAGAGAATAAGCAGAAAGAACAAGCCATCCAGGTCCAATATCAAAACAGATATTCACGATAACAAGACAAGGTTTAAGTGAGTAGCGAGTAATGACTAATGAGTGGAGACAATCATGATATAATCCTAAAGACTATTTGGTTTGCTGTTTCTGAGTTTTGATCTTCGAGAGTATGAGCCAGGACAAAAGACAGGTTCTCCTTAAAAATTGCAGATTCCTGTCTGACAGCAAGTGACACAGTTGTTCATAACTTCATACATGTATGAACAAAGATGTTGACAACCAACCAACGAGAAGGGCTGTCGTTATATGACCCAAAAAAAAGTGAAAAATAAAAAAAGAAGGGATGTTGTTAGCAAGTTTCGGGCTCAACTTGCCGCCTCTTTTAGAACCGCATCTGGATCCTTCTTTCAAAATTGTCTCCTCCTTTAAACAAAACAAAAAAGAAAGGCTACTGTTAAGGCTGAAAATAGATAACTCAATTCGTGAATAGTTTAATAAAGTTGATCTTATAATTACATAAGTCGAGCTTAAACTAAAAATTTGAGTTTATCTATTAAATGAATTAATTTTGAGTTTTGCTATCTTATAATCATTATAACTAAATATATAATTTATCAAACTTAAATGGCTTAGGTTGCATTTGATTTATGAAAATATTTCTAGTTTTTACTTTTTGAAAATGATTTTAATTTTTAGATTTTTTAAACTTTAAAAAATACATTTGGTTTATAAAAGTAAAATTTTTTTTCAAATGAGAAAAATATATAGTGAAAATATGTTTGATTGTTCATTTTTAAAATGAAATTTTCACAATTAAATTTAAAACAATAAAATTATATTTGTCTACTAATAATATTTATTAAAATTATAAATAATTGTAAAAAATATTAAGAATAAAATAAATTACTCACTTTTAAGTTATTTTATTATAATTATCAATATCAATTTTTATGTTTTGATTGGTATATAAATAAATATTTGAACACTATAGTAAATATTATTTTGTTGCTATATTTAAAAATTTGCTAAAAATTCTTGCTTTAAAGTGATAAGTTAGAGATATTATATATGTGATATATGATAATATATAATTAAATATTAACAATATAAGGAAACTTTCATTATAAAAATTACTTCTAAAGTTCTAATGACAAAATATGTTTAGAATATATGTGAATTTTGATAATTGTAGTTTGGGACGAATTCTGCAATATGTTGTATTTGGATTAATATTGGGCATATATATATATGGTGAAGCCCCTTAGCTCACCGAGCCCTATTATTAGGAATCCGATTAATTCAACTCGACTATAAAGGTTCCAAAAGGAGCTTTAGATCTCCCAATATGAATTTATTCTATTCTTAAGATTCGAACTCGAAATACCTACTTAAGGGGTCAAAGCACATAGACACCCTGGTTAAGGCCTTTAACCTAATCTGCTTATAAATAACAACATATGGATAAATAGTAATTCGGTTCAATCGAGCAAATATTTTAACTAAAAAAAATTAAAATAAAAAACATCTTGTTGAGTCTTGAAATGCAGAGCTTTTTGGTTCTAGCCAATGGAGGGCTAAGCCTTCGCATTAACATGAGCAAATTTATCACGATGGGATTTGACATAATGTGCTTGAGTACCACAGCTATAGCATCAATGCAACATAATGCTAGGCCGATTAACCCGACTAAGAAAAATACTTGCTTCACATATTAGGACATATAATAAGCATCTAGCATATGACAATGTATATCACTTGAGTTTGTCAAAAAGATACTGACATTTAAATATCATACTTCTGGCGGATTCACTGGCTATATATATAGCTACAATAAGCATTGTGTTCAAATTGGCTCAAAAACAACATTGTGATTTATACAATTGAGACATTCTTACTGCTGTTTGCTGAGAATCTCATTTGCAAATTGAAATTTGCACTTAGTCAAATAGAAATGGAGTAAGCATAACTCTTTCCTCTTAATCAATTGGTTTAGACCAATCCTATGGTAATTGAACTCTATTACCAAATGTCTGGTAATATGGTCTTTGACTTTGTATTACCGTCATAACAATTGATATTTGATATTAATAAATCTCTATAACCAATTGATGTGCACGCAAATAATACCCACAATCTCCAGGAACTGGTTTGGTAGGCCTCTAATAAGCCCTTCACAGAGAGAAGCAATGATCAACCTCAAATAGATCTCAAGAACCCAAATCATGTTCCTCTTTCTCCTCATTCATTTTTTGATTTACTTCTTTAACCAAACAATTGGTTTGGAAGAACCCAAAAAGGTGAACAAAGCCCACCGCGGAAACTCAAACCAAACAAAACCCAAAAGATGTAACCTTTATGCTAACTCAATGCCCTCCACACCCCCCCCCCCAAACAAAAAGTCACATCTGTTCCAAGACTAGATCCACCGGTTAGAAACTAGCAATTCAACTCCAATTTTCATTTTTTTTTTTGTTCAAGAGAAAGACCAAACAAGACATAGCATTCATAGAAATTTGAGGCATTAAAATACACACCCAAGCACATTGAACAAGTTGCATATGATCTGTTGAGTATAAAAATAAAAACTTGAGTCACTACAATAGAAACTTCAAAAAGGGCCACACTTTACTATTCTGCGATGCAGGTTGCGTGGTCTTTGCAGAGAGACTGATGCAAGTCACGGCCAGGTGGGTGGAGAATGCAACGGTCAACAATGCAACGAAGGATGTGGTGGGTGGGTAGTGTGGTTCTTGTTTAGTGCAACAACGTAGAGAAGGACGCTCTTCAATAGCGACACAACGGAGGATGTGGCGGGCGGGTGCTGTGACGACGCAGAGGAGGAGAAGCTGGTGAGTTGCCAATGCCATGGGTGAAAGAAAATATGACGGAGGATTCAAATGCAGTTCCTTCGCATTCGCGTTTAAAAGAAAAAAGGAAAGATTGTTATAATTACAATATGTGTCATCGCGTTTTCACCGTTTCCAAATTTCATTTTCAACATCTTGATAGAAAACGGTGAAAACATGAATTTGATATTTTCAAATTTTCACAAAATTTTGAAAACATTTTCCGAAAACATTTTCAAAAAAATTGAACCAAACACATTTTTTACTTCTCTTTTGTGTTTTCAGTGAAAATGAAAATAGAAAACACTGAAACCAAATGGGCCCTTATTTTGTATTTAATTTGAATTAACTAATTTATTGGCTTTGAACTATTCTTGAGCTTTTGATAATTTGAGCTCGAATTTAAAAATAAACACACTTCTTATTAAACTCAACTTGAACCAAGCATATTATCATTAAGCTGAATTTAAGCTTTATTAAGTATGACTTCGCTCGAATCACTTCTAGTCTAAATATTATTATCAAAATTTGAACAACCTTACTGTTGAGATTCGTTAATTAAATCAGGCCCACAAAAGAAACCTAATTAAAGAACAGGTAGATAGCCATACCAAAGAACAAAAAGAACAGGTAGACAGTCGAATCAAATGGCCACTAGTTCAAGCGCGCTTATCGTTGACGTCATTTAAGTTTAACTATCGTTAATATTTTTTAGTCACATACAAGTACAACACACGTGAAAACACACAACTCTTAACTCATATATAAATGGTTTATTGCATGCATGTGAGCATGTCCTGACTCATCACGTCTACATATTTTATTAGCCTTTGCATAGTATATTTTTATTACTTCTTCCGAGTCTATTTTATGTGTCACTTAAAATTTTTATATAAAAATTAAAAAACTTAAATTGACATAAACATAAAAATATAATTTATTTAAATTAAATTATTTTTTTCTTTTAAAGTTTACCTCTTTTCCCTCACCACATTAAATATGACGAGGATAGATTTGAAAAAAAAAAAATTAACATTTTCTTAGAACTTTATAGGTGGGTTAAGCTTATTTTGTGGATTTGTATATCGAAGAGTAGTTTTAAATTAATAGCCACTTTGCAACATAAGTATTTAATTCAATAATTATATCTGAAAAAACATTGAAATTAAGAATTGATATATGTAAATGTATTCTTTCTGTATAAATACGTAATGTATTTAAATTAAAAATTGCCATGTGCAAAGATATTTAATTTAATCAACAACCGATAATTCTTAAATAAATTATGACAATTGCCAATTATGCACATGGTAATTTATTTCACAATTGAATTATATTTTTCATGGATTAAATTTAAAATATAAAATGAATAAATAAAAGAGATCAAATAAGTTATGAGATTAATAATGAGTAGTTATTATAGTAAGTAATTACTTATTATGATTTTGTATTTTATTATACTAACTGTATATAAAAGTTAAATTCATAAATTATATTTCTTGGTGTTACAAAAGGGATTTTACTTACTTTATACTTGACTCAAAATTACATTAGGACGAAAAATAGATCATATCTATTTTACCATAATAATACATGTTTAATGAGGGATTAAATTTATAAATAGGGAAGTTAACGTATTCTCCCTTTTTTTTCTAATCTATAACGGATAAATATATT
Source organism: Pterocarpus macrocarpus (assembly GCA_031439585.1). NCBI lineage: Eukaryota > Viridiplantae > Streptophyta > Magnoliopsida > Fabales > Fabaceae > Pterocarpus > Pterocarpus macrocarpus. The sequence continues at coordinate 71,114,517 of CM062520.1, read as the reverse complement.
GTATTATTGTACGTATGAATGGATTACCAAAAGAAAATATCTTGTATTACAGTGTGGATGAGGATGGGCATGGCGGTATAATAAATGTATGAATGTATGGAGAGACGTATTGTATCGGTATCGATATGTGCCGTTTTACGTAAGAGAGCTTCGATATGGTAAGAAGCTTCTGTATCATTCTATTAAAAAAAATTTGTCATCTTAAGATTGATATAAATTAAGAAATTTAGTAAATTAATATCTTATTAATAATTTTATTTACATTAATAAAAATAAAGTTTCAATTTTTATGACCTTATGCATACTATTCAAACTTCTTATCATTATACTACTCTTAAGTCCTAATGGCTTTTATTAATAACTTTTTAATATTTAAAATGAATAGATTTTGAAACCAAAAATAATATCAAAATCATAAAAATATAGTATATTAATGTGAGTAAAATGGGTATCAAGGTATATGTTTATTGAGATAGGATAAATCTGTTATAAAATAAAAATGTTTAAAGTAAAAAATTTTAACAAAATTTAGTAAGAGATTAATTTTGATGTATTATGAGTATTGTATATTGTTATCCAATATCCAATTATATATTTTTATGTAAAAAACTTTTAAGATGATTAATGATTAAGTCAAATATTTTTTTATTAAATGTGACAATATATAATTAAATATTTACATAAAAAAATTTCTATTGATAATACATCAAGATCAAATTTATTTAATAATTTAAAAAATATGACATAATTATTAATTTTTGAATGAATAATAAGTAAATTATATTATTTTATTTTTTCTAACGGTTGCTGTAATTTCTCTTAACATTTAGTAAAAGTTAGTTTTGTGCAATTGCTCATTATAAGTTACGTGAGAATATTGTTATTCACGTCACCGCCTACCTTACTACCTAGCTATGGAATTTACGGTACGACAGTGCTATATGTGACGAAAAGAATTGTACGAATTGAGTTGCGAATGATGTGGAAGAATTATTACCATTCAAAAATTAATTGAATAAAAGGACCAAAAATTATCGTATGTGAAACGACAATACTAATACAAAGGGTTCCTGTTTCGTGTGCCGTTGCACGAAAAATATTTCATACTATTAAGCATTTTCCTTTACGGTATCTTATAAAGTATATTTCATGTTTTAAAGGTTTTTAATATAGTTACTTTTTATTATATACTTTTTAAGGAACTATATAATTCTAATGAAAAAGGATAAAAAAATCATTTACATATAATATTATTTAGAGGTCTAAAAGTATATATCCTAATAAATATTTTAGATGTTTCATATCTGTTTAAATATATAATTACTTTAAAAACATGCATTCAATTATTTTGAGAACTCAAAAGAAAAAAAATTCTGAAAAGAATAATTAGTTAAATTACAATAAATTTTAGATGTTAATAATTTACTTATTCTATTTTAATATATCTCTAAATTTGATGAAGTAATGTATTGATCAAATTAATAAATATATTAAAACAGAACAAATATAAAAAAAAAAGATATATAACCATAAAATTGACTGACAGTTGACATTTTGATCGATATTATATGAAAGAAGCCGTATCTGACCATAAAATTGTGTGTTTTTATGACGTATGAATTTATTAAAATAATAGTTTTTAACATAAACATATCAAATACATTCCTTGCCATGTAATAGTGTCGACTTTAATTTTTCAATATAATTTTTAAAAATTTGGAGATACTTGTACGAGTCCTTTTTTATTATATGATATTTAAAAATAATTTATACTAAAATATGAAATTTTTGGATGGATTTTGAAGTTATGAAAATTTAAGAAAATTCATTGTTGATAATTTTTGAATAATAAAAAATAAATCATATATATCTATGTAGAATATAAAAAAAATAAAAATTATTATTGATAATTTTTATTTCCAAAATCATGTACTTCAGCTCATAAACATATATTTTTATATATATTAAAAATAAAAAAACTATTTGTACATGTTCAACACATTTTGACTTTAATTCTTTGATATGCTTTTAACCGCAAGATAATTTCATAGCGGGAATAAAAAATTATATAATATCTACAAGAGTTATCTTCTAGAAAAAATAAAGTTATTTGAATCTCTCTTCTCACAACATCTGGCCCCTCTCTTTATCGCCCTTGTTTTTTAATTTCTTTTCTTATTTTTATTTAATATTGAGCACACTCATTTTTTATAAAATATTATATCAATTTATCATTTATCTTTTATTAAATAAAATATAAGCCTTATTAAAATTAAATTTATACCCCAACTAATAATAAATAAATAATAAATCAATATAATATTTTATAAAGAATAAAACTCTTATCACTCATTTTTTTTCCCCTCCTACTGTATCTTTGTGTGTCGAAAGTGCATACATGTGTCATCAGCCCTTTTAGAATTGGTACTTGTATTTATCAGCAGATTTCTTGTGAATTTCTTTTTGAAAAGTATGAAAAGACAAAGAGTCGCCATACACTTTTAACCTGCTTCAAATCACCCCAATAAACTTTAATTTTCTCAACTGATCATTAAACTTTAATTAATATTTTAGTATACCATTCTATTTTAAATTTATTAATTCACTAACAGTAATACTACATGAAAACATATTACTCTCTCAAGTTTAAATTATTTGACATTTTGTAAAAAAAAATAAAATTAATTCATAATATTTGACGCTCTAATATACCAACGAAAAAATTATGGTTAACTTTTCAATGTTACTCTTCATAATTTGTAATTAACCAAAAAATGTGGTGACATTAATAGAGTGTGTAATTAGATGTTAAAAATTGAGCAAGGGTGTTTCTGGTTCGAGCTGAATCGGTCTATTATGAGGATAAAATTTTCTTAATATTAATTTTTTTTATTTATAAGACTGAATCTGAAATCTTATTTAATAGAAACTTAAGACTTTCGACTCTCCCAACACTCTAATTTTTTTGCTTAATTTTGGATTTTTTAAATTCTCATGACAAATAAAATAAATCAAAGGGCCTTATCTGCTTGTGCATAGTTAAATTTTTTATTTTATTATTATTTTTGGATCAATAATAGTTAAGTTAATAGTAAGTAACAAATAGCACTCAAGTAATATTTTTACTCTAAAATGACAGGCCACCCCAATTCGTGGAAGCCATTAACGGCTCCGTCAAATTTGGTTTACAAATATTAAAATGACATAGCGCGTGTCGTTTTGGGGAGGGAGCACGACGATGCCGCTTTGGAGCATGAGGTGAGTGAACTCATGATGCAAGTAGAAAACGAGAAGGTTCGGTTGAGAAAGGTGAGCGAAGAGAGGGACAATACGAGGAGTGAACTTGAGTGTTGTTGGTGCGGCTGAGGTTGAGAGAGAATTTAGAAACTAGAGAGAGAGAGGAAGGAGGGCTAGGGAGGAAGTGGAGAAGCTTAGGTTGGAATGTTAAGAGGTTAGTGAAGGAAGGGAATGAGAGAGAGGGAAATTGTGGAATTGAAGAAGGAAAGGGATTTGGCTTTGAGGTCACATGAGGAATTAATCTGACTGTGTGATTGAGAAATTGATGGAGGAGATTGATGATGTTGTGAGGGAGGAGAATGAGATTGAGAAGACGAAGAATGATTATGAGAGGATTGTTGATCTTGAATTGGAGATGAAGAAATTAATTTTTTTTTAATAAATAAATAGGATAAACTCACAAGCCAGAACCGAGTTGTCCAAGTACAAAGAGTTCATACATGATCAGATTCCAACAAACCTCGTATTAGAAAACAAAATAACAGTGACATAAAGAAAAGAAAACAAAAGCTTAGAAACAGGAACCATAGCACAGGATTCCGCAGCACATATCAAAAAGGAAACAAAGCTAGCCACAGCACATACTGGTTGGTATTACTTATCAATTTTTTTTATTTTTGGGTCAGCTTGCCTACGAGAACACAGAGTTGGTTTTCATCTCTGGTGAGGAAGTTCAAGGGACCGTCTCAAGGTTGTTGGAGCTCCTATTCTCCTGTGAACTTTCGAGATTATATTTTTGGTTCTGAATTTATCTGGTGAGTTCATTGCAGATTATCCCAGATATGAGATGAACATGCCGCAGAAAAGGGCAGATAAGTCACTTTTTAGATGCACTCCTGGTCAACTTTGATGTTTCCTTGATATGGAACATTCTCTTGAAATCTGTAATCCTTGCTCTGACTCCGCCTCCATGAATTTGCGCGGCGAAGAGGCTTTGATGTGTGCGAGGTCTGCGAGCTGGAAGGAAGCTGTTAGTGGTATCTGTTATTTATCCTTTCTTTTAATAATGATGAACCAAATTTGACGGAATCGTTAGTGGCTTTAATGAATTGAGGCGAGCTGTTACTTTTGAGTAGGAATAGAGGGGAGTGTATTTTCGCCAAATCTTAAGGGTGCTGTCTGCAATTTATCCTTAAATTAATGGATTAGAAATGTCATGACAGTCACACAAAAGATTTGGCCTTGCTTTTTTTCGGTCGGAATTTTGGCCTTGGCATAGAATTAGTGGTTTTTTTTGGTGCAGATTAGTGGAATTGTTTAAATGGCTAAGTCGCAACAGGGTATGTCCAGAAAATAACGGAACAAAGTCGCATTCGGTTCAGAATTTACCCGCTTTGAGTCCCAAATCGCAAGGAAAGTCTTTAGGGCTTTTCAGAAGGGCTATTGTCGTATGACCCTAGAGAAAAAGGCTGTTGTTATCACAAGCTTAGGGATCAACCTGCGGCCTCTTTTAGAACCGCATCTAGATTCAATCCCTGCAGCCCCTTCTTTCAAAATTGTCTCCTCCTTTAAACAAAACAAGCTATTGTTAAGGCTGAAAATAAATAACTCACTTCGTGAATAGTTTAATAAAGTTGAGCTTATAATTACTTAAATCGAACTTAAATTAAAGATTTGAGTTTATCTATTCAATGAGTTAACTTTGAGTTTTGCTATATTATATTATTATATACTTATAATTAAAGAATTTAATTTAAATATATTAACAGTATAAAATTCAATAGAAATAATAGAAAATATCAATTCATACAAATAATTATTTATGATAATAAGGGATTTATCATAATTTCTCATTTTTTTCAGGATCTCTATTAATTGATAGTTAAAAATTATTTTACATAGTGTATATCAATTCAACTCATAACTAAATATATAACTTATGGAACTTAACAGGCTTATTTTGTATTTAAGTTGAATTAATTAACTCATTGACTTTGATCTGTTCTTGAGCTTTTGATAATTTGAGCTCAAGTTTAAAAATGAACACACTTCTTATTAAACTCAACTTGAACCAAGCAATATTATCATTAATCTGAATTTAAGCTTTATTAAATTTGGCTTAGCTCGAATCACTTTTTGTCTAAATACTATTATCAAATTTTGAACAACCTACTCTTAAGATTTGCTAATTAAATCAGGCCCACAAAAGAAACTTAAATAAAGAACAGGCAGATAGTCATACCAAAGAACAAAAAGAACAGGTAGATAGTCGAATCAGATCTTGGCCACTAGTTCAAGCGTGCTTATGGCTGGTGTCATTTAAGTTCGACCGTCGTTAATATTTTTTTAGTAGCATACAAGATCGACACACGTGAACACACAACTCATACATAAATGGTTTGTTGCTTGCATGTGAGCATGTTCTAACTCATCACGTCTACATATTTTATTAATTATTAACCTTTGCATAGTATATTTGTATTACTTCTTCCGTGTCTATTTTTAAGTGCCATTCAAAAAATTTTATATAAAAAATTTAAAAAATATTAAATTGACATAAACATAAAAATATAATTTATTTAAATTAAATTATTTTTTTCTCATAAAGTTTACCTCTTTCCCCTCACCACATTAAATATGATAAATATGATGAGGATAGATTTGAAAAAAAATAACATGTTCTTTGGGTTAAGCTTATTTTGCACGCATTTTTTTTTTTTCTGTTATGTGGATTTGTAGATCGAAGAGTAGTTTTAAATTAATAGCCACTTTGCAACATAAGTATTTAATTCAGTAGTTATATCTGTAAAAATAGTGAAATTAAGAATTGATATATGTAAATGTATTCTTTTTGTATAAATACGTAATGTATTTAAATTAATAATTGATATGTGCAAATATATTTAATTTAATCAACAACCAATAATTCTTAAATAAATTATGACAATTGTACACATGCTAATTTATTTCACAATTGAATTATTTTTTTCTTGGATTACATTTAAAATATAAAATGAATAAATACAAGAGATCAAATAAGTTATGAGATTAATAATGAATAGTTACTCTAGCGAATAACTATTATGATTTGATATTTTACTTAAATTTTATTATTAATTTAAATTTAATTTATATTAATAATATATAAAAATTAAATTGGTAAATTATATTTTCTGGTATCACAAAAAAAATTTTACTTACTTTATACTTGACTCAAAATTACATTAAGACGAAATATAGATCATATTTATTTTACCGTAATAATTTTTTGTGTCAGTGGATAATAATCTAAGGACCATATTTATAACGGTCAGAGAAGAATAAATTACCAATATTTTTTTGATAAACTCATTTAATATCAATATATCATCTATACGTTGAATATACTTTTAATATGTTTAAGTAAAACTTACACTAGTAATTCTCTTAAAAGGTTAGGGTTATGAAGGGATAATGACCAACGAGTTATGAAAGGATAAAGATGATAATCACTGAAGACAAATATTCTTTATCAGTCTTCTCACTGACACAGCACAGTGCACACATGACATCTTTCCAGTTCAAGTTAAAAGACATAAGCAATAATTTATTACAGTTTTCTTTACTAAGAGTATCTTCTACGTTATCGACAAGCGGGGGTTCCGTCCAAATAACAAAGTCCAAGCATTTGACTGTAGCCAAAGAATGCATGCAAGCGAGGGCCTTTGAAACTTGGAAGAGTCTCCCGGTTGTTGCCACGTCCCTTCACGTTCTTTCACTTCTCAAGATCAATTTTGCCACTTCAGATAGTGCACTGTACGATGAACCTCCTTTGGACAAAGCCTCCACGGCACTGCGTTTCATCTCTTTCACTCTCTCCCTTATTGGGTTCTTCTTACCCTTATCCTCCTCCACCGCCATAATCTGCCTCACCATGCTCGCTATCTCCTCCCTCCCTACCACTTTCTTCGCCGGCAGCACCCTCGGCCGCACCGCCACCCCAAGCTCCTCCGCCAACATCGTGGCGTTCATCCTCTGCTCTGCATATAACGGCCAAGCAATCATCGGAACCCCGTTGGTGATGCTCTCTAACGTAGAATTCCACCCACAATGAGTCAAAAAACCCCCGACAGAAGAGTGCCTCAAAATGTCCACTTGTGGGGCCCACTCCGACACCAAAACTCCAATGTTGTAGGTCCTCGACAAGAACCCTTTCGGCAAGTACTTCGAAACTTTATTATTGCGTTCATCACCGCCATCATCGTAACCCGTGCTGAAGAACGCCGCGTCCGCAGCAGCATCCACGGTGGGTGCGCGCACCACCCAAATAAACCTCTGCCCGCTCAACTCCAAACCCAACGCCAGCTCCGTCATTTGCTCAAACGACATCGTTCCGCCGCTCCCAAACGACACGTAGATCACCGACTCCAACGGTTGCTTGTGGAGCCACTGCATCAGCCACTGGCTCCCTTGACCCGTTTCTGACTCGGGTTGCCTCACTAGAGGCCCAACATAATAAACGGGTCGACCCTTCAGGAGCCGGCCCAACAAGTTCTCGTCCCTCAATGATTGAAGTTCTTTTCCTTGGGCAGACTCCCACGTGTTCACTAACACTCCGTCACCTTTTGGGATCCCGTTCCCTATTCCTAGATACTCTTGGTACTGCTTGTCGTTCCGGTCCAGCATGGGGTCAACCACGTCTTCCGGTCGAACCGCGCTGCACCCCGGTATCTTCAACGGTTCTTCCTCGTCAACGTACTGCCCTTCTATTTGTCTGTCCAACGTAGGAGAGTGTATGAGCAAGGAAAGGAACCAAGCGTGTGAGGCAACGAAGACGTACTTGAGCATATTGAATTCTTGTGCCAGAGGTAGAGCTTCGGTGCCGAATATGTCGACGATGAGGGCTGAGGGGCGAAGGGTGGTGGTGAGGTTGGAGAGGGTGCGGCGGATGGCGGGAACGGCTTCGCGCATCATGACGCAGAGGCGAGTAACGACGGCGGCGTTGGCGTCGAGGAGGGAGGAGAGGTTGTCGGGTGGCAGGATTTCGATGATGTTGACGAGGTTGTCCGCTGTGGCGGTTGATTTGAGGATCTGGTTTTCTGCTTGTGAGGCCTGGGAAGTGACGGCGAGGATAGTGACTTTGAAGTTGTGGTGGAGGACGAAGTGCTTTCCCAACTCGATCACTGGGATGAGATGGCCAAGGCCTGGGCTTGAAAGTAACACTACGTGTGGTGGTGGCTTCTGAATCTCCATGGTTGAGAGAGGGTGAGAAGGGGAATTAGTGCACCACAAAGCTCGCTGCCGAGCCACGTATAAATAGGGAATTAATTAAACGAATTCTCTCTCTCTCTTTTTATTTTAAAAATCTATAATGGACAAAATTTTTCTATTATCGTACTTTCTCTACTTTAATTTATTTATTAATTTGAATGATTTGATATTATATTTAAATATATTAATTTAAAAATATATTAAATTATCTAAATTAATAAATAAATTAAATGAAAAAGGTATGTATTAATGGATGGATTACCAAAAGAAAATATCTTGTACTACTGTGTGGATGACGCTGAGAATGGCGGTGTAATAAGTGTATTAATGTATGAAGAGAGGGATCGTATTGGTATCAACATGTGCCGTTTTAAGAGAGCTTCGATCTGGTACGAACTTGGAAGCCTCTATATCATTCCATAAATATGTGAAAATGTATCTAGTATTTTTTCTCTTTTTATAATATTTGTTGTTTTAAATTAAGATATTTAATAAATTAATATGGTATTAATAATAAAAGTTAGATTAATATTGAGATTATAACCTTACTTATATATTTTATTCACTTTACTAATAAGAGTAACTAATATAGAAATAAAAGTGAAAAATATTAATAACTTTTTAATATTTAAAATGAATAGATAATTTGAAATTAAAAAATTAAATAAATAAAATAAAGAAAATATTTAATGATTAATAAAAGTAATAATTAAAATAAATAAAATACATAAAGTCACACATCTTGACGTAGGCTAAATTGATCACTTTGCTGAAAAACATGAAACGTGACCCGCGGATTTCAAATCTTGCCGTATAAATATTTTCTATTCGTTTTAATTTATTTATTTATTTTGATAATTTAATTTATTTTTAAATTAATATATTTAAATATATTAATTTAAAAATAAATTAAATTACCTAAATAAACAAATAAATAGAAACAAACAAAATAAAAGTATTTCGTTTCTCCAAAACATAGTCCCAAAGGTTGGGACGTGGTACGCCAAGTCGCCGACTACCTAAATTATTGTGCCCATTTAATTCATAATGCCTTGAATAAAGAATTGGTAGGGAATTATAAATAATAGATGCATATGTAATATATATTGAATGTAAGAAAAATAATCAAAATATTTGAATAATAAATTTTATATAATTATTATTATTTTTATAATTTTTTTAATTTAAAAATTTATCAATATAAATAGTATATATATATTGGCAAATTTTGTGTATATCGATAAGTTTTGTATAATATATACAAAATTTATTGGTGTATGTACTGTTTATATTGATAAATTTTGTATAAAAAAAATTTACCAATATGAACAATATATATACTAGTAAATTTTGTGGAAAAAAAAAGGTACCAACGTATTTTGTTAAAAAAAATCACACTAATAAGTTTGTAAAAAGAAAAAAAACTTACTTATATCTTTTGTAACGTGAATGATGCAGATATTGATAAGTTTTGTTAAAAAACAAAAATTACCAGCATATTTTGTACAAAAAAAGAAATAGTGTACACATTAGTAAATTTTATAAAAAAAAACTTATCAACATCTTTTATAACATGAATAGTATAAATGTTGATAAATTTTGTGTAATATATACAAAATTTATTAATATTTATATTATTTCTGTTGATAAATTTTTAAATAAAAAAATTGAATAAAAATAATAATATTTATATAAAATCTAATATTCAAATATTTTTATCATTTTTTCTTCTTCTCTGTACATATCATATAATGCGTCACAAAAATTACGCCTCCCAAATATTTTTCCCTTGAATATATGGCGGCATCGGTGCCCAGGGCCCATGCTGATGAAGAGTTGAAGGCCTAGCCTTCTGAAGGTGCGTTTGGTTGTGTTTTTGAAAAAAAAAATTACTCTTTTTTATTGAAATAAATTATTTTTTATATATTTAGATAATTTTTTAAAAGTAATTAAAAAATTAAAAAAATATTATTAATTTTTTTTATAAAAATTAAAAAATAACTTATAAAAAAATATAATTATATATAAAATTTAAATTTTATAATTATTTTTTTAAAAAAATTAAAATAAACACATCTTAAGTCTGAAGACCATCTCTTATCTCTATGCATTCAAGCACAATGGATGATTAATTGTAAGATTAATGGGTGTAATTTTTTACCATTAGATGTGGTATTAATGCAAACTATGTCATAATAATTTTATTATATTCATTACGTTCTATATTCTATATTTCTGTCCGTTATTTTCGGAAGATTTATTTATTTTTATTTTATTTACCATTTTAATAAATTAACCAAGTATTAATTATTTTCTTCTAAATTTATATTTGGTATCAATAAATAAGGGAGGAAATGAATAGAGTAATAATAATATTTAATTATTTTAACAAAATCTAATTACATAACATGAAGTTACAATTATTTTCTAATATTGTTTAATGATCTTCTCAATTATTTTAATACAATTTAAAATAATAATGCATTAAAATTAAATCTAAACATGAAGGAGAAAAATACATGTTTGATAGACTTCGATTTAGCCCTCCAATTCAATTAGAATTATACGTATTTTGGTATTTAAATTTAAAAAATGAGCGATTTGATCTTTAAAGGAAGTAATTGAATAATTACTAAGCATGTTTTACATTGGAAATTAAGTATGGTAAATGTCAATGTGGAATTTAAATTTGTATAATTAGAGTGATAATTTATCAATAATTTACTCATTATTTAATAAAAAACTTATAAAATTTATTTTTTCAACAAAGAGTGACAATAAACAAATAAAGATCAATAGACATTTCTTCCAACTTGCAATCATGACGTCCATTTACTATTATTTTCTCTTACATAGACAAGATAATCATCAGTATAAAATTATTCAAAGCATTATCCTTAATGTCTGAGCCACATCCCTCTTTCACCATAATCTTTTAATTGGATATGAGTATGACAACCATTATCTTGATTGCGAGACATTATCGTATTCAGGGACCGGCTATAATAATTGCAACACATGGATTTCACTCTACTATTAAAATGTGCACTATATCATAATGAAAGTGTCTTAAAGTTAACCTACCTTGACCGGCAATTTTGTTTGTAAAAGTTATTTATTGTTAATTATTTGTACAAGAAGAAGTGTAATTGTGTGATTGTGTACATACTTGTATTATACATAGACATATCTTGATAGATTTTCTTCTACTTTTCGTATTTTTCAATTGAATGTAGAATAAACACGTAATCTATCTGACATCTACATTCATTCGTGATTAGTTTCAAGATTTATATTTTTTTATATTATTTTTGGTAATTTTTTATATTATTTGCTACTCGAATGTTACGAGTTTGGACTTATTACTTTTTATCCTTTTTTTATTTTTCATTTTAGTAAATTAGTTATTTTATACTTAACAAAATTTAATTATAATTAGATATCTTCTTAATTTATTCCCTTAAATAAATCAAGCTGCAATTTATGTATCTGATATTTGACGTATATTTTTTCCTTTTAATAATAAAAAATTTAGGATGAGAAAAAGACTTATTTTATGTTTAGGGGTGAGGTTATGTCTCTATACTTAATAACGACTGCCTAGAGCATACAAAAATGCTTACACATTATCTAATAATAAAAGAATTTAAGAATTGAATCTATATCATAATAATATATGAGCAAAAGATTGACTATTAAGCCAACCGTTGCTGTCATTTATGGCATAATGTCTAACAAAAAAGTTTTGTGCTATTCAAGATATCTTCACTGTTTATGGCAAATGTTGGGATATTTTTTTGCTCTAACCCTTTGCTTGTTTCAAAAGAAAAAGGTCGGTAGAAAAGAAAATAAGAAGATTTTGGGTTTTTTTCTATTTAAATGTGAGAAAAAAATAGGATAGAGAGAAAATATTAATAGTGGAGCCAACAAAAAATTTTTCTCCTATAATAAGTGAAAAAAACTAAAGAAAGAGAGAGAGAGAAATTTTATATAAAATTACTATTATATTCCATATATAAATATAAGAAAATATTTATATTATATTATATAGGATAAAAAATAATTTAATATAAATATATTTTCTTTTTTCTTACTTTTCTCTCCAATCAATCTCTTATTTTCTTTTTTTTTATTTTTTTATCCAAATAATAAAAGAGAAAATAAACTTTTCTCTTTATTTTTTCTTCCCTCTATTTTCTTTTTTTCCATTTTCTTTTATCATGCCAGCAAAGTGTAAATCTAGGCAAAAATCTATGAATCTGGTTAACACCAAATGATGGTTCAAAAACTTTAATGTCGGAGCACTTCTGCCTTTTCCAAGGTTATATATCTTTTGCAAAGCTTCCTGGCTAACGAGCTAATTCTTCTATCTTAGCTTAAATGAATCAACAGGGCCTGCTTGCTTCGAAGTCAAGAGGGGTTCACAACTCAACATCAGCTACATGGTCACAGATTCGATAATTCTGCTGCTGGTTTTGTCTTTGTAAGCGAAAAAGGGGTATTACTTTATAAATTAGAGTTTCCAATTTCAGGCGTTCGGATATTTGGATGTCACAGTTCTAGCAGTAGTTTGTGCGCTCAGCTTCTCACAATCAAATTGCACAGAATAGTATACTTGCAAATGTTTTGTAAACATTGTTATAAGTTATAACGAGTTAATCAAACCATTCTGCTGTTGCGATGTTACTTGCAGTTAGTCTAACAAGCACTTTTGACCTAGGAAATTTTTCATTGGTACCAAAGAAAATGCACAGATCAGAATAATCACGGTGCTCATAATCGTTATTAATTATAAAGAAGTCTTGATGTAGCAATATGCATTGCGAAAGAATTATGAGCAAGAGAAAACCATGTGGTGTAATCTTTTTCTTTTTCTAAAAATTTGATAATTTCTCTCGTCAACCGACTAGCTAGCTAATTATGGTACTGCATGTCTAAGGAAAAGGTCAGGAACTGCTCTTGATTATCGTTAGTTCATTACCTCTTCTGTTGAGTTGTGTTGGGTTACGTTGAGATTAGGATATTCAAGGGTTGAAAACTGCATGTAGCCTTTTGGCCAATGTTACTTGCTTGACTATTTGAAAGCAGAGAAAAGTGAACTCGCCTCTGGCCATTTATCCTGTCTCCAAGTGCTTCAATTTTTGTGAATATAAATCAAAGAAGTTGCATTAACTGAGGATCCAAGTTTATATACAGTTGTACTGGGTATAAGATCCCTGCAGCTGGCTAATTAACAAATAATCACTTTACACCCAGTTTAACTAATTATAATTAATAAGATTACATAAGCCAAGTACATGCTTCACGTGATTGGCCCTTAGGGTGTGTTCTGTCTTGGAGGACCCCCTGGTTCCGAGCTTTCCTTCTGTAAGAGTAGGAACAGACACATCTTCTTTCTGCGGTAACAATTAGCAACCTCATTGTCTCCTTTTTCTGTTTGTTAGTTTAATTTAGAGATACGCTATTTTTGTTTATTTCTTTCTTTTTCAACATCTGATGCACCTCTTTTTATTTTTAGGTATTTTTGAGCTTTATTTATAATGGATTTAAAACTGAAATGCGTTTTGGAAAAAAATTATTTTGAATTAATCCATATGTCAAGCACACTATTCAGTATTACCAAAAACGTGGGACCTTTTAAGGAACTGCATAGGAAATATGTTTTTATTTTCAGCTTTCAATATCTTTATCAACTTTTATGATATTTATTGATAGTTTTATATAGATTCTAGCAATAGCGTTTTCCAACTGGATTCCGCAATCCTGCTTCATCTAATTATCTGCAGATTGTGGCGCGGTTGAGTGAAGCTTAAAATGCAGCCGGTAAAAGACATATTGACGAAGACATTTTGGTGAAGACAGAAGTGCATTCAACACACGCTGGATGGTATAGTTATACGGTGGTTGGAGTTTTCCAGTGGCGAATGGTCCTCCGGTTTTCTTGGACAATGGTTCATGCATGAAGGAATGTTCACAGACAGGGTGGGTTCTGACAGACAACGAAATCAAACTGAGCTGGAAGAAATTTAGAGGCCACTAGGGTCTAGAGTGTCGATTACTGAGACATATGGTATATGCCACCTTCAAGACATGCACATTTTACTCGCGAGCAGGCTTGAACTAAGATTGAATCATTGAAGTAAGTAGTTGATAAGCCTTTGCAATTGCACGGTTCTAGCTAGGAGATGGTACCCAAGCACGGAATTATCTAACCCAAAATGATGTAGGAAAACATCAAGACACAAAAAGAAATCTCAACACATTTTTGTTTTTTAATCTGGAAAAATGGTCTAAACTTCCTTCCTCTTATATATATATATATATATATGGTGCTCTTAAAGAAGCAACTACGAGAAATGCGAAAAGAAATGGACAAATGGAGATCAAGCCCCTAACCCGAAGCCAATTACAACTCATTGGCAAGTCTCAACTTTTAATGTATAGTAAAATTGCATTTCTCTTTACGGAACAACGACCCTCTAAGCAAAAAGAAAATAAATACATGAGGCGTGTTATTTGTATTTAAAAAACTAGACTCATAAACAACACTCGAGCATTCACTCACCCTACGTCTTTTATAACTTCTCTCCTGCCAGTACATCATGATTCGTTGTGTTATTTCACAGTGTGTCCATGGTGAGATAGTTTCTTAGCTACAAATATCTTTTCCCTGAATAAATATAGTGTTTGATGACCACCACTAATGTTTGCTTACAGAACTCACTACGACATAGTTGTCTAATATCCTCCTTCAACTGGGCAGATTCAAGCAAGAAAAATATGCAGAACGAGAGCCTGAAAATGATGGAGGATATTCCAATCTAAACCGAGTTATGCGGGAAAATTAGTTACGTGGACAAAGACATCACTGATTGTTTGCCTCCTAAGACAAAAGGAAAAGCCGAAGAAGAGAATAAGCAGAAAGGACAAGACATCCTGGTCCAATATCAAAACTGATATTCACTATAACAAGACATGGTCTAAGAGTCAGTGAGTAGCGAGTAACGACTAATGAGTCGAGACAATCATGATATAGTCCTGAAGACTATTTGGTTTGCTGTTTCTGAGTTTTGATCTTCAAGAGTATGAGCCATGACAAAAATAGGTTCTTCTTAAAAATTACAGATTCCTGTCTGACAGCTAGTGACACAGTTGTTCATAACTTCATACATGTATAAATAAAGATATTGCGAACCAACCAACCAGTACTTGCCCTCAAACTCAGCAAATCATAGTTTAATACAAATAACCTGGAAGATCAAAATAAAAATGTTAAAAGAAGAAGAAGAAGAAGAAGAAGAAGATTGCTAATCAAGTCATGAGAGACATTCCCTTTAACCCAGTCAAAATCTCTGTAGGAATGCTGAGATTCCAGCCAATTTTGTCAGTGTTCATCATTTGCATATGTCCCAGCAATAGGGAATCATAAACTTAACAGCTAGACTCAGTTTTCTCAGCTAAACTCACTTAAGAGCCATGCGTAAGTGAATTAATATCCTCTCGTGTTACTTAGTATCATGATATTTGGTACAGAAGAGAATAACATAAATACAAAATTAACACACTCTACCTGAATAATCGTAGGCCCTCTCATAACTGCTTTTGTCTTTTTCTCTATCATGACATAACCCTCTCATCTCATGTTAAGCTCTCATAAGTCATAAGCAATCCTGATCGAGCAAAACTGCATATATCATTCATTTTGATACAAGTGCATACTTGACATTCAATGACTAGATGTTGAAACAAGAATGTTGTAGTTTAGAGGCCGAATATAGCAAACCTATAAGATCAAAGACAACCAAACTCATAGCTTTCTCACAAGAAAACATACGCTTAAGAGCCATGCACAAGTGAATTACTATCCTCTCAACTAATGTTTGTACCATGATACATGGTATAGAAGAGAATGACACATACAAAATTAATACACTCCACCTATATAATCGTAGGTCCTCTTATAATTGCTTGTGTTCTTCTCTATCATGACATAACCCTCTCATGTCATGTTACCCTCCCATATGTAACACAAATAACCTTCTCATGTCATGTTACCCTCTCATAAGTAATCCTGATCAAGCAAAACTGCATATATCATTCATTTTGATACAGGTGCACACTTGGCATTAAATGACCAAATGTTGAAACAACAATGGTGTAGTTTAGGTGCCGAATATAGCAAACCTATAACATCAAAGACAACTAAATCAACCAAATAAATTAAAAAATGTAGTTTTTTTTGCTTTAAAAGTGAGCTTCCCAGTCATAGCGCATCAATTTCACATATTCACATTGGAATGCTCAGCCAAGTAATGAATTAAGAGGAAGAAAAATGTCACATGATCATCAATAAGAGGAATTAGAATATCGCTTCATTGAACTTTCACTTCCCCTGGTCTTAGTAAGTTAAGGTTCAAGTCTCAAAACACTACCTTAAAGTTTTTAAATGTTGCCTCAAATGCAACTCTTCAACAATTAACAAGGCATTACAATGAAGTCAAATTTCATGTAATGTAACCACTGAAATATAAACGGGACTGTACACATAAGAAAAATATAGAAATGCAACATAGCAACCAATTCCCCCGACAACGGCAGAGTGGCAGATCCAATCCAAGCAATCCATGCGGTCACCAAGGAAACCAGGCACACTTGGCTGAGGGATTGCAATTGCAGCTGTGTTTCCGGTGCAGTATAGACATATATATGAAGGTAGCCTTAACTTTGTTTTCATATTCAGGCCTTTCCACACCCTAGAGTAAGTTCCAACTCATCCATTCCTACCTCATGTATTCTCTCACCCTCCCATGGCTTCACTCTTCCATTCTCAAAGTCAAAATCCGATCCTCTTCCTCTCTCTGCAGCCGAGCCCCATTGTACACCTTCATTCATATCCATGGAACCCTGGGGAGTGATCTGCTGCATTGCTGGCTTCATAAGGTTGAAAGTAGGTGAAGGAGGAGCAGCCGAGGCTGATGTTGTCTGAAAACTAACCCAGCGACCGGAGTCCACCGTGGAAGCATCAGACTCATCGCATTCCGGAATTGTGGAAGTTGCCACATGGTGGCGGCGCGAAGGGCTTGAAGGTGCTGAAACAGCAAAGAGAGGGTGGCGGAAGGAGTTAAGTGTGGCATTGGAGAGTGCCTCAAAATCTGCCTTCCGCTTCGAACCCCTAGAGGTTGGTGAAGAAAGTGGAGGGGTGACAGGGGCACTATTGGATATCCTGAGAGGTGGAAGGTTTGTGGGGATGGAAGTTATGTTGTGGATGAATGGGAGCAGAAAGGAAGAGGGGTTTCCATCAATGCGAGTGGGGCTGGGGAATGATGAGGATGTTGGGCTGGCATGGTAGGATGGGACAGGGCTTGGGAACGCTGAGGACTGTGGGCTTGGCTGAATGGATGAACAAGCACTCATGTTAGGTGGAGTGCCTCCAATCTCAGTTTGGGGCCTCTTGCATCCCTGTTACCAAAATTTATTCACTGATATTAGACAAGAAAAAAGCCTATTTATTTACACAAAAAAAAACAAAAAAAACAGTGGTTAATCAAATTTCTGGGGGTTAAAACATGATCAATCTAATCTAAAAAAATCATAAATTTCTTCCACTCAATAATATTATGCAGAAATCAGAAGACGTTAACAAGCTCAAATATGGCAATGAGAGCTGATCTGAGTGAAGACTATTCAAACTACTCAGATCACGACACATACATACGAGGAGGTCGTGTTTGTTTGTCCCAGGATAAAAAAATGGATGCTGATGTTAACATAGGAAACAAGAAGGTCAATTTTGTTAACAAAATCGAAGGTTTAATTTTTCCATCTACATCATATGAGTTCCCTGAAGCAGATCAACAAAAGGGAAAAACAAGAAGAACCCACTTCCATTTTTGCGTCATCGATAAACTGCAAGTAGATCTGAGTTCTTAGAGAACAACAACACAAGCAGAAGTAAGTAGTGAGAAAGAAAAAGGGGGGCGAAGAAGAAACCTTTCGATAGGTAGTGCCATCTTCTTCAACAATCCAGCCAGCCTCAGCACAGAGAGCCTTCAAGACCTCGTTGTTGTCACAGTGCTTGGGAAGCTTGTAGTTCCCCTGAGCCCGAAGACCCGCATAGATCTTCGCAGCAATAGCTCTTCTTCTTCTCTCCCTGCGCTTGTTGTTCTCCCTCTCCTTCCAGGTCGGCAACCTCCCCGACGACCCACCGCCGGTCATCTTTCCGGCGATGAAGCTTCTTCTTCCAACCCACTCTCCTCTCCTCTTCCCTGTGTTGCTTTGAAGAGACTTGGTCGTTAACTCTCTCTATCTCTCTTCACTGCGTATGTCAGGGGAAGAGAGGACAAGGCTTTCGATTGAAGTTTCTTTCTGCTGCAGAAGAAGAAAATGAAATGCTGCTTCCTTTTTAGATTCTTCCCCCTCCCTCTCCTTCTCTCTCCTTCCCCTTTCACACCTCTCTCGATTTCTCTTCATTTATTATTACTTTTATTTTATTCTATTTTT
Source organism: Pterocarpus macrocarpus (assembly GCA_031439585.1). Lineage (NCBI taxonomy): Eukaryota > Viridiplantae > Streptophyta > Magnoliopsida > Fabales > Fabaceae > Pterocarpus > Pterocarpus macrocarpus. The sequence goes on along the minus strand of CM062520.1, from coordinate 71,095,530 downwards.
TTATTTTATTTTTTTTTACCAAAGGGTGGATTGGAGACCGAGGGGAATGGACCGGCTGCCTTTGTCATAGCAAAATTGCTAAGGATAATGGTCCTTTTTTTATATTATATTTGTTAAAAAGTTATAAAATGATTAAATCAAATTATATAAATGTATTGATAAACTCAATAAAAATATTATATCTTTAAATATTTGTTATTGAATTTAACTTGTTTATATCATCATGTAATTATATATTATAATATCATAAAAGTATTTAATTTTTATAATTATTATTTATAATAACATATAATTAAATAATAATTAAAAATTTTATATTAATAATATATTAAAATTAATTTTTTATTCTTTTTTGTTGATTTTATTCTTCGATCAATAATTAACTTATATAATAAAAAAGTGGGGAACAATTGGATGGAACTCTGCCGAGCCCATTATCCATTATCAATGTAGATTTTTTTGGTACATTCATTATCAATGTAGATAATAATGAATAACTAGTTAGGCAATTTAAATCATTATAATAATAACTGTATCTGAATTATTAGAACAACTTACAGAATTATTAGTGACTTTTTGATTGACCTTAGGATATTTTTGCCCATTTCTTAGATTATAGTTCATCTAGTCATCCGTTGGTCCATCCCCGGCTGTTCAAAAACTGTGTAGCCAGCCATAAGGCGTTGAAAATCAAATTTGTTGAAGTAGGGAACACGTCCATCAGACACCTAACGCGCCCTTCATCAGAGGCACATGACCTGTTGGTTAACAATCCAAAACCCAAAAAAAAAAAAGTTGTTATTCCAAGAAAATTTTGTTTCAAAAATAAATTTTGTTTGGGTAATTTTTATTAAAATAGATTATAATTACCTTCAAAGAATTTAAGCTATTTTTTTAAAAAAATAAAAGCTAAAATTTAGATATTTTTAATTAAAAATTATTTGTATATTACACATAATATTATATATTTATCTAATTAATCCTAAGTTTAAATATTATATAATATAAACTATTATTTTATATTTTTTAATAATTTTATTATATATAGAAATAATTTTTTATATAATTTAAATAAAATAAATTATCTTAAAATTATTTTTTAATTAAAATATTTAAATATAAATTTAATTTTTAAATAACTAATTATTAAAATAATTTTAATGTTATAATTCTCCCCCGACGCACGCCTAGCATCCCCCTTCCTCAGTGTAGCGTAATCACGCGCAACGCAGTCCACTTCTGCGGCGAGGACTCAGCCACATGACTAATGTCAATAAGAGGGGCCACCTACAAATGCCAGACGCCTAGCCCCAAGGTTACTAGGTCTGGTACCAAAAATATAAATCAGAGAGCCCCGCACAAAATAAAAATGGAGAAGACTTGCAAGAGTATGGCAGGTGAATGTATCTGTGACCTCACTGGTACTATTCCAGACATAAGTGTCAGTTAAAAAAATATTACACGCTGAGAAAGAATCGAAATTTACATGGTTAAACTTAACTGACAGGGATTTCTCATGACTTGAGAGTCTGGGTATCATGCAAGTATTATTCGTTCAGGCAGTGTCATTTTATATTGGTAAGAAACCGAAAGTATAAATAGAGCAACAAGACCGGTCAAAGTAAGTTGCAGCCCACATGCAAATTCGCTGTGGGAGATAGAGATGCTCAGCAGAAACGCCCCAAAATGGGACCCAGGGATACGAGCATCTCCATTATTGCCAATTGGTTGGTTTCAACTAATACAAGAAAACCATAATAAGTGCATGATCGCAATTCGCAAGACATTTTTGTATCCTCTTAAGACAAGTCAGTATATCGTAGGCAGAAATAAGACATAGGAATTGAACAGTAAATTTTATATCAATAAATCAATTTAAAAACATGACAATAATTACTTGTGAAATAAAGTAGGTAAAAATCTATCCACAGTTGCAATGTCAGTTCTTAGGCTGCGATAGCATTGGCGTGGCCCCACCCCTGCCACCAAAGATACTTGCATATCGGATAGGTATCGTTTACTCCACCAAATCAATATTGAATAATAATCAAATACAGTTTGGTAAATGAACAATAAAACCTATTTGTTTCGGATATTAATTAATGAATTAAACAGAATTTTTAATTTAAAAAGTGAAAACTTTTTTATTTTAAATACATTAAAAGCATTGAAAATCTCAATAATTACATTTTTTTCAATCTTTTAATTGGTACTTAAGAAAACGACTTAATTCAAGGTAAGTAATTGACGATATAAAGTTTTGTTAGTAAATCTTTTAAGAATTTTTGTCGAATTTAATTTTGATAAATTATTAGTATAAAAAATTTTATTAAATATTTATTTATATATTAATATATTAATAAAAATATTTAATTTAATCATTCATTATTTTAAAAATGTTACAAATATAAACTTATAATTGGATAATAGTATTAACTTATTTTACATTAATCATACATGAAAATTAAACTCATATTTATTCATAATTTTGAAAAATGTATATAATATTAAAAATAAAAAAATCTCCTGTAGTAAGATTAGAGTTTAAAATTTAGAACATTTATTAAAAATACTGTAACATATAATTACAGTAACATGTTTTCTATAACTAATTGGTGATTAGAGATAGTCCATGACCTTTAGGCATTGAGTTGTGCAAAGTTAAAAAGTTAATTATAGGCATAAATTATAAGATTTAATTTAAATATATTGTTAATATATAAAAATTTTATATAAATATTTAATTATATATTATCATATTAATAAAAATTTTTGACATAATTATCCACTACTTGAATAATCATATAAATAAAATATTTTAATTAAATAATAATATAAAAAAATTTTACACTATTAATACACTCTAATTAAATTCTAAATTATATACTACAGTAAATAATAAGTGGAGTACGATGATTGGGAACATGCCCCGCTCTCCGGTACTTGGGGTTTGCTGTGACGCGACGTGATATCGAGTTGGGACGGCACAGATATGGACAAACAACGAGATGAAAGTGTGTGGGGCCCATGGGGCAGGGTTGCCGTCGGCTCCACACGTGCGACACAGAAACCCATAATAAAGAAAGGGAACAGCGTGGGTGGGACTTGGACATGCTGAAATGGTGCAGGGGGACCACCTTTGACGTGTCGTGTGCTGCATGAAGTATTGCCTGTAACACGAGAATGCGGTCCCCACACTCCTGCAAAAATTTTCTTTCTGCTCCGCCCGCAGAGGAATCCCATCCATTCTTTTCATGCTACACCACACCGCACCACACATGATCTCTGAGTCAGTTTGACTCTTCTGCCCCCCACCCTCAACTCAAGTTTTTAGGATTTCAGGCTGCTCCATAACTTTAAAATATGGGAAAACACCTTTTTTTATTATTATTATTTGTGTAGTTGTCGACATATTAAATAAAATTTTAAATAATTTTAGAAAGAATTATGGGATATTAATTTAATTTTTAAAATATTAAAATTTATTTTCAATTAATTTAAATATTTTTTATTTTTAAAATTAAATTAAAATAAATTTTATTTTTTTAAAATTTAAATTGATATCATAATTTTTTAAAAATTAAATTAATATCTTATAATTTTTTTAAAATTAAATTAATATTACAAATATTTTTAAAATTAAATTAATTTAAAATTTTACTCTATATTAATATATAAGAATAGAATTCTAGCAATAAAAATAATTAAAAATATTGACGGAGACTATGGGGATAAGAGTAAGACAGCTAGCTAGCGTTTCAAGCAAAACCAATGAGGGAAGGGACCGAGACTTTGCACACGTGCGTTACGATGGGACCGATAGGCTTCGATGTGGGGGCCACGGGCACGTGCACTCATGTACTCCGAAATAAGTATAAAATTTATAACTATCCTAATGAATAAAAATATGTTTCCATTTGCGTTCTATGAGTAACGATATTTTTTTAACTACAAATAAGTTGGAGTATTCAATTTGAATAAAAACTGCATGGAAATAAAACTATAATTTCTCTATCAGAAAAGGTATTTGCTCGCTTACACCTCCTTTGTGTTTTTGTTTACGAAATGGACAAGAGATGCTAATAGTCTCCTCAATGGTGGAAGAGAGAGCACGTGGGGGTGGGGGGTCCATGCAGATAGATCGATTGAGTTGTTAAGCTACATAATTAGAAAGCACATTTAGTTAAGTACATTGTTTTTAAGTGAATGTATCTATATATCATTTTTATATCATACGCGTGTATATGTATATATTACTATCAATGTTTTTGTTTAACAATAAAAATTAAAATAAAATAAAGTAATAAAACTGCAAAATACAAATAAGGTAAAAAAGAAACTTCAATTCCATAATTTGTTTTGGTTTTTGTTTGGATAGCATCATAGCAATAACGTTGAATAGCAGATACCTAATTAAGAACTAACAACAATTAAGTCCACTTTTTTGGCCGCATTAAGTTTCATGGTCCATACTCTTAAGTATAAGTAAAATGAGAATAATTCACTTTTTTATATCCTTAATAAAAAGAGAAAAACTCGTTTGAATAATTATTCTGTTTTTAAGATGACATTAACACCCTTTCGTGGGGCTCTCAAAGAAGAGATAATTATCTTCTGTTAGAAAGAGACTAGGACTCTGGGAGACGACTTGATGAACGTATGGGAACATTTCCAAGTCCATTACGCGAAAGACACTAATTTTCTAATCAAAACAACAACATTTGACCCAGTTTTCACGTGAAGTATTTCTCTTTAACAAAGCCAACTACTCCATTAGCTAATAAGGACAGTTCTCTCTACGTCATGTCTTAGTGCACCGTGCAAGGACTTTTTCAATTACAAAAAGACTAGTAGAATTAAAAAAATCTTACAGATCTATTGTAATGGTAGACTTCTAGTACAGTAGTTGCATATTATTGGAAAGCAAGATAGTGACTGGGGTCGTTTGAGTTTCATCTGTGTGTGAAATGCATGAAGTCACGGACGAAAAATTTTTATATAGATACAAATTTATTATTTTATATTTAAGTATATTTATAATAAAGTTAATGAGATGTAAAAATAAGTAAATATGTGTGTATTTGGAAAAGTTATAAAATTAAAATTATTTTAATAATAGTTTATTTGTATAATTACTTTTTTGTATAGTTAATTATATAAGAATCAATTTATGAGTGTGTTTATTTTAAATTTTGAAAAAAGTGATTTTAAAACTTAAATTTTATATGTAATAAAAAAAAGTTGGAAATTGATTTTTTTTCAAAAGTTACTATTTTCAACTTTTTCAAAAAAGTTGAAATTGATTTTTTTGAGAATTTAATTATTTTTTTAAAATTTATCTAAATATATAAAAATTGATTTTTTTAATAAAAAATTGATTTTTTGCTTAAAAAAGTACAAATAAACACACCGTATATTTAGATACTTTAATTAAAAAGTAATTTTAAGATAATATATTTTATTTAGATTGTATAAAAAAAGTTATTTTTATATGATAAAATTACTAAAAAATATATAAAATAATTATTTATATTATATAATATTTGATATTTAAGATCAATTTTATAAAAAATATAATAATTATTAAAAAATCAACTTATACTTGTAATTATAAATTTTAAAATATTGTTTATACTTATAAGTTATTTTTTAATTTAAAATTATCAATTTTAAATTATAATCTATTTTTAGAATTTTACCAAACATGATATATTATTTCAAAACAGCTTTTTTCCTAGAAAAAGCTGTTTTTGTAGGTTAACAAATATGCATATATCACAAACGAAATTAATAAGACATAATTTTATTCTAAACATGACTAAATATGAAAGTTAAACGGATAAACATGCAAGAATCTGCCGTTATGTGCAGCAACCGCTTCACGAAACAAAACCTTTCGGGGGCAAATCGTAAATGGCAACTTGTAACATAAATTGCATAACCATTTTTTTGGTATGTCTGTGCGAGTCAATATCTATCGTATTAAGCCATTAAAATGCAACACTGCTACACAACTAAAATAATTGTCTGAATATGGTATGTATTAGAATTATATATTAAGACTGTAAAGTAGAAGAGTAAAAATGAGGAAATCAGAAGCGGAAAACAAATGTTACGTGTATTTACCTCACTAAAATGCCACTTAATTTGCTTTTTATTTTTTTTATTTTTTATTTTTTCGGTTGGTTCTAAGACTAAGGGGCAATCGCCATGCAACATAGCATTTTCCAATAAAGTGTGTCCGAATGATGAGAAGGATCTTGCCCACATAATACTGGGCCTGTTCCCTTAAAAATAGACTAGCCTGTTTTGGAAAAAAAATTATGTTCTTGGGTTTTTAGGCCCATTCATTTTGTTTGCTTTCAGAGTAGGTAAAAGGTCAAACTACCAAAAGACCAGGACCAAAAAAAAAAAAACCTACAAAAAGATAAGAAATACTTGTATGATCTAAGAGCACTAAGTAACTGTACTTCTCGCTAATTATGTAAGTGTATTTTGTATAAAATTATATGTTAATAATGGATCCCATATAAAATATACTCATATAATTAATCTGAAGACATAACCATATGGTACTTCTGGACTACACAAGTATTTCTCCAAAAAGATCATGCTAATAATAATAAAGAAATACAAATGATTTATGGTTAACAATGGACAGACTTATTGGCTCAGTTATCTGTATCCATAGGCCATAGCATCATTTCCAAATGGCAACTGCCTCGTAGAGAAATTCTTGCATCCTCCATGGTAGTGGGAATCTTTTTCTTCTTCCATATATAATATTTACCATCAAATTTTATTAATTTTATCATCTTTTTTATTTTTTAAAATTATTTAATAGTGTAAGATACATGTAGAGGAAAAAAATGGATCAAAGAATTTCCCCTGCCTAGTATCTTCGATATCCATTTGTATATCTTTTTTCTTGACATGGGTGTCCATATGTTTCTTCGTTGCTCGAATAACATTGGCAATAATAATAATAATAATAATAATAGTAGTAGGGAAATGAGAGTGAAGGTTAGTGATCTATTGTTTTTTCTTTTTTTTTTTGGTTACATCTATTATGCCTTTTCTTAACTTAATTATCTATTTCAATAATTAAATATGTTATTAATTGTAGAATAATTTTTGTCTCTCATAATAATTGTTAACTGAATAATTTTTTTTTCATTTTATTAAATACTAGTTTTATAAAATGAAATCATTATATTATTAATTTTAAAATGAAAATAATAAATATTCTATTCAAAATTAAATTTTTATATTATCAAATTTAAAAACAATAAATTATTATATTTAAAAAATTGTTCTTAAATAAAAAAATACTACTATTAAAAAAAATAAATGTGTTGTCAATTTTCTAAATAATTTTTATTAAAAGATATAAATTGTACAACTATTGACTTTAAAAAAATGTCAAGAAAGCATTTATGAAATTATTCATTATTAGAAGAGAAAAATATTTGTTATGTAATACATAACGTATTGATTTAAAAAAAAAAAAAAACACAATGGATATTTTTATCTAATTAAAAGAGTCAAACGAAGCATTTTTGAAAATAATAATATAAATTAACAATAATATTAAACGGATAGAATTATAAGATAAGATATTAAATTAGGAAGAGTTATATTATTTGGATAACTTTTTATAAGATATTATATTGTCATCCATTTATTTATTATTAGATAAAATATAAATCTAAATTAAAATAGACACTCTATCCAATACTAGATGGGTGAGATATCGATAGAATATCCCACAAAAGTGCAGTATAAATAACATTTTCCAATTAGAAATTAGAAGTTTGGGAGGAAAAGCTAACGAGCAAAAGGTTCCACGTTTGCTTGGCAATTGAAACATGGGACAAATCCGAAGCAACGTGAGATTGAATTCCCGTCCCGGCGCCCTCAGGTCCACTTTGACCCGAAGAATATGCGCTCTTTATCTGTCTAAATATTTATTAAGCTGAAATTAAAAAATATAATAAAATACGATTAAAGTCGCAGTAGAATTACCAGCACGACCATGACCTAGACGAAGAAGATGATAGCTGTTGCTGTGACTCCATCATCTTATCTGTAATTTCTTACACGGTTAGGACGGTTTGATTTTTCCGTTGGCCTTTCGTTCGTCTTTTTTCGTTCGGATATAGCAATAACTTTGTCGCAGTACCAAGTTCCAAGTACCACTAGTGTCGTAAATAAAAAATACGGGCATCGGAATCATCATTTGTTCAGTTAAATTTGTTGGCAAAGCACGAAACCGAAGTGCGTGAGGTCCGGGAGTCTTTTACCGTTTTCATTCGTCAACCTGATGTTCATGGTCGTGAGTCGGACTCCAAGACATAGCGCCGTTTCTTCTGCATCCAAATCTACGATTCCCAGCCCCAAACATTCTCCTCCTTCTCAAACCATGAAGTGAGTTTTCCCTCTCTCTCTCTCTCTCTCTCATCTATATCAACTAATGCCGTTATGCAAAGTTTTATTTTTCTATATGAGCTGTTGATGTGAATTTATACCGAAAAGAAAACAAAAGGAGGAGAAGCAAAATGAATGAAAATTGAAGAGACGAATTCATTATTCGAGGATACAATTTTTGGATCTATTTCTGATTTATTTGGAATATATTCTCTGTGATATATAGCCGTTGACTTTCAACTTTTATTTGATTTGGACAACTCTTGAATTCTAGTATGTCCAGAAGACTTCCATTTGGCGAAACAGAACATGGATTTAGGTTACGAGTAATTAAATTTTTTTATTAGGGAATCAAATTCATACATTGGAAGGAGTGCGCTGTACAGAATGTAATGGTACACTTTCTGTTTAATTCGTAAGAGTTAGCACTTTCTGTACCTGCAAGCAGAACTGAGTATGCAAGAGGATCATTTTAATAGACGTGTAATTAGTGCACCAATGATTTGTGGAGTGGAATTTATTAATAATCCGTGGCTATGGCCCCTGTTGTTCATAATAACATGAAGATTCCTTCATTCCCTAGCGTTGGTTTGATAGGTTTATGACGATAGTTGATGATGAATGATCACAAACAACGACCAAAATTAATGCAAACTTGTAATAATGGATAGTGATATAATTCAAAACTAGGTTCTTCCTCAGGATAATAACATGCTGATAATTATATATCTATTTATGTGCTTCAGAACTCTGATTCCTCCAACTTGTATATGCTATTTTTCAATTATGAATCATCCATTGATTTGGATTAACTACATCCCTTCCTCTACAAACCAGATATTTAAATTTCAGACTTCCGAAACTTAGTTCTTTATAAACAGTATATGTTTTTCACTCAGATTGATGCCGTTCTATTATAGGGTTAGAACTCTTCATGGATTATAGTGCGTGTAATATTTCTAGTGCTATATACATACCCAAATGTAGATTTTAGACTACGGAATTTCCCAACTAAAATATTTGTCCATCCTTTTCCTCCTATGTATGATTTATGAAATCATTGTAGAAAAGCTACAGACCCATAAAGCAAACGTGATAGAAACTCAACAAACAAAATTTGAGTGAAGGCAAACAAGCAGAATGAGGATAAATCAATTTTGCAGGAATGCCCTGCCACGAGCAACAGTTTATAGATCTTTCCTGTTTGGGGGATCAGTTATACTAGTATTGAGGTTCTCATACTATGAGTAGTTATCATGCAGTTGGAAGTTTGGTTTTATCCTGCTACACTTAGAATGACCTGCTGGAACAGAATTTGCTGCAAATCTAACATTTTTTGCAGTGTAGTTTCTTATAAATCTGCAGCATTCAATTTTTGAAGTAATTTTCGTTGACGTGTGTTTTATTGTCTTGAAACACAACGCATAAATATATAATTAAACTCTGCTAGAAACACCAAAATAATGGTGTTTTGCTCTTACAAAGACATAAGTTTACAATATTTGAAATTAGTTCGTTGCATCATCTAATTAGAAGAAGCGTGAGGGTGCATCAGTAATGACATGCAAGCAACCATGCCCGTATAATGATTTAGACCAACATGCACCATTCTTAACATGAACTTTTGCTCGAATAAGACGGTGTACCAGATAATGGTTTAGAACAACATATATCATTCCCTTAAAAGGGCTTACCACATGTATGCGTTTGGAATTTTTCATTAAAAAGCTTTTTGTTCTGTGAAATTTAGAATAAGGAGGCCCTAGAAACCATCGTTGTTCACCTAATTTTGTGTGTTCTTCTGCCTTTTGGAGCTTTCCTTTCCTTTTCTCTCTGTGCCTGATCTGAAGTAATGATTTGCAGCTATGCCTTACTCATGCCTTCTCCTTCTCTTTCTTAAGTTGGCCTTACCATATTTTTTTTCACAGAACAACACAGATTTTTGGTGTGTCTCTCTCGCTCATTCTTATCAACCTGGCTGCTATCATGGAGCGTGCTGATGAAAATCTTCTTCCATCTGTCTATAAAGAAGTTAGTGAAGCATTCAATGCTGGGCCATCTGATTTGGGTTACCTCACATTCATAAGGAACTTTGTTCAGGGACTGTCATCTCCCCTGGCTGGTATACTTGTTCTAAACCATAATCGCCCAACAATCCTTGCTATGGGCACTTTCTGCTGGGCTTTATCTACAGCTGCCGTGGCTGCTTGCCACGATTTTATGCAGGTTGCATTCTGGAGAGCAGTAAATGGCTTTGGTTTGGCCATTGTGATTCCGGCACTCCAGTCTTTCATTGCCGACAGCTACAAAGATGGTGTGAGAGGAACTGGATTTGGATTGTTAAGCCTTATCGGTAACTTAGGAGGCATAGGAGGTGGTGTTTTGGCTACAGTCATGGCTGGGAAGCAGTTCTGGGGAATACAAGGGTGGCGATGTGCCTTCATTTTGATGGCAACTTTGAGTGCATTAATTGGACTCCTTGTTTTACTATACGTGGTTGATCCAAGAAAAAGATCTACGACCACTCATGAAGCTAGTGAGAGTTCAGACAGGTAATGACTTCTTACAATTTACCATGTGGCATATAGCAAACTTTTAGTGCATGTTAACCTCTTAACTGCCTCCAAACTGCCTGTAATATTGCTATCATCCTTGTGACTCATAACTAAATGCTTTGTATCTCCTTGATTTGTAATTATTGGTAAATCCATTCTGTGTTTCAGCAAGGATGACTCTATCTACTATAAAGGCAATGCAAGTGCAGCATCAATTTGGATGGACTCCTGGACTGCCACGAAAGCTGTGATCAAAGTGAAAACATTTCAAATAATTGTCTTACAGGGCATTATTGGGTCACTACCATGGACTGCCATGGTGTTCTTCACAATGTGGTTCGAACTAATTGGTGAGCATGAAGCCAACTTCTCTACACTAGGATGCTAATGTTCCAAAATTATATTTTTCTAACAATTGTACTGCAAGTCAAGATCACTAATAAGCTATGAGTTGTGGTGACAGATGATTATATTCCATGTCCTACGTATGAACGCTAATCTGTACTTGCTTGACATGTGATGAATTAATTCATTGTGCAGGTTTTGATAATAATACTTCAGCAACCCTCCTCAGTCTTTTTGCTATTGGATGTGCTATGGGGTCCTTCATAGGTGGATCGATAGCTGATCACTTGTCACAAGTCTACCCCCATTCTGGCCGTATCATGTGCGCACAGTTCAGTGCCTTTATGGGCATTCCATTCTCATGGTTTCTTCTTAAGGTGATCCCTCAGTCAGTAAGTAGTTATCTTACCTTTTCTGTCACCCTCTTTGTAATGGGTCTAACTATCAGCTGGAATGCTACTGCTGCAAATAGCCCTATGTTTGCTGAGGTAGTTCCGGTCAAACACCGGACCATGATTTATGCATTTGATCGAGCTTTTGAAGGCTCATTTTCTTCTATTGCGGCTCCCCTGGTTGGAATTCTCTCTGAGAAAATGTTTGGCTACAACTCAAAGTCTGTTGATCCTATCAAAGGATCTTCCCCAGAGGCTCTTGCCTTGTCCAAGGGCCTTCTTTCAATGATGGCACTTCCATTTGGATTGTGTTGTTTATGCTACACGCCACTCTACTATATATTTAAGCGGGACCGTGAAAATGCTAGAATGATCGGTGTGAAAGAGCAGGAGATGATATAAGAGTCACTTTCGTATCTTTAAGATAGGTTGATCATGTGAAAAGTGCCCTCTAAACTATCCACTGTTCGTGACTTCGGGTCACAATTGGAGTTTTCCAAGTTCCTTATCAAAAATGTGGTATCACCTTCCCCAGTATTACTCGAAACATTTGAAAACTGAAATCATCTCCAAATAGTGACCTCATTTGTTTTTTATCTGAATAGTCTAGGTTGACAATACATTTATGGTTCCATCATGACGAGGCTTCTTAATAATGAAGGAACTCGTTTTGTACCATTGCTCACTCTTGAGATGACAAATCCGGCTGAACAGATCAGATATTTGTTTACATGCTTATACTCTTGAGATGGCAAATATGGCTGAACGGATGAGAAAATTTCAATCCATAGATGTTTTGGTAACACGATACTTGATGCCAAAATGGGGAATGTAACTTACGCTCATACTGTTTTGCGGCAGGATTATTTTGCTGTCCACCTATTGTGTACTATAATATACACACACGATTCTATTTGTATGTTTGGATTAACTTCACAGACCAATCTTACTGCTACTGAAGTATATAAGAAGAATAACCTCACTCGGTCACTCAACAAAATGTCGAGAAGAAATTTCGTTGTATTTGGCTTAACGCTAACTGTACTCGGATTAAAAATATAAAATAAAATAAAATGACGAGGTGTAAGTGATCCTTGAACATTTTTCAGCCACTCCACAGTTATGTATTTCAAGTTTCTTGTGTACGTCGACTCTCACAACCACAAAAGGCGTGTGTACTCGAATCATCTAATTTTTTTCAATGCCGCTAAGTCGCTAGATTTTCTGAAGGAGGAAAATTAGGAAAGGACCAGAAAAGAATCAACAGAAAATGAAAGGAAGACAAAAGTACTAATATTGATCACGGAATCCATTTTCTGCTCGTTCCCCTTTAGAATAACATGTCAACACTCAATAAAGCACAGAAGTTACAATAACATTTCATCTGTTTGGCTTTAAGATGCGCTTGGTGGCCATTGGAACTTGTCCTCTTGCTCCACCAAGAAAAATAACAGACTGAAGAAAGGAAAATCCAATTTTTGAATAAATTTTACAAACCATGTGCCTTCAACTTCAAGCATTGATAATATATTTGAACAGGGACTTGAAGCTATCAAGCAAAGGTCTAGATACAGCGAGGGAAAAAGGTTTGCCCCACATATCCACCAGCCATAGCCCTCCTCACATTAGATTCAAACAATTTTGGGTTCTCTCTCAGCACAGCAGCAGCATCATGATTCAGTGGATCCTCATAATTTGGTTCCTGCACACAAATTAGAGTATTATATTTTGAAAGTTACAATGATAAAAACCTAAAGCGGAAAAAACCAGAGCCATACCGTGAATAGATGATACAAGCCATAGATAACAGTGTTTATATTGAGGACAGGTTTCCAATCCTCTCTTAAGATGTTGAGACAAACATTTCCTTCCAAGTCAATATTTGGATGATAGACCTTCATATACAAGATAATGTTACAAATCAATTTATGTTGCTGAAATAGAATAGGATAACTACAAATATACCCCACAACCCAAACTAAGCACGTATACTATGGACATGAAGATTGAGGTATGATACAAAAGATAATCAAGTCCATCCTACCTTCGTCTTGCACTTAACCTTTGGTGCCTCATGTGGATAGATGGGAGATACTTGGAAGGAAAACAAAAATGTGCCACCTCTGGAACAACAAACAAAACATAGTGGAGACTAATGAGGTTTTTTATCTTGTTATTCTTCGTTTTGGAGGTGGGGGTATAGACCATACCAGATTATACATTTTATTTAGCATTAAAAAAAATAAGAAGATGGCATAGGGACTTCAAATCCTTCAACAAGAGTCAATTTATCATGTTTAAAATAATGTGCAGATAACATGGAAACTTCCTTACAAGTAATATCCATCATCAGGTCGAATTGAAACTTCAAAGTTCATCAGGTCATCTTTGCCATTGGGGAATTGTATGGTACAAGATTTTGGAAGATTCAGTTCACTTATATCTGAAACATGTAACACTCTATTGTGACAACAACTAATATAACAAAATAAGACAGCAGAAACTGCATGCTCAAGCAACATTTGGAACAATAAATATCTCAGGAGTACCAACTAAACCACTATAGCTTCACAAGCGATGAGCCTGTTTGTTTGTTCTTCTCCAAGGAAAAAAGTACATTTTTTTAAAAGTTTTTGAAAAAAAGTACTTCTAGTGTTATTTGTTTGTACTTCTAAAAAAATAGAAGCAAAAAATAATCATTTTATTTTTGCTTTTTTAAGAAGCAGATAAGAAGCTGCTTTTCCAAGAAGTAGAAGCAGTAGAAGAGAGATAAAAATGCTCCTTAAATTTCGAATCCACTATTTTTTCATTCTTTTATCATTATATCCTTAACTTTTTCTTGAAAATATCACTTTCTATATACTAATATTGTAATTTTATAAGGAAAAAAAAATACTTTTATCACATTCAAGTATTTTAATAACTTCTAATTCTCATAAAAAGTATTTCTACAATTACATCCAAACGTAAAATAATTTTGTGCTTCTACTTTTACTTCTGCTTCTGATTCTGCTTTTAAAAAAATACTTCTCCCAAAATCTTAACCAAACGGGCCCAATATTATAGTTGAAGTAGTGACACGGAACTCATAACTCATTTCAGGATAGCCAGAAAAACGTAACTATTACTATATCAAGCTGGCCAATGGTCAGATAAATTTCATGTTTATCCCATATAGATAGAAATAACCTCTCAGGAAAAATTAATTAGTAGAAACATTTTGAGGCTGATTTCCAAAGTTTCACAATAAATAGCCTTCCTTGAATATGCAGAGAAAAGACACAGCCGCTCTAGAAACAGCAAAAACAAAGACCTGATGATCCCCCCCCCCCACGCGGGGGAAACAAAAAAAGAAAGGTTATTTCACTTAAAAACCACGCTCTACTCCAGGCTCGATGGCCATTGACAGTGACCAGAACCAAGAACATGAATTTGCTAAATGTTCCTTTGATATTTGTATTTCCAGTTTTCTTTGGCCATATATTGTGGATACTGTATTTCAATATTAAAACCCATCAATGTCAAAGCCTCTTGACCCCATATGCCTCAAACTCGGTGGAATTCCAACTGTAGACTTTCACAGAACAATGCAACCCTGACAAATGCATCTACCAGATTCTTGCAACCGAAAAACCAAGGTTATATACTCTCTTCTCTCTCTCCTTTTTCAAGGCCTATGTCCAAAAAAGAAATAAAACAACTTACATCTACCAAGCATTATAACATCTTTCCATTTGATAGCATAACTTTCGCTTAAGAAAAGAAAATAAATTACAGTTGACCAATAGCAATAGCTAAGAGTGTAGGTTCCATTGCAGTCCCTAAGCCAGAACCAAAAATAAAGCAGCAAGTAATTCACCTTACAAAACTAAGACAGTAAAAATGCAACAAGAAGTATGATATTCACTATGAAGTGCTACGCCCTTCAAAACCCAACTATGATTTTTTGAGTTCAGAGCTCGATTAAAACCAAAAAATAAAGGGGCAATAATTTTAGTTAACCATACTGTTCATGTCCATCCTATATAAACTCAAAATCTCTAGCAGCCAAAACAGTAAATTAGAAAATCTTAACTTCTGTCGTAAAAATAAATCAATTATGATATTGACGTAATCTATTTCTCACTACGGCAAATTCAAGTTACCCAAGAACCTTTTACATATCAAACTTTTATAGCTCGGAATCTCCCACATCTGCTTAAGCCAACCTATAGCAGTAGACCCGTTTTTTCCCTCTTTCCCTCCATCCTTGGTTTGAATGGAGGGTAGGCAATAAAGTAGGGTGGGGGCAGTGCCACACAAATTTTGCCATGACAGAACACATAAAAAAATTCCTGAAAAAAAACAAAAAGAAAAGAAGTAAACCTTTGTGAAGACGCAACTCGCCAGCACTTTGCTTCTTAACGGGTGCTCCACCACTTGCATTTTCTGCAAGTTCTCTCTGCTTTTCCTTTACTTTAAAAAGTTTAATCATAGTCCTATAACAAGGAAATCAACTCTAGCATTAGGACAAATTTTATCATAGACTACCAAATTATCATGGAAAAAATCTAACTTCCATCCCAAAAATAGGCAAAAAAAAAAAAAAAAAAACGGAAGCAGGTGATATATTTTTTTTTTCAAACCCCAAAAAACAAGGCCTATCTTGTTCTTTCAACCTCAGTAAACTAGAAAAGGCCAAGCAAGCATACCGTCTGCCTATTCTAACCAAAATTTGCCTTTGGCTCAACAATTTACATTAAAATGATAAAAACACTCCGTGCATTCAAAGAGCAGCTTTTCCCAATAACTTTTTTTTTTTTTTTGGGGTATAACAATAAATATTTACAAGCTTTATAGGAGGAACTAACTAGTTTACGCTTTTGACTTCACAATTCTCTACCAAGAATCACCCCCCCAAGTAATTGCCCCAATCTCCATGAATAGCTTGGACTTGGTAGTAGGAAACATGAACACAATTTTCAGACTAAGAAGGCAAAGGAACAATACAGTTTTTTTTTTTCTTTTTGTTTTTTGTGGTTTTTTTTGTTGGGGGGGGGGGGGGTGTTATTATTATTATTATTACTTTGCAAACATAATCCAAGCTCAGCAAACATATCAACAGTTAGCGCTTTCTTTTCTTTTCTTTTTCCCCTCACAACACTGGGCATCGACAAATTCAAATAATAAACTATCAGCAGATCCTGTTCAACAAAAGGGAACTGCGATCTGATAACAAAATTGCAAACCCATGTATAATCGTATAAATATGACCCCATACGTATAAGACGAATGAAATTGAGAGCGTAAAATAACAATGAAAAAAAGTCCCTTTCAATCAAAAGGGCAGCTAAATTGCGGTGAGGCAATTCACAAAATAATCAAACGAAAAACCCTAAGATACAAAAAAAAAAAAGGCAAGGCGGGGGATCGGGGAATCTACGCGCGAATCTGAGATAGAAGAGAGCGCTTGCACAAAATCGAATAGGGTAAATAATTGAAAGGGAGAAGAATAATAAGGGATAAAAGGAACAAGATTTGTATGAAGGGAACCTGTTTGATAGAAGAGCGTAGAAAGAAGGGGTTGATAAACAGAGGTTCGGTTTGGGGGGTTTCCGCAGCTCGGACTCCTCTCTCTGCAGAAATACAACTCGTAGGAACCTTTTTATGTCTCTATTATTTTCTCTTTCTTTCGTCCCCCCAAAAAAAGGCTTCATTATTTGGATGCGTTTGGCTCATGAATGTGCCTTGCCTTTTTTCTTTTTTTATTTTTTTTCAGTTGGGGAACGAATATGTTGCTTTTTCTAAACGCATAATTTTGTTTCCATTTATAAAATATTATTTATTATTTATTTTAATTACTTAAAGAAAAATATTAAACAAATTTTAATTTTTAAGATAATCAATACTCATATTTTAATTGATAATTTTTAAAAATTCTTTATCACATGATCCCTCAATTAATAAGTAGCTTTTCTTTGTTCGTTGGCAGGGGGGTAGGGGGCAGGGCTCTAATCTAGGGCCCAAAGTCGAACATGTGACTCTTAGCCACGCCTCGGATACATCTTGTAAAGGTATGTCTCTACCCATTCTCAGTCAATAAGTAGTCATCTTCACCTTTCTGTCACCCTCTTTATAATGGGTCTAACTATCAACTAGAATGTTATTGCTGTAAATGACCCTATATTTGCTGAGATAGTCCCTGTCAAACACTAGACCATGATTTATGCATTTGATCGAGTTTTCGACAACTTATTTTTTTCTGTTGCAGCTCCCTTGGTCAAAATTCTTTCTAAGAAAATGTTTGGATACAATTCAAAGTTTGTTGATCCTATCAAAGGAGAGGCGCTTGCCTTGTCCAAGGGCCTCCTTTCAATGATGGCAATTAAATTTGGATTGTGCTGTTTGTGCTACATACCACTCTACTATATGTTTAAGCAAGACTGTGAAAATGTATGAGAGTCACTTTTTGTATCTTAAAGATTGGTAGATCATGTGAAACTATCCACTATTTGTGACTTGGGGTCCTAATGGACTTTTTCGAGATCCTCCTCAAAAACGCGGTATCACCTTCTGCCATATTACTCAAGACATTTGAACGCTAAAGCCATCTCCAAATGACCTCATTTGTTTTCATGTACACAATCCAGGTTGACAATACATTTATGATCCCATCATGGTGAGGCTTCTTATTGATGAAGCAACTTGTTCTGTGCCATTGCTCACTATTGAGATGACAAATCCGACTAAACGGATCAAAAATTTGTTTTCGTGCTTATATTCTTGAGATGGAAAATATGGCTGAACGGATGAGAAAATTTGAATATATATATATATATATATATATATATATATGTGTGTGTGTGTGTGTGTGTGTGTGTGTGTAGTTACTGGCATATGTAAGTTTGAGAGTAAGTTGCTCCGATATAGAGAGTTATAAAATATCAAGATCTAATAATGCAAAATGGGTTTCTTGAAGTTTTATTTACAAATAAAGATATGTCCCGATATCTATCCCTGATTCTTTGTCAACAGAAGGTGAGATTCTGACACTACTGGAGTTATTGGGACGACAGTATTAGGACAAGTATCAGAGACTCTAGAAATGAAGGATGGGTCAAAGATGTCACCGCGTCCTCTATGGACGTTAAGGAGTTTGAACTCACTCATATACCACTCAATTCTTACTTTCCAAATGTAATGTGTGTTGGGTTTATTTGTCTACTTATTCTTCTTTCCAAGTGAAAATAAAGGTTTGATCTTTTTGTTTTAGTCTAGTTAAATGATAGAACCTAGGGTTTCTTTTCCTTTTCGACTCTTTGGGAATAGAAAAACTAAACAGGGGATTTTGGGTGAAGATGATTTTGGATATTTTGCATGCGTCTTCTTCTTCCCCATCATGACTCAGAGGAGGAGGAAGGAGGCTTCTCTTTCCTTTACTCCACTGATTTATTGCAATCCTAGGATTTTTCTAGTTCTGAATCTTGGGGTTAATTTAATCTTTTTTCCCAACTTAATTTAACAGTGAGGCTCTGAACTTTGGTGTTAAATGATGATTTAGGGGTTTGTTGATTTTTGGTGTAGAAATGCTTTCTGGTTTTCTGAAAATAAGAGATGAGATGAAGAACAAAACTAAATGTGAAAATTTTTATTTTTCAATGATGGCTTAACCCTTCTACAATATCTATGGGAAATTGGCCACAGTAACACAAATGGCAGCAAGAACTGATCGCTTGTTTCAAGACCAAAACTTCAATGCCCATATTAATGGTACTGTTCTTATTCTTTTGTCGAACGAGTTTGGACAAAACGAAGCTATTCAAATTCAATAGGGCAAGCCTTAATTTACAAATAAAAATATGAGGATCTCATTTTAAAATATAAAGTTACGATATTCTTTTATTTTTATACGGGCATAACTTACTCCTAATCTTGAAAGTGAGTAACGTAACACACATTGTACTTTCCGCTACATTTGGGCTTTTTCACCGAGCTGTAGTATCTTTGGAAACTTTTTATGGGAATATGGTGCTTTTAAAACAATTATCGTGTCTGTAGTAGTTTCAGCCATGGTGGAGTTTTTTATTCGTTTGGGGAAGTCAAATGGCACTAACTGATCCAGCGCCACCCATGGTCTCTCAGCCAATTCACTGTGGGATTAGATTAATGGGGCACGGGTTGCAGGTTGGCGCGTAGTGTAGATGTGCCATTTATGCGGGGTTTGCCACATGGCAGCATGTAGCAGGTGGAGTGTAATGAAGATACGCCACCTAGGTATCTGTTTCACCCTCTTCTCCCTCATCCCTCCATCCATAGCAACTCACACTTTGTTTTTTTTTTTTTTTTTTCTCCCTTTCTCCAGTGAAATAGTGATATTGAGTGTGTAGTTCAAAAATATAAAAATTATTTTGGTGACCTGTTGTTCAACAGTTGGTTAAGGTAATTTTTAATTAATTTATTTTCAATTCATAAGTACAATAATTTTGGTCAAGAAATAATTTTTAATGAGTTATAAATTTTATAAAAATTATTATTTTTAAAAGTATTCTATTTATCTGAGTTAATTTTTCTTTTTTCTAATATTATACTTTAATTTTATGAATGAGTTCAATTTACAAATATTATTATTTTTTAAGAAATTTATTATTCATTTTATTGAATTTTTTTATGAATTTTATTTTATTAGGATATTTATAATCATATTAATAAATATTTTATTAAAAACATTAGGCTATATAAAAAAAATTATTGAAGAGATTATTAGAAATATTTAGGCTATATAAAAAAATTCTATTTATTTATTTGTTTAGGTTTTATTTTTTTAAAGATTATACTTTAATTTTATTTAGGCTATATAAAAATATTCTATTTAATTTATTTAGGCTTTCTTGTCACATATTACCGAATATTTCTCAAGAACTATGATTAGGCGTCTAAAGTTTCTCCTTCGACAATAGCAAAAACAATCGGTAAAACGCAACTATTGCCATCCTGTGTAGTGACAATTAAGAGTGTACCATGATACTTTCCATATATAAATGTGCCATCAACTTGTATAATGAGTTTGCAAAAATTGAAGGCATCATAACGTTGCTTGAATATCCAAAATACTCGATGAAATGTGTGAAATCGAGTGTCTACTTGATTGTTGACAATCAATTCGGTTGTCTCAATTTTGTAGCAAAACCTGGTGCAAATATCTGTATTAATGCAAGCCATCCAAGTAGCATTGCAAATGATTCATCCCAATCACCAAGTATCTTTGTTATTGCCTTTTGCTTACCCTTCAAAACTTTTCGGTATGATACTTGAAATCCATATTGACTATTAATTCTTTTTCTGATCAAAGAAATTGGAATCGATGGTTCCAATTTAACCAACTTCGATTCCAATTTAACCAACCCTATCATAGAGTAAGCAATCAAATTATTATCAAGAAATCAAATTAATAACCGTAAAATACACAATTGATATATAACTCGGTGACAAATCTAGTATATTTGCACAGAAAAAATTTGAATATAATTTGCAATGATATTGAGAAATAAAAAATTTAAATACTGCAAAGAGGAATAGAAACTAAAAATTGAAGAATTTAAAGACTATAATGAGGAATATAAAATTCAAGTGAAAATTTTATAGGTGGCCAAAAATTAAGAGACTGCCAAATGAGTAAAGCAAAGAAATCGAAGAATTGACAATGAGAAGAGTTTGAGTTGGCATCACTCTGATGGGGGATTTTTGGCTGAAGTATTGCAGTTTTATAAACAAAATACCAAACTATAGTTGTTTGGAAATAATTTATCTTACTGTGGCCGTTCTGCCACCATGGAGAGTTTAAATCATTTTATATAATTTTTTGGTGATGGAGCAATTTGAAAGTGCGCCATGTATGGTGCAACTTCAACTATTGCCATCACCTTGTCAGATATCGTGCTGAGATGAAGCAACTTCAACCCGTGCCACCCAATGCAACAAGCATAGTAGCATCATGGGGAAAATAGTGTAGAAGGTTGGCGCACAATGGGAATGTGCCACCCGTCCTGTAAATCCCCCCCCCATCAAAGTGATGCCAACTCAAACTCTTCTCATTGTCAATTATTCGATTTCTTTGCCAGTCTCTTAATTTTTGGCCACCTACAAAATTTTCACTTGAATTTTATATTCCTCATTATAGTCTTTAAATTCTTCAATTTTTAGTTTCTATTCCTCTTTGCAGTATTTAAATTTTTTATTTCTCAATATCATTGCAAATTATATTCAAATTTTATCTGTGCAAATATACTAGATTTGTCACCGAGTTATATATCAATTGTGTATTTTACGGTTATTAATTTGATTTCTTGATAATAATTTGATTGCTTACTCTATGATAGGGTTGGTTAAATTGGAACCATCGATTTCAATTTCTTTGATCAGAGAAAGAATTAATAGTCAATATGGATTTCAAATATCATATCGAAAAGTTTTGAAAGGTAAGCAAAAGGCAATAACAAAGATACTTGGTGATTGGGATGAATCACTTGCAATGCTACTTGGATGGCTTGCATTAATGCAGATATTTGCACCAGGTTCTATCTACAAAATTGAGACAACCGAATTGATTATCAACAATCAAGTAGATACTCAATTTCGCACATTTCATTGAGTATTTTGGATATTCAAGCAACGTTATGATGCCTTCAATTTTTACAAACTCATTATACAAGTTGATGGCATATTTATATATGGAAAGTATCATGGTACACTCTTAATTGCCACTACACAGGATGACAATAGTTGCGTTTTACCAATTATTTTTGCTATTGTCTAATGAGAAACTTTAGATGCCTGGTCATGGTTCTTGGGAAATATCCGGCAATATGGGACAAGAAAGCCTAAATAAATTAAATAGAATATTTTTATATAGCCTAAATAAAATTAAAGTATAATCTTTAAAAAAAAAACCTAAACAAGTAAATAAATAGAATATTTTTATATAGCCTAAATATTTCTAATAATCTCTTCAATAATTTTTTTTATATAGCCTAATGTTTCTAATAAAATATTTATTAATATGAGTACAAATATCCTAATAAAATAAAATTCATAAAAAAATTCAATAAAATGAATAATAAATTTATTAAAAAATAATAATATTTGTAAATTGAACTCATTCATAAAATTAAAGTATAATCTTAAAAAAAGAAAAACTAACTCAGATAAATAGAATACTTTTCAATATAATAATTTTTACAAAATTTATAACTCATTAAAAGTTATTTCTTCACCAAAATTATTGTACTTATGAATTGAAAATAAATTAATTAAAAATTACCTTAACCAGCTATTGAACAACATATCACCAAAATAATTTTTATATTTTTGAACTACACACTCAATGTCACTATTTCACTGGAGAAAGGGAGAGAAAAAAAATAGAGTGTGAGTTGCTACAGATGGAGGGACGAGGGAGAAGGGGGTGAAATAGAGACCTGGGTGGCGCATCTTCATTACACTCCACCTGCTATATGCTGCCACGTGGCAAACCCCCATAAGTGGCGCATCTTCACTACGTGCCAACCTGCAACCGTGCCCCATCAATCTAATCCCACAATGAATTGGCTGAGAGACCATGGGTGGCGCTGGATCAGTTAACGCCATTTGACTTTCCCAAACGAATAAAACATTTCACCATGGCTGAAACTACTATAGACACAGTAATTGTTTTAAAAGCACCATATTACCGTAAAAAAGTTTTCAAAGGTAATACAGTTCGGTGAAAAAGCCCTACATTTGATACCAAACAGGGGGATGCAACTTCTGTCTGTATTGTTCTGCGGCAAATTCATTTTTGTCCGCCTATTGTGTATTATGATAAACACACAATTATATTTGTATGTCTGGGCTAACTTAACTATACAATCTTACTGTTACTGTAGTACATAAGAATGACAAATGTTATGATGCACCTTGGGATCAAAGGTGCACCATGCACCAACCTCATCTGATGGCTCAGATATAATAGTGTACTGGTACACTAACTATATATGATGTATTATAGACTTTCTTATTCTCTACCCCAACACCCTACCTGTGTCTAGGAGCACTGCAGGATAGCTCCGTCAATCCCTCTGTCGGTCACCCCCTCGACCGCCAGCCCACAGACCACCATTCACTGCCTCTGTCGTGGCTGGACTCACCGCTCGCGACCCATTCCCCCCACCGCCACTTAGTCATCCACTGCATCCTCCTCCTTCTTCCTCGTCCTTGGTCTCGAAACCTAGTCCCAAGAAACAAAACTCTGCAGAGGAGGAGGATCTAATTAAGATCAATTTGTTCTTATTATCAATGTTACCAAACAGCATTGATTTTTATTTGTGTTTTTTTTTCCGAGAACTTGGTTACTTGAAGGAAACTAACTGTGTTTTGTATTCGGGAAAGATGCCATTCTTAGTGAAATTGACCCTTTTGTTTTTTTTTTTTATGTTTTTTTGGTTTTGATCTTTAATTGAAGAAAAAACTAATTTTTTTGATGTGTTGTTGGGTTAAGCAGCTATTGATGGCGATGGGTTTCCAACAACAGAGTTGGGATTGAAGACGCTTTGGTTGAGTAGATGACTGGTTGTAGGGGATCGTGGAGTATTCTTATGAAGAGTTCTGGAACTATAGAGTCCAATGCCTTCTATCCTATTAGTGCATGTTTGAGAAAACAACCAAAAAAAAAGCTGTTTTTCCAAAAATACTGTTTATAAAATAAAATCTTGCTTGAATAGTTTTTTGTGAAATAGATTATAATTAATTTAAAAAAATTTAAGCTATTTTTGGTAAAAAAAAGTTAAAGCTAAAATTTAAGTATTTTTTATTAAAAATTATTTGTATAATATGTACAATGTTATATTTTTATAAAATTGACACAGTATTAAATATTATATAATATAAATAATTATTCTATATTTTTTTAATAATTTTATTATATAAAAATAATTTTTTTATACAATTTAAATAAAATAAATTATCTTAAAATTACTTTTTAAATTAAAATATTCAAACATAAATTAATTTTTATATAAATAATTATATAAAAAAATAATTATTAAAATAATTTTAATTTTTTAACTTTCCTAAACACACACTTAATCCAAAATGCCAAAATGACATTCCAATCATCCTTTCCTAAACACACTTAATCCAAAATGCCAAAATGACATTCCAATCATCCTTTCAAGCCAAGGGTAATGCAATTGGAAGGCAAGGCAACGGCGACAGCGGACAAGCCGGTGAGCATGGTGGGGATCTTGGCTCCATCAGGAAGAGGGGCGAGGTGGACTCTTAAATATTTTTTATATTAAATTTTTCTTAGAGATAAAAATTATAGCTTTTTTTAATAAAAATTCAAGTTTTTCTGATGATTTTATTTTTACTAAAGAATTTTCGTCAAACACACTCAAAAAATATAAAAAATATTTTTTTATTAAAATAATGACACCCAAATAAACTCTACCTCCGCTCGGATTAGGGAAAAAAAGGGGGAAAAAAGAATACAATGTTAAGGGGTGGAAAAAAGAATACCATGCCGCGGTTTAAAGCGATCCCTGAACAATTTCAGCCAATCCACAAGTACGGATCGACAAAACAAAAACAAGTAAATGACAGTATGAGCCCTCCTGGGATACGTTAACGTAGCTGGGAAGGAAACTTGGGAAAGGAGCGGAAAAGAATCAACAGAGAATAAGAAGGGAGATAAAAGATTAATATTGATCACCGAACTGATTTTCTGCTTGGTCTCAACGCTCAATAAAGTACAGAAGTTACAATAACATTCCATCTGTTTGGCTTTAAGATGCGCTTGGCGTTGGCGGTCTTTGGAACTTGTCCTCTTGCTCCACCAAGAAAAATAACAGACTGATGAAAGGAAAATCCAATTTTCAAATAAATTTTACAAACCATGGCCCTTCAAGCATTGATAACATATTTTAACAGGGACTTGAAGGTATCGAGCAAAGGACTAGATACAGCGAGGGAAAAAGGTTTGCCCCACATATCCACCAGCCATGGCCCTCCTCACATTAGATTCAAACAATTTTGAGTTCTCTCTCAGCACAGCAGCAGCATCATGATTCAGTGGATCCTCATAATTTGGTTCCTGCACACAAATTATAGAGATTATACTCTAAAAGTTACAAAGATAAAAACCCAAAGCGGAAAAAGCCAGAGCCAGACCGTGAATAGATGATACAAGCCATAGATAACAGTGTTTATATTGAGGACAGGTTTCCAATCTTCTCTTAAGATGTTGAGACAAACATTTCCTTCCAAGTCAATATTTGGATGGTAGACCTTCATATACACGAAAATGTTACAAGTCAATTTCTGATGCTGAAATAGAATAGGATAACTACAAATATACCCCACAACCCAAACTAAGCGCTAATACTATGTACATAAATGAAGATTGAAGTATGATACAAAAGATAATCAAGTCCATCCTACCTTTGTCTTGCACTTAACCTTTGGTGCCTCATGTGGATAGATGGGAGATACTTGGAAGGAAAACAAAAATGTGCCACCTCTGTAACAACAGACAAAACATAGTGGAGATCAATGAGGCTTTTATCTTGTTTTTCTTCATTTTGGAGGTCGGGGTATAGATCATAGCAGATTATACATTTTATTTAGCATTAAAAAATACAAAGAAGACAACTTAGGTACATCAAAGCCTTCAACAAGAGTCAAATAATCATGTTTAAAGTATTGTGCAGATAACATGGAAACTTCCTTACAAGTAATATCCATCATCAGGTCGAATTGAAACTTCAAAGTTCATCAGGTCATCTTTGCCATTGGAGAATTGTATGGTACATGATTTTGGAAGATTCAGCTCACTTATATCTGAAATATGTAACATCACATTGTGGCAAAAACTTGTATAACAAAATAAGATAGCAGAAACTAATGCTCAAGCAACATTTGGAATAATAAATATCTCAGGGGCAGCAACTAAACACTACAGCTTGTTGAGCGAGATTATAGTAGAACTAGTGAACTTGCAACTCATTACAGGATAGCCAAAGACACGCAAGACTATTAGTGTGTTTGGATTGGCAGCAGGTATGGTTAAAATTGATTTTGGGATGTCAAAATTGACTCTAACAATCTTTTATGATATTTGGTTTTCCACTTTTAGAATCAATTCTTGCTTCTGGAATTAATTGTGGAAGAAGTGAAATTTTTTTCGTTTTTGTCAGAATCACTTTTAGAGAAACTATCAAATATAGATAATTTTACCTCAAAATCAATTCTAACCAAATTAATTTTAACAAAATCAATTTTATCTAAAATCAATTCTATAAAAGCGAAACCAAACACGCACTATATTAAGCTGGAACATGGTCAAATAAATTTCATATTTATCCCATAGAGAAAACTTCCAAGAAAAAATTAATAAGTAGAAAGCTTTTGAGGCTGATTTCCAAAGTTTCTGAATAAACAGCCTTCCTTGCATATACTGAGAAAAGGTACAATCACTCTAGAAACGGCAACAACAATCAGCTGATGATCTCCCCTGCCCAGTTATTTCACTCAAAAACCATGCTCTACTCCTAGCATGATGGCCATTGATAGCTACCAGAACCGAAGAAAATAAGACAAAGAACTCATTATTGCATGAATTTGCTAAAGATTCCTTTGACATTTGTTTTTCCAGTTTTCTCTGGCCATATACTGTGGATACCATGTTTCAATATTAAAATCCATCAATGTCAAAACCACTAGACCCTGTCCCCCTCAAACTAGGTGCAATTCCAACAGTAGATTTTTCACATATCATGCAACCCTGACAAATGCATCTACCAGACTCTTACAACCAA
This sequence comes from Pterocarpus macrocarpus, assembly GCA_031439585.1. Classification (NCBI taxonomy): domain Eukaryota; kingdom Viridiplantae; phylum Streptophyta; class Magnoliopsida; order Fabales; family Fabaceae; genus Pterocarpus; species Pterocarpus macrocarpus. The sequence goes on along the minus strand of CM062520.1, from coordinate 71,067,984 downwards.
AGAACTCAGGGTTATATACTCTCTTCTCTCTCCTTTGCTCTTTGGGCCAAATGTTCAAAAAAGAAATGAAACAACTTGCAGCTACCAAGCATTATAACATTTTTCCCATTTGATAGCACAACTGTAGTCAAAGAAAAGAAAAGAAATTATAGTTGGCTAATACCAATAGGTAAGAATGTAGATTCCACTGCACTCCCTAAGCCATAACCAAAAAGAAAGCAGAAATAATCAACTTACAGAACTAAGATAGTAAAAATGCAACAAGTTGTATTCAGTATGAAGTGCTATGCCCTTCAAAACCAAACTATAGATTTTTGAGTTCAGAGCTTGGCTTAAAAAAAGGCAATAATTTTAGTTAACTATGCTTTTCATGTTCATCCTATATCAAATCAAAATCTCGAGTAGACAAAACAGGAAATTAGAAAATCTTTGACTTCTGTTTTAAAAATAAATCAATTATGATATTCAAGTAATCAACTTCTAGCTTTCTGCCTTATCTACAACCCTCCCTGATGCCCCAAGAAGCCAAGCCCCGAAAAAATTCTTGCTTTGACAAATCGAAGTTACCCAAGCACCTTTTACATATCAAATTTTTATAGCTCAGAATCTCCATATCTGACCAAGCTAATCTATAGCAGTAGACCCTTTTCCCTCTTTTCCTTCATCCTTTGTTTTAATGGAGGGAAGGGAATAAAGAGGGGTGGGCAGTGCCACACAAATTTGGCCATGACGAAACAGGCAAAAACATTCCATTTAATAAAAAGAAGGAAACCTTTGTGAAGACGCAACTCCCCAGCACTTTGCTTCTTGACGGGTGCTCCACCACTTGCATTTCCTGCAAGTTCTCTCTGCTTTTCCTTTACTTTAAATAGTTTAATCATTAGTCCTACAAGAAGGAAATCAACTCTAGCATTAGGACAAATTTTATCATAGACTACCAAATTATCCAAGAAAACATCCAACTTCCATCCAAAAAGAACAGCAAGTAGGTAAAAATAATAATAATTTATATTTTAAAAAAAGGCCTATCTTGTTCTATCTAAACCTCAGTAAACTAGAGAAGGCCAAGCAAGCATACCATCTGCCTATTCTAACCAACATTTGCCTTTAGCTCAACAGTATACATTAAGATGATAAAAACACCCCATGCATTCAAAGAGCCGCTTTTCCCATTAACTTCTTTTTTTTGTGTAGCACTAAATATTCACAAGCTTTATAGGAGGAACCAACTACTTTATAGTTTTGACTTCACAATTCTCTACCAGGAATCACCCCCAAGTAATTGTCTCCATCTCCATTAATAGCTCAGACTTGATAGTAGGAAACATGATCACAATTTTTAGGGTAATAAATCTAAGTAAGGCAAAGGAACAATACAGTTGTTGTTGTTGTTGTTATTATTATTATTATTTGCAAACAAAATCCAAACTCAGCAAACCTATCAGCAGTTAGTGCTTTCTTTAATTTTTTCCCCCTTACAACATTAGGCATCGACAAATTCAACTAATAAACTATCAGCAGATCCTGTTCAATAAAAGGGAACTGCGATCTGATAACAAAATTGTAAATCCATGTATAACCGTACAACTCTGACCCCATACGTAGAAGATGAAAGAAACATGCTTGAGAGCGTAAAATAACAATAGAAAAGTCCATTTCAATCAAAAGGGTAACTAAATTACGGTGAGGCAATTCACAAAATAATCAAACGAAAAACCCTAAAAAAAAAAAAAAACAAGGCGGGGGATGGGGGAATCTACGCGCAAATCTGAGATAAAGGAAGAAGAGAGAGCACTTGCAGAAAATCGAATAGGGTAAATAATCGAAAGGGGGAAGAAGAAGAAGAAGAAGAAGAAGAAGAAGAAGAAGAAGAAGGAATAAGAGGAACTAGATTTGGATGAAAGGAACCTGTTTGACAAAAGAGCGCAGGGAGAAGGGGTTCATAAACAGAGGTTCGGGTTTCGGGGGTTTTCGCAGCTCAGGATTTTTTTTCTGCAGAAATACAACCGGTAGTAACCTTTTTATGTCTCTATTATTTTGGCTTTCTTTCGCCCGCCTTTTTTTTGGGTTTTTGGGAGCGAATATGTTGCTTTTTCTACACGCATAATTTTGTTTGCTTTTGTAAAATAATATTTATTATTTATTTAAGTTACTTAAAGAAAAATATTAAACATTTTTTTATTTTTTATATTATAAATAGAGTTTAATTGATATGCACTGATAGTATAAAAAATTTTATACTGTCAATCAATAGAAATAGGGAAAAATGAGAAATCATGGTAGGTCCCTCATTATAATTTTAGCTATTTGTATGAAATTCTATTAACTTTCTATTATTTTATTTGATCAGACAAACAGAAATTATTTTACACTGTCAGTATATTTAAATTAAATTCTAACAAGTATTCATATTTTCAATTAATAATTTTCTAAAATTCTTTAGCAAGTGCGAAGAATAGTTAATTATAACAGTAAGAAAAAATGAATCTTAACAATTGAATCTTATATGAATTATCAAAATTAAAATATAAAGTTATATAATTTTTTTAAATGATTATGTAACTTTTAAATAACTTTAAATCTTGACCATCCATATATAGTTATACGGCCTAAATTTGTGCCTTTCATTTTCATAATAAATTATTCTTTTTATGTGATACACCTTATATATATATATGTGTGGTGTCTTTTCTATTCGATTTTGTTTCTAAGAAAGAAAAGCAAATGGATAAATTCTACAAGAGTTTAATTTCTATATATTAACAGTGAAAGTAATTTTATACTGTTATTTAATAAGAATATAAGAATATGTCATATTCTATTTTTTAAATTCAATTTCATTCAACTACCTTTGATGAAATGATAATTTCCTACATTCTTATTCGATAATAGTGTAAAATTGCTTTATATTATAAGTGCATAACAACTAAACTCATTCTATAAGGATGACATGTTAAAGTGAAATAATAATAAGTTAGCTAACAATATGTTTTTTTAAGTGGTTTTATACCCTTTTTTTAAAAGTAAGATCTCAAATTTGGATTTTGTGAATAAAAAATTAGCGCTAAAAAATTTTTATCCTAATAAGCTAGATTGAATTAGACTAGTGAAAATCTCAATAAACTTACAAATGCGAATGGTTTAAAGGCGGAGTTTGTGGTGGTTGCTTTTCAGTTCTTGACCAAATTGGTCATTGAAAATATTTCAATATAGAAAATGATAAATTGGCTTTTTTGCCCTATTTTCTTCCTCCCCTCCAATAAACATTGCACCACTTTGCTCACCCCATCTCTTCCTCATGATACACAGCCACAATCCAAGCTCAAGCCAAAACCAAAAACCCACCATCTTGGAATATAAAGGAATACAATACAATACAAAATAAAAATAAAATAAAAATAAAATAAAACAAGAAACTGAATGAGAACCATTAACCCCAACATTAAAACTGAAGCCCCATCATCATCTTTATCTAAGAACCCATTTTTCAACCATCAAAGCAAACCACCATCTCAACCTCGGACCTGCACCCAGCAAGCGCGATCGAATCTCCACCATTGCGTCTTCATAGTAGCAGCCCAACCTCTGTAATACCCTAATAAACCCATACTACGCTCAAGTCATATTACGGTATTTTATTAGTTATTACTTATGCTCTCAGAAAACTAAACTTCATTTATAAATTAAGTTACGTGAAAAATACAGTAATTTTTTTTTTAAAATTTATCGTCACTTTGCAGTGTTTTAGAAAATAAAACCTTAAGCGAGAAGATAGATAGAGAAAGAGTGTGTCACATATAATTCATACCCCAATATCATAAAACATGATAAAGTTAAATAAATAGTAATTCACAAATACATTGTATTACATAGCTAATCATTTCATCCATATGGGCTCATAATATATATATATATATATATATATATATATATATATATATATATATAATATATATATATATATATTACATCGAAGAGGCTCATGATCGTGCCATGACCCAAATTCTAGATACTAATACAAACTTAAAATGACATAGTTTGTCGCAAAAAAGGAATATATAAAGGTGCAGAGCAATGGTAGCTATAAGTCTAAAATAGCATCGTTTGGCATCCTCCATCATACGTCCACTCATAGTGTGGGAGATCCATGCTCCACTCCACCGGATGTACCATTGGATTTTGGTGATGATACGGAAAAATAACTAGAGTGAGAAATAAGATTTCTCAGTAGGACTCGAACCCGATATTAAATTGTCATCGTCATTGTCATCGTCCCAGCCACTTCAATTTTAGTAATGAAGATAGTGAGCATGCATAAGGTCCCATTTATTAGGTTTTTCGAAATATGAATATCCGAAGCGGATTCAATTTTAACATACCCTCTAATCATTTATATCATAACATGTATGGGAACAAGTATAATTACATAAAACATGCATGGCTATACTATAAGCTTCTCTTAACTTTTTCTTTTCAAGGGTTTGGATCGAAGTCCCTTTTCTTTTCTTAACTTGACTTTATCTTAAGTCGTTTTCTTTTCACCCACTAAACATAAGTGGTAATGAGCTCATACCGTGGCCGTCGCCACCATAACTTTTCGGTACTTACACTAGTTGGGTCAAACCATGCCTCATGTAAGCCCTATACCCTATACTCACACTAGCTGAGTCGATGCCATGCCTCATGTGAGTCGTGAGTGAAAGGGAGCTTAATGCAAATCACCTTCCCTTTTGAAGGATCACACCCTTAGTTCAATTTCTTCTTATTAAGGTTTATGATGCAAAATTATTCTAAGTCCACAATTTTTGCGGAATTTCGGCAGCATAACGGCTGAACCGAAACTTCGCAAAATTTTGCCAAATAGAGAATTCAATATCACATGTCATTAAGCATCATATCATCATCATTCATTATCATATCGTCATCATATCATTGTCATCATAACATCATCATCATTATCAACATCATATCATGGTCATCATATTGGCACATAGAGGCATACATAACATACAAAGTCTTATGAGCTTTAACTTAGTAAATTTGATGTAAGTTTTTAATTAAATTTACCTCTTGTGCTAATTCTTTTATTAGGCATAGGGCCAATTTCATCTATTATCCTTTTTGAAACTTTTAAGTTGAATTATGAAATTTTTTAATATCTTAATTTGAGGGTCCTAATGTCTTCAAGCTTGTTTCTCACTAACATTTTAAACTTAACCATAACCAGATTTACTTTTATAATGGGGCAGTAACTTCAAAAATTCATCATAATTTCACCTTTTACTATTTTGATTTAAATTTTGGTATGATTATACTTCTCTGAGTCTATTTTTAAACAAAAGAAACCCTACATAAAAATTCATTTTGTGACTTGAGAGATGCACGTTTTACTCTAACTGTTCTGTCTCTTAAATTCATTCCAAAATAGTGACTTTTAAACATTACTGTGAGCTCCTCACAAGGAATCTGCAAAAACTGTTTTAAGAGAGTGTTTTTCTATGTCTTAACTTTCTAACAAACTTGGTCCCACTGAAAAATGTTTTACATAGCTCGAGTTATTAAGATTTTATTACATACTGCCCAAACAGAAATACATCTGGGGACAGCATGTCACGACCCAGCCTAGGCCGTGACCGGCGCATAGAGGACGGGTCCCCTAGCAAGTTTTGATCACACAATTTCTTGAAAATTTGGGCAAAGTCTCCTCTGTATTTAGGACTATTCCCCAAATACAGAGCCTCTCCTTGCACAAAAGAGCACAAACACACAATCCATTGGGGATCCAGGCATTCTCAGAATGCACCCCACAGCACGTAGTATAAAAGTAAAATACAAAATATATAATTACATTTATTTATCTGAAATACATAACTTTAATTCTTTAGAAAATCGAATCCTTTTAAACAACTTTCGGTCAAACACATAATTCCAATCCTTTAGGAAATCCAACAATTTTGATAAATATAAATAAAATACAATAACAACAACAATAACAACAATCAGGACAAGGCTGGACCTTGCCTGTAGTACTATGGAGCTACAACAATCTAAGGAATTCTCAAACTTAAACAATTACAGAATTGCCCTTGAATAAAAAGGGTTCACTCGTATTATTCCGAATTCATTAACATGGACCGAAGGATTAAATTCTACCTGAACACCTGAAACTGAAAAAGAAAAGGAAACAACAGGGTGAGTTTATGAAACTCAGTGAGAGATAGAATGTCCCTAATCCACATAAGACAATGTGCAAACTTATAGATTTTAAGGTAATACAATAATGTATATAATATATATATATATATATATATATATATATATATATATATATATATATATATATATATATAATAAAACCAAATTAGAATTATTAATCAAACGTTATCCAAATCTCCTTTTCCAAAAATATAGAGTCCATCTATTCCAGGATAATCAGGCAGAAATCACACTTAGGTGGCCCTTCCTTCGTGTGAATCCCGTAAACAGGCACGCATCACTATTAGAGTGACTGTGAATATCAGGCATGCACCACACTATATGTATGACTGTGAATAACAAGCACGCACCACTTCCTTGAGTGGCTATAAATATAATAATCTAAGGTGCACCAAGGCTAACGTCTACTGCCGTTAGCAGGTAGATCCTGGTCTAGACTTCCCAAGTCTTTCCTTTTCATTATACATAACATATATCATAAATAAAATATAAAATCGTATCTTCAGAGAAAATAAAACTTTATTCAGAAGACCTTTCATTTCATTGTTTACTCAATCATTCACAATTCAGATGCGGAGCAAATCTATACCAAGCTATGGACCATTAAGTATATCAAATCCTTTCAAAACAAGATTCATTTTCTAAAGTTTAATAGGAAACTAATATAACAACAATTACTATAAGTTTTGAAAATCCAGTGATTGTCTCATGTGGTAAATTTTGAATAAAGAGGCTACCAAATCATTTGCACACACACACACACACACACACACACACATATTTATATGAACATATACAAAATACGTTGAAAACTAAGATAGAGATAAATTATCTACTCACAATTCACCATCCCAAAGGTGGAATTCGATCCTACGGAGCTCCGGGCTCATATAGCGGTCATCGAAGTCATCTAACACTATAATCACAATCATATAATTGTATATTAGCTTCTAACATGGACTATTTATCCTAATCATACTCAAATTCCCAAAATCCCAAATTATCTAACCTAGGGTTCAAGAACAACTTCAATCTAAGCATGGTTTGAATTTCTTGGAAAAGAAAGGAGGAAGGATGTTAGGATTTACCTTTGGTAGTGGATTTTCGAGTTCTTCTTCCTCCAAGCTCCAAGCTCATCCATAGTGGAGGTAGCGAGAGAGAAAGACTGCGAAATAGAGAGAGAGTGAGACGGATTGATAATGATTTTTTGATAGATTGAAGTGTTTAATCGGTGTTTATAAGTAGTTTAAGTGAAAGAAGTTGAAATGGAGGTATTGGGGTGAGGTTTGGGTGAGTTTAGAGAGAGAGAAAGAGAGGTTTTCGGGGGAGAGAAGAGAGAAAATATCGAAGAAATGAGAGATAGAGCATCCCAGAACGTTATATAGGCGTCCGGTAATTGATTACATCTTCTTGTAATCGATTACCTAGAATCCAGAAGTTGTAATCGATTACAAGACTTTGTAATCAATTACCAAAGAACATCAAGAATGTAAGAACCCATTCAGCCATATGTAATCGATTACGTAATCGATTACATGTGAAGAAAACTTAATCTTCGTATATCATCCGCCACTGGTAATCAATTACAGTCCCCTTGTAATCGATTACCACAGCAAAAAGGGCAGCATCAGAAAAACTTAGAACAGACTAATAGATCAGAGACATGGGTATCATACACTTATTTATATTTCTTAACTTTAAGTTAATAACTTTAAAACATAAATATAAATAAGAAAATACCCCCCATTTGGATTCAATAAAAATATCCAAAAATTCAAAATCCCTAAGATTCAGAATCCAACTTTTAGATTTTAGTACAATTCTCCGAAAACTTGCATTTTTCTAAACTTGAGGGTTGAAATCGAAGGGTTTACCCATTTCCTAAAATTCATTAAAAATCCCTTTTCAACTTATTGATGCCCCGGGAACCATTACCGGGACTTTTGATTTTAAGAAAATGTCTCAATCCTATAGCCCTCTAAGGAGGCGTAGGGTTCAGACTCAATTTTTCAGGACCCGATATTGATAGATCACTGTAACTCATACTGAGGTATTACACATTACACTTTGAAAATTCATATATCTCTCATTTTAAGGCCAAAATTCACGTATTTTATATGTATAAAAAGCTCTATGAGTCTATTTTCATTTAAAAATAGTTTCATTGCATTTGGAGTTATATTGAAAGAGTTATTAGTCACGCCATACAGACTGCCAAAATTTTCCAACTTTAACAATTTTTTGTTTCAATGAGTTTTCTTGTAAAAACACTAAGTCTTTTCCTCAAGTGACCACTTTTCTCTTTTAAACCACTTTTATACTTTGAGATATTGATGAAAAATTAATATTTTGAATTCTAAAAATTTGAGTTCAACATAAAACAAAATGCACAACTAAAGTCATTTTTCCAAGAGAATAGCAACAATCACAAACAACTTTTTGAAATAAGAGTATGGCCATAAGGCCCTTAGAACAAGTTCTAAAACTACCTAGCTATGGAGAGCTTAGGAGTTATAGAGCTTGAAAACATAGAAGAAAGAGGGGTTAGAGTCACCAGCACAAAGATCCTCATAAAAGCTTGAATGGAAAGAAAGGTATTGGGGATGGCCTCCTTCTTCTTGAGCTTGATAATGGGGCTAAGTGAGTATTTATTTTGCTTTGTCAAGAATCAAAGAGGGTAGTCCTTGAAGGGCTTGTGAGGGTGGTGAAAGGAAAGAGGGTTGGATGGGGTGTGAAAATAGGAAGAAGAACAAGAGAAATTGGAAGTACAAGAATGTTGTAATGAAACTTAGAGAGAAGTAAGAGCTTTTGCTTTGAAGTAAGAGGATAAAAATCACAAATGAGAAAATGAGGGGTTGTTTTGGGACGCAAATTTGGGGTGAGGGCTGATGGGTTTTTGCCTCCTCCAACAAGCAACAAGGAGTATGTTAGTCTTACTTCTTTTTCAAGCAAAAGGCTAGGAACTTTGGGGTAAAAAGGTGGGTTTGTGTTTTCTTTAAGTCTTGGTGCATGCTATGGACCATTATGTATTTTCTCAAGTGGAAAAAAGTAAGACCTACCCACTCTTGTGACAAGACTCAAGTGAAGACTAGCTCTTCCTTAAGTTAGGTTTGGTTAGATAATAATGCCACAATAGGCTTGATCTAAGGCTGCAAGATTAGGAAGCAATAGATGGTTGGATGTGCTCTTGTCTTGGCCGAAATTTTAATGCAACAATTAGGAGAAATTTTTGAATTTTTAAAGCTATTAGAAGCATCTAAGTTGTTAATTAATTTGATTAGTTTAATTGCTTATTAGTCAATTTCGGTTAATTACACTTTTAAGACGCTTTTCCTCTAAAAGAATTGCTCTTATGAATTATATAATTAAGGTGTAAGAATTAATCTATCTTAATTGATTAAGATAAAATAATTATTTTGTACTTAATTAATAAGATTGAATTACCTTAATTATATTTCTAAGTTACAAATTAATGAGGTTTGAATACTTAGGCTTTAATTAAAATGTTTAATGTGTTATAATTCAATTATTGACTTGACTCAATTTGCTAAACTTTTGCTCATTGAGATTAGCCGATTGATTCTCAGTTAATTGTTAATCTCTCTAATTAGCCAAGATTACTGAGCTAATTAGCTTAGACAAAATTAGGGATGTTACAGCCTCCACCACAAAGCGCGGCACTTCCTAATGCACCATATTAGGCAATATAAGCTAATCAATGTATTTACTTAGTTAAACGAGTTAGTCAGTTAAACATTCTATTATATATCAACAGTAAACAGAATGCTTAACTAACTAACTTGTCTAACTAACTAAATACATTAATTAACTTATATTGCCTAATACACTAGGCCGGTGTTCTGCCATGTCTCAACATTGCCAAAGCACCACCACCAACACAATTGTACATCTACCACCATCAAGCTCGCCTCACCGTCGAAGTCGATGCCACATGGCCACTGTGCTAAGTTTCTCCTTCTTTTTCCATGGTTATGCCACCCCACCTATTGCTTAATGCCCTTCTGTAGTTCTATTTTAATCTCAAAGCAATCAAGGTTCAGATGAAATAAAAGTGTTTAGGCAATTGATCCTTCATGTTTCACAATGGGGGGAAGAGAATAGGTTGCATAGGGAGGTATTGATGAAGTGGGTTGCGGGACAACAGATTTAAGGGATGGGTGGCGGTGGGTAAGGGTGGCAATTATAGGTGAGGGTGGTTGCATGGATCTAAAGGTGATTTTTGGAGGAGAAAGGATGTAGAGGATAAAATGGATAATGTCATTTTTAATAAATATTAAAATATAAATATAAATTATTATAGAATTATTTTTTCAAATAATATAGTTTAATCCCAACCATTAGATGATATTTCAATGACTAAGATTTAGTGATTAAATTGGTCCCAAACTCCACTTACCTTACCACAGAACTTGCCTGGTTTAAATAAAAATAATAATAATTTGAAAGAATTCAAGGAGACATGATTTACATGGTCATGAGTTTAAATTTTATACTAAATGTATGTTTGGTTTCAAAAAATGTTTTCTATCTTTAGTTTTTGTTTTCAAAACTAATTACAGAAATACTACCTTGAAAGACACTATATTAGGACGTGATACTCGAATGTTTATTTTTGTTTGTCAAATCCATCTATTGTCAAATAGTCTCCACTACTATTAACTAATGCGCACATGTGGCAATTGTAATAGAGCCCGTTTGTTTGCACTTCTCCAAGAGAAAAAAAGTATTTTTTTCAAAAATTTTTGGAAAAAAAATACTTTTAGTATTATTTGTTTGTGCTTTTAAAAAAAATTAGAAATAAAAAATAATCAATTTTTCTATTTTTTTTATAAGCAGATAAGGAGTTGCTTTTCTCAAAAGCAGAATACTAAACTATAATTAATTCTAAAATTATCATTAAATTTTTTTATTTCAGTATTTTAATTAAATACAACATTTCTATATATTTTTAAAATAAATTTTGCTTAAAATCATGTTTTTAAAATGAAATAATCATCATAAGAGCTTAATTATATATATATAGATTTATATATTAAAATTAACAGTACTTCCATTTAAAATAATTCATAAGAACGAAATTATGAACTAATTATATTTCTACATTCAAATGTAGACACAAGACACTCAAAAAATATGACAACATTGCATGCTCCCAATTTAAGTTCTACAAACAAACTATTTGCACAAGTATTCCAAAATATAAATATTGTCATAAACAACAACATTCATTAGTTTCTACTTTGGGCAGCTACAATTTCATCTCTAATTTGGTCATGAACATAATCCATTTCTGCTAAAAAAGTCAAATCAATATTAAAGCATGTGTTCAAGTTGCCATCATTATCAAAATCTTCTGCCATAGTATTATCATATTCCTTTGTACGATGAAACTCAATATCTAAGATACTATTTCTGTGAATAAAGTTATATATTGTCATTGTAGCACAAACTATCTCCACTTGAGTCATGTACTTAAAATTAGGCATATGGTAAAGAATTGCAAATCTATTTTTCCATACCTGAAAAGTTCTTTCTATGGTGCCTCTTAAACTAGAGTGGAAATAATGTGGAAAAAAAAAATTATCACATAAAAAGTTGTTCAAAGCACATGCATTTTCTGCGAGATTCTTTCTCATTTAAATTTAAGTGTGAAGAATTTGCAAACATTTTCAAACTTCTAATGATTTGCAAATTTTTTCCATCTCAACAGGATTCCCTACATTGGTTATGAAGTTATTATTTGCAAACTTTTACTGCGTATTTCTAAAATAAATCCTTAATTAGTGTAAGATAGAACAGAACCAAAATGTCATAATGAGAAGAGTCTAGCAACTTCAAAACAATTTTACTCCACTTAATCAATTTTAGGATTTGTCAAACAATGTCAAAAGGGCAAAGCATAGAAACAAAAGCAATAGAAGTAAAAATTGAACAATATTACAATAGAACCAAAACATCACAATGAGAAAAGCAACATAAGTTAAACCAAGAAAAGACCAAGAAAACATCACCGAGAAAATACCTAAGCTGCAACAAAGTTAAACCAAACATTATCATTTATTGTACAAAGTCATTGTTCTTCTTATGGAAGGCCTTTCGGCGGACGAAAAATGTAATCCAAATGGACACCAAATAATTTAATAACTTCTTATTCTTATAAAAGTACTTTTATAATTATATCCAAACGTAAAATAATTGTTTACTTTAACTTTTCTTCTGCTTCTGATTCTATTTTTAAAAAAGTACTTCTCCTAAAATCTTAACCAAACGAGTCCATATTTTCATTATTATTATAAAAAATAATAAAATAACTAATAAAATAAAATTTTTATTAAAATTCTCAAATAAATGAAATTTGTCAAATAAAAATTTAATATCTTATGAGTGTTACTGTCTCTTTAGATGTTGCACTCTCTCTTCTTCTCACTTTAGATGTGGCATAAATCGTAAGATAATGTTTGGGATTATAAAAAAATATGAATTGATTTGATTTGATTTAGAAATCATTTATTATGTTTAAGATTATTAGACACAGTTTGGAATATTCTAGCTAAATCTTATCAAATTTGATAGAATTTCAAAATTAAAAGAATCAAATTCCATGGAGTTTGCAAAATCAATTCATTTCTTATTTTTAAAACTTTCAAACATAAAATTTGATTTGTAAATTAAATCAATTCTAATTTTTATACATTCCAAACATTTCCTAAACAACATCAAATGGGATATTATATATGAGACCTATTGGATTAAAAAACCCAATTTAAAACCCAAACTTATAATTCCTAAATCATTGAAATATCAAAATAATGGGTGGTAATAACATGAGTAAGGTTAGCCAATGGTTAGGGTAGATTTTCCAAAACCCATCACCATACTTGCCATTGCTAGAAAAAGGACCCCAGCATTTTGGAAAATTTGATTTACAAATAAAATCAATTTTAATTTTTATACATTCCAAGCACTACCTAAATAACATCAAATAGGAGACTATATATAAGCCCCAATGGATAAAAAACCCCAATTCAAAAACCTAACTTATAATTTTCTAAATCGTTGAAATATCAAAATAATGGGTGGTAATAACATGAATAAGGTTAACCAATGGTTAGGGAAGTTTTTTCGAAATCCATCACCATACTCAACATTGCTGGGAAAAAAAAAGGGACCCTAGCACGACAAACCTTGAGGCTATGAAGATCACCATTAATACTGCACAGGTGAAGGATAACAATTTTTTTTTTCCTACTTTCAAGTAGCTCACCAATCACTAAGGTGAAAGGTCTTTGCATATCTAATGTTGTATATTATTAGGGTTTATGCCACGTTTGAAGTGAGAGAGAGAGTGACATATATGAAGAGAGAGTGAGAAGATAACATGTAATTGTCATGCCAATTAATAATAATGGAATCCATTTAATGGATAAATGAAGTTGGCAAATGCAAGTAAACAATTGGATACCATGAGCTAATATAATGTCTTTCAGAGACTAACATATCAGCAAGTTGTTTTTTTCCCTCTAAACCTCCGGTATCTGAAGTTCACTAGACTCCAATTAATTTGGTTCGAGTAAGGTAGACCCATTACAGAAGTAAAGCTCTTTAATTAACACTAGTTTATTTCATACATAAGACTCAAATCTAATACATTGTTTAAGGAAAATACGTGTCAAATCACTTAAACCAATCAAATACTGATCAACAAAAGATGATTTAATTTCACTTTTTATAATTAAAGAATTAAAATAATATTACTTATTTTTAATAACTAAACTGATTTTAAATTAATATTTTAGAAATCAAAATAAAAATTTATTCTTTTTTTTATTTGTTCAATTTAAATTGAAATCCAACAAATAAATAAACATGATCTTCAGGGATTTTTAGTTATGTAATGAGGATCAAAAAATTTTCTCTCTCCATCATTTTCTCCCTCTCAAACATGAAGAAAAATAAAATTTTGAGCTCTATATTCGAGTATATAATGAGGATAACTGTTCAAATTTTTGGGGATTCATTGTTATGTAATGGGGATTTTTGTAAATAAGTTTGTATTCGAATATAATATCAAATACTATTAAAAATCTACACTCTTTAATTGAAAATATCCAAGTTTTATCCATGAATTTCCCTCTAACCAATGATATAATAGAAAGGTTGGAAAGAGAGTAAATCATCATTGGAGAAAGAATATCGCTAAAAATCCCCACTCTTCAAATGAAAATCCTCAAGTTTTATACATAAATCCCCATCCAACCAATAATACAATAGAAACACTAAAGAGAGAATAAATTATCATTAGAAAGAGAATGCATTTTGAAGCTTGTATTTGAGTACATAATGGGGATCAATATTCAATTTTTTTGGGATTTACAATTATGCGATGAGAATTTTTATAATCAAGCTTGTACTTACGCATTCGAATACATGGTTAAAATTCTCACTCTTCAATAGATAATCCCCTAATTTTTATATATGAATTCCTATCCAACCAATGATATGTTAGAAATATTGGAAAGAGAATATAAACAATTATTAGAGGAAAAATGTGTTTTTTCATTTATATAACTACAAATTCCTTAAAAGTTCTATATGAATCTCCCCTATATCAACTTTCATGCAAAATGATCCAACTCTCTTTTTTATTGTTTTGGAAGTATCTGACCCTATGCCCCATTTGGGAGGACGGTAGACAACGCCTTAACTAAATGCATTTTTGAAAATAAAAAATCACCACACATAAATTGCAAATGCAGTAAGTAACAATAACACTCATTGTTCTAAAAATCGGCCCGGATCGGCCGGTCCGACCGATTGAACTGGGAACCTGCCAAGTATCTGGTCTGACTACATCTAAAAAACCGCTCCATCCAAAAATTAGTATTGAACCGGTTAAACTAGCCAAAACACAGTAAATCGGCCAAACTGGACCGATTTTACTGGTTGGCTGTTTTTTTTTTTTGAAAAAAGAAGTAAATAATTATTTTTTTATCATCAATGATTAAATTAATCACTTCATTATGATGAAAAATGGCCAAAAATATATTTTGGTTGGCCAAACAAAAAATTACTATATCTTTTACTCTTTAGAAAAGAGTTATAAGTAATAAATATATTAAATATAAGATAAAATGATATATGGATACTATTTATAGAAGTCTTAAGAGTAAAAAAATTTTATTTTAAGCAATGTGAGACTTTTTGAATGCTTTATAGTAGTTTTAAAAATAAAAAATTCAAAATTTAAGTAATATAAGACTTAATACTTTACTTGTATTAATTATATTAATATGATTTAATATAGTGATTTTGATTTTTAAAATTATTTTAATCATATTAAAATTTTTTAATTATTTTTATTTATCTC
This sequence comes from Pterocarpus macrocarpus, assembly GCA_031439585.1. NCBI lineage: Eukaryota > Viridiplantae > Streptophyta > Magnoliopsida > Fabales > Fabaceae > Pterocarpus > Pterocarpus macrocarpus. The sequence continues at coordinate 71,052,380 of CM062520.1, read as the reverse complement.
ATAATATATTATTAATCATATTTATATATAAATATATATATTTTATTACATTTAGTTGAATCGGTTGAATCATTAAATCTCTAAACTAATAACTTATCTGATTTAATGTCCCAGTCCGATTTTTAGAACTTGATAATACTCTACTCCTTGTACAGTCTTGTGTGGCTTTAAACAAAGCTAATTCCGCGTGAGCGGTGTGATTTAGCATTTTTGTAACAAACACAACTCGATTGTTGGTTTATTTTTAACAACATTACGAGTCTTATTAAAATTGATTTCACAGGGCTGAGTGTAAATATATTTTATTTTTTTAAGTTAAAACTCCACTTTATAATTGATTAAAAAAATCTAAACACATTACTTTTACTATTGGTTTGAGACAAAAATATACCTCAGATGTAATTTTACTCGATATACATTGACAAGCTCTTGAACGCTTATAATATCTTGTACAAATTACACTGATTTTTCTTGATATTTGATAAAATTTATTGTGATCCCATTAATTTATAAAAATATACATTGTATTTTTCTGAATTTTAAGTAATATTATATTCAATATTCTTATCTTTATATTTTATAAAATGTGATATTAAATATCTTTATAAAATATAGCACTCACCTCTCTTGAAAGAAGTTCAGTATAACTTGAATAAATAGTGAAGAGTTATAATAAATTTTATTAAATCTCAGAAAATATCAGTATAATTTATCCTATGTTGATTGAAAAGCCACTTTTACCTTGAAAACTCTCTGTATTATCTTGTTTTTTTCATTTGTTCTTTCTGATGCAACAAAATGTATAAGTTTTTTTACTTTAAAATTTTCATCCAAGTTAATACCGGTATCTGACACCTACGGCTAGAACGAATAAGGAGATTTTCCTCGCTAAGATTCAAGTGGAAATTTGGACTTTGACAGTGATCTACATTTAATTTAAAATTTGAATCACACGACATTCTTAAATTATATTAAAATATAGGTTCAAAATATAGTCTGTCATTTAAATATTTTCTTCCACACATATTTCATTATAATTATTGAAATATTTATTTTCTTCTAAAATAAAATAAATATTTGGCGAAAAATTTTGTAATTTAAATAATATAAAATCCCATACAACTAATATTTTAATATTTAAAAATCTCACCGAGTATTCCCTTATCTATTATATAATATAAAATAAAAGTTACTCTACTAAAATTGTCATGCAGTATTTTCATACATTTTAATTTAAATTTATTTTTAAAAAGCCATTAATTATTATTTTTCAAATTAAAATTAATTATGGATATGAGAAAGACATGTCTCCTCCTGTAAAATATATAAAATAAAAAGTCTAATTTATTTTCATTTTGTGAAGTTTTCTATTTTTCTTAGTTTAAGTAACTCCTCATGCAATTTTCGATCAGAGTGATGGTTAGATAAAATTCTCCCTAAGGGGCAACTTTAATATTTGAATTTTATTTCCTCTGCAACCAACCACTTTAGGATTTTATGGAATTCTCCGCAATCTTTAAAATATTAATTCATGCAAATATCTAAGATATTTTGGAAAAAAAAAAACCATTTAGAGATTATATCATAGCCGTACGTGGAATTAATCTTCATCACCCACTACAGAGGTACAGATTAGTATAGACAGAGTCACCTTATTTGACCAAGGCATAGAAGAAATTGTGGCATATCTAAAGTTTTCTTGTATTGGGACACTCTTTAATACAAGTTCAAGAGAATTTGAAGTTAATTAACAAGTATATCTAAATAGTCTTACAAATAAACTAAAATCAAGTAATATAATTATCAAATTTTAAATATTTGTGTCTATTGTACTTCATAAGATTATAACTATTTTTTGTCAATTTATTTTGTATTAAACATCATTAATACAAAAAGTTTTCTTTAAAGTATATATTTTAATTTGATAATAAATTTTTGAAGAGACAATTATCAATTTAAATATATACTAAATATTTATTAATCAAATAAAAAAATTATTGACAATATGTCATTTAAAGAACTCATACAGCTCATGTTGAACACACGAGTACGATTTCTAGTTACTTGTCAAAACTCTTGTCCCCAAAACGTGCAAAACATTGGCAGGAAATATGTACATTATCTTGGTCCAAGGTCTTCTTAATGGCACGGCTGATCCGCGCACAAGATAATGACAAGTGCGGTGAGGCCAATTGGCCAACAGATTCCATCGCCCGAAACTCATCCAATTCGATATTCTATCTTTGTCGTATACTCATTGGTGTTTGTTGGCCTTGCCTGTTATCCCTTAATCTTTTTTGTTGTCGGTTTTGTTTTGTTTTTTTTGAAAAGTCCCTAAGGACGATGATTAAAGAGGTTAAAAATGGAATTTATTAAATTTATATTGAATACCTTTTCAGCCATTGGTTTTTTAAAGAAATAAAATCTGAGGGAGTATTCCATGAAATATTTGAATAGAAAAATGAGCATGGCAATTGGCGATTAAGACAGAGGTGATAGTATGATCACACTAATTAAGATAAGGCCAATTCTTTGGTCCCATTGTAAAATTGTATATTTGGTACATTTGTGTTGTGGAGTATGCCGGGAGTGACACTTGGACATGGTCTGGTGGGCCATTGTGAGATTTGTTTAATATTTAAAAAAATGAAAAAAAAAATCAAAGAGAAATTAAATATGCTGATTTATAAAATTACCAAAAAGCCATCATTCTTCTCTCTCCTCAAACACTATCCTCTAACCCTCATTGACTCACCACCACCTCCTTTTGGCCACTGCTCTGCCTGTCATTGCCCCTTCCTTTCGCTGCACCACCACCCCCCATTACACGTGCCACAGTCCCTGTCGCCTTCTACCTTTGCTCGACCCTATCTTCACCTGTAGAGACCCACATGCCATAATAACCTAGAGCCCCTTTAGAGAACACTCTGCTCCACCATTGCGGCAACCCCAAGACCAACATGGCTTCATCGCTGCCACCAAGCTAAGCCCTGGTGGCATCTCATTCAACATACAGCCACCCGCCCAATGTACTCACAACACCATTGTCAACCACCTAATCAAAACCCAATCCACGTCTTTCGTGTTCTCCAAGCCTAAGGCACGATGAGCCTCGACGAGGCCTTCGCCACTGTCCGCCGATCAAGGATGAGGTCTTCGCTGTTGTTGGTGGCTCGACCGCTTTTGACGACAACGGCATCGAGGTCCTCTAAGTCTACTCCAAGGAGATCAGCAAGTGATGCTCAATACCATCAAGGCCAGAGTTTCTGGGCAATGATGAGAGTTTTTTGGGTTGTTTGTTCCATCAGAAAGCATAGATAGAAGGGTTCAGTTAGCAGCATGGAAGCTGGGGCAGGGGGCATAGTGGTGCGGGGTGGGGGCAATGGTGCTAGGGGAAGGGTAGGGCAGTAGAGCCAACGGGTGGTGGCAGAGGGGGTGCAGTGGTGCACAACGACGGTGGAGAAGGAAAAGAGAAGAAAGAGTGTGAGGGATTTTTTTGTCAATTTCTTTTTTTTTTGTTTAAAATTTTTTAGGTTAATTGCAGTTTATCCCCCTATATTATAGGTCATGTGCACTTTACCCCCTACATTTTAAAAGTGTGCATCTTGACTATTTGTATTTTCACAAATGTGCATTTTGGCCCTTTTGTTAATTTTTTCATCAATTATGAACAAAAATGTTACATATTCAGGGTGTCGAGTCGCACATTTAGGAAAATTCAAGGAGTCAATTTGCATATAACTCAAAATTTAGGGGAGTATAATGTACTTATTTGGAGTAAAGTGTATATTTGCAAAAATGCATATAGTCGGGATGCACATTTTTAAAATGTAAAAGATAAAGTGTATATAACTTATAATACAATGGGATAAACTGTAATGGCAAGTGGACTAGAAAAAACCTAAGTTTTTTTTTATTCGAAAACCTCAAAAAGAAATAAAAAATGCTAGTTTTGGCAAACAAATAACTTCATCTACCTTTCTCCTAAAGGAAAATATATTGTTTCAACATGGAATGTATAGATATTATATAAGAGAACGTTTAGTAATTTAATTGTTAATGATATCGCAATATGTACAGGCGATATATATATATATATATATATATATATATATATATATATACTGTATACTATAATATAAAATCGATGATTATATATATTCAAATGAGATAAATATATTATATACTTACAAAAAAAAATTACATTTAATATTACATATTGATTTACATATAAAAGAGATATTTTTCAAAAGTAGTGTTATAGTATATATTTAAAAATCATAATAAAACACTAAATATAATTAATATCACTCTCATATATAAAATGTATCTATGCCACTTCAAGTCACATACTGATGCTATCTCGCTTTAATACGCAATCTGTATGTAATATTTATATTCATAGTTTTAAAATGCACTTCTCTTCTCTTAATGTATAGAGAAATATTATTTATACATATAATTTAGATACATTAGAGACATATATATATATATATATATATATATATATATATATATAAAGAAAGATATAAAAATAATGATTTTATCATCTTTAACTACAATTTGGATACCATTATATTTTTCTTTCTATTATGACTTTAAGATATCCATTTTATAAAAGTAATATTATTTATATTACTTTTAGATATTTTAGAAAAAACATAATAAAATATCTCTTAAATATTAATTAAAAAAATTCAGAATCCACTGTCAATTAATATTTTAAAAATATATCAAGTACTCCTACAACACATTCCTCCTTAGTATACCCTCGTGTGGCACAACAGTCCAACTAATTGGCAAGTAACAATTTGGCTACGACTCTATATATAAGCAGGTGTGAGTGACAGCAGAAGCAGAAACCGACACACACATATCACGCACCCAAAGATGAGCTCTCTCAGCCTTGGTACATGGTTTCGTCCCATTCTCTTCAACCATGCAACCTCCACCACCACACCCACAATATTCCCAGCCATCAATCCCCTCTTCTTCGTTCCCACAAAACCACAAACAAAACCTCTTTCTTCCTCCATCTCCTCCTTCACCGTCTCCTCAGTACTCACCAAGCAAGACAACACCATCGCAGCCCAAAAACCCACCACCTTCGACTTCAAAGCTTACATGCTTCAAAAAGCCGACACAGTCAACAAAGCCTTAGACGCAGCGATCGCCATGAAGGACCCCGAGAGGATCCACGAGGCCATGCGCTACTCCCTCCTCGCCGGCGGCAAGAGGGTCCGCCCCTTGCTCTGCATCGCCACGTGCGAGCTCGTAGGCGGCGACGAGGAAACCGCCCTCGCCGCCGCCTGCGCCGTCGAGATGATCCACACCATGTCGCTCATCCACGACGACCTCCCATGCATGGACAACGACGACCTCCGCCGTGGAAAACCCACCAACCACAAGGTCTTCGGCGAGGACGTGGCCGTCCTTGCCGGCGACGCCCTACTCGCATTCGCCTTCGAACACATCGCCGTCTCCACTAAAGGGGTCTCGCCCGAGAAAGTGGTTCGCGCCATCGCAGAGTTAGCAAAAGCGGTGGGCTCCGAAGGCCTTGTTGCGGGTCAAATTGTCGATATACATTCCGAAGGGCTATCGAATGTGGGGTTGGAGAGGCTTGAGTACATTCATCTTCACAAAACGGCGGCGTTGCTTGAAGCCGCGGTTGTGTTGGGAACAATAGTGGGTGGTGGTTCGGACGAGGAAGTTGAGAGGTTAAGGTTGTTTGCTAGGTACATTGGGTTGCTGTTTCAGGTTGTGGACGACATTCTCGATGTTACCAAGTCTTCCGAGGAGCTGGGGAAGACCGCTGGGAAGGACTTGGTGGCTGATAAGGTTACGTACCCGAAGCTTTTGGGGATTGAAAAGTCAAAGGAGTTTGCTGATAAGTTGAACAAGGATGCAAGGGAACAGCTTGCTGGGTTTGATGAAGATAAGGCAGCTCCGTTGGTTGCTTTGACCAATTACATTGCCTACAGGCAAAGTTAATAGTAATGATAATGATAAATAGAGGCTTTTTGTTTTTTTTTGTGTGATAATTAATGGTTATTTAGGAAAATTAGGATTTCTGAAAGGGGAACCAGTGGATACACAGTCTTGAAACTGGGGAATAATTAAGTATAAATAAAATTAGTTTTTCCCAGTGTTAATTCAAAGAAAAAAGAATAACATTCCTTTTTCCCTCTGTGTAATCTTCAATTTTCGTAAGGTGTATGGTGTTGTGAATTTGCAATAAATTATCCTGCTTTTAAATTCTGCAACGTTTTATCTGCCTATGGTGGTGACCACTCGTGAGAAGCCCCTGAAACTAGAAAAACGTATTCAAGAATTTGTCCCTCTTTTCTAGCCGTTCTTCAACTTTTGGGTTGCCTTTCATGTTTTCTCTTTGGTAGTAAGGTTTTCAGTCATATTGAATTGACAGAGTTTTCTATTTTCGTTTTGCTTAATTTGGGTATTTTTTTTTATTTTCTATTCTCACTAGACCTTTGTTGGTGGTATTCCAGAGGTGGTATATTAATTAATACACCCAAGAAAATATAAGAATTGGTGGGCTAATACTATTACACTATTATGTAGAAAATAGAATTGGAAGAGAGGTATTTGAAATTAATTTTCTTCTTTGTTTTTCTTTCTTATTTTCTTCCCTTACTTTGCTTGCTTCACAAATATATATATATATATATATATATATATATATATATATATATATATATATATATATATATATAGGTGAGGAATGACTAATGTAACTCTTAGTGACTAGGTATTACACTCATCCACATACGATATGAGTCACTACTATTAAACCTCACGTATATTTATGAAATAATAAACTACACGAGCATTATGAGCCATTACTCATTCTAACTTAATATTTGTAACAAATAACAACACATTACTCATTAACATACTCCCCCTTAATATGTTGTTCCTCGACTCCTAATGCTTCTTTGAGTTGCTGAAATCTTGCTTTTGGCAGTACTTTGATAAAAATGTAAGCTAATTGCTCTTCTGAATAGCAAAACACTAGCTAAAGCTCTCCTTGTTCAATCACCTCTCTGATGAAATGATGCTTTATGTTGATATGTTTGGTCCGGCTATGAAAGACTGGATTCTTTGCCCTAGCAATGGCTGATTTGTTGTCACAATGAAGCTGTGTACTATCCTTTTGCTCACTACAAAAAATGAAGGTATATACGGCGTTTTTATATGGGCGGTTTTTAAAAATTGCCATTTTATACCATATAACTATGCGGGGAAAAGTGCGACATAATTTAAGCTAATTATACGGCAACTTAAACGCCATTTTTTGCTTAAAAATTTCTTTTGCCATTCGCGGGCTATGCTGCCTCCCTAAACACTAGAAAAAAAAAAGGGAAAACCTCTCACTCCTCACTAACTCACTCTACTACTGAAACAAGCCCTAAATCAAACCCTCTTCCTCTTACTTCCATCGAGATGAAGTTCAGCCAATCAATGGGAGGCTTCTCACCCGATTGGACTCCATCAAGCAAGCCATCGTTCTCTTCGTGAAAGACAAGCTCATCGTTTAAGCTTTAGCGGACTTGTGGTCTCACCAAGCTCATCGTTCTCTTCCACCTCTTGGTCTCGTGGCTCCATACATCCTCCAGTGCATACCGCTGGCAGGGTGGAATTAGTTGCTTCGCTGAGTGCATCTGCACTTTACGTTCTTGGCGAAGCAATGGCGGGTAACCCCATTAGTTCCCCTTTAATTCCAAATCCATTCTTAGTCGTAAGCTATAATATGTACATTGAAATTATAATAAATGGTATTCTATAACATATAATTTTTTTAATTTAATTTTGGTGCTGGGACACTAAGATTCTGAAATTTGTAACAATCCAATCAATTGAAGGAATTGGGTATGTGCCCTTTTATGAGATTGAGAGCATTTTTAAGAAGAACCCGCATAACATCACGAAGCGAGAGGGCGAAAGAGAGAGAAAGTGCAAATGTCTACCGCCATTAATCCTCATCCTTCGGTTCAAACACAAAGGTAATAGAATATTTCCATCGGCTTGAACCCACTCTAGATTTGGTGAAGCATATAGTTCTCTGTGTCTTGATTTGTTGCTTGGAATCTGTTGTATGTGCAATTTCCATTGGGAACTTTTCTTACTTATGCTATTGATCTGATTTCGGGGTGAACAAAATCAAATGTTTTTTGGTATCTAGTTTAAGCAACTTGTCATTATTATTATTTTTTCATGTTTATTTTACTTCATGTCATTAGATTTTTGGTTCCATCTTAGACTTGTATCCACAAAATGGATATGGTTACAACATAAGCACTTGGTTAACACATGCAATCATGTGTAGGAATTTATCAATTTGAACATTGTAAAAGACACCAAGTGGGAAATGAGTCATATACAAAAACAGAGGTATTGAAAATATCTGGAGAAGAACAAATGCTATCATTAACTCAACAACTCAAAAAAATGTTGATCTAGTTGTTGCTGTGTTGAATAGAAACCTAGGCCTTAAGTGGACAAAAATCGAGAATATGTTATAACCTCCTTGAAGAAATAGCAAAACAGTTTTTGTAAGCATTATTGATGCCTAAATAAAAAACAAGAAGCATTCTTTGAAATTGCAAATAATTAACTAGTATGTTTATTGTCCAAGACTTTTCAAAATATAAATAATAAGAATCCATTACAAACACTTATGCATGAGCATGATTTTCCCACTGAGTGAAGAGAAAGAGAGAGCACAACTCTAAGTCGCTAAAAACAAATATAGCCAGAGGGGGAAAAAAGAAAAAAGGGGTTTCTATTCTATTAGCAAGAATTTTAAGAAGTTATGGAAACTTACAGTAATTGTGAGAAACATGATTATGACAAGCAAGGTAAATAACTTCTCTTGCAAAAATTAATGTTCGAGAGAATAGACCATTTGTCTTTAGTAAAGCAATATAGATTGAGTTGTTTTACTTTATATTTTAACAGTACTACAAGTTCACAATAGTGCCCAATTTCCCTTAGTCACCATCTTTCTTTTGCTCATCCACAAAGCACGTAATAATGCAATCTTACATAAAGACACAGCAAATTTGAGAGTACATGATTGCTAAATGACACACAAATATATGATTGCGAAATGCACATTTGTGATTTAAAGCCAATTTTGAAATCACTAAATTTGCAAAGATTTGCTAATCCTAATAGCACATTCAAGTAACATCAACTGATTCTCATGATCAAAGCAACTCACAAGAATTATCAAAAAAATCAAAAGTAGTTCAAAGTATCAAATGTTCTACACCTCAAAAAGAAGCATATAAGTTCTAATTAATCATTAGTAGTTTTGACTAACTCCAATCACTTTGCACCTTTCTTTAGCCTCCTAATTACAATGTGCACGTACACACACAAAGACATAGATATAGATAACAAACATAAAAGTCAAGAAAAAGATTGTATCTTAAGAATGCATCCCAGGCCATTTCTAAAGGAAGCCTATTTCATGCAATAAAGAGAAAGGCAATCTTGGGGGCTTTGAACACAGAGGTGAGAGACAAATTGGTGCCGATTTAATAGAACCAACCCCACAACTATCTATGCCCACTTTAATTTTTTTGCTCTCTCGAGACAAATGCGAGATCTGCATGTTGAGTCTCTCTAACTTATGAACTTTGATTCATTGTTTAAAGCGAGACAATTAAAAAGTCTTTTTTGTTTGTATGTCTTTGTTTAGTTTTGATAATTTTTGTTGTTCATTGTTTTGTATGTTTTGTTCGATTTTGTTTTGTATGTCTTTGCTCAATTTTGACAATTAACGTGTAGCTTTTATTCTACCAAAAGGTAATTACTAGTGGAAGCTTAATGCACTTGTACTGCTGTGCCATGCCTTGGAAGGGCACTTGCAAATAGCAGCTTAAAGGTTTGTTCTAGGTACCAATCAATATGTTTATTGAATATTTTCTTAACTATAAATTAATAACTTTGATTTATTACAAATGTTAAATCTATAAGCCTTTAACCTCAACGGTTAATTTATGTGCCCAACTGCTATAAGACTTTACTTGTAGTTCTTTGCCATCAGTACATTTGTGTATGAAGATAGCCTTGATGTTATGTCTTCCAATGCATAATATGGTTACTCATTTGATGTAGATTTTTTTTGTTTACTTTGAAAGTTAGACAATAAACATGTAAATAGTTAATCAAAGTTAAAAAAATGTCATGATTGTGAAAAAAATCATTTTCTAGTGATGAACTGAATTTATGCAACTCTTGATAGAAGAATTATGTAGGGCATCAAAGTCTAGATTAGTTGTTTGCCAATTCTGTTTCTAGTTTTCAGCTATGGAAATAATTGTGATTTGATTTGAGGAACATCTTCACTATTTGTTTTTGCAATGCCATGATTTCTAAGGTTAGCATAATTGCGTTTGCCTAAATACTTTTAATTTCAGCAGAAAGATGTCAATGGGAACTCAATGTATGAATTTGTATTTTGCATTTCCTTAAGTTTCTGATAACATAGAAGTTTCTTTGCTCGGCTAGCCAGTTAATATAGTTGTTCCATTTTTAGTTTTAAAATTGTTCACAGTGTTATGAATAAAATAGAAAAAGTCATTGAATTGCTATCTTCTTTTCCACCTTTAATGGTTCATCTTCCAATTATGTAGGCCACTCTATATCTGATGCTAAGCAAAATCAACTTAGTACATTCAAATATTAATATAATAGGAAAAATTATACTAATAATTATACAAAACACTAAACTTGTTGACTATGCTTAATCCTCATGTGTCAAGAATCCTTATACATTAAGAAAATACTCTACTGAGCATTACCTTTGATCCATTCTATGGATAGCCTTATTTCCAAAACCTACAGATTAATAATACTCAATACCGAAGAGGAGAAAATAGATTTGGTCCTATTCAAAGCAAGATGAGTTTAAATACATTTGATCACAGGTTGCCTTTTTACCCCGAGTTAAGCAAAATTGTGGATTCCACTCTTTCAACTTGTATTTCTTCTACTTCATTCTCTAATGTTGAGCAACAATAGTCCTGTTGAAAACACATTATTTTCAATTGACAATTAAAGTAATAATACAGAAGTAAAATCTTATTCATATGCTGCTACATTTATAAAATTAGCTTCAAATCAGCACAAGAGGGGAACTAAGTTTCCTAAGTAGTAGGAATTTGGGTTCCAAATGCCTATGACCATGCCTTGCCTATGCTATAGGCAGAAAAACCTACAACTTGTGTTTTTTGGATTAGTTTTACCAAAAATTGACCTTGCAGATTCTATTTCCTATTAATCTGGCAGTCTGCAATGTTGTAATTGTAGTGGGTGAATGTTTGAGACATTGGTACTAAGAGGTAGAGGATTACATTTAGCAAATAGATTTCATGATAGGTGCTATTGTAGTGCAGAATCAGTGTCTGCTAGGAGTAGGGCAATTTGAAAGGCATTAGGAAATTGTTTGGTTTCTAATTAGGTGAATTAGGTGCTGATTTTGTGAAAGGGGTATCAATTCCATGATTTTTGCTAGTTTGTTACTTTGTGATGCTTTGATTTTGTGTCTCCTTTCATTTGTTTGTGGTTGGACTTGCTCCTCACTTGTTGTGAGTTTGAACTTTTTCTTTATAAAAAAAAAAAAAAACTTTGTAGTGGGTGAGTTATGGATAGAAAATATCACAAATGTTATATTTGTGTTATTTACTTTGGACCTTTTTTCTTTGCATTCTAGAGATAGAAGTGATGAAATGTATGACCTTGTTAATTTACTCTTCAATACTTTGGACTAGGTTGTTGTTATTAGCTTTTTTTTCCTATAGTTGATAAAAAAGTCTCCACTTATTTAAAAATAGGTAAGGAGCAATACAAAGAGAGAACAAAGAACAACTAATAACCAAGACGAAAACACAAAAAACTACAGTGAACTAAAATCATGAATCATAATAGTAGAGACAATTGTAGCTCCCTACTCTGCAGCTGCCAAGACTCTCACGTTCTAGAATTATTGCAAAACTCGCCTGCTAAACTTTGCAACTTGGTTCTCCAAGGATTGATTGCACTTATCTTTCCACAAACTGAAGTGACAAAATTCTACATTGTTTGCCTCTGCCACAGAGATATTTTTGAACCACCTCTTTATTGATTTAAGCTTGTTCATAACAAACTTGCATTCCTAATTTATTGAATCTTCTTTGGTTAACCAATTTACCACTTCATTTGATGATATCTGTAAATCTGTTTCAATGTATTCAAACTCTTCTATAGCACACTGAATAGCCTTAGTAAGCGCCTCAGCAAGCGCCATGCAATATGCTTCAGACATAGAATTTGATTCTTTAAAGTCTGCAAGAAAGCCTAACAATTGGTGCTTGAAATTCTACAAGTAGCCACCAATTACATACACATTCCTTTCCTGCGTATATTCAATACATAGCCAGCAGGTTATTTTTGCTATTCCTAGGACTAATTGACTTGTTTGCTGAGAATTCCTTCTTATTGATTTTTGTTCCTCCCTTAAAAATTATTGGATCAAGCTGGTTTAGTAAAATTTGATGAACACTTCCTGCATTGTCTCATTATCCTTGCTATTTGTTCAACTAAATCTGCCTCTTTAAGTATGTATTGTCTCATTATCCTTGCTCTGATTGTGATGAGGATTCAATCCAAGTAATAACAATGTATTAATGTCTAATTGGATTAGGAAAAAATTAACTCCATGTATTGTATAGTAATCTGATTCATGATCTGAGTGGTAGCTGAATAGGGGAATCATCAAATTATGCTAAACCTATGAAATTTGGGGAAACTTGGGAGTGTCCTACTCCATTGTAGGAGCTAAGTCCCATAGCAAAAGTATGGGATTTGGATTTGGGGTTTCTGTATTGCCTTGAGCTCTCGTGTATTGATCAATCAATAAGAAGAAAAATGGTGGTAGCTTATGTTAAATTTATTTATGGATCTTTAAGAATTTTAGACTTTAATATTGGTTCTCAGTTTCTTTGTCATATTAATGTATGCAAGTGAGTAAGAAATGGTTGCAGTTTTTCGAGGCTAATCCTGATCTATTTTGAGTGAGAAAGTTAATGGTTTTTGGTTATCTTCTGCAGTGATTATCTGTTCAAGCTTCTTATTGGAGACTGAGGTGTTGGAAAATCGTGTCTTCTTCTGAGATTTGTTGTAAGCTTTCTGCTGATTTTTATGCTAGTTATTACTTTGACTACTACTAACTTCTATGTCCAATAGTGTAGAGCTTTTTTTTTTTTTAGGTTTTTGTTTTAACGTGTTTTTCCGTCCTTTTTGAGAGTTATTTCTTTTTTTCAATAGAACAGTAGCTCCCTCTGACTAAACTGCTTTAGTTAAGCATGGTGATTGGTAATAGCAATGTCTTAGCAAACAATAGCTACATGTATCATTCTTTGTTTGATATGTTGATCAGGTTAAATAGTTCTTTAAAATGGAAAAAAAATATCAAATAATGAATTGGTGGATTAGCCTTTTTTTTCTCGTAGAATCATATTACCTCTTTATAATCATGTTTTCATACAAAAAGATGAAAAAGTAATCGATCTGTGAATCCTTTTTATAATCATGTTTTCTTACATAAAGTTGAAAAATTTATTGAATAACAAAAGAAGTCCTGAATATTCCATAATTTAAAGAAGCTTTTAATTGTCTTTTGTAATTCTGTTAGTAAAAAAGAAGCATGCAAACAAATGTAGTAAAAAAAGTGGTTGTTGTGTGATTTGAAAGAGAAGGTACTGATAGCATTCAATCCAATGCAAATCAAACTATTACTAATTTATTGTGTTGATGTTTGAAGGTTGTGAAAAAGCAATAGAGGATAGTCAAGGGAAGATCTACAGCATTAAGTCGTTGGCAATCTTCATAATTTTTGGGTAAATCTCGGCTAGTTTCAATTTGTTAATTTTGCTCGTATGCACATCAAATCATGTTCTATTTGATTGTTGTGTTTAGTATTCATGAAGTTGATGCTTGTAGCATATTTCTTGTGTATGTTTTGCTGAATTCATCCTATTCAAAATAATTTTTGTATGTAAAGTGGCTATTTCTCATTTCACTTGCTTGTTGGATGCTCTTTTTGGTGTTTTTCCTTTATTAACTATTGTTTTGATTTAAAAGTTAGTTTGTGCTATGTTTGTTTTAAATTTATGAATTTATGCTTTTAAATTCATCCTATTAACTATGCAGTGAATGAATCCATAATTTGTTGCTAGTGAGGCACTCATAGGTCATATATTTAATATGTTAATTGATATAGGATTGAGATTTGACTATGGATCACTATTCAAAATGGAATGAAAGTCTTAATTGGCTGTTTGCTAAAAAAGTGGATTTCTAATAGAAAGATGAATTTAACAAAAGTGGTTAAAAAAGACTTGCAACCTTGTATGCTCTATTTATAATTTATCATAAGTTTGTTCTCTTCTTCCTGGGCTGAGGGTATGTGTGAGATTTGAACATCTCTATATCCAAGGTTAAGAGTGTCTTATGGTAAAAGAAGTTCACATGACCTACTTGAAATGTTAGAAGTGAAAAACATGATATTGTTGGATAAAAAGGGAGAAACTTTTAATGGTGGTAATTTTCTAGTAATCAAAGATTCATTAGTAATACAACTTTTGCAGAAAAGAATGCTTCGAAGACAAGGATTAAATGAACAAAATATGACTGTTAAGAGTAGAAATAAAATACAAGAACTGTACCATGAAATAAGGAATGGTTCTCTAAGGTAGGTATACGCTCTAATGATCAAGTTGTCATTTGTTGTTAGGCCTTGGAAATTGCCCATTAATCAAGATCCCCTAACGTTTCATATGGCCTTAGTACTTAATAATATTTTATTTTATATTATAGCTTGTATGTGTTAGAACTAGATAGTGGAGGAACTTTAGACTAATGGTGATTGGAAAATTATAAAGTGTTCTTTTGTGTGATTGAATTGGGTTTTGTAAATTTGATTTTATAAATTTAATTTAATTTAGAAACTTTTCTTTTATTGCAGGCACCAGATAGAGGAAGTGGGGCTGAGTCACCAAATGATATAAGAAGATCATCAGATGGAAGTAACAATAATCCATCAAATAATCTTCCAAGCCCTCATACATGATCATTTTATTGATTGTGGTCAATTCTCCTAAAACTTTTAAGTCTTAAGTAATCTTGAATTTGTTGGTGTGACTTGTGTACTTGAATTGACTTTTTTTTTTTTTTACTTGCCAGTTCTTATACATTTAGACTTATTATGACTAATTATATAGAAACTTATTTTAAGCTTTAGTAATAGAAATTTTTCTATTGGATGTTGAGAGGTATTATTATATTTATATTGATATACATTTTAGTGCTTGTTATACCTTCAATTAAAAATAATGGAATAATTATAATATAGGTTTTGATATTGGATAATAAAAAAGATACAAATTATAGCAATTTAAAATGAAAAATGCATTAAAAGCATGTTAAATATTGCCACAATAACAAGTAACATTTGCCATTATTGATTGCAAAATATGGTAGCTTTGACAACAACAATTATAAGTACAATATGGCGGTTTTGACCGCCACACTTTCCGATAAAATGCGGCGATTTAGACTGCTAAAATTACAAGTGATATATGCCATCATTTATGGTACAATATGATAGTTTCGACTGCCACAATTTTCAGATAAATAAAGCGGTTTGAACTGCCACAATATATTGTAAAATATGGCGGTTAGAACCGCCGTTTTATATCGTAAATTATGGCGGTTAAAACCACTACAATATACCGTAAAATATGACGGTTAGCAACCGCTTTAATGTTCAAAAATTATGGCGGTTTGATCGCCATTTTATAGGGTAAAATATGGCGGCTAAAACCACCACAATATACTGTAAAATATGGCGGTTGAAACTGCCACAATATATAGGAAAATATGGCATTTATCAACTGCCTTAATGTTAAAAAATTATGGCAGTTTGAACCGTCGTTTTATATGGTAAAATATGGCGGTTGAAACCGCCAAAATATATCGTAAAATATGGCGGTTTGAACCGCCGTTTTATTCAATGAGCAACCGCTGTTTTATCCGCGTCAATTGCGGCGGTTAAGTGGAAACCGCCATATTATACCTAGTGGCGACGTTCATTATGGCGGTTTTGGAAACCGCCATTAAGGTAAAAAAGGGCGGTTATAACAGCCGCAATTTTCCAAAAAAACCGCCGTATTTTCCCTGATTTTTTGTAGTGGCTTCTCTCCAATGTCTTCCATAATTCTTCTCAACGAAAGTGTTTGATGTGTTACTAAATTCTTATTTCTTGCTTTTTTGAACACCAAGAAGCTGCACCAAAACTAAGAGAAAACACATAGTACTTTTCATATCATCAAGACTTCCTGCCCAATCATTATCACAATAGCCTTTCAATTTCGACTCTGAATTATTTTCAAATTTGATTCCATACTCCATGGTACCCATAACATACCTTAGCACTCCTTTTGCCACTCCAAGATGTAAACGACTTGGTTTACCCATGAACTTTGAGAGTAAACTAGTAGCATACATCAAATCAGGTCTTGTAGCTATTGGATAAAACAAGTTACCAATCTTCCACCATCTTTTTTAAACTTTTCATTCATCACTAAAGGAGTATCAATAGGCTTGTAGCTAAGCATACCAAACTTCTTCAAAATATTTTCAACGTATTTCTTTTGACAAATAAAAACTCCATAATCATCTTGATAAATCTTAATATGAAGAAAATAATGGAGTAGCCCAAGATCACTCATCTCACATTTCTTGATCATGTCTATTTTAAAATCTTCAATCATCCTTTTATTGTTACCTGTATGGACCAAATCATCAACATAAAGTGCAACAATAAGAATATCAATCTCACCTTGATGCTTGACATATAAAGTAGGCTCACTTTTGCTTCTTTGAAATCCTTTCTCCATGAAATAGCTGTTAATCTCCCTATACCATGTTCTAGGGGTCTTTTTTAACCCATAGTGAGCTTTCTTCAATCTGTACACCTTCTGTTTTTGGCCTGTAATCACAAAGCCTTAAGGTTGTTGCACATACACTTTTTCCTTCAATTCTCCATTCAAGAATGCTCATTTTACATCAAGTTGGTATAAATTCCAACCATTTTGAGCTGCCAATGCAATAATTGCTCTAATGGTGTCCAATCAAGTAACGGATGCAAAAGTCTCATTGTAGTCAATTCCAGGTTGTTGTGCGTACCCTTTTACCACCAATTTAGCCTTGGTTTTTTGCATAGAACCATCTGGGTTATGCTTCACCTTGTACACCCACTTTACATTAGTTTCTTTGTTATTTGGCTTCTCAACTAGCGGCTATGTCTTGTTCTTTTCAATTGCATTAATCTCTTCTTGCATAGCATTCCTCCAAACATCTTCTTTGATTGTTTCCTCAAAACTTTTCTACCACACAATAGTTGCATCTACCTTAGACATCACTCAAACTCTTCATTTTTATTAGGGTTGAGCTTGGAGATAATGAGCTAGAGCTTGGTGTTGATAAAGAACTTGGTGAAGATGGAGAACTTGGTGTAGAGGGGGTTGATTGCTCATTTTTAGCTGCTGGATTTTGTTGCAAAATTGGAAGTGAAGCTATTTTTGTGCTCAACCTTTTTTTCTTGCTAATTCTAAGAAGCCTTCTCATCAAATACAGCATCACGACTAATGATCACCTTCATGTTTTCAAGTTGTAAAGTCTACAGCCCTTTAATATAGAACTTTATCCTATGAAGATGCACTTCTCACTTGTTTCTTCAAACTTTCTCCTCTTTTCTTTTGGAACTTGAGTATAGCAAATGCACCCAAAGACTTTAAGGTGGCTCACTGAAGGTTTCATGTCGCTCCAAGCTTCAAATGGAGTCTTGTTCCATATGGCTCGTATCAAACATCTATTCAACAAGTACATTGCTGTGTTACTAGCCTTAGGCCAAATTTTTTTTGTCATCCCTTTCTTGAACAACATGGACTTGGCCATCTCTATCACAGTTTGATTCTTCCTTTCGACACTTCATTTTGTTGAGGTGTATAGCCAATAGTTAGTTGCCTCTCCACTCCTTCATCATAGCAAAATTTGTCAAATTCATTGGAGGTGTACTCCTTCCCCTCTTTCACTTCTCAAAGTTTTTATAAACCGCCACTTTGCTTTTCAACAAATACTTTAAACCTTTTAAATATTAGAAAGACTTTCGATTTTTGTCTCATAAAATACACCCATGTCATATGGGTCAAATCATCTATAAATAAAATGAAATACCTATTTTACCATGAGACAAGGTATTCATAGGTCCATGCATATTAGTGTGTACCAAATCCAACACTTCTTTGATTCTTCATGCTCCTTCTTTTGGGAATGGTTGGCGATGGTGCCTTCCAAGCATTTATCCTTCACATACACCAAATTTTTTTTCTACTATTGGCAACCCATACACCATATTTTTTTGAGAAAGCAACTTGAGACTATTATAGTTCAAGTGCCCAAGTCTTTTGTACTACAAATTAGAGTCATCTATTTCTCTAACCATCATGCTGAAATTTTTGTCATACTTGAAAAAGAGTGAAAGCTTCTATTATTGGTCATTTTAACAGTAGCAACAAGTTTACCTTTAGAGTAAAATATTCTACACTCCCGATTCTCAAATTTAAGAGAATAATCATGCTCTAAAAGTTGTCCAATGCTAAGTAATTTTTCATCTAATGCTAGAATATAAAGAGTATTATGAATACTTTTGTTAGCTTGCTTTGTTGCTACTCCAATGCTGCCTTTCCCTTTAACTTCAACATATTCTCCATTACCTAATTTAACTTTTGAGCTAAATGAAGAATCCATGTCAAGAAATGCATTTTTATCTCTTGTCATATGATTGCTACAGCCATTGTCCAAGTACCACATATTTTTTTCCATCTTCAGATGCCTTTTGACAAATAAAGAAGAAATTTCCATCACAATTGTTTTCAGCTTCTATAAATGATGCCTGCTATTGGTTGCCGAAATAATGATCTTTTTTCAAATGGCCAAACCTTTTGCAAGTGTAACATTGAGGCTTATCTTTGTTCCAATAGTCTCTCTCATCATGACTATTCTTTTGACAAATGCCACACCATTTATTTACTCAGCCATCGTTTCCTTTTCCATTGAAATTGCCTTTTCCTACTCTTCTACAAGAGTTCCACCCTCTTCCTGGACCTCTACCAAATTTGCCACCTCTAGAAGACTCGCTTCCATTTTGACTTGAAGCTTTATTCTTGACAATTTTGGGGTCAACGATGAGCTTAGAATGAAATGCGCTTTCAATAGATTTTTCAATGCGTCGTAACAATCTTTGTTCATACGATCTCAATGAACCTATCAATCCTCGAATTGTCATGGTTGACAAGTCCTTTGTTTCTTCAATGACAACCACCATTGGATCAAATTTTTCAATTAAGCTAATCAAAATTTTATCAACAACTCTACGATTATCAATTGTATTGCCATAAGACTTTATTTGATTCACCAACTCTGACAATCTATTATGGTACTCATTCAAGCTTTCATTTTCTTTCATTTTTGCATTCTAAAAATCTCTTTTAAGAGATTGAAGTTTAACATTTCTCACCTTTGATTCTCTTTCAAATTTTTGTTGTAGAATATCCCACGACTCTTTGGCTGTCTTTGCCCTCACCATCCTTGAGAATATGACAGAAGAGACTTCTCTTTGAATCATCCCAAGTACTCCAACATCTACAATCTTTTTCTTCTTTAATTCTTCATTTTCAGTGGTTGTAGGTTTCTGATTTTGGTTATGCATTCTTCATCTTGATTGAATCTGAGACATCTAAAGACATGAATAATGTCTCCATTTTTATAACCCAAAAATCATAATTTTTTCCTTCAAATAAAGGAACTTGGACATTGCTATAGTTTGTGTATGTTGATGAAGTGCTTGCGGAAGCCATGATTTTTTAATTTCTTTGCTGTAAGGATTTGTGGCTCTGATATCACTCTGTTGGTGGTATTCTAGAGGTGGTATATTAACTAATACACTCAAGAAACTATAGGAATTGGTGGACTAATGCTACTATACTATTATGTAGAAAATAGAATTGGAAGAAAGGTATTGGAGCTAATTTTCTTCTTTGTTTTTCTTTCTTACTTTCTTCCCTTACTTTGCTTGCTTCACAAATATATCTATTTATAGGTTAGGAACGGCTAATGTAACTCTTTGGAGACTAGGTTTACACTCACCCATTTACGGTATAAGTCATTACTATTAAACTTCGCCTATATTTATGAGATAATAAACTCCACCAGCGGTATGAGCCATTACTCATTCTAACTTAATATTTGTAACAAATAACAACACCTTACTCATTAACATCCTTCAATTTTGAGTCTAAAAATTATCTGCTGATGGATATGGTTTGTTGGGGATAAGCAAACAACTATATGAAAGTACAAGAGACGAAAATATTTAATTCTATCTAGGCATATTCGAACCCCGGTTATAGTTTTGATCAGTGCCATGAGAAATTGACCTTACTTTTGGAGGCTGCTGAAACAAGCATAAAACCGGGTTGGCCTCACTGGAGATTCCTTCGGGTATTATGTCTGAGCGATTTGGCAGTTTCTAATCCTCAAATGAAACTCTTCAATCCTGTTAACTCCGTTTTTTTCGTTGGATTCTTTCAAGCAAATTGATCACTTGCTATTTCCTAACCAGCCTAACCTAGAGACAAGTTTGTTCTCCATACTTAAATAATGTTTTATTACACATCTGCACCTGATCCTCCGGCGGTGGATAGCAAAAAAATCCGTTTTGTTGCATCATTCGATTTAGGAATGAAAAATTTAGTGCTTCTAATTGTAATTTACAAGTTTGATCTCTGGTGCCGAATCAGGAATGGCCAATTTAGCTGATGTCGCTGTAAAGGAATACGTTTGACAACATTGTGGGGCTGGGGCACAAGGTATCTTTTCAACAAAGAATTTTTTTTGTTTTTTTGGGCGCTACTTTCAACCAAGAATATGATACTAATACTAACTAACGGAAGATTATTTGAACAATGTCTCTTATTATTATTATTTTTGGGTTTTTTTTATTTTTGATTTTTTGTTTTGGCCCTGCCCCTCCGGGGGGGGTTTAAAGTGTCTTGTACTCTTACACTCAAACTTTTTTTTTTCTTTTTGGGCTGAAGAACAAGGGGTCAAAGGACCCAAAGAAACACTCTTATACTCAAGCTGAGTAACCATTGAAGTCCATTTTCATTAGATATGCCAAACAGGCGTTCTGTGGTATTAAATTTGAGAAATGATACGCGGTACGAACACTACGTGTCGTTGGATCTGACATCCACTTCATCCATATTTTTCTTTCCAAAATGTGATTGATTGTTTTCGTTATTTTTAATTTCAAATATTTTTGTACCGTTTTTGGCATCCCTTTACCAGAGGTAACTAAATGTTCAGCATGACTTATTCATTAAATTTAGGACTAATTTGAGCGCAAAAAAAAATTAGGACTACATGGTCCTCTTCCAGCTAATCAACCTTGGAATGGAAAATATTGTATGTTGTATCAACTGCACTTCTGCCATGTGTTTTCTTTATGTGGCCTTACTTGACAAAAGTTTTGGCCAGATTCTATTTGTATCAGTCTAGGTTAAGTGAATCATGAAACACGTTTGTCATACTTGTCACCGTGTTTCTCAGAATATATTTTGAAATTGGGGGCTCATAAATTTTGCAATGTAGAAGCTCAACTTGAATTCTATCTATTATCTTGAATGTTCAGTTACGATGAATGACAGGTCACTGATACCCTACAAGCTCTAGATTGAGATGTTTTCCTACTGTCCTAATACAATGTGAATAGTTTTGAAGTTATTGATGAAAGCTTCTTCCCTTTTTTTTTTATTTTATTTTATGAGGAAAATTGATGAAAGCTTCAAAGTTCATGGAGTACAAGAGATGACAGAATGGATAATGACAAAGTAATTTATGACAACCTCGCTGTCATGAAGTATTTAGTTAGCATAAAATTGAAGAAGGCAATGTATATGTTGTAATTAACTAGGATATTGATAGTTTGGGCCCCTCCTTTTTACGGAGACTGCCAGGTTAGATGGAATTTTCTTAAGTAGGCATGCTTGTCAGTTATCACAATGTTTTTTAAGTAATTTATGTAATAGTTAATATATATGTTGAATTATTTTTTGTGCCTTTTAAAATATCATAATTATTATATTTCATCTTTCAAAAGTTTTTGTGTGTGTGTGTGTGTGTGTTTAATCCCTCTGGTAGCCTTCTATCTGTTTCCATAAAGTATTAACATGACATTTTACATGAAAATTTACATGGATGAAAATAGTTTATGGATCCAAAGTTTATAATGATATGAACTAAAGAGTAAAAAAGGACCAAGCAAAAAACATGATATTTCAGAGACGAAATGATTAAATTGAATTCTTTTTAAAGAAGAAAATGAGTGTGAATATTTTTTTAGCTAGGGTGGATGAAAAGAGAACTTTGGTTCTACTAGAGGACTTTGATGGACAAAATTTTCTGATTATTAGACTGAACCTTTTTTTTTGTGGGGGTGGGGGGATTTGGACCTTAGGAGATAATTTACAGAAAAAAAAATTTATATACATAGAGTAAAAACTCTAATTAAAGATATAATAAAATTAATGAACATGTAACTATTATTATTATTAGGAGATAAAAAATTATATTAAATATTTTTAAAATAGTTATTTCTATCAAGAAATTTTTTTTGTATGTAATATTTAATTTGAAATCTTTATATTATAGTTTATCGAAATTGAAAACTTTATATAAGATATAATTAGAATAAAATTATCAAAATATGAGAAATATAAAAATATTGTTATTATATTATGGAAGGAGCTATGAACATATGCCAAGGAATGAAATTTTTTAGAGTAAATCTCTATTTAAAAACCATAAACATATATCCTTAATAAGTAAATTATTACTAAGGACCTATAATTCTTTTATTTTAAATTTTATATTTTGTTCAATAAGAATTTTTCTTTACTTTCTTTATAAACTTGAAAAAAGTGTTGGCTAATTGTTAACTTTTTTTTTTCTATAAATACAGATAGCTCAAACACTCAAAAATAGAGTGGAGCATTGTTCATGATACAAAGAAGATGGAGAACCAAAAAGAAGACGAAGAACCAAAAGCTTCTAGCTACTACTAAAAATTATACATATAGTGACGGAAATTTTCTATTGCAAATTTGCAAAAGTCTATGGCTAAACTATTTGGTGACGAAATTTGTCACGGCAAACACAACGTTGCAAAATCCTTCGTGGCTAATTAGTCAGCGAAGGAATTCAAATTCCATCGCTAAGCAGCAACGGAATTTTCCGTCGCTAAATAAAAATATTCCGTCTCTACCCGCAAGCAAGGATCCGTGGCTAGAGCATGCTTAGCAACGGAATCTGCAATGGAATAATTCCATCACTAAGATTAAAATATATTAAATTATATTTGTCATAGCAATGGAATTAATTTCGTCACTAAATTTTTTTTATAATATACTTTTTTTTAAATTTTAAACAATCATGTATAATCCTGAATCAAAATCCAAATCAAAATTGTAAAGATTAAAAGTCATTCATTAAAATGTATATTAAATTACACAAATGTATTTCAAAAAGTTTAAGACAACTTTAATACAAGATTCAACTATGTAAGTTGTCCTAATCAAAACAAAGATGAAAAAACCATATCAAATATCATGTGGAATATGATCACAATCATCCTCAACCATGTCATCCTCATCTTTATCCCCACCATCGTCATGCACGTACGAAGATAAGTGAATATTCATCTTCGAATGTCTCAGTTCTCTCTTTAATTTTTGTTTATGAAAATATTTAAGGAAAATTAATATTTTGTAAAAATAAACTTAACTAGCATGATACACAAATTTGATAGAGCTTACTCACCAGTCTCTTCTTATGCACTATTGTAAGGATTGAGCCTCCTACATGTATTAAGAGTCCATCCTTAGATTTTTTACTTTGAATGTTCTTTCTTCTTTTCTCCAACCATGCCGAATCAAACATGTAATAAACAAAAGTCATAAATGTGTTCATGTAAGAGTGTGTGTATATGTATATGTGTTTATGACAAAAATAATCATAAAAAAATATTAAAGTACATAAATCAAAAGTATATATGTCTTTGCTCCTACCGAGCTACATGATGATTTGCCAACTTTGTACACATGGTAACAAAATAATTAAATATGTTTGTTTAAAGTAAATAAGAAAACTAGCATGTGCATCTAAATAATTAAAGACAATACAATTTTCCTTTGGAATTACTGTTTTGATGAAATCTTCTAATAGAATTACACTAAATTCGGATGCAACAAAAGTTGAAAGAATTGCAACTTTTTATTTGTTTCATCTCAAACAACCAGGATATGGTTAAAAGTTAAGTAATTTTTCTTATCTTAAAAACCTAACAATGATATGGTTAAAACAGGAAAGCTACTAGGCTTGTGCTCATTTAACAAAGTTTGTTGGCTTGAACACTATATTTGAACAAGATATAAATGCAAAAGTTATTAAGTCTATGCTTATTTACCTGTTGGGATTTTGTATTCTCTACACCAAGAACCTATATGATAAGCTCACTTCATAACTAGAATAACAAAGGAAAGAAAATTGATGACTAACTCAATAATTAAGTAGACAACCAAATACTATCCCATAAGTTATATATTACGAACAAAAACAAGACAACAAAAGAAAAGAAAAGCCCTTAAGTGAATTAACAAGGAAAACAAAATTAAAAAAAAAATGATGGCTACTATATGTCACATCGCTCATGAATTATCATGAAAGGGCATAATCCTCTATAAACTCATTACAAGTTCTATTTAACCAAAATTGAGTTCTATTAGAGGTGTTATATATTGCTATTTTAAAATTTTAGTTACCAAGTAAAATTACACACCCACGTGAGTTTTCCACCTATTTTGAAACTTATCTTAATGGGTGTACATATATATATATATATATATATATATATATATATATATATATATATATATATATATATATATATATATATATATATATGTATGTATGTATATTCCATGCAAATTGGGTGTGTTGTTTGTGTGGTGACCTTATCTAACCATGTATGAGGTTCCTTACAACCTTACAACCATACAACCAATTTCACCATTGAAGCTGGAAGCTAAAAGAGAACAATTAATACAAAACATGATTAGACCTACTAGGTGTTTGTTTGAATTTGATTAATTAAATCTCTTGCTGCAACATTTTGGATATCAGTTTTAGCAAACAGGGAAAAAGACTAAATTCAAACACGCATCAATTAAAACTGTCTTTATATTTTAAATTCACTTTAAACCCCTCTTCATACATATTTCTGGTTGTGCAACTCTATAACCTATAGAATAAAGGTCAGAAGCACTCATATCACCACCACCACCATCAACAACAACAATAACAATAATAATAGTAGTAATAGTAATAGAACTAGCAAACCATTAACATTTCAAATGTCAATTCAAACACCAAGTTGGGGAAGAGAAACATTACTCGCTTGATAGTAAGTTGTCACCCTTAGGTAGTAGTAGTTCAAAGGGATAACAATAAACACACTAGTTCTTAGTTTTCTAACTTAAGCAAATATTTACTCTGCAAAATAAAATAAAATCCCAAATTTAACAAATATAAAGGTACATTTAGAAGCATAATAGCATAGATTTTTTTATGAAATGGAGACTATAATTGAAACTTTTCACACTTAAAAAGACGAAACAAATCCCTTCATGGACCTATGTGTTCAAAATCATTTGTAAAAAAGTAATTATATCATGACAATACTACACAATAATACTCCAATATGGAAAATGTAGCTGAGATTACCTGCGGAGGATTAAAGGGATAATCATTTGGGAATATGTCAAGGTAAAATATGTTGATTATTTTAAATCCATAGCCAAGGAAATTTGATAAAACGGTGCCTGAAGAAAAAAGAATGACGTGGCTAGCCCTGTCCTCACCATGGTCGCGTCCTCGTCTTGCCCAACCTGTGCCTAGCTTCGCAACAGCAGCCTTAATGGAGTGAAAGAGGGATAAAGGATTACGGAAAAGCACAAGGGAGGGAAGCTTTGGATTTGGGGCAAAAGGACGAGGGAAGATGAAAAAAATAAAATAGGCAAGATGAAACAGGAAGCGAAAGAGGGAGGATGAAAATAAATAAAAGGATCTATAATAATCTTATTTTTTTAATAAATTTTTATTTAAATAAAATGATTTATAATCTTATCTTATCTTATTGATAAAAAAAAAGGGAAGGAAAGTAAAATATTAAGTGAATCATGAGAAAAAGATCTTTTAATATTTTTTGATATATTTGGGTAAAATTTTTAAGCAAAAGTATAATCACTAGAAAAAGTATAAATTTTTTTTTGAGAAGTTATAATTTTCATCTAATGAAAAAAAAAAAGATCTTTTATAATAAAAAAAATGAATTTAATTTAAATGTATTGACATTGTAAAACAGTTTTACACTGTCAGCCAATAGAAATAGTGGAAAGTATCAACTCACATAAATAACTACCAATTATAATGAAGGATATACCATGATTTCTCACTTTCCCCTATTTCTATTGGTTGACAGTGTAAAACAGTTTTACACAGTACATGCCAATTAAACTTTTTAAAAAATATGTTTAAAGACAAAAAAAATTAATATTATATTTAAACATAAATTAATTTTATATTCAAATATAAAATAACTTTAATTTTTTAAAAGATCTTTTAAATTTTTTTTTTGAAGAAGCTCATCTAAACGAGCCTATAATATATAATATACAATTTATATATATAAAATCTAGTAAGTTACATATAAGTATTGTTGTAAGTGATTAATGAATATTAAAATCTATCATGATTTAAGAAAAATATTATCAAAATACAATCAAGAATTGGTAAAATAATATTTTATAAAATTAAAATAATAAAAAATAACAATTATAAAGTTTTTTTTTTACTTCCCTTCCTTTTTCTCAATAGTTTCTTTGTTAACTTTTTATTGTCTATAATTATTTATTTTTTTATTTTTTAGATATCTTAAGAATAGCTATAAGCAAATATCCATTTTTAATATTCGCATATGAAATAAAAACAATAAAGAGTAACAAAGATAAAATATAAATACTATCCTGTACATAAATCACTTAAGCCTATTTTCACTATAATATATTCTATGTTAATATTTTATTTTTTTAAAAAAAATTAGTGTACGTAATCCTACATTCCCAATTTATTATATAAAAAATAGTTTTACATAGAAATGAGCTCAACTATGGAATTTTACCATCATGACAATGCTTTATATTAATATTTTAAATTTTTAAAATGAAAAAATCTTAGCAACGGAATATATTCCGTCAGTATTAATTTTATGCATTAAAACATTTATTTTTAAATCAATATACATATTTAGTCATGGATTTTGTCACGGATTCATTAGCGATGGAAAATATCCATTTCAAATTCCGCCGCTAATTTCAACAAAAACACATCCGTCGCTAATACATAAAATCCATGGCAACTTCTGTTGCTAATAGCGATGGAAATTATTCCATCCCAAAATTCCATTGCAATTTGCATGTTTTTTAAGAAAACAAACATCCAAAATAGCAATCATGCATAAAACCTATCAGACTTGACCAAAATGCCATATGAGTTGTCTTCCTAATAAGATTGCCTGTTCATTCCTTGTCAAGTCCCCCAGGATGAATAATTGCATAACTCCTATTTATGATAAAACTTGCTAAGTTTGATTTGTACATCGAATGAATACTTTCTTTCATACCATATATGAACACAAAAGTCCATCAATCCTTTTCCTTGGGTAGCTTCACAAAGTTGACATTTGAGCTACCTGATTTGTTTTCTCATCTTTAAGTGATTTAGAGTATTGTAACTTATTGTAACTGAAATACATGTTTTCAAGCATTTCTCTGTCTGAGTACAAAATCTCCTGCAGACAAACATTGGCTTAGGACAGAACCTCAAAACATTGTGAGAACTTGCTTATACAGTGCTGCTTGTTGTCCAATACTATCGAAGACAGTATTGCATTTTGATACAAATGAGCTTTGAAACCTCTTCACTCTTTGGCCTTTATCCCAACTTTTGCATTAGAGAAATACCTCTTTTCTTTTTCTTCTTTTTTCCTTCTTTCTTTTTTCTTTTTTTTTTCTCTTTTTTTTTTCATTCTTACCTTTCCTTTTTTTATTCTATTTTTTCATCTCCTCTTCTTTCCCTTTTCTCTTTTTTCCTTTTCTTCTCTTTATTTTTCCTTTTCTCTTTTCCTCACTATTTTTTTTTTCTTCTCTTGTAATCTGATCCAACCTCTCTTTCTTTTCTTTTCTTTTTTTGCTCCTCTTTTCTTTTCTTCTTTCTCTCTCTCATTTTTCAATTCCTCAATCAGATTTCTGCATATACAAAATCCAGAATACTAGAGACTAAAGTCTCATAATTCTCTTGTACATAGCCTATATAGAACTAAAAATACCTTTAATTCTGCTTCAAGCATTCCACAATTTTGTTGGATGTTGACACTCTATTCCTCACTTTTTACCGCCATCTAACTCCAAGAATTTCCCCTATTTTCAAAAGGATCTTTCTTTTATTCACTCGCTTTCTGCAACTTTTAATCGTTAACTTTTAATTTATTGAATTTTTTTTATTATTATAAGATGTTCAAATTCGAAATTTTATTATACATATATCACTTCAATTTGAATTCTGAATTCTGAATTATTTGGTTTTGATATATGTTATAAATTTATATTAATATTTACTTTTAAATTTCATTCAAATGTTTTGCCTTTATTGAATTATTCTTAAATAAAAATTTTATTTTTAAAAAAATTGACTTTATCAAATTCTTAATTGAAATGTTTAATCCCAGTACGTAAATTTAAATATTTTTTTCATGTAAATTATCTTCTTAAGTCTGAACACAAAAACAAAAACGAAAAAACTAACATTGCCTAACTCAATAATCAATTAACTTTTGTTGCCCATTATAGTCCTCTGACACTATCAAAGTCCTCTTCCGTATCCACTCAAACAAAATATTTACACTTCTCTTTTTCTTTTGAAAAAATCCGACTTAATTATTTTTTTTCGCTTCTAATAAACATAGCATTTTTTTTTTTCGTTTGATATACTTTTTTGCCCCAGTACTGTATCATCATCCAACTTCGATTTAACCACTATTTTTCGTGTGTATCAATCTCCACATGGGATGCCACGTGTGTACGTAATGAATGAAATTAATGAAAAGTTAAAAGAGATCACCAAAAAAAATGAAAAAAATTTTAAAAGAGAAAATAAACTTTTCGTAAAAATGCAGTGTGTATATATATATATATATATATATATGATAGTCTATCGGTTCGCTGAGTTTTATTATCAAGAATTTGATTCATCCAACTTAATTAATAGAGGTTTTAGAGAGGGCTTTAATTCTTTTAACAAAAAAATTTTTTATTCTCAAAATTTAAATCTAAGACACCTAATTAAAAAGCTAAAATATTTAACCACTTCAACCAACCCATGTGGGTACATGATAGGTAGATGGCTCTCACAAGAAAGAGAACAGATTACTCTTAATGCAGCCATTTATAAATGATTAGATGTTTGTGATATTTTGAGTATACTCTTTTCTTTAAAAAATTGAAAGATAGACAAAATATTTAAAAAAAAAAAAACTAAGAAATTGGGTGGCTTTAAGTGGAATCAAAAGATCAAAGTTCCACCATGAGTTCTTAAGTTAGGTATAAATTCATTTAGAATATATTTGCATGAAGTATTTTCAAATTTTAAGAAATTTAAAATATAAAAAAGTTTTAATACTTCAATTTAATTTTTTTATTTTTAATTTTTTTTTTGAATAAAGTGATTATATTATTTCACTTATAAAATATATTATTTATATAAAAAAATTATATTATATTTTCTTTAAGGCTATTAGTTGAGGACAGTGAGCGATGGTCAACCATCACTAGGGAGTAGTCAACGATGGACAATCGTCACTGGTGGGCAGTGGTCACTGATGGGTTGTGGGTGGCAATCACTGGTAGGCAGTGGCGGGGTTGGGCAATGGACAGTCGCCGATGGGCAATTGTGGGTGGGTGGTTATGGCAATCGATGGTTGTCGGTGATCAATGGCTGTGAATGGGCAGTCACCGGTCGTCAGTAGGCTATAGGCAGCGATTGTCAATAGACAATTGGCAGTCACCAGTGGGTGATCAACGGTTGCTGGTGGATAATGGTCAGTGGGCAGTGGTAGCTAATGGACGGTGGGTGGTAGTCAGTGGGCGGTGGGTAGTGGTAGCCGGTGGATGGTGGGTGGCGATCTGTGGGCAGCGAGTGGTGGACGGTGGTCATCAGTAGGCAGTCGGCAAATAATGGTAGACTTGTAGAAGGAAACAATAGGTAGAAAAGAGACGAGATTTGAGAATTCTTTGTGGAGAGATGGAAATTAAAATTCTCTCTTTTGAAGTTTGGAAAATACCTCCTATAATTACTTAGAATTTTAAAATTCTTTCATATTATTATCTAAAAAAAGAATTTTAGGCTAAAGTAATTAAAACCCTATCAAGAAATACATTATTATCTAAGAATGCTCTATCCAAACACACTCTTAAAAAAAACTAGAGGTCATAAAACCTACATAAATGGACTTTTACGCATATTTTGAAGAAATAATATATCCTTATTTAGGACTCATAAGTGGACAGTAGAAATGATTAGTAATGTCCAGTATATTGTATAATTTAATATTTTTTATTGTTAAATGAGGATTAATATTATGAATAATTTAAATAGATTATACTTATAAAAATATCTTGTAGTCTAAAAAAAATCTTTACTCAAAATTATAAAGAATTAATTAAAATGATAAATAATTTTAATCTCTAAAAAAGTGCAAGTTTAAATTTTAAAAAATAATTTTCTTAAAAAATTGCATAATTTTTATGTTCTCATAATCAAATGAATATTAATATTTTTGGTTAAAAGCCAATGAAGATTAATATTAGGTTTAATTATTTTGAAGGTCCTTATAGTTTCACTCAATTTTTAATTTAGTCCCTATAATTTAAAAATTTTTAATTAAGTCCCTACATTAGATAAATTATTGTAATTAGATCCTTAGAGCAATCTCAAATTACAAAATTTTTTAAAATTTTATATAATTTAATAGGTCTTAACCCAATTTTGTAAGTTTAAACATAAAAATTTATTTAATTTAACCATCAATTTTGCAATGATAGATTGTTTCAGGGACTTGATTACAAAAATTTATTTAATATGGGGATCTGATTGAAAATTTTTAAACTATAAGAACTTAATTAAAAATTGGATCAAAATACAAGGACTTATAGAGTAACTAAACCTTAATATTATTACAACTCAAATAAATCGAATGTATAAAAATACCTTATATTAAACACAAAAATCCGCTTGAGAAAATAATAGACCGGGGGAAGAGAGTAGGAAGACTCTCTAGCAATTCGAAAACCGCAGCACTTTTTTTTTTCTTGATTAAAACCGTAGCACATTAACACCAGCGAAGAAAGCCATTATTACATGGCTTTAAACAAAAATTATGAAAAATGATAAATTATAGAATGCTCATCTTTAAATATGAATATTAAATCTTTATATTCTTTTTCACTTTATTTTAATTATTTAATTGATATTGAGTTTCGAGTTCCGAGTTTCATGAATATCGAGTTTCAAGTTAAAAATTAGGCCTTGTACTAATAAATACCAATGTAAGGACATCGGATTTCAAATTTTGAGTTGGGTTTTATATTAACAAAAATATACAGACACCAAGTTCTGAGTTTCAAGTTGGACATTGATAATAAGTTCTCTGATACCAACTTGATAGACTATAATATTCTAATATCATATATTAACATATTAAACTTACTCTATCATTCTTTACCATTAGATTTGTAAATAATTTTAGATCAACAATTTAATTTTAAGTGAATATTTAATGTTCATATTCAATGGTGAACATTTTAAACGCTACCATAAAAAATATGGCACAACATGTATCAAACAAAGTTATTTATTTTTTGAGTTAAATTTAGGTGCACTGTCAATTATCCAATCAAAATCTTCTATTTGTATGACCATTCAAGTAGTAGGTGATTATATCAAAAATTTTTATTGATATGACAATATATGATTAGATGTCTGTATAAAAAAATTTTATACTAAAAATACATGCAAATTAACTCTCTATTTTTTATATAATTTTTGTGTAAAAAAATTTGAAAATATAATACTTTTGATAAAATTTAAAAAATGTAATATTTTTATTTTTTATTATTTTCCTCTCTCCTCTCTCCTATCCCCACACTCTGCGCTCTCTCTTTCTTCCCCCCTCGCATGCTTACACTCGCGCGCACACACACACTCTTTCTATTTTTTTATTATTTTTAAAAAGCAAATCTAGTTCTTTTTTTATTGGATTTATTTTTTTAAAATAATAAAAAATAGAATTCGATTTTCTTTCTACCAGATTTACTTTTTAAAAATAAAAAAAATAGAATCAAATTCTCTCTCCATTGAATTAGCTTTTTAAAAATAATAAAAAAATAAAATCTAATTCCCCCTTTACCAAATTTCCTTTAAAATCTCATATTTCTCTAATTTTATTAAAATTTCACATATTTTCAATTTTATTTTCAAAATCCCATATTAAAAAAAATTCACCCTATGAAACACACTTCAAGGACAAAACAATTTCAATCAGATATTAATTAGGATAATTTGTTTCATTTCAAGGTATGAGTACTGTACTGCTTTCATTTTAAAATAATAGTCACTTTAAAAAAAAATTGTTCCATACTATTTATCATTTTAAAATTTTAACAAAATATTAATTATTTTATATCTCGGCTAAAAAATATCTTTTATACCAATTTTATCCTTAATTTCATTAATTACAACTGTTTTTCTTCACCAGTTTGACTCTTTTTCTCCACTTCTTCTATTAACATATTGTATAGTGTGACTTTTTAATAAGTCAAAAAATAATTTAGTCTTTTTCAATACTTTTGTTTTAAAAAAATGAAATTATTAAACTATTTTTTTAATTCTTGTGGCATAACTTTAAATGACTAAATAACCAAAAAAATAAAAAAAATACTTTAAACGACTAATATTGTGCGATGAACAGAAATTATGAATTAATGTTAATGCTTATCTCATTGGTTCGTCTTTCGCTTTAGCCTTTATGACAATATGAATGGAGTTCAAAGTTGTTTGGTTGACACATATAATGTATAAATCATAGTAGTGATCTTTCAATGATTTTATTTTGTCTTGAATTTGAAGTAAGACAAGTCTTCCGACGTCCCATTCTTTTCAGGTGCACACAAGAGAAATTGGACTCCGAATATTCATACGAGGGTGCTGAGTAAGTTGACCCAATGACCCAACAGGAAGCCAGTAGGGACGAGGAAGCGTCCTTGATGTTTCAGCCTCGGACCCTGTTCTGCTCACGCTTTTTCTTTTTTTAAAAAAATTTAAATAATATTTGTTTGCTTACATGAGTCATTATTTTGGTTTGTTATAATGATAGATGCTCCTTCTCTTTATTCGATGGTATCGGGTTTGAGCCCTTAAATAAGGCTGTCTCTAATGGAAAAAAAGAAGAAGACATTTTTAAGTGCTAGTCTTTTTGAAATGTCATTTAACCAGGTCAAATGAACTTTTAACTAAGATAAAACCCTCAAATTTGTTTTTCTTAAATTTTATGTTGGACAAATTAATCCCTCTAAAAAAAAAAAATGCTCTTCATGATTCCTGTTTACAAGTTATTCCCTTTGTGAACTCTCTTTATTAAAAGTATTGATTTGGTTTGTTAGAGTGCTGATGCAGTCCATTTTATGTCACATTAGCAAAAAATGGGACAAATTAATCTCTCAAGATTTTTGAAGAGTTTAGTTTGGTTCATATTATTATTTTCCTCTTTTTCAAAGCTGTTAGCAAATAACAGGATAAGTTAGTCCCTCAAGAATTACGAAGAGTTCAAATTGATTATTATTATTATTTTCCTTCTTTTCAAAACCTGAAACACAAGTTTCATCTTCCTCTTTCTTCTTAATTTGCCTTGCTTTATGTAATTCACTTCTTATTCCTTCTTCTTCTTCTTCATCATCATTTATTTTGGTAAGTCACTAATTATCTCATATTCTTCTCCCTCTTATACTCATATTGCTTTTATTTTTCACCCCATTTGCTCAAATATCCTTTTCCCTTTTGCTTTCATTCTCATCCACTTTTACCAATTAACGTTCATTTTCTGCTCCAAATATGAACTTAGCAAGCTTAGAAGCATCCTTGAAGCCAAGCCACCCATTTTCATTCGCACCTTTTGAAGACTTGGACTCGTCAATTTCATATCATTTCCTAACCCACCCTCAACTTTGTGTTGTAACAAGTGTATTGTCATTTCTCAATATTCTTTTACTACTTCTTTCCTCCGTTTAGCCTTGTCCATTTTTAGTTAAATTAGTTGATTGATGAGAAAAGAAAAGAAAAAACAAAAAGGAAGAAAACATCTATATGAGGTTATGTGATTTAGTGCATTTAAGCTGAACATTGCTTTGTCCAAAATCTGAGCTCTTACCTTTTTTTTAACTTGTTTGATTTATTTGGATCTTTCTTTCACAATCTCTTTGACATAGAAAATGCCAAGTTAGCTTTTAAGCCATCATCATTAAGGGTGTAAGCGGATCGGATTGATCTAATGAACCCGAAGATCCAAACCAAACCAATGGAATTGGTTCGAATCGGTTCGAGCAATCGGTTCATTTTCAAGGTGCAATCAAACCAAACCAATTGTTATTGGTTCGATTTCGGATTTATGATTTTTCAATTCGATTACCCAAACATTTAATCTGATCACCCGGTCAACTAATTTATTTTTTTTATTTCTAATATTTCAAAGTTTTGCACTTAAGTTTCTAATAATATAGTCACTTTTATCTTCTTTGTTACTATTTGTTTAAGAAATTTATCTATTTATACCATTATTAAGTATATTATAATCAAGTTTTTTAAAAAAAAATATAATTATTTATTTTTTACTTCAATCAAATGACCGAACCAAACCAACGCGATCTTAATCGGATCAGTTTGGTTCAGATTTCTTAAAAAAATTTAACATCCAAACCAAGTCAATCCAATTAAATTTAATCGATTTAGATTTATTTTTCACACAAATTCGATCTAAACCAACCCATTTATACCCCTAATCATCCTGTTGTGTAAGTTCAAAACTTAAGGCTTAAAAGTTTCTTCTGTTTTTTTATTTTACACAACGTATTTTTTTTTTATATAACTTGCACAACGTATTTAATATTGAATAAAGCTCCATATTAATCAAAGAAATTTCTATAGTAGAAAGAGTAATTTAATTGACCTCTAAAAATAAGTACTGGACTACTGTCACCGAACCCCGTTTAGCTCTAATAAAAAAAGACCAGATGGGAAAAAAAAAGGGCAAAAAGACACACGCCCAAAACCTACGTAAGCCGAAGGATCTGTGAGCCTTCGAGCCTTCGACATCGGCATTTGACGAACCACTTGTCATTCGCTAGCTCCTTCGCGTGCTTTGACTTCGGACAATAGTTCGTGTAGTCGCAAGCCCTCAGGCTTCTTAGTCACGTTCACAGCCTCAGTATAATCTTTAACATCCACTTATCTTTTCTTCCTCTTCCCAGTCAATACTTCAATTGAACCTCTTAGTTACTAAAATTTATCATTCTTTTCCTATAATCGGGCATCGATCTCCAACTGCTGAGGCTTTTTGCTTCAATTTGCACGCCGTTTTCTCTTTGGGAAGGAATTCAACTTGATTCTTAGATTTCAGCTGAAACCCAGGTAACCAAAACTTCTAGAATGGCCAATTGGCCATACATATACTTAAAAATTGCAACTTTGATTTTGGGTGTTTTATAATTTGTATTCATATGTGTTTATTCTGTCTTCTCTAGTGAAGGGTTGCCTTTTGGGTGCTGGATCTAGCCACGGATCCAATTTCGCACAATCTTGTGAAAGTTTGAAACTTTGCATTTTGTTGAGGTTTGTGATTCTTGGTGATTGATTGGAGGGAGAGGAAGGAAAGACCAAAATCCTGTTGCATTCAGCTTTCTAATTTTGGCGAAGGTGGGTTTGACATTCTTGTGCTTCTCAGCTATTTGTTGGGACTAATACTGGCAATGATGGGAGGTCAGTCCAGCAAGATGGGTAGTGGTTATGTCCCAACACCAATGAACATGGGTACCCATTCTGTGTATGCGGATGATTTGAGCTCATATGAAGCTGCATGTGTTGAAGATCCAAACTTGCAATCCTTTGATGCCACCATTCAGGAGCGAACCAACAGGGTGATCAGCTCCCTAGCTCAAGGGGTTGAGGTTCGTTCCTTGTCTATCGACTCGCTGAGAGAAGTGACTGGGAGTCTGCTTGAAATGAACCAGGAAGTTGTCAAAGTCATTCTAGAGTGCAGGCAAGACATATGGAACAAGAAGGACCGCGAGTTGTTCTCCTTGGTGAACGATTTCTTTGAGAATAGTCTCCACACATTGGACTTCTGTAATGCTCTCGATAAGTGCCTGAAACGAGCACGCGAAAGACAGATTATAATTAAGTCAGCTATTACCTATTTTGAGGAAGAGGCACAAAATGGGGTTGAAGGGTCGATTTACTTAAAGACATTGCAAGAGCTCAAGAATTTCAAGGAAGCTGGGGACCCCTTTACGGAAGAGTTTTATCTATTGTTTCAATCAGTTTATACTCAACAGGTGTCAATGTTGAAAAAATTGCAAAACAGGAAGCACAAACTTGATAAGAAATTGCAATCCCTCAAGACATTGAAGAGAGTCTCAAATGCCATTTTTGTGGCTGCTTTTGTTTCTGTTTTGATTTTCTCAGTGGTGGCAGCTGCCATTTCTGCACCACCAGTTGTAGCAGCTTTGGCTGGTGCACTGGCTGTTCCAGTAGGCTCGGTAGGAAAATGGTGCAACTCACTTTTTAAGAGGTATGAGAATGCTCTGAGGGGCCAACGAGAAGTAATCAGTTCAATGCAGGTTGGTACTTATATTACATTGACGGACTTGGACAACATTCGGATGTGTGTCAACAAATTGGAAGTGGAGATTGAATCCATGTTGCAGAATGCTGGTTTTGCTCTTGGAAATGAGGATGCAGTAAAGCTTGCAATCGATGAGATTAAGAAGAAAATAGAAACTTTTTCGGAGGTCATTGAGACTTTAAGTGAGCAAGCTGATAAATGTTGTCGGGAGATAAGGAGAGGAAGGACAGTGGTTATACAAAAGATAATTAAATATCCTGGTTGACAGCCCTTTTGGTATGTTACATTGATTGCTTTCTCTAGCTGGCATCTTCTTTTATTCCCATTATAAGTTACTAATTAAACACGTAGATTATAACTGTGATGAGATACATTATGAAGAAATATATGAAGATTGAACTTGTGTATACCATTGCTACACTAACTTTATTTAGATGTTTGGAGTATACATAATTGCAAACAATTTTTCTGCTTGATTGTTTTTTATTACTCTTTTGCTAGAGGGATTTCAACATCATCTGCGGGTAATAATCATGGAATCATGAGATGCTCAATCAAAGTTGGAGCGAAGTCTAGGACAATCGATGGTGAAAACATATATTCACCCTAAATTCTCTAAGTTGGTTCTCCACATATTGGTAGTTTATTCTTTCTTGTTCAGTGCAGAGATCAATCTTGCGGTTTCTTGCATTTATGATGTTCTTGTCTATGCATGCATTGATAGGAACCTGATGCCGCTGTCTATATATATGCCGCTGGTGAAAACATATATTCTTGTTCCAATAGTTGCACAGTCTAGGAACCTGATGCCGCTGTCTATATATATGCAGATTTGAAGTTGTAATTTTTCCTTTAGCAGGGCTCCATGATTCTGGATTTCTAGTTATTTGACTAGAATCTAGTAAGTAAATGATTTCTTAACCTTGCAGGCAACTTATGTTCAATGTAGTAGAGTGTGTTTCTTATGGAACAAATATTACCCGAGCTATATCTACATTTACACATTATTCCACGAAGAAGCCCCTTCCCCTAGAAAAGAGCAGAACACTTTACCAAAGTATTTAGTATATACATAATTCATGTATATTTACGAACCCTTAGCTGATACACTCATAAATCCATTTTCAAATGAGAATCAATTTTGTTTTAGTCAAATTCAAAGTGCAACTGGCAGAGCAGGTTCTAGTACCCTTCCCTCCTCCACTCCCACCACCGGGAATAAGTACAAGCTGCCTGTTAGTAATTGACATAGTTCATAACTATCTAGAGGCATCATTTGTACTCTGCTTTATCTCTAGTAAGTAATATTTGGTTGTGTTAATTGCTCTTTTATGTCTTGGTTTATTAATTCAACTGTGCTTTTGTCCTTAAGCTTTCTTTTTTTATTTGAACATATTACCCCCAAGTTATTGTTTATATTTTGCAATGTGCCCTTTAACTTTAGTGTAAGGCAGTAGTGAAGTAATTCCAAGTAGACGAAAACAGTTTTTTGTTTTTTCTGGTTGTGGGGAGAGTTCCTAACCACTCTTAGCTTTGCTGACCCAAACCCGGGTGCATTTATTTGGAGACAAAAACTTAAATGACAAAACTTAGGTGAAATTATCTAAATGGGCCTTGATATAAATGACTTCTATGAGGATTAGTCTTCAATTGAATATAGTAACTTAGTTTGATCTGTTTAGCTAACTTAGTGGAAAAATGCCGTGGTTATTGATTTATAAGTATCCCCAAGAGGATTGTGGAAATACTTGACGGGTGCTATTATTCGTATTAGAGAAGCATCGATATCGACAGGTGATTTATCGAAGTGAAGGATTAGTTGCAAGAGGAAAGAAATATTACAATGGGAGTATGGCTACAAATATCAATTTATTTTTCTAGGCCAAGCTACAAATATCATCGTCAAACCGTTTACGCTGATAAAATGGGCCGTTTTCCTTAAGTAACCTTTAGCCCTGCAAGTGGCATGAGTTGCGCCAGTATATATTTATATGATGAGCGAGTTTAGCCCAACCCCTCACGCCTCAGAGCCTAAAAAAAATTAATGCCTATAAATATAATTATGGATAAGAAAAAGTATTAATATGTTTATTTCAATTTGTATCTTTTTTAACGCTTTTCTTTTAGTTGAACAGAACATTAGCTAACGAAATGTTCAACTATTTAGCAAACTCTCCGACTATCTAAATTCACATATTAACTTTGACATAAACAAGTGCTCGGTGTATTGCACGTGTAGCAACTAGCAATTGCACATTTTCAAAGTTGAAAAAAAAAAAAATAGAAGGAGTACAATCCATAAAACAAAATATAAGTTGCGGAGTTGGATGCTTCCCGAACCTGGATGGTAATTTGGTTATGGTTAAATAATAGCGTCCAGATAAAGCAAGGCTTTGAATAGGTGCGCGTAGTTTCTACACATCGGAGTTGGGTTGGAATGGAAGCCTTGAAGGGGAGGTCTTATCTAAAAGCCCAAAATATACCCCCTTTGTTGTGGGACGCGGAAAAACGTGAAGTGAGGCAACTCGTCCTTCGGATTTTTTTGGAAGACAGTTCAGCAAACTTGGCTGGCAGATTTCAATTACTTCGTTAATGAGTTTTGGTAAAAGTCATATATCAGTAATTACATTTCTTTAAAAAAAAAAATTCGGATTGAATCAATTAACTCCTTACTGTTTAGAGTGTTATTTTAAGATTGCGTGATAAAAAAAAAAAAGGAAGAACAATCCCGTGAGTAGCAGCAAGCCTAGTCTCCGCAAGGCATATATGTGGCGACACGTTCGCGTGGACGCAACAACATGTGGCCTGCCAACTCCCACTTTCTCGCATTTGTTCTGCTCTCTGTCGGTAACGTGCCAAAGTTTTGCCTATTTTAAGCTAAGCATCTTCTTCAAAAATAAAATAAAATCGTAATTTCAAATTTATAATTGGCAGTAAATTGCAATTAATTTATTTGCTGATCAGATAACGATGCTTGCAAGTGTGTAAACAGGTCCAGGTACGAACCTAGTCAGCACCGTTAATTCACATGATCCAACGGACGCAATCAGCGTACCTTTCAATCTCATCCAACCACGTGTCCGGCCATCCTTCTGCTCTCTCAGGATCCTCCCCCTCGTGAACGGGCCCCGTCTTTCATTTTCAATTTATCGTTCAAGGTATATTCAAATTCTCGTATCGTTTTCTCCATAAACGTTATCTCTGCTCCTTTTTTATGGGGGGCACCTATAAATTAAGGTCCCCTGACCTATCCCTTTCTCCAAGTTAAACTTGAAAAATTCCTTTGTTCTCTATCTCTCTAGAGCTCTCTGACTCTCTCTCTCTCTCTCTCTCTCTCTCTCTCTCTCTCTAATGCGTTTATCCATGGCGCTCAAAAAAACCCTTGCTCAGCGCCTTCTCAATATCACCAAAATCTCGTCGCAAACCCTCACAAATTGCCGAATTTCCTCTTCCTCCGTTCACGCCAGGGTTTCTTCCGGCGCCGCCGGCGGTCGAGACATCGCTCCGAATCCCGGAGACAATGGCCTCTTCCGGAGGTTCCTCCACAAGCGACCGGGATTCCAGCCGGAGCTCCGGTCGCCGCCGGTTGCCGGAAACATTCTTGACAGCCTGAGAGCGATGGACATTGCTCGGAACCGAATCAGGTTGGAGGGACTGAGGCCGCCGGCGGCGGAGGAGCGCGACGCGGTGGTGGAGGGCGTGACGGTGGAGGATGCGAGGAAGCTGCTGAAGGCGGCGCAGGTGGAGGTGGTGAAGTCGAAGCTGAGGGAGATCCGAAAGAGCTGCATACCATTACCCGAATTTATTCGGATCTGTTCCGAGAATTGCTCGGATCAAGATCAAGCGGTCAGGATGGCAAAGATGCTCGATGATTCTGCGGCTGTGATTATTTTGGGAGATGTCGTGTTCCTCAGACCCGAACAGGTTAATTGAATTTCTATTCGTCTTTTTTTTTTTTTTTTTTAATCCTCCAATAATTGAATTTTGATTTTAATTTTTTCATTTATTTATTTTGGTTTATTGTGTTGGGTTGTGTTTTAATTTCTGGGTTGTTACAGCAGGAAGCTGGAGATTAAAAATAGGTTTTATTTTTTTAAAGCTTCAAAATTTCATAGGCTTCATCATATGCTGATCATTTACCAGTTTATTTGGGTTGGAGACTACCGAAAACTGATAATATTTTTTATGATTATTTCTTTTGTTTTTTCGACAGGAAACTGAAACTTTGTTGTTTCGCAAGATCTAAAAAGTGTAAAGGATTCCACGTTTGAGGTGGTATATTAGGGCTTTAAAGGACTGCGTAAAGCCCACCAGCTTTCTTCCATCACTATGATTCATCAATTTTAATTATTATGGGGCTTTACTAATCGGGAAATTTGCGTTTTTCATTTCAAAAAGAAAATTGAGAATTAGATTCAATTGGAGTCTATTGGGAGGCGTGCGTGCTCCTGCTAACCCTGAGTTAATTTTAGATTAGGATTACAAATTACCATTCTTTACATTAAATACCAACTAGGATTGGAAAGTTGGGGGTTTTATTCGAGCAAGTATGGGTTAGCAATTCTCTCTTGGTTCACTATTTTTATATATTATGGTATTCCTTAAGTAAAGGATATGGCATGCTTGGCATTCCAAATGGGACTTATGGAGTACCCTCTCTTTTCTTGAACTAAGAATACCACAAGAATTTCCCCTATATGTGAAAGTTGGGTTGAAGCTTTTTTTTTTTTATAGGAGGGTAGACGAAGGTTTTATTTCCTGATGCAAGTGGGTAGATGATGGTTAGTTGATTGCTAGGCGTTAGAAATTTTGTGGATCATGGTTTATAGGTTATAGTAATTGTGTTCTACTTTGTTCCTTTTGGGTACAATTGCAGAAAGCTTTTAATACACTATAAGCTTGTGTGATTCCTAAAGGAAAAAGCAAATGTAATTTAAGCCAAGCTTTTACGCAAATTCTTTAAAATTTGTGATACAGGTAGCAAAAGCCATTCAAGGTCTACTCGCTGTACGAGGAGCCAAGGTGCATGACTCTGTAAGAAAAGAATTGGAAGAAATGGAAGAACAGAAGTCAGCCATTGATAGCAGAGCTGACACCTTGGTTCGCCGGGAGCTCTGGGGCGGGTTGGGTTTCCTGGTGGTGCAAACGGTGGCTTTCATGAGGCTCACGTTTTGGGAGCTTACTTGGGATGTGATGGAGCCCATATGCTTCTATTTGACCTCTATGTACTTCATGGCTGGCTACACCTTCTTCCTTAGGACCTCAAAAGAGCCTTCCTTTGAAGGTTTCTACCAAGCCCGTTTCAGCACCAAGCAGAAGCGCCTCATGAAGCTTCACAATTTTGACATTGAAAGGTATAATGAGCTAAGGGCTGCATGCTCCCCCTCCACCCTTCCCAAGTTTGATTTCTCCATTTCTCACCCATTCGACAAGTCTCTCCAACATCATTGATAGAAAAGGTAATTTGGGCCTTGAAAAATAAAGATATGAAAGGCCTTTAGCAATATTCATATTCACTGACTGCAGAATATAACCAATAACTAGAAAATTTGGGGGTTATATAACCCTTCCGCCGATTCTTGGATATCAGCTATCACCAAAAGCCATGGGAAAAGATTGTCAAGAATATGTTTCATGCGAGTTAGAATTAGTGCGGCTTGATGTACAACGGATGCGGAGTGTTGTTTCCAATTTTCCTTCATTAAATGACGCAGATTTAATTACATTAGCTGTTGAACAAACATCGTTTCTACTCTAATCCCTGACTTACACTAGGTAGGCATTTCAAAGATAATGAGAAAGTAAATCACATGGGGTACTTAGTTGCTTTGATAAAGCTATAAACAAAAGTCAAATTTTGGTGTTACCTTTTATGCCAATCTTTCAGACCAATAAAACCATCAATCTAGTTCCTTTGCACAATTAAAACGCATTTTGTGAAGTTAATGTTTATTTGGTA
The DNA here is from genome assembly GCA_031439585.1 of Pterocarpus macrocarpus. NCBI lineage: Eukaryota > Viridiplantae > Streptophyta > Magnoliopsida > Fabales > Fabaceae > Pterocarpus > Pterocarpus macrocarpus. The sequence continues at coordinate 71,009,172 of CM062520.1, read as the reverse complement.
AAAATAAGGGCAGAAGAATTAGATTGAGTCAATAATTTGTATTGATTTGGTCTGATGTATTTTTTTTGTTATATCTAAGAAGTCGTATTTAGGATTTCAACTTGCGGTATTTCCTTTATTGATCAAACACTTAAATCATTACTGTAAATGCTTTTTTTTAATGATGTGAAAGTGGAATTCATTCCATTGTTTCATCTTTTAAAAAAAATAATTTTAAAATTTAAATTTTATATATAATTGAAAAAATAAAAAATTAATTTTTTCATAAATTACTTTTTAAAGTTTAAAATGTTGATTTTTTTAATTATTTAAATATATAAAAATTAATATTTTTTATGAAAAATAGTTTTTTGTCCAAAGAATATCAAACAAAAAAACTCAGTATCGAGGAGATTACATCTTTTATAGTTTCATACGGTGGTACTGGTAGACTTTAAAGCCCCAAATCATTGGTTTAATTCGATTAAGGCATGCAAATAAATAAAAATCTAAATTCAGACTTTGTCAATTTTCCCTGGAGTTGTATGAGAAATCATGGAGTCCATGGCTCCTGACTGGTTGTCGTTCTTGAGTTTTGAGAAACAAGAGAAGAGATTTGAGAAGAGAAAACAGAGAGGAAGAGAGGCAGGAAGTGAGAGAAGTAGGGAGAGATTGAATCCTCCTATTCCCAGAAAATTTCAAAATGAACGTACTATTTCAATGGGGCCACAAATGCTTATATATAGGGTTAGAAGGAGGAACCTCTCCCTGTATCATCAAAATGTAGAGCCAAGTCACCCATTATAGCAAGGTTAATACATAGGGCCTATATTATATCCTTTTATATTATTTAACCCAATAATAATATGGATCACATAATTGGACTAAATAAAATGCTCTAATGATTGACATTTAATTAATCTGAGTTTTAGAATTGAAAATTATGAATGATTTATGGTGTAGTCCACACACATGATAATCCATCATTCTCCCACTTGGACAACATAAATCAAGCAACAATTTTAAGTAAAATAGTACTTCAGATTAATTTACAATACGTGGCCAGAATACAATGCCAAAGTTGAGCCAATATTAACTATAGGTCCAATACGGAATTATGAGCATCTTAATAGTGCCGAAACTCGCACTCGAAGGAGTACTGATATCATACACGCAAGACGCCTATATCCCAGTGACCTTAAACAAAAGCAGGATATGAATTATTGGGAAAGTACAATGAAATGGCATGCCAATATGTGATCCAGTGCAATTCCCAACTAAAATGGCTCTAGCATCCGCCCCAGATGCCATATGAGCTATATATTTCAATAACAAAATGAGACTGGGTCCAAAATATCTCCACAATATGCCATTATTTACAACAATCAAGTTGCACAAAATGTATAAACAAAAGCAACAATAATAATGGCAATAATAATCATCAAAAGGTTGTTTTAAAGACATTACAAAATATATGAGGTCACAACAGTTTTCAAATACAAACTTCTACTAACCCAAAATATCAAAAGACCTCACTACACCTATAAGGGTTACATGATTAATAAAGACTTGAACAATCAATCCTTTGGTTAGGGGATCAACAATCATAAACTCAGTAGGAATATGCTCGACACATGTTTGAAACTCCTGAATCTTCTCTCTAACAAACATGAGTTTTGTGTCAAAGTGTTTTGATCGCTTTGAACTTTTATTGTTATGAGAGAAGCACATAACGACAGAGTTGGCACAATATATTGATAGAGGCTTAGAAATACTCTCCACAATACCAAATTCTACAACAAGGTTTCTCAACCATATTGCTTGACGTGTAGCCTCATAAAAAGCAATATACGCAGGTTGTGGTAGCTGTAAGCATCTATTTGGCACTTTTCCAGGAAACAACACCTCCTACCAACATAAAGATATAACTCGATGTGGACTTATAATCATTTGGATAACCGCCATAATCAAAATCAAAATAACCGGTCACCTCAAGATGATTTGCTTTTTTGTAAGTGAGCATGTAATCTTTGGTACCTTGCAGGTACCTCGTAACTCGTTTTGCAGCTTGCCAATGAGCTACACCAGGTTTGCTCAAGTATCTCTCGAGTACACCAACAACAAAAGTTAGGACATGTATATACTTGAGCATACATTAGGCTGCCAATAGTAGAAGCATAAGGAATCTTTTCTATTTCTGCAATTTCATCATCATTATGAGGACATTTGTCATTAGAGAGTCTTTCACCTTTTTAAATGAGCGCTTTACAAAGCTTACAAGACCCCATATTGAATCTGTTCAGGATTCTCTCAACACATCCCTTTTGAGACTAACCAAGAATACCACGAGATAGATCACGATGAATCTCGATGCCCAAAACAAAAGATGCATCACCAAGGTCCTTCATATTGAAATGAGTCGTCAATATCTGTTTGGTCTCATTTAGAAAAGGAATGTCATTACTCGCTAGAAGAATGTCATCAACATATAAAACAAGAATAATGAACTTGCTCCCACTATTCTTGAGGTAAATACATTGATCCACTGCATTTTCCTTGAAACCAAGAGACGTGACTATACGATCAAACTTTAGATACCACTACCTTGAGGCCTGTTTCAAGCCATAAATTGATCTTCTTAATTTACAGACCATGTGTTTCATGCCATTTTCAATAAACCCATCAGGTTGATCCATATAAACATTCTCATATAAATCACCATTTAAAAAAACAGTTTTAACATCCATTTGATGAAACTCCAAATCAAAATGAGCAACAAGGGCCATCACAACACGAAAAGAATCTTTAGTAGAGACAGGGGAAAAAGTCTCTTTATAATTTATACCTTCTTGCTTATTGTATCCTTTGGCAACAAGTCTGGCTTTATATCTTTCTATTTGTCCTTTGGCATCATGCTTGGTCTTGAAGACCCATTTGCAGTCAACAGTCTTACAATCGGTTGGTAATTCCACTAAATCCCATACATTATTTTTTCTCATAGAAGCCAATTCATCCTCCATAGCAGCCAACCACTGGAAACTATAAGGACTAGAAATCGCCTCTTGGAAAGTGATAGGATCAGAATCCTCAATAGATGCGAACTCATGCTCCTATCGATATACAACATAATCTCTGAAACTAGTCGATTCAGTAGATAAAGGAACTCACTCAGATCTTCTTGGTGGATACATAATAATGTCTGGATTCTGTACATTGTCCTCGACATGCTGATCAGCATAAGCACCAACAGTGGGATTAGTGAGATCGATTGGATCTAAAATAGATGGTATAGACTCCGGCATAGAAGAAATAACTGTTGGAAGAATAACACATTCTTCTCTGAAGCTAATAACACGTGGCTCTTGAGTAACAACCTGTTCTGATTCCCCTTCCAAATAAACAAGAAGATCAGATTCTATAATTCTGGTTTTATGTGTGGGACAATAAAATTTGGAACCTCTTGAACCAATACAATATCCAACAAAGAAACCACTAATGGTTCTAGGATCAAGTTTATTTATTTCTAGGTTATAAGGTTTGCAGCCGCAAACACGAAAATACTTTAAGGTAGGTCTTTTCCCTGTCATCTGCTCGTATGGAGTCTTTGGAACAGATTTACTTGGCACATGGTTCAAAATATAAGCTACAATTCTCAAGGCTTCTCCTAATAAGAACTCTGAAAGAGTAGAATGACTAAGCATACATCTCACCATTCCCATTAAAGTATGATTTCGCCTTTCAGCAACTCCATTTTGTTATGGAGTGCCAGGCATCATATATTGTGCCTCAATACCACATTCCTGGAGAAATCTAGCAAAAGGTCCAGGATTTCTGCCAGTTTCATCATATCTACCATAAAATTCACTACCTCTGTCAGATCTTACACCCTTGATCGGAGTGCTAAACTTCAATTCAACAACAGCTTTGAATGTTTTGAATGCATCCAAAGATTCAGATTTCTCACGCAATAATTCAACCCATCCATATCTAGAGAAATCATCGATAAAGGTAATGAAGTATCTAAAACCTCCTAAGGCAATAGGATTAATGGGCCCACAAATATTAGTGTGAATCAATTGTAGTATTCCTTCGCTTCTACTAACCCTATTTTTTTTGGCTCCAGCAGTGACTTTTCCTTTTACGCAATCAATGCATATTTCAAAATCAAAGAAATCTAAATCATAAAGAATATTCTCCTTGATCAATCTCTCTATTCTTTCTCTAGAAATATGTCCTAATCTCTTATGCCATAGCATAGAAGAACTTTCAACAGCTCTACCACGTTTATTTCCGATAATGCTATTAATATCAGATTGTCGTTGGTCAATAAAAGAGGAATCAACATTTAACATATATAAACCATTCGACAAAATGCCATAACCAACCAAAACAGAGTCATAATATATATAAACTCTTCCACCACCAAAATGAAAGGAATATCCACAACTATCCAAAGCAGAAATAGAAATCAAATTTCGTCTCATCGAAGATGCATAAATAGTATCTTTTAAAACCAGCTCATGTCCATTACATAATCTTAAACAAACTACTCCTATGTGCTTCACTTTGACATTAACTCTATTTCCCACTGTGATTGCCAATTCTCCTTTATTTTGCTTTCTCCTGGTTTGGAGATCCTGTAAAGAATTAGTGACATGAATACTTGCTTTAGTATCTAACCACCAAGTATTAGAAGGAATATTAAATAAATTCGATTCAAAACACACTAAAGCTAGAGGATTACCTTTCTTCTTTCTCTAAAGCCAGTTCTTAAACTTATAACAATCAGACAGTTTATACCCAACTATACCACAGAATCTACATTTTCCAGTAAACTTTGGCTTGATTCCAACATTCTCACCGGTTTCCTGAGTTGAAGAAGGTCCAACCTTATTCCTTTCTTTCTTCTTGAATCGAGGCTTACTACTCTTCCCTTTAAGAAATTTCTTTTTATTATCATCGTCTTTGTGAGAAGCCAGTTGCATAACATGGGCCTTGCCCTTTTTCACAGTTTATTCCTCTTGTGTGAGGATTGAGATCAACTCATCAACAGACCATTCTTCCTTCTGTGCATTGTAAGATGTCTTTAACACATCAAACTTAGATGGAAGAGAATCCAATATTTGCCAGATCAGAAAATCTATCCCCAGTTCCACCTTCATGGACTTCAGCTTGTTATACCAATTAGTGAGCTTCATGGCATGCTCACAAACGCCAGAAAGGCCATCATACTTGGTCTTGGTCAGTAGATCAAGATAATGCGCTTTCTCGGTCTTATCAAACTTCTCGAATTTCTTGCCAACTGATTCAAGAAATTCCTTTGCACTGTTTGTCTCAAGGATAACTTGCACTGTTTGTCTCAGGGATGTTATCCTTGATAGTTTTGTCCATGTTGTACTTCAAGGTCATTAAACAGACCTTGTTAGAATGAGCCCACTTTTCATACTTCGCCCTGTCGACATCAGAAAATTGATTCGTGAGCTTTGGTGGCTCATCTTCAGTGAGAGCAGCATCAATATTTGAAATAGCAAAGTACAATTTCACATATTCAAGTCAATCTTCGTAATTCGTCCCATTGAGCTTTATCAAAGTGCTCATATTCACAGGCAAGGCTGGAGTGATTTCGTACATTAGTGGGAGTTTTTTATATCGAGCATATCAACATAAAACTGAGCCATTAACATTAGTATAGTTCCCTCATGCAATTGTAATCCCGTCGAAGGGTCTCGAATCACATTACATGAGCGAACTCCCAATAAACAATAGAACTGTATCCTTAAAGCTAGTATTGAGAGGATACTGAGAACTTTAAGGACACAATTATCAACTCATCAAGAATCACGTTTATAAAGACAAACCGAAGGGTAAGTTCATTATCAACATAATTCTTAACGCAACACTAATAACAATATTATTTTCAAAATTGACATTTCATCATGATTGGTCCCGTGAAGGTCTGCTCACAGTTATCAAGAATGTCTTACAATAGCATCAATAAATTTCAAGCAACAGTTCTCAGAATAATATTCAACAATAACAACATTTCATAATTTTTAATGTGCAATATATATATATATATATATATATATATATATATATATATATATATATATATATATATATATATATATAAACATAAGAAATGCAAAATTATTCCAATAAGCAAAGTAAACCAACTCTGAGAGTATGTTTAACACAATATTCCAAATAATAGCACAAAATGCACACAAAAATTTTCAGGCCAAAATACGGAGGATACCATATATTTTGAGCAATTTAAATTCAAAATAAATTAAAATAAATATTTTTATTACCCAAAAAAATTAATTAAAATTCACCAATAATTTTATTTTACTTAAAAAATTAAGCCTGCAAATTTCGGTGCAAAATTGAGCTTTGGAAGGCCTTCCACGCACTTGCACGCGCTCCAATGCGCAAATGGACATTGCGCGTGTGTCCTGTTCATTGTCCCTGGCCTTGGGACGGGTCAAAATCGGGTCAAACAACTAGCGAGACATTGAAACGGGTCGAAGGCAATTTCTCCCTCATCCGGCCACCGTTCGACGCGTTCTTGGTGTTTATAAACTCGTGAGAAAGAGCTCTACAAAGCCCATATGGTATTTTAAAGGATCACGGTCTATAATCTTTGGAATCACTCAAGGGAGTTCTACGTGGGTATCCGTAGTTTTTCACAATTTTCTCCCTCAAATCTCAACGAAAATTCATGTTCTTGGTCTCGTTAGATTCGTTATGATGAGAGCTACAAAACCTCTATGGAAATCGAACTCAAATCAGTCTAAATAACTGAGTTGGATTTTCGATCAAGGTTAGGGTTCGTTTGGTCTTGTACGGGTTCAGTTTCTCACACCTAGTCTTTCACAAAAAAAAAAAGTGTTTTACGGCCATAACCAGAGATTAAACAAGGTTCTGATACCAATTGTTAGACTTTAAAGCCCCAGATCATTGGTTTAATCCAATTAAGGTATGCAAATAAATAGAAATCTAAATCCAGACTTTGTCAATTTTACCTGGAGTTGTATGAGAAATCATGGAGTCCGTGGCTCTTGACTGGTTGTCGTTCTTGAGTTTTGAGAAACAAGAGAAGAGATTTGAGAAGAGAAAATAGATAGGAAGAAAGGCAAGAAGTGAGAGAAGTAGGGAGAGATTGAATCCTCTTATTTCTGAAAAATTTCAAAATGAATGTACTGTTTCAATGGAACTACAGACACTTATATATAGGGTTAGGAGGAGGGACATCTTTCTGTGTCATCAAAATATAGAGGCCAAGCCACCTATTATAGCAAGGCTAATACACAGGGCCTATATTATATTTTTTTATATTAATTAACATAATGATAACATGGATCACATAATTGGGCAAAATAAAATGCTATAATGATTGACATTTAATTAATCTAAGTTTTAGAATTGAAAATTATGATATGATTTATGGTAGTCCACACACATGATAATCCATCATGTACCTCATTATACCATACTTAGTCATCCATTAATGTAAATGATATTATTACAGCAAAGTGTGATTAATAAAATGTTATGCTATACTTTAAGGAGGTAAAATAGATTTGACATATTTTTTGGGACAAACAGTAAACTTGTTCACGTTAAAAAAAAAAAAAAAAAAAAGACACACACACAAACAGACAAAAACTTGTTGAGGAATAATACGTTAAAAAAAAAAAAAGCAGCTTTTGGAGGATCACGGTGCCAGAAACTTTTTTGAGTTGTGAAGCTTGTTATTGAAATAAAATACAATAAATTCGCTGTTTTTGTTTGGATATCAAAAGATAAAATAAACAGACGTTTTTGTTTTCCTATTCAAAAATAATAATAAAAAATAATCGATAAAAACTTTAAATTATTTATTCTCATTTTATCTTTTTATGTTCAAATGATAAGAAAAAAATATTAAATTGACTTGGAGGAAAAGAAGAAAATATTAAATTATAGGAAAAGTTAAAGCAAAAGAAAAAATATTAAATTGAATAGAATATAATAACTTACACTTAATAATATTTATTTCATTTTGTTTTAAAATTTAAAGTATCTAAATAATAAAATTGAATATTATTTCATCCCACTTTATTTTATTGCTTATAAGTTATAGCCATTTTTCTTGTTTATAAATTGTTCAATAACACCACCTCGAAAATATAAATTGTTCAATAACAAGTGAGTCTTATGTTTTGAAGGCTTACGTCAACTGGACATGCCATATCTGGGGAAGGTCGTACCGGATTGGACAGTGAACACCGAACAGTTAGTTGCGGCCGGCCACCTCAAAATCCAATCTCCATTATGGTCCAACAATAAATTGGAGATACTGTATAAATTTTAATAATAATACAACAAATATATATATATATATATATATATATATATATATATATGTATATAACGTTTGTTTAATAAAATACCGTCTCCGACAATTTTTTTAAGCAATAATTGAAGACAACTTAATGCACAGCCAACACGGCAACACTCAGCAACAGCAATTTCTTAATAATTTATTTAAACTGTCAAAATATACAGTGGTTCATAAGAAATTAAAAGTGTTATTTATATATTATCAAGGATATTGTATATAACATCATTCTTATATAAATATACATTATATCAATCTCATTTGGATATGTGTTGAACAGGATTAATATATGGTCTTAGCTGATTAGAATCATAAGGTCCTATAAGATTGAAGGATCATATTTTGAAATATCAAACATCTCATAATCAAACAATATCAATGACCACATTAATCTTCCTTATGATTAAGCACGAGACAGTTACACAATCTTGCCGATAAATTCTTTATAATTGTTGATATATTCTTCTAATAATCAACTAAAATTTTTTTCTAATTCAAAATTTCACTCACAATAATATGAGTTATAATTTATATAATATTAAAAAATTATTTAACATATATAAGTGAAATTTTAAATTAGAAGAATTTTTAAGTGCACCAATTAAGAAGATTTAACATTTTTCATTTTTTATAAGTCTCTTGCTCTCAATCAGCAATTCACCTTTTAATATTTACGCATTGTCACGTTGGTATACCATGTCTATATTTTCTAGATTAAGAAACATTTCTCATGATAAATTAAGTCAAGTTGATCTCATCGTACATAATAATAATTCATAGTTTTCACACTCTGAAAATGAGGGGTCAATATAACACGGCGGCCCAAAAATCACGCGATGTTGCATATTATAAGGACAGGTTCATCCATCCACACGTTTTCCTTGTTGGGGTCTATGACTTGTTTTGATATTATTGTAACTTTTTAAAAGTTATTAAACTCTCTCAATTTTTTAAAAATTGCTTTTAAAAAGTTATAATAGTATTATTTAGTAAAATATTATAAAAATTATTCTTAATAAATATAAATCATAAAAATAATATTTGATAAAATTATGTTTAATATCTAAAATGACTATAATTATTATAAATATTAAAGAGAATAATTTTTAATTTTAATATCATTAAGTAGAGTAAGATTATATTAATTTTTTAAATTTTGAATAGCACAAATTAACTTCAAAAAGTACCCTATGAGAGCTCCCGAAAATATCTCACGGCTCTCAAAAACTAACAGCAGAAGCACCATAATTTTTCAGTTTATCAGATAAAAAAAATTAACTTATATTTTTCATAACTTAAAATATTCTTTCGAAGGCACTACCAAAACCTAATGCGGAAGAAATTACTTAGAAAATGGACCTTTACATCACGCAACAGCAACGAGCCCTCGTCCTCATTTGGGAGATCACTGCACGAGTCATCACCTTCACGGCTTCACCCGAATTACGCTCACCAAGCCTTTCCTTTCTTCGGTCAAAGAAAAGGAAAAAAAAAAAAAGCGGAAATAACAACAATTAAAAAGAATATACATTTTTTTATGATACTCAGATTGAAAACAAATTCTTAAAATGTATAATTGTGTGATATTTTATCAGTATAGTTGAATACAAAAATATATGTATTCCTTTAATCCAGACATCTTGCTCAGGATGAAAATAAAATTGATCAGTAATTATGTAAGCACTACATTAGCAACATGTTCGAAACCCATTACCATGCTGATTACGTTAAACACAAGTATTAGAGAAATGATATTTTGATATAGTCTATTTTATGTTTTGGACTGATATATCATTAATTTATCATTGGATGAATATTTTGTTCCTACTTAGATTGAATTTCACACCCATTTAATAATAAATAAATAGTATATTGACTCAAAATACAAGATAAACTATATATAAATAACATATCTCTAAACACTATATCTGCAATTTTATAAAATCTTATAAGTAGAGAGTGTGCGCAGATGTAAATCAAAATAAAGTGAGAGAAAGAGTAGAGTACGATGTTGGGGTGCGTGTCATACGAACATGTTTTGCAGCATAATTATACCTAGTATTTGACGTTAGAATAAATTTAAATTTTACTGCTGTAAGTTTAATACTGTAACAGTACATAAAATTTCTCATCTACTGGGGTTGTGCTAATGGCGGGAGTTGGGAAAATATGTATTTAGTTTTAAATTTATAGAATTAATTATGGATAGAATTAATTTTAGTAGAATTAATTGAATTAGAATCGATTTTAAGATAAAATAATTTATATTTGATAATTGAATATGAGAAGTAATTTTACTAAAAATTAAAAGAGTAAAAATCTAAAAATGATAATTTTTCACTTTTCTACACTATCAGTTTTGGACGAATCCATTTTGAAATCTTTTGTCAACGGGAGATCAAACAAAATGGAAAAATTGCAAAGGCAATTGTTGGATCCCAGTCAATTTTGACCATGTGAAACGGACATCCAAATATGCTGCAATAAAATTGAAAATTGAAAGATGAAAGGAGAGGTGGGTTTGCGGAGTGTCGGTAGATATTTCCCAACACGGCATATCTGTGTTGTCGTTACGCACAAGCACAACAACTCGCAATTGATTTATCATGTATGCATTTTGATCTTTTTTTTTTTTTCCATACGTTTTGTTTTATAGAAAAATATAATTATCGCATATATTCACGTAGACTCTAATTAAAACTATTGAATGGTTAAATAATGACCTATTATAATAAGTTAAAAAACTCAAAACTCAAAACTAAGTTAAAAAAAAAAAAATTGATGGTATACAAATTTTTTTTATAGATATTTAATTATATATTGTCAAATTATTAGAAATATTTGATTTTTATGGTAACTATCTTAAAAATCATACATATGATATATCTGATTAATTAACAATGTAAAATATATTACACTAATAATGTATTAAAATTAATTTAAGAAAACAAACTTCATACTATATATATATATGTGTGTGTGAGTGAGTATTGAAGTGTGTGTATATATATATAGAAGGAGTATCATATAATAAAAGTGGTTTATTATGAGAATGAAAGGAGTAAATATATGTTGCATAACTATATATGAATAATCAAAATTTAAAATTGTTTAAATATTACATGATTACTTAAAAAAGTCACATAACTTATGTTTTAATCTTCATTATTTATGTAAAATCTAATGATTAAGATTTGTTTCTTTCATTCTCATAATTAACTACTCATCTCACTTTATCCCTCCTCCTTCTCTCTCTCTCTCTCTCTCTCTATATATATATATATATTAGAATTTATTATAGATACACAATAAAAAATAATGACATAAAGTAATATATGTTAAAAAAATAAAAATAAAAATTATATTATTTTATATCTTTTTGTTTCATTATATATTTAAAATAAAATTTTAAAATAAGTATAAATAATATAATCCACGCTCAAAATATATATGCTCTTGTGAAGTCACAATCTAATAATCTTCAAAAACTAAGTACTTTAAAATCACTGTATTTAAATCGTGATCTTACAAGCATAGATTTTTGTGTAGAAAGTATTATGGATGTGTTTGTTTGAAATTTTTTTGATAAAAAATTATTTTTCAAATATTTAAATAGTTTTTAAAGATAATCAGAATTTCAAAAAATTCTATTTTTAATATTTTTGTAGAAGCTGAAAAAAGTAATTTTTGAAAAAAATTTAACTTTTAATTTTTTCAGTTATATATAAAATTTAAATTTTAAAATTATTTTTTTAAAGTCGAAACAAATGTACTATATAAGTGTGTTTGTTTCAGATTTTGAAAAATATGATTTTGAAACTTAAATTTTATATATAACAAAAAAAGTTGAAAATTAATTTTTTTTAGAAGCTACTCTTTTTAACTTCTCTAAAAAAATTAAAAACTAATTTTTTTGAGAATCTGATTATTTTTTAAAATTTATCCAAATATATGAAAACTAATCTTTTTAATAAAAAAAATTTACTGAAAAAAACACAAACAAACACACCCTTATTAGCCATGAGATTTTGTGTTACTTTTTTTTTTCTTTAATATAAATCTTAACAAAACGGGTTAAAAATAGCCCCTATAATTATGAAATTTAGACTGATATACCATTTATGTGAATTTAGCAAGGAGTTAAAAAGAAAAAGAACAGTATTGTAGTAAAATATTTTAAAATTATTCTACTTTGATAATGAATTTAAGAAAACGACATTATTGGAATTAAATATCGCTCAAACCTTAAATATAGATAACATGTCAAACGAAAGGAAGTGAACTATTTTGCCTACCCAGGGATTACTAGCAATTCAACTTTATCGAATGAAAAGCAGTCTATAGTCGGTTAGCTATAGCCTACAGGGATACTTCCCAATTGCCATACATATTTGTTTCTTTTATTTTGGTTGACTCATACATGATCATTTCTGAGGTGAAAATTTCACACCAAGAACCACCTAAAAAGTTAAAACACCGTTAATTACACCAACCTATCTAACATGATCAGAATATTGAAAATTTAAATAAGTAGCATGAAACAAGATAACTAGGATTGAGAAGGCCCTGGTTTGTAACAGAGATATCAATGAATATATAACTTACTTTATTCATCATATAATTATCATACATACTCCAAAAAAGAAGAAAAAAAAATCTAACTTCCGATAAATTTTTGCCTGAAATATACCTGCATGCTTTTTGGTTTTCACATAAGTGAAAATCGCCCGCAACAGCAAAGTTCAGAACCTAATTACACGCACCACTCAATTGGGCTTCGACTTGCTCGTATCTGCGACTGCTTCCTTCCCTTCCCGTAACACAGAGCACGAATGAACGCTGTTCTCGCCGTCATCATCACCACAACCCTTGTTACTACGCTTCTTCCTCTTCCCCATATACATCCTCACATAAAAGTTGAGAAACAAAAACAGAACGGCACCATTCAGCACAGAGTTGAACCCCCAAGCGCCAATCCCATTGCACCCACCCTTGAACAAATGCAGCAGGAGCACCCCAACGTGGCACACCAGATTGCACCCCAACAGCACAATCTGGCAATTCAGCACGAACGGAAAACACGCGCTGCGCAACCCAATGGCGGTCCAGAACCTGTAACCGTACACCACGGAGTAAACCAGCGTCGTGAAGAGGATCGCGAGAACCTGAAACGATTGCGAGAACTCGAGCCACAGAAAAGACATGAAGGTTAATATGGAGTGGTTGAAGAGCTGGAAGAACGCGAGCTTACGACGTCGCAGGATGACGAAGAGGGTTCGGAGCATGTGGAGGAAGCGCGAGAGGTAGAAGACGTAGGACCAGAAGAAGAGGCGCCCCGAGGGGCGCGTGCCGAGTGGGAAGCAGAGGAGCCACTGGAAGGGGGTCTTGGAGCGGCGCCAGAACCAGCGGGTGTCTCGGATTTCGGCTGCGGCGGAGAGGAGGATCCCGGCGAAGATGGTGGCGGAGATGAGGGACATGGAGAGGCTGTGGAGGGCGGGCAGGGGGCCGAGGGGGACGGGGTTGCCGCGGCGGAGGAGGAGGGCGAGGAGAAGGTGAAGGGAGAGGGAGAGGAGGATGTAGAGGGCGATGGAGGCGAAGAGGAAGAGCCACGTGGAACCCCAGCATTGGGTGTGGCTCCAGCGGAACCCCACGATGGAAGGGTGCTCCGAGAGGTAATAGATGAGGGTCTGGATCACCGCCGGCATGGTGGCGCTGCCGCCTGCCGGAGACTTTCTCTCTCTTTCTCTCTCTCTCTCTGTTCCTCTTCGCAACAACGTACCCTTTCCCTCCGTTCAGATTTCCTTTTTTGGGGTTTAATTTGTTTCTGCTTTTTTGGTCGGCGGTTGTGTAAGAGAAGGGACAGTGAAGGACAATGAATTTGTGGCCTACAAAGCGCTGGCATGGTTCGTCGACGTGGCGAAATATGATTGACCTGTACGACACCGATATGTTGGATATTACCACGCTCCGACTCAAAACTATTTTTTTTATTTTATTAAAATAGACGAGAATTAAGGCACGTTTATTTCAATTTTTTTAAAAAAGTATTATAAAATTTAAATTATATATATAATTAAAAAATTACTTTTTTAAAAAATATTCTCTTTTTAATTTCTTTAAAAAGGATGGGCAATTTTTTTGAAAATATAATTATTTTTAAAAATTATCTAAATATATAAAAATTATTTTTTTAGTAAAAATATTATTTTTTTAAGTTTAATTGGTATGTACTGACAGTGTAAAACAGTTTTATACTGTCAACCAATAAAAATAGAAAAAAAGTGAGAAATCATGGTGGATCCCTCATTATAATAAATAATTATTTGTATGAATTGACACTTTCTATTATTTCTATTAACAGACAGTATAAAATTTTTTACACTATCAATACATCTAAATTAAATTCTAATTTTTTATCTAAAAAATCACAATCAAACATACTCTAATTCTTGTAAGATCATTAAATATTGTGAAATTTTTTTGACAAAAATTAGTAATAATTATTAAATTAAGATGAAGTAATACCAAAATGTGAACAAACATGTATTACTAGATTGTTATGATAGCTTAAGTGGATTTTGCGGACTCGTGTGAATGAATGTATAAAAGTTATTCCAGCTAACCTTTTGACCCTTATTGACTTTCATATTAACTTATTTTTTTCAGAGAATTTATGGTGGAGTTATGAGAAATTAATGAAAAATGAATAGGCGACGATTAAACTACAGAGTCAAAGCCAACAATTCCCTGGACACAAGAATAAAAAATATGTTATTTGAACTATAATTCATTAACAACTTTTTTATTACCTTTACTTCTTCGTAATCTTCATCAATAAGATTTATCTTATTATACACACTTTCATGATCCGTTTTGGATATACCGCCAGATATGAAATGAACATATTTAAAATGTACATGTTCCTAACACTTTTGTAATTTTTTAACATAGTAATTGTTAACAAGTGCACTACCTTTCAACAAGCAAAATAATATAATAAAGTATTAGACAAAATATTATTTTGAAAATTTTTAATATATTACAAACTAATGTTTTTCATATATTATATATTTTACTTGTTTGATTGCTTAATCAGTTTCCTTAAGCCACTTGATAAAAAACTATTTCTTACATAAAGTATTGCAATGTAATTCTCAAGAGATTTTAGTTATGTTCTCCAAACAAAAAATAGTTTATGCCATGTATTTAACATCTCAATTTTATTAGTCATCATTATCTCTTACATCAACTATATTTTTAATATAAATACTAAAATGTCAAATATTGAATGATTGAAAGTGCCAATTTTTTCTTGTTCTAAGAATATTATCTACAATTTTTTTCACAATTCTGTACCTTTTTTTTTTTGTATGCATTCATAATTCTGTACTTCGCATTATAGAGAATATGAATTACTGCATGTAAAGTTGTTCAAAATTTGAAATCAATCTGACTAAATTAATTCAATTAAATCAAATTTCAGATTTGCTAAGTACTATCATTTAAGAAATAAAGGCATATTTAAATTAAATTATGCATATCATGTACATCACCAATTCATCAAATTATTGAATTTATTCACATTGGGCATATAATGGCAACATATTGTAAATAAAAAATAAAACCAGACAAACAGACGGTCATACGATGTACGCGATCAACGAAATTCCGTTGAATGTCTTGTCATCATGCAAACAATTATTTAAAATTGCTATCCACTCTTTCCGGTAGTATTTTTTTTTTTTTTTTGGTTTAATTGGTATGTATTGACAGTGCTGTCAACCAATAGAAATAGGAGAAAAGTGAAAAATTATGATGGGTTCCTTATTATAATATATAGTTATTTTTGTGAGTTGGTACTTTTCAGTATTTCTATTGACTGACAGTATAAAACTATTTTACACTGTTAATATATTTAAATTAAATTCATATTTTTTTATAATTTTTCTTTGATATAATATTGCAGTAATGATACAATTATGAGAATGATGGGTTGATATATATATATATATATATATATATATATATATATATATATATATATATATATATATATATATATCAAAACATGCGCAATATATTTTAGCAACATAAGGCAAATAAGAATAATAATAATGCTCCCTGGGTATTATCATGGGGATTTATTTTCTATATGGAATTTGAGAGGATTATGTGCAATAATATGGAATTTTGGGGGATTATTACTCTATTATGGTATTATTGGAAATTCTGATTTCAATGTTAGGAGTTGATGTTTTGTTGTATAATGGAATCGAAAATTCTGTTTTTTGTTTTAAAATATTTTATTGAAATTGGAAATTATGTTTTTTTGTTTTCAAAATATTACAGTTTTTTGTTTGTAGTGAAACAAAAAATTTTAATTTCTGTTTAAAATTTTTTATTAAATTAAAATTGAAAATTTTGATTTTTGTTAAATTAAAATTGAATTTTTTAATTTTATTTAAATCCTATATCCATATAAAATTTCCCAATTCCCATGTTCCAGTATATATGAAAAACAGATTCCATATTAAAAAAAAAAAAAAGGACCCTCAATGAAAAGGACCTGAACGAATTATTTGGTGGATACCAAACGTCCAAACCAAATAGGCAGCTTGCGCTGATTTTTTTTTTTTTTTTTGGGGCTAAACATGGTGAACTTCAGGCAATCTCCTCCTGGTTTAATTTGTGAAAGTGTGAAACATGTTATTGACAGATAGTAATAGTTTGTTAACCTTTTCTTTTGTTTTTTGTTTTTTTTTCCCCTCTGATGTGTATATAAATTATAACCAGCTTCTGTAACGGTGTGTTGTGTCATATATTTATGTATATAGTTTTTATTTGATATTTGATTTCGACATCAAATAATATTAAAAAAAAATGGATGCAAGGCTTTAGCTGAGCTTATTCATGGTATTAGATAAGTTTTGTGACATTGGCATGATATTTGAAGTTGTAGGATTTTCTGGAAAGTAATGTACGCCTCAGCAACATGGAGAGGACATCAACCACTCCCAACTTGGACTGAGTTGATTATGCAAATGCGTGCGTTCACCAATTTTCTTTATCCTACCAACCTTTGTATCTATCTCTTTTTTAGTGAGTTTAAAATGAATCCAAATTTTGATTATAAATATCATTATTCAAAATTATATAGCCAATTGCAAAATGCTTCTTCATCTCTGACTGAAAAACTTGATTCGAACATAGGTAGCACCTTCAACCATGTTATTGTCAGAATAAAAGGCTTCAGAGGGGTTGAAAAGAACCAGCTGTGGTACTGATGACAAAACCGTATAGGGCAAGAGAAATATTTTCTTGATTTTTTCGTATTTAGAAAATGAGAATAATTTATATACTGATAATGTAAAAATATTTTATATTGTCAATCAATAAAATTTTAAAAAATTATCACATCATGATAAGTAATTACGCACTACAATAACTACCTACCAAAATTTGTCACTTTTATGGGTGTAATTTTTAGAAGTTATTGTAGAAGTTATTATAGTAGAAGTTACTATTAGTTTTTTAGAAGTTTCCGTGACTATTTGTAATGGCGTTGTTGAATCAATAAAGTCGAACCTGGTGTCTGTAATTTTAACAGTGGCATCAGAGCCAGGTTCCAATTCCAAAAGGAGAGCAGTAGAAAGTAGTTTTTGCAATGGCTTATAGCAATTCCTCACTTTGATGTTCAGTATGATCATTTGGAGCATGTTGATGGATAATTTCTTGAGATCTAAGGAGCATTAGAAGTTGTTTCAGAGGGAGAGAGTACCAGCAGGTCCTACTCCAGCACTTGGCACAATAGCCTCAGATGTGCAAAGAACAAAAATAGGAGAAATGAAGTTAAAGGATCTGAAGTCAAAGAGTTATTTGTTTCAAGCCATTGAGCGGTCAATCATGGAGACTATTCTTTGCAAAGATACTTCCAATCAAATATAAGATTCCATGAACAGAAGATGAAGCATAGTTCAAGATACTTCAAAGCAAATATGGGACTCCATGACTAGAAGATGAACCGCAGTTCAAACAACCTTTAGAGGATAAAACCACTTAAACAAATTGTATTTGTGAAATTTCGAAGAATGTTTGGAGTATGCTCTTCAAAGGATGTGTTATTCAAGTGTAGTGTGGCTTCCAAAATATATTTGTTCCTAAACTGATTTCTGCAAATATCAATTTAAGGGAGGGTGTTAGAAGTTATTGTAGTAGAAGTTACTCTTAGTTTTTTAGAAGTTCCCGTAACTATATATATATATATATATATGTTGTTGAATCAATAAAGTCGAATCTGGTGCCTGTAATTTTAACAAAAATTAATTTATACTGTATGATATTTTATCTCTTATATAATTATGTGACTTCCTCTATATAAAAACATCATTTTATGGACATTGTCGGTGAGATGGCTCAAATAAATCTGATCCTCGAGCCCACACGTTCCTTTCTTTACTCTTTTCTCTCCGATTCCGTTGAAGAAATTATAGTCTAGTCTTTATTGTAGGGCCCTAAGAAAATAACAAAGACTTGTATCATATTCTAGAGAAAATTTATGAAAATACATTATTATTATTCCACTTAAAAACTCATGACTCGTGATTCTGTTAGTGAGTTACTTGCAAACCGAATAGTCTTAAAATGATGAGTAAGTATCAATTTTTTATTAGTGTAGGGATCCTTGGGGGATTCATTTAACAATACGACGTATGAAGCACAAAACCTGGGTAGCACCTTCAACCATCTTATATATCGTCACTCAAAAGGAAAAATATCTTTATTATGAAGGAAAAATTAAATATAAAAAAAAATTATAGAGTTCAATAACCTAACTCGTATTTAATCCAAAATCACTTATATACTCTTTCTCATAACTTAAAAAACTATTTTGCCCTTTTTCTTTTTTTTTTCTCAGTCTCACCATAGATCTAAACTATCAGTTTTATTTATAGTCAAAAACTTCTCTAATTGGTCTTCCGAGAAAATCTTTTAGAATATATTTGTCAGTTGAGATTTTAATAAAAGAAAAAGAAGGACAGAGTTTGAAGAGTAATTATGAATTCTCTTATCTTCTTTTTCTTTTAAAATTTTAACTCACAAATACATCCTTAATCTTTAGGATTCTTTAATTTTTAACTTCATTAAAATCCATATAAATATATCTTTCGGATTTATTAGATATTCTTAATTTAAATTTCTTGAATATCCAAGTATAAACTTGCTAAAATAAATATAAATAAGATTAATCCTTATCTTAATTATCAATACAGGACCCAATTTCTCAAAGCTTAGATCATTGCTGTCAAGTATACATGTGTCACAAAGGACAGGAAAAATTGTCACTTTATGAATCTATTTCAATACAAATTATTCACAACAGAAGTCGAGATATATATGCTTAAAAGAAAAGAAAATAAAATTGAAATGATCAAATGCATAACATTACTAATGTGTAATAGTTGTTTAGGTTAATTTTTTATATATTGAAAAATTATGCATATAGTTTCCTGATTATCGACGGGATCACTGTAAGCAGTTGCTCATACATATATTATGTGTCCATAGATACATTTCTTCTCTGATCACAATAAGATTTTTCACTATATAGTAATACAAAGGGGAAAAAGAAAAAAAGGGACCAGGAGGACCACAACTAGGATATTGGCGTCATTTATTGTCGATTGAGTGGGCAACAGAGTTTACCATGGACCGATGGTGTGCGTTAATAGTGCTTAGGTGCTTCGTGGCTCATAGGGAATTATGGACGTGATGTGAATGCATGTCGTCCATTAATGTCATCTTTGGACCTACGTTAAGTCTATGAAACATCAAATTTCATGTACAAGATGATAAAGAAAGGAACTTCTGCCGGTGTTTTCCTAGGGAAAGCACAAGCAGGCTTGTTTGAACTTACTTTTCTCTTTTAAATATTTGGGGGGCACTTTTAACTAAAACATTAGAAATGGCAGCATATTCCAATGTTACTTTAAAGGTTATAGATTGCGATGGAAAAGTTTTCGAGATAAAAAAAGGTTACGGCTCTAAAAATATTTGTTACGGTGTAAGTTGAAAAAATGCTTTGTGAAAATATATCTTTTCTGTAAAAATGTTACTACTCTATAATGATATTAGATAAGATTCGATCCTTTTAGCTAAAGCATTACAAAAAAAAAAAAAAAGGGAGATAAGATTCGATCATTGTCATTTTTTTATTTTTGGGTCTGAACTCGATCATTGTTAGAGTTCTTTCATTCTTCTAGTGCCAATATCTAATTGCACTTATTGGGCCTGGCCTGATAGTTACTACTCTTACAGGCCCAAAACTTGTCGGCAGTGAAAGAGGCTTTGTTGGTGCTTTTCAATGGATTCTCACTTTTGACCCAAAAAAAGGAGACCAGTTTACCCCCCCCACAAAAAAAAGAAGATATTTTCTATCAGCAAAACCTGGAACCTTCCGCAAGGTCTTCGGTGTCGACCACATTTAGGTCTGTGCACAGGGATGGAAATTACCCTTTTCAATCCCTAAACAAACACGCTTCTGTCTTTTCCCTCCATCCAAATCGTAAGTTTCTCTCTCATAATTCCTATTCCCTTAATCAATTCATCTTATCAATTTTTTTCTTTTCAATTTTCTACCTGGTGCTTTATGTTTTTGTTTTCTTTTCCCCTACCACTAATTGTCACTTTCAAACCCTAGTTTCACCCGTTGTTTCTTTAATTAAATAATTGTGGTGGAACCTTCGTGCAACTCGCCGATTTCCATCTCCATGTGATGTTGTCGGTGACGACGATTCGATATTGCCAACGACGCATTCGTAGATTTTGGCGTTGAGGGTTTGATTACTTGTTCTGTGCATATCGAGATCCGAGGGAGAGGGGTTAGAGACAATGGCGAGTGGATTTGGGGAGTCAACGAGGGCGTCTCCAGCGAGCCCATCGTGCTCGGGGAACAACAATTCAAACGATGCCGGTGATTTCGAGTGCAACATATGCTTCGATTTAGCACAGGACCCAGTGATCACTCTGTGTGGCCACCTTTTCTGTTGGCCATGCCTATACAGGTGGCTGCACCACCATTCCCATTCGCAAGAGTGCCCTGTTTGCAAGGCCCTAGTGCAAGAGGACAAGTTGGTTCCCCTTTATGGGAGGGGCAAGACACAATCTGATCCCAGGAATAAGTCCTATCCTGGGATGGAGATCCCCCACCGCCCTTCGGGGCAGCGGCCGCAGACTGCGCCGCCCCCGCCGCTTCCCGAAGCCAACCCCTTTGGGAATTATGGGTTTGGATTGATGGGGGGATTCATTCCCATGGCTACTGCTAGGATTGGGAACTTCACCCTTTCCACTGCTTTTGGTGGGTTTATACCGTCCCTGCTCAACATTCAGTTCCATGGTTTTCAAGATGCCACTGTGTATGGAACAACGTCTGGTTATCCCTTTGGGGGGTTTAGTACGTTTCATGGAGGGAATGCGCGGGGCTTTTCGCAGGCGGCTGCTGGTGGTCATGTGCAGCGGCAGGAGGACAATGTTTTGAAGAATCTGCTTTTGTTGATTGGTGTACTTGTCCTCCTTACAGTCATTTTTGTGTGGTAATGATTGTTTTGGATTGAATTTATGATGCTTCTTTTTTTTTTTCCCCTTCTCTAAAGGAGTTATTGTGTGTAAATATGTTAGCTGACTTCAAGAGGGAATTGTTTGGTTTCAGAATGCTTCCTTTTTTTTTGGCTCTTTATCAACTGTATTATAAGCATCTGCAGTGAACTTCAATGCTGCCGGTTTGTTTCTTTATCATTTGGCTGTTTCTTGGCTTTCTTGTAATAACTTCTCTCTTGCATCCCATATTTGATCTTATAGTCATGGTTTCTAAGGCTTGCAAAAATTATTGATATTTTAAGTGTATGATAGAATGGTAGGTAGTTTTACTGAGCTTTGGCTAGTTCATTGGCAGCATAACTTTTTGGCATGTCAATTTATGTTTTGTTATTGGTGTTATTGTGATCGTTAGCTGCAATTTAACAATGTTATTTGCCTCCCTTCTTCACGGCAAATTGATAGGGTGTGGTTCTAGAAAAACAGAAACTCTAGGATGCCTAAAAGGACCTCGATTGAGATAGGACTAATTTTGATTGCATTAGAGGCATGCAGAAAACCATCCAGTATATATCTTCCGGTATTAGTGTGTTATTGTGATCGGTAGTGCAATTCAACACTGTTATTTGCCCCGTCTTCATGGCTAGTTTGGAGGGTGTGGTTTTAGAAAAACAGAAACTCTAGGATGTCTAAGGTAGTGTTTGTGAGTTGAGATTTCGGAGAGGAATGGAGGGAATAGAGGGGTTTGAAGAATAAAATAGACTCATAATTACTCTTCAAACCCTTCCTTTACCTCCCTTCTCTTTCAAAATCTCAATCCACAAACACATCCTAAAAGATCTAGATGGAGATGTAGTTACATATTTTTGCTAGGAATAATTTGGATTGCATTGGAGGCATACAGAAATCATTCAATAGTGTTGTTGTGATCGGTAGCTGTAATTCAATACTTTTATTTGCGTCCCGTCTTCATGGCAAGTCAAGAGGCGTGGCTTTGGGGGGAAAAAAAATACAGGAACTCTACGATGTCTAGAAGGTTTTAGATGGAGATATATTTCAATATTTTTACTAGGAATAATTTGGATTGCATTGGAGGCATACGGAAATCATCTAGTATATATCTTTGATATTGGAGTGTTATTGTGATTGGTAGCTGCGATTCAACAATTTTATTTGCCTCCCTTCTTCACGGCAAATTGAAAGGGTGTGGTTATAGAAGAACAGAAACTCTAGATGTCTAAAAGGTTCTAGATGGGGATATAGTTGCATATTTTTTCTAGGACTGATTTGGAATATATTGGATGCATATAGAAATCATTCAGCACATTGTTAGTTTTGCCCTTAGCTAAATAATAGAATGCACACCTTCAAATAGAAATATTAAATGTTCATCTTTTTTATTTATTTATTATAGACAGTTACTTTATTTTAATTATTTAATTGATACTGAGTTCCGAGTTTCATAAATACCGAGTTTTGAGTTAAAATTTAGGCTTTGTACTAACAAATACCAATATAAGGACACCGGGTTCCGAGTTCAGAGTTGGGTCTCATATTAACAAAAACATACAAATATCGAGTTACGTTACAGGTTGGGAATTGACATCGACAAGTGTTATATGATGTCAGTTTGATGGATTATAATATTCTAATATTATGTATTAATATATTAAATTTATTCTATCATTCTTTACTATTAGATTTGTAAATAATTTTATATTAACGGTTTAATTTTAAGTGAATATTTAATGTTCATATTTTATGGTGTGTATTTTAAATACTATCTTGCCCTTGGATTGATTCCACTATAGATCTATGTAATAAAAACCCCAATTCTGGAGTCAATACCCTAATCTCTCTTTGCTACTTTATTAGGGCAGTACGAGGGAGGTAAGGTGTTGTGAATTTTGAGTAATAACAACGGAATCCGCTTCGCAGATTTTCTGTATTCTCTATTGGCATGGTTGGGAAAGCTTGTTGCTCTTAGAAGCCTGGAAAGAGGTCAGGATCATGATCCAAAAATCTGACAGCTTAGAAATCCTTGAACCTGGATGTGATTGTCCAAAGAATTCGAATATTTGAGATCAGTTACTAAAATCACCATGAATCACCAGTATGTGGATGCGTTTGGTTGTGATTCGTTGGGCCGAAAGTCACTTTTTTGCTTCAAAAAACTGTTTTTTATATATTTGAATAATTTTTTAAAAATAAAATATAAAAAAAATTAATTTTCAATTTTTTTTGTAGAAGTAAAAAAAAAAATAGCTTATAAAAAAAATTAATTTTTAGTTATATTTAAAGAATGTGTTTGTTTGTAATTTTTTATTTTACAGAAAATCATTTTTTTCTATTGAATAAATGAATTTTCATGTATTTAGATATTTTTTTTCAAAATAACTAGATTTAAAAAAGATTATTTTTAACTTTTTTTTATAAAAGTTTTAAAAAAAAGAAGTAGTTTTTGAAAAAAATATTATTTTTAATTTTTTTATTTATATATAAAGTTTAAATTTTATAATTATTTTTTTGAAAAGAAGAAGTAAATGTATCCAAATTTAGTAGGATGAGTCCATGAGGACCGTGAGCTTGTCGAGGACATAGCTCTCTACAGAGGTTATGGGTACCTCTTAAAACGTGGTGGATAATGCAAAATTCCGGCGGCACTCAGTTCAAATGGATTTCAGTTCTTTAAAGTGAGAAGATTGATAAAATAAGAAAGTGAGGGGTTAATAATTCTTGAATCATTTAGTAGATTTCACTTATAATAGAAGATATTAATTTAAGAATTGTTAATTTCTTACTTTATCACTTTACCAACTTTCTCATTATAAAAGATCCAAATCCTAAGTATAATATCTTAACTCTTAAGGCCTTGTCTCGGGGTGGGAGTTTTGAAGATAATAAAAGAGTGGTTTATAATGAAATTAAATTGAACATATTATTTTGTAATTTGATTGTTTAATGAATTTAATGAGAGAGACAAAGCAAATTTTTTTCGCTCTTTGGTCTTCGATTTTTTATTTAGACAGATAAAAAATACGGGTTTTGAGTAGGTTGCTTATCGGATTGAATTGATTTGTTGAATAATTGAATTTGAACATTTAAATTAAACCAATACAATTGGTTTGAATTGGCTTGTGTAATTAACTCACTTCAAACCAGATTCAACATGCAAAGAATTTTTTTTTTAGAGGAATATTGTAAATTTTTTATATTGATAGTATATTAAAATTAATTTTTTGTAGTTTAGTTTTTAGATCTATCATTTTTTTTATTGGAAATTTGAACACTTAATTGATTACTTGATCAAATATTTTTTTTTTCAATTTATTTTTAAGCTTTAAAGCTTTACAGATAGACTATATTAATTGATTTTTTATTTTCTGTTTTTCAATTCATTTAAGATTTTTTTTTTCACTCAAACTATTATTAAGTATATTATGTCTAACTTTACATTATACGTGAATTTAGAGAAGAATATATATTTTTATTCTTTAACTTGATTAAATAACCTGTGATATCTAAAAAAGGTTTAACACACAATCGAGGCCTATAAAATATAGGCTTTTCGGAGAAATTAAAAGGAAAACGGCGAGTCTAGCATAATACCAGTAAATTATGACGAGTGCTTTGCGCGAACGGATAATTTGAACTAAATTAATCCTATTTTAATTAGATTAATTTGATTTAGATTTGTTGAAATTTTTTTAAAAAATTTTAGCTAAACTAATTAAATTTGATTGACTTGATTTTGCTTTCCTGTTTAACCTGAGCTAAACTAATCCGTGAATACTCTTAATTGAGTGGTTTTTTGTTGGATTTAATTTTTATGCTAATAATGTAAAATGATGTTATAATCCTAATTAATAAAATTTAAAAAAAATTGTCAAAATATGATGAGTAATTATTTATTATAATAATTATCTATTACGATTTGTCATTTTATTCAATTTTTATTAGTTGATAATATTAAGTTCTTTTACACAATCAATATATAGAAATTAATATTTTTTATTACTTCACTCTTTTCTTTAATACACTCGAAAGATAATTTTAATAAGTTTGCTCATTTTATATATTGTCATTGTTCCCATACTTTCTTTTAAGCATAGATTAGATGTATAAAAAGAGATTAATTTTAATATATTATTAGTATAATTAATGTCAAAAGTTTAAATTGTCATTTAATTATATTTTATTTTGTAAGAATATATTTCAAATACACTAATAATATAAATATAATTTTATATTATCAATAAATAAAAACTTAAAAAATTGTCAAATCATTACTCACCATGATAATTATCCATCATAATTTGACAATTTCCTAAGATATATTGACTAATATTGTGTAAAGTTGTTTTCCTCTATTAGTGGATAGAACTTGTTTTCTTATCTTTTATATGTCTTTTGAAATAATGATTGTTAGAGTTAAGTAATAATGCTGCCATGGTAATAATTGGATAACAATGTCAAAACTTTTTATGATTGTAGTGTATCAAAATTAAACTCAAATATCATGTGAAAATTGATCTTTTGTACATTTTTTAAGAAAATATTTTGGAGAAAATTAATTTTTATTTGGATTGTTAATTCATAATCGGGTTTAAGATGTTTTTTGAAAAATTATATGAAGGAAAATTACTTTTATGTATTAATTTAACAAATGAGAATAGAATGATTGAAGGAGTCATTTCAATGCGGGTAAAAAGTTGTGATTTAATTTTGATGTATCGTTATGTAAATATTCAATTATATATTATCATGTTATTAAAAATAATGGAGTTCTATAATAATTATCTTAAAATCATATATATGATGTTATAGTATTGATTGATAAGATAAAATGTTTGATATTGATTGTATATTAAAATTAATTTTGTAATGAAATTGCTCAAGTTAAAGCTTTTAGGAAAGCTGTTTTTAGTGTGAAAATAATCAACATTATTACGGTTTGACCTTATGGTGTGCTTTGTTAAAAAAATTTTAATATAAAATTATTCAATAGTGTAAGTTGTTTTGATTTACAGCAAATTCAGTTGATCCGTTGTCATATTATATATATAATGAACAATGTCAAAATTCAAATACAGTTCATTTGATATATTAGGGCTAAAAGGTATGATAAAGTGGTCTTGCAATCTTAATTACTCCTTGATTGGGGTGGTTGCCCGTCACTACTAGCACCTTATCATCATCATTTCTTAGCAAGTACTTGAACTTTTTATGCTTTATTTATTTACTACTTGTTATTCTTTTCATGCTTTATTTTTATTATTATTATGATTATTGTATGAGGCATGTGACTGTAGAGACTTTGAGAGATGGAAGTGGCTTTTGTAAACTACATAGATGTCCATTTTTCAACACGAAGTCATTGACCTGATTCAAAGTTTGAATTATCTAACGGTTGTAATGCGGACTCGTATGAGGCTTCTGGTACGGATCAACTTAAATGTTGGAGTAACTTGGATGGAAACTGAACAAGAAAGAATCCAAGGTTCTGGTACGGATCAACTTAAATGTTGATGCGCAAGGAGTCAATCATTATTTATTACGAAGTTGGCCCAATATATGCCTCATAATACCAAAACAAATCGTACTCATCTTCCCGAGAGCTCCATAGAGTCAAATTAAGTGTTAAAGTTCCAGGGAACTTCTCAATAAATTCCTTGCTTTTGCCGTGTGAATTCATTGAAGCGAAAATAAAAGGACAAACCCAAAAAATGTTAATTAGGCCTGGCCTGTTTATATTGTTTTACCCCCTAATCTTTGATTACTTTCTACATAAAGTCAAATTAGACAGTAGGAGAATATGAAGCAAATAATTCCCGTAAATCCTTCCCGTTGGAGAAAGTTAGGACGCAATGCAGAGATACAAAGGAGGGCAAACAAACAATGCGTGTTGCGGTGTACTCAAGTGCTTCAATTCAATTAGAAGCTCGCAAAAAAATAAAAGTAAAATAAGCATACAGAAGGGCATGTACGAGGACAAAACTCTACTTATAAAGAAGTGACTTAGTGCGATGCCCATGAACCACAGCCACAAGAAGTCTAATATTGCGGCTTAGCTTACTCTGTAAATTGTATGTAAATGTAATCTAAAAAGATATTTATAAAAAAAAATAGAAAATACGTGGAACATGAAGGACTTTTTCTAAAATCTTTGGCTGTCAAACACATTGCATTCTATCGCACATGTATATTTTGCTCCAAATGCCAGACCCAAAATTCCCGTTTAGGGTTGCCAACCATAACAAGATGAGATAGTGAGCTTGGCCCCTTTCAGCAGAGCTGACTTTTCAGGCCGTCTTTGGCGGCCGGACCCACCCCTCCAGCGCGCTGCGAGCCATTTGTGTCGGTGACAATATTTTAATTTTTCTAATGCATGCACATGTATGGCTGTTAAATGTTATGTATCTCATAACGATTTGTATTACATAATACATTATTTGTAAACAAAAAGACGAGAAACTAATCAAAGCGAACCCTTTATAAAAAGGGAAGGAGTACCAAATTTACAAGAGCAACATTTCCCTGTTTTGTTAATTACTATAAAGTAGGCCACAGCCCGCTCATGATTGTTGCTAAGAAGACGTTTGGGTTGGAAAATGGTATATGTACATCTAATTTCCTAGGATATTGTGTTGATATTCATCTTTTTATCATTATATAGATTGTAGATACCAATTTAAATAGGATTCACATCCTATCTAATACTAGATGATTAATATTGATATAATGTCTCTAAGAAAAGGTATATAAATAATATAACTCATTTAGTATTGGAGGAGGACTAATGGTCCACATAAGGTTGGCCTTCTTATGGTTTTAAATTTTATGTGACAGAAAAAGAGAATATTACTAAAAGCTAATTTGTTTAAGTTAAAAAAATTATATATTTTTATGATATAATATTTTTTAGAGTTTTTTTTAAATGATTGTTTTTAATTCATATAAAAATATTAAAATAATTTGTGAGTTTTATTTTATTAAAAAACTTTTTTTTTTTTGCGTGCCTTTTAACTTTTTTATTTTTAATGGAAAGTCTAACCAAATGCGCCAAAAATGTACTAAAACCTCTCATTTAATTATTAAAAAAAAAAGAAACACTTATAAAGCAAATATAAACCTCAAATCTGAAGCCAATAATTGGGGAAAGCTTTGTCATGTGTGGCACATGCTGCAATTGTGTTCAAAGTTGCACTCATCAAACATGAAAACCCCTGATAACGGAGCTGTGTTATCGCGGTTGTTGCTCTTAAAAGCAAACAAATGATGAAACGACATGTGAGCCACACATGCTACTGAATGATACATTTGGTTGGGATGCGTAACGTAATGCCGATATATTAAATGCAACATTGTAGTCAGTTGTATCTGGTCCAGAAATTTAATCTTAGGTCTTTAATCTAACTCACCGATAATCTCGAAATCGATTGAAAATAACTTATCATCATAGCAGGTTGGAATCATGTGATTTATATACATGGAGAGCTTTCTTTTATTTCTTCATGCGAAGAGATTTTATTGCCTTTACTAAGTATTCTTGCTTAGATTCTAAGTGAACTTGGGTCCGAGTCCTTCTATCAGATTAAGTATTGATATGTGGAGTAAGCAAAAGTGAAAATTTCCAAGATGTAGAGTGAGAGTTCATATGAAGAATCAGTTGAGAAGCCCACAAGTAAATAATGTCCAACCTGACCAATCGACACTCTAGTTTCTCATTTGAGTAATGTTATTTGTCCATAATACATAGATATCTTTGAGAAAAATATAAAATCTTGGCCCCATCTTCCACCACAAGATGTTTTGTATCTCTTTTTTATTGAATGTCTACTATTATGTCCATTCATTCTATACAACCAACATTACTCTTTTTTTTTTTGTTGATTCTTTTTTTTTTTGCGGGGAGGAGCAAGAGTTCTCTGACCTCAGGAGTCGAACCTGACTCCTTTTGAACTCTGGATGCAGTATCGTGAGGGCAGTAAATCCATCAACTGAGCTAACCTCACCTGCCCACATTACCCTTTCTAATCTCATTAAAGCGCCTCTGATCTACTTGAGCCATATGAAAGGTCCGATCTTCCTAGTCTAGGTTTGAGTAACGCTAATAGGAAGACATCCGCATAATCAAGTTTAATAAATATCTGTACTTTGGGTATTTAACTATTGAAAAATGTCTTCTGTCAATAAATAGTTTCAGTAACCTTTACTCAAATTTAAAATTAACTATGTCTAAGCACCAAAAATGAATGATTATGTATACATTATCAATATTCCAAGTGTGAGGTTCTCCCTCGATTGCCCGAATATATATATATATAACCGGAGCCTAAATGCAAGGGCATTTGACATCAAGAATCAGAATCAGAATACTGTAAAATTGTTAACATACAGTATTCGATCAGCAATCACAAGATACCAACATTACAACTCCAACTGTCATTACAACATGTATAAGCGAATAGGTGCTATTATATATACATAACTTTCTTTACATAATTAGACACATATTAGGCTCAAAAGCACTTCAATTTTTCTTTTAAATATTTGTTTTTATCAATTTCTTACATCTCATATTCATATGGTGTCTAAATAATGTCAAAAATAATATTTACATATAACATTTCACTGAGCAAATTCACTATAAGTAATACTCTAACTCCGTTCCGAAATGTTCATTTCTTGCCTAAATATTACACACACATTCTACTTTTACTAATTTAAGCGTTGGTGTCTTTTGCGTATACCACACTTGACAGACTCAAAAAGGCTTTCCTTACTTCAGTGCTCGAAAAGATTGAAATGGCGACCACTGAACATCTGCTCGACAAGGAACCTAGACATATACTAACACATTCTATTGTCTCTTTTCTTTGATTGCTTAATCAATATATGTCCTTTAATTACCAACTTGTCGCCTAGCTATACGTACAGTGAAGTGTTTTTTATTTTTATTAATTTTTTTTTTTTTTTTGTGTATACTGTAATGGGTCATTTTAGGTTAAGTTATAGTTTGCATTAACTAGGTCTAGGCGGTTTCTTAAATGCATAGTCTGAACTTAAGTGTTTTTTACCTAAACATGAGTCTTTTATTAAAGTTTAGTTTGGCCTAAAAGTTCATTTATAGGCTTATTTAGCAAAAAAAAGATTTCTAAATGGATCAAAAGACGCATTATTAAATAGGTCAACGAGCCTTTATATAAATTAAATGACTTATATATTTTAAATAGCCCAATGGAGCTTTCAATATATAGGTTAATAAAATATATACCTTTAACTAATTTAACAATATAGGTCTTTAACTTTTAAAATTAAATAAATACTATGTTAATCAAATAGGTTATGCGAAAAATCTTAACTTACTTACTAAATAGTTTAGAAAAGGTTAAGTCTAATACAGCTCAGGTTGTGACCCCATCGGACATCCTCAATTGTTTCTACCGGACGATGAAGGGTTCTTTCATATTTAACTTTTTTCCCCAAAGAAATATCAATATTCTTTTTCAAAAGATGGAATTTATAAATGCAAAATGCTGTTTAGAGTGTATTGAATTAAAATTATTTACAATATATTACTTGCATGAATAATGTATCAGTGTAAAGAAATTTTAGCATTATCATTAAATTATATATTAATATATATAAGATTTTTAAAATAATAATATAAAAGTCAAATATTTTTATTAATATGATAATATATAATTAAATATTTATATAAAATTTTATTATATTTATAATATATCAAAATTAAATCCTCTAGTATTCTTCTATTTGAATTGTCATTATTATTACTATTTTATTGCGTATAAACTAGCGAACGTTTGTTGGTTTTCCAAGAGTAGTGTTAGGGTGTCCCTCATCTTTAATGGAGACTCAGACAAGACTACCTGACGCTTTAATTTTCTGGAAGATTTTCATTGACCCATTTTTAAATTAATGAACTGTTGAAGATAGAAAACATAAATTGGGGAAATTTTATAAAAAGAGAGGAATTATCTGGACACATTTTGAGACGGTAAAAAGATATCTATAATAGGTTTAGAAAAAAAAAAAAGATTTATTTTTTACTATTCTTTTTTTTACTATACAGTTGAAAAACAAACCTCAGTATTTAACCTTCGATGTCCAAAAATATATCTTTTATGAAAATTACGTCAAGTCATGGACTGGTGATGGAAGCAGAAGAATGAAAGGGTCACCGTAGGTCACGATTGAAAGATAACATGTCACTGTAGAGTCACTCCCCGGCCATGTCTCTAGCTTGGACGTCCCTTTCCCTTTGAAATTAACCAACGCCAGAAACGCCATTTTCACCCCTTTTTTAGTTTACATGATATATAACGTTTAGGTGGCACCATTTTAAGGACCGTCCCTTACGCAACGTGGCTACTCTTTTGCAGCTATTTTGTGACCGGCCAATTAAATAAAAGTTGCTGTCGGGCTGTGTTTGTATTCACAAATTTTCGGTAAATGAATTACTCGCGGCATATGTTTTCTTTGTGTCTCTCTATTCCCCAATCAAATGGATTATTTTCTAACTCAATTCCAACGTTTATTAATAATTGAGACATTGAGTAATGCTAAAAGCGTTTAGTCCTTTGCGGTTGCAAACAGAAGGTAGCTCCCGGATTTAGTAATGAATAGTAGGAAATAGTTATGAGGTTAATTGAATCGATTGATTTGATCACTGTCATTTTCGTTGTTTCATTTCATATATACATATATAGCAACGTACGTCTTAAAAAAAGTGATTTCCCCTCCTAAATCTTGCCAAAATTTGTTGGTTTGAGGTACAAGTTATTCATAAACGCTTCGCTGAAGATATCCGCAGATGTGATGGCTCAACTAATAAACAAACAATAACAAAGGGACGAAATGGCAAAGAGGGGAAACTAATCCCATTAACAGCGTAATATCCTCATGGGAATACTCGTCAGTCCAAATCTTTTATTTAATTGTTTTGGTATATTGACGATAATGAAAATTGAATATAGAATTTCCTACAAACTATCAATATCCCTATAGTCTAAATTTTTTTATTTCAATATATAAAGTTCACATTATATGTATAACGTAAAATTCATGGTGTAATTCACGTCCAAAAAAAAAATTCATAGTGTAATTCTTGTTTTTCACTTGTTAAAGAGAGAAAAAGAAGAAGAAAGAAACAACGAAAGATTTCTTTCATTAATTAACGGTAGATATATTTATGCGCTTTTTTAAACTTTCCTGTGCATCTAAAGAAAAATATAGGGAAATAAATTAAATTACAAGAAAAACAAATCAAACCAAACGTAGGAAAACAAATCAAATAATAAGGAAACAAATAAGATCAAATATAGGAAAAGAAATCAAATAATAAGGAAATGCTGATTTCCAAACTATATTCCATGATTTTTTGAAAAGTAACTTGGAAGTTTGGTTGGAATACAAATGAGGTCATTGACGCCTTACGTCTCTTTGTTCAGCCAGTAGCTTCGCCAAGTAAGAAGTACGAGTAAATATAACCTCTCTCTCTTCAATACATAAAAAAATTTCTTTCGTGCGTAATTGACTGTGCCATAACTGCGAAAAGGGAGCGCGTGTGTGTGAAAATCAGAACTGAGCAGCATCCCGAGAGGGAAAGTGGGTGTAAATTAACTTTTAACGGCACAAGTTAGATAATTTCTCATTATATCCAAGCTTCCTCAAAAAACAAGATCTTAATTAATATTTAAATAGTGACTAAATTAGCAATTTTGTCATAAAAGATATACATGATATTAATTTAGCTTTTAAAAAAAAATTTGACATCAATTTAATTTTTAAAAGATACATGTGACATTATTTTTGTCTTTAAAAAATGTCACATATATATTTTTTAAAAACTACATTAATGTTATGTATATTTTCCGGGTCCAAATTGTCAGTTTTGTCTTAAATATTCTATTGATTATTAATTTATTTGATACAGTCAAACAAGTACTGCATAGTTTTCACTCGCAAAATATAAATATTTAACAGCTTATAATATTAACGTCCAGACAAAGAAAAAAGAAAGAAACCAAAATAGAAAACCTAAGGCATATTTTTGAAAGAAAACAGGGTGAGAATTCCGCGTGGATAATAAGGTGAATGAGAAATAGTGAAAGATCATTGACTTGGCAGCTATTTTTGAACCAACTTGGGCAGAGAGATCGCAGAGAAGAGAAGTGTCCTCGCACACCACCACCACCCGCCGACTCCTCCCCTTCCTAATTTCCACGACCCCATTACAATTTACATGGTTTTAGATCAAACATTGGACCATCCCTCTCGTATATAACCTTCTTTCACTCACTCCATAACCGCACAGAGGCCATGCCAACCACCATGGCCACTGCCAAACCCAAGCACGCCTTCCACTTATGCCTCCTCCTTATCCTCTTCTCCACACATGCCGCCACCACTACTACTCAACGCTTCAAAGAGGCTCCAAAATTCTATAACTCCCCAAACTGCCCCGCCATTCACCTCCAACACACCGACGACGAGGCAGTGCACGTAGCCATGACGCTCGACGCAACCTACCTCCGCGGCTCCATGGCCGCCATCCTTTCCGTCCTCCAACACTCCTCCTGCCCTGAGAACATCATCTTCCACTTTGTCACCGCCGCCTCAAAATCCTCCTCCTCTGCCCTCCTCAACCGCACCCTCTCCTCCTCCTTCCCCTACCTCAAGTTCCAAATCTATCCCTTCGACGACGGCGCCGTCGCCGGCCTCATCTCCACCTCCATCCGCTCCGCCCTCGACTGCCCCCTCAACTACGCCCGCAACTACCTTGCCACCCTCCTCCCCTCCTTCGTCCGCAGGATCGTGTACCTCGACTCCGACCTCGTGCTCGTCGACGACATCGCCAAGCTCGCCGCCACGCCGCTCCCAAACGACGCCGTGCTCGCTGCGCCGGAGTACTGCAACGCCAACTTCAGCGCTTACTTCACCGCATCGTTCTGGTCCAACCCTTCCCTCTCTCTCACCTTCGCGGGCCGAAGGCCCTGTTACTTCAACACCGGCGTGATGGTCATCGACCTGGGCCGGTGGCGGGCCGGAGACTACACCACGAAGATCGAGGAGTGGATGGAGCTTCAGAAGAGAATGCGGATCTACGAGCTCGGGTCTTTGCCGCCGTTTTTGTTGGTCTTTGCCGGGAACATAGGTCCGGTGGATCATAGGTGGAACCAGCACGGGCTCGGAGGGGACAACTTTCGCGGGCTTTGTCGGGACTTGCATCCGGGCCCGGTGAGCCTGCTGCATTGGAGCGGGAAGGGGAAGCCGTGGGCCCGGCTCGACGCCAACCGACCTTGCCCTTTGGACGCGTTATGGGCTCCCTATGATCTCCTCGAGACACCTTTCGCTCTCGAGGCCTAGCCCACGTCATAATTCTCGGTTTTATTTTTATTTTTATTCTTTTTCCTCTGTTTTCATAAATAAACTCGGCTATATTTTCTTTTCTTTTCTTTTCTTTTTCCATTCTGTTTTTTTGGTACTAGTTTTGTTTTGGGTTTTCATTGGCGGAAGTGGTAACTTTTAAATTAGCAGCGGTGTATGACTGTATATTGTATGGCTTGTCATTTGGGGGATTGGCGCTGAAGCCACCCCTGGCTAGCTATGGCTGGTTTGGTACAGCCAGGTACATATATCGCGGAACTTGTCCTTTTTTTACCCCTCTTTTCATGTAGTGAATGACTGTCACAGCATACAACTACTAACAATGAATCGAATAGCAAAGGCTTTTATATGTATTATATATGTTCTTAAATGATTTGCAAGGTTTGTCAATAACTTTTATTTTTATTAGTTCTTTTTATTTCGTAATCGTTGTTCCTCTGTAGATAATCATCAGGTTAGGTTGTTGTTTTCGGAGAAGTTTATAGCATAATTCAAAAATCATATTCGACTCAATTATGGAACTTGTTAATCAATTGATCAACTGGAATAGTGGTTGCCTGTAGGAGAAAAGGGGGGAGGGTGTGTTGTGTCGGTGAGCTTGGGTTTGTCAAAGCTAGGGTCTGAAAAGGATTTCATTTAGTCGCATATTTTCTGGCTCAACTGAATCAATCGGTTACTCTATGCATGCCTCAATTGTCTGGGTAAAGCCAAACACCACTTTACCAGATTTTGACCAGATTGATGATGATGGTTATGCCTTCTTTTTTAATGATAACATTTTTTTAAGTTGGAATCCACGTCCAAATCTTTGGTTACAAATTTGAAAAAGGAGTCCATCGCTGGAAACTAGTCATCACCTTTTTTTTTTTTGGGTAAACGCAAGTCATCAGTGAGAGATGCATTGACTGTTTAGTTAATAATTATTAAAAGGTACTGAGATTAAATAACTAATATCTACACCCTTTAGTTTTACAAAAATACTAATTAACTACGGTAGGACCCTCACCCAACAAACATAAAAAAAAAGAAAGAAAGAAAGAAAGAAAGAAAGAAAAGCAACACACACTAGGCTTATCACCAATTTGTTTATTTGGTTGAATATATGTCTTCTAGCTTTCTGGTTCATCTCATTTACTTGTCTTTGTAATATTTGCCTTTATTTTTCTGATAATATTTGAATTTAATTTTGATACACCTTTAATATAAAAATATTTGGCATACTTATCCAATATTATATATTGTTATATTAAAAAAGTACTTGATTTTTATAATTATTTTCTCAAAAGTTATAATATAATAATATATAGGGAAAAACTCTGGTGCAGATGAAAAATATATCTGCACATGAAGATGTCAAATCTAATCAATAAAAATGTGACATGTGGGCATGTGTATCGTGCATCTCATCAAATATGATATATTATAAATTTTTTCATTTCTCTTCTCAACCATCCCTTCATTCCCGACAATTTTCCAACTCTCGTTTTTCCCTCATTCTCGTGAATAAGGAGAGGCAGCCACCCACCGCCGTTGGGTCTCGACACCATTCGTTGCAGAGTCACGACGTCGCCGGTTTCACGCCATCCGTCGTCGCAGGTCCGTTGCTGCCACCGGAGAAGTTTCAGGAAGTTGCGAGTTGCACAAATCTAAGCACGACAAAGATGAAGACAGTCTATGCCCACCCCTGCTGTGGAAATCGCAAGTTGCTGCTTATGGTGCCCTTCCTGTGTGTTGCCCCTATTGCCGTCACCACTGCGTTTTGGATCTAGTTGTTGTTGTTGTTGAAGGGTTTTTGGAGAGAAACTTGAGAAGATAGGGAGGGAGTTGTCACTGTGGTTAAGTTGTGAGAAAAATGGAGATGAATGTGAATGGAGTAAATGCTGCTGAAGTTGCAGGGAGAGGGAGGTGATGGCACTAGAACGAAAGAAGCAAAAGTGGGTCGGAGAAAAGGATTTGGAGGTATTTGGTGGACTTATTAGAGTACATCCACAGAATTGGGATAGTCATTTAGACCGCTCACATGTCACATTTTTATTGATTAGATTTGACATCTTTATGTGCAGTTGTATTTTTCATCTGCACCAGAGCAAGGCCCATATATATAATTAAATAATATTATAAAATTCTCTACATTGATAAAGTATCAAAAAATTAATTTAAAAATCTTATATAGGCATAGAAAGGGTACAGTCTTGAGATTCAATATTAATTAGTCCTCTAAACTTTTTTTTTTTTACCAAACTTTCATTCCCGTGTTAATACTGTGAAAATGGTGGTTATGCATCCTACTTTCAATTCTGGAATGTTCAAGGCCAATTACTAAATCGTACATGGGTAAATAAATGTGAAAATATGGGAAGCCAAGTCAAGATTTGCTGCAACTATGATGTAAATGAAAAACAAAAGTACTAGTTGCATGCAGATAGCTGATGGATCAATGTCAGAATGTACGTAAACTTTAATTCGTCATTAATAAGATTCCCAAGGCCCAACCTCTATTCCTTAAGGTAATGCAGCATGGTAAAATAATTTACCGCGCAAGTGGAAAAATGAACTATTATATTGAGGTCGTAAGTTTTGGAGAATATAAGAATAGTACGTAGCTTGAAACATTATCCTAATAGGAAAAGAAGCTAACATCAAATCTGCCTAGTTAGGTGACCTGTGGTGCTGCCTGTATATATGTATAAAAATTCTCCCACCTTGCCATGGAAATAGTGCCACAGTGATGCTTCGGAGATTCACTTACTTGCGGACTCTTGAAGCACGAGTGATAACAAAGGTGGCGTACGTTATTAACTATTATAAGGCTGTCTAAAGCCAAAACTAGCTGAAATTAACTCGCTGCAGTAATATACGCATTCATTGTGTATAATCACGCGCGCACGCACACGGAGACGTAACTTGTAGAAAATTTAAAATCGAAGTTATTCTTAAAACTACATCTAGACAAAATTTCACATGACGAGACATGGCATGAAGCTGTCAAATGATCCCTGATTCATTGGATTATTCTAACTTACATTGTTATTAAATATTTGATGAAATGTGTATCCCTTGATTGTCTTAAAAGAGGGTACCGTTTTGATATATTATATCCTTTCTTTAAGTCAATCACAATTGCTGACTTACATCTAGTTCATTTTATAATATTACTTTGAAGGGAAATTCCGAGGCACCCATGGAATAGAATAGAAGTTTTAGGTATTTTCTTCGTGCGAGATCCTAGATGCATTGCCATGAGTAGCATGCCAGTTTCAGCAACCGGACATTATAAAATACTAGCTAGATGCTCAAACACTTGACACATTAAAAGTAGAACAATTAGCCCTACATTAGTCTCAGTCAACGTATATACCGAAATAATACACAGGCTTGTAGAACGTGGGTTACGCGGATTACAATGGCTTTGTAAATTGAATACAAAAGAATGGTATTATACTAATATTTATCAAAAAAAGATAGTATATTGTTATATTTTACGTTTGTCTCAATGAGTATTGAATAGAGGAGTAAGATCCAGAGCAAAAGCTGTTTTTTTTTTTTTTTTTAGAGAAATATATGGAGCAAGAAATATATGGAGGTGAGCGGGTTTGGGGTAGTACAGATAATACATGGGAAGAGGGACGAGGGAGACGCGGAGCATAGTGAACGAGACAGAGAAAATGAAAGCGAAAGTGCTTGTATCCATGGACACAAACAAACTCCCTAAAATCCCGGTTAGAACTTGATGCAGCATACAAGGTTAGGACAAATATTAATTGAATTTATTAGCAGCAAATGTGGATTACTCAAAAGTTAAACAACATCTCATTATTTAAAAAAAAAAAAAAAAACAGAAGAAGAAGAAGAAAGAAAGAATACAACACTAATCTTTTTCTTTTTCTGATGCCCATTTTTTCCTTTAACTTTATCTTTTCATTTCATCCTCTGATTTTTCTGTTTCGTTGTGATGACCTGTTGGGTGAGGGGGCTAATATTTCCTTATTTTTCAACAAAAGCAACAGCGACAGGTGTTACTATCTTTCTTGGTCGTGCTTGTTTCTTTCGCAGCTGGATTATTTGAGTTTTAAGCGACTTCAACCGGGAAGCTGAAGATCCGATCGAAGATATATAAACATTACCAAACAGCAAAGGAATTTAGTTACTTGCAAATTAAAACTTTCAGCTGTGTAATCCAAATTTGGAAACTCGGATTGTGTTGATATCGGTGGTGATTGCCGTCATCATTTCGAATTGACGCCTACGGTTCCTTCTTTCGAGAACGTCACTTTTTTTTTTTGGGGGGGGGTCATAACTTTTGCTCTAACCTGGGCAACACCCAAAAGCTTTACACCTTGGCCCAAACATGATGTCCATTGTGTAGCCCAATAAGCTTAAGGGACCTTTATTTTATTAATAAAACTCAAACGAGGCCTCACCTTCAGACCCAAAAAAAGCCTCAACTTTAGACCCAAAAAAACCAGGCCTCACCCTGTACGCGGGGGATTTTAGCAAGGAGTTGCTTCTGCTAAACTGTCATCGTGGAATCTGGGAGATGGCTAGTGTCGTAGAGGACATTTTGAACTAGAAAAGGATAGTGATTGCCTCCTTCATACAATCATGTTGCAATAAGATTGGCATGCATAAGCATCCAGTTTCCGTGTCACCGTGCTAGCAATCCATCTCTGATCGGTCCTCTTTAATTCCAGTTGTACGTGCATTATTGTCTTTTACTTCGTTGGAAGTAATTTAGATTAATTGACGTCCCTCCTTTCTCTCCCACTGTCTCTAACACGTATTTAAGAAAACTTTCATAAAAGGTTCTTAATTAGTAGTAAAGATGTAGCACTGAGCATCAATTAGAGGAGTATTTTGCTTAAAATATGATTAATTATATTTAAAGAGTAGTTAATATATAAGTAATTATGCAGATCCAAAAAAAAATAAAAATTTAATTATGAATATAAGTAATAACAACTGGTAGGTATTGTGCTGGATTTTTTAGTTGATATTAGTAATGCTACATATTTAGAATTATTTGCCAAAGTTGTTGCAAAAAATTAAGGAGAGTAGTAAATAAATCAATAAAATAAACTAATAAAGGATAATATTCCATTCAAGGGTTAAAACAAAATATCACATCATTTTTGTAAAAATTCCGACAAAAGAATTCTGTTTGTATGGTATTTATTTTCATATATTGTGCATAAAATGATAGTATACTATAAATTTTTTACCCTGCAATTTGATGTAATTATATATAGTTTAGCACATTAGCGAAAGCCGCAAGAGATTTTTTTACCCCTTTTTCCTTGGTCAAGGTTAGGAACAGGAGAAAGTACGTACTAGGTAGCAAGTAGTAACACGCCAACAACGACATAACTCATCCAGAACAGAGGGCTGTCTGGATACATCGAACGATTACATTAAGCCGCTGAAACCTCATCACTTCCATCATTGATGGTTGCTGATAGCGACAAAATTGGAAGGTTTTCACCTTTTCATTTTGTGGAGCTTAGCAATAATACGGTTTTAAGAATGGATAATGGACGGTTCACAATTCATAAACTTGACAACTTGTGTAGCTGGTCCTAATATCAAGCCGTTAAGCTCGAATAGACGCTTTCCTAATTGTTCCAAAGCAATTTCCACCTAGCTACACCCCAAATACACTAAAAGCTTTAATGTCATATTGGAATAGAGAAGATCCTAATATTGGTTCAATTTCTGGAGGGTGTTCATTACAGCTCCAATAATCAAGACGCTGCAACTTTTCTCGCTTCTTCGTAGTATCCACAATCACTTTCATCATTTGCGGCTCTCCTGCGAAAGAATCTATAGTAGGTGTACTGCAATATTATCTTTCATACATGGTTAAGGTTTAGATATAAACATAGTTCTCCAACCAAAATATATAATAGCACAAATTAAAAATCTGCACCGAGAACTGCATATGTAGGATACAAATAGGTCCAACGCCACACACACTACGGCGTCCAACAACCATGGCATATTAGCTTTGATGCTTTCCCATTCGGTAGTTCGTGCAAGAATACTGCATGGACAAGAGGGGTTATTAAATATATAAAAGCTATATAATTTGAATTTAAATTTTTTTGGCTTATGTGCCGACTTATTTCTATTTATTATTGGATGAGGCATGAGATCTAGATCAAACAGGATCCATACCCCATTTAATGGTGGATGAAAGTGAGGTGGTATGAAGACCTAAAAAATTTGAGTTCAAATAATATTTCTCAACATATAATTATAGTTTTTTTATGATAATAGGATGCATATTAATATATGCAAGGGAAGGAGATTGTAACCTTCCCACGTAAGTGGCATTGGCGACCAGTGCAAAGACGAACATGAGAGGATTTAAGCCCTGGTACATCAATAATTCAGTGGAAATACAAGTTAATCTACGCACTATTGTCATAAATTATTGGAAGGCAATAAATGATTAGGGTCAAAGATTACCTCCACACTCCCTCTTTTAATCTGGCCATTGATTATACAACAACTTTATCAGTAATTGTAACGCACATAAGAATGAAAAAGAATATTGGAATCATTATCAGAAAAAAAAAATAAAGGCTTATAACACATACGTTCAACCATATCTGAGGGAGTCGGCCACCCATATAGATAGCAGCCATGAGCCATCCCAACCATTGACCCAATGCACTGTGTCTCTCGTGGTCCCGTGATGAATTCTAGTTTAAGTAGCAACTAGTGAATGCAATTTCGCAAAGCAAAGACAAATTTCAATATACCGGTACCACTAGTAATTCTTATTTACCTGCAAGAGTTTTCTTCCATTAAATCTCATGTGTCCCTCTTTCAAAGCATTACCCTGCAGGGGCAAGTTAATCGACGCTGCTAGAAAAGTTCCATAGCTTCCCTGAAGCAATGCACAGTGCACGAAAACGACATAAGTGTATATGTATATACATATATGGTGAGGACTCAAACAGAGGAATAAGTTTGTATGACAAATGAAGTGTCAATTGCAGGGGCAAGCGAGATACTCACAGCCGCAGA
Source organism: Pterocarpus macrocarpus (assembly GCA_031439585.1). NCBI lineage: Eukaryota > Viridiplantae > Streptophyta > Magnoliopsida > Fabales > Fabaceae > Pterocarpus > Pterocarpus macrocarpus. The sequence goes on along the minus strand of CM062520.1, from coordinate 70,966,775 downwards.
ACGAGGGATGGGTCTAGGCTGTGTTGCTGGCTTTGTAGAAGGAACTGGAGTTGCCTCATCCTCAGAAGACGAATCATCGCTCAATCCCATGGCTGAAGGGTCACTTTTAGCAGCTCTCATGTAGGCACGAAATGGTGGAGTACCACTCCCAGCCATTGATCTCGCTGACCTAAAATTAACTCAATATACAATACTAGTTCACTTCAGACCCTATATTCCTTAATCAAATCAACATTGATTAAAATTGAAAAAATAGTGCTACGATGTGTGAATCGATAGCTGAATAGTTAGCATGACAAGAAACAATTTGGTACGTACGTATAGTAGTACTCTCGTCGCGGTGTTGCTTTGAGTGTGCAGTTTGGTATTGGAATCCCCGACTGGTCGCCTCGTTTCGGTCTCAATGGTTTATTAATCTCATCTTCATGAACCTATTTGCATGACAAAATAATGATGTAATGAGAATCCACCCTTTCTTCAGAAAAGAGTGGGAGAGTTTTATTTTCTTTGTGGAAACTTGTAATTTTAGCCAAAAAAAAAAAAAAAAAGAGGGTCCGTAAATTTTGACTTTGATTTGCAGAACGAGGTTTAAGAAATTGGAAATGTACCTTTTCGTTGTTGATCTTCTGACGACGCTTGCACCATCTATAGACGTAGTCATAATAGAAGCTTTGCAGCACTAATACGATCGTAGTGGTTGTGTAAAGCTGTTAATCACAATAACGATTGCCATTAATTAGTAGATTGCAAATAGGAAAATAAATAACTAATAGCATCAACTAATAATAAAAAAATAAAATAAAATAGAACTTAATTAAGCTGAGATATTCTTTGTTTGATTAGAAAAATAAGGATAAAAATAGTATAATATTATGTATTATCTCTTATCATATTATTTAAAATGTATATAATAAAAATGGCATTGAAATAATATTATCCAATGTCTACATCATCCAAGCGTAAGTAAGTAACGGGTAATTTTGTCTTCGGAATAGCCCATGGACACGTGTCCAATGCCGGCATTGAGTCCCATCGACCGGGCCTATCTTTTTTCTATTTTGGTGATTGGGCCAACACAAGTTTTGCAACTAAATCATTAAATATCCAGAGTGTGTTACGGATCGGGGTTTCAAAAATTTCAGTGCTCATAAGATTTAGTAATTTGTAACGATGAACATAATTACATGTATCATAATCATGGGTTTTGAGATCTAAGCTTTTAAGACCAGGTCGCCCAAAGCAGAAACAAACAAGAGCAATAATGTACATAGAGGAAATTAAGGGAAAGTTGATGTTTGCATTTTAATTACCAGAGCTGTATAGTATTGGGTGGGCAACTGCATTTCCAGCCATCCAAAAAAAAGACAAGAAAGACGAAACATCAAAACGAGAAGAAAGTTAGTCCACAACCACAATCTCATATGTAATCATCATATATATAAAGCTTCAAAGAACAGAAAAAGAAATAAAACGAAGGAGATGATGAAGAGAATATTTTGATAAAAGAAAGAATTAAGGCCACCCAATCGCATGTCAGGGGCTCCTAAGAAATCAGGACCACCGCGCAACCAAACAAACATTTGTGCATAGGGTTCAAACTCGCATACCGTAGCTGGCTCCAAGAGGCAACCCACAAGGTTGAATATGTCACTGCATCCAAATAGTTTAACAAACCAACAATCAAACCGATTGGTATAGTGAACGTGCCATAAAAGGTTTCACTAGCTAGAATGAATAGTAGAAAAATGAAGAATCGGTGCTCTTTAAGAGTGTGGTGTGAATATACGGTGTCATTAAACTAATACATATACATTAAATGGCAATTTAAAGTTGACGAACCCTGCAACCCAAGTGAGGAGAAAGGCTAGGGAAACTCCATGACTGGACTTGGTGCGAAAGTTGGTGATTATCTGAGGAATTTCTGCTACACCCCAACATATTAGACTGATGAACCCGAAGCCGAACGAGATGTCATCTTTCATGTTGCAGAGGCAGTCATTGAAGTATTTCTCAACCCAACGCACACAGGGTTTCCCCGCCTTCACACAGTAAGATGGTGGCATTATCTCTATTCTCTCTCTCTCTCTCTCTCTCTCTATGAGGCTAAGCAGAGCAAGTGTTTTGCTTGGAGTTGGAGAAGCTTGAAAGCGGGTTTTAAAGGGAGCGCGCCCTTGGAAATTACAAAAAGACAACGCTAGAGTGAATCAATTAGTGTAAAGTTTGTTGGACTATATTGTCCTTTAGAGCTGTACAATTTCAATTTAAGAAGACGAGTTGTGCAATACATGTGACCACGTCTGAGGCATATTCTCTCGTGGGATACTCCGAAGTGAACCCCATGTGAGTCTATGCATATTGCAAATTGCAAAGTGCAAAGTGCATAATCGTAATTGTGAGATAAAATTATTTATGTACATATTAGGGATGTTCGGTTTGCCCAAAAAAAAATTGACTACATGTGCGCCAGCTGCCTATTACTAGACTAATTGGTGTTTTTAGACTTTCCAAGAGGTCATGATCATGTAAGGCAAGAGAATATGGAAAAAAAAAAATGATCCTCTGACATTTTACCGAACATAAGAAAATTCAATTGAATCAATTACTTGTTTAACACAATTTTGTTTGTCCCTTTAATATGAAGATGGGTACAGAAGACGTCAAGAAAGTGTTGGCACTTGACATTATACTATTATTTTTACCGTAGTGTTTCGTCTATGATCCTAAAGGGAGAAAGTTCTGAAGTCTGAACAGAAAATAGTTGCGCCGTGATGAGTTAGTAGGCCCCGGACAGAAAATATTCGCAGCATTCGCAGGATATACTGACAGGGGAATTTTGCAAAACCCCTTAATATTTTATGATGATTTTTATGATATTCTTCCAGAATTAAAGGGTTTCAAACCCTTTTTACATGGTTTAATGAAATCAAATCTTGTATTTAATTTAATCCACCTCAACATATACTTTTAATTTTATATTTAAATTTATAATATTTTAGTTTGGTTTTAAATTTTTCCTGAACCTTATTATTCCAATCCTTATTCCAAACATCTAACAAGTTATCTTGTCCTGATATCTGAATAATTGAACAAAAGAATATTTGATAAAGAATTTGTAAAATATAAGAAGTAGAAATAACACTTATCAAATAACCCAATCCCTATTCATATAAAAAAAAACATAGGCCCTGTTCGCGTATAAAAAAAAAAACCAGCTAATGAATCCAACCCCATCTATTGAGAACACAATCCAAACCATAAGAAAAGAAATCCAAATCAACAGTGATTTATCTTTTGGTTTCGATTTTTCATGTGTTTGGTTTCAAGGAGTGTTAACAGGATTGTGGTTTGGGGAGTTTGTTGTTGTTTATGGCTTGGGAAGGGTTAGGGTTACTGTTATTGGACATATGTTTGTGGTGTGCTGGGAATCAATAATGGAAAACATAATTGTTCAAATAGTTAGACAGAAAATTGTGTGTTGGATGCTTGCCCGATGATTTGTGTATTGGGTGTTGGGGCTAGGTTTGTTTTTTTGTTTTCTTTTTTTTTAATATATATGAATAAGGTTGGATTATTTTATAAGTGTTATTTCTATTTTTTTTAGGATTTACAAATTTCAGATCAAATAATCTTTTAATCAACTATTTAAATATTAGAATAAGATAACTTGTTAGATGTTTGGAATAGGAATTGGGTTAAAAAAGATCAAGGCAAAATTGAAACCATATAAAAATATTGTGAATTTAAACATAAAATTAAAAATATATGTTTAGATAAATTAAATTAAATACATGGCTAAATTTTATTGGGCCACCTAAGAAAGAGTTTAAAATTCTTTAATTTTAGGTGGGTACCATAGAAGTCACTATATTTTATATCATCTTACATTCAAAAATGCTATTTCTGTATGATAATTTCTTTGTTATAGATAAAAAAAAAATTTGCACATGAAAATATGAGTTGCATCAAATAAGAAGATGATGACATGTGGAGTGGATTATTATGTGATATAACATGCAACTCATTACATATCATACACTTTAAACATCTTCCTCTCTCTTTTCCCGGCGGCCTCCAATGCTGTCTACCATCATCATCTTCACCCTGCTGTTGCTGTATCCAATATTGTCAAGGAGAAGAAGCTCAAATCAGTCTTGAATCTCTTCTTATCCTTTTGTTCATTTTCACATGCAAAATCTCTTCTTTAGGTGCATAGCTATTGGTTATGAGTAATGGGTTTCTTTTGAAAAAATGAACTCTGCACTCAACTCAGCATATTTGAATTACACCAAATTGGGTTTATAAGCTACTGGATTCAAATCAACCTCCAATCTAGTGACCCCTTATCCTAGTTTGTTTATTTCCACGTACAAAATCTTTTCTTTCTGTGAATATATAGCTGTTGGTTCTGTGTACTGGGTTTGTTAAAAAATACTAGGTCCATGCATATGTGGCTCTTGGGTTTATGTATATATGATTGATCACTTAAGATAAAAAAGAACAAAACTTTTCTAAACAAATCATGTTGCTTATTGTTTGAAGGGAATATTATGCAGAGAGAGATTATTTGAATCATGAAATCCAAGTTCTTTTCAAAGTTTGGAGCCTTGCTTTTTCTTTTTCTTTTTTTTTTTTGTTAAATGCTAAAAGCTCAATCTTTATCATCATTGGAGGAGCCCAATAGTCATATGTGCACAAACCAGTAGCTCAATCTTTTTTCAAATGCTAAATGCTAGTGAATCATGAAATCTTTTCTTTCATTTTCATGCTGGAGGAACCCCCAGATCTAGTTGCCCCTTACATCTTGCGCCTGTGGAACTCAAATTTGTCTCTATGCGACCCATGGCGATGATCATGAACCCAACGGCTGATTCGTGAGGAGGTGTGGTCACTGCGGTGCTAAGACACGATGGTGGCTGGCAGTGGAGCAACCTCATCCTTTGATAGTTGTGGGAGAAAGGAAGTGAGCAGATAGGGAGAGAGAAGGGAAAATATTTAAGGTGTATTATATATAACGAGTTGCATGGTATACCACACAATAATCCACTCCACAAGTCATCTTCTTATTTGATACAACACATATTTTCATGTGCATATTTTTCTTTCATCTGCACGAGAGAAGACATCTTTCTATATTTAATTTTTTCCAAATCCATTCTACAATTCTCTCTTATGATAAAAAAAGAGAAGGAGAAGGTAATTATTTGTTTTCTCCCTTTTTTTCTCGTCCTTTATATTCCATAACAGGAAGGTATAGAGTATAAGATATAGGAATAATGTTATGGTATTGTATTCATGATGTATAACTAAAATGTTGGAGGAGACACCGAATTTGAATCAAGTGCGATCGAAAATGATAAATTTTGAGCAGCAAAAATGGTTACTTGCAAAAACGGTTACTTCCATAGTCAGAAAGTAGTAATACTGATTACTTATCAAGGTGCAACAAAATTGTTAAATGTAAGGTCATTCTATAGAACTAACTATTAATATTTTATAGTTTAATTTTAACATACTGTCAGTATAAAAGTATTTTATATAAATATCTAATTATATATTGTCATGTCATAAATAATATTTGACTTTATATCTATATATTATCTCAAAAATTTTATATATAATAGCATATAATTAGATGATAGTATAAAAGAATTTTACATTCTTATCCAAGTGCATATTTTTATTTGTAAGATTTTTAATATAGTGAATGACTGAGTCAAACATTTTTGTCGATGTAACATTACATAATTGGATGTTTGTATTAAATTTTTTTTCTTAGGAACAGTGTATCAAAATTAAATTCTATTAATTAATTATAAATTAGGAAAAATTACACTTTACCCTCATGAAGAATAGGTCATGTGTACTTTAGCTCTTAAACTTTAAAAATGTGCAAATCGACCCCTTGAACTTTTTTAAATGTGCAAATTGACCATTCTGTTAATTTTTTTATCAATTGTTAATAAAAATATAACACATTCAATAAAGTTTAAGGTATCAAGTTGCACATTTAAGAAAGTTCAAGGGGCCTATTAGCACATGACCCAAAATTCAGGAGGTATAGTATACTTATTTTAGATAAAATGCATATTTGTAATAGTTTAAAGAGTTAATTTATATATTTTTTAAATTTAGAGGCTTAAATACATATAACCTATAGTTCAAAGCAAAAAAGTATAATTATTCCTATATATTATTATATATGTTTGTAGAAGTACATGCCTCCAATCCAATCTAAAATTAGGAAATGCTTTCATATTCTTTAAATATTTATAAAGATATTTATAAATGATCCACCAATAAAAAAACACAGGAACCAAAATAATGAAGCATGAGAGGAAGGTCAATCAAATGAAACAATCCTTGGCTCCCCATTGGCTGTATTTTTATGATTCTACCACATCGATATCCAGGACGAGATGGTCTATGTACAGTAATGACAATATTGTGAAGTACCCTAGCATCCTTGTGTGGTTTCTGTTAATTTACATATCTTCTGTTAGTAAGGTAATAAAAAAAATTATTAAAATGGTAAGATTTCTTAGAAATAAATCCAGAGCAAGGAAAAGATTGATCACACAATTACAAAACGATAACAGCGGTAAATTTAAAAAAAAAAAAATGCATTCAAGAGCTTAGTCTACATAAAGTAAGAGCTGTACTGTCGTAAAATATTAAAATTTAATACTACATAAGAAAAAACATTGGCCCAGAAAACAAAATCAATACCGAATTAAATAGACCTAATAATAACTAAAGCCTGAATTTCCTCAATCAACAGAATATTTCTACTAGTGCCTTCTATAACTGTGTCCCCTAGCATTGTTAAGCAAGCGATATACTTACTTTCTTATCTTTTGGTGTCTTTTTAATACAGTGTTTATTACAATATTCTTAAATATGTAATTTCCATTCTTTTTAGACGTTACATTTGAAAATAAGTAAATAACTAACGGTTTGCCTGGTGCAGTACGTGAATTGAGCATTCTATATAGGAGTTTCCTCCTCTGTTGTCTTTTATTCTTTTTAACATATTCATGGCAGCTAGATGCGTAATTCAATTACTTGCATTGTTAATTTAGAGAATCCCCTCGAACAAAGTACTCTTAGGCTTGGTTTGGTATTTGTATTGATATTGCTATGATATTTTGAAAGTTGTTAAGTTTTTTGAATTTTCTAAAAACTATTTTAAAAAAGTTATAGTAATATTATTTGGTAATTAAAATAATATAAAAATTAATCTCAATAAGAAAAAATCACAAAAGTAGTGTTTAATAAAGTTACTCTTAAAATTTAAAAAATTATAATGGCCATAAATACTAAAGAAAATAATTTTTATTTTTAATGTTATTAAAAAGAGTAATATTATATTAACCTTTAAAGAGTATAAATTAGTTCTAAAAAGTATTTCATAAAGACTCCCGAAAGCATTCTTTAACTTTTAAAAGGTAAAAACAAAAGTACCTTAATTTTTTTATTTACCAAATAAAAAAAATTAACATATATTTTTTATAAACTATAGGACCCTTTTAAATAGCACTACAAAATTAGGAATTAATTGTATTATTGTTAACCTCATGGTCCCGGCGGCTTCTTATTCCAAATAAGAAGACATCATCGTTCAGCGACAAACAAATTAGCGGGAATAAATACAATCGACAATTCTCAACGAGTACAATTGAATCTCATATTGACCCAAAAAACACACAAAACTAATTAAAATAGTCAGATAGAGATTGAAAACAATTGTTTTATGTATATACTCTTTTTGTTTTAATTTGTTTATCTATTTAGATAATTTAGTATATTTTTAAATTAATATATTTGTATATAATTTTGTATATAGATATATTAATTTAAAAATATATTAAATTGTTCAAATAGATATATTAATTGAAATGGAAGAAATATGAATTTGGTTGTTTGTGAATCATGTGACCGAAGCAAATAATGTACAGTGGACATTTTGGCAGTATCTATCCATAGCTCCATGAACCATTCCACCATGTTGACCAAGTTCAACGAGCGGACTAAACGGACAAAAAAAGTAGTACATAAATTCCTCTTCTCGTGGGCCTTCCCCATAGCATTAAGAACCTGGCCTCCAAAGACGTTAGGATTCATCCTCAGAAGTCCGAAAGAACGGCTCTATGTCTGCATTGCTGGGCCATGCGTGTTTTTCTGCGTTCGTAGGAATTATGTCCATTTGTCTGGTTCTCCGTCGCATCCAAGTTTTCTTTTGCTCGAGATGCGTGAGGTTGTAATTGAGATGTAACTGTGACTTACGCAATATATTCATACTGTTCCTGCAACAAATCCGCACACATTGTGATCCGGGTAGATTGGCTGGTTAGCTATGTATTTGTAGCCTAGCATTCTTGCCTGGTGAGCTTTTCACAAGGAGCCAAGATTCTTAATATATGACATACAACTTTATGGCCTGCTCAGATTTTATGAGGCTTGTCAAAAAAGATTATTAAAGGCTCTCATTGGTTCATTCAAAATATGTCTGTTCGCTAAGAGTATAAAAAAAGTCCAATTCAGTAACTATCCCAATATTATCAGACCATTATAGTTAGTAATGACATATAAATTGTCCAATATACATATATTTGTATATTTTAAGGGGACAATTCATGATTCACGGTGGAGCTACGTATTCTGATCCGTAAAGCAGCCACAATTCACGAAACGGACGAAGGAACGGCGACAGTGCGTTGCAACTTGGTGATTAGATTGCGCACAGGTGACAGGTGTGCGAAATGATGTCCTCGTGTTGGCTTCATCTTTATCCTTAAACGTGCAGGACACTCTTGAGTCTTGACTCTTCTCGTGAGCTCTAACCAATGCACCTTTAATTGTAAATATAGATTCTACAGGAGGATGCAATGGTAGAGTAGTGGGATACGTCAAATATATGAACATCATTTTCTTGTACTTTATACATTAAGCTAATGTTGTGGTGTGTATGAGGTTAATTTGTACTTTGTGAACAGAGGATCACTTCGATCATCGTATTCATAGAAGATGAGAAAATTAAAAATAAGTACAACGGGACATGTTGCAGTCTTTGTTTGGGGTTGGGTGTTTGTCTTGTGTTTGGTTCTCCGGTTGTTTGTGGGGTAGTTTGCAGGGGGCTTCTGATTTTATTGGCTTTGCCTGTTGTTTTCGTGTTTAGCTTGCTGGTTGGGGTTAATCCTTTTTGTTGGGCTAGGTTAGGTGTTGTTGTGTGCCCTTTTGTTTGTTGACTTTCTGTGGTTGTCTTTGAGGCTCCCCTCTTTGAGTGGTCGAGCTAATTGCTAATTGTCGAAAGAAAAATATGTTGCAGTCACAATAAATTAATAATTGTTAACACCCTAATTTTGCCCTATATGTGCTTATCATTGGGACACATTTTATGTCCTGGCCAACCTGATAACCGAGAGCAAAACAGGAGAGAAGGCATACAAGACGTCATTTTTCTTCTAAATTATTAATATTTGAAATCTAATGGATTATAAGAAATTTGATTTGAGTTAGATCTATTTATTTGGGAATAAAACTTTCTTAATATTAGATTTTTTTTATTTAAAATATTGAAATTTAAAATTTTATTTAAAAAAATAAATACCAAATCACTTAAATTCATAAAACGTTGATCGTACCAAACTTCGTACTACTAACAAGTAGCAAGCACTCAGCCTGTGGTCACCGCATCTTCTGGCTTTTGCATTGTTTAGTGGGAAATGATTATTGTTACAAAAACTATTTTCGCCACTTTGTATGAAAGTGTGATTAGCTAGTTTTCTAATAGCTCAATATTTCATCCCAATCCTGCCTATATTCTGCAAAATAATTTGATTTGATTGGCTTTCATCTGATTTCATGCATTTCGTACTGATTGGCATTCGAGCCATATAGCAAAATTGTTGTATAATTAGATCATGATCATTTTTTTTTTTGCTTAAGAATTGTTATTAAAGTAGTGGTTGGGTAAAGTTTCTTTCTAATATGAGGACTTTATTATTATTAGAGCTCTTGATATTAATAATAAATTCGCATCACAGTGTATTGTTAAGTATAATTTAAGAATCTAAACGTAACCAACATGTCACGAGCCATTTTTCCATGAGATAATGCAAAAATACTACAGCTAAATATTCAATATATGAAATTACTGTTCAATTCTACTGCGACTAACCTCTTTTCCCATGCAATGCCAAACTAACGAATGTAATCAACGCGTTACAAGCACCATTTTTTAAGGGGGATTGGAGACTGGGGAGTGGGGGAGGGAGACGGGGGATGGCTGAGTTAAGAATCGAACACGGATGCTGTCTGAGGAGGCAACAATCTTTGAACAGTTTGTCTTATCCCTCAGCCGCAGTGCCGTTTTTCTCTTGTTCAACTTTCAAAGGGTCACATCAAAAAAATAAAAAAATCACAAAGGGTCATATAGAGCTCCACTGCTTGTTCAGGCCCACTAACAAGCTTTACAACCTCGGCCTGAAGATTTTGGGTTACTGAGAAAAATAAAAAACCGTGGGCCGAATCTCAGTGTTGGAATTCACAGTAAAATCCTTATCTATCTAGAATTAAAAATAATATTAATTTTCTTGGACGACAAAAAATTTTGTCCTTTTTTTTTTGGTCAGAAAAAAAACAATGTTCTTAAATTGTGGAATTACATGTGTTTTGCGACGAGGATTGGCCCATCGTTTCGCGACGTTGACCCCAAAAAAATAAAAAAAAAGTTGGGGTGTTTTGAAAGGGTGTATATGGGATCTATTTTTTATATGTACCGAAATTTGGAAATTGGGGAGATTTCGCATGAATATGTGATTTAAATGGAATCGGAAAATCTGATTTTTGTTTAACAGAAATCAGAATTTTAGATTTCAGTTTAATAAAAATTTCTAAACAGAAATTGAAACTTTTTATTTCATTACAAACAAAAAATTAAAATATTTTTAAAGGTGGTTGTTCTGGTGGATATTATTTTGAAATCTTCACCTAAAAATCTCACGTGATTCTTATAGGAAGATGACATCTATTATGTGTGGGATCCACGTTTATTGAGTATATTCTGCATGAGTTAACCTGATTACCTGTGTAATAGATCATGATTTGGAGTTAAGAAAAGTATGAGTTAATGAATTGTGTGGGGCCCTCAAAACTCGGAACGTGAACTCTTTCTCACATTATGTGACACGTTGAATGTGGTTTAAAGGACAGTGTTCAAAGTTCTGAGTTCAACATACCACTTAACGTGAGAGAGATAAGAATAAAGTTTCGAGTTCAACGTGTCACTTATCGTCAAGAGAGTTCGAGTTTTGAGTTCAATATATCACATAACGTAAGAGAGAGCTCAAGTTCTGAGGGCCCCATATGATCCATTAATTCTCGCTTCTTTTAACTCTAAACCATGATTTATTACGCAATTAATTAGGTTAACTCATGTGGAATACTCAATAAACATGGGCCTCATACACAACAGATGTCAACTTCCTATAAGAATCATGTGAGATATTTAGGTGAAGATTTCTAAAATAATCTCCACTAGAGCAATCACTATTTTTAAAATAAAAAATGCAATTTCCAATTTCATTAAAATATTTTAAAATAAAAAATAGAGTTTTCGATTTCATTAAGTGACAAAACGTCAACTCCTAATACTGAAATCAAATTTTCTAATTTTGATAGAAAACCATATTAGAGTAAAATCCAAAATTAAGAAAATCAGACTAGGCATCGAATCAGTCAATGCAGGGGTTCAGAGATTTAGAGGTTCAACCAATTCAACTAGTTCAACCATAAGTTCGACTAGGAGCTAATATATATATGAGTTTAATTTAGGTGCACTGACAGTGAAAAATTTTTTTACACTGTCATTTAATCAAAACTTTCCATTTGTTTGATCATTCAAGTAGTGGGTGGTTATGTCAAAGAATTTTGTTGATATGACAATTTATGATTGGATGTCTGTGTAAAAAATTTTTACACTGACAGTGCATTCTAATTAAATCATATATATATATATATTAAAAAGCAAAAGATTATATTAAATTATTAACAAATAACATAACTAATGCAAAATAATATTTATTATTAGACACTTTATCAAACATCTTAAATTTAAAATTCATTTTAATTCTTACTTATATTTCTTTTGGAAAGTACTTACAGATAATATAACAATCATTTTTAATTTTTTATTTTTAAATTAATTTAAGAGTATATAACAAATAAGCATACTAAAAGAATCAAGGTTCTAAAAAAAAAAGAATTTTTATTTTGACTAAGCTTTTTTTTTTTAACAAAAGAAACAATAGCATTTTATCAAAATTAAAAAAAAAAATAAACTGGTCAACTGGTCCGATCCGATTCACACAGGTTTACCGATTTTGACCACATCCGATTTGATGGTGAAGACCGAACCAGCCTGGGGTCAGGTTCCCGGTTGGACCAATCCGACCAGCTGATCCGATTCAGTTCTCTTAACACTGGTAAAATCCCCTAAAATCCTATATTATTGCAGATAATTTTCTCAAATCCCATATAGAAAATAAATCTCCATTTTGAAAACTTGAAAATTCATTTAATATGATAAAAATAGAGTAGTTATGTTAAATTATATAATAGTTATTTTGAAATTAATTTAAAAACTAGTTTAGTCAATTTTTGAAATTATCGAGAAAGGACAAGATAATGGATAGAGAAAAAAATAATAAAATATTTAAAGTTAGTTTTTTTTAAAACTGATTTAAGACTGAAATTAGTTTAAATAAAAATTAAAGTTAAAATATTTTGTTAGTTATTAAATAATTCTTATTTAAAGCTTGACCTAATTGTATCTTGTATACTTGACTTTTCAAGATAGTCAAAGTTTGGTATTCACAATAGATGAACTGCATGCAGAGTCTTCCTTTTCAATGATACAAATAAGGATGTTTTGCCTCATACTGCACTAAAAAAAAAAACATCTTTTGCTAATATATATATATACCGCATTATAGTTGGTCGGTTGGTCTATGACCAAAACACAAAACCCTGGTTGGTCTTAGACTATATTATTGTTCTATAGCCACTGCTAGTGCTATTTAGCGCGAATGAATTTTCGTGCAAAAGTTAATGAAGCATGATAATTAATCACCAGTTGGTTTAATCAATTAGAGATAGGTCAAATTATCAAACAAGAAGAGAGAAATTTCTTTGTAAACCAAAATACAAAATTTTGGTAGGTGGTTTTGTACTTCACAGTTGTATTACGAAGAGTATTTCGTAACATTTAGCATTTTCCTTTAAAAAGAAAATACTAAAGAGTAAGAAAAAGATTAGCACGAAAAGAATACGCACTGAAGTGTTATTATAAAGGTTTAACTCTTCTCAAATGAGGGGTATATTTTTATAGGAGATAAATACATTCTTTATTTTAAAAGATAAAGGGCACAATCCCATCTCTTAATAACAAATTGATGGTTTAAAATTTTATAAAATATAAACGTCAATATGATCTATCTTTCAATCAAATTGTTTTTGTTGATATAGAAAGACCGCTAGTCAATACATGCATAAAGATTAGAGAATGTGGACCTGAGACGTGGCACGCCATCTTTTCAATTCATGGCAAGTAATGAAGAACTTTCTGCAAAAGGACATAAAACAAATCGTTAACCATACCCGCGCGCCCATAGCATGGGCAATCAGCACTTTAATAGCCAGATCAGGATCTTCAGTTTTGAAAGAAGATCTTAACCTTTTTAAATTTATTTGTTAAAATATTAAAAAACACTTAAAATTTGTCAATTTGTTTGTGCTTTTTTGAAAAAAAAAGGTATTTTTTTAAATTTTTGTGAAAAAAAATATTTTTAATATTATTTATTTATATTTTTCAAAAAATAAGAAATAAATAGGGAGTTATTTCTCCCAAAAATAGAAACAATACAAAAAAGAGAAAAGTGATTTTCAAATTTCAAATTGACTATTTTTTCATACTTGTATTATTCTATCATTAACTTTTTTCTTAAAAATATCATTTTCTATTCACTAATATTATAATTTTTTAAAAAAATATTTTTTTATCACATCTAAATATTTTAATAAATTTTTATTATATTTAGACATAAAATATTTTTTTATTTCTATTTTTACTTCTACTTTTAATTTTACTTTTAAAAAAAAACTTCTACCTAAATCTTAAACAAGCAGCCATATATAATTACACAACCTGCAGTTCAAAAACAACTGCGAGGAATCGGGTTTTGTGACCATTGGAATTCGTAGGAATTGAATATATTGTGAGGCAGAATAACAGATATTTTATTTTTCATTTTTCTAGCAGTACAAAACTGTTTTCGATTAACTTAAAATTATTGGAGACATTATTCTCATAATTTTGGAAGATAAAATATTTATGGTTATACTCCCTTCTAATAAGTGCATTTCCGAAGATTCAAACTTGTGTCCTAATTCTTATGGAGGATCAAATTACTTAATATCTACCAATTGTTCATTAGGTTGTTGGTATTTTTTTTATAGTATTGCTTATAATTACTTTAAGAATATAATTAAGAAAAATTAATAATTTAATTATATATTTTCTAATTACATAAAGAAAATTATTTTATTTAATTAAAAAATTGATATATTAAGTACTTGGATTTTCATTTAATATTGTTTATGTTTGATTTATTAACAAGTATTTTAGGGTATTTATCAACAGTTATTTTCTTTTTAAAGCAATAGCATAAATGAGCAAGCATACAAAAAGTTTAGTATGAAAAAAAGGGTGTGACTATTGCTACTCCTAAATATCTATTGTCACACTTTTTTCATTTAATTTTAATTTGCTTTCTCTAGAATACTCTTTTCATTATTTGTTAATTGAAATAATAGCTTAATCTTCATTATCTATTATCGATCATAATTTTATTTAGGTTTAATTATTCTGAAAGTCCCTATAGTTTTACTCAATTTTCAATTGGTTCTTATAATTTAAAATTTTTTAATTATGTCCATGTATTAGATAAATTTTTGTAATCAAGTCCTTAAAGCAATCTAAAATTACAAAAAATTTTAAAATTTTATATAATTTAATAGTCCTAACCTAATTTTGTAAGTTCAAACGTAAAAATTTATTTAATTTAACTAACAATTTTGTAATGATAGATTACTCCAGGGACTTAATTATAAAAATTTATTTAATATGAGAATTTGATTGAAAATTTTTAAACTATAAGAACTTAATTGAAATATAGGTCCAATTACAGGGGTTTGCAAAATAATTAAATTTTTTTATTTTAAATTAATAATTAATTATTATACTTTTCTTTAAATTTCTCATTTTTTTTTATAATTTTTATCTTTATGAAGTCATTAAATAATGTATGCATTTATATTTAATTTATTTAGCATGTAAAAAAAATAAAATATTTAATATAAAAATTAAAATTAAACTAAATTAATATTTCAAAATTTTATTAATATAATAATTATCTAAATAATATTGTAATGATTATTCAAAAACAAAAGGCAAAAATAAATAACAATAAAGAAGAACTAATAACTCTTAACATTCAATACACAAATCTAATATTTTATCATCTAGTATTTATATAATTGAAGAAAATGTTAAATGGACATATAACTTGTCAGTATTAACCCTTTCATTTTATTTTAATTTTTTTTGGTCTTCTCTATTCTTAGAAACAAAGGTAACGTGACGCATTAAGTTAAATATAGATTTTGTTCTCTTTTTATCTAAGAAATATTTATGCAATTTCATGCTAACAGTTGTATTGTTAGTATGTAGATATATTTACACTGTCAATATAATTTTTTTTAGGTAGAAATAATTGAGTTGTCTCTTAATTTATTGTCTATTTTTAAATTTGTCCTCTAGATATAATAAATATTTTAAATTTATTCTCTAAGTAATAAATATTTCAAATTTGACCTTTAACTTCTAAAAACAGAACATATTTGTTCTTTTTTCAACCTCTTGGCAAATATTTAGAGGATAGATTTGAAAATATAGCTTATCATATAAGATATCATACATATTATTTTTGCTAACTTAGATGCTAGATAGAATTTTTTCATTAGTGTAAGTAATGCATTTATGAAGAGGATAAACATATTCAATTTTTAAAAGTTAGATGATAAATTTGAAATATTTATAATCTAGAGAGCGAATTTAAAAGTAGAAAAAAAGTTAGAAGACAAATCAATTATTCTTACCAATTTTTTATACTCTATTATCACTCCTATATGTCTGTTGTCACACATATATTGCCACAAAAATTTATATTGTCATCTAATATGTTGTGATACTATTTAACGAGTTTGATATCTAATATATTTAACAATATATTATTAAAGACCAATATGAAAAAAATTATGATAAAAATGTATATAAATATAATTAATTTAATATATCAAGTCTGTTTATTTTATAAGAATAGAGACGATAAAAAAATGACAATAAAAAATTGAAGGGTTTGTAACAACAAATTATTATTATATATTTATCAATAGTTTTTTAACTATGAAAATACTAGACGGTAAAATATTAGATATATGAATTGAATATTATGATTTTTAGTCTGTATTTATTGTTATTTATTTTTATTTACTATTTTTTTAAGTAATCACTGCAGTATTATTTAGATAATTTTTACATTAAGAAAATTTAAAAATAATTTAATACTTAATTTAAAAATTTTACATTAAATATATTAGTTGCAAATTCTTATATTATTTATTGACAATATACAAATAAAAATATAGCAAATTAGAAGTTTTTAAAAATACAACTTAAAAATAATAAATTTACATAAAATTACAGTTTATAATAAATATTTAACATTAAACTATCTATTTTAATTAACAAATAATATAGATGGCATTTTAGAGAAAGTAAATGAAAATTAAATGAAATAGGAGTGGCAATAGGCATTTTGAGGTAGCAATAGCAGCTCCCTAAAAAAAGGGGAAAGATAACAACTCACGTGAGAAATAATTGTAAAAGAAAATAAATGAATAAAAAACAAGAACCAATGTTAGTTATTTACAGAATTCGGTTCCTCTAAAGGCGAGAGATACACTTTAAAAGATAAAATATATACGCTAATATTTATATTTTATAAAATCCTAAACCATTGATTTGTACGTTAAAACACTGTTCATTCTTCTTGCACTTCAAATTTTTTATTTTATTTATTTCTCAACCCATTCATATGATATTTAAGAAGATGTCCATTAATAATGTAGAAAAAGAAAATTGATGTATAATATCATGAATTTGAGTTTATAAAAAAACACTTATAGGAGTATGCCGTTTTAGTATTTCAAATAAAGATTAATCTTTTTTTTTTTACACTAAAAAAATGAGAAAACTCATAAAAATTAAAAAGAAAAAAAAAGCACCCGCTCTTAAAAGTTGAGCCAACACTAACTAGGTTGCATGGGTAAATAATGAGAAATATTTTGATGATCCTGGAGTATTACGTAGTTATACTTACAATCAATAATATTATAATATTTTAAATAGTTTTCACTATTAATTTGTGGGTTATACTCCAATACTATAATATTATTGAATATAAGTACAACCATGTAATATTCCAATATCACCAAAATATTTCTCGATAGACAATAGCATCCTCTAGTTGAAGCTAATCCTTAAATTTAATTACTGGGACATCCCTAGGAAGCAACCATGCAATTTCCTTCCCACCAGCAATGTTACGTAATCTTTGTCGGCACATTACATATATGCTTCTTAGCCTCGGCAATTTCTTGGCAACAGCCTCAAAAGCTGTACCTCCCTTCCACTGCATACACGTACGCCCATAAACTCTTATCCCTTTACCACTTCCCTTCTCATCTATACACACACACACACACCTAAACTCAACTGTTCAATATCTAACACAAAATATTACGTGTTAGAGAGGGTTATTGCTTTTCCAAAATAGTCGATCTTCCTATGGCAACCGAGAAAATTCTCAAACCATCCAAGTGGTTCTCTAACAAAAGTCTCAGGCTCAGTCTTCAACGCCGAGGATCAAGATCGTCCAACTCATCGTTGAGCTCTCCTCGCTCCCCCACGTCACCGCCGCGTACTACTACTCCCAAAAGCATATATAGCAGCAGAGAGGATGAGCTCAGGGAGGTTTTCCGCCACTTTGATGGAAACGGAGATGGGAAAATCTCGGCCTTTGAGCTGAGATCATATTTCGGATCCATTGGAGAGTATTTGTCACGTGAGGAAGCTCAAGGGCTGATCCAAGACCTCGATTCCGATGGTGACAATTTGTTGGACTTCCAAGATTTCACGAAGCTGATGATGAAGAGTGGTAGTGAAGTTGGGAACGGTGCTGATGATGAGGATGATCTGAGGAAGGCTTTTGAGATGTTTGTGTGGGAAAAGGGCTCTGGCTGTATTACCCCAAAAGGGTTGCAGCGGATGCTGCACCGCCTTGGAGATGACAAGTCCTATGATGAGTGCGTGGCCATGATTGATGCCTTTGACATAGATCACAACGGTGTCCTTGATTTCAACGAGTTTCACCAAATGATGATGGCCTGATTCTTCTATGCACGTGATGTATATATGGTTAATATGAAGTCCAAGCCAGATCGATCAGGAACGGAAAATAATGATCAAATGAAAAAGATCCAATCGATATGTGCAGGGTTTGATCGATTGCTGCTTCAACATGATTCAAGTTATGTGTAAATATGGAGGCGAGTGGAGTGAGTACTTTTATATTTGCAAATATAAAGCCTGGTTTATTGAGTTTGGCTAAATACATGTAGATTATGTATTATATTAAAATATTCTGTATTTTCATTAATATGCTTTAAAAACAGCGTTTACGATATAAAATTTTCCCTTTAATTTATTTATAAGTTTTCTAGTTTTATAATTTTACTCACAACTCGATTCTCGCTTGAGAATTGAGAATTATATATATTGACATATTTTTTACATAAAAAATGACTATTAAATAGGACACTATGAGAGAACTAAAGGTTTTTATATATCTCACACCTACACATAAATCTCACACTACCTTTGAAAATAAATATCCCTTTAATATATTAAAATTATAGGTTCAAATAATGAGAATTTGTATATATAAAGATGTACTAATGTGGACCTTCCCATCTTGCTTTCCTTTGTACTGGTACCCTTAAACCTGAAGCAAGGTGACGACGAGAGAGCAAGAAGGAAAAAGGAAGAAAAGAACTTGCCGTCTGCTTGAAGTCATCAGCATTTGATTGTCCCAAAGAAGTTAATAAAATTAATCTTTTAGTCTAGTTTGTTTGGCAGCCACAGTACGTACCAGCTAGCAACAATCGTCGTGTTTTGTCCGAAAAGAAAAAGTGCCTATTCTTTTTTGTTTTTGTGTGTGTAAATTATAGTTTGCCTCTTGATTTGTTTGGAAATTACTTTGCTCATATATGATTAGCAATATGTGATACTTTGCTTGAAAACAATCATTTCATTTTTTTATTCAATTCTGAGAGGAAGATACATGTTCAAGTTTAAAACATTTTACCGATCAAAATCTTTCTTGCGATTATGCATGTTTTATAAGAAGCAACAATTCAATAAACCTAATCATGTAGATATCTTTTTTTCAATTTATTTAAAACACAAAAGCATATAGAGATAATTTTTTAGTACATCAACAACAATGAAATTTAAACTCTTGACTCTATACATATTATTCGAATTTCTCACCAATAAATCATTTTTGGTGGCTTAGCATATAAACATATAATGTGGTGGGGCATATATGACAAGACTTCATATACTCATTTAATGTGGTTGGGCATTGGGTGAGGTTCTCAAACATGAGAGATTATTAAATATTATTAGAGTAAAAAAATATTTTTACTCTAAATTATTTAATACTTAGTGATTGCATTGAAAATATAATTAAAATGACAGATAATGATGATTTACAAAACTAAAGTATTGAGTATTAAATGGTTTTAAGTAAAAAAATTTTCTTACCCGGCCCTAGGAGCGCCTAAAATTTTTTCCTCAAATATATTGATAGAGTTGATCAAGATGCTCCATCTTTCTCCGCTAGAAGGTTGACCCAACACAATTGATTAAGAAAGAAAACAAAATAACTAACGTTAATTATTATTGACCTTATCGTCCATTGGTTATTAAATTTAGTGATTTGCACGCATTTTCGATAGAGGTTAATTATTTTTGGTGGAGAGGTTTAGGTAGAAAGAATGATGTTGCTCTAATATTGTTGGAACGACAGGCATACCATCTATTTGTAGATAACCTAATTAACGAGGGATCAATAGCAGCAATCCGAACACAAAACCTTCTATAGAGGCCAGATAGTGTTAGGCAATTAAGTTGATATTGATGCCTGGGCCTACCTTATTAAATGGCCGAAAAATGAGGTCCACTCCACAACTATGAACATTGTATAACTCGAGTCCAATGACCAGAGTATATAAACTTTCCATGTGCAGTTCCGGTTATGATCGCCTTCTTATTAGTGCTTCATGATATTGTGAAGCAGTAATTATTTTAGAATTTTCAGTCATGTTAAGTTTTGCTTATTTTAAAATAAATAAATACTTTTTTAAAGTCCTCTTGCAATTATTTTTTTATCGCAACCTGTTTTAAATGAAATAAGCTAATTATAGGACAATTATTTCCTTCAATTATGTTGAACTAATATGTTCTGCTTCCCTCTGTTTTGGAGGGTTTTAAAGCCTTCTTCTTGTGATCTATTAGGAAAGAGAAAAAAAAAAAAAAAAGACACTACATCACTTGAAAAATGTTATTTACACTTATTTTGGAGATTTATTTTGGACTTACAATAAGAAAAAAAATACAAAGAGATAAATATTGAAAAAATAGAAAGTGATGGATCCTCTGCCAATTTTTTTCTTAGTCCAAAATGAATTTTTAAAATAAATGAAAAATGATTTTTGAATATAGAAGAGTGACGCATTTACCTATGCCTCTTTGTATCCCCTTCCCCCCAAGGTTTTTTTTTTTTCTTTTTTTTTAACTTCTTCTCCCCTGTCTTCTCTCGGAGTTGATGAATACATCCCTACCCTTTGTACAAATAACACGCCTCAAAATGAATATAAATAATGTTACTTTATCATTTTATTTTCTTCGAGAAGTCTTTAACGGTATCGGAACTGATGACTATTAAATTTTGAAGATAATAATGATGCTGCGCGCCATATAATTTCCATACAATATTAACGGCACCAATTAAAATTAAAACCAGGTGCCTTTTGTTTTACTTTATATAATGTAGAAAATTAACAAGCACGCATGTCATTTATGTAGAAGTATAAATTTAGAGTTATACCCAAATTAATAAGTAGACGGCTAAAAATTTGATATCGTTCTTTGAGTTATTATGAAATATCAATATGGTTCGTATTGTCTTCACATAACTATCAATGAATCGTGACCTTACAAATAGAACAATTACATAGATCTGAAGGTTAATAGTTTGCTCCAGGTAAAACAGTATTGATATCTCTCTGCCCCTCTCCCTTCTACATATAGTTATTGCGCAAATTTAGCTAACAGTCACAAGTTGAGGTTTAGATTCAAACTAAAGCTAGCTGAACCTCCCTACTTCTATTCATAGCTTCTCCCTTGGATGCGACACTCCCTTGGCCATAGCTTCACACAACAACTTAAACAAACTCCAAG
Source organism: Pterocarpus macrocarpus (assembly GCA_031439585.1). Classification (NCBI taxonomy): domain Eukaryota; kingdom Viridiplantae; phylum Streptophyta; class Magnoliopsida; order Fabales; family Fabaceae; genus Pterocarpus; species Pterocarpus macrocarpus. The sequence continues at coordinate 70,945,072 of CM062520.1, read as the reverse complement.
CAGTTCCCAACCACTCTAACCTATATAATCACTTCCTTGTACTACTACTTCTCCAAACTAGCAAACGTATTCTTTCTTATCTCTCTTTTCTCCTTAACTCGAATTTTTCAAGAACAAGTATCCTACACCATGGCTTCTCAGGGTTCCAATTCCATCCTTTGGCGCTTTGTTTTGGCCATTGTGATTGCCACCCTTTTCACTCCAAACCTTAGTTCTGCCAAGAAATCCAAGATAATTGGCTTGAAAATGAATGTGATTGATCAATGCTGGAGAGCGAATCCCGAATGGAGGAGGCATCGAGCACAACTTGCCAACTGCTCCGTGGGCTATGCTGGCAAGATGACAAACAACATTGGCAAGGACCTCATCCATTATAAAGTTACTGACCCAAGTGATGACCCGATAAACCCCAAGCCTGGCACCTTGAGGTATGGGGCTTCTGTGATTCAAGGGAAAGTCTGGATCACATTCAAAAGAGACATGCACATTACACTCGTGAGGCCCCTCCTCATTAGTAGTTTCACCACCATTGATGGTCGAGGCGTCAACGTCCACATTGCTGATAATGCATGCTTGATGATCTTTAAGGTAACATTAGCTCCAACTACTTAAACTTGCTCAATTGACATTATAAATTTTGGGATTTTTGTTCACGTGTGTCTTAAAACAAGTTAATTTGGAACAAAAACAATATTTATTATTATTTTAAAAAATGTTTTAGTTTTTTAAAAATTTTAAGATATTAAATGTTTTCAATTTTTATTTATTAAATTTTAATTTTAGTTTATTAACATATATCTTACGACTGTGTTTAATATCACAAGAGAGAAAATAATGTAAAGGAGGATATGTTAATACGTAGAGAATAGAAAGGAAATAAAAAGAAATAAAATTACTTTTCACCTTGTATGATAATAACAAAGAAAAAAGAAAGGAAAAAGAAAAATTATTTATGTATTTTTTACTATTTAAATAATTAATTGAATCAAAAATAATATAATAGCAAAAAAATTATATATTTTTTACTTGTTTTATCACCAATTTGTCTAGGGAAAGAAGCAGAGTAAACATAAAACTATAACTTTTTGGTGAGTGTTATAGAAAGTTATTTCCTCCTCTCTGCTTTTCACCTTTTTTTTCACAAATTTAATATTAAAAATGGAATTAAAAACCACCAAAAAAAGAAAAGGGAAATTAAAGTCACTACGTCATGCTATTCTAGTCCTTCCCTTCTTTCTTTTTTTTTTTCGGAAGCTTTACCAAACAAAGCCTAAGTAACACACATATTAAGAAAAGTTAAAAAACTCTCAATTTTGTTTTCCAATTGATGCACAACCACTTCATAACTCACACCACTAATGCTCATTTGTTTCAAGGCCACCAATGTAATCATCCACAGCATTCGGATTCATCATTGTAAAGCTCAGGCTCCAGGGTTGGTGATGGGTGCTAGCGGAAAGGTAATTCCTTTGGGTCAAGTGGATGGCGATGCAATCAGACTGATTACTGCTTCAAAGATTTGGATTGATCATAATACGCTTCATGATTGCCAAGATGGCCTTCTTGATGTCACACGGGGTTCCACCGATGTGACTGTCTCCAACAACTGGTTCCGAAACCAAGATAAGGTTATGCTTCTTGGGCATGATGATGGGTATGTGAGAGACCAGAACATGAAAGTTACGGTTGTGTACAACCATTTTGGACCTAATTGCAACCAGCGCATGCCTAGGTACGTAATTAATTGCTCGATTAAGACTTTTTTTTTTATCAAAAAAAAATGTAAACGTATTAGACAATATTAATTTGTCTTATTAATGAAAACATTAACGTTGAAGGATCCGTCATGGATATGCGCATGTAGCCAACAATCTTTACCTGGGATGGGTACAATATGCCATCGGTGGAAGCATGGAACCTAGCCTCAAAAGCGAAGCTAACCTCTTCATAGCACCCACATCGGGGAGTAAGGAGGTAATCAATTTTAATTAGCAATTCCATATCAACAAGCAAATGGTTAATGATAATATATTCACTCAATTAATATAAGGTCATGAAAGTTCAGGTACTTGTGTGTATATGAAATAATTTTACTAGTGTTTTTGCTAATTATATAATCTGCGCAGGTGACATGGAGAAAAGGCAGTCATGAAAATGGGGACAGATGGGAATTTCACTCAGTAAGGGACGCTTTTGAAAATGGAGCCTCCTTCACGGTGACAAAAGGTGGACGTGTGCCAAAACCGAATTATACCGAGGAACAACGTTTTAAAGTTGTTGATGCTAAATCTGTGAGATCATTGACAAGGTCATCAGGCGCATTACGATGCACCAAAACCTCCATATGTTGAATTACAACATAGAAGGGATCTTGACGCAAAACTGACACTAGTCAAGGATTCAAACAAAAAAGATGACGAGGACTTCCCCTCAAATGTATTGAAACTCCATTAGATTAATAGATTCTAATTGGGGTTCTCAAGCACAGCTGTACGTTTTCAAAGTATATTCCAATCACAGGCTCACGTTACCTCTTTTATTCGGATTAAGCATTAAAGTATACTACAAAATTAAATATATATTGAAAACAAACCTAAGAAAAAAAAGAAAGATAACCAAATTAAAAGTTAAGCTTCAATTAATCTTATTTTTTAAGTAATTTTGGTTAATTACGAAATAGGTGACACTGGCAAAGTCTACGATCATGTTATGGTCGGATCCAACTTCTTTCAAAAGAGTTTAAATGAAATAGAAACTCTATTTTGCTCTGGCCCAATTAGTTTGCCACACGGGAAAGCTGGCTTTCTTTTGGGCTGCATTTGAGGATTGTTCTGTTGGGCCATACCAATAGCCATGTGAGGACTTTCAGAGCCTGTTTCTTGCATGAAAGAAAAAAAAAAAAGGCATGTTCCTCGCCTTTGTCTGGGTGGTTCCGTTTTGTAGACGGCCATTTCAGCGGCTATACGCGTGGACGAGCCAATGGCTCAGTGATAAAACTCACAAACGGGTCAATGAGCACCCCTACTCCTCCTTCCCTATGACTAAAAAAAATATAAGCAAATTTGACTGTTAACCAAAAAAAAAAAAAAAAAAAGCTGAGCTAAAATTTTTTTTAAAGAGAAATGATATAGGAATGAAAATTGCATTATAAACTGTTTTAAAAATATTTTTTGTCTAAACTATTAGTATCAGAAATCAATTATTTTAATAATATTAACTATCATTTAATCATCACTTTTATGAGTACAATCTCAAATTGGTTTATAGGGTTGTAAGTGTCGATTACTTAAAATAGTCCTAGCTATTTTAAAACTATCATTTTAGTCTATGATATTCTAATCTGTTAATCATATTTGTCTCTATGTTAGAAGATGTCAATTAAAGTTAACGGAGATGCCTTTGTGGCATATTAAGTGCTAATATAGACACCTAGGTGGTGTTTGATATAGGGTAATCTATCTAAATTACTGATAATATTTGATTAAATTACCTAGACCTACAATATTATCCTGTTTAACTAGGTAACATTACTAACAATCTAGATTTCTGAGACAATGCAGATTACCACTAATATGGTAATGTCGATTGCCCCCTTAAAAGGTAGTAATATAGATTACTACCAATTTGACAATTCTTCTATTATTATTATTATTAATAATATTATCATGATTAATTATATATAATAATTATAATTATTCAATAATAATTAGTAATAATATTAATTATTTTTATATAATAAGTATTAATAAAATGAACTATTATAATTATAATTAATAATTAAATTTTCTTATTTTTATTAATTAATAATCATAGTAATAATAAACTATTTTATTATTATTAACTATTTATTATTATTATTATTATTATTATATTGATTTAATGCATATATTATTTAGTAATCTTTTTAATATACCAAACAGGATAATATAAATTGCCATTTAAATTACCTATGATATCAAACATTGCATTTAATATTACCAGCAATTTAAAATATGATAATATTTCTAAATGATAATCTATATTATTGACAATTTTAATAGGTAATGTACCAAATATCACCTTATATACCAAATCAATTGACAAATAAGTCTCTAACATAAACAAAATTGAGTCATAATACTCTTTATATTCGCATTCATGCTCTTAATAGTCCCATAGGTCCTCGGGGAATTGGATGAGGAGCCAGTTCTAGTTTTCCTTGTTCTCTACGTCTACAATGATATATGCTATGACAAAAACATGGTTTTGGCATCTTGCCCGGCGCAATATGAGATTTGACCCAGGCAATATGAGATTTGACCACCATAATGCTATGAGAAAGAAGAAGGGTGGCACTCTCACATTGGACCTAAGGCAAATATCAAGCTTCCAAGCGGGAATCTTAGTTCTTGTTGATAATATACTCTTCCTAACTGTTCTTCTGTTCTATTTATTTATTATTACAGGAGTTGTACTTAATTTGGCTTATTTTTCTAGGATATTCATATAACTTAGGAATGGTGTTGCTTGTTCAGTTTCTTTCTTCGAGAGTAATTCTTATACGTTTGATACGGCATCATGTGATTACATTATCAACAGTAGAGTAAGGTATCTTGACAATTTATTTTTGACATTTTGAAACATTTTTTCATTTATTTAATTTACAGTCAGCCATTCTTGTTTTTATTAAACCAAAAACGTAATTAAAATTGTTATAAACATTGTTATCTCAATGAATTTAAAGGCACCAAAAGGCATGCTAAAGTGCTGAGGCAAGGCACCAAAAGGGTTCAACAACTCTTTGGTGCATTATGAGTGTCTTTCTAGTTCAACAAGACTATGATTCCAAAGGGGTAAAATAGTCAGAATGTTAAAAGAATAATTAGTTGTTTGTCTTTGGGACTCTTAGCACTAAGGAGCTTAGCATAATAATCTTTCATTTTGATATGAATGTTATGCTTCAATAGTTAAATTAAGTTGTCAAGCAATTCAAAACATTAATCACCACCAATCTTTGTCGTAGCAATATGGTAGTCAAATATTATTTGCAGTGAGACAAGATGCCAACAACTAAACTTTTGTCATAACATATGCCATTGTAAATGTGGAGTACAAGGAAAATTGGAAGTAGTCCTCATCCTTTTGCATGAGAACCTAATGGACTGCAAAGAACCTGAGCGCGAATGCGGGGATTAATTTGACTCAATTTAATTTGTATATGTTATGTACTTATTTAACTTGTGATGGTAGGTGTTTAGATTAACACTTAATGTGCCATATGGGCATCTTTGTTAACTAACATATGTTAACATAGACTAATTTGATTAACGGATAACAATATCAAAACTAAAATGGTGATTTTTGTATGTTAGGGACTATTTTAATCAATGCTTACAATTTCATGGACAAATTTGGAGGTTTGCTCTAACTTTCACTCACTTATGAGTAATTTTATACAATATGTGATTGTTCCATTGTTCATTTGATAATTTTCATACTAAAATTTCTCAAGCTCATTAACATTGCTCAATTAAAAAATGCTAAGTAAACATAACTAGCTAGAAAAACGAATGCAATAGCTTCCAATGAAAAGTACTTCTTTTGTCTCGTGGGAGGATTTTACGGTCCTCGTAATTGGTGTAGGGAGGATTACAATGGGTGCAAAAGAGAAATTCTTACGTGATCCGAAAACACCGCATGGTTGTGCTCTCAGCCAATTATATAAGTGCATTTTTATGAAATTATGTGTTAGTGGTAAATCTCATATAAAATATATTTACATGATTAGTTCGGGAACATAGCCACAAGTTGCTCTCGGATCATATAAGTGTTTCTTGGTGCAAAAAGTCTTCGGCATGAAAATATGAGTGGGACTTTTAATGTAAATGTATAGGAATTTCATATTAAAAATTGGAGACTAAAAGTTTTCTTTTTTTTCAAAAAAGATTGAAAAGAGAGCAGGGTTTATATCCCTTATAAGGAAGTGGTTATTGCCACTTCTAAATATTTATTGTCACTCCTATTTAGTTATCACTTTTTTAGTTTCTATAAAATATTCTTACTTTTGTTTATTTATAAAATTGACAATCAAATATTAAACAAGAATTATAATTTATAAGTTTTTTGAATTTATTATTTTTAATTTATTCAAAATAATTTATTGTTATCCTAATATTATCAAGTTTTTATTTTTATAGGCAATTAGTTTATTTTAAATGAGTAAAAGTGAATAACAATAAAGAAAAGTTAATATATCATCATTCATGAAGCACAAATCAAGCATTTCATTAAAATAATTACTTTTGATTTGTTTTAAAAAAACTTTTGATAGTGTTCTATTGTTTTTATCTTTGTGATCTATTCTTTTTCAATTTTTAATAAAATTAATCTGTCACTAAGTATTTTTTTCATATAACATGCTAAATATTTTTTTTTCATAAAATAAGATTTTATTAATCACAATCACATATTTTCTTAATTTTTTTTATAAAAAGTATTATTATTTAAAAAAATAATTGAAAGATAATTTTCAAAAAATGGAAAAGAATATATCACAAAGACAAAATTAATCAAACATCAAGAGAAAATTTTTATATTAAAATATTTATTTTAAATAAAAATTGGATGTATGCGTTAAATAAAAGATAGTGAATTATAAGTACTTAAAGTTAGCTAGTGACGGCAAGTTATGTACCAAGAAAAAATTTAGCTAGTGACGAAGTGTATATGCATTAAATAAGTATTTGGAAAAATAATTTTAATCTTTATATTTTAAAAATTGTGTTCTATAAGATAATTGCAGCAAAAAAAAAATCATAATACCAAAGATAAAAATAAATTATTTTTAAAATAAAAATAATAAATTTAAATCAAAATATAATTGCTAATAAATATTTAATATTAAATTATTATTTTTAGTAACAAACAAAAAAGAAAGGTATTTTGGAGAGGCTAAACAAATTATAGTTGAATATTTAAATCTAAATAATTATGTTAAATAAGTTAATTGCATATAAAAATAAAAAATTGATAATATTAAGGATGAAATAAATTATTTTAAATTAAATTAAAAATGGTAAATTTAAATGAACTTATAAATTATAATATATATTTAATACTTGGTTATCATTTTTATTAACAAACAAAAGCAAGGATATTTTAGAGAAATGAAAAAAGTGCTGATCAAATATAAGTAACAATAGACATTTAAAAGTGGCAATAGCCACTTCTCCCTTATAATCTCTGGTCAATATATTAAAATCTCAAAAGATTAACACTTGAATCCTCATAATGAGCTTCTCTCTCTTTTTTCATTGGGGATCTAAATATTAATCTCTGGGATATTTAATATAGTAGCTACCATTATTGAATTATGAAACTCACTCTCTCTCAAATCATTTTTGAAGAAAGAAAAAAATTTTAATCCCCAATCTTAAATATGAAATCCCCATATATTTACATTAAAGATCCCATTCATATTTTCGCATCAAAACTTTTTTGCACTAATTATGAAGATGTGATCTCGTTGTCGAGGATCGAATCTCTAGTGAATGTTGAAAAAAATTGCCTGTTAATAACATAGGAATGGAATCAGACTTGCCCGGTCTTCCTCCATGGATAATCTTCGCCATTGGTTCTAAAGGGTGAATATAAATATCAATGGTAGATATCTCTCCTCAAGGTAAAAAACCCCTCCTGGAATATATTTTTTCCATATGGATGTCTGTGTGAATCGCGCCTCGCATCAGCCAGTGCTATGCGCCACTTACTGTTTGGTAACGAAAGTCGATGAAACGGGGAAACTAGCTAATGGTATGGTGAGGTTAATGCTGGTCAAATATTGTTGCGCTGTGTTTCTTTGATAAATGGACGGAATTTTAGTGCCTACTCTTAACTTCATGTGAAGTCCGTTTGTCAGTATCGTTAACGACATGATTGATGTTGAATATCAGCCAAATCTTGTTTACTGATGGTGATGAACCAGAGGGCACGGACTGGATTTGGGGACTGACTATGTGTAGTGAACTTCTGTAGCTTTATGGTAGTATAATGACTTTGCCATGAAGTTGACCAGATACAGATATTGTTTCCCTTTCTGGGGATGGAGTATATTTCGGGGCCAACTTTGTTTAGTGATTTCGGTAGTTGAATAGAAGCATAGAGACTTTGCCATGAATTGACCAATTACAATTATTAATCGTTGCCCCTGCTCGAGCTAGGGTCTTTCGTGTGGAGTAAGAAAATATTACAAAAGAGAGTTGATTTACGTGTACGAGCCAACGAGGCAACGACGATGATAAAATAGTTTTAAACTCGGTTTTTATTTTGATACTCTTCCATTTATACGTCATTCGCTTATAATAATCCACATATCGTTTTTGTTATACGTTAAATTTTAAAACGAGGTAACTTTTCCTTAACTTTTATACACATTTCGGTTCACTAGATGTTTACCTTGAGGAATTTAGGGAGGCCACCGGTTTTCACTTCTCAAGCCTAATTGTCCGCAGTGAAGAATTTTCAAGGGCTTTCTTTCAACTTTCCAAGTGTTTTTCCGGGATTAACAATTTAAAAGTGATTACTCACAACTAATCCCTTTTGTCCGTAGGAAATAGGCCTATGAAAGCTAGGCATCTCATTTTCATAAAGATGATGGATTTTTTCTTAGCTTTATTTGCCTAATCTAGAGACAGAAAGAGAGAGCTATTGAGAGACGTGACTTCACTCTTTCTTGAGGACTGATTACCGTTTGTTTGATTTAGATTGCATTCCATGTCGTAAAATGCACTTTATGAAGCAAATTTGGCACAAGGAGCCCTTGGCCCTTTTTTTTTTCAACTAAACGTGCATTAGTGTTGAATAAAATATAAAACAAATTATATTACGGAGAGTCTAATGACAATAAAAATCTTAAATAGTCCATATCAGTTTAACGATTTGATCTAATTTCACATTAAAAAAAACCTAAAAATTCATTATGTGTGGAAATTTTTAATTCTATACAAGATTGATTTTATGTGAAAAATTAATATAAAAAGTAAGATTAGAGAATTAATATTTGATTATGATATCTCTACATATTTATCATTTTCAAACAAAATGTTATAGTTGCTTTCTTTGACATCATGAAGATATCTTACTTATTTGAACCCCACTTATAAGACTAATATTTTTTTTCAATTGCAAAAAAATAGAAGTTACTTGTAATTTTTCATAAGAATTATATCTAAGCAGGTGGTGTAGCACTTGGGATCTCAAGTCTCGTATTGCAGTTGGAATTGTTGATCAATCTTTAGATGCTTGATCTGATTTTGTTTTCTTATGGTATATTCTTCTTGCAGTTTCTTTTTTCTTATGGCTTTATGCTAAACTCTTGCTCCCCTTGTTCATGCTGGGCTCGAGCTCTTATTTAAATTTATCAAAAAAAAATCTATGAAATTTGAATTCGTGTTATCATCTTAAGAGGTTGATATTGCTTGCTATTTCATCGTACGCTTTGTGAATTATTGTAGTTATATTTTGAATTTAGAATATTGTTTAATTTTATAATTTTTTGGTTTTTCACAGAGAATTTTTATTGGAGATACTCTTATTTAAGATATAGTTTAACACGAGATATGAATACCTCCTTCATTTAATATTCAAACTATGATTCAACATATTGTGAAAGACATAATCCCCGTCGATGAATTTTATATTTTAAAAGTTACTTTATTAGCCAAAAAAAATTTATTATTATACGTCATTTGTTTTAACTGACGCAATGCATTACTTAAAGCAATAAATTGGTCTTCTTGAATTTTTTTTTTGGTGCTAAATTGTTATATTTTTTTTATTGATCTTCAATTATAATTCTCTCTCTCTCTCGTTTGATTAAAAAAAATGTATATATTATTCTCTCTAGACTTATTCATAAGATTTTATTTATATGAAGGAGAATAAGTCAAGTTTGTATTTAAAGTTTGAAGTGCAAGCCTATGTAGAGGCCTCGATAGTAATAAATATTTAGAGCAATGCTAAGTTGTGACAACAAACGGATACAACAAATACATGTGTATTTGATTTCAAACTATGAAACCAAAATTCCGAATTCCAACCGCTTGTTGACTTGTTTCCCATATAGTATTATTTTTTAGAGTGGCGATGTATTGATTGTTTTTATAGATGAGAAGTACGCAACTGAATTGCGCCTTAATTTCGATTGTTTTAATAAAATAAAATTGTGATATGCACATCACTCCATTTAGTTGTTACTTTAACAAGATGGATGCCTAAGAAATATATATAGAATCAAGCTTAATTACAAATGATAAGGCAGATAGTCAAGCAAACGAGTAGAATACAATACAAGCATTGTTAAGTCTTATCTAATAATGATATTTGGTCATTAACAATGTCCAAGCCAACCTGCTCGAGAATATTTTATCCACCAAGTCAACTTCAACAAGAAGCAAATCAGTAGCCAGTTTTCTTCTCAGAATTTGTGCTCCTTTGAAGTTATGACCACTGAATCAAATAATTATTTTTTGCAAAATAAAAATAAAAATGAACCGACACACACTAACTCATTTTATAGTGTCGTACAATTGCAATAATTGAGATATCCTTTTGCTGCCATAACCTCTATTTGTGTCCTTTCTCTCTGCATTCACAAATCAATGAGTCTCTTTCCCTTCATCCCCGTCTTCATCATCACCCTATTGATCTGCAACTTCTCTTTGATTCTGGGACAGCAACCTTATATTGGTTTAGGCACAGTAGATTGCCCTCGACAGGGTAATGCAAACTCGATTCGGGGTTACACTTGCAATGGCGCAAGCCGCAGTTGCCAAGCTTACCTTACCTTCAGATCTCAACCCCTTTATAGTTCTGTGTCCACAATATCTGCTTTGTTGGGTTCTGACCCTATTCAGCTTTCTCAGATAAACTCAGTTTCCTTGAATGACACCTTTGAAACAAACAAGTTGGTGATTGTTCCTGTTAACTGCTCCTGTGCAAGTGAGTATTATCAGGCAAACACATCCTACGTAGTCCACAATGCAGAAACCAACTTCTTGATTGCCAACAACACTTTTGAAGGCCTCTCAACATGTCAAGCTTTGGTGCATCAAAACGACAACCCTGGGAACATGTTCGCAGGTAAAAAAATTGCAGTTCCTCTTAGATGTGCTTGTCCCACAAAGAATCAAACCGAGAAAGGTGTCAAGTACCTCTTGAGTTACCTTGTGAACTGGGGGGATTCTGTTTCAGTCATTAGTAAAAGATTTAATGTCAGCACTCAGACCACTCTTGAAGCTAATAGCCTTACTATGACAAGTTCCATGATCTATCCCTTTACCACACTTCTAGTCCCTCTTCATGATAAGCCTTCGAATCCTCAAACCGCTTCGCCACCTCAAACACCTTCACCACCCTCTTCTTCCACAGATAAAAGCTCAAACAAAACATGGGTTTATGTGGTTGTTGGCGTTGTTGGAGGTATTGCCTTAATATTTGTTCTCTGTGCTGCCATTTTCTTCACTCACTCTCGCAAAACTAAAAGGAAAGGTGAGTCCGTGATAGTGTCCGAGAGTTTTGAGGCAACTGAGAAACCACAAGGGAAGAAAACGGAGGAAAAATCTGAAAATCTGTCAGAGATCATAGCTGGCATAGCTCAATCTTACAAAGTGTATGATTTTGAGGAACTGCGGAGTGCAACAGATAATTTTAGTCCAAGCTGCTGGATCAAAGGATCTGTTTATCGCGGCGTTATCAATGGCGATTTGGCTGCAATTAAAAAGATAGAAGGAGATGTGTCAAAGGAGATAGAAGTGCTGAACAAAGTCAACCATTCTAATGTGATACGCCTTTCTGGGGTTAGCTTCAACGAGGGTCATTGGTACCTTGTTTATGAGTATGCTGCTAATGGAGCCTTGAGTGATTGGATCTACTTCAACAGCATTGATGGGAAGTGTCTGAGTTGGATGCAGAGAATACAGATTGCATTGGATGTAGCCACAGGACTTGACTATCTTCACAGTTTCACTTCTCCTCCACATATCCACAAGGATCTAAGGTGTAGTAACATTCTTCTGGACAGTGGTTTAAGGGCAAAGGTTGCAAACTTGCGCCTTGCAAGGTCAGTGGAAGGAGAGAGCAACCAATTTCCTATGACAAGGCATATAGTTGGGAAAAGGGGTTACATGGCTCCTGAGTATTTGGAGAATGGTCTTGTATCTACAAAGCTTGATGTGTATGCATTTGGGGTTCTGATGCTGGAAATCCTCACTGGAAAAGATGTTGCTGCTATTTTGAATGAAGATAACAAGGATTTGCCAGATGTTTTGAGTTCCATACTTGGCGAGGAAAGGGGCAAGGAGAGGTTGATGGAATTTATGGATCGTTCTCTGCGAGGAAATTATCCATTAGAGCTTGCTATGTTTGTGGTTGGAATGATCGACAATTGCATAAAGAAAGACCCTGCAAGTCGCCCAGCAATGCATGAGATTGTGCCATCTCTGTCCAGAACCTTGAACTCTTCATTGAATTGGGAAGCCTCAGTGGATATCTCAGCATCCCAGAGCTTTAGCAGGAGCTTTTGACGTGTTAACAGTAGCTGAAACAGGATACTTCAGTCGATCAACTCTATTCTGTTAAACTCTTCTGTTTTCTTTATCAATGTGTCATAGTGCGTTGTTTAGCACGGTTTCTTCTTTAGATCAACATATATGTGATGAAATGGATGAATCAAAATCTATTTGATCTCTGTCTTCAATGGAATGTAAGATGTCTTAAAAGGGACATTTAGTAGACGTAATGAATTTTTATTACTGGGAATGCTATTTCCGGGAATAACTTTTCCGAATATAACGTTTAGGTGTATTTGAACTACAAATTGAATTTCTAGGGACCTTGCAATTTTTTTGTTTAGTTGACAATAGCATTCTCGAAAATACTGTATATATTTCTAGAAATACCCTTGATCATGGCTGCCAATGGCAGCTGAAAGTTGGCTGGAAACGGTAGTCGGTGGCGGCAGACAACTATTACGAGCATAAATCTTTGTGAGAATCATACCCCAAAAATTAGCTATTGAAGTGGGAGAGCCCAAGTTCTTATAATACCTCCCTTTCAAGGTGACCTCCTCTATGTGAGACTCGTAACATTGCCACCCCATTCGGAAGCCGGCATCTAGACGGCTGCACTCTGCGACACTTCACTCAGCGGCGCTTCACTCGGCAACGCTTCACTCGATCACAGTCAGTCCCTCCGCCAGTCAGAACCCTCCGCAGGTAGCCCTTTCCGGTTGGCCAGCTCTCAACGAAAGCACCATTTGTTACGAGCATAAGTCCTTGGGAGAACCACACTCCAAAAGCTAGCTATTGAAATGGGAGAGTCCAAGTCCTTATAAGGCCTCCCTTTCAAGGTGACCTCCCCGATGTGGGACTCGTAACATTGCCACCCCTTTCGGAAACAGGCGTCCCGATGGACGTACTCTGCGACACTTCACTCAGCAACACTTCACTCTGCGACACTTCACTCGATCATCGTCAGCCCCTCTGCCGATCAGACCCTCCGCAGGTAGCCCTTTCCAGTTGGCCGGCTCTCAATTAAAGTACCATTTGTTTTGAGCATAAGTTTTTGGGAGAACCACACTCCAAAAGCTAGCTATTGGAGTAGGAGAGCCTAAGTCCTTATAAGGCATCCCTTTCAAGGTGACCTCCCCGATATGGGACTCGTAACATTGCCACCCTCTTCGAAAGCCGGCGTTTCGATAGCTGCACTCTGCGACACTTCAGCAGCACTTCACTTGGCAATGCTTCACTCGATCACGGTCAGCCCCTCCGCCGATCATAACCCTCCGCTGGTCAAAACCCTCCGCATGTAGCCCTTTCCGGTTGGCCGGCTCTTAACGAAAGCACATTTGTTATGAGCATAAGTCCTTGGGGAAACCACACCCCAAAAGTTAGCTATTGAAATGGGAGAGCCCAAGTCCTTATAAGGCCTCATTTTCAAAGTAACCTCTCCGATATAGGACTCGTAACATTACCACCCTCTTCGGAACCTGGCGTTCTGACGGCTGCACTCTGCGACACTTCACTCAGCAGCACTTCACTCGGTGATACTTCACTCGATTACGGTCAGCCCCTTTGCCAATCAGAACCCTCCGCTGGTCAGAATCCTCCGCATGTAGCCCTTTCCGGTTAGTTAGCTCTCAATGAAAGCACCATTTATCATGTGCATAAGTCCTTGGGAGAACCATACCCCAAAAGTTAGTTATTGAAGTAGGAGAGCCCAAGTCCCTATAAGGCCTCCCTTTCAAAGCGACCTCCTCAATGTGAGACTCGTAACAACAACAATCGGGGGCAGTGGGGGTGCCAGTTGATGGCAATAGGGATATTTTGATCTTTTTACTTAGAGACAACATTCCTTTCTTATGAGAACGTTGAATTCTCATGGGGTGGGAATATTTTTGAAACTTTTTGCCTTCTTGAAAATATAATATTCTTAGGAAAATCAAGTCTTATACCAAACATAGGAATCCTAGATTCCATATCACAATCCCGGGTATAAAAAAATATGCTCCCATACCAAATGGCCTAAGGGAAAGAACACGTGGAATTTCCCTACTATCTCTCCCTGAAACATTTACTGTGTTGATCTTGTAGTGTACTAAGAAACAAACCATGAAACGAAAAGGATTCTTGAGATTGAATTAGAAAATAACATGATCGTAACTTTATTGCCTTATTACTAAGGGCCTATTTGGCAATGCTTGATAGTATAAAACTTGATAGGATAAGAGTTGATAGTATAAGACCTAATTGTATAAAGCTTGATAAAAATTTAATATTATACAGTATTTGATATATCACTGTATAAGATATTGTATTATGTACAATATAACCAGAAAAAGAGATTATAATAAATATAATTTTTTAAATATTAAATTTAAAATTTAAGAACTAATATGATTATTTAAATATTTATTATAATTATGTTAGCTATTTTTTATTATATATAAATATAATTTTATATTAAAAATTATTTATTTTTAATATTTTCTCATAAATATAAAAAAATAAGAGAGAGAGAGGGGGGAGTTTTTATACATCAAAATTGGCACAGGCCTAATATCATATTCCTATATTTAATTATATTTTTATTATATATAATTGAATTTATATTAAATATTATTTATTATTATTTATATATTTTAATAATAAAATTTTATTCCTATATTTTTATATTAGTTTGAATAGTTATTTTACAATTATTATTTTTAAAAAATATTTATTTATTAATGAATATTTTTATTAAATAATGCTTTTTGTTTATATGTTTTTTATTTTTTATTTAATAATTATTTTTATTTTAATAAAATATATTAAAAAATAAAAAAATGAAAGAGCTCTCATATATCAAAAGCTAATTATGTCTAATACTGTCTCTCTAGATTGAATTAAGTTATCTATTATTTTTATGTATAAGGGAGATTTGATGGATAAATTTATACAACACATTGACTATATCAAATAACGAATAAGGTCCTAATATATTATATTACCTTATCCTATCATGCCTAGTATGGCATACCAAATACACCCTAATTAATTATGTGACCCCGAACATTGCATAAGCGCACCAATTATAGACTCTGCAAGTTGGGATATTAATGCTAAACATTCTTAAGAGTGATGCTATTCTGATTCAGTCATCTAGAAATCCAATAGAAGCAAGTCTATGAGAATTGTTGTTATGATGCAAGAAGTGTGATTAAGATATGCTGAAGTAAACTATTTAAATGTTAAATAGATGCATAATTAAATTTTTAGGTATACGAATATATACCATTTTCATGTTGACCCAAAAAAGAGTTGCTCGGATTGAACATGAATGAAGTGATGGAAAACTTTGTGGACTTACATAAATCAAATTACATTTAATTTTGAACTCGGATTAACTGAATGTCAAAATTGATTAATACCAATTATTGAAGCCCAAATTATTGTAATTATTATTGTTATTGGGCCTACGCACTGCTCATTAGTGGATATTGTTATTAATCTTTGTATGTATGAGCCTTGTTATAATGGGTGGCTTCACACATCACTTTTCTAACACAGGGAAAGGCTCTTCTTTCTAACCCTATATATAGGCGCTATGGCCCCATTGAAACAAAATGTCCTTTTGGCTCTTTGAGAAATCGGAGGAGCTCTTCTCTTCCTCTGGCCTCCTTGGCCAGTTCTTTTCTTGTGTATCTAGGATCAATGATCAAAAAACAACTTTAGATTGATCGTTCTTCCTCAATCAAATCAAGTTCTCTCACACCTATTCTGTCCTTGATTTTGTTCTTGATTTTCATGCCATAATTGGAATCAAATCTTGATCCAAAGGCGTTATAATTCCTTCAAGTGATATCAAAGCCTTATTTGATCTCTGATTATGGCTGCTGATTGTGTTTTGGGGTGAGTTTGGGTGATTGAGTTTGAATACATCATGAACTTAATTTCGAATTTGTGATTCTAGCCGTTTGATTTCAAAATTTGTTAAGGGCTATTGTTGTTTGTGTTGTTATGAATTTATTGAGCCGATTATTGTGTGATTTGAAACTATATTGAGAGAAAAATCAAAAAGGAACCGTAAGAACCCTAAACTTTGATCGAAAATCCAATTTAGTTATCTAGACCTATTTGCATTCGAAGTCAGTATGGGTTTTGTAGAGCTCTTCAAGCTGAATTCATAGAGACTAAGAACATAAATTTTCGTTGAGATTCAAGAGAGAAAATCTCGAAATATTGCAGAAACCCAGGCTGTTCTTCTTCGAGTTTCCCCAGGAGTTATAGGCCACAGTTATTCAAAATGTTACATGAGTTTTGTAGCTCTCCTTCTTGCGGTTCTATAGAGACAAGAATCACTCGAAACGGTTGAGAAACAAAGTAGAAATCGAGCTCGACCCGTTTCGCTGTAGTTCGGGTCATGCAACCCGTTTTCTAACCCGTCCCAAGGTAGGGGACGATGAATAGTTGCAGCGCGTGACGCCCACTCGCAGGCTTGGTGCGGGGGGACGTGTGGAACCCCTAAACGTGACCCAAAATTCACCAAAATTTGCAGGATTGAGTTTTTCAATAAATTAAAATTATTAGTGAATTTTATTTTTTTAAGCATTAAAAATATTTATTTGAATTTATTTCAAATTTAAAATGCTCAAAATTATATGGAACTCTCCGAATTTTGGCTTGAAATTTTTTGTACACATTTGTGCTATTATTGGGCATATTGTGTTAAGCATACTCTCAGAGTCAATGTGCTTTGCATATTGAAAAATTTTGAACTCCTTATGTTTATTATATTGCATATTAAAATTATGATATGCCACTATTGTTGAATATTATGCAATATTACTCTGAGAATTACAATTTAAGAAGTATTAAACTATTATTCTAAGCATTAATGAAATTTTAGGCATTAAATAAATTATTTTGAATTTTTCAGAAATTAAATTAATTAAAGTCGTATGATATTCCCCGAATTTTATTCTGGAAAATTTTGTGGATAATTATGACGTATTTGGACATGTCATAATTCGTGTAATATCAAAGTTTGAATATTTTAAATATTGAAATAATATTGGGCACCATTTTTGTTTATATTGATTATGGAACATTGCAATTTTGTAATTATGTCAGATTTTATGTAATGTTACTCTGAGAGTTAATTTTTGGAATATTTTGATAATATTGTTAAGCATTTTTCATGATTGTGAGCTCGCCTTTGTGGAACCAATTGTAATAAATGCTAATTTTAGGAATAATTTTGTGCAAAATTGTTTTGAGAATTATTTTCTAAAATTCTAGAACATGATTTTGCTACACACTCCCATTTTATATGAAATAATGGCTTCTTTTATGTAAAAGTTTGAGAATATGATTTATGCAGTCCAAGTGGAAGAGTGTTGATATTTGTGGACTCGCATAAATCAAAATGGATTTGCATAAATCAAAGTTTGAATTTGGATTTAATGCAAATTAAATACATGCCTAAATATTGGAGCATTTTATGAATTTTTTAAAATATTATTTTTTGGGGATTATTTGTTCTTTAAGCACAAAATTTGTAATAGTCAAGTATTATTGATTCTGGCTAAAAATCTCACTTTCCATAAAGAGAAAGTCAAAGTCTTAAACACAAGTTTTGATGATGTGGTTCATCATTATAAACGAGACAAATAATTTAAATTTTGAAAATCTCTCTTTTGCTCCACAGGTTGACAGTCATATGTATCTCCACAGGTTGACAGTCATATGTATTTTGATTTTAAATGAAGAATTTAGCTCACAATTTATTATTTATTATATATTCATTTGCGTTCAGTTTGTGAAATTTCGAACAAATTGTTTTCAATATTGTGGGCATTTATTTGATAAACTTAAAATTTTGGTCGTTCTCCTATTTTGACTGTGCTATGCTTTCTCTTTTGGACATTTTAAATATTGTTGCTTATGTTGCATTGAGAATTACATTGATAATGAACTTACCCTTCGGTTTGTCTTTATTGACATAATTCTTAATGATTTGAAAATTGTGTCCTAAGGTTTTCAGTATCCTCTCGATACTAACTTTAGAGATATGATTTTATTTTTATTGAAGTTTACTCATGTGTTAAATTTTGAAGCCCTAAAAGCTATTGCAATTACATGAGGCTCCATTCGTTAATAGGGCATTTTATAGCAATCAATATTTATGAACTTTGCTTTTACATATGGTGAAACTTATTTATATTGAATTAAATTATTTATGGATTGCGAATATTGTTAGGTTATGTAGATAATGGACATACCCTTCGGTGTGACATTATTTGACATAATCGTTGTGTAATAGAGAAGACTCTATCAAGTGGAAGAGACTTGTCTATTGTGATCCGAGACCCTTCGATAGGATTGCAATGATATAAAGTCTTTAATTCAATTAATTGTCTAATTGATTGAACTAGAGAAAACCAATTTTATTATATGAATAAATTATGATATTCTGATGTAAGGTTTTCTCTTTTCCTATTGGGCTATCATTGGGCTATTGTTTTGAGATTTATATTGAGGACACTTTGAGTTTCTTAGAATATAATGTTACTCCCGTTTATGTAGAAACTATTGCTATAGTAGGAGTTAGAGACTCTATGATTTTATTATGTCCTTATTGATGGCTATAGATAGGTCTAAAATGCTTTGACTAGTATATTAATTTTGCTATGCCTTTATAATTTGTTATTTGAGTTTGCGATGACAGAAAGAGGGGATATTTGTTTTTAAAGTGTCAAAGACACTTATAATCTCCTCATTTATATAAGCAGGGTAAGTGGAGTCAATTTTGTGAAACTTTATTGCTGAAAGTTTTGTTAACTCTGCATTTTTGTGATTCTCTCTGTTTGTACTTTTATTGTTAGAGAGAAGAGTGGCGAGTTTCAAACTCACATTGAGCATTCTACTACAAAACTATTACTTATCCCACTATTGATTATTGTACTATTAGAATATATTGAAATCTTATAGTCTCTAATGGGATTATTTATATTGTTTGATATATTGGATTAGTAGGAGATATTGTGCCATATATTAATTTGCATTCTTTTGTGATTATATGGCAATTAATGGTAGACTCGAGATTTATCTCAAATATATTCCTACAGAACTTATTGTTGTTAATCCCCTAATTAATGGTTAGCTGCCAAAGGTTTTATTGTTGATATTGTAACCGTTATTAGCATATTGAGGTCCCTTTGGTATTTTGGGTTAGTGGTAGTTACTTCGTAGATTTATTGTGATCTCATACTAATTTTAATGCTATTTAAGTTTGCGCAGCTTAATTGTTTATGCAATTTTGCATAATGTCATTATTATCTAGACATATTAGACCTAGTCTCAATTTTGTTATGCTGAGATATTTTGTTGAATCTCATAAAGCATCTTGGGTGAATGCTTATGTTGCCACATATTATTGTGTACACTTATATTGATATGGCAAATATTAGAGACATTTCGGACCCGTCTCATATTGTGATGAGATTTATTAGATCTCATGTAGTATTTGGGGCAGATACTAGGACCATTTATTGGGAATTGCACTTTGATAATCTATCGGCATGCTATTCTGTTGTGCATTCGCATTAGCTTATGTACCACCATTTATTGGGTCACTGGGAGATGAGTATCTCATGTGTATGATGTCAGTACTCCTTCGAGTATGATTCTCTGCATTGTTGAGTACTTGTTATCCCATATCGAACTATTTGATTGAAAGTGTGGGCTTAATTTTGACATAATATTGTGGCCACATATTGTGATGAGTTTGGGGAATTGTTTCATGAGGATTTGATTTATGTCGTCTAAGTGGGAGATTGTTAGAAATTTTTGTGGACTTACATAAATCAAATTACATTTAATTTTGAACTCGGATTAACTGAATGTCAAAATTGATTAATGCCAATTGTTGAAATCCAAATTATTGTAATTATTGTTGTTATTGGGCCTACGCACTGCTTATTGGTAGATATTGTTATTAATCTTTGTGTGTATGGGCCTTGCTATAATGGGTGGCTTAGCATATCACTTTTCTAACACAGAGAGAGACCCCTCCTCTTAACCCTATATATAAGCGTTGTGGCCCCATTAAAACAGAATGTCCTTTTGATTCTCTGGGAAATCGGAGGAGCTCTTCTCTTTCTCTGACCTCCTTGGCCAATTCCTTTCTTGTTTATCCAGGACCAAGGATCGAAAAATAACTTTGGATTGATCGTTCTTCCTCAATCAAATCAGGTTTTTTCACATCTATTCTGCACTTGATTTTATTCTTGATTTTTATACAATAATCAGAATTAAACCTTGATCCAAAAGCTTTATAGTTCCCTCATGAAGTACATGCAAAACGCGTATTGCCGTATTATATATTCACTGTTTCCCCGATTTTATTTAGTCAGCACATGACTTTTTACTTTTTCTTTTGGATAATGTTTATACTCAATGATTAATACAAGTGACACGAAAAAGAAAAATTCTAATCACCTGGAGTCATCAAAATATCAGATAAAAAACCCATGTACTGCTCATATCATTCGTATATGTGAACTCAGGATAACTATATAGTATGAAAAGAAAATCATAAAAGGATAACAAATAATGAGAGTTGGTAGTTATATTTTTCAAGACAAACAATGAAAAATGAAAAAAAAAAAAATGATAAACCACAGTAATGATTCCTCAAATTTTTTTCCAATAAAATTTTTTTGTACTATTTATCATTTTTAATGTGAACTTTCCACTCAACTTAGCAATAGCCACGAGGCTAATCTAAAATGCTCCTAAAAATGGACAAATAGTGAGTTCATTATGTATTTTAACCATTGATATATCAGTTTAAAACTAAAATTGAATAAAATAAATTTTTATCAATGGTTGAAATTTGTCTCTCTCTTTTTAGGAGTACATTAGAATCTTCCGTAGCCATGAGCCAAAAATGTATTATAGAAATACAAATTATACATCCCATACTTCGTTTGAGAGCCGTGTGATTGAATAGGAAAGTATTTAAAAAAAATTAAAAATAAATATAAATACTTTTTGACGGTGAGATTGCATTGATATCAAACAAAAGATGTTGATTGTTATGTTTATATAACATAGCTCAATGTATTAACCTGGGTACCTATTGATCATGAAAAAAAAAATTCACATTTTCCTTTTGGTTAATTTTACATTTTCAATTTGAAAATTGTGATAAATGTTTCGTTTTGATTGTTAAATATTTGTTTTTTCATTGTCATTGAATAGGTTTTTTATTTTTTTGTCATAACACACACACACTCTAGGAGAGAGGAAATGGTTGATCCTTTGGATCAAATCCGAATATAGCTACTATTAGAGACAAATGATTACCATTCTAGTTAAGGCCTCGGCCACTTGTCAATGAATAGTTAAAATGATTTCTTTCTGTGATCTTTAATTTGTGGAGGACTCGGCTATAGCCTATAGCCCATAGAGAACTGGGCTGCATTTGTTATTTATCAGTCCACTGGAAAATGTGATAGCGTACCCAGCCCACTAGATGGTTGCAGTTTGAGTCCACTAAAGATTAGGCAATGATCCTGAGACTAACATGGATGGGGTTAGGCGAACCAGCCCGCTCTTGGCACTTTTTGGGAACCAATCCCAACAACCAAAAGAATAATACATATACATTCTTTTATTCCGTTATATCATCTATATGATTAATTTAAGATTAAAGAAAAACGTAGAAAATTTATTTACCATTTAAAAAAAGGTAGAAAAATGAGAGTATCATTTTTTTCACTATTAAGACACATTTATAAAATATATATTTTCTAATCTTATATGGTGCTGAGTCTGCTACCAATTGAGATATTAAGGATATGCGAGGCCTTGGCTTCATGGTGTTATCTGCCTCTACTAAATGCATCTTGGGTGTAGAAGTCGGGTGTTCAACTCCGGGAATCAGCTGACTCTCCCCTTTGGTGTGTGTGTGTATGACAAAAAAAAAGATGTTAAGGTAAATGGAGTACAATAACACAAGACAATACATACAATAACAAACATTATGTTTGTAAAGTATGGCCAAACATTACCGTCGCCACCTCAGTAAGTGATAACTTTTTGGTACAAAACTTAGATTTATGACTTTCTGCCCATGCTGGAGTCGGCTAGGTAGAAGCCCCCTTAGGATGAATAAAATATAAGGTTTAAAATAGTGCAATTCTTAGCCTGTTTCAGCACTTTTGACGTGCAGAGCTGTCGCAAGACATTCGGCAATGAACTGTTGATGTTCACGAAAGTTTCTCCAAAGAGACATGGTCAACTCTCAATGACTCAACTAGAGAAATGTTATTTGTACCACTCTTTATTGTGAATATTCAGACACTCAAAAATAAGATTAAAAAAATTATAAAAAAAAAAAAAAATGAAAAAGCAAGAGGAGAGAGGAAAGAAATAAATACAGAATATCAAAATATATCAATTAATATGATCTATAAAAAAATATTTCTCACTCAACCATCGTTTCACTGTTACGAAGAGGTAGTACTTTCGCCAATGACTGAACAAGATAGGTGACTTTCGTCCTTTTTTTTGTTAAATTTAAATATATATGCCTACAAGTTGAATGAATACCTCCATCCCTTAAAAGATAAGAAATAGTTAGTTGACTTGCAGGATCACTTAGAGGTGCTACTACTAGGCTGCTGTCTCCTTTGCTCTCTCCCTAGAAAAATGTAAGCAAAGACGCATGTCATATTGAATAATAGAAATGTTAATTGTAGATTCAATATCTCAATACAAAACTCGACACCCGTGTCATTGGATGGAAAAGTACTTTTGAAAGTATAAATGTGTTTTACAGTGGATTGCATAGGACGTCGAGCAAAATTATCTGATTGTTAGGTTCATATATATAACATAGCTCAATTTGAACTTTTTACCTTGCACATAACTAGTAAGGCGGTGAGACTTTTATTAGAAATGTTTATATCTCTAAAAATGCATTTTTACATATATAAGCTTCTTTAAATTTTTTTTTTTTTCATTCCCTTAACATATTATTATAAAATTAACCAGTAACCATTTTAATTTATTAGCATCTTTAGCACAAATAATCTTGTTCTTGGTATATGGAGGATGAATATTCCTCAAGGAATTGGCATTAATTTTGACAAGCACTGGTCTTTAGGAGTAGACACTATTAGCTCTATGGTTTCAATTTCCGGGAAATTTCAACACAGCTGAGGCTGTATCCAAAATTTTAATGCTAATCCTCCGGTAAGTTTCAATATTCACACCTGGCCATTGTGTTCATCCTTGCAACCAAAAGTAAAAGCAGAAAATGAAAACATGGGATGGATTAATTGTATTTTAGCTATCAAGAGCTAATGGCAGGAAGTGCCAAGAACCTAAGCACACTAGAGGTAGTTCATTTCTATTGAGGAGATGCAATTGGCTGAGCAAAATCCAGAACTAATATCTCTATATAACATATAATATATATCATGAGGCATGAAACATAAGCTTGGCGCATCCATTGGCAAAAACATATATTCAAAAAGCAACTATCTTTCTCGCCTGAATTTGTTGTACATATAACAGACGACTCCATATTTATGATGCAATCCTTCAATCAACTGAGAAAGAAAAAAAAAAAAAATACAGTGAGAAAAGCAAATTTATTCTTACGTCAAGTGCAGTTGCCATTTGCCCTCGACTACAAACAGTAAAGAATATCAGGGATGAAACAAAGAAACTTAAAACACTCCCCTAATTTAAATTGATGATAAACTTGGACATCTATTGACAAAAAGTTTAATCGTGTAAAACAACACTCTGTCTTGAAACTGAGAAACTGAATTGCCTTCCCTCATTTAACGAGCTGCTATAGTGATCACTTGAGTAGCTTCTGCATCTAACCCAGAAGTCAAGGATCTCTCTAATGCCGCGGGAGGTGGTTGAGTGAGAAGCGAGAGGCTAAGAACAACCTCTGCCATGGTTGGTCTGGACAAAGACATATCAGCTGTGCAATTCACTGCCAAGGAGGCCAAGCTGAGAGCATAATCTGCAGAATAAAGGCTCTCTAGCTTAGGATCCATCCATCTTCGGAGCCAATCCTCCCTCTCCTCTTCTGGTTCAAACATCTTCCTAATATCCTTCCACAGCATTACCACCTCGCCGTTTTCCTTGGTTGCTATGGCTTTCTTGCCTGTAAGCAACTCCAACAGAACCACCCCAAAAGCGAATACATCTATCTTTGGCATCATAGGATTCGCAGAAGTTCCGGCCATGGAGAAGTTTGCTATCTTGGCCTTGAAGTTTGAGTCAAGAAGGATGTTACTTGTTGTGATGTCCCTGTGGACTATTCTTGGATAAGTATGCTCATGCAAGTATTGCAGACCCATGGCAACATCCACTGCTATGTTAATCCTCTGATACCATGTGAGGGAGGCACTCGGGTTTGAGGTGCGCGAAGACTTTGAGAACAGCCAGTCACCAAGGGACCCGTTTTCAGCATATTCATAAACCAGGAAGCAATTTCCATCACCGTCTGAAGAGACACCCATTAGTTTCACAAGATTCCCATGATTTACCTTCTGCAGAATCTTCAGCTCCTCCGAAACAACTTCCTGGACTTTTTTCACTGCTAAGACCCTACCTTCAATTTTGGCCTTGTACACTGACTTCCCAATCTTGCACTGTTCACTGAGGTTCATGGTAGCTTCCATGATCGCATCAGTTTCATACAAGGTTGGCTTACTTACATAGCCTGAAACTCCAGAAAGCAGCTTATCTGCAGTACCAGCAGATGAAGCACTCCTCTTCAAACTCTTCTTTCTCAGATAATAAACATAAACCAGTGATGTTGCCAAGAACGCAACAAGAAGTGTGCATCCAAGGCTAATACCAATTATAACCGGAATTTGAATGCTTCTCTTTCTTCCATTTGAAGGGCTAGGTTGAGTAAGAACCGGCAACTTTGTCACAGGGATCAAAACCGGAAGATACGTTGCAGTAGTAAAGTTTCCACCGTAGTTGTTTTCAGTCAATATGTCCACTGGCGATGCGCCAAACTTGGCAGCTACAAGGGAAACATTGTCATTGGGCTGCCACACATAAGTGATCATATACTCTATCCCTTTGTTCAACTGGTTCTTTGAAGGGCACCCGCAGAACAAAGGGAGTACTACTTTGACGCCTACTGGCAACAGATTTGGTTTTAGATCGGGGTTTGAAGCCATCACTACACGCCAATTCGTGAGATTCTCGTATGAAGTGGTTGAAACAAAGTCGTAGCCATCACCTTGCTCTATCTCGTAGGTGATATTGGCAAAAGAGTGGTTTCCAGTGCAACCACAAGTTACAGGTACGAGTAAGACTTGGCCTGGAATCAGCTTGTTATCCTCGGCCTTTAGGTTACTGGCTCGTGCAACGGATAAAGGACTGGTGTCAAATATATCAGATATGTTGAGCAGGCTCAAGAAATTCGGCGACTGGGCAATGTATGTCACGTACGTTTCACAGGAAGGAGGTGAATCCACAGGGCATGAAAAGTTTGTTCCACTAGTCTGTTGCGATTGAGCTGCTATATGGGTGGAGAACAACATGAGTGCAATAAAAGGACTATGAGAACGAGAGGGAAGGAAGAAGACAGCCATTGTTGTGAAGTTGTAAACTAGGGAAAGAAAAAGGGAGATTTGTTATCAAAGACACTCGGCATTGTTGACAGGGAGCATTTCTCGTCAACTAAATAGCCTTTGGTTTAATAGTAGAGTTATTGGTACACCACTTTTTTCCAGATATCATTGGGACACTTGACGAATCACATACAAATAACCGGTGAGAACTGCAACTGTATTATTAGTCAATCTGCCTATGGAAAAATATGAAGAATTATGTGTTAACAACTTGAAATTTTAGTTATCTTGCTAATAAATCTAATCAAGAATATGACATCTATTATTAATTACCTTATTATATTTACTACATTTACTAGAAACATAATTAAAATCCCCAATATTTATACATTGATCCCAAATGTCCAAAATAAGGTCTAAATCAGATGTTCAAAAAAAATTGGTTTAATATTTTTTATTTTTTTTAAAAAGGCTGTTGCACTATTTGCCAGTAATTTAGCTATTTTTCTGTTTTTTGTTGCCTTTCCGAATCCCAGATACTAAGGACAAGTCAATATCCATAGTTGCCAAATAGTATGCAATCCATACGCAGCAGAATATAATAAAATGCCAGTGAAGATCCCATGCTAGTTTCATTTTTAACTTTTCTGCAAAGAATCTTCACTTTGACAGATTGCAAGTGAGAAATCTGATGCCAAATCCAACTTTAGGACAGCTAGTTTCCTCCCGCTCCCGCTTCTATCTATACACCAAGTCAGCTAACTAGCCCACGCCTAGATACCACCAAATGTGATGTCTTCACAGGATTTGTGCTTGCTAAAAGGATTTGGGTCAAATGACTTTTATAATTGAATAATACTACCTATACACATTTACACAAACATCATTCTGCATTTGCATAGTTCTAGTCTTCTGCTTGTAGCTGGTAGACACCCACACTCCAATTTTAACACCTCACACGGATGTGAGGTGATGTGGCTATTGGTGACGTACACCAAGCAATATTCTTTGTAATTCATGTTTGTCAAAACAGGAGAACTCTTTGAGGTAGGTGTCGATTTGCTTTGACATTTAACAAGGATCAAGACTATAATCAAGTTGCTACTTGAATTTATACAGGCGTCTCATAGAATTCAATATAATAAAAAACCTCAATAAATTCTCCTTCATTTAATTTTAATCAAATCAACTCAAAGTCGAACAAGTAAGCCATCTCAAATTGCGAAGAAAAATATACACCAAAGAATAGGATTGAAGAACAGCCTATATATGAGTGTAATAGCTTTGGAGATAAAATATCAGATTCATTATTTTTTCGGGTTTCTATATATGCGTGTATCCACCCTTCTCTAACTCTGCGAGGTGAGAACCTGTGCACTGAGCCGCCTATTTCTTGTAATAGCCTTCGTGAGTGCCACTTTCATACTTCATAGTTCATATTTGTGATTCATCTAACCGAAACAATATATTAAGAGATTTTGCAATGCAACTACTTTTGTTAAGAGAAATAAAAGGAATAGACAATTGCAACAGGATAACCAATATCAATAATAAATGGCAATCAACAGATGTCCTACAAATTGTGAAAGTTAGCAACCAAGTTTGAATATAGCTCTTCACATATTAACTAGAGATTCATTAATTTTGTGATTAAGCAAAGTTGATTTCTAGCATTTGATTAAGTAATTACAGAAAAGCCTACACCAGCCATTATAACAAGGGCTCATTTCTAAATATTAACTCATGTCCTGGCCTAAACAAATTTTAAAAACTGAAATAATCACTGAAATTTAAACAAAATTTTGCACCCTTACCCCCTCGTCCCCCAAATGCCAAGTTAAGGAATTTGGGTATTCCTTGTTTTTCACCTGTTATAATATGTGCTGAGATTTCAAGCATGAAGAAATCCACATCTATCTATAACTCCAGCCACCATTTGAATCAAAACAATCTGAATAAAGATTATAAATTTTTGTGAGATCAGCAGAGCTAACAGTCCATGCATGACCACGCAATGCAAGTGGAAGGACCACGTTTATTTCCTCACAACTCTCTTCCACAGCTGCAGCCTCTCTCCGTCTCCCTTCTTTCCAGAGGCTCTTCACCAGCAATTCTTTGGTGGTAGAGTCAGGCATCAGGCCTGAATTCTTCATATCTTCAAATAGCCTCCATGCTAGTGCAGCTCTATTCGACTTGCAATAACCTTGGATTAGTACCTTAAACATATAAGCATCTGGCTCTAGACCGCTCTGCCTAACCATTGCAAAGAGTTTCTGCACTGTTTTTATATCGCCAAGGTGTGAAAAATAGTGCATTAGACCTGAAAATGTCTGTATATCTGGGCTAATATCATTTAAAATCATCTCATCAAGTATATCCAGGGCATCAGAATTTCTTCCACACTTGGTTAGTGCTCTTAAAAGAGAAGAGTACAAAAGCATCAGATTAAATTTTGATATGGGCCCACAAAGCATTCGATCATCATTGAAAACCTTCAGAGCAGCATCAGCATTTTTTGAAATCCCATAAAAGTCGATGATTAGCCTGATGGTGCTAAATGGCAGTCTCATTCCCTCCATTCTGACTTTGGAGACAAGTCTATCAACCAATTCAGTATGTCCATGGCGTGCCAGAAGGGTCATGATTCTTTGTACTGTGTATATATCATGTGTAAACCCAGGTTGGTAAGCAACCCAGCAGAAGAAATTCCAAGCAGTTTCTGGTGAATTGAAATTTCTAAGTATCCTGCAGACCAACCGGGTAGTCCACACAAAGTTTGCACCCTCTAGTGCTGATACCTCTTCAGGACTCCAATTCTGTAAGGCACTAGCTAAAGCCCGTGGGTCCAGCCATGGTTTTAACTGGACCTCATCAGTATGATCACGTTGACAAGCATGACTTACGTTCTCATCCCCATCCTCATCCTCATCATCATCGCTGCTTTCAACAGAATATCTTACAGTCTTTATTCTTTCATCTTGCGAAGTTTCTCTAAACAATAAGTCGCTCTTCTTAAGAAATCCTTCCTCCTGCATCTTCTGCAGTGACAAACACATGGCCCGACTAGGCAATATTCCATCAACTTGCATTTCATCAAGCAAGGTTTTCACTCCATCAAACTGTTTGCCAGCAACAAAACTATCAATCAGAATGGAGTACTGTTTCAGAGTGCGTTTGATCCTCATTGAAGGCAGCAACTTAAAGACATCCAAGGCTTCCAATACTTTTCCAGATTTCACAAGGTGCTCAATTATTATAGTATAGCTTCTGCAATTTGGAAGTGACCCTTCCTCAATCATCCTATAAAAAACTCTTACAACCTCAGAGTCCTTCCCCATTTGCGCATAAAGAGCCATAACAATGTTATAAGACTCAGTGCAGACACGCTCACTGGCAAGCCTATACTCATCCCAAACACCAAGAACAGAGTCAAGGTCCCCAGCTGCAGCATGCCACTGCATGAGATTCATGAAGCTGATCCTAACATTGCCGAATCGTTTGTCACGGATAGCATCAATGAGGGACTTGAGCTCAGAGCTTCGACCAGACTTGGCAAGAACAGTGGCAAGGGCATGAAGGGTGTGCTGGGAATGTGAAAAACGTGGACTTTTCTCGAGGGCATGCACAAAGGAGAGAGCAGAGTCCGCAGAAGGAGCAGAACGCAGGGCCTGAGTGACAACGAACGAGTCAAGGAGACGATCGTTCAGGAGAGTGGGGAGTGAGTTGGGGTTGTTGGAGCGCAGAGAGAGTCGAATGGAGTCAATGAGCTTGGCACGGTAGAGGTAGTGAGAGACTCTATTGGTAAAGGGTTGGCGGGCATAGGAATGAGCTTGCACTTGCAGGGCTAACCTGTTAACCATGCAGAACAAGAAATGCTTCAAATGCATCGCCATTCAGCCACCCCCCAAAAGGTTTGTTCAGTTCCCCTGGGAAGGTTGATGATGCATTGGTTGTTGGTTATTGGGTGAGACAAAAAATCAAACATCTGGTGTGCGCATCTTGCATGGGACAAGACAACATCACCCAGGCCCGCACGAAAAGACATAAATACGCGATCCTACTATGTGTCAGCTCAAATCTCGTATTCATCAATGATCCACATCACTAATCGCAAAGGTTGTGTGGTGATGATGATACCGGCTTGAAAAATTGTCGATTTGATATTTGCGCTAGATTGATTTCACAGAACCCGAACGATATTACCGGCCCAGAGATAGTACGCGCAGACCAGTTTGGGCCATAGGAAAGTTCGCGGCCATAATACACCTATAAGTGACTTTCCCAGAAAAAAAATCTCTATAATTTAGACCCCCAGAAAAAAGAATACATATAATTATGATAATATATTAAAATTAAATTTAATATTTTGACCATAAAAACTAGAGCTGTCGAAATGACCGACTGGCCCAAACTACACAAAAAATGTATGGGTTAGACTATAAGATAAGAATAAAAAAATTTTAGTTAGACCTAGTTTGGCTCGAATTGGCCCAACCTGCATTGGGTCGAGCAGCTCGGTTGACCTGGATGCATTTTTTAAGAAATAATCCATTGTTGTAATTAAATAGAAAAAAGACCCTGCTGCTTTTGTACTCTGAAATAGCCAACCTCTATCCCAAAAAAAAAAAAAAGAAAAACGCACGCTCCAAAGAAAAGAGATAACAGTAAAAAAAAAGAAGAAGCAAAGCACACCCAAAAAAACAAAAGCAAATGAAAAAAAATGTTAAACCAAACCCCCTCCCCCCCCCAAAAAAAAAGAAAAACTTAAAAGAAAAGCTAAGATTCACAGAAAGAACTATAAACATTTTGTGCAATGAAATTGATGGAGTTCATAGTCCTAATTTGGCTTTTGTGGGTTGAGTATTACATATGTAATTATTAAAAAAATATTTATTATATGTTGACCCGATATTAGTCCGTGACCTAGATTGGATTGAGCTAGTATTTTGCTAATTCGAATTTATACTTAATCCAATCAAGCCTAGCCGAGCAGACCCCGCTCAAATGGAAGGGACCAGCCCATTTAAACAACTATAAATGAAAAACACTCATATTTATTATATATATTTAAGGAGGAAGTATAGTGTATACATAACCGTTGGACTAGTAAAGGGTAGCATAGTCTTAGGGAGAAAGAAGCATAAAATTAAATGCAGGAGTATCATTTTATTTTCCTCTCATATATATATATATATATATAAAGAGAGAGTAGAGTGTATACATAACTGTTGTACTAGTAAAGTATAGCATAGTCTTAGGGAGAAAGGAGCATAAAATTAAATGCAGGAGTATCATTTTTAATTTCCTAATTGAAATAAACACCATCATGAAGTGAGGGATCATAAACAGTGGGGATCAGGCACAACTCGTTTTTCCTTCCGATTGCTAATCCAAAGTGTTCAGTCATGTCCAGATCCTCAGGTTTCATCCCATTGGGGAGTTCCCAGTTGAAGTGATACAGTAATAGAGCCAAAGGGAGCATAATGCTAGCTGTAGCAAATGTAATACCCGGGCATATTCTCCTTCCTGCCCCAAAAGGTAAATACTCAAAGTTGTTCCCTTTAAAATCGATAGAACTGCCATCGAACCTCTCTGGTATGAACCTCTCAGCATCAGGCCAATATTGGGGATCTCTTGCAATTGCCCATACGTTGACCATGATTCTAGCCTTGATGGGTATTTCATAACCATCAATGTTGGTCTGCTCAGTGCATTCTCTTGGGATCAACAAAGGAGTAGGTGCATGCAATCTAAGTGTCTCTTTGATCACCAACTTTAAGTAACTAAGTTCCTCAAGATCACTTTCATGGATTATTTTCTTTCCTCTAAATGCTTGTCTTAGCTCAGCTTGTGCCTTCCCCCTCACTCTTGGGTTTTTAATAATTTCTGCCATAGCCCACTCTAGTGTCGCTGCTGATGTATCAGTTCCAGCAGCAAATATGTCCTGGATAAACAATTGAAATATTTTTAGATAGCTTTATGTAAAATGAAAAAATACGATGGATGTTAAAGGAAGAAAGAAGGCAACAACTAGGGAAAATATATTTAGCTGATAAAAAATTTCTCACAAATATATATATATATATATATGGAGGTAGGGCTCTGGAAATGAAAGAGAAAAGCAGACACGTTTTTATTTTAACAAAGTGTGTTTTGTTTTAAATTTTTAAAAATTAAAATTAAAATGATAGATTATCAGAAAACCTGTTTTTTATTTTATTTTTAATCTTATAAAAATTGTATAATTCCTTAAATTTAAACAAAAAAATATATCTTACCTATTTTTTTCATTTTAAAATTCTATTTAAGTAATTTAAGTCATTTAGAGTCAGCTCATGCAAGCCACTTTCAAAATCATTTGATTGTTAAAAATAAAAAGTACAACACAAATTGTTTTAATGATATTTATTTAGTACATAGTCATTATATAAAATAAAAAGGGTTTAAAATTCCAATTTTCTTAAATTTATTAGCACACCCTTAAATTTAATATAGTTCCACAATTAAAATCATGGTTTGAATTTTGTGTTAGCAAAGAAGAAACAAGTTTACTTAATATTAACTACGTAAACACTTTCATGCTATTTGGGAAACCGCCATATGTCCACCTGCATTAATATTACGCGCTATGAGTTATCAAGAGAAATTTTTAGATACACTTAAAGAGTAAGAAAAATGTTTTACTCTATATTCATCATTTAATATATTAACTATCATATTAAAGACGTAAAGAAAATAAAAGGTAATAAATATCTATAAAACTAATATTCGAGTGATAAGGATAAATTTTTACGAATCTAATTCATGGATAAATTAATGATATGTATGTCTTTCTATACTATGCACTATTTATGACGGCTTTTGATATTTCCTTTTTTTGCCTATAATCACAGTAGCATGTAGTACTAGTTGTTACTAGTAAACATTAAGACGTGTCGAAAAATTAGATGGTATGCACATAGTTTCTCCCTAATTTTGTGACGTGGGTGACGTGACAGGAAAAACATATCAAAGAGGAACCAAATTTTGCTGCACTAATTTACTAACCATAATAACAGCTTTGATGTGTCTGGTTGTTATGAGACTGCTACTTTGTTGGGCTCTCAAAAGAACATCGACAAGATCTTCCTCCTCCACAACGGCCCTGCCTTCTTTTGCTCTTGTTTGCTTTTGTTGATGCTCCGTGACAATGTTTTCTAAGACCTCGTCAAGCTGCTTGTGCAACTTCTCCAATTTGGACTTCATCCCAGTCATGAAATATAGAGGCTTGATTGAAGGAAACAAATCAGCCAGGTGAAATCCACCTGCGAATTCTATTGCTTTTTTTATCATAGTTATAAACTCATCGTGGTCCGTAGATTTGTTATTGTTGCCAAATGCTGCCCTATAAACAGAAGCACTTGTCAATGAGAAAATCCTACTAGTGATATTGACTGGTGAACCTGCGGATGCCCGAATTGATTCTATGAATTTGCCTGTCTCATCTTCTCTGATAAGAGAGAAAGACTGAACCCTCTTGACACTTAGAAGCTCTAACATGCATATTTTCCTCAACTCTCTCCAGTGATCACCATATGGAGCAAAAGCAATATCTGATGACTTGTAGGACAAAGCTTGAGCAGCATGAAGTTGTGGCCTCTGCACAAAAGCAAGATCATGGGTTTTCATTATCTCCATGGCCAGCTTGGGAGAGGTCACAACTACTGCAAAAATTTCACCGAGTTTCAGGTGCATGAGAGGTCCATATTTCTTGGCGAGTTCTTGGAGAGAACGATGTGGAAGTGAACCTGCTGCTGCCAGTTGATGCAGGTTCCCAATGAAAGGTAACTTCCTTGGGCCTGGGGGCAGTTTGTGAGTGAGATTGGATTTTGCCTTGTAATATTTTGCAAGCCAATGCAACAGCATAAACAGAGAAAAGGTAATAACCAAGATGGACAATTGAGCTTCCATGCCTACAAGGTTTGACTCAAGTCTGGAGACTATAAAGTTTGCTTAGATGCTGGTTCTCATTTATAGGATCCTGAATCCATGAGGTCGATAATGATCTCTGTATTTTTTTTCTTTTTACCTTATCTTTTGAAGATATGCACCCGGTGCGTTGAATTCAACAATTGCTTGGTATTACAAGTTTCTTTCGCTGTCAGATATATAAAATTACTTTTACGTACATGCAAATATTCTGATTTATGTACAAAAAGTTATTTTGAATATACGATTCAGGGTGTGATTGGTTTATAAGTTGGAAAATTATGATTTGGTTTAACCGAAAACTTTTGCCTACGTGCAAGCCATGGTTTGAGAATGAACACTATATTTAAATATAACTCAGCATGATTTTGGCGATCATGGTAAAATGAGTTCAAAATTAATTTGCACCATTCAAACATGGGCTTGGGTTTTCTCAACCCAAACTAAATAAGCACTCAATAACTATTGTTAAATTTCAAAATGAGGTACACATCTTTTACATATAAAGATGGTAATCGAAAGGGTAGGGACTAGTTTTGGCGCAACTTAACATGCTAGTTTTAAAATGGCTCTTGATGAGTTATAAATTAAGATAGTTCTTGAATTCTGTTCATTAAATTTTTTATATAATAAAATAATTATTAATTAATTTTTTTCTATAGACAGAATTTAAGGAGCATCTTAGTCTAAGGACCATTTTAGAAACATTCCAACTTAACATCACCCGCAATATTCAAAATAGATTCTAACTCCCTTCTACACCATAATGCGGCTTTTGAAAACAAATATTTGCACCTTACATGCAGGGAAATATTGAGTGCATGTTTGGAAAGTAAATAAAAAAGTTGTTTTGAAAATTAAAAGTTTGTTTGAATAATTTAGCAGAAATCGATTATAATCTATCTGAGATAATTTAAGTTATTTTTTATTAAATAAGCATAAGCTAGATTTTGAATATTATTTGATTAAAAGTTTTTTGTATAGTACTCACACTATTATATTTTTATTAAATCGACTCTAAGTATCAAATACTATATAATATAAATAATTATTTCATACTATTTTTAATAATTTTATCACATAAAAATAACTTTTTTATTTAATTTAAATAAAATAGATTATCTTAAAATTATTTTTTGAGCATGTTTAGGAACCCATGCAAATAACTTTTTTTCCCCCTCAAAAAAGCATTTCTCTAAAAATTAATCAAGTTTCGATAATTTTGTATAATATATTATAATCTAAAACGGATAATTTTAAGCTGAAAAATAGTTTATAAGTATAAGTAAACTTTTGAAGTTTATGATTATAAGTAAAAGTTAATTATTTCATAATTGTTATATTTTAAACAAATTGACCATAAATAACAAATATTATATAATATAAATAATCATTTCATACCTTTTTTAGTAATTTTATCATATAAAAATAATTTTTTTTCATACAACCCAAATAAAATAAATTATCTTAAAAACACATTTCAGCTAAAGTATCCAAATATAAATTAATTTTTATATAAGGATTATATAAAAAAAATAACTATACAAATAAGTGATTATTGAAATAATTTTAATTTCACAGTTGTCCCAAACACACACTTTAGCTAAAGTACACAAACATAAATTGATTCTCATATAATCGATTATACAAAAAGGTGATTATACATATAAGCGATTATTTAAATAATTTTAATCTTATAACTTTTTCAAACATGTATTAAAACCCACAATCTACGAGCTTTTTTTTTTTTCAATGCCTTCACAAATATTTTTAAATTTAATTTATATAATAATTACTTAATATATTTAAAAATTATCTAACAAATTGAAAACACATTTATTTTTTTCCTTTATAAATTAAACAAATAATTTAGCACCACAATCTCTAGACATAACAATATCATTAAATGCTATTCTGCCATAATATTTTGCCCAACGACCTCTGCCCCCTCATTAGCTTTTTCAATGCAATTCCCTTTGCCCATTTTTGCGGCACCTTTTTCTCCTTCACCGTTAACTTTTATATTATACCACCGCTAATTTACGGTTTTTTTATATTTAAAATAAAAAAATTAATTTCAAAAATACTATAAATTAACAATAATTACAAAAATTCAAAAAAAAATCTGATAGGCGATTTTACAAACAAATATAAATCAATTCACCTAAGCCGATTTATGTGAATTTACAAAAGCTAGGCCAATTTCCTTTGCACCGTAAAACTATCGAAGTTCAACCACTTGAACGTAGGGGTGTGCATGGGTACGGATTGACCCGCGAATCTGAAGATTCGACCTGATCCGTGTGCAAAATAATTGATTTGGATCGGATAATTAGATCTAATCAGGTAAAACTTGATTAACCAATCCAATATTCGATTCGAGTAACGAATTTGAAAATTAAACTTGTTACCTGATCCGACTCGACCCAAACCCCAACTTCTTTTTTTTTTTTTTTCTAAATAATGACTCATTCACTTATATATTAATATACAAAAATATAATCATAAATTTTGATTTTTAGACTCTCTTAATATATTAGTGTATAATTAAATTTATTAATGATTAATATTGTATAATATATGATATATAATATATTTTATGGTTATGATTATGGAATTATCAATTATGTATCTAATTTTTTTAAAAATATATTTGATTATATTCAAATTTTAAAAATAAAATTTAAATATTTTAAAATATCATAAAATAGGATGTTTCAATATATTTTTTACCAAAAAAAAAGAAGTTGGCTGTTTACCCGAATACCCGACCCAATCCAACCCAAAGTATTCGGGTTGGGGGCAAAAAAAAGCTAAAAACCTGACCCGACCCGACCTCGACTATATTTGATTGGTTTGAATATTTTTTTTCCTCTAAATCGGATCCAATCTGACCTGTGCACATCCCTATTTGAACATGTGTGTTTCTTATTTTGACTCTCTAGAATTGATTTTAGACTCTTAGAATTGATTTTGATAGATATTTTATGATGTTTGGTTATCCACTTTTAAAATCAATTCTATTTTCTAGAATTGATTATGAAAGAAGTAAAAATATTTTACTTTCTATCAAAATCACTTTTAGAGAAATTACCAAACATAAATTATTTTACCACAAAATTAATTTTAACCAAATCAATTTCAATAAAACTAATTCTATCTAAAATTAATTTTATAAAAGTAGAATCAAACATAAATATGTTTTCTTTGACCCATTTTTTAAGAGCTAGAAAATAACTCTGATCCCAAGTA
Organism: Pterocarpus macrocarpus; assembly: GCA_031439585.1. Taxonomy (NCBI): domain Eukaryota; kingdom Viridiplantae; phylum Streptophyta; class Magnoliopsida; order Fabales; family Fabaceae; genus Pterocarpus; species Pterocarpus macrocarpus. The sequence continues at coordinate 70,907,712 of CM062520.1, read as the reverse complement.
GAAGGTAATCATGTGTTTTTTTACTTCCAAAATGTCAAAATGCTCTTACGAAAAATATTTGCATGATTCGGGGATATTATGTGACTGTATTTTCTATCAATTATATAAATATATTATATATTAATGATAAATCTCCTATAAAATATATTTATATAATTAATCTTAAAATATGGTTATATAATGCTCTTGAATCATATAAATATTTTTCTTACTCCTACGTACAACTAGTGGAAAATTATTAACAATTTGCTTTAATGCAAAATGCCCCTGGACATCCTAGTTTTCGAGCAACAAGCCATAATTATTAGATCGGACTGGCCTGTTCAATTAGTCAAACTGTGAAGTTATATCTTATCTTTTTTGTTTGACTAATTGCATTTTAGTATGGATCGCATTAAAAATTGTACATCATATGTCATGTGGTCCAATGAATTGAATATTTAGATGTGATATATTATAAAATTCACTATATATCTCTCCACCCTTAATTCGTCACCCACCCACCGACACCAAACCACCGCCAACCATCATGTTTCTTCCACACACCACCGTCACTCCCTGTCGCCGGCAAAATAAGGACTTGCCACTAACGCCAATGTGACCACCACATCGTTTGCCATGCCACCTACAGCCTCTGCGGCAAAACCACAACCTCCAAGAATCTTTTCATCTTCATCTGAAACATGCAATAAATTCAAATTACAAACACTCTAGATGATATAAATGATAAAAATCTGGTTTTTCATGTGGTCAAAATCACACCTTGTTACATGAAATAAAATCCAACATGCAAATCCAAATCTCAGAAAACGAGAGACAAACACAAAAATTCCAAAAGGGTATGATTTGAATACATTTTTTTGAATGGTCAAAATCAACCCACCTTGATGCACCCTGAAAAGACAAAAACTTTCAGCGAAAAAAAAAAAAAATAGAACAAGCTAGAAAATTTCACCAAAAAAAAAGAAGAGAGAGAGAATAACACTAAAGTGAAGGGAAAATTGTGGAAAGAGAAAAAGATCCTCCTTTGGGCAAAAGGGTCTCTCCAAATGCTTCGGATCCCGCAACTCTCGACAAGATGGGCTTGGAGCTTAAGGGGGATTACCGTAGCGTATCACTATAATTTAGGTATATAATATTTTATTAATTTAGACTTAAGACACCTGTATGGTGCATCATATATCATCTTTATCTAGGCGCATATTATACAGCGCCAATCTTTTAAATTTATTGTTCATTTCAACCTTGATTGAACCATTAGTTTATCCAGTCCAACTAATAGAATTATCGTCAAGAACTCTAGTTAGTAGTTAATTTGATATTTGATTAAGTTTTTAAAATATTTATCATAATCTAACTCACTGTTAATTTATTTACTAAAGTGTTCCTACAAGTATAGTTATGAGAATAATCTCAATATTAATATGTTATTTGCTTTTCGTTGAGCAAACGTTGTCCTATACTTTTATCGAACTTTTAATATGTGTTTTAATCAATAATTTCACTTGTGAAAGAGCAGACCTTGTCCATTTTGTCTTTTGCTTTTTCATTTCCAAACTCAAGGAGGTTTTTGAACGAAGAACCATTGTTAATTAGGGTCCTAATGATATTTTTAAAAAATAAAAGATATTAATTAAAGGTAAGCTTTTTAATAAGTTATTAATTAATATATTAAATATTTTATTTTTTTCACTTAATACTTTTAAAGCAAACAGTTCCAACCATAATAATTTTCTGCTAATTGTACGTAAGAGCATTCTGACCTTTTGGAAGTAGAAAAACACATGCTTGCTTTCTACTTGGAATCAGAGTCATTCTCTAGCTCTTAAAAAACCGGTCAAAGAAAACACATTTCATGTCGTCGAAATTCGGTAGTTTTACGGTGCAAAGAAATCGGCCTAGCTTTTGCAAACACACGTAAAACATAAACCAAGCTTACGTGGGCCGATTTATGTGTGTTCGCAAAATTGGCTCAGTTAAGCCAATTGATTAATTTTCTTTCATGTTTTTGTAATTATTGTTAGTTTATAATATTTTTGAAATTAAAATTTTTTTATCTTAATTATGAAAAAAAAATCCTAATTTCCTCTTTATTGAGATAGCATAAAAATAGAAGAAAAAAATAAAAATTTTCTATTATTTGAATAATAAAAACAAATGTGAGTCTTATGTCAAAAAAAAAATTTCTCCATAAATAAAAAAATAAGAGAAAAGATTAGTAAATTAAATTTATTATTTTATTATTTTAATTTTTTCTTTATTTATATACAAAATTATATATTTTTTAATTAATTAACAAAAATAAAATACATTTTTTTATTTTTTCTTTATTTTGTTTTTTTTTTCCTCTTCTCATCCGGATTCGTCTCATCCAAAAAGGTTTGAACTCTTCAATTATCATACACTTGGTTACTCTATCTGAAAAAGACAAATATGTCTTTTCTTTGAGAACTAGTGCTGTCCGGAAGACCGCCATTATGGCGTCATCCATCTGTCACTGATGTAACGGCACAGTTTGACTCACCCCATGGCAGCACATTTGCCCAGTCAAAGACACCAGCGCGCGACACCGTCCTCGTTGTGAAGATGCACGGAATTGTAGGAGCGTTATACAATGGTCCGAGTCAAGTTATGGGCATGATAGTTCGGGCGATTTAGGTGTGTTTCGATTAATTTTTGAGAGGAGATTTGGTTAAAAGAAAATTTTTTAAAAGAGTTATTTTTAAAAAAATAATTTTTATTTAGTTTAAATATATTAAAAATAAATTTAGAAGAATGAGTTTTATTTAGATAGGATAAAATAAAATTATTTTTGGTTATTAATGTAAGAGTAATAGTAAGATTTTTTTTTTAAAATTTTTTTTTAAATAAAAAATAATTTTAAAGATTCTTCTTCTAAAAGGTCTTTTAAAATTTTAAAAAAATTTTAAAAAAATAAGAAGTTAAATTAAATTCTACTATTTACTGTATAAAGTTATTTTTCTTCTCCTAAAAGGCCTTTTAATGAATGCAATCAAAACAGACTCTTAATGGTGGATGAAAGAGATGTATTAATATATTATTTTTATGTGATATATTATAGTATTTTTAAAATTATATAAATAAAAATTAATCAATTCAAAAAATGATTAGATTTTTATTTCTATAATATTTAAAAATATCAAATTTTATTTATGTGATATTTAAAGATTTTAAATTAATTTTAAAACTTTATAGAAAGTGTTTAGATTTTATTTGTATAATATTCTTTGTATTTTAGAATGACTAAATTTTTATTTTTTTTAACACACAAAAATATTAAATTTTATCTGTGTAATTCCTAAAGACTTTCAGTTAATTTCAAGATCTCAAAAAAAAAATTTGATCACTTCCAAAATGTATTTAACCTTTTTTTTGTTTTAATTTGACTAAATCAAAAAAAAAAATTACAATATACTATATAAAAAGAGGCATATAAATACACCATTTTGATCAATCATTAGATTTCCAGAAATATGATAGTCATGCTATTTTAACTCCCCATGTAAGTCTTAGCTCAGAATAGTAACCCATGAACTAATTCATGTGCCAAAAGTTTTTATGCCATTCACCCATAGTGTTTGTTTGAAAAAATTGAAAGATTAAAATTATTTTAATAATTACTTAGTTATATAATTATTTATATAAAAATTAATTTATATTTGGATACTTTAGCCAAAAAATGGCTTTAAAATAATTTATTTTATTTAGATTGAATAAAAAATATTATTTTTGTATGATAAAATTATAAAAAAAGATATAAAACAATTATTTATATTATATAATATGTAATATTTACGATCAATTTGGTAAAAATATAATAATTTTGAAATAATCAGCTTCTATTTATAATTATAAGTTCTAAAATTTATATATACTTATAAATTATTTTTTAACTTAAAATTATTAATTTTTTATTATAATCTATTTTATAAAAATTATCCCAACAATATTATTTTTTAAAAATAATTTTTTTAAGAAAAAAACGTTGCTTGTTGGCGGTTCCCGAACGCAAACTATTTATATCGATGACCATTGGCTGCCTCATGCAAGGTGTCGCCCAAATCCTAAACTCATCAATGGAATCGATTGCTCCTTCATTTTGACCAACCACTGTTTGAGTTATTCAACCCATTTGTTGACAAAGAAAATCACCTTCATACCCCTATTCAATTACAACTAAGCTAGCAGTGGTAAAAAGATCCAATTGGAGTAACTAATTTATTTCGTTAACTAAATAAAGAATATTTTAACAAAAATGAGGTGGCTTGTGATGTCATACAGCAAAATTTGCTAGCTGTTTCGTGTCGGGTAAAATTTTTGGTTCAGTAGTACTGCTCATCATGTAATTTAAACCAACATTGTCAGTGGGATGTGCGGCGGGCCATGTATGGTGGCTTAGGATTGGTTGGTCCACCCTGACTCTTGACCAACGTTGGTCCCCTATTTTAATTGCCAAAAAAAGTCCATAAACAACTGTTAAGTAGGGCCTAAGGGCTTTTGTTTGCCATGAGAGTTAGTCGACCAATTCCCCCAAGTATTGTCGGAGTATTCTCTTATTGCGATGCCATTGTTTCCTTGGCTATGCATTGAACTTGGCGTTGGAACTGCAAAGAAGAGTACTTTAGTAGACATGTAAGGCTTGTCTATTAGATCTATTACTGCTCAATTTAATGTTAATGGTTCTAATCTTTGCTACCTAATTTATTGTTTTTGCACTATTAATTGGATTGTGTCTTATGTTCTCAGGTTGATTCTTTAATTCATGGCAAAATTGGAATAAACCATCATCTTAAAAAGAGCCTAATCGGTGCTTTTTACGAACCTCATCATATGTTTATTGACAAGGACACATTAAATACATTAGCAAATAGGGAACTAGCATCAGGTTTTGTAGAGGTTATAAAGTATCAACTCATTAGAGATGCAAAAATTTTTGAGTGGCAAGAGAAAAATATGTAGACATAAAATAAGTTTGTGCAATTGAAATCAACTTATGTTAGTGCAAGATACGTGTGTGATTTTTGGGGCAAGATATGTTGTCATCCTTGACACAAGAGTGCCATTACGCAAATGTTAAGGGATGCCATAGGCACAAGCCATAAAACTGTTTGTGTGATTTTTGGGTCAAGATAGCTTGTCACTCTTCGTGTCCCACCCTAGGATCGGCTTTGCCCGAATGGCTATGGGGACTGGGGAGTAACCTTTGTGTCAGTGCCTCCTTATGCCAGACCACCGGTAAAATAAAGATTAAGGATTCATTTACAAATTTTTCTTTGACAAACACTAAACAAAAGAGCTAGTAGTTGGAAAACATGGCTCCAACATTTGTCGTTGGATTTAAAAAAATAAAGATCTAACTGTTAAACTACATGAGACTAATGTTGGTCAAAGAGTCAGGGTGGACCAACGAATCCTAAGCCAGGTATGGTATATTTTGAACCTTAGCATGTCCCTATCTGCACTAATTTTTTATTGTCTTACCCATCTCGTTGCTAGGCAGTTCTAAAACCTAACCCAAGCAAGTCAAGGTAGAGCTGGTTCTTGTGAATCAAGTATCAATTATCATCCCTACTTTTACGTTAAAAATCATAGTATTGTCATTTTGAGTTGCATATTTAATCAGGGATAACTCCCAAGTAAGGCGGGGAATAAGGAACACTTTTCTGCTCCTCATTCTTGTTACCCCATTTGATTTTTGTTATCATCTACTAGCATTTTTGGATCTACATTTTTGGGGGTTTAAAATCAATTTTGACCTCCCAAAATTGATTTTGCCAATTTTAGATGTTGATTGGCTTTTAAAAATCAAAATCAATTCTAATCTTTAAAATTGATTTTGGAAAAAATGAAAGTTTTTTACTTTGTGTTATAATTATTTTTAGAGAAACTAGGGGTGTCAAATAGGGTTGAATCGGCTCATTTAGGCCCGGCTAGTTTAAGTTTGCGAAATAAACGGGTTAAACAGGTCAGCCCATTTAGCCTATGAGTCATATTTTACTAGCTCGGCCCGTTTAACTTTTTTTTATTTACTTTTCAGGTTTTAAAAAATTAATTTTGATTAAAAAATGGGTAAGAATTCTTATTTCTTATTTAAAAAAGTGAAAATATCTTAAATTTGATTATGAAATTATATTTTTATATCATAAATTTATACTTTTTTTCCCAAAAAAATTAATAAAAAAAATATGGATAAATGTGTCGGTTCGTTTACCTGCGTGGGTTGGTCCGTTTAACTCGTGGATTAAATGGGTTGGGTTGAAAAAGGGCTAATTTAAATAGGTTGTTATTTTTTAAGACCAACCTACCTATTTTTGACGGATTAACGGGTTGACTCGATGAGTTTGGCCCATTTTGACAACCCTAAGAAAAATTACCAAATATAAATCACTTTATCTCATTAAAATCAATTTTAACTAAATAAATTTTACTAAAATCAATTTTGTTCAGAATCAATTTTATAAAAGCAGAACTAAACACGTTATATGATTCCCATTTCAAAGTGTTTATTTCTGCTTGTCTCCATTCTTGGATTTTCCACATATCCCCACAAGAATCCTTGAAGAAGTAAACAAATAAAAGTAATATAAAAAATTAATAAAAATAAAAGAGTTTATATAATAATATAGTATGAAAATAATATCGATAAAATTATGATTTAGAAAATTAAGTACTTTCAATTTTTATTCAAAATTAATATGATAATATAATATGATATAAAATTACTTAAAAAGAATAAAATTAGGGCAAAACTAGACTTTTTTAGGAGGAACTAATATTTAATAGTTAATTTTATATAAAAAATAATATATATATATATATATATATATATATATATATATATATATATATATATATATATATTCTAATTTTTATTTTTACTAAAAAATTTAAATAAAAGACACAGTGTATAAAAGAAAATAAACATTTTATAATTAAAACTCAAAAGACATATATAAGCACAATATATTATCTATTTTAGTCTTTAAACATCTAATTAAGTCAATAATTTACAAGAACTAACCTTATTATCCTCGTCCATCCTCATCACTTTTCCCACATCTAAGGATAAATTTATCCTCATATTTTGTATTTTCGCTTGAAAAAAATTACCCATATGTAGAGCCCTAAATAAGATCATTCCCATGGAACACTCAAAGACCAGACAAAATTATCATCCCTAATTAACTTTAGTTTTCATTCTCTACTAACTATTTTATGTGATCATTTATGCTCAAAAATAAAAGTTTAATTACTATGTATTGATAGTATAAACGAGTTTTATATTGCTATTTAATCAAATATTTGTATTTATAAAACTTTTAACGAAGTAGATAATTGAGTCAAATACTTTTACTGATATAGCAAAACATAATTGAATATTGTATAAAATTATTTTATACTGATAGTGCATATAAATTAAATTTAAAAAATAATGTGATATATTTTTTCAAAATTGATGAATTAGACTTGAGCGTTACGAAAACATTAGAGAATGCTAAAATCGGAATAATCTTATTGAAAATTCACGATACATTATTTTTTTTATCTGGATACATTAATTATTTATGAAATATGGTTTTTTTTTTTTTTTAACATCAAATATATAAACATCTTGTAAGAGGCTGCATATAAATATAAATAAGAGTGAGTATCAAGATATATATATATATTAAAATGAGATGTATATTCTATATTTATAAAATTTAATTTGAATGTATTGATAATATAAAATTTTTTTATATTATTATTTAATTATATCTTATCATATTAGTAAATATAATTAAATTTTATATTTATTATTTGAATAATTATATAAATAAATTAATAAAAGAATATAATTAATTAATTATATAAAAAAAATTTATACTATTAATACATCCAAATTAAACTCATTTATAAAGGAGAAGTATTACATTTAAGAGATTAATTTCGAATTACTGTAATTGTGATTAGTATCCAAGAGTTTTATACCATCTTCTTTAAGCAATAATGCTTATAAAATGCTGACCGTTTATCCTAGTAGCGTGTTATCATTGCAGGCTCTGACACTAACTGCAAACTGTTGTATCGGTCCGAAATATTTAATCGCGAATCGTGCTAGTATTTTGTGAAACCAACAGAGCAATTCTGCTTAACCATCCTCCTAGCGTGTTCTGATTTAGAAATTCTGCTTAAAGAGAGGTGATGCGGGCAATTGACACAGGAGTCTAGATCTCCACAAATAAAATCACGAGCACATAACAATAACCCCCTCCAAATTTGCCAAAATGGCACTTAGCTCCGTTAAAATTGGATGCAACCCCATCTTTCCCTTCGAGCTAACGGTATTGTTAAGTGAGATTGGCAGAATATTCCATTTTAACTACACTTAAACCATGAATGTAATATAAAAATGGTTGGGGTTGAGCTATTGGTGGAAGATGACAGTAAAGAAAAAGATGATTCGATAAAGTTGAATTTAAAATGTGGGAGATCTGCCAAATAGAGTAAAAGCAGATGTAGCCAGAGAGAAAACCAGAGCCTGAATCCTTTGAAGAGAAAGTTGACTAAAAGATAGAAGGTGGAATTCTCCATGTCCTTCTTAGAATTTTCAATAATAAATGTAAGAGCATCAATCTGGTGCCGTAGATCATCAAGCATGGACTTGTCTTTGACATTAGTAGCCTTTAGGACCAATTTTAAATCTTCCATATGTGAATCATAGCTTTGATGTTCAGCTTGGTTGGCTAAAAGCCTTTCTTTAGCATCTCTTGCTTCTGCAAGTACTTCATGTAATGGAGAAGCTAAGCCTTCCATCGCCTTTTTGCTCTTTTCTTCTTCATCTCTATAGTTCTCCAATTCATTGATAAGTTTGTTTCTTTACACTTGAAGCTGCAAGCTTCTCGTTGTTCGATACCTTTTTTATTTCTTTTCTTCTCTCTCTTCTTTTTTTTTTTTTTGGCATATATTCATTGTTCGATACCTGAGCTAACAAAACTAAATGAGATCTAACTATGATTAAATCTATGGTCACTGTGACGTCGGTCTTAGTTAAAATGTGAAAATGGGGTGGCGTGCAATGTTGACATTAAAATAGGGCTCAATACCATTTTGGCAAACCTGGAGCGGTCATCGCTTTTTTCTCTAAAATATCTTGGCTTAGTTATTTACAAATTGTATTTATGTATAGTTATTACAATCCGTCGTGTATAGAGTTATAATGAAAATAGTCAAATATTAAATAAAGTACAACTATTACAAAGAGTAATATATACTATTTTGCAAATAATTTACAAGATAGCGTAGTAATTAAGGAAGACTAAGTTTGAATAATAAAAAAAGTTATCGTTTGTATCTGTAAGCAATTATTCAACATTCAATATGTGCAAGATACTTTTAAGTATAAATATTTTTAGTTAAAAAAGTTAATTAATTTAATCGACATTTTGATTATAGTAAATAATTCATGACTTGACTACCAATGTTTAATTAATTTAAGTGACACAACATTTCAAGCCCTATAAAAAAAAAATATTGAGAGAGTTTTATTTCTATAATAAATTGATCCAACTCAAATTATATTATTTGATATTTAAGAGATTATGAGAATTTGTAGTTCATACAAAAAATGCATGACTTGAATTCGAATTCATGAAAAGAAAAAAAAATCACAAGCCATAAGCTATTTACTATAAATCTTTCATAAGATCATTTAACCTTAAAAAGTGGATACTAAACAGTTTATTTGCCAAATAAAGATATAAATATTTTAATATAATCTATAAAATGTAACATATTTAGGAGGCGTTAATTTTAAAAAAAATCTATTTCTAATATTTTTAATTATATAAAAAATATTGGTTTTTTTTTTATCAGAAGTTGAAACAAATGCAAGGTTAATACCTATTATAATTATAACGAGTAATATGTGGCATATTTTTCAAATGAATTACAAATTTTTCTTAGCTAAGCTCAGCAGTTAGATTTTTCCCAAGCTAATTAATGTCTTGTTCTTCCTTCAAGTCTCGCCGTGGTCATGACGTCCTAAGAATGAGACAAGGGATCCATCTATCGAGTAAAAATCAAGTTCTGCAACTTGAGACTCGAAGTTTTGGATGTAGGTATTTTGAATTTGATGGAAATTCCAACAAGGTGACCGATAACATAGTCTAACGTATGTCTTAGACTATCACATGATCCACCATTTTCAACTGATAGATATTGTTTGAATAGTTCAAATTTAAAGTATAATAATTAAACAAAATTACAAAATAAAATAATAATTTTAAAAATTAAAAATAATAATTTTTAAAATACCAAACTGCCCATCTCTTCTCTCTTTCTCTTTCCAACGACCATCACCATCTTCTTCTTCTTCTCCTCTTCCTCATGACTACAGTTGCCACCACCAAACCCACCTCCCGGCGGATACCATCAGTACCCTCTTCGACCGCTCCCGCCACCAACCCCTTTCCCATGGCCATGGCGTCTGAAAGTTAATGTCAAAATTTTTATATGTTAAATTCGACTCCTCCTTATAATGAGTTCTTTACTGATGTTTTCTTTATGTCTTGAATAATAGTAGTGTGAAGAATTCCTATAGGGGATCATTTACCCCACCTTCATTGAGTACCACTCATTTCTAATGTATTGAGAAAAAACTCATGTCGAAATTAGACCATTTGTTTTTTTCCTTCATAAGCTTACAGACTAGCTCAATAGAAGGCAGAGAAAGCTGTGTGTCTTGGATAAGAAAATATGAGATAAGATAAGTTAAATGACACAGCTTTGTCTAGTGTCTGTGTCTCTGATGGAGCTGGATTGGAGAAAAAAAAAGGAGAAAAAAACATAGCCTTTTCAATTAAAGAGTGTTAAATGACAGAAGAGTGGGTGGCAGATGAGACAAGTTTAATGGGTTTTCAATAACATTGAAGCAGAATGTACTACAGGTATATCATATTATGTATTTCTTATTACCTGAGAATTCAAGATCCAGACATACACAATAGGATATTTCAAATAGGAAAAATAAATGGGTTTAAGGTTTCAAGAATAATAATATAAATAAAAGTAGGGGGAAGAGGTGGAGGGATGAGATAAAATATGAAAGGGGATGGTAGGGCGCTGGTAGAGTCATTGATTTTTGTTAGTCAGTTTCAGAACTTGTAGTTCAGACACAATCAACAGAGATTGTGATGGTGATGGTGCCATATTGCAAGGTGGGTTTTACGTTGGTCCAGGGAAGATGTGACCATGTAATGGTCACTTCTTTTAAATTAGAAAATAATCCCTGGGCACAGTTACCAATACATTAAATATTTTTCATTCAGTCACTCTAATGTTTTTGACTTTGTAAATGATTTGAAGTGAATGTAAGCAACTATATCCTTTGCATGGTACTTATATGTTTGGGTGTCTTGCCATTGTTGTATGAAACCAAATTTGCATGTTTGTAGGTAAATTTGAGTGATGATGGTGATATGGATGATGAGATGTCTGCTGACCTGTTGGTGGACATGTGACAAAAAGAAGGTAACTGTATGCAGTATAGGATAGCTTTATATTTGCTTAATTGATTATCCTAATTTTTTGAACCAGTTATGCTGAATTTCAGGTGTCTTATTGGTTATGGTATTTGACAGAGACCGAAAGTAGCAGCAGGTGGATCAAATTCTTTTCACTGGGTTTGGGCTATTTAGCATTTAAGCAACAAGAAAAGGGTTCAACCATATCGAGATGCTTCTTTTGCTGCAGCGCTGCAGATCCACACCAACACTAGTCGCTGGAGTTCAAATCACACATGCCACTAAAATGACTCCCTTCAATGATCACCCTTGGAAAAAAATCTCGCTTCAATATTCGCCGGACTTCAAATCATTTACAAAGCCAAAAACATTAGAGGGCCTAAATGAAAAATATTTAATGTATTGATAATTATGCTCAGGGATTATTTTTTAATTTAAAAGAAGTGACCATCACATGGTCACATCTTCTCTGGACCAACGTAAAACCCACCTGGATTTTTCTACCATGGGGTATAGATACGACTTAAAGGACTCATTGACAGTTGACGAGTCCACTCCATTCTGCGAACGAGAACAATTTTCGACTTTTCGCGGTAGAAATAAGAGAAGATAGTTTTAAACTTTACACGTGTCAATGTCATTTATAGTTGTTGACAAGTCAACCAGGCTGTGATAAAGACGGTTGCATTATTTGCCTGATATATGGCTGGAATGGACTAACATATTATTTGATTTCGAACCGTTGAGCGCCGAAAATTCACTCCCACTAGCCAACTTTATTCAACAGCGGTCATTTAAAGTTGTTGACAAGTCAACCAGGCCGTGATAAAGAAGGCTGCATTATTTGTCTGATATATGACTGGAGATCTGGGATGGACTAACATACTAGTCGATTTCGAACTGCTGAGTGCCGAATATTTTCTTCCACTGGCCAACTTTATTCAATAGCGGTCATTTTAACAAAACAAAAACAAAACCCACGCACAAAATATCTAGCCGCAATAGTTGAAACTATTTATCAAGTCGCAGATGAGCAAAAATAAAAATAAAAAAATAAATTATTAGTTAAATTGACATATGTTTTACGTATAAAATTGCGAGCATCTTTTCATTGTCCGGGTTTGAACTTTGAATGGATGAAGTGCCGTCATAAAACAAGCAGCAAACCAATGATACAAAGATAAGCAAAGCAATTTTCATCACTTGAAAAGTCGCAATAAGATTTGTAAATTCAGAGGGGGTGTTATGGACTTAAGCACAAAAAAAAGTCCAATCTAATCTATTGGAGGAAAGAACTCCTAAATTTAAATATCATGCTTTGATAATTTGGATCCTGATGTGGGACTTGTAATAGAAGGCAGGATAGGAAATAGGTCATCAGTCAAGTTCGTAATTTTTTGTTTTTAATCGATAGTTTGTTGTTTCTTTGATATATATCACTTTATATTCACTCAATAATCTTTATAAAAGATGCTATTAAAGTAAAAAGAAAAGCGAAACTTAAGACTTAGAAAATGAACATTTTAAATATATGTTGAATTTTGAGATTAATTTTGACACATTATTTGTATAAAAAAAATTTATATTGACATCTAATTACAAATTTCTATTTATAAATTTTTTAAGATGTGTTTGTGAGTTAAAATTTTAGAGGGAAGGGAAGAGAAAAAAGGAAAGAATTTAAAGAGTAAAATAAGTTTGTAGTTACTCATTCCTAGCATTTGAAAAATAAAATGGACTCATAATTACTCTTCCATTTATTTTTTTCTAAAACCTTAATTCACAAACACATCCTTAAAGTAACGGATAATTAAGTCAAATACTTTTATTGATGTTGCAATACTTGATTAGATATGTTTGCATAAAAAAATTTTATATTAATAACGCATCAAAATTAAATTCTTGAATTTCATACCTATATGTGATACTAATTTATGTCAATTATAAATATATTTGTGTAAATGCATTATAATAGATTATTTTATATAATATGCTATTTATGGTAGTTAATATATATATATATATATATATAATCTGACTCTTTTACCATTAATTTTTTTAGTTTTGTCCCTCCATAAATTTTATATATTTTCTTTTTTGAAAAATCCATAAAAGAGTTGTGGCTATAGTTTACAGTTTATCCCTTATTTATTTTTCTTTTTCTAAAAAAACTCATTCGGCTTGAAGTCAAATCGAAGGTTCTGAAACCGGATTGGATGTTGAACAAAACAGGCTACTAATTCAAAGATTCATTATTTATTCAATTGAATATAATAAAATATATATTTTAATATAAATATATAACATATGATATAAAATAAATAAAAATTATTAATAAATATAAATTTATATAGTTATCATTTTTTAACTACTCTTTTATTTTGGTTGATTAAGTGGGTTAAAGTCCAAATGTTGCTCTATTATTGTTTATTGAATTTTTAATCGAAGAAACAAATTAATTGACTGTTATCAAGTTGCTTCACAAATATCAATTTAGGGAGTAGAAGTAGTTCCTCTGATGGATTCTCAAAATTAAAAAATATTAGAAATTAAAGATGAAATGAAACTTGAATAAGATGGAATAGAATCGTAAAAAAGAAATATGAATAAAATGATGTATTAACAAACAATGATTGCTAATGACAAATACAAAAAGATCAAATGGTTAAATGAAATAGAAATAGTAAAGACTATTACTTGAGTTCTTATGCACTATTCAATATCAAGATAAACATTTTGATAGAGTTTGAGGTGTTTCAAGTATACAAAAGTCCGTCCCCATTGCTATCTACACTACACTATTTATAGATAAAATGGATTACAAATACTTCTCCATGTTCTCCATTCTTATCCTTGAAGCCCATGTTCTGGATTTTCTGTTACTACTCCTCAAGTCCATTCTTGCTTCAATTGATCCACGTTCCTCAAGTTTAGACATCGTGGCACCCGAGGGCGTAGATCAAGTGGTAAAAAGTGTCCACCCATTGTTTTACTGGTTTTTCGTCGATAAACAAATAAACGACGACAGCTTTGTTCCTCAATCTCAATTCGGGGAATAGAAGGAGTTCCTCTAATGGATTCTCAAGATTTTTAAATAGTAGGCAAAAGAAGAAAAGAAAATAGAATAAATGCAGTAAATGAAAGAAACAAATTCAAGGAAAAATGAAAGAAACCTTAGTTAAAGGAAATAATGAACAATGTAAGAACAAAATGAAGCAAAATTTGAAATCAATAAAGTAAAAAGAGCGTCAGTAAATTAAAACAAGAAAACAAATTAAAGAAAGAAAAATTGAAATGAAAGTATCATAAAATTGAAATGTAAGAAGTACATAAATTGGAATTAAAAGAAAAGAGGAATTGTAAAGAGATGAACTAGATGTAATAAAGAAGAAACTAGAAAGAAGATGAAGAGAAAATAAGATGGGGCGGAGCACTTGATTTTCTCTTATGTATCCTTTAATGTCAGAGTGATAAGAAAATGTGTAATGTACTTCTCAAAATATTCCCCCTTCCTTCATTCTAATCCTAGAAGTCCTATTTATAAATAAAAGAAATCTCTAGAAACTAGACCCATTATTCCATGTTCTAAGTTGTACGTGGGCCCTTCCAAAGCTTAGCTCCTTCCACGTCTAATATGTTGCAGTTTCATATTATTCACTTCTAGAATAACTTCCATGTTGCCTATTGGTATTGCTATCCATGAGCCATTCGTTGCTTCACGTGCTTCAATCATGCATGCATTCCTTAACTACTATTGTCGAGTTCTTCACTTATTTCGACACCTGCTTCATTGAATAATTGAAGGCTAATATACTGCTTCAAGCCTTCGACACTTGCAGCTTGCTCAAGGGTGTCGACAAATTCTTATTGTCGACAATGCGCTAACTAGTTTATGCATGTAATAGCCTCATAACCTTAGTGCATCTCTCTTCATTCTATCCTTAATTTAATTAATCTAATTTTCATATCAATATTGCCATCCACTGGAAGTCACTTTACGTGGCATCAATTTATAATGTTGAACAATGCTTGTGTTGAGTTGTCTTTTCAAATACTTGTAGCAGCATTCCTATAATGTTGTTTTATAGAAATTTCAATGCATGAACCACAATTAATGTTTTATTTGCTTTTGTTCTCACACTAAAATTTGTCGAAGAGATTACACCCCTAACATCCATAAACAGTAAATGCATAAGGGTGCGAGTTCGAAACTCGCTGGGGCAGAGCCTTGTGCCTATTCTCCCCCTAGTATCCCCGTCCCTCGACCAAAAAGAAAGTTTAGACATCGTGTGTATGGGTCCCTCTGTTAATCCGCGTTCTGACCCGTTTTCAAATACCCTTTACTTCAACTTTGATTTTCTTTTAACAGTGGTAATGGTTTCATGCTTTGACTTGATACACAACTTGTGATACCCGTCTTGAGATTCGACGTTCTGGCTTATCAACAGAATTCCTCATCCAACTTTCGATTCTTTTCCATTTTTGTCGAAGCCTTGCTAGCAGTTTCTCATCTTGCTGATTCTCGATTTACAAGTATCTTCGATGTCTTCAACATCTTCCTTTCAGGCAAAACAACATTGAGTCGACCCTCTTTTTTCAATCTTCAATTATCACATTTCTTCGATTTTCCCGTCGCTTGGAATTTATGCCAAAAAATTATATTGTTTTTAAAAAATTAAATTTGATGCCAAAAGAGATTTAATCAAAATTCAATAATAAAGATCCTTTTTTTATCTTTGAAAAATATTTGGGAGACGCATCTTTTGGGACGCAATACGGGACGTATACGGAAAAAATGAGCAAAATAACAAATATTTGGATAATGGGTCTCACATAATCATTGTTACATTTGTTCAGTTTTTTTTTATACAAAAACTTACCAGTATTTATACAAAACTTACTAGCGTATTGTTGAAAAATGCTGGTAAGTTTTTTTTTTTTTTTTCAAAACTTACCTACGTGAACAAAACTTACCAATGTGTGCATTGCTCACACTTGTAAGTTTCTGAAAAAAAAATTTGAACAAAAATAGTAATGATTATATAAGATCCATCATACAAGCATTTTTGTCGTTTTTTCACTTTTTCCGTATACGTCGCGTATATGTTCACTATTTATGTGTCCCTGTTCTCTTTATCTTTTGGTCCTTTAAGAGAATTACAATGAAAGCCGATAGAAGGCCCAACTTCAAGGCAAGAACCACCAACGCTAGTCATAAAACCCGAAAGTCGGCTTCCACCCACAAACATAAACATTAACCTAATATCTTCTCTTCTTACTCCTCTATTCTTCTTTCAAAACACTTGCAGCCACTACCCCTCTCAAACAACTTCATTCCCGGTTGAGGTGCAATCTCGGTTAGCCCATGGAAGCTCCAGCGTGACAACTAACTCCATTTCTCATCGACGATCCATAGGAGAACTGCCTCCACTTCTCAGGAATCTCCAGGGGACAAGAATGAGTTGTCGAAGGTGGAGATCCGCCTAGAAGACGCGGTAGCACTGCCATTCTCCTCTGGCACCATTTGGCTACCAAAAGAGAGAGTGTTTGAGAAGTTTTGTGGTGGTGCATCACATTTTAGTGTATCAATGCACCCTCATATAATTGCCATTAGATTATACTATAAATTGTACACCATACTTAACCTAATATACCACAACACACGCCTTCTTTGAACGAGCAATTTCCCAATTCAAGAAGAATTGCAAAATGTCTAAGTCTTTAAGTTTGAATTGAGAGTGCTAGTAAAATTAACCTTTGTAATTAAAGTAAAATCGAGACCAACAATAATTATTGTTAGAATCTTGCATCGTTTGAGGAAATGGCCAAGATAATTTTTATAGGGCAATCCTCTTCTATGAATTAGATTTTGGAATTAAAGTTAGGTTCATTCAATTCTAATAATTATATCAATATAAACCAATAATGCATTGAAGGAAGGTTTGGCACCCTTAACAAACAAGGAGTATTAATGTCTGAAATCTATGTACGTTATGTCCCATAATATCTAAAATCTTTCATGCTCCGCGTCATTTTCCTATGCTATATATGTTGAGTAGTAGGATCGATACATATTTGTCATGCCTAATTTCTTCAAATGCTCTTAAACTCAACGGGTACAGACAGACAATTTGTAAGCAACGAACAGAACTTGTACAGAAGTGTCCAGCCTAATTGCGAGATAGTAGTGGAATTATTTGAATTACAATCTAACACCAAATGCAATATATCTCTCACATGATTATCCATAATTCTTTTTTCACCTCAATACTCACACTCTCATTGATATAAGATGCTTATATAATGTTTATATTGTATACATTCGAAAAGATTTCCCAGAGTTAAATGCATGCCACCTCACAGGAATAGAAAAAGGCCGACAATAAATTGCATACTCACCTAATTAGGTATCAGCATTTTCATGATTCATTTTACGTCACTCGTTCCTTGGCGATTTTTTAGCGGAAAAAGAAAAAGCAAGCTACAGCAGACTCCTCGGATTACCGGACGCATGTTATTAAGACCATTAAA
Organism: Pterocarpus macrocarpus; assembly: GCA_031439585.1. Lineage (NCBI taxonomy): Eukaryota > Viridiplantae > Streptophyta > Magnoliopsida > Fabales > Fabaceae > Pterocarpus > Pterocarpus macrocarpus. The sequence continues at coordinate 70,889,656 of CM062520.1, read as the reverse complement.
GTATGAAATCGATAAAGTCATAGAGACGAGTAACAAGCGGATGAGAATAAAATACACAATAAGATTAAAAATTCTGAACGTATTTCTTTTAGAGATAGTGTAAAATTTTTTTACACTCTCATCCAATCAAAATTTTTTATTTGCATAATTATTCAAGTAGTGGAGGGTTATATCAAAAATTTTTGTTGATATAATAATATATAATTAGATGTCTATATAAAAAAATTTTATACTAACAATATATTTAAATTAAATCTTTTCTTTTACTGTATAGCATTACTCATTGATATATAATGCTTTCTCCAAGAAACATCCATGTTTTATTGTAATTATAGAGAGATACCTGAGAAATAGATATGAAGTAGAATAATAAAGCCACAAGCAATTGAAAGCATTTTTGTTTTCTCCGCCCAGTATAATAATATATAATTAATTGATAATGTAATTAAAAAAATTTATATTGATAATATATACTAAAACTAAATTAATGATCCATTACCAAAAAGACTATTAATATTTTGACAAAAAAAAAATATAAATATTTATTATACATTTAAAGAGAGAGTATAATGTGTCCATAACTATTGGACAAGAAATAAGATAGGAATGAATCTTATTATGTAAAAATTTTACACGGTCTAATCATATATATAGATTTTTATCATTAATTAGGAATATAGACCTTAATTTATAAATCCAAGAAAATCTAACCAATAATAAAAATATACACATAGATCCTCTAAAATTTTTACATAAGAAGGTGAAGATTTATTGTTATGAAACGAAAGCATAAAAAGGAACTAAGTGCAGGGGAATCATTTCCTATATATATTTTCCTAGCAGCGCAACATACTCTTTTTCATTTACTAATTGAAGCGAACTCCATCATGAAGTGAGGGATCATAAACGTTGGGAATCAACAACAACTCATTTTTCTTTCCGCACGCCAATCCATAGAGTTCGGTCATGTCCAAATCCTCAGGTTTCATCCCATTCGGGAGTTCCCAGTTGAAGTGATAGAGTAATAAAGCCAGAGGAAGCATAATGTTGGCTAAACCAAATGTAATGCCTGGGCATATTCTCCTTCCTGTCCCAAATGGTAAATACTCAAAGTTATTCCCTTTGAAATCGATAGAACTGCCATCGAACCTCTCTGGTATAAACTTCTCAGCATCGTGCCAATATTGAGGATCTCTTCCGATTGCCCATACGTTGACCATGACTCTAGTCTTGATAGGTATTTCATACCCATCAATGTTGGTCAGCTCAGTGCATTCTCTAGGGATCAACAAAGGATTAGGTGCATGTAACCTAAGTGTCTCTTTGATCACCAACTTTAAGTAACTAATTTCCTCAAGATCACTGTCATGGATTATTTCCTTTCCTCTAAATGCTTGTCTTAACTCAGCTTGTGCCTTCTTCCTCACCCTTGGGTTTCTAATCATTTCTGACATAGCCCACTCTATTGTTGATGCTGTTGTATCAGTTCCAGCAGCAAACATATCCTGGAGAAACATTTGAAATATTTTTACATAATTTTTGGTAAAATGGAAACACGATGAATTGTTTACAAAAGAAAGAAAGTAGCAATCGGTAAAATAGTACAAGTCCATTCAGCAAGTGAAAATTCCTCGCAGAACTAAAATTTGTAGAGAAACCATGTTATTAATTGCAATCTTGTTATTTGAATATCAAATAGGGATATTAAAAAGTGATACTTAAAAAAGAAAGAGAGAGAGTAAGAGAAAACTGAATCTTTATAGTGACATACACCTACCATTGCTTACAGGGACGGATCTAGAGGGGCCACAGAGGGCCTTGATCCCCCATTGATCCAAGGTTTAACTATTAGTTTTAAAAGAAAATTTTTTATTTTATTAACTCATGTTTATTTTTTCAAACTTTTTGTTTCAGCCCCTACAATTTACATATCCCAAAAATTAGATAGATAAGTTTTTAGTATATGATTCAAGTTAACATATGATAATAATTGTTATTAGCAAACATTGACATGTTAAAAAAATGGTATGCAAATAGTTTCTCCTTAATTTTGTGAAGTGGGTGATGGGAAAAACATAGGAAACAGGAATTATGCAGCCTATACAGGTAGATTAAAAAACTATGAGTTTTGCTGCTTTAGTTTACTAACCAAAATCACAGCTTTGATGTTTGTGGTTGTTATCTTGATCTGGAAACTGCTGCTTTGTTGGACTCTCAATAGAACATCAACAAGATCTTCCTCCTCTACATCATCCCTGCCTTCTTTTGCTCTTATTTGCTTTTGTTGATGCTCCATGATAATGTTTTCTAAGATCTTGTCAAACTGCTTGTGAAACTTCTCCACTTTGGACTTCATCCCAGTCATGAAAAATAGAGGTTTGATTGAAGGAAACAAATCAGCCAAAGTCATTCCTCCTAAAACTTCCATCGATTTTTTCACCAGAGATATAAACTCATCATGATCCTTATAATAGTTACCAAATGCTGCCCTGTAAACAGAAGAACTTATCAATGAGAAAATCCTACTAGTGAGATTTATGGGCGAACCTGCGGATGCCCGAATTGATTCTATGAATTTTCCTGCCTCATCTTCTCTAATAAAAGAGAAAGACTGAACCCTCTTGACACTTAGAAGCTCTAACGTACATATTTTCCTCATTTCTCTCCAGTAATCACCATATGAAGCAAAAGCAATATCTGCTTGTCCATAGGTCAAAGATTGAGCAGCATGAAGTAGGGGCCTCTTCATAAAAACAAGATCATGGGTTTTCAGTATCTCCTTGGCCATCCTGGGGGAGGAAACAACTGCTACAGAAATTTCACCAAGTTTTAGGTGCATGAGAGGTCCATATTTCTTGGCAAGTTCTTGGAGAGAACGATGTGGAAGTGAACCTGCTACTGCAAGCTGATGCAGGTTCCCAATGAGAGGTAACTTCTTTGGGCCAGGGGGCAGTTTGTGAGTGAGACTGGTTTTTGGCTTATAATAGTTTGCAAGCCAATGCAACAGCATAAGCAGAAAAATGGAAATAACCAAGAAGGACAATTCAGCTTCCATGGCTTTAAGGTGAGGTTCAACTCAGATGCCTATAATGTTTGCTTAGATGCTGGTTCTTCTTTATAGGATTTTGAACCAATGAGATCGACAGTGATCTTTCCCTTTATCTTCTGAAGATCTTCCCGTGCGTTGAATTCAATAATATAATATAACGTACTGCAAGTCAGATGAAGAAAACTACTTACATGATACATGTAGATGCATCTAAACAATTTGATTTATGTACAAAAAGTTGTTTTGAACATATGATTCAACAAGTACTCTTTTGATTTATGTACACATCTTTTACGTTAAAAATCACAGAATTTCGTGTTACATACTTGACCAAAGTAATCATGATATTTTGTGTTACATAGTTAACTGGAGATGATGACACTCATGCAATGTGTAGGCAAGAACCTGCTCCTGATTAGAGCTATCGAAATAGGTAAAGTTTGATGGGTCACCCCGAATAATTTGAAAAAATGGTTAAATTGGACTATAAAAATAAGAGTTAAAAATACATTTAACCAAAATTGGCCTAATTCAATTTGGCTCGACCCAAATTTGGCCAATCTACTTTAGATTGGGACAGCCCAAATAGCTCGAATTATTTTTTTCAAAAAAAAAAAAAATCAAGCTATTGTATAAGCTATAACCTTTTAATAATGTTTGATATATATACTTTTTTAGATACATAATTTTGCCTCTAAATTTTCAGGCTTGAACTTGAGCTACAATTTGTTCCAATTATTCTTGGACACCTCATGATATAATATGATATTTGAGTTTACAACCTTGATGGATGTCCCTTACGTTGTGTTACATATAGGACCATAAGGGGAAAAAAAAGTATGCTATGACAAAATGAAACCCAATTTTGGGCTTTTAGTGTCTCTGCTTATTTCTTTTTATTTTGCCCATTTTGTAGCTTTAATATACATTGCATTAAAAAAAATTAATAGCTTGGCCCTAATATTTAGCTCGTGGTCCACAAAGAATTGGGCTAAGCTAGTATTTTGTTAACTTGAAATTAACTTAACCCAATTAAACTTGATTCAAAAATGGTTGGGCCCGAATAAGTGGGGCTAGTCCATTTTGACAGCTCTACTCCTAATTCGTGACATCTCATTCGATCTTGTTAAAGCAATGAAGGTTGAAGAACAAGAGAGAGAGTTAAGAGAAAGTGTGATTCTATATCTTGTAAAATGACAAAATGAATTATTACATGATTGAGTGCTAAATGCTAGGTTTATACATACTTAAAGAAAAAATAAATAAATTTATGTAAAGTGAAAGGTGGTTGATCTGCTGAAGTATACATAATTTGCTTCACTATGAAATGATGTGTTGGGCAAATAAAAATGCAACAAATGGATAGTAGAGCCAAATATTAGTCAAAGGTCATTAAGAATTAGTGAAATTGTGCATTTTGCTTAATCTATTAATGATACGCACCATTCTCATTATCCATTGCACCAATAATACCAAAACACAAAGGTATGCTGTGGTGCACCTTGCCAACTATGATGCACCATGCATCATATGCATTTGATGGTAAAGCTGGATGGTGTATGTATGCAACTAATGACTGCGAGTGCACCTTAAAATTTAATTTCTTACACACTCTGTTTATTCAAACTCCACCATCTTGCATTTTTCATCCCTCCTTTGCTGCTACCTTCACCGATTCCTTGGACAGCCAACAACCACACCGTTGCTATCGCCACTGTCACCGCCATGGTCACTGAGGTAGCTCTTACCACGAAACATGTCGCTGCATAGGGGTGCAAGCTGACCAGTGGCGGAACTACCAACAGTAGGCCCACCACAGCGGCGCAAATCCATCGATAGTTGGCGGAGGAAGTTGCTGCCATGAAAATATACTCGGCGTTCCATGGTTACTTGGTACGCAAAAATGTATGGAAATTTTTTGTATAGCTGTTTTTTTCACTTTACATAATTTTTTGTTTTTTGAGTTTTTTACCATGACGTTCGTGGAATCATGGACAAAGAGATGATGAATGAAAAAGATAGGTTCATGCACATATTGTCAGCATCCCACAGGTGTTTTCCTAACATTGCAATCATGTGAGGAAAATTTCATTGCCGACGCCAGGAACCATGGGAAGGTAATCGGAAGATGTGAGACGCCGCTTCAACGATGGTAGGGAGGAGTTCCTATTTGGGAATTTTGTGTTTTTGTGTTATCAGTGTCATTGATAATGAATATGATATATATCAGTTAAGCAAAACACACAGTTTCACTATTCCTAGTGAACTATTTTAATGAAATTTGACTAAAATCTGGCCTAGTATCCACTTATTACCTTTTTATTTGTCCAACTCAACACTTTATGGTAAAGCAAATTATGTGTGTTTCACCAGAATAACCACTCAACTACTTGCTAACTCAGCAAATAACAAACTCATAATAGAAATTTGTGTCAAAATATTTTCACTCTAGCAATCTTTGTTCTTGTACCTAATTGTCGTTTTGGGAATTTTTTTTTTCTTTTCAGAAAAGGCATTTGTACACACCAAGGTGACCTAGTGTTAACATATTAAGTAAGAAAGATATAAGGAAGCAAGTGTTAGAGAGAAAGTATAATAGACCCCACAAATTTCAATTTTGTTATGTTCAAATAATATATATATATATATATATATATATATATATATATATATATATATATATTTTATCTATTATTCGACTTCCCATAAGTCCCAGCAAGACCCTCAATGAAGCAATTAAAAATAAAAATAATATGAAATTATGAAAATAAAAAGTAAGAAGTTAATATAACAATATACATAATTGTATTTAAAATCTAATGTTAACCTCTAATGTAAAAGTTTACTAGTTTATATCGCTAAATTGAATCATTTTGCTTTAAAACGTGGACTCGATTAAATTTAGATGAACTCAAATAGACTTGTATAAATTTGGAAAAATTCACTCATTTACTATGTCATTTAGAAATTGTTTGGGAATTTGGTCTTTCAAACACCAAAATACAGAATTTGGTCTTTCAACCAAAACACATAGTTTTACAAGTAGCAATTTAAAAAAGAGCTTCCAAAATTGAAGATTTTGACATCTTGACTTATGTTATTTTTATTTTTAGCATTACGAAGTTTAGATATGTTATTTCAATGCATATTTCTAATGTGTATATATATATTTTCATACTTAAGTTATGACTTGTGTTTGCTTTGTTACAATGCTATATGCATGATCTTGACTTATGCTTCCTTTAATATGAAATTATTATATTATGTTTAGATATTATAAATATTTTTAATATTATTTTTAAAATCAGTAAATACTTATGAGTTTATAAATTGAGTTTATTTAGCTAGGTTCCATGAGTTTATGTAAATTCACAAGTTTGACAGCTATAATAATATAGTATGAAGTATTAATAAAACTAAGATTTATAAAATTAAGTGTTTTTAGTTTTTATTTAAATTAAATATTACCATACAGTAGAAATTGAATATACATATAGGGACCTCGAGAGAGACAGGGAGTGTGATTCCTGTCGTCATCCCCAAATCTACTATGAGATAATATTTAACCCTATCATTGTTCTTGTAAAAAAAAAATTACTCGAACTCAGGACCTGAATGAGACAATTTAATGGATATTCTAAAGATTGCAAAATGTTATCATTCCTAAATTTAATTTTTATTCTCTATAAACTATTTTATATCAGCATTTTTGCAAAAAAATAATGTAAATGTATATTTTAAAATTAGTTAGACATAAACGATGATTTAGTGGAAAAATTAGAGGACGCTAAAGTTGGAATAATCTTATTGAAAATTCACGACAAATTACCTATCATGGTTATATATCCCGTTCTACTGGTTTAAAGTAATGAAAGTAGGAGTTTCATTATTTAAATATCTAAATTGGATACTTTAAAAAAGAGATAAAAGGTAAGATAAAAACTGAGTTCCACAATAATATATATGAATGATGATATCTAACAAATGTATACAAAAATATATCTCTAGAAGTAGATATTGTCTTATCTAAAAAGTCACATTAGACGTCAAAGTTTTAAAAGTCATATTTTTATATTTACCTATTAATTCACATTCAGTTTAAATTATTTGTATTTTTTAAGATAGTATTAAATAATTTTTTCAAATTAATTTTTTCAAATTTAGATCGTACGCTTTCTGTCAACTCTTTTATTAGAATCTTTCTAGTACAAAATATTTTATTTTTTAGATGTTAGATCAGTTATTTGAATTCGATTATAGTCTTTAGAATTTAAACTTGATGTCTATATAATTTTTTTTACACCGTAAAAAATTTAGACATTTTATTAGAGATTGTGATATTAAAACTTCTTCAAATAATTTGGTAATTTATCTATGAGTGTAGATAATATAAAGAAGTTTAATTGATGACAAATTCTTAAATACTTTTATGGCAATATTTTTTGGGTTTAGGGCACCTCGATTAAATAAAACATTAATCTCGCAGTCTTACACTCCAACTACGTTTGTAATGGGAAAATTAAGAATTTAAGATGGCATGTACATTTATAGCTTGTTGATGTGTTGATTTTGGGAACGGTCAAACAAATGTTTACATTGCCAAATTAAAATTTCATTTGCTTATTGCTAATTTTCACATTAATTAGAGGTATGACTTAGATCATTTTTTAATAGGTAGGGCAATCCTTTCTTATTTAGCTATCTTTTTTAGTAGAATTAGAGTCTCTCATTTCTTTACATTACCAAATTAAAATTTCATTTGCTTATTGCTAATTTTCACATTAATTAGAGGTATGACTTAGATCATTTTTTAATAGGTAGGGCAATCCTTTCTTATTTAGCTAGCTTTTTGAGTAGAACTAGAGTCTCTCAATTCTACGATTTATCGCACTTAGCAAAATATATAGCATTGAGCAGGCTTTTTTCCCAAGTTGTCCATAGTATAGAATTAGAGATTGTTTCTTTATTAACAGAGCACCTATAAGAATATCTCTTTTATATTCTGATAATAACTATCTTTAAATTTTGACCACTGTTTTTATTTTTCTTTTTTTTTAAAAAAAAATTCTTGTTAGTTTCTACATCTTCCAGTAAAATGGATAGATATTCTTAGGTTGCTAAAATGAAAACTAACATCTATATGTTTTAATTGCTTTTCATCATGTCTCCTCATAATATAGTAGGATGCGAATTTGGAATTCCATTTTGAAAAGCAAGCGTTTAAAAAAAAAAAAACTACTTTTAATACATGTTTGGATTCCCATTTGCAGCTCCTAGTGGCCAAACTATGGTTTGAAGCTTGCAACAAAAAGCAAATATGCTATTAACTAGCTTAAATATCCTTAACCGATGATGCTTAAAGGAGAAATGTTGACATATTTTACCCTAGTAGCATTTTATCATTATAGGCTCCGAGACTTAACCGCAAATTATTGTATTGGTTGGAAAATATTTATTTGCGAATCGTGCTAGTATTTTGGGCACTTGGTTTCTGAAGTTCACTGTATTTGGAATTTTTTTTATTAATGAAAAACATATCAAAACTAATAAGAGTGGTTTAGAAAGGGAACAAATAAAACAAAGTTATCTCCATTCTTATTTGGGAGATTAATATATAAGGGAAGTAGGGAATCAAATAGAATTTAATTAATTTTCTTTGGAAGTTATATCGCAAATATTCATCAACAGAACAAAACATGTATATTGTTTAAAACTTATACATTTTTGCTCTCTCCATTTTCTCCAATTTTGAGAGAATATTAAAAAAAGAAAAAAAAAAGGTTTTGATGAAAAAATAGGAGAAACTATTTTCTTGAATTCCCATTTTTATGTATATTTAAATTCTCAAACAAGAAAACTTATTCCCTTCCCCCTATTTTTTTTTTTTTTCATTTCCTTCATTACTTGTCATCTAAATATACTGTAAAATTAGTCAATTGCTGTTGTACTAACAAATATGGGATAAGATTAGTATGGATTTGTTATTGGAAAACTTAATAGTAAGAATTACTGACAAAAATAATTTCAGGAGAAGCATAAAATATATTGAAATTATTAAAAATGACCTAATAAAGAGAGTTGATACAGGCGAGTCCCTCCACTAATAAAATCGTTTATATCTTTGGTGTAAATCATTTTTTTTTTAAATTTGGGCCCACCATAAACAAGAATTGGACGGTGTGAAGTGTGAAATCCAAATGAACCAAGTTATTGATGTCGTGTGTGGCCAGGCACGCCGGGAAAAATGTTGCTGGTGGTGGAGATGGCAGGCGCTAGACACCCGATGAAAAATAAAAAAGGAAGCGTAGAGAGCCCTCCTCTATGAATAAAAAGTCCATGCTACTTTGCCATTTAGCATCATATAATTTCTCCTAATTCAGCGGAAGGTGAATCAAAAACACAAAGGTGAAAATCTCGAAAGTGACCCATCCGTCGTTTATTATAACATTCAAATGAATTATTGTTTTCATTATAAATTGTAGTGTTGTTTTCATCACTCAATAAATATGATGAAGACTTGAAGGCACGTTCAATGAATTAAACGACACGAAATGTTATATTTTATTAAATAAGAATCAAATGGCATGACTTGTTCTTCCTTCCAATCTCGAAGTGATCCTGACATCCTAAGAATTAAGAAACAAGGGATACATAAGAAATGTGTTTTTATCTTTTATGGATTGATAAATAAATAATAAAACAAATTAAAATCTGATTTCAAACATTCCAGGATTTCGTTTCCATGCTTCACGTCAGAATAGGGAGACTAATTGATCCATTCAAGAAGCATATATATTACATAATTTCATTCACAAAAGATAATATTGTTTCTTTAAGAAAATCATGTTTGAGTAATTCTTTCTGTTGAATAAAAATCAAGTTCTGCAACTTCATGCTCGAAGTTGACGAAGCAGGTGCTTTGAATTTGTTAGAAACTAAAACAACTGTAATCACCTTGATAACTAATTTGTTTCAAATATTCCTTGAATTTTTCTTCCAATTATCCGTGATATAATTAATACGATGAGAATCGACGTAATGGATTCATTGTATTAATTTGACCAGTCCAGTCCATTACGCGAATGAAAACTGGTAGTATATGCATAAAAGAAAATAGTTTTAATCTGACAATATGCTGTGTTACACATATCTTTTTATAGAATGAAATCTCATATTGATCCTTGAATGAACCACGAAACATCAATTTGATCTTTAAAATATTTGTGATATTAATTTAATATTTAAAATATTAATTTTTATTTTATGTTAGTCCAATTATTAACCTCCATAAAGAAAATGTTAATTGATATCTAATATATCACGTTATATGATGATGTATCACCTCATATATTGAAATAAATTTCATATTGGTCCTCAAAAGATTTTGTCTTTGAAACATTAATTTTCATTTCTTCTTATGATCAAATTGATATCATGTAACTTTCGAGGACCGATTTAGAGTCTACTTCGACATATAACATGTCACATCATCATGTAATCTGACATATTATCACATAATACGGCACATATAACATCAATTAGAAGTTCCTTTAGAGGCTAAGGTTTGGATTAATATAAAATAAAAATTAATTTTTTAAAAATTAAATTGATATTACAATTTTTTTTAGGAATAAATTGATGTTTTGTAAGATTTTTAAAAATCAATTTGAGATTTTAATCTATCTTTTATATTTGTTGACAAGTAAAACATTGTTGCTGTTTTTTCTTTTCATATGTACCCAAAAAAAAAAAAGAGGGTCGTGATTTGATATTACAAATCTCACATTCAAAAGTCATATCAATCAAGTGTGATATTTAAACTTAGTAGTTGTCTTTTGAGTTGAACTTTTCCTTAAACTTGAATTCATAACGTTGATACTTTCATTAAGTGGAGAAAAAGTTTAGATTGAGGAAAAATTCCCTCTAATCCACTAATGAAATATCTATTATGATGCGTAATATGCCATATTTTACAAACTGAATTACAAAATTTTCGTAGTTAAGCTCATCAATTGGATTTTTTTCCAAGCCAATTAATGCCTTCTTCCTTCAAATATCGCCGTGGTCTTGACTTACCATCTATTGCATAAAAATCAAGCTCTGTAATTTGATACTTGAAGTTGTGGACGGAGGTATATTGAATTTGTTGAAAATTCAAACAATTGTAATCACCTTGACAAGTACTTTGTTTGAAATATTTCTTGAATTTTCTATCATAATTGATATCCATGATTAATGTGGGAGTCGACGTAATGGACTAATCAGATTTGACAAGTCCAGTCCATTTCGCGAATGAGAACTATTTTCTACTTTTCATGGTAGAAATAAAAGGTTAACAACAGAGAAAAAAAGAAGGTAGAAATAAAAGAAGATGGTTTCATTGTGACTGTTTGTTACGTTAGTTGTTGACAAGCAAACAAGGCCGTAATAAAGAAGGTCACACTTTTTATTAGTCGATTTCGAACTGTTGAATATGCACTCCTCACAAGCTGAATGAACATATATATTAGCTAAATTGACGTAATTTTATGGGTAAAATTGAGAATGTCTTTTCACACCTGGGTTTGAACTTTGAATGGATGAAGTGCTCTCATAAACCATCAGCAAACTAAAGGTACGAAGATGAGCAAATCGATTTTTCAACACTTGAAAAGTCGCAATAAGACTTGTAAACTCAAAGGGAGGCAGGATGGGAAATAGGCCGTCGATCAAGTTTGTAATTTCTTTTATATATATCTCTTTATATTCACTCAGTAACCCTTATGTAATTTAGTTATACATTAAAAAAAGAAAAAAGCAAAGCGAAATTAACACTTACAAAATGAACATTTTAAATATGTATTGAATTTCATATTTATCTGTGATAATAATTTATATAAATTATAAGTATATTTGTGTATGCTTTATAATAATTTATTTTATATAATATGTCATTTATGGTAAGAATCGATAGAATCGTGGCTACAATTCCCAGTTTATCAGTTATTTATTTAATTTTTTTCGGTGATTTTTTTTTTTTAAAGTTCGTTCAACCTGAAGTCAAACCAAGAGCGAGAGAGGTACTGAAAAAACAGAAAAAGGAGTGAGAGAGGCTTCAAGCAAGCACGTGTACTTCAATGCGTTTCTTCTATCCGTATCCTCCAAAAAAAAAAAAGATAATTTTTTTTAATACATATATAGCCTTAAACACTCTAATTGATACATGGTGATTGCTATATAACTAAGTATAAATTGAATTTATATAAGTATTGAACATAATGTTAATTAATAATAAATTAATATACATTATCAGTAAATACAATATATCAATTCAACAGTTCCGTAAGTGAAAGCTATACTTATTTGGATATCAATTATCACATCCGCATATAAAATTTAGCTTCAAAATTATTATGTCTAAATAATAAAACTGCAGAAAAAACTCTACGTGCATTTTGTAATTTTAAAAATTTTATACCAACACAAATAAAATATATTATATTAATTAAATAAACAATAATTTCTTTTTTTTTTATAATAATTATTGCTGGCTTTAAAAATATTATTATACCTCTGTTTTATTTCAAGCATTTTTATTAAAAAAAAAAAGCTTGCATTATGTTGTATTTCGTTGTTTCGAAAGAATTTATGTGTCTATTGTGTTGATAATTAAGTATATACTGGTATAGGTATATATTGGCATAGCAAAATAACTGTGTTAACACTCAAAATTTAGCCGGTAGTAGTCGATAGTAGGAAATAGTCTAGAAATATTAGCCGAATGATGAAATAGTTGATAGCTGACATGTTCAAAATAGTTTATAGACAGAAGATAATATTGAACCTAATAATGGACTGTTATTTATGAGTTATCAACCAATTAATCAAAAGATTAATCCAATTTCAAAACTCTACTCCTTATGTTCTCTCTTCTCTTTTTTTTTGCTCTTTCCTTGTGTGAGTATTGTTGAGGGCCTACTATTTTTCTTCTTTGGTAGTAGCCCCTTTGTTCCGTTTTCCTTTCCTTTTCGTTGCTTAGGTTTTCTATCTTTTATATTGTTTTCATTGTCTTTTTTGCAGGAGCTTTCATTGTCCCCTTTATGAATGTTTTTGTTGTCTCCCATTTGTGGGTGTTCTAGTATCCCCTTGTGCTTATTTCTATTTTGATGCTCTTATAGATAAAAAAGTCATTTAGACCTATTTTGAAAGGAGACGTAATATATTTTTCAAACTATAATACTATTCATGTTGGTCTCTAATATGAAAGATGCTTAGACATCGATAATCTTTGAACAAAAAGTAAAGTCACAGATCATTGGTTAGTTTAAAATGTAGATTGCATTTGTTTCTTATTAAATTTGCATGTAATTTATCTTTTTGATTTATAAGTTCTGTCAGACTTACTTATGAATAAAAATTTCTTTCCCGTAAAAAAAATCAATTATAAAAAGGAATGGATATAGATTTTACCCCAATGCTTCAACAGTTGAGAGGATTAAAGATTGATCAAGTCTCTAACTACTTCCTATATATAGGAGCACTAAAGAAAAGTAGTTTTTTATTTGAATGAAGTAGGAAGTGGTTAAATGAGAGTGCTGAAGTGCTAGTGGATCAGTGCTCCTAGTGTAACACCTCAATTTAATCATGTTTATAATTAATATTGTTAGGGATTAATCAACACTAAATTTATAAATAGAAGAGGAGAAGGTAGGATAATAATAGTAATAATACACTACAACTAATAATTTTGTTACTAATAGAATTTTAATTTTAAGAACAGTTCCTTATAATACTAGAAATTGATCTACTAAGAATGTAAAATATAAGAAAGTTAGTTATCAAGAGATTACATCCATTATATGTGGTCTAGAGTGGGCCACATAGCCAAAAACCTCAAGAAGCAATATGGACCACACAATTAAAGTTGGTCACTTTTTGCTTTCATAAAAATATAGTGAAATATCTCTACAAACCCTAATTTAAGTACCTTCATCATCTTTTCTCTCTTCATCTTTCATGGTTGAACTCTCTCTCCCTCAAAACCTCCTCCATTTTCACTTCTTCAACCTCTCAAAATCTAGCTTCCTCCTTAAGCCACCTTAAGCCACCACCCATTGATAAACCTTTACTACCCTCATGAACACCAAAACCAAACTTAAAAACCTCTCTGCATCACCACATAAGTTTCAACCATTAGAGGGAATTCCAAGGAGTTTTGGTGGTTTGAGCTATTAGAGAACACTTGGGAGCTTAAGGAGACTATTTTTAAGTATTGAAAGCTTTGGAATCAAGGTAAATGTCCTAGAATCTGTGCTATATTGAATTTGTGTTATAAAGCTAGGGTTTCTTCCTTTATTTTCTATGCATCATTGGTGGTTGAATATGATGCTATGTGGATTGATTTTAGTGATTTAAAACTTGTGAAACTAGATTAGAGTGTAATATTGAGTTAGAGAATTAAAGGAACACAAAATAAAAAATCTACCCTATTGGGTAAAACTAGACAGCAGTCAGTATGTGGCAAATAACTCTAGCTAGGAAACTCAAACTGAGGTGGAGCTAATTTTAGTTGAAACTTATTCATAGAGAACATACCCACGAAATTTGAGGGCCCTTGAACTTAAGATGAATAAGTTATAAATTTTCGAAATAAGCTGTGAGTTGAGAAGGATACACCTGAGTAGGGTGCAATCTAATAGGCATAACTCGCCCTATATACTTTCAATTTGAACAAAACTAATTTTTTTTAGAAAGCTTGCATCTAGCAGAATAATCCGATAAAATTTCAGATCCAAACTCCTAGTAAGTTGTTCCTAGAAATTTCATGATTTTAAACCATGCTTTGTAAGTATCAAAACAAGAGTGTATCATAGGGATGTCACCTGCGCGGGGCGAGGGTGGGGAGTGCCTCCCCGCTCTCTATCCCCGTCACCCCAAATTCTCCCCGTCCTTGTCCCCGATCCCTACCGTGGGGGGTTTTTTCCTTCCGTCCCCGTTCCCCGCTTCCCCTTTGGTCCTTGTGGGGATCCCCAAACATAAGTTTTTCTTTAAAAAAAAAAAAAAAGGAGAAAAATCACATAATAGCCATCAGAAATACACCTAGATTTAATACATTCAAACTCTACACTTACCCCCCCAAAAAAAAAACCAATTTTTTCAAAAAAATACAAATATAAAAAAAATATAGCCAGACTCCAAACTCAAGTTTTTTTCCTACCAGAAAAAAAAGCATCAACAACGTGGTGGCTTGGCTGTGGTCGTGGACATGCAATGGTAAATCGGCGGTGATTGAGCTTCGTGGTGGGTAAGGCGGAGGAGCCAAGGAAGGAGGAAGAGTGGTGGTGGGTAAGATGGAGGAATCGAGGAAGGAGGAAGCTAGGTGCCAAATGGTGTTGCTGAAGGTCGCCGCTGGGGCTGTTGAAGGCCACTGCTGGTGCCGCAAGGCTGAAGGCCCTGGTGCCGTGAGGTCAACGGTGGTGCTGCCATATGACCGGCGGATGACGGTTTTGCACTTTCAGCACTGTTGGAGCTTGGTCTTGGTTGGTGAGCGCTACTACTCATGCTTAAGAGATGAGAGGTTTAAAAGTGAAATGAGATTGAAAATTGGGGTTGGGTTAAGTTGAGTTAATGGGTTTGGCTTTGGGTTGTGGGTGCTGGTCTGCTGGGCTTGGGGGTTAGACTTTTTAAGTTTTGAAATTAAATTATCATGTTGACAAAAAAAAAGTTAAATTATCATGTGAAATGACATAAAAATACACTTGTATGTATATATCATGAAATCAAGTGAAGGGCTCTTTAGTCATTTTATATATATAGGGTCCCCATGGGGCGGGGAGGGTGATCCTCATCCTTGTCCCCGAATTTGCATCGGGGGGATTTTTGCCCCCATCCCCATCCCCACGGGGGAAAAAACCCCAAATTTGGGGCCCCGAATGGGGCAATCCCCGCGGGGATCCCCATCTTGCAGGGAATTTTGACATCCCTAGTGTATCAATAAGGAGCTTATAACTTAAGCTTTGCTTGGTCAAATTGAGTGGAACTTGACTTGTTTAAAAGTGGGTTCATATAAGTATGACCACGTAAAATTTTGGAACAAAATAATGAAGGATGAATTTTTAGTGATTTTCTGCTTTTAGGTGCTTAAGTGTAGCCCAAAACAGGACAACTGTAGGGAAAACTTGAATAACTAAAATTATACACTTCAAATTGAGTGGGACCAAAGTGGTTTGAAAATAGTCAAATAGAGCATCACCCTTGTAAAATTTGAGATCAAAACGAATTAACTAGATATTTTGGTGCATTTTTTAATTTTTTGGCAGAATTAAGTAATTATACCTAACTTGTAACATAAATGACTATAAATCAACCTAGACATCTCCAAAGGGTTTGGGGCTAAATCTAATTGAGAAATCTTTTATAATGCATTGATTTTATATGATCTAGATATATACAATATGCAGTAGCTATTAATTTGGAAGTTCAGAAGTTTGGGCAGCTTTATGCCTTACTTAGCTATAATTGTGTTGGAATTTTGTGATGTACATTGGATGGAATTGACTTTCTGGATTTCTGGCTGGTTATTACTGTTTCAGGTTTTAGGGACTCTTCTGATACAACCATCATGTTACGGGAACTACGCTAAGTTTACTTCTAAAAGATAATTCTCATGAGGTTTAGCAGAAGTGCAAGATGTAATCATGCTAGGTTATATGAGAATATAATTATACAAAAGATATATAGTACAAAAATAAGAATTTCATAAGTTAATTAAATGATATGTCGGGCCTCTATCGAGCAGTGGACTACGACAACATGATCACACATGATGGAATTCGCCTACTGAGGACAGCGATACATGATGCTCAGGCAAGCATAAGTTATTATTCTAGGGACGACAGAGTGTAATGCCAGTCATGTAAAGTCATTCTGGGGATGGTGAAGTATAATGCCTAGACATGTGAAGAGGATCATATCCTAAGGACGGTGACACGTAATGCTTAGGTATCCAAATGGTTGCTTTGAGGACGACGGTATATAACACTAAAGTGTAGATACATATATATAGGCACCCTAGAGACGATGAAACGTAATGTTTACATGTGTTATCATTAGGAAGAGTGAAGTTGACAAATAACTGGATCCCTTTGCTTAAGTCAAAGAAAAATATCTTACCTAAGTTAAGGACGATAAGTTAATAGCAAGTATTAAAGTCAAGAAAGTAATGACGACTAAGAAGGAAAAAATGTATTTAAGTTAAGGAAGTACAACAAAGAAACAAGTATAGAGATATATATCAGGAGAAATAATTCATTCATTCATTCATTTTCAACCTTATGTTCTATTTTAAATATGTACTTATGTAAATTATGTGGATGTTATGAGTCTTGGATTAAATGATTGACAAAAGAGACCTACTTTGAATGAAGGATAATTTTGAACTTTTAAAATGAATCTTATCTTTTATTAATATGCTCACTTTTTCATAATAAATCGAAGTAGCTGGGATAATGACGATGGCACTATGGTTGATAGCCTAGGATTACCTACTGAGAAATTATATTTCTCATTCCTGTATGTTCCCGTGTCATCTCCAAATAGCACTAGTGACTCTTGAAGGCAAAGGGTTGAAGTGAATCATATGCATTATAGTACTAAATGAGAGACATCGTAGCTGAAGCTCTTAGTAGAGCTCTTCTATGAGTTTTGGAAATATTGTTAAGTAAAACTGCTAAGTCTATATATATGTATGTTAATGAATAAGACTATGATATGTGTTTTAGCATATATCCAATAAAGCTTTTATAGCCTTCAATTTGTTTGCTATATTTATCCAGCATGATGAATCAATTTTACAATAATCCCTCGAGAACCCAGTAAGTAAATAAACAAGATCCGCTAATAATTTTGGTAGCAACTTCTAAGTGCGACAGTATGACTTAAGCATAGTATTGCATTTAAGAGGATGTTACCCCTATGAAGTAAGTCACACAAAGAAATGATCAGCTAGCAAATACAATAAATTTAGACACAATTGTGAAACAAGTTAGCCAATATCATGTAATTTTGTGTTGAATGTTATTGAGCACTTAAGATCATGGAAATGGGTAGAATATTAATTAGTGGTGTTAGCATTGAGTAACTATATTTTTGTAATTATAGTTTTGTGTATTATAGTCTTGTGTATTCTTGTGAAAAAAAATACACAACAATCATTTATACAAGCAAACCTATGATCTTTATTTGTCTTTACATTCCTTTATTTCTGGCCTATATTTTATTTACTTTATTTTCTTGCCTTTATTTTCATTCGTTTATAACTTTTCTTTACCATGTTTTCTTTATTGTTTTTCTTTAGTTTTAGCCTTTATTTCCATTTTATTCTTGAATTCCCTTATTTGTCATTGATTGTGTACCATTCAGTTGTATGGTGATCTAGTCATATGATTAGCATACCAAGCACTTTCTTTGATAATTTAGGGGGCCTACAACTAAGGAGTAGATTCCCCTTTTTGATGAAATCACCTCAGTTATGGGATCAATTGTGTTTTATAATAACTAAGCTCACTTCAACAATTTCTTAGAAGAGTTTCCTAACACACTATCAGCTAAAACCTCGCCACCCAAAATGACTAAAAAAACTAAAAGTTTTAACTGACATCTAAACATACTAACTAACTATCTATATGTGATACCCTCGCCTAAGATGGGAGGTAAAGGTTGAGAACTCCCATTTTGGACACATATATACTTGAACTGAGGCTTAGGAAGAGCTTTGATTAGTAAATTTGCTAACTCGTGATTACTTATCACATGGATGAGTTTAATTATGCCAAAATTCATTTTCTCATGCACGAAATGACAATCAATCTTAATATGATTTGTGCATTCATGGAAAGTAGATGTTGGTTTTATTTAACCAGCATCACCTTTAGAATTCGATGGGTTTAACATCACAGTTCATGACGCCTGTAATAGGTGCAACGCCTTATGCTAGATGCGGTTCTGAGATATTACAAAGAAATAAAATTGCATCTTTGCTAACAGTTATAGCTTTTGGCCTAGTGATAAACGCTTGGTCCTACAAGTGGTATCAGAGTAAGGTTATGGGTTCGAATCCTTCGGCTGACACAGGGGGTGATTGTTAGTTTATTTAACCATCATCACCCTTAAGATTAGATGGGCTTAACATCTTGGCTCATGGCATATGTAATGGGTGTAACCTTTTATGTTAGATGTAGTTATGAGAAACTATAAGAAAATAAAGTTACACCTTTTTCTAATAATTATAACTTTTGGCCTGGTAGTAAGTGCTTGATCCTATAGTAGAATTAGAATTAGGGGTGTTCAGATCCAATCCAATCCAAAAAAAATTGCTCAACATATCCAATCCAACCTAAAAACCAATCAAAACCTCAAAATTTTGGATGAATTTGGTTTTTGGTTCTTTTTTTTTGTGATTCGGTTAGGTTTTTAGTTCCAATTTTAGAAACCAATCAAATCCAAACCAAACCGCATAATATAACACTATCTTAATATACATAACCCAGCCAGCCCATTTACATACATAAGAAACAACAAAAAAACTCTTTTTTCTTAGAGCCCAGCCCACTACGTTAACTCCATTACTCCATTAGATTTGGTAACACAAAAACTAGTACAAATTTCCAAACACTTAGCCTAGCCCACAACACTTTGACCTTCTGATTCTAAATTTCCAACATTCTCACATTTGAAAATTAGTAATTCATTTCTTTCCTTTTCATCCTTCTCAAAGAAAGAACCCTAGTCGCTACCTCCACCTTGCTTCTCTTCCAGTTCTAGCCCTCCTTGCTACTGGCCACATGACGTCCTCGACGCCCCCACCTCGACGCTAATGACGCGATCCTGAAGCAGTGCAACTAGAAGGCAGAAGCAGTGTGACGTCTCAGCCACGACCAACACGGTGCCGCGAACCACCGGTGACCTGAAGTAGCAAGTTGATTTTGGGTGAGTTTGCTCATTGCTTCAATGGTTTTGAATGCATTTAATCGCTTCTACTTTTCTTTCTATATTGATTTCTATTGATAGATTTGTGCATTTGGTTAAGGTTAAAGAAAGAACCAACTTGCTATATTGATTTCTATTGATAGGATCACAAAAGGTGCTATCAGCTTTGTAGAATAACAATAAAGATGTAAGTGGAATCAGAATGTGTATGGTTTAATTTATTGAAATTGCACAAGTCAATTGTAGTATTTTATCTGCAGGATTAGGGTGAGAAGAGTATTTGAGATGTATTGGTTCAATCAATTTAGATGGCATGTGTATAATGAATTTTCGTCATTGAAGCAGGGTGAAAAAGTCTTGGTCCTATTTTTGTTCTTTTTAATTCTTTCTTATATGTATTAGAAACTCACCAATATGATCTAGGAGAGTTCATATTATGTAGTGGTGGTGTGCCCATTTGTATTTTGGTGAAATGAGCTACTAGTTATTGTTTCATACATTTTGCTCCTCTTCCTTTGGATAGTATCATGAGCCTTTTCTTATTGAAATATCGAAGGAAAAAAAGAAAAAAAGAAAGAACCAACTATAACAGTTGAAAAAACTATAACCATACCTATTTGCTTCATAAACAGCACCTTTCACATTCTTGTTTTTGTATTCTTAGATTATATTACCGAAATAACAAGCTTACCAATTACTATATTTGTTACTTTTATTTTTATTCTTGCTTTATTTGGATCAAGTTATTTTTATTCTTGCTATACTTGTTAATAATTTGTTAATAATGCTTACTTTTATCTAACTTTGCAGTTTGCAGTAGTTGGAAATAAATTTGAGGCTATCTAGAACTAGAAACAAGAAATAACAAGCAATCCCTAATGTTATGTAGCTGTGTTGCTATTTTGGTGTTGGGATGATTGCTGGAAGTGAGTTACTTTTCAAGCTTGCTTGTTGGAAATTGTACATATAATCTGTTTTAGTGTTTTGTATGGTTGTAATTGTAGTTTTATGTTGGTTTGAAGTAAGATATGGTTGTTTCTTGTTCAAATAAGACTTGTTGCAAGTTTAATTTATCACTTTCAAACTAGTTACTTTGTTGATGTATGGTTGAGAATTGAGATAGTATCATAGCACTTTGTTGATGGATTGTTAAATATTGAGAGTTGCTGCTGGTATTTTCAAATTTCAATGACATTAGTCATTTATGGAATGAGTTTGAGTTTGTGATAATTGTGAAATGAAATTTGAATGTGAGAATTAATTAAATTGACGTTGATATATTATGTAGATTGGTACTTGTTGAATGCTGGATAGTATTTATTTTCTTAATTGTTACAGAAGTTTTTGCCACTTGAAAAATTGCTTGACCAATCCAATCCAAACTAATGAAAATCAGTTTGGATTGGATCCATTTGCAAAGTGAGTATCATTCAATCCAATTGAACTGCAAAAAATTTTAGTGTTTGAATTGGATGACTTTTTAGTCCAAAATTGATCCAAACTGCTACCCCTAATTAGAAGCAAATGTTTGTAGCAAATTGATTGCCTCACAAAGCACCATAGCGAAGTTGATCGGTGTTAATGCCAAAATCATGTAAAAACTGATGAAGCCATGTCAGTTCACTAGTTACCATCGCATGGGCACGATATTCTGCAAGTAAAATTTAAGTTTTACCGAGACTCTAGATTTTAATTATATTTTTTAAAAATAAATATATTGAAATATATATTAAATATTTATTTATTTAATAAAAATTATAATGATAAATAGTTATCTTACATAATCCGTACACGCGATAAATAACTAATAAAAGGTAACAAAACTCTCTTATTAGGGAAAGAGACGAACATGAAATTTATCATGTCAGAATTTATTGTAATAAAACGAAGTGTAAAGGGGAATTTAATTAGTGCAGGAGAATCATTTCCTTATTTTTTTTTATAGCACCGCAGCATTACTCCTTTTCATTTCCTAATTGAAACAGACTCCATCATGAAGCGAGGGATCATAAACGGTGGGAATCAAGCACAACGCGTTTTTTCTTCCGATCGCTAATCCGGAGAGTTCAGTCATGTCCAAATCCTCAAGGTTCATCCCATTTGGGAGTTCCCAGTTGAAGTGATAGAGTAACAGAGCCAGAGGGAGCATAATGCTGGCTAAACCAAACGTCATGCCTGGGCATATTCTCCTTCCTGCCCCAAAAGGTAAATACTCAAAGTTGTTCCCTTTAAAATCGATAGAACTGCCATCGAACCTCTCTGGTATAAACCTCTCAGCATCAGGCCAATGTTGGGGATCTCTTGCAATTGCCCAAACATTTACCATGACTCTAGTCTTGATAGGTATTTCATAACCACCAATGTTGGTCAGCTCAGTGCACTCTCTAGGGATCAACAAAGGAGTAGGTGCATGTAACCTAAGTGTCTCTTTGATCACCAACTTTAAGTAACTAAGTTCCTCAAGATCACTTTCATGGATTATTTTCTTTCCCCTAAATGCTTGTCTTAACTCAGCTTGTGCCTTTGCCATCGCTTTTGGGTTTCTAATCATTTCTGACATAGCCCACTCTATTGTCGATGCCGTAGTATCTGTTCCAGCAGCAAACATATCCTGGAGAAACATTTGAAATATTTTTAGATAATTTTTGGGAAACTGAAAACACGATAAATTGTTAAAAGAAGAAAGAAAGCAACAATCGGTTAAATATTGTAAGTTCATTCAGCTGGTAAAATTCCCCGTCGAATTAAAATATGTGCAAAAATTAAACCATGTTAATTGCAATCCTATTATTTGAACATGAAGTAGGGATATCAAAAGGGAACACCTAAAAAAAGAGATCAAAATAAGAGAAAAATTGAATCTGTATGATGATACGCTAGATTAGGATCCTTTGTTAATTGTTTTGAATATGACAATATCATCTTAGAAAAAAAGATAGACATAAATACTTTAAACAGACATAGTCTTCTTAAAATTTGTATATTTCAATTTGAGTATTTGTATTTAAAATGTTTATATATATATATATATATATATATATATATATATATATATAACATAGTTATATTCAAAATAAATATGAGAGATTCATGAATGGATATACACCTATCACTACTTATAGGGACAGATAGGGACGGATCTAGAAGGAGTAAGAGAGGCCTTGTCCCCCTCCGATCCTAGATTTAATTAGTAGGGCATAATTTTTTTTTTAATTTTGCTCGTGTTTTTCTTTTCAAATTTTTGTTTTGGCACCAACATTTATACATACAAAAAAAAAAATTAGATAGATAATTTTTAGTATATAAAGGAACATATATAATATGCAAAATCGTTGGATTGCAAGTAAATTTATACATAAAAGTAATATAATGTAATCCTTTGTAAATTTAATTTTATTCCAAAATCCTTTTGTTCTAAGTTGATTCTTATTCAACATAAATAAAACTTTGTGCTATATTTGAATATTTTCTGTTTGAGAAATGCCATCATTTTAATTTTGGAACATATACAATTTCAATGTTTGACTAATGCAAAGAAACTCAATTCGATCTAATCGAACTATATAAACCCAATATAATTTTATGTATATTTAAAACATGCATGCATATGCGATCTATAGCAAAGGGGGAAAAAAGCATCTCACAATGATATTTTGAACTTTCAATCTCAAAATATTAACTTATATTAACGTAATTTGAACACTATGCATATAAAGTCATAAAATTTTACAAATAAAAAATAAAAATTTAATGAAAATTTTATAATATATATTTTAAAAAAATTATATATTAATACAAAAATAATACCATGATATGTCGAATATATTTTTTTATTAACTATTAATTGAAGTATTAAAATATTTCAATTTTTTACTAATTTTTTTAAAAAATTATTTAGTTTCGGATTAAGTCTAACTCATCCAAAATATAGCCCAAATTAGGTCCAAAAAAACATACCAAATCAAATTCTATAGTTTGAATTTGGTCCAATAAACTTCGGATTATGATGGATTATCAGCTTAGGTTGGATTCTGATCACCCCTCGCTGTTAATAGTAAATATTGACATGGTGAAAAAAAAAAAATGGCATGCATCCAGTGCTAGTGGATTTTCAGATATTTATGGTTTAGAAATGCAATATTATGCGACGTGGGTGACGAGAAAAACATAGGAAAGAGGAATTATGAAGCATATTCCGGCAGATTCAAAAACTTTGACTTTTGCTGCATTAGTTTACTAACCAAAATCACAGCTTTGATGTTTGTGGTTGTTATCTTGATCGGGAGACTGCTACTTTGTTGGACTCTCAAAAGAACATCAACAAGATCTTCCTCCTCTACATCAGCGGGGCCTTCTTTTGCTCTTATTTGCTTTCGTTGATGCTCCGCGATGATGTTTTCTAAGATCTTGTCCAGCTGCTTCTGCAACTTCTCCACTTTGGACTTCATCCCGGTCATGAAATATAAAGGTTTGATTGAAGGAAACAAATCAGCCAAATGAAATCCTCCTAAAACTTCCATCGATTTTTGTATCAGAGATACAAACTCATCATGGTCCTTATAATAGTTACCAAATGCTGCCCTGTAAACAGAAGCACTTATCAGTGAGAAAATCCTACTAGTCACATTGATTGGTGAACCAGCGGATGCCCGAATTCTTTGTATGAATTTTTCTGTCTCATCTTCTCTAACAGAAGAGAGAGACTGAACCCTCTTGGCACTTAGAAGCTCTAACGTACATATTTTCCTCATTTCTCTCCAGTAATCACCAGATGGAGAAAAGGCAATATCTGCTGGCCCATAGGTCAAAGATTGAGCAGCAAGAAGTTGGGGCCTCCTCAAAAAGGCAAGATCATGGGTTTTCAATATCTCCTTGGCCAGTTTGGCGGAGGAAACAACTACTACAGAAGTTTCACCGAGTTTCAGGTGTATGAGAGGCCCATATTTCTTGGCAAGTTCTCGGAAAGAACGATGCGGAAGTGAACCTGCTACTGCTAGTTGATGCAGGTTCCCAATGAGAGGTAATTTCCTTGGGCCAGGGGGCAGTTTGTGAGTGAGAGAGGTTTTTGGCTTGTAATATTTTGCGAGCCAACGCAACAGCATAAACAGAAAGAAGGCAATAAGCAACAAGGAGATTTGAGCTTCCATGGCGTTAAGGGTAGAGACAATCTCGCTGGTGCTTATAATGTTTTTTTGGTGAAACGTGCTTATAATGTTTGCTTAGATCCTGGTTCTTATTTATAGAATCCTGAACCTTTGAGGACAAATATCCATACGTTTTTTAAGTAATCGTTATGAAGATCTATACCCGGTGCATTGAATACTTGAATTCAACAATTAATGGAGAGGGACTTGAGGACGTACAATTTTTAAAAATTATAAGATACCTATTATATAATATATGAAGTTAATATATTTGGGTAACGTCAACTTATACCATCTATCTTTAAGTATATTTATATTATTTAATAATTTTTTATATAATATATTTTTTATTGATCTAATTGTTGAATTATAATTATATATTACAAATATATTTGTGTTAAATCTTATAAAAATTAAACATCAATAAAAATGTAATCAAATTACTCTTATTCTTATATACTTTAAATTTATACATTATATTGATTTTGATATATGTAAAATGTATATCAAACGATTTTAGATTAACATAAAATTTTATAGATATAATTTATAATATATGAATTTCTAATCTAGCAGTGAATTTTGTAAAAAATTATATCAATAAGATATTATTAAGTGGTGTAAGAATTACTAAATTACATCGATGTAATTAAGTCCTGACCTACATAAAATTAATATAAAGACATAGATATTGAATTTAAAAAGGAAACAATGATTTAAAAGTTAGAATAAATTATTGTAAACATAATAATATATACTTATCTATTTGATTATTATGAAATTATCATTTATATAAATGAGAAAATTTAAGAAATTAAAGTAAAATTTTGTAAAATGTAATTAAAAGTGTCTAACACATCACAATATCTAACATAGACATGGCAATTTTGAATTATCTGTGTTTCTTGGGTTATAAAAAAAATTATATTTATGTATTTGTAAATATTTTGATTTATTTACAGAAGTTGTTTTGAACTTACGTTCAAGAACTACTATTAATGATCACCCATGAGGTTTAATGCAATTGACCAATCTTTTATTTATGCATTTTTATAATTTCGGTTTAAATTTTAGATTTTTTTTTATTGGTGGATTATTTGTAAATAATTTTTTAAGTATTCATTGAGTTTGAAGGCAAATCTTAATCCTAAATTAGGGCGAACATTTCCTCAATCTAAATTTGTATTCACAAAAAACTATTAAACTTCAAAATTAGGTAGAAATTAATGTTTTACGTAATTAAAATCATTCTCTCTAGAAACTATTTCATATCATCATTTATACACAAAAATAATGTTGATATATATTTTACAATTGTTGAGTTAGAAGTAAGATATGGTTTGGTGTAAAATTAGAGAACCCTAAAATTGGAATAATCTTACTGAGAATTAAGATACATACCTATCAGTTATCATGGCTTAAAAGAAATTAATACATCCCCTTCTGCTGGTACAGAGAAGATAAATCAAAGTTTGAAAAGTTTAATTGAAACTTTAAGTTTTAATGACTTGTAATATACTAAAATATTCTTAACCAAATTCTTTCAATCTACCTTAAAATTTAGATCCTATGCCCTGTGTATCAACACTTTCATTGGAATGCAACATAGAAATTACAAAATAGTTTATACTTGTTTGAGATGTTAGATTATTTTCGTGAATTTGATTATAAATCTTTATAGTTTAAATTTGATGTCACGTATAATTTTTTTTACACTATAAAAAAAAATCTGTAAACACATCATAGGGAGTTAGATTTTTAAGCAGAGATTGTGATATTAAGATTTCTTAAATAATTACCATTGTGTCTCGTGTGATGCACAGAATAATATTAAAAAGTAATTATAATTTACATAATTATTTAGGTATAAATGAGAACAATAGATGACATATGACAAATATTTAAAAAAGTAGAATTCAAATAACAGAATTTAGAATTATAAAAGAAGACATGAAAATATATTGCCACTTGACAGAAGAAAAAGATATAAGAATTTTTCTTTATATAATATTATATTGATTAATTAGTTAATTAATTGATTGACTGATATTAATTCAAATTCAAACAGCACACATAAAGCTCTTTCTGAAGAAAGTGTATCGTAGGCAAGAAAGACGTTTGCTAACTTGAATATCCTTAACCGATAATGCTAAATTAAAAAAGGCTGATATATTATCCTAGCAGCGTTTTATCATTGCAGGCACCGAAACTAACTGCAAATTATATTGGTCGAAAAATATTTAGTCGGAATCGTGTTGGTGTTTTGTATAATTAACAGAGAAATTCTGCTTGACCCTCCTCCTAACTAAGGCGTTCTGATTTAGAAAGGGAGGGTTAGTGGAGTCTCATGCATGATGCATGAGAAGTGCTGTGGGCAATTGACACAGGAGTCGCTCCATTAATATTAGATCACTGAAATCTTAATTAGCTGTAAATCATTTTTTATGAGTTTTTTTAAGAACACCGTTGATAAATCAAGTGTTAATTTTATTTTGTTTTAAACCATTGTAATTTTGTGGATTTTAATTAATCTAACTCGAGTTAAGCCAATTTACTATAAGTATAAAATTCTTCTAACACAATATATATATATATATATATATATATATATATATATATATATATATATATATATATATATATATATATTACTTTAAGAGAAATAAATATTAAATTCCTTGAACTAATCAATATATTGTTAATTTTAATAGCAAGACTAGTAATGAAATAACCACTCGCATTTCATTGTTTTCTAAATTATTGTAATATTTTCCAAGGAAAATTAGAAGCTCAACTCAAAGAAAATAAAGGACCGAGTCATGGATTTTTTTAGGTTTGATAAGTCAACGACTTGATCAAACCGTATAATAAATATTCTGACCCTCTCGTTAATAACTGATCAAATACTTCTTAAAACTGATGTCAAATTCGCGTGCAATAAATTTCGACCTCAATCAACGACTTTCTGGATTGTTACACGTTTTTTCTCTCATAGTTAAGCTTAGGAATTGCATTTTCCCGAAGCTAATGATTTGTATTTACTTCAAAGCTCGCTGTGGTCGTGAAGAAATACTTATATTGTCTAGGAGCGTCATATGATTATACTCTCGGTTAATCATATAAATATAAATGTATTTTGTATAAGATTATGTATTAATGGTGGATCTCATATAAAATATATTTATATGATTAATCTAAAAACACAACCACATGGAATTCTTGGATCATTTAAGAATTTCTCATGTTCATGACGTACAAAGAGACAAGGGACCCAACTATTGAACAACAACCAATTTCTGTAAATTGATACTCAAGGCTGCGGACGTAGGTATTTTGAACCTAAACCATTCAAACAGTTGAAAATACTCCATGATTTTTTTCGTCCGTGGAATCTGTTGGAAATTCAAACAATTGTAATCATCTTCGTAAATAATCACCCTAAACTAAACCATTCAAACAGTTGAAAATACTCCATGACTTTTTAAGTCCGTGGAGTAATTCAATATCCAGGATTCATCTGGGGAATCGACGTAAGGGACCGATTACATTAATTTCACGAGTCTAGTCTACTACGCGAATGAGAACCATTTTCATGGTATAGATATATAAAAGAAACTAGTTTTAATCTGACAGTATTTGATGGATATACGACTGGACTGGATCAACCTATTAGTCGATTTTGAACGGTTGAATATCTACTCACCGACTAGCTGACTTTTTCAATAGCAGATTAGCAGACAATTTTCCAGAGCAGACATTTTCCCAGATTAATTAGCAGACATTTTTCCAGATTAATTAGCAGATATTTTCCCCCTGCCATGGTTGAATCTATTTCTCAAGTCGCAGGGGGTAGGGGCAGAAATAGTTTCTTTTTCCATTTTTTTTTTTGGTCGAGAAAAGAAATAGTTTCTTAAGTCAAATTGAAAACTACTTACTCGGACTTTGAAGGATGATCAATTTTTGTTTTTTTTCACTATAAAAGGAAATTATCGAAAAAATTATCGATATATAATTACATTTTTTTTCTCTTAATCAAATAATGGAAGAGAAAATATATATTTTTTCCTTCATTTTCATTTCTATTTATTTTCTTTCTTTTAATTTTTTTTCTTCTCATTTTCTTAAAAAAAAAAAGTTTCTTCCATTAGATTATAGATTACTTATTTAGATGGCTATAAGTTTATGGATAAAATAGTAAAAAATAATGTTATTTATATATAGATAATCAGAAAGTGAATAATCAAGGGACACATGCACAAAACATTTGGCAAATAGTAAGTGGGACCATGGCAGCAAAAGTTTTGAGTGAAGGAGAGTTGACGGTGGTGATAGAAGTATAAAAGTTATCAGGATAAGGTCACTTATCTCCAAGAGAAATAAAATGACATCATTTCAAGTCACTTTGGAAGATAACACTCCACATCAAATGTATGATATGACAGTGTTCAAATCCATTAACTTTAACAGTAAAGATGGTCAGTTCTAGAAAATGTCTAAATGATGGATCAAAAATATTAATCATATTATCAAATTAATATTATAATATGTGCTAATAAAACATATTTTATGTATACATCATATTTTCACCGAAGTTAAACATGACATTCTTTCAAATAATAAAACTTGACAATGATAGGGGCTTTACTGGTTTTGTGGCATCTATGTACTTTTTCCACCTTGTTGAAGCGGTGATATGTTGCGGACTCTAGTTTATCTCATGTGAAACACCATCTATGTGGCCGTGGTATGATGGAAAAGGCGATGCCATTTGCACCGTAAAAGTGTCCATTGCCCCTAGTGCGCTTTGATAAGTGAAGTCCATGGGTGTGATGTTTTAATTAGTGACTTAAGCTCAACATCAAGCACCTCTTACTATTATTATAGAGTCTGTGTTTTAGAAGTTATATCAGAGCAAGATTAAAAATTTGGCGAGCTTACTAGCGCTCTAATGTTTTCTTCTTTGTGTGATGTGAAAATGCCTAAGTTCTAATGCTTTTTTAAGTTGTATAGTTTTTGTTAATTGTAATTGTAAGTTTTACTTATTGCTTGTTAGGATCAATTATTATGGTACAAATATCTATTGTGTGCATACTTCTGCCTTTGATTATTAATCAATGTATATCAGTTGAGGGAAACAAAAAAGGCAATTGTTTAAGAGATATGGAGCTCATTTTTTCAGCCTCTAGTATTATGAGTCTTACATTAGGGAGATCACCTTAAAACGGAGATCTTATAAGGACTTAGGCACTTCCACTCTAATAGCTAGATTTTGAGGTGTGATTTTCCCATGAACTTATGCTCGTGATAAATAGTACTTTCGTTGAGAGCTGGCTAACCTAAGTGAAGTGTTACAGAATACAACCGTCGAGATATCAGCTTTTGAAAAATGTGGCAATATTATGAGTCTCATATCGGGGAGGTCAACTTAAAAATGAGGCCTTATAAGGATTTGGACTCTCCAATTCTAATAACTCATTTTTAGGGTATGATTCTTCCAAAGATTTATGCTCATAACATATAGTCTGCCCTTTTTTTGTTTTTGGGTCGAGTGAGAGGGATCAGGGTTATAGGAGCATTCTCGTTCTGAAAGGCAGTGTAGAGTGAAGAGATTAGGTTTTTTAAAAATTTTTTAGCACGTAGTCTGCCCTTTAAAAGTTTGAATGGTGTAGCAATTTTACTTTTTTTTGTCAGAACGATTGGTGTACCATTGAGCTGTCTTTGTTTGTTTCTTTGGATTGGTTGGGTTTTGTCACTTTGTGTTTGTTTCTGTTTATCTACATCAGTGGCCCGAAGAAAAAAGATGCATGCCACCTCACAGCAAAAAGACAAAAAACCCAAAAGGCAAAAGTGGCCTGCAAGAAGCTGGCATACTCACCCAATTAAGATCAGCATTTTCATTTGTGTCATTACTCGCTCCTGGGCCTTAAGATCAGTCTTGGTGAATATAAGCCCAACAGCATGGTGCTGGATCAACCGTGAAGTGGTCAAAGCAAGCAACTTCGATCAGAGACCTTGGACTACCGACGTGTCCACAATTGCTGTTAGGAACATTAAAATCTGCAATAGATAAAGTCATGGACAGACCCAAAAAAAAAAAGTCGTGGAAATAAATAACCAGTAGATACCAGAAACGACCGTTTTTGAGAATATAATACGAAATAACTTTTCTTTTTTAATAATACAAGATTATATCATAATAAGAAAAATATTTTAGGATGAACTTAGCTTTATTGTGATTCCAGTAAAGACCTCAACTTCAAAGTTCCTAATTGAGGACCTAAATTTTAATAATTATTTCGGGTGTGTACAGCTTAATTTAGTTTAAGTTTGAGGTAACAAAAATTAAAATAATTAACTTTAATTGGATTAATTTGGTATAGTTTTTAATCTTTATTTTAAAAAAATCCAATCAAAACAATTTGACCAAAAACAAGTTGGTTTGGATCGAGTCATTAATTGAAGTAAAAAATAAGAGTTTGCATTTTTCTTTAAATTTTTATGCTCATGACAATGATAATGATGCAAAACTATGTAATCAGATATTTAATAGAGCTTAATTGAGGTGCACATGACCATTCAAACAATAGGCGGTTATATCAAAGACTTTTACTGATGTGGCAATATATGATTGGATGTCTGTATAAAAATTTTTTACACTAACAATATATTCAAATTAAATCCTATTTAATAATAGTTTGGTTAAGTGAACGTCTAAAATGAATGGGAAAAAAAAAAAGGAAAACTTAATTACTAAAATCTAAGTGTATATTTTTAAAGTTTAAAAATAAACTAAAAGATATAGTATTAATGTGTTGGGTTGCACGTAGCAACATTTCAAAATCAATTCTAAGGGGTGAAAATTGATTTTGACAAATTTTTGTATTGTTTGGTTATATGATTTTGGGAGAAGTAAAAAAATTTTATTTTCTATTAGAATCATTTTTAAAAAAATTATAAAATATAAATTATTTTATTTCAAAATCAATTCTATAAAAACTGAAACAAACATGCACAGAGTTGTTGAAATACTCAAATTAGGTGTTCAGATTTAGTTAAAAAAATTATAAATTTGAAAACTAGACTAATAGCAATTGGTTTGAAGTTTGAATTGATTTTGACATAAAGTGGTTCAATTACTCAAACTAATCTAAACTAGTTTTATTAATTCAATTCAGATCTTCACATTCATCACATCAATTCAATCTGATAAAGATCCTTAATTTTTAAATAATATTTATTGATTAAAAATAATTGTTAAGACGTATGTCATGGGCTTTGTTTATATTTAAAATTATTTTATTTATTAAATTAAGTATCTTAATTTTTTAATACTTTTAGTAATAAATTATATGTTCTTACTGGAACTTTGAGGTTGATGCAGATCTTTGTCTTTGAGCTTGAAACAACTTCGGTAGATATCTGCGGAACACAAAAAAAAAAAAAAAACTTCGACACTGAAGTCAGTATGGGGATGACTATGGTAATGTGAATAGGATGCCAAATTGTACCTGATACTCAAAGTTCAGTGACATTCAAAACTGGAAATGATAAGGTTCCCGTTGAGGAAGGCTCGCAGAGGTTTTTCTGAGACTCTTGAAACATTCCTAATATGGGGGTAGTCTGAATCACCATGGTTCTGTTAGCAGGTCTAATTCAAAAGTTAGCATTGTATCTTTTTTTTCGGTCAACACACACGCACCTAGGGGAGAGGGGGTACAGCAGACTCACACTTGTGAGTCGAAGTCGTGACTCAAAGCCCCAAGAAGCAGTGTAGATTTAATGAGGTAACAAAACCAAGGCCTCAACCACCGGTTAGCATTGCAGCCTTTTTGTTTTTTGGTCCCAAGTTAGCATTGTAGCTTTTTTGTCTTTTTTTTCGGTGGTGAAGAGTTATATACAAACAAGACAGCCCAACGAAAAGGTGGTAGACATTTATAGAAGGGTTTGTGCACGGGATTCATGGGCGGAGTTATAGGCCCAAAAAGTTAGTCCACTCTACTCTATTTTAATAAATGTTCCTGAATGGATTATTAATAACAAAAGTCCAATACCTTACTTGATTTATTATAAAAAAAATTAGATTCTTTCATTATATATACTTCACTCAAACAATATTTGTCAACTCCTTTTCGGCATTGTTGAGGCAATTGATATAATGCTTTCTCCATATCACTGTTGAGGCCTAAGAAACATCCGTGTTTTGTTGTAATCATCGAGATCCGTGAGAAATAGAGATATGAAGTAAAATATTAAAGCTACAAGTAATTGAAAGCACTTTTTATTTTCTCCGCCCAGCATATAAAAAATTTATATTGATAATATATGCTAAAATTAAATTTAATATTTTGACAATTAAAAACATAAATATTTATTATATATTTAAAAAAAGATTACAGTTTGTCCATAACTATTGGGCTATTAAAGGGTAACGAGACTATCCTATAAGGGATCATACGAGACTTTATTGTAGGTGACTTGCGGTGTCTTAAAAAAAGAGAGGGTTCAACCGAATTGGTTCGATGAACAAGGTAATGCGGTTAATATAAGACAAAAATGACAATTTTATAAAATTTGTTATTCTTTCCGCACTAACATTTAAATTTACAAACCTACCCCCATCACTTCCAGCAACGTTGACACTGCTGTTGCCACCTCGGTCTCTAGTACCATACCACCTATATCTGTCTCTGCAAAATCAAAACCAAACCAAACATCATGGAATAAAACACCATATATCTGTGGAGAATTTCATCAAACAAAAATTACCCATTTCCATGCATGTATGAAGAAATGCAATTAAATGGAGGCAAAACGAAAAGCAATTACTTATTTCTTGAGAGCCCTGCGCACTTGGCCAGCCATGTAAGATAGAAATTGAGGGAGCAGTAGAGAACGAGAACGATGGCCACAAAGCCTTGATCTTTTGCCAGCAATTCTATGAGTGCGTGCTGCCACTTGTGGGTGATGGGGCTGTTTGTTCTGCAATGAATCAGATGAGCAAAGCAATGCAGTGTGGTGGGTTTACAAATTTAAATATTACTCGAAAGAATAACCAATTTTGTAAAATATTCATTTTCGTCTTATTCTAACCATGTGCTCTGTTTTTAAGTTGGCGTAATAATACGTGTATCATCTTTTTAGACATATTTGAAGAGACATTTTAAAATATTCCTTAAATATTGGTTCCTAGAAACCATCTTTATTGTAAATAAACGAAACTGGTAGTAGTGTAGCATTTCTCTCTTTCATTTCTTAATTGAAACAGACATCATCATGAAGTGAAGGATCATAAACACTGGGAATCATGTATAACTCGTCTTTCCTTCCCATTGCCAATCCGGGGCGTTCGGACATGTCCAAATCCTCAGGTTTCATCCCATTCGGGAGTTCCCAGTTGAAATGATAGAGTAATAGAGCCAGAGGGAGCGTAATGCTGGCTAAACCAAACAAATAGCCTGGGCAAATTCTCCTTCCTGCCCCAAAAGGTAAATACTCAAAGTTGTTCCCTTTGAAATCGATAGAACTGCCATCGAACCTCTCTGGTATAAACCTCTCAGCATCAGGCCAATATTGAGGATCTCTTGCAATCGCCCAAACATTTACCATGACTCTAGTCTTGATAGGTATTTCATACCCATCAATGATGGTTCGCTCAGTGCATTCTCTAGGGATCAACAAAGGAGTAGGTGCATGTAACCTAAGTGTCTCTTTGATCACCAACTTTAAGTAACTAAGTTCCTCAAGATCACTTTCATCGATTATTTCCTTTCCTCTAAATGCTTGTCTTAACTCAGCTTGTGCCTTTGCCATCGCTTTTGGGTTTCTAATCATTTCTGACATAGCCCACTCTAATGTCGATGTTGTAGTATCAGTTCCGGCAGCATACATGTCCTGGGAAAATAATTGAAATAATGATTAGATAATTTTTGGTAAAGAAAATAAAAACATGATGAATTATTAAAAGAAGGGGGGCGGGGGGAAGTAGCAATTAGTGAAAATAGTGCAAGCCTATTCGGCTGGTAAAAATTATGCGCAAAATTAAATTTTGTACAGAAACCATGCTATTAATTGCAAACCCTGTTATTTGAATACCAAAAATAGGGATATCAAAAGGAAACATTTAAAGAAAGAGAACAGTAAGAGAAAAAATAAAATTTAGATTAAACACATACCACTAAGAGATATCTAAAAATTTGGTACAAATAATTTCTGTATTAGTTAATACTTAGATCAGAGGATAGTATCTATCCTTAGTTCTATAAGTAATTTAGAACCAGCCCGCGCAAAGCCACCTTCGAACTTAATTATTTTATTAAAATAAAAAATTTATTTAGTAATAATGTTAACAATGTTATATATTAAGTAGGAAGCGTTTAAAATGCTGAGTTTCTTAACTTTATTAACACATCCTTAGTCTGGTTCCGCAATTAAAATCATGATTGAACTTTGTGTAGCTTAAGAAAAAACAAGTTTACTCAATTAATATTAACTAGGTACACTTTTTTATACTAATAATTTGGGAAACAGCCGTATGTCCACCAGCATCAATACGTGCCATACTATGAGTTTATGATCAACAGTAGCTCATGCTATTAGATGTTCGTAACTTTTTAAAAGCAATAACTGTATGAGTAGTTATTTGTAATTAAAAAAAAAAAAGCCCTAATTTGCAAGATGTCCTATGTTCAAATTTTCATCTCGTCATTGTACCCCAAAAAAAAAAAAAAGTTATCGAAGATTCAAAACATTTTTCATGTTTTCAACATATGATAATAGTTGTTACTAGTAAACATTAAGGCGTGAAACGAAAAAATGGTATGCAAATAGTTTGAATTATGCAGCCTATATTCAGGAAAAACATATTCAGGCAGATTCAAAAAACTGTGAGTCCTGCTGCATTAATTTACTAACCAAAATAACAGCTTTGATGTTTCTGGTTGTTAACTCGATCTCGAGAATGCTACTTTGTTGTACTCTCAAGAGAACATCAACAAGATCTTCCTCCTCTGCAACAGCCCTGCCTTCCTTTGCTCTTACTTGCTTTTGTTGATGCTCCACGAGAATGTTTTCTAAGATCTTGTCAAGCTGCTTGTGCAACTTCTCCAATTTGAACTTCATCCCAGTCATGAAATATAGAGGCTTGATTGAAGGAAACAAATCAGGCAGGTGAAATCCTGCTGCGAAATCCATTGACTTTCTTAACACGGATGCAAACTCATCATTGTCCTTACTGGGTTTGTAACCAAATGCTGCCCTGCAAATAGAAGCATTTATCAATGAGGAAATCCTACTAGTGAGATTGATTGGTGAACCTGCGTAAGCCCGAATTGATTCTATGAATTTTGCTGTCTCTTCTTCTCTGATAAAAGAGAGAGACTGAATCCTCTTGACACTTAGAAGCTCCAACGTACATATTTTCCTCATTTCTCTCCAGTAATCACC
This sequence comes from Pterocarpus macrocarpus, assembly GCA_031439585.1. NCBI lineage: Eukaryota > Viridiplantae > Streptophyta > Magnoliopsida > Fabales > Fabaceae > Pterocarpus > Pterocarpus macrocarpus. The sequence continues at coordinate 70,853,056 of CM062520.1, read as the reverse complement.
ATATGGAGCAAAAGCAATATTTGACCCATAGGTCAAAACTTCACCAGCAAGAAGTTGGGGCCTCTTCAGAAAAGCAGCATCATGGGTTTTCAATATCTCCTTGGCCAACCTGGGGCAGGTCACAACTACTGCAGAAATTTCACCAAGTTTCAGGTGCATGAAAGGTCCATATTTCTTGGCGAGTTCTTGGAGAGAACGATGTGGAAGTGAACCTGCTACTGCTAGTTGATGCAGGTTCCCAATGAGAGGTAACTTCTTTGGACCAGGGGGCAATTTGTGAGTGAGGCTGGTTTTAGGCTTGTAATATTTTGCAAGCCAATGCAAGAGCATAGACAGAAAAAAGGTAATAACCAAGAAGAACAATTCAGCTTCCATGGCTTTAAGGTGAGGCTCAACTCAAGTGCTTATAATGTTTGCTTTAGATGCTGGTTTTCATTTAACAATGATCCCTACACTCTTCTTCTTCTTTGTTTTTTTTTTTTTTTTCCACCTTATCTTTTGAAGATATGTACCCGGTGTGTTGAATTCAACAATTGCTTGGTCGCACAAGTTTCTTTCATAAATAAAATTACATTTACGTACATGCACAAGTTTCTTTCATAAATAAATTTACATTTACGTACATGTAAATATATTGATTTATGTACAGAAGTTATTTTGAACATACGATTCAATAAGTAATATTTTGTTTTATGTACACATCTTTTACGTTAAAAATCACAATATTTTGTGTCACATATAGGGATGATACTCGTGCAATGCGAAGGCGAGGACTACTTTCTTGCTTCTCATTCCTGACGCATCATTCGTTCTCTGTTCTTGTACCTGATCATTGTCCCCCCCCCCCCCCTCTTCCTTTTTTTTTCTTTTGTTCCCTTTTATTCGACTCCCCATAAATCCCTACAGTAGCAAATATAAATATAATATAAATTAAAATAAAAAGTAAGAAATTAATATAATAGCATACACAGTTGTTAAACTCTAATGTTAATTCGTAAACTATAATAATATGAGTTTATGAATTTAGATCTCCAAATCGAATCAATTTGCTTTAAAATTTGGACTCAAGTAAAATTGTATAAACTTAAATAAATTCACAAGTTTACTATATAGTTAGAATTTGGTCTTTTAAGCACCAAAATACAGTATTTTACACTTAGCAATTTAAAATAGAGCTTCCAAAATTAAAGATCTTGACATCTTGACTTAGGTTATTTTTATTTTTAGCATTATGAAGTTTAGATATGTTACTTTATCTATATATATGATTTTAATGTATATTGTCATACTTTATGATTTGTGTTTGCTTTATTACACATTGTGCCCAATTCTATGTTGCCTGTGAACATAATCGGACATTGATGCTTGATTGAAGTGATTCAATCAACATTTGCCATATGGCAATGCTTTTTAATAGTAAAAATATAATGAAAAAATTAAAAAAAATTGTGGAATTAAACCCTAATTCCAATTACTAAATCCCAATTACCAAACTGATTAGTCTTCATCTTTGCCTTCTACCTCAACCTTGTTGCTCCATTTTATGATCCCGTTGCTTCATTTCATGACTTTGTTGCTCCATTTCATGACCATCGAGGGAGCAAGTTTTCATCCTATGGTTTCAACCCTTGTTTCTGACCACTACACCTCCTTTGAGAATCTTATAAGGGTGCGATTGCTGGTCATAAAATGGAGCAGCGAGATTAAGGCAAATGAAACTAAGGCAAAGATGAAGTCAAGTGTTACTCCTATCAAAAGTAGTAAGATTGAGGCTGATAAAATGAAGGTGGAGATGAAGTTAAGTGCTGCTTTAATCAAAAGCTAGTCATGAACTAGATCAACAAATTTGAAGTAGATAGAATGAAGGCAGGGATAAAGTCGAGTGCTACTCTCACTGAAAGATGAAATAGAGTGGGGATGTTAGGATTTCATTTTGGGGAAGATTTAATCGGGGATTCACTAATTGGATTAGTTGATTAGGGTCTAAAAATAAAGGAATTTGTTTTAGATCTTATTTCTATTTTTTAAATTCATTTTTGCTATTAAAAAATATTGCCATATGGCAAACATTGATTGATCCATTTCAATTAGGCATCAATGCTCGATTTTGTTCGTGGGCATTGTAGAAAGCACCCAATGTTGCACATAAGATGTTGACTTATGGTTACTTTTTTGTTTGGATAATATGAACACCATATTTTGTCCTTTCTTTTAATAAAAATAAGAAAAATAATAAAACAAATTTTTCTTTCTATTAAATTTTAGAATCTCATCATAATCTTAAACTTTCAACTACATTTTAAATTTTTGATCTCATCTTATCTTAAGTTTTTTAACTGTTTTTCAAATTTTTAGTCAATTTGTTAGCAAAAATCTCTCTTATTTTTCTCTATATAAGGCCAACTCCCTCGCTTCAAAAGGGATGAGGAATTCAGTCAGTTAGGGACTACTTTCACCATTTTTTCATTCATATTTTCTTATCAAGTCTTGAATCCGATCACTATTACACCATTCCTAACACCAACATCTTCCATAAAATCAATTATATTCTCATTCTAATCTCATAGTTGAGCCAAATCATAGCTTATCTTTATCTTTCCAACCATCACTATTGGTTTTTATATTTACGAATAAGAAACAAGTTAAGAGACAAGTATGCTTACTTTATTATGAAAATATTATATTATATACTTTGCACCCCAATCAACCAAAAGAATAGGGATAAATATAAAATCCTTTTATGTTATTTATTTTGGTTAGTGTATATAAAAGGAAAGGAATTCTCTAAACGAAAACCTTCAACTAAGTGTGAGACAACAGACAAAGAAAATGAAATTAAAGCAAAATATCATAATATATATTGCTTTTATGTGGCACATCAAATTGCACGGCATGATATATTCGGTATTTATTATTCATTTTATTATAAATGGTTTTGTGTCCATAAAAAATTCTATTTGATGTGGGATGATAATCATGTGGTTTTTCATGTATTTTAAATGGCTAAAATTATGGTTTAAAAATGATTTCAGAACTATTTATTTTTTATTGAGAATTTACAATTCTCACTTTATTCATGGGGATTTTAGATTAAACAAATAACGCTTTAAATGAAGGCCAACTCCTTCAAACTGTTAGCAATGTACGAGTTAGTGTTGATATATTTGTAATTTCTATTATTAGTTTTCGAAATGCTCGATCTATATAGCTAGTTAAGTTGTATATATACATATTCGAAAACTTTGCAAGCATCTCTCATTCCGTTAGCTTTTCAAGTAGAGTTAGACTGATAGAACTATCTTCGAGCTTAGTTCCTAAGCTCCAAGAATTCCAATGAATTCACTAATCTGATTATTCGTAATATGATTTATAATGAGTATTAACTCTTATTTATACCCCAAGTAACTAACTAATATATGAGCCTAACTAACTGACTAATAGGATTGGGTTGCAACATTACCCTCCCCTTCAAATCAACCTTGTCCTCAAGGTTGAAAAAGTACAATTTATTCGTAATTACAATGATCCAATATGAACAAGTAAACTCTCTCTATTTTTTTTTTTGAACTTGTATAATTAATTATCCACCTCGGTTCCATTGCTTAAAATATAATGGACTTGCGACCCCTGTCATAAAAGCTGCTACTAAAGTTATTGGAGCACTAATTTCTACTTTAACATACCATTTGGGTTGTTAACTTTGGGCTCGGACTATCTGTGCTTGAAAAAATAGTCCACAACAGCCCAGCCTTTCCTTCCCAAAATGACATGGGCTTGGCCCCAATATTGTTGAACTGGGTCGAATTTGGCCCTTTGGAAGCAGGAAATGAAGCTCCAGAAACCTAGCTTCCCTCTCTTTCCTCCCATCATCGGAACTGCCGCATAGACTTGCAGCAGCTGCCATGCCGGCTGTTTCACAAGAGCCCATGGCAATAGTCGCTCGATCTGCTTGCTGCCACTCTTCTTTAGTGACCGGAATTGCTCTAACGTCGAGGGCTATTCACGCTCACCCTTCTCTGCATCTGGTAGCATCGTGGCTATGACCCCTATGCCAGGGGATTCCAACGTCGGTGGTTGAGTAGCTGTCACTTGCGTTACCTTGGCTTCCTCGTCGTCACAGATTGTTGACTCGCTATTGATCGACTTTGGGCTTTGTGGATCTGCCATTAATGCCGTCGATCCTTCTCTATTCAGAGTGTTGCTGTGGTGTCGTTCTTCTCTACTGCGGGTTGTTGTCTTCTCTGCAAGAGGGTTCGTCGCGGTTTCTGCCTCCCCCTCAAAAAGGAAACTCATAGTTGCAGACACCGGCACCTTCTTCCCCTTGATTTCTTGATCTGTTGGTTCTTCTTCCTTGTGATGCGATTCTTGATTTGTTGTTGAACTTCCCAGGTTTTTTGCTTCTTGATATTGATTCTGGTTCTTGATATGTTGCTGCTAAATTTTGATTTGTTGTTGAATCATTCTTTGCTGTTGTTGTTGACCCTCTGTCATGTGTTTCTTGAATATGTTGGGGAGTGTATCTTTGATCTGCAACACCATTGTTTCTATGTTGGAACCCTAGCCGTGTGCCAAATTGTTGAAATTTTGCATCAAAACTTTGGTTCTGTTTTTCCAGAATCTTGAACCCACGAGCCAAATGATTTTGCTCGTACCAATGCGTTAATGCAACAACCTCAGGATATGAGACAGGTCTGTCTAGACGTAGCTGACATTTGAGATAATTATCCAAGCCAGCAATGAAAAAATATACTAACCATTGTTGAGAAAGACTATGGATTTTACTGGAAATTGCTTTAAATTGTTGTTGATAATCCATAATGGACCCTGTCTTCTTCAACTTTTTCAAAGATTCTTGGAATGTTATGGCTATGGCACTCTCAACGAAAGCTCTAATGATAGAATTATCTTCGAGTCTAGTTCCCAAGCTCTAAGAATTCCAATAAATTCACTAATCTGATTATTCACAATATAATTTACAATGAGTATTAACTCTTATTTATACCCCAAGTAACTAACTAATACGGGCCTAACTAACTAACTAATAGGACTTGGGTTGCAACATAGACCCTCTCAATTTTAAAATTTATTGCAAATTGGAAAATAGGATTGAGAATTTTTTGTTTCTTTTTATCCGTGTGCCACTAGCAGCAATTTAAGCCCAAAAAGTTGCCCACAGTTTAGAGTAAGAGAAAATTTTTTTTTTTTATTACCAAAGCACCTATAAGAATATCTCTTATTCTGATAATAACTTTAAATCTTTATGATTAGATCGTTGTTTTTATTTTTTAAAAAGATATTTCTTAGTTTTTACATCTTCTGGTAAAACGGACAGATTTTCTTAGGTTGCTGTAATGAAAACTAACAGCTATATGTTTTTAATTGGGTTTCATCATGTCTCCTCATAATATAGCAGGATGTGAATTTGGAATTCCATTTTGGAAAACAAGCGATAAAAAAAAAAAAGAGAAAAAAATTCCTACTTTTAGCTAGCTTGAATATCCTTAACCGATGATGCTTAAAGAAGAAATGCCGACATATTATCCTAGCAGCGTTTTATCATTGCAAACTATTGTATTGGTCGGAAAATACTTAGTTACGAATCGTGCTAGTATTTTGTAAAATTAACAGAGAAATTCTGCTTAACCATCCTCCTAACGTGTTTTGTTTTAGAAATTAGAAATTAGAAATTCTGCATAAAGATCGGTGATGTGGCCAGTGGACACAAAAGTCTCTCCACTAATAAAATCATTAATATCTACCTTTGGTGTAAATCTTTTTTTTTTTTTTAATTTGGGCCCACCATAAACAATAATTGTGTTGGAGGGTGTGCACTGATAAATCCAAGTAAACCGAGTTATTGATGTTGTGCGTGGCCAGGCCCCATGGGGGGAAAACGATAGAGGGGCCACGCGCTAACTACCCGAAGAAAAACCGAAAAGGAAGCGTATGCTCCACTCCTCTATGAATAAAAACTCTATGCTTCGTCGTCATTTAGCATCATAAAGGTTAGATATCCTTCAACAGCATATCCATCGTATTATAACATTCAAATGAAGTATTGTTTTCATTACTCAATAAATATATATGATGAAGACTTGAAGACAAGTTCAATAAACGACACGGAATGTTAATGTTTTCAAATGAGAATCAAATAGCGTGACTTGTATAAATGTAGATAATATGTTTCAGTTGACATGAGAAATAAGTTTTGATCTTTTATGGGTTAATAATTAAATAATAAAATAAATTAAAAATTGAGTTAAAAGTGGGTTAGCATCAGCAGCATCAAACTAGCTTTTGGTGTGAAATTGTTATGTTATTGGCTACCCGTTGAGTTACAACTTTAACCGACTTTTGGTTCTAAATCCACTTTTAGTTTGGTTTGGACGATGGAGTGTGCAAGTCTCGAACCCAGTCCAATCTAATGGAATGAGAGTAAGCAAACCACTTTTAGTTTGAAGCAAGGTCAAGTTGCTTTTATGTTGATAAAATTGTTAGGTTTGACCCAAATTTTGAAATACATATTGTAATTAATAGTTTCTTTTTTTTTTAAGATTTTTATTTTAATTGTAATTATCATTAGTATATTTGATAAATATGAGAGAAATTTGTTAGATAAAATTGGAAATTATTAATGATTAGGATTGACTATAAAATTAGTTGATTGTTATGCAAATTATTGTGGGCTAGCTACAAATACTTGTATTAAGACTTGTTTGGGTATGAGAATGAAACAAAAATGTGAGTAGCGTTGGTGGATCTATGTGTGGGGTTCCTTATGTCGAAAGTCTTATTATCAATGTAGAGATTAGACGGTATATTTCGTGAATAATGATGGTACAAGAGTTTGCATTGCGGAGCGTTAATAACTTTGTCCTTAAAAGTTGTTATGGCAAATAGTTTGCACTTTAGCCATCTAAAAGTTGTATTGTGGAGGATTTGTAATTTTGTTCTTAAAAATTATATTATAAAGGGTTAATAATTTTGTCCTAAAAATTTGTCATGATGAAGATTCTGTAGCTTTTTGGTCAAAATAGTTGTTAGATTGGTGATTATAATATTTGACTAAATTTAATGAATTTGTCCACTTTTCATTCGTGGTCCCAGGCAATAAAAGTCAAATTACGTTAATTTTTTAGTGTTTATTTAAATAATTTTATTTTAAAATCAATTTTCACTAAAATCAATTTTATCAAAATCAATTTTGCAAAATCAAACACACATTACATATTTTCATTCACAAAAGACAAAATTGTTTCTTTACTTAAATCATGTCTGATTAATTGTTTCTATCGAATAAAAATCAATTTCTGCAACTTGATGATCGAAGTTGTGGACTTAGGTGTATTGAATTTTTTAGAAATTCAAACAACTTTTATCACCTTGATATGTAATTTGTTTGAAATATTCCTTGAAATTTTCTTTGATATAGGATTAATGAATATGGGAATCAACGTCATGGGTTCATTATATCAATTTGACCAGTCCAGTCCATTACGCGAATGAGAACGATGCAGGTGATATATACATAAGCCAAAAGAAGATAGTTTAATCTGACAATATGTTATGTTACGTTATAACCAAAATATGTTATGTTACACGGCAAGTTCTTAAGTGCTGACATATTTAAGAGCCCGTTCGGTTATATTTTTAGATTTTTAAGAGTACTTTTATTTATATGAGAATGAGATTATTCAGTAATTTTATTTATTTGATAATTTTTTTATATTATTAAAAATATTTTTTAAGTAATTAAAAATATTTTTAGAAAAATGATTTTTTAAATTATTTTTTATTTTAAAAAATACTTTTAAAAATAAATTTTATTATTATTCTTATATTAATAACTAAAAATAATTTTATTTTATTATATCTAAATAAAAATTATTATCTTAAACTTATTTTTAATATATTGAAATTAAATATAAATTAATTTTTTAAAAATAATTCCTCCATTTTTTTAATTTAATTCTTTTAAAAATAGTTTTTCCAAATATTAAACCAATCATATCTTTGGTCGTTGACAAGTAAACAAGGTTCCGAGTAAAGATTGTTCCAGTATTATGGTCGACTTTGAACGGTTGAATGAGTCACTCACTAGCTGGCTTTTCAATAGCAGACATTTCCTCCCCCGTCTCTCAAGTATATATCAGCTACACTTGAATCTATCTACCAGTTCGCAGAGGAGCGAAAAAAAAAATCTTCAGTCAGATTATAAATTTATTATTTAGATGGATAATGATATATAAATTTACGTGTAAAATTGTGAATGTCTTTTACCCACTGGGTTTGAATGAATGAAGTGCTGTCATTAACAAGCAGCAAACCAATGGCAGGGAGATGAGCAAGTCAAATTTTCAACACTTGAAAAGTCGCAATAAGATTTTTTAATTGAGGGGGTGGGATGGGAAATAGGCCCTCAAGTCTGTAATTAGGAAGTCTTAAATATGCATTTAATTATATATATATATAGAGAGAGAGAGAGAGAGAGAGAGAGGGGGGATTAAGTAAGAGAAATGATTAATTGTGAGAGTAAAAAAAATAAATCTCGATTATTGAATTTTAATAAATAGTTAAAATTAAAATATAAAGTCATATAATTTTGTTAAATGATCATATAACTTTTAAATAATTTTAAATCTTAATTTTCTGTATATAGTTATATGTAAAGATGTTCAAAGGAGGAGTTGGGTCAGGTTGGATCAAACCAAACCCGGCCCAATTTTTTGATCTTGCTATTTTTTTGAACCCAAATTTGACCTGATAATAATTCAATTAGTGATTGAATTATATCGGATCAACCCAAATTTTAGACAACATATAAAAATTTAAGCACTATACATTGTAAAGTTATAAAATTTTAAAAGTATGAAACTAAATTTAAAAGATATTTTATAATGTATATTTCAAAATAAATTACATCAATATAAAAAAAATATCAAATTAGGTAAAATATATTAATTGAAGTATGAAATCTTATAATTTATCACTAATTACTTTAAAAAAATATAACTTGTAAAGAATTATTTGACTTCGGGTCAGATTGGATCAACCTAAAGTATGATCCAAAATCGGCCAAAAAAGTGCATTTGTTCAAATTTTAAAACTTGAACCCGAACTCGAACCTGGCCCAATAAACTTCAAGTCGAGATGAGTTATCATGCTAGGCTGGGTTTTGAACACTCCTAGATATATGACTCATCTTTTCTCTTCTCACTTTTATAATAAATCACTTTTCTTATGTGATACGGGACGTATCACATGAGAGGAGTGATTTATTATGATAGTGAGAAGTGTAAATCTTCACTATTAAATCTTACATAAATAGTCAAAATTAAAATATAAAATCACATGACTTTTTTAAGTGATCATATGAATTTTAAATAACTTTAAATCTTGACTATCCATATATAGTTATACAGCCCAAATTTACTCTTTTAATTCTTATAATAAACCACTCCTCTCATGCAATACGCTCCTTATAAATTATAATAAATTATGTCATATAATATTTTTCGTATGATAGTTAATTTTTAATTATTTGATGTTATATATAATTCATCTGATTCTTTTTCCATTTTCTAAATTTTTTGTTTTGTCCCTCCGTAAATCCTTTTATCTTTTTGAAAAATCTTACTATCATGGCTGCAGTTAACGGAATCACTGTTTATCTGTTATTTATTTATTCATTTTAGAAAATACTCGTTCAACTTGAAGTCAAACGATGAGTGAGAGAGGCACTGAAAAAACTAAAAGGAGTGAGAGTGACTGATTTGTGATTTGTCTTCATTTATGATTAATTATTTGCTGAATATTGAAATGTGAAAAGTTTTCCTTTATCTTAAACTTTTCATCAGCCCAAAAACATATAAATATTTAATATAGAAAAGAATAATGTTGGCAGAGTTTACTTACATATAATGATCCGACCTATTTAATATGGAGAAAAAAATGTTGGGAGTGTTTTAGTAAAATTTGGATACCGTTGTTTAGATTTTTTTTTTTAAAAAAAATGCATGACTTGAATTCAAATACATAAATTTTTTTATAATCTCAAATTCATAAAATTTTATTTATGCAATTTACTATAAATCTTCCTTAAGATTATTCAACTCTAAAAGGCGAAAAAAAGTCTCTCTCTCTCTCTCTCTCTATATATATATATTGTGAACAAAAAAATTAGGTTAAGATGAAGGCTTCCTTCAGTCCAAAATTAGTATATATTTTTATATTTATTAAGTACTTATAAAAATATTCATAAATCACCCAATAATAGAAAAATCTAGAAATCAAACCTTGGTCATGCATCTAAGTCAAAACGATGCATAAATGGAAAGTATGCTAGATAAATTAACCCATTAACATATTTTAATATAATTTATAAAATATAACACATTTGATATATATCTATGAATTTAATTTTGATATATTGTTAATATAAAAAGTTTTATACAGACACTAAATTATGTATTATCACTTAAGTAAAAATATTTTACTCAATTATCTATTATTTTAAAAATATTACAAATAAAAATATCTAATTAGATACCAGTATATAACTTCTTTACATTGATTATATATTAAAATTAGTCTCAATATTTATGATAACGAGTAATATGCAGTATTTTTTTTCAAATGGATTACAATTTTTTCTCTCATAGTTAAGCTCATCACTTGGATTTTTCCGAAGCTAATGCCTTCTTTTTCCTTCAAGTCTCGCTGTGGTCATGATGCTCTAAGATACGTGGGATCCATCTCTTTGAATAAAAATCAAGTTCTTTAACTTGATACTTGCAGTTGCGGATGTGGCTAGGTATTTTGAATTTGTTGGAGATTTAAACAATTGTAATCACCTTGATAAGTACTTTGTTTGAAATATTCCTTGAATTTTTCTTCCATGGAGTAATTCAATATCCATGATTGAGATGGGAATCGACGTAATGGATTCATTATATTTGACGAGTCTAGTCTGTTTCACGAATGTGAATGATTTTCCTGGTAGATATTAAAGAAAAGACTAAATCTAAATTTTGGTCATAAATTTTTTTTATTTTAACACTTTAGTAAAATACAACCCTATTTCTTAAAGATAATATTATTACTCTCCTCTTCTTTCTATTTCTAAAACATATACTTCTCCTCTCAAAAAATTAGATTAAAATATCACCCTCTCCCTTGAAACTCCTCTTCTTTTTATTTCTAAAACATACACTCATTTTCTCTAAAAAAATTAAGATAAGCTATACTTTCACCTATTTTCAGGTTTTCTATTGACTCTCTATTATTTCATGTTTATTATTTCATATTTGATCAAAATACCATTTAGTAATAGTAATACATATAGGATTTAATGTATATATACTGACAATGAAAAATTATTTTATACTATCATCTAATCATATTCTCCCTTTTATATGACTTTTAGAGTAGTAGGGATGAAAATCATGCATGTTTAATTATGTAGCAACACATGATTAAATGATAGTGTAAAAAAAATTTCCTCTGTCAATACATTATAATTAAACCCATACATATATATTAATTTTTTTTACAATATATATATAGTTTAATGTAACTTTTAAATTATTTACTAAATTAAAAGAACAAATTATTAATAGGAACAATAATTTGTAATAATTTTTTCAAAAATAAAAATTACATATTTTTTCAGCTATTAATTTTAGAATATATATTTTTTAGAGTAAAATCACAAAATTCTTTTCATTATCTTATTCATGATTCATCTTTATATACAATATTAATAAATCATTTTTATTCTTATATATGTTAATGTTCCAGAATTAATAGATGAGAAAATATGTAATTTTTATTTTTAAAAAATAATTATTACAAATTATTGTTACTACTAATAATTTGTTCTCTTAATATAGTAATAATTTAAAAATTAAATTAACTATATATATAAAAATGTATCAACATTTTATATTATTATTAGCCATGTATATTTTATTTTATAAAATAAAATTAATACATATAATTATTATTAAAGGGTATTTTGGTAAAAAATAATAATGAGATAATAGAAAATTAATGAAAAATTTAAAAATATATTAACGTATAACTTATTTATTTATTTATTTTTGTGGGGAGGAGAGTATGTTAAATAGAGGGAAGAAAGGTAATTTTTTCGATAGAGAAAGATGCTCAACCTCCAAAAGCAGAGCATAGCACTTACAACAAATCAGAAACAACAAAAAAAAAAAAAAAAAGAAGAAAGCAAAAGCTAAAACAGGCAAAATAAAACATGAGAGACGAACCCCAAAAGAACAGGTAAATCAAGCTGAATATACCAATTGTGAATCACAGACGAACATAGAAGAAACCGCTGAAAACTCCGTTGACCGTTGGCACCTAAGTATCTCGGCATCATGACAGCAATATAACCCAGCACCTGTGGCAGCACCATATCGCAGCAAACATCACAGCACCAACCATATTCATATTAAGAAGCCAGTTCATTTGTCCACAATTTCCACCAAAATTGAACAAATGATAACTTGTATTAACTCCCCGAGTCTTTTACTCTCCAAGCTCGAGGATGCGAACTCATTGAACTAATGTGACTCCACCTAAACCTCATTGTGATGAGGACTCAAAATTAGCACCTTGTACTTGACTAATGCCTCCACCTATGCCACGTAACTTCCATGCAAGTAGTGGGGTTGAAGTTTTCATTTGCAAAAATTTTCCTGTTTCTAGCCTCCCATATTGTCCAAATCACAGTAAAAAAGCAAACACCCGATTGCTCCTTTTGCCTCCTGCCAAGACTTACCTCAAGCCAAGAATCAAAAGCAATCCTCGGGTTGGATGGCAACACCCATTTCATATTCCTCCTGTTCATACATAAGCACCACAGATTCCACGCACGTCTGCATGAAAAAATAAAACAAGTGTTCTATACTTTCCTCTTGTTCATTACAAAGCACACTAGAGTATATCACCATTGTTAATGATGTTTAGCCTAGCAAGCCTATCTTTGGTGTTCAACTCGCCAAGAATCATGAACCAAGCAAGGAGTTCTACTTTTGGTGGGGCAACCTTACACCCCACTCTAGCAGCAAAATTATGTGTAGATAGCTCACCATTCTTCAGTTCCACCACAGCATCCACAATAGATTTAGTATTGACCACCCCTAAAGCATGGTGGGACCATATCCATTTGTCTAATGTTATCCTACAGATGACCTCACGCCCAACAGTGAGAGTAATTCTGGAATCAATTTAGCCTCCGACACAAAGAGCTCTCTCGTCCACAACAAGTTCCACTGCCATCTAGCTCGATCCCAAAATCCACATTCATCAATGAATGCATTTTGCTGAACAGATACACTGAATAATCTAGGAAACTGCTCTTTCCAAGTTGTGTTGCCCACCCAAAGATCTTCCCACGGTCGGGTATTTGCACCATTATCCACCAACACTCGAATTCCACTTCTAGCCATCACTTCAGTTTCATTATTTAATCTTCCAACATTGCATATTGAGCCCCAAATTCCCCTGCCTGTACTATTTCGCTGTTCCCAAATTGATTTCTGTGGAGACATTTTGTTGCAAGTGTAGACCACTCCTTTTCATGATGAATTATGCTCCTTAGAGAAACGCCGCCACCACTCAAAGAGCAACGCAGCATTCTTGATGACCATATCACCTATACCCAAACCACCATATTTCTTTGGAAGTTGAATGAGCTCCCACTTAACCAATGGGTGGAATCTGTCTCCCTCCTTCTTGCCCCAAAAAAACTTTCTCAGGATGAAAATTATCTCCTTTGCAACTGATTTCGGCATTTTGAACAACCCCAAATAATAAATTGGGAGATTATTCAAAACCAACTAGATTAACACAATTTTCTCGACCTTGGATAGCATCCCTATCTTCCACCCCCTCAACCAATTCCTAATCCTATCGATGATTGGCTACCATGTCTCAATTCGATTTGGATTTGCACCTAGTCGTATGCCTAAATATTTTCTGGGTAGTGAGACTACCAAACAATTCGAAATACTCCTAATTTCAGCCATTCTCATCACAATTGATTGGCATAATGTAGATTTATCATAGTTGATTCAAAATCCAGACATCACCCCAAAACAATCTAAAATACATCTATAGCTCATCACAGTTTCATACCCTGCTGGACGAAAAAGTATTGTGTCATTGGCAAACTAAACTAAAGATGAGATAGCTTCACTTGACCCCTTCCAATCGATAATCCTTCAATTACACCCTTCTCCTCTGCTTTTGAGATAAGTTAGTTCGATACATCTGCAATAAGAACAAAAAGAAAAGAAGAAAAAGGGTCACCTTGATGCAGCCCCTTCTCCATATGGAATGATTTGGTTAGGGAACCATTAATAATGATGGACATCGCTACTGTTGTGTTGCATTCTTTAGTCCATGCCCTCCACCCACTTCCAAAGCCCATCCTATCAAGCACATGATCTACAACCCATCTCACTGAGTCATACGATTTTCTAAAATCTAGTTTCAAAAGTGCTGCACTTTTCTTTCTTGATTTCAACCATTGGACATTCTGACATGCAATAAGGGCACCATCTAAAATCTGCCGACCTTGAACAAAGGCAAACTGCTCCTCACCCACCAAACCTCCCATCACATTCCAAATTTTATTTGCCAACACTTTTGACATCACCTTATACACACAACCTATCATACTAATAGGTTTGAAATCCTTCACTTGCATAGCCTTTTCAAACTTTGGGATAAGGGTAACCCAAGTCATGTTTAGCTTCCTTGGAAGTGTTGCTGTTTGGAAAAACTGCAAGATACAATCACAGAACTTCCTTCCAATAATATCCTAACATTTCTTCACGAAGTTCATGTTAAATCCATCCGAACCTGGAGCTTTAGACGAATCACAAGATCAAATAGCCGATTTAATCTCCTCCACCTACGGAAACACTTCTAACGATGCAGCCTCCTCTATTGAAATTCTATTAACCAAGCCCTCCTCAAACTCAATAATTGATGCTTCCTGCTGCGAGTATAGATCTTTATATTAGCGGCTCACCCCCCTTTTATACTTCTTGGGTCTCTTAGCATCCTTCTCCTTTTTTGATCTCCACCATAAGTTTCTTCCTCCTTTTGATTGAAGCCACAGTTTGAAAATATTTGGTGTTTCTATCCACATCTTTCACCAAATGGTCCCTAGACATTTGTTTCCAGTAGCTTTCCTTTCTTGAGTAACACAGGCTGAGCTGCCCTCTTAGTGCATTCAAACGAGCCAACACAACTTCATTACTCATTGCATTATGTAATTTTTCTTCAGTAATAGCAACCTCACTTTCTAGAATGGTAATTTTCTGGTCAATGAAATCAAAGACTTCTTTATTCCATTTTTAAATTGGATTCCTGATTTGTGCCATCTTCTCAACAACTCCAATGCCTTCCATACTCCTCCATTCAACCACTACCAATTTAGTAAACCTTGGATATAAGAACCATGCATCCAAACTCCTAAACGGCCTACGACCCAAATTGATAGGCCGAGATTCCAATAGTAGCGGAACATGGTCCGAGATTGAGCAATGCCCCACAACTTCAATGCATCGAAAGTCTGTAACCACACTAGGCTAACTAAAATTCTATCCAACCTGCTAAAGGACTTCCATCTTTTCCATGTGAACTTCCTGCCATTTAGGGGCATATCTATAAGTCCCATGTCATTGATCCACCCCACAAACTCACCCATGCTCCTAGTGGCATTCAAACATCCAACTCGCCTAAGGACATTTAATTTCGTTGAAGTCACCCGTGACAATGAGTGGAATATCTTGATTATTCTTCACATTTAATAATTCATCCCAAAGAGCTCTCTTTTTTTTGCTGCAGTATGAGGCTCGTACACCAAAATAACTGCAATGCTACCTCTAAGTTCTTATTTGAATCCTCTAATACATAGCCATTTATCTCCCCTCACTATTGTTTCCAAACTCATAAAAATCTTCCCCCCACGTACACAACAAACACCCTCTTGTATTAGTGGCATCAATAGCAACCCATTTATATTCATCATCACTCCACAGTCTACTAACCATACTTTCCCTTATCCTCTGCTTGGATAGCATGAAAATGGAAGGAAAGAAAGGAGAGAGAAAGAAAATGAGAGTTTTCTATTGCTTGGATAGCAAAAGAAACAAAGAAGAAAGAAAGAAAAAAAATGTGCTTTACATATCAAAAAATTTTCTCTCCTTCGTAGATGAAAAAATGAGAAAAAGAAAATTTGTCGATTGAATTTATCATTTTACCATTTTAATTTTTTTTAATTATATAAAATAAATTGATAAAATTATCTTTTATATATAATTACATTTTCTTTCTTCTTATTTTTCTTCTTAATCAATTAACAGAAAAAAAAATAAATTTTTTTCTTTATTTTCTCTTCTCTTTATTTTTTTTTTATTTTCTTTCTGTTTATTTCCTCCTCTCATTCAATCAAAAGGCAATACTTGAAAACTTTGTCTCCACTAGTCCCATGAAGGAAATTTTTTTCTCTGCAACCACTATCTTAATCACCACTGATTCCTTATTTGCAACGCCATGTACCTTAGATGTAAGTCCTAGCTCTTTCCCAATCTGCACGGATGAATCCACCTCTTGCGCCATGTCTTCAATATTCGGCGTTTCCTTCTCTTCCTTTGAGTGATTCTTCTCATCATGCTCCATCTCATGTTGAGTGATATTCACATCAGCAACTTGATCTGACCTTCTAGCGCTATGTTCGAACCCTGGAGATGCAACTGGGTCATCGTTATTAAGTTGAGAATCAGCACTATTTGGAACAAATAAAACGATGGCTTTCTGGGCTATTTGGCCCACTTGTGCTGGGGTCCGACACTTCCCATTAGTCCATAATGTGCTCCTTCTTATCAATAAGGCCAATTCTCAGCGGCCCACTTGAGATATCCCCGAATTCCTCTGCAACGGGTCCACTTTTTAAGAGGCCCAAATCATTTAGGACCTCCAGTGGGAGCCGATCATCAGCCAAGCTTTTCGTGGGGCATATGGTTAGTTCAACAACCTTCACCACGTTTCCACTGGCTTCAGAATGGACTCCCACTTTCTTGCAGTAATTAATATCATTAACCTTCGTTTGCCCCCCATGCAAACGTCTTGCAACCTTTCGTATACTACCACATCATTCATGCAATGCATGGATACCAACCGTCGTTGGAATATTCCTCATCAAAATAATCACCAGTGTGGCCTGTGAAGCGTTTTCCTCCATTGGTTCAGACTTATCCATCACCCCGTCCTTATTCTCCAGTTGTTGACCCTCCTTTGTATTTGCCATCTCCATAAGCTCTCTTACATGAATATCATAACCCATGCCATCAATGGAGAGATGCACCCACCGCTGGATGTATTGGAAGTGACAGGTATCCAGAAGAATTCTTCCAACATCAAAGCTTTCATTACTTCCAATCGCAAGATCAAAGCTTACCACCGTTCCCCACACTTGTCCAATCTTCTTCAAATTCTCATTAGACTAAGCGTGCAAAGGAACACCCACACATTCCACCCATACACGTTTGATTTGGGCCACCTCTTCCATTGTCCACTCCCAAACTTCCTGAAAGAAACCAGACAAATTTCCACCTCCCTTCTTCATTGCCATTGCCATTGCCATTTCCTTTTCCTGCACTGAAGTGAACGTAATGAGAGCTTTGTATGCTCCCATCCCTCTCACCCTTTCCACTGCAGGATTCTCCACCTTGAGTAATGCTTCAGTTTCAATGGCTGTGAATGGTTTAAGCGCTTCACCCACCACAATTCTCTCCAGCACCCCTTTCATTTCAGAGTCCCATTCACCATAAATAACAATGGTTTTCTCATACTGCAGTTCATTGCTTTTCTCGTCATTTGTTGCACCTCCACTTCTATCATTCTTCCTTTGCCCCATGATCTCCTTCTCTCCAGCAACAACATCCCTAAAGGTGTGGTTTCTACCCGAAACCATAGGAATTTGGTTCGGTTTTCCCTTTGTTATCTCCTTATTTGCTTCAGGTCTTAGCTTATCCATCCTCCTTTCACCTCGTTTGTAATCTGCTAGGGACACCACTAGTTTCCGACCTCTGAACTCCAACTCATGCAAGTTCTTGATAGCCTTTAAAGCCTCCTCCCATTTTGCATACCTGACGAAGCCAAAAGGCGTTTGGCTCGATCTCCTTTTTTTTTTTCTTGAGATGAAAACGTCAATCACCTCGCCTTCATGTGAGAAAAGCTGCCACGTCCAATCCCTCGTCATCGAATCCGGGATACTATCTACGAACACCGTGACAGAAACATTCTCAAGACGTCTCCATGCAGTCTGCACAGTCCCACGAACATATCTTTTCCAAGGCTGACCTTCGTATTCTTCTTTTGCTCTCCATCGCTCCCTCCATCAACCGCTCTCCATCGCTTCTTTTGCTTCCTCAAATGACTAAAAAAATATAATAATATCATTTCTTAAAGAAGAAAATCGTATTATACTCCTTATTTTAAATTTTTAAAGGAGATGAATGTATATTTTAAAAATAGAGGAAAAGAAAATATTAATAATATCATTTATCAAGAAAAGGGGCCATATTTTACTCTTAATTTTCATCCCCTTGTATAAATTATTAAATGACCCCTGGAAAAACTTATAAGATCTAACAAACTCTTACCGAGGGTAAAATTACATTTTCCAAGAAATTACACATCAAAAATAACAACGAAAGTTTGATTATCAACAAGTTGAATATAACTAACTACATTTACAACTTCAAGTATAAATTTACAATACTCTTTATTCAATAGCTGAATATCAAGGATACGTAACTACGCAGTTTTCATGCCAAATTTCAACCGCTCTTAAACTGGAATCTTAGCAGCAACAGACTATAAATTAATTGAAGTAGCAACGAATAAACCTTGTACAGAAGAGAGCCCATCCCAATCGCGAGATAGCAGTAGATTTTGCAATATAATGCACACACTATGCCAGCCCACAGAAAGAGAGCTAAGCCTGCAAGAAGCTGGCATACTTTGCACCTAAGAAAAGTCGTTGGATGCAGAGCAGCGCATTTTTGGTAACCTCATCATTCTCATGATTCATTAGTTTCATTACTCGTTCCTTGGCCTTAAAGTCCGTCACAATGAGACGCCCAGCAGGATGGTGCTGGATGAACTGTGAAAGGTCAAAGCAAGCAACAGCCAAAGTCCTTGGATCACCAGCAGTGTCCAAAATCGTTATTAGGACCCTTAAAATCTGCAACAGATGAAGATAAATGACTAGATGTGCTTTTGAGAATACAATATACAATGGGATTATGCCATAATTACTTTTTTGGCATTGCTGAAAGCCAATTGCTATATAATGCTTTCTCCATATCGCTGTTGAGGGCAAAGAAACATCTACGTTTGTAGTAAAAATAATCACATCTCATGGGATCCATGACAGTTATAAAATTAAGTTACGCGAGTTAAAAGATTATACAATACAATCATTGGCTTTTCGACGTATAGTTTTGGCAAAATGATTTGTTAGTGTATTATGGGAGTAACAAGACTGCCAGACCAAGAATCAAATCCACCAATGCATGCGTGTTAATTTCTACGTCTGAAGATGTCCTTCCAAAGCATGTTACAATATTTTTTTTTATTTTTTTTATTTTTTTCAGTTGGACCACATTTATATTTGATCTAATTATACTTGGCAGGAAACTTAAACAAAAGAAAGCAATTAAACAGATTAGATCTCTTCAGCAATGAAGTGTGAAGATTGAAGACCGTGAAGGTGGAGATCCTAGAATCACAAGACCCCACAATCGGGTGTCCATTTACTATTTTCTTTCATAACACTGCATCTTGAGGATTTTATTATATATGGACCACAAGTGTTGGACTACACCAAATCTTAGTCAAGTGAGTCATTCAGGTCGACCATGTGGCCTGATTTTGGCCGGGTTTGACTGGGTGAATGTGAATTTTGGTCTAGAACCACAACCAAACTGGCCTAGAGACTAGGTCATGGGTTTTCCAGTCCAAATGACTGGGTCAATCTGGGTCATACAACTTCGATCCAAACACAATTACTATGACCCTCCACTTAATGATACTTGGCTTAATCAATACTACTCTTGAATGTTTAGACATGGAAGCCAACCTTCATACCATTCGAGGCATATCATTGAATACCCCATCATGTAGTTACACATTGCGTAACCTAAACAAAGCAAAGTATCAGAACACATTGGCATGCTAGCCAGCCAATTAGTATTCAGTACTAAACCATTTCCATCAAGGTGAACTCCATCATGAGCCCAAGAGACACAAGTTATTATAGCCAAAAGTAATAAAATAAAGTAGTAAAATATTAAACCCACAAATAACTAAAAGGATTTTTATTTTTCTCAACCTAGTATTGGCATGCATGCTTGAATAAGAATTGAAGCACAAAAGGAAGAGAAAATGCAGAGACACCTGGAAGTCATTCTCTTCAAAATTGGTAATATTTTCTCGCCAAAATATGGGATCTTTGTGCATGGGAGACCAATCCAGATGGCCAAGGAGAACTTCTTGCTTATACACATCAAAAGAACTTAATTTCTTAATGTTATCCTTAAGCCCTTCTTCCAGGCAGTTCAATGCCTCCAACAAGTCCTATGAAGTAGCAGAAAATGAATGCTCTTCAAAATAAAGATATTGAAAAAACATTCGCCCATTTTGAGTTTGTAATTTATTAAATATGGAAAACTTTAAGAAATGTAGGATCTTAGATAATTGGGGCAAGATCAAAGAGATATACAGTGTGCAATGATAAATAATGTTAATCCAAGCTAAACCTGAAAAACAATAAATATTCCTGTACCAACTATATCTCAAATCATGTTGATAGTTAATAAAACTAAATGTAAGTTCTGACTGCAAATACAACTACAACAATTAGGTTTGTACCCCCAACATCATTTTGACTCTCAAAATACAATTTTGGGGATAAATTGATGTTGGGTTTAAAATAATCTGAAATGCAATCTAGTTCCCACAATGCATTCTAGGTCTAATTTACCAACTTATTCTCATTAAAATAACATACAGCTACACAAAACAGAATGCATTTTTGTAGTAACTTCACACCTAAAAGCAAATTTACTTAATATTATACAAACAACTCATTACCAAACATAAAACTCATTCTTCTAAACGTAATTCTTTGAAAATTAATTTTTCCAGAATGCTTTCTCCTTTAAAGTAATCCTAGAATAATTACCCAAACATGCTCTAATGGCAAGTGTAAATAAAAAATGACTTCCAGTGGCTGATCTCTGCATGACACCTCTCATAAAATATTAGGAAATTTTTATTAGGAAATGTTTAATGTAGGTCTTCAAATTTTCTGACACTCTCACCTCATCACTCCATGCTTGTGCTTTCAAACTGTGAACAACTTGTGGTAGCTGAAGGTCAATAATTTAAGCACCCAATGTCCCTTTTGACAGCAAGTTCTTAAGAGTCGAGACAACAACTCTAACAACCTAACAAAATAGGCAAAACAAGTATGATGATATCAGACCCTTTTTCTTTTTTTTTGTATTAGATATCAGACTTTAATTCTAGAAAAAGTTATAAGCATATTTAGTTGCTAGCGGAAAATATCTCATATTAATTCAGCTAACAGCTATCAGATGACTCTGACAAATAATATTTCTGGCAACAAGGACATGTGAACATTTGTTTGTAAGAAAAAAAAGAGATGAATTATAACCTCAAGGAGTCAGCAATACCTTCTCCTTTGTAGAACTCTTAACAATGTCAATTAGTCGAGGAAGGGCTCTTGAAGCAGCCAGGTATTCAATTGCTGGCTCATAATAGGATAAGAGCCATACACAGACACGCCTCATAAAGAAGCTGTTACAGAGAGAATTCCCGATTAATTCCCCTCTATTCCCTGAATAAGTGGAATCAATTCTAACACTTGCATAATTTTGTCTGTAATATTTCATTGAGATCCCAAATCCAAAAAAAATCTTGGAATCACCAGATCATCCTATCTGGCACTGAGTGAAAGAAGTTCCATTTAGTACTTAGATGCACCAAGCATATTTAGCCATTTATTAGCCACTGCAATACAAGAGACAGGATTTCCAAAATGCATTACAGTTATAACCAGATGAATCACAATTCCCTAGCCAACTATTGGCAGAAATCACATGGGCCAACTAATGCCAAATCCAGTTATTCAGCTTCTCAAAGTTATAGTCCAGCAAACTTACCTGAATAGACTGTTGGGTGGATGCTGGAGATATCAAAGGTACAAGCAACTTGACCCCATCTGCTTGAACAAAGGAAGACCTAACCACAGGTTCCTTAAGTAGAGTTGCCAGGCAATTGATGGCAGTTGGGACACGCCGAGTAGGATGGGAAGGTTTCTTCAACTACAAATAATAATTAGATGAGGTGAGAATGCATAAGTAGAACTGAGTCAATTAACTATCTTACAAAGTTTAATATCAGTGATTTTAACCCACCCATGTAAGTTTAGTCATTCAAGATCTCACAACTGCATAATGATCTGAGTGTACATTTTAAACTATCTAGTTCGTGCAATTCTGCAGTCCAAATTATAACCTATTACATCTAACATGAACTATACGATCCATTACACCAAGATTATCAAGTGATGATCCGTATCTGGATAGAGAAAAAAGGAGAGAAGGGGGGGGGGTTGAGGTTTCAATATTACATACCTGTTCACAAAGCCATTTTACCAATCCTAATAGAACATCATCAATAGTGGTAAATGGTTTCTTTGAGTTTGATTCTCCATTTGCAACACAGCCATTCTGATTTTTGGGCCTGGCACTGTAATCATAAAAGGGTAAGAAAATGCAAAACGGAAAATATGGATTTTTGGGCGTGATTTGAATCAACATAAGGCAATGTGTCATGTTTGTATTACCTAACTATTAAAGCAAGGATCTTACAACTTTTCTCTGGTATGAACCAATTTCCTTTCCAAAGCAATCTGAAATACGGACAAAAAAATAGATAACTATCATATGACATCAGCTTAATGATAGGTATATACATGTATATCTCTTTATCACTTGAGTTGTATGAATCAATAGAAAAGAGACATGTAATCATGGCAACAGAAAATGGCTGACTCTCTTCCATGTGAAGAGGAGATCTGCTACTATAAACTATAAGGAGCCTTATGAAGCAGAAGCAGTCTTCCTACAAGCACATATATCTGCATTGCAGCGGGTTTCAGCTGATATTAATTGCTCCCAGTCAAGAAAAATTTCCAGGATTACTTTCACTTTATAGGCTCTTAAGAAGTAGATATACCCAAAAATAAATATTATGGAATGTGAAACCCTTGTAAAAGAAAACTCTCAAATAAAAAGAAGCTTGAAGTAATGGTGATGTTTACGATACATTCTGCTTAAACCAAATCCTGAAATACTTTAACAACGACTTCACAAAAATTCAAGCAATAGAATAGTCCAATAAGTGCACAGCAAGAGAAGTGATCTTCCACAATTCTCAACACAGAGGTTAATAATTAAGAATGCAGAACAGGGAGACATTTGAGTAAATACTTAACTTAAGAAAGGTTCATAAGTGTCTTCATCTGCGAGGGTCTTATCATGAAACAGTCTCGCTCTTTTTGGGTTCGCTGCGAAACAGGGCCAGTTAAAGTCCATGCCACTAATAATACAGAAAGAAACAAACATCCAGTTCCTTCAAATTACCAGTGAGCATCTCATCTATCAATGCTAGAACATATTCTACAGTCTCTTCTTTGAAAATATCACGCAAAACATGAACAAACACACGAACATAAGCTGGACCATCCTGCCACAACAGAGTCAAATTTTCAACACAACTATACATTAAACTCCATAATCACAAATACGATCTACTTCATGCGCATTTCATCAAGGAATTCACGAAGAACATTACTTTAGCACCCAGAATTGTGAATTTCCTTTAAAAAGATTACATCACCCAGAAATTGTGCTCTGTGGCTTTCTGATCGATGATCGTAACGACGTAGGAGCTGAAGGCTTGTTCCAGAGATGAGCTTAGTGGACATGTAAGTCTCCCATGGGATGTCCCTCCTCAGAACCTTCGAGAAACACATGAACACAAACGGAATAGCTCATTGGAAAATCGACGATGTTGCAAATCTACACGAACTATATAGAATTCAATATTATCGGAATTTATAACCAGATCGAACAATGGCGAACCTGTTCTGTGGATAATTCGGCCTGGTCCATGTTACTGGAACCCTATAACACAAAGAAAAAGATTGAGTTGAGAAACAGAGGAATTTGGCAGTGGACAATGGAGACTGAGGAATGAGGTAAAAACGAAGTGGCGGAAGTGAAATTGAGAGAGAGAGAGAGAGAGAGAGAGAGGATGAAGGAAGAGTGACCTTATATTTGGTGATATTGTGCTGTAGCACAGAGACAGCTATGCAGGGAGTAGTGATACGTAATAAGAAATAGATCGATCAAATTTTGCAGCATCAGAGGAGAGGATCACTGTATCGGCTCCTCGCTGCTCCGCCTTACCACTCTCACACGTTTCGACTGTTATTTGGCCAATTTTATTTTATTTTTTTTACTTTTTTATTGTTTTTAATAAAGTTTTAACTTTTTGGAATTTACAAGTTTTTTTTTTCATTTCTTATAGGTATCCTCTATTAAAAATAATCATATTAGAGATATGATTAAATATTAAATGTAAACATTTCTTTCAATAAAAATTATAATTATGATTCACCATATTATGAGGAATTATAATCCTTCTATTAGATTAATCTCTTGTTAGTTTTATGAGGGCCTTCTAAAATTAAAAAATTATACGAATTATAGAAAAGATTAATTTTAAAGAAAGTATTTATTAAGAAGATTTCTTACTTACAACACTATATAAAAAGTTAATTTCCTAGTAATATTTATTGCAAAGGACAATTTTTTCCAAGACTTTGCAAGACTTCTCGACTTTGCTACGTTAGAGTAGGCTTTGTTATGATATGGCTTATCACAAAATACTTCATTTATTACAACATGCTTGACTAAGGACATTTTATTACAAAAGATACATGACTTATTTACTATATTTATTACAATACTATGTGGCTTTTTTTTTTATCTTTGCTATTTGAGAATAGGTTCATGACTTGATAACAATTAACTCTTTTATTTCTGCTTTCTTTTTTTTTTATACTTTCTTAATTCTGCTTCCAACAACATTTCTTTATGATCTATCTCAATATCTATACTTCTATAATATAATAAAATAAAAAAGTATTATATTCTTTATTTAATTCACACACACACACACACACACATATATATATATATATATATATATATATTATTTCATTCTATTCCGATCACCGTTAATATCCAAAACAAATCCTTATGTTAAAAAAGCAACTAACTCATCCAAAATCCATTATTAATAAATCAACTCATCCTTTGAAAAATAAACCATAACATTCGAGCAATTTAAAATTTCCAAATGAGTATCAGCAAAATAGAAGATATGCACAATTTTCAATTTAGAACTTAATCTCAAATCACTTCTCTATAGACTTGATTCATAATAAAACACAATATTATATCTTGACTCATGTAACCCATTCCATCCAGTAGAAAAAGGTTTAATTGATAGTGAGTGTCAACAAAACTGAAGATGCAAAATTAATTATATACTTCCATAATTTTATTACTTCAGCTGTTTTTGTCAACTTCTTAGTGTTTTGTAATACATATAGAGCATGTGGTGCAAACATTTACATTTAACTACACGCTCCGAAGAGCATTTTTGTTCCTTATTTTGTCCATAGTAGTGTTAAACTATCGCGTAATGCTGCTTTCACATAGAAAATGAACATAAGAGTGGACTCTCTTTAAAATCTTGATACCATGTATTATCACAAAATGCATTGTGTCTTTTTTTTTTATCTATAAAAGCCCACTCTTATGTTCACTTTTTTATGTCTGAATAACATTATTCTAAACTATATAATCTTGGAATCTTCGGCCCCATATAAATTACATGACAAGGCTATTATATCATCTTTCAAACTTTCAATATGGAAAACTTCCGGTCATTTGGATATGGTCAAGGGTGCTTTTGAGCCCATACTTGAGCACTGCCTCGTTCCCCAGTCTGAATCCTTCTCCATAAGCTGAAGATGTATCTGCCTCAATCTGGTGTTTGAAGAACTCACCAAGTTTCTTCTCAAAATCAGACCGCTTACCCTTCTTTGATGATGCAGAAGAGGAGGAAGGCGATGATGAGGACGAAGATGAAGACGACGATGTTGAACATTCACTCCCGGACCCAGAATATATCTCCGAATCTAACCACATATGAGCCAAGACTTGGCAGATTCCTTCCTCAACTTCTGGACTGAGATTGGGATAACCTGTCAAAAACACATAATTTAGTCCAACTTAAACACTATGAAATAAAAATATAATTTTAACACGGTGTTGATCACAGAATAGATGAATACCTTTAAGCCTGAGCCATGCATGCATCATCTCATGAGCTAGGATGGACCCTGTCAACAACCTACATTAAACATAAAAGTATTGAATTATATGCAGCGAATTGTCATAAGCAAGCACTGCAGATTAAGAAAATGGGTCCTATAAGAAGGGTACCTAGGAAGGCCATACAAAACAAGAATGGCCGTCACTTCACAACGACGGATCAGCCTACGAGGCTCAGTTATCATATCTATGACCCGGTGGCCTGCTCCTATCCTTGGTCTCCTTGAAATCTGGTATTACATGAAATATAGAAACACCGTTATTTCATACACAAATTTATTATATAAGAACTAAAATAGTGCGTGAAAAGACTCAAATTTGCAAGGAAGAAATCCCTACGGTGGTGACAGTTTGCTCTTCTGACAAGCATAGTCCCCTAGTTTCAGGTAAGTGGTGATGACCCTACATTCAATAGTCAAGGTCAGGAGGACAAATAGAAAGTCATGGGGAAGAAAGTAGAGAAACAAAAAGCACATTCCATGATTGGAAGTTCAACACTTACATTCTTTTCTCCCTCCATGGCCTCATTCAGTGCCTGTCTCTCAACCAGAAGCATAGGAACTTGCTGCTCCACTTTCATGTTTAAACCTTCATAGAACTCTTGTATTTCAAGGTAGAGAGGTTGGCATTCGTAAGTATCCATAATTGCCGAGTCTAGACACTCTAGACATAGCTTTCGACCATCATCAAGCAGAAGATATTTTGTATCGCTTGGCTGCGCTGATTGGAAAGTTTCATATTAGATGATGAAAACTAAAATACAATAACGTAGAGGCATAGGGAGGGAGTGAGTGAGTGGGCGAAGCGACGGGATTCATCAGTAACTACAATCTCCTATTTGGTAATTACAGGATAAAATGTTTTGAGAGCTGATATAACTGACCTCCATTCTTTCACAGCTACAACAACGAGGAGTGCCATCACGATCATGTGCTGGGCAATATTTTTGTAACCAGAAAGGATGAGCTCTATACTCAATGAGACCAGCTGAATTAGTTGGGATCTGCAATGCAAGACTCAATATTTCTTGTTTGCTGTACAGTTTATATTACTTGGCAAATTTTTTTTCAGAAAAAAATGAAGACTTTGTTAAATTCATTTCACCCCCATGTTTTAAGAGGCTCTCTACTAATACTACTACTACTATTATTATTACTTTGCACCAATACTCCTAGTAGTTGAATGCATTAGGAGTAATGTAACTCCATTAATAAAGCATCGCTATCAAAACTTATTAAATCAACATTTCAAATACTTCCAAATAAGTTATCCTGTTATAGGCCCACTATTAACTGTAGCATTTTAAAAGTGAAAAAAGTTTGATGTAGATTAGAAAATAAAGGTTTAGTTTTCAATTTACTTGAAATCTGAAGAACTCATTTTTAAATATCTCTCCAATTATATTGGATTATTGAAGAACGAGCTCAGCCCAAGCATGACTGTGAATAACTATGTTTGAGGCTAATCAGGATATTACATGAAAAATCATGTCACGTTTCTTTTAACAGGGTATTTTTATCCTATTTCTTGACAGCATATTTTGATAGAAAGTTAAATATCCAGAAAATCCTAGATCCAGGATAGGTCTGAACAATAAGCCAATTATCGAAATCTGAGGAGTAAAACATACATACATCTAACCCATACAGGGATCCAACCCAGACATTAAAATTTAATAATACTTACGGTTCATGATTTGTTATAAAGGCTACCAACTACTAAGTTCAGCAGAACACTGTCTGAGTATTGTTTAAATTCTGAAATTGTTTACAACTCATATCAATAGTCTTCTATGAATATATACATTGCAGTGCAGTTCCTAAAGCAAGTCGAAATTAGAGAAACCTTTGACAGAAAACAAGTACAGGAGGCTTTACTAATAGAAAACTGTAATCGAAAAACAACAGCTAAGATACTTACAAAGTTCTTGCAAACATCACACCTTGGGTGATGTCGCTCCCTGTAGCAGGATTTATGGTAAGGGCGATTGCTAGACATGGAAAACTGTAAAGGAATGAATGAAGATTCAAGCATTATTTATACATTGAGATTCACTATACAAAAGAGAAATAATTTGAAGACCTTTATTTACGAACGCCAGAATAAAGCTTCAACTTATTTTTTTTTCATCAAAAGAAAAGGTTCACTTTTTTTTGTTAAATCGTTTAGTAAAGCCAAAAACAAGACCCTGACCTCATAATCAGTGATTGGCTGATTGCAATCATGGCAGCGGAAACATTCTGGATGCCAGACAGCTCCCATGCAACTTAAAAATCTTCCATGGCCAATCTCAGCATTGCATCCAGCGCAGATTCTGCAAGCAGATTTTCCAGAACCAGGTGCAATCTTTGTTTTTAATAAGATTCATGAAACTACGAAAAATAAATCTTATTGATGTCCCCTATATGGTAATGCCTAAAATTGAAGCTACAAAAGATATTCTGTTTAGCAATTTTTTTGAACAAGCATCGCATCAAATCACTTGTACTCATGGGGACAATCATTTGTCCCTTTATTTAGCACAACTAGTCAACTTCATCAATTTCCATAGACAGTATTTGGATTCACTATACTTATAAAGATGTGATCATACCCACAATTACCTGTATCCAGATGGAAGGAGGTGTGAAAAAGGTTGAAATATTGAATCATTGTCATATCTAGGAGGAGAATCCATGTTCAAACTTTCTTGGATTGCCCTGGCAAGTTGCTCATCTTCCTCAAGTTGAATTTTAGCAAGATGTTCATCTTCATCTAGTTGAACTTTACCAAGATGTTCATCTTCCTCTGGTCGAACTTTGTCACGATGTTTATCTTCCTCTGGTTGAACTTTACAAATATGTTCATCATCCTCATCATCAATATTAGAAAGTTGTTCATCTTCTTCAAATTCTTCAGATTGAGAGTCATCCTCTGGGATATTATGAGGCAAAAAACATGGGACCTTTTTGTTATACTTTGGCATAGGAACAATCAGTTGGCTAAATCCATTTCCGAAGATATATGTACCAAATGGAACTTCAGAAACTCTTTGATGGACTCTTAATCATAAGAAAAATGTGCTGGAATTTTTGAGTTTCAATTTATGTGAAACACCAGAAAAGGGGGGAAAAAATCCCCATAATTCTTGTATACATACTGAAATTATATTATAAAGAAATCAAGTAGCTAATTGCAGTGATTTCATACTTCATTTCGTAGCACTACTCTAATTAGAATTTAAACAAAGGACTCAACGGATGGCATCATAGTCTTTGATCAATAAACCACAGTTTATTTAAACAAGAATGAAGAAGACACTAGAATAGGCTTAAAAGGACAGGGAATCAGTCAGGAGGTCTGCAAGAACTTGGAATAAGTCAATGTGCATTTTGTTTAGTTTAGAATATGCACTTTAGGTTCCTCATATGCTGAATCACTGATTGTACAAAATCTGAGCCATATAAACCAGCAAATGAATGTGCAAAAACCATAAAACTTACCAACAACTTGTTTCCCTTTCGGATCCTGCTCTGATAGAGAGAGTGCAATTGCACAGTCAATATCTTCTTTCTCAGTATCGGTCAAATCATCCTGCACTCAGTTTGCCACTATTACAACTTCAGACGATCTCCTTAAGTCTCAGAGAAAACTATTACCATGTTAGATTCATGCAACTATCAAGCTAAAGTCAGAGACAAAAGGCTAGCTTGATGATATGTTAAGCTGTGACTTATGGCAATGATTTCAGTTGCTTACTAGAAAAGGAAAACTTTGATTACCACTGAACTATGATGATTATCCCAAATTCTGTCCTCTCCATATTTGCCATGGTATTGTCCTCTTGATGCTTTATGGTTGGAGCCCTTAAGCAACTTGGTAAGCCAACCCATATCATGCAATATTATTCACCTTCAGGTTGGCAAACCTTTTCCTGAAAAGACTGCCCCAGAAGTGGGTAAGAGACTATACATTCCACAATTTCCATAGAAGGAAAATCTACAAACTAATAAGCATGTTGGAAAACTATAGCCCCAGGCCTTGAGTCCAACTTCAAATACAGCATGATGGTCTGTCTAGAAGTATTTTACCAGAATCACAACATCAGTAATATTTCTAATTCAAAAGGAAGAATCCGTTTCTGAAGAAAAATTTAATAAAACAGAAGGTGACAAGCAGATTTCAATATATCTAATCTGTTGCACGAAATCACAACGGTAAGATATCATTACATCCTTGTTCACGTACCAGCAAGCATCGACCAAATCTCAAAGCAAGCAAACAAGAACTACTTTGAATTTCCAATCACTCATACCAATTAGCTCAAATTCCTCCACTTCCTTATCACCCAATAAGACTCCTTTCTCTTCCCCTTTTTCCCACGAAAAAGCAACACTCCACATAGCTTGACAACTAATTCACTCAAATTAAATTGCTTCAAAAGAATTTCAAATTCCACACAAACAGAAAAGAAACACCCTCCACCAAACCCACAAAATATATTTTTATATATATACAGAATCTACAGAGACAATGGAATCTGATGAATCCAAGTTCAAGTACAAGTCCCGAATCCCATCAATGCGTAGCAAACCAAGAACAGAAGAATTAGAGTACAATAATGGATATACCCCTTTTTTTTTCCCTCTCTCTACGTGTGCGTGATAGGAGAACAGCTTTTGAGACCGAAGGAATGAAAACGAGGAGTACTTGGATCCTACGCAAAAGGGATAAAAAAGGAAACAGCAGAATCTTGTATAGTAACACAGGCAAGCTAATATTATTATTAGCCGTTCCCTAAAATCGACCAAAAAGACTGGTCGGGGGCTGAAGAGTGAAGATAGAGAGGGAGAATCATAGGAAGCTGTGGATTTCACTATCTGCTTTAGCATGTGGGGTCCGGTCCCCTCTATCAATGACCCAATAAAGTATGAAGCGTTGTGGTGAGTGAAAGAGTGAGTTTTGATCATCCATTGTGGTCTAGTTCGTGGACAAAGCCAAGTGAACTGTTTCTGTGAGACTCTGACTGTACTGTCTCTTGCTTTTTTCCTTTTTACCACACTTCTCAATATCCAGTACTATTTTGCCACGTACTCTAGCATTGCTGTCATTTTTTGGCTCCGAAGGGAAATTATTATTTGATGATTAAATACTCATGTTGGCCATGAATTAATAGTTTTATCAATTATTTCCATGAACAAAATCAATTATTGAAAATATTTTTTTTTGGATAATGGAAAATATTGTATTTTATAGTTCAAAAAAATGCAAAAATAATTTGACAGAAATTATATTTTATCATACCTCATGAAATCATGTATATAAAATGTCAAATTTAACTATTAAAAATTTTGGACATTAATTTAAGTTTTTAATATTAAAATAAACAATGATTTAGCTTTTATTATATCTTTGGGTAATAATTTAAGCTGATAATTATTTATATTATGAAAAGTTTAACTAATAATCAATGTCTTAAAATATAAAATAAAATAATTTGTGTGTGTTTTAAAAAAAAAAAATATTAATCCTGCGCCCATGATGACTGTTGATTATTCCGAAATAGAGATTTTTAGTGCTGAAAATGCGCATTGCCTAACGAACCATCTGTATTAGCCAGGGTATAATGGATAGAAAATTAGTTGTGGATTTGTTACATTTGACATCTTAAAAATAAATGGTGAAAACCGAATCACCACATTATCAAATAATGGCCACTGCTGCCAAATTATCAAGAATAAATTTGAGAAGGACAAAGAATGTGTACGCTATTATATTTGGTTGGAGCATAACTAATTGAGCTTCACTGTTTCTTTTTTGTTTTTCATAAGTTAGGCTGACGTTGTTGCAGTGACACTGCTCCGTCTAAAAATAAAAAATTGGATTTTTTTCTTGTTAAGAAAAATTTCATTCATGCAGCGTCCTGCATTATTGAATTGACTTTCTAGTCTTTGCTGAGTCATATAGTGGAACATCAAGCCACTAAATGCGGAATCCTTTCTTTTTTGCCCCTTTTGTAACGCAAATGCAGCCTAAGAATAAGCACTATTGTTTTTGTAATCCCTCATTTTGAAAACAAAAAGTGTAAGTATGTATATAAAGGAGCCGTGTTAAATAGAAAGTATTTTCACAGCCTCACCCGGGGTTACATGGAAGAGCACAATCCACTTCTGGATGATGTTAATACATAATGTTTTTCACATAATTTGTATAACTATAATTACTGTTGTTTATTTCCCTTTCTATTTGTTTATTGTTTTTTGTTCTTTTTGTCATTAATAGGACACTTTCTATTTATGTAAGTTATGCAAGGCTCGTTATAAAATAAAAAAAAAAAGTTATGTAAAACTCACGTTGTGATTTAAAATCTTTTATCTTTCTTTGTTTTTTTAATTAAATGTTAACAATCGATTAAAAAAGCTCGATCTCTTTTGATTGATAATAATTTTTCCTTAATTTAACAACAAATTTTTTCGATGAGTTATCAAGATTCAATCAAAGAGCAGAACAAAAAACAACAAAGTTTCATCTCTCACATTATATACATGTATCATTTTTGAAAGAGTAGTTTTTATTTAATATAAAATAATTACAAGTACTTGAAGTTTATTGAGTTTTAATTAATATAATCCAAATTCGATCAGCTCGTTATAAAGGTAAATTAAGCTCTTTTAGTGGTAATTTTTTCATATACAAAATTTAAGTCCAAGATTTTACTTATAATAAGAAACATTATTAAATTATTTGAACCAAAGATCTATTGATATTAAAAGACTAATGCTAGTTATGCATAATATGTAACAATCTACATAGAGAATTGTACATATCATTCGTGTGGCTGCGAACAGGAGAAGTAACATATCATTTATCCAAAGGAAAGTAAAGCCATCTTAGCTGACCATTTGGCATGCAAAACCATATATTATTCCACGACCGTACGCCTCGCCTCTCCACGCTCCAACATCTCTCACATCCCTATTCCCGATATTTGTTAATCAAAGGATGTCATATAGTATTGAACGGCTGAAAATAAAGATGGGTCATTGAATTTGAAACGCCTATCTAGCCCCTAGGTGATGTAAATTCACAATCACAATGTCCCGGACCTGGCCACATGCTGGGTTATGACGTAATTATTTAGATTGTTTTTATGCAGAAATTAGGCCATGGCTTCTGTATCGGCGTAACCCATATGCTTTGATGACGTTATGGCCAATGAACCTATTTTAATCAAGACCGAATATGGGGATGAAGATAAAGTATCGCGAAATACAAAGAATTTTGTAAATGATTGTATGCCCTTAAAAGTTTTTATCACTAGGTGAGCAATCAGAAAACATCTCTTCGTTTTTCTTTTGTCCGTTCGTCTTCAGTTTAATGGCAAGCATTGCCTATGCATAGCTGCTAGGAGTCATTTCATGGGAAAATACCAACCATTCTTCAGTAGTTAAGTGTAAAAATCGAATCCTCACAGCTCTCATTAAAAAAAGGTTGTCGTACGTTAATGCATTTATCTGCGCAAATTATGATCACAAATTGATTATTGAATTCGGAATTTAGGAAAATTTATGCAGCACAAAAATAATGTATCAAAAAGTAGCGCTTATTAGCATATAATATACATATATATGGGGCCTGACAAAACCGATTTTGAGAGGGAGCACCAACCGCTTACCAAACAATTTACTAGCTAGCACCACTATTTTATGCTTTTCCACTAGAAACCAGACACTTCAAAATGACAATTGTCGTCTCCTACGTGAGAGCAAAAGCTTTCTCATTATATATTTCATTTTGTTTCTTCCATCCTTATGCTGCAAAAGTGCAAAGAGCCGACGTTTTGTTTACCCATAGAAACATATATGTTTACTTTTATAGTTTTTTCACAATTATATGTAGCATACAACGTATTCATATTGGCACAGTTTTTACAAAATATAAATATTTTAAGGATTTAATTTGTATGTATATATTAACAGTATTTTATATTATTATTTAATTATATTTTTCCATTTATACGATTTTTAGAATAATGAGGGTAAGGATCATACATATTTGATTATGTAATAACATATAATTGGATGATAATATAAAAAAATTTTATAATATTAATATATACAAATTAAACCTATATTTTTATATCTCACTATACTTTTTTAAAAAACGTTAAGCCAAAATTTACATATATTTTTAGAGTTTAATTGGGGTACATTGACAATGTAAAATATTTTTACACTGTCATCCAATCAAAATTTTTCATTTGCATGGCCATTCAAGTAGTGGGTGGTTATATCAAAGACTTTTACTAATGTGGTAATATATGATTGGATGTCTGTATAAAAAAATTTTATACTGATAATATATTCAAATTAAATCCATAATTTTATAAATTTTTACAAAAAGCACTTTTCTCTCTTCTCTTATTTGGTGTTGTTGAAATGAATTTTACAATTTAAAATAGGAAACGGTTATTGTGTTACAGTTAGTTTTCAAGAAACACAATGTTTCTTGCCTAGTCACATTGAAATACAACTATTGACACATCCGTTGCAATATATGCCTTTTGCAAGTCTATGCACACGTGGTGGTCTTTAATAGATATGTCCTTGAACGGAAAAGCCATGATGTTGTGAACCAATAAGAGGCCGTTAGTTGTTGTAATGCTTCAAATAGATACTCTTTCGTGAAGTTCACTATGCTTCGTGCATTACTAATAGTGCCTCTTGTTGTGTTGTGTCGGTAGTTACAAATATCCCTCTTATCAAACAATTCATACACTTTTACTTAGTGTATAGTGAAAGTGTTTGAGAATTATAAATTTTACAAGTATTCTATTTTATTTCTCAAGTTTATAAAGAATAAGGAAATTTTTTATTATTGCTAAACAAAAGATTAATAGAAGTTTTATTGTATTTTCGGAGAGTATCGTCATCAATCTAATAGTAACTACTTACGGGGATAAATATCTTTTCAAAAAAAGCGAAATAATTTATATCTTAAAATCATAACAATATTCAAGTTTTTTATCATCTTTTACGCCATATTATCCTAACAGTTGTTAGCGATGCTGCCACCCGAGTCTGGCGTCCATTAGTGGATAGAACCACTGAACCAGGAAAGCTATGGGGACCTCAAGCAGCAGCATAAGAAATCTATTGGACCCCTCTCTATACAAGTGTGTTTCCCTAGACTTTTTGTTTCCTGTCTGTAATCATAGAAGTTCTCATTTATGCATATTCAGAGCAAATCTTACAATTTTTTTTTGGTACAGACATGACTTTTTATTTTATAATATTTTAACCATAATAAAAATATAATTAAATTATTAAAAAGTAGTTAAATTAAGAGTGGTAATAACATGTAAGGCATATGACTGAGTTATTTTTCTATATAAAAAGTTTAAATTGAGAGGGCTGTGTCTATTTTAAGACTTTAGTCGCCTAATAACATAAATTCAAATCTAAATCATAAAATTTCCATAAGTAAAAGGTCAAGGGCTAACTCTTATTGAGAAATGAGCTATGCTTTAATTTTTTTTAATGTAGAATACAAATGTTGCAATTATTTTTCTATTTGTCTTTTCATTTTTCCTTTTTTATTTAATTTCAAGTACTATTAATTTTTTTAAAATTTTTTATTTGTTTTAATTACCTTTTTTTGGTCTTCTTGTTTTAGTTATGTGTTTTTTGGTCTTCTTGTTTTAATTATGTTTTCTTTATCTTCGTCATCTTTTTTTTTTTTTATGGGTTTCAAGGAGCTTTTAATAGAATTTGGGAGAAATAAAGATGGGAAGGGCAAGTGGAGATTAGACCCCGACTTAAAGTCAACAAACCCCTAAATACAAGAATAAGAGGAGGTGTTATAATTTATTGGCTTTTTTCAAAGTTTTTCTCTTTTTTTTTTTTCTGTTTTTGGTTTTTCACAAGTAACCTTTCACTCGAGGCAATCATATTTGAATACTATCTAAACTTAAATATGGGTGACTCTTCTAACTGAGATTCAAATTATGGTTCGTCATGTTATGGTGGACTATTCCCTTACTGCTAGGCTAAACCTCGGTTAGTTGCTTTTGTCAGAGTTTTAATTATGTTTGGAACTCTTTGAAACCCTATGCCTCCCTTAGATCTCCACCTTTAACCATCCCTTACTCTCCATCTCCAACCTTTAGCCTTGCCTCCTCCACTTGTGTAGCAAGCTCTACCTTCAATCTCCTTGAAAGAGGAGCCAACCCATCGAGGCTTCTCACCTCCTTCATGGTGGTTTGGTGACCCCTTTCACTTTTTCTTTTTCTATTTTTCTTCTTTATTCCCTATCTCCTCATCACATGATGTTTTGGTTAACACTCTATCCAGTGTATTTAATTTCTTGATAGCGGCGATGTCTGATTAGTGAGAAATAGTTAGTGTCTTGTTCATTTTTTTTGTGATTCTCATTTTTTGCAGACATGCCAATAGCGTCGAAAAATTGTACTTGGGTTATGATAGTTAAATGATATCTGTTGATAATGGATAGCTTAGGGTTGCTGTTTTGTTTTCTGTTTTTGTGTGCGCTCTTCGCGACACACGAAGGTGTGCTGGTGCAGTAATAGGCCTCTATATATAGAAGTCTAATCGTGATCTTTTTGCTTGTGTGTTGATACTTTTGTGAGATGGAATTGGTGCTTCACGATAATATTAGTAGGGTTTAAGTTTTGAGCTAGCCACTTTATCTACACAACTGGTTATAAAAAGTTCCACAAGAACCGAAGATCAAAGATCTTGGCGAGCTCCCTTGTGCCGTTATGACTATGTGAAGTGTGATGCAAAATCGCTATATATTCTAATATGTTTGATCTTTAGTTGTATAGTTTTATTGATTGAAATCTTAGATCTTTAGTTGTATAGTTTTATTGATTGAAATCTTAGGTTTAGCTTCTAAGTTGTCAAACTTTAATGTATTATATCCTTTGATTACTAAGCAATGAAAAATATCGTCGTTGACCCAAAAAGAAAAACACACACACACACACTCTTTCTTTTTTGGGGGGGGGTTCGGGGTTCTGGGAGAATTAGGGGGGGGAATAGAATACATGTGCAGGTGATTATGAGGCTCACACACTAGCCACTTTTGGGGTAATTGTTTGAAACTCTTGATGGTCTCAACATTCATAAACAAGGTTGGCCAGCCTTAGTGGCCCAAGATAGACAAATCCCCACCACATCTGTAAATTTACTTAATATTTTGGGCCATCTACAGAGTATCATCATCTTTTGTCATCCAAGACAAAAACATAAGGGGCCGGAAGCCACATACACCCAACATGACGGGACAGAGAGTCCATAAGACATATCAGCCTCATAGCTCGCCCGCTGGACAGCCTACATGTGCAAACGAATATAATATGAAATATCACTGGATGCCCTTTTTGTTTTTTGGTCCGGGGAAGAGGTGATTGGGGGGCCTCTGGCCAGTTCGAGCCCGGATGCACTATATCCAAGGCCAATGACATGACTGATCCAAAGCCTCGCATGCTCACCGGATTCCTTTTCAAACTGTAGCAATGGGAGTTCGTCACAGGCCTTTGCAACCCAAGCCTAGTTAAGGCCAATAACCCACTTTGTGATATAGATCGACTACCTTTGCTTGCATGCACATCAACGAATGGGCTACTTACATAGAATTATTATTTTACCAAATCTGGTTCTGGACCTTACTCTGAATGGGTTACAATCCAAATCTGATACTGCGCCTTATGCTTTTTATTAGACCCACTCATCGTAAGATCCAAACCTAGGAGAAGAAAAATCTCTTAATGTCAAACCTGAAGCCCAATGGACTTCCCATCGCTATCTTAACGGGATTTAAAGGAGATGTTAGAACCCGACCAAAAAAAAAAAAAAAGAAGGACATGTTAGACCTCCGACCAAAAGAAAAAGAAAATGTTAGACCCAAAATGAAACAGGAAAAAGCTTTCAGACAAAAAAAAAAAGAAAAAGAAAAACTTAAGTGCAGTTTCTTATATTTTTGCTATTCAATTTTTAAATTAAGTTATGACATGTGGATCACATCAAAAAATAAAGAAATAAATAAAATATGTGGATTTTTTTTTAACTCAATAACATTTTCACGGGGTAGAGATATCTTCAAGATTAAAAATAAAATAAAATTTCATCCAAAAAAAATAAGGGTGCATTTGTTTTAATTTTTTTAAAAAAATTATTATGAAACTTAAATTTTATATATAATTAAGAAATTTGAAAATTAATTTTTTTTAGAAGTTATTTTTTTTTCAACTTTTACAAAAAAAATTGAAAGCGGATTTATTTGAGATTCTAATTATTTTTTAAAAATTATCCAAATATATAAAAATTAATTTTTTAATAAAAAAAATTTTTACCCAAAAAATTACAAACAAACACCCAATATCTGATATGGGATAGGCGCATAAGGCATGGGACCATATATGGGAGTCATTTTATGGAAGTAGCCAGGCGGGATGGGGTGAAGATCTAATGCCATTCAGCTAGTACTTTGTTTTTGGTACACATTCAGCTGGTACTTTGATTGAGGACAGGAAATTTTTCTTCGCATCTTTTATTTACCCCTCATTTGGGTGTGTGACTCTGTATATATAAAACTAACTTTTTAAATCATATTTTTTTCTACGTAAAAGTAAGAGACTATGAAGGGGAATTATGGACGTTACCAACTTATACCTTGTATGTTGTTCTCTTTATATATATAACAGTCGTGAAAGCTGTTTGATATGTAAAAATTGAATGAGTTCGTTAAAAAGTTAATATCAATTCAATGATAGAATAAGCTTAATTTGATAGTCAAAAAGGGGAAAACTGTCCCGTTAGCATAAAAGGAATAGCCAAAGATGACTCCGATCCGCTGTAAAGCTTGGTTATATATATATATATATATATATATATATGATCAAGAGCTAGAATTCTTGAACCACTCATAAACCTAGCAAGGGACAAGAGATACGGGGAGATTTGAACAGCGGGGACTAGAGATGGGAGTTTTGTACCTTATTAAACACTGCCCCCATGGCACAGGTAATATTTATATGATGAAGTCTTAAGTGAACCCCGTAAAAATAGGAGGGGAGCTAGGCAAGATCCGTTTTGGAATAATTTTCAGCACTTAATTTTGCAAAACAGGATCAGTTTCCAATATAATGCTAATATGGCGACATCGCAGAAGTTAATGCATAACATCAAAGGGCACCAATTTTGGATAAAACCATTGAACAGTCATTCTCCATTGTAATCAGTTAAATACCACATGATGGTACTATCTCAATATCTCATGCAAAAGTTATATGCAACCAATCGAACCTGAGATCTCTCCACATGTATAGCTCCATCCATAAGCACCAAGAAGAAGAGTTTTACTTTGATATTTATACTAAATAGCCGGAGAATGATCTTTAATCTTGACTTCAGGTACTAAGAGACACACACCTTGCAAAGCTGCACCACACACACATCCCCGAGAGCCCTATAAACTTTTAACATATAGCACTACCAAAAATCACCCCATTCTCACTTCAACCGTGCTCTTTGCATAACAGCCTGTAACCTTTCTTTTGGTGACATATGTCACGGCACAAGCAATTGCTCAATCCTTTTGGACCACAGCTCCCCCACGTGGCTGTGGGCACCCTTGCCGGCGGCCGCGCCACCTGGACCCCCTTATATGAACGAGCAGAGGACCACCTTATAGATATACCCCTTCATATGGTAGCACACCCATTTTGTTATCACAAGTGCTAAGCTTTCAATAATTTCATGTCGTTTTCCATATGGGGCCATGCCTAAGAGGCCTCCCGAACTCAGCACTCAGCACTCAGCACTCACCAGTCACCACACCCATAATTTTAAATGCTTCTTTTTCCTTCCTCCTTTTCTTTTCCTTTTTAATTGTTTGAATTTCTTGCTTTGATCATAAACCTAATGTCCCCAAATATATATCACCATATTCGACAGTTCAAATGGACAACATAAAGAAAAAGGTAAAGCTAAAGATGAGAAATTTTTTTTTTTTGGGGGGAGGGGGGGGGTTGAAACTATTTATCTCGAAAAGGGTGGAGCCATCCCATGAGAATGTTGGTCCCTTAGTTAATGTAATCATCTAAGAGAAAGTGACCCTTTTGAGAAGGACATAGCTGTTTGCTTCTCCAGTCCCAAGAGCAACAACTCATCAGATTAAGATACAGGCATGATATCTATATGGTGATTGCCTAATTAAATATATAGGGCATAATCTCAGAGTGTCCTATACTTATGTAAGAGGAATTATTGTCAAAAGCTTCAAAAATGAACTTTTGGCATTTTCCTCTGGGCTTAAATCTCATGCAAGAAGTACAGCTTCATACATTACATTTGTGATTATTAATAGCGAGCACGAAATAACTTAAGGGCATGCCCGCGTCGGATAAAGCTAGCTTGATTAGTTGGTGGTTAATTATATAAAACACCCTAAAGTTTCTTCCAATTTAATTAGTTTGTTTCAACTTGAACACAATATAAGAGTTACAACAACACAATTAATTTCTTCATCTAGTGACGAGCCACGGAAAATAGAAAATGCGACTTTCATTTATTGTCCTCATCTGAAATTTTTTGATGAAGCTTTTATTCTAACTGTTTTACTTGGTCTGTAGTTAGCGGCATTAGTTAACCGTGTTTGTTTAATATATAAGTATATTAATAATCCGATAAGAAATCTAACGCAGATGAAGTTTTTTTATCTTTGACTATGAAAGTCGACCATTAATTATCTTCCACACCTGTTCCCGTGGAGAAGATTTCTTGTCTTTGCTTACTCTTTTCTCCAAATACCCGAACTTGTTTCTTTCTTTAAAATAAACACAAGTCTTGAACGACTATGTTCATGACATGAATACACCTAATTAGTTTAAATATATTAACAATGTTTTGACATAGTCTTATGATTTTCTCATATTGTACGTCTCGACCTAAACGGGTTTCAACCTTTTGCACCAATAGGGAGAGGGAACCAAATTTCTTAAGAAGAAACTAGGGTTTGGTGGTGCGAGAAAGCCACGAGGCTTAATTTTAAAGCAAAAAATATGCCGGGTTTCGGTTGCTTAACATCATAGAGTATCTAAAGGTACCTCATCTGAGGGAAATGGTTGGTTAGGCCTTAACATCAGAAGGTAAGGCTTTGCCTTATTATTTAAAGACAATAATTGTATCCCACCATGTACGATTAAATAAGCAAGTAGATAATCTTAACAAATAAAAATCAATATTTAGGATATAATGGTACTATGGTTCTTTATATTCTAATTAAGCTGGAGATTTTTTTTTAAAAAAAAAAATAGAGAGGTAGCATTAACAGCAGTATATAAATATAAATATTTTAATAACGTATTGTAAGTAGGTTTATAAATGACGTATCACTCCACAATATATATAGTTTTTTCGTTCGAAAACTTTGTTAAGCTTGCAGCTAGCTTAATTAGCCAAAAAAAAAAAGGTGTTCTAATTAACTAGCTTGATAAGCGTATTGCAAAAAAGATCCTTTTGTCACACCGTACATATGGGTGGATTGCACTCTTTTCAGATAACCAAATGTGAAAATTAGAAAGGAAAAAAGTGTAAAATTTTCATATTTAAGTAAATTAAAAAAACTCAAAACTTATATGTAGACCTAGATTGTTTGCAGAAACTATTTTCTGGTATGTTATGGTTAGGTAGAGTTTGATTTCTGCTTTTCATTGTTGAAGAAAAGTTTAATTAAAGAGTTTCCACTCCAAGGTTAAAAAATGGCTTAAATGTCAATGAGAATTTACAGTGCCCCCATTGATTTCTTTTAGTTTGAACCATCAATTTTTTTATTTGAGTTGGGTTATGGCCCACAATAAAACAAAACATTTTAAAGTTAAATTTTTTTATTTAT
The DNA here is from genome assembly GCA_031439585.1 of Pterocarpus macrocarpus. Taxonomy (NCBI): domain Eukaryota; kingdom Viridiplantae; phylum Streptophyta; class Magnoliopsida; order Fabales; family Fabaceae; genus Pterocarpus; species Pterocarpus macrocarpus. The sequence goes on along the minus strand of CM062520.1, from coordinate 70,810,568 downwards.
AATAATATTTAAACTTGAGATCTTATTTAAGAAAATAAATGATGAACTACTTAAACCAATCAAATATTGGTAATACCTTAATTGGTTTATGCTATACCAGTTAATGCTTACGTAACAATTCACCTCAAAATAATAATAATAATAATAATAAATATGAAAACGAGTCAATCAGTTTAGGAAATTCCCAAGTTAAATTATTGGGCTTGTCTTTGAAAACTCAAAAATAATTTTCACGACAATATGTCTTTTCATACATGACATGCCCGGCAAAAAGAAAATTTCATACTACGGATTTTACTTGAGAAATAAAGCAGTAAAACCAAAAAAAAAAGTGAGAGAGACTTTTCACATGCTCATAAAAACTTTTTGAAATATTTGTGCTCTCAAAATATTTGTATATACTTGTTTACTAGAAATTATGTGTTAAAATATTGTAGTTAAATTATTGAATAATAAGTAATTGAGACATTGGATTAGTGATAGATCTATTTGCCTCTTATCAATTACATCCAGAATTTGATATCAAATAAAGCCTAATTTATAATATATGAACCCTCCTCCATTTTTGTAAAAGTGTGTGTGCGTTGGCTCCCCAAAAAATTATAAATTTATAAATTTATTTATAAATATGTTAACCCTTAAATGGATAAATAAGTTATACTATTTTATTTTGTCCAACAACCTTGTTTGTTTCTCACAAAAAAATTTGATAACTTTTTTTTTTTGAAGATTTTGTCATTTTTTTTTTCTGAAAATATAATATGGGTCATATTAAAAATAAGATGGAATTCCATGTATCATAAGTAAAATATGCCGTTAAAATAAAAGAAAAAAAAACTCTGGTAACTAATTTAAGAGAGCCAATTAATGTTTTGTTATCTTTTCGAGCTTGTTAATTAAGCAGCAAGTGAAGTGAGGTCATCGGAGCTCTAGCTCAAATTCCCTCGCCCCACCAAAGATGGAAGTTGGGGATCCCCATCTCTATGTACCTATATCCCAAATCTCAGCTTCAAAATAAGGTAGCTCCCCATACTAACTATGCCACAAAAAAAAAGAGGTAAATAAAATGAAGTGAGGTTGTGGCCTCGCCTCCCATGACAATTAAGACCATGTTAATCTAAGAATGCTCAAAAGCAAGGAGAACAATAGAAAGCATCTTGAAAAGGATAGGCATATTAGGGCATGATTTCTGAGGCTATGAAGCTCGAAATAAAGGAGGGTGCATACATGCATACATATATAGATACTAGTGAATAGCTTTTTTTTGTCGTGCTCTAGCTTTTGCTTTTGCTTAACTTCCTTTTCCATCTCCACTGGGGCGAGAGACAGTTACAAATTGGTGTTGACGCTTCCTCGTTGATCGATTTGTTGTTGTACTTACCACCCTTCCAATTCGACCTTTCCTTATGTGATTTTCCTTTAGAGTACAACTCTAAATTGGTTGTCCAAAGAGTGGTGGGACATCAATTTAGTTTTCAAAAATTTGTGATATAAATTTAATTTTCAAAATATTTGTGATATTAATTTAATTATCAAAAGATTAAAATTTATTTCAAGTTAATTAAAATATCTTCTACTTTTTTGGATTAAATTGAAATAAGTTTTAATTTTTCGAGAACTAAATTGATATCACAATTTTTTCGAGTACCAATTTAATATTTCATAACTTTTTTTAGGACTAATTTAAGGTTTACTCTTTTTTCTTAATGAGTACTCTCTTTTTCTTTTGAGAAATATGTTTTGAACTTATGATTTATATGCTTTTGGGGTCTAAACAACCAGTATTTGAAATATATGGATTCTAATTAATTTGACTTGAGTTGGATTGCTTTATTATAGGGTAAAACTTTTCCAACACAATGGGGTTGCTATTTTTTTTTCAGCTACAGATTGGTAATTGAATTTGTTCTTGTTGATTCGCGAAATTCTTGAAGCGGAATAGATCTCCTTAATTCGATACTTTAATATAATTAGAAAAAGAAAATAAAATCCATGGTACCAACTTTCCTAAGTTTTAAAAATTTTATTTCTATCTAGCCGTTTCTATCACACTTCTTTGATTGCGTGGTTAATCATAATGTGATCTAAATTTTTAATTATGTTAATTAAGCTTAAGATTAATTAAATTTTTTTATAAAATATAAGGGTAATCATTAGAATAAATAAAGTGATAAAGATAATTTATTTATCTAATAATCAACAAGTATGGCATAATATTTTCATAAGAAATTCTGATAAAAATTCTAACTATTCATTTTTTTTATATTAGTATTGTCTCAAATTCAAAATAAATCGTATATATAATAATATATTATTAAATTTTATAATATTGATCTATTTTATAATTTAAAATTATGTTTTAAATAATAAATATGTTATAAGTAGTTTGATATTTATTATTTTTAAATAATATTTTATATTCCAGTTTTGTAAGTGAAGAAAAATAACTGCTGAGAGAATTTCACATCATAATGAGTCAACTTAATTTGAACAAGATGAATATAATTGAAATAGGTCTGAATTGGAAAGAACTATACCTTAGGGATGTGCCATCTGCCAACGAAAAGTTAATTAAAAGGTAAAAGATATCAATAATGGTAAAAAAGCAGACACTTCAAATTGATATAGAACACACGATGTTTCGTTATATTTTTTATGATGAAAAGAGAGGAAAATACACTAATTAGGGAAAGGTTGAAAACTGTTAAATATTTTAGAAAATAATAGATGACGCAGGATTATTATTATTAATTTTTTTTAATTTAATTTAAATACATTAATAGTGTAAAATAGTTTTACATTATTATTTAATTAAAATAATAAAAAGTGTCAACTTATATAAATAATTATTCATTATAATGAGGGACCCATTATAATATTTTATTTTTTTTTATTTTTATTAATTGACAATGTAAAACTATTTTACATTATCAATATATTTCAATTAAACTTTTTCTTTTTTCAGTAAAGAATTAATCGTGAAGCTGTAAACTTTTTATATTGTAATCAAATCATTCAAGGATTGTCGGCAAAAGAAGTATGCTGTCCTTGTCACCAGTAATCTCTTAATTGCTGCTATGTTTCATTTGATGCATAAAGTGTCTGTACAAAAGAATAACTAGCTAGTCTCTTCGTTTCTTATTGAACCCCTTGTTGTTCTCAGTACATTTATATCTCTTTCCTTCTTTAATTTTGCACTATTGTACTTTCACGAAGTTGTGAGTTTGAATCTAATTTAGTCTTATATTAAATAAATTACAAGCTACTAATAATTAGAATTTGAATTAAATATGATTGTGAAAATTAGGGAAAAAATAATAACTTTTAAGGGGGTGTTTGGCATGCTGTATTAGGTATGATAGGATAAAATTATACAATACGTTATGATCTTATCCATTGTTTGGTGTAATCAACGTATTGTATAATCTTCTCCATCAAACCTCCCTTATACGTTATAATGATAGATAACTTAATACTTACCAGGAGTAGTATTCTGATTAGCTTTTAATGTATAAGGGTTCTTTCATTTTTTTTATTTTTTAATATATTTTATTAAAAAATTAATTATTAACTAAATAATAAAAAATAAAAATATATAAATAAAAATAATATTATTTAATAATAAATAAATATTTTTTAAAAAAATTATAAAATAATTATTCAAACTAAAATAAAAATATAAGAATAAAAATTTATTATTAAAATATATAAATAATAATATTTAATATAAATTTAATTATATATAATAAAAAATACAACAAAATATAGGAATGTGATAGTAAGCCTATTTAGATTTTAATATATAAAAACTCTATCTCTATTTCACTCTTTCTCTCTCTCTCATATTTTTTATATTTATAAAAAAATATTAAAAATAAATAAATAAATAATTTTAATATAAAATTATTTTTATATATAATAAAATAGAGCTAAAATAATTATGATAACTATTTAAAAATTATATTTATTATAATCTCTTCTTTTGGTTATATTTTATATAATACAATATTTTATACAATGACATACCAAACACTGCATCGTATTAAATTTTTATCAAGCCTTATCCTATCAGCCTTTATCTTATCAGTCCTTATACTATCAGGCATACCAAATGGGCCCTAAAAGAAGTAGTACCGTATATATTTAATAAAATTTAATTATAAAATAATGTAAAACTTTGCAACAATAGCAGCACTAATAATTGACATAATAAAATTTATCAATTATATATATGAGATTAATTTTGATATACTAATAATATAACAAAATTTTATATCATCCAATCAAATCTTATCATATACAAGACTTATTAAGTAATGAGTGTAAAAATCAAATATATTTGCTAATTTTGGATGGCTATATCAAAATTAAATTATATATATTATTATTTTCAACTTTAAAATATTCAATAGTGTAAAAAAAAATTGATTTAAAAAATATTATTTATGCTTAAAAATTAAACATATAATAGACATAATATAAGAAAGAAATAGATACAAAAATAACGGAATAGAAAAAAAAAATGATAGATGTATTATCTTTATATCTACCACTTTTCTATTATGTCCTCAACATGTAACTTTTAGGTACAGGCAACATTTCTTGATTGATTTACATTTATGTAAATTGATTCATCCTAGCACTAATATATCACAAATCTGATGAAAGCAACTTGTTCCAAACTCCTGGCTAGCTTAAACATGCTCGAGGCGAGCTCGAGAAATTAATTAAAAGTTTAAAACATAGTTAGTTGTGATTGCAGATCTGAAGACACGCTAGTTGGTCCCGTAAAGTCGCCATCTACGCTTGCATTTTGCTAGGACATAACAGCGATAGACAACATCTTTTTTCCAACAAATAGCGACACATCTCAGATATGAGCATGCATATGGTTTTTCCAACAAGATAGAGAGTACAGTACTGTTCGTTTAAACTTGATGGCGGGACTCAAGATCCTTCTATATGTCAAGTTTATATAGATAGGCATTGTCAAAAATGGTGAACAGGGGGACAAGGTGGAAATATTTTTTTTAGAATACATATGTAATAAAATATTGATTGTATGTCGTAACTGGCTTAACCCTATTGTGATGACTGATGGGGTTTGATATGGTCGGTATTAAATCCCTGCACTACCTATCTATTGCATTAAATAGCATATGTTCTAGTACTATTTACAAGCATGCTTGTGGCTTTAAACTTTCAGGACAACTTTTAATTGATTCTGGAAGTGAAAAAGGCGACAGAGTGTGTACGTAGACTCCAAAAGAATCGTAAGTCATAGTTAAGCTGTTCTGTGTTTATATATCATAGTCAACGTGACTTGAAAACAAGCTAAAGAGCCATTTGGAATCTAGATCTAGAGTAAAACTTTTGGGTGCAACTAAAGTGTAAACTTTTGTCCCTCTTAAAATATATAAATACCATCAATATCGCAATCACAAATAATCCTAACAGGTACACACCAGCCTATTATAATTATGGAATAGTGGCTCGACAGGTACCACACTGTAGCTAGCTAACTATTTATAAGTCTCAAACAACATCATCACTGTCGTTGTTGATTAAATGCATGCACCCCCTCAATGTTTATCTTGCTTCTCAATAATCATTATTCCGTCGCTACCCACATTTTGTTGCACCCAAAACCACTAAAACCCATCTCCTTCTGTCAACCTTTTCACGTGGCGGGAAATAATTGGTGCTATTGATTAGAACATTAGTGAAAACATGCACCAAAGAAGAGATGTTCGGCTAAAATGTAAATTAAGTGAACGTAGAGAGGGAAGAGTAAGCAGCATCTGTTGTTTGGCACCAAAAAAAAGAAAAAAAGATGAAATGTGTATGTATAGGTAGTGATATATGAGAGACTCCGCATCTACTCTAGTCTCTATGGTTACAATTTGCGAAGATATTTTGAGCTATTACAGATCGAAATATCCTCTGCAAATGCATGCCGTTTGTGTGTTTTTTCCTCGAGGCTGAGGGCCGGGGGGACCTGTCTTGTGGCTTCTGTGTGCAATAGTAAATCTTGCCAGCAAATTTGTGACGGGATCTTAACGTACGACCACGGTACAACTTGCCACGTATGCAAGGGATTAGGACCCATTATATTAAAGGAAACTCGTATATGATATGGCCAGATGTAAAATGATAGCTACAGATTGTGGACCATTTACTTTTGTGGCATGCATTACTTGTTAATTAAAACAAGAAACTGACTTGTCCTCGAAAATCATTAGCTGATATTATATTATTATATAAAGAAATTTATTAATAAGGAAAATGATCTTTGATACGAAGTGAAATTCGTGGAAGTTGTATAAATAGTATTTCTTGACATTTGTCTTCATACTGGATTCATCAAAAAGTTCTTTGTGCTATTTAGCAATGCTGTGTTAATAAACACACTTAGGATACTTATTAACAAAACCTTTACATAAATAATATTCTCAAATGCATATATATTTATCGAAGTCGTTCTTTTGTTCTTAGTTTTTTTTTAAAAAAAAAAATAAAGAAATAGAGTACTCAAAATGCTACCCTGCTTGATTAACAAAGCTAACTTTTACCGTACACCCACAAACATTAAGAATCCAGCACATCATGATTGTTTAAACGAAATGTTCCTTGAAACAAGTAATTAGATATTCAGTTTTCTTCCTTCGATTGGCCTCAATTAGCGTGATGTACGTTGGAACTAATATCTCTTTGGAAAGTAGGCAATTACTTGATTATATAGTGCTGAGGGGAAAAGAAGTGGAAAAAAAAAAAAAATGAAACGGAAAGGTATAAAGACTGATCTCTGATTGCAAGATGCATAAAATTAGTGACTACGTGTAGCAACAGGAATCAATAATTTTTCACCTAACGAAGTTGAGGATGAACATGCGTGTAGATTTTCTAGCTATAGACCACCTAGTCAATGATACATAACATAAAGTATATATAAAAGAAAATGTGGCCTTATAATTAAAAGACCTACCTCACTTAACTCACTACCTATTTGACAAATCATGTAAATCTATAATGGGAAGCTGCCATCAAACTTCTCCAATAATAATCACATTATAGTAATATTGATGTGCGCATGATGCTCCTACATCTGTTGCTAGTGTAGCTATCATTCTCAAACACCCCCATCATCCACACATAAACAAAGCAATCAAGCTCGTGCCGTGAAATTAGAAGACAGCGCTATTAGAATGTGCTTGAAATTGAGCAAACATCAACTTTTGGTCCCACGTTCATATTCCATATCTAAGTTGCTAGATGAAGATTTAAATAGGAGAACATGGTAATGACAACATCACTGGATACATTGCATGATATATGCATGTCAATTGATTGATGCTGGCTTATCCACATCAAAAAAAAAAAAAAAAAAAAACACTTAGGTAATTGATGTTATGCTTCAAATTATGTCTCTTGGGGCGTTCGTGCGTGAGGTGCAGAAAAAAGGTGTTGGGATGGTAAGGTTTGCTTGTTACCTGTCATAAAATCACATAGTGATGCCAAAAAGGAAAAAGGCTAACCCAATGTGGTGTGGCCTTTACACTTTAAAAGATTAACCACCTAAAACAAAAGGGGTGGCTATTGTTCCTTCTAACTTTCCCAAAGTAGTGCGGCACTTGCAACTCAGAACGTGAACTTTAAAAATGTTTATGGCATATAAAAGTAATAAAACTTCAAAAAAGTAGGAGGGAGGACAAAATAAATGTTTAACTGATCCTAACACGCATAAATTAAAGACACGTGCGTAGCCGAATTTGTCACGTGAGTGGAGGATATAAGGGGATAATTAGGTTCTTGCAATGATGAAATGGGTCCCCACTCCCCAAGCAAAGGAGCAAACGTACGTGTGAGGGGAGTGTGGGAATCACGTGACACCCCAAAAGATGGCAGTTGGGAGAATTGCACAGCAGGGAGAGGGGGGTAAGAGGAGAAGAAGGTTGAGCTGTCCATTGTCCTTCCAGTTCGCAGTTGCAAAAAAAAAAAAAAAAAAGAAAGCAAAGTGTTTCGTTTCCACCTCTCAATTGAGTGTTTGAGTAATGAGTGGCAAATTGGAGTCTAAAGATTAATTGCAGAAGCTAGGCATGGCTATATAGTTGCATTTCAAAGAAGACAATCCCCAATTTCTCCCATTTCCGTATTCGAAAATCCTACTTGTATTTCAAGGAACCAACCAAACGTCAATTATTATTGTTAATTAAATATTTATAATTGAACCTTCCAATAAAACCAATCTCTAATTATAAAACTAGGTTCGATTAATGCTAACCATAGTTAATACCTAAGGATCCAAAATTGACGGTTCCTATGTATTCATGCTATATATATATAACATAATTAAGCTGAGCTCTATTGTATTCTTGTGGAAGTCTACACCTATATAATTTAAGGTTGTTTTGTACACGTCAATGACTTTAATCAATATAATTCATATAAATATCCGTGTTTGTTACTAAAAAACGCTCAAATCATGTAATTTCCTTCTTGCTTGTAAGGACATTTGTTTATTATTTGTTGGCTCGTCTCTTACGAGTTTTCCACCATATTATTTTTAAATGTCTTCAAAATCTTCTTGCGAGCAACAAGTCGTAATGGTGACGTGGAGCTAGCAAGTTAGAAAACATAACATATATTGAAGACCATATACAGTAAACCCCGTATTTGGAAGAAAACTAATAATATTTTTTTTTTCAAAAAGCAGGACTATTATATTAGGCTGGTTGATTTTAACAGTTGAGATGCTAGCTAGAGGAAGTTTTTCACTTTTTTAAAATATTTAATTTTTGGATGCAATATCATATATACCACTCTAAATGTAGCAAATTGTTGAGTTATTTTATGTCCCTTATATATTTGTCTTCTTATTTTAAGCACATATATGAGTTTACTTAGTCTTCTTGATGTCTTTCAATGACTTCAACTCTAAGCTAATTAAAAGAGACAGCCATAAATACTATAGGGATTAACGGTTTAAGTACGAACGGTATTCAGACTTTGTGATAAACAGAAAATGGAGATATGGTTAGCAACTGATATGGGCAACTATATATTGGCTTATATGAGTTTTGGATGGCAACATCACATATTTTCACAAGGCAAAAATAGCACATGCATGCGCACCATATATATGAAAGTGGAGTTGATGAAGTGTCACTATGACATTCATTTATTTTCCCTCCAAAAAATTCTACCACTCATGATGGCCAATCAGATTTATTTGTTTTTTTTTTTTTGACACTTTTAAAATTTCACTAATTCATTATTTTTTTATTGGATTTTGATTTTTTTTAACGCATAATGTTTGTTGACATGGCTTGATCACATTGGTTTTTTATATTTCTTATCTTTAGCTGCCCAGATTGACCAATCATATATCCTTTTACTATAATGACAAATATTATAAACCAAAACCTTTTTTCCCAAAGTGACAAATAAAAAGTAATAGTGGGAGTATATATTAATTTTTAATTAATAAATTATATTTATATATTACTAATCTTATAATAAATAATTTTCAAACTTTGATAAGAAAATGCAAAAAGTTAAATTATTATTAGTTAAAATTTTTTAATGTTACAGCACTCTAAAATTGTAAACATATATCTTATAACTATATCTATTAAATTAGATACTTTAAACTTTAATAAGCAATGTTAGTCACATTTTGATTAATAAATATATCATGGATTGAATGGCTTAAAATGTAAAAATGAGCAATTTTATAAGGTCTTTATAACATATTGCACAACTTAATATTAAACATAGATTAATTTTTATATATTGAGTGTTAGTCTAACAAAATGATGCGAGTCTTTAAAACTTATTAAAATCTTATTTAAGATAATGATGCTCACACAACAAAAAAAATTTGTCATGAAATAAATCCTTTACTAATATTGATACCTCAAATTAGTGATACTAAACATATACATAATAGAGTGATACTAAACATGTGCATTAGGCTGATAATGATTTACATATAACTTTTAATTATTAATTTGTATTAAATTTAAATTAATAAAATATATTTATATATTTTTTATCTTATAATAATTTTTTTTAACTTTGATAATAAATTGTAAACTATTTAAATTATTAATTATTTTTTAATCTTGCAACACTCCAAATATAAATCTATATTTTATAATTATATATATTAGATTAGATACTTTTAAGTTTTAATAAGCAATTTGCTTCTTTATTAATAAACTATCCTATATTTAATTTTGAAGAAGTAGCGGATGAAGAATTTCAAAAGGCTTTTACAATTTATGTATAAGTTATTATTAAAATTTTATTTAAGATAATAATGCTCATATGATCCCAAAAAAAAAAAAAGCTATATAATATTTTTTTTACAAATATTGATACCTCACTCTAGAGTGATATTAAATATATATATATATTGCATGAATGATTCCAAATATGTACATTAAACATGTTATTTGCTTACTTTATAAATATTATCAATTGATAATAAATTAGAATAGAAAATTACATTTATATATATACTTTAATCTTATAATAAAGACTTTTTTTACTTTATATAAAATATGAACAATTTAAATTATTATTAATTAATTATTTTGATCTTATAACACTCCAATTGGATACATACATCTTTCAACTATATCCAAGATTATATACTTTAAACTTTAAACTTTAATATAAAATGTTGCCTACTTTTTTATTAACAAGAATACCATGAGTTTAAAGGCTTGAAGCGCAGGGGATGAAGAATATCATAAGGTCTTTACAATTTATACTATAAATTCTTATTAAAATTTTATTTGAGATAACGATAATTGAATTATAGAAGAAATTAGTAATATAAATGTTTTCTTACAAAAACTGATCCCTCAAATAGGTAATACTAATTAAGCATTTACATTGCATGAGTGATACCATGCATATTCATTACATGAGTAGTAATTTACGCACAGGGTATACCTAACATATATATTACACATATAATAATCTACATAACTTAAAATTATTATCAATTTACATTAATTTTTAATTAATAAATTATGCTTAAATATTTTCAATCTTATAATAAATAATTTTTTTAACTTTGATAAGAAAATATAAATAATTTAAATTATTATTAATTAATTTTTAATCTTATACCACTATATATATATATATATATATATATATATATATATATATATATATATATATATATATAAAGAGAGAGAGAGAGAGAGAGCAAGCAGTGTTACTTATATTTTGATTAATAACAATACCATGGATTTAATAAGTTTTTTTTTTTGTTTTTGTTTTTCATGGATTTAATAAGTTGAAAAAGCAATTGATGATAAATTTTATAAGATATTTATAACTCATGTCACAAATTCATATTATTTTAGAGAACAATGTTCACATAATAAAAATAATTAGCCATGGACGATTTTCTTACTAATGTTGTATTTTAAATAGGTGATATCAAATGTGTACATATTTGCACCAATAATATCAAATATGTACATTATATAGGTAATAATTTATGTATCTTATAATTATTATCAATTTATATTTAATTTAAATTAATAAATTACATTTATTATCCAACTTATTAATCCTCCTTAGATACTACTAAAGATTTAAATCTTTTATTTTAATTTTATATCATTCTTATACATCGTATCACTTAGATCTTTTTTTTTTCTTTTACAAGGTCCTTATATAATTTGGTAGAAAAACATGATAGATTAGTTTTGTGTAGGCAGATAAAAGGCGGAATTATTATTTTCGCATTAAGAGAAAAAAAATAATTTTATAAATTCCTTTCTGTAGCTTGACATGAATAGCCTGAATAAGAAATTTTGTTTCCCTTTTCACTTATTTGATTCGCAAAACAGGTAACTTGTACTTCTTTATTATAAAATTGATGGAAGTCGTTACGCTATTATTTATTTATTTTTTAATGACTGAGTGGGGCTGCTTGAAAACATCAAAAGGAGTGTCCATCGATATTACATATACAGTGATAGTACTGTTATTACAAAAGTCAAACTTGAGCTTGTATATACTCTAATACATGTTTTGAACATACAAAACGAATAGGAGAGCTAGCTTGTTTCAATAAACCAGATATAAAAGCATTATTGGGCATATGGATACAAAAGATAGTGTATATTACTTGTTTTATTTTGCCACACTGGAAACATTTGTAGGCCTTAATTTCCTTATTAATTAGTACATGTTATTACAATTTATGATTTCGGAGAAAATTAAACCACCACAAATGTTGCTGGTAACTTGTTATCTTTCCTCTCACTACGGAAAGATTTTGAAGAAAATTATTGAAAGCTAATGGAGACATAAGCTAGCATGTCGCGCGAACTGACCGATGCTGATCCTTTATTGCAGCAAACTTTTTGAAAAACAAAAATTCAAACAAACACAATGGCAAATACTATATTATTCATTCATAGGCAATATGAAAAGGAAAAAGTAAGTGTTGGCCTTCCTCCTTTTAATCAGTAACTAGCTATGATTGAGCGAAAATTATTATTCCATGTCTTTTCGGGACTTTAAGCTCAATATAGGATGTAGCAACAATGACTAGAAGTTCAAGTTACTTATATAATAACACTTAATACAGAGAAGAAAAAAAACTACGAGATGATAATTAAATGCAAGTAAAAGAAGGCGAAACATAAAAAACATCTGTAAAAATAAAAGGGACACTAAAAGGGGAAATGAACATGGCCAAGGTTACAGTGCCAAACCTTAAAGCGGTTATGGGTGCTTTTCAGACCCTATTTCTCCCACACAAACCTAACTTGTCTATTTTGCCCATCCACTCGCACGTGCCATCCATCCACTTCGTGTAGCATTCCTTATTTGTAAAATCTCTCTTTTCCTATCTAACTTCACTTGGGCTATTAATGAATTTGTATCGAGCGAGTTTACCTAAATGACCTTACCAACTAAGGGGGCTCAGCCATCGGCAATGATTATCAAGGGTATTATAGTCATTTCAAGATAACAAAAAGGATGGTGGTAGTTTGGATTATTGAGATGCCTTTGTACTCACCTTATCTTTATTTTATTCCGTAGTTTGCGTTGGTTTCCAAAGGATGTGTGCAAATGACAATATAGGCCAATACTTGGGGATGGCAGTGTGGTCATTTCCAAATAACATGTAAAATCAGGTCTAATTTAAAAGTTTAACATGAATCACGACCCTCTGCTGTATTCTCAAACATAGGAGAATTCTTTTCATGAATAAACGCAGAGTCACAGACTAATATTTTTGTATAGCATTAGTAAGCTTCTGTACAAGTAATGATAAATTCCTCGTGTATTGTTGAATTTCTCTTTTTATGAAAGAATACACTCATTTTTTTCTTTATTGTTTTAGAAAAAATAATAATAATAGGATACATATATCTATAGTCCGTAAACATTTATTGTAATCATCATTTTTACGAAAACGCCAGTTTGGATTCCTGCTTTGACCTGTAATTCCAACTATTACTATGTTGGGTAATATTATTTCTTATGCAGAGCGGACAAGGTTATTGTCGTCATTCCAAGACATGAATATTTCTTTTGCGTACAATTTATTGCCACAAATATATTAATTGTAAAATTTGTGTCACATTGAGAATTTAAAGATAAAAAAGTATATATAAAAAAGACATTATTGGTGGCGGAAAAGAAAAAAAAAAGGGAATTGAGGTGAAGACTGGAGAAGAGGAAGAAACAACGACCGCTTCCCTTTCCTCTCTCTTCTCTCTCACTCTGTGCTTATTTGAGACAAGTATGATATCAGTCCCCCCAAAGCCTCCATTTATATTTTTATATTGTGTGTAAACTTCTGCTTTCTTTTTCCAGAAGGTGATTGCAAAAACACTTGCCGCCAAGAGCAACAAAGCGAAAAGAAAAGGAGAGAAAGAGAAAGAAAGAGACGACAGGCAACACTAGAGAGAGAGAGAGAGAGTGAGTGAGTGTGGGAGAGGGAAAGAGAAGGAACTATTATAGAAGCTTTCGAAACCACGGAGGGGAAAACGATGTCCGAGAGCTTTACATCGCTGCAACTCTAAGAGGTAACATATATGTATGTGTGCATATAAATATATATTATTATATGATAAGATATATGAGCAAAGCCGAGAAAATGATAAAAAGGAGAAATTAACATTCAGATGAGAAGAAAAGAGGGAGGGGCCTGGATCCTGTTTATTTATTCTCTCTTTCTCTTTCTCTTTCAATCACTCACTCTATATAATATACACATCCACTAACTCTTTCTTTTTTCCCTTAATTTCTACAAGCTATATCTATCTATCTATCTATCTATCTATCTATCTCTTGCTGCCAATTGACTTCAATTGGTGATTTTTCGGATTTGCTTAAAATTGTGGAGCTGATCCTTATCACTGATCAACAATTCAATTATTGGACAGTGGCAACATAAGGTGAGGGAGGGGAGATGATGTTGATGACGACGACGACGACGATGATGAGCAAGATTTTAATATGGGAATAGCAACACCGCCACTGCATCCATCCATTCTCTCTCACTCATCATTATCAAAGACACACCACCATTCGTTTTCCTCCAATAATTCTATGTCCCAGGATTACCAACAAGGAATCTTCAGCTTCTCGAATGGGTTCGAGAGATCCACGGTAACACACCACCACCACCACCAACAACAACACCAACACCACCACCACCAGCACTTAGCACAGCAACAGATCCGAAGGGAGAACAGAGGCTTCGAGGCACCGCCACCACCATTAGTAGGGATAGAGGAAGAAGAAGCCGGAGGAGGGCTTCCACCCGTGTACGAAACCGCAGGGATGCTGTCAGAGATGTTCAATTTCCCTCCAGCCGGCGCCGCCGCCGCTGAGCTTCTGGAACACCAGCACCACCCCGTGACGGGGACGTTTCGGTCCCCTTCCTCATCCTCCTCCTCGAGGCCGCCACAAGCAGCAGCAGCAGACTGGTACGGAAGCAGACAAGGCATGATAACTGATTTGGGACCCTTGGGAGACTCAAAGCACCACAACGCAAGTGTGAACCACAGCCAGCCACAGATTTCAGGCATTAATGCGGATTCAGCTGCAGCCATGCAACTTTTTCTCATGAACCCTCCTCAGACGAGATCTCCTTCCCCTCCTCATAGCCACGCCACTCCACCGTCTGCTACCTCTTCCACTCTCCACATGCTTCTTCCCAACCCTTCCTCCAATTCCTTGCAAGGGTTTGGGTCCGGACCCGGAGGGTCTTTTGGGCAATTCACATGGGTTCCTGATAGTGGTCAAGAAGGAGGAGCTGCAGGAGGCGGTAACAACAACCCTGGTCATGAGATTGGTGGTGGCGTTAACGTTGTGGAAGGGCAAGGGCTCTCGCTATCTTTGTCGTCCTCGTTGCAGCACTTGGAAGCAGCGAAAGCGGAGGAATTGAGGATGGGGGAGAGTGGTTTTCTGTATTACAATCAGGGGGGTGGAGGTCCTTCTTCTAGTTCGAGTCAGTATCCGTACAAGAACTTGGGTGGTGGTGGTGGTCATCATCACCAGGCATTGCTTCTGCAAGGTGCTGCCATGGGACAGAATCACCAGGGAAACGTTGGGTTCGGTTCATCGTCCTTAGGTGTAGTGAATGTTCTCAGGAATTCAAAGTATGTGAAGGCCGCACAAGAGTTGCTTGAGGAGTTTTGCAGTGTTGGGAGGGGTCAGTTTAAGAAGACCAAGTTCAGTAGGCAGAACTCAAACCCTAGTTCAAACCCCGGTGGCTGCGGTGGTGCCGGCGGTGGTTCTTCGTCGTCTTCAAAAGATCCTCCTCCACCTCCATTGTCAGCGGCTGATAGGATTGAGCATCAGAGAAGGAAGGTCAAACTTCTATCAATGCTTGATGAGGCATGTAATCTCTATTTCTCTCTCTTTCTGTTCTCCTTTCACCCTCTCTCATCCATCAAGAGTCAAGGTCTCCCAATATCTTTTTCTTCTTATTTATTTACTCCATTAATTAATACTATAATAGTACATTATTTATCTTTCTCGTTACCAACAGGGATAATAAAACAGACAGTTCTCCGGCCGGTATCTTCAACTATTATTATTATTTTCTTAATTTAAATTTCAGAAAGGAAAAAGCCGCCTGGTATAGTAGGGCTGCATTTGCATAGGATCAGTTGGTTCAGTTGGTAGGGATTTGTTCCTTATTTTATTAAAAGCCAATTTTTTTTATGTCTCTGATTTGATTGGTTGGAGGATTTTGTAGTGTTTTGGGTTTCGTAGTTTGGTGAAAACTTTGAGCCTAACCATTAGGAGAATACGTCCATCAAGATGCGACGTTCCCTCTGATTACTGTGATAGACGGACCCCAACAGAAGAAAGGCACTCACTCACCATATCTGTTACGTACCAAGTGGTTATCAATGCCACTTCCACCTTACAGATCCATTCCCATCATAGTAATATTGCAGCGAAAGCCATTGTTATCATATCTCAGTTGACCGGAAAAGGATCTGGAGGGGTCTTTTATTGAGAAAAACAAAAAAAACTGAAATTAAGTCATTTTTTATTCTGTAATTTTGTTTAGGCACATAAGTCTTTCAGTTGGTGAATAATGAAGACTGAGGAAAGTTAATCGAAGGATATTCTTCATTCTCATTGCCAACTATTTCAATGCATCCTCAATATACCTTGAATTCACACTTAGTTTTTAATTTATGTACCTCCGTAGCCTGGTTGTTCATTTCTTTTTTCCAGATGTAACAACATCTCACCGAATCCAAATTAAATGCTTAAATTAGAACATCATTTTCTGCCCCGTCCACTCCATCCATTTAAAAATGATAAACAAATAAACATGTGTATTCGTTTGTCACAATTTGCGTGGGTTAATTCCCATATATCCTAATTAAGCCATCCATATTTATTTGACATGTATGTTGTTTTCTTGATTAATGCTAAGTAGGTTGATCGAGCTTTTTCACAAACCGCTAAATGGATGAGTAAATTAATGAGAACATGCATGCACTATATCTTCAACTTTTCTTTCTTTCTTCTTTTATGGTTCGTTCAAACAATGTATATATTGATTATTCAATTAAATCCATTCATATACAACAAGTTGTGGATATCTGGCATTGTAAATAAAGTATTGTTTTGTGTTTTACAGGTGGACCGGAGATACAACCACTACTGCGAGCAAATGCAAATGGTGGTGAACTCATTCGACGTGGTGATGGGTTTTGGCGCGGCGGTTCCATACACGGCGCTGGCGCAGAAAGCGATGTCTCGGCATTTCCGGTGCCTGAAGGATGCGATATCAGCGCAGGTGAAGCATAGTTGCGAGCTGCTGGGAGAGAAAGACGGGGCGGGGACCTCAGGGTTGACGAAGGGAGAGACCCCAAGGCTGAAGATGCTGGAGCAGAGCCTGAGGCAGCAGAGGGCCTTCCACCAAATGGGGATGATGGAACAGGAAGCTTGGAGACCCCAGAGAGGCTTGCCAGAACGATCTGTCAACATTTTGAGAGCTTGGCTTTTCGAGCATTTTCTACACCCGTACGTTCTTTTTTGCTTTTCCCCTCTACCAACTCTCTCTCTCTCTCTCTCTCTCTCTCCCCCTCTCTCATTGTTATTAGTTGCATAATATAATACAATTGTCACACATGGAACTAACCATGATCTTGGGATAATATACCATAATAGAAAATTTTTTAATAAAGGTGTTTTTGATAGAGAGATAAAAGTGGAAAAAAAAAATTTATGGATAAATTTAATGTATAAATATCAAGAGCCTAACATATTTTAAAGGTGAATATTTTTAAAAAATAGTGTAAAGAAAAAGAGACAAAGAATATAATGATAATAAGTAAAGCCAAAATTTTGTCTCATTCTCTTTAGGATATCAATTAATTAAGGAAATTTGTTTTTGACATAAAAATAATATTATTTGATTTTAAAATGCACTTATAGCATTAAAAATAGTGTTCTTACTTATAATATATTTTAAATATAATAACTGAGGTAAATATTTAAGAATTTTTCACCATAATGATGTATTTGATGTACCAAAAAATATAAAAAAAGGATATAAAACACACAATACGATTAGATAGGTAGATGATGTGATGATCTTTTTTAACTAGGAAAAAGCAGCAGGTCTTCTGTTAATTGGAAAAAGAGAAAAAGAAAATGAGTGGGAGAAGCACAAGGAAAGAGAGAATCTAAAAGCTATTATTATTTAGGTGCCTATAGCATGTATGAATGATCGTTTAGAGCAACAGTAATGCAGTAAAATTGCAGTGTCCTTGGATGTTGTCTCGCCAGCGAAAAGGTGTAAGGATACACACATAAAATCACTGCTTTAATTACAAATTTCTCGGCATCTTTCTCTGATCGGTTTGAGTATCTCTATTAAAAAAACCATAAAAGAAAGAAAGAAAGAAAGAAGAACACAAACACCTAATTAGATTAACTGATTAAGGGGACGGGGATAAAGTAGAGACAGTGGTCAGTGTGTGCAGCGATCCCCTTTACTTCTGCTATAGCAGCTAGGACATAGATCTTTCTTTCTCCCCTCTTAGATTCTCACGCCCCATGAAGGGAAAGAAAGAAAGGTTCAAACTCAGGCAGGGGTACAGAAAGCTCGGTGTCTCTTTATACGGCTAAGGCAAAGGCAAGGACTCTGATGTCATTTTCTGGTCTCTTTCTCAGGTATCCAAGCGATGCAGATAAGCATCTGTTGGCACGACAGACTGGGCTATCGAGAAACCAGGTTCGTCCCCTCTTGTTCACTCTTAATTCGCTTTCCCACAATACAGTAGTATAGTAGTAGACCTTAAGATATTGAGAAGAGAGAGAGAAAGAAAAAAGAGACAAATATTAGCTAGCCCTCTGAAATTTAATTAATTACACGCACGGCCCACATTGACATGAACAAGTAAACAAGGAAAAAATTGGGACCAGCAGTAAGTTCAGATGCAACTTACATCATTTTGGGTTTCGTTCTGTCTTTCTCTATGAGGCAACGTGGGTCTTAATTATTGCTTTTCACTGCCTCTCTCCTTTCTTTTTCACCCTTTTTTTCCCTTCTTCCCTAAAAAAATTTCCTTATTTTTTTTTTAATTCTCCTCTCGAAAAAAATCTTTATTTTTTCTAGTTTTGATTTACCTTGGAATCTCTTACTTCATGACATAAATTCTGAAATTTAAAGAGCAGAAGTAAGTACAGTGGCAATATTGAGACATGAAAGTTTGCCGTTGTCGAATCGCGTTCACTCTCCCTGTCACTCCTTTTTCTCTTTCATATCAATTGGCTTCACCCAACTACACAATAGGAACCATAAATTTGAGAAATAAATGTTGTCTTTAAAGTTTATGCCTTCTATCATCAGTGCTAATGCCATATTCATGCGACTTCCTCCACTAGCTCGTTATGTTATTAGTTTCTCTTTTTTGCTAACTACATATGATCACGTGGTTTAGAATATTACACATATACTATAAGATATATATGCTCCATTCTATATTTTTGCACGTTTTATATTAATCATTAGTGTCTTCTTTTTGTGTGCTCACATAACTGTCAGCGGCATAAGGACACAGAACTTTGCCTCTCACCCCAGAAGAAATTTTACTCGATCTATAGAAATATATATATGGAATTGAAAATTAATCAGTTTTCTTCGCCTGTATCATCCTGAACTTTTTAGTCAATGTGCAGATTCTGCACTAATAGTGTACTTTTTCCTGAGAAACCAAAGTCCTAAAGCTTTCGTACGTGCTATATATAATATGGGAGTACATGTAATTTGAGTTACGGGTAGGAAACATAAAGCCTAACATTTTCCCACGCTACATGAATGGCTACACCCTATAACGGTCAGTCATAAGGGTGAGGACTTGACTCGTAAGATCATACAAGGCACTGTCCCTTCTAATTATCAGAAGCGACTGCTGATGAATAGTTCCGTCTTTAGGAGAATCCAATCACATTATCATTTTAAATCTGTCATTTCACTGTCCTTTATGTCACACCACAGAGAAGATACCTCGGTGCCTAATCACAGTTTAGCGCAGAGATCTATACAAATAATAATGAGTCAGATTGAAAGCAAGCTTTTTCTGTCTACTTTTTTTTTTCCCTTGTGTTAATAATATTGTCGAATGATTAAACGGAAATTTTATACATACTTTCAGTAATGGTGAAAATATAAAAAGGTCATCCCAGTATAAAAAAAAAGGGAAAATAGAAAAAGGTCAATATTAATTATCTAGCTCGTGTTGTGCATGTTATATTATTGTATATATCCCATTGTGCTCGTTCATGCAATATTAATTTTTACTATACTATATTGGTACTGTTTGCTCACTTTAAATGAAATAATAAATCGGTGCTTAAATGTGACAAATGCTAGACTCTATTTAACTCCCTTAATTATTTTCTCAGTCACATTTAAAGTTTTGTTGGACGGCGATTGATGTATAGTGTACAATAAAACTATGAAAATTGCATCCATGTATGTATATTGAGTTGGATGGCTTTGAATGTTTGCTTTCAGGTATCAAACTGGTTCATTAATGCCAGGGTTCGGTTGTGGAAACCTATGGTGGAAGAGATGTATCAACAAGAACTTAAAGAAGCAGAGTGTGCAGAAGTGAGAGAAAAAAACCAAAGCAACAACAACAGCAATAGTGGCCACCAAGCACAAACTCCAACCACAGCATCAGGAGCAGCTACAACATCAACAGCAACAACAGCGCCACCACCACCAACAATAACAACAACGACACCACCACCACCACCAACAACAACAGCAACAGCAACAGCAACAGCAACGACACCAACAGGCAAAAGATCCGATATCAATGCTGGTGAAAGCGACCCTTCACTCGTTGCAATGAATAGACAAGGCTTCTCGGAAAACCAAGCGAAGCAGCAGTGCAGCACCACCTGCACCGCCAGCACTACCACCATTATGGCCCCCCAAGCTGCCATCAGCGCCACCGCCTCTGAGGCTGCGCCACCCGTGCCTCATCAGGGCTTCGACTCAGGCCTGCCCCCACACAGATCAATGGCCATCGATGACACATGTCGCCATGGCAGCTATGTCGCAGGTGCTGATTATGGGACCGCGTCTGCAAGTGCTGACATTGGATCCACTCTCATTAGGTTTGGGACCACCGCCGGTGACGTGTCACTCACCCTAGGGTTACGCCACGCCGGGAACATGCCCGAGAAAACCCCTTTCTCTGTTAGAGAATTTGGAGGCATTTGAAAAACTCCCATTATAGCGCTTTACATGATGATAATTAATGATTAATGATTATATATACTATATATATAGGAAGATGCTTTATTATTTTAAATCGTCAAAAGAAAAAACATTTTTCCTCCCTTTAAATTTCTCTTTGATGCTCCTCAGTCTTCAATTTGCATTCTATGGAAGGACAATGGGAAAAAAATAAGGCACTACGACATGAGAAACATAGCCTTAAGGTAGTTACCTAGGTAGCTCTATGGTCTCTATTGTATAACTGTATAGTAGATTGTTTTCCATCATTTTTTTCCCCATATATGTACTTAATTAATTAACGTTTTGTATCTTATACTTTGGTAGAACTTGATCCTGTTACTGCCTAGAATAACCAGTGTTTTTTCAGAAAAAGAAAAGAAAAGAAAATCATATTCCCTTCTAATTTATTGTAACTAGTTAACCATGTTGGAAAATCATGCATGGTAAAGTATACAGTATTTTAATATTTTTCTTCAAGGCGATGGTTGTGTTCTGAATGCTGATTGTGAAGCGCAAGGCATTTATGAAGTTAAAAAAAATAATAATAATAAGACATGTAGAATTTTTACAATACTCACCGTAGTACACACATTATTGTACACTCATACACGATAAAATTGAACCCATTTAAATTTCAAATGTGAGTACAAATAAATTCTCCAATATATTACCTACGTTTTAAGCTAGGAAGAATGTACATTTGCATATAACATCCATTTTTCATATCATAGACCAAAAAAAGAAAGAAAGAAAGAAAATAAATGAAGAAAGACTTCCATCTTCTTTTAAAATTTTATGGCCATTAATTAATTTTCTGCTAAAATTAGTTGTATTAATTATAATGGATCAAGCCACTTCTTAATAAGAGCTTTTTATTCTTTATTTCTTTTTGGCACCATTAATTACACCAATTTCTACTGAAATTAGATGATATTACACATAATTTTTCTCCATTTGTAGAAACACACAATAAACTCTCTTAGGTTAATGTATTATTATATTTGATATCTTTATATTTTGATGGAATACAACACCAAGCACCCCCCATAGATATGACATTGAGTACCCTTAAGTGTTGTCAGTGTAAGTATGATAAATGATAGGATATTATTTGTAATAGCATCTATCTTCAACAAAGATCAATGTAATTTATCCAACCATATATTATCATGCTATAAAAAAATTATTTTTTTCATAATTATTGTCATAATCAAGCTATTTTAATAATAAAAATAAAACACAATCATATAATAAGACAAAAATATTATACTGGATCAAAAACAAATTCATCCATATGTAAGGGCTAAAACTAGGAGGGAAGTAGCGAAAATATTAGCAATAAATGTAATGCATAGTTTAAAAATAGTAGGATTTCTAGTAGTTCTAATGAGTATAAGATGTTATGTTGACTTGAGCATAAAGTACCTTCTATAAAGACAATTTAGATGGCTATGAAAAAAACCATAAATTCATGCAAAATAATATATCATGATTCACAATGAGGTTCGTAAAGAAAATTTTAACGTACATGTCTTTCAAAAAGAATTAAGCAAACGATAATTTGATTAATCCAAATTGTATGTACATACACTCCTCGATTTGTTGAGACAAACTAAGAATTGGTTGCTTATGCATAAGGAAAAACCAAATCCCGGTACTTGGAAGTTGAAAGAGTACTACATCTCCAGATTAGGACGTGCTTGGATAGTTTCCGCACACCTGCTAGCTTGTCAATTCCGTTTCTGTTATAGTAATTAATGTGGGCAGAATAGATCAACGGGAATTGTTGGGGTATGCAAAACAAAAGCTACACGTTTCTTCCGTAGAAACCAAAACAAGAACTTGCAAAGCAACAAGAACTTCTCACCTAATATATTACTTGTTGTTTGAGAAACACCTCATATTACTAACGGAGAGAAAGCCTCTACATCCAATTTATTCTTACTAGGTTGCTCTGCAGCAACGATCATGTTTGCTTTTTGAATATTCAACTATATGTGATTTCACATGAGTTTGTTTTGAATACAAGTAAAGATTTGGGATTTACGTTAAGATATGGCAGCCACTAAAAGCACAGATCTGAAGGAGTTGAGTGATTCTCTTTCTCAGGTGTGAACATATTCAATTTACAGCAATGTCACTGTCGTTAATATTCGATTTCAGAAATTCCAAGATTAAACTTGAAGGTTAACCGGACTACGTAATTGGTCTCCAAGAAGCAGAGTAAGGATTTCTGATCAATGGCACATAAGGTGCTTTTTCTATTAGATTAATGATTTTACTAACAAGTGCTCGTAGAGTACTTGTTGAGATTACGAAGGAAAAATATCACATAAAAAGTAAAATTCTTTAGATACATGCATTAAAAATTTAAAACATTTTTATTCTTCATGTAAACTTTCTTCCTTTCAGCCATTTTTTTGGTTCTTTTTTTAATCTTTAATAAGTGCTTAAAAGAATTTTTTAATTACCAAAATCCTTAAATTAATTAAAAAATTTTAAGGCTATTGATGTAAGGTTTATATTACAAGTATCTTTTGATAAAGTAGGAATAACAATTCATTTTATTTTATTTTAATTTAATGTTAATTTTTTTTTATAATCTTTAAGTATATTTTTGTTATCTTATTTTTATTTAATAAGTTATTCTTATAATTATTATTTCTACTTAATAAACTTTCTGATCCAATTCATATTTAAATTCAACAAACCCCCCGGGAAAAAAAACAAAAAAAGCTTATTCAAAACGTTTTTATTGATCCCATTAAAAAAAAGTTTTTATTGAATCAAAAAGTAACTGTGGTCCATCATCCGATTATTGCATGCAAAGACTGCTTTGAGCCACTGGAATTGATTACTCCTTATCCCCTAATTGGCCAACCGCTAATGTCAGCATAGCACTGGAATTACGCTAACCAATATGTTTATTATTGATTAGCTACAAATTTGAATTTAGTTTCAATGTTCTACCTACTAAATATATAAGATAATTTTGGTTTTCGCTCGAAACGAGACAATATTGCTGTGTTGAAATGATATAAACATGTCTCGATCGAATATGCTTTGTTGGAAAAGTTGCATTAGAGATTTGGATGATATGATAACCTACATGTAAAGAATTATTATTGTGAGCCAAAAAGTATGCATTGAGTTATCATTACTCCTGTGAACGTAGCATATTGCTGATTTCATTAAAATTTAGAGGGTCATTCGGAGGGACACATTTCATTGAAATCAAGCAGCAAGAAAGACAAGAGGAGAGGGCCTCCATAGGCTAGTCGGGAATCCCCACCCTAGAATGGTTTATTTGTCTTGTATGTGTGCAACATGTATAACTTCCACATTGAATGTGGAAAGAAGATGACGAAAAATTGATACGAAGGCCTTGAATTCCATGATATTTAATGAAGGAGCCCACGGTTGCCATCACCAATGAGAGCATGTTGCAAGGAGACGAGATGCTCTCTCAGTCACAGATGACAGCAAATTGAGATGGCCCCATCATTTGCTATATGACAGAACAGAGAGAAGCAGGTACCCGTCGCCCGTCATATCCCTATTACGTGGGTCCCAAAAGAAAATTCTAACGAAGAGATGATATGATTCATGAAGAAATTGAAGTTCGGTATTATTTAGTCATAATTTTTTTTTAAATTTAAGTTATATCTGTAATATTATATTGAAATATTATATATTAAATAATATTGTATAATAGTTTTTATTTTAAGAATATCTAGCAAATTTTAAATTATGGCCTACGTCATATCGTTGAAACTAATTTAATAAAAAATTTTAATTTTAATATACTATTAGTTGTAAAAAAAAAATTACATAAATATTTAATTATATACTACTATATCATTAAAACCATTTTATTCTTACAATAATTATCTTAAAATCATACATATAAAAGAACTATGAGAGAAATATTATGTGAATATATTTTATGTTGGATATCGTGTTGATTGCACGATGTCCAACACAAAATATATTCACATAAAATAGCTCTACGTATAATACTCAATGATTGACTAACAGTGTAAAATATTTTATATTGATAATAG
The DNA here is from genome assembly GCA_031439585.1 of Pterocarpus macrocarpus. Lineage (NCBI taxonomy): Eukaryota > Viridiplantae > Streptophyta > Magnoliopsida > Fabales > Fabaceae > Pterocarpus > Pterocarpus macrocarpus. Next base: position 70,785,224 of record CM062520.1, on the reverse strand, counting down.
TATATCAAAATTAATTTATTATCAAATTATTTTAAAAATATGAACTATTTTTGAGTTCTTAAGATATTATTATTATTATTATTATTATTATTATTTGATGTGAGAGTTCTTAAGATATTGGTTAAATGTTTTTGCTTTATATTTATGATTTTTATTTTAATTTATAAATTAATATTATCAAAACATTTGTTGATGAATTCTATTATTATCATTATTTGGTAGGTCTATTTTCTTATTACTTGGTCACCTCTAATTAGAAGGAGAAATATTATATGTAAATCGGTTGTCACGACATAATTGCAGACAGCGGTGTGATTTGATAAAAAAAATATTTAAAAAATTTAAAAGTAAGTAAAATTATCTTTTAATCATGAATGATCTATTATGTCGAAGAGGGGATATCGATGGTTATGTTTATGTAACATAGCTCAATTAGAAATGATTGATGGCTTTATTCATTTTGTTTTGGGCAGGACCCATCTATGACCCACAAAAAAGTTTTAGGTAACTACAATAAATGGAATCGGTCGATGTAATTGAGGCATTGGCTTATAGCATGTTTGGTTAAGCGTTGCACACACCAAATCCCCATTCTCATCACATTGAACGCTGCACTTTGATGTTTGGGTGATTTTGCGTTGCAATTTCTTCAATGGGTTATTTATCTGAAACCCTAATTGACCGAAAAACTAAAAAATGTTGCTTTGCGTTCATATTTTCCCGTTGGCTAAAAATTAAATTCCAACTACCCAGTTTGACCTTCTAAAGACTCTGTTAGAGAGAGTAAGGAGAGCAGCTTCCTAATGCACTCTCTAAATAGAAAGACTTAGGAAAAGTAGTTTTATTTATAATAATATTTATATAAATTTTTATAATAACATTAATATAGTTTATTTAAATATATTAATATTAAAAATAAAAATAAAATGAAAGAATAATATTAAAAGTATAATATAAAACCATGTCCATTTTAGTAATTGCATATTTAAAAGTGATTTTAATTAATATCATCCAAACAATATTAATTTTATCATAATTACTTTTGGTATAAAAGTTTCCAAATATAAAGTATATTGACATTAACTCACTTTTAATCAAAATTAATTTTACAAAATCAAGTTGATGCAAACCCCTATTTACAAACTTTAATCCAAATGTACATTTAATGGTAGATTTATTCATCTCTTATTAATTACACTTACCTCTTATTAACTATATTTAGATTTGATACCAAATAGAGTTTGATTTGAAATATATGAACCTCCCCCTTATAAATGTGTGCTTGCGTTGCCCTACCAATTGCTAATTGCGATGGGGTAACAGGGTACGGGGTACTGTTTTGTCCTGGACTGACCACGCAATCTTTTAATCATTTTGATAAAGCTAAAACCCTCCTTTGCTTTGCTGCCAGGCCCATCTTCAGAGCTCACTGCTCACACCTTCCCCCAATCCATCCATTATAAATACTACTTCGTGGTCCATGCTAATCAGAAAAATCTGCAGACGCTTTTTCTTTTTCTTTTTTTATGGTGTGAGAAAATGTCACCAAAAATGAATGGTGTGCTAAAAGTTTAAGAGGGGTAGAGAGTATTTTATTTTCTTATGGTCACAAAATGATATTTACACATCGGCTAGACCGCTAGAGATATAATAATATTTAAACACTGTTTTTTTAACTTGAAAGAAAAACTTTATGCTATGCTTGAGTAGATGTTTACTTACTTATATATAATTAATTTACAAAATATAAAATAATTTTTACCCTGTTAACGCCAATTTTCATTCGTCAACCTTTCTCTCAGGCTTTTCAAAAATGAATGAGCATGATCATGATTCATTTTTCAAAATAGCAAGGAACGCTAATTAACGGCGGATAAGGTGAGAAATGGAGGGCCTGCAAATTAACAACTTGGCGTTGTGTATTTACAAAGCGCACATTCATCTAGCAATCATCATTCATCGGGACTCAGATCAGGACCACTACTGAGCTAGCATTCAAGTTTTCGGCTGAAGAAAGTCCTTTTTTGTTTTATATTTTTCCATATATATATGAATCATGTTTGTAGTATTAAATTTTCTTCCCATAGTTCGGTGGTGTTGTGACTGTTGTGTCTGTAATGTGCATGCAGAGAGAATCAAAATTTCACTCGACCAAATAAGAAAGGATGAAAAGGTAAATAAGTCCTGCATGGAATTTAACTCGGCACCAGGCAGCTGGAAACTTGAAAAATATATATACAAACACTAGTAGAAATGGTGGTATAGCTCTCCGGCCACCTCTAAATGTGGTGTTAGTCCCTTCTCTATATACTGACACTAGTATGAATTGTTCTTACATATATATATATATATATATCTCGTTCTTGTATCTTTCTAGGTATTAGTTTGAGAATGAATCCTCTCATATAAAAAATTCATATGACGTTTGTTATATGTTATTTTTAATCATTGATTAGATTCTTTTATAGGTTTTAGACTTGGTCCCATATTCTTGATTAATAGTAAAAAATAATATATAACAAAGTCATGTGAATTTTTGATATGAGAAGATTTATTCCCATATCAATTTTGTTTAAAATATTTGAACTTTTGTACTAAGAGCAAGAGCTAAAAATAAAAATAAGAGAAAGTATATTTGTAACCTAATATTTTGGACACCGGACCAACATATATTTTGAATTTGTTAAAAAAGATGAAAAGAAAAATTAAAAATAAAAATATGTACTTTTAACGGTTGAGATTAAAAGTGTTAAAAATTATGTCTGGATCTTTAAGTACACACTCTAGAAGTAACAATTTTGATTCCACTATTAAAACCAAAAAAGGAAGAAATGAGTATATCTAAAGGAGAGGAACCCAGCAAACTTTAACATAATTTTGATACACATGACATAGCTTGATTTAAAAAATTAAATAGCAAGATATAATGAATTGGAGCTCACAAGGACACGAGGAAGCAAGTGAATATAGATTCACCCTCCATCTTTGTTACCATCCCAAAGTTCATGTCAAGCTAAAGACTTTTCAGATGAGGTATCTTTTGGAATTCCCAGGAAATAATCATTTCCATTGTCTGAGAAAGAGTAAAAGCAGTTCTCATTTCTGCTAGCTGCATGTGTGATGTGAACTTTCATGAAAGAGACTGAAGGAATGTATATATAACTCTCTCTCTCTCTCCCCATCTCCCTGTCGTATTTATTTTGGGGGGCTAAAAAGACAGATGCAACTGCAAGTAGGACACATGACTAGCTAGGTAAGTATATATCTCTATAAAAGATCACATGCGACAATGTTGATGTTGGTGGTGAACTGGTGATCGATGTTGTACCTCAGATTTAGATGCTAACCTAGCCAGAGCTGGAGTGCATCTCAAGTAGCTCCAAGATTTGCCTGCATTTATCTTCTTCTTCTTTTTTTTTTTTGCCCTTTTTTTAACTGATATAATGATATTGGTAGCTTGTAGTAACTACATCATAAGGTAAATGGCAGCATGTCACCACTCTCATGTACATATGAACGTGAGATATAGATTTTATTTTCTATTGTTTGGATAGAGTTGTACATAGTAATTTCAAAAGTCAACCTTTTATTACAAATTAAGACTTCAATTTTAATTTACTATTATAAAACTACTTTTATACCATCATTCATATGTATCAAGTAGTCATTAACATAGTTAAATTCATTTTTTTTCTTAAGTGAAATTCATTTTGTGATGCATGTCAACATAATATTATTATATAATTGTGTAAAAAATTTACATGGATAAAATTTTAAACATCAATAGAAATATTCAGCTCAAAATCTTAACCTTTTGAGGAATATTTATTTTCTACGACCATACTTTTCAAATTCAATTTGACTATTGAACTCTTTTTGGTCAACGTATTTTCATACACTGCTAGGCCGAAGCCCAAAAGAAAATTAAGTATACACTATCCGAGAACCTATGGAGTCCACGAAGTACTGGTTTTTTTGTTGTCAACAGTTGACTATTGGACTTAAAACATAATAAATTTTGACTTTGGTCTTAAAATCGAATTTTCATTTTTGATAGTAAAAGGAGAGGGTTATATTCCAAACGTTCAAAAAATTGCGGGCTGGGCCGAACGCTGCCATTTCACTGAGGCTCTGAGTTTGTCAACTTCACAATCATATCTGCGAAGTTGTGGCTTTTGGTCATCAGAGCCTGCCCGTTTAAAAGGATCATTATGTTGACCTTTAAAAAAGGATCATTTTCTTAGCCCAGAGACATTGAAGGCAAGTTTGAACATCAATTTTCGATGACCGGCTTTTTCACCAAAGTAGAGTATCTTTACAAACTATTTACAGGAATGGGGCTGTTTTGAAACTATTTACATGTTTGTGGTTGTTTTTGTCTTGCTGGAATTTTTTATGATTGTAGGCTGGTCAGATGGCGCACTGTGAAGTAGCGCCAGCACTGTTTTCCTGCCACCCTCTGCGAGACAAGACAAGTGGGACCCGCGATCAAGCAGATGGTGTATAGTTACAGAGCGCCATCCACTAGGCGACAAACAAGTGGCACAGGGCCACACAGCGCCACTCCCACATGCCCCACGCGAAACGGCATTTGGCGCAACCTCAACATGCGCCACCTGTGGGATCCTACCACATGGCAGCTAATCTCGGTTGGCGCTGGTTGACAGCACTCCACTATCCACCTATTTATTTTGAAATTTCAAACTTTATTTGCACAGCCTATTTCAGTTTTTCATCCATCCGATTGCGTTTGATTGCTCTTTACATTTTGAGTTTTCAGTTTCATTTAGAATTTCCAATCTTTATACTCTCTGCCTTATTCCAGCATTGCATCTTTCTTTATATTTTAAATTTTCAGTTTTTATTTACAATTTCCATTCTTTAAACACTCTGTCTTATTTTATCATTTTTTAAGTCCTTATTTTTTTGTTTTCTATTTTTTAAGTCCTTACAGAGTGTCTTATTTAAACACTTTGTTTATTTACAATTTGTATTTTTTTGTTAATTTTTTTTCCTGCCTTCTTTTTTTAAAATTTATTTAAAAAATGAGTAGTTTTATTGTGTTTGTATATTGAAATGGTAGAAAATTTGATGGGCCAAAAGGATGTACTTTTGAAGGTAAAAAAGGATCAATTAGAATAGAAGAGGTCTTGGTTATAATGCATTAAAGAGAAAAATTGCTACCAAATTGAAGCTTCAATCTCATCAAACAATTTTAAGTCTTACTTATAGATTTCCAATTTCTCAAGGGAGTAGTGCATATACTGCTCTTGAGATAGTTGATGATGATGATGTTGATTGCATAATTAGTACTTTTGAACAACGATCTTCTTTAACGGTGCTTGAACTGTACGCTGAGATTGATATTGTAGGTAGTTCATTATTGCCTATTGCCCTTTCTATTCACTTTGGTGTTGCATTTGGCGATCATTTTAGTGCTGATGTATGCTTGTCAGATGAAGATGAAGATGAAGATGAAGATGAAGATTATGTTAGGGATCTATCTTGAGATGAAAATGAAGATGATGATGAGGGTGAGATTCCTGATAGCGATTCTTCTGAGGCTAAAATAGATTCTCCGGCTATTGCAGTTTCTCCTGTTGCATCATCTTTACACATTAGAGAATAATTTCCACAACAAGGCGGTTAGTTTTAGCATAATTATTTGTGTATATTGTGATTTTATTAGAACCTTTTCATGATTGGATAATATCTTTATAGATGCAACACATTTGATGGACACTCTATTCTGGAATATCTCTCCACATTATAGTTATATCAATTGGGACCACCCAGATCAAAAGACGGATGAATTTCCTGGGTTGGAAGTGCTTGGTTCTTGGCGTGTTGGAGATGAGTTATATGTTGGTTTACGATTTGATAGCAAAGAAGCTGTCCAAATGGTTGTTAAACATTATTCTATGAAGGTCCATCAAATATATATTGTAGTCGAATCAACATCAACAATTTTTTGCACAAAGTGCATAAGACACGGAGAAGGTTGCCCCTGGCGAATGAGGGCAATTTTAGGAAAGAAGACAAATAAATAGCAAATCACCAAATGGAGTAGTCATCATATTTGTCTTAATCCAATGCTATCTCAAGATATCTGCAAATTAGATTCAAATTAAATCTGTGCAAATATACTAGGTATGTTGCTTATCTATATATCAATTATGTACTTTATGGTTATTAAGTTCATTTATTAATAATAATTTGATTGCTCAATTTATGTTAAGGTTGGTTAAATTGGAACCATCGATCCCAATTTCTTTGATTAGAGAAAGAATTAATAGCCAATATGGATTTCAAGTATCATACTGAAAGGCTTGGATGGTTAAACAAAAGGCAATAGCAAAGATGTTTGGTGATTGGGAGGAATCATTTGCAAAGCTATCTAGATGGCTTATATATATGCAGGTATTTGCACTAGATTCTGTCTACAAAATTGAGACAACTGAATTTGTCATCAATAATCAGGTAAACAATCAATTTCGCATATTTCACTGGGTGTTTTGGACATTCAAGCAATATTGTGATGCCTTCAATTTTTGCAAGCCCATTATACAAGTTGATGGCACATTTCTATATGGAAAATATCGTGGTACACTTTTAATTACCATTACACAAGATGACAATAGTTGTGTTTTACCGATTGCTTTTGCTATTGTTGAAGGAGAAACCTCAGACACCTGGTCATGGTTCTTGGGAAACATCCGGCAATATGTGACAAGAAAACAAGGTCTGTGTCTTATCTCTGATCGACATGCAAGTATAAAAGGAGCTGTGGCATATCGAAACCTTGGTTGGCAGCCTTCATATGCGTATCATGTGTACTGTATTTGCCACATTGCAAGCAATTTCAACCATAAGTTTAAGAATACTAAATTGAAGCAAGACCTATTGAAACTTGGTAAGTAGTGCATTTTCAAAATTTTAATATTATATATATGAATTTTGTTCTTTTTGGAATTAATATTTAATTTGTGTTAATGTAGGGTATACGACATGCATGCATCGGTTTGACAGAAATTTCGTCAAATTAGCCCTGAAATTCAGAGATGGATTGATAGTATACCGAAGGAGAAGTGGAGTCAAGCATATGATTTAGGAGGACGTAGATACGGGCACATGACAACAAACTTATCAGAGGCTGTGAATAAAATGTTGAAAGGTGCTAGAAATCTGCCAATAATTGCATTGGTTAAGTGCATATATAGGAGGATGGTCGAGTATTTTGTGCAAAGAGGTGTAGAAGAGAGGGCAGAGCTAAACGCTGGAAATAGGTTACGTAAGAAGTTAGTCGACGCTATTAGGAAGAATCAGGAGGATGCATGTTCCCACCAAGTTCATAGATATGACATAGAGACCTCAAGATTTGAGGTTGAAGAGGCATTCAACCTTGTGACACAAAGTGGCAGTCATACTTGGGCCCTAAACTTTAGGAGAGGTACTTGCTAGTGTGGAAAATTTCAAGCATATAAATATCCATGCTCTCACGTGATTGCTACTTGTGTTGCTATGAGTATAGACTTCTATAGTTTAGTTGATCCTGTTTATTCTATCCAAAATATTGTCAATGCATATAGTGGACAATGGTGGCCAATTGGCAATGAAGACTGTATTTCAGCCACATTAGAGTGGATATTAGTTCCAGATCCGTCAACCGTTCATGACAAGGGCAGGCTAAAGTCCACACACATAAGGAATGAAATGGACTTGAGAGAGTCACGGCGAAGGCAATGCTGTGGAATATGTAAAATGGAAGGTCATAATCGACGTCTTTGCCCTCATCTTAATGCAAGTCAAAGATCCCAGCATGATATTGACAATGTAGATGATGAAGATATTTAAATTGTACCAAATTTGTCCTTAATCATTTGGTTGTTAACTATTTTCTTGTCATTGTAGTTCTCTAAATAACTTTGTTTACTTTCTTGTCATTGTCATTTGCTAGAAACTTATCTTTAGATAAATTGTCATTATTAATTACTTTTTTTATAGCATAATAAATTCTAAAAACTTTAAAATTGAATAAATTCAAGACTTAGCTAACAATAAGTAATTTTAATAAATTTTTATGCCAATAACTTAGTGAACTTTTGTTGAGTCATATTTAATCACTAACATTTATATATACTATATAGTTTCATGCGAATTTTTCCATTATTTCATTATCCAAACCCCACAAATATATTACTAAAATTACCTTGTTTAATGAATATATTATATTTTATGAAAATTAACCCTTTAACTAAATATATTACTAAAGATTTATTTTGAATAATAAAAATTTGGGTATAATTAAATAACTTTAAGAAGGAAAAAACTTTATAATTAGAAAGTATGCATAAATCATTTAGATATGATAATTCAAGACTTAATTTAGTTGATTTTTTTATAGTAGAGTAAATTCTAACATCTTCAACTTCTAATAAATTCAAGACTTAGCTAACAATAAGTAGTTTCCATTAATAAACAAAAAGATACATCTATAATTAATCATGTGGAGAGTTAGGCGATAATATACAACCATATCGCCTATCTCTCGCTCTACGACGTGGGTTTCTTCTCACATCACCCGCATCGTCCTTAGGGTCAGTTACAGATAAGAAATCTTCATTCAAGTCAATACCTTGTAGAGAAACAACATTTACACCACGTGGAGTATAAAGGAGTTCATGTGATAGAAAATCCATAAACCCCATAGGTGCACTAGATGTGAACTCTGGTGGCACATATGCAGGTGGTGTAAATTGTGATGGACTTGGTGCAAAAGGGACGTATGCCTCATCTGGGCTATATGAATGATATGCAGCATGGAAATAGGATGTTCCTGCTGTCTGATGTTGAGGTGGCCAATAATAAGTTCTTTCTGGACCTGAACCCATTGGGTTGGATGATGATGCTGATGGAATATAATATTGGCCGTGACCGCGTTCGGGAAGTGGAGGAAGGGTATGAACCTTTGTCGTCTCTCGCCTTCTACATCGCTGAAGTCCTTGACCTTCCACCCAAGTCGGAGGTATTGCTACATTGACATCAGGTTGTGGAAGAGGTTGCTATTGAACACGAACTACTGCAGGTTTAGTAACCTTGTCTAATTTCTCAAACTGCTGCAATAACTCAGCTGTCACCTCTCTAACATCCTCCATCGAAAAGCTTGAGTCATTGTTAGAGGATAAATGATGCATCCGCTCTAGTTGATTATGCTATTCAAACATACACAAACATTATACAGAGGTGCTAATAACACAAAATAATTTAATCAGTTGCAGGTTGCAGCAGGGCACTGTCGTTGTCGTTGCTGGTGGTGCGTCCTCGATCAGTGCCATCTTCTCGTGCTATCTCATCAATCAGAGTGACTATGTTGGCATTGATACATGTAGCACCATTTGACTGACGCAGAAAATGTTAAAAATTCCACCTTGGCAAAAACAACCACAAACACGGATTAAGTTTCTAAAGTACTATAATGTGGTAAGTTGTTTGTAAAAATGCTGTAGGTGGGTCAAAAAGCCGTCGATGACCCAAAAACATAAAGACCATTAACGTTTGCTCTCTTGAAACAAGCCCAAAAAAGCAGCGTTTGTTTAGACCAAAAAACAAAAAAAAAAAAACATTCATGTTAGTTGAACGCAAATAGTTTTCAAATCCCATTGGCCCATTGACCAAATCAAGGAAAACATTTTTGTTGGTCTTATGTTATTCTCCCATGAGGCGTCTGCATAGGGTGGGACTAATACAAAGTGAACCTACCCACAAGGCGTTGTTAGTGAGATTAGAATCCTCCGCTACATGAAAAATCCGCTAAATGAAAATTACACCTCCTCGTACTTTTGCACGATGATAATAGATCCTTATAACCATCTCTAAAAGTACTAAACCTTTGGTTTACAATATCGTATATAGTATGGGGCATATGGGAAACTATGAAACAACTTATTAATTATGAAACAACTACTGAAATTTCCATTCCACAACTTTAAAGAGCTTATATTAAAAAGTAACTACTGTAAGTTACAATTCAACGAGTGATTTGTATACATCGTGTCGATTTTCCTCAGCACCCCCAGTGTATTCATGAAATGGCGATATATACATGTCTTAGTAGTTGTTAACAGCTGGAGGTAAACCCCATTCTCAAATCAACATATCTTTATGATTCCTTTGACTCGTCAAATTAAAAGTGAAATTCCAAAACCATTTTAACATATCCATGAAACATATCCCATGCTGCTTTTGACAACACTCAACTATCTGACATGACACTACCTTGTCCTTCCACATATGGTCTAATGAAAGTTCTCCGCCACCAGACCTCAAAAGCTCTCTGAAGATTGGGACAGCCATCACCAGTTTTTAAGAAACTTCCAACCCATGAAAGCAAAATACTCTGTTGATCCTCCAGAGGCAAGGTTAGAATAGTCCTCCCAATTCCTTCCTCCACAAGTTTCCTATCAAATGACCTGCATCCATGCTGTAACCAGTTGTAGTCATTGATCAGAGGCTGCAGCCATGTCTGCAGCAGCAACAAGCGCGTGTTCTTCGATGGCAACAACTCCCCTCTTCCAATGCTGACATATAGTCTTCCTGAAATGCAGCTGACATGATAGCGGGATACAATAGGCAGCTTTCCATGCAAGGCAGCCAATTCCTGCTGGTTTGCCCACATCAGCGCGAACTCATCAGCAGCTTGTTTGTCGACCAAAATCTCAAGCAGCCATGACAGGTTATCAGCTTCAAGGGCGATATGTTTTACTACTGGTTCTCTGCTATCACTAGGCATGTCCGCAAAGTCTGGTTCTGCAGCCTGCTTGAACAGTGACAATAAAGTATCCAAGCAGCTTCTGCATGATCTATAGATCGTGTCGTTACATATGTCAGCTGAAGCCGCAGAGCTTGGAAGACTGTTGTTCTCCCTAAGAAGCTTTAGAACAATGGATTTCATCTCTCGGCGACCTCTCTCCTCATTGCTTTTGAGAACAAGTTCCAAAATGTGGGATAGGGTATCTTTTGGGGCATTACAAATTGCAGAAGAAACTCGTTTCAGCACAGGGTTGACCCCAATTCCTTCTCCTTTGAGTCGTAGTACAGTTGAGACCACCTTTTCTTCTTCTTCTTCTCCAACCCAAGGGACTGCCTCCAAGTGATCTAAACATGATTGGATACATGAGCTGAAGCCAAGCGATTCTGCAACCTGCATAATAGTTTCTTTCAGCTTTTTTAAAGATCTTTTGACATATCTATCCCCAAATATCAACAACCAAGTAACGCTTATAAAACATTACACAAATAAACAAAAGCTAAAAATATGCAGATCATGAAATTGCACTCAAATAACTTAAGTTCTTTAACAATTCCCACTATATGGAAATGATATGTACATCAATCAAATCCTACAGCGAAGTAAAATAACGTACGTGTCACTTGTATAGATGACTTGGATTGGCGTTTCATCAGTCAATAGTTCATTCCTAACAAAGGATAAAGTGGTGAAATAAGTAGGAAAAAGATTTGAAATGATGACAATATATGGCAAAAGGTTATGACTGAGGATGCTTTAGGGACCACCTTTAGCAATTAAGCCTTGAAGAAGACAGATAAAGAATACTTTGACCCATAAAAAATAATATGATCTTGCTGGAAACTGGGGATAAGGATTACCTCATACTAGGATACTAGGTAATCTCACTATTTTTTTTTCCCCAAAGAAAAACAAAATTAACACCACGGTTATCTCATGATCATCACTAAAATTCTAATTCATAGTAGATTCCACTCTTCAATGCAATTTTTGATCTTGATGTGCTAACTGCTAATATTATGTGAGTAAATACATATATAAGTATTATTTCAGGCTACTTATTCATATACCTGGGGAGAGCGCGCGTGTGCACAGACGCACAGACTAGTCAACCATAATAATTTTACAAAAAATGACCCCCATATGACAGAAGGATCACTCATCATCATCCCTACAGTTCACAATCATATCACATTTCTACTTCTTGTGCAACTCTTGATGCATCACAAAAAGCACAATCCATGGAATTCCTTGTGTAATGGAAAGCACTTCCACCTTTAAGATGAGGATGGAGAAGAGATCACGGGTTCAAGAGAATCAAGACTTCTCAAGAACAAAGTCCCTGTGTTTTGTCTTGAAAATATTGGCATGCTAGCTTACATTATCTCAAAGCAGTACAGAATAATTGATCTTTATTGAGCTTATACATGTTCCCCTGACAGTAAAAGTGCAATTGATAGTGGCATTAACTCAATAAGGAATCTAATTAAGGAGAAGCCTTCTAATATCAGTGGAGATATAAATAAAGGCCTCACAAGGAAGCATAGTATTTCAGACAAACAAACAAAAAGGCACCATGGAAGATAATCTGAAAATTATAATACCAGTAATAACAAAAGAGTAATAGCAAATTACCTTGAGCATTCGAAGGATGCGAGAAACATTTTGCTTCATAAGCCGCTGTTTCATATCTTTGCAGTACATAAGCCCAACAGTTTCAACATACATTTCAACATCCTCACAATCATCAATTTGGAGACACGACAAACCGGATTGTTCAGAAAGTTTATGAGCAAAGAAACTACTCTTCTCTTTTAGAACATCCTTATGCACACTCAACTTCACACAAAATCCCTGCTTTCCGAATAAAACCACCTTCATATCACAGGTTCCAGGTTCACCAAACTCAACAGCCACCTTTTTGGGCAAAGTTTCAACTTTGGGTCTGGGAGCTCTCTCTGTAGCCACAGATGTGCTAGCTGGAGGCCTTTCCGGATCACTGCATTGTTGAACATCTGAAGCCACCAATCTTGATGGGGCAGGCACAGCTTTTCTCTCAGCCACTGAGGCTGGTTTTTTCTGAGCACTATTCTTTGGCGGTGCTGAAGAGGGTTTTGCTTTGTTGTTGAGAGGAGTTTGAGCCTTGAGGCCTTTCTGAAACACAACAGGAGAAGGGCAGCACCAAAATCCTTCAGGGGTGACAGCAATAGGAACATTCTTAATCTTGGTTTGACCTTGCTCCACCCGGCCAAGCCTAACATCAGCCATATCTGACAAGTGACAAGGATTCACAGCTAATAAGGACCAAGATATGGCATCACAGTGAAAAATGATGTGGTGGAAACAAGGCCTTGTTTTCCTATGTAACAAGTACAACCAATTGGTTGAAGTTTGAACTTTGAAGAGGCAAGTCAAGGTGAGAAATATCTGAGGCAAATTTTGCTCCTTTCTCTGCGGAAGTTCAGTTCTTCCCTTGAATTATAACCGTGTCTTTCCCTCATAAAACACGGAAACAAGGAAAATGCAAAGTTGCAAGCTTTGAAGTTGATCTACTCTCCCCAAAAGCACCACTGCAGTTTCACACAAATTGCATGGAACATGAGGAATGTTCAACGGGACTGGAAATTTTGATATTTTTCTCAAATGGGAAAAAATGATTAGAATAGTCAAGCAGAATGCCAGGAAGACATGCAGAAATAAGTAAAATTTCTTCTTTTTTTCTCTTTTGTTCTTTTTTATCTTTATAAAAAAAGTGGTTGGAACATTTTCAAAAGTACAAATGGGAAGTTCCATATCTGACCTTATAGTTTAACTACAGATCAGCACACAGAAAAAATGACCCTTTTTCTCTCTCTGATCACTGGTCACCAGTGGCAGACGACAAAAGCAGGAAACTAACCCAAGAGTTAGTGGTCATATGAGAGGAGCCTCAGAAAACCAATGTCTTATCTAACGCTGCTCAGCTCACAGAGCCTCAAAAATATGATTGAACAGGAGCAACAGTGTTGACACTCAAGGGAACCAATGAACACAAAGTTGCAGAGATGAATAATTGGTATAGTCCCTCTTTAATTTGTAAAGTTAGATAACACCACAAGACCCAATAAAAAGAAAAGGGGCAATGAGTGAATGAAATGGAATAGATGGCTCATAGGCTGTGTTTTTCTACTTTACCAGTTCCCATGCTTTTGATGATTTGGGTCTAAGAATTTGCATCACTCGACCCCCAGATTAACCCATTTCTTCTTCTTTTTTCTGATTAATAATTGATTTTCTTTTTGGGGGTTAAATAAGATAAAAAGTGTAACCACCTTTATTTTTATTTTTATTTTTTTGCCTATTGAAGTTCTTTATACACAACTCAGCAATGTAACAGACAGCAGGCATGCCTTCCATTATACTGTTTAATGTATTTTTGGCTTATAATATAATATATTATGGGATTCTTTATGTGTGTCCCTGTTGCTTTTAGGGCCGGTCGTTGGATTTTCAAGGCTGGAGTGGCCATCGTTATCATGTTCTCATGTATAGTGTAGAGTAAGGTTGAAGTATGCTTGCTGTGTGGTGTAATTACAAGTACACCCTCAAGCTGTGGATTGAGGCACAGGGTTTGGGTAGGAGAGAATCTTGGCAAAGGTATCAAGCGATTTTTTCCCTTTGGTTGTTTTACCTTGAAAGTGGCAGCTACTCATGGAATTATGGAAGGATAGGATAACGAACATGAAGTGAAAACGATGGACGGTCCCAAGTTCAAACCCTGAATGGAATGGATATGAATCTTGAGAAATAGACGGCAATTCTTGCTCTTATTGACCCTTTGTTGTTGGGGTGCGTACCTTACAAGTTCCATGAGTCTATCAGCCCCACTATTCACTACATATTCATTGACATTACATTACTTATCTATGTACAGTCCAAACTCCTAACCATTTTACCTTTCATTATTGTTTCCAAACATTGAAAAGTAGATCCACTCACCTAAACATTTTGGCATGGATTGATTTCATTTTGGTCAAGACACTTATACACGCAGAAAGCTAAATGTCGGTACAAACTTACCTCGGAGCAATTATTTCCATGCAAATCAATTTGAAGATTGAGAGAAACTCTTTAATAGATTGAAACAGTTCGTCATTTTTTCCTTTAGATAAAGTATTGTATTCAAGTTTTGTGAATAAAAAAAATAAATATTAAAAAATTATCTTTATAATAAATCAATTTAATTCAAATTAGATTGATTAAAATTTAATATAGTTTAAATATTAATAGATTTGGAAAAAGAATACAAAAAGGAAAACATATTATACATGAACACATGAGCACATGCCAGAAAAAAAGGGTCCTCTTTAATGAATTTGCCGAGCCGTCTGCCGCTTAAGCAATAAGTAGTTGGTAAGTATGCCTAAATCTTTATATCTCAACCGCAGTATCTTCTAGGTCCAGCATCTGAATTGTAATTTTCGCCCATGCTCTATTAATTGGTTTTGCTTATGTAGTTGATCAATTTATTAAACTGGTAAATTTATTAATTGTTTTCAGAAAAAAAAATGTAAAAAGTAAAAAATAATATACAGAACTTCAAATTTAAAATTTCTCGATATTTGATTAATTTTTAATTTATTTTTTTAAATTAATTTAAACGTCTGAACATTCCAAACCTATAGTATCACTCCAAATAAAATTTTTTGGAACTTGATTGTAGCGTCATATGTAAAAGATAGAGACTTTTTTTTAAGAAAAATGATCAGCTCTTTGCTGCAATGATTATTTTGTTGCTTTTTGTATATTGTTATTAATCCCAATCATTATAGATGATAAGAGTAGTGTTATTTATATATAATATTTGGAAAATACTATGTTGACATATTCCTATTTATTAAGGGTTTCATATTTTATTTAATAATAAATAAAAATATATCAATATATTATTTTCAAATATTATATATAAATAATATTTCTCTCTCAAGAATTGAGCTTTTTGTACACATAACGCCATTTTCTCCTATTACCGATACAGGCTACTTATACTCGAAACAAGTGACAAACTTGATCCAAATCTATGACTCTGTTGTTTGATCTTTAAATCAAACCATTCATAATTTATTCTTTTTTCTTTTCTTTTCTTTTTTTGCTAAGATTTAAGAATGTTGAGGTTGTAGTGTTTATATTAATTTTGCCATGGGATCCGAGGACAGGGAAAAAAAAAGAGAAGCTTTGCATCTGTCATCTCATCTGTTTTCTTTTTTTCCTTTTTCCTTTTTTTTTTTAATCTTTACGAAGGTGTGTCCTACAACTTTGATAAAGAAATGGAGAAAAGGGACTAATTAATGTCTCCTTTTTAATAATTTATCAATTAAGAAGTTTAAAAACTCAAGTTAGTCTTGAAAATAACATTTTACTGTTAAAATTAATCTATTAATTTTATTTAAAATACAAAATAAGGAGATATTTCCCTTCTCCAAACTCACTGAATTACAGTGCACTGTCTCTTCAGCACTGATTGATATGCCACCATACGATCCTTCTCAGATGCGAATGTGACTTTTTCTTGCAGCCCTGTGATGGAAGATATTCAAGAAATGGCTCACCACGGTGAAACATTTCATTGTGAAGCTACTGTTTGCATTTAGAAAAAAGAACCCCCCGGCAAATTCGCGACTATAGCAATTATTTCTCATAGGAAAAATGCCTGATCATAGCCACCAGATATTCATGAATTTTGAACTTTGACTTGGTTCTTTTGATTTCTTTGATGCAATTACACAAAGCTGTGGAGCGACTTTAGTGCAATCATAGAGCTTTGCAATGATGCCATATCTAATTTCTAAATAAGAGAGGTGATAGAAGAGAGAATAAAATAATAGAAATGATTGCATTTGATTTATTTAAGTGATTGAATATTTATTTTTTTAAAATAAAATTTTGAGTCGAGTCTTGTAAATTAAAAAATAGTATTATTAGAGTTTTATTTTTATAATAAATTGATCTGATTTAAATTAGATTAATTGAAATCCAATAAATTTTAAATATGAATAATTTAGAAAAGAAAAAAAAATTGGAGAATAAAATGAATGATAGAAAGTTAGAAACGTCATCAAGAATCAAGTTTTAATCACATGCTAAGTGGCCTCTGCTGGCCTGGAATTGTTGGCTTTGGCCCACCCAAGAATCAGTGCCCCTACGGTCGCTTGCAGGCTCCTTAGTCCCAAGATTTGGTGTCATTAATAAATTAAACGCTCTGCCATGTGCTACTCTAAAGTTTTAGCCCAACTAATTGAGAAATTTTCTAGAGATTGCAGTGAAGTGCACGCACCTAACCAATCATTAATACCAAAAGTTGACTCATTTTGCGTAGGTCAAGAAAGGATTGCTTGCTCATAAAGGGTAAACCACCACTTAAAATATAAAATCTAAGGTGAATTATGTCCAACCAAGGTGGTTGAGAATGTACCATTCAATCATAATAATATATGCAAGAAGCTCTCCACCATAAGAAACAACTGGTGAAACATAGAGCTCATGAGACAAGGTATTGGTTATCAGTTATATTATTTGAGGACAAGATCAAAAACAGACCCGTTATCAGCCCAAGATCAGTGACCGACATATTGGTTTGGCATGCCCTATTGCCTGCAATCCATATCATATTCTGTCCATCATTTCAATGAATAGATTCTCTCTCATGTAAAAATTTTACACGACTTGATCAAAAATAAATTTTTATTATTAATTAGAACTCTCGTATACTTCTTTTGAGGTTTAACTTTTTGATTAGTAGTAAAAACTTATTCATACTCAAGTTATGTGAAACTTTAACATAAAAAAATCCATTCCATCATCCAAAGATTCATGTGGCCCCAGTCCCTGACCCCAACTTGCTCTACCACCTCCTCCTTATCCACACTCGATGGGTTCCTTTCTTCCATATATTATGCAGCACCACCGAAATTTGAAAGCAGTACCTCAGGCATCTAAATTGCACCATGGCCCCTCTTCCTACCATAAATATTTGAGATCAAATGAAATCATAGAAACCAGAAACGTGACCAAACTTTCTTTATAGGCTTTTCATTTTTTCTAAATAATTGGAGTTCTGTAGCACTAGTGTATAATGTGTCAACTCAAAATCTATTATTTGTTTTGTCTTATCTTACGTATTTTAAGAGGTAAAACCAGCAAATGAACTTGGACATCCATGAAGAGTCTGCAAATGAAATTTGACCTAGTAGTTACTAGTACTGCTTAACTAGCATACGCCTCGAGTTGAAGTAATTTAGATAGAGAGAACATGTTATCATTATGCAAGTATAATAGACGTTGAATATTACTATAATTTATGTTCCAGTCCTGTCCGTTATATTGAATTACAATTTGGAAAACGACTCACACACTCTGACCCTCTGCTAGATTCCCAAAGTCAAGGAGCAGATGATGGCAACATCCAGAAGGTTATTCAATTCGTGTTACTGTATTTATCAATTGGAATTTCTGAGTTATCTTTGTGGGTGTCAGTGTTCTTTTTCCAAGTACCATAGATTGGTATTTTGCTTTTCACTATGTTCATGTGGCTTCATCATTAGTCCCACAAATTGCACCACCATCCCAATCAAACTGAATAGGAAAATTGCCATGATGGCTCCATGGGATGAAATACTATTGCATGTTATGTGCTCGAAGACTTTGTGTAAGGTATAGCAGGTAGGTTAGTGGATTTAAGTGAGAGTTGTTACTTGTTAGGGAGGAAGCTGGAAGCATATTAGTTGTTTGTCATATCCATGATGTTGTAGGTGGAAGCATCATGTGCTCCATATCCAAATGATCCCTTGTGAAAAAAGAAAGGGAAATGGAATTCTCGAGTTTAGTAAAATATGTCATGAGATTAAGAGGTTGAACTTCTCTCTTATTAAATCCAGTTACCAATTAATTAAACAAATTAAGTAAGCTCTTTGACCGCAGGGAAGCTGATATCTTGGTAGCACTCGTTGACATGCTATGCTACACTTATTTAGTCCTCTTTTGGGAATGAATCAACGTAGAATTGGTCAAAGTAGTAGGTGTCTTACTCCTTAATTAAAGATATTGGATTTAAGTCTTGAAAATGAAAAAAAAATTCTCGTTGGGAGACCTTTATCCTTTTTAAGAACCTCCGTAGGAAAAAAGAGAGAAAAGAGAAATATATCTCTACTTCCCATTATATCGGTATTTTATTGTTGGAAAAAAAAAAAAAAGAAAGAAAGAAAAGAAAAACGAAACTAGTGTCACTATAACCTTTTCAAGACAAGAATAGTAAGTGTAACTCCACACAATTGATGCACATAATTTATATGAAATTAATTTGAAAATCAATTTGAAACTTCTTAAATTATGATTTAAACCACTCCACAATAAAAAATAATTAATTTTATTTTCTTAAAAAACAAATAAATTATTTTTTTGATAAAATAATACCTTTTAAAAAATTAATTATAAATATTATCTCAGTTTTTTTTTTTTTTTTAAGTTTACGCCAACAAAGCCTTACTTCCTTAATACTGACGAAGTAAAAAGATTAACCCTTAACCACTTGGCCAACCCAATGAATTCTGGAAGTTGCTACGTTACCCTCGAGTGCTTCGATCGTATGGCCGTTTGATTATCCCAGAGTTTTGAGATAGGCAATTTTTTCACCGTATTAAAAAAAAAAGAAAAAGAAATCCTGTTATGAAAAACCCTGAATTACTAGGGTAAAGAATTTGAATTATCTAAAACATAGGTGCATATTTAAATAAATTTACGTTTCGTGAGTATCCACTTTACACATTTAGACCCTCGAATATTTTTGGGGTCAACCAGACAAGGATTTCATTTTGGATCAATCAGACCATAGGATTTAAGTTGGAATGTTCACATCGACATGGGTCAGGTTTAGGCTTGCATTTATGATCCATTCAGGCGTTATTATACAATAAAAAATACCATAAATTAGAAGCAGCAAACAATTAGGAGTATTCGTGCTTCAATGACACAATTTACAGGCAAGCTAATTCTTCAAATAAAGTTATATAGTAAAAAAGAAGGAGCAAATAAGATAAAAACATTACATTAAAAAAAAAGAAAAAGAAAAGAGAAGATAAAACAATAAGCATATTTACATTCCTGCAATAGTACTGAAAGAAATTGTGTCAAAGATACCAGGAAAAAAAAATGAAGAAAATCATAAACAATTGCCAATCTAGACAGCTTTGACTGCAGACATGTTTCTTCCCCTTTTTGATGGAACTTTTCTTGGGGCTTCTTGGTGGGGGAAGAAGGGTATTACCAATTCTTCCATGAAAACAAGCACTTAATGTGAAGAAAAAAAGATTGAGAATAAAGCAAGAGAAAGGAAAAATGAGCACTAGCTGCAAAAACTTGCCTACTATACCACCAGAGGGGAACAGAGGCAGAGCCATTGTACAAGGTAAAGGATCCAAGTCACTTGGATCCTACAAAGTTTACCAGAAACACCCAGTAAATTATAGCTGGCTCCTTACAAGTTGTCTGCCTCAGGTGATTGACTTGTTCTCATCTGTTAGTAGACATCAAGACTAATAGAAGCCTTCAAAGTTGGGCACAGCATGATGATTTCCAAATTGGAACCGTTTAATGCTGAGCAGATCATTTGTGCCCCCAATTGGCAACCTGAAAATATTATTGCAACAGCACACACACATGTTGATGTTACTAGTAAAGGCGTCCCCTACACTTGGAAGATCCACAAAGACAAGGAGATCCTTCTCCAGGCACAAGCTTATAATGATAGTCATATGTCAGCTCTTCACCCAAAGCAATCTGTCAACAAGAAACAAAGTGAAATGTAATCCATGAAGTACATCGAAGCTACTCGAAACAGTCTGTCCACAGTTCAATCTAACATGCAGCAATTTTATTCTTCTCAAACAAAAGAGAAAAATGGGAGTGTTCAGCGATGGTCATTATCCAATCCAACATACCAGAACACATCCATCAACAAGGACTTGTAAAGCAAATTTCTCACAACATATTTGCCCCGAGCACGCACAAAAAAAATCCCAAAAGAAAAAAAAATTTCATTGGAGCAGGACAAAAATTTAATGGAGCTATGATCTCCAACCTTCCATTAAACTCTCATTCCACATCTCATGTTTCTTTCTTTGGCTTGCCTCCTCCCACATCAATCCAATATATTTGCATGCGGCAATTGCCAAACACCATAGATGTTAGATCATTCTCAAGGAAATAGTCCTATAGAGGTGTGTACTTACATCTCGACTTGCATAAAGACCAATATGCGCACGCTCGCAATCCATGCTCTCTACAAGAACTTGGTGATTCATAAGATTGGGGGAGCAGCTACAAAAACAACAAATTGTCAGAGCAAACCAACAGCAATTTAAGAGGGAAAAAAAATTATAATGTAATAAACAGTTGCAAGGGACAAAAGTTTATGCTTTCCTAGGATTTATCAGAATCACTGTTGCTTGAAAGAAATAACAGTAAATTCTTCTCACATAACCACATCTCATAGTTGACAAGCAAAAAAAGGAAAATGTTGTTAGTTGTGTTAATAAACAGCAGCAGTACACCCACATTAAATCTATCTTAGTAAGGAATAGATATACATCCATCATGACAACAATATCCAGCACATTTCAAACACTTTAATAGAATAGAATGGAAACACTGGCAGGGAGCAGCATGGGATCATGGATGATGGAAAAGGCCAAACGCAATATCCCTATGCTAGAACTGGATCAGAAAAATGCAAGAAAAATCAAGAATGATGTATTATTCACTAGTCTTGGCCAATGGGGCTCAAGACTCTCACAAGGTACAAGGGGGAATCCCTCATTCGAGAGTGGGACTCAAACTCTCCTACTGACTTGTGCCACAAGCTACCCTTTCCCCACTAACTAACTTCCTATTTATTCTAGTTTCCTACTAACTAACTCTCCCACCTCCTTTCCTCTTCCGTAACTGCTTCTATTAGCCACCCCCTACTGGGTTCCTTGGCCCACTTCCTCTTGGCCCTCTCTAAGCCTCCTAACATATACCTTCTTGACTAATGGACCCCTGACACCCTACCATAAAATTTCAGATCAAACTGGCATCCATTGTTTGACTAAACCAAGTAACATAACCCCTAACAAAAAATAATAATAAAAAATAAAAAATAAAAACCTTTTCGCAAGCAATATGAAGTCAAATAGTACATTAAGGAGCTAAATGCTCACCTATGATTGATGAACCTTGAGACATTTCCATATTTGGTAGCATCAATTACATATTGGGCCTGTCCTTCAATCAATCTACTCATATCATTAACATGAGCATCGATGTCAAAGAAATAACTGCAATTCCTTGTGCCATACCTGGAATTGATATACACCAAGTCAGTACAAAAGAAAAAACATCAACTAATTAGAAAGGAATTGCATCTTCAAGAAATGTAAACCTCTTGCGCCTGTTGTGTGCCTCCTCAACATCTAAAACCTCTCCAATGTACTCACACACAAATGTGCCACGTAGAATAGCTTCACCAGCCCTTACCCCCCATCCCTACAAAGGACATAACAAAAGTCAAATAGTCAATGTAACAAGCCTTACAAAGAATTTGAATCAATCAAAAGAAGTTACCTTTTTCTCTGTTTTGAAGATGTCCAATTTGATGCGTACTCCATTCTGCAATATTCTGTTTGGACAGGATTTATTGCATCTGCACATATGGTTACACTCGTAGACAAGGTAACCTTCCTGAAATTTTGTAGGACAATTCCCAGCATAGGACAAATCAAAATTTGTAAATAAATAACAAAGAAATAGAGAATAACTAAAAGGTGAATATCTGCTTATATGCCACCAAATTATCAAAGGAACTCAAACGCAGTGTCATGTAATTTTGAAAATACACTATATATGTCATTCTCAAAAGTTTAGAGAATATCCTACATGATCATATTGACAACAGCTAAAGTCAGCACATTCAAAGCAGCTATACTCCTAACGGAAACATATTTTGTGAATTGCAATGATAGAAAGAAAGACATAAATTTAGAAACATGCAAATCCAGCAAAAAGTAAGCAGGAAAAGATAATATATTCAGGGTTTAAATAAGTATTAGACATGCCATCTCCAAGCAAAGCCAAACATCCAGAGATTAATTCTTAGCTCAGATTTTGGATAGAATGGCAGTTTACAATTGATGAAAGTATTTTACCTCCAATATTATTCGGCCATTCTCATCATATGGGAACCTGCCACGAATTGGTTTCCCAAATATGTCCTTTGCATCATCATAGTCATTACCAAAAAGGTATACATGGTCACATGTTTCAGGACAGCAGGAAGAATATGAGCAAGAACATCCCAATTGCAGACTCTGCAAATAAAGCAAATAGGTTAAATAATATCAAATACCAATTAAAAGTGTGGTGTATTTTACAAGCACCTTATAATTATAGCTTCAATTTCACCAAAAGAAAATCTTAAAGTGCAACCCTTGTATGTGCCTATGCGAGTAACTTTCTAGATTTACAGCAAACTACCTCTGAATCAAGACTAAGGGATTGATCAAGCATTGGCTTCGTAATGTAGGTAAAGGTCCTCCAAGGCATCGAAGAGTTTTTATCTTGTTCATTGGACCCATGCTTATTAAGAGAATGCAGAAGTTCTTGATCTACTACACAAATCATAGGAACTGATTCCTTCCCACAGCTTATGTCATCACACAAGATTTTAGCCTTCTGCAGTGTACCTAATTTTAAACCATGTGAATTGATGATGCAGTGGAACTCATCCAGTTCCCACTCATCACTTGCATGATCTGATAAGTTCACAGATTTTGGCTTTACAAAACTATTAGGAAGAGATGATAAAGGAGAGAGCAAGGCTTGATCTTTCAATGCCTTGCAACCTCTTGGACAAATAAACCCCTCCTGGTGCCAATTCACTGCAATATTATGCTCACTGCAAAGTTTTGCTGCCTTCAAATAGATTTTTTTAGGCAGAACTCCATATTTCTCCTCCAGCGAGACTACAAGACTAACTTTGCAGCAAGCAGTGCGAGCAATTGATAAAATATCAAGATTATTGGGCCGAGGTTTAGTCTTCTGAATCTCAGAAAACAAAATATTTGCAACAGCTGAGCATTGATGTTCTGCTAATCTACTAATCTTTGTTGTTTCAGTTACATGAGGTTGTAAGGACATTTCCCCCATGCCAAGTGACTTTGTTGCCTGAATGCATCTCTTTAAATTAGCACTAGCCCTATTTCTGATCCTATACGATGCTGCTGCCAAACCTTTTTTAAATCTAGGACGGCTAAGTCTGCCAGATTTTAATCTATATGCATAATGACGAACTCCCTTCTTTGCAGGGCGGTTGCTAACTAGATTGGGCCCCATATGAGCAGCTTGGTGATGTCGACCTAGGTCAGGCAGCAAATCAAATTTCAAACCACAAAATCTGCAAGTGAACTTACGCAAACCACCTGGATTCTCAGAATTATTCTCCAAAGGAGCTAAATTTTCCTGGTCATGTTTTACTGGAGAATCTTCACCAGAGCCAGCAGGCAAAGTTTGCTGCTCGGGAGCTTTTGATGGCTTAAAATCAACAGGATGAACTGATAAAACATGCTGCCATAATTGCTCAGTATTTCCAAAATGACTACCGCAAGGAATGCATTGTTGAAGCATGCACTGTTCAACAAATTGCACATGGTGTCTCTCTTGAACATGAGTTTCCAACAGTTTCTTGTTAGTAAAAGAATCCAGACAAATGGCACATGCATAACCTCTAAACAGCCACTGTGCTTCCTTTTTATGACTATCCATCCAATGGTTACCAAGTGTTTGGTCATCAGTAAATTCTGCAGAGCATAACTTACACTTGATGGCATTTTCATTGTCAATGCTATCATTAGCTGTGGATGGCAAAAGTGGTGGTTCTTCATTGACAGAAGATACCTCCATGTCATCATTGAATCCCCAAATCAATTTGATTCTCGCTTTTTCACTTTGAACCAACTTTGTAAAGAATTCTCCAACACTAGTATCTTTAGAGGCTTCAGTCAAAGCCCACTGGAATTGGACATCCTTAGGAACTGGGTTTCTTAGTGATAAAATGCTTTTGAATAGCCTGTAAAAAAGCTCACATGCTTTATGCAGATGCACCTTTTGCTCCCACGAGCTGCAGTCCCTCAAAAGTTCCGTGAACACTTCTTTTGATACTATTCTACTCTTCCCATTTCTTGCCCGTTTAAGCCAACTTGGAAGGTGATTTTCACAGTACAAGCAATATCGCTTAGGAGCTTCCGTACAAGGATTCTTGTTATCAAAGGGAGGAGAACCTATACAGTGCAGAGCCTTCATTGCATCACAATTATTTTCAGAATGTGTGGGCTTCTCATTGAAGATGCTTTTTCCATGCAAGGAATCACCAGCAATGGATGACACTGGATCCACTTGCAGTGGGCTTTCAACATTTAACAATACCATGTCTTTGCAGAATGTGTCCTCTGAACCATTATAATTTTCTTCTTGTTTCCTCTTTAGTGTATTCTGGGGTAAATCTGAGATCTGGTCTGTTTCAGCATGGGGCCGATGTTTCTTACAGAATGAAAAGCCAGGCAGGGCCCGATGCTTACATCTAGTACCCAGAACAGTTGTACCTTCACACATAGGAGTATCAACCGGAACGGGCTTTTCAGCTTTTGCTGAGCTGCCCAAAAAACGAGACGACAAATGCACACAACAGTATACATCACCATCATTTGCCCATCTCACACACTGTCTTCCCTTAGCTTCTATATAAGCTATACACTGTCGATTCTTACTACCAGGTTCTACTGATTTTGGAACAGCCATTTCATTCGTAGGTGTTGATTCCATTCCTTGGGTATGCAAGAAATCAGAATCGGCAGCCTCAACTACAATTTCATTCCATTTATTGGTGAAATTACCATGTGAATCGTTCACAGTAGATACCTCCCTAACATCTTCATGTTTACCAGTCTCTGCTGCTAATGAGCTCAATGTATCCTGATTCTTAAAAAAGCCTGAGTCAGTCTCGAGAGCAATAGAATGATTTAAATCCTTGCTTTCCACCTGTGAAGCATGCGTATCTGCACGACGAACTTCAAGTTTGGCCCTTTTCCTACAAACCTGAAGGTTTGCAGGGTATGAACCATCAGAAATCTGCGGCTGTGTGTCTTTGCTGCTAGATAAGGAAGGCGACATCGAAAACCATTTCATTACATCATGCTTCCAGGTTTTCCATTCAGAACCTAATGTTGGTTGCACCATTGCATTCCAGAGAATGTTGACATCGTTCCACAAAATAGAATCAAACAACTCCTGAACAAGGGGACAAGGAACAAAATCAACCAACCATATTGAGCAAAAAGTATGTAATCAATGCATAAAACAAGGCATGTGCATTCATTGTTGCATGTGTTTGAAATTTGACATATGATTTCAATCGAAGCACCTTAAAAGAAGTAGTACCACGTTTCTCATGTCCTCTACATTACAAAGCACTAAAAGTAAATGAGACAGCATCAGCTAAGTACAGTATTTCAAGAAAATCTTCACAAAGTAATATCCCCAGATCGCAGAACATAGTCTCCGTCAATCTAATGAGTAAACTGAGCATACAGATTTTATTTCTCACTGAACCAAACCAAATAAACCATGTAGACTACTCTTTTCCATAAAAGAAGAATAATGATGGGCCTTTATCTTTTTTGAATACTTTTGGAGTATTGATAATGATAGGGCTCAGGGGAAAGAGAGGAAAGGAAAAATGCAAGAACCTCACAGACCTCCAGCTAGAAACTGGTAGCTGCCAAGACTTTATCGACAGAAAGAAATATCCCTAAAAGATCTAAAAACAAGATCATTGAGATCATGGTTGCTAAAAGAAGAGTTCATGAAATAAAGTTGAATATTTTTACACCTTGAACACTTTAAAATGCTTTGGACGTCATGTAAAATCTTCATCTGATAAAAGCGAAATGCTTTACACTTCAAATGGGTAAAAACATGCTAGTTGCAACAATGATCATCCAACATGAATACGAAGTCCTCCTTTTTCCGGATATATGGATTGTTAGCCAAATTTACAAGGTACCTCCTTTAGCAGCTCTACTGATTCAGCACTATTTGCACTCAGACATCGTTCAACCCAAGAATGAGAAGAATGCCTTAACCAATCAGCATTTATGTAGTGCCCTAGTATGCTCTGTAAGGAAAAAGGTGGGACAATAGTTCAGTCACCAAAGAAGAAACTTCAAAAGAAAAGTTCACGGAGACCAGAACAATTGTATTTACATAAAGAAAATAATAATAGTAGGATTTAAGAATTTTTATAGCTATAATATAGCTCAAGTAACATAAATTGCACAGGCTATGCAATGCATGTACAAAAGGTGTCAGCATTTAACTTCACATCAACAACAACCAACAACTTCACATACATGTTGGTAGCCATCAGTCAAATCTAATAATCACTAACTTAATGAATTATCAAGTACAGGTAATATGTGCTCAGCCAAGCAGTTGATGTGAAATCTAAAAGGAAAGCCTCATTAAAGATATAAAATGCCAAGCTCTCCCCCTCCTACCAGAAAGTTGTATGCCATAATAACAAGAACCACTAATAACAGAGAAAAATAATCAAAATTGTGCACAAACAAGCTTATAAACAGTATATTTTGAAATTAAGAGGATGCAACCCAAAAAACCATGTAACATTAAAAAATGTCAGGGCCAACAACAAATACAACAGTAGCTAATTATATATTAAACCAAAAGTTCAAATGCCAAACAAGAGCGAAGAAATGACCATCAAGGTTTATTATTCCTCCCTTCAATTTCAAACATTTCTCCATACCCAACCGGTCAAGCAACCTCCAATATACGGAGGCCTTATCAGCTAATGCTTCCATTTCAACATGAAAACTACAAAAACTACAAAATTATAGAGTAGTTTTTCACTTTTACATGACTTAAAAATATATAATAATGGAAAAAAACTGATAGTGAATTAATCACTAGCATTTCATCATTTGATTATGTTAGCAGTAGTGTCATGCTTAATCAATTTTTAGAGATTTCTGCCCTTGAGGGTGTATGAACCCAACAGAGAAGGATAGCCACAAGAAGTTCAAATATATAAACATAACAAAAATTAGCCAAAAAAAAAAAAAGCCTGATGTCAGAAAAGCAGTATTAATTGCTAAACTATTTCAAGGAATATCAAAACTATTATATTCAACAACTGCAATGCAATAATTAAACAAATATTGAGTACAATAGAAGTTAAAGACCAAAAAACATTATGCTTTCTTCTCCGTAAACTATCATCAGAAATTGGAATTTACATTGTGCAGCTTTAGAAGCATCCTTCCAAAATCAGAATAACCACTACAATGAGAAGCATCCATAGCGAATTCCTTCCAGACCTTCACATCTCGGGCAGTCTCTATCAATGCCTACATGCATTGTAGAAATCTCCAATTACAAAAGTTTTTTTGATAAAAATCTCCACTTAAAAAATGAAAAAGAAAATTGAGACTACAAGAAAAGGGATGGAGAAAAAGAAATAGGATCACCATCACATACATTAGGATGAAACTGATCAACGATGTTCAGCATGCCAACAGCTAGCTTTTGCATTATAAACCGCCGTGCAACAGTCAAGTCTTTTACCATTTTTAATCCTACCTGATGAGTCTTGTATGCAATAGGATGGGGAAACTCATTGATTGGTCGAACAAGCAGCATATCAGCCCAAGAATAATTCCTCGTGTGTGGAAAAAATATGACAAAATATTTCTTCCGATCGTGAGTTGGTTTTGCTTTCAAAGTTGATAACGGCCAGTCAGCCCTTGCACATCTGATGCCAGCCTGCCATTTTCCTCTCCACTAAAGAGACAGAGAATCACAGAATACAAAATCAGCAAAGCTTGCATTCTGATCTTCCTTTTTATAACAGATAGAAAACCAACTAAGTTGCTTAAAGAAGTATGCAAGAGCAGGTTTCTCACATAAAACAAAAGTGATTATAACAACTCATGGACAATTTATCATGATAAGGTGTTAGGACACCATTAGTTAGTTACAGTTAATTAGTTGCAATTAATTGGGGATTAGTATAAATAGAAGGAATAGAGTAAAGAGAAAGAGTCTTTGATAATTTGTAAGTGAGTCATGGGAGAGTTGAGAGGTCTCTCAAATATCCTCTCTATATTGTAATTCTTCAATAAACACTAGTTCTTGAGATTTCTGATTCCAGTTCTAACATAAGGCATTCCAGATCAATTACAGCAGTAAAATCAGAGATTCTTGAATGAATAAATAGGGAAACTTTTAAAGAAGCAAGAGCAGAGCGATGAGCAATCAATACTCTCATTGTATGGAGAATAGTAAACAATCATCAAAAAAAGCCCTCAACAGAAAGTAACCAACTACATTTTGACAACACAGCAAATATGGCTACCTTGACCCACAATGCCACAGATCCATCCCCCTCTAGCCACTTGGGTTCAGAAAATAACAATTCTCCTTCCCTATTGTTTGGTGATTCAATTTCAATTGTATCCACAACAGTGAAAGAGTTTTCAGAGGTTAAGCAAGGTTCATTTATCACGTCTTCTTCAATATCTTGGAAACCACAGTATTCCTTCTGGTCTTCCACTTGACAGTCACAACCTGAATCTCTAATGCATTGGAAATCTGAATTAGTTGACAACTCACAAACAGTCTCTTTCTCTTCACCTTGCCTTTCTATCTGAGCCCCTTCTATTTTATGTGATGATTCATTCAGTTGACCATCTGCCAGTTTGACTTGTTCACCATTTTCAGGGCAATTAGGTTCTCCCTGGTATAAAAAAGCTGTCCCTGGATTCTGCTGAGGGCAATCAGATTCCCCAGTATATTGAACTCCAGAACAAGGAAGTACTTCCATGATACTATTCTAAAATAGACAGTATTATATGATACGCATGCTATGACTGATGACTCCCTATCTTACCACTCTGTTCAATTCATTCCATAAAATAGTCAGTTTAGACATAGTAATTTATAAAATGGGGCTGAAATAAAAGAGAAACAGAATATATTGAAACTAAATGGCAAAAGTATGTCAAATATAAAAATGAAAAAAACAGTAGCTCAATACACAAGGCTCCCACCATTGTGGGATCTAGGAAGGTCAGATCTATGCAACTTCATGCTGTGTACAGAGAGGCTTTTTCTGCAACTAGAACCTAGTGGTCACAAGATAGTAACCTCACCTTTGCACTAATGCTGACGCTCAAAATTTAAAAATATTAGCGAAAAATTATATAAGATTCAAAAAATATGTTGTAGAACTCGCAAAAAAACATGTATATCCCTTGACATGAAGGAAACACCAACAAACCATATATGTCTCTTGACACGAAGAAAACCAAACTAAAATTTATCTAAGATTAGTCCAAAATTCCAAGCAAAAAGAAAGTAGGTAGAAAAAAAATATGAGCTAATGGATTTCTATTTTAGAATTTTGGTGCTTTCCAAAAACTATTGATGGAATATAAACCTGACAGAGCCAGAAACAGTTATTACTTATTACCATATTCAAGTTCCCTTCTTAAATTACTGGCTTTATGAATTGGCAGCACCAAAGCAAGGAATTTTGTCAATACAACCATTTCAAAGAATAGGTTGATTATTGCCAAGAATGCAAGAGCATATATACATATATATGCACTGTTAGTACTGCCAAAATTTGATTTTCCTTCACACCTAAGTAGTTTATCATGGTCATCATGGTCCCTGGTTATATGAAATAGCAAGGTTATTTTAACTTCAATAAAGACACTCAGGTTTACGAGTTCCTGAATAGACATGAACAACAGAAATCAACTCTAGACATATCTGCAACAACAACAAAAATCAAGCATCATCCCACTAGGTTAAGATAGCTACATGGATCATACGATGTCATAGTGTCCTATCATAAATCATATATGTAGTCCAACTATTAAAATCTACATCTTTCTTAATAATTCCGCCTATAATTTTTCTTGGTCTCCTCTATATCTAGACATAGCTGCCACTAGGTGAAACTAACAATTACAGATCTCATATATTATAAACTATTCAAAGACACAGGACTATAGTAACAGCTTGTATGGTGATTAAATAAATACTCTGCCATGCATAACACTGTTAATGGTAACAGAGTTAAACATGAACAAGAAACATCTCCTATTCATAATATTTTTTAAGTGTAATAATGAATTTTTAAAAACACATTATTGCATCTTATCTTGTTCAAAATTTAATTGACTTCCATATCATGCTATATTATTTCAATTTCTCGCTGGAGCTTCATAACTAGTACTCTAGTAACAAGCAGTATGTACAATGAAATTATTCTTCATCCATTACAATATCTGATCATGGGTTTTTCAACAATGGAATTAATTAGTTCATAAGTCAAGAATGAACGAGTTCAATCAGTTAAAATAAATAAATAAACAGATCCAAACGCAAGATAGTACAAAATCAATTTTGTCATCACATACAAAATTGCGAATGTATATAACTATATAGAGGATCAACAGCATAAACTGTGTATGAATGACATGATATGATCATGATTCACTCTTAGAGACTCCACTACCCTCACCCCCTCCCCTTCTTTCCATTTTCTTTTTTTTTTTTTCTTCTTTTTCAAGTGGGGGCTGAGCTTGTGCAGGGGGTAATTTGGCATGTCTAACCTCTACTTCAATCAGTTCAATGTGAAATGCAGAGCAATCCATGTGCTCTTGATTAGTGCCCCAGCGAGAGGAAATCATTTAATGAATAAGAGCAACAATAATTAAGGCATCAT
Organism: Pterocarpus macrocarpus; assembly: GCA_031439585.1. Lineage (NCBI taxonomy): Eukaryota > Viridiplantae > Streptophyta > Magnoliopsida > Fabales > Fabaceae > Pterocarpus > Pterocarpus macrocarpus. The sequence continues at coordinate 70,753,539 of CM062520.1, read as the reverse complement.
TTGAACATTTTTTAGTTTCGAACAATTATCTTTCCCTAGAGACAATTATGTTCGAAGCTCTATCGAGCACTAAATATAGACACCTTTTTCAATTGGTATTCAAACTGTGGTTCATCACAATGTGGGAGAGTAGCCCATTTCAAAATTTTTAAGTATGTCTGCAAAATTCTGAGAAGACAATAATTCAGATTTAACTTCATAATGGATTATTTTTATGGAAATTTTAATTAAAACATACACTACCAAATAGGTAACATGAATCCAATTAATTTCAGTTAAGCTCAACTTGATTCTTGCAACCAAGGGTGAAGAAAATTAATCCAATATTAGCATTAGAAAATTAATCTTTCCGTTTCGAGGCTTGAGGAAAAACTTTTAAAAAAATTAACCTTTAAGCCGACAATGCAATTTTTGCAAAATGTCAAAATACGATCCCCAAAAAGAAACCCAACCAACGAGAAACTAACGGCAAAAATGGTGATTCTGTGTTGCCAATTATGAGAATAGAAATTATGAGAATAGAAACAGATAACTAACAATTGCCAATTGCATCATATCGTAACTGTCAACTGTCACACTCTGGGTAAATTCATACCTTTAAAAAAAAAAAAATCCTTTTGTTTCAATTTTATTCCCCCAATTAGGGTACGAATCAAATGAGCACAGTCCCCAGCAGAAGCAGCATGAAAAAGCTTCAAACTTTGAAGCCTCCACGAGCACAAAACAGATCAAGCACATCCCCAATTTAAAGTCTAGATCTCTGTCAATTACTTTCACCTCCCGCAATTAAAACCCTTAATGACAAAGACACAATAGCAAAATTGACCTAAATCCCAGCATTGTTGTGGTTAGCCAGTAACACGATGATAAACCCTAAGCAAATCCACAGTGTGTGAAATTGAATGAGGATGCGGAACATGTAACTAACTGCATGTCTCAAAAATGACATATTAAAAAATAAATAAAAATTAAGGTCTGCAGAATCATAAAAGTAAAATCGGGCATCAGTTATAACCTCGACACTTAATAGAGGGGGCTCCTTAAAACGTTGAACCAAAAAGGGGTAAGATCTTCACTCTGCCATTACTAGTACGTCTTTTTCTGTAACCTATAGATTTTTTATATATATAAATAGATGTATGTTTTTATAAGACATAAGGTACACAACATACATATATAAAGGGTGAGCTAGGTCAGACACAATTTAAATAAAATTGACCCACAAAAAAAAAATGTGACATGAAAATACAATATACATTGTCTTAGCCAAAAATTCAGATAATATAAAGGAACCAAGAAAGGGGTAGTGGTAATGTACCTTAAAGAAAAGAACGGGGGAAGTTTATGCACTGGGATGGGTACTTTGCACTTGCAGGGTGTAATGGGGGCGGTGGTGGGTGGGTGGGTGAAATTGGTATTTTATTGTTGTGTCTCCCTTATCTAATCGATGCCTCTCACTCACTGTGACTATTGGCTAGTGATAGATGGGATATTGGTATAGTTTGATAATTACATATATATGCCAAGTGTGGCTCTTGGTTTTAGGCAATGAAGAAAAGAGGGGTGGTCAGGTCCCGTGCCCAAATTGAAAGACAAACAATAGTTCCTTTTTTTTTTTTGGTTGGAATCGGATGATAAGGCAAAGTAAAGCGTTATTGATGAAAGGGGTGAAGAATAACAGCAACAATAGAGAGAGGGGTGTGGACTAATAACAACAAAGATGGGTCCTAGAAATAATGGCTGGGTTTGGGGTAGGGCTTTCCGGGGTTCTGCAGCCAAGACTGGCGAATTACGGTCACCACTCTTCGCATGTGTAATAAGAATTTATTTTCCTAAGATCTGAAGAATTTTTTCATTTTTCATTGATTAGATATGATTTTAAGATAACAAATAAATTAATGATCAAATATTAATATAAAAAGTAATATAATTAAATTTGGAAGGGTAAGGTTAGGAGAGGGGCATCGTGGACATCAAGATGCGGAGTGAGCGGCAACTAGAGGGAAAAAGTCACGCCGAAAGAACTACAAGACGCTACTACGTTCGTATGATGGAATTTAGTTTTAGATTCAGTCATGGGCTAGTGGACCCCTTGCATCCCATTTTTATATATCTTTAAGTTTTTTTTTTTTAAAAAAAAGTCTAGTAATAACTTCATTCGCAACTTGTGACCATTTTTCTTAGAATAAAAAACTATTAAATTAAAATAACTTATGACCATCTTTATTAGTTATCAACTATTAAATTAAAATAACATCTATCTTTTTTCCTTCCAGGTGAAAGGTAGCTTTTATTCAACACCTGACTTTATACAGCCACAACCCCCCCCCCCAAAAATAAAAAAACAAAACACACAAAAAAAAAGAACAGTAACAGAGCTCAAATTGGCAATGTGTGTTCTTTTTATCTATCTATTGAGCTACTAAAAAACCAGGAACTACGCATGTTTCAACGATTAGAAAATGGAGAATCTCATTATTTTTTTTAATAAAAAGAATATTTATCATGATAATTAAATACAATAATCAGTTGATATTTTTTATGTTTTTATAGAAACTACATTTTGTTTTTGACGGAAAACTACATATCAATACTGTGTAGGTGATTAGACTGAGAGCATTAGGGGGGCCTTGTTGACTATGACAAGTCAATACAATTAACTATTATTATGGGTAACTCGCCTGTGCATGTAAACTTTTAATACAATTTATTCCTCCAATTTAAAACATTTGTCACTTTAAGTAATTTTTTTAAAATTATTTGTCATTTTCATAGTGACGTAAATAAATTTTTACAAAATTTTAAATTATATCCTTAATATTAATACTAATATAACAATATAATAGGATATTAAATATTAAATAAGAATAATTCAATAAAATTATTTTATAATTAACTGTTGATTTTGGATTTTTTAAGAAAAATACTTGTATATTTATGAAGGAAATTTTTTTTCATCCTCCACATTTATTTTAGCCCTAAAACAACTAAAAGGATGAGAGAGTAATAACCATAAAAAATTAAATAAGTGCTTGAGAGACTCTATAAAGAAAGAATATTCTTCCTATACAAGTAGTTAAAATGACAAAAATTTTAAGAGTAATAATATATCCTGTTAAGACATCTTTTAACAATCCTCCTAATTATAAAATATAAAAAATAATAATTTTTTATATTTAATAATTAAAAAAATATTTTAAGAGAATATATATTTTAAACAGAAGAGAGTACTACTTTACGTATGTTGTTTGACTTCATTAATTTACATGTCTAAGTTAATCCAATTGTTCAACCCATCTTTACTCTCATTAAGAACCGACCTATGAGCTTGTATATCCAACACATGAAATGTCACATCCACATATTACTGCGCAGCCTTGTCACATATAACAAAATAAACTCAATAAATATATAGTCAGCTAAACATTAAAAATTTTGAATTTAATTAATATGTATTACCTCTATAATTAAATTTAATAAATTAAATAAATTATACTGACCTATTTTGATATTAGATGATATTACAGATAATATTTTTTTATTTTTAAAAATATATATTAACCTCCACTAAAATATAAGTAATATTACACATAACACTCTCATACCTTACTAAATATCTTTGTAAATATTATAATTTATTTTAATAAATTTTATTTTATTATTCTGAATTATACAATTTCTTAATAATGATTTTGATATTTAATAAAAATATTATAAGACAGTCCAACGTAATTAGTTGAATCTTCGGTATAATGAGTTGTTTAGATTTTGTCAGGAAAAAAGGTTTTAAGAGAAACATACATAAGACGTGAAGGCTTGATATATATATATATATATACCGAATACAAAAAATAAGAAAAATATTGAATAAAGAATAAACGATTTATTACATTGAAAACATAAAGTATTTAATATTTACTTGATTGACAAGTTATAGACATTTAATAAAGATAATTATTAACTGTTTCCTGCCTAATGGCAAATTTTTTAACGATTTTTGGGTCAAGTGGTTTGCCTAGTTTTGTTCAAGTTGTTTCGGTCCATTCTCTTTTTAAGCTGAGTGGCCCAGCAGCTTTCCCCGTTAGGAATCAGTAGTTTAGCCTCACCAATCATATTCATCATGCCGGAATCCTATTAGTTAATCAAGTAGAAGAAGAAAACAAAGAAAATTCAAATAGTGTATTGATAGCATAAAAGAGTAAATACTAGGCTTTTTTCACGTATTTGAATTATTGTTCATTTACTTTTCATTTTTTTTTTTTTGATATTTTAGTTTTCTTAAATATTGATGTCTGAAAATTTATCTATTTGGATTTTATTTGGTACTAATATTTTAATAAATAAATTATAAAAAATAATTTATAAAAAACCAATATTATAATATGTAAAAATTAGAATTTAATTGGTATGTACTATAAGTGTAAAACTTTTTTATACTGTCATTCAATTATATGCTGCTAAATAAGTAAATATACATGATCATCACCCCTATTACTCCAAAAATCATGCAAATAAAAGAATTTAATTAGATGATAGTGTAAAAAAAATTTTATATTATCAATGTATATAAATTAAATCCTAAAAACTATAACTATCTAACACTGTCGGGTAAGTCCCGACTTGCTCTAGAAAGGCGTCTGGGTACCATCTTGGAGAAACACTCGGTGAAATAGGATAAATTATAAAATGCTCACCTTCGAATATGAATATTAAATGTTCGCCTTCTTTTTACCTGTTATAGACAGTTACTTCATTTTAATTATTTAATTGACAGAGTTTCGAGTTCTATAGATACCGAGTTTCACGTTCAAAAATAGACCTTGCACCAACAAATACCAATGTAAAGACACTGGGTTTCGAGTTGGACACTGACAACAAGTTAACTGATGCCAACTTGATGGACTACAATATTCTAATATCATGTATTAACATATTAAACTTATTTTATTATTCTCTACCATTAGATTTGTAAATAGCTTTAGATCAACAATTTAGTTTTAAGTGAACATTTAAGCATTCTAAACGCTACCGTGAAATAGACACATTTGTGAAGATAAATTTTAATAAATTAAAGTATAAAAATCAACCCTTTAGCAGGAGAATTTAAAATCTAAATAAATAAAAATAAGTTAAAATGCGTTTTTTATTTTTATATATAATATTTATTTCTAGTTTAATCGTTATACAAAAAAAAATTAGTTTCTTCCCTTTACTTTTATTTTTAATTCTATATTTACTGGACATTGTCATTTATAATATCATGAACTTAATACAAAAGTCATTATGAAATATATGGTAATATTGAAAATAAGTATTACTCATAGAAACCAAATTGAAAAAGAATGTTACAAGTAAGGAATAAAAAAAACATAATTTTTATGTGACATATATTTTCTAGTTGATCCATACATGTACTTTGCTATGTTATAATTCTAATAACATTAATCTGTTACAGTAACAATAATTGATAGGGACCATATTAAAAATACATATACATATAATGGTTAAAATAAAAAATATATATATAAAAAATAAATTAGAAAAAAAAATAAATTAGAATAAGTGTCACGTATAAGAACTATTAAAAATATATTTTAACAAAAAAATTATAAAAATTAAAATTTTATCTAAAACAACTAAATAAAAAAGTAAATCCTCATTTTAGTGTCTAAAATTATAAGAACCGATGGTAATTGTCTCTCACTTTAGGAAATTAATTTTGCTAATATTGTGTTTTTGTAAATCAAATTAATTGGTGCTTGATGTTGTATTATTGTTAATCAAATTTGTCCCTATTGGAGATCTAAAAGCTCCATTCTTAAAAGTCAGAAACTATTATAACTGATGCTTACAAATTCAGTGCTAAAGTGAGTGTTTACTCCTAAGCAAAATTCAGTTCTGTTTACATATATGCCAAATTAATTGCTGCTGGGTTTGGTTGTTTCGCTGAATCCTGATAGCCCAACCTGTCACATGCATGATCAATGTCTAGTTAATGGATTTTGTGTTTGACCTGGTGGTGTTCTGTTCTTAATCATCAAATGAATCCGCTTGACTGAGTTCTTGTCTCGTTGCTCATTTATTCACCACCACCCTAATGTTCATTTTTTCACTTTCTGTAATACTGATTATAAACGGTTCAGTGACTACCCTTTGTAATAATTAAGAAAGTGGTATACCCCTTTCTTTTTCATATATTTTAAGCAACACGTTACGTCCTGGTTTAAGTTAGACGTACATCGTAATTTTGACGTCCAAGTGAAGTATGGTCACAGTAGAAGTTAGAAACTTTATTGCACCGATCATTAACTCATCATCATAGCTTATAGGGAAGGTGCATGAATGCATGCTGTCAATGTGAGAAGTACAGTTGTATGGGTAAGCAACCTGAAAATTTGGAGAAAAGAGAAGTGTTATGAAAATTAAAGAGAAAAAGAGGAACAGAAAAAGGACAAAAGGAAGAATGGGGTGGTTCAGGGATAATGTTTAGCGCCATCTCCTTCACCATGAGTAAGAATAAAGCCTGTGGATCCACCGGGATGTCAGCCCCTTTTGTCAAAATCTTCATACGCAAAAGAGACCTATCTGCCAATTTGTTCTTGGCATCATGGCATGTGATTTCATTGCTTTCATCTACCTACCAACTCCCTTAAGTTGGAGCAGTTTGCGTAAGCAAAGAAAACGAGTTGGCATGCTGCAAAAGTACAATTAAAGTGTAATATCTATGCTAAACTGGAAGCTTTAATTTGATAAAGTTAAAACAAATAAACTGTACTGAGGAAATAATTGTCAGGATGATGGAAAAAAGTGATGCCTTCTTACTTGCTAAAGCTTTGAATTATTGTTATTTGCACTGTATTAACATTTGGTTTTATTTTATCAACCACTAGGCTAGGACCCTTGAAGTGAGATTCGATAACTTATGGATGTTAATTAGATCATGTAGAGATAAGGAACTGGGGACAGATCACAAAACGTAGAGAGAGAGAGAGAGAGATGCTTTTTGATGGTTATATATGATTGGCATTGACTAGCTTGTCCTAACCTCCTTGGAAAGTTCGCTTTTCTGTCCCACAATTGGGATTCTACTACTCCTTCCCAAACCCAAAATCAGTATGCCCATATTAGCCTCATCCAGTTTTCCCACCACAGAGACATACACATATAAACAGTCACATACACACTGTCCCTTTCTTCCTTCTACCGCAGGTTTTGCTAATGGACACAGCTTGGGGATGCATGTTTGCCAACTCGAGGCACCGTTATCAGATGAGGACCCCCTCTTTTCTCCTTAGCAGATGCATAATATGCTGCAACAGCCAAATTTTGATTCACATTTTGGAAACAACACTTGTGATTTGGCCACTTCGTGGGGTTATAATTTGGGCAACACATGTAAACTTTGTTTGAAAAGTCACTTTCTCCTCTTTTTTTTTTTTTTTTTTTTTTTTAATTTTCTTATTTTCCATTCTCCTATGGCAAGTTCAAGTACGAAGCTATGGTTATCGCAAAGTGCCATGTAGTATTCCATGCCAATGCCATGTAGTATTCTATGGCAAGTATGGAGTCGTTGTTATCACAAAGTGCCATGTAGTATACACGGATGTCTAGGGAAAATAAACTTACCAAAAACTAAAGATAAGATATCAATTCCAAATTTCCTATTACAGGGGTTAAAAAAACGAAGATAAATGCAAAATAATCATCGACATAATGATTGTGATCGTTCCACTAGCCAGTGTCGCTGTTTCAGGCAAGTGCTTCTGTCACAAGGTCATATGAAAATCAACTTTAGTTTGCTTTTAACGATGTGTTTTCAACATTATTTATTTATTTTGGTTGTCATATGAAAACAAACAAACACTAGCTAATATAATATGGCTAGCAACAACGACAAATGATCACAAATAGCAAGTACCATTCTTCAGACTCGTCTGGAAACCCTGCAAGCTTCTTTTGAATTTACTTACATACGAAATAACTTCTAATTTGTCTTCTTTTATCAACTCATCCAAAAAATACTGCCTGTCATCGGTTAAAATAAGTAAATAACTAACTCTGCAGAAAAACGCAGTCAAATCATGTTTAACTTCCGTAAAACAACAATTAACCATTTAAGCATGTTCACCTAACCTGGTCTTGTGTTTGAAAACTGATTTTATTTATTAGTTTGTGGAGAATCTCAGTGATATAGAACTATGTGAACTTGGATCGTTATTATAGGGATGCCATAGATTAGTAATTTGTAATCCACAATTAAAAATTGTTGTTACATATTTTTCGATTGTTACATGGATTTAGGAAGCATGTCTGTCAGATTGGTTTGAAATATCGATCCACTCACTAGATCTGAAACCTTATATTACACATATTTCTATTGTTATAGTGGTCTCTTCTGGCATTGAAAATTGGCCCTCTGACTTGTATCAATTTCTATAGTAAGATAAAATAGAAGTTTCATTTGTTTATTTATTGGGACCAGAAATTTTGAGTCTGGAGTGAAGCTTAAAATATCAGATGCGTCCAAAGAAGGCCCCAGCATGTTGTTTTGTTGTTCCTCACTCCATAGAGAGAATAGCCTCACAAGGCTTTTGTCAAATTTGTCACTCACTTTTTTTTTTTTTTCGGTTGTAAGTAAAAAAAGATTCAAACGTTAAAATTCATTTTCCCTAGGAGTAATGCCATATGGTACACATAATCTCCTTAATCAGGAAAATAGATAAGGTTGTGGTTGAGCAAAGCGTTTCAACACAGTTAAGCCTATGAAAGAAGTTTACAGGTCTTTTTCTGTAGCCTTTCTTGGCTGTGTTTCCCATCGTTACCCTTTATGCTAAAAAAATAACAGATTTTTGGTTAAGATAATTCTGTACACTGAATATACTAAGGTATCCTTTCTTTTTATTATTAATAGTGAATATACTTAGATTTGCATCAGATAATATTAGTATCTGGTGGGAACAGTTTTTGCTAACGATGATCTTTTTTCTTTTATTCTTATTTTTTTTTTCTCTAGTTCAGCTTCAGCTTCTACTTGGCTTCTCCTCCTGCTTCTTTTTCTTTTCTCTTTTAATCTGTCTACGCATGTGTGCAGCTAACAAAGAAACCTTCTTTGTCAGTAGAATTTGTATGACGACAATAAGTGAGAACAGGCCACCTTACCGCACTCCCATCCTTTTCTTCTTGTATTGGTTTTGTAAAAGGTCAAGCCCCATTAACATATTATATATTTGTGGATTCTCTGACAAACGTTAGTCCCTTTGATACTGAAGGACAATATGGGTATCTCCTAATTCCTCCCTCAAAAAGGCCATTTAGACAAAGAGAAACCCCGCAAAACCTCTATTCCTTTCAAGCATCCAATGTCCTTTATCCCTTACCTTTCATCCCTTTTGAGGTAAATCCTTGCTTTTCTTTCTTGCAATCCAGTATTTTGTTACCTAGTCACTTGTTTTCTAATTATTGGTTATAATCTGTAAAACTACAAATTACATATACGAAAGCAATGAATTTAGTGGGAGAAAGCATTACATTAAACAAAATGTTCGACTCAATGTTGATGCACTATCGATAAAAAAGATTTTTCCACGACCATTTAATTATATATTATTTCATCAGCAAAAATACTTCGATACTCTTCTAATTATTATTTATCATAAAAGTCATATATATTGTAACCTGTAGAATATCAAAATTAATCTCCAAAATGTTTAGTTCATGATACACATGCAATGGACATGTTTGGTACTACTCCAAGTATGAAAATTTCAACTGAGCCATCTCTAACACTGTACAAAGATTGCTGCAATATACCTAAAAAAATAAATGCTGCCCCATTTACTACAATCATAATGTATCCTTTTTCAACCAAAAGTAAACTACTATCTAATTTTTGTCCCATATTATATTCTGTCTTGGTTGTTTTCCATCAAATCATTTGGCCTAATTTCTACTGGTATAATTAAATTAATGGATGGATGCAAAATGAGACAAAAGGGTGGACGGACGGTCACCAACTCCCACTGGCTTTCCAACGTAACAAGAGAATGTTGAAAACATGTAGGCTGCTATTTATTTATACTCTTTTCCAATTAACAGTTACCAGTTCCACCCTCTAATTATTTTCTTCTTCTCGTTGGTCACACATTGGATCTCTATAGACTTTAGAGTGAGATTTGCCCACCTTTTTTGTTGTTTTGACATCCTCCCCTCGTTCACCATTGTCAAAGTTGTTCTATAAAGTAAAAGACTTCCTTCTACAATTAAAGGCCACTCTAGGAACTCCTTTTAATGCAATGCAAAAAGGCCATACTTTGCAAAGGCTTGTAGTTGTAGCAGCATAGCACTAGCAGTGTCACACACAAGTCTTCAGTCTTCAAAGACGAGGCTCATTGGTCAAAAGGCTAATCTTTTTCTTCACATTCATGGTTTTTATGCATATATATTGCTGTCCTGCTTATGTCACAGAAGGCTGTGTTATTAGCAAATGATCACTTTGTGGGTACTTCCGGCAAGGAAACTCTGCTATGCTAAAATGCAAAGTGACATGTGAAGTATTGGAATCTATTATAGTGATCTCTGGCAACTAACTTGGATTCTGGAGTCTTGGACTACTGAGTCTGGCCCATTTCTGAAGTTTGCTCTATCTGAGTTCTTGCTTGTTAAGTTCCTTGGTAGGATGTTTGTGGCTCTTTGTTGCTTTGTTTCTCCACAGTTGATGTTGTTGTTTATGTGAATTACATATCTGCTTCACTGTGAATGACTCTGATTTGGGTGGCTTTCAGGTATGGGGCTTGAGAAGAGTGGAGAAAATAAAATGCTGGGACTGAGATTTACTCCAAGGCACAAGCGTTCAAAGAGGTGTGTTCTCTGTTTCTTATGCTTAAGCTTCTCCTGTTGCATGGATTGGGGTCCTTTGGATATCTGTAATCATTTATGCCTATAATCTGCTGATGTGAAACATGAGGAAAAATGGAAAACAAAGGTTTCACATTTAATATCTGCACCCTCTGCAATTATTCTCATTTCTGGGACTAGTTTTATTTAGTTTCCATACCCATTTGAGTGCATCCAGAATTGTTCCTGGTTGAAATTGAAAGCGGAGGTTCATACCTCTTATAAAGGGTGAGAATTGGATGTTTCATAAATGCAGCAACAGACTAAATGTGAATCATCTCAATGTAGAATACAGTAGCAGGCATCAACTTACCTAATCTTTACTGTGTTTGCTCTTTCTACATGGTAGCCTTCCTGTTAAGAAAGGAATGGAGGAAGATAATCCAGATAATCATCTTGAGGCCTCAGACAGAATAAAGCTGGTATAATCAATCATTCCATTTCTTCATCAAGAAATGATCATCACTTCTTTCTAGCTTTCTACTTCATATAAATGCATTCTTAGGCATGTAGAGGCATGTATAATGCTTAAAAGAAATTTCATCATTTCTCTTTTCATTTTTTGTCAAACGAAATCCAATAGAAACTAAATTTTCATAAGTTTAATATGGGATGGATGTTCGATAGAATTGAATTTGTGCAAATGGTATATGTTTGGGATAATTAATCTCATCCATATTGTTGGGGCATTAATGGTCTCTTACATCATTCTCTGTAGTCCCCACGCATAACAGATTATGTTTACTTGCAAGACTTTCGTGCCTCAAGTATGGGTTTGATTTGATATCAGGATATGGGTTACCTCACGGAATGTGCTAAAGCTAGGAAAAAACGAACGCCTACAACTGACGTCCATAGTACTCTGAAGCAAGAGGTACAATACCAGAATTATTCGTCATAACTCCTTAGATGCACGTTTAACTACAGTCATAGTTACTACAGTATGGCCCATTTGGTCATGATCTCTTGATCATGCTTCAGCTTTTTCTAGTGATTCAGCATATTTCTGTATTATAACTGTGTCTGTTTCGTGAGTATTTGTTTTTTATAAAATTACCTTGTGGCAGATTCTACAACTAGAGAGAAGATTACAAGACCAATTTGAGGTCAGATGCACGTTAGAAAAGGCGCTTGGATACAGAACTTCATCTCTTGTTAATTCAAATGATATGATGATGCCCAAGGTAGCAACAAGTTCAATATATTTGCATTTGTATCTATTGTTTTATTAATTTTTTCCCCTATTATAAAACAGATGCGACACTGATTACTAATGGAATGTTTTATATATGCTTTTCAAAACATTAAAAGAACATTGATGTTACAAGGGTGCACTAGTTTTGTCTTATGGATGTTAGCCTGACGGTGGATAGCTTTTTGTCTTTGATCCTGCCATATTCTTACGTTAATTTTAATCTCTGGCATACGTTGCTTGTTCATGTGTTTATTTCTGTTTGTCAAGTTCAAGTATTAACTACTTTGTTATTTTTGCAACTCCAGCCAGCCACAGAATTAATTAAGGAAATTTCAGTGTTAGAGTTAGAAGTTGTGTATTTGGAACAACATTTGCTCTCCTTGTACCGTAAGGCTTTTGATCAGCACTTATCTTCTGTATCTCCTTCCACCAAGGAGGAAAGCGTAAAGTCTCCTCAAACAACACCTAGAGCACGAGTCACTGAAGCCCCTAAGCCTGAAGTCTTAACCAAAAGAGAATCCTGTGCGGTACAATCTGATGACCATAAGCTTGAGACTCCGAGAAAGGAACATATTGGATATGAGCCTGAGACTCTGGGAAAAGCATACAATGGAAATCGACCAGAAGATAAACATATATATTCAGGTGTTTATCGTTGCCATTCCTCATTATCGCAGTATTCAGCATTTACAAGACCATCTCCTCCATCAGAACCTTTAAGTAAACCTCAGCGTGCCTGTCATTCCCAACCATTGTCCATGAGGGAGGTAAATCTAGTTTCATGATAATTAACCTGGTTTCATATGTACTATGTAGTTTGTCGCCTTCTGCATCAGCTTGTTGCAACACTATCTTGGTTATTCAAACTCTAGCCGTTTTTCAAAAGAAAACATGACAATATATTATGCACCTTATTGTGAAATTATATTATGTCCACTTGTCTTTGCAACCATGCCAGCATTAGTTGTAGAGGTTAATCTTTATGGAGTGGAAACCTTCTCTGGATTCTGATTTTCAGTTGTTTGTATGCAGTATGCCCAGAGCACTTCATCAAATATAATCAGTCTGGCAGAACATCTTGGTACACGAATATCTGATCATGTTCCACTGACACCTAATAAACTTTCTGAGGAAATGGTCAAATGCATATCAGCTATATATTGCAAGCTTGCAGACCCTCCTATGTCACATCCTGGCCTTTCATCTCCCAGTTCATCCTTGTCCTCAACAAGTGCCTTTTCTATTGGAGATCAAGGTGATATGTGGAGTCCAAGGTTCAGGACCAATTCCTCATTTGATGCACGGTTAGACAATCCATTCCATGTTGAAGGGCTCAAGGAGTTTAGTGGGCCATACAGCACCATGGTTGAAGTATCATGGATTTATAGAGACAGTCAGAAACCGGGTGATGCAGAGAAGCTGCTCCAGCATTTCAGGTGAGCCTATTTATATCTGATTAAGATAATGAAGTTCTCAAGCTAAAAGCACATAGTTAACTGGAATTATTTGGTCATGTCCTTTTATGCTGTTTCAGGTCACTTACAAGTCGATTAGAAGAAGTCGATCCTGGGAAGTTGAAACATGAGGAAAAGCTAGCTTTCTGGATCAACATACACAATGCTTTAGTGATGCATGTAATTAATATCGTCAAAAATATGTTTCCATGTAACACTTTCGACTCATTTCTTCCCTTTGATTTGTTGGGTTGTAATCTGTTCTTTGTTTTCTTTTAGGCATTTTTGGCTTATGGGATTCCACAAAACAATGTGAAAAGAGCTTTTCTTCTTCTGAAGGTAAAAACTGAGTGAGAGTAGCAGCTTTTAAGTCATTAAAGGATGAAACTCATGCGCCTATCTGCTTGCTTGGTCTTTGCAGGCTGCATATAATGTTGGGGGTTATACAGTTACTGCAGACACAATACAAAGTACTATACTTGGGTGCCGGATGTCTCGACCTAGACAGGTAAATCCTATGATCCTAACCACTTCCCAGTTAAAAATTAAATATATATAATGAGAAAAGAGGAAAAAAATAAAATAATAATAATAATAATGGAAGTGCCACTCGGAAATACTATCAATATATCTGCTCAATATGCAAATTATTATTTTTAATCCAATAGACTAGCGATTTAAGTGGAGCTTCTTCAAACTTACTTCTACTTGCAGTGGCTCCGCTTGTTCTTTTCTCCAAGGACCAAATTCAGAGCTGGAGATGGACGATTAGCATATGCAATGGAGCATCCTGAGCCTCTTTCACACTTTGCACTCTGTTCAGGAAACCATTCTGATCCAGCGGTATTCTCCTTATTCTTATTTTGTATGCAATTTCATTGCATCTCTGACATCCCCATTTTCCAAAACTTGGTGCTGTATATTTTAATGTTTGTTTGAGCAATACCTCCTACATACGCAAGCACAAATCATTTTGACCTGGAATAATTTGATTGAGACTAATCTTGTTTATGTACCACTATACTGGATAGAGTAGGAATTAAATCACATATAAAGGATGTTTCCTTGCTTGTCACGATAGCCTGTTCTAGGAATGTTAACCAAACAAGTTCACTTTTCACGTGGACTAAAAAAATGAATACATGGACAAAAAGATGAACTAACGATAACCATTTTTACTCTAATTAATTTTAATGCATTGCTTATATTTTAATGAACTTTGACAGATACGTGTATATACACCAAAGAGGGTGTTTCAAGAGCTAGAAGTTGCAAAGGATGAGTACATCCGAGCTACATTTGGGGTACGCAAGGACCAAAAAATACTTCTACCAAAGCTTGTTGAATCATTCACCAAGGACTCAGGTTTGTGCCCTGGTAATGTTATGGAGATGATCCAAGAGTCTCTACCCGAATCCCTAAGAAAGAGTGTTAAGAAATATCAGCTGGCTAAATCCCGGAAATGCATAGAATGGGTTCCACACAACTTTACTTTTCGATATCTCATATCTAAGGAGATGCTAAAATGATTACTTGGCATTGTTACTTCTTAATGTTGGAGATGATCTGCATTGTTTGCTCTGTGATTCTTTTTGTACAAAGTAGACAGGCTAGCAGCAACAGCAAAATATGAAATTGCAATGTGTAGCATTTTGCATCTGTAGTTTCTTGCCATTTTATTTTGGTATCTGTAATTGCAGTAGTCTATCAAAAGAGTTGAGATTCTGCAGTGAGCGGTGTAATTAAATAATATGTTGCTACAATCAAATATCATCAGTACTGTGTCTGTGCATGCACTCGTTAATCCCTCATAGTATCTGTTTTATGATTCTAAGTCTTGCCTGTTGAGTGTTGATGTAATGCCATAGCTTAAAGACAACATTAAAGCAAATGGCAAAGGCCGGTGCATTAAGATCACTACAATTAATAATATAATCTCATAACGCGGCAAGGGTATATCATAGATATTTCATTTCGCTAACGAGTTTAATGTTCATTGAAAAGTCCGAAATTTCATCCATCCGCAAATACAACTAGGATTTTCTGGTTCCAGGATGGAAAACAAATACAATTGACCGTGTAGAACTCAGAAATAGTGGAGACTCTTTTTTTTGTTTTTTTGGGCTTCAGATAGACCAAAAACATAACAGAACAGAATAAAAATCCGTCTGGATTGGGCTTTTTTTTAAGAGAAAACACGCAGTTTTTTTTTTGTAAATGTACTCTTATAAATTTTTATATATATTTAGATATAACTTTAAAAAAAATTAATTTACTATTTTTTTTAAAACGTAGAAATAATTATAAAATTATTTTCTAAAAATATCGATTATTTTTATTTAAAATTATAATATATATATTTAATTTTTTATCCTTTATCAAATCTTAATTTTTTTTTTGAATTTTTTTGGATGTAATTTGGGTATAAAAGAAATAATTTTATTTCTTTTGTATTCAAATAAACTTATAAGTATTTTTTATAATTAAAAATATTTTTTAGATAATTTATTTAAATATAAAATAATTTTTTAAAAAAATTAAAATTTTATTAAAAAAAATTGAGAGAGAAAATCCTTTCTTCAAAAGTTTATTCAAACGGACTCTAAAAGATGGTAATAGTATATATTTTTTGCTGCTTGGACATTAAAATTTGAGATCAAAATGCAGCTTCTCCCTCATAAGTATATAACATACTACATCTTGAGACTTCATATTAGTATATACTGTAATGTCCATAGAGTGGGAATTTAAAAAGCATTTTACCAGTCCCTAGTTTCTAATCTAATCTAATCTGTAGTACAATATCTCTCGGTCCACACACTAAAAAACAACAATTAAAAAGAGATTAACATCCTGTTTTGCGATGGGTTCCCACGAGAAACTTGGTTCAGTTACGTATTAGATGGGCCTGTTCATATTCTGTCGGTGTCCCCCCTCCACCTAATCTGCACGTGAACTCCAGGCTTATTGTTCGTCGGTGCGATCAGGTAACATACAGATTTGCAGTTACAGAACCCACAAAACACAAAAACACCATCCTATGGCTGATTTGCTTACAACACCCCAGACCCTTGTCTTTGCTGCTTAGGGAAACAAACTTCATGGACAAGGAATCAATTTAAATCAACGTGGCCTACCTGATCCTTTTCTTCTAAACTATATACAAAGAACATCTGCAATTAAAAAATTGAGGAACTCGAAAACAAACAAACATTGAAATCAAATTTTCATGACCCTGTCATGTCATCGTTTGAGAATTTGCGATAAACTCATATGTAGATAATAATATTCGCGTCCCTATAGCAAGATCAGTAAACTAACAATAACTTATTAGCCAAAAGTCACTCCAAAGTATCCACCTCAACAACATTCATATGAGATAAAGTTAAACTCATAACCGGGCATCCAAATCCATGCAAACTTGTGCCATGCTAGCTGGTTCTGCTTATGTAACCAACTTCACAATTTCATACCATGACACTGACATAAAGACCTCTCTGGCATTACACACTCACATCGATCTAACACCTAATTAGCCTTACTTCACAATTGACAATACACAAGCACAGACGATGCATGCCACACTTGGATTTAGTTTTTATTTATGCATCATCATGCATCATTCGTCAGTATGGGTTCTCCCCTATGACATTTCCAGGGGGATCATAGAAACAAATGGTCAAGCTAGCCTGCTCCTTCACGCACGAAGCTTGAGAGCATCCGAGCTGCATGGAGTTCCTCCACACAACCTGGGTGTAAACCCCGCACTCGTGGTTGGACACGCACGAGTTGGTGGTGTGGTTGTAGAACTCTTTCTCCTTCACCCACTCCTCCACGGCCGTGCGGGGCGCCACCCCAGCGGCGCTGCCCGCCCACAGCTGGTTGCCGCCGTACTTGCTGGCGGTTAAGTTGGCGAACTGGCACCCCATTTTGTTCCTCTGGTAGCGGACGAGTAGGCTTGTGGCGTTGGCCAGCTTCTCGCTCCAGATGAGGGGTTGAACTCCCACTGCGCCTCTTGCCTCGTTGTGTGCGTCTAAGTACTCCCTCGCTGCTGCTGGAAGCGGCGGCGGCGGCGGCGATAGTGGTGGTGAGGTGGCTGGGGTTGTGCCGTGGGGTAAGAGAAGTAACATGGCCAGAACAGCCAGTGAGAACAACGGATGATGACGATGATGATGTAGCATTTTCTTTTTGATCTTATCTGCTGTGTGTGTAGGTAGCTTAGCTGTAAGGAACCTCAGCTGTAGATATCCTAACCAGGCCAAAGTTGAAGTCACGGACGGGGGAAATTATTTATGGAGAAGGTGCCAAGTGGGAGAAAGGGATCTAAAATGTTGTCCAGCATGGATCTCTCGAGAATTTCATATGACTATGTTAAGTTTTTATTATTGGTTAAATTATCTAATGAACGGTAAATCGATGCTTAAACCCACTTTTATTCATAATAAAATTATATAAAATTTTGAAATGAAATAGATATATTTTCTCCTTGATATGAAGTGGCTTCCGGTGGCGATTGGACAGCGGAGAGGCCTTGACTACTTCATAGCACATTGTAATCTGGAACATGGAGATGGAGTGCAAGCTGTATTGCAGTTTATCTACTACTGTGTGGGACCTATTCTTGGTTAGGCAATTAATTTACTGCTACTCTTATAAGTGTTTCATCGAATATCAAACATGTAAAAAAGACTAGATGGCTCACGACAAAAATTGACGGTTGAATTTACTACCACTCTTATAAGTGTTTCATTGAATATTAAACATGCAAAAAAGACTAGATGGCTCATGGAATTTACTACTAGTCTTATATATTTATACATTTTAACAGTTGAATTGAATGTTTTATTAAATAATTTGATACTCTACCTTAGAATTTTTCATACTAAGTGATCAGATATTATTGCATGAGTACTTAACATATAATTAATGCATGTTTCAAAACAGAATTTTATCATTTATTAATTTTACACCTATTTTAAGAAAATTTCTCGATAAAGTATACTTAACATATAATTAATGCATGTTAGAATTTTTAAGATTAATGCTTAGAGGGTCATCTTTTCCTTGGACGTGCTTGTCATCCACCATTAAGAATCACTAATATTTATTTTTAATTTTTTTTTAAGTGTCTTCCAGTCCAATCAAACAGTTTTGAAACAGTGCACATGCTTACAAATCAAATTTCTGCTTTCTATAATATGAGCAAACTGGAAATTTCAACTGCTGAGTGACTCAGAAGTCAAAGCGTAGGTTTGTGATATTACCGGTGTGGTGTCTGCTCTATGCTTGCTAGGAGCTCGTGGATTTGGGTGCACACTAAAATAATCACTTACCATACCATTTACTACTAAACGTAGCCTCAAATTTAGACATTCAATGAAACTTATCATTTCATCAAAAATTAGTTTTACTAAAGGAAAAAAAAATCAGTTATTAGTAAAATAATATTACATTTCATTATTTAAGGCACACGATAATGCTGACTTAACGTGCATTTCTTTCTGCTTTTTCATTTTTATTTTAGGCCAGCATATGTTCATGTGATGTGTTGTTAATTTTGTTAGGAATGTCAATGTGGGATGCAAACTTGAAGAGATGAGCTTACCATACAAAGACGCGATAGCAAAAGCATAATGATCTACTCCGTTGTTGTAAGGGCCAAGTTGTTTAGGACAATTGGTTTCTTTGCAAGTTGTATTTGTTGTAACGGTGAGCTCACGATAACGAAGAAAAGAGGGTGAGGGTGGGGGCATGGGCCCAAATCTGTACCAAAAGTCAGTGGGTTAGATTACGTCCCACTGGATTGCTACAGATTAAAACAAAAGGCTCGAATTGCGACCCAGGCCTAACCACACACATATAAATGACTATTTTTAAATTTTTATGATCATGTAAATCAAATTTAAATTTCATAAACCTCGATTTTAATTTTTATATTTGTTTTAAAAAGTACACAATTTTTTAAGTAGTTTAGTTACTGATTATTTCTTTTAATGTCTATAAATAACCCAACACCTAACATCTCTTTATTCTAATAATAATTCAGCGACGGCATGGGCATCCAGACGTATGAGCAAACTACTAATAATTAAGTGTGCAATTATCAATAGACTCTTAAGTATTGGAATTTCGGTGTACTGAAAATTTATAGCAATAGTAGTAGTAGTAATAATAATAATAATAATAACCTACAAGGTGTAATCACACAAATTTCAGAACAAAATGGAAACCAAGGAATCCTTAATCAATGAGCTAGATATTCAATCAGCTTATGATAGATAAGCTCATAAATGAGATCCACAATAAGCTTCATAATACTTCTTCCAATTCATAATATCTATCAATTTAGTCATTTATATAAATATTGAGAAATCCAAAATTGAGAGTTGATTGAAAATGTATTTACCAAAACACCTTTATTTAATAACAAATTTATTATATTAATATTTTATTATTTATTATGCTTAGAATTATATGAAGTGTATAATTAAAAATTTTATAATAAATTCTTCATAAAAATATGAAAATAATAGGTAAATTAAGCCAAAAAAATTTATGTAAAATAATAGATATTATAAACCGGATGCAATACAAACTTGGAAGCATTTTTCTTCTTTTAAGATCTTCACTTGACTCCATCAGTTATTCACCGTGTTTAAAATGGTGTGCTATGCACCGTGTGAACTGGCAAAATGAGGACCGTCAAATCTAGTTGAGAAAGATCAGGTGGCCCAAATTAGAAAGGGCAACCTGATGAGCGGGTGGTGGATTGTTTTAAAACGAAATTACCGATCATTTGAAGTGTACCGTGGAGGGGGAGGAGGACGTGAGAGGCACAGTGATGGCGTTGGAGGCTTCAAAGTCGAAATGCTAAGAAGACGCCGACCCCAACTTGCGCGCCGGCAAATCGGCAACCGTTTGACGACGGATCTCATGGCAGTGCTGATCCCCGTCAAGATCTACGTATGAAGCTTCACACCCGCACGTCCATAGCCACTCACGCACGGTTGGGAAAAACATCTTCATTGGACCAAATGAATTATTGATCTTGCATTTAAACTCATCATTTCGCAACAGCACAATTGCTATAACACATTTTCCTCTTCCTCGCTTCCAACATTAACACAATTTTAACAGCAAAATTTGATAGAAATAAAACAAAAAAAAAAAAAAGCAAAACAAGAACCCAATGTCAACAAGAGAAAAAACAAAGAAGGCCAAAAAACTCAACTGCTAAAGAAACAATCATGAGAACAATTCATCCTTCACAATTTGTTACAGAGTATAACAAAATTTTCAAAATATTAAAGACAACAGCTTTCAAAACATGGATTTTTGTCCATGCGCAAAAGCAAGAATATGTTGTTGTTGTTGCAAAGCTGAGAGTTGTTTCTGTCTCTCGCGGCGCTTGGAAGCGAGGACTGAAGTGCTCTTGACATGGGTTTGGCAATCGAATCCTCGATCGGCTCTTGCAGCATGTACTGCACCGCATGTGAGGGCAATCCTTCTTCGCCTGGTTCCCACAGTCCTGGCAGCTAATCCCTCCTCCTCCTCCGCCCCCGCTTCCGCCGCTTCTAACGACGGAGGCCGTCACCACGAACGCCGATCTCGACGGCGACTGATCGTCGGAGATGCCGCTCGCCTATCGACTACAGAACTTTGCAGATCAAGAAGCTTCCACCACACTCCAGCGGCCGCACTCTCACTTCTCTCTCTCTCTCTCTCTCTCTCTCTCTAAATTAACCAATTCAGAAAATGACAAGATAAAAATAAAAAACCACATTTACCGGCTATTAAAACAAAAACCTCCAACAACCTGTATTTGTAAATGGTGCATAATGCACCATTTAAAGGTGCATAGCAAAATGAATTTCGTACTGCTCTTACCAACAACGATAATTGGTGATGTATCCGCAGTTTTCGTTCTTTCCTTAGTTACTCTTTACTTTTTGCATTTTTGCTTCTTTTTGATTGGTTAATAGCATTTTCGTATAAATTTTTACGAATAGGAAAAAATATTAAAAAATGTTTGCGATGTGATAATTTGACCCCTTAATTCTTCACAAATTCAAACAACAATTAATTCTCGACTATTAACTATTAAGTATTACTCGTCAATTTACGCCACCAACAAGAGTGAAGCAACGTAACCAATTCACACTTTCGCAGACTGTTCTACAACCAAATACTAATTGGGCCCCTTGCTATGCTAGCTAAGCTCATACAAATTTAATGACCTATACGAGTATGATTTTCTTCCAAGGTCCCAATCAGGTATATCATGAAAAATGAATTACTATATGAAGTAAAAGTTAAAAAAAAACCGAAGACTAGTCAGATGTTAAAATCAACAAACTTACATCAATTACATGCTCGTGGAAACAGAAGGTGGAAGAGTCAAACGAGACGGCCCTAACGATGACCAGAGGGTGGTCCTAAGTGTTGCTGGCAAGTGCAGAACCGGCTTTAACGGCGAGATCACAGAGGAGATGGAGGGTTAAGGGTTGATGGGATTCAGAGAGAGGGACGAGGAAGTAGATTCGGCCAGGTAGAAGCTCCTCCTCGTCTGGAACGCGTGGCATGCACGTGCCGATGTGCATTGACTCCGAGTTGCACAGGAAGCACCCGGGGTTCTCCGAAGCCACGTGGCTAGCTGGGATTGGGTGCTTGTACTCCCTGATTCCACCCTCCATGTCCATCACCATGATCGTCGACGGTCTCCGAAATGATTCGAAGGCACGTGCACCGCTCTTGCCGCTAGACGATGTTGATGTGTTTGTTTTTGAGGTGGTCGGAGAATGAGAAGATGCGCACACGCCCATTGCAGATGTTGTGCGCTCTCGATGGTTCAGTTTCTTCCACGACTCGTTCTGCTTTTATTGCTTCTTCTTTTTTTTTAATTTATTATTATTATTTATTTGCGTGTGTTCTGGATCCGGTTTGTTCTGATGTGTGGGATTGGGTTGCTAATGTAAATAGTCAAATTAGTGCATAACCTTGGTCAAAATATCATTTCTCTTTGACAAAGGTATATACGACTATGAGCTGTCTGTGCGTGCGCTGACGTGAGGAAAAACAATCAATTAAAAGCGACTTTCCTCAAGTGAGATTAAAGAATCGATCGTAATAATTAATCTAAACTCTTATCTAACAAAAATTGCGATTATTTTAGAGGTGGAATGGAATGGGCATCTGGTGTGGATGGTTGTTTTTGTATTTTATTTCAAATTGTAATCCCCGGTGTGTGTGCCGGTTTCAGTGACGCTTATATACAGATTGAAAATATTTGTAAATAAATACATATTTTTGGTACACACAAAAGAAATATCCATATGAAGCCAAAAAAACTTGACCTTTTGTTTTATGATTTTGTTATACGAATATAGAATGGAACTTAATCCTTCTTCGACTAGACAGAACATTTATCCACAAATTCATAATTTTTGCGTTTATAAAATGAGACTGTTAATTGTCACTTTTTATTTTACTAAAACCTTTATATAAGCCAAACTAATGGTTTATTAAATAATCAACCAATGGCTTCATTTAATGAGGAAAAAAAAAAGATTTAATTCTATACTAGTGGTTTGACTTTTTACACAAAAATTTAACCTTGCCCAATAAATATAAGAGTGAGGCTAAATACACATCTTATATGACTAAAAATATATCTTATATATATATTTAGCATGGAGTGGTAAATAAAATGTGTGTTTTAAGCTATATAAGATATATATTTAGCCCCAACCTATATAAATACCTTAAGAAACTACATAATTTTTGCCATTTTTGATTTTGGTAATGACACCAGTGTATACTACTATGCCACAGGCTCATTGGCCCATATTTACATGTATAAACATCTACATTTATATTTTTTAGATTTAAATATATTTTTTTCTCATAAAATTAATAAATTTTAATTTTGATCCTTGTAAAAAATTTTTTTCAATTGTTTCAATTCAAACATTTCTAAAATTATTGGTTTTAGTTCCTGCCATTAATATATGTCTGTTAACCGCTAAGGTGACTAACAAAGTGCCACTTCACCCTTCCTATTTGGCACTCATTAATCTTATACGTAAAAACTCCTTATGAGCATTTAAAAAAAACACTTAGGAGAGTCATGTGAGTTGCACATGACCAAGCATTATCCCCTTTCATCCCCACTGTCTTCATCTTCTTCAACCCCCAAAGCCATTATTCCCATCAAACACTATATTTGCGGAATTTCAAGAGCCTCCAAATCACCATTTGCTTTCAATATACCAAAGGTTGAATCACCATATCCCCTTCATCATCATTTGCTTTCCATATGTGCCAGTGCATATGCAGAACCAACAATAACAATTATCTAAAATCAACTTCGAAATCATCAACACCCAAATACAGATTACAAATTTCAAAACCCCCAAACCCATGTTTGAAACAATAAAAGCAAAAATGGGGGAATAAAAAAGAAAAAGAAAGACTCCCGACTATTTTTACAACAAGAAACTCAGCCTAAACCCATATTTCAAAAAAGGAAAAACCAACAAAAAATTAACAACAGGAGAAAGAGAGTGGTGTGCTTGTTTTGGTCATGATATCCCAATCGGGGGTTTCTAAAATAGCAAAGACAACAAAAGCTAGGTTTTGGGGGTTTATGGAAGAGCGGCGACATGGTATGCATGACCAGTAATGGAGTTCAGCGGTGGCGCAATGAGGCTATGGTGGGTGTTGCACGAGTTGGTGGCTCCGTAATAATTTGAGCAGAGGCGCCGCAATATGGATTGTTGCATCACAGAGCGCCCGGTGCAACTCCATGGCCGAAGTGGCAGTGCGGTGGTTCTGGGGAGGAAGGTGATGCACAACATGGTCATTTGTAGAGAAAGGCATTAGAGACACGGTGGGGCTGAGCTTTGCAATTCGGGGTTTCATCAATTTGAAGGGAATAATGACTTGGTTGGATAAGGAAGAAGCCTACTGGGGCATTGGGGATGAAGGGGCCTAGTGCTTCATCATGTGCAACTCACATGATTATCATAAGGGTTTTTACACGTAAGATTAACGAGGTTTGCTACATAGGATTAGTTAGTGCCACATGGAAAAGGTGAAGTGGCACTCCGTTAAATAGCCATCTCAGTAGTTAATAGAGATATACTAACAATAAGGATTAAAATTAATAATTTCATAAATATTTGAATTGAAACCATATATATATATATATATATAAAGACTAAAATTAAAATTTATTAATTTTATGAGAACGAAAAATATATTTAAATCTATTTTTAATTTAACTTGTAAATATGAAATTATCAAAATTTTTTAGGGATTACAATTTAGGTTAGGGTAGGTTTACTGTAGTTCAAAGTTGGAATATGCTTTCTAATTTATCAAATGCTTAAAAAAATACTCACAAACGATATACCAATGAATTAACTTAGGAATCATATCTAAGGCTATATTTAGGGATTTTATGAAGGATGGAAGATAATGACTTGTAATAAAATGAAAGAAAAAGACAAAGAATAAAATGAATTAAATTATATCACTCCTTTATTTGATTGTTTAATAATTTTAATGAAAAAAATAATATATTTTTTTTTCTTGAATCCCCAATTTAGAGAATAAAAAATTGGAAATTTTAAATGGTAAAAAAACGACATCTTATCCCTCCTCGACCATACAATTCTCTTATTTAAAGTTATTTCCAAACATAATTTAATTAACCTTAACTATTCTACTCCATGTCACTCCATTTTCACTCTTCCAACCATAGCCTAATTTACTTTGCTAGATGACCAGAACATTGACTTAGCTGAGCCAATTCTATTATCTTATCAAATTTAATATGGAAATCAGAAAATTGGACCACTGGAGAAAGTGGTTGTCTATTCTGCGTAAAATATCACGTTTAAGTAATTGACATATACATTTCCTTTTAAAAATTTTTAGAAATAAGTTTTAAGAAACAGACTTACGATAATCTACTAACTTTTAATAATATGTTTATATAAATTAATGAATCGCGTTAATTTCATCAAAATGGTTGATTTATTATACATGTACGTGGTATGTGCTTCTTGGAAAAAAGAAGAAGTGAAATTATACTTTATCTCATAAATTATAGGTCATATATATTTTAATTTTTTAATTTTAAAAATATATAAATTAATCTCCTAAATTTTTGTAAATACACATTTTACTCAAAATAAATGTATTATACTTTGAGCTATATATAAATCAACATCTTAAATTTTCTTAAATTTATAATCTAATACCTTAAATTTTTTTAAATATATGATATTTTTATTAATAATTAATAAAAAAATTAATAAAAGAATTAATTTATATATGTAAAAAATTTTAAAGAATCAAATTACATATTTTTAAAATTTAAAAATTAAAAGATATATAATTTATAATTCAAGACAATAAAACGTAAATTTCCCATAATAAAAATAATCCATTTAAACTCCCTAAAATTAATTCTAGAATCATTTTTAAATAAATTACCTCAAAATTAAGTATACAAAAACAAAACCACCACACCGTAGATAGCTGATTCCACTAATGAAAATTTTGAAGGACAGCCAATGCAAAGCGATCCACTTTTAAGGCTGAAGGCCCACGCGCATATGTTTGATTTGACTGTGATTGACCTAGTTAGGTCTTTCATTCTCATTATTCTTATTATTATTATTATTAGGATGAATTATATTTATTTTTTTTAAAATTTAATATAATTATATTTAATATTTTTATTTGTAAATAATATATTAAATAAAATAAATTAAAGAGATCTCAAATATAATTATACTGAACTTTCGAAAAAATCAGTATAATTCATCGTTATTATTGTTATTATTATTATTAACAATTAAAACTTTATAACGACCATATTAGTTTTTTAATACAAAATCTTAATATATATCTTAAGAAATGTAAATATTAGTTATATTAATTTTTTATAAATTAATGTATTCAATAATTGAAAATAATACTTAATATTTTTATTTAAAATTTAATTTTAATTTATTATTAATATAAATTTTTTATATAAATATTTAATTATATATTATTATATTAATAAATTTTTTTATTTTAAATATTCATTATCTTAAAAATTTTATAAATAAAAATATATAGTTAAATAATAATCAGTACATTAAAATTAATTTTTTATTTAAAAATATGATAATAATATTTATTTTTTATTAATTTATATATCTGCTTTTATCTTTTTTTAAAAAAATAAAATTAGTGATACTCACTTCTTATTCCTTTCTCCTCGTTTTTCTAAAAACAGAAAAGCAACCAAGTCGACAAGCTGGGATGCCCATCGCACGCACATATCAAAGAGTTTATCTTAACAATGAAGGACCAATATTCTTTGTGGGTTTAATACGACAACGGCAAAAAATGATATGCTAGAAGTAGAAATGAAGTGGCACCAGTGATCAAATTGAGACACAGTGCTAGATTATTAAAACAATTTTACAAGTTATTTTTAATATAAGAGATTAATTTATATGTATTGACTATCAATCAATGGGAATATAAAGAGGTACTAAATTATGGTGGGCCTATCATTATAGTGAATAGTTACTTAGTATGATTTTATATTTTTTTGTATTTCTATTTGTTAACAATATAAAGTTATATTATCAGTATATGCAAATTAAACTCTTAATATAAATTGTTATGATTGGTAAATACAAATAAATGGATTATAATTTTTAGCTTATTTTATTTATAATAAACATGATTTTTTTAATCATTATTTAACATTTTAATCATCATTTCATATTTTTTTAGTAATATATTATATATTAGTATTTTTTTATACAATTTAAACAAATCACATAATTTTATAATCACTTTTTAATTAATACATCCAAACATAAAATTGATTTTATTATAATTGATTATTAGAATAATTTTAAACATATTAATCCAAACATGCCCTAATGTGCCCTAAGTTTATTTGCTTATTGTTTACTCATTTTGATCCATTTTAGTTATCACTTTAACAAAATGCACGAACATTAAAAAATCGAGTAAAATCTCAAATTGGTCCTCAAAAGAGTTACGAGATATCAATGTAATCCTTAAAAGAATTGTGACATCAATTTAGTTTTCAAAAGAGTTGTAACATCAATTTAGTCTTTAAATGATTAAATTTTATTTTAAGTTAGTTCAAAAAATTAAAAGAAGTTTGAACTAAGTTAAAATTAATTTTAATTCTTCAAGGAATAACTTGATATTATAAATATTTTAATAATCAAATTGATATTCTATAACTTTTTCGATGACCAATTTGGGATTTTTCTCTTAAAAAATCTAAAATCAAAAGTCAGTCAAGAAATTTTTGTAGTAAAATACTCTTACTCAAATTTCAATATCTATAACTAAATCATTCTATTAATATCATACTGTATTTTTCAATTAACCATAAATTGTGGAGAGTAAAATTAGAAAACTGACCATAAATATTTTTTTAATATGTGAGAATGAAAAATATTGTTGGCAAAAAATTTTCTCTTACAAATGACAAATAAAATGAATATAAATAGTTTTATTTTTAATTTTCTTCAAATTTATTTTATTATGTATATTAGAATGGAATTTCAATAACTCTATCAATTTTATTATTTTCTATTAATTATAGGAGTTAGATCTAAATCACTTAACTATCTAAGTTATGATTTCTTTTTTTTTTTTATGTGAAGTGCATGGAAATGAATCCTCTTTATGTGTAAATTTTTATCACTAATTAAAAAGATAGACCTTAACTTGGATCCCATAAAAAAAAATATAATTAATGGTAACAATTTATACATAATAAGCCCATATAAAATTTCTACGCAAGAATATTCACTCGCAAAATGCATTCATTACTCAACTATATAATGAATATTGACTGAAAGTGTGATTACTTGATAAATTCAGTTCAATGTAATGGGAGTCTATTTGTAGTGCAAGAATTTAAATTTCATTATGAGCACTTTGTGATTAAAGCTAAAATGGTATAGACAAGGTTAACTCACATCTACATGTCATACGATTACCTCATGATTTACCTAATAGTCTTTGTATAAAAAAAATCACTAAAATAAAACATACAAAGATTTAATTAAAAAAAATGTGACCGAAAGGATCTTATGCGAACGAAAATGATTGCACATTCAAACACAAGCAAAATTGAAGATAAGCTTTAGTCAAAGCCTAAATGAAATGCCCAAGAGATAGATCCAAAGATGTCACTACCCTTTAGAAAGAGGGAGCAGAAGGATGGCAGATAATTTGTATCTCGATGTAGGTAATGATACTCGTAGAAACAATTTACATTAATTTTTTTTAATTTCAATTATATATATAAAAAATTGAATGGCCTGCATATAGTGCATCTCTTTTTATCTCTTAAATTTTTCTCATGCTTTACGTGCACAGGTCAAAGCAAAGTGTCAATTTTTTAATTCTCTTTTGTTTTCCGGTCGTAATCAATTTTCTAATTCAAAAGGACGTATTTATATAGTTGCGAAAGCAATTGAGTTGACAAAGGGCCCAGAAAAAACAAAAATCTTTATTTGACTTCATTGTTAAATGTAGGAACCCTCGGACCAAAAAAAAAAAGGATGTAGGACCCCAACAGTCATGGATGCCACTCAATTAAAAGTTGGAGCCGAACCTTCCCAGATAATAACTTATCAAATGAAGGACGGTTTTATGCGGTGAAGGGCGTAAAGCAAAAGGGCTTTGGCATGAGTACGTCATAGAATTCAAAGCAAAATAAAATTTTTTGAACATTGATATATAACGACATCTAACATTTTCTAATAAGAAAAATATAGAAAGATTAAGATTTATTCATATGCTTAGATAACAAGCAGGTTAATTCACCAAAAAAAAAAAAAAAAGAGATAACAAGCAGGTTTGTGCAAAAAAAAAAAATTTAATTGATATATACTGATATAAAAATAATTTTTATATTATCAACCAATTTTCTAATCATAGTGATTATTCATATGAATTAATATTTTTTATTATTTTTATTTACTTATATTATTAGTGTATTTAAATTAAATTAAAAAAAATAGTATTGATGTGAATATGTACCTAAACACAAATTTTCATTTTGTTTTCTTTTTTTAAAAAAAAAAACCAACCATTTTTTTTTTTAATCTTTGTCAACCAACCATTTTGTTTTATAATTTTCTCTTCTCTCTTGTTTTACGAGTGTATGATACAGGCCCAATCACGGCCCAACTTTACTGTTAGCCCAACAAAGAGTCACAAAATACATTTTAACCCCCTCTCCCCGTGGGGAGGGCGGGGGCGGATAAAGACTCCTATCTCAGGGGACTTGCTACAAAATGATGACATTGAATAAATGATGTGAAAAATAAGCGTATGTTCATTTAGATATTATACTTGAATATAATAAGAACTAAAAAGATAAAAATATAATTGTATAAATATTACTATAAGACTTCGTTGTAATGTGTGATATATTAATTAAGCTTCAAGTAATTTCCCTAGCTTGATAGTTTCAACTTTTTTTTTTTTTAATTGACAGCAATAAGATTTAAATTTATAGTATCATACAAAATATCCAAATCTTTTATTAGTCCACTCCTAATAGCTTAAATAGTTTCATTCGTTTGGAAATAGGCTTCCCAAGTATGAAGTAAAAATTCAAAATGAAAAAAAGAAAGTGAATCTTGTTTAAAAAGTTTACCTTTTTATGATAATTTTTTTGAGCGAAATTGAAAATACTAAAGTATCATTTTTTTCCATTAAAAAAAAACTTATTTCGGTTAAGCCAAATAAAAAAATGTGAAAGACAAGAAAGAATGAACATAATTAAATTAAAAAACTAAAAGTGATTAATTAGAGTAAAAATACACAATAATTTCTAATAAGCTTTCTTCTTTTTTTTTTTTTTTTGTGAAACTATAAGTTATTCTTGTGTTCTTCCAATCTTTTTCAACTTGTTAATCGTCGATCGAGGTCGGTGAATTTGATGAGCCCCACATGAAAACAACTACTTGCTTCCTCACCCACTGCTAGTGCTGCCATCCCAAGTTTTTGACCAGATCAACGTAAGGCTTTCAAGCACAGATTTGGGATTCCAGTAGCTGGCTTTCCTTCACATCGAAGCCTTGTTAACCACCCATGCCTATTGTAATTATTTATACTTTCCTTGTTGAAAGTCTAATTTCATGTCGTGTTAAACTTCAAAATAGCTCGTTGACTGCAAGATAAAAACAAACATGAAAAATATAACATTGTGAAATAACTTTGACCTTATATTGCTATCTAAAGTCTCAAAACTACTTCGAATAGAATGCCCCATTTTCATTCGAGGGGATTGGATTCCTTTCATTAACTTCAATTAGAGTAATACCTTTTTTTCTTTTTCTTTTTTCCCCCTTTGTCAGTTTATGCAAAATACATGCTACATCTGGGTCAATTTTATTTTTACCTGGACTTCAAATATGTAAACTTACGTATTCGCTGTGTGTAAGATTGACCTATTTGTATATTGATGTTCATCCTTGGATCTCTGTTTTAGATAATCACATTAATTAAAGGATTAAAACTCTTCAGTTGCACCATGTATGAGCTTTATTTGGCATAAATGGGAGAGAAACACTCGATGTTCGCCGAATTTAATTGTACATAGACCTACCTGCTATATATATTTATACGGTGGTGTTTCCTAACCTCAATGATTTTTTACAAAACCTTAATATATTTGAATGGTTCAACACATTTGTAACCATGAATTAAATAAAAGATTCTCATTCTCTCCTACAACTTTTGTCAAAATATTAGTGTTGAAATGAAGAACCAAACATGCTACTAGTCTATTCAAAGTAAATTCGATTTGGCTTCTCTGTACCCGAGTCATAAATCATCACATCATAACAGCTATACATTATCTTTGCACTAAACCTGTCATATTGATTAGCTACAACCTAATATACAATTTACCAAACTTTGTGACCTCAGTCACTCATGCTCACGGTCACAATTGCTCACTCATATATCCCACTCCACAACTAACTATGGCAGAATGGCCGAAAGCACAACATGGCCTAAGCAAAACCCTATTCAGGTCATAACCATAATTTTGCATTCCATGCTGAGTCGTCACATTTGCCATTGTCATGTCATCAACTAAGTAGTAGGTACCGATCTCACGACAGTACAGAAACAGATTATGGGGAATCTTTTGAAGATGCGTGCACATTACTCGCGCACTCATCATCTCCGCGCCCGTACAAGCCAAAATGAAATGAATTCGGCCTGCAAATGCAAATTTCTACTGTATGCACAAGAAAAAGGTGCTGGGTTTCATTCAGCCCCATCTCATAGGCTTAATTAGGCCTTCGTTCACTGTGAGGTGTAGGACCATGCACAATATTCATTGCAAATAGCAAGGTCATATAATGAGGGATGAGAAATGTTAGTGAACTGTCACTTTGTCAACACATTTATTGTTTATTATTGAAAATAATAAATTTTTTATTTTAATTTTTTTCATCATTTTTAATAATAAATAGCATGTTGATTAATCCAATATCTCAAATAAAATAAATTTATCTTACATTTCTCGATCAAAGATTTTTATATGAATATAAATTTAATAATTTATATTTAAAAGCACTCGTAATAAAAGTGTATCTTACCAAATTTATTCCAAATACATTTACTTATTTACGGTTTCTATCAGCGTTATATAACTATTTTTGATCCAGTTATTAGGCTTATATTTGTCCAAAAATTTTTCATATGTGCATGTTTGGGAACATGCTTCTAACAACTTTTTTTAAGAAAAAAAATTATTTTTAAAAAATAAATTTTATTTGATAAAAAATTAAAAATAAATTATAATTAAAAGATGATAATTTTAAATTAAAAAATAATTTATAATTATAAATAATATTTTGAAGCTTATAATTATAAGTAAAAATTAATTATTTCAAAATTATTATATTTTTATCAAATTGATCTTAAATAATAAATATTATATAATATAAATAATTTTTTTATATAATTCAAATAAAATAAATTATTTTAAAATTATTTTTCACTTAAAATATTTAAATATAAATTAATTTTTATATAAATAATTATATAAATAAATAATTATTAAATAATTTTAATTATTCAATTTTCTCAAATACACACCAATCTAATTTGTTTGTTTTATTATCACCGTACGACCGCATGCTTGTTACAGCTGTAAACAACTCATTCACATACAGCCACTCAACCTAAACACCAACTTCAGCCAATACCCATTCCCCCCATTTCTTCGTTGAGTCCGGCCATGCCTTTAGTCCATGTTCCAAATTCTGCGCCTTACGTACTCCTCCGCCACACTCTCTGCGTCTAGGGAATTTTTTGGGTACCCACGTCGTATTGTACATGCAATGGTGGCATTTTTTTTTTTTGGCTTAATTACCATACTTTATTTTTATTTCGTCTTCCACCATACCAGTCCTCCAATTTCCTCAAAACTTGCCCCCTTGATATCCATATATCGCCCTAGTCATAATCACACAACTGACTAAATTATTATTTGCTATGGATCACTTTCGTTATGCATTACAAAATTTATAATAGTCTCTCAGCTGTCAACGATGCATGAATTGGATTTGAAAACCAAGTCGGAAACGGTGAAAGAACATTTTAGACGAATATTATTTGCCCTATCATCTGTAAACAAATGCTTGAGGATAAGGATAAGGTGATATTCTTCAACCCATTCTATCGTACCTAGGCATATAGGTTTTCTTATAACCCTTTTGTGAAAATTCCAAAATCTGCTCCGTCATTTTTATAATTCGCCTCATGCTTAGTTTGATTTTATGATGTCTTCTACTGCATATATATTCAACGTATGGCATGGCACAAGGCAGTCATTTTCTTACATGATGTATTTATTTACTATGACCATTTGTTTGTTCAATTCGTAATTCTATACTTTAAATTATTTGTTACTTTCGTCAAATAGTTTACATAACGGACACAATTAAGTTTCCAATTTCCCAAGGCTCATAATTACAAATTACAACACAAATGCTGTTACTGTCAATAGCTATAATATTAACTACTGCAAATACGTATCTATTATGATATTCTCCTGTCAGGACGCTTATCTTACCATTTATAGGATTAGTATGATGTCTTCTCAGGAATGAAAAAAATTCAAAGAAATAAATTTCATGCCAAAAAAATTTGCCCCCATTTTAAAGGCTATACAATTCACGAGGTTGAAATTTAAAGTGGAAAACAAAGTTTAAAAAAGGAGACAGCAAATTAAAGATCGGAATATCCCGTAAGACTTGGGTCTAACTCTCCTAGAATCTAATCGCTTCCATGGTTCCCTAAACAGCTCTATATTAAACTACAATCTTCAAAAATCTTTATATTCAAATTTTTAAAATATTTATAATATATTTACAAGAAAAAAAAATTCACAGTCGCACATTTTTCTTCCGAAACTACCCCTACTCCGGTATCGAACTCAACAACGCCGTGAACTTTCCTCTACTACCACCACCACTCCTACTCTTTCCTCTCCTCGACCTATGTACAGCACCGCCGCCACCGACGGCCGCGGACACACTCCGGCAACGCTTATAATCCCCTTCGCCGGAGAACACAAGCTGTTTCCGGCGGCACCCGCATTTATCGGAGCCGCCACCGCTCTTCATGAGGGCGGAGCTGGCCTTAACAGCCAATGCGGCCATCTCGGCGGCCTGCAAGGGGTGCCTCAAGCGGCTCAAAGGAAGAGCGAAATAGAGCTGTCCCGGTCGCAACACTTCGTCCTCTTCAACGGCCACAACGACGTCGTCGAAGTCCAACTCGTCGGAGTTGCATATGAAGGACATGGGGTACTCCTTCAACAGATACGACACCTTCACCGGGTACGAGAATTCCTGCAGCCTCCCGTCTTGGAGAACGAGCTTGGCCGTTGCAACAACCTCTGTCGAATCGGAGGAACTGCAATTTCCCATCGTATCGTGTTTTTCCTGTTTTGCGTGACTCAGTGAGTTTGCGACTCACCGGGGGTGGGGGGGTGAAACGAGGGAGAAGGAGGAGTTTATTGGGCTAATTCGGAATTAGCATTAGCTGGAGAAAACAGGACCACGAGGCGGAGAGTATATATAGAAAAGCGCCAACCTCGTGATCTGTTCCTTTTTGCCACGTCATCATTTTTAAATATTCTGGAATTTGGAACAGTAGGAATGGCTTTCCAGGCTGTAAGTTGTTGTTGACAGGTTGTAGTACTCGCCCTCGCGTCAGTGTGTGTGCAACGAGAGCCTCTTTAATTACGGTTCTGCCATTGGGGGTTCAGGATTTTGTTAGAGCGATTTGTCACCGTTCGATGGGAGCAGATCACGTGGAGTCTCGTGGGGTAGTGTTGTTACGGTGGTACCTAATTTTCAACCGTGGATGATTCAACGGTGGGACGGCCAATGGATGTTGTCGTTGTTGTTGCGAATTTAAGGGGTGGGATGTAATGTGTTGGAGAATAAAGTGGGATGGTGAAGTTTGATAAATTTGGGAAGGTACTATTCGTCACAGGCCACACAAAAGCACAGAAGAAAAAAAGGTGCTGCGTTATCAATTTTTGCGAGATTCTTCACATCGTGTTCGGTTCATCACGGGATCGGAAATGGAGCTTACCCATTCCTGATTCTAAATCCAAATGTACACTTCTGAGGACGTTGTTGGTTTTGTTCCTTTTTATTGAAGAGAGTTTAAGTGTCGCTAATATTGCATGTTAACCTATCTTATATCTTAAATTAATCATATCAAATGTGAAAGTCAAGGATTCAAACAAAAATGAATCGCTATTTTTTTTTTCTTCTTTTGGTGCTATCGATAATTATTATTTCTTTGAATAGCAGGCAATTGCATTGGACAAAACGATAAACCTTACATCAATGAAGAGAAAAACTAATATAAAATTGAAGCATGGCTTCTTTTTCTTCTTGTCGTTTGCTTCTCTTTCAAACACGTGAAAAATAAATCAATATTAAAGTTAGATGCACATTGCGCAGTTACTTCTAAATCCATTTAGAATGAGCATTTCATTTTCACAATTGTCATCAAAGATTTGCCGGATATTAGAGCTAATCTTGGTTCCGAGTAGAGTGGTTTTTTTAAAAACAAAATTATAAGAAAACTACATGCTAAAAGTGGGGAGAGATCCTGCTTTTGGTGAGATCACGTTGAAAATTAAATAGTAGTTAGGTGAATGTTAATGATGGCATATCAAACAGTTTTGCGTTCTTACATTGTGCATGCAATTTGTTTTTTGAGGCCTAGCATTATTGAATAAGCTGGCTTTTCGGGTGTGGGCAATTATTGAACATCCATGTGCCAAATTTTCTTTGTCGTTATTGTTTGCTTTTTCGTTTTTGTTGCATTGTGATAGAAAATGTTATTTGTGCCAAATTTTTTTTTTGGGACATCATATTATTATTTTATTTATTTATTATTAAATGAGATATAAATTTTAATAACTAAAACTTACATTTCATTTAATAATAAATTGATGAATAGTAAGTATCAATACAATATTATAAAAAAATAATACAAATAATATAATTCTATTGTTATTATTTGTTTATTTAACAAGGAAACAAAACTTTATACGGATTGGCGGGTGGGAGAGTAATAAGGAGTCAGAGCATAAAGCAAAGAGTGACGTAGCGTGTAGAGAGTGGCGCAAGAAGAGGACGTGGCGAGGCTAGAAGTCCATAGTGCTTCGCTGCAAGGTGGATGGGAAGCCACGTTGATGTGGAGAAAATGACTTTGGAAAGCGTAAACTGGACAAATAAAACAATAATAATTATAATTAATAATAAAATACTAAGATAGAAGAAGAAACCCTCCGACAGAGGCTGCCGTAAAGGCCATCGGGGTTGAACCCCCAGGCCCCAACCTTGCAGACTCGACCAGGCACTGAACCCATTCCATGCCGTTCCGGCCACTTCTTGATGCGAGTTCAACATGAGACCTACTTATTTCCTTTTTCTTTTTTTTTTAATCAATAAAATTACGATAAAGTATAAAATTTTTATCTTTAAATATGAATATTAAATATTTATCTTCCTTTTATCTATTATAGACAGTTATTTCATTTTAATTATTTAATTAATATTGATTCCGAGTTTTGAGTTTAAAATTAGACCTTGTACTAACAAATATCAATGTTTGGACACTTGGTTTCGAGTTGGGTCTCATATTAATAAAAACATACAGACACCGGGTTTCAAGTCATAAGTTAGATATTAACAATAAGTTATCTGATGTCAACTTGATAGACTGCAAAATTCTAATATCATGTATTAATATATTAAACTTATTCTATCATTCTCTATCATTAGATTTGTAAATAGTTTTAGATTAATAGTTTAGTTTTAAGTGAATATTCAATATTCATATTATATGGTGAGCATTCTAAACACTACTTGAAATTACATATATTTGAACTTTATTATTAAGAATTTGATTAATTCAACCCAATTTAACTAATTTTTCTGAATGAGACAAGAGTTTTTCAGAGAAAATCTTTTCTATTTTTGAGATTTGAACCTAAAATCTCTAATAAAAAAGTGAAGATATTTATTACCTTCACTAACTATACATTGATTACTTATTTCCTTTCAAGATAATGAGGTGATTTATAAGGAAAAAAATAAAAAGAGAAAAAATTTAAAAAATTAATATTTGTTCTTGTTTGATTATAAAATGAAGTAAGAGAAAAATAGATGTGTGATTTGTAAAAAATATTTCTCTTTCTAAAATTAGAAAAAAAATAAAAAATTTATATATTTTATTCTTATTCAATATTTATTTCTTTATAATGTATTATATTAAAAATAAACAAGTTATTTAACAATATGATTATATTTTCTCTTTTTTTTTTCTAATTAGGTAAGATATTCACTTCATCTAAATAGTAAAAAAAAAAATATATATATTTTTTTATT
Source organism: Pterocarpus macrocarpus (assembly GCA_031439585.1). Classification (NCBI taxonomy): domain Eukaryota; kingdom Viridiplantae; phylum Streptophyta; class Magnoliopsida; order Fabales; family Fabaceae; genus Pterocarpus; species Pterocarpus macrocarpus. The sequence continues at coordinate 70,715,989 of CM062520.1, read as the reverse complement.
TTCTCTATTCTTATTTTCTATTTTTTTCTTATCATCTAAATAAAGGACAACTATATAACTTTCGTTAGACTAAATTTTAGCATATATTACATGTGTGTATATTATTGGGACACTAATATTGACGCCGATAGGACATACGATGAATTACATACGAATAATTAGACATTTTAATTGTATATTGACGAATTCGTCTATACGAAAATATAGAAATCATGTGTTAATAATTAGAGACTTCAATTATTTTACTAATAAATCTAGTAGAAGAATACTATATCTATTATTTGGCACCATACCACATCTATCTTATTAACAGAATAAATATAATCAAAGTTTCTAATTATTTACACATAATTTAAAGTGTTAAAAATAGGGTCTAATTGATTATGAGTTCAATACATATATATTTTGATTTCTCACAATCCTCTTCGAAGTATAGACAAATTAAAATAGTGGTCAGTTATAAATATGAGAGAAATAAATTTTGGTCATTAGATATTATATAAATTAAAATATAAAATTATATAATTTTTTAAAATTATTATATATTTTTAAATGATTTTTAATTTTGATAATTTATATATGGGTGAATTACACTGACCTCTCCTGAGGTTCAGTGTAATTACATCTGGCACCCCTCCATTTAGCTATATTATATTGACCTCTCTTATTATTAATGGGTGACTGAGTTCTGACTTCCAAGTTACCAAACTCCTAGATAAAAATATTTTTTAATATGATAATTCACTTCTTAGTTTCAAATTTCGAGCTCATTACGCCTACATAAGGCATGAATTATCATGGAATAATCTCGAAACTTGAAACTTAAAAGTGAATTATCACGTTAAAAGATATTTTTAACTCGAAATTTAGTAACTTAGAACTTAGAACTTGATCACCTATTTGTACTAAAAGAGATTAGTGTAATATAATTAAATAGAAAAGTATCAAATATAATTACATTAAACTTCAGAAAAGATCAATATACTTAATCCTTTATATATAATTATACTATTAAAATTTATTTTTTTATTTTCATAATCAATCACTTCTCTTACTACTCTATAATAAGCCCGACTACTAGTGAAAGCAAACAAACCATTAAAGTTAGAAAAGGCTGCAGAATTTAACACCTTCCGTCCATTATATTTATAATTGATTTCACTTTTTCACTTCATACCATGCACGCCTAAAGAAATTCTTCTCTATGAAGTAAAGAGAAGGTACATTAATGCCTTCTTTTATGTGGCTCTTGGTGGGGGTCAGGGAGGGTGGGGAGCTAAAGTGAAGCCCTTTCTTTGTTTATGTGTTTAAAATCGAGGTCCGTGATCTTGTGCAAAAAGAAATGTCTTTCTCTTGCTGTATAATATTTGGCTTCGGTTGTTGTTATGCATGAATAATTATCATCTAGAGCCGCCCCTCAGACCTTGCCAAGAAGCTTCTTCAGTATTCTCCTTCCCCCACACAATCATGGTCTTTATCGTAAAAGAAGGTCCACCTGAATGCTTTTTTGCTTATTAAATCCTCAAAATCCTTTTTCCTTTTATTCCATTATCTTCTAACTACAGTGGAGGCCAATCGAACTTAAACTGTGGCGTTAAAATAAACTAATTAGCCTAGAGTTTTATAGTTCGCTGCTGATTTAGTGATTTTATAAATTCCATAGCACCTATACTTTTTTGAGACTAGTTTTTTTCTTTTTTCTTTTTTCTTTTTTTATTCCTTTTGTTACACAAACTAATTACATGTAGATCTAGCTCTTTTTAATTTTCCAGGATGTAACAATATATCACAATCTTTAAAAAATTATTTTGTTTTGATTTATCTATTATTTTGGAATTCAATCAGATCTATTATTTTGAAATAACTATGTTTTAAAAGATTTATATTTGTTTTACTAATGAGCATATAGGTCAATTAGTGGATAACTATCCTAACTTAACTAAATATTTCGAATTTCAGCCATAGATATATGCCTATGTTAAAATTTGAAAGAATATGTAATTACATTAAAATTTAAAAGAAAAAATTTTGGCCATACATAGAAATTTACCTGAGTTGAGCATAATTGCCTCCATTAGGAGGATACTATGATTTTGACCCAAAAAAAATTTACGTTTGTTTCTTTATATTTATATGAAATAAATAACAAAGTGGGATAATATTTTGAATATTTTAGTTAAATATAATTTAGCCAAATACAATTATATTCTTCTAAAAAATTGCAATGACCAGTGATCAACGGGTGTTGGGCAGCAACCAACGGGCAATGGGTGGCTGGCGGTGATTAGAGGTAGGCAATTAGTGGTGACCAACAGGCCACTAACGGTAGGCAGGCAACGACCATCAGGTGACAAGTGGCTGGCGATAGGCAGTGAATAACGAGTCATAGTTAACTTGAAGGAGGAGGAGGGAGTCATAAGACAAGGCAGGGGAAGGAGGAAATTTAGAATTCTTTACGGGAATGTGGAATTTAAAATTTATTATTTTGTAATATAAAAAATACCTCATAAAAATACTTAAAAATTTAAAATTTTTTTATATTAATATCCAAACAACGAATTTTATACTAAGTCAATTAAAATCCCCTCAACAAATATATTATCCACTAAAATTATTCCACCCAAACACACTTTAAGAATAATCCTTATTGGGTAAAATGATTGTTGTATACTTTTTAAAATTGGCAAAATTTTCAAATTTTTGCGGTAATTGTTGGAGATTTGATGGGTTTCATATCTTAAGAATTGCATTTGCAACATGTACAACCTCTTATATTAAATGTGATTATAAGAAACTTTTAAAAAATAAAGTTATAACCTAATTATTAACTATAACTTTTAACTTTACAATAAACAATTGATTCAATAGTAATTACTTCAAATTAATTTTAAAATTCCATCATAAAAAAAACTCAATAATCAACATAAAGAATTGAACCCTTTCCCTATCTCTATCTCCATATGGAAAAGACCATCTGTCTAGACTCCAAGTTATAGATATTTTGGATATAAATATATAGTAATAATGAAAGCCAACTGTAGTTTATCCTGAAAGATGAAAAGGACATAGGTTTCATGATAATAGAAACTCAAAAAATGCTGCTCACAAATATATGGATGGAAACTCCATAAACATAAGAGGTTTTGTTGTGCAAGGAAAGGCTTTTTTTAATGTCCATCTTCGAACATATTGTTTCAGCCAGTTATCGCTGAGAACGAATTTGATTTGTTTTGCGGAATGAGAGTTGCCGGAATCTATTCTTTAGATCTCAAGATTTTCAAGTTAAATCATGTGGAAAAACAAAAAGAAAATAGTGCCCATAAGAGCTACTTTCTTATAGACCTTTCCCCCCCTCTTTGTTGGGTATTGCTTTACGTGGATTTTAGTAGATTCTTTGTTTCTTCTATATTGTTGGATTTCGTCGAAATTTCACTTTTAAATGATTAAGTTTTTATTTTGAGTTGTAATGGTCTTATCAGCTGTTTATTATTTTCTAAGAAAATAAAAATAAAGGTCCTTAGTCAATACAGAAAGTGTAAGTAGTTATTTCTCAAACACAGTATTGCCAGTCATGAGAATGAATCAAAGATAAATAGTCTTGTGAAGGCCGTGATTATCATTTTATGTGTAATTCAATGGTGATATATTTTTAGTTTTTGATAAAAGTATTTTTATAATCATTGTTATGCAACCTCTAACTGTCATGATTAAAATTTTCTCTTATTACCTTTTTCAAGTTTGGTGATCCAACTTTTTTAATAACAAACAATAATTAAGTGTACGACGAAGAAAATAGTGCAGTATGCCCGACATAAGAACATCGAACAAACTTAGTATTCTACTTTTAAAATGTGTCATAGTTAGAATATCATTTTTTATCGTAACATATTGCACAACCATGATTAACCAAAGTACATCCCTAAAGAATGGTTTCATTTTTGTTTTGTTTGGTGTATTTTGGAGAGTGTATTCTTGAAGTTGAAGGGAGTTCACTAGAAATCTATAGGATTAGTTATTGATTTAATTATAATTTCTACCTAATTATACATGTGCGCACGATGCATTGGACACAAGAATATTGTGCATGATTGCATGGCACCGCTTATACGCTATAGATTGGATGTGGCAGCAATGGTACTCATTCAGTACAGTCCAATTGACCGCTCAAGTGTCCTGTATTTGAGAGGTCAAAAGTTGGGCATGCCAACCTAGCTGGCAAAAGTGTCGAGGAGGAAAAGGAAGTTTCACGGCAATGACAATGCACAACTTTATTATCAAAAGTCCAATTTAATCAAAGATACTAAAATCCATATAACATCTCTGTATCGAAGATATCAATAAACTTGAAAATCTAATAGACTGACATAACAAAGATTAGGGTTGTTGTTTGAGGGTGTCTTAATACAGAGTATAGTATTATGTTCAATGTGTTATTGCCGGTTGGTGGACTTGATTGTTTGCTTCACCAACACTGGTGTACTTCCCTATCCACTTAATTTAGCCAAGATACATCAACATAATGCAAGATCATAGGCTCTATTATTGGGTAGGATTTCTAATAAGGAAGGTCCCTTTACAAGCAAGCATGAATCTTCTCGCCTGTAAAATATATGAAGGTTGAAGGCTTGAAGCAGTTGCATATATTGATTGAAAAAATCATTGGTTTGTTATGAGTAAATTATACAATAATGGCATACATAATGCCTTAAGTGTATGTCAGTTTGAAACTCGGAAACAGGGTCGCGCGTTTAGCTCCTTTACTAGAGAGGGAGTCAGGAGTCATGAAACATCAATATTAAAACACGTTCTATTAACAGTTCTCATTGGACAATTATTGAAGTGTTTTTATTTTGTGCAGAGGAGTAATTAGGCTTTCATTTTAGTAATGTCGATAAACATTTTAACAATGTCACATAATGAATGTCATAGAAACAGAACCGAAAGAGAGAATGCCCTTGTACCCGTATTGATTTATATACATGAAAAAAGTTACTCTTTCAAAAAGGGGAGATCAGTTTTTATGTCAGGTGCCAAACAATAAAAAGATCTGAAAAACTGTAGAGCAAGGATGACCATTCCATTTTTATGGAATTAACATTCTGTGCACCAAACTTCAAGCTAGTTAACTGCTACAGAGAATTAAATATTACTAGTATATTTCCTCTACATCCCAAGGTTTGCATGGATATTCTACAAACTTTAGATGATCCGTTAATTGATCCAGCATGGAGTATATACTGTTTGAAACTCCATGCCATTGATCATCAACCATGAATTGATAGCAAAAGCCATCGATTTCAATGAAGCTAATTGCCTTACACTTTTTTATCCCACTTTCATCCATTATTTTCCTGATCTTTTTCATGTCATCCCATCTTTGAGATTCTGAGTACATGTTTGAGAGAAGCACATAAAGCCCTGAATCACGTCGTCCCAGCTCCAACAACTGCTTCATGATTTGCTTCCCAATCTCTAGATTCCCGTAGGTTCTACAAGCACCAAGCAAAGCACCCCAAACCACAACATCAGGTTTAATGGGCATCTCTTGTATCAGGGCCATTGCTTCTCCTAATAGTCCTCCACGCCCTAAAAGATCAACCATGCATGCATAATGTGTAACATCAGGAGAAATCCCAAACATAGAACTCATTATGTCAAAGTAATATCGCCCCATGTCCACAAGACCACTGTGACTACAAGCAGAAAGTAACCCCGTGAAGGTAATCTCATCAGGACAGAACCCACTTGCTTGCATCTTTTCGAACATCTCGATAGCTTCTTCTCCAAAACCATGCAGAGCAAGTGCCCCGATAATGACGTTCCATGACACCACGTTCTTCTTTGGCATCCCAAAGAAGATGTCCATGGCAGTCTGAAGAGCACCAAATTTTGCATACATGTCAATTAAAGAGTTACAAAGCGTCATGCTCACTGTAATATTATTATCACAAATGTAATTGTGGGTTTGTTTCCCCAATTCCAGATCACCCATGTGACTGCAGGATGAAAGAATGCTAACAAGAGTGGCCTCGTCAGGCATCACACCTGAAATACACATCCTGTGGAAAAGTTCCACAGCTTCCATGTGTTTTCCTTCTTGAACATGACACCGAATTATTGAATTCCAAGAAACCACATTCTTCACAGGCATCTGATTAAAAGTCTCCAGAGCATGATCAACAAGCCCATTATTAGCATAGGCATTAACCATACAAGTCCATGAAACAACATTCTTATCAAGCATTCGGTCAAAAACACGTTCCGCATATTGCAAATGCCCGCACTTGGCATACAAATCTATGAGGGCATTCATCACGATCGAATCAATTTCAATTCCAGTGACAACTATAAAAAGATGCACAAATCTTCCGAACTCCAAATTACCATGCTTTGAGGAAACAGAGAGCAAGCTAACCAAGGTGAACACATCAGGCTCCACACCCAGGTTTTGCATTTCACGAAACAACAGAATCGCTTCTTTGCAAAACGCCATTTTAGAATACCCACCAATCATCGAATTCCACGACACCAGGTTCCTGTCAGAAATATCATCAAACACTTGCCGTGCACTTCGTATCAAACGACAAGCAACATATGCGCTCAAGAACGCATTTTGAACACAGGCATGAGACCCCATTCCAAGCTTAATAGCGTGAGCTTGAATGATAACAGCTTCCCAATAGAAGGGCTTGCAAGCACAAGCTTTGACAACAAAGGGAACGGTGAATTCGTTTGGCAAAATTCCAGCACTAACCATTTGGCGGTACAGCCACAAAGACCTTATTGGATCATCGCTATTTGAATAAGCCTTTATCAGATGATTGTACATGAATTTATTCGGTTGGGGAATTTGATCGAACACGAGCTGTGCATAACGGAGATCTCCCACTTCGGGATTGGCGCAGAAGGAGACTAGCTTGCCCATTGTGAGAACATGGCCAACAAGGCCATGGAGGATGATGTGGGCATGAAGGAGCTTGAGCTCTCTCATGGAGGAACATTGGTCTAAGAGATAGTGAAGGGTTCGGTGAATGGGTGACTTCAACTTGTGCCAAATGGCTTTGCTGATTTGGGACGAAACTGGTGTCTGTGTTTGCGTTTGTGCAGACTGTAGGCAAAACAGGCGGGAACCAACGGTCGCGTGTTTCAGAACGGAGGGCATCTAGTGAAACTAGATTTACCTAGGCTGCATTTGGTTCCGGTGTGTTGTACCAATAATAATGCTTTTTAAGTAATTAATTAATTATATTATATAATCTTTAATCCAAATGTTTTTAAGTATTACTATCAAACATATCCTTCACTTATTGTCACAATAAGTATTATTTATGATTTGGACTTCTTTACAAAATATAACTCACATATCATTATATTCAATTATTGGTACTAAATTAATTTATTTTTTTCCCTTTTTTCCATCAAAATTATTAATTTACATATCCAACAGGAGATCATGTGACCGAATATTATGTAAAACTACCATTGCACCTTTTTACACTATTCCTTTTATATTTATGTAGCTCATCCAATTTAAACTAATAGTGACTCACGAATTAGGCAATACCTTGGTGATAATACCATATTTAAGTGATTTGAATGGAGTCGAGTTTGACACTTAGGGGTTAATATACCCTATTTCCCCTTCTTCTTAACAAAATAAATACATAAATGTGACTCCAAATCCAAAATAATAATAATAATAACTTCTTTCTAAGAAATTATTGCTTGTTCTTGGAGTATTATATAAGATTGTGTTCATTCCATTCATAGCAAAACATTTCAGTTAAACTAGACTATAAATTGAGTAAACACAATTCTACATAACACTCTAGCAGCATGCGATAATTTTACATTCCCTTTTTACACATAGAAATTTTTATTAAACCTACATGCGGCGCAGCCCGAGCAACTTACATATAGAGATGGAACTATGCAAGCTCTAATATACTGACTGGAGTTAAAAATATATAGAATTGGAATGGGCGAGCAGGTGCGGTCTGAAGTCTAACTCTGCTGCCATTCACCTTGAAGATGTTCTGATATTTAGTCAGCGAAACAAAAATTCTACTTGTGATATCTGTTGAAACATAATATTTTTAAGGCTTATCTAAAAACTTCATAGCCCATCACTTCTTACTCCTTTTTTCTCATCAAGTTACAATTACTGTTTAATTTTCATTATCATTGTAAAACTTTCTATACATGTTGTTCAACAACCTATCTTTATGAATGCACCCATGGGGAGAACCGAGAGATGAAGGTAGTGCAACACCCCCAAAGCCCAAAACCTCAAATGCATAGCATACAAAATTGTATACTTAAGTCTTCAAGAAATGGGATCCCTTTTCCAAGATTGTATTGTATATAGATAGAATCCCCATTTAAAAGTTTCTAGTTTCACCCGTCCCACTACTTCAAAACTCCCAAACACGCTATCAGCTTCCACTAGCAGTCAACGGAAAGGATCTCTTCTGGCAGTTGAACTCGTTACATTGCATTAATACCAGCATTACAGATATTGTGCTAAATTATGGCAGGCACACACTAAGAAACTTGTGATAGTATGATGTCATATAAATCATCCAGACGTTGCAACCAAGTCTCCAAAGTCTGTCATCAGCTTAGCATCATACATCAAAACTTGCAGGAAGATAAATTTAAAAATTTATGATCAATATCTTCATTTATGAATATCCAGAGCAGATATTGGGGTTCACAGCTTATAATTATCAGAAAAAGGCAGCGATAAACTGGGAAGAGTGTGGTGGGGGGAAGAAAAGCAGGAAGCAGTTGAGAACCAAGAAATAAACTTTCAGTATTTTCCCTTGCCCTGAAAGAGCAGTTATTACATTGTTGACTATAGTCACCAAATGTTATTCACTTCACAGGGAAACAAAAAATATGTACCTAAAAGCAAATGACTTCGTCATTTGCACCCTTTCCATTCATTTACATACCAACAGCGAGCTAGATATTTTACAGAGAAGGGAAAAGCCAAAAATTAAAAAGACAGGAAGCTGATGAAAGAAACCAAGACAAAAAGGCCATAGCAGCAGAGAATTGGTATCTACCACATAACTTTGCCCGGCAAGCGGATCCACCAGCTTCAAGCAGAAGATCCGTGACACTGGCTGTAGAACATGCTGCAGCCAGTGAGAGATATGATAAAACCTGGATTGCAGAAAAACCCAATACTATTAGTGAGTATGGCCACAATGAGGCCTCTTAAGTCTTAGTCATAAGCTGCACGTACCATGTCTCCCACAAAGATTATCATTACAAGCCTTCGTTGAATTGGTAAGTATTTTATGAAGACGGAGTAAGCATCTACGACTAACAACGTTAAGCTCCATGGAATTACCAAACCCATGACTGTTACCAAATAGCTGCGGAACAGCACGTTTAAAGACAACTGTTAAAAATTCCCAAGTGAGGCATATGAGTAGACGAAATTCTTAACATCATAAACCGCAAGACATGCCAATATAACTTTTGAAATCATAATGATGTGCATATGGCATAAACCTAAATCCTCTTCCTCATGTAGGTTTTAGAACATGAACATGCTACATGGACAAACTCAAAACAACGACTTATGCCCTCTTATCACAACCAAATCATGTCAGAGTAAGATTCTGGTGATGCAGATAATACCGAAACCCCTTGCCTTCTTTGCCATCATACCAACAATTTCAGTTTGCATGCCATAACTAGTGTAATTAGAAAAGATGTGGAAAATGTTAAAGAAATTGGAACTCCAACTTTGTATTGAGTACCCCAATTAATCAAAGGTTCCTGTTCATTAAAAAATTAGAAATAATCCGTTGTCACTTCTCCTAGATCCTACACAATTCCAAAACTGCAATTTCAAGGCCAGAAAAACTGCAATGTCTTTCCAATAATTTGAGCAGCGTAGGCTACAGGCCCAGTTCTCGTGAAGGTATAAAGTGTAAATAATGGATCCGCAACATAGCAAAATCGATTCATCCCTTTCCCAAATTGTAATTTTCAGTTGCATAAGTAGAGAAACATAAGCAGGGGCGCACACAGGTAAATGTCCGCTCCAGCACTCTCTTATGCCCAAAAACTTGAAATCATTGATTTGTTTGATTACTGGTAGCAGCAGATATATGTTGGAAACAATTTCAGATCAGAACTAGACCCAATATGTATGTTGCAAAATCAATTCTACCGATTGCAAGTTGTCCAAAATAAAAACTGACGGGTAGGGAAGAAAGGAAAAATGATAAAAAAAAAAAAAAAAAGTAATCAACTTTGAACCTACGATGGAGCAGCCACGAGAATTGGAATAAGAATCAAGATATTGAGATGATAGGGGAAAGCGAATAATACCAGAAAGCGGTGTAGGAGTAGAAATCGACGCCGAAGCACATGAAGAGAAGTGAAGCAGAGGAGAACACTGTCTGCCCCAAACGGAGAGCAAAGCTGGCGCTGCTGCCAAACGCCCCCGGCACTTCCTCCATTAATCACATCACACCATGCACCGAACCTCTTTCTCTACTTATTATATGCGAACATAACCCAAAATTTTTCTCGGCAACATCAATCAAACACAGAGTGGTTAGAGGAAATTAATTTGAAGCAACGAGCGAAAAAAAAAAAACGGAAATTCATAAAATTAATAAATAAATACACAGAAAAGGAAAGCGAGGAATGTGAATCTCGGCGAATGTGAAATTCAACCATAAAATATAAACATAAACATGGAAACACGGGATAAGACACTGTGATACACTCTATAATTTTGGTAATTTTTTTTTTAATTAGTAATTTTCTTGGTTTTTGCAAAAGAAAGTGAAACGTTGCTGTGATAGACAAAGGTGAGAGGGATGGCATGGAATTGGTAAGGGGACTTGGTTATTATGATGGTGTTGGTGTCGTTGTCCTGTACGTAGAATGTGTTCCGTCGGCGGGATACCGGCTTGGATTCGGATACGTGGGTCTTAATCGTTCAATCGAACAAATACTAAAAAATAAAGTCCAAAGGAAAAAGCACGATTCCACTGCGGCAACTGGCAATTATCAAATACCAGTCCAAAATTTATTCATTCAAATTAAATTAATAGAAATAGGATAGATTATATTGGATAAGATTAGATGGTATTATATATATGATATATATTAACACTTTCGAGAACAGAATATTTCTTTAATATATCTATAAAATATTACACTAACAATAAAAATTTTATTGTTCATTATCTAAGTTTTTAGGCAAACTTTATTTACAGTATTAATGATTCAAATTTCAGAGTCACTGTTTTAAGGAGGATTTTACGTAATTCCACTGCCGGCTCGAAAATTGTGAGAAAAAGTTTCTAAAGAAAAGAAATCACTTTTTTTTTTTTCTTGTTAGTGCAATCTGTAATATATTTTTTTATAAAATATTTTGTATAGAGTAATATGATTTATCTATTTGATTAAAATATTTTAGTTAATGTGTTTAAGTTGGATTATTTATTTTTTATAGAATTTAATTGGGGTGCATTGATTTTTTATATTGTCATTTAATCAAAATCTTTTATTTGCATGACTATTTAAGTAGTAGATGATTATGTCAAAGACTTGTACTGATGTGGCAATATATAATTAGATATCTGTGTCAAATTTTTTTACACTGACAGTATATTCAAATTAAATTCTTTTTTATATAATTTTTATGTGAAAAAATTTAAGAAATATGATATTTTTAATAAAATTTAAAAAAATATGATAATTTTATTTTTTATTATTTTTCTCTCTTTTATTTTTTTTTCTCTTCTCTCTCTCACGCTCACAATCACACACACACGCACCCACTCTCACTCTTTCTATTTTTTTATTATTTTTAAAAAATAAATTTGGTAGATAGAATTAGATTTGTTTTTTAAAAATAATAAAAAATAGAATCTAATTTTTTCTTGATCAAATTTATTTTTTAAAAATAATAAAAAAATAAGATCCGATTATTTTTCCATTGAATTTGCTTTAAAATCTCATATTTCTCTAATTTTATCAAAAATTTCATATATTTTCAATTTTATTTTCAAAATTTCATATTAAAAAAAATCACTCGTTTAAGTTGATTTTATGATAATAATTAATTGATCAAATAATTAAAATAGAGATATTAACTTTAAAAGTAAGAGTATAATTAAGAATAATAACTTTAAAACATATTATTTTATTTATTAAAATAAAATATAATATCAAATATTAAAATTAGGAGAGGTGAAATAATAATAACATTTATTGCTTTGCATTTTTTCGAACCTGAGGTCTGCACTCTGCACATCTCACGCTATTGACGTGAGTTTCCGTCTTTTTTTAAAAAATTATTTTATAATTATAATTATATTATTAAACTACCAAGCTGGAGTACGGTAGGGGCAGAGGAAATTTCCGGTGGAGTGGTAAAATGCGTAGAGTTCGAAAAGAACATCAATGATAAAAGCACTCTGTTGGGCCGACACTGACACTGAGAGACGAAAGCTAGGGAAGTGAATGGGATTAGATACCCCAATAGTCCTAATATATATATATATATATATATATCTCTCTCTCTCTCTCTCCAAGGATATAAAATAAAATAATAATCCAAGGATGTTATCAATGGCGTTTTTCTTCGGATGCAAAACTCTATGTAAAGGGAGAAGGGTTGGTGGTGAAAATAAAGAAAATGTGAGAATTGCTATTAAGGATAAATTATAGAATGCTCATTTTTAAATATGAATATTAAATATTTATTTTTTTAAATTTGTTATAGGTAATTTATTTTATTTTAATTATTTAATTGATGCCGGGTTTCGAGTTTCGATATTGTTTCGGCACTCTATGAGTTCCAATTTTTAGGTTAATGATGGACTACAAAATCCCGAGTCTCCCGAGTTCTGTCATTATCACCTCCATCGACACCTAGTTCCGAGTTTCAAGTTGGGTCTCGCACTAACAAATCAATATATGGGCTTCAAGTTATGAGTTCCTGATCAACAATGGACTACAATATTCCATGGACATCGAGTTCTAAGTTCAAAATTACATCTTGCATTGACAAAAATCAATGTATGGATACCGAGTTCTGAGTTCTTGGAATTTCGAGTTGAGTTTCGCATTGACAAAAACAACATACAGATACTGAGTTTCGAGTTTCGAGTTGGACATTGACAAAAATCAATATATGACATCGATTTTCAAGTTTCAAGTTCACTATGTAAAGATAAACTGGTTACCTGATACCAACTTGATAGACTACAATATTCTAATATCATGTATAAACATATTAAATTTATTCTATCATTCTCTATCATTAGATTTATGAATAACTTTAGATCAACGATTTAGATTTAAGTGAATATTTAATATTGATATTTTATGGTGAACATTCTAAACGCTTCCTTATTATGTTGAAAGAAAAAGAGAGGGTAAAAATAAGAGAGTGAGTGTTGAGAGAGAAGAAGAAAAAGAAAGAACAAATAGAGTTTCTCGAACAGTTTAGTATAAACAAATTAATTAATATAAAGGTAAATAATAAAATTATTTATGAAGTAAAATTATAGTTATATTTACTTATTATAAGTTATGTTATTATTATTCATTACTATTACAGCTTATATTCCAAATTATTTTATTAAATGCTCTTTTATATTATTGCTCATTATTATTTATTCATTGCATATCTATTTTATTATTCCAAGTTATTTTATTTATTATTCCTTTACATTGAAGTTACTTATTATTCTTTATTATTGCAATTTATTTATTATTTCAAGTTATTTTATTTATCAGCCTTTTATATTAAAGTTACTCACTATTACTTTTATTTCTATTTATTTTATTTATTGTTTCCTTATATTTACCTTCTCTATTATTTATTTCAAGTTATTTTATTCCTTCTTCCTTTACTTTAAAGTTGCCTATTTATTTATTATTGTAATTTATTTTATTTATCGTTCCTTTATATTCACATTATTTAATTGAAAGTTATTTTATTATTTCTTTATTTTACATATGCTCATTATTATTATTATTATCATCATCATCATCATCATCATTATTATTATGATATATTATTTTAAGCTGTTAAATTTTTGTGATAATTTTTTTAGGGAACCAATATTAAGAGTAAAATATTATATTTAGCCATAAATAAAATTTATTATACATAGACTTGAAATATTAAATTATCTATATCTTTGCATTAGGGGACCAATACTAAGAGTAAAATATTATATTTAGCCATAAATAAAATTTTTTGTACATAGACTTGAACTATTAAATTATCTATATCTTTGTATGGAGTTTTATACCTTGATTTATAGACAATTTGATAACTCTTGATTTATAGATATTATTATGATTTCATAGTGACCCTTGCAAGAAGATGACTATTATGCCCTGAATGAGTCATGATAACAAGGATAGACTCATGAACCATGATAAAAAAAAGTTTATAAAGAAATTAAATAAAATTAATTTTAAATTCGATCCCTTTAAAAATTAATATTTATATTTGACAACTCCATATTTTGAGAAATTTTATTAAGATATTTTGTTATTTATTCAAACTTATATTATTTCAATTCTTATACACTTTATTTATTCAGTTTATTCTATTTGCTTAATTTTATGTTTCATTATTTAATTTATTATGTTACGAATTTATTCAAATAACTCAAATTTATTGTTTATTTTATGTTATTTGAGTTCTATTTATTGCTTAAGTTTGTACATCTCCATATTTATCATAAATTATGCATAATGACAATTAAGTAATTGTAAAAAAATGACAATTATGATTTGCCATTAATCGCTAACAAGGTAAAGGGATAGTTGTAAAATCATTTTATATTATCTACCTTTGTCAGTGTGGTGTAAAAGTCTAGCTTTGTCGTCATGATGTTAAGAGTAACATTAGAAAAAGGAAATTCTCTAAGAAAAGACCTTCAAATATATGTGAGACAAATAGACAAAGTAAAGTGAAAATTAAAGCAAAGAGATTATGAACCTAATTATGCTTGCTATAGTATCAAATTACCAAGCATATTTTTTGCTATTTACTGCTCATAAAATTATGAAGTATTATTTACTTATAATTAATGTGATATGATTATGATATAATAACTGTGTGAATTTTCATGTTAACATACAACTAAAACTATCATAATTCAAATATTTTAGAACTTTTTATTATTTAATAAGAATTTTCAATTCTCATTCTGTTTTTAGTGATTTCAGATTAATTAAGCAACGCCTTAGAGAAAGGTAAACTCCTCCAACGGCTAGGACCGCATAGAGATGTATTTAAATAAATTATAATTTTTCATTATTAGCTTAAAAGTATTTAGTCTATGATCAATAGAAACTTTGCTTCTACTCATAAACACTTTAATGTATGTATATTAATGTTAAATGTTACACTTCCTATGTAAATTCGTATTGTTAGCTTTATTATGAACGAGTGTTACCTAATCTCTCAAACTAAGATCAGGATGGTGCTCATCAGGATGGTGCTCACGCTTCCTCTCTCTTGAACATTAGGACGGTGCATTTATTTTTTTTATTAGAAAAAAATAATGTGCATTAGCATAGTAATTGTTTGTTTCAATTAGACTTCTCCTATTTGAGAATTATTATTCTCTTAATAAATTAGTTCTAATTAAGTGCCAACTATCTTAGTAAATCCTCATTCACAAATATTGAAACCAAGATCTTAATAGGAATTATCTCCGATCACAAATATTTTGTATTAATAAATTCATAATAATTAACTAAGTATCATTGACGTTTGTTTTTTAAACACATGTTAAAAAATTATAAAAAAATTAGAAAGTATTTAATATTTTCAAATAATTAAGATTAATGATATATTACTTTTTATTCATTAGGTCATTAACTACGCCTTAAAGAGCCCATATTGATAGAATTCTAATTAATTTTTTATCTATTTTAATTTACTTAATCAAAGGGATATGGCGGATGCAGCTCAAATGGTAAAAACGCCAATAGTCTCTTCAGTTGTACCTGGACTAGTGTGGAAGAGCGAGTTCGATTCGCAGGGTCTGAGACTCCATCGAGGATTCGTTGGCCCACACTTAGTCTTTAGCGATGAAAGGTTTGAGTAGTACACTAGTGGCTTAAGAATATTCAAACACTCACATGCTGTAGAAGTTTGCCATTGAAAACTGGACTGATCTCAGTTTCGGTCATATCCTTTTTCGGTCATATCCTTTTGATTGAGGTTTGGTTTGGTATTATTATGACTTTTTAAAAGTAGTTGAGCTCTTTTGACTTTCTAAAAGCAACTCTTAAAAAGTTATAATAGTGTCATTTGATAAAATAATATAAAAATTACTCTCAATAGTAATATTTGATAAAATTACTCTTAATATTTAAAATGACTATAACAGTTACAAATATTAAAGAGAATAATTTTTATTTTTAATGTCATTAAATAGAGTAGGATTATATTAATCTTTTAAATTTTGAAAAGAACAAGCTAGCTCTGAAAAGCATGCTACGAAAGCTCTCGAGAGCACTCCTTAGCTCTCAAAAGTCAAGAGCAAAATCACTCCAACTTTTCGATTTATCAAATGAAAAAAATTGGGTTATATTTTCCGTAAATCAAAACATGCCAGTGTTTGAATTGACCTGTTTGCTAGAATCTCATGGGCAATCCGCGACATATTGTTACACGTAAAAAAGATGAATGATTCAAAACTCGCACACCAACAATTGCAGCTTTAGCTTAGACTTTTTTTTAAGCATTATAATCGAAGTCCATATGATATACAAACATGATAACGCTCTCAGTGCTTCGCCAGTTGGGGGGTCACAAGATGATGCAGCACCACCGTGGAGTTGCAAACAAAATCTAAAACCAAACAAAATACAATTACAGCATACAAAACAAAAACGCTCTATGACTCAAGCTGAGCATACCAGACGCCTTGGATCTTCACATCCTTTGGAGCTTTAGCCCCCAAATCAGTGTCGGATGGCTGAAGGCTCTCGAACACACCAATCACCTCCCCAGTCTCAGGCTTGCTCTTGGTAACACTCAAGGTGATTTTCCCTTTAGATGATGAAGCACTCTTGTTGTTCTCCTTGGCAAGTTCCTCCTCATCTCCTCTTCCACCAGCAGGCAATGCAACAGCACTGTCATAACCAGTTGAGGCACCCCTTCCCTTAGGGTCCAAGAAAGAGGTTCCACGGTATGATGGAACCAGAAACTCCCCACCAAAGTTCTCTGGCTTCCCTGATGCCACCAACTGCTTGATGGTGAAAAGGAACGGCACACGCTCTCCTCCGGGGAGCTGAACAGTCACTGCGGCGTAGTCAATGCCGTCTTTCTCCTCGAATTTGAGGGTGCCGTCCGGAGAGACTTCGAAGGGTCCCTCGATCTCGTCGAGGGTGTAGGTCAGGCGTGTCATGAGCTTGGTGTTTTGGAACTCGAGTGGGGAGTTCTTGGTTACACCCTCGGCCTTGACAGTGAATGAGGTTGGCTCAAGGCAGAACTTCTTGGCGTTGTATTTGCCTGGCTTGAAGGCGAATGAGTCAACTCCACCTTCGATGGTTGGGCACTGGTTTGCGGTTCCTGTCCCTTTCACTTCCAAGTATGTCTTGCTCTGGATTTCGTCATAGGTTAGCCGCTTTGGAACACCTTCCGCACTTGCTCCCTGAAACATTGTACAAAATTATTAGACAGTCATGCTTATGCATGGTACTGATGTCATTCCCCCATTTAACACAATCACGCCAAAACAAGCAGATGAGTTAGTTAGGACATCCCAGTTTTAGCAAATTAGCATATTGAGGCCTATGCATGAAAGTATGAAACTGTTGCGTAAATTAGGATCCTAGTCAAGTTCGGCATGGACAATAGAAAAAAGGACAAAATTAAATTACTGATGTATAAGACTATATGGTTGATTCCTTTAAATGTAAAGTATGGCATACTCTGATCCATGTAACCGACTTCTCATACGCAAGAATTATTGTTATTGTGTAAGATCATATGATTCCAATGAACGCACAACTCAAATTGATCGCTACTACTTAATACCAGCAGACCATTCATCAAAATAAATCCACAAAACAATAGAAAATACAAAAAATTGTCAAAGAAAAAGAACATAAAATGAAACAATTATGAAAATTATTCCAGAGCCTACAATTAATTCAGTGAAGCCGCGGGTTGGTATTTAATTATGCAACTACGTGCGGTGGAGCATTGAACTATGCCACTAAACAGAAGATACGCAACTTCTTTTATTATTATTTATTATGATGAAATTAACGACCGTAAATTCTGCTCAGATTTCAATATTTCACTGTAGCAAAGTCTAATCGAATATACAAAAGAAGAAACATACAGAGACAAGGAGGGCAGAGGTGGCTAGGGCGAATCCTGCAGCTTTGGTGGCCTCAACACACTTGTGAGCCAAGTCCTTGAGATCAGCCTGAAGAGAGCACGTGACCTTGGAACCAGCGGGTTCCAACCCGAAAGCCTTAGAAATGGAGTGACTAGTCTTGAGCTCTAGAGTGTTGCTGCGGCCGGTGATGCCAACCTTGGTGGGTTGCATGAGGGTTGCCGCTGCTTGTAGTGAGGCTGCCATTGCTATCTGCTGTTGCCACTAGCTAGTAGTGTATTTTCTGCAACTAACTACTTTTCAAGTATTTTTGTGCTGGCGGAGAATAGGCTCGAGACAATTATTTGGTGGCTCTCGTGCGAGTAAGATTTCGGATAGGATAAGGGTGGTCTCTCATTGGATGATTGAAGCTAATGTCAGCGGTTTTGTTGTTAGCCACGTTGGAATCTTCTCAATTGGGATCAACATACTTTCGCTCCGAATTTGGTTTAATGATTATGGGCGGAAAAATTGAGCAACACTAGTGATATATTCGCGCTGAACTTAAAATATATGCGTATAAAATATTTCGATGCTACTTTATTGTATAGAAAATCTCAGCCACTATTTTTTTTTTTTTTACCTTTATTTCTATATTCCATCTCTCCGTGCAAATACACTTTTTGTTTCAGCATTTAGCGATGCGTTCCTCTTATATCGTATTACACATATTTCTATCCAAGCTCTTGGGCCAACTGAGAAATTATATTTAAGCATCCAATGTGAAAATTATTTAGAGATAATTTATTGTTCAATAATTTGAAAGTTCAATTTTTTTTTCTTTTGTTTTTTTACCGTTTAAAAGTTTGATTATTAAAAAAATTAAAAACATATGAATAATAAAATAAACATAACTTTCCCGTGAAATAAAATAATCATGATTTAAGGTTTTTATTTTTATTTTTATTTTTTTTGGGAGACTGGAATAGGAAATGCGCTATGGCGCACTCAATAGGTCCAAGGTTGCCAAATTACTGATTTTTCCAGCCAATGCCAACGGATGAAATCTAGTGTTCTTCAGGCCATAGCTCATTTGGATAGCAAAAGGCCCAAATTACTATCTCTTTTGTTTTTGGTCAATGCCTTGCTAGCTCTTATGCCACTATATTAGCGTATTTCGAGCCCAGTTTAGACAGCAAAAAGTACTCAATTATAAATTTCCAATTTTCATACTTCCATTCTTACATAATAAAGATGTTTTTACGAAGAAAATCCTATTTGATTCATTCATAAATTTTAACATTTATATCAAAAGAACGAACTGGTGAGCAATTCAGAACGGTTGTATCTGAAAAGTTAATTATTTATGGATACAAAAAAGAAGACATTTTTTTCCACCCGAGACGACATGCGTACTCGAGACAGATAATGGTCATCCAGTCGATTGTCATGCACAAACGATGGACGAGCTAAATCTGGAATGAACCTGCTATCTGAAAACTACTAACTCTGCCTTATTGTTCGAGTTTAAATTGTTTTTACATGTGATTATAAACATTTCAGCCGACGATATTAAATAACGTATGCGTGTTTTTGAATTAGTGATTATAAGATTCAAATATGTTTGCTTAAAGAATTTTTACACCAAATTTAATTCATAGTTCTGCCTATGAAGAGAGACTGAGAGTAAAACCGTGAAAGGGAGAGGGTGTGTCAGCGGGGGAAAGGAAAATAAGAGGAGGGCTAGAGTGGTCATTAAAGTGAGGGTGTAAGGTAGTTTCATTTCATTTCTTTTTTTCTTTTTCTAGATACACTTGTTATTTTATTAGAGGACAAAACTTGTATCAAATTTATTTTATCCATTTCAATCAATTCTCAAGAAAAATTATTTCAAAATGAGTAATTTAAAAATTCAAAGTATACATGTATCTCAAGAAAAATACTCACATATCATTTTATAATTTAATAAATAGATGAAATGAATACAAAAAACTTATCCTAAGCCTTTCTCTATATTTTTAATAACAAAACCATTAAAATAAGCAATAACAATAATATTTACACTGTTATCTATAATTTTCTCTTTTTTTTTTTTGCATTATTATTTATTCACATTTTAAAAAAAGCATAGCAAGATAAACTAATAGAAGGGAAATAATAATGAAAAATAAGAGAACAACAATGGAAAAAGGGAAACTAGTGGTGGACTGATGTGCTCCAACTTCTTACTGAAAATGGGCTAGACTCAATTTTACATTGATGCTAGATTGAAAAGAATTAAGAAAAATAACACATATATTATATTATTCAACAAAAAAATTTAATTAAATTAAAGATAAACAATTAATCCTGTTTACATTTTCAATTTTCATGTAAAATTAATATATTTAACTCAATTACTCACATTTAACTAGTAAATTTATTTCTTTAATCTTTTTTGTAAAAAAATTAATCTTTCACTACTTTTTTTCATCAAGTAGTTAAATTGGTTTTTCTAAAAATAGAGTTTTTTTTTTTTACAAAATTCATTACACTTTACAAGAATACATTAAAAATATTAATTTTAAATAAAAATATTTTTCTTAATTTTTTGAATTCTCAATCTTTTGTAATTAGATGATTATCATATTAAGAAAATTAGAAATTAAAACTTTAACATTTTTAGATGTTCCATTTATTTAATTCTTAATTATGTCATAAATTTTATACTAACATATCCTCTTATTATCTATCTTTCAATAGATAATATTTTAATTAATTGCATTCTTATTTTTATAACTATTAACATAAAAAAAATCATATATTAGTTTGGAAATAATACAAAAAAAAAAAAACAAAAATCATACAAAAATAAAAAAATAGCCAAAACATCTTCAAATAGCATTTTTTGAGGACAAAAATAGCACCAATCGCTCCACTTGTTGCCACACTTGTCAATCAATGTTCTAATTGCAACATGCAATTAAATGACGATAGGAGGGAATAATAGAGACGTCACATAAACTACAATTGCATTATAACATAATGAAAAAAAAAAGATATACATATAATATTGACTGTTTTATTAAAAAAATTGCTATAGCATTTAAATTGCTACCTAATTTTGCAAAACTTTATGTGTTAAATTAATCTAATGGGCATAACTAATCTAGTGGCTAATATAATAAAAAAAATTAATCTAACTAATATAATGATAATTTTCATAATTTCTATTAAATGATAATATAAAATTATTTCATAATTTTCAAAGTCTCAATGCATTCACTGCAAACAAAGTGGACATTTGGGACCAAAATTGAGCCAAAACTTAAAAACATGACTCTCTAACTCCCTTCCCCTTGGTAGCTCAAAATTTTTTTTAAATTATTTTTTAAACAAAAGACCCTTCAACCTGCCCTGACCCGCTTCAACCCACAAGTCATGCAGATTGGGGCGCAATAGCTCTAATTTTGTTTTTGTAGACTAAAAATGTCATTCCACTGCACCAAAAATAGCAAATTGGGTGGGTCAACTAATCGAATTAAACTCATCTTGCCACCCTTAATAAATCATTTATATAGTTAATTAGGTGTATTGATGGTCTTTTACTCTATAGGATTATGTTAGCATCTAAATTATTACATTATTTTTATTGATACATCTCAATAGCTACAAAAATTTGGACCATCAATGATCCAAACTTTTGCCTAACTATCTTAAATACTTTCAAAAAAATACCACTCTTCCCCAACCGCAGCAGATTGTCTAACAAATTTTTTCATGTCACATAATTCTATATATTTTAATTCTATATATGTTAGGGCAAAATCTCACGTATCCATCCCATACTCCTATAATAAAATTCAAAACACAATATTCTTGATATATTGATTCATTAATCTCATATATAAAATACGGAGCCAAACATACGCTAGTGCCTCAACATAAGGTTTTAAAATAAACTTTGGAAAGAAAATAGCGAACTAAATATTAAAATTTGGTGAAATTAAGTTCAAAGGGAAAAAAAAATGAAGCCTAAGAATTCAAAGTAATTCTCGATTGAAAATCCAAACAAACATCTGAGGTTGCAACACACGAATCAAAACCAGCGACACCATGTTTCTCCAGAGTAGATTTTGAAAATGAAACATTGAGACAAACTGGAATCGCGAACTCAAGCAGAACATTTCAGACAGTGAGGCAGCTTGACAAGAGAAAGACAGTAGCTCAAAAGTGCTTGAAATACAATCATCGAAGATACTCAACACAATACAAATGTCATTCTCATCACAGCCACCTTATCGTCTTTCCCTCGATCTTAATATTTTAAAGAACTATTATATAAAAATAAAATTAAACTGAAGACAAAATATAAAATAGGCATTCAGAATGAGTAGGAGGATTGTATTCATCATATGAATAATCATATGAAAATATTCGTAAATATCATCATCATGCCAAGCTTCAAAAAACACAGTTAAAAAAAAATCGATAAGCAAGTGGGACAACGTACAGATCCAGTAACAATTAACAAGCAGAAAATAAAAAATAAAAACAATTTTTGTACTTTAGTAAAATAACCAAAAGAAAAAAAAAAAAAGAAGTAAAGATGGAAGGAAGAGTGGGATCCTCTCAGACAAATGCCTCGAATTGTCGTCAGTATTGTTAAGAATGGAAAATAAATCGGACTCGTCATCATTATTTCATCATCACAGAGAACACCACAACTTAATCATACCCTTCCTGTTCCTTCATCAAAATCAATTCCTAAACAATAATAATCATATCAAAACTATCCAAGAAAAGACAAAACAAACAAAGCACATACATAATTCCCTAGTCGAAGCGCAAATAGAGAAGCATCGAAGCAAAATTTATGCTACCAGAAACGGTTAGCCGTAGTTCCTCTCTTCTGGTGTGGAGCTCCAGAACATGCTTCGCTTTATAGGCGACCAGGTTCCGTTAGGAGGTTTTAGGGTTTGTGTCAAACGCGGGTTTTAATAGGCCTTGACCCGCACTTTGTGGGCCGAATAGTGCCCATGGACCGAGTAATCAAAGACACTGCTCTGCCCTGACCAAAAACAATTTATGATTTGCCATAGCCCGTAGAATTGGAATTGGGCTTGAGAACCAAAAACTCATGGCCTAATAAAAAACAGGCCTAAAAAAATTTTCTTTTGTGAAGTTGATTTTGGACTATGGGCCTATATGGAACTTAACGAATTAAATTTTGAGCATACACCGTAAAAGATTCTCGTTGAAGACTTTTTTTGCAACCCAATTCCTCGTTGGATAATAACGCATGGGAACGACGTTGTGCTTGATTTGCACCAAAAATTGTGATTCGGCTCTGCGCGCGAATGGAGAAATTTTTGTATATGTAGAGAGTTGTTTATAATAATTGGGTTACACTAATGAATTATTTTATTAATTTATAAGAGTAATGTTTTTCTGTTTTTCCCTTTGTTTTTTTAAACGAAAAGTTTTTCTCTTTTTCTTATTCTTAGTTAAGTAACTAAAAGTTAAAATATATTATATGTCTCGAGTCTCTATCACCTTATCATATCATATAAATAAAACAATATTTCAATATTGCAATAGTTTTTAAATGTTTCACACAAAATTTTATCTATATAATTTAGTATGTTATACATGAAAATTCATATAATTAAAAATCAATAATTAATTTCGCATATTCAATTTATTAAAAGTTGCAAACGAGTGACAATATATCTCACAATATTTTCCATTGGATGTATAAACCATGGAGAGGGTTCGTGTTGCTGCTGAAGTGATCACACACATGCATAATAAGTTGGCCAAGTTAGACTATTGATAATACGGAGAATGAATAAAGGAGTCATTCATTTTGGTTTAAGTGGAGCCTCAACAGACCAATTTATTGCTCAAAATGTTACGGCAAAGAAGGATTAGAGCCAACATAAATTGTTATTATTGTAATTATCAATTGAGGTAGTTATCATCTCATATCATGTGTTAATGTCTACCTAGCTAGTCTTTTTGCTAATATAATTCCAGTATGTTAAATAAAAAATATAGTTCCAATCTCTCAGTCATACTCATCTACTAGGGGTTAGTTTGTTGTAAATTTGGGAATACAGAAAAGAAAAAAAAAATTTTTGGAGACACTTTTATAAAAATATCATTTTTCATACATCTGTTAAAAGTATTTTTGTATCTATTAAATGGTAAATCAAACAGACACTAATACCTTAGGATCTTGTAATACTCTTGTAACGGCAAAAGTTTTATTTATAGTTATTTTTTAATTTTATTAAAAATCAAATTATTTTACTTTATTTTCATTAACTATCAGACAAGTACACTAGTTGAAAAGCATGTTCTGAAGTAAAACATGGGCCGTGAAACAAATTCAAGGACTAGATTTCTGCTCTTGGATGTCTAACCTTAACGACGCATTAGATGCATTCTTCTTAATTAAACACTTGTCAATTCGCAGTTATAAAAAATTTGGTCTAACTCAAAGTAATCAAGAGGTTGTCACAAGCTTTCATGTTCGTTTTCACCAAAACTGGTATGGCTTAATGCATCGTTAAACAAGCAAAGGGGATGTCTCTGTTATGAATAATAAGTCCTTTTGTAATCCCGAAATTGAAATGCCCCGTCGTTTTTCTTTGTTGTGTACTTTGTACAGTTCAAATGAAGCATCTAGCAGCCTAGCAGGAAGATAATTAAAGCGGGATATTTTGGCGGCATTATTACACAATTATGATAGCATGCAGATGCACCGGGCTATGTTTAGAGGATATCATGTAACATGCACTTATCTACATTGTGGATGTATACGTATTTTTTTATCCATACCGGTGAGGACAATAGGGTATAGATCTAGCTACGATTACTTCAATGTTTAGAAGCATTTGGTAAGGGGATTGATTGTACATTTTTCAGATGTCGAATAATAGGGGGGATGAAGCTCCCTTCGGGTCCGTTGTTACTTCCACTGTCGTCTTTCAGTTGCAAGTTCTCTTTTGTCCATAAATAATGATAGGAATACACTTGCATAGCAATTAACATAAAAGCTTTGGTCCACCGACTGAGTCCCCCACATAATAATTATAATGGCTAAAGACTTACAGAACACCCAGGAAATCATGGGTTTGACTACTACCTACTGTCTAAAGCGAGAATAAAATCAACGTAAAGGATCTTGCTACACAACAAAAAAAGAGTAGCAATAATGTCTCCAGCTTCTAACCCAGAAAAGCAAGAAGCCTTTGTAGCTTCTTTCGCGGATCACAATTCACAATCACAAGTACTTCTATTGTTTTTCAGCCAGCGTTTTCAGCGAGAGCCAACTTGCATTAGAAGCAATGAAATTGAGTAATTATTATGTGTAACCAATAGCACATCACGAGAAGCGTATCTGTAATTTCCATGAAATTCGCAGTCTGCACAGTGTCACGCACTATCCACCGGTCTAATTCCAGAACTAATGCTTATCAGGCCATCGCCATCACCATCACCTTAAAGGATTTTTTACATAATTAAAATAAAAAATTAATTAATTACAAAATTACTATTAATTGAGATTAATTATGAAAATTCGGGCAAGATAAATTGTTTCAGAAATCGCCTTTCATTAGCCGATTTTTAAACCACATAAATCTACTACCTGAAATGAGTTATATACATTGAACCAATGTATATAAATCGGCCTGGGTAGGTCGATTTATGTGGTTTTCAAAAATCGGTAGCTAGGCTGATTTTTATTCAAAAATTGCACTATAAAAATGGCTTAGGTAGGCCAATTTTCATACATTTGACAAATTTAGAGAGAGATAGAGGCATAAAGAAAGAGGAGAGAGGAGCGAGAAAAGAAGAAAAAGAAGAAGAAAAAAGGTAAAATTTATACTTAAAAATTGTACATAATTTTTACAAATTAGTTATTCTTATTATTGTATTTGTGTTGCAAATCTAGATATGGAGTATGACTTACGCCGTTTGCATTATACTAATCATATTGCTAGACAACTGAATATAGAGGTAATTTATTTGTTAAATTAAATTAGGTATAATATAATTTATATTTGGATTTGTAGTTAAACTTAGATTCGTAGATTTATGAACTTAGGGATTTATATTTGAATTTAAATGTGGTAGAATTAAAATCATAATTAGAACTTGAATATGATTCTAAAATTTAGTTTGGATTTGAATGTGAGTTTGGATATGAAATTTAATTTTCGAAAATTTCTAATTCAAATTTTAATGAAGCAGGAGTTGAAATTGCGAATTTTAAATTCGAATTTTTTGTTGAGCGGGAATGTTGCATTTGTATGTGGTAGAATTAAAATTATAATTAAAACTTGGATATGAT
Source organism: Pterocarpus macrocarpus (assembly GCA_031439585.1). NCBI lineage: Eukaryota > Viridiplantae > Streptophyta > Magnoliopsida > Fabales > Fabaceae > Pterocarpus > Pterocarpus macrocarpus. The sequence goes on along the minus strand of CM062520.1, from coordinate 70,689,301 downwards.
TTTAAAATTGAGTTTGGATTTGAATATGAATTTGGATGTGAAATTTGATTTTCGAAAATTTCAAATTCAAATTTTCATTAAGCGAGAGCAGGAATTGTGAATTTCAAATTCAAATTTTTATTGAGTGGGAATTTGGAATTTCTAATTCGAATTTTCGTTGAGCGAGAATATTGAATTTGTATGTGGTAGAATTCAAATCATAATTACAATTTGAATATAATTCTAAAGTTGAATTTGAATTTGAATGAGTTTGAATTTAAAATTTGAAATTCGAATCTCGAATTTAATGGGAATGTTCAATTTTATATTTTGAATTTCAAATCTTGAATTTGAATTTTAGTGAGAATTTTGATTTTCGAATTTTGATCATACAATATTGTATTAGAATTAGAACTTGAGTGAGAATCTAAATTTGCTATTCAAATTTGAATCTGTATTTGGCATGTGAATTAAAATGCCAGTCGTAATGTGAATCTTGAATGTTGTAATTTGGATTTGAGTGACAATTTAAACTTGAATTGAATTGAAACATAATTTTGAAATTGATTTTGCACATGCAGCCTGATCGAGTGCTTCGAGGTCGGCATCAGGAGTGTCAAGTGGCAGTACAAGATCCACTTATGCAGAATAATTTAGAGCAAGCAGGCTTGTGGCATGCGGCAAATATTCCATACTTTGACTATGATAGCACATTGATTAGTACACTTGTCGAAAGGTGGCATCCGGAGACACATACGTTTCACTTGCCTTTCGGAGAGTGCACCATCACACTTCAGGACATTGCATTCCAACTTGGATTACGCATTGATGGTGAGCCAGTTAGCGGACGCACAACTAGCTGGGAGACCTACTGGAACCGTGATATACGGAGCTTCTGTAGAGAGCTTCTTAGGGCTGTCCCAGATGAGTCACAGATACAAGGAAGCAGTGTTACATTCACCTAGTTGGGCTTAGAATTTCGAATTTTGGATGTTGATGCATCGGAGGAGATGACTGCACGTCATACTTGTGCATTTATTCTACGGCTTCTTGGCGAATTTTTTATGGCAGATGCATCAGGTGCGAGAGTAAGTCTGAAGTAGATTCCTCTTCTCCGTGACTTTGGTGAGATAGGGAGGCTTAGTTGGGGCTCTGCAGTATTGGCGAATCTCTATCGCTAATTATGTCATGATGTTAAGCTAGGCACCCAGAACATTGTTGGGTGCCTAGCTCTTCTACAATCATGGGCATTCTACAGAATATTGGCATTACGTCCTGCAGAATATCGTCAACATCCATTGAGATTTCTGTTAGCTGGGAGGTAATTTTTTTTAAAATGGTCAATTTGATTTATTATTTTTTATTTTACAAGAGTAATAATTAATTTTTTTAATAGGTAAGGAGGATATCGATATTCGTCTAATTCAAAGAAGAGACGACTGTGTTGTGCTAGAGACGATCTTGACGCTATCGACGTTCACGTAGTAAGCTCTGTAAAAAGAATATTGACTTAGGACTGTAATTTTGTAAACTGGCATCTAACGGTTAATTGATATACATTGCAGTTTCGATGGATGCCCTATGAGTATGCAGAAGTGAGAGCGAAGACACCTCAGTTTGTGTATGGTGAATCCGACATTTGGGTGTTAGTGATATCCTTGTTATGCTTCACTATCGTGGAGTGGCATCAAGTTGATCGCGTCCTTCGACAGTTTCACGGACAGCAACATATACCAGAGGCTCCACTAAATATTTATAGGCTGCATCGTATTGACGGGAGGGGTATTGATTATTGGTGGCCTACGCACTATCGACAGTATTATGAGATATGGCATGATCGTAGGGGCCGAGTTGTTGAGTTTCTCCCTACACAGAGCCATCTTTCATTAGTTGTGTACTTTGAATGGTACTCCGATGTTGCCCGTCATTTCTTGTCATCAGAAAGAGCAAGAAGTGACTATATGGTAGCAGAACTCCCAACTGAAGCACCTGTTGATGTCCCGCCGCTGCCATTTGTTCGAAGACCAGATCATGTACCTGACCCGCATCGTCGAGGTCCGGGGAGGGGGGGTAGAGGACGTAGAGGGAGCCGTTCCCGCGATCACACCTAACGGTGGGATGTTGGCTCTTATGAGGACGCTGATGAGGAGTATCATGATTTCGATCCCGTGGAACCGAGCCTCTTTTCTATGCTGGGTGGCAACGACCCTTCTATGTCGGACTCCAGCCATCAGTTTTATAGTTCTAGCCATGAGGTCGGTGCTTCTTCTAGCTTCCAGTTTAGACCCTCTTCCAGCCCTACTCATCAGTTCACGACTGGGCTCAACTAGGATATTGACCCTAGACTCTCTGTGAGTTTTGACGAGTTATTCAATCCACAGATGCCTCCCAGGTATGCTCATTTCATGTTCAAGAGACGGACATATACAAGTCATACCAAGAGGCTGCTGCCCCTGTTGCTGTACCTTAGGCTTCACATAATGTACCATCGACATTTGAGTGCTATAGGCCATCTATGGATGATGTTATTGACCTGAATGCACTAGACATACCATTCTCAACCATGCCGATACAGTCGCCTGAGTCTACGCATCGGATGATGTATGATTTTGATCTGTTTGGTGGGACACCACCATCCGCATTCACGGCAGCACATATTAATCCTAGTACTTTTGATCAGTAACAACACCATGAGGATCAAGATTAAGATTAGCACCAAGTACAACAACCAGTGGATAGACAAGGTAGATCGATGCGGGAGATTTGACCACATCAATGTCACATGGGTTGTCTTCTTCCGGCTCCTAGACAACACCATCGGAATGGTTAGGATATGAATGAATCAGGTATAAGTTATAATATCCAAAATTTTCAATTTCAGATCAATTGTAGTATTTTTTTTTTTCTTACTTTTTCGAATGATTTTCATTTGTTTTTACAGGAATTACTCAGGGAATATTTTTTGGCATTCACTACTAATTTCCTTTTTCCTTAGAGTTCATTTTAATTTAACTGTAATAGTATAATTTTAGTTAAATGTGCTTGTAATCTTGTAATTTAATTTAGTAGTGATATTATTATTTAGTTTTAGCTTAATTTATTTTAAGTTAGTATTTAATGTTATATTATTTTACTCTTTCTGTCTCTCTATCTCTCTCCATCTCTGTTTTTCTTTCTTTTCTCATTAGTGATTCGTGTTATAAAGTTAGGATTAGTTGAAAGAAAGTTAATTATCTCTATCAAATTAAACTCAAGATTGCATCTTCTCCAAAATATAATGTAGATTGCATTTATCCAAAATAAAAATACAAAAATTAACTTGCAAATTAGAATAGAATACAACAACAGAATAAATTAACTACCAATACAACATAATAAACATTAACGTACATAACAACAGAAATTAATACAGGAAGACGAACTAAAGACAAAGACATCAGTTGTTTGTGCTAGGACGGCTGGAGCTTGAAGCATGTAAGATTGGGCATTCTGTATACCATTTCAATTATTTGCTTTCGATTGAGAAGACTCAACTTTTTCAATATTCTGGGCTCGTTTGGTTAAGATTTTAGGAGAAATACTTCTTGAAAAGCAGAAGTAGAAGCGGAAGTAGAAGCAAAAGCAGAAAATTATTTTACGTTTGGTATAATTGTATAAGTACTTTTTATCAAAGTTAGAAGCTATTAAATTGTTTGGATGTAATAACTATAAAAGTACTTTATTTAATAAAATTACAATTAAGGATATGGAGAGAGAGAGAGAATAAGAGTGAGAAAAGAGTGATTGTTTTTAAAATTTTAAGGATAAAATCATAATTAAGTAGGAAGAAAGTGGTTGCGAATTTTAAGGAGCAACATTCTCTCTCTTCTACTGCTTCTGCTTCTGAAAGAAGCAGCTCCCTATCTGCTTCTCAAAAAAGTAGAAAAAATGATTATTTTCTACTTCTATTTTTTTTTTTTTGGGAAGCACAAATAAATAACATTAACAATTTTATAAGTACTTCTTTTTGGAAAATTTTTAAAAAAAATACTTCTTTTTATATTAGAAGCACAAACAAACGCACCCTCTATTTGACAATACTGACATAGTTGTAGATGATGAAGAAATAATAAGACCAACTGGATTTTGACTATAAAATATAATACCCTCTATTGTGTTTGTGATTTCACCATTTTGATGAATTAATATGGTAAATCTCTTAGATATTTTTTTTTGTAAAGACAGAATTTGTAACAAACAAAGAGTGATGTGCATTTGTTTCCCATTAAAAGGTATTTATAGAAAAATATTCAACAGAAATTGGCCCATATAGGCCGAATTGATCTAACACATAAATCAGCTTAAGTAGACCGATTTTTAAAAATTCATAAATCGGCCTAACTAGGCAAATTTATATACAATACTCCACTTGTATATAAATCGACTTAGCTAGATCGATTTATATATTTTTAAAAATCAACCTACCTAAACTAATTTCTCTAATATCCAAATTCCCCCAAATTTTCATAATTACTTTTTAATTATCATAATTTCATAATTATTAAATTTTTTTAATTTATTTACGTAAAAAAACCTCACCTTAAAAGGTGCGTCACCTCACCAATTTTCGTTAATGTCCAAATAATTGGGGAAAAAGAGAAACATTCTCCAAAGCATTTATTCTTTTGTTTCCTTTATAGTATTATTATTTTTTTTTGACAGAAATTAGGCGGCAGAAATTTATAGGACGACTCAGAACAACACACTCAGCGAACAAACCCTCCGGATCATAATTCATCAAAATTTTTTAGTCCGGGAAAAATTTAATATCTTATATTTGGATATATTTATAATAAAATTAATAAGATATATTTTTATTGAATTTAATAAGATATATTTTTACTATAATAAATAATTATTTATATAAATTAATATTTTTTATTATTTTTATTAATTAATAATATAAAATTATTTAATATTATCAATATATATCAATTAAATTTATTTTTATTATAAATATATCTAAATATAAAGGATTAAACTTACAGTCCCGCAAGAATCTCTTTACATGCATTCATTAACATATCAGCGACTATTTGACAAACGTTTAATTACACTTCAACATGAGCGGGACCCATTTCCCAACCACAGCAATCATGATTACCTGCTGCTCATTCACGACGAGGACGATGGTGCTGCAGTTGGTTGGGCCTATCCTTGCGCCTATCAACAACCGCAGACTCATGCGAATCACAAACCTGGGTCTTGAACTTGCAGCCTAGCTTCTTTCCCAGAGCCAACGGGGCCCACCAGGCCCCACCACCTTGTGGGCCGGACTGGCCCATCTTTTCGATCACTTTTCTCATCGAGGAACACTCTCGCTCCAGCTGATGCACCCGCGTCCGCATGCTATCCATGTCCAAGCGCAGCACCTGATTCTCCCTCACCGCCACGCGCCACGTGTCACTCCCATCGCGATTTCGCGCACCTGCCTCTTCCCCTTCTCCGCGACCACTTCCCTCCACTGCCAACGCCGCCGCCGAGGGCCTCCCTGGCTCCGCCGCCGTCATCAGCGTCCCGGCGATGGCGTGCCGCAGCTGAAGCTGCTCGAAGAAGAGCACCTGAACCACCGCGCGCAGCGGGAGCCTCTCGTTCTGCGCGGCGTGCGTGCACGCCTCCAGCGTCAGCTTCTGACAGTCCAGCACTCCGCAAATCTTCTCTCTCTCCGGTTCCGAAACCCACGGGTGCGCCTGTAGTTAACGAAACCCGAGAATCACGCTTCAGTAACAGATTCTGTTGTTACAGTAACAGAATTTTGTAACGGAATCGGTTACCTTGAGATAGACATCCACGGCGCGGTAGAGACCGTCGTCGAAGAGTCTCGCTTCATCGGGAAGGGAGATAGCGAGGTTGTAGATTTTCCCGGGCTTGAGATTCGCATCGGAAGCGATCTCGGAAAGATAACCGTCGATGAGTTTTCCGACGAGCATGAGCGCCGGCGATCTCGGAACGCCGTCGTCTCCGTCGATTGCGGCGGCATTTCGATGTTCGAGACTGTCCAAGAAGTGACCTAGGATCCTCTCGACGCAATCGACGTCGTATAGGGTTTCGTTGAGGTAGGAGTAGCTGGGGACGAGAAGGTCGTCGAGTGTGGCTTCCTCGAGCTGCGACCCTATCTTCTTCTCCAACGCGTCTCTGCACGCTTCGGAAGCGTTCAGAATGTTGGCGGTTCGCAACAGACCGAAGAGGAACCTCGTGGCCGTCGAAGGTTTGGAACTCTTCTCGAGCGGAAGGTTCGAGGCTACGGTCTCCAGCAGATCTTTCTGCTCTGCTTCCGAAGCCAACGACGAAGAAGAAGACGACGACGGTAACGGCTTCCGGTTGGATCTCGACACGCCGGGAATGTGCTTCTTGGCGTAATGCACGAGGCAGCTCTCGATTATCTCCGAGTTCAACTCAGCCTCTCTCATGGCGAGAATCAATTGCTTGAAGAGAGGCAAACCTAGAAGCGAGATCTCCTCAAGCCACGAGTCTCCGCCGCCGGTGACTCCTCCTCCCCCGGTCACGCCATTTCTTCTTCTTCTTCTTCCAGCAGTTTCAATTCCGTTCCACAGGACCTGCTTGGATGCGGAAGCGCTAGCGGCTGTTACGCCGTCGGCTCCGGCGTCGCTCAACGGCCACCCGAACAATGCGGGATCCGCGGACGAGGCTCCGGAGACGATGGAATCAATGCATCTGTTCGTGATGCCTAAGTCCTCAGCCATAGGCATCAAGCGCTCGCAGGATTTCAACGTTACGATGGAGTCCTTGATGCTGTTGAGGACGGAGTGAGAGAGGAACCTCTCGGTCTTGGAGATGAGGTTATCCTCGGAGTACTCCTCGGTCATCTCGAGAAACTCGCCGGCGCTGCGGAGAGAAGCCACATTGGAAGGGGACAAGTCGATTTTGACGCCGTAGCAGAATTTCGCCGCCAATTCGAATGTCTCGGAGCCGCCGGGGAAGTCTGCGAACGTTAACTGACAGTGTTCTTCCACAATTTGATCTTCTTCTTCCTCTGATTGTTGTGCTTCTTCGGGTGTCGCTGTTTGGGGCCTTGCGGCGGAGGAATGATTCGCTTCTTGCTCCGTTATGAGGCGGTGAAGCTTTCTACTCTTTGACATGAGAGGGAACTGAAACGAAACATGCAACGAACGAACAAATTTCAGTGAATGAAAATAAAGCTCTCAATTGCCGTCACGGGCTATGTATGAAGCTCACCTTGTGAAGATGGAAGTTCATGTCATCCACTTCAACCACAATGTCACTTGGCAATCCTGTTGTGCAGAACCTGCAGGGAGGAATTGCGGGAAATTTTTTATGAATATGGCCTCATTTAGATTACAAGAAGAGAGGTTCAAAGATAGTGAGAGAGAGAGAGAGAGAGAGGGGGGTATTCATCTAACCATGCTTGCCCTTTGGAGCTGAGTTTTTCCCCTGTTGCCATTTTTTTCACTAAAGTAATGTTATGATTCTCCAGAAATCTCAGTTTGGGTTGCTTGCTAGAAAGTCAGATCCATGGACATCAAAATATTAAGAATAGTTTCAGTTAAACTGGATTCCAGAGACGCTGAAAACTCAGTGAATGTGAGAGATTGGACTGAGACAAATGTGAGGGGGTGAAAGTAGAGATTTTTAGGTCACCCAAAGTTGAAGCTGTGTATCTTGCAGAGGATGAAGTAGACTTGACTTGCACAGCCAATTGCATAAAATGGAAGATGGGAATGAGAAGAAGTTTGTCTTCTTGTGCTTTCTGTTGTGGTTTTATGCAGGAAAACAACAGGTTAAACTTCATTAAAAGGAAAAAAGGGAAAAAGAAAAGAAGAGTATAGGTGTAACAGAATGGAATCCACAAGCTCAAAGCGGACAAATGGAGTTTGAGCAAATTCCTATAAAGGGGATCCTATAGGATCGGCTTCCTTCCTTTACCAACACTTTCCTTCTTCTTTTTCTTCTTCTTTTCGTTTTTTCGTTTTTCTATCTTTTTTTTAATTTTATATTTTTTGAATTGGATGAGAATCTCACTCTCACCTACTGCTTCTCTCTCTCAAGACTTGAGATGGTAAATGGACTTGGCAAAAAGGAGTTGCCTTTGATGAGTTTTCTTCTTAAAACACTTGAAAAGGAATTAATCGCCCATTATCCCCTTAGGCATTGCTTGCCAACCAGGCTTTTGCTTTTGCGTAAATGATGGAATATTTTATGAATGAGAATTCTCGTTGGTTCGCTTAGTTTAACTTAAATAAATCATTTCAACCTTATATTACACAGAGCGGGTGAGATATATAAAGTGTGTGCAAGTGCCAAAGGTGGACCTTTACCTAGCTCTATGTTCCTACCAACCTTACATTCCATTATCTATGTCTTGAACTAGTTAACCTATACAGTATTAATGATAACAGACCTCACGAAAGCATGGAATTCATGAAGTCTTTTCCTATATCCGTTTTACCAGAAAAGAAATTAATCACTGTCATCCACAATGGAAGTTTCTTTTTGTCCGCAATTGATTAAGAATAAAGAACAGCAACTTTGGTCAAAAACCAGATATTAGGGGGAAGCCTCACGTAATGGATCTGAGGGTTTTTATAATTAATAACTCATAAATCTTATGTGACTTATTGCATTAGTTGGTTGATTTTGCTTCTCTCCTAAGTGGCTATAAATAAATGCAACTACCTAGTTATGTGTACCAGATGGTATATTATAAAAAGTTTGCTTCATATATATGAACCTCTAAATCGTTATTGTTAGGATTTTGAAGTTTTCAAATTCCTTTTACCTTGTTTCTTACTGATGTTCGGATGCAAACACTGCTCAAACTCCTCCGCCCTCAAACCAAACAATAATTTAAACAAAATGGAAGGAAAAGGATTAAGATTCCGTTTGGATAAGTTTTTTTAAAAAAAAAATTTCTAAAGTTTTTTAGTAGAATTTTAATTTTTAAAAAAAATTATTTTGTATTTAGATAGATATATGAGAAGTTCTTTTAAATATTAAAAATATTTATAAATTTATTTAGATACAAAAAAATAAAAATATTTTTTTATGGCCAAATTACAAAAAAATATTCGAAAAGAGGAAAGAAACGTAAGATTTGACAAGGGATAAGAAAGGAAGGATATGTATTATAATTTTAATTAAAGATAAAGGATATTTTTAAAAAATAATTTTATTAAAAATCACTTCTGTTTCTATTTTTTTTAGAAGCTAGGTATTCCTATATTTTAAAAAATGTGATAAATTAACTTTTTTTAATTGAAGTTTTTTTTTAAAAAATTACATCTAAATATCTATAAAAATTTATAGAAGTACTTTTTTAAAAAAACATAAGTATTTTTTTCTTAAAATAACCAATCCAAACGGGCTCTAAAGGAGCCATATCCTCATTTATGTTACCATATCTACCATCTCATACTTCCTTCAGTAGAAGTTATGGCTGCTTTTAATGATCAGACAACAATTTTAAGGTACATAATTCCAATCACAAGTTCAAAGTGATTGGGGTATTTCCAAACTGGGACTCATGAAAATGTGGGCAAATATCAAAAGGTTGGAAAGACAGTTTAAGGAAGAGCGAAGATGGGCTCAATACCAAACAAGGTTTCATATGCCTCTGAATTAACTGAAGTTAATGGAAGACAGATCACATACTTGAGAATGTGACTAATAGGTATAGGAATGTCGTCTATGTTACTCCTTTTCACGTTTTTGGTGACTCTGTCAAACGATTTGCAAGAGAGGAATTGTGCCAAGTGGTCAATAATATAGCCTATCATATGGCCTTGCCATTAATGTTATTGGGCAGTTTAATTGACAAAGTGAGTGAAGACTATGAAGACAAACCACCAAAAACCAAAATTCCTCTAAGTCAGAACTAAGAAAAAGGGAATGCCTACAAGACGCAATTTGTGGATAGCTTCCTTCGATTTGGGTTTAGGCAACGTTAGTCTTCCATCAGCAAGTCTTAACAGCTGGTAATTTTATTATTATTTTACCCACAACTTCAAATGTCCTACTGCTCGAGGACACACACTTTTACAAAGTATGGGCCAAAAATGTGAGCACAAAATCATGACAAATAATAATTAAAGAAATTACTTAAATCCATAACTTAATGGCCCAAGCTGAACCATTTGAACACCCAGCACAGCAACAGAGGAATTTATTTTTTATTAATAGACCCATTAACATAGAGAAGAATGTAGATTAATCTTGGTCACTACGTCGTGACCTGTCCTACATTACATTACATTATTAATAATATCGGCGTCCTTAACCCTTTCTCGCAATACACTATGGCATCCGACAATATCCATCTCTATCCCTCGGCATCCCACCATCATGCTAGAATAACTGCTGCAGATCAGTATCCGAGGTTGCTTCAAGAATTTTGAGGGTTCCCCTTGCCTGCAGAAAGCAAAATTATAAAATTACCAAAAAGACAAAAAAAACAGTACGTACGTACCATCTTTGCAACGAATTTGTATTTGCATAATAAAAAAGTCATTTCATCATAAGCCAATTTAAATTTAGTACACTTGGCGTGTTTGTTAGTCAATGTTACGTTTGATCTTACACCATTACATATTTTAATTATTCTTGCCACCTAAATCAGCTGTTTCTTGGGTTCTATTACGAAGCATGAACATTTCAAAATCGAACCTTGGATACTTCAACTTTTATCGTGTGATTCCGTCGTGTCTAGTCTATATTAGTTGGGTTCAAGTGTCTCGTGTTCCAATCATACACATTCTTACACATGATTTTCTTAAATATCATAGCCTCAAACTAATGAACTTTCAGATAGAAATATTAGCTACACATGCCATTCACTCTAAACGCAATAACAGAAGTATATAATCATCTAAAATTGTTCGTTTTTTGCAATCACTTTGCTTTATTCATTCACCAAAGAATGTGAATAGTAGCGTTTCTTATTACTCCTTATGCATTGTACATAATCAGCCTAAGGCGTCACGATTGTTTAAACCAATTAAGTTTTTCTTACCTTACACTGAGACAAAATTAGAAAAAGGTTTTTTTTTTTTTTTTCACCTTGGGGCGAGTTTTCGGGTTGCCTTGGTTGCTCAGTGGCTTTGGGTGTGCGCTGAGAGGGCATGACAACGCCAGGCCAGGAGCGGCACATGCAGTGCTTTCCCTCATCGATGCTGCTGTAGAGAGTGGCCAAGTGCTTCCCACATCCCCCCCATGAATACTTGCCACAGGTGCTGCAGTCCACCCTGCAACACATGCTTTTGGAACCCTTCAACCTTAAAGACTTAAGTAACTCAGATGTTGCCTCACATACGATTCTGACACTACCAACCCATTTTATGATCGACATATATATCAGTGCTTGCACTTCGATATTATCAACCACTTGCTTTATTTATTTTGTCTCTTATGCCACCCACTCGAGAGAACAGCTTCCTACTGAAGATAACGCCTTGCATAGGTAATCACTTAACAACTCCTGAATTCCTAGCACCCATTATTAGCGGTCTTTCATAGCTTTCATGGAGTGGATATTCTCCAGCATCATACAATCGTCGAGTACTTTGAAATAACCGCTTGAGAAATACAACACATTTCACAAGTTTCAATCCTTCGTTTTATCCATCTCCATCTCAAATATTTTTATTATGCAAGGTTAAAGAAAACAGCAGAAGTGTTTTAACATGAGTTTGTACATACAAAGAAATTAAACGAGAATAATTTCAGCAAACAAAATTCAGAGAGATCAGTTTATGACTTATCAGAGCATAACCGAAACATTTCGTCAGTGGAGAATATTAAGAATCCAAGAAACAACGATAACTTGATCCAACAAAAACGCCGATTAGATGCCCGAGGGGTGGAGAATCCAATGCAAGCAACGTAACATTTTTATTCGGTTTCTTAAGTTGAAAAAGATACTACCCAGGTTAACAATAAATTTCTTGTGAGTACATAGCATGTTTGCCAATGACGAATAGCTCAGGTGATAAGATTGAACAACCTTGACATTTTGGCCTTGGGTTCATTTCCACCTTGATATGAATAAGGCCATTTTCCCTAAAAATGTATTTTGTACTACAAAACACACACGGCTCGTTTCACTAGGTACCATCCACTACAAATCCAACACTAAACATAAAACAGCGCCAAACATTACAGGCACAAGCATCCGAGAATCCACAGCGTTTAGCATAATTGATCAACATTAATGGTTTTGTATGAGTAACATCTAAGTATTTTGAAACCTGTAATGAGATCAATTAGCTGCACGTTAAGCCTACAGTAAGCATAGATGGCATAACATAACACAATATCCTACAATAGTCAGTCGCCAGAATGTATGGTAGCATTCCAATTTCAAATTAAACTTTCCATACAAAAGAACTAAGACCTAGATACATCAAGATGTCTTGCCATCACCTTTGTCATCAGTTGACTCCACTGCTGGTTTTTTTGGTGCACTAGCTTCTGCCACACTGGCATTTGATGCACGTTTAACTCCTCTTCCTACCACACCAAGATGTGTGACTCCAGTAGATCCATTGGTGTGGGCAGTAGAAATGGTTGGAGAGTCAAAACCTGCACTGCTATTGGCAGTAGCCAACTGTGAGGAGCTCACCTTTCCTGGAGATGATTCCTTCCCACAGCCTGCCTTGGCAGATGCTATTCCTAGGATCTCAGAGAGGATTGATTTTGGATTCAAGACCAGCTGCTGCAGATCTTCAAGCTGCAATTCCATAGATTCCCATCAATATCAAAATAACAACAAAACACATAGATATCTTACAAAAGTTTCTCAGGCCTACCTTCTTTTCCAGCTCACTTGAGAGACCTGTGAGAGTTTCAATCTCTGCTTGTTTATCCACAACTGAGTTATTAGACTCAGATCTTGGGCATGTTTGTACATCCTGATCTAACTCAGAAACAGTGGATGTCAAACCTGAAATACTCTTTACTTCATTTGTAAGACGATGTAACCTTGCTTTACAAACAGATGTAGCCTTTTGGCAATAAGCAATTGCTTCTTGAGGCTTAGAACCAACCTCCAAACACAAACATATACGGAAATTTCTTAATCCACAAGTTAAGGCCATCTAGCAGTGGAAGAGAACATAATAGGTCATCCTAAATTGCAGAACTAGTTATCAGCGACTTCAGTAATTTATTGAAACTTATTAAGTCGTTTCAATTTTTTACTATCATTTAAACCAGCTGAAGTATACACACATAAGTAAAATTGCATATCTAGATAAGAAATATGACAAGGATACAAGTCAGCAACTTTTCTATCATCTGGTTCAACCAGCTGTTCTAAGATGGATAGTGCCTTCTGGTAATCGGAGAGAGAGGTCTCAAAATCCTCTGTACAAAACAAAGACAAGAAAAGATCCACTTAGAATAATCATGTCCCACTTTTCTTGTGAGTCCGTGTGTGCTTGGGAAGAAAAAATCAGTCAAATTTAAAATATATAGAACACAAAAGGACCTCTTTCCAATGCTACATCTGCCAATGCTGATAATATGTCCACTTGTTCTATTGTATTGCCAGAGTGCTTTTCAACAATGGCTCTGGCTATATCAAGCATTTTCCATGCCAAGTCCAGGTCAGACTCGTCTTCATCAGCTTCTGCCAAGTCCTCAGCATCACTATCCTCCTCATCTTCTTCCTGATCATTCTTAGCAGACTCTGTTACGTATTTTGAAAAACAAAACCAACAATAAGAAACTCTTTTGCCTGCAGATTACAACTCTTCTAATTTTAAAAGCATAAAACTATCCAGAAAAGTCAATAACATAATGCAATTAATTCATCTACAATAGTGATTGTCCGCTAGCTTTACTAGATATGATAACAATGGATGGTTGACACTGTTACACAAAGTGTCTACTCCCAAAACTTTAGGAGGTACTATTCCATATCAGTATTCACAATCCTGCTCCATATGCATTAACCACAAGCCTTCTTATCCCACTGATTGTCAATAAGTGAAACTTCAGTTTATATCTCACCCTGGGTACTGCATATGTGCATGTGTCACAGAGTAGAATGAGGTCTAATTAGTTTGCATAAACATCTAAGAACATTTTTACTTTTTATTCTGAGTAAACAGTTTATAAAATCACTGTCAAGATAACTCATGTTTGCAAACAAAAAGAATGTTTCCAGCAACTTTAAATAAAATACAAGATCCTATTTACTCCTTCACATAATCAATGCCACAAAGCACTCTTTCTTATTTGCAATGACTCGTGAGATGGGCAGGATAATGCAGACCACAACAGCACATTAAAAAGAAAACATGTTTTTTAAGCCAACCTTGGTAAAGTGCACTCATTCTATGTGAAACAAGTTCAAATCTACATGACATATATGACAATACGAGAAGCATTGTCGGAACACTGGGAACAAATTAAATATGAACTTACGACAAAAGTTAGAAGTACTAATCAATTTACACTAGAAACAATGCACTTACCATCATCCACTGCTGCACCCTGGTCATTTGAAGTCACATCCTGCTCAACGCTGCTTGAAAAAGATGCGGTGGAAGACTCAGCATTCACAGAACTCTTCACAGATCCTTCTTTTGTGGAGCCATGTTGAGATTCATCCTCCTTCTTGGGTACATCAGCCAAAGGATCAGCTTCCTCCTGAGCCTTGTATAATAGTGCACACCCATATTTGTAGTAAGTGTGTACACACTCAGAAGCAAGTTCACCGTAATGGGCGACTCTGTTATGATTAAAAATTCTCTCTCAGAAGGCCAGAAGTATAACATGAAACTAAGAAATGATTCGGGACACACTCTTGGGTAGACATATTCAGTTTGTAAAGAGCATCAAGTTGGTTCGACAAAATGTACTTGGCAGGACTCAAATTAGTAAATATCAAATTAACTATCATTTTCTATCAGTCCAGTGCACAATTACTTTATACATCATGTCTACCCATAATTTTCCAAGAGCTATGCTGTCTATGAATAGGTGACAACTTAACAAGAAGTTGAATATGACAAATTTAGAATATTCAAAATAACATAATTTCAATTTATCAATTATTTTCTTGAATCTTTATAAGACAGAGTTTTGAGAACCCGCACTGAATAATTGCATGTTCCATTTTGTGTTACTGAGCATATATGCTGCTAACGTCTCTATCAGAGCAACAATGCAAGTTAACCATTCCTACGATGGAATTCGTGAATATCAAAGTAGATAACATCTTGAGCATGCATCCATTCGACGTATAACCTATTAGTATTAACGTGCACCTCTAAGTGACAATTTCTCCAACCTATTTCTCAATCTTTTAACAGAAAAAGATCAAAATCAAAATGAATCGCCAATACGAAGCAAAAGACGAACCTGATCTCGAGAGCGCGGCTGAAGTTATCAGCTGCATCTCCAAAATCGTTCTCCTTCATGGCCTTGTTCCCTTTCTCCATCAGCTCATCCGCGAGCTCCAAGGACTTCTGAGAATCGCTACCGGAAGCCGCCGCAGAAGCTTCGGCGGCGTTGTCGCCGTTGGACACCGACTCCGCTCCGCCGTGCGCGACGGAATCCAACGTGGCCTCCACAGTGATTCCACTCTTGTCGAGCTCGGCAGGGTTTACGCTTCCATCAACAACAACAGTGTCCGCCTGCTGAGGCATTGTGGCAGATGTTTCAGATGCAGCAGCTTCTTCCGCCATTGTCGCCTTCAGCAAAGTTCCGAGACAGCGAGAGTGAGAGAAAAGAGGGAAGGTTTCTTCTTCAATTCACTGAACAACGGTTTGAGTTAGGGTTTTGTTTCTGGCGCAAAATGTGAAAATATGAAATCGAAAAAGAAAAATAGAAACCCGAACCCGAATGAGCAACTCTAGCCGCACCGTTTCATGAATAGGTTTTTTTTGTACACGTGTCAAGCTAATTGCGATCGAAAAATCCGGGGTATTCTCGTAATTAAATAAATTGTTTAAAATTTACAAAACCAGCAGCCACATGTAGAGGATCAGTGAGTGATTTTCTCTGGGTTGTGGTATTGGAAGCTATGATGGTTTGTGCAATTTCGCCACCGTTTCCAACTCTCTCGTTTCAACGTTTCAGCGTGCGCAATGCGACGTCGTACGAGTGCAAGGCGCGCGCTAACAAACCCGTAACGGCGACGGCGTTACCGGGCGCTGTTATCTCGGGGCGGAGGCAGTTGCTGTTCTTGCTGACGGCGTCTGCAGGGCTGACGGCGAAGGAAGCGGCTTCCGTTGCGGAGGATATTCCACTGTTCGGGATACGGAAGAGTTTGAAGAGGGCGGAGGAACAGGCCGAGGAGATCGTGAGGGAGGGGTTTGAGGCTGCGGACAAGGGGCTGGAGACGGCGGAGCGGGGGCTGGAGACGGCGGAGCTGGGGCTGGAGTCGGCGGAGAAGGGGATAGAGACGGCGGAGAGGGAGATATCGTCTACGGTGAGCTTTGGGGGGTTGGCGCAAGCGGGAGTGGTGGCCGGAGCGGAGGTTTTTGCCGTTTTGGTTGCGACGGCGGTGGTGAACGGTATTTTGGGGCCTGAAGCTCAAAAGTCGTGACTCCGTCACGGTGCATTGTTGTCTTTATGCATCAATATCGTCGGCATTCAATTGGCAATATGTGTGTGTGAGAATATCGATGTAAGATTGTGTGTTTATCTTTGTAGTGTAGTTTGTGATCTTATTTCTGAAGATCTGTTGGTACTGTATTGAGACAATGTATCTAAGAAATTATTCCATTCGCGGTTTGATTGTATGTCTAGTCTCGACTAAAATGTCAATAGTTGAGTAAAATTACCCCCACATAACAGAGCCAATATCTCAAAGACAACTATTAACAAAAACACACCAGAATTAACTGACTGTCCGCGCCAAAAGTGAAAAATAGGGACAAAGCAAGGTTTGGACCTCCAACAGTAACACGACAAAAATAATATTAATCTGTGCATAGTAATTTACGTAAGCATATATATATATATATATATCAGTGCTATCAGCAAGTTGATTTTGGTAAAAATTTAATGGTGTTACAATGGATGTCCTCGCAAGTGCATTGGAATAAATAGCGAAGATAAAATCTTACAATAAGAAGTGTGTGAGATGACCTCTACATACATTAAGATTCTTACTTTTCAAATCTACTGTCAAAAGTATGGTTTCCTTGTTAAGCTCAGCTAAAATTTTGGCCAAGTAACTAACTATACATGGTATCAACGAACAAAGAGATTAGCCGTTCAATCCTCCCCATGCATCTACAAAATTATTACACAAAACAAGAGATCAAAAAGACGTCTTTTATGTTTAATATGGGATTTGAATTTAATATTTTTGGTATTATGAGATTTGGACAGTATTTAGGAGAATATGATGTACAATAAAATCGAAAATTCTGATTTTGGTTAACTTGAAATAAAAAATACTGACTTCTATTTATCAAAATTTTTTATTATAAAATCAGAAATTCCGATTTCTGTTTAAAATAAAATCTGAAAAAATCTATTCCACGTAAAGTTTCCCAAATTTCATATTCCAATATATTTGTAAACCAAATCACATTTTAAAACAAAGACCCTCAAAAAGAATAGATTTTTGTTTAAATAAATAAAAATAGAAGTTAAAATTACTTTCTCTGGTCTAGTTCGTACTTGGTTGCAAAACAAAAGTTGAGTTCCACCGAATACGCGGAGGATATTTTCTTCTTGAGAAAAGTTTATTATACGTAAAAAAGCAACGCACAACCTAACGCATCATGATTGGATGCTAAGCATTATAACAAAAAAAATTAAAAAGAAAAGTTGAAAATAAATTTGACCTTTGATTGGTCATGCGTCGGGTGAATGCGTCCCATTTCTACGTTCATATAACATCCCTCTTTCTTCTTACACTCCTGGATGTCATCATGGCTCGCCTGTCTTCAAACCCAATCGGTCTCCACAGATTCCGACCATGCCTTCGAATTCCTCAACCTGCACAATTCATTGCAAATCCTCGGCAACGTCACATCAACACTCGCAAATTCCAAACCTTAGCTTGCCAAACAAATCCAAACCTCAAGGATAACTCAACAACGGTATATTCCCTGTTTTTTTGCATACCCTCTTTGTAATCCTTAGCTCTTGCAAACACCAAGGTTGTTTATCTTCTAACTAAAAAGCTTCCCTTTAACTTATTCGGTCTCAGTCTCAGCAAAGATTGGTGGCTGAGCCTAACATGGTCAACGGTCAGACCAGCAACGGATCAAGTTCACCCACCATCCTTCCTGAACTCCCAAGCAAAGATACCAACAAGAAAATCGCAGCTGTTTCTACCTTAGCAGCTTTGGGACTTTTCTTAACTACAAGATTGGATTTTGGTGTTTCTCTCAAGGATCTCTCTGCCATTGCATTGCCTTATGAAGAGGTTTCTTTCTCATGCTTACCCATCTCACTATTACTAAATTGGGTTGTGCCCAAAATAATACTATTAAGTATGCTACCCCAAAGAAAAAAAAAATGAAGACAAGACATATTGTCTGTGTCTTATAATTTGCACTTTAAGTGGTAATTGCTATATCTTCTTATACTGTATGTACTTTATTGTTGGATAACAAGTGTTAGTTAATTCTGTTAGAATTAGTGTATGTACGTGTCAGCAGTCAGTTACTAAACTCTCTGTATGTAAACTAGTGAAGTTGTGATTAAGTTAATGTGAATGTCTTCAGCATTTTTCACTCAGTTTCATCTAATATTGGATGCTGCAGGCTCTCTCCAATGGGAATCCCACCGTGGTGGAATTTTATGCAGATTGGTGTGAAGTTTGCAGGGAATTAGCTCCTGATGTCTACAAAGTAGAGCAGCAGTACAAGTAATCACTTCTATTGTTCACGCATTTCTTTGTGTTCATGTTATCTCTGTTGATGCCTTATTGATTTTGGTAGTCTAGTCCTTCAGGGAAATATCACCACCTATAACGGGCCCCTGGTCTAGTTGTGAGTTTTCATGTGTACTCATTCACAATCTTAACACCGCCGAGTTATTACAAACAGGGATCGAGTGAATTTTGTGATGTTGAATCTTGATAACACGAAGTGGGAGCAAGAGCTTGATGAGTTTGGCGTGGAGGGTATCCCACACTTTGCATTCCTTGATAAAGAAGGGAATGAGGAAGGCAATATAGTAGGCAGGCTTCCAAGACAGTTTCTGCTTGAAAATGTGGATGCTCTTGTTCGTGGAGAAGCATCGGTGCCTCATGCTCGTCTTGTACGTCAATATTCAAGTGCTGAAGCAAGGAAGGTGCATCAAGTTGTTGATCCAAGAAGTCATGGTTAGATGACACGGACACACGGTACAGTACCTCATGTTACAGTAAAAACTTGTTTGATTTCTCTGTGGGAACCATCTGAGGAGACAACTCATTGTTTTTGCATACCCTTTTTTGTATTCGTCCCAATCTTATTGTATTATGAACATTGTGCAAGTGAATGTAGATAGCGACCACAATTATTAGCTCAAATTTCTGTGTGTATTCACCCAATCTCATATACTGGTTAAGAGGAAAAGCTTACAGCTCTGCTGCTCACCTCATCATTAAATTAGTGTTTGAACAATTTATACCAGTTTCCTCCCTTAGTTCATGCAAATTTTGGTCAGTCAGAAAGTGCTGGTTTGGTCAATTCACATTATGACTTCCGCTCGATCATAACACTACAGCAATTTTGTGCATTTCTATCTACTGCTGCTCTTACAGAAATGAATTTCTACAACTTGGTCACTTGAATCAAAATACTAACAAGAAAATTATAGCCAAAGGGATTGGTTATTTCCAGCCATAATTGTACGTTGTACATATTAACTATTCATAGTTTTCTTCCTGTATGCATAGTGAATTCCGTATACTTGGACGTTGTCAGTAACAAGCAGAATCGTAATGCCAATCATACACAAAAATAGCTATAAACATAACTGCCAAAGGGAAAAGAAAACTGTTATATGCCTTTAGTATTCACATTGCTGGAGGCTTTGTCACTGAACTACATTGTCCAACAAGCTGTTTGTTGAAGGTGAGCTCTGTCCACTTGACCAAGGATCATGCACTGATACAGGGGAGCTGTCCTTCACCTCCGCAAGTTGCAAAAAGCTCTCGATCTTCTGTGGAACAATCAATCTCTCACTCCCTTGCCCTGCTTTATTGAACTTAATACCACTCAGTGACTTCTCACTTCCTGTGCGAGGCGATGAATTTCCGGACCCAACTGATGAAGCCAGGAACACAGTTTCCTCCATAGTTGCCCATCCACTGCGTTTGATGTGTTCTAGCTCCTCTGCGACTTCCATCATAGTAGGCCTCATGTCACTATGAAAAGCAAGGCACCTAAATGCAAGCTCGGCCACCTTATGAACAGAATACAGTGTCCAAGCATCTCTATGTGGTTCAAGGAAGGGATCTATGATCTCATCTACAGCGCCCCTCCTAATCCTATCAACAGCAAGTGCAGCCAAATTAACCTCACTCCGAGGTCGACCAAAATCAACCACTTTCAATGCAGTTATTATCTCTACCAAAACCACTCCAAAACTGTAGACATCACTTTTATCAGAAAGATGGAAGTTTTGGTGGTATTGGGGATCAACATAGCCTGGGGTCCCTTGTGGGGCGGTTGAGATATGTGACGTTTCTGTCATGCCAAGCCTAGAAAGCCCAAAATCAGCAACTTTAGATTTGAAGCTATAATCCAAGAGTATATTACTGGATTTTATGTCTCTGTGATAAATTGGTGGATGAATTGCAGAATGAAGATATGCAATAGCATTAGCAGTTTCAGTAGCAATGGTAAGCCTTACTGTCCACGGAAGACTTTTACCCCTCTCTCTTTGCAATTGCTGAGACAGTGTTCCATTAGGCATATATTCATAAACAAGGATCTGCTCTCCCTCCTCTATGCAGCAACCTAGGAGGCGAACTAGATTTGGGTGACTCACCGAAGAAAGGAGCTTGATCTCATTCATGACTTGGTCAACGCTGTTGGTGTCTCTATGCCTTATCTTTTTTATAGCAACCAACTCATCATTGTGAAGCTTTCCAGCATAAACTGTACCAAAAGCCCCAGTTCCCAGCCTTTGCTTCTCAGAGAAAGAATTTGTGGCTCTTTCTATTTCTTTGTAAGGGTAGAGAGGCACACTGGAGTTGCCTGCAGCTTCATGTAGGAGGCGCTTTACTCTTGTATGTTTTCTCAACCAAGTCGAACGGCGCCTTGCACAGTAGCATACCAAAGAAATAACAGCCACGGCCAAAACTCCAATTATGATCACTGTCAAGTATTAAAAATCATGTACCACTAGTCAAAATATTTTGCTATTGCATGTTTGGATCAGGATTCAGTGTTGTGTTTAGGGAAGTGGCAAAGAGAAGAAGATTATAACAGACACTGGAAGCTAAGGGAAAGCATGCATTCAATAATAGTATGATTAATTCATTAACACGGACTCTCCTATGAAACCTAGTATTTCTTTTTTTTGGTAGATTGATACCAATGAGGTTTGAATTTAGGACCTTCTACAAACTACTCAAATCCCTCATTATTAGACTATTCCTAATGGCTTTGAAACCGAGTATTTCATCAGGTAACTCGAACAAATTTATGCTATCTACTATGTAGGATCATATACTGGCAGTAGTTAGTCCGAAGTAGCCCATTAAGATACAATGTAAGGTTGTACCTCCAGCAATAACGCCGATTTTGGTTGCTTTCCCACATCCTCCAGACGCTAGTGTTGATGCACTGCAACTTGAATCAACTGATCACAAGGCAACAACAGAGAACGGATCAGAAAAATGACAATATTTGAAAAAAGAAAAACCGAGTCTCCAAGACTCCAACTAAATAAAGATAAATTCTTTCTTCCTCAACTTTTTTTTTTCCCAAAAAAAAAAAATTTGTTTGCACTGAGTCAATCTCAACCACCTGATTTCGTCAGTTATTACTATTTATAGATTCCTATGTATTAAATCAGGTGATTCAAAATGAAAAACCTCAAATAGTAAGAAGCACGCCATGTAGCAAATACTAAATTTCATTGACATTCTCTACCACAGTATATATCTTTGCACGAAGGAACATAATAATATAGTAATCACCGATAGATGATAAATATCTATATCAACTAACCGACTTGGATGACCTGGATAAGCAGTCTCTGAAATATTCCTTGTTAATCGAGTCAAAAGGAACTTACTCTGAAATATTCCTTGTTAATCAAGTCAAAAGGAACTTACTCAATTTTTAGATTTTCAAGAAAGGATTGCTATTTATTTATCACGAATAGAAATCAACAAAACTCGCTACAAAAATGATGTGGCACAGCAACAGTTGTTTGAACTTTCACGTTTGGATTTGATTTAACACTCTGTGGAAAGAAGAAATTGTAACTCGTAGAACACTCAAATTCCACAGTAAACAAAACATGGATAAACAAATTGTGGGTGATGTACGAATGCGTAAAGTTACAAATAATTACGTTAATATCAGGCCATTTTCTTATTCCTCTCATTGTAAATGTATATTCACCAATCTCTCTCCGCTTTGACCACCACTAATGGAAAGAAGAATTCAAATCTATCCAACCAGACATGTGCAGCCAGAACATGTTGACTTTTGATTTTTTTTTTTTTTTTTTGAAGGATTCTTTCTTCGGCAAATTACCATTCAAAACTAAAACATGCACCAAAAACCAAACTTTCAGAACTAGAAACATATCCATTTCCCATATCCCTTGTTTATTTCCCGTGACAATGAATTCATCAGAAGGAGCATCAAAATTAGTATGCACGCTTCAATCAGGAGTAAAACACCCGAGTAATGAAACATTGCTTCACTGCAAAATTAAAGGGCCTTGAGGGCCCTCATGGTCCACAAGACTACAGGAATCAAAATAATGAGCCTTATCACAGAGGAAATGTCGACATGCCTCATGTGCTCCCAACAAGACAAATCTTTGCTGATATGGCCCTTACAGCCTGATCTTTTGACCATTCCAAAACTATAAAGGAAATAGACAAAAAAAAAAAAAAAGCCTTAATTTTGCATCTTTCATGACAGATTTCAAGAGGTTGATTCCGCACAGAACGAAATTTGCACAGATGTTAGATTATGTGAAAATGTCATATGCACACTATTGGTCTCACACAGCTATATTCTATGATCTAGCTGTGAGTATAAATTACCTTATTCTAAAACAGTTTAAAAATCAAAGTCTTAGGCAGAAATTCCCTCATAAAAATCCAAAAGATTATTCAAAACCAAACATTCACCTAGCTCCTTGAACTACAGAACTAGAACAGCCTTTTCCCACGAAACAGAATTAAGGTGTCGCTACATGGTTGGCCAGCAAATAAGGCCGAAACCAGGTGTTACATTCTCAATTGACCCGTCAAACAACACATGGCCACGGTTATCCATTATTAATATCATTCCATGAACAAGAAGAATCAAAGCATACCAATAATAATAATAATAATAATAACTAAAAATAAATGACACCTTGCTGAGAATAAAATTATGATTAAAATAAAAACTTCTAAATATCAAAAATCTCAACAGACTGAAAACTCACCTCTCCGGCAACCGGTGCCGTGGGCGAATCCATCTCCTACGAAACCATCGCGACACTGGCACCGAAACCCGGAACTCACCCTTGTGCAAGTAGCGTTGGAAGAGCATTCACACTGACCCTGAAGCCACCACCCCAATTCAACCACCTGAAACTGCAGCGAAAGCTCTTTGCTCTGCCCAATAGCAACCGCAGAGAACAAGAACTTGCACCGAGTGTTCTCCAAATCCACGTACCTCAAAACATCACCAACAACCTCTCGGTCCTGTTTCTGCGCGAAACAATTGATGTTACCACTCGTGCTGTCGCAGCTCTCCACCTCAACCTGGGCCCCCATGAAGGTGGCGACGGGGATAACGCAGCCGCCGAGCTCCTTCGTGCAGTTCTGCACGAGGAAGCTGTTGTTCAACGTAGGGGCAAAGTTGCCACTGAAAAGTGGCTTTATGGATCGCATGGTGCGGTTGCATTTCGCGAGGAGGTTGACGAATATGCTGCTGGTAGTTACGTTCTCCACCAGAAATTGGCCAACCTGGACTTGATCGTTGGAACAGTTTAGTTGCACTTCGCAGCCTTCGGAGAATCCAAAAGGGTACTTCAGGGTCTTCCCTCCACAATGGCGATTGCAGTAGTTGGTGTTGTTGGTGATGTTCTGTGCTTTTGTTGTTGTGTATACTATGAAGATTGTGAGCATAATGATAGCGAAGCTTTTGTGGTGATGAAGAAACATTTTTGGATGGGAATTGAACTGGGATTTGAAGGAACAGGGGTAATCATCACCCTTCTGAAAAAACAAGAAGGAAAGAAACACAGTTAGCTCGTGTTTAATTTCGCTGAAATCAAAGATTTGATTTTTGTGGAAATTAGGAATTAAATTTTGAGCGTCAGATGAGGGATTAAATGAGGAATTAAAAGCTTGTGATTGATGCAGTTGGGTAGCCATCTATCTCAATAAATGCTGGCTCGTATAGATGAGAACCAGTGAATAAAGTCCCAATTTTGTTTTAATGGGAAACGCTGTTATAGACATAATAAATAATTATAGAAAAATTAAAAACTGAGAATTTGGAGTAGTAATTGTTGTGAGCCATAAATATGCACGCACCTTCAAGGCTCTGCAACGGTTGGAATTAATGGGTGTAGCAGTTGAAGAAGCAATACACCACGTCCATTGAACACGATGAAACAGAAACAATAAATTTTCATTGAAGAAGAAAAAGAAGAAGAAAAGATGAAGGAGTTGTCAGGTTAACGTTGTTGTTGTTGTTGTGCAGCAGAAAACAAAAGAATGAAACAGCGGCATAGGCAAATGGAGCAAAATGAGAAACTTTATTGGTGTCGTTCACACTTGTTATGTTGCCTCTGGGCCTTTGTCGTGTGAAGGGAGAACGTAAACCCGTCGACATCGTTTTTTCACTTAAGGGGATTTTGAGTGAATTGGCAAATATACCCCTCAATTGTTTGTTCTGTGCACGAAAAAGCCCTGGTCGCTGCATTAAATTACCAGTTGCACCGAGCGCAAGGTTTTAGTCAGAACGAATAAGGCAAATCAAATAATCAATCATACCATGTTTGACCAACATGAGGGATGCTTGTCTTAGTTATCTGGTTTCAGCCCTACACACTGTGTAAGTGTTTGCTTTTCAAATTGTCCACCGTCATACTATCCTACTTTTTACCTTCCATCATTGGATTTAATAGCAAAATACATTTTTTTATCACGAGGTGCATAGAAATCAAATGAGTTATCCTATATTAATATAAATGTAGATAATATTACAATATGTGTATATTAAAGTAAGATAAATATTTTATAAATTTATGTGAAATAGTAAATTAATATTGATTACATTATTTTTTTCTTTTAAAGTAAGAAACTATGATATATATTTTAATTAGTGCACTCTTTTTATTTTTTTTTAAACAAATAAAATATAAAATAAATGGCTTTTAATGAGAACATATCATTTCTATGAAAACTCACTCGTTTTTTGTTTTTTACCAATATCAAGTGTTACATAGCTTGGGTTTGCTGGCTAGCACAAGTGAAATATGCCTAAAATGAAAAATACTACAAGATTCATCAATTGGAGCAGTCAAGCCTGGGATGATGAACTCTGCGGTGGCGCCGTGGCGGTGAATTTGGTTATAGATACTTTGCAAGATGGCAAGTGTGACACAACAAAGACCAGAGTAGAGGAGCTGTTTATGAATTAATTTAGTCTTGTTGAGTTTGTTTATCCACAGCCAAAATAGTTGACTATTATGCGTGCAGATGCGCCAGTCAAGTCTCAACATTAAAGAAGGGTATTGTTCAATCTCATTCATTTGTCTTGTCCCCTTCAATTTGCTTAAAAAATAAAATTGTCTCTGTCAAATAAACTAAAATGTACTTGCCAGTTAATTACCATGCTATAAACAAATTGTTCCCTTAATCTTTTCCACTGTAGTTGTGTCGAAATTGACTGCGGTGGCCAAACATGGACCCAAAAAGGGGTATGAAGAGGAGAAAATCGAGCAACATTTTTGTGATCACAGAAGTGCATGTATATGGGAAATGTTGAACTTAGCCCAAACGTAAACTTTGATGCAATGCACGTGAAAATGTTAGGCATTGATTTAAAACTCGGGAAAATGAAAATAGCTGTGTACATCTTTTATGTACATCTATAAGGGCTCAATTTATAGGTATATTATCAAAGGTTAAATGATCATTTAACAAAAATTAATGAAGGTGAATATATGGTGATGATGGCCAGCCATAAGTATAAATAATGGGTTTGAATTTGACCACAGCACCTGGGAGGGAGTGGAATGTGCTGCAACTCACCACCATTGGTTGTGCTTCGCGTTTCAAACTCGCAAACGCAAATTTATAATATCGTGATTCGTGAAGGTAGGCTTGGTATAGCGTGTTCTAGTGGCCAAGTTGAAGGCACAGAGTATTTTATCGTTGCCAAAGACATTCCAAAGCACAACGCATTCGGCTGGAGGCTGCATGCCAATTGCCAAAGTCAATTCAATTTTAGTACAATCTAATCTGGTTTGATCAAAAAGATAACAAGAGACAAAAGATTCTGCGGATTACAAAACAAAAACACATAAAAAAATTGGAGGAATAAAAGAATTTTGCCTTTTTTTTTTTCTTATTAACAAAAATTTTAAATTGAACGAAAGTTCGTTCACGATTCTATACTCATCAAATGTTTAAAAAAGTACTTATAAATAATCCATCATTAAGAATTGATAAAGAAAGCAAAAATTAAACGAAAGTCGGTCAATGAACAAATGATTAATAAGATGGCCTGACACCATTAACTCAAGTTTAAGTTTTACTTGCTAATGATCTTTATTTATTCTTACATCAAAATGATTAGGTGCTTCGACTCCTTAAACCAGGTGTTTTGGGTTAGAGTCCTGAAAATGAAAAAAAAAAATTCTATTAGGAGATCTAAGATCTCTTTTAAAATCTCTACAGATCAAGTTTGATTAATCCGATTCCTGATAATAGAATTAAGTAAACCATCACCCATAAACATAACAACAAAAGGTAAAACAGCCTAATTCTTTTATTAATTAATGCTTAAAATTTCAATACCATAATAACGAAAAGTAAAACAGCCTAGTTCTTTTATTAATTAATGCTAGGCTAACAAAGGGGATGAGAGTTGCGCCGGTATCAATGACTGTTATTGCAATCAGGGATGGAAACTTCAATTATTAAAACACAGGCAGTATTATTTGACTGCCTTAACAACGAACCAGGTAAGAAGACAGGAAGAGCATAAAATTAGCAGTTATCTACCACATCATGTTGTGGACATCTACCTTGGAAAAAATTATTGCATGTTATAAGAATAAGCATGTTCTTGTTCTAATTTATTAGTTGTACGCTATATTAACTTTTATTTTATCAATTACCTAATTCTTTAGGTTATTTTTATCCTTGCTAACCACTGCAAAGTTAATATGATATGCAGCAAATAGATCAGATTAAGAGTAATTGATTGCTCTTGGTGCACATAAAAATTTATCCTATCCCAGTACTAAACAATACAATCAGTTAGTTAATTTTCTTAATTGAAAGGCAAAGCCTTGAGCAACCCGGGTCAGAAATATATTTTTTAACTTTTTATTTTTCTATGATGGGAGAAGTAGTTTAAAGAAAACAAAAATATTATATATATTCATTTTAGAACTCATTTTAAGGAGACACAATAAGATATACCTTATTTAATTATTGATAAAGAGCGATTTTATTTTTTTTCAACTAATAATTAAGGGATACTTTAATATATCTCTTTAAAATGAGTCCTAAAATAAGTATATATAATACTACTCTAAAGGAAAAGGGAAGAGATTGTCACAAGGCTATTGATCGGCTATTGATCAATACGTGTACAGATAAGAAGACAGACAATTCCACTATAGTTCCAGAATTCATAGCCATGTGCATCGATTTAGTCTTGACTTGCGTTGGCTTTTTATTTCCTTTGTCTGAATTTTTGTCACCTCTCTTTTGCTCTTTGGCAATTTTTGGATAAGACAAATGCGTCTCTTTCCATTCTACGGACACTGTCTATTATTCCTCGCATCAGAATGGAACCCAAGTTATATCATTCATTTATAAGAATTAAGAAGCCAATGACAGTTAAGCGTATCGCCCCTGGCAATGTAACCGGTCAATTACAATTAGGCTCCTTGTCAAATCATTTATTTGGGCTGACGTTTGAATCATGACCAATTGAAGCTTGCTATATCACGTTAACACGAAGTTATATCAGTGTGCCAACAAAAACATTTATTTGTTATATTTATTCTTTAAATCAATCCAGGTTGTTAAGGCTATAGACTCAAACTAACAACATTACAAAAATATTTTCACCGATGAATTTATTATAGTAAACCCCTACTTCAATCGTAATCTGGTTAATATTTTCCTTCTGAATGGTTTGGTTGAATAATTGGGATCGTCTATTAATTCTTAAAGATTGTATACAATATCAGATACGATAAATATTTATTTTATTTAAATGCGTTTGTAAACATAATGCACTAAAATAACTTGTTCTTGAACTCCAGAAAAATCCCCGGCCCCTGTTGCCCTTGGAACAATTATTCTTCAATTGAGTTTGGAGCCACGTGTATAAAATGTAACACCGGGAGCTAATCAGCATTTAATGAGATGCAGAGAGGCAGGGGAATCCAACAAAAAATAAATAAGAGAAACACTCTCAATTAGAAAATGTTTCATTTGGCCGTGGAATTTCCAACGCCCATTTTCTTTGATTCATACCGACTTGTCGTCCGCTCTTGTATTAAATATTAATACTCCATAGAGTACGAAGAGAAAGTGGGCCTTTTCACATAAATAAAATAAAAAAAATAATAAAATACGAAAATATCTTTTTTTAGTTTTGTTTTTGAAAATAACCTTTTTTTGTAGTTTACGGATAAATAGTATAAAGTTAGTATAATTTATGGTTGAATCTATAATGGCTATAAATCGTGACAATATCACATGATTTATAATTCATTTGATAGATTAGCTATAAATCTTGTGGGGGTCACACGATTTATATGCAGTTCAATTGTACATAAATCATGTGATTCTCATATAATTTATGGAGTTAAATATAAATTGTGTGAGTTTGGTACGATTTTTGTAGGAATCCCCTCTATAAACTCAGTTTTCATCGTCCAATGTCTAATATATCGCTCGGTGCAAATGCGTATTTTTCCAAAAATTTGAGTAAGATGACAGAGAGATTTTACATTATTATTCATCATAATAGTGAAATCACAAATACAAATGAGGGAGTAACATTTTGCAATTCAAACCTAGTTTGTTTGAACGTTCATCCATCTATTAGTTTATTAGAACTATAGAGCAGAATATTGCAGAAGCTGTGCCAACAAAATAACAAAAAGATAACACAAATAATATACAGGTTTCCTCTAGCGATTGGGAAAGATCTGGTTCAATATAAATTAGCTGTGATGAAGATATAGAGGTGATGTTTGATTGTTGCACCCAATTTTCAAAGATCCGTATTATGGAGTTATTCATTATTTTACAAGACTCAATGTTGAGCTATGGAGGATCTGCTCCTGATCCAGCATCTGTTGGATTGTCATTGGCCAAGCGTTCATATACCTTTATGATGGCATTGCAAAATCCCATGCAGAATGAAAATATTTGTATAGAAGATGTAAAAAATTTGATAGGTGAGCCAAATTTTGCATAGCTTGTGATGGAGATAGAGGCACCACTATTGCAGCATGGTCCCATTGCGAGTTATGACTTTATTGTTGATAAGAGTGATGATGAAGATGAGCCGGATGAACGTGGCTGTAAAGCATGAACGTAACATCATTAACATTAAAAAATTGAAATAAAACTAAATAAAATTATCTAAAAGTAAACTAAATTTATTAAAAATATACAAATTAAATTAAACTCCATAACACTCTATAATAAACCAAATAAATACTAAAAAAATTCAACTTTATAATAGAATAACAACTAAATTACATAAAATTAACTTAAATATATGAAACTAAACCCTAAAATGATAATCTTCATTAATATTAATAAAAAATAAACTAAATTATATTCAGTTTATCTGAACTTATATTACATCATACTTTATAATATCAACAAATATCAAATATTAAATCAACAATTTTGTTTTATATTAAATAACCCTAAAATACACAAAAAATGATTAAAATAAATCTATAAACTAAAGTTTTCGTGAAAAAAAAAATTACCCAACAAATGATTTCTATACTAAACTAATCAAATATTTTTTATACTAATTAAAACTAAACTAAGCTAACTAAATTCTTTTCCACTAATCTAAACTAATATTTTTAATACTAAACTAAACTAACCAAATATTTTTTACATTAATCTAAACTAAACTAAACAAATCTTTTTTATGCTAATCAAAACTAAACTAACCAAATATTTTTCACATTAATCTAAACTAAAATAAACAAATATTTTTTTTACTAATCTAAATTAAGGTAAACTAAATATCTTATTTTCTAAACAAAATTAAATTAAGATATAGTACAAAATTACCTTTTCATGCAAATATGCAAAAATATGAGCAACTTCATCTAATCGGCATAAGTTATTTTATGTCATTTGTGCAGAAATTTCTGTTTTTGTCTCTCCTCTGGCTCTCTCACGATTTTTGAATTGCCTCCTCTCACAATTTCTGAATGAACAGCGCCTCGCACGATGTAATATTTATAGGCAAAACTCAATAAATCGTGTAGGGTTACACGATTTATGTCAATTATTTATCTGAAATCAATCCAAATTTCATGCGATTCTGAAGATTTATGTGCAGTTGAGTCACACGATTTATGGCTAGTCTGTCAAGTGAATCATAAATCGTATGAGACTATTATAATTTATAGTCAATATAGACTCAGTCATAAATCATGTCAACCTCACACGATTTACTCATAAACCACCAAAAAAGGATATTTTTGAAAATAAAATTAAAACGAGATATTTTTCTATTTAATTATTTTTTTATTTTATTTATGTAAAAAGCAGGAGAAAGTGAGAGAAAGAAAAAGTAGAAAAGAGAATAAAGAAACAAGAATATTACTTTTATTTCCATGGTTCAATTTGAATGAAGGGGAGCAAAAAAACACTGAAAAGAAAGCACAGCAAGAGTCTTTTGCTCTAGGTATGATTGAATAAAAAACGTAAACAAAAATTAAACTTGTAATATCAACAGATAATATTACTCACGATATTAATATAAATATGGTAGATTACATTTTAAAGAAAAAAAAGTATACATATATATACTACAAAAATTGAAAAAATGAGGTATATTATTCATACATAAAAAATCTACATGTCGTGAACATTTTAGAGAAAGATAAATACAATCATGAGTGTTGAGAGAATAAATTTTTTTATCTGTCTATAAAATACCTAATATTTTATATATAAATAATATTTTTCTTTAAAAAAATAGTTGCTATGGCAAGCACCAGACGATGCAGCATAGCACTGCAAACGGTTGATTCCCCACCCCACTGTTCCCTGATCCGAATAAGGCGTAAGCAGTATTTGCTTACTCTTTTTTTCTTTTTCTTTTTTTTTTTTTGTGTACATAGATTTGCTTATTCTGGTCCTAGTTGCATTGATGACATTCTAAAATGCAAACGGGAGATTTCTAACAAGTAAACAATTGGCAAATTCCATCCAAAAAAAAAAAAAAAGTAAACAATTGGCAATGGGAGTAAGAAAATATTTTCAGCCCCAAATGTTGTAACGGTGGGTGCTGATTCCACTGGAATGGAATGCGAAGAATGTGCACCAATCTGAAGACTCTCAACTGTCAAACTATCAATAGGATGATGACGAGGAAGATGCTTGCATACATCATAACACTGTGTGGCTGAAATCTGTGTGTGTGGCGCATATGTTGAAGTTTTTATTTAGTATCAATGTACACGGAGTAAGTATACATGATTTAATCCTATTGTAAGTAAATTACACTTGTCTATTTTTTTTTTTTAAGAGTTTAATTTAAATACAATGATAACGTAAAACAGTTTTATATTGTCAGTCAATAGAAATAATGGAAAATATCAATTCATACAAATAACAACTCATTATAATAAGAGCTTTATCATAATTTCTCACTTTTTTCTATTTCTATTGATTGATAATATAAAATTATTTTATATTATTAATACATACCAATTAAACTCTTTTTTTTATGTGTACTTGTCTAATTTTTAAATATATATGATTTAATTTCATATTATTGCGTCATTAAAATAGTTTAATTCGTATATAATTATTATTATCATAAACGTAAATGATAATTTGAGAATAAAATTTTTTACTCAAAACAAATAAAAATTAAATTGTTTGTAAACTATAAGAAACGTAATCTTAAAGTTTAAAGAAATAGTTATTTACTTATTAAAAAATTAATAGAATGTATTATCAACTCATTCAACGTATCAAGAAAAAAAAACTTATTCAGTTCAATAAACTATTTTTTTATGTGATGTAAACTCATTTTTATTGTCACGAGGAGTATTTAAATAGAAAAGGCCCGTTACTAGATAAGGTTTGGTCTAGCAGTAAGCAAACAATTTACTATAATATAATAAATTACGATTCAAATTTTAATTAAAAGAATTATTCACGTTTAAGTACTTTAAATACTGAAATAAAATTATTTCTGATGTAAAGATATTTGTGAAAAATTAAAAATAGAAAAGGTTCACTTTCTTCTTGACGAGAGGGTGGCCGAAAATACAGCCCAGCAGAAACCCAAACACACAAAACCGAAGAAAGGAAAAGACTATTATTACTCTGTATCTATCCATGCCCTAGGCTATGTTTTTTTGGAGGGGAACCCCTAAGATTGTCATTATGATTTTTAAACAAGCTCGGAAGTATACTAGAGACCTAGAATTGGTCCAGTTAGAGGATAATTCTTATCTTAATAGCCAGCCCAATTAGTCTTTTAGAGTGACGTTGAGAAGCCCAGTGGCCCAATGAAAAAATTTCACTCATTGCTCACAAAGGCTGGCTATGGCAGACGGAAAAAGTGAAAAACTGGGACTGGCGGCTTAAACCCTAGCCCTTGTCGCACTCGTCTCGAGCGAGTGGATTTCAAAGCAGATCGTTACTGAGAAGCAAACTCGAAATAGCATCAATGTCAGACAGAGAAGATAACGATTCCGATGCCCCTGAGGAATTCACAGCTCAACAGGTCTCTCGCTATTTCTTCTTCTTCTTCTTCGTCTTCTTTAATCCATCAAAAGCAAAATCCTTTCTTTCTGGGGAAAAAAATCGATACATAGTTTTGCCAATTTGACTTAATAGAAGCGTGCGATTCGCAGGGTGTACAACAAGACGAGGAGATTCGCAAGATTCAAAGAGAAAATAAGGCCAGGTATCTATGCTTTCTGCTTTGTCTCTGTCTATGTTGACTTAGTTTTGAGGTTCAGTTGATTAATTTCAGTTATCGGAAGTAAAATTCGAAGTTATTATTATTAATATTTAATTCACAAACTCTGTTCCGTTGAAAAATGCGAGGCTTCAAACAATTAGATGCGAGAGTGATTGCGTTTGTTTTTTGATTAATTAGCATTAAGGTGCTTCATTGCTCAGAAGAATTTTCTTTTCCTCAAAAAAAAAAAAAAAAAAACTTAATGTAAATTTAACATACTTGGGTCTGCTCAGTGTATACATAAGAAGGCTTTGTTTTAGGATCAACATCATCTCTGTGATGAGATGAGAGTTTACAAATTCGTGTAATGTGTCATTAGTTTCTTAAATTATGGACCAAATTTTGAATCCTAGGTTGAGATATGATTGCGTGTTCTTTAGCTTTGTTGAAGACTCTTGTAGGATTCATTATTGGACACATGCAAAAACTATCAAATTTAGTGGTTGTGGTGGTGCCTAATATGACTTTGCCTGGCAGGGTTGTTCGTGAAGGAAAAGAGCGAAGGAGGCAATGGGCCCAAAAACTAACACCTCGACCATCCAAAGCAACTAAAGACACTCAAGATGATGATGTATCAGGCTCTGAACCTCAGCAAAAATCAAATACAGCCGTAGGGTTTCTTCCCGACAACATTGTGCAAATGCTTGCAGCTCGTGAGAAGTATGTTTGACCTCTCTTTCTCACTTGTGCAGTGCAAATATGCATTATTGTTTAGACACATCTCTTAGAGAAGGTTTAATTCATTTGCAGACAAGTTTTTCTGCCTGACTCTAATGAGGAGAAAGATGAAATTAAGCCTACCGCTTCAAAGAAGAGGAAATCAAAGAAGTCAGGGTGAGGGATTTCATCCATTTTTCAGGTTTCTCTAATGATGCAGTCGTGTTGCTTGTTAACATCTAATTACCTATGTTCCTATTGTGATTTGCAGTTTGGAACCAGTTATTTTGAGCGAACTAGGCCCTCCTCAATGTTTACAGGGTGCCTTAGAATTCTTGAAGAAAAGAAAAATGTCAGTTCCAAGATCGCCTTCAGTTTTGAACAATTCCAACCAAGCATTGCGTCTCCTTTCGAGTTCCGGTGTGCTGCGCCGGAAGTGAGCATTTTTATTCTCTTATTTTTGCCAGAAAAGTGAGATCTTTGCGATATTTATTTTTAACCTGTCGTGTGTTGGTGTACCTGGCTGAATTGTAACATGAAGATATCCATAATATTTAGCTATAGTCGATCATCCACTTGTGTTTTTGCCGCATGGAAACGCTCCCCAAACCTTGAACTACTTTTAGATGTAGAAATAAGAAAGAAATTTCTGTATCCAGAATTTCCTTTTAGTAACACCCCAAACACATTTCAATGCAGCTTCCAGGCCGGAGAGAGAGAGAGAGAGAGAGAGAGAGAGAGAAGAGAGAGGGGGGGGTGGGAATGCGTATAGGAGGAGGCAGGGTGAAAGCTACATATAACATCGAAAATTCAATGAGGGAAATTGATGCTAGCTAACATTTGAGCCAAATTGTTACCTGCAAAAAGTACAAATTCAACTCTGTTGATAAAATTGTAGCGCTACAATCTTGTACTTAACGTTTAAAATTGGTCAACAGACTCAACACGCTCCCCAAGTTTAGTACTTCCATGTTCAATATGCAAATGAAACCTAACATTAGCAGCCTACGGTTTATCAACAAGTCAATGGTCCTGTGGCTCATATCGGGATCTATAATATATTTGTTGGATCGCTTAAGGTGCGGAGAAAGCATCATCTTGCTGGAGCCATCTCTGCTGTAGGGCAGAGGCTGTACTGCCTTCTGAGCTGCCCAAAAGACCTTCAAAAGCGCTTCTGATTCTGTTTAGCAACCTACGGTGGCGGATGCGTTGAAGGACAGCTTGTTTGCTCAGGCTTTGAGATGAGGCTTTGGATGACAACGATGACTTCAACTGGAGCTGGCATGAGATGTCATCAACTGTTGCAGAGTCCTTCTCTTCCAAGTGTTCGAGGCTTGTCTTCTCAGTTTCTGAGAAAGCAGATTCATCTCTGGAAATCATGAAGGCCATTGTTCCTCATTTTTTGTTTTGAGTGGGAATGTTGATATACCCTTAAGTAGAGGTGAAATGACAGAGGAAGTTCATATATAGTGTTATAAATCACCAGCTTTTTTGATTCAATAGTTTTTTGCCGTGAATAAAAAATGCTTTGAGCTCCGCTGTTTTAGTTTTACTACTATAATAAGATAGATACTAGCAAGTGGTTTCACTTTCAGGTATTACTTATTTATTTCTCGAAGCCTGTTGTTTTTCTCAAAAAAGGGCCGCAAACGTAAGTATCATGGTAGGGACAAAAGGTGCGTGGAAACTGGCAAAAGCATCGTGATTCAATGCATCATCATGAAACCACCCAAGGGAAAAACGAATTCAGCTGGCTGTCAAGTGTGATATCAAATAGTAGAAATTAGATTTTGCCATTTTTTACAATTCCCGGCTAGTTAGTTGCAATGCGTAAATATACGTTGCTGGCACCCAAAAAAAAAAATGTAATTTCTATTTTTTAATGATGTAAAGAGTATTTGTAACAGATCTTAAAGAAATATGGGGGGAAAAAATACATAGGAGGTGGTGTTACTCTGTTCGTTTTATTTTTTTCCAAACGAAATGAAACTTTCACCTTTTTCAAGACACATTTGAAGCAGGAAATTTTTTGCTAACGTTCAACGTCATTTCCAACCTACTAAAACGAGGAACGGAAGATTAGTAAACTGAAAAAGTGCGTTATTAGTATAAATTGCAGTCCAATAGAACTCTTATCCTAAAATAATAAGAGCCACGATTAGCAGACCTATTTATTTAATTTATCAAACTAACGAACAAAGTTTTATCTAATACCATACAAAGATTGAGTATGCTGTAGGAACCTATTCGAAAGATAACGTACAAAAAACAATTTAGAGAGAGAAAGAAACATTGCACGGGTTATATTATCTGTGTAGTAGGTTGTTTAGATTTGAAGGGATCGATGGCTATCTACTCTTTAGGTGGAGACAACATAACTAAAATAAAAAGAAACAACGGGCTATAAAAGTTGTTTTCATTTTCCAAGTAAACCGCCGGCTCCTCAGATCTTTGTATTCTGGTTCCACTTTAAACTTCTCGATTTAACGCATGCAATTTGTATATAATCTTGTTTTGTCATGTAAGTTGTATTGGTATGATAAACGTAAATAACATTCGCTAAGGAAAATGCGGAAAAAGAAGAAAAGAGGAGTAAGAGGCAAGCGGGCAACCACAGGAAGAAGTGTTTATGTTATTTAGTTCTATTATGAGATCGATCACATGATCAATGAACAAGACGGAGTAAGGAGTACATAATTAATATAAATATATCATTTAAAATAGCAAACAACGAAAAGATAATTCACTCACAGATCGAGTGATAAACTTTTCTGGCCAGAGGTGATCATGAGTAATATATGCAACAGGGTCTCCATTTAGATCATCAAGTGTTCATGTGTATCAATTTCTCATCATCTCTAAGACTCTAAGGGGGTGTTTGGCATGTTATATTAGGTATGATAGGATAAGGTAATACAATACGTTATGATCTTATCCGTTATTTTGTGCAGTCAACGTATTGTATAAACTTATTCATCAAATCTCTCTTATACGTTATAATGATGGATAACTTAATACGGCCTAGGGAGGCCCGAATTAGGCCTGATTAACTTTTAATATATAAGGGTTCTTTTACTTTTTATTTTTTAATATATTTTATTAAAAGAAAATTAATTATTAAATAAATAATAAATAATAAATAATAAAAATATATAAATAAAAAATAAATATTATTTAATAATAAATAAATATTTTTTAAAAAATAATTATAAAATAACTATTCAAACTAAAATAAAAATATAGGAGTAAAAATTTATTATTAAAATATATAAATAATAATATTTAATATAAATTTAATTATATAAAATAAAAAACACAATCAAATATAGGAATGTGATACTAAGTCTATTTAGATTTTGATGTATAAAAATTCTATTTCTATTTCACTCTCTCTCTCCCTCTCTCTCTCTCACATATTTTTTATATTTTAAAAAAAATTAAAAATAAATAAATAAATAATTATAATAACTATTTAAAATTTATATTTATTATAATCTCTTCTTCTAGTTATATTTTATACAACACAATATCTTATACAGTGATATACCAAATACTGCATAGTATTAAATTTTTATTAGGCCTTATACAATTAGGTCTTATACTATCAGACATACCAAACGGGCCCTAATACTAATGCTATTGATGCGGTCACAAAGGAACTTTTTGGGATAGTTTCTATTGCCTACGGTTCTAGTAAATTGTAAAAGTGTATGGTTATAAGTGCTATAAAGAAAAACATGATTGTTTTCTTTGCTGAACAAACATGATAAAATTGTCCCCCGAAAGAAATACGTTTTTCCTATTAATAAATAAATAAATAATTAAACTTGTTATCTATATATTGACAAGATCACCTGACATGATTATTAACCTTGAATAATTGAATATATGACTTTTTTGCTGATATTTTGACAAGGTTAATGTCATATAAGATTTAATAGAAAGAGAGAGAAGGGGCGGGGAAGAAGAAGTGAAGGTATTGTTAAATTTGTTGCCTTTCAAGCCAGGTTCTAAAAATCAGATGTGGCATCAAACCAAACAAGTTACTGGTTCAGAGGTTTAATAGTTC
This sequence comes from Pterocarpus macrocarpus, assembly GCA_031439585.1. Taxonomy (NCBI): domain Eukaryota; kingdom Viridiplantae; phylum Streptophyta; class Magnoliopsida; order Fabales; family Fabaceae; genus Pterocarpus; species Pterocarpus macrocarpus. Next base: position 70,650,994 of record CM062520.1, on the reverse strand, counting down.
AACCAATTTAATTGGAGATCAACCAAGATATATATATTTATATATCATTAAATCATTAATATAACTCATTCAACATAACATAATTCATAGAATTTTAAACCAATATTTTCATGACAAATAATTTCATAAAAAAAAATTAAAATTTTCAAGTTGATTAAAATTAAACCAATATACTTTTAAGGTTTTTCCCCTTTATTATTATTATTATTATTATTATTATTATTATTATGGTTGAAAGTATAGGTGTTGGTCGTTAGCCCGTATAACTCACACTACAATATTAGTTTTTTTTTTTTTAAAGTGTGACTTGGCATCCTCTTATTTATTTATTTTTTGGGTAAATGAAGCAAAGAAATGGAACAAAAGTAGCAACTAAATCCTGATGGCATCACTACATAAAATAGTAGATATGCCATTAGGAGGAGTATGCCACTCTTGCACCCCAAAAAAAGACTTAGCACCTAACCGAGCAAGTTGATTAGCACACTCATTCACTGCACAAGGGACATGCACAACAGCAATCTCCCAATCACGAGCAAGGAGACACTGGATATCATGCAAGAGCGCATCGAGAGCATGGGAAAGCATAGCGAAGATCTAAATAAAACCAACAGCTTCCAAGCAATTTGATTCACAAATAACCCTTCTAAAACCATAAATGAAGCAAAGAAATGGAACAAAAGTAGCAACTAAATCCTGATGGCATCACTACATAAAATAGTAGATATGCCATTAGGAGGAGTATGCCACTCTTGCACCCCAAAAAAAGACTTAGCACCTAACCGAGCAAGTTGATTAGCACACTCATTCACTGCACAAGGGACATGCACAACAGCAATCTCCCAATCACGAGCAAGGAGACACTGGATATCATGCAAGAGCACATCGAGAGCATGGGAAAGCATAGCGAAGATCTAAATAAAACCAACAGCTTCCAAGCAATTTGATTCACAAATAACCCTTCTAAAACCATATTTCCAGACCAAGGTAAGACTTTCCCTAATTGACAGGAGCTCCACAAAAGCAATATCCTTAGCATACACCCACCTTGCACATCCCACCAGCCAGTTGCCAAATTTGTCGCAAACAACAGCCCCAATTCCACTTTGTTGGAGGTCAAAGAAAATACTACCATCAACATTTAACATTTCCTGTAAGGGGAGACACCACCTTATGAATAAAGCCTCAAAATGATAACGAAGAGGAAGTCTCGTGGTCCCGATTCTCTCAAAATCATGGCATGATAGAAAACAGTTACGAAATTACCTTATAGATAGGCTAAGGTAGAGGCTCAAACACCATGTTATTACGCCACCTCCAAGCCCACTAGACGCAAGGAACAAGGAATGCTCGCTTTGGCCTACAAAGGTATGAAGTCAAGGCAAGAGAGGCAGGCTAAAAAAAAATGAAGGAGAGGCCCCATATCCCACTCTAACCCAGAGTTCTTTAGAGAAATGGCAATCCTTGAGGCAATGCATGATATTTTCACAAGATGCCAAGCAACAGGAACACCCAGCAGAAAAGGTCAAACCCTACGTAGCACGAATAAAGTTAGTAAGCAAAGCTCCTCTAAGGCAAAGCCAAATCATCAGTTTGATTTTCTCAGGGCAATGAACCTTCCATAACCAACTCCAAATCGGGTTGTCATTCTAGACATGATTCTGCTGAAATAACCAAGAATAAGCTGAAGACACAGATAAGGAACTATCCACCTTCGGCTTCCAAGCCCAAATATCAGCTTTATCAGAAAAAGTGGGGCCATTCTTGTGTAAGATAAGCTATTTTATATCCTCAGGTAAACAAGTTGCTATTCCATCAAGTAACTAACCATCATGATGCCAAACATTAATAATCTGGAGATCAGTATCAGAAATATGAACGGAAGGAAGCAGGTTGCATAAAGGACCAATTCCCAACTAATCCGAAAACCATACAAAGCAGTGTTCATTGCCAAGCAAGAAATCAAAACCTGGCTTAAGCACCTACAAAGCCTTATAGATGCTACGCCAAATCAGAGATGGGCTAATAGGAATACTTGCAGAAAAAGGGACTTGCCCTTCACATACTTCTCTATAAGGACAGAGACCTAAGACTTTGGGTGATCATTGAAGAAGATCCATGACAGTTTACCAAGAAAAGCAATATTCATCAATTGAGAATCTCTAACATTTGGACCACCAAATTTCTTAGGAGTAATCAGGATATCCCAATTAACTAAGCTAAGAGATCGAGTATTATCACGCCCACTCCAAATGAAATTACGCACTAGGGAATCAATCTTCAAACAAACACTTTGAGGAACCTATAAGGATTGCATCAAATAAATGGGAATAGAGAACATGACAGAATTAGCTAGATAAAGACGGCTACCTTTATTAAGCAATTTCCCCTTCCAAGTGGACAATTTGCCATTAGTTTTATCAATAATCCCCTAGAACTCAAATTTAGTCATTCTCCCATCAACTAGGGGAAAACCCAGATATTTCCCAAGAGCGGTGGTAAACCAAAGAGAAGAAATAGCAATAAAATTATCCCGACATCTCCTTGACACATTCTTGGAACACATTACCCAGGACTTGTCCACATTAACTTTCAGCCCTGAAGTCTCTCAAAAATTATTTAACACAGCATTAGCAAACGAACCTGAGAATTCTTAGCTTTACAGAATAGGAGAATGTCATCCACAAAGAGAAGATGAGAAATCCCCAAGCCACCCTTAGAAATATGCATAGGCTGCCATTACCCAGAATAAACCTTATCAAAGTTAAAAGGGGTGAAATTTATCATACACAGCACAAACAGATAAGAAGAGATAGGGTGCCCTGCCTTAACCCCCAGCAGGCAAGAAAGTCTCCAACCTAGAACCATTCCATAGAATAGAGAGTTGAGTTGTTCGAACACAAGACATGATCAAGTCTATAGTAAGTCTTAGGAAGCCAAAATCAATAAAAGTCATCTCCAAAAAATCCCAATTCACTTTATCATAAGCATCCTCTTATTAGATACATAATTTTAGATCCTTACCAACGACACTGAAAGAACTTGGCAATATTTATTTATTGAGGACACAAGATAAGCTATCTTATATCATAAGACAGCTCGGGTTGAAAGGATTAGACTCACACATGAAACACTGACAACGGGCTTAACCCCTTGTATCTTCTCCTTCCTGCAACACAAATTGGTTCCATGTCTGGCATCACACCTTTCTCCCTTTTTTTTTTTCTAGCGTAGAGATAACCATCGCGATTGCATCCCATGACTCCTCTAGCATCACGGCCGTACAAACACCTCTCTACCTCCACAACGGTGGCCACAACACAAGGGACGCAACGGTAGATTTGCTATATGCCTTGTTAGCATCGGTAGTGGTTTCCACTCTCTGACAACCACCGTTTTGATATTTTTTTTTTTAAATAAAACAAAACAAAACCGCCCGACTGCTAGAACCGGTTCAACTCATCCAGTTTAGCAGTTTTTGGGTGGTTCTCAATAGTTCACTTCCAATTTTTAAAAAAGGGGTTTTAAAGTTATATGACGGGATGGGAGACCCACTATTAGAAAATTGTCTAATTACGACTGATTTTTCGGTTGTTAAATGAGACAAATAGGTCGCAAAGTCGGTCGCATTTAGGTAGGTTGCAAATATATTTATGATCGATTTTGTGGCATACCTAATTTGGTCACTTGTTGACTTTTTTATGATCGAAAAATTGGTCGCAAATTCCAGTTTTGAGACTAATTTTTGTTGATAATTTCGGAATTTGCAACTGATTTTTCGATCGCAAATATGTAGTTTGCATTGTCATATGTTTACAGTCGCAAAATCGGTCGCAAATTTTAAAATAGAAAAAAAAATGAAAAATCAGAATCTTATCAAATCCAAATTTGATACACATGAATTTTACAACAACCCAGAAAATAGCATCCAATAGTCCATAAGCAAAATCAATTAACATTATATATAACTAAGAGTTAGTACCTAAAGTTTAGAACATACGAATAAAGATTTAAGTAACTAATATATAATCCAAACCACAGATAATAAGAAATATAAATTATCCAACATACACATCACTGTCAATTATATGTATCCTAAACACAATATATATAAATTATCACAATATAAAACTACAACAACATATATTGTAAACCAAATTATAAGGTTCTTCTCGATAAAACTTTGGAAGATAAAATTTTGACATACTTCTAGCTAGTTCTCATTTTTATGGTTCTTCAATTCTTTCCATAGAGTCTTCAACTTTCATTAATTCATCATCAACTTCTGTTATATCTTCAACCTTCTTCATTAAGTTTTCAACTATTTCTATTGAGTCTTCAATTTTATCTATAGAGTCTTCAACTGTTGAGTCTTCCACTAAATCAATTGAGTCTTTAACTTACTCAATTGAATCTTCCACAATCTCTATATTATCTTCAAGTCTATCCATTTAATCTTTAACAAATTAAGCAGATATTTAATAGTCATTAATTTTACATTTATTTAGTATATATTAACTTTACATCAATATAATCAAACTGCCAACAACATAACCAATATAATCAATCAATAACACCAAACTACTAATAACATCAAAAAATCAATTTCACAATCTCAACCAACCAATATAATCAACCAACAACACCAAAACTACCATTATTTTTTAAAAAATAGATCTAAAAATTTAAGGAAAAAAAAAAGAACAACAATATAAACTCAAACTCAACCAATAACATAAAAAAATTAACCAACAACTTTAACCAACCAATATAATCAACCAGTAACACCAAAACTATTATTATTTTCTAAAAAAATAGATCTGCCAATAACAAAAAAAAAAAGGAACTAAGGAAAGGATGGAAGATAACCAAGATGGAAGAGCAGCGGTGGCGGGTGGATAGCGACAGCGGCAGGAATAGAATGGTGGAGATGGTAGAGATGGTAGAGAGAGATGGGGGAAGGGGAAATGTTAAGGAAGAAAAAGGAAGAAGAAAGGGGTGGAGTAGTGGAGATGGTAGAGAGAGGTGGGGGAAAGGGAGTGTAACACCTTATCAAACAAAGTACTATGCTTAAGTCATAATATATTATCTGATAAGTGGTTACGTGTAACGAGCTGATTAAATTCCATTTTCTGTCTCATTATTAATTACCCATATAGAGATGACTGTTCACGTAACAAATTTTCTATTTGACGGCGGAATAAATACTAAATAATGGTTGTACCAGGAGTAACGTAACATAAATAAAAATGCAAAATAGACAGAACTACTGTAAACTGCATCATAAATATATACATAGACGTCTTTTTTTAAAGTTTGTCAGAAGATACATAAGCAGTACAGGGTAATAAAATGATGCCGCTTAAAATAAAATAAATCAGCTTGTCCCTATAAACAGTACACTAACTAGTTCCATAGGACATTTCACGTACTGATAAACCCCTAGGTTACTACTCGTGACCCAAAATATCAAAAGAGAACCACTCTGTATACCTCCTGCTGCTATCACATGTGTGCTAACTAGATGGATTCCGAGGAAAGGAATCCATTCGCCATGTCGGCATTGGCGGGAGTGTAGTCCATGCCCGGGGGTGAGGATGAGGAAGACGAACTCGCCGCCTCCGACAGATCCTCCCAAACATAGAAGCAGAGGGGATCTGTTGCGGTGGGAGGCTGGTGAAGCCATGGGAGCTGCTGCTGTTGCCGGTGCTGCTGCTGCCGATGGAGGTGGAAAGGGATGGGCCATGTATAATGGGATAACTATAAAAGGTGCAGACGGGTTAAAAAGGGGGTGAGAAAGTGGGACTACGAAATCTCTACCGAAAAAGAAATAAAGGTGAAATTGACATCTACTAGATATATACACAGAGTCTATAAATGGATCGATGTGGATATGAAGTTCAGGAAACTCAATGAACAAGACGCCCGTGGCCGCGTTTTTCATGATCTGAGAATAACGCGGAAACATACAGTAGGGTGAGAAATAAAGATTTTTCAATAGAAATTCCATCTTTATACATATCTGTTATCGCTGTCATTCCCAGTTGTTTCAATTTTTTTGTAATTTAAATAGTACGACATAATAGTAATATTTAACTTAAATTCTTATTATAAAACATACACTGAAACAAACTCAATTTTGGTTAACAGATATGCTAATGCAATTAAAACAGTAATTATAAGTAAACAATAATATATCAAGAGAAATAAACAGGTAACTAGAACAATCAATTAAGGGTTATCATATTGTACATATTAATGTGCAACTAAAAAATATATCTTATCCTTGAAGGTTTTCACCTCTTAGAACATATTTTCCATCCTTGGTCCCCTGGGAGTTATTGGCCATATACTCTTAGGTAATAGTCCGCTTTTTAGGATCGAGTTCGTTCCTATACAGGATTGTCGGGTTTACTTTCCCCGACCTTCCCACTGATCTATTCCCCTTAAATTTGTTCAAGGGTTGTCCCAAGTAATATGGAATCCTTTCTAATATCCATGAATTGCATGCACAACTAACTTTATTCTTTCAAACATCATGTGTTCATGCCATTATAATTTACACAACATATGAATTTCTTGCTGGAATTTCGGCAGCATAACGGATCGAGTCCGCTTCCCCATGAATAGTGCCAGACAACCAGTATAATTATTCAAACTTGCAATTCAACATGGATCAGCAATTATATATATCTTCATAGCATCATTCATCAAGTTTAATTTAAGCATCAATAGGGTTTTCAGTTTATTGTCTCATATTCTGCCCGATTTTGGTATAATCCACCCTTAGTTCAATTCAACTCATTTAAATCTAAATTTTAGATCGATCATAGCCTTATGTGTTTAGTTTCCAACCCTTTTAGTCCCATTTCATTTTGATTTGTATAACTCAAGTTATAAGTATTTTACCTCAGACTGCCCTGTTCTTAGCCAGAATTGTACCCTTATAAGTGAAAATTCACTAAAAATAGACATCTAAGTGAAATTACATGAAATTTATAGCAAATTAAAGCTAACAGAACAAGCTTTCAAATGAAATAAGTTTCATGTCATTTGCATGAGTATATTTTGAGATATAAGCCCCGTAACTTAACCTTACTGGACTGCCTTATTTCAGCCCGGTTTGACCATAGGTCAATTTCATTAATGTGCTGGGAATAATTGGCAACGAATCTGAGCTTGAAATTTTTATGGGATGTTCCTTTACATGTTAAATTTCAAACAACTTTGGGTTCACTCAATTTGGAGTTGTGTAGGGTGAGTTACACCCTCCTCAACTCACACTGCCTAGATGAAAGTCCAGATTTCTAGGTCAAACTTAAAAAATTCATAACTAATTCTATACTAATCCAATGGCCTTATATTATCTATGTATGGAAAGCCCTGAATGTTTAGTTTCATGTACAAATAGATTCATGAAATTTAAACGGCTATAAGTAAGGCCGTACACTCCGCCGTACAGACCGCCGAGAAAAAACTCTAACAACTTCTTGAGTTCTCTATTTTCTTCAAGTTCTTTCATACCAATTCCACTTCTAATCACAACACACATGCAAAATCAATCATAAACCATCATCATCACTCCAAATGACATCAATATCATAGAAAAACAAGATCCTCACACAGCCCCAAATCAAGAAAACAAGAAGAGAAGTTGGATTCCTACCTTTTCTAGGTGTGATTCTTGTTAGATTTGTGGCTTGAGTTGAAGAAATCTTGTTGTGGCTTGAAGGTTTGTGGGAGATGAAGATGGTATGAGTTGAGATGAGATGAGATGGAGGAGAAAAGAATGGAGAAGGGTCAACATATAAGGACCAAAATTTGCAAGGGCAGAAAAGAAAAAATTTAAAAACTTCTAAAACAAGTTGCATGTGATTGGTGGATTTGTGTTGGTTATTCAACTTGGTTTGGCAGCCCATATGGAGGGCTGAGATGGCACCACTTGCATGCATAAGTTGGCTAAATCTTGGCCATCTATCCTAGGGTTCTCACAGTATAATTTCTATCGATCCGGTTCCGACAGTTTAAATTACCGAAATCTTACCGATTTCTCTTAAATCTGTAAACCGGTCTTAGAAAAATTCTATGAGGTTTCCTATGTTCCTAATTTGATTCCATCAAGCCTAATCCTTCTAAATCACACTTAATTGGCTTTAAGTGAACGCTTAATTGAATTCTGATTAATCTCAATTATTCGATGAAAATTGAACAACTCGGTTATTAATGATAGAATTTCTTGGATGTTACAGGGAGAGGTTAGGGAAAAAGAAGGAAGAAGAAAGGGGAAGAAATGGTTCTGATTTGAGGATTTTGGATTTTAAAGACGTCAGAATTTGTGACCGATTTTTTAGTCACAAAATTGGTTGTAAATAACTAAATTTTGAATTTTGAATTTGTAACTGATTTAGTCTTATATCTTTTTGTATATGTTGCAAAATCAGTAGTAAAATCGATCGCAAATTCCAAGATTTTGCCTTTACCCATAAATCTTTTACATTGAAAAATTAGTCGCAAAACTTGAAATTTGCTACCGATTTTGCCTTCACACATAAGTCCTCTATATTGAAAAATCGGTCGCAAAATCCAAGTTTTGCAACTGATTTTGCAATCGATTTTGCCTTTACACATAAATCCTTTACATTGAAAAATCGATCGCAAAACTTGAAATTTGCGATTGATTTTGTGACCAATTTTGCCTTCACGTATAAATCCTCTATATGGAAAAATCGGTCACAAAATCAGTCGCAAATTTCATGTTTTGCGACCGATTTTGGCTTTACACATAAATCCTCTACATTGAAAAATCGATCGCAAATTTCAAGTTTCAAATTCAGTCGCAAAACTTAAAATTTGCGACTGATTTTGCCTTCATACATAATTTCTTTACATTGAAAAATCGGTTGCAAAATCTTTGGATTAGCAACCGATTTTGCGACTGATTATTAATTAATGTACCTACGTATATGAATCGGTCACAAAATCGGTCGCAAATTCAAAGTTTTGTGATCGATTTTGTGTTCAGACTCAATTAATATATGCTTATAAATCGGTCACAAAATTGGTCACAAATTCTTAATTTTGCCACCAATTTTGCGACCTAAACGAAATAATTGCTTTTCTATCGTTGACCTTACACATCGGTCACAAAATTGGTCGTAAAATTTAGTTTTGCAATCGATTTTGCGACCGAATTTTTTCAATTTTTTTTTTCTTCCATTTACAAAATTGGTCACAAAATTAAGAATTTGCGACCAATTTTTTAAGCATGAATTTGATCCTATTTTACTCAAATCGGTCGTAAAAGCCTTTTTTTTGGACCGAAAAAATCTGTCGCAAAATCGATCGCATTTCCGTCAAATTCTAGTAGTGACCTAGCCGATTCCCTATTCAATCGGTCCAACCGGACAGTCTGATTTGATTTTCAAAACTATGTTTTCAAGCACAGCCAATAGTATCCTCTCTTAAAAAGGGCCAGGGCAGCTATGTATCTATTTGGAATCTAACAACAAATATTTATATGCATAAAGCTCATTCCAAATTACCATTTCCCATTTTCAATGAATCCGCTAACTGTGGACCAAATGAACTTCATACTGTAGTGATATAAATATCATTAAGCTATATAACAATCTAGATGCAGCTTTATCACATTTTTGTGAAATAAAAAAATAAAAAAAAGCTTCATCACTATTTCCACAAGTAACAAAACTCATACACATTCATTTGAATTGAAACAACTTGGATAATATTCTCTATCTATTGAATCCTAATGGAAGAGCATAGAGTCAGGATCAAGAGACTGAAATTAGAACCCTAATTAGCGATGGAGTTTGGGCTCTTCTACAGCTGGAGCCATGGCAAAAGCAGAGACAACGATTTGTAGTGGGAAAGGATTGTATAACTAAAATTTTGTGAAGCAAGCTTCAATCACCTCTTCATATGTCTTGTTTTTATGCTTAATTAATTCAAAATGGTCAAAAAACAAAAAAAGAAAAAGAAGAAAAGAACTCAAGTAAACTTAAATTAAATATACATAGAAAAAAAAAAATCTAAACAACAGTCCAAACTCGAATGTAGGAATACACTCCTTAACCATTTACATCAACTTCTTTGATTAAAAATTGACAAGATTTATCAATATTCAAATATATTTAAATCCACACGTGTCTGATTAGTCATCTGACAGATCTATATCTATCTAAAATCATATTAGAAAAAGCAACTACATTTCATTTAAGGTGAATACTAAGGTACTTCTCATAATTATATATTTTGCACATTTTTGTGTTGAATGGTGAGGATTGAATATGTCTTATGATGAGATTGTGAGGTGTATTAATACACCAATCACCTATGATGTACTATAATAATATCCAATTTTAAGAAAATTTAAAAATATAATTAAATATATTTTAAAAATTAATTATTATATACTGATAATATAAAATTATATTGGCAGTATAAAATAATTTTACACTATCAGTATAATCAAAAAATTTTATCAGTGTAATTTTAATTATCATACATTGACAGTGTAAAATTATACTGATAGTATAAAATAATTTTATACTATTAGTGTAATAAAAAAATTTTATCAGTATAATTTTATCATATTGTCAATGTAATTTTAAATTATACTGATAAAATATTTTGATTACACTGACAGTGTAAAATTATTTTATACTGCCAGTATAATTTTACACTGTCAGTGTATGATAATTAAAATTACACTGATAAACTTTTTTGATTATACTGATAGTATAAAATTATTTTATACTGCCAATATAATTTTATACTGTCAGTATATGATAATTAATTTTTAAAATATATTTAATTATATTTTTAAATTTTCTTAAAATTAGATATTATTATAGTACATCATAGGTGATTGGTGCATTTATCATACTGTCAGTGCAATTTTAAATTATACTGATAAAATATTTTGATTACACTGACAGTGTAAAATTATTTTATACTGCCAGTATAATTTTATATTGTCAGTGTATGATAATTAAAATTGCACTGATAAAATTTTTTGATTATACTGATAGTGTAAAATTATTTTATATTATCAATATAATTTTATACTGTCAGTATATGATAATTAATTTTTAAAATATATTTAATTATATTTTTAAATTTTCTTAAAATTAGATATTATTATAATACATCATAGATGATTGATACATTGATATACCTCATAATCTTACCATAAGATATATTCAATCCTCACCATTCAACACAAAAATATGCAAAATGTACAATTATGAGAAGGTTACATAGTATTTACCTTCATTTAATTAGAAAATTGTTTTGCACTAAATAAAGTTGAAGGCGGTGCGTTGTCTACTAGTATTCAACATGTACATTTTAGGTGATAGCTATCATCTCATAGCTTTAGCTTGGGGTTGCCTTTATTAGTTAGTTTCTCGTTTTTCTTTGCTTCATATTCATTGCATTTTAAAAATTGTTGCAAGTTTATTCATAATTATTGGATTTTTTATTTTACTAATTATCTTTTTTTTTTTCCTTCATAAGATATTTTCAACAAATTTATGTTCGAACAACCCCTAAACTAAGTTATTTTTAATGAATCTTAAATATTTACATACATATAAGATTTATCATTGAATTCGATTTCTCAAGTGAACCATACCTAATAATTTCCTTTCACGTACTACTTGAAAACTCCATGTATATCCTATTTTTATTGTTGTTAGCATGGCTGCAAGTTTTTTTTTTTTTTTAATAAACTTCTCCGGTCTCTGATACAGAAGTGTTAATTATTGCATAATTGCACTATAGTCATGTATTATCTCTAAATTCTCAAGACAGGTTTGCCTGTTTTCAGAAAAACAGAGCGTACACAACAATTTTTTGTTGTAAAAAAAAGAAAACACCAACTTTAGTCAATTGACCAAATCAAACATCAATTTTACGGATGACAAAGAAAGTCAGAACATTCTGTTTACTCGTTCAATACCTAAAACTGCATAATTGCTTGGTTTAGCACTTTGAATGTCACCTAATTACACACTTCTCTCTCATCTAATTAATCTAGGACCTTTCCTAATGTTAGGATTCCATTTATCCATTCTTTAGTTCGGCAAGGAATAGATGACTCCCACACACACAGGGGATGTGGCATTACAAAATTAGACGCTGCACCACATAGACATATGCTCTACAAGGAAGGACCTTAATTAAGCCCAAAAAAAAAGGACCATGTCGATTCCCATCCCAAATCACCCAACCTCCAACAATGTTTGTCAGTTTGGCTTGACAACAGATTAGCATTTTGTCATTCCCTTCTCCCCCTGAGCATTGCATCTTTTATCTTCCTCTCTGTAAAACAAAAACATAAAACCAAGCTACCCCTCCCCCCTAGCTACTTTTTGCCTCCCACTAATTAGTTTTGATTATTGAATTTTCTTTCGGCCTTTCAAATTATCTTTATTCCCATCCACCCTATTGTAAATTGGAATTCAATCCTTTTTTCTTTTTTTTTTTTTTTTTTGTCCCCACTTTGCATGAAAGCAAAGAAGGAATAGCATGACAGGCTCATCGAGGAGAGGGCGCATATTGTTAGACGATGGCAGTGTTCAGGGGCGAAAGTATGGCAAGTTGAAAAAGAGCGACGACGACGACCTCGATGGCTACAACTCCGACAACCATCCGAGGAAAAACGGGCCCATCACTGTCGAAGCTCCACATCTGGACTCTCAGATGGCAGCAGATGATTCCTCCCTCTCTCCTCTTTCGAAGTCCCCATGGTCCTCTCACATGAACGAAGAAGGTTCCAATTCCAATGACGACGCACTCGTAGGGTCCCTAGTCCGTGAAGAAGGCCACATATACTCCCTCGCAGCAACCAAGGACCTTCTCTACACTGGCTCCGACAGTAAGAACATCCGTGTCTGGAAGAACCAGAAGGAGTTTGCGGGGTTCAAGTCCAATAGTGGGTTGGTGAAGGCCATCGTGATCGCGGGTGAAAAAATCCTCACGGGACACCAAGATGGAAGGATCAGGGTTTGGAAAATCTCTTCAAGGAACGAGCAAATACACAGGCGCATTGCCACGCTTCCAACCCTAAGGAACTACATCAAATGCTCCATGAAACCGAGCAACTACGTGGAGGTTCGTAAGAACCGAAACGTGTTGTGGATCAAGCATTATGACGCCATCTCGTGCCTTAGCTTAACCGAGGACCATTCCTTCATATACTCAGCTTCATGGGACAAAAGCTTCAAGGTCTGGCGAGCTTCGAATTTCAAGTGTTTGGAATCCGTGACGGCGCACGATGACGCTGTTAACGCGCTGGTCGTGGCATCGGATGGATTGGTCTTCACGGGGTCCGCCGACGGCACCGTCAAGATCTGGCGGCGCGAGGTGCAAGGGAAAGGGACGAAACACTTTTTCTCCCAAACATTGTTGAAGCAAGAGTGTGCGGTGACGGCGCTGGTGATAAACGGGGAAGGGACGGTTCTGTACTGCGGGTCCTCTGATGGGTTGGTGAACTATTGGGTGAGGGACAAGAACTTCGACCACGCAGGGATTTTGAGGGGACACAAGCTGGCGGTGCTGTGTTTGGCCACTGCGGGGAGCTTGGTGTTCAGTGGTTCGGCTGATATGGGGATTTGCGTGTGGAAGAGGTCGCTGAGCAATGAGCACGCATGCATGAAGATATTGAGTGGGCACACTGGGCCCGTGAAGTGCTTGGCGGTGGAGAAGGACCCTGAGGCGATGTGCAATGAAAAGAGGTGGATTCTGTATAGCGGGAGCTTGGACAAGTCAGTGAAGGTGTGGAAAGTCTCGGAGAATCCGATGAATATTGGTGGCTTGCAGCAGAACTACCAGCAGCCCCGTCTTAGTGTTGAGTATCCGAGAGTGTCATCCTTGAGGAAAATGGGGTCGAGGAGATACTAGCTAGTGGGGGCTTGAGAATATACGTGCTGATATGGCAGTACCGGTTTTATATATGTATGAGAATATGTTGATGATGCTGCGGGTGTCGAATGGTTAACTAGCACTAACTATGTTTGAAGTGCAAGCGTATGTAATATATTTGATTGGTTAGTGTTTGCGCACAATTAAGGGGGACCTCATGATGACTTCTCAAATTGTTGTTTGTTTTTGGACGGGGGGATGTGAATTATATGATTTTCTTTTCTCTTTTTTTTTATTTCGCTATTGTTAATTTGATTTTTGATAATGATAGAGAGGAAGGTTGATGAATGGATTGTGCGCAGGGGAAAGGTGTGATTTTATGCATTAAAATGCATGGTATGTAGAACTTTAGGAATGATTTGTTTACGCTTTGTATTTAGTTACATGTATAATATGCTTGCATGAATTCTCAACTCAATTAACTTCCTTGTTATAAAAGCTAGCCCTATGGAAATGCTAAACTGCATAAGAATTGCAGAGATTTCCAACTTTAATTAGTTGACATGTGGCACATTAATTGATGCATAATCTTGGTTTAAGATCATTTAAGAATTTCTTATCCATTTATCTGTCAGCACATCTAGCTAATCGTTTTTTATTCCAATCAACTAATGATAAATCAAGTGAAGTATCTCTATAATAGCATGCAAAATCTTTCACAAAGAAGAAGCATTTGACCCATGAGCTATAGTTTAAATGACACATCCCTTAATCTTTGTGCAGCCGGTATTGTGACTTCGGATTAGAGTCTCAATCTTTCATTTGTCCATGAAATTCTCCCCTTTTCCTTTACTAACTCTACTAGGAATTATTATATATATATATTTAAGGAACAGTAATATTATTTGTATATTAAAATTCAACATTATAGAGAGAGCGAGCATAAAATCTTGGCCCATGAGCCTAAAAAAATTAAATATGTTTGAATTTTATGCATCATGAAGTTATAGAAATAAGAAACAAAAACTAGAAAAGTATTTTATATTATGCTTATTGAATAAATGATACCAAATATAAAATATAATTACATTTTGCACAACGTATTAGTTTAAGTTGAGAAATATTATAATTAATTAGTTTATCCTTAATTTTTTGAAGTATTGGTTTTAAAAAAATTATGTAAAAATTGGATCAAAACAAATTAATTAGAAGTGAGGTTCCAACTTGATCGAAAGATACACAATATTTAATTATCAAAACTTATAGCTTAGGCAATTAACTTCAAGCTGGTTGAGTTAGGCACTTATTTTGTAAGTAATGCATAATATTGTATCGGTTGGTAGTGACTTCTCTTTATTCCATATTTAGCTAAAGAAAATATAATTTATTTTAATCTTGTCATAAATTCAAATTTTTGTTAACCTGCTTTCCTCATGTTTTTTTAACTAAATGGGCTAGGCCCATGCAAAAAAAACACGAGCATCGTGTGAAAAACCTAAAATAGTCTTGATTCCTGTTACCGAAAGGACGAACTTTAACAAAAGGAGGTCATCCATCCAAATGTTCAGTTGGTCTTCACGAGAAGCACAACCAGAGAAGCCCAAACATTCGTCTACATTTTTCAGTGAGCTGTATCTGTTTTCAATATTTCTCTAATTTTTAATTAAAAAAAAAAAAAACCAGAAAGCGATGCTCGATCACGTGCTGCAATGAGTTAAATAACGTCATAATCAACTATTCATTAACAATAGTTATACGATCTATAGAGCTTGGAACGGGTTATGAATTGAGAATCTTTGAAAGACATAAAAGCAAATTACCAAATTAACTCCAATAAGAGAAAAAAGTTGGTGTTTAATCATTGAAAAGTAAAAGAGAAAAGGGGGTACTGGTTGGGATTAATGAGATAGAACATTAATTGCCATTTATTAATGATTACGTATAAAAAGGGATAAAAATGTTAACAAAGTAGCACAACTTTAGCTTTTCTTCCCAAAAAATAAAAAATAAAAAATAAAAATCGTAGTTATAAATGCTGATAATTAATTAATTTAAATAACTACAAAGAAAATAGAAAATAATGCAGTGGACGGCAGAACCCACAAAACCAATCCCATTTGCGCGCGAGTCAGTGGCAAAGGAGTTATGCATGCTGTTCCAGTGTCTGTGTGGAATCTGATTCTGGTAGTATAGTACAGTATACTCGAAGCAGATCCTTGATGCTTGGCCATATGAATGAGCAAACAAAGTAGTACAAACAGGCATCAGGGTGGTCCATTTTGTTCCTGGGTGGATCCTAACCGTCCATCCATGGATACGAACTACAAGTGCAGTCCCGTAACACACACCATAACAGAACAACCTCAACCCGGATTAGGTTATTGGATTACAGGATTATTGGATGCGAATAAAAAGACAAAGTGGCCGCCAACTCCGACCCCACATGGCCACCCCCAACAACAAAAAAGAAAAGAAAAAAAAAAAAAAAAGATTCCCACAATTCCCGTTTTGCTTTTCCCTGTCCCTTTCCTCCCTTCACCACCCTCACCCTCCTCGCCACCCTCTCCTCCTAATCCCACACTTTTTTCACACCACACCATTCTGCATTTTCCCAGTTCTTTTTGTCTCTCTCTCTCTCTCTCTAGTTTCCATCGCGCCATTCTCGCTACCTACGACCGCCACCGCTATACGTGTAACCTCTTCCCTCACTCACTCACCTTTGCTATATCATATACTATTCTACTCTTTCTCACACTCACTGCCTCACCTTCCGCAGCAAAATTAGGTTCCCTTTTTCTTCCTTAACAGTCACATTCCCCTTAATCAAACCCATGGGCCACGAGTATTATTCTCTTGTCTCAGTCACCTTTCACATTAACTCTCATTAAACAAACCTCAATTTTGCTCTACTCTTTCATGGTTTTCTTCTCCCATTCCATTTCTTCTTCCGGATTAGGGCTAAGCTTTGTTATTTGTTACGAACCATGTCGCCGGTGGCCGATGACGGAGACCAGTATTCCTTCGCCGTCGAGTACGACGGACCGCCGGTGGCCTTCGATCTTCCCCGGGCGGTGCCGATCAGCGTCGACGACATTCCGGTGGCTTCCGTCGTTTCCCAGGTGCCTCTCTCCGAGACTCTCTCTTTGCCCGTCGTGCAACCGATCGTAGCGCCCAAAAACCCCACCGTGAAATTCTCCAAGGAGCTCAGAACCCTCGGCTCCGAACCTAGGGTTTCCAAGGAGCTAGAATTAGGTTCGGAGAGAACGGTCTCTCCCACTTCTGTGATCGCCTTTGAAGATAGGGCTTCGCAGAGTAACAACGTTTGTGAGCTATCTGGTGAGTTGAGTAGCTCCGGAGCGTTCGAGTTTTCGAACGGGAACTATGGCTCCGGCGAGTTTTCCGATGAGGGTGGAAGTTCGAGGGTCGTGGAGGAATCAAGGGGACGTGGAAGCTCCGGCACGGTGGAGTTTTCCGAGAGTTTTGATAAGTCAGGGCGAAGCTCGAGTGCGTTGAGGGTTTCCAACGAGTTGAACCAGCATGATTGGGCATCCACTGAGTCTGTGCTGAGTTTGGAGTACCCTTCAACTCGTGTTTCTTCTCTCAAGGCTGAGGATTGTGGCAATGAACCGGATTGTGGTGGTGATGCTAGGCGCCCTCCTGTTGTTACTTTTGATGTGGATTCCGATGATGCTTTCGATGAGGAATTTGGTGATGAGGACGAGGCTGTGACTAGGCCGGTTAAGAGGGAGCCTCTCACCAAGGGGAAGAAAGGGTCTTGCTATAGGTGCTTCAAGGGGAATAGGTTCACGGAGAAGGAGGTTTGCCTGGTTTGTGATGCAAAGTATTGTACTAATTGTGTGCTTAGAGCTATGGGGTCCATGCCTGAAGGTCGGAAATGTGTTACTTGCATTGGATCCCCGATTGACGAGTCGAAACGAGGAAATTTAGGTAAATGCTCTCGGATGCTCAAGCGATTGCTTAATGAATTGGAGGTTCGGCAGATAATGAAGGCTGAGAAGTTTTGTGAAGTGAATCAGCTTCCCCCTGAGTACATTTGTGTGAATGGGAAGCCTCTTTCTTATGAGGAGCTGGTTATGTTGCAGAACTGTCCGAACCCTCCAAAGAAGCTAAAGCCAGGAAACTATTGGTATGATAAAGTATCTGGTCTTTGGGGGAAGGTATCTTTATTTTTTTCTCCATGCATTTGTAATTTATGTGCTCATTGACTTTTCATGTTTTGCTGCGGATGCTGATTGGTTTGTAACTTCACAGGAAGGACAAAAGCCTTCCAGGATTATCAGTCCCCATCTGAATGTCGGAGGCCCCGTCCAACCTGATGCTAGCAATGGAAACACTCAGGTTTTCATTAATGGTCGGGAAATAACAAAAGTAGAGCTTCGGATGTTGCAGGTTGAAATTTCAATATATGCAAAAACATTTTTGAAAGTATCTTTCTTAATAACCATTTCTTGTTTGTTGCCAAAGAAATTTGTTGAAGAGATCCTGTTTTGGCTGTGCAGTTGGCTGGAGTTCAGTGTGCTGGTAACCCACATTTTTGGGTCAATGAGGATGGTTCATACCAAGAAGAGGGACAGAGGAATACACGAGGGTATATATGGGGAAAGGTAGCTTTTTCCCTTGGGCGTGTCTGTCTCTTATTTTGTTCTGCTTTGACAATTTTTGTTACTCACTCCTTTATTTCACTTGTTAGGCTGGAACAAAGCTTGTTTGTGCTTTCCTGTCCCTTCCAGTCCCTTCTAAATCTTCAAACTCTTGCGGAGAACAGCACTCCAATCTGACTAGCAGAACAGTTCCCGACTACCTCGAGCATGGAATAATTCAGAAGCTTCTCTTAGTTGGTTGTAGTGGATCTGGAACAAGTACCATTTTTAAGCAGGTGATTTGTCATTTTATAGTTGAATCAAGTTGTGCTTCATAATTTATTTTCATTAGTCAATATATTCATAGAATTGTAAACACTTACGGCAGGCCAAGATTCTCTACAAAAGTGTCCCCTTCTCAGAAGATGAGCGTGAAAATATAAAATTGACCATTCAGAGCAATGTTTATGCCTATCTTGGCATACTACTTGAGGGGCGTGAGCGTTTTGAAGATGAATGTTTGGGGGATTTAAAGAAAGGGCAATCTTCTGTACTTGGTAACACAGGTATGAGAGCTTTTCCTCCTTCCTTTACACCTCTCCCTCTGAAGTTTGACTCAGTGACCAAGCTATCTTTCTTGTAAAGCACCACCATATACATGGCTTAGTATGCATCAAATGTGCACCGTCTAGTTGTCAGTCCAAATGGTTAGCGGCATGCTTACATGTTTGTTTAAGGTGTTACCTTCTTCCCTTCAAAAGTTACATAATAAAACCCCACTCTTACAAATGCTTTGAATATAAAATCATTGTATCTTATCTTATTTCTTCCAGTCCTGTTGATTGAGTGTTCAAAAGATTGCCGTATATGTATGTATAAAATTTGTTATGGGGAATTTATCATGGAAATTGTCTTACCAAAAAGAATTACTGACGTTTGAAGTTGTCTTCTTCTCTTGATGATATGAAGCACTTGGATATTTCTTCATTATTGTGGCCCACGTGATTGCTGTAGTAGATTATTTTCTTCTTAAAAGTGTTGGTGTATTGAAAGTATGGAATGCTATTCAAATTAGTTTGAGTATGTCTTTTCCATCAACTTGGATTACACTTATGTAGGTTTATGTTTTAATCATTAGAGCCTTATTTATTCAAGCATGTTTTTTATAGTTTGTATTGAAATTGGACTTCTTTGCTCTTTTTCATCATAAGGATTAAAAATATTATGCATAAATATGCTTTCCATTCATGTTAAACTAGTATAAAGCATCCATGTTTTAGGACTTCTAATATTTAGATATGCGACTAAATGTTGGTCAGTGAAATAATAGATGTCCCAAGGTTTGGAAAGTAATTGCTGTATAGGAGTAGATTTCACACTTAGCTTGTCCATTTGTACTAAAAGATTTGCTTGTGGTTTACTACAGGAACAAGACCAGAACTTGATGATAAGACAATATTCTCCATTGGCCCAAGGCTGAAAGCATTCTCTGATTGGTTGCTGAAAACTATGGTATCGGGCAAACTTGATGCCATCTTTCCAGCTGCTACTCGTGAATATGCCCCATTGATTGAGGAGTTGTGGAATGATGCAGCCATTAAGGCCACATACGAAAGAAGAATTGAATTAGAAATGTTGCCTAGTGTTGCCAGTTATTTCTTAGAGCGGGTAAGATCATTCTTTCTTTTTTATCAACGTTTTAATTTATGCGTGTGCTCTAATAACTTAATTGTATATTATTGTTTTACGTATTTTATTGTTACTCACTTGTATATGGAAGAACATGTCTAGTGTGGTCAGTTATGTATGGTGAGTTTTGTGACTATTAAAGATAATGGGATCCTCCATTAAGCAGCGCAAATAAATTGTCATCTAACTGGTTGCTTCAGGCTGGTATTTGTGCTTCCTTCTTAGAATCTTCTAAAACATGTTATTTTGTAAAAAATCTGAGCAACATAGATCTTAATGGATTTACCATTCTTCATCAATTCTTCTGCAGAAAACTGGAGGGATAGATTTAATTGCTGTACATGGTGGTTGTTCATATGATTATAAAATAATATTTCTCAAGCAGACAGAGCAATAATTGTGCAACCGACATTAGATAGAAGCAAGAAACTTGAATAATAACAAGTTAATTATAATTCTAGCTAATTCAGCTGTTTATGAGAATAAAACTAAAACCGCTTTCCGCCTGTATATATAATTTTGAGCGTGGGAATGCTTCATCAGTATTATTTTGCAAATATTTGCACCGTTTTGCTTCCATAGTTTCTTATATGTAAGATTGTTAGGTTTGTGTCCTTGATGATCTTGTGCTGTTCATGGACTATTTTTTCTAACATGACAATTCTCTGTCCAGGCTGTTAAGATATTGAGAACTGATTATGAACCGTCAGATTTAGATATCCTCTATGCCGAGGGAGTTACTTCATCCAATGGGCTGGCTTGTGTGGAGTTTTCATTTCCCCACTCAACTCCTGAGGAAACTGTTGACACTGCTGATCTACATGATTCATTGGTTAGGTAGGTGAAAATATTTGTGCTTGTCTCCCTCCAAACAAAAATTGTGCCTGTCTTACAGTGCATGCAGTATAAATATAAGTACTTTATGTGCTCCATACAGATAATTCTTTCTACCTAACAATCTAATGGGTAGGAGATAGATGGTGCATAATTAGGAAGGAGAGAGAGAGATGGGCTGTCACTGCAAGGAGTCGTGAATTTTCATGAGCAGAAACTTGACTTTTACATCGTTTGATGTGTTAGATCCATTTTGTATATATTGGAAATAAATGTTAATATCATACTTGATTGGCTATTGTAGTGCATTTGTAGTTGGTTTATTGTTTCAAAGATGAACCTAGTTTCTCATCAGAAATATGCATTCGTATTTGTATATTTGTTTTTAATGCTTGGAATACTGTTATTCCCAAAAGCATATCTAAATTGTCAGAAACATTTGATGACGTTGCTGATCTTCATATATGTGTATTTGACTCAAATAAGGAAATTTTAAATTGATTTGCTTCCCACTTCAAATGTCAGCCTTCAGATACGCAACCTTTTTTCCAAAAGATAAAAAGTAATTATATTGGGGTGAAGTCATTAGTACAACTGCTATTGAATGTTTCTGATGCTTTTTTCTTTTTGGCTGGTTAACAGGTATCAACTAATTAGGGTGCATGCAAGGGGGCTAGGAGAAAATTGCAAGTGGCTAGAGATGTTTGAGGATGTTGGAATGGTCATCTTCTGTGTTTCCTTGAGTGACTATGATCAGTTTTCTATCGATGGAAATGGTTGTCTCACTAACAAGATGATACTGAGCAGGAAGTTTTTCGAAACCATTGTCACTCATCCAACTTTTGAGCAAATGGACTTCCTCTTGATACTAAACAAATTTGATCAGTTTGAGGAGAAAATCGAACAAGTTCCTTTGACTAAATGTGACTGGTTCTCTGATTTTCATCCAATAATTAGCCGTCCTCGCCCCAGCAGCAACAGCAACAGCATTAATCATAACCCCTCCCTTGGTCAGCTGGGTTCCCATTACATAGCGGTTAAGTTTAAGAGGCTTTATTCATCTCTTACAGGGCGAAAGTTATATGTGTCCCTGGTGAAGGGGTTGGAGCCTGGTAGTGTTGATGCAGCACTTAAATATGCAAAGGAAATTTTGAAGTGGAGCGAAGAGAGACCAAACTTTAGCTCAAGTGAGTATTCAATGTATAGCATGGAGGCGAGTTCATTCTCTCATTGATTGCTAATTTCGACAAGAGTTGTAAGTCACAAACATGTTTGTGACTTGAAATCTGTCCGTGTACATATATATAGCCAACTAGGAGTAACAAGGAGCATTCCTTCCTCAAGCTGCATTAGATGTGTAGGTTTCAGGCTGTTAGGGTATGCTCGTGTCAGTCAGCACAAGGCACACAGATCAAGATGTAATGGTCAAATTCATTTTTTTCACATGGTAAAGTTGTATCTTGATGTTTGAATTTGTACATCATTGTTAGATAGTCCTTTAACGATTGAGTTGGGGTCCGAATTTAGTTCAATCAGGTTCGGTCAAATTGGACACAGTGCATTTTGGGTCTGTATTAAGAGCCCATTTCAACCACATTAAGGGTTGTAGGTTGGAAGGGTCATCTTCCACTAGGCTGTCAACATTTTTTTTTTTCTTTTCTCCAAAGAATATAATTTTTAAAAAATTTTAAATTAATGAAAAAGTTAACAAGTTTAGGGAACTTGATATTGGGTCATGGCAATATAACTTAGGGAGCTAAAACAACTGTCAATTGAGTTTTAATTGTTTTAGGTGATATCTTGTTTACTTTAAAAGAAAATAATTAAATTTCGACCATGGGCAAGGCGTTTGATTGGGTTGTGTTGTATTTTAACTAAAAAATTTTTTTTATCAGGTTATTGGGTTTATTTATCGGACTCGTTCCATTTTGAAAGCTCCATCAACAGATGTGTGTATCTTATTTTTTAATTACTTAATTTTATTTATATAGAACAGAGAATTGAGAATGTAACAAAGAAAAACTGGTGGAAGTGAATCACCAGTGCAGAATTAAGAGTATAACAAATTGCGGTTGCTATATTAATACAGTGCGGCACCATTACACAAGTAATTGAAGCAAACCAGAGGCTCCCCGCCCTTATTCTGAGAAAACATGCCTAGTACAATTCTAATCCTTGTAAAGCCTGGCGAGTAGACGTGGTCTCAACAGAACTTGAAGTGGGGTCGCTTTCAAATTCGTGAGCCCAATGCTCTCTGTCATGTCTACAACTTGATCCATTAGAGAGGCAACATCGAAAGATTGTAACACTCTAACCAACGTCAAGTGCTCCGCTCGCAGGGCCAGTGAGGCCCCAGGGCATGCACGCCTTCCCAAAGCAAATGGGACAAGCTCAAAGTTCTGACGTCCGACATCAACATGTTTGTGGGTTGTCAAGAACCTTTGAGGCTTGAAATCATGGGGATCATCCCAAACACGACCATCCCTGTGGATCTTCCAAGCATTCACTATCAGCTGTGTGCCAGCAGGAATGTGATATCCGCATGAGAAGGTGCAGTAATCCATAGCTGCACGAAGGGAGATGACGGCATTTGGTGGATACAGGCGCAGCGTTTCCTTCACAATGGCTTGCAAGTACACTAACTTGCTTGTGTCAGATTCTTCCACCTTCCTATCCTTCCCAATGTGGATGTCAAGCTCATCTTGGGCCTTTTTTAGTTCCGTTTGATTGTTAAGTAGCAGAGATAACGCCCATGTTAGAGCGACCATGGTGGTGTCGGTTCCTGCTAACATCATATTCTGCCAAAGTATACCACTCACGGTTGGAGCAAAAAGTTAAACGTCAAACCGAAAAGGTAACATGTAACGAAAAGACTTCTATTGTTCCTTTCTTTTTTATATTTTTTTCTTGTCTTCTAAACCAACAAAAGAAACAGCGTGCCCGATTAGTTAGTCCACCTAAGTTATGGACTAACATTAGTCCCACCCCAAAAATTACAAAAATAAACCCCTGAGTGTTTGCAAAATAGGTCCTGTGGTATTTTTCTTTTGCAAATAGACCCCTTGTCCAATTTTCCCTTTTCTGTTAGAGCGATTTGTGTGTGGGGGG
This sequence comes from Pterocarpus macrocarpus, assembly GCA_031439585.1. Classification (NCBI taxonomy): domain Eukaryota; kingdom Viridiplantae; phylum Streptophyta; class Magnoliopsida; order Fabales; family Fabaceae; genus Pterocarpus; species Pterocarpus macrocarpus. The sequence continues at coordinate 70,626,875 of CM062520.1, read as the reverse complement.
GGGGGGGGGGTGTTACTTTTATTCCGGCAGATCGATACAGTTTCCGGGCTTAATGATAGTGTCAGTGTCGTGTTTGATCTGCACTACACAGTGTTGGATCTGCAAAGAACAACATTTTCATGGACAGATTAGGGTCTCGGGCTTGGTTTAGAAAGCAGGACTATGATCCATACAAGAAGAATCCTGGAATTGCTTCTTTTAGTGAGCCGTAAGCTCAAATTATGCGAAAGCTTGCCATATCATTTGAACCACAAATATCGGTCAATGTGCACTTTGGAATGGAGGTAAGTTTAGTTCATTTTTTCAACCGTTCCTTAAATTGATTGTTCTCTTGGATTTCTTATCCATATACATGCTTTAGTTCAGGATCTACACACTATATATTCCAAGCATGAAATAAATTTGGTAGCTGAATTGTTGGTAGTAATTCGTTAGTGCTTTGATATACTATTAGTATTGTATGTTAATTGCTTTAGCTTCTTTCAAGATATTCCTCAATTTGATAGTTCAAATATATAAGCTAGTTTTCCTAATTCCTATTTTAGTGTTTGAAGAACTCTAATGACTTAAAACCATCATGCTTTCCCAATATTTTGCTGAAAATGACTCTAGAACTAGTATTAGTTGGAATTTTGGAGCCTGAAATACAATATCAGTGGTAGTTAAATTGATTCATGTGCCCATATCTTTTTAATGGTACAATGGCATCTTTCTGAAGTATGAGTTTGTTTCAAGAAGTAACCTATTTGAGCTGACTTGGTAAAGTAGCTTGTAGACAGCTTCTATAAGCTGCTATCTTTAAAATGGCAGTTCTATTTCATATGCAATTGTTATTTGTTGGCATTATCCTTCTTCCTTTCTAAAGAAAAGTGATCTGATTAGAATGATTGCCACTATGTGACTTGTAGATGGGAAAAAATTGCTTTGCTTTCAAAATATGATTATAAGCAAAGCAAGTTTTGAAGCAATCGTTATTCGGGTTCTCTCACAGCTCTTGGATCTGTGAAATACAGCAAGCTCCAAATAAATCAATTATAATTGGTGAAATCTTGGATTCTAGGACTTGAAATCTGGTGTCTGTGTCCAAAATCAATGATTATGTGTTATCAAATTAGCTTGTTATCATGGCACTCATTATGGTGGCTGAAGACAAACAAATCAATCGTGTTCTTGAGGAATTATTTGCAGAGGAGACAGCCCTCACTTTTGCTGTTTCTCACAATGTTAATGGATCAGTTGAATTTTGAATTTGTTTGGTCACATCCCTTTTGGATCATCTAGTTTCTCTGTAATTTTCAATTCTCTTAATTTTAAATGCGTAGTTTGGCATTTTTAAGGTTATAGTTTATTTGATATGGTTTTAAATTACAAGATCAAGATTACACATGTTTTGGAAATTTTATTCACTTATGGCAGGGGAATGAGATATGTATCAAGCCAGCAGAATTTTGTTTATATGAACAGGATGTCCTCTGTTTCCATGATATAATGATCAAAGGTCGTGGAAGAAGGGAGATTGTTAATGGCTATCGCCTAGCCAATGAAGAATGTGCCATTATCAATTGTTCAGAAAAGTCTACCAAGAAAATTGTCCACTCTTGATATTTTTGTTGTTATAGCTTCAAGCGATTGACAAGGGAAGGGAATAGCACCACTCTTATTCCATGTCCTGATTCATGCTTACACTAATGACCCTCCTTTTCCCTTGCCCGTCTCAAACTTGCACCAGGACAAGCCGTTAATAGAAACCGGGAATTTGGAGACTTACACAAATTGAAAGCAACTGAGATTTTGCTCGTTCAAATATCTTTGAAGAAAGTTGTTATGCTCTTGTTATTTAATGTGGAATATTATATTTGTAGCATACCGCAACTGAAATAATCTTTGTGTTAGGTTAACTAACAAATATGTAGAAACTATGAACTCACTGTTAAATAAGAAAGATTTTTTTGTAATTGGAAGAGTTCTATATATATATTTTAAAGTTCACTTTCTTATGCTTTCTTTTCATGTTAATTTCCAAACAAAAGCAACAGGTAAATATAGACAACATAAGAAATTAAACAATAATTATTATCAGCTCAAATAATGCTCTTTACTGGTTTAAAAATGGCCCCAATAATCCACATCAAATAGATTTTGAATGCACTAGTTTGAAAATAAATATACACATTAATGAGAATGACTAGAAAAATATTGCTACAATAGACAGTGATACTTTGGTGCAGTTGCATTCCAGTTGACATGAATGCATGGCAAATTGGTTAATCATAACAAATGCTGGAAATCTCATCTATGATAATCTCCTACAATCAATATCAATTTCGTATTACCTTGACAACTAATGGCATATACAGTGAGCATATATAACAGTACACAATCTTTCCCCATGCACTTCACATAAAGGATTTCATATGCAGCCCTTTTTAGCATTGCAGCCTCTTTCAACATTGACTCCACAATTTTCAAAAGCATTCCTCTTGAAAATGATAGACAGGCCTGAAACTAACGTGATTAACTACACACTATTCAACTTCTACTTCTATAGAAGAGAAGAAGAAGGAAAAAGAAACCAAAAACCATATGTTCGGCTAACAATGGGACCAAAATGAAAAATCAAAATTCACAAATAAAAATTGAATTTTGAGGAAAAACCCATGTCAACCATGATTTCTATAGTCAAGATCATCTTAAAGATCTATAGCTTCTTTTGGTAAGGCTTAATGTGTATCATATGGACCAGACATAAGCAAGCATATCGTTGACTGGTGGGATGCTTCTCACTAATCCATTGGTCTCACCATGCCTAGAAGGACTTTCCGCTGAAGATTTCAAATGAGGTTTCTCACTCTTCTGTACAAATTTCAATAATTCTGTTAGATTATGAAGGAATTAAAACTCTTCTATATATTTATTGGATAACTCAGTACAGATTTCATAATCACGAACACCCTCGAATAGAACCATCTAGAACCGACATTGAAATAATGAACACAATACATAATCCACCCCAATATTGCAACATAATCAACGCAAATTTAAGGATGTAGTCAATCAACGACATCTCAACACATTTATCAAAAACATACGAGAACATAAACGGCATCCTAAACCGAAAATCCGTTGTATGAACTACTCGAACCAACTCCATGGTACAACGAGGGGAGAACAAGTGGGGGAAAAATTATGAATATCCCTTACCAGCACTGGACAACAAAAAATCAACAATAGGGTTTCCGATCAGCCGGAACGGTGTGCATTTAATTTTGTAATAATTAGGGTTCCAGAACTCACCACTTCTCAACATTTCTTTATGTCAACCCTTCTTCAATTGCAATTTTTTGATCGATTCACGACCAGCGCTCCTCTGAAAACCACATCAGATCACGATTCTTACATTTGCTAATGTCCCAGCCAAATCGTTAGCAGTGTCGTGAGCACATCTCCGGCCGAGAACCCTAAGGGATTAATTTGCAAAACATAAAAAGCTGACACACTGACTAATAATTTCATGACAGAAAAACACGGGTTCAACACGAGCCGTTAGATTGTAATTGAGTTAAATCTAACCATTCAAATTTGGGGAGTAACGTTAGTCCAAAACATGGGGTGGACTAACGAATCGCTCCCCAAGAAACAGTTGCAGACCCTAGCGGCCTATCAATAGCCGTAGCTTATAGAGAGTACAAATCAAATCTTTCTATTTGTTATAAAAGTTGGGCACTTCTCTAGTGCTGATTTTAAAAAATCTGCACCATGCTTATCGTAGGTGTGGGCAATCAGAAGAAGGCACGTGGAGTTGGTAGGCCCACATGAGCAGAGTTTTAAGTAGTGTGTTAAAGAAAAGCTTAGAGTTAATTATCGGGGAGTTAAGTTGATAATTATAGGGAAAAACAGGTTAAATTTAAAAATTGGATGGGGTAGATTAAAAAAGGGGAAAAAAAAATCATGAATGTTGCGAGGGTCTGGTCGGTGGAAAGGAACATCGGTGAGGTGGCTCGGTCAGGTGATAGCGGCAGCAGTTGTGACGCAGGCTGTATTGGTTGGTCGGGTGGCTGATGGGAAAGAGATGTAGCGAAAATTACGGTGGGAGCTGGTGTGAGGTCGCTGAAAGTATAGGCGAGCAACTGTGCAGGAGTAACTATTTATGAAGGTATCATGAATGCTGCGAGGGTGGGGTCGAGCGAAAGGAACATTAGCGAGGTATGGCTCAGTCAGTTGATGGTGGCAGCGGGAGCGGACGTGGTGTCACTGAAAGTATGGATGAGCAACGGTGCAGGAGGAACTGTTCACGAAGGTATGGAAGTCGTATATTATATATGGTTGGGAATACGTGTTGATTTAAAATGGTTAGCCTGAATGAATGGTTTTTTGTTTGGGATTCATTTAATTGTGGAATTATGCCTTATTAGGAATAAATCGATTAATAGGAATAAGATCTGGTGATGAATTATCATGAATTACATTGTGGAATTCTAGTTTATTAGGTAAACTTACTGAAATGTGAGTTGAATACGGAATTAAATTGAATGAACATGAAGCGTGGATGGGAGGTGGTGGACATGTGATGTAGCATTGGAGGAGTTAACTCATGAGGTTTAGGATAGCTTTATTTGTTATGCAGAGGTGAGGATGTTCGTAGGAGAAAGTCTGATACAAGTGAAGCTTGATTTCTATTGTGCAGAATGAGCTAGTATGTTTGTGAATTTGTAGCCATAGGAATAAGAACTTTGCAATAAGAGAGTGGACTGAGCATGTGAGGGAAGGGGATATATGTTTGTTGAGCGACAATATAGTTGTAGATTTGAGGTGTTTAGAGCAATTTTGTAGATAGGTGGAAGGTAAAAAATAAGGAAAGGGGGATGGCCTATCATGTGAGCGTGGGTTGGGGAGCATTTATCAGAATAATACTTATAGGCAGAAGAATATTTAATAAACGTATTTGAATAATGGTGGGGTGGGATGTGTGGAACAGGTACAGAAAAATAGGTTTGGGACAAAGTGAATGAATTGAACATGCAAAAAGGAGTTATGTAAGTTAACATGCATAATGAAGATAAATATAAGCAGAAGGCAGCATAAGTAATTAGTGTTAGACAATATAATACATGAAATAGTGAATTCAAAAGAGAGCAAAATCGGAGAGGGGATTGGACAATCTCTGGCAGCTTGGTGAATTCTGCTAACTATAGAAGAGATAAAGTCCGATTTTGACTGGAGAGTGAAAGTGCACGCCTATAGGAACCAAAGGAAACATAATAAGTATTGGGTCATAGAACGTAGGTGAATTGAGTTTTGATGCAAGGTAGGGAATGAACTGACCTAAAAGTGGTTCGGGCCTGATCGATGATGGTCAGATGCAGTAGTGGAAGTGAGAACAAAGCTGAATCCTTGTTCATTGTAATTATATCCTTGGCATTGAATTAGATCTAACCACCACAGCAGATAAACCCCTTATCCAGGGCCGTCGAGCGGGGTGGAGATGAAGTTGTTAAAAGGTAGTTCTTTGCAGGTGTCAATGGCTGGAATTCCAAGGCCAGCAGTGTTTATGACAATGAAAATGGTGGGGTGAAATTGGAAGTAGAATTGCACAACAGATGGAAGGAAATTAGGGTGTGTGATGGCACTGTAATTCAGAACAAGTATTTTAGGGTGAAAGTCTTGTGGATAGTGAATGTTGAGGAGAACTGTTTGGTTTGGGAAGGGTAGAGGACCTTGTTTAGCCCATATGTCCTAAGCAACCTCTTGGTTGTTTCTGTTGATCATAACCAAGGGAGTGAAAGTGAGCTGCTGCAAAGGAGTATCTCTTTGTAGTACCTGATAGGAAGAAGGTTATGAAATCGGTGAAAAAATTAATTGTTGTGCAAATAGAATGAAGTGGTGTTCTAAAAGAGTTATGATATAGTAGAATAGGAGTAGAATAACGTTGCACCTTCACATTTGAGATAAAAATTTCGAATGTGGAGATTTGTTGGATTGGCATCGCAAGGATGAGCTGATCAATGTGTGGAAACAGCTCAAGTGTCTCAGGATAGTAGAAAATATTGACTCTTTCAGCTTCTAATGGTAGAGGGTGGTAACATCATCTCTGTTGTTATGTTGAGGCACAGCTTGAATGATAGAATCGTCATTAGGATGGATGCATTGGAGCCGTAGAGATCGAACGACGTCAATAGTAAGGGATGGGATGTCATTGAAGTTGTGTGTTGTGGTAATGACCAGTGGGTTCGAAATTGATGAATTGAACTTGTCGTTGTAGCATTGCCTATTGTGAATAGGATGACTCATTATATAACTTTTCACAGCCTAGTCGACCCTCCAAACTGTGCCCCTAAAAAGTATTCCCCAGAGTTGGATACATCAGTAAAAGGTGAAAGTCGTTAGTGCGGGGGAGGTAAGGAAATAACATATAATAAGGAAGTGTAGACCAACTATTATGCTAACACATACAGTTGTTGTGTTGGCGTGGATGATATTTTTGCAAACAAGAAGTCATGAAAATGTACAAAGAAGAGAGTAAATTGGTGGATGCAATGGGGGGAGTTTTCTTCGTTTAGGCTAGCACGTAATGGATGTCAATTACACAAAGTTTGTGCGAGAGAGACAAATTGCTGCAAAAAAATGTATACTGTTGGGGGGTGGGGGGATAAAATGAAAAGTAAGGAAACGGATAAAGGGGGTAACCTTATGCGGAGTGATTGAATTATGGGGTGAAGATTGAAAAACTTAAAACTGGTTAAATAAATCCCAGTAAGTTAATAGACCTGAGAAACCAATCAAGAGAAAACATTAGTCAGGCATGGAAACAAGGATTGCAACATTGAGTAATGCAATGAATGGAAGTCATGTTTTTTTAGATCATTGAACAAGGAATGCAACATTGAGCAAGAGATGTGCAAGGTGAGAGGGGCAGTGAAGGGTGTGTGGTTTGTGAGGGGGTGAGAGAGGGGAATTTTTTAGATCATGGCTTTGTGGAGAAATCCTATTTTCATTAATTTATTGCACATGGTTTTGTTAATGTGGTTTGTGTGGCATATGGCTGACTATATGTTTTGGTTTGTGGTGTGTAATAGGTACTAAAGAGGATAATGAATAATGCTTTGCAATAATGATGAAGGAAACAGTACAGTTGAAACAAATGGAGGTGCTACACAAATGGAGAGGAGGAGGAGGTGCCCCTGCTGGTGTAGCCAGTGTAGCAATGTAAGTGGAAGAATAGTTACATGAAGTAACAACATTAATGATCAGAGGAAGTAGGTGGCACAATTGATGAGTGGTCTACAATTGAGCTTTGAATGGATAGGACACGGGGTTGCAGTAAAAATGGCTTTAAAAATTGTTGTATTTAAAAATATTTCTCTGTCTGACATGGTCAATAATTGTTGATAATGTTATGTGAAATTCGTTGTTTTTGGCTTCTTGTTTTTACTGTTATTATCGCTATGGTAATCATGGAATTTCATTGCGTTCGTGGGGTTGAGTGTTTTGTTACAATGTGAAAGGGGCAGTCGCCTGAGTGGGAGTTATTGGGCCGGGAGTAGTAAATTAGGCCTATATTTGGCAGTGGAATAGTAAGCCCAAAAGCAAGAAAGATGGGGGTGATGTTATTGGGGGGTGTTTTTTGTCGGAGTTGGGAGAGGAAGGAAAATGGTGGAAGAAATTGGGCAATATGGAAGCAGGGTTATGATAATTGCACAAAATGTTGGGGATAAAACCCACAAAAAAATGGTCAACCCCTAATTATCATCATGTGCGGAGTAAACATCAATCTAAATGCATAGCATCTTAAGATTATAAACATATTGATCAAGTATCATCCAAACTCCGACTATATAAACCTCACAATCACCCCAAACAAACAAAGTTATAAAGGGCGGATCATATAAATTTAGTATGAGATAAAAAAATGAAACTTATAAACCGTTATTCAATTTGACTCCTCCGTGCCTTAACTGACGCTAGATTTAAATCAAAAACAAGTAATAATATACATTTCTAGATTTGTGATTGATGTCAACTCAAAGATACATAACAAAGTTTGATACCGTCAACAAGGGTTTGCAAAACCAAACACAACAATTAGGTAACATAGCAAGTTAACAAGCAACAGTACGTATATCACCAGCCCAATATCACCTGCCAAAGTCCCTTACTTGATCCTTAATACTCTGCATATTTACCGCATTCAACATTTGGTTGGATATGATATACCCCTGATATTAATACTCATAAAAACCTGCAATTCAAACAAATTTGTTCATCACACATAACAAAAAGCAATACTTAACTTAACATAATAATTAACCTCACAGCCAACCTACATGCATCAACCTTCACTTTACATACACTAAATGCATCATTCTGTAGTCATTTTCGTGATTCCCCTCTTTGCATTTGCTGTTGCACCTGCACTTATGACAACGCAATAATCATACACACGTAAATCATACACATCAAATTTATTAAACGAATACAACTAAATATTCCAACTCACAGTCCACAGAATGTCCATCTTTTCCCCTAAATATCTCAAGACTCCTACTAATGCCAAGCTACAATCCCATCAGTTCTATTTCACCCATACATTCAAATCCATTCTTAATATACTACCCAACACAATTTTGGTTTCAGAAATATTTATTATAATCCCGTTACAATAGGCCCAAAATTTCTACAATTTCCTTCCATTTACAAATTTCCTCCCATTTAACCTCGCTATCACCGTCTAATTCGCTACGCTTGCACCACCCAATTACAATCTCCACCCTAATGACATTACAACTTACACTTGTATTTTGACACAACTCCAAATGCATTATGCACTAGCAACTGCAAACTGCCTTCACAATATTCTCGTACTTCTGAACCTCCAACTACTCAATCGCCATACTAACACTTTACTCCCATTAACCCCCATCTTATGACACTTAAACACCTATCCACTACTGCACCATCATTACACAAATTCACATCCTACTCAAAAGAGAGTACTAGCTATAGCTAAAATAATTAGTTTCCCCATACATTTGCAGACTCAATGATTGTATTTCTTTTTTTCCTTATTTTCTGTTTCCCTTTTTTTTCCCATACCTGTAGGTACCATTGATATCCAAGGTCTGCCACATATTGCTGTTGCCCAACCCCTAAAGGCTGCTGCAAAGACACTCCCCCATACACCTGCGCACCTGCAGCATCAACACCCATTCCTAGCATCCCACCATTAGCCCCAACAACCTGCGAATGGACTGGGTAGAAGGGTGGCGGGTAAAATTGGTTTATCTGTGATCGTGCAAAAATTTCTTTGCTCCTACCTCCTTGATCATGCTGCATTGCCTTAATCGCACTTGCAGAAGTTGTTTCTGTAACATTCACCCCACTTGCCCACATCATCGATAACCCTGATTCCATGGGAAACTGCTCAACCAACAAACAAAACAATATGCTCTCAGTTCGACACCCATAAACAACCATTTACTGATCATATACTACACAAAACCAGAAACTTTATTACTCACCTGACTTAGGTCTGTATTTTGTCTGAGTCCTCCATCCACACGATCATCAAACCCAAAATCTGAATTTATGTCATCTTTACACAAATGTGACTTCCCTGCCATCCCCCTCCGACAACTCCTCTTTGTGCGTCCTGCCTCAAAACAGTTTGAGCAATGCCGTTGCTTCTTACCATCCTTCCGTGCTGAAGGTGCACCCTTAGTCTTTGCGACATCTGGGTCTCTAATCTTTTTGCTTCGTTCTAAACTAGTCCCAGCCTTAATTCCACATTCATGCTCCAGCTCTTCTGATATCTTACAAATTCCTTCCATTGCTTTACGAAACAAATGCAATTTCTTGGCTCCCAGGAAATTCATCCACTGACTTGCACCATACAAAGCACCATAACGAAGCAAGAAGGCTCTATCACTATCCTCTTCCTCCTCGTTTCCACCTTCATCAAAGGCCTTCACATCTTTCGACCGTCTTTTCATTATCAGCTTCTCTGGCAATTCGGGAATTTGTTCATGTTTCATTACAAAGAATATATAGCTGCAAGGAATCCCATGGGTATTCCATAGCCTGCACTGGCATTCTAATTTCTCCAAGTTTCAATCATACAATACCTTGTACTCTCGGCCAGGCTTCCCAAACTTCATTAATTGTACACAACTGTGGTTGCAAAGCTCTCCCGTCCCCCAAAAAATAATGCAACCACACCCTCCATTTCTTTCTTAACCTCTTTGAATACTTCCCTCATGTACAAATTAGCAGCATCCCGCTTGATTGATTCCAACCCAATGGTCAAAACAGGCTAACTATATATCGAATAAAACTAGACAACCAATTCATTGTTCCTATAGTCTCGCACTGCTCGTTCAAGGTTTTGAACTAGCTCAAGAATGCTATGCCTTGACTTTATAAATTTTTTGATGAATGAGTTTATGCCCTCATATCGCGAAGTTGTCCTTACTCCAGTACAAAATTTTTCACGCAGGTATGCATTGGCCCACATTTCCTTTCTTCTGTATGCTTTCTTCACCCAGCTATTCTCATGTAGCCAATATTTTTGAATCATATCATGCTAATACTCCTCAAACTCATCAACTTCAAAGTTCACATATATGCATTTTTTGAAAGCCTCACAAAATTTTGGTTCTTTGATGTTTGATGTTGCATTTTTTTGTAAGTGCCATGCACACAGCCGATGAGTAGCTTCTGGGAACACAACCTTAATTGCCTCCCTCATCACCTTATCCCCATCAGTGACCACAACACTAGGTTGCTTGTTCAACATAACATCTAAAAATTCTCCAACAACCACTGATATGTCTCTGTTCGTTCATTTGCTAGCAAAGCAAAACCAAATATGCAAGTTTGCCGATGGTGGTTACTACCAGAAAAAACTACTAGAGGTTTGTTCTACTTATTCTTTTTGTATGTTGAATTAAAGGCAACCACATCACCAAAGTATTGGTAGTCCACTCGACTCATTCCATCTGCCCAGAACAAGTTCCCTAGCCTATCATCCTCTGTCGCACTGTATCTAGCAACTGTCATCGGCTCAATATCTGCTTTTCCCTGAAGATAACTAATTGCTACATTGGCATCCCCATCAGTTATCTTTGCTCACCTCTGCCTATCAATGTAATTGTAAAGGTCCTTCTTTGAGAACCCAACACCAGTACAACCACCCGCCGGACCAGCCATAAACCCCATTATTTAAGAGGTTGCAATCCCATGCCAGTGCATGCTATCTATTTGGGCTTTGTTCGCATCTATTATTTGCCGATGATTGGGAATTAGATGAACAAATCTAAGCAGAGTAAGCTCATGGTTGTGGGTTTCCACCAACTTGCTAACTTTCCAAGTCAAGCTAATCCTATCAAGGTATACTGACAACTTTGCATTGTAGTTAGTCCTTGTCTCTGGTTTGTGCTCCTTCTTTCTAGCAACTCTCATGTAGTGTTTCTTGTCTCTTAATCTTGCCCTATTGCAAAGAAATCTTCACCTTATCAAGTTGCCACTATCATCATGAGTAAATCTCCTTTCCTTACACCAAATCCAACACATCTAGCATATTTTACATACAACTCATATGCATCTTCTTCACTCTCGAACTCTTTATCCAAAATATCTGCTGCACTCACCTCATGTACAATCCTATGGTCAATGCCTTCCTCATTACCACTTCCATGGACTCTTTCCCTAAATCCTCTTCAAGATCATACCCACTACTGTTTTTGTTGCAATCATCACTATATCTATTACCATATCCCTCCATTTGATCACTATCCATCTACTAATTCTCTACTGCTCTAAACCTACAACAGAACCCAAACCAAAAAAATCTAAATAAAAAATAAATAACCAAACATTCACAAGTTTCATAACCAATAACCACCACCATCATCAATGCATGAATAGGAGTATTGCACTCTAATAAAGTACACACTCTACCTTTCATAACAACCCCACCCACCCAACTTATAAGTCATTGCAATGTTGCCAACAATATAGCTCCCTATACTCAAACATGACTAACAAAAACCATTATCCACACCCTGTCAGAGGCAAAACAATATCACCCCACTTCCAACCATATAGCAAATGCTTCATTGGTTAATTACTTCACTTGCTGCAACACCAACACAGTTTTACAACCTACATCTCTGAACTTAAACTATAACCACATTCATCATTCATGGCAAACTATGGCCATTTAACTTCATTCCTTTTAACTGCTTGCATTCGTACTCCATTTTACTTGCTTCCTATACTCTGTCTACTTCACACAACTGTGGCCAACTAAAATATTTCTTCACATCTTACCTAAACAATACTCCTATTATTAGATCTCAATTTCCAGCTTATCCATCAAATCACTCATTTCAGCTCACTAAATCAATGCCCTCAGTTTAACACACTAACATCAAAACTAGGGCCACCAAAATTTCAAACACACTGACATGCAAACAACAAAAATGGAAAACAAATTTCAACTCACCTCCATCACCGTAACTCCACCCATACCTCTACCTACAAAATTGACTCCTCCGCTTCATCATCATGTGTCCAGCACCATCTCTCCAGCAAATTGCATTGCTATCACTATCGCGAGCTTCCCCACTCACACCCCCTCGATCTTCACTACCCCAGTTCGCCGAGGGTCCCTTTCACCGCCAAAACAACAAATGATCTCCACCATGTGTCATCGCCTACGCCTCTCACGCCCACCTCGAACAAAAAACAACAGACGGTGGGGCTTCTCTCGCCAACAACGTTGTTAAACCCTAAGAGCACAATCAATTTTATTGGTCACTTTTTGTTTGGTTATGTTTTTTGGGCTGCACTTTTTATTCTTTTTTTATTCCACTTTTGAATAAAGAAATCACCAGTTTAACTACTTAACCCGCTTAATAACCCTCCCTTAATCCCATCGCAATTATCATGCCCCATCAACAATGCCATCCACATGTTTCTATCTGCTTGCTCCACATCAAATAAGCATGGTGCAAATTTTTTAAAATATGCACCAGAACAAGTTAGGGATACATTTTAGATTTAGTTTGTACTTTCTAAAATTTAGAAGATTAATATAATCCTATCTTATTTAATGATAATAAAATTATAAATTATTTTTTTTAATATTTATGTCTATTATAATCATTTTATATTTTAAGAACAATTTTATCAAATACTATTCTTATGACTTGGAGAAACTTTTTTAAAGTAGCTCTTAAAAGGTCAAAAGAGCTCAATATCTCTAAAAAAACTACAGCAATACCAAATCAAACCTTAATATATTTTCTGTTACTTGTGAGATTCAAAGTGATGAAACACATTAAAGATACTATATATCAATTTCTCTATGTCCACTAATTATTAGTGCTTGGCTATGTGATGGAGCATAAGTTGTCTAACTTCATTGACAACCAAAGGCGTAGCGACTAGCGTGTTTAGACCTTAGTTGGGAGCTTTATATTATAGCACAAAGCCACCAGTTTCCAGTTAGACTAGGGCCACTAACGAGTCTATCAAATGCAAGATTTTTATTATAGCAGCAACCATAAAAAGTAACTAGCTGAACACTTACCAGGCAAGTAACCTTGATGATGGTGTCTTTTTCATAGCCATAAAGATCGGCATCCAGCAGAGTACTCAGTAGGACGTCCATGAAATCCTATTCTTCCTTTCCATTGGTATTTGAAGCTCTTTTCTTTTTGTGTTCCTCCAGCCATCCTTCAACTAGAGTGTTCAATCCACTAGCTGTTCTCTTCATGGCCTTCTCATATCCATTGAAGTCTAACCACGCCAGAGATGGAATTGCATCAAACAACACGAACACCCCAAACAAATGCATACACTCTCTAAGGGCCTTCTTATGCCTTCTCACTTCACCTTCTGCGTAACCATCGCTATCCCTATAGTATGGTCTCCCCCCCCCATAACTCTGAGAGCAATATTATGCGTCAAATCCCTAAACCACTCCTTCATATCAACCAAAACCCCTCCTTCTGGACAACCTTCTCTTGACCATAACTTGTAAAGCTTCCTTATTGCAGCCTCCAACTCAGATGTTCTTGTGCTCTTGAGCAATTCAAGTTGTTGGTTGGATAGAAGCTCAAGGGTGACTAATTTCCTCATCTCACGCCAATAAGGGCCATGAGGAGCAAAGTCAAACATTGCATAGTTGTAGCCCATTAGGTTTGAGGCTGCAACACAGGGCCTGGTGGAGAATGCTTTGTCATGGACGATGAAGCACTCCTTCACCATCTCCCAGCTACTCAACACCAGAACTTTGTATGAACCAAGTGTTATTGTGAAAATTGGTCCATGTTTGTCAGCCATCAACCCAAGTGTTTTGTGTGTTAGTTGATGGCCGCTGAAGAGGTGGAGATGACCAATAATAGGCCATGCACCTCCTACTTGAGGAGCACTGCACATCTTTGTGTTACTAGTCCATGTTTTCTTTAAGAAATAAATGATGAAGGCACCAACTAACAGGGCAAGAATGGCTGGAATGAGAGCCATGACCATGACCCAATTAACCAAAGCTAAAGCACTTATAAATAAACTTCCTATGTGTTGGTGATCCCTCTCAACTTTCTCTAGAGTTTGAACCTATATACTTGCTCTCTTTGAAAATGCAGCTTATTTACCACCGAATCTAACCTTTGTTGGTGTCTTGAGTGTAGTAGAATGAATAATGATATTTGTATATAAAAAGTAGGTAATTTTTTATGGATATTATAGAGAGCATGAGACAAAATTTTGGCTTCACTTATATATATATATATATATATATATATATATATATATATATATATATATATATATATATATATATATATATATATATATATTTAGAGTATGATGTCTATTTTTAACATATAAATATTAAATAATATTATTTTACTTAAATAAATACAAAATGATGGATTCATATATCGGCAAGAAATTTTTTATTGTTAAAAGCTTGAGCCATCCAACATATAGACAATTACAAACTGTTGGGTTGAGTGTAGTTTAGGTTAGCCAATATCACCAGAATAGTTAGTTTTAATTTATGCCAACTAACACTTTGCATAAGTTAGTTAGCAACTAAACTAATTCAGTTAGAAGCTTAGTTCAACCTTAACTCTAGTTTAGGAAGTGTAGTTATCTCTTAACTGTATGTATATATACTTTGTACAGGTTCCATTTAAGAAATAAGAGATTAATTTCATCACTTTCTCAAATTTGTTATGGTAACAACATGAACAAGACGAAGAAGAGGCACGGGGAGAAAGAGTCAGAGAGAAAAGCGCGCAAAGCGTTCTGCTAATACCATAACAAATCAGAGAGAAGGAGAAATTTATTTATTTTTTTACTAGTTGACCAATAACATTACTTGACCCGACCAAAATACATCAAAATGAGATACCGGGAAAAAAAAATGGGAATTGTGGGGTTGAATAACATAAATAAAATTATTCGTATGATGCACGAATTCACTCTTTGGACCATTCAATATTATTGTTCATGAATGCTCGACCATTTCTTAGCATAACCCTAAGTTAATTTTTACATGGACTAGGTTGAAGAAAACAAAATGGTTTAGAATATTTATTTGGACAGGATTCACGTGAATTCTACTTTGCTGACTAGATTTCAACTGCTTAAATTGGATCCATCGAAAAATTTCTTTAATTGCAGGATAGGAAATTCTTACAATAGTTAATCGATCATGAATTTATTATAAAATATCATATAATAAAGCTAACTTGATGACAGGTTTAGTTTTTGTTTTTGTTTCATGTTTATCTTAATTAAATTGGTATTGTACTTTGAAATATACAAAAAATCCTTTAAATTGAATAATATTATTTGTATAGAGTGGAAAAAATAAAAAACACAAAACATTTAGCAGGAGTAAGTGACTTATACAGAATGTTGCATGTGAGGCAATAGCTCATTGGTATTGCTGGCCTACGCAAAGATGCACCTAGGAGTTGGAGTCGCGTATTCGACTTTGCGCGGTCAGAGATCCCTCTCCCTCCCTACCTCCCCATGACCAAAAGAAGAAGAAAAAAAAATGTTTAAAATGTGCCCATTGGCGAATTGGCACGCTGATTTACCAAATTAAGTTTCACGATCATCGATCTAAAACTTTCATAAATCTAATGATAAACAAAAGATAAAGTGTTTGTTTTTATTCTGAACATGTAGTTGGAATATTTATATTCGGTTAAGTAGTATCCCTTTTTTGTTATAATTTTTAAAAAAAGTGAATATTCAGTTAGACAAAAAATAGGTGAAAATTGTCCACATATAATTATTTGATTGAAAAATTGATTGAAATAAATAAAAAGAATTTAATACAAGTCTTCTCTATAAAATAATTGTATCTTTTCTTTTCTTTTCTTTTTTTAGTGAAAATGCTGATTTCATTAAACGTGATAGCCCAACTACTACATGGGAGAATACATAAAGCATGGGACCAAATAGCCCACAAGCTGGGATAGAGCAAGAAACAACCAGATACAAGGCATTTTGTCGTAGTTGAGGCATTAGCTTAGTGGTAGATCTGTTTGTCTCTCACTAATTGCACTCGGGTTCGATACCAAGCAAAGCCTAGTTTATAGTATATAAACCCTCTCCCTTCCCGTAAAGATATGCGTGTGTTGACAAAAAAAAAAAGGCATTTTGTCTTTTTTCAAGATAGGTCATACTTCAGTGCAAATGCTGGGAGGTTTGCACTGGTGCAAATCTGACTTGGCTTGTTGCAATGATGCCATGTGGTGAGGCTTAT
Organism: Pterocarpus macrocarpus; assembly: GCA_031439585.1. Classification (NCBI taxonomy): domain Eukaryota; kingdom Viridiplantae; phylum Streptophyta; class Magnoliopsida; order Fabales; family Fabaceae; genus Pterocarpus; species Pterocarpus macrocarpus. The sequence continues at coordinate 70,610,089 of CM062520.1, read as the reverse complement.
GCTAGAGTATGTTGATTGAGTTTCACAATAGACATTCTTCTCCCTCTCCCTTACCCTTCAACTCGCCATGGTTTTGCAGCAAATAATCACCAATCATCACAATGGTTTTGAACCACCTACATCGACATGGCAAGGCTGCTGCCGCCAAACCCCGAAACCAGCTTGGTCTTGTCAATGACAACAACGAGCTTGTTGAAGGTGGCATCCACCATCTTCTTGCAGAGGAAAGCACTGCCATAACCCTTGACAAGGTTAAGGTCGGCCCGACGTCGATGGTGAGATCGAGGCGAAGGTGGCTTATGGGCGTAAGGTGACCGCTTGAAGCGAAGGGTGAAGTCACACAGTGGCTTAAGGTTTTCACAATGGTGAAAGGGTTAAGACTCGCGGTTAGGAACGGTGTAGAGTAGTGGCAGCACGGCTAGGCGATGGTTTACAACTGAAGGTCCTAGGTATGGGACAAGAAGCAAGAAGTGAGTTGGTGGTGGGTGTGTAGCTCGAGGTTGAGGTCGAGGTCGTTGGGTTCGTGACTGAGGTTGATGGCTCATAGCGATGGTCGCAGAGGCACGGTTAAAGAGTGGTGGTGGCTCCCGTAGGGAGCAACGGATCTGGGTGGCGGTATCAATTGTTGGTAGCAGAACCATGGGGGTGAAAAGAAGGTGAAGGAGAAGGCAGGTGAAGGATGAGGTGGGGTGTTAGAGAAGAGAGTTTTATTGTGAAACACAGCCAATAAGGTCTACTCTAAGCTTTGCCAAATGGCTTGATTTGATAAAGCCATGTCACTTTAGCACCGATAGAAAAAAATTTTTATTTCCACCGAAGAATGAACCTTTCAAGATATCATCTAAAGTACAAGAGCCTTCTAACAAGCCAATCTCTATGGAGATTTCCTTCCAACTCCAGCTTTGCCACATGATGTGCGGCTTGGTTACCATCTCATCTAGTCCAAGCGAAGCCACATAGAGAAAAATTGCTTCTACTTGCAAGAATGTCTTCAATAAGCCAAATAGATGAGATAAGTGGAAGCTTGCCAATCTTATCTTATTTCTTGTTTTTTTTTTTTATCAACAAAAATAGTAAATTTAAAGATAAATTATGTTGACCTCCTCTGATATTTGGTGATATTACATTTGATACCTCTTGATTTTTCATACATATACTAATTTTTCTTTAAAGGAGGTCAGTGTCATATTTATAGAGAGTTGTTTAGTATTACGTTTTACAAAATATGAGAATGCCGAATGTAATATCATCTACATCTCAGGAGATATTAGTGTATATTTTTAAAAATCAAAAAGTACCATGTATAATATCACCTAATATCAAAGGAAATCGGTATAATTTACCCAAAATTTAATCTTATCTTATTTCTTTCAAGTGGCAATTCTTCCGGGCAATGGTCGTATGACAGGCGAAGCGGAGGACAGAGTTGTTTGTCAAAAATTGCCTGGCCCACTTCAATCAGGTTTTAAAAGCCCATTTCAACCACATCATGTATTCGACCCAAAAAAGGCCAGATTACGTGTTCTCGGTTGGGCGGGTCAGCTTCCACTAGCCTGTCAACTTTCTTTAATGCAAAGAATTTAACTTCTTTTAAGAAAATTTTAAATCAATGGAAAAAAAATTAAGAAATTAAGATGACATGATACTGGGTCCATGGCAATAAAATTTAGGGAGCGCAAACAACTGGCTTTGAGTATTAATTGTTTTAAGTTGATATCTTGTTATTTTTAAAGAATATATATATATATATATATATATATATATATATATATATAGCAACACATTGCAGTTGCTATTTTAGTACACAGCGGCCCCATTAAACAGACTCCCAAACTTTTATGATACGGGACACCCTCTTTGTAATATTATATAGGGGTTATTTTATGATGTTTCATAAAGGAGTAATTAACTCCAAAATTTGCTCGGGAGTAATGCAACACGTCCCAACAAGAAAGTGCAAGATATGGAAAACCCTTATATCACAACGCACATGCTCTCTTCCCTTATTCTGAGAAAAGAGATGTGTTATCTGAAAACTAACCATATATAATTCTACCACTCATAAGAGTTATATTATGTATCCATATGGGATGTATGTATTAATAGGCATGGTATCCCACACCCATACGTCCATATAACATTTTGCTACTCATAAAGTTTGGCGTCTAGACGCGGCCTTAGGAGCACTTGAAGTGGGGTTGCTTTCAAATTCGTGAGCCCAAAGCTCTCTGTCATGTCTACAGCTTGATTCATTGGGGAAGCAACATCGAAAGAGTGTAACAGTGTAGCCAATGTCAAGTGCACCACTCGCAGAGCCAGTGATGCCCCAGGGCATGCGCGCCTTCCCGAGCTAAAAGGGACAAGCTCGAAGTTCTGACCTCTGACATCAACATGTTTGTGGGTTGTCAAGAACCTTTGAGGCTTGAAATCATGGGGATCATCCCAAACACGACCATCCCTGTGGATCTTCCAAGCATTCACCATTAGATGTGTGCCAGCAGGAATGTGGTAGCCGCACGAAAAGGTACAGTCATTCATAGCTGCACGAAAGGTGATGATGGGACTTGGTGGATATAGGCGCAGCGTTTCCTTAACAATGGCTTGTAAATACACTAACTTGATTATGTCAGCTTCTTCCACCCTTCTATCCTTCCCAATATGGATGTTCAGCTCATCTTGGACCTTTTTGAGCTCCGTTTGGTTGTTAAGTAGCAGAGATAGCGCCCATGTTAGAGTGATCATGGTGGAATCGCTTCCTGCTAATATCAGATTCTGCCAAGATATACCAGCTCACGGTTGGAATATAAAGTTAAACATGTCAAACTGAAATCAATAACAAGAAATTCTTAAATGCTCTTTAAATAAGAGAAATCTCTTACTTTGATCCATTTTTTGATGTTTAAAAAGATAAAGATGACTCATATCCACTAATATGTCAACTAATATATAGATCAGAGCAAAAAATTTCCTTATTCTAAAAGCGCCTAAAACTTTCATAATGGTAACGTGAACTAAAAGCTTATTTTGTTCCTTTCCTTTTTTTTAATTATTTGTTTCTTGTCTTCTAAACCAACAAAAGATATACTATTGAATCAGACTATATGGCAAAAAACATGTAACAGATGGAGACCCTAGCAGCCTACCAAAAGCCGTAGCTTTTAATGTTTTTTTCGTTAACTGTGAGAAGATTCAAATAGACGAACCAAATTATAGTCTAAAGATACAATATATAAATTTCTACAACTCTATGTCCTGTAATCTTTGTTGGAATAATTCCTTTTGACTTTTTTTTTTTTTTTGGGAACAATTCCTTTTGAACACAAGGAATTCAAAGGTCCGAACTTGCAATTATAAGTGCTTGGCGACGTGATGGAGCATAATTTGTCTAATCCGAAGTCCTAAATGGTTTATCAAATGCAACATGTCATAGAAAGAAGCAACCATAAAAATTGGCTAGCTGAATACCTACCAGGCAAGTAGCCTTGATGATGGTATCTGAATCATAACGAGAAATATCTGCATCCTGCAGAGTATTCAGCATGACGTCCATGAAATCCTGTTCTTCTTTTCCATTCTCACACGAAGCTCTTTTCCTTTTGTGTTCCTCCAGCCATCCTTCAACCAGAGCGTCCAATTCACCAGCTGTTCCCTTCATGGCCTTCTCATATCCATTGAAGTCTAACCACCCCAGATATGGAATTGCATCAGATAACACGAACACCCCAAACAAACGCACACACTCCCTCATAGCCTTCTTATACCTTCTTGCTTCATCTTCTGCATAGCCATCATCACTACCCCCATAGTATGGTCTCCCTCCCACCATTCTCAAAGAAATATTCTGCGTCAAATCCCCAAACCACTGCTTCATATCAACCGAAGCCCCTCCTTCTGAGCAACCCTCTCTTGACCATAACTTGTAAAGCTTCCTTATTGCAGTCTCCAACTCGGTTGTTCTTGTGCTCTTGATCAGTGCAAGTCTATGGTTGGAAAGAAGCTCAATAGTGGTTAATTTCCGCATCTCACGCCAGTAAGGCCCGTAAGGAGTGAAACTTAACATTGCACAGTTGTAGCCCATTAGCTTTGAGGATGCAACGCAGGGCCTGGTGGAGAAAGCTTTGTCATGGACGGTGAAGCACTCCTTCGCCATCTCCCAGCTACTCAACACCAGAACTTTGTACGAACCAAGAGTTATTGTGAAAATTGGTCCATGTTTGTCAGTCATAACGCCAAGTGTTCTGTGTGTAAGTTGATGGCTCCCGAAAAGGTGGAGATGGCCTATAATAGGCCATGCACCACCTGCTTGAGGAGCAGCGCATGTCTTTTTATTAGTAGTGTGTGTTTTCTTTAAGAAATAAATGAAGAAGGCACCACCAACTAACAGGGCAAGAATGCTTGAAATGAGAGTTTTGAGCTCGTAAGCATCCATGACCATGACCATGACCATGACCTAGTTAAGCACCAATGCTATCGCTAAAGCACTCATAAATAAACTTCCTATGTGTCGTTTTCCCTTTGCTTACCTCAGCAATGCATCTATATCCGATTTAAGAAAATGGGTGGCAGGTATAGATAAGGAGAGTTTTGGCGTGGATAATGTGAGTGTAGTTAAATATAAATATATGAAATGTTGGATTTATGTTTGTGCAAGTTTTCATGGTTAAAGCTTGAGGTATTCAACCTATGGATAATTGTAGGGTTTGCACCCTCTAAAATGATCATGTCATATTAAAAGAGAAATAGATACAAGTATTTTAAATTAGGCCTTATAAATATTAGAGTTGTATTTAAAAGTCTAGACATAATTTTTAACATTTTTTTATCTCAATAGTTAAAAGTATATGTTTTTATTTTTAATTTTTCTTTCCATCTTTTTTAACAAATCTAAAGTGTGTATTTGTACGGTATCCAAGATTTTAAAGTACAAATATATTTCTCCAAATTTTGAAAGAACTTCACTCATTTAAAGTGTTTGTACGTATCTATTTTTTTTTAAATATGATATATCCATATTCAAAATAAATATAAGAATATCTTTGTCCATTAATATAAACTCATGGAATAAGTTTAGTTCGTGTCATTTCTTTTTAATTTAATTGATACAATACTTAGAAAGTATATGAAAAAATTTCAAATTAAAATCTTTTTTAGTATAAGAAGGTCCTGAGAAAGGAGAGGACCGTAGGCTAAAGGATGGACCAAGTTGGCTTGTGTGACATTCGACTCCAAATTCAAGAGTTAGATTTGGATAATCTGGCCCACCGTGTCCATGCAAATGTCTCTCATGACTAACGAAAGGTCATTTAATTTGAGAAATGAATTTTGAACCCTGGAAGGTGAACACTTTAGACATCTAAGAGAGAAAAAGGAGAAAAAAAATTATAAAAAAAAATAAAAAGAGTAAAATAATTGATAAAATGAGAAAAAGCAGAGACAGAGAGAGAGAGAGAGAGAGATGGGTGTTTAGCCATGATTCTACTGCTCATTGGTGTGCATCTCCACTTGAATTGTCTGTACAGGATTTGTGTAGTTGACAATCAAACCATCCGACAACGATTTGATCCAGATAAGCTGAGCTCACTTTATTGTCTTTTTCCAAAACAGGTACGGGAAATCAAAGATTTTGATTTGTTTTACTTTTTCTGCAGGCTGAAGATTTTGTTTTTGTTTACCGTTTGATGTGGAACAAACTTCACATGGCTGTGTGCCCTAAAGCATGGATTGATTACTTTCTTGTCTTCATTTTGGCCTCCAAATTAACAAGAAATGCAACTTGAAATCAATTGCTTGAGGTTGATATTTAATTAGCGGTATCATATGACTTTGCTTATCAAGATAAGATTAACATCTTTTATGTATTTGAGGTTTCGGAGAGGGGAGGTAAAAGCAGGAAAGCGAAGAAAAAGAAATTAACACCATAAATTTCATATTGGATCTAACTCACATTTTTTTTACGGGAAAATGTTATCAGCACCACTTGTAAGTTGTAACTATAATAAATATTAATCTATTTCATTTGTTATAAGCAAACCAATGCAAAATATAAGTTTTTTTTTTAATTTTTCAATTATATATAGTCAGCATCACATTGATTTTTCAAATGATAGTATCTAGGTTTGACATCAATTTCGATATGAAATATAAGCAAAATCTAGGTTTGACCTCAATTCCGATATGAAACGTAAGCACAATCTATAACAAAAATAAAGTTTAAGAGGCACAAGTGAAATTAGTGCCCTACTACTCTCTTGCATTGTGCAAAATGATGGGTTTGTCTGCTGTCGTCACTAATAATGTGGGAAGTATCAGATACTCACAATCGTTTGGAAGGATCTAAATGGAAATTTCAGTGTAAATGTCTAGGGTTTTCACATTTTAGTATGTTGACTAGAAACAGAATTGTCTTTCTCTCTACCATTTTCAATCATGTTCCATATTTCTATATTCTGCTTTTATGGGATCCAACTTTTAGTCTATCAAAATTTTAGTGAATCAATGGGGATTAAAAATTTTCTCTCTCAAAAAAAGACGGATTTCACATTTGCAATGAATATGCTAAAATCCTCATAATTTTATACATGGTTCCTAACAAAATAGCTGTACTGAATACAAAGCTAGATTTGAATCCTCAATGCATATATTACAATTTCCAGAATTTTAGACATGGTTTCTCATTATTATGATACTCACAAAACACTCCATGCATAGGTTGTAAGACTTTTAGCTTTCTCCAGAAAAAAATAAACTAAAAAAATCCAAGAACAATATATTCAACATAAGTAGTGATGATTTGACATTAAATTATCTAAATGAAAGATTGTCAATCCCTATTTTGTTTTTAAGTCGACCAAGGCCGTCAATCCTAACCATATCTTCTTTCAGTTAAAGTGTTCTTAGCTGTCAATTTGGAGATCCTCCTCTTGGCTTTCCATGTGCATTCTTAAGTATTTTGGGACCATATAATATACCACTCTACCGCTTGCATATTAATTAGATCCAGAGGCGGAGCCCCCTATAACTCCTCCCCCTCTCCTTCCTTTCACTCCTCCTCTCTTTTTTAAAAATTTTTAAGTCTTGTAATTTTTTTTTATTTAGCTTCCTCTAAAAAAGTTTACTTGATTAATTGTTATAAACCTTTTAAATGAAATCTTGAAATAAAATGTTTATTTTATTTTATATGTTGTGATTTTTATCTAATTTTTTAAATTTAATTTCTATGCACTAATAATATAAAATAATTTTACACTATCAACCAATAAAAATATAAAAAAATGTCAAATCATGATAAGTAACTATGTACTCTGATAATTGCCTATTATGATTTGGCATTTTTTTACAATTTTATTGATTAATAATGTGTAATTTTATACTATCAATGTATAAAAATTAATCTCATTTTTAGGTGATATTTTTATTTAAATTTTTAAATAAGAATTAAAATTAAAAATATATATATATTATTCTTTATACAAATTTAATTATTAAGTATTGACTCTCCTAATAAAAGGGTCCAGCTTCCCCCCTGATTAGGTCACACAATTATTAAGATGGGTATTTTTAGCCATATACTGAGACAACATGTCTTAATTTTTTGGGGCAGGCTAGATTAACAAATCACTTCCCGGTCCCTCCAACTTTAGCATTATGCACATGAACCTAACCTGGGCTGTAACTTTTCTCAGCATTTGACCAATGGAGATTCTGACCATAAAAAAAAGACCAATGGAGATTCAGTGTATCCGTCCTTATGGCAGAATTTAGTGGTCCATACTCTATAAATTTGACACATTCATGTGGAGTTTTCATGTCATATGGATCAGTTTGCCGGCCACCTATGGAGTTCAAGGGCCAACCTGCTTGTGGAGATGGAGATAGTTGACCAAAAAAATGAGAAGATAGGGTGCCAATAATCAGCTTTGAAGAAAATTGAAGGAAAGGATGCACGGTGCACCGCATCTGGTGCTAGAACTTGAAGAATACTCACAAGTTCTTTTTCTTGTATCTTTTTATAAATCCTCCAAGATTCTTTTATGATGCTATTCATGGCTAAAATTATAATTGAGGTGGAAAAAATGGAATTGTATCAATTGTCATCTTGACCTCGCGGCTGCATATATTGTTTTGCATTGATGTTTGATTGTGATACGTATCACTTAGGGAGCAATAACTAGACATGACAAACCTAGCAAGAAGCACAAACAAGACTAGAACAAAATAAAAGGCACAAACAGAAGAAAAATACACGGCTCTTAGCCTTCCCCCCTACACAATGCACTTGAGGCGTGGGATAAGAAGAACCTCAAGTGGGGTTGCCTTCACATTTGTCAAACCAATGCTCTCAGTCATGTCCACAGGTTCATCAGATGGAGTAGTAATTTCAAAGCTATGCAGCAGTGCAGCCAGAATGAGATGCATCACATGGAGAGCAAGTGGTATTCCAGGGCATGAACGCCTTCCTGAGCCAAATGGAAGAAGTTCGTAGTGTTGGCCCCTCACATCTGTGTCCTTGTGGCTGGTCAAGAATCTCTCAGGTTTGAAGCTATCAGGCTCAGGCCACAAGTGCTCATCATGCTGTATTTTCCATATGTTTACCATCAAGTGCGTGCCCGCTGGTATGTAATAACCAGTTGAGAGTGTGCAATCCTCCATTGCCGCACGAGGACTAATGATTCTGCCGGGAGGGTAGAGGCGCAAAGATTCCTTCACAATGGCTTGCAGATACACTAAATCCTTAATGTCAGATTCTTTCACCTGTCGGTTCCTCCCAACTTTGATGTCTAACTCATCTTGGGCCTTCTTCAGTGCTTGTGGATTATTAAGTAACAGAGACAAGGCCCACGTTATAGACACCATAATGGAGTCGCTTCCTGCTAACAGATTCTGCAGAGACAATCCAGTCAACATTATTGCAATGCAGCACAAAAAAACAATTATGAATATAAAATAGAGACATGATTCCTATGAACTACCACAGTATAATTCTGGTGGCTAGAAGCCTGAAAAGAATACTAAGTTTATAAGTTGTCTGAAAGAATCCTAAATGAATAAAATACTTTATAGAGTTTTAAATCATCTCAAGAACTCACCAGGACAGTAGCCTTGATAATGGTATCTGTGTCAAAGGAAGCAATAGTGGTGTCTTGGAGGACTCTCAGCATCACATCGATGAAGTCTTCCTCTTCCTTTCCTTCCTTGCCTAATAAACTACTCTGCTTGTGTTCCTCTAACCACTCCCCAATCAGTTGGTCCAGTTTCTTAGCAGTCTTCTTCATTTCCATCTTATAGCCATATATATCCCACCACCTAAGAGCTGGGATTGCATCAGATAACACAGGCACCGCAAATAGGCCTATAAAGTCCCTCATTATTTTCTGGAAATATTGTGCCTTACCATCTTCTGAGCTTGCTCCAAAGTATCTCTTACATGCTACCATTCTCAAAATAATGTTAAATGACACATCACCAAACCATTGCTTCATTTCCACCAAGATTCCGTTTTTGGGGCAGCCTTTAGTTGACCATGAGCCATACAACTCTCTCACTGCCGTCTCCACCTCTGAAATTCTTATGTGCTTAAGTTGGCCAAGCCTAAGGTTTGATAGAAGCTCAATTGTGGCAATCTTCCGCATCTCTCGCCAGTAAGGACCATAACGTGCAAACCCAAACATGGCACAATCATAGCCTAGTAACTTTGAAGCAGTAACTGAGGGTCTGTCTGAAAATGTTCTATCATGTTCAGTGAAACACTCTCTGGCCATTTCCCAGCTGCTCAAAACCAGGACCTTATTTGATCCCATCCTTATGGTAAAAGCTGGTCCATATTTGTCAGCCATGTCGCTTAGTGTTTTGTGGAGCAGTTTCTTGCCACCAAAAAGGTGCAGATGGCCAAGAATTGGCAAAGCCCCACCTGCTTGTGGTGCGCTGCAGGTCTTGTTCTCATTAGTAAATGATCTTCCGACATAATAAACGAAGATGCAAACTAGCAGGGCAAGTGTGTAAGTGATCAAGGTAGATAAAAATTGGAGCAGATCCTCCATCACAGCTGGTACAAATGAAGCAAGACAGATAGAGTAAATAGTATGAACAAAACATTTGATAAAATCCTTTTCATATGAGAATTGATTAATGATATATATTGCATTATCTTAGAAAGAACCGGTATTCTAATACCACTTGTTGGGAGGAGAGCCCAAAATCCGGGAAAATTTAAACTAATGGATTAAGTAAGAGATCATAATAGCGAGCCGAATGTAACATCTTGAGCTAAAATCTTAAGGTAATGAGTCCATGGATCCTCCATATTTTATACTCTTCACTTAGTCCATTCTTAACTAATATAGGACTTCGCCACTTACACTTAAAATTTCAACATTATAATCGGTTGTCTTTAATCAATTTGAAAATCAAACACAATCATTCGTGAAATTATTATACATTATGGACACCACTACATAATTTATTTGGCAAGAGGATCACTCACGAGGTGTTGATGTTGCTGACTTTGTCTTTTCTCTACTTTGAGAAGATAGGTTTGGCCGACTTTCTGCAATTTATAAGTGTAATTAAGTGTAGGTCACCCTTGAAGAAAGCAACATTAGAGTATAAAATGCAGCACTCACTGCGTAATATATATTTCTTAGCTGAATTGACCCGGCATCTTGTAAAAAATTTTAAATAATCTAATCGGTTCATAAGAGGTTAATAGTACAATTGTAATCGTGCATATATTTGAGTCAATGTGTATGGCAATTTGTCGTTTATCTGGAATCCTCTGAACTAGACCTCTACTTCTCAGTGCTTCAGAAACAGACCAGTTTACACTGCTACTAGAAGCCTAGAAGAACCTCCAGGACAATTTCGTGCTAGTTAGTTGGTGATAGCATAGAAAATTTGTCAAGGAAGCAATAACAAAAATGCAGAACAAAAGATTAGAAAACAAACTGGATAGTATAGTCCTGCTAGAAGTTAGCCCATTCTAGTATTTTAAAGTTCTCTTTATCTTCTAAATTAATTTTATGAATAAATGAATACTACCTTTCCTGCCGCCGCCGCCCCGGCACTTGCACCTTTAATGTAACCGAAAAAATAAAAGATTGAACAAGAGACTTTTTATCATATTTACAGGAAAATCATGAAACAAACAAAGGTCTAAGAAAGGACGTTTGATATAATTAGGTATACCGTACCTGTTAAGGTTCTTAAGCTGGATTTACGGTTCTCACTGTTAAGATTCTGTGTGCGGGTTTGAGCATATCAAATTGATGAGCTCCCTCTCTTATCCTGAACTAGCGATTTGTTGGCATTGGCCTAGTGGCTTTGCTGTTACTTTTCCAAATAAAAAACTCCGTATGCACAGAAAGCATTTTACATTCTGTTTGCCTGTGTGTGTCTTTGTCTGTTTTACACATTGAATTCATCCTTCCATACGAGGCAAACAATGAGGGTTCAAATTTATCTGGTAGTAACACGTCCTGAGTTTTCTGAGTTGTTTTCCTGTAACATGTAGATACTGTGGACAAGAATTTAACTCATTAATATATGTCATACATCCTAATTTGAGTTCTTCAAATACGTATACTAAATTTCTTTCCCATCTGAAGTTTAGTTCCTTTGGGATTGCATATTGAGATTTAATTTGGGGTATATGTTCTGATTAGATGACTCTGAAAACCTTTGATTTCTTACATTACAGATTCTTAAGCCCCATGACATGCTAACACGCGGATATAGTGCTCAAAAATTCAGAAACGTTATATGCAGTCCAAGGAGTCAGCGTTAAAGGCTGCATTTCTCATTAAGGTGATGGAATCTTTAATATGCCATCTGTCAATGTCCTCAATCTCTGATATACATTTGGTGCTTCATGCTTGCGAAATCCAGTGAGGAAAGGAAACGTACTATCCAATATTCATTTCCAATTGGTTGTTGTAGGCCTTTAGCTTTATTGGGGCATGGATGATCTGCCTAAAGGGTACCCTGCTAAAACAGCCAACTGAATTGAGACAGCCTAGCTATGAATTTGAAGTTAGGTATATGTAAATATCACTCTGGAATTTGAGTTTAAAGAAGCTAGGATTATGCAATTTCAGCTTTTATGGCAGTGACATTCATATCTTTAATGTATTTTTTATTAATCGTCATATTAATGACTCTCTTTGATAAGGAACGTGCGCCACTACCATATTATGCCACATCTCTTGATAATGATAATGATGCATGTGACAGTCAACGCCTTTGAAATCAATCAGATATCAAATTACGGGCCAACTACATTCCCAGACCCTGAACTTTGTCAACGAACTGCTCTCCAACCACCACGTCAGTAACAAGATATGCAGTTATTAGCAAAATGAGCTATATTATAAATGGACATTAACTACTTAACAATACAAATACCACTACAAGTAACTTCCAAGTAGGGATTAGCGTGTGAGGACTCGTCCCCGAAAAAAGAATAGTTTGAGTGATTTGTCAACTGCATGATGGGGAGAAAAAAGGCATAACAAAATCCTTTGCAATAGGCCGTAAAGGAAACAAAATTGATTGGGTGAGGTCCAACCATGATTGTTACCCTTAAAGATATGCAGTTCAACCTCTGATGAGCCGTTGCAGTGATTTACTTGTGTAATATTTTACTTTTCAATACCACCCAATTTGACCACTCCTCCATCTGCAATCTGCTTCAGGGTGTTGCAGCCACTGCCCCAAATTACTCTCAATTTTCTAGCTTCTGTTGATACTGTATATGCAATCATGTTAATGACAACCATATTGGATATGGATGCCAAGACACTGGTTTTCCAATTCTTTGAGCATGCTTTTATCAATACAATATCATTAATTCAAATGATTGTGTTTTTGTTTAGATATCCTCCTTTTTTTTCCCCTTCTTATTTTAACCCTGCACAACAGGTATAGTATTTAATCAGTCTTCATGAAGGAGAGGATGAAAGTTTGTACAGCAAGTTTTATATACTAAAACAGGAAATGAACAAACATTTTACAAATGTAGGAAATCCTTTCACATGCAGCAGACGAAAAGTATTTATCAATAGAAGTTCTATCCATACAATCTGCTTCAAGTACACCATGGCTTTCCAATATGTAACAAATCTCTAGTCTAAAGCCAACTCTACAAGAAGCTCAGAGGAAAATGAAAAATGTAACCAACAAGAAACATGAATTAACAAATTCACCCGCTTGCCTTGTGTGGCTTCAAAGTAGAGAGAAGTTTATATTTGGCAGCATCCAAATGATTACCAACCTATTCTTCCAGCAGCTCTCGGCTGCTACCCTTTTTGGGAGCTTACTCACGGATAATCTTTCATGTGCAGTTTCCAAAATCGAACAAAGTCACTGGTGACTATACTGTCTTTGAACTTATGTCTCAGAACCTTCTTGCACAGCTGGAAGGGCACCTTCACGGATAAATGCAGGATTAAGAAACTTTGCAACAAAAGCCCACAATTTATACACATCCTCAAAATTAGTCAGAAAGCCTAGTGAAGCTGTGACCACTTCAAGCCTTACAAAGCCACCTTTCCCATCACGCCTACCATTCTCCATCGGCCTGCAAAGAGTTGTATCTTGAAGATTCACAGCTCCATGATTCTGTCTTGAGTTATCGAGAATCCTTATGTGACTAAGGAAACCAATGCCAAGCGAGATTCCTTCCTTTTCAGCCAGCTTTTGAACAATCTCTGGATTGATTAGCCCTCTGTTTCTGTCCCTGACATTGAATGCCACAGCTGCACCTCTTTCATATTTAATTTTTGGACCATAGATCTGGACAAGATTTACTTTGTCATCCCCTTCAGAAACCGACAACTTCAGTTGCAATAAAGAGGTAACAAGCCAATTTACCAAAAACCGAAGTCTAAGTGTAGTTTTATTGAGACCAAGCAAATTAATATGATCAAGATGCCGACATGATATCTCTGGTTCCCTCCTGCCCCAAGCCTGGCCATCACCATAATCTCCATCACTTGTGGCCTCTTCATCTTCTATGCTGTTCGCAGATATGTCCCCGGGTTCGGATGTAGTGCTCAGGTATTCTTTATGATTATCTTCCATGCTAAACGACACTCTTCGTCCCCTGCTATTGGCTTCGCTCTCCTCCAAACCAAAAAACCTTACACCACCAAATCGATTCCCTTCCCTTCTACCCAACAACCTAAATTCACCTTCAGTTTCCCTTCTTATAGCACTCTCTTTAACTTCATTACATATTTCAGACGTAGAGCCATTTTCTAAGCTGTGATGCTGAGCAATAGAAGTTGAATTATCAAGCCGAGATCCTTTCTGCGCAACAGATCCAGCATTAACTGATTTGCTGGTTCCAGGTTCTTCCTGGATCTCGCTGGCATATAGATGATCATCTGGCCCATTACCATTTATTGAATATTGATTAACTTCGGCAACATTTTCCTCTTCCGGGACCTCTTTGACACGGTCAAGATCCTGTGACACTGATAGGACAGCAGCATCAAATGACAGCACGTGCTGTTCATCATGAGGACCCAGGTTTGCCTCTCTATCATCATACATAGGGCTGCCATATATCTTGGAAGATGGTTTTGGAGAAGGTCGCTTCTGATTCCTCCTCCCATTAAGCCAGAAGGTTGGTAGGGGAGAAGCAATATTCTGTTTATTCGATTGACCTGCATTGTCAGACCCCAATGGACTCTGACCCAAATCAATCCAAAGTGAGTTGTCGGATGACTCATCCTCACTGAACACAGGGCTCTTCATCACCTCCCCAATAGAAACACTCTCAGTCTCTTCAAATATGGTGCTAGTACCATCTCTTTCAGAACTGTCTTGATCCATTTCAGTCTCAAATACATCTCTGACCTGAGCAGACGTGAAAGCACCAGAGAAAGCAGGCAATTGTGGCCCTTGACGAGTTTCAGAAGCCTTATCATCATCACCTGCGTCTTCATCATCTTCAATTCCAACCAATCTATCCAAACCCTCTGCAGAATCGCTCAAATACAATGGAAATTCAGGGGTAAGCTTTACCATTCCAGACCCAGTACTCCCAGATTGATTGTGAAGACTTGCCATCACCGATTTCTTAATCAGAAGACACCCAAAACCTGTGGGATCATACCCAAATACCCTGTAAAATGATGTAATTATAAAATCTGGCCGGAACAGCGACAAGCCAAGTGAATCCATGTCCTTGGGGCCCAAGGATCCAGCATCAAGCAAGACATGCCAGTTGTTCTGTTGTGCTAGCGCCATCCACTGGTACGAATACTTAGCCCCAGTTACTCTAGACTGAACCGGGAACACGAAAAGACCAACCGCGGAATCCTTCTTCCTCCGCTTCTTGTTGGAAATCTGTTTCCTCAAATCTGTGGAGCATAGCTTGAGGGTCGGCCACTTGAACCACGTGCTGTACACCTTGGCACCTTTCTCCCGAGCACTCTGAGCCATCCAAGCAACAGACTGGCTCTCATGATCAAACATGGTCAGCAACTTCTTGTTCGTATGAAAAGGGTAAGACTCAGCCAGCAACTTGAAAGCAGACCCTCTACTGACGGTGAAAACAAGGCCATACTCATTCTCAGGGATATTCAGATAATCCATGATCCTACTCTTCACATCATACTCAACAGTACCTTTCTCAGCACCACCACAAAGTGCATGATTACTCAAATTGGCAGTTATCTCAGACAAGCTAAAGGTACAAGACTCCCAATAATGAATGGTCTGAACAAAAGAGAAGAGCCCAAATCCACAGTAATCAAGGCATACCTTTGGTGACAAATGTGAATACTCATCAGACCTCAACTGATCCACCTTCTCTGAAGACTGGTACTTTGGGTACATTGTGAGGAACTTGGAGAAGGCCTCATGGAGGGTGGGAATTGCCTCCTCCGACTCAAATGTGCACTCGGCGGCGAGGGCGGTGGCCCTGAGGAACTCACGCTGCGCATGGAGCCTGGCCAGGGACCTGGATCTCCCCAAGGTATCATCCGGGTTGCCAACCGGGTCGGGTTCAATGTCCCTTGACTTGAATAGCGACCCATCTTCAGAGGCTTCCTCAAGGGCCTCCCTGAGCTTGTTCTCTTGCAGCTTCCGCAGAATTGATGGGTTCCTCTTGATGTCAGGGGTGGAATCGTCTTTTCTCCTGCTCTTCTTGTCCATGATCAGAGCAGCACAGTGAGAAATGGGCTTCCATAATGAAAGATGCATTATAATAGCTTCCACCTCTCTGCTTTTTGCACGGAGCAAAATCTCAGAGATGCAGAACCAGGAAGCACTCTTAAGAACAGCACAAAACAAAAGAGGGCTTTCGTTTAGCCCATGTATCGGTGTATCAAACTGAGCTTCAAAGTTCAAACCCTAGAACCCCCAAAACCAGAAGAGTTACAATAGAAGGAATCTGGAACCCGATTCTAGAAAAGGTTGCAACTTCGGTTTCTCAGGGTATCCAATTTGGAGGGGAAAAAAGGCAGAGATTTTTACTGATGAGAAACCCACTTGTGGTGGTTGTTTCTGGTGAAAGCCAACAAAGAAGGGTTTTTCGGACAAACCAGGACGGATTGAACAGGAAAGACAGAGATAACAGATGGAAACAAACCTAATGAAGAGAGAGAGAAAGTCAAAGGGCTCAAACCCTAGAACCCAGATCCCAAAAATTTCAAAGCAAAGCTCACAGCTACAACAAACTCCAAAATAATCAACCCCAAAAAAAAAAAGGATTTTAAGAAATGGGTTTAGTGAAGAAGTAGGCAACAGGTGATAGAAACTCTAAACTTTCCGATCATGAGTAGCCAGAGACTCCACATAATACCTGAATCTCTTTCTCTCTCTTCACTGCAGCATAATTAAGGCAAAGCTTCCCACATCAAATGCTCTTTTACTAGCTAAGAGTAAAACCAAAACATACCGGTATTGAATTGATATCTCCACAGTACTATTTCTTCCTTAAATTGAAAAAGAAAAAAGACGAAAACAAAAGATAGAGAGAAAAAGAGAAAGAGAAGAAGAGAAAAGGATGAAAAAGGAGAGAGAATTCAGAATAACACCCCTCTCTCTGTTTGACCCAAACACCTTGCCTCCACAATCATCCCCCACCAAAAAAAAAAAAAGGCCTCAACAAACAAGGGGAAGGGACATTGACTCTCACAAAAACAAAATTGGTGGGGGTGTTTTGTGTTATTAAATTCATTTCTTCAATTTTCACCCCCTATTATTATTTTAGAACTATTATTATTTTAGAATTAAGGTTCCCTTGCCTATGTCGGAGTTGGGACCCACAGGAGCCTTTATCTTGTTGCAGTCATTGCTCAAAGTCAAATACTCAGCTGCCTTGTAAAAGCTGTTTTCTGTCCAACTGTGCAAATTAACCACATGGTCCTATGTCCAAAATTACTTGGTGAATATCAAATTTGAGTATTTAACCGCATTAACCAACACTTCACAATGGATCTTTATCGCTTATATTGGAACCATTATTCTGATTTCTTTAATTTAACAAATCTAGCATTCTCTATTGTAGCTCACCGGATATTTCGCATGGAACGTTTTGATTAATATGTGAGACTAAAGCCCGGTTCTATAGAATAGTAGTATCTGATGAATATGTTGCTTTGCTTTTGCCTCCAAAGTAATTGCTTTCAGTTCAAATTCAATAAAATACATCAAGCTACGCTTTAGTACAGAGAAAGCATTTATTCCCCCAGACCCCAAAAATAAAAGAAGAGAAATTAAAAAAAAAAAAAAAAAAGAATCTTTGATGCAGATGCTTAGAATCCAATTGTTAAGATTATAAAATTTGCCAACTTCCTCGTGCCAATGCCTTCTGCTCGAGGTTTTTTGTTTCTTGAGCCATATCAATAATCTAAAGTCTAAACTCTCTTGTTTTCGAATGAAGACAAACGAGAAATGCAGAAGAAGATAAAAACAAGAGTACTATAAAATAAAGTTGGCGGTAGAATTGCTCTTCCTATGTTTTTCTTTATCAATTCAAAAATGATAAACAGTTTTCGTTGCATTTGCGTCAATAACTGATAGTACTTTAGTGTGGTCAACCCTTTCAAGGGGATCAAGTTCAATCAAAACGATGAATTGAAGACATGCCTGCCTAGTTTTTAATCATCGGTAGGTTTGTTTTGCTCACGACGTTTCGATTCCCATATTTATTAATTAGTATAAGCATGTGACTAAGCCATAGCCTCTGAATTTCTTATCCAACCATGTCCTGGATAGGTAAACGGCATGCCCATGCATGTAATTAGCACAAGAGCCTTGCATAACTGGAATTAGAAAGCTCATGGGATTCCAATGAGCACCATAATGCAGCGATATGATGAGCCAACTACTTAAAATTCACCACCAATAGTGCTTATTTAATGTTGTTGTTGATCTTTTTTAATTGTGAATCTATGTTTTGTTGTTTGCCTATCTAATCTCAGAGCTCAAATGTCCAAATATCTTAATACGCTTGCAGAAAATGCTTATATTTACTACTACTATATGCATGTGAGATTAATATCGTAGGCATTTCTTATACATGAACTATATTATGGAATATTTATTAGTAGAAGTCAAAGTCAAGAAACTCTTATGTGCTTAAGCTGCTTAAGCCTATATGGTTTGATAGAAGCTCAATGGTGTAATCTTCCTCATCTCACGCCATAAGGCCCATAAGTTGCAAATCCAAACATGGCACAATCATAGCCCAGTAACTTTGAAGCAGTAACTGAGGGTCTGTCTGAAAATACTCTATCATGTTCAGTGAAACACGCCCCTGGCCATTTCCCAACTGCTCAAAACCAGGACCCTATTTGAACCCATCCTTATGGTAAAAGCTGGTCCATATTTGTCAGCCATGGCACTTAGTGTCTCATGGAGCAATTTCTTGCCACCAAAAGGTGCAGCTGGCCAAGAATTGGCAGAGCCCCACCTGCTTGCGGTGCATTACAGGTCTTGGTCTCATTGGTAACTGATCTTCCAATTGAAGATGCAGACCAGCAGGGCAAATATGTAAGTGATCAAGGTTGACAAAAATCGGAGCAGATCCTCCATCACAGCTGGTAGGAATGAAGCAAGACAGATAGATAGAGTAAATAACTATGAACTGAACATTTGATAAGATCCCTTTCAAATGAGAATGGGTTAATGATATATGCTGCATTATCTTAGAAAGAACAGGCGCAGGTTATACATATATATTTATTATCGGTTGTCTTTAATCCATTTATAAGTCAAATACAATCATTTATGGACTTAATTGTACATTATAGACACCGCTACATAATTTATTTGGCAAGAGGATCACTCACGTGGCCTTGATGTTGCTGACTTGGCTATGACTCCAATATTTTTCCGGCTTTAGATATTCATATTGATCAGACGGCTCTATTTCATTTGACTTTCTTTCTTTTTTTCCTTTTTCATCTCGGAAGATCATTTTTTCTTTTATCTCCTTTGACAAGATAGGTTTGAATGACCTTTTGCAATTTATAAGTGTAACTAAGTGTAGGCTACCCTTGAAGAAAGCAACATTAGAGTATTCAATGCAGCACTCAGTGCGTAATATATGTTTCTTAGCTGAATTGACCCGGCATATTGTAAAAATTCAAATCACCTAATCGGTTCATAAGAGGTTAATAGGAAAAGTTACAATCGTGCATATATTTGAGTCAATGTGTATGACAATTTGGGGTTTTTCTGGAATCCTCTGAACTAGACCTCGACTTCTCAGTGCTTCAGAAACAGACCAGTTTACACTGCTGCCAGAAGCCTAGAAGGACCAGCAGGACAATTTCGTGCTACTTAGGAAACAAATACTGCTAGAAGTTAGCCCCATTCAAGTATTTTGATGTATTCTTTTTGTTCTAAATTACTTTTATAAACAATTTTATAGAAGACTTAGTGTGATGTTAATGCCGGAGAATCAGGCTACTTTTCCTCTCCTCTCCTTAGGCGCTTGCACCTTTAATCTATATGTAACTATAATATTTGAGAACCAAAAATTGGAAAGTGTTGCCAAGTAGTAGCTTTCAGAGCTTTCTTACTCTCCCACAATTCAAATTCTTACTAATAAAAGAAACTTTTCTATCTAACTATTGGTCAAATCTCCTATCAAGCATTTATACTTCAACCCATTATCTTGAAAATAACACCCACTAACTGCTTTCTTAATTAGTTTTTACCAATCTTTTCTTTTAGCATGAAGCTTATATGATAAGTCATCCCAAGGTTTAATGCACTAACCCATTTATCTCACCTATCCTCCAATTAAGAGTGGGCTACATGTCACATTTATCTACATTATTTATCTCATCTCTAAATTGAAAAATTTTAACAAATAATAATTATATAGAAAAATAAAGTTAAAAGAATATAAAATATAAAATAGCCTAACTAAGAAAGTAAAAGTTGATATTCTTATAAACCATTTACATTTTAAACAATAAATTGTTATATGAAATGATTTTATGGAATTTTTTTTTTTTACAAGAATAAAGAAAAGAGGGAGAGAGAACTTTTTTCTTTTCAGTTGTTCGGTTCTCGTATAAAAGTTAAAAATACATATTCTTATAAAATGAATTATACATATTTTCGGTAATGAGTCGCTATATGAAATAATTTTATATAATTTTTTTAATTACTACACTAGATGCTAAAATAAAGGAAGGTAGAGGAAAATACAATGAATTTTTTTCCTAAATTATTCGATCATCTTTAAAAAATTGCAAATAGATATAGTTATAATGCAAATTAAACTTTAAATAATGAGTAGTTATACAAAATATTTATGTGAAATTTCCTTTTTAAAATTACTTTACTATAAGGTTGAACACAAAGGAGGAAAAATGAAATTTTTTTAATTGTTCAATTTTCACTTAAAAATGGGAAGCAAGTATCTTTATAAAATAAATTATACTATTAATAATGAGTTGTTATATGGAATTATTTAATAATTTTTTTCTTTCAAATTATGTTATTATTATAAGGCTGAAGAAATGAGATAGATAAAAAATGAAATGAAATTTTTTTGTGTATATTAAATTATTTAATAGAATTTTCTCTTTAAAATATTTATACCTAATGAGATGCTATATTGAATTATTTAATAAAATTTTCTCTTTAAAATCAACAATTTCACAATTATACTTTCCGCTTTTATGATTGTTTAATTCTAAATATTTTTATATTTATAATTATTTCTTTAAGTTGTTTTATATGAGATCAACTTTTATATATTATATATCAATTTAAATAATTTTATACTATTATTTAATTATATGATATAATATATGTGACTTTTAAAATAGTAATTGTAAGAGTAAATCATATTTGTAGGGTCACAATACTTAAATATAGGACTATGTAACGTTTTATGCTAATAATATATTAAGATTAAATTTATTTTATATAATCTTTTTAACTATGAATATTATAATTATTATATTTAGGAAAAATTCAACAATAACTTATTATATTTAATATATTACATATATTATACACTATTCATCCCATGCATCGCATGGGTCCCCAACGCTAGTATAACCAAAAAATGAAAGATAGAACAGTAGAGCTTTTATCATATATTCACCTCTCTTACTAGTTTAGAATATAAACAAACAAAAATTACACTTTATCTTTTTGAATTATAGGTTATGTACACTTTAATCCTTATATTTTAAAAATATGTAAACTGATCCCTTGCACTTTCATGAATATGTATTTTAACCAAAATAATTATATTATATCCCCTGAATTTTAAATCATATGCAAATCGATCCCTTGAACTTTTTTAAATATGCAAATTAACCATTTTATTAGTTTTTCCATCAATTGTTAATAAAAATATTACATATTCAAGAAAATATAACTCTTTTATTAATTTTTTTCATCAACTGTTAACAAAAATATCACACATTCAAGAGTGTATAAGGTATCATATTGTATATTTAGGAAAGTTAAGGTGGTTAATTCGTACATTTTTTAAATTTAGAAATTAAAAGTGCATTTGTTTGTGATTATTTAGGAAAAAAAATCATTTTTGTGTATTTGAATATTTTTTAAAAAATAATCAGAATGTTAAAAAAATCTATTTTCAACTTTTTGGTAGATACTAAAAAGAATAACTTCTAAAAAAAATCAATTTTTAGCTTTTTCATCTATATATAAATGATGCATTTATTTCAGTTTTTTAAAAATATAATTATGAAATTAAAATTTTTTATATGGCAGAAAACATATTCTTTTTAGAAGCTACTATTTTTATCTTCTATTACAAAGTTAAAAACAGATATTTTTTTAAAATTCTAATTATTTTTTAAAATTTATGCAAATATGTCATAAGTAATTTTTTGGTCAAAATAATCTTACTTAAATCCACTCAAAATTTAAGTTTTATAATCATTTTTATTAAAAATTGAATCAAATACACCTTAAAATATACATTATCTATAATTTGGGGGATAAAGTGTTTTTTTTTCCTATAAACAATTAATATTCTGTTTTAATTTTACTATAATATAAAAATGAACTTCAGAGGAATTTGCTCGGCAAAGTCAACTGTTTTATCTACACGCTGATTTTTATTTTTTAATTATTCTGTGATAGCTGTACGTGTAACATTTTTCCATTTAAAGGAGGTTGGACATAACTCGTTATTTATGAGTTATTCAATTTGTTTATCTATAATTTAAGAAATGTTACTTCATCTATTTGTATTTTCTCCTGTGCATATTTTTTTCAGACTTAAATAAAAAATAATCAAACATAGGTAACAGAGATTATAACTGAATAAAATTGTATAACGGATAAGCACGTGTCTGTTAAATGATACTTCTAAAATCACCAAATTAAAGTTAACAAGTTTTTAATTACAAACGAGTTTGTGTACTTTACTATCGAAAAACTAATCATAAAACAATATTTTTCAGTTTAACAGAGTTTTCAAATGGAAAATTTCTTCCCCCGGGGGCTTTTTTTTTTTTTTTTTTGGTCTAAACCTTTAATAAATGTAGAGAAATATTTGGTTAATTCATTTTATCCAGGACACTATATTGACTTATTCATTATTTATCATTGAAAATGATTAAAAAATTAAAACAAAAAATTTATCATTTTCAATTATGGATAATAAATGAGTTTAATGATATCAAAGTGAAATAAGTTCATGTAATATTTCTCTTAAATATATCTTCATCTTCTTCTGTTTTGTTTTTGGGTGAGCATTCAAATGAATACGGGTTTTTTTACTATAAAATTAAAAAATTATATATTATATATGAAATATCTTGTTTTATCTTTATTTTCTAAAATATCCCATTTTTAGTTTATATAAGTAAATCGTATAAAGGTGGCACAATTTATAACTAGAATTAGGATATTTGGAAATTGTGAAAGGATCACATGATTTCTGCACTATACAAAAATCATGTGACTCTCACACAATTTTTGTAAATCGTGCAACCCTCGAAATTAAATTAAATTAAAAGTAAATTAAAATACACTAAATTATATTAATTAAATTAAAACTTGATCATGCCTTATAATAAACCAAATAAACCTCAAAATTTAACTTTATAATAGAATAAGGATTTAATTCGTATATATTGTCAATATAAAAAATTTTACACAAATATTCAATTATGTGTTGCTTGCAACACCCATTTATAATAAAACTAATGGCACAACTTTACATGAAAAGTTTGGAGTTGGGCATTAATATATATAGATACAGCACAGAGTTCAAGAGTAGAAGTAAAGTTCTACTTGCCATAAGCTAAATGTTTTTAAGCCCGATAATAAAACTACAATTTATTTAATTACAACTCCATATATTTTTGACAGCTAGAAGAGTCCACCTTCCTCTAAGGCATTAGTTGACTAATTGAAACCACCAGAAATAGAGTGAGAATTTAAAATTCTTAGTAAATAATGATTAGTTCTAAAGCATTTGAACTATGATGGTTCCAGGCGTATCTTAGCATGAAAATTTACACGGCTACTGTATCATAATCTCATCACATTACTTGTAAGAAGATCATAATATTATGGGCAGTCAATGCTTAAAAATATATATTATGCAATACATAAAGTGACAAGCATTAATATCAATATAATTTTTTTACTTTAATTTCCATTTTCCTTTGTCTGGTTGTTTCACACATATTCAAAGGCCTTCTGTTAGGAATTTTTCATTCTCTGGTGTTACTTTTAACATCGTGACGACAAAGCCTAAACTTTTACGCCACACTAATCAAGGCAGGTAACATAAAAGGATCTTACATCTTATCCCTCTGCCTTATTGGTAGTTAGTGGCAAATTTTAATTAAATATCTTTCATTCAAAATACTTACTTGCGATAAATTCACAATAAATATACAAATGTATAAACTTAAGCAATAAATATAACTTAAATAAAAGACTCAAGTAACATAAGATAAATAATAATTTAAATAATAAAATTATCTCATAATAAATTAAATAATAAATCATAAAATCAATAAGTGGAATAAAATGTATAAACTATAAATTAATTCATAAGTTTAAAATAACCGAAGTGTGCAATAACTTAAATAATATAAACTTAAGTAAAATAAATAACATAATATTTTAATAAAATTTCTCAAAATATAGAGTTGTCAATTTTAAATATTAATTTCTAAAAGGACCGAATCTAATATCATTTTTATTCAATTCCTTTTTAACCTTCTTTTTATGATCCATGAGTCTGTCAATATCATTATGATGTATATTGGTCCCTTAAAAAAATTACCATAAAAATTGACAACTCAAAATAATGTATCGATGTAAAAATAACATTATAATAACAATAATAATAATAATAATAATAATAATAATAATAATATGCAATATTATAAGAAAATATTAGATAAATTAACTTGAAAGGATAAATAAAATAAAATTAGAATAACATTAAGCAATAATATAAAAGAACATGAAATAACTTAGAATGTAACATAAATTATGATAGTGAATAATAATAAATAAAATAATAATATAACTTATAATAAATAAATATAATCATAATTTAATTTTATAAATAATTTTATTATCTACCTCTAATTATTATAAACAATTAAAAATGATTTGGGTACACTAATCTTCTTTTTTTTCTTGTCTATTGTCCCTTCTTCCTTTTTATCCATCTTTTCTCTCATGCCCGTCACGTCTACACACACACACACACACACATAATAACATCCACTCTCTCTTCTTTTTCATTCACACACTTTCACTTGCACCCTTATTTATAATCACTCAAGTTAGTTGGGAGATTATTAGTTTATTTACGCACTGTCATTCATTAATAAGTATATTAATTGCCAATGTTATTTTCTTTGATACATTTATTACCTTCGTTCTTTTTTGTCAAACTTGAAGACTTTAATCCAAACTCATGCCACTGACATGAATGTTCCTTTCTTTCTTCTTTTTATTTTTTATTTTTTTATAATTATAATTATGTTATCATTTGTAATTATTTCTCTCTTCTAATATTATTATTTGGTATCATTTCTTATCTTTAATCAATAGAGTAATTTATTTTGAAATTGTTGTTACTAATTTTAGTCTTACTTTAAAAGTTAGTGTCTCTATTTTAATTATTTGATCACATCAATTAAAATATTTCCACCAAGTAGATTAATCCAATTACTCTACATTAAATATTTTATGAAAAAAAGGGAATATTACATTGTCACATCAATAAAAATGTTTGCCTTAATCATTCACTATTTTAAAAGTCTTACAAACACAAATATTTAATTAGATGACACTGTAAAACTCTTTTATGCTATTAATGTATAGCAATTAAACTTGTAGAATAAAAGTAAACTACATGAAATTAATCTAAATAAATGAAACTGAAACCCTAAACCAATAATCTTATTTTGTACTAAAAAAAAGCAAATTAAAATATAGTAAACTATTCTAAATTAAAACTACACCATGCACTATTATAATATAAATAAATCCCAAAATTAAGAAAATGATAGAGAGAAGGAGAGTTGGATTCTGATAGAGTATAATGATATATGTTAAATGGACATATTTGGACATATTGCTACAAATTTGAATATAAAAATAATTTTTTATCATACTTTAATATAAGGTATTTGATTAATTTAGTTTAGAATACTTTAATTTAGTATTTTTTTGAGTGGGGACTTTAGTTTAGTAGTAAAGTAAAGCAAATTTGGAGGCCTAATTTAATTTATTTTCGGATATTTTAGTTTATACTTATTTGGTATATAGCAAAATTATAGGTTTAGTTATCCTATTTAAATAAGTTTTTCTTAGATTAATTTTTTTTAAGGTAGTTTTATTTTATTGAACAACAAATTTTTGATATTTAGATTTATAGTTTAAATTATTGAGATTAATATAGTTTAGTTTTATTGTATTAAAATACTGAATTTTGAGGTTTATTTATATTATCGAGCATGGTATAATTTAAATTTTGAGTAATTTGTTATATTTTAGTTTGTTTTTTGTTAGTGTAATACAAGATTATTGGTTTAAGATTTTAGTTTCATTTATTTAGATTAATTTCTTTTAATTTTGTTTTATTCTATTATAAAGTTAAATTTTAAGATGTAGAGTATGATCATGTTTAATCTAATTAATATTACTTATTTTGGTTTACTATTAATTTAATTTAATTTTAAAGATTTCACGATTTTTGCACTATACATAAATCATTTAAGGGGCAATGTATAGAAATTGTGTAACTCTTGCATGATTTTTAAATATCTTAAACTCAATTATAAATTATCCCATAAAATATTTCAAAAAATAAAGATAGAACAGGATATTTTTAAATATAATAATTTTTGTATTTTATATGTGTAAAAAAACCAATGAATAAGCTGATACCCTCTGTTATCTTTTCCGCCCATCTATTAGATTGACGGGGTTTCAGTGACCCATATGATATGACGAAGGCCCAATGGTTATTGTGATCTATATGGACTAACAATACCCTTCCAAAACATCAAATGGGTACAACTACAAACGTCTCAAACCAAAAAGGAAGGGTATGGAGATCTATTTCCTAAGCATTCCGTCCAATCTTCACTTTCCCTTTCCCTTTCGCATCCATAAACGGAAGAGAATTGATAATTAATACGAAAAGCTTCCCTGTCAGTATTGTACAAAATTGCTAGATTGGTTAATTTTGTTTTTAACCTTTTCCCCCTCTTACTTTTCATCCGCCATGCTTTCCATTTTTGTTTAACCTTTGTAAACGATAACTAAATTTATACTTATTCGTACACAAATTTCGTATTAAGTAATGTAATATTCTAAATGGAATCATTTTTTCATTAATAATTGTGAAAAATTAGTGGGCAAACTAATAGTAGTTTCATATTAAGTCTATCACCAAGTCACTAAAATTGATCTAATAATAAAAGATGTGGGTAGTTTACATAAGATTTTAAATTTAAACCTTATTATTGTTAATATATAAAAAAATATTAAGCCTATCACCAATAATTACAATGGTGAGACTAGCAATTTAATAGTGAAGAGAAGATACTACGCCAAGGTAATGTTATACAGCTACAAAAAGTTGTTAAAGAGTTTTTTTTTAAAGGAAATGGGTGATTGTTAGATATAATAAAGTGATGTTATTTAATTACTTATTTTAGAGTTAATAAGTATATCACGTTATTATAATAAATAAATCATAACAGAAATTTTGACTCTGACATTTTTCTGCAAATATAATGGCTAGCAGCATCCCTTTGACATCATTTGAACATTGTACAAAAGGCAAAATAAAAGAGCTAGACATGAAATAAAAAATGCAAATTATATGATCAAGATAAAGATCATCCTCTACTCATTACTTTCAATTGTCAAATGAAGTTCCCCAATCCCTGCAGTGAAAAAAGTTGGGATCATGGTCTAAAGCACATGATTATACCTCAGTGTACATGGACTTGGGCACCACACTAATGCACCATGTTCATGCTAAATAAGGCCCCACCCTCTATTCAGCCAAGTCCTTTTCTTTCCTTCTCTTCATTTGAAGCCTCGGAGACATTCAAAGCTTTCCCTTTCTTTATCAATTTTTCAGAGGTGGGGCAGGCTGTCGGATGGAGTGGTTGTGTGTTGTAGCCACAGACATATATGCATATTCAATATGGGGTAATTTGGTATTTTCACAAATAGGTCGCATTTGCTTTGGTTGGTTCTATCTGTTCTAACCATTTCATGACCAAAGATGCTACCATCAAAGGCTGATGCCCATTGATGCATACCAAGTTACCAACTACTACTTCGGATCTTCGAGACTTTGATAATACAGTTCTCTTCCCCTCGTGGTTTTGACCAAGGGTACTTTTGAACACTTCAAAACGTTATTGACTAGTTATAGCGTTGAGAAATTTTCCTGTGTAATTAGTTCTATATAGAACTATGTGAATGAAGTCAATAAACATCGTTTAACATAGGAGAATAATGTTGAATGTTCCGAATTTCTTTTTACGAAGGTAAAGTACGAATGAATTACGCAATCACGTTCTTTTTTTTTTTCTTTCTTTTCTCATTACGGTTATATTTAAAATTTTTACCATCGATCGATGTATAATTATTAAAAAAACTGATTGGTTAAAAATACTTCGTAATGGTGTTAGTAAATTTGTGTTTGGGGCTAAATTGTACTTCTCCAAATAGAATAATTATCCAACTTGTCTTCTGAGAATTGCTATACTACCCATAATTAAAGTTATAATATCCAGAATAAGTTGGTAAATATTCACTGGTTACTAATTAATTTGTCATAGATGCTTATCAACAAGATATAAATATTAAATAATTCATTTTGAGTAGGGGAATAATTATCAGACTTCTCACATGGAGTAAAGGGTACTGTATTCGTCGAGAATTCAATTGATGTAGTGTAAATTTTTTTTATTTGGATACTAATATAAAGAAAATTTAAAATTTTAGTTATTATTATCGATTATTTTCCAAATTTCAAAAGAGATAATTTCAATTCCCACCTAATTATAAAGAAATTTTAAAATTCCGTCTCTTCTCTAATTCTCAATCCCTTATATTTTGACCACCTCCCAAGCCTACCACCACTTGTTGCTCACCGTCTACTGCTCCACCACCCATCATCGATGTCCACTGCTTATTGCTGCTTGGCTCGCAGCTCGACACTTTCTACCCGCCATTTGTAATTCTTTAATTTGTTCGCTACCTATCGTCCATTATAAACAGTTCACCATTTGCCGCTTGCTATTTCTTGTCATTCGATATTATGTCTGACTCTGTCAATTTGGTGCTTGCTAGCTACTTGTCATTTGTTGCTCGCTGGGTGCGTAGCTCTATCGTCTGTTGTCTTGTTCTCCTTTTTGTTGCCCACCGTCGATCAGTTTTCCTACCAGTCGCTAGCCTGTTGCGTCTATCACCTGCCGACCTTCGTTATTTGCCTTCTGCACATCACTCCTTGTCCATCGTCTACCACTAGTTCTTCGCTGTTTGCTATGCCTGCCCATAAAGAAGGTTATATAACTTCATTATTCAAACGTAATATTCCGTGAAGTAATACAATTACCTTATCCAAAAATAAAAATAAAAAATAAAAGGAATTTAATTGAAGTATTTAAATTTTTATGCATTTTAAATTCCCTCAAATTTTAAAATACTCTATTTAAATGTAAGAGTTTAATTTTGATATAATATTATTATTGAGTGTTATATATTGCCAACCAATCATATACATCTATATGTGTAATTTTTAATATAATTATTGTAAAAGTTGAGTAGGCCAATCGGGGGTTCACTCACTTGATCAGTTTTTTACTTAGGTATTGCTGTGATTTAAGTTCGATTCTTGAGTTTCCCTATTGGTGTTTAATCCGTAAATAGCTTTGTAAGTATTTGATGAGCTTGAAAACATATTTTGACCTTAAAATAGGGTGAGTCTTTCTCTTAAATTTAAACTTTTCAAATATAAAAAATATATAAAACCCCAAATTGATTTTTAAAAAAATTGTGGGACATCAATTTAGTCCTTAAAAAATTTGTGACATCAATTTGATTATTAAAAAATTAATTTTTAGTTCACATTAGTCCAAACATTAGCATCCATGAATAAATCACTTACCGGTGTCCGATGTATTATGTTATACGATGATATGACACATCACCACATAATGTGACATATCAATCATCAATTCACATTTCTTTCATGGACGTTAATATTTGGACTAAAGTGAAATGAAAATTAATTTTTCAAGGAATAAATTGACATCATAAATTTTCTAAGGACCAAATTGATATCTTGTAACTCTCCAGAATCAATTTGGAGTTTTTTTGAAGAAAAAAATAGTAAGAGTCTAATATTTTTAATAACATAACAATATATGATTGAATGACTATGTAAAAAATTTTGATACTACCATTATATCAAAATTATTAAATTAAAGGATTTTCTTTTGTACCTTTATCTTTATAAAAGATACCAATATTCTTTTATATTTAATAATTGTGATTTAATTATAAGTTTTATAAACTTTAAACATAATTAAAAAATAATTTTAAATTTTGATAATTTGAGTTAGTGGAACACATGGCTAATTCTTAGATATAAATAATTAAAGGCACCTATACCCTTAAATTTTATAGGGATGTCAGAGAAACTCCCTTCAATTAAGTATTATACGTATTAATTTTTTTAATTTTTAGCGTATTAAATATTTTAATTTTACAAAAGAATGAGTAAATAACTTTTTTAGTCATAACATTTTAAAGTTGACATTAATTTGATCTTGAAAAAATTTTTGACATCAATTTGATTTTAATACTTTGAAATTGACATTAA
Source organism: Pterocarpus macrocarpus (assembly GCA_031439585.1). Taxonomy (NCBI): domain Eukaryota; kingdom Viridiplantae; phylum Streptophyta; class Magnoliopsida; order Fabales; family Fabaceae; genus Pterocarpus; species Pterocarpus macrocarpus. The sequence goes on along the minus strand of CM062520.1, from coordinate 70,579,245 downwards.
TTTGGCTCTTAAAAAAATTTTGACATTAATTTAGTTTTAACACTTTGAATTTTGATATCAATTTAGTCCAAATCATTAATATAGAACTAAATTGATGTCAAAATTCAAAATATTAAGACTAAATTGATATCAAAAATTATTTTAGAACTAAATTAATATTAATTTTAAAATATTAAGATTAAAAAGAATAATTACCTCATAGGATTGTTAAAAAATAAGAAGATATACAATTTAAGATATGAAAAAATTGTCTAACATCTATAAATTCGTGCAAAACGCTATTTTCATTATGAAAATGATGATTCTATTCCAGATTGACTTCAAATTATATCAATTATTAGCTGCAGTGGCAAGTGCACGTGCTGTCCATGTCTATTAAAGGCCATTAAACCACTATCTAATTTTTCATTATAGTTTTTTTATATACATAAACAAAAAGTTTAGGTAAATTCGGCTATCTTTTCACCAAGATCAAGATATAGTCCCCAGATTTAAAGAGCATTTATAGAAACAAAATATTATTATATAATGTTATATTATAGGATATATTTTAACTATGTACTTTAGTGTGTTAATTCTATTATTTTTCAATGATTATGAAAATCATAAGAAAAAGTGTAATAATTATACCGGAACGTATAGTCATTTTGTTAAACATTCTGAAAAATAGAAGATTATTACTATTCACAGCATTATAATTATACTTTGTTACGGTGGTTTTCATTATTGAGTTCGTGGCCACTCAAAAACCATTAAAAATATATCACATCAAAGTAAAATACAATATCAAATCTGACACTAAACCCTTTTAAAAAAAATAAAATAAAATTCTGCACTTTGAATTAGCAACAGAAAACCTCCAAACATGAATACATTGACGTATGAATTCTTGAATTGTTAGAAGTTGAATTAAAACAAATAAGGTAGTTAATTAAAATAGTCAAAAGAGCAGGGAGGGAGAGAGAGAGAGAGAGATTGTGAACAAACAAAATCTATATATCACAAAAATAGTCAAAAGGAATGAGAAAGATGCAGAAAATAATTTTAAAAAAAAGGGGGTTATATGCCTCTGGGTTGGCCGGTTGGAGGTTCTGTCTCTCTGTTAAGTTTTGTAGTAGAGAAAAAAGTCCATATATATATATATATAAAAGCACACTGGACTTTTGTTGCGGTATGTTTACTATTAAACTAAAAACTATAACTGTTAATCTAATTTCAACGCCTGGTTCTAAAAATCGAACATGTGACATAAGCACTTATTATTAAGAAAAATTGCGCAATTTTATTTTATTTAAATTTATTACCAAGTGTCAGTTGGATTTAATTAAAAAAAAAAAAGTGTCACAGTTCAATCAAATTTAACCTTACTTGAGCATTGCAAAAACATAATATACTAGCCCACAGCCACATTATTAAGTTGCTTAAGGATATGTTTGGTTTTTTATTAGGAAATCTCAAAGGTTTGAACAAAAGTTTTTGTTTTGTAGTTTGCTGCCCAAAACATGGTTTAGAATTTTTAAATAAAAAATCAAAGTGCTATAAATTGTGTATTTGGAATGAGATTCCTCCCTACTAAGTAAAGAGAGGATCATAAAATGTAGTAGACATTTATGAGACAGTGGTGAATTTTTGACAGAGTCTGAAAAGGGACCTCATTAGCGGCAACTTATTTCAAGAATAGGAAAAAGTTGATTAAAAACAATTCTTATCATAATATTGAACTATCGATCGAGTAACCTTTTTTCCTCACTCATTTGATAAGGAAAAGAACAACGCTTTATTCTTGAATGATACAACTGCTCATCCATTAGTCAATTTGTTCCTTCAAATCCAATAAAATTGAAAGTGAAAATCTGTAATGTCGTCAAGTGCTCTTTTTCTTTACCAGTTTAGCTTCTAGGGTTTTGCGCATGGCCATTGAGAATGGAATCCAAGGCCAAGAGAGTAAAGAAAGGGGCCTGCTTACTACTTACTAAAGTAATGATTGAGGTTGTGTTTGGTGTAGACTGTAGAATTAAGAAGGGTTAGAATAAAAAAGGGTAAGATTCACTCCTTTTTAATATTTTTGTACATTCGTAAAACTAAGTATTTAATTGACAGAACAATATTGTTATGTACTCACCAAAAAGAACAATATTGTTACCTAAACTATATAGTGACTTATATTTTCATGTTGTATGGCATAGGCTAATGTTTTTTTTTTCCTGGTATGATATAATAATCTTAATTGCTAAAAATGTTCTTCAATTATTTTATGTGAGTGGCATTATTTCTGTCAGATAGAAAAGTACTACACTATGGTCTCTTGAAACCAGAAGTGATCGGTCATTAATAAGAAAACCATATATTTCTAACTAGCTTGCTATATCCATTTTTTGCACATATTTATCTTCTCCTTCTTCTTTTTTTTTTTAATTGAATGCAAATAAATGGGACCTTATATAGAAGGAGAAGCCAGCATATGTATTATGTAATGCTGATGGTCATAAACTGTCCTATAATAATCTTAACATTATGGTCAAATGGTCTCAAGCATATACAAGTATCCTTGGTAGGATCCCAATAATATTCACAGCGACTCAAACTGAATCATTGCATAGCGTAAAGACCTCTCTGTTCTGGCAGCCATGCATGTCTTGTGGGTGCCTTTACTTTATACGGACAAAAAGTTATCATGAAATTAAAAAGAAAAAGTGCTTCGACTTTTACATTTTGTTCTCTGTCTCTGATATCAGTATATTTCCCTTTTAACATGATTTATATTGGCAGTTAACATTGCTTCTCTAGATGGCAGGTTTCCATGGTATATAAAAATCTCTTCCATGTCTGGATTTTGATCACTCCCTCTCGAGCTGTGGACCTAAACTTGCAAATTGAAAAGTTTGCCAAATTATAATTAGCGTTTGCGGGGAAAGGAGCGCCCACTTCACCTAACCTCATAAATATGGATGTCCTAACTTCAAGACTGCATATGGATAATTGGTTGTCCTTCGATAAATGCTTCTTCCCACCCATTTTTTGAATAAACAATGACATGCTTTTAAATAAATAAATAAAGGTTAAAGAGTGATAAGAAATATATACATATTTTTTAAAAGTAGCATGATAACACTAATAGAGGATATGAATTAAATTCCAGGATTTTATTGACTGCTGTCTGGGTTGGTACTTTCAATCACATAATACCAGAAAACAGAAGAAATAAATATCCTCAATTTTAATGGGACCCTGAAAATCGAAGAAATTCTTTAATGCTTCAAGTTAATACATGGCTCTGATTGTAGCCGCATGGAAATTATCTATCTTTAAATTCTTTTCTCTCTTTTTCTCATTATTCACATCTTATTATATGAAAAATATGTATTTTGAAAAAGGATTTTGCTAATCGATGTATTGGAACTAAGAGTGAAAAATTATAAAGTTTTTAATATATTCAATATGTCTTGAAAATTTAAAAATCTTACTTTTTAATTAAAAATTTTTTACTCTTGATTTCTTAATTAGTGTCTTAAGAGCATTAATTAACAAAACTCTGAAAAAAAAATTAAATAAAGAAATTATAAATCATATTATATTTCAAGTATGAAAGCCTAAATGATAAGTTAAGAATAGAGACAAAATTTAGGTTCAGGTGATTTAAATCTCCGAATGTGGATGCCATTTATTGAGCAGTACTACATTTATTTCATACATTAAGAATAAAAAATCTTTTTAGAAACAAATATCAGTATAATATTTTTTTCTATTTTAATTTATCTATTTATTTGAATGACTTCATATATTTTTAAATTAATGTATTTAGATATATTTGGTATATTTTTAAATTAATATATTTGGATGTTCAATAATTTAAATGGACAGATAAATTAAAATAGAGGAAGCATATATTTTTATTTAATGATTTAGTAACCTTGTCGCTCTCAATTGCTTTCATTTTTTGGTCACAATTCGTACCACTTCTTGATTACCTGATATACTCCCCACCCAATAATTATTACTAATACAGCATAGATAATATTAACAATTTCTGCTGCCTATTAGGTGCCTGTTTGGTTTGAGTTTCAAATGCTAAAATACGATTTCTGATGTACTTTTTTTTTTAATTTTTCTCTCATGCAATTTTGCTGAACGCCATTCTTTTCAATGCCATTTGCTTAAACAAACGAGCTCTAGATCATTGACAGCGGGACTCATAGATCAATTCTTATTATGAAGTTTAGAAATTGTCGTTGGATGGAGATGACTTCCTTGATAAAGATTAACAGACTTGAATTTCAATGTAAATACAGTAATTAACATGGCTAAACAAAAGGACATTTACAATCATACACCAATTTATTTTTTCTTATAGTAATTACTTCTACAATTTTAGGTTGAGAGTGGTCATTAAATAAAAACCCTTCAATCAAACACCAATTTAGAACATTTTACATGCACTTAGAAGTTAAACAATTATAAGCGTTAATTTAGCTTAAGATGACAATTGAATAATTATTCTAAGTGAATATTATTTGCTCTTTCTGCTATATTATACTTGTTATGCTAACTCTCAATAAATTAAAGTACCTGCTACACGGACACATTAAAGGCTCATTCATCTGGATGTATGGGTTCAAGATATTCAAAGACACAAAGAATTCCTATACTTAGTATATAAAATCTTTTATGTTAAGATTCGTGCGATCCATTTATTTAGTTTCACATAACATTTTAGACACAACTTTGAATTTCTAAAAATATAATTGTCTAATTTTGTATACATAACTAACAAATAATTAAATTTATGCTAATTCAACTTTTTTTATTTTTTTCATAACATAATAGTGATAAATATTATACAATTATTACCAAGAGTTCTATCGGGTTGATACTTATTTTTTATTTTAAGTAGGGTGTTGGGACTCGAGAATTCTGAATTAAAAATACTATCATTTAAAAAATTTATCCCTATAGTGAACAAATCTTAATTACTTGAGTCAGATTAGTTAAAATTTAGTGAATTCTAATAGTCCAAGCAAAAAATATTAGATAGTTACTTGATCATGATGATTTATCAATAATTAAACATTGTTGTATTTGTTATTGATTATTTTTCCTACTAGTATAGAAAATACTTATACCTATTGACTAACAAGAAAGTAAAACTGATGAGGATTTTAGAGCTTTTATTTATTTTTTAAAAAAAGAGAGAACTAATGAAAAATAAGATTGGTAAGTCATAAATAATGATCAAGTCTTATGGTCAAATATCTAAGAGTTTTACAGTGTGAAAGGCATTACATGAATCAATGAAAAATATTATTGGTAAGTCAGAAAATGAGAACAAATGTTATATCTAATATTGTCAAAAGTTTAAAAGAAACCACAATATGTCTCAACATAATAAGAGATTAATTTTAATATATTATCAGTATAACAAATTTTTATATTATTATCTAATTATATATTTCTATTTGTAAGACTTTTAAAGTATTGAATCAAATATTTTTGCTGATATAACAATATATGATCGAATATTTATGTAAAAAAATTTATACTAATAATATATAAAAGTTAAATTAAGATAATAATAATTTTAAAAATTTAATTTAAATACACTAATAGTGTAAAACGGTTTCACACTGTCAACCAATAGAAATAGTGAAAAGTGCCAACTCACACAAATAACTACCCATTATAATGAGAGATCCACCATGATTTCTAACTTTCTCCTATTTTTATTGGTTGACAGTGTAAAATAATTTTACACTATTAATGCATACCAATTAAACTCTAATTTTAATTACATAATGTACATATCGAATGATATGTGTCAATCAAGATCGGATCAACCGGTAAAATAAAAAACTGTTGATAAAAAGTTCTCCAGTTTGACATTGTAACTAATAAATATTCATTGATAGTTCATGTATAAGAAATGCCTACAATAATCTCACATACATAATAATAGTAGTAGTAGTAAATATAAGCATTTTCTGCAAGTTATAAGATGTCCAGATAGTTGATGCCCGAGACTAGACACGCGCACAACAAAAATAAATTCACAATTAAAAAGAAAAAAATCAATACAACTTCATTAAATAAGCGCCATTGGTGGTGAATGTTAAGTAGATGGCTCATTATTGCTGCATTATGGTGCTCACTGGAATGCCATGAACTTTCTAATTCCATTTATGCAAGGCTCTTGTGCTAATTACATGCATGGATTTGCCGTTTACCTATCAAAGAACGTGGGTGGATAAGAAATTCGGAGGCTATGGCTTAGTCACATGCTTATACCAATAAAAATATGGGGAGAAACGTCATAAGCAAAACAAACCTACCGCTGATTGAAAACTAGGCAGGCATGTCTTCCTTTTAAAAAGTGTCAATTCAACGTTCCCGATTGAAATTTGATCCCCTTGCAAGGGTTGACCACACCATACTGTCAGTTGTTGACGCAATGCAATGAAAACTGTTTTTATTTTTATTTTGAATTGAATTGATAAAGAAAAATATAGGAAGGGCAATTCTACCGTCAACTTGATGATATTCTTTTTGTTCATCTTCTTCTGCATTTCTCGTTTGTCTTCATTCGAAAACAAGAGTTTAGATTATTGATACGGCTCAAGAAACAAAAACCTCAAGCACAAGGCACTGACACAAGGAAGTTGGCTAATATTATAATCTTGGATAATATTATAATCTTAACAATTAGCTTCTAAGCATCTGCACCAAAGATTCGTTTTTTTTTTTATGTTCCAAAAAAATTTCTTTCCTTTTATTTTTGCGGGTTGCGGGAATAAATGCTTTCTCTAGACTAAAGCGTAGCTTGATGTATTTTATTGAATTTGAACTTAAAGCAATTACTTTGGAGGCAAAAGCAAAGCAATAATATTCATCAGACACTATAGTTTATAGAACGGGGCTTTAGTCTCTCACATATTAATCGAAACGTTCCATGCGAAATATCCGGTGAGCTACAATAGAAAATGCTAAGATTTGTTAAATCAAAGAAATCACAATAATGGTTCCAATATAATGCAATCGAGTTCCATTGTGAAGTGGTGGTTAATGCGGTTAAATTTGATATTCACTAAGCTATGTAATTTTGGACATTGAACTATGTGGTTAAGTGGATTTGCACAGTTGGATATAAAACAGCTTTTACAAGGCAGCTGAATATTTGACTTTGAGCAATAACTACAACAAGGAAAAGGCTCCTGTGGGTCCCAACTCCAACATAGGCAAGGGAACCTTAATTCTAAAATAATAATAGTTCTAAAATAAAAATAGGGGGTGAAAATTGAAGAAATGAATTTAATAGCACAAAATACCACCACCAATTTGTTTTTTGCGAGAGTCAATGTCCTTTCCCGCTGTTTGTTGAGGCTGTTTTCTTGGTGGGGGAAGATTGTGGAGGCAGGAGGCTTAGTCAAACACAGAGAGAGAGAGAGAGGGGAGTTATTCTGAATTCTCTCCCCTTTTTCTTCCTTTTCTTTTCGTCTCTTTTTCTTTTCCTCCCTACCCTTTATTTTCTTCTTCTTCTACTTCTTCTTTGTTTTTTTTTTTTTTTCTTTTCAATTACTACTGTGAAGATATCAATTCAATACCGGTATATGTTTTGGTTTTACTCTTAGTTAGTAAAAGAGCACCTGATGTGGGAGGCTTGCTTTAATTATGCTGCAGTGAAGAGAGAGAAAGAGAGTGTCTTTCATGTTTGAGGAGGCTATTCAGGTATTGTGCGGAGTCTCTGGCTCCTCATAATCGAAAGTTGAGAGTTTCTATCACCTGTTGCTTACTTCTCCCCTAAACCCATTTCTCAAAATTCTTTCTTTTTGATTTTTTGGGCGTAATTGTGGAGTTTGTTGTAGCTGTGAGCTTTGCTTTGAAATTTTTGGGATCTGGGTTCTAGGGTTTGAGCCCTTTGACTTTCTCTCTCTCTTCCTTGGGTTTGTTTCCATCTGTTATCTCTGTCTTTCCTTTTCAATCCGTCCTGGTTTGTTCGAAAATCCCTTCTTTGTTGGTTTTCAACTGAAACTACAACCACAAGAGGGTTTCTCATCAGTAAAAATTTCTGCTTTTTTATCCCTTCCCTTATGAATTGGATCCCCTGTGAAATTCCAAGCTGAAACCTTTTCTACAATCGGGTTCTGGGGGTTCTAGGGTTTGAACTTCGAAGCTCAGTTTGATGCACAGATACATATACATGGGCTAAACAAAAACCCTCTTTGCTTTGTTGCTGTTCTTCTTAGAGTGCTTCTTGGTTCTGCATCTCTGAGATTTTGCTCTGTGCAAAAAGCAGAGAGGGGGAAGCTATTATAATGCATCTTTCACTATGGAAGCCCATTTCTCACTGCGCTGCTCTGATCATGGACAAGAAGAGCAGGAGAAAAGACGATTCCGCCCCTGACATCAAGAGGAACCCATCAATTCTGCGGAAGCTGCAAGAGAACAAGCTCAGGGAGGCCCTTGAGGAAGCCTCTGAAGATGGGTCGCTATTCAAGTCACAGGACATTGAACCCGACCCGGATGGCAACCCGGATGATACCTTGGGGAGATCCAGGTCCCTGGCCAGGCTCCATGCCCAGCGTGAGTTCCTCAGGGCCACCGCCCTCGCCGCCGAGCGCACATTCGAGTCAGAGGAGGCAATTCCCACCCTCCATGAGGCTTTCTCCAAGTTCCTCACAATGTATCCAAAGTACCAGTCTTCAGAGAAGGTGGATCAGTTGAGGTCTGATGAGTATTCACATTTGTCACCAAAGGTATGCCTTGATTACTGTGGATTTGGGCTCTTCTCTTTTGTTCAGACCATTCATTATTGGGAGTCTTGTACCTTTAGCTTGTCTGAGATAACTGCCAATTTGAGTAACCATGCAATTTATGGTGGTGCTGAGAGAGGGACCGTTGAGTATGATGTGAAGACTAGGATCATGGATTATCTGAATATCCCTGAGAATGAGTATGGCCTTGTTTTCACTGTCAGTAGAGGGTCTGCTTTCAAGTTGCTGGCTGAGTCTTACCCTTTTCATACGAACAAGAAGTTGCTGACCATGTTTGATCATGAGAGCCAGTCTGTCGCGTGGATGGCTCAGAGTGCTCGGGAGAAAGGTGCCAAGGTGTACAGCGCGTGGTTCAAGTGGCCAACCCTCAAGCTATGCTCCACAGATTTGAGGAAACAGATTTCCAACAAGAAGCGGAGGAAGAAGGATTCCGCGGTTGGTCTTTTCGTGTTCCCGGTTCAGTCTAGAGTAACTGGGGCTAAGTATTCGTACCAGTGGATGGCGCTAGCGCAACAGAACAACTGGCATGTCTTGCTTGATGCTGGATCCTTGGGCCCCAAGGACATGGATTCACTTGGCTTGTCGCTGTTCCGGCCAGATTTTATAATTACATCATTTTACAGGGTATTTGGGTATGATCCCACAGGTTTTGGGTGTCTTCTAATTAAGAAATCGGTGATGGCAAGTCTTCACAGTCAGTCTGGGAGCACTGGGTCTGGAATGGTGAAGCTTACCCCTGAATTTCCATTGTATTTGAGCGATTCTGCAGAGGGTTTGGATAGATTGGTTGGAATTGAAGACGATGAAGACGCTGGTGATGGTGATAAGGCTTCTGACACTCGACAAGGGCCACAATTGCCTGCCTTCTCTGGTGCTTTCACGTCTGCTCAGGTCAGAGATGTATTTGAGACTGAAATGGATCAAGACAGTTCTGAAAGAGATGGTACTAGCACCATATTTGAAGAGACTGAGAGTGTTTCTGTTGGGGAGGTGATGAAGAGCCCTGTGTTCAGTGAGGACGAGTCATCAGACAACTCACTTTGGATTGATTTGGGTCAGAGTCCATTGGGGTCTGACAATGCAGGTCAATCAAATAAACAGAAGATAGCTTCTCCCCTACCATCCTTCTGGCTCAACGGGAGGAGGAATCAGAAGCGACCTTCTCCAAAACCAACTGCCAAGATTTATGGCAGCCCTATGTATGATGATAGAGAGGCAAACCTAGGTCCTCATGATGAACGGCATGTGCTGTCATTTGATGCTGCTGTCCTATCAGTGTCACAGGAACTTGACCATGTCAAAGAGGTCCCCGAAGAAGAAAATTTTGCCGTAGTTAATGAATATTCAAGAAATGGTAATGGACCAGCTCATCTATATGTCAGTGAGATCCAGGAAGAACCTGGAACCAGCAAATCAGTTAATGCTGGATCTGTTCCTCAGAAAGGATCTCAACTCAATAATTCAACTTCTATTGCTCAGCATCACAGCTTAGAGAATGGCTCTACCTCTGAAATATCTGCTGAAGTTAAAGAGAGTGCCATAAGAAGGGAAACTGAAGGTGAATTTAGGTTGTTGGGTAGAAGGGAAGGGAATCGACATGGTGGTGTTAGGTTTTTTGGTTTGGAGGAAAATGAAGCCAATAGCAGGGGAAGAAGAGTGTCGTTTAGCATGGAAGATAGCCGTAAAGAATACCTGAGCCATACCCTAGAACCAGGGGATGTATCTGTGACCAGCATAGATGATGAAGAGGCCACAAGTGATGGAGATTACGGTGATGGCCAGGATTGGGACAGGAGAGAACCAGAGATATCGTGTCTGCATCTTGATCATATTAATATGCTTGGTCTCAATAAAACTACACTTAGACTTCGTTTTTTGGTAAATTGGCTTGTTACCTCTTTATTGCAACTGAAGTTGTCGGCTTCTGATGGGGATGAAAAAGTAAATCTTGTCCACATTTATGGTCCAAAAATTAAATATGAAAGAGGTGCAGCTGTGGCTTTCAATGTTAGGGACAGAAACAGGGGGCTAATCAATCCAGAGATTGTTCAAAAGCTGGCCGAAAAGGAAGGAATCTCTCTTGGCATTGGTTTCCTTAGTCACATAAGGATTCTCGATAACTCAAGACAGAATCGTGGAGCTCTGAATCTTCAAGACACAACTCTTTGCAGGCCGATGGAGAATGATAGGCGTGATGGGAAAGGTGGCTTTGTAAGGCTTGAAGTGGTCACGGCTTCACTAGGCTTTCTGACTAATTTTGAGGATGTGTATAAATTGTGGGCGTTCGTGGCAAAGTTTCTTAATCCTGCATTTATCCGTGAAGGTGCCCTTCCAACTGTTCAAGAAGGTTCCGAGACATAAGTTCCAAGACAGAACAGTCACCGGTGACTTTGTTTGATTTTGGAAACTGCACATGAAGGATTATCCATGAGTAAGCTACCAAAAAGGGTAGCAGCCGAGAGCTGCTGGAAGAATAGGTTGGGGATCATTTGGATGCTGCCAAATATAAACTTTTCTCTACTTTGAAGCCACACAAGGCAAGCGGGTGAATTTGTTAATTCATGTTTCTTGTTGGTTACATTTTTCGTTTTCCTCTGAGCTTCTTGTAGAGTTGGCTCTAGACTAGAGATCTGTTACACATTGGAAAGCCGTGGTGTACTTGAAGCAGATTGTATGGATAGAACTTCTATTGATAAATACTTTTCTTCTGCCGCCATAGGAAAGGATTTCCTACATTTGTAACATGTTTGTTCATTTCCTGTTTTAGTATATGAAACTTGCTGTACAAACTTTCATCCTTTCCATTCCGAAGATTGATTAAATGCTATAACTGTTGTGCAGGGTTAAAATAAGAAGGGGTAAAAAAAGAGGATATCTAAACAAAAACAAATCATTGGAATTAATGATACTGTATTTGAAAAAAAGTATGCTCAAAGAAATTGGAAAGCCGTGTCTCGGCATCCATATCCGGTATGGTTTTCATTAACATGGTTGCATATATACTATATAGTATTATCAACAGAAGTTGGAAAATTGATGGCATTTTTGGGCAGCTTGTCCCTGCCCCTTGAAAAGCTCCGCAAGCTCCGCCAGTGGTTGCAATACCCTCAAGCAGATTGCACATGGAGACGGAGTGGTCAAATTGAGTGGTATTGAAAAGTACAATATTGCACAAGTCATTACGTTGGTGCTGGTTCCTTGTACTGCTAAAGGTAAATCACTGCATCGCTGGCTCATCAGAGGTTGGGCTGTATATCTTTTCTAGGGCAACAATCATGATTGGACCTCACCCACTAAATTTTGTTTCCTTTAGGACCTGTTGCAAAGGATTTTATTATGCTTTCTTTTCCCACATCATGCAGTTGACAAATCACTGAATCTATTCTTTCTTCGGGGACGAGTCCTCGCACGCTAGTCCCTACTTGGAAGTTCTTACAAGTTACTTATATTGGCATTTTAATTGTTATGCAGGTAATGTCCATTTGTAATATAAGCTCATTTTGCTAATCAAGCCCCACTTTATACTTCAGTGAATATTTATTTGTTTATAGGTAATTATAACAATCATAGAATAAATGACTCAAAACTGGAGACAACTGTGTATCTTGTTAGTGACGTGGTGGTTGGACAGCGGTTCGTTGAAAAAGTTCAGGGTCGGGGAATGTAGTTGGCCCATAATTTGATATTTGATTGATTTTATTTTATTTTATTCTTGTTTTTGTTCGGGATGTGTGATTGATTTCAAAGACATCGACTGCCAAATGCATCATTGTCAAGAGACGTGTATGCCTAATCGACCGAAGGCCTGGTTTGGGCTTTGGTTGGATTCAGCACCTTTTGCAGTTCTTTCGGCCCATTTTTTTTTTATAAGCGAACAACCAAGTGGTAGCGTGGTTCTGGGTTCCCGACCCCAAAAAAAAACGAAAAACGCATGCTCCTGGGTATAATGTAAGATTTTTTTTTTGTTTCTAGAAAGAAGAAGAACACCACGAAAAAAAAGAAAAATCGAAGAAGGAGAAGTAACTCTCTAACTGAGCTGAAATGGCCTCCTAGCAATTGGTCGGGTTGCCTTGTTACTGTTGCAGCATCTACAATGCTCTTCGCAAGTTAAGGTACATTATGCATTGTGCCATCCGATGGTGAGGATGTGATGGTCTATTGGTGTGCAAAGCACTCTGCCCTGCAACACCATTGCTTCCACTCTCACTCCCCCTTCTCTCTCTCCACTAAATCTGGCCTCAAGCCCTCAAGTCAAATCTTAGCCACACTGGCTAGCACCGCAACGGAGAGTTGGTTGATAAGCTAGCCATGTCAGCCCCCTTCTACCAAGCGCCGCTGCAGCAAGTCGGTCCGCTGCAACAACTGGCTCAAGCCGCCAGTGCCGCAAGATTTGCATCGTCTGAATTAGCAACTTGCAATACTGGATGGCCCAAAACTACCTTTGCGCTTGCTTCGAATTGATGTCAAAAAATATAAATGAAACTCCTTCAAATGAATGTGAACAATGGGGCTTTTTTTCCTCTTTTTAAATTGAGTTGTTGAGAGCGTGGCAGCATTGGTTAGTAGCAATGATGATGGTGGTGTGAGGATGGAGGTTGCGCGATGATTGAAGACAAAATGTGACTATGCTACACGGTGGATGAAGGCCCAACAAGGATCGGCAAGAGAGAGAAGAGTGGGAAGACGAGAGCCGAGGAGAGTTTGAGTTGCAATTTTAGAGTGTATCGACTATTATTGGTTGTGTATGTGCACCATAGATCTTTGCCCTACATCTAAGCGGTGTGTGATGCTCCTTTGACTGTAAAGCGCACCATAGAAGATGGTTGGCAAGGGCCACTCGGTTTATCTATTTTTCTTTTTTTAGTAAAAAATAGTTTCTCAGTCTACATATTTATGAAAAATACTATGCAGACGGAAGCAATTTGTCAAAATTGAACTACCCAAAATGATTTGTCCAAATTTAATTACCAAAATTATATGGCATTGTAGAAGGTGGATACTCTTTTTTTCACCCATAATTTCTATATTTCCACTCTACTATCTCATAATCTTGACACACAACTCTGATAGATCATATTCTAGCAAAAATTCTAGTTGTGTAATGGTTTTTTATTCACTTATTCTAATGCGACTCAACAAACATGACAAGAAAAATTGGTCACTTGGGCACAAAAGTTGTTTGGGAAAGGATTTAAGTAAGAAGTCAAAATTCAAATTATGAGCATGACTGATTTACCAAAAAATTGAGAGCGAAACACATAATACCACCCTTCATGTTAAAAATAAATTTATACTTAACAGTTAAGCAAATTACTATTACCATGATAAAGGTTTTCATACCGAAGTTCCAAGATTGGCGATCTCAAAACATAATGTTTCTTGGAGATCAAGCATATATATCACACTCCAGCAATATCCTGGGTTGGGACAAAAAGGGCATCCTCATCATTGTTTTTTGACCCTAGGCCTAAGTCTTCCGGCAATGCTGTCTGAGCAAGGTTTGGATGAAGAAGAAAGTGGCTTCATGGTAGCCGAACACTCAACTTTTTCAATCTGATCTTTTACATCAGAGAAAAGCAACGATCTCTTTGCTGAAACTTCATCCCCATCACTTTCAGTTTCAGCTAGAGGCTTCAGTGGTCCAAGTTGATTCTCTTTGACCTCAGGAGACTCATTGATCTCCACATCAGAGAAAGGTAGTGACCTTTTCGCTGAAACTGGGTTAGGAACATCTTCATTTTTCTCCACATTTATATCTGAGCGCCGGGTTTGGATGAGGTAATGTGCAACTGATTTGTAACCCAATGCTGATATCTAAAATATGGAGAAACTTGAGCTTAGCTCCAACTAAACCTTTGGAGAAACAAGTTAAGGGTATACCAAATTTTGCTCGAGAATTAGGAGTAACCTTTTTATATAGAGGGCCAGTGGGGGCCCATCCTTTTGCTTGACGGCATAAGCTACAGTTGCAAATTCCACGACAAACTGGGCATATCCAATCTGGATTCTGCAAGGCTTCAAGTACATGCTCCCCATACCTACAAAAGCAGGATAAGGAAAAAGCAGTACCAGGTCATAAACTGCTGGACTGGTCTTGTTCGAGTTAAAACAAGCAACACCAACAAACTACCAGAAATGCTTTATTAATATTTACAGTAATAATATACTGAATTTACATGATAAAGAAACTCTCATTGACGATATATAAGTTAATTCGTATTGACTGCCAAAAGATTCCAGACAAAATATTCCAAGCATAATCTAGGAATTTCTCAGTAAGTTTCAGTCATAAGTAATCATGCACCATAAATCCTAATGTGTGAGAATAGACTTTTAAGTCATTAGCAGCTACCATAACTCTAACTATATATACCTTCCAATCGAATCAACGTGATCAATGATTTGACATAGGTGTGTCGTAGAGTAGCTTAATTAACAAAATGAGCAGCCATAAGTATCTGAACTGTCCTGAAGATAGTATAAATTAAGTGATCTTTCTTTTGTATTTGAGTGAAATAAGTTGATATGTGTAAGCTGTAACCTAGAAGACCTAATGAAACAAAACCAACATATAGTAGGTTACATGAAGAAGAACCCAAAGATAGGAATATATTGCGCAAATGGCATATTTGCAAAAGACAACATATGTTTCACCTGTTACATCCTATGAACATATATAATGAGACACCTTGTGTCCCAGCAGCAACACTACCAAAGTGATCCATATCGAGTAGTCTGCTTAGAGACAAGGGCACCAACTGTATCCCGATACATCCATAGAAATATTGTATCAAATCAGCACAGAGGGGGGAGTGCAGAAACATGTTAAAGAAAGCATACCTCATATACAAGCAATCTCCACAAAACTGCCCCTGGACCAAGTTGCATTTGCTACAGCAGGTACGGTAACCAAGAGTTTTTTGCCTACAAAACAGTATTTTCATCTAGTAAGCAAGTTCAGCAAGAAAAAATGGTGAAAGTTTAAAAAAAAAATAAAAAAGAACAAAAATCAGATAAACAGATAGACCACAAAATTAAAATAGTCATTTGCAAAGATTGAACAACAAAATCATAGAGTTTATCAAAAGCATATCGAAATCAATCTATTTTTGCAAATCATTAATCATCATAGATGCAAAATCTATGAGCACCTTTTCTATATGTGTAGAAATATCAATTCAACTTCATAAAGAATTTCATTTCTAGATCAGGTTCATTCAAGTTCATTCCCCTGGTTTATGTATTTTAACATTTGTTCAGCTACAATAAACACCAACTAGGATGCAATTCCAACTTTCAATATAATATAGACACTAAAATGGCCCCCACAGCCCTTTCTATCTTGGAATCACTATAACCTGAGAAAGTTTACACAAGAACCCTCAAAATACTGATCACTCAGATATTCCGGACGAAGAAGACACTGGCATTATATAAACAGCAGGAAACATCCTTCCCAAGGATCAAGCCTTAATCACCAAGCTAACCTACAGGGTGTTGAACTCCAGTTACTGCCAACCCCAACCAACACCACCAGTAAAATGAATACAATCCCTACAATTCACTGCCACTTCCGTGAGATGCTTTAAAAAACTTGAATAACCTTACATTGTAAAGAATACACCCACGCCCCAGAGAACCCAAAAAATATGAAAAAGGTTTTCAAAGTGCTCCTAACATACACGAGTACACAATTAAAAATAAAAAGTTAGAGGCATTTTATTTACTAGAAAAAGTGGCTGTCATGTTTGGCACAAGGGGAGGACCCACAAAGCATGTCATAAAAGTGGTATTACTATTCACACATTTAATAAAAGTAAAATACAACATCATGGCAGACAATGCACCTTGCATTACTCAAACTCATTAAACAATTTCATAGTGACAATTTACTCCATTTCCTTGGGTACACAGAGAGAGAATCAATGAACTTACCTGCACTGATGGCAAGTCTTCCCTTGTGTGGAGTCATAAATCCGTTTCCCATCCTTCCCACAGCCATCCACGAACAGCGTCCAGCTTTTCTTAGTATTACCTAACAGCTTCTCGTGTTCCTCAGTGTACAACTCAGGCTTCGCACCCGCTTCTATCACAACTTTCCCATTATCCTCACACTCAACTTTCTTCGCTGGCACCTCAGAGTAACTAACAGGAGTCACATTCTGCAACCTGGAAACAAAAAGAGGAACAAGCAGCAAAACAAAAATCAGTCAAAACCACGCACCCCAGATACAAAAGATTAGATTTTTAGGCCAAAACTTGATGTAAAAGGCAATGAAATTTGAAACCCATGATTTGTTTCGTGAAATAGCATAAAGGGGTAGAAGAACCTGGAAGAGCGGCGAAGAGGGCCAGAAGGGTTGAGTGTGGGAGGGGTTTTGGGGGTAGTGGTTCGGGTGCGCTTAGAAGGGAGGTTGGAGGACTTGAGCTTGAGGGAGAGATCCATGATGCCGAGCTTTCCCAATCTCTCGCGGTTTTCTCGGATTCTTTGCTCCCTGGAGAGTTCGTACTCTGACATTTGGTGGTGTTGATCTTGATCAACATCATGGCTCGCAGGAGTGGTGGTGGGAGTGGCAGCGGCAGCGGCAGCGGCAGCGGCAGTGGACTCCGTTCCTCGGTTTCGCTTCCTCAGAGCGGGCATTGCTCGATGCTCACTGTGTGTGTGTGTGTGTGTCTCTCTCTCTCTCTCTGTAGTGTAGGTTTTGGAACTTGGAAGGGTGTTCAACGTTC
Source organism: Pterocarpus macrocarpus (assembly GCA_031439585.1). NCBI lineage: Eukaryota > Viridiplantae > Streptophyta > Magnoliopsida > Fabales > Fabaceae > Pterocarpus > Pterocarpus macrocarpus. Next base: position 70,561,753 of record CM062520.1, on the reverse strand, counting down.
GATTTTTCTCTGAGAGGGTCTGTACTTGGAATGGGAGTGGTGATGGGAGGGAAAACCGAGGTTGGAATCTCCAATCAAATTAGCGCTTCACACTCACCCTTACCCCACGCCTACATTCCTCATGTTGTCTTTGTCTAGTTTTTTTAGTGTACATTGACGGGGCCAAGGCCCAAAGTCTTTAGTTATGAATCGTGTTGTTCATTTTTTTAGGTGTTTATTGACACGAGACCAAAAAAGGAAAAAGTTGTTTATTGACTTTATTCATATTTTTTGTTGATTATTTTTATTATAGTTTTTCAAAATTATTTTTTACTAAATGTAAATAAATAAGACTATAGTAAATATTTAGTTTTAAATATATTTAATATATGTATATTTTAAAAACTAAAAATTACAATAATGTAAGGAAATGACATAAAATATGTTTGATTTTTAAAAAATGTTGGAAATAGAATATAAAGATTTGTATCCCAAATCATTCTGCTATTATTCTTATTTTTTTACTTTTAATGGCAGACGTAACCTAAAATCTTGATCCTTTCATACTCCCACCAATACAATTTATAAAAATAAAAATAAAAATATTAGCGATTGTTTCATACATACACCAAACTTGAAAGTGAGATAAATGAGGTAAATACTACTTATATCTATACTCATTTATATTTCCGTCCATACTAATCTATACAAGTTAGAAAAATAACATGGTATTATGATTTAGTTTAAGAGATTAATTTTGACATACTATTAGAATAAAAGAGATTTATATTATTATTTAATTATATTGATATTATATATGAAATTTTTGAAATATATAATGGCTATAAGAACCAAATATTTTTGTTAATATGATAATACATAATTTGATTATAGTTTTTACATCAATAAGTGTATCAAAATTAAGTTCTTAGTTTAATTTTATTTCATTGTTAATGTAAATGTATATTTTTGAACTACCGTTTAATGATACGAGCATGCCACGTCAAAAAAATAAAAAATGACACGAGCACATTATTACAACTAATAAATTAAATAAATGTTATTTAGATGGACGTTACAATACACATACCGGATGCACTCCCGTAAAACCAATGTCATATTGCATATACTTCCAATGACTACAATGAATATTTACTTACATATTTTACCAACTAAATGTTGACAGTTGATGGTCAAACTCCATATAAAACTTGATGGAAGTTCTTGAAAATTACACTGATATATATTTCCAAGTTTAATATCGTCTGAACGGCCCTCCCAAAAATATTCCTCCCTTATGGAGCTCACAGGACCTGAAAATAACAACAGCCATCTTAATGGAGAAGATAAAATCTACAATGCTTGTTTATCAACTTGTTAACAAAGATTTAACAAATCAAGCAAACAAATACAACATAACCACACAAAAAAAAATGCTCATTACTTTAAATATAAGGTAAGAAAAAGGATTGAATTTTTTGAACATTTTGACGTTGAATTTAGATGGATTGTGATTTTACATGCTCAATTAGTGTTTTAAATTGTGGTGCGGCAGCACATGCGGTTGCGGTTGCGGTCGTTGCGATTGCGGGTATTGCGGCTATCGCAATGTGCATTGTAGCTTTTGCGGTGTGAATTTTTTTTAGTTTATCACTTGAAATTAAGCTCGTTGCAGGTTTGATGAGGCCTGACTCGGCTCCAATGCGGTCAATTTATGTGAATGGATGAAACATTGCAATTGTGGTGTGATGCAGCTACGGCAGTGGCCACAACCACAATATTACAGCTGCATCATGTGATGCAATCCGTAATTTGAAACCCTGTACTCAATTATGAAGTTACACGGTAATATTATAAATGGGAAATAGGCATTGCTTTCTTTTCTTTTCTTTTCTTTTTTTTTTTTGGTCATGACTTTCTAATTTCTCGATCGAAATGAATTTGCTTTTAGTTACGATCACCAAACATTACCTAATTAACGGTCTCAGCCTCCTTGAATACGTCACCATGAATAAAACCCCCTGTGAGGCTGTGACTTTGAATCGCAGGTCTACATTATTGTAAAATGCAAAATCTACGAGACCACGTCCACCCCATGCTGAGAACTATGCACTCGTTACATATATATGTTGATGACCTACCACATGAAAACTCGTATTCAAATTGTCCACTACTTTGCAGTACGTAAGAAAAGGGGCCAAAACAAATTGAATAATTCAACGAAAACAAGCTTGTAAGTTTTCTTTTGTGAAGAAAGAAGGCTCTTTATTAGCCGAACCTGTGGCTTTGCCTCTTGCATACTTATAAACTTGCACACTATACAGAGTGCTACTTTATGCGAACTCGTGAAGTATGAAAGCCATGGCATTGAATTTTTATAAAAACTTAGCCCTTTTGCTCTTGCTTGTTAGTCTGAGCATTTACGGAAATTCTGCTGCTAAGAATGAAAACTTAGGAGCTTCTTTCATCTTCGGGGACTCATTGGTGGATGCAGGAAACAACAACTATCTTTCAACTCTTTCCAGGGCAAACATGACGCCAAATGGAATTGATTTTAAGGCCTCCGGTGGAAACCCCACCGGGCGTTTCACCAATGGAAGAACCATTTGCGATATCGTAGGTAAATGTTCAGTTATAGTATTTAATGTATACATATACATGTATTAACCTTTTAATTTATCGTTTGATTCCTAAATATTATTTTTTGTTTTTGGCTTTTTAGGAGAGGAATTGGGACAACCAAATTATGCTGTCCCATTTTTGGCACCAAATGCAACCGGGAAAGCTATACTCCATGGAGTGAATTATGCTTCAGGAGGAGGAGGGATTCTGAATGCAACAGGAAAAATATTTGTCAGTATTTCCCGAATAACTAACTGTTCCATGTTACATGCTTACTTAGGCTTATTTATTGTTCCGCGTCAGTATTGTACTAAGCAATATAATTGTACCATGTTGCGTGCTTGAATTTATATTTTTTTAGGTGAACAGGCTCGGAATGGATATTCAGATAGATTACTTCAACATAACAAGAAAACAGATTGACAAGTTGCTAGGTGAATCGAATGCGAGGGAGTACATAATGAAGAGATCCATTTTCTCCATCAGCGTTGGGTCCAACGATTTCCTCAACAATTACCTTCTCCCGCTTGTGTCAGTTGGAGCCAGAGTATCTGAAAGCCCAGACTCTTTTGTCGATGAAATGATCAATCACTTTAGGGCCCAACTTACCGTACGCACCTTAATCTAAATTTAATTTGATTGAACACCTAAAACAAAATAGAGAGAGTAGGATTGAAGATTTTAATTATCTATTTGGAACTCTTGTTAGGTTGACAATAATATGTAAAGTTAATGTGATTGTTTAGGTACAAAGTTAATATGATTTACAAATCGTCAAAAATAGTGCACAATATAACTTTGTAAATAAATTAATTAAATTCTTAAACTAACTATTTTTACTAGATTTCATATAAACGAGTTTGTTTTTACATTTGATTATTTTTAAAAAAATTGGGTAACTTTGCCTTTCATTTTGTTTTTTGGACCATGGTAACGTTTGCCCGTTTGAATGGCAGAGACTTTATGAAATGGATGCGCGGAAGTTTGTGGTCAGTAACGTTGGCCCAATAGGCTGCATACCTTACCAAAAGGCCATAAATCAGCTGAGTGACGATGAGTGTGCGGATTTGGCTAACAAGCTTGCAGTCCAATACGATGCCCGATTGAAGGACTTGGTCGCTGAGCTAAATGACAACCTCCCCGGAGCCACCTTCGTCCTTGCCAATGTCTATGATCTAGTGATGGAACTCATAACAAATTACGGCAAATATGGTAAATAACTCAGTCTTCGTTTGATGATCTGTTAAAGTTCTTTACATCATAGGAGTTTACCAGTTCTGTTTTTCCAGTTTTGGATCCATAATCCATAGGATTTAATTAAGTTAGAGTGTCAATCAAGGGAAAAAAGGAAAAAAAAAAAAACTTATTATAGTTTACATTAAATAGCTATCTTTAAAGTGTAACTTTTTAGTTAAAACTTTCACCACCTCAAACTAAATGAATTTAATTATCCTGTCAAAACTCTTGAAAAAGAGATGTTGATGGGACGGGTTTAATCTAAGTTTGTATTTGATGGGTTAGGTTAATTTTTTGAATCCGCCCTCTACTTGATTTATGACTTAATTAATGATTAAGTTAGGACAACTCAAATTATTTAAAATATATAAATTTAAACATTATTCATAATTATGTTATATCCCATATATTTTTAAATAAATTATACTAATATAATATTTATAAGGTATTAATATGAGTCAAATAATCTTATGATTTTTAACATTAATTGATGAAAGAATTTATAAATCTTAAAATAATTTGTTATGACAGGCTAGCTAGGCTAAAGCAATTTAAAATATAATCTAATCTCGAACTCAAAATGTATTGGATCTAATTTTCAAGGCGTGTGAGTAACTTTAGGCCAGGCCGGTTTGCTGGATGTTGGGTTTATGTATCCTACTCATATTGGATAATCCGTTTTTTAACTTTTGTCTCTCGATATGCAATCGTCTCATGGATAATCCGTTATAACTATATTCGTTTTATTTTAATATGTACTATATTGTTTTGCAGGATTCACAACGGCAAGCACAGCTTGCTGTGGAATTAATGGGGGCCAGATTGCAGGGATAATTCCATGTGGACCTGCGTCTAGCTTGTGTTCTGATAGGTACAAGCACGTGTTCTGGGATCAATACCACCCAAGCGAGGCTGCCAACCTAATCCTCGCCAAGCAGCTCCTTGGCGGAGACAACAGATACGTATCTCCAATGAATATTAGACAACTCTGGGATCTTTGATTCATCCCATTATTATAATATAATATTGTAGTTTATATACTTTAATTTCTGCACGCAATTCACCTTTCATTCAATTCTGCGTCAAACCGTAGCTGTCAACAAGGTGTGCCTTTTCTTTTGTTTTTTTTTTGTTGGGCGGGGGGGGGGGGGGGGTGGGTTGTATTATTGTCGTCCAACTGCAACATACAGATAATATTAATTTTGCGAGCGTATTTATTTTGCTTCCTTGTTTTAACTTTTTAAGTAATGTGTGTGTGTTATGGTTTCAAGTTTTTATGCCATTGCCAGTTTGACAATTGGTCCTTGCATTTGACTGGATGTTTCAAAAATAGTGATTCGTTTCAAGGTGGTATATATGGGAAAGATTTCATTTTCTTGTTGGTTGATGGTGACGATGTTGTGATAGATAATAGACATCGAGGGAGCATTTTGTTCAACAACTCTTGTGCCTTGGTAGTTTAAAAAGTCTAACCAACCCATGACTTTAAAGATTTTTTTTCTCTGTTACTAATAAGCATTGAATTAATAAATACAATTAAGTGAATTGAGTCAAAGCATAGTTAAAATCATTTAAATTTTAAATACTCAAGGATTTTATATTTTAATTAAATAAATAAATTTTGATACATTATTTATATAAATAATTTTATACAATTATCTAATTATATACTATTATAAGAATTATATATTTTTATTAATATAAGAATATATTAAAATTAAATTTTTAATTAAATTAATGTCAAAAATGATTTATGATTAAAAACAATTAAAGTTAATATAAATTGTATTGTATTTGTTCATATAGTCCAACACAAAATTACTTTTAGATATAAAATTACATTAAGTAGTTAAGGTCAGTCTTGTCGGTAAAGGTAATCTTAGGAAATTAAAGAAATTAACTAATTTAATGTACCGAAAGAAGAAATGATTTTAGACGCATGAAAAAGGTGTTAACTTTCAGTGGAAATAACTAAACATGCTCAATCATGGTAAGAAGGAGAGTATAAACAGAGCACCCATTTCATCCATCATATTCAACAAATATTACATCGAGATTTATGTTATTTTAATAAAAGTAGTATTAATAAAATTTGCCAATGTTAAAAGTAAATAACTTAGTGTAAGTTTGGTTTGATGGTGAACGGCAATTAAAATAAAAAAAAAATGAAGAATGTATAGCTTTATTAAAAAGTGTCTTGAAAAGTAAGATTTTGATTTGGAATGTATTTTTTCTCCATTAGAAACATAACCAAACGGGCTCTAAAGAGCCATAACTTTGTTGTCAAAATGTTTGTCATAATGATCCGAAATTACCTTTAACATTTAGATAGATGAGTGATCTTCTCTTTAACTTTTTTTTTTTTTTTTGATGAAATCTTCTCTTTAACTTACTCAACCACTCTCCTTAAATTTTAATAAATTTTGATAATAATTTTAGCCATGTAACACTAATCATATTGGCATTGGAATATTTGTGTGCACGGGCATTTCTTAGCAAGTATTTTTATGATAAAATGAATTCTTTTCCTAACAACTATATTTAATTATATATTATTATATTATTACAAATATATATCTTTTATGATAATTATTTTAAAAATTATGTATAAAATAATATATAATTAATTAATTATTTGAAAATTTAATACCAATAATATGTATGAATCGGACCCTCTGTAATGGAATAAAATGGATAAATGTCCGATATCAATAACTATATATATGGACATAATAATTAGATAAATGCTGGGGGTACTTTTGAAGGTTATTAAAGGATAATTTACTGTTTAGATATTTAAAACAGCCTCCTATAATTTTCTTTCACTATAAAAATTCAAATAGTAAGAGAAAACAGACAAAATACAGAAAATAACTGTTAAAGAAAGAAAGAATGTTTGATCAATCTGAATAACTGTCGGATACTCTAGGTTACGTTCCTTATCGAGCGCTACTGTTGGTGTGGCTTTAGAGCTTTTGTTCATGTGAACTTTTGCTTACGCTTCTCTTCTGCCATGTAATAATCTTGCTCCACTCTTGCTTTTGAGTGTTGAGCCAACCAGTGAAACTTATCAAAAAATAAAAAAGGTTTTTTTTATCAAGCAGGAACAGTGTAGGTCTAATTTTTAAATATTATTTGACAAAATGTGTACACTACTGTTGTTGTATCATATTAATTTTATTATACATATGATTTTTAAATAATTATTAGGAAAACTAAATATTTTTGATAATATAGAAATATATAACGAAATAATAATATAAAAAATTAAAATGCACTAAAATTAAATCCAAAATTAAATCTAACAGTTATATCTACAATTTTTTAACAATAATAATAATAATAATAATAATAGCAATGGTAAATAATAGCAATGGTTAAAAAGAGTGGACTGGAGGATAGGAGGATAAGTATGCGAAATTCCAATTCATGATGGGGGACGAATGATGTTTGTGCAGAAAAGGCCAAAAAGAAGGGAGGGGTGATTGAAAGTCTGGAATGAGGGAGTACGGGGAAGAATGGCTGGGACGCAGTGTCAGTGATCATGGGCGACCGAATAACCCAAGAAGAGACGACCGGGTCTTACACTCGGCAACCAAACGATAGCGATTGTCTAAAGAGGGGGTCCTCCAAAACCCAAAGGGCTTTCACGTTTGGTTTTGATTTGACAGCGACCCATGATTATCAAAATGGTTTTTTTTTTTTATATATATTTTTTGGGCCCTTTTACCTTCGCCGGAAACAGAGACCATCTCGACGGTCACTGTGCCCGCGCGCGCGTGCCCTCCCTCGCATCACCGACAACCACCGGTCTGTCCCTGACACATGTCTGTGTCTCCCAACCACCGTCCGATGATCATCACACGGCGAGGAAACGGTGCGTGTCCATCTGGAGCAAACAGTTTGTTTGGTAATGGCTACAGTGTAGCGCAAAATCCGGTGAGAGATAGGAACGAAGGGGTGGTACGGAGGAGGAATCTGATGCGGACATGACGCGTCCGAAATCAGAGGGGAGACCCAATTATTGCTCCCCACGCTGCCCGACACTCATGATATTGTCGCTACTGTCCCCACCCACTCAATCTCTCGCGCGCTCTCTCTCTCTCTCTCTCTCTCTCGGCCTTAACCCTAATATGATTAGACCCGCGTAGCCACCTTCAAAATTTTGGCTGTGTCTGAACCAACCAAACCAACAGCACTCTCCTTGCGCGCACGCTTTGGAAAAAATAATGGAAATCGGATCGGATAAAAACCAATATGGCCCCCACTCAATCTATCATTATTCTAACTGAGGTCCACTCAGTTTGTGTTTTAGGCACTGATGCTTAAATCAAAGTTAGGCTTAGAATTGTTTAATTGCAACTAGCTAGTGTAGTTAACACACTATCATACGCGAAAATAATACTTTACTGTTGACGCATTATTTCATGTATGTACAATAATAGGTATTTGATAAGTATGCCTAATGAGACGTTAAAAAACAAAGGCTATAAGCCTAGAATGCAATTATTATGGTATTGGCATTATTGTCCTAAATTCTGGATGACAGCAAAGGCCAAATTTCTATGCATATATACACAGCCCATGGCATTACAAGACACGGCCTTACGACCTAGGGGCAGTTCGTCAGGGTAGATTGGATAAGGAAAATGACAGGAGACATGATATATTGTGCATATAATATTACAACGTGGCCAACTTATCTATAATTAGCTTGACCAGTGTCGTTTAATAGGAAGAATCGCCAATTGGCAGCACGTACAATGTCCCCATCTGTTTTTTTGTTTTAATTGGCCATAGATTTACATGCCATAATTGCCTCAGAGGCAAATTCACGCATCTAACTGCAATCACTAGAATATCAAGATGATGCTTCCACCAATTCACTTTACGCATCCTATATTCCCAAACCTAATGATCCAACACCAAAAAGCCCAACCCCTTTATGGAAAAAAAAAAAAGAATAAAGAAAAGAACAAAGCTAAGGTAATTAATGATTAAATTTGAAGAAGAAAGAGAAGGGGCTTGAGCTGAGCTAGCTTGTATGGGTTGGTGTGTGCAGCCCTATTAGCCGACCCAAGCAAGCACAAGTCTCTTTCTGGAGCCGACTGAGTATGTCGTGCCTAACGCAACACTGTTAAAGCTGATCCCACTCTCTGGCTCATATAACCCTCAGAATATGTCTCATATTCAACCAAATTTCTTTCTCTCTCTCTCTAGCTGTGCCATTTCTTCCCCTTCACCCTCTCTCTCTCTCTCTCTCTCGTTTCCCATAAAACCCCCCCTCAATTCGCCCCACCAACTCAAAACCCTCACACTTCGTTCTCTTCTTCTACTTCTAGTGTTCTTGTGCTATAACCATTCACGTTCACATTACCAGCTTTTTCACTGTGCAGTGATATATCTGCTAGCTCATTTTAGAACGTGATGCCGTCGTCGGAGTCCGGCGAAAGCCGTCGACCAACGAAACCCCAGAATCCTGCCGGAGCTCCGCCGGCGGCTGAGCAAGAGCACCTACCGTGCCCTCGCTGCGACTCAACCAACACCAAGTTCTGCTACTACAACAACTACAACTTCTCCCAGCCCCGCCACTTCTGCAAGTCCTGCCGCCGCTACTGGACCCACGGCGGCACCCTCCGTGACATCCCCGTCGGAGGCGGCAGCCGCAAGAACGCCAAGCGCTCCCGCACCGTCTCCGCAGCAACTTCCTCCTCCGCCGCCATGACTTCGGCCTCCTCTGCTTCCCCGGCGGCGATGGTGCCCGTCGCCGGCAACCAAGGAGCGTCTATGCAGTTCACTGGAGTAGTTGTTGACGGCGATGGCAAGGGTAATAATGTGAATGCGTGTGGTGGGAGTGGGAGTTTCACTTCCTTGCTCAGCAACACCCAGGGTCCTGCTGGGTTTCTGGCTCTGGGCGGGTTTGGGCTTGGGCTTGGACCTGGGCTTGAAGATGTGGGGTTTGGGACGGGGAGAGTGGGTTGGCCTTTCCCGGGAATGGCGGATGGAGGTAGCATTGGCGGCGGCGTTTCCGGTTCCAGTGTTGGGAACACGTGGCAGTTTGAAAGCGGTGAAGGTGGGTTTGTTGGTGGAGACTGCTTCTCTTGGCCGGGACTAGCGATTTCAACACCTGGAAATGGTCTCAAATGAAACCCTTTTTTGTCCTTTTGTTTCTTTTGTTTTGTTTCTCTTCATGATGGAGGGTGTTCTCACCGATGGTTTAAATTTAGGGTTACTGCATGTTTAAGAAAATGGGGGTATATTTCCTCTATGAAATTAGAAGTACAACTCTACTCTTTTTTTTTTTTCTTGTTTTTTTTCCCCTCTCTTGTATTTAACACTCTTGTTCTGTTTATGTTACTTATGTTTAGTGAATGAGCTGTGTGATTGTCTTTCGTTTCCTGACATGACCTGTGTTTAAATCGTTTTAATTTAAACTCGCTTGAATACGGATTTGGATCTACGTACTGCACCTAGCAAAGATAGCCATGGTTGGATGTGAAACAGCACAACTAGAATAGAAAGTACTGCAGTTTTCTGATCCGTACTGCTTGTTCTTTGTTGCTGTAGTCATTGTTAAATGCAGAAAGAATTAGCGAGAGAGTATAATATATTGAGTACCGATATTTGTACTCACAAAATTAGAATTTTTTGTCAGGCACAATCTCAGAAAAAAAATTATGGAGAGTGTGTTATATATTTTCATTCAATGGGTCTCTCTTCTTGAATGAATTGGAGAGTTAGATGAGTAATATTTTAGCTCAATAGCGTTTTTTAATAAAGGTGATCAGTGTTGTTGTCTGGCTAGTGGCGACTGGCGTAGTTAAATAAAAAGGAATTATTCTCTTGTCTTGTTTATACTTTACATCGCTTTCCTTTCAACCACATGCGCTAAGAGGAAGAAAATGGGTATTGAAACGAGGATGATTATATGAATTTGTTGGCTCGGCCTGCCAAACAACAGCTAAAGTGTACCATGCAGTCTCCCTCACTCTTCGCTGCAAGATTATCCTCTTCGCTCGTGGTTTTTGATTTGTTTCTAGGTTTCTATTCTATTTTTGAGCTAGTTTGTTTTAAAGTTGTTAAGTAACGTCCAATTCGGATTGTTGACGGTAACCTGGGCTTGACGCTTGTAAAAATTATTTGCTTGATATATCCTAGGTAACAGATTAAGGATTGATCATTTTTTGGTTATTTTTCTCATAAAAACATTACAACTATGCCTTATGCAATTCTGTTTCTAACTGTACGGAATCTGGTTCCCTTTGGCTGTCATTCTTCTGTTTCTAGCTATATTTTTCTCACGGATGGGGTGTGATTTCTTCGTTTCCCACACGAAATGTTCTTTTTGTGGGGCTCACGTTGTCAAGTAGGCTTCACATCATCTAGCGGCTTAACATTCTTATTACTTTTTAATATTTCACAAACAAGTCCTTGCTGTCTATCTTATTGCTTGTTATTATTCGAAATAATGCTATTTGTAATCAATTTTAAGACTTATTTTAAGGAATATATTAAGATATTTTTTAAATATTAATTAGGAGAGGGTTTCACTTTTTTTCCAAATCAATGATTAAGAAATATCTTAATATGCCTCTTAAAATGATTAAATGAGTTCCAAAATTGAGTATAAATAATATTTTTTAATTAATCATGCAAAATATTATTTGATGTTACAAGCCTCTCACAAGAGCCCATCAAATTGATCAACAATAATGTTTAGTGACACTCGTAAAATGACATACGAATGAAAAATTTGTGCATTATTATTTTATGTTTTGTTAATTCTTAAAACTTGTGAATGTCATGAGATTTTTTAACCTTAGGTTATACGTAATATTCTTTATAAAAATACTTTCATACCATTTAGCACTGTTTATCGTCCAATGTCTGCTTTGCTATGGATGGAACATCCAAACAAGCATTTATGATTTACATAATCTCAGTCTAATTCAAGCTAGTGCAAACACACGATAATTAAAAAAATATTTATTTCAAGGTGATTGGTTCCTTCGTTACCATAATTTACAGGAGAGTATTTGATTGCTGTGATTTAATAATATATTTTATGCATCCAAATATGATTAAATTTTTTTGACAATATAGTTTAAGTTATAAAAATTAATAACTAACAACTAATTACTAAAACTTAAGCATTTTAGAAGGGTACCGGAGTAAATTTCTTATTTTAATTATCATATAATTTTTTATGCAAAGTAATGTCAATAACAGGTTATGAAGACTTTTTTCGTTGTTTTTCCTTATTTTTTAAACACTCTTGGAGTATGAGGTTCTCACTTTCCCCTAAATAATTTTGTGCAGCTGGATCCACTAATATTTCATAAGCTGCTTAACTGTTGAGTTTAAACCTTTTTACTACGCAAATAATTTCTTAGGCGTTGAAAGCTCTTATTTTTGACATAATATAGGATTATAAGATCAAAAGCTACAAAAAAATAGATCTTCTATGACAACATATTTTTCCATCGCAAGAACAGGCAACTACACCGTTAGAATTGGTGGCAATTTGGGCAAAAATTATAAATTCATGAATTACATACACATGTCTGGGAGGGAAAAAGGCATGTTTGCTGATTTGATACAAACCAACTTGATGTTAACTGGTTTGTTTGATTCTAGATGCCAATAATTTTTTCCGCAAAATCGACCCAACCTAAATTCAAAGAATTGACCTATTTAGATTTTATTCTTCTCATTGAATTAATCCGTGATCGTTTTTAAATGGTGGAGATTGAAGTTCCCCTTCATCCAATTGGCATCTGATTCTGGTTACATGGGCCATGGGCCAGCGTCAACAGAGCGTAGTTTCGAAAGAGGCGAACCACCCATAAACAAGGTTGTAATGGGCCTGAGTTTTAATGGGCCGCCCTTACACTGAAACCCATACCACTCATCGCGCATGGGTCCTGGGCGCGGGATTTAAGAATTCAGAAACATCTTCAACCTGAACCCCTCGACCGAAAAAGAAAAAGGGGGAAATTCTCAACCCAAGGTATGAATACGAAATTGAAGTTGAAAGTTTGATTAAGAGGAAGAATTCAGAACAAAGATTCCCCCCTCCCAAATTTCGGAAAGCAAGGCGCGTGTGTTGAAGCTGCAGCTGAAGCTGAGGCTGAGGCCTCGACACTGAATCCAATTCCTCTTCGTTTATCTCACTGTTCCTAGGGTTTAAGAAAGGGTTTTATTGAATCCGATAGCAGCGACCACAATGTCATTTTCCTTGTTCTCCACGCCGCAGCAACAGCAACAGCAACAGCAATCGCTGTTTCAACCCCAGCAGCAGCAGCAGCAATCTCCTTTCCAGCAGAGTAGCTTATTCCAACAGCCACAGCAGCAGCAGCTGCAACAACAATTTCAACCACAGCAACAACAACAGCAACAACAGCAACAGCAACAGCAACAGTTGTTTCTGTTTACCAACGACAAAACTCCCGCCAGCTACAGTACCAATTGGTCGGATCTACACCCTGACTCCCAGAAGTTTCTCCTTCAGATCGAGTATGTTCTAATTCCCCCCCTAACTTTCTGTGTTATTTTGTGGTTCTCGTTTGAAATTTTAGTTCTTTCGCTGTTGTGTGTTGCTTAGGGAGCGGATATTGGAGTATAGGGATGAAAGCCAGAGACTAGATCAGTGTAGTCGTCTTTATGATTCTTCAGTTTCCAACGATGGGTTTGAGCTTGATGCAAGCCATATTGTTCAGGTGCTCTCTTTATGCTCCTTGTCATTGCTGTTTCCTTCTCCTTGTTGGTTGTTTATCCATTCCACTATTGTTATTATAATTATTTTTGGCTGGGTATTGAAAACTTGTTCTAAAATGGCAGTGTTCTGCTTACAAAGAAGAGAAAAAAAACACGTATGGATTAGTGTTTTCGAGTTGAGGCATATTTAATTTCAAGTGTATGATTTTGTAGTAATTTATACGCTATAAGTGTTCTGCTGGCAACTAAGAGAGTCTCTGTTGTTACTAGAGTTTTGCTTAAAGCAGAACATGGGTTGCATTATAGTTTGCCAGTTCTAATTTCTAAACGAGTGCCTAATGTTGGCCATTTCTATTCTTGCCCTTTCAACAGAGCAAATATTACTATCCTAAGCTGACTTCTATAAGAAATATAAATATCTTTGATTTGTTGGTTAAATGTAAAGCGGGAATGAAGTTGCAAAAGTAGTTGGCAGTTGACACTTGCCTTTATGTGGTTTGCTCTGTTCCTCTATAATAAAGGAAGCATATAAAATTTAATTAGTTCATTTAGGCAGGGCATATGACTTCAATAAAACAAATGATCTGTGAGCTTTTGATGTATTGGTCACCTGAAGGGAGTGTAAGGTCATTGGCGTTCATAAATGGGATATATTAGACTAAGCAGATAATCTAATTCTTATTGAAGTTTTCATGGAAACTTACATGCCTGATTTTGAGAGATGTCAAAACATTAAGGATTTTTATGATGTGGTAAGGTAACTTTAAGATCCAAACATCAAGTGTCCTATTCCTCTCACTTCTCATGCATGTTAAACTGCTTCACTTTCAATGTCGTATTTAAAGTAATCTATTCTTGAAACAATAGCTGATTACTTTTGTTGTTGACAGGAACTTGGTGGAATCAGCACTGCTATGGAACGCCAGAAAACTTTGCTGCAGGAACTGATGTCTGTTGTCAAGGATATGTTACGCAACACTGAGGTTGCTGTTCGTTCCTTTATGATGCTACGTCCAAGGTTCCTTCATCCCAGTGGGGGTGCATCAAGTGCCACTGCCCCATCACAGACTCCTGGTGCGACTGTAACATCTGGTTCAAGTAGCCAACCAACAGCTACATCTATAGTGCCTGTTTTTGATTTCTACAGTGGTCTTCCAAAGAAACCATCGCCCTTTTTACATCAAACAGTTTTAAGATTTGAGAAGTATCTTGGTGAATGCCATCAGTGGATTGAAGAGTTGGAGCAGCTGCTTCTCTTAGACTCTGAGAGAAACGGTTCCATTAATGGGTCCTCATTATTGCAATCTCTTCCCAAAGTCATGACAAATGTGCATGACTTTTTTGTTCATGTGGCTGCAAAGGTAAAGAGAAACAAATATAGCCTTCTTAAGTTTTAACCGATCTTACACCATACAGCTATGAGTATACGCACTTGACACTTCATGCTGAATCTTATAAATTAAAACTTTCATCTTCTTTGTTATTGTTCAAAATATGACATGGAAATATTATGATTATAGAACTCTTAATACTTTTCTCATTTATCCCCTTGTTTTTGTTTTTGTCATATTCTAATTTAATTTACTAACAGTTGTTTTTTTTTTGGCTGCTGATAGTTGGTTTCAAGTTATGATCTCTTTTTAAATTGAGTCTACTATGTAGTTCATTCACCTTCCCCTTATTGGTGTGTCTATGCTACTCTGAATTTGTAATCATTGTCTATTCTTCATATGAAAATGCTATACTCAAGTGCCACTATGTTGTGTTTCCTGCTTGTTGTAATGAACGGGGGACAATAATTCGTGTAGTAGAGATTATAACACATGTCTGGTTGCCGGGTTGCCCCTTTGCTCAAAATAAGTTCTCATGTAGAATTGTAGATGTAAAAGCATGTAATATGATATTGCTCAATTCCATTCTACTGTAAGAATAACAGGTTTTTAAATGTTTACTCAGGTGGAGAGCATTCATCAATACATTGAATCTATGAAATCAGCATACCTAGCTGATCAGCGCCGTCGGGGGGAGGTGAATGATCCATTTCTAGAGGCTGATCGGCGAGAAACTGCAAGACAAGAAGCTGCCTCAAAAAGAGTTCATCCAACATTGCATTTACCTGCAAATTCACAACCCTCAACTCAAGTTGCTGGGTTGTTTTCCAGTTCAGGAACTCAAGGAGCATTGACTGCCCTCCAGACATCTGCAGCAACTTCATCTTCATCATCAGGAAGCGGATTCTCTCTTTTTAGCACGCCTTCTTCTGCTGCATCATCTTCTATGTCGTCTTCTTTGTTTACAACCCCATCAACTCCCGCCCCAGGATCCTCTTTGTTTGGATCATCTAGTGCTACACCTCAAGCCTCACTTTTTGGTTCTACATCATCCTTACCTGGTCCTGCTTCAACTCCCTCTTTGTTTAGTAATACTGCTCCATTGTTTAGTTCAACTCCGGCTGGAAATTCACTCTTTTCAAGTTCGTTTGCGTCAGGTACCTTCTTTAGTTATAGTTCTTGATTATCTTAATTTCAAGTGTTAGCAAACTTTCTAGTTGTTTTAGATAGAAAATTGATTTGGAAATTACAATTTCATTTGAGGGTGGATGCTAGACAACAGAATACGGGGCTGAAAATATATTCAACCAAAGTAACACTAGTTGACCCAAATTTGTAAATTAAAAGGAAATTACTCACAGTTCATCCTAATAGTACATCCAAACCAAATAATTGGTGTTTTTGGATCTTTAATTTCTGGATTGTGCTGTCAGCATCAGGGGCTTTAGATGGTTTTCTTTTTTGTTTAAAACACTAGTATTCATAGTCTATAGGATTTTGACTTATTTGGTTCAAGTTGGGTCTGTCCACTATAAAGATAAAGTTCTGTGGGCATCAGTTTTCTTTATTCATAAGACTTAAGCTCGAGATTTTGCTTAAGGGAAATAAGCACAAGATCACTTGAATCAATTATACATTGGTACTTTCGATGGCTTTAAATGTACCTGATACTGGTTCTCATGATTTAGTTGAAGCAGGGAGATTTTTCTTGTTCCTGTTTTGGGTTCATTTCTCAAGTTTTCTTCTATGTAATGGAATAATCGTATGCCTATGGTTAAAATTATCAATAATTGAGGCAGCACGATTTTTGGTGAAGCATTTTTTATTTGCAATTGGGGTTTTGAAATGACTGAATGTAATGTTATTGAACTTAACTGCAAGAGAGATAGAAAAGTAGAAATGGAATGCCTCCCACTACCGCTGGACATTTAAACCATGACTTCGCCCATTTCAGTGATTTTCCTCCCTCTCTTTCTGTTTTATGGTTTTGTGGTGGGCGTGGGATTTTATTCGGATTTCTCTATTCTGTCTTCATACGACATTAACCATTTGCTTTCGTTTCCTATTCAGGTGCTGCAACAGGATCAGGCGCGAGCTTTGGGGCTGGATCCGTAAGTAAACTTCAGCCTTTCTAGCTGATTTTCTAGACTGTTGCTGATATTACGATAATTAGATAAATCCTAGTATTGTTTCATATCAGCCTTGATAGAATCAAGCATAGTGATTTTGTGCTAAATTTGCGATTTTATTATAGCTTGTATTGTTGAATCTTCTAAGCTTCTTTTCTATGATCTCGCAGAAAAATCCCAGGCCGAAATCCAGAACTGCTCGGCGCTAATACAAGTTGTCTGAGATCATAAAGTTGATGAGATCCTTTCCAAACAATTATGCAATGCTCCACTTGAAGTTTGGCTTTTCCTTGTTAGATGCTCTTAAAATGGTTTTTGCTGAGTCTGGTAAGTCTTGGAAGATGGATACTGCATTGAGGGCGCTGGTACATACATGTCAGTATTGACTTCTGGATTCTGCGTCCGTACGGTCCATTGAGTTCTTCCATTAGGCATTTTCAGTGATTACTATTGGCTCCATTTCCTTTAACATTGTATATTAATCTAGATTGGTGATTTTGATTGCTAAATTTTCATAAATTGTAGCTAGCCCGTCAATCATTTATCGTGATACATTGTAGCTTGCTTCTTTCCTGGTTCTGGTATTAGGTTGATAAATCGTTCGCTGTTGTAAAAGATACCAATTGCCACGTGCCAGTCTGTTTGGACACGCATTTACTGATACATTTCAAACATGGAGTAAATGGTCTTTTTATTGGCAATTTAAATTTCAAGGTTTTTTTTTTTCTCCTAATCCTGAAATCTCCATCTGCTCCATTGAGCTAAGTATCACAACTCAATTATGCATTAATGCAATGAAGATGTAATAAGTTTTACTAGTATTTATTGGGGAGATCTGGGACACTTGATTGGCAGATTTTCAGAGAACAGGTTATTCTTTTGTAGCAGAATGGCGAGGGGTTGCCCGAAGTTCTAAAATTGGCCTCGGAGAAGAGACCGATTGGGTAAAGGGTATTTGACCGCCAATGTCTGGATGGTAAATTAGGTGGAAGGTGAACTGGGATATATAGCTCATGCAACAAAAGTGCCTTTCAATTTGTTTCCATTTTCAACTGTCTTTCCAAGTATTGGGTAAACCGTATTGAAAAGAAAATGAAAAATAGTGGGCTAAACTGTTGGAAATTTTACAACTCGAACTTGACCTAGCAAGTTTAATGCTGGAACGATTAATCAGGTTAGACTGGGTCGTACTCATAAACGCCTTAAAAAACAAATCATGTGAAAAAGTAGGAACACAATGAAATCTATTTTTGAAAAAAAAAATATTTTTTAATCTTCCTTCTTATCTTCATTAAATTTTTATACAGACAAAAGCTAAAATTATTTCATCCTTTTTCAAAAAAAAAAAAAAATCATTTTATAATGAATTATTTTGGCCTAAGATTAATTTTGAATAGTTAGGGTAAACTATTTTATTTTGTCAACCGATTATAGGAATATGCCTATATATATATGACTTTTGAGATGATTATTATAACAATCAAACACTATATAAATAAATTATTAGTATTTTTTTTTATATTGATAATATATTAAAATTAAATTATTATTTTAATCCTATACAATATTTTCAAACAAGAGGGCAATACTGAGGGAAGTTGAGCATTAAATGGGACATCTTATTTATCATATCTGGAACCACTGATAGCTTGATTGAAAGTTTCTAAATAACTCCAATAACTGTTGATTTGTACTAATGTCCTAAAGATAGAACTGATGAGCATAATTATATTTATTCTTAATCAAAAATATTAACTTAATTTAAAAATATATTAATGTATTATTGCATTTAACAAATATTTTTATTTAGAGAAGAATGTTATAAAATATTTAGAGTACAAAGTGAAGATGAAAAATTACAACCTAT
This sequence comes from Pterocarpus macrocarpus, assembly GCA_031439585.1. Lineage (NCBI taxonomy): Eukaryota > Viridiplantae > Streptophyta > Magnoliopsida > Fabales > Fabaceae > Pterocarpus > Pterocarpus macrocarpus. The sequence continues at coordinate 70,542,872 of CM062520.1, read as the reverse complement.
TATCTCTATTGATAGAAATTTGGTTGCTTTCTATTTCCTCTAACCTTTTTTTTAAAGTCGAAATCACATGTATTCTCTTATTGAAGACAATTCTACTCGAGCCAGATAGAACTTATATGGGCGACCATAGCTCTTCCTTCCGAGTTTTGATGTAACTACCCATCCAAGACTCTAAACAGAGACCTCTGGTGAAATTAGAATAGCCTTTACCAGTTCACCTATACGCTTGTTGGTTCTATTTCCTCTAACTAAAACTTCAGCTCCTATATACTTTGTTAGTCTTTAATTTAAAGTCCACCTCCAGAGCATATGCTTAGCCTCTGCAACTTATGTAGCATATGCATTTTGTGCCTCATTGTCATCACTTTCTGTTCTAATCATATTTCTTTTTAGCCTGTGCAGTTCAGCCTGCACGTCTTCAGCCATTGGGTGTGATTGATCTCCGGAAGAGAATGCATGAATGTTGTTCTTGGCCTCAATCCAACTTAACCCTGGATCTTTCTCAAGCATCGATCCCCTCATATTTCTTCTTGTCTCTGCAACTTTATCCCATCTCCCTGCAGCAGCGTAAAGATTAGAAAGCAAGACAAGTGTTGGACCATCTTCTGCATCCAATCTTAAAACTTCCTTAGCTGCATGAACTCCCACTTTCAAATTTTTATTGATAACACAGGCACTTAGCAAAGTTCTCCATAGTTCAAGATTATCTTCAATATAAGGTGATTTAATGATAATTTCTTCTGCCTCTTCCAGTAATGCTGCCCGACTCAACAAAAATACCATGCAAGAGTAGTGCTTAGGCCCGGGAACTAAGCCAATGCTGTTCATGTAATTCCAGAGGAATTTTCCTTGCTCAGCCAACCTACTGTGGCTGCAAGCAGACAATAGAGACAAGAATGTCACTTGATCTGGAACCAGACCTTGATCAAGAATCTCATCGAATAGTTTAAATGCCTCCTCCACCATTCCATGGCGACTACATCCTCCAAGCATTGAGTTCCAACACTTCAAATCTGGGTCTGAGACTTGAGAAAATACACAACATGCAGCTTCAAGGCTACCATTTTTGGCATACATGTCAATTAGACTCCCAGAAACAGACATTTCAACATCATAACCCAATTTAAGAGCATAACAATGAATTATTTCACCTTGTCTCAAAATTGCGAGGTCAGCACATGCACTGAAAACTCCACTGAGAACATAGTCATCAACATCATGGGCTTCGTGAAACATTTCAAAAAAGCATCTGATTGCACTCATTCCATCAGTCATTTTAGAATAACCAGTGATCATTTCAGTCCAGAGAACAACATCCTTCCCTGAGATTGAATAAAATACTTTTTGAGCGGCTTCAATTTCATAATTTTTGAAATACATTGACACTAAAGTACTTCCTACAAACACACTTCTCTCAAATCCTGCTTTGATAACCTGAGCATGAAGAGGTTTTCCATAACTGGAAGATGGAAATGCACCAGTTGCAGATATAATGCCAGCATATGTATAATCATCTGGTTTAGGAAAACATAATTCCTGCAATTGGACAAACAAATTCATGGCCTTCTTTCCGTCCTCATTCTCAGAATACCCAGCAATCATCGAATTCCAAGAAACTAAATCCGGGTTTTCTATTCCACCAAAAATCCTATATGCTATTTGCGTATTGCCAGCATTGCAGTACATGTCAAGAAGAGCATTCTGCAGATGCAAATCACATGACACATTCCTAACAATCACATGGCCATGAATCAATCTCCCATACTGATAATCCTTCAGACGACTACAGGCATTCAAAACCATGGAATATGTGAATTGGGTAGGTACAAAACCATCCCTCACCATTCCAACCAAGAGACGAAGACCTTCCCTGATCTTATTATTCTTCACATATCCCACAATCAAAGAATTCCAGGCAACATCGTCTCTGTTACGCATATCCCCAAAAACCAAGTCAGCAGAAATCAAATCCCCGCAATTTGAGTACACATTAAGCAGAGAAGTTTGGACACAAATATCACTCAAAAAACCAAACTTGATGCCCTGGGCGTGAAGCAAAGACCCAACCCACCAATCTTCAAGCAAGGAAGATGCTTGCAGCAAGCTTGTGAAGGTCATGCTGCTGGGCCTGAGGCCCATAGTTCCCATCCGGGTATAAAGTTTGAGAGCAGAAACGGCATTTTCTGAAACCCGAGAATAAGCAGCAACAAGCGCATTGTAAGAAACAAGAGTTCTGTGAGGCATTTTGTCGAATACTAGCTGAGAGTCCCTGAGCGAACCACATCGTGCGTACATGGAGATGATGTTGTTGCAGAGAAAGGGAGATTGGGAACCGAAGGAGGTGGTGGTTAAAATGAGGGCGTGGAGTTGACGCGCCTCTCTGAGCGAAGTGACGATGCTGCATTTTTGCAGCGCGGACACAGCGAGAGCCTCTGCTGCACAACAACATGCCTTGTTCATCTATGTCACTGTCGCATAAGAACAGTGGTGAGTGTACGTTGCTTACTTGGTTTGTTTCTAAACGAAACGGCAGCGTCCGGTGAAATCCGACGGGTAATTCATTTTCGGTTAAATTAATATGTTAGACCTCGAATTATTTAAAAAAATTTAAATAAATTCCTATATTTTAAAAATTTATATTTAGGTCCTGATATAACAAAAAATTTATAATTAGATTTCTAAATATAAATGCCCATTAAAAATCCATTAGTAAAAATGGAATATTCAAAGATGACATTTTATGTGTTATATAATAGTTGAGTTGGAGAATGAGCTCAACAGGCTAATCCTATTCCTCTTCCATATCTTTATTAAGTTGATGCTGTGAGATTGGTAGGAGGGAGCGGGAAGAGAGAAGCCATGCATTTAGTGGGAGAAACGTAAAAAATGATCTTTAAAACCCTAATTTTAGGGTTTGAGGGAGAGAGAAGCCATATAAATGTGTCATATCATCTTTCTTAATAATAAATATATTGTCTAGGAATCCAATTATAAATTTTTAAAATATAAAAATTTATTTAAATTTTTTAAAAAAATTTTAGAAACTAACAAATTAATTTACCCTTCATTTTTCCAAATAAAACTTCAATCTATCTTATATTTTTGGTTGTACGAATCAATCCGAGATTGATCAAAATTAGAGAATATTTACTAAATTGAATTGAAATGAATAAATTTTATTTGGCAAATAAAATGAGCAAATATTTATTTACCAAAAAAATGAATAAATGGCTACTGAAATACTCAATCACTACTATTGATTGTTTTGCAAATTAAAAATAATTTTTTTTATCTTTTAAAAGATTTTTTTTTTTGGCTAAGGATCATGTAATAGTTTAAAATTCAAAAGCTTTATTCATACTTGAAATAAGAGATTCTTTTTACGTGTAAAATAAGAGACTTTTTTTGTGATTAAAAAAAAAGAGATATTTGAATGCAAGAAAACAACAAACTTAAATAGTTTGTTGGATGAGAAGAGAAAATGAGAAAAAAAGAAAATGAAAAGAAAAAAAATAAAAAAATTAAAGAGAAAAGCGTATATTTTTTGTGAGTATTTGGATAAAGAAAAAATAAGAAAAAAGAAAATAAATATTATATTAAAATTATATATATATATTGCAATAAAACATAAATATATATTATTTTTATTTAATTTTTAAACACTTCTTGAAAATTATATAAATAAATATTTTAATTAAAAATTCAATTTATTAACATTTAAATTTATTAAGATGTCAGTTATAAAATTCATTTTCAAACTATTTGTTTAACATTTTTTTCCCACGATATCTTTTTCTATTCCCAAAGTCCCAATAAAAGGGATATTATTGTAATTTAAGTGCTTTCCTATTTCAATCACCCGTTTTCTTCAATAAGTGAGTGGAAACCTTTCAGGTGTGGGATCCACGGTTTTTTTTTTTTATCTCTTCTTCCCCTTTTCCATGCTGAATCGAACAAAGAGAAAAGTTTGGATGGATCCATTTTCTCTCGTCTAATTTTCTATCTTTGAATTTTCTTGCGTACCAGACAGACAGAAAGAGAACTTCATTTGATTTTAAATATCTTGAGAAGTTGTGTCTCCCAATTATTTTATATTATTCCAAAAGCAGAAAAAAGAAAAAAAGGATATGCTACAGAAAATTTAAATCTTCACCTATGCTTGAGTTTTGACACTCATAATTATTTTTTAAAACCTTATTATAATGGTACAACCGTACAAGTTTCATCAAGCTTTTAATTCAGCACAAGACTAACAACATTTGATTTAGATTGTATCTAACTATGAACATCACTGCTGACAGGTGTTCAATTAAAAAGGAAGCAATGGGTTGCTTTTGTTTAAAATTGTATCAAAATTGTGTTTTTTCGTTGACTTTGAAAAACAATAGAGCGTGTTTGTTTAATAAATTACTTATGAGAAAACTCAATTTTAAATATATTTTTATAGAAGTTCCTCGTTGTTTCCAGCTCAACGTGGGTTGTCCTTCACGTCAAAAAAAAAAAAAAAACGTGGGTTGTCCTTTGAAAATAATGTCAAACAAACATGCACTAAATAAAAAGTTATTAGCGAGAGAAATTTTTATAAAGTCTTTGTTGGTGATCCTGCCTTGAGCATGTTGCTCCTAGCAAATGAAATGGGTGTTCCTTTTGTTAGGAAATAGTTGCTCTCTTTCCTTTTCTGCTGTATCGAAAAAAATATACTCTTTGTTGGTGGCTAAAAAAAAAAAAGAAGGGAGTATATAAGAATTCTTCTAGACTCTTGTTTCTCTTGATTCATTTATTATTTGTTACATTTATTTTGTAAGCTGAAAAAATAAGAGGGTATTGAGGAATTAAGGAGATACGAGTAACTACAAAATTAATGTAACAAATAATAAATAGGTCACAGAAAAAAAATTACTTCAAGAGAATATAAGAATTTTTCTTAATACCAAATGCCTATAGCATAGCATAGTGGTCAAGTTGAACTTTTATACTACTGGATTCTTCTTCTAAGGATTACGGGAGAAAAAAAGTACAAGTTCATTTGATACGAATCCAATTACGAATCATTTCACTGCTTATTTCCATTAAGTCTTCTCTATTTTTTTTAATATATTTTTTATTCATTATAAAAATAAGATGTTGTTATAAAAGTCATAGTAAAAGAGAATAGAGAAAAAAGAAAAAAAGAGAATTCTATTATTAATATTCTCAAAGGAGTTATTCTACGTAGAGCATCCAAAAGGCTATTGATAGCCAAAGGGTGAAAGATACAATATATGATCAAATAATTGAATCTATCTAATCAGATCTTAATTGAATTACGATAAAGATATGGACATCCATATTTAGATTTAAATAATATTTCATAATAGATGTAACCAGTTGTTCATACTTTTTCATGAAAAAGTTTCATCATTCGTGACCAATACCATCGCTGACAATAGAATTTATCATGTGGCCAAAGCCAATCCCGTTAACAACATTTACTCAAGAAGTTATCATACATGTATATATGTGGTGTGAGATATCATATTAATTTACATTTCATCCATTATTAGATAGGGGTGAATCTCATTTCAACTGAGTTTATATCATATCTAATTGTGGATGAGGTATGAGTCGGTATGATATCTCACACTCATATGTGCATATAACATTTTTCTTACTTAGGCGTGGTTATCAGCTATCGCGAGAAGAGATGAGCATACTTCGTGGGGCTTGGAAATCATGGCCATATGATCTGCTCCCTTGATTTCCTTCACCTCACCAATCCCAGCATTTTGGATCATCCATTGCTGATCCTTCAATGGAATTGCCGAGTCCTCATTACAAACAATATAAGCACGTGGAACCGACCCGTATCCCTCTTGGGAGAAATTCCCTGCCTTGGAAAGGTCTTCAGGAAAAAGTGACCCTCGCCTTATTAAACTCTTGGCCAACTCCAGATCCTGCAAAATCCATAACCCAAAACAGATTTTGAATGGGGTGCAAGCATTTGTGTGTATGTGTTCTCACATTTTCACTTTTCAGGGAAGAAGCAGCAAGGCAAGGAACCACAAGAAGTACCTCAGCGGAACAGAGTTGATAGAACCTTCTGGCCAAGGCGATGGGGCCAAGAAGCAACAATGTTTTGCCTCCGCAGGATGAAGTCTCAGTGTCTAACGACTCCCTATTTGGGTTTCTCTCAGCGACCTATATTTCCAAATCAAAGGGTCATGAGGGCTCATGATCGGGATTTACATGTCTAATTAATTTGGAATTCCCTGATAAATTTGAGCAATATTCTTGTCAGGACAGAAAATAATTTTTATACATTAATAATATAAAATAATTTTATATTATCATCTAATAAAAATTAAAAAAATAGCTAATATAATCCATATTTATGTAAGTAGCCATCATAACACAACAATTCTTATGATCAAATATGTCCAATTTTGTACAGTGGGAGGCAAGAGAAAGTGTTTGCTATTTGCATAACCATACCCGTTGTAAGACGTATGATGGTTTGTGCAGGGTATCGGGCGTAAAAGCTGCAAGGAAAACTCCAACTGCTATCTTCTCTGGAAATTTGTCCATTGCAAGGGCTATACTCAAACCTCCAAAGCTGTGACCCACAAGAACCACCTTTTCATTTGGAGCAAGCGAGGGGAAGAGCTCCAACAGAGGCTCAGAATACTCAGAAAACGTTTGGACTTCTTCAATTTTCTTTGTGTTGATGCCACAAGCTGTGAGGTCTAGGGCTGTGACCTTGTGGCCACTGGACTCCAACCGTGGCTTGAGCTTATTTATACCAACACCAGGCTCCATGGCATAGCCCATGCACCAGAACAAAATGCTTTCGGTGCGTATTTTCTTCAGCCATTATGCGCTCGGTGTTCCCACGTTGACGCTCTTTTGCGAATGAGTCGCGACGCACACTGTCAATCGAAGGTCGAAATTATTTATAATTTATATTTTCAATTTTTTTAATTAAAATCAACGGTTAAAAAATACATTACGTCTGGTTTGTGTCTAGATAAGAGTAATGATACATGCACGCAAAATTTTTTACGCAGATGAGACGCATACCACCAAAAGCAAGGTTTGCGAGTGCTTTATTTTCTCCATTGTATACCATCTTCCCTCTTCTTCCTTATTTTTGGTGGCATGCGTCCCCCATGCGTTAAAATATTTACGTCCGCATATCATTACTCGATAAGATAACGCGTACAACGATTGTTTCTCGTGTTCCCTATCTATAGAAAAATACTAATGTTGACTTTAGTTTGGCATCGCATGAAATAAAAGAGAGATTCCTACGTGATGTAAATATAATACTTTATATCTAGACATTGAGTTATATATATATATATATATAGTGGGATGCATAATACGGATTAGTATATCACAAGTTGAGAATCGCTGCTGATTTAACTTTGCATTTAATTAGTCTAACGAAGCCAACCGACTTATTATTTAGGTCCAACCATTCCATTATTATTTATCTATTATTAGAATGCCGTGCACTCATGGAAGTGCCCTGTTATTCATCCAAAAAAAAAAAAAAAAAAGCCGTGCACTCCACTCAATTCAGTGATCATTCATGCTAAAATCAATATTGATATTTGTATTTATAAATTGGAACTCATTGTTGACACACACTCCCAAAAAATTGTGAGATCTACTTTCAGACATTATCATATGCTTTTGTCTAGGTGCAAGGGGAGTTCTCTGATGAAGATTTTTAAAAATCTTTATACGAAGATAACAAATGATAATATGACAAGTGGATATCGTGCGATTTACATGGAGTTAATTAATGGCGTATTTTACGGTGCATTTCGTTAGTCAAAGAACGTGATGCACCTTGCAATCTGATAGTGAGATTGTGAGATGCATCGATATATCAATCACTTATGATGCACTGTAGTAATATCTAATTTTAAAAAAATTTAAAAATATAATTAAATATATTTTAAAAATTAATTATCATATCTTGTGATATAAAATTATCTTGTGATATAAAATAATTTTATACTGTCAATGTAATCAAAAAATTTTAGCAATATAATTAAAATTTTTTGATTATACTAATAATATAAAATTATTTTATATTATCAATATAATTTTATACTATCAGTATATGATAATTAAAATTATACTGATAAAATTTTTTTATTACACTGATAGTATAAAATTATTTTATACTACCAGTATAATTTTATACTATCAGTTTATGATAATTAATTTTTAAAATATATTTAATTATATTTTTAAATTTTTTTAAAATTAAATATTATTACAGTACATCATAGGTAATTGATATATCGATATCTCATAATCTGTATAGATTCTGAGATCTTGTACGCCTTGGCCAAGCGAAATCGTTGTAAACATCTTAATTAATTAACTCCTTTATATAGACCCCACACTATCCACTTGTCATATTATCACTTGTTATCTTCATACGAAGATTTTTAAAAATCTTCATCTGAACATGCTCCTTTGTCCAATAACTCTATCATCTTGATATTTTGAGCAGTGAGTCGGATACTTTTTGTGTCCAACAATCATTTCTCTGCTAAAATATATTGGGGTATGATGGTTTGGAACAAGTTTCCCTTTACTAGAATTTTGTCTAATTTTTTATTGGATCATTTTATTTAGAAAAATCTAAATTTAACTTGATTACAACTGATTATTTATCAAGTTTAGACAGAGTTAGCTTAATATTTAAATAACATATATAAATTTGAATGTTATCATAATTAAATTATAAAAATTTGTGAGTAAAAAATAAGATTCAAGAAATTCTACATATATAAATTTGACCAAAAATTATATTATTACAAAAGTAATAACATATTTTATAAAATATATTAGTGTCTGTTTGGTTATTTTTTTGAGCACTTCAAATATAACTTTGTTGAACTAAAAATGAGAAAGTGCAGAATTAGAGTTGTTTGGCATTCGCATGTGCTTGTCAAAACTTAATTTTTCGTTGGGAAAATTTAGTTTGGTTAAAGTAGGTAGAATGTTAATTGTCATTTTCAATTCATCAAAATGAGATTCACTTTTACCGTGATACTCTCCATTACCCTTTGATACATCATAAAATCAAATCATCCAGACATAGACACAGTCACAAATCCACTAAAGACTAACCGTTCACAACGGAAAAATTAAATATTGGGCTAGGACATAAGGAAGCATCTTGAATCTACAACATGTTGAGTCTACTACAGCTCTGCAATTTAAACACATTGAAAAAAAAAAGAAAAAAACACGTTACAGGCACTAAACAATCCTCAGCTAAAAGATGGCCATGGACGAAGCCCTTATATTACTTGCCCAACTCAAGTCATCAAAAAATAAAAGCACTCACATTACACTATCAAAGCAAAAAGATAATTCATAAAAAATAAGTGAAAAAAAAAATCCCAAAAAAGATTCTAAAAGTAAAAATGAAAAAAAAAAATCAACAAATAGATTTTATGGAGTGAGTCAACTCACCTCCTTCTAGAAAGATGTGGCGGCGAATTGGCGCGGCCGTGGCCTACAAAGAGCGTGGCCGGCGAGCTATGGTTAAGAGAGTAGTAGCGGCGTTGCAGGGTGCATCTGGACGGAGTCTGGTGACAGGCGATGGTGAGATGCATCTGGGTTTTGGATGGACTGAGGAAAGAAGAGGATGAGTGTTAAGTTGTATGAATGAGAAAGAAAGTGCAGGTGAGGATTGAGTGAGTGAGGACATGGGTGGCTGAGAGAGTGGGGTACTATTGAGCGAGTACAGGATAGGGGCAGTTGAGAGAGCCTCATCAATAGGTTTTCAATTTTGAAATGACTTAGTAAAGCTTTAAATAAATAAAATATAGCCATGACTAGCAAGAAAGCATGATAGACGAGCGGTGAAGCGTGTCACTGCAGCTACAGATGGCATGCGTTCGAGGCCTCACTTTTTACATTTTAGCAATTAACACAAGATATGTATAATAGGCCAAGCCCCTAACGTATCATTGGCCTATTTATATCTCTACTCTTTCACCTATCTCATTATGTCCCTTTTGGTAATTTTGTCATCAAAAGTGATTTTACTTTAGAGTAAATATTATTTTTAGCCCTAATATTTTAAAATTGATAGCAATTTAGTCCAAAAAAAATTTAACATCAATTTAGTCTTAATATTTTGAAGTTTACATCAATTTGATTTTAAAAAAATTTGACATTAATTTAGTTTTGACACTTCAAATTTTGACATCAATTTAGTCATAATACTTCAAATTTTAATACCAATTTAGTCTTAATAATTTTTTTGTAAAATCAAATCTTCCATACAATCATCAATAAAAGACTAATTGATATCAAAATTCAAAATATTAAGACTAAATTGATATAAAAAATTATTTTGGAACTAAATTGATATCAATTTTAAAATATTAAGACTAAAATACTTTTTACTTTATCTCATCTAAATAAAAACAATTCTTTTAAGATTACTTTTGAAATATCATTTTCAAATACAAATAAATTCTTTTAACTTTAATTCTACCAAAAGTAATTCTTCCAATTTTAGTTCTTTCAAAAATAATTCTACTTTAAAAAAAAAATAAATGAACCCTTAATTAAAATATAAAAAAATCTAATAATGTTTTTCTTATTTCTTTAATTTCCCTTAATTCTACATTTGTTTGGCACTATTGTTAATTCTCTACATAGGAATATAATCAAATATCTTTGGTATTAATTTGATCTGTATACACAATTTTCATTTGGATAGTTATAAAATAAAGAGATTGTTGTTAAGTATCAAATAGTGTTCTCTAATGGTTAAATTTGGAAGGATAACAAAGGAGAAAGTTATATTTGAAAAAAATAGTCAAATTTACATTATATTTGAATGAAAGTGATGTTCTATCAAGTGGTTGAGTTTCAAAAAAGCTTTTTAGTTTTAAAATCCCATTATTTTGAGTATTTGATAGGTGTCTTTGTTTGAAATTCTAGAAGTTTAGATTTTTATTTGTTTTCTAGCTTGTTTAAGGATTTATTGTGGTCTAAGCATGTGTTTTGATTGCATTGTAGATTTTGAGTTCTCACTTTAGCTAATTGGGAAAGAATAGTTAAAGTACTTGTCAAGTATATAGTGCTTAAGCACCACAGTCCCAACGCTCAAGCGGTGCAACAAAGCAAATGAGACGCTTTCAGGCAATCTAGCGCTCGGGCGCCCAAAAGCTGGTGATCAACCATTGGCACATCTGAGAAGAATTTGTTTTTGAAGATATGGCACTCAGGCGCCTAATGTTTGGTACTTAGGCGCCAGTGACACAAAACTTAGTGTCTGTTCGTTGTCTTTAATAAAAAAGAGGATAAGCCACTCATTTTTAGAGGGTGTTAGGTTAGAAACCAGGTGGAGGAAGAGCTAAAGCGACTAGAACAACTTGGGAACAAAAAGAAAAGTAGAGATTGAAGATTCATTTTTCCAATTCTTGGGTTCTTCATGAGTTTTTCTTTACTTTCCCTTTCTCTTTTCTTCCATAGAATGAATTGCAAAACTTCATAGCTTGGGGAAGGGATTAAATCTGAAATGGCTTAATTGGGGTTGAATTTCTAATACTTGATGTTGGATTTCATGGATTATTAGTTCGTCTTTTGTTTTTATACGCAAGAATTATGAGTTGTTATTCATAAATTTCAAGGTTTAGGAATATTACTTGAATTTTGTGTGATCTGTGGATTGATTTCTATGCTCAATTCATATTTATGTTAAAATATAGTCAAGGAATTGTCATATTTTAGCATAAGTAGGAGAATTGATTCACCAAGGAATTAGGATTGGCTCACTAATAATTATGTCATTAGAGAGAAAAATAAAAGAAATGGAAAAGAAAAGAAAAAAGAGTATAGGAATTATCTTCCTTATTTTAAAGTTTAAAAATTAATGAAGAGAAATGTCCAAGGATTTATTTTCTTTTTTTTTTCTTAAGTTGTAAATTTTCTTTCTAAAATTGAAATGGCATATGGGAGAAATATATATATATATTTATTTATTTATTTATTTATAAATTAACTCCTAAGAGGATAATAGTGTTCTAGTTATTCCTTAATTAATCTTTCAAATAATTAACGGGAAAAATAATTTTGTTCTATTTTTTCATTTCAATTTGTTCTTACTTATTCCATTCTTATTTATTAATAAAAAAATATTCAAACACAACATTAATAAAAAAAATTCAAGCATGTTCAATAATATGTTTGGATGATAGGTAATAAGGGGAATGGAAGAAAAAAATTGGAGGAATTAATGTAATAACTTTTCTTATTTGGAAATTTAAATATTTTTTTGTCTAAACTAATAATATTTGAAATCCATTGAATACCAACTAATTTGACTCGAGTCAAGTTGATCCAATATGAGGTAAAACTCTCTCAATACTAATTTTTTTCATTCACAAAACTTAAATCTAAGATCTTGTTGAAATGGAATGAGTGTCATACCATTTGAATTAACTAAGCATGGATTATTTGGGAGTTTAAATATAAATATGAAAGAAAATAAACTCATAGGATCTATTCCCTCTATTTTCCCCTTAAATACTATTTTTTTTATTTCTAAAATTGGAGTAGAATGGAGATATAGCTAAATATTATAACCTATAAACAATATGAATATTTCGTTTTATTCTTATATAATATAATTTTAAAACAAAATTAATAAATTTCCATTTTATTTCCTTATTGATCTCTCAAATAAAATGGAAGATAATTTGTTTTATTTTTTTAATTCCCTTTTCACTTCATTCATACTAGTTTTGCTCCATTTCATTAATGTAAAAACGCCCAAATATATTTTAAAATGAGATAATAGAATAGCAAAGATGAATCAAAGAGTCCCTCACTAACTATTTAAAACTTCCCATTTTATGTAAAGAAAGAAAACCTCTCAATTTTGCCCATAATGTGGGAGTTTGAGAGAAATAACATGTTTTTTTTCCCCTCCTCATTAATTTAATTGAACAACTAAATAATAAAGTACCATAATTGAATTTATTCTTTTTTTTAACAAGACCATAATTAAATTTATTCCATTCTTTACTTTTAAATTGTATTATATGCCATTCCCTTTTACGTTTTTTTAAAACTCTCAAATATAATCTATAGTCTAAACCAATATATATAGCGATGTGCCTTTGTTCTTCCCTCCCTCCAACAGGTAACAGACAAATATTATCAAATAATTTATGTCATTGCGCCATATACAATTTTGAGAGTTCTTGTTCGGCATTTTTTTTCGCCATTTGATTTTTTTTTTCTTCTATGCCGAGCCAAGACAAAACATAGTACATGGCAAGAATAATGTGCCGTTAATATTGTTGAAGCCATATGAATGGTTATACGTTATTACTTGTCTTTGGGAACCAGGTGTGGCCGGCATACCCAATGTGCCGGATATATAAGGGATAGAGTAAGTCACTCACCTAATCAGTACAAAATAAGAAATGTCACGTGACAAAAATATATAGAAGATTAATTAAAAATGATCAAAAACAAAAATCTACTCTATATATTTATTTTGAGTTCTTTTTATTGAGATTGAATTAATTTGTCACGATTTTTTCAGTTAAATGTTACCTATTATTTTTCTCTTTTTGAATTTTAATCTGTCTATCTACATTTTAGGATCATTTATTTATTTTTTGATCTTATCGATTTATATTTTTTTTAAATAAATTTAAGTTCTATCTATAACCTATAGCAAATAAATTTTTTTGGGAAAAAAAACTTATTTTAAGGATGGATAGATTTAGTTTAAATATGTTCTTAACAAATATTAATAATGTATATAAAGTCTAATACAATTTTTCCCCAAAAAAATTAATTGTAGTAAACACTAATTTAGTGAACATGGAGAAAACCGTGGACAAATAGAAAAGGCAGCATTGGAACCTTCTAGTTCTAGACTCTCTCTCTCTCTCTCTCTCTCTCTCTCTAATATATATATATATATATATATATATATATATAATTTACACCTTCTTGTGAAGGTTAATAAACTTCACATTTTTTGTTAGATAAAAAAATCCACTCACTTTTTATTTAAACAACTTAAAATTGAGAACAATTTTGTAACTTTGTTTTACACATTAATTATTGTTTAAGCATTTCTCTCGCCTCAGTGATATCCTCTCTCTCCTATTTCTCTCTCCTTAACTGCTTTCACTTTTCTCATTTTTTTTTAAACTCACCTATGCAAAAATATATTCATAACAACTATAATAGGAAAAGAAGGCATTATACATTCACAGCAAACAAAGGTACATGTTAATATAATTTTTTTGTACGCTTTAATATTAGACGCCAATTTACATGTAGTAATTTTGTTGTGAGGTTTGAAGTGATTACTATAGAAATTGACTTTAAAAAAAAATTCTCGCCAATGTACGTATTTCCTTTTATAGAGTTTATATTATGAATTATATGCTATACACCTTCACAAAATAGCAACGCTGTGAATATCCCATAATATTATTATTACCAATAACTTTTTAATATATATATATTAATACTTGCACTTTTAGTAAAGAATATTAATACTCTTTTAATAATTAATGGTTCATATTTAGTTATAGACTCATTTAATTGAAATATAATTTTTCTGACTTAATTCATCTTCCATCCCAGGAAAGCATTATTAAACCTGCGTCATTTATAGAAAATAAATCAACCATATCTCTAAAAATTAAGAACAAGAATAAATTATGAAATTAAAATTGTATTTAATATTTATTATTATTTATTTAAAATTATTAAATAATACTTAAGTTTTTAAAATATTAAAATTTTAAGTCAAACATACGCTTAACACGTTATGAAATATTTTTAAAAGGTTTTGTTATGAATATATTACAAATATTATATTATATTTATTATTTAAAAATATTTAAATTTTTTAAATATAATTTTTTTATCGCAACAATTATAATATTTCTCTACGTAATATATTATTCAGTACCTAGTTGTTAAATTTTATCTAAAATATATCATTAATAAATCGATGCCGATGCAAATTATATTGAACCTCGTAAATATTTGAACAAGTCATCACTTAGAATTGTTCAGATAATAAGGGGGAGGAAAATGATTTCTATATTTTGCTGAGGAAAGAACAAATTTTGACAGCAGAATTTTTTTTTTTTTTTGGGAAAAATACCGCCAATATACAATTGGTAAAGTGATAATATTTTCTTAAGCCTTTTGTTTTAAAATTTTAATATTTTCAAAATTTAATTATTATTAATTAGATTCAAATAAATAATGATATATTAAATATAAATGTAATTTGAATTTTTTTCATATATTCTTCTTAATGTGTTAAGGGTGTGGTTGATTTATTTTTGTTTTTATTTTAGAATATTTTTCACATTAATCAATGCCATAAAGATGAGAGAGAATATTAATTAAGTGATAGATAAAACCAAAGTAATAATTAACGTGATTGAATCAAAATTATAAAATTATCCTAGACTATACATTTCATTAGATAAGAGAAAAGCAGGTTATTTGTCTAAAAGAAAATATGTACCATGTTAATCTCCACGTAAAAATGTGGAGGTTAGTATTTCCTATAAGTCACAATGTGCCCGTAGAATGCTGCAATGAGAGACAATAAAAAAAATTAAAAAAATATTTTTAATGGAGTCGTCACTAATTTTTATTTATGGAAAAAAAATCAGAAAACCCTTTTATTTTTGTAAGATTGGTCTTTCAAAGAAATTGGGCTCGAAAGTCTAATTATGTATAAAGAATGGTGAAAACTTAATCCTACTGCACCTCTAATATATCTATTTTATAACGGTTACCTTAGAGTTTGTTATGCAAATTAATAATAACTTTAATAATGTTTATTTTTTCCCCAAAAAATGAGTTATTTACAAAAATAAAATAAAATAAAAAGAAACAAAATTTAAGAAAATTTAATTTTTAGGCTTGACAGGGAGTGCTCGCTCCTACGTATCCTCTAGTGCAGTGAGGAACTCAAAGCCCTCATTATTCTTGTAGAAAATAATTGTGTGTTGGGTTGATTTTATTTAAAAAAATAAAATAAAATAAAAAAGAAAGAACAATCCATTTTTACACAAAATTCAGGATAGCATGAGCTATACAATAAACCCTTACAATTCTCATAATACTTGAGGATGGTCAAGCCATATATCAATATTAGATAATGTTGCATGGATATTAAAAAAAAAACTCAATTTATTATTTAAGTGAAGAAAGAAAAGAAAAACTTACTTTTTAAGTGTATTTATAAAAAAAATCTCAAAAGTAAGAAGGAAAAAAAATTTATGCAAAAGAATCAGAAAGACTTCAACATAAAACAAAATCATAGATCCAAAAATAGAACAAAATAAAATAAATAAGATAAATAAAATAAAAGAGGAGCACATGAGCAGCAATAATAGTGTTGCATCATAGATGATGCCTTTGACAACTCCAAAACATGATGCAGAAGCAAAATTGTGATAGCATCCCAAAATGAGGTGGAGATGATGGTAGGCATTGGTTTGATAGCTAACGATGGTGATTGGCAGGGAAAGATGATGCGTGATGATGGTGAAGGTCGTGATGAAGGTTTGGTATAAATGGTGTAGGATTTGTGGTGTCTGAAAAGATGAAGATGGACTATAATTTGACTCAACTATATAGTTAGAATGAGAATATGGTTGTTGTGAAAGATGTTGGTGCTAGGAATGGTGTGATAGTAATAGGATTCAATACTTGATAAGAGAATGAGAATGGAAAATAATGAAAGTAATTTTTGATTGACTGAATTCCTCCCCTCTTTGAAGTGAAGGAGTTGGCTTTATATAGAGAATAATGAGAAAGATATTTAGTAACAGATTGACTAGAAATTTGAAAAGTAATTAAAAAATTGGAAATAGGATAAGATAAAAATTTGAAAAGCAGTTGAAAGCTTAAGATTTTGATTAGATTCTAGAAGCTAATAGGAAAGAAAATTTGTTTTAGGGTGAATTACATTGACCTCCCTTAAGGTTCAATGTAATTACACACGGCACCCCTTCATTTCTAAAATTGATTGCAAAGGTCCCTGAGTTTTATTTTTCATAACACTAACCACCCCTTCTGTTAGTGTTCTGTGAGTAATGTTAACAGAATATCTCCCACGTGCTTATCACATGATCAGTAATGGCATTTTTGAAATATTATCAAACTATTTAACATGTCAATTGACTCTAAAATCCTTCTCCCATATTAAACGATCAATTCTCCCTCATATTCTTCCCCTCCACTTGCTCCTTTGCATGTCCCCCATATTGCTCCCCTGCACTTGCTCCTCTCATCAGTCATCACGTTAATGGCAGCCACAATTCTTCTTCCAATTCATTTCTTAATAGTCATAATCAACATCCAAAAACTAAAGGAGCTACTATAAATTGCATAACTATGTAAATGAAATTGAACTTCATAAAATTTATCAAGAGTTGGCAGATGCCATATAGTTGTTCCATACTTAATTGTTCAATACTTAATTACATGGACTTGAAATTTTCAGCACCTAATTTTTCCAAAAAAATGGACTTTATAGCCTGATATAACCAATATTTTCAACCCCTTTACATTCATATAACCCAAAAAAAAAAAGAGCCTATACCCCCAGCTGTGCACATTCCAAAAAATAATGGTGCAGTATATGTCAAAATAGTGTTATGTCCCCACAAAAAAAAAAAAAAAGAGTCTCCTACACTATATATGCAACAACTATGTGTGGCTCCTTGTTGGCCTTCTTGGTTGAAGCTTCATGCAAGCATTGACTTGTCATTCAAGCTGGCTAGCAATTTCCACTGTGGGCAAGTGTGCACCAATCTTTTGTCTCTGCATGGAACAAATGCAATTAGCCCAATTTAAGTAAGCAAATAATTAGTTGTTCATTAGATAGTTCATACCTTCTGTTCGGTTGACAAAGTAACTGAAGCTTGTGTAGAACTTCCACCCTCAACAGCAGTAGAGATCCCCCCTTAACCAATTCCAGTAGGAGCTTGCTTCTTATATCAAACAGTAAGTAAACCCAATTTTGTGAACAAATTACACACAGGATTCAAATGATTTTTGGTGTATCATTTTCAAGTAAAGTAGAACATAAGTCCAAAATATAAGAAAAATACAAATTTGAGTATAAGAGCATGAAAATACCTGAGTTGAAGGTTCATTTTGATTACCACCACTTGAACTCCCTCCTTGATCAGTAGTAGCCGTTTGCTTCTATGAAGAACATCCAAATATGAAATTAATGGCAAATGAGGCATCATAGAAGCACATGATAAGATTGAAATTACCTTTTTCCTCCCCCTTCTAGATGTACTAACTAAGGACTGATCACCAACAGCAGATATAGCCTCTTGTTTCTGTAGAAAACTCAAATGACAAAGATTACTAACAGCACACTAGTTGTTAAAAATAAAAAATAAAAACCTTGCATACCTTTTCCCTAGCAGTTTTTTCTCTTTGACAACCCTTTCTATTGTGACCAAACTGTTTGCAAATACCACATCTGACAGTACTTGATCTTCTTGCATCACTTTCTCCTCTTCTACCCTCATCAGGTCCTCTCTTTCGAGCTCTCCTAGGCCTGCCCGGTAGTCTTTTTAACTTGGGTGGATCCACTCTAGGATATCCACCCGGGTCTTGCTCATCCAACTCAGGCATAGGGTGTATTAACTCTTGATATGTGGTGCAGTACATGGTAGTCGAATAATAGCGGTCAACATACCTTTCCACATTATGCCTCCTATAAGCTATGCATGCACAAGCATGAGTGCATGGCAAGCCACACATACTCCAATATTGGCAACCACAAGACCTACTCATAAGGTTCACCGCAAAAGTGGAGAACCCATCCATAACTTGAAACTCATCATCTCCAGCATATGTAACTCTACAAAACCTCCCATCTTGCATAATTGTATCAACAACTTTTCTAATCCTCAGGGTTATGATAGATTCAAAGCTACACCCTTTCTCATACCTCCTTTGAAATCTTCCCATAATCCTAGTGGTCAAGCTCTCAACCAGCCCTAGTATAGGTTTCTTCCTATCATCTCCAACCCAATTATTAAATGATTTAGCCACATTATTAGTAATGTGGTCAGATTTACACCTATGGTCACACATATGCCTAGCCCATATTTCTTTAGGCCTCTCACTTGACAATAACCACTCTACAGCATTTTCATCAATACTCCTAAGTTTTGTCAACCCTTTCTCAAAGACAAATTCATTGTATGCCTTAGCCACAGTCCAATAGTTCATGGTAAGCACAAGTGATTTGAAATTTAATTTGAAGTTACTTAACAAATGGCGACAGCAATACCTATTATATTCAACAAAAAATGCAGCAATGAATTAACACTTACAGCAAAATTAGCAACATGTAAATATAAGAAACTAACATGTACATAAGTTAAGAAAAATACAAAAACAACAAAATCACTTAAAGGTACTTTCTTCTAGCAAAATCAGCACATATAAACACATAAAGATAAATTAAAAACTAACAACTACATATAAGAAACAACAAAATCAGCACATATAAATATAAGAAATAATAGATCTAGCAACAAGTAGGAGCAAATTTTTATAAAGAAACAGTTTAAGGATAACAGTACCTATGCTTGGCTAATGGGAAGAACTCAGCCACAGAACCTGTCAAACCCTGATACATAATGCAAGAAGCACAAAATCAGCAGCACATAGGTGCAGGTTTTTTCAAAGAAAAAAAAGGAATAACAAAAGAAGTATTTTAAGTGTTGTTATAGTACCTTTTGCATATCCCTCATAATAGTCAATGGTGCCTCTTTCCATCGAGAATCCGAAGCCAATGCCTCATGAAGTAAACTCAGAAAAAACTTCCAACTATCCAAACATTCCACTTCCACTATAGCAAAGGCAATTGGGAACATTCCTTTGTTACCATCAACTGCAACAGCAGACAATAGCACTCCTCCATAGTTACCTTTCAAGTGACAACCATCAATTCCAAACCATGGCCTACATCCTCTCACAAAACCTTTCTTCATAGCATCAAGACAAACAAAAAACCTCTTGAACTGAGGGTTTGCAGGAATCCTTATTTCTACCTCCATCTTAACAATAATACCTGGATTTGTCTTTCTTGCAAGCTTAACCCAAGCTGGCAGCTTGTTATAAGACTCTGCATAGTTCCCTTGATATTCCTCCTTCACCTTTCTCCTTGCACGATATAATTGCATTTGATTACTTGGCTCTAACCCAAATTTTTCCAACAATTCTGCCCTCATACTTGAATAACTCATATCAAGATCAGCAACCAACTTAGATTGCAGTTTTTTTGCAATCCAAGTTGAAGTTGCATTAGAGTTCAGTGTAGTTCTAATGCAATTATGATCAGGGTTATAGGTTTTAATCCTATAGGTAACTCCTTCTGGTGTAGGGGAAGCATGAATCCTCCATGTACATCCCTCAGTCGCACACTTTGCTGTCACTCTAGCTTTTTCATTCTTAACCTTCAAAACCTCAAACCCTTCCTGTATAATGAAGTCCTTAAGAGCTTCCCTAAACTCATTCACATCTACGAACAATAGCCCTTTTTCTAATTCAATCTTCCCATTAGGTCCTCGGCTAGTTTGTTTTCCTCTTATGCCTCTATCAATGTAAATCTCATCCCTCTCTTCATCAGAATTAACCCTGTCAACAACATCATATGTTTCTTCATGATAGCTTAATTGATCACTATCATTCCCATCTAGTGTTTCTAGCTCACCAACACAAGTAGAATCTAAATCAGATCCAGTATCACTCTCAATTTCAGAATTTTGATGCCACTCATCGTCAGATTCACTGATTACTACTTCTCTATCACTAGCTACAACCTCCCTAATCTCATTCTCAGTCACAAAACTATCAACAATATCAATAGAATCAACCACTAAATCAACAGCAATAGTAGCATGCATAACATACCCATTCACAGGTTCATTCATAACATTAAGAGTAGTATTAACAAGCTCATTTGCAACATCAGTCACTACACAAACATTCATAGCATCATTCACATCAGTACCAGTTGGAACATTCACAATAGCATAAGAAGGGTTACCATTACCACTAGTAGCCATTATAAATCCTTGTTTTCCATTACTATCGCTACCAATTAAAATATCAACATTTACCTGGGTTTGGACCCAGGTAAATAACCCTTTCCATAACACTGCAAAACAAAAATTCCAATGTCAAAAACGCAATGACCAAAAACAAATTTAGCAATTAAATTTTAGAAAACACTAATAGAGAGCAACACAGCACCAACAAACAATGACACAATTCGTGTGTATAATAGTTAAAAAAAATAGAAATAATCAATACGTGCATATAATAGTTAAAAAAAAATAGAAATAATCAATTTAAGGGACCCTATACTACCAGTTATTTAGAACGGAAGCTAATTCTAATGTCAAATCCCTAACTGGCATAATTAAAATTCGAAAAATTTAGAATCCTAATTCTGAAATTGAAGCCCATATTAAAATAATTTGCGTTCTGCATCAGCTTGTTTAAGTTTTTTTCCTAGGTGAGTCTCTAAACTATTTTTCCCAATTTATTAGACAAATAGCAAGAGCACTTCAAGTTCAAAGAGTGTTTCAAGTAACAGGTAGAAAAAGAAACAGACGCAGAGAGATACATAGAGAGGTGAATGTGACAGTAGGAGTAGGAGCGGCAAAGGGAACAATTAATGACCCAAACAATCACAAAGAAGCAAAGCTCAACTGCAACAAATCAGAAATGTTAACATTGTTTTGCGTAAGGGGGCTAGGCTCACAAAGATTTTAACCTAACAAATCAAAACAACAAAAAGAAAAACATCGAAAACAACACTAAACCAAAAAAAGAAAATGAGGAGTTACGATTTTTGTATTGAATGCCGCCGCTAGAGTTAGGGTTGTTGTAACCCTTCAATCTTTTTAGAGGATGAGGATGAAGGCAGATGAGTCGAGTTGGTTGGGGGTTCACATTGAATGTTGCCGCTGAATGTTCATATTTTTTTGAGAGGATGAAAATGAAAGAAGATGTGTAGGCTTTTCAGAGGATGAATACAAAGGAGATGGGTTTCCACAATCGCAGAGGAGAGGTGGGGTTAAGTGAACTAAGCACGGTTGAACAAAGGAGGGGTAAAATGGAAAAATAACTTGGAAGACAAACAGCGTCTATCTCCGTTACTCTTAGGGGTGGTCACTGTAATGTAGGTAAATAGAGGGGAGCCGAGTATAATTTCACTGAACCTTAAGGGAGGTCAATGTAATTTACCCTTTATTTTATTATTTTCTTATTTTTATTAAAAAGAAGGACAAAATATGGTGTTTATACTATATATATATATATAATGAGAAGATAAAGTGAAAGAAGTGATTAATTGTGAAAGTGAGAAAAATAAATCTTGATTATTAAATTTTATATGAATGATCAAGATTAAAACATAAAATTATATGATTTTTTTAAATAATTATGTAATCTTTAAACAATTTTAAATTTTGACCATCTATATATAGACAGGGCTAGCAAGACACTTGACTAGCGAATATGGAAAAGGATAAGAGGCATTTCGTGTTGGTTCACGGAGCCTGCCATGGGGCGTGGTGTTGGTATAAGGTGGCTGCTTTGTTGAAATCAGCAGGGCACCAAGTCACAGCTCTAGACATGGCTGCTTCTGGCATCCATCCAAAGCAGGTTCACGAGCTCAATTCAATTACGGAGTATTTTGAGCCATTGATGGAGTTCCTGGACTCTCTGCCACCAGAGGAGCGAGTTATCTTGGTGGGTCATAGCATGGGTGGTATATGCATATCTATAGCCATGGAAATGTTCCCCAAGAAGATTGCAGCTGGGGTATTTGTATCAGCTTTCATGCCTTCTCCTGAACAAAGCTTTGTGACTCTCCTCCAAGAGGTACTGACTAGCTTTCTCATAATTTCATCACATGTACTTTAAAGCAATCTTGAAACATGTTAAGCAATATTACATGTATATCAGTTTACTACATAACTCTCATATATCGAAGTTGTGTGTTCCGAAAAGTAAATCTTTCGGGAAATTATTATTAAGCTTTTTTGGTTGTTTTTAAGAAAGAATTTATTATTAATGGGGGGTGCTAAACCAAAGACGTCACCAGAGGTGGGTACTCATGGTTAGCTAGTTTCCATTTATGAGTTGGTTTATCTGTTAGAATAATTGGTTAAGTTAATTAATGTGCGGTTACCTGTCACAACTTGTATATAAACTCAATTGTACAGATTGTCATACAGATTGTGGATTTCACTCATATATACAATTCTCATATTCTCTCTCTCTCGCGCGTTCCATTTTTTCACTCTCAGTTTAGGTTCATCGTCATGAACTGGCACCATTTTTACAAAAGAAGAAGGACAAGGTTACTTTATAGAAAAATGTTTTTTGAAACCCATATTTTAAATATTATTTTGGATATATGGAATTGATACATAAATAACTATGGTTTTAATTACATTTCTATCGAACATGATAGATGAAGTAAAATAACTAATAATAGATATAAAATCCTTCTACTAAATTTATGAATAAAATAGTTGAAGTATCTATTTTTTTTTTCGATAGATAATATCTAATTATTAATGCATGATTTTTTATATCTTTTTACAGATAAGTTAACCATTAATGTAATTGAAATTTACCACTATTAATATGTGATTTTTCAAATATTTCAATAACATTAATGATCAATGGTATAAAATTATTTTTTTAATACGACACACGATTAGCTACAAAATATTGTACTGCTATGCGTTTTAATAACTACCTATTGATTCTCTCTCCTGCCCTTGATTTCGACACTTTCTTCTTAATAGTTTATAACCATTTGTCACAATTCATACCAAGTTGTTTCGTACCAATCAGCAGTGTTCAATCAATAATATCTACAAAATTGATGTACATATAACAATACCATATACATGATATCTATTCGTGAAATTTTTGTGGCCCGTAGAAATTCCGTGCAATAAGGACCACATAAACGTCGATTCAATGCCATAGGGTGTGTATTGTGTATAACTGTATATTGACCAATTAAACCTTTGTATCATCCCTTTTGGATATCGTCTCAAGTTCTTCTAGTCATTGGCATGTAAGGACATGTTTATTGAAATACCTTTCGGGAGTAATCATATAAAATTATAAATTAGAGGGTTGCTGTTTTCTATGTGAAAGAAAACTTCTACAAGAAAGTACTTTTGTCAATTTCTTGAACCTTAATTGATTTCATTTGCAAATTCGCAGTATAATCAAAGACTGGAGTCTAACCTGGACTCAAAGATTATGTTTGATGAGGGCCTCAATAATATTCATCCAAATGGATCTATGATATTTGGGCCCCAATTCTTAGCATCCAAATTATACCAACTGTCTCCACTTGAGGTATGTCTTTTTTTTTTTTTTTGGAGTAAATAAAACTACCCTTGAGATTTGTTGATAATACTTTGGGCCCAAACTTACAAAAACTTGACACTTCGTCCCATTCTTTTTCCAAAATCACAGCCCGCCCCCATCATCACAAACAAAGTAACGGTGGTCTAACTTGAGTTAACCATGGTTTAGAATTCAACCAACCATCTCACACAAAGTTAACCCAACCCACCTGCTTCCCTTGTTAGAATGATTGCGGCATGGAAGATGAATGAGAGGCAAACAATGGTTGTGGATCATATGTTTGGGATGGCCACGGCCACCGCCAAGTATGTGCCGGCTAGCAAAGCAAGAGTGAGGGACAAAAATCTTGGAGTCATGGCAGGCTTATTTTTCTTTGAGAATACTAGTTCATCTATGTTGGCCCTCAAGGAATAGTTCATGGTGTGGAGCACAAGAGCAAGATGGATTGGAGTGCATAGCTTAACCGAACAATGGGATTGAGCAATTGGCCAACATTGGTGTTGGACTTTTGGTCAAAGTTTGCTAGCATATCCAGCGTAATGGAGTCCCCAAACAATAGGTACCCAAAGAAGCCGATGGCAATGCAATTAACTAGAAACTATTAATTGTTTGCCTGAGGAGGACCTAGTTCATGAGAAGTAATTAGAGAGTTCTTTTCCACCACAACAAATAAATTGGATACAGGATCATACATGGCATTGTGATTTGTTCTGTTAGGTGGTTGCAGAAATAAGTCAAATTCTCTCTTATCAAACCACATTGTTTCTCTATGCTTAACGCTCTAGGAATAAAGTAAAAGCCAGCGCAGCATAACAAGCATTACTACATGTTGTTGAGTTGATTAGTTAGTTATTTGAGTCAAAAGTTAGTTACAAATGCACATGGAGACGGAGATGAAGATGATAAAGATGGTGACTCGGATGAAGGTAGCTAAAGAATAACCTGCTGCAGTTGTCTCTCTCCACCTCTCTCTATTGGTGTATATATATATATATATATAATGAATGGGCCTAAACCATGGTTAACAACTATTAGTGAGAAGAAAGAATAGGGTGGAGTGTCAATTTTAAAGAAGATTGGGATTAAGTGTTATTTCAACAAATTTTAAGAGTAATTTATGTTATTTACTTTTTTTTTTTGACAAAAAAAGGTATATCTTTTCGAATTAACAGGTTATTTACAAGGGATTGAATTTTTAAGTACACATATCAATTTTGCACGTTACTAAATCTTCCCTCTGGAATACAAAAAATAAATTTAACCATAACATTCCATCATGTACATGAACTAGGACATGACCCTTGCAATGTCACTGCTGAGAGCAACTCGCCTCTATGGGGACCAAGAAATGTTACAAGAGAAAACAAGGGTCACAAGAGACAACTATGGTAGTGTAGCCAAAGTCTACATATTGTGCGAACAAGACAAAGTGTTAAAGCAGGATTTTCAATTGTTGATGATTGAACGAAACCCTACAAACGACGTAAAAGTGATTGCTGCAGCTGATCACATGCCCATGTTCTGTAAACCACAAGAGCTTTTCTCTTACCTTCAGGAGATAGCAAACACCCATTATTAGCATTTGAATATGTCGGTTGATTTGAATTTAGAAAACATTTGCATTGACTATAAAGAATTAAAATCAACTTTATTTTCATTAATAACGGAAAGAATTTGGTTTTCTCGGGATTTATTTAGTTTTTGGTCATGGTTTTTCCGGGATTTCGATGAACTTGTTTTGTTCCAAAAGCGCTAGAGAATTGAACCCGTGTAACGAGAGTCAGGGTGGAGCAACTATAAATAGTCTGTTCTTGGACAGAGTTAATAATGTCCAGTATGATATTAGGAGAAATTATTGTATATGACCAAAGAAGAAAATTATTGAGTCTGGTATCTCTTGTGTCTCTGTCCAAAAACGCCCCCAATAACTTCATTGGACTAAAAGATTATATCAAGAAACTATTGGATGGATAGTGAGCAGCTTAACCCTATAAAGATGAGAATACAAGTTTGAATTCCGAAAAACATACTTGTTGGGAGGAAAAATAATCACAAATGCTTCATCCCCCGAAATTACAAGAGCAATATCTTGCACAAATTTATCCAAAAGAAAAAAAAAGGCAACACTATAACTTTACATCTTAGGCTTAAAACTTTGTGATGACATTCAAATATCAATATATCCATAACCAAAAATTGAAAAAAAACTCAGTCCATCCTTTACTCTTTTTTTTTTAGTAAATCTTTACTATTTATTTAAAGATGGCAACTAATAATATACTTAAAAGTGGTTAGTGTCAATATAAATGGATCATGATCTCTAGCAAACTTTACTTGCAATGTGACAAATTTGAACCATAGATGTTATTACTTTGCATAAGGCTTTATTTAATCACTTTTCTGACCTAAAATTATATGAACAATTACAAGAAAAAAAAGAAGTCAAAAATTTGAGATCCATGTTGGGTTTGGGGATAATCTTTTCAAATCCCTCAATGTCCGAGGTGAAATTCTGCTGGGCTTTGTCTCAATTCATTAATCATGACACCAGACATAAAATGACAGGAAATACTTATATTAATAACTTAGATAATCTTATATATGACAAATGTTGCATTAGGTATTTATAATGGAGGCATTTAACATATTCCAACTAAAGTTGTGAGAGTACCATATTTCAAGCTTTGACATATTAATTATTTTATAATATTATTGCTGCTTACTATGTAAACCCTGCTCTTTCATTTCTCTCTAAAGTTGTGAGTACCATCCTTCCTGATTTTTCATTTCTCTCTCACCACTGTAATCTCACCACTGCAACCTCAACGTTGCTGCCGTCATGGAATACCTCTCATCATTGCCTTTGTAGCACCATAACCACACCATCCACCTTGAAACAAGTGTTTCATCCAAAGACATTGTTATCTCGAAAAACCCCTCCATATCTGCTCACTTCCAATCTTGGTCTACTATCTCGTAAAATTCTCTTTTTAGAAATGCCCATATACGACTCATAGGATGTGACAAATTAACACGACATGAGGAAGAAGGAAGAGAAGCTGAGGCAGTAGTTGAAGTGGAAGCTGAAACCGTTAGTCAGTTACAAAAGTTAGTTTTCTGTTATAGGAAATTATGTAGCACATGCGGGAGCATCACGACTACGTGCACATTACTTACTTACATATAAATGGCCTCGTACTCATTTTTCCTAATAATTGCAATTCACCAATCTCATTCATTCACAAATTCTCTCTCCAGCACTCTCGTTTCCTCTGCTCTCGAGTTCCCTTTGATGGTATCAGCTAGCTTGGTTTGATAATGGCGAAGAACCGAAACCAAAGCACGAACTCCTCCATTGCGAGAACGAGCTCTGACACCGTTGTGAATGCAGATCTATCACAGAATCCTTTCTTCCTCCATCCAGACGAGAGTACATCTCAGATTCTCGTTGCTCAGATCTTGATTGGTTCAAACTATCACGTGTGGGCGCGATTGATGAAGAAAGCACTGATTTCGAAGAATAAGTTCGAATTCGTTGATGGATCCATTGAAGCACCTAATGAGTTCGATCTGATGTGTACCATGTGGGAAAGACGCAACAACATGGTGCATTCGTGGTTGATGCACTCCATCTGTCCATCCATTGTTCACAGTGTAGATCCGATTGAAAATTCTGCAAAGTGTGAAAAGATCTAAAAGAACGATTCTCGAAAGGTGATATGATGAGGATTTCTGACTTGCAACAAGAGCTTTTTGGCCTCCGGCAAGGAACTTTGAGTGTTACTGAATTTTTCACCTAATTAAAGGCTCTGTGGGAAGAAATTAAGAACTACAGGCCTCTTTCACCTTGTGCTTGTCCAGTGAAGTGTTCCTATGTAGCCACGAGTAATCCATTGATATATTGAAAGCAAGATTAGATTCTCATATTTTTGTGTGGTTTGAATAATAAATTTGCTTAGGTTCGCACGCAAATCCTGCTGCTGGATCCTATTTCCTCTCTAAATCAAGTTTTCTCGATGGTTTTACAGCAAGAAAGGCAGAGTAAGTACGGAGCTTAAGATGAATCGAAGACACTTGCTGCATCAAGTGCCAAGCCTATGGGAAAAGGAAGAATAACAAACAAAGTTTGCTCATTCTGTGGCAAGTCAGGCCACACAGTGGACGTGTGCTACAGGAAACATGGCTTTTCATGGAATTTCAAGTTTAAGAACTCCTCTTTAGTGCACAGCTCGGTCAAGGATGAAGAGCCTAGTGCAGTGGAGGCAGAGGTATCTACACAGAGGGATGAAGTTCTATCTACGGCAGGTTGTTGGATCAAGTGCTTACCACTAGGCCAAAAGTTATAGCTGTTGGCAAAGGTGCAACTTGATTTCTTTATAGTTTCTCAGAACCGTATCAAGCATAAGGGACTGCACCAAGTAGAGGCGCCATGGGTCGGGATGTTAAGCCCATCGAATCCTAAGGATGACACTGGCCAAATAAAGCCAACACAGGTTAAGTTTTCACTAGAGATCAGTATCGCAATTTGCTAGCTTTGATTCCGAAAACAGATCTACAGCCTCAAGTCCATGCCAATCAAATTAGTTCCTAAAGAGTAGGAATCATGAATCAACCATATGATTATGCTTCTGGTAAACAATTCCTTTGTTCATCTTATTCAGTTGCACAGAATCAAATCTGGATATTTGATTTCGGAGCTACAGATCATATATGCTCTAATCTCTCATGTTTTTTGAGTTACACACATTAGTCCTATAAATGTGAAGTTACCTAATAGTAGTTCTGTCATAGCTGCCATTGCTAGTTTAGTGTCATATTCGAATTCATTTATACTCTCAAGTGTCTTATGTCTGCCTGAATTCAGTTTCAATTTGATATCCATATCCGAATTGTTATCTTCCTTAAATTGTAGTCTAATCTTTAATCGCGATTCTTGTCAGATCCTGGAGGAGAGCTCCAAAAGGACGATTGGTTTGGGTATAGAAGTCAATAGACTATATCACTTGGTATCTACCAAAATAAAACATGATCTTCTATCCACAACAACTCACCAGCAACAGCATCAAATAAGCCACATCAGTAACCTTTCTATACCTGACCTATGGCACTATAAATTGGGACACCTTTCTCCAAAATGATTGTATCCTATGAGTAAACAATTTCCGTTCATTGAGTATCATAATGTAGAATCGTGTGATGTCTGTAAGTTTGCAAAGCAGAAATGATTAGCGTATTCTGTTAGTTCTAATAAAGCTTCATATATCTCTGAGCTATTACCTATGGATGCTTGGGGTCCTTTTCGAACCCAATCTATACATGGTCACAAATACTTTTTGACTATAGTGGATGATTGATACACTTGGGTTTTCATCTTAACTACTAAAGGCGCTACACCTGGAAAAATAAAATTCTTTGTTGCATATGTTGAAACACAATTTAATGGTCAGATCAAGACCATAAGGACATATAATGGGACTGAATTTTCTTTGCCTAATTTCTATAAGTCAAAAGGAATCATCCATCAAACCAGCTATAGGGAAACGCCACAACAGAATGGTAGAATAGAACGTAAGCATCAGCATTTACTTAATTTAGCTAGAGCACTCTTGTTTCAATCCAAGTTGCCCAACATTTAATTATTGGTTTTATCCTGTATCTCATGCTGCTTTTCTAATAAATCAGGTTTGTGCTCCTTTATTGCATAACAAGTCACCATATGAATTGCTTCACCTTGCTAAACCAGATTTGTCAGATTTAAAGGTTTTTGGTTGTTTATGTTATGTTTCCACTATTTGCAACAGCAGGCATAAGTTTGACTATAGAGGAAAGAAGGCTCTGTTTTTGGGTTTCAAACAAGGGGTTAAAGGGTACATTACTCTAGACTTGCACAATAACGAAATTGTTGTTTCTAGAAATGTCACTTTCTTTGAGCATATTTTTCCTTGTCACTTTGTTACACAAACTTTAGATCATCACTACATTCCACGTCATGATAACAATGACACATCTCGACTCACCTCACGTTCACCTTCACACACACCTACCTTTACACCTTCACTTTCACAAACACCTACCACTACACTGGCCACTGCACTATAGATTATTCGCACCTCCACTAGATAGGTTTAGCAACTTGCCTTTTTGGCAGACTACCAGTGCAATCAATTGGCTTCCACCAATCCAGTTGCATCCTCCCGGGCTGCTCCTCCATCCTCAGGTTGTCTCTATTCGCTTTCTCACTTTGTTTCCTATGTCAATATGTCCACCAATTTCATTCACTCACAAATTCTCTCTCGAGCACTCTCTGTCTTTGCTCTCGAGTTCCCTTAGACAGATATTATTAACAATATCCCATAGAAAAGAATTTATTGATAAAACCCTTTTTTAGGCGAACAAGTGTTAATGAATTAGAAATTTTGTCATAATTTAGTTGTCATGATATAGTATGATTATTAGTTTTTGGACAAATAATGAGTTATATTACTTCATTTTATCCAATAGCCATCATAATTTCTTACAAAGCTAAGTGCGTAACATTGCTTTTTTAGAAATGCTCGTATACTTCTATTTCAGTATTGATGCATCCTCATGAAAGTCAGTTTAGTAGGAATGGCCATATGAGCATTCGGAGAGGCAGGCATAAAATTATTGTTTCCCATATAACCAAGTTTTTCTTTGGAGACTGTTTAAATATCCTTCCAGCTAGATCCAGTTTCCAAAGGAAGTACATATTAATTACTGGATATTAATTTATAGTCCAATGTGCAGTGATGTAGAGGAATCTGACATGCACATGCTTACTCATTGTTCTAAATTTTAAGGCTGCTATCTTATGGTTTCTTTTTCCTTTCTCTCTTCATTTTTCCTTTATCAGTATACAGAGAGGCCACAGAATGTTGGAAAAACATTGCTGATATCTTTACTTGCAGGAACCAGTAACCCCGTAAAAAAATGTCAGACCAACACTTAATTTCCTGTATTGTGGATCATTAGAGTGAACTTAGGCATATAGGGGATTCATTCGGCCTTTTAGTTACCCCGGGAAAAAAAAAAGTCACTGAATTTATAACATGGGGAGGGAAAAAAACCCATCTACCATTCAACAGTGCTTGAAGCGCACTTGTTATTTTCACTATAATTTTGGGCTTCTAGATACTGTAATGGTCCTAAAGGATGACGTAGAAAGTTTCGAATTGGGGAATAATTTACTAACGAAGGCAGAAGACCGTGATGTGATTAACTTCTGTGTAATATAGGTCATCCTAGTTCTCATCCTTTTTTGTTATTTTCGGGTCAACAGTTCTCTCATCTTTTAATTCAGGTCTATCATAGAGCTGTGGGCTGTGAGCCTATGGGCCTGTAGGAACTAGCGCTAAGAGATACCAAACGTTCTCTCTTGGGCTCCAAGCAAACGAATATGTATTATTAATTTACATATGAATAATATTATTTTCAAGGGAACATTTAAGTCATTGGTCATCAGCATGCAGGTAGAGTCTGTTCGCATTTATCATTATCATTTTAAATTAAGGTAGTGATCAAATAACAATTACCTACTTGTACTTTATTTCATTATCATCCCCACATAAATGTGATGGTCGTAGGAGAAACAAAAATATAATTATTGTAAATTTTAAAACTACAATATTGGCACTATAATCACAATTTTACCTACGCAACTTTTCTCTGATTGAGTAGGAACACATTATGGACAGTGTAATTCCATTTTCTGTCATTAATGTTCACGGGCATAATAATCACTGGGATCAAGAATGATCGATTGTCACCAAAAAAAGAAGAAGGAATGATATCAAGAGCTTGGACTATCTGGTATCATCGCTTCGTTGTTGACCGTATACCACTATATAATGTCAGGAAGAGACATGAATTAACATCATGTGGTGACAAGAACAGAAGCTGTATACGTGCTGCTTCTGTTCTTTGTATTATGTGTAGGGTGTGAAATGATGTAACTTCGACCCCATTATGCACTAAACCCCTTTCCAAGCGAAAGAGAAAGATACAAACGACAAGTTTATTATCAAAATTATAGTCATTATCTGGTATACATCAACCACTAACTGTATAGCCCATTTACTTACATTATAACGATAATTGCTCTAATGGGACGATAGAATAATCAAATTAATAGTGTGATTTTGATTATATCCAATTTGTTGTTAGGTGAAAAGGGGCCCTTTCAGATATTCTTGTGATTTCTCAATAAGTGAATATATTATGTGCTTGCTATTGTGCTTTATTCTACGTGCTTGAGAACTATATAAAGATTCTTCCGATTCGTGAAGGTTATTTGGTTTGATGTTTTCTGTGTTTCCATAATGATCTTAGTTTCCAGGTGGCTTTGCTAGCAGATAGAAGATGCAGAACGGCAGGGTTGAAATAGGAAGTTGAAATTATAAGAGCCAATTCTTCCACAATAATCAGCGCTCATTTACAAAAACAAAACGAGTTGTTGGGCAACCTAGCATAGTGTTATTCATATTTTATGAACAGAATTTTAATTTTTTTAAATAGGAGAATTTATGTTAATGAACCCAATTCAATTCTATTTCATTGTTAATTCCTAGGTTGAATTAATCTATTAGTCTCTAAATTTTTTGACAAAATTCAAATAGAACCTTATACTTTAAAAGTTTGTAATTGAATCCCTGGCTGAATTTACAAAAGTTTGTAATTGTACCGTTGGATAAAATTGTTCATTAAAAAATTGTCAATAAAAACAAAATATTTTTAGATACCAACTCAATAGATACAAAGCATGTGGATTTATATTTTAGAATATATCATTTTCATTGACGAATTTATTATAGATATTTACATCTAGGAATTCAATTACAATGATTTTGTAAATTCAGGAACTGAATGACAGATTTTCAAAGTATATGAATCTATTTAAATTTTTTTAAAATATGCAGGGACAACTGATTAATTTAACCTAAATTTCTATATATAGTATTTGAGTATATATACATTATCAGTAAGTTAGATTAGACGATTATATACATGGATCTGCGAATCATTCGTTCTCCGTGAGCAAAGTGCTTGGTGTTGGCGATTTTGTTAAGATGGGTTGTTTTATTTATTTTGTACTTAGGAGCCTCTATAGGGGCTAACAGTAAATTGAAAATTCTCTTAACGCCTTTGTTCGGCATGGTTTTTTGTGAGTTTTAATTTGGATGTCAGAAATTCCGCATATAGGTCCATCCCTTCTCACTCCAATTAGAATCCAAATGCACCCCGCGACATGAGGCGGTCTATGTTACTTTAGTATTTTCCTACCCAAAGAATCTTGTCCAACAATAGCTTTTGTCAGCTTTGAACCCTTCGTTGGAATTCTCACTCCTCAATCAATCTCATTGTGGAATGTGGATGACCATCCTATGCATGTTTTGCTGCTTTTAAGGTAGGGACCATCCTAGCTATATGGCGAATAAAAAGCTACAAGCCTACAATTAATTAAGAACCATTCATTCACCTCTTGGTTTCTTATGAAACATCATGGACGCCTTCCATTTTCATATAATTAGTTTGTACACATGAGACTAAGAAACTAAAATACTTGATTGCTTTGCCTTGAGGGATTATGTTGTAGCTTCCTGCGATGGTTTGCTACCAACAAACCTAGATTTGGGTCCAGAACAACGACTAGTAACTGTGAAAGTGTCTAAAGTAAACCTAGTGCACTATGTATTGATCGATAGGTACCCGATGCCCATGATGCATTACGTGTTTTTGCAATTATCAAACAAGAGAGACAGTCAAGTGTTTGATATGTATAGATTGATGTGAGAACAAACACGAATGCTTCTATTTGACCAAAGGGATCGATACAAATCAGGTATTGGATCGCATAGATCATTTAGGCCATTACACAGTATAGTAGATGGTGGATGGGAGAGTGTGCGATTGCATCGGTGTTTACGTATTAGAAATGTATATTTCAGGTATCACAATTAAAAGGAGACATAGGGGGGAAAAACAAGAGATAAAGAGCAAAGTTATGACAAAAAGACGTACGAAATGAGAGGAGCCCTGAGAAAGCTGGAGTGCTTGATAAATAGAGACATGACTAGGGGCCCAAAACCCATGTATTTGGGAATGTGGGTTTGTTTCCTATCCCATCCCATCCCATGCATTGCAGTTATGTCCTTTCATAGTCCTATCTTACCTGCGTTTCATGTCCTATTCCTTCATTCATTTGAGTACAATATCGTTTTAGAATATCTTCTGCTAGCGAATGAAGATTTAATGTTTCAGTAACATATATAAAGTACAATCAGAAGAAAGAGCATCCATGCACCGTAAAATATTGTTTTATAAAGGCTTTAGTTCAGTTAAAAACAATCAACGTTGACCAAAAAAAACAAATCAATGAAATTGCAATTCAAATAATTTTATTTATAGATCAAAACAAGAGTTTTAAACTTATGATGTTATTTGCAGAATTTTTCACCATTTACTAGTATGATGTTATTTTATAGTATAATTTCATCATGTATTGTGATATTACTAAAATAATTTAATATAATTATATAACCGAAATGTGATGGGTGATGACACCGAAAATATATTATGCGACTATTGTAATAAAAAAAATTAACAGTAAACTATTATCATTCTAAAAACATAAGAATAATTTGTGAATGGAAACCATTATTTAGTCTGGAAAGATTGGGTTAACACTAATCTAGGTAGATTGTTTGCCCACATGCATATAACCTGATGATTGAATACCATTATGGTCTCATGGAATCTTACCATTTATCAGTTGCTTACCGTTACATTGCCCTTTCTTAATGGGCTCAATGATTACGAGTCAAACCACTATTATATAAGTATCTATATTCTAGTATGTTTAGGTATGTACATTTTTTCGCCTAGCTAAATTTTTACATTCTTACTAACTTGGACGTTGGGGTATCTTTTGTAAATCTCACTCCTAGCGGTTCAAGGAGACCTCGTATGCTCTAGCGCTCATGATAACCAGAATGGCCACCACCAACACTCCGATCGGTTCAAAACCTTGCCAGGGACAAGTACTTACAAGAAAAATAATATATAGATGATTATAAAAATGTCTTTGTCAAAACTTTTACAGAATGAATTAGCAATATTATTAACTGATAATAATATTTTAATGGGTTTAATTTTGATATATTGATGGTGTAAAATTTTTTTATAATATTATTCAATCAAAATTTTCTATTTACCTAAATATTTAAATAATGAAAAAGAGATTCAACCATACTTATTAATGTAATAATATATAATTAGATGATAATATAAATTTTTTTATACTACAAGTATATTTAAATTAAATCATATTTTAATTTACTTAGTGGCTACCATTGAATATTAATAGATTGGTTATTCTCCTAGTTCTTTCAGTCAAATTTTAACTTGAAAAGTTAAGATAGAAGTAAAGGTGAATTTGTGCATGATCGAGCGCGAACGAAGTGAACGTGAAAAACAGAAAAAGGGAAAGGTAGAGAGAGAGAGAGAGAGAGAAGAAAGGAGAGGGAGATGAAAAACAAAATAACTGACAGAATAGAATAGAGCGCAGTAACAGCAACAGCAACAGCAAGGGCTGGGCTAGGCTCCTGACGTCGACTAGTGAGATAGATAGTAATCTGTATGTGTGTGCCCGCAATGCCCGCGTTGCCCAACATGTCGTCTTTACCCAAAGCTCGCGTCGTTTTCCACTCTGCCCGGTGAAATGCTAACTTTAGCTTCCTTGTTTATTCACGCAGAATAAAGTTAGCACTCCAAACTGAACACAGCATCACTCACTCACTTAGCTTACTGTCCCTGTAACGCTACTATGCTATATATATATGTCGCTTATATGTATCAAAAATATCGATATATTGCATCTATCATGCATACTATGAATGTAACTTGCAACACTTAAAAGGCCATGTCGTTCTCATCTTCTGAATTCTGGTGAATTCTCTCATAATCTGACTTTAGTCTCCCTCTCCGGACGGCACGCGCGTTCAGGGTGGTACTCATTCATTTTTCGATGTTCCACTTTCATTCTTCAGACACCACAGTATTTGTACATATATCACATCACGTTAGGAATTATGGATCCCAATAATTGAAGTTTTGCAGTTTCGTTTTTGTGCTTGCTGCCCCCCCTGCTGCTTTCCCTATTCCCTTTCCCTTTGCCTCCCCTTATTATTCCTTTCCTTGTCCATTTGTCCTTTGTCCATGCGTGTCTCACTCTTATTGGTCTCGTTCTCTTTTCTTCTCTCAACACAAAGCTCTTAATTAATACCTTCTTGGTTAATTCTACTGTTCAATTATATGTTACAGTAACTACTAGCAATTTCCTTGGTGGTTCATAGAAAAGTGATGCTCGTTTTGCCTGCCAGATTCACACTAGCTAGCATATTATTTCTTAATCACGTCGACGTGCTTGGTTTTCATATTTGGAGAGAATATTTGCTTTGGTCAGTAGCAACTAACATTGTGGAATATATATGCATAGACTGCGTCAAAGGTCAAGTTTGGTAAAACTAGAAAAGCGCGTTCATAATTGGGTTGTTCAACATTTTTATGTATGTGCAGCGAGTGAACATGTATAAGCTTTATTAATTTCCTTGGTCAAATAGTCTAAAAACATAAAAAGGTTTGGATTCTTTAGCTATTATTTTAACAAGTTGAGGCCCACCAGATCGATACCGAGATAGTAAATCCTAGTGATCCATCAATTCCATTAGATTTTTATATACCAAGGGACGATATCGCAGATGAATATTACAAAATTGGGCAAGACTGTTGAGATGTGTCCAATTACTGATTGGTTCCTATAGCAGCTATATGCTATCGTGCAACTTAAGTGATAACATTATTTTACCCTTCATCATCAACACCCTCTCTCAATCAATCAAAATCGTGATAGACAAATGGTTCTGCATATGAGAGACATATCGCCCCCTTCTTTATCCTGTGAGCTCCTCGTCGTGCCATCTCTTTTGATCGCTTCCTTTCTCTAACTAATTATTCTTGACTTTTACTTAC
The DNA here is from genome assembly GCA_031439585.1 of Pterocarpus macrocarpus. Taxonomy (NCBI): domain Eukaryota; kingdom Viridiplantae; phylum Streptophyta; class Magnoliopsida; order Fabales; family Fabaceae; genus Pterocarpus; species Pterocarpus macrocarpus. The sequence continues at coordinate 70,505,354 of CM062520.1, read as the reverse complement.
ACGTTTTCCGAAACATTTTTTCGGGTAAACGATTATAAGTTTATTTGAAGCTTGACCAGAAATTTACGCGAAGCTGCTTGTTTGCATAATTATCATGTTAATGTTACTAATTGTGGTTACTATGTCACTTCAGTGTTCAATCGTTCAATAATTTGTGCTCACATTATATGTGATCTCATGCGGGGCAAGTTGACAGGGTACTTAATGATGACGTTCAATTTGTCGTCTTCTTGTTATTAGGTAGAACAGTATAAAGTACTCTGAACATATAGAATCTTATTTGTAACTATTATAAAATTTTTACATAACTACTTGCTTTTCGGCCAATACATGCAGTCATATCAGATTGAGACATAGAATTCCAAGTCGTCTCTACCGGTGCATACGCAGGTGCATCCAATTTCAGTCAGCAAAATGTTTTTCTCCTTTAATATTTATTCTATTTCTATGAGGTATGTACTAGGCAAGAGAGAACATGACCATATTAATCGGCAAAAGTATCTTTTACAGACTTATTTGTGTTCAGCGGTTTCAGCCATTAAGATCGAGCTATCCATTATGTCAAGCGGCGGAACAATCTTTTAACCGGAATAGGAATCCAATTATTTTGTAATAATCGCATATCATAAAGCACGCGGCTTGGAGCTGATGGGACACTAATTTGATCTAATTATCCGAGCCCCGAAATATTTCGTTCGAAATGGATCGAGTACTGCTTCGGTTCACTAGCATTTTTAGTATTTTATATATATATATATATATATATATATATATATATATATATATATATATATATATATATTTGTATCTTTCTAAATATTGTTAATATAGCAGGCATTAATTGGTTATATCATATATTCAACTAGCATTTTGTACAGGACATTTTAATGCCTTGACGGGTTGACCCATTCTCCGAGAGAGAGAGAGAGATTTATCGTGCAGGAGAATGTTATGAAGGGATGAGGCACTTGTAAAGAAAAATGCTTCTACCTTTAATTTATAGTTCGAGTGGCATTTTTACTACTTTTTGTGTCAACCAATGTTAAGAAAATCGGATCGGACTTGCTGGTTGGATAGGTTTGACCGGGAATCGGACCCCAAGATAGTCTGGTCATCACTAGTATATAGGCTGTCCTCAAAATTGCCATCGAATTGGCCATAATCGGAGAATCGGTGCAAATCAAACTAGTTAAATCGGTTTAATTTTTTTTTTGTCAAAAGGTTGTCTTTTAAAACAAAAAGAAAAAAAAAAAGAAATTCAGTTGTAACAAAAATTTGTTTTGTTTAGAACATTTATTCTTTTAGTATGTTTATTTACTTTATACTTTTAAATTAATTTAAAAAAATTGAAAAATAGTTGTTGTGTTATCTATGAATACTTCTCAAAAGAAATATAAGTAAAAATTAAAATAAATAGATTTTATATTTGAGATATTTAATAAAACACCTCATAATAAATGTTATTTTGTATTGATTATGTCATTGTTAATGACTTCATATATATATATATATATATATATATATATATATATATACCGATTGAACTCTCGATTACACCAGTTAGACCTCTAAACCTTTGAATCAGTGTTTTGATTAGTTCGATCACTAGCCCAATTTTTTTAACCTTGGTGACATTAGAGTTGTTGGTTTTGAGTAAGAGCTTCAATCCCCATTTATCAATTCCCTTCCTTATTTCCTTTAATTACTTCTCTAGAGTTCTCTAATTAAAAAAAAAAAGAGAAAAAAAAAAGTTCTAAAAGCATATTCATAATCTGTCATTTTTGATTGAATTTATTATCTGTAATTTAAATCTTGTATCAAACTGATCCGAATTAGATTTGAACTAGATAAGTTTTTGGTAGAATGAACATAAATATTAAACAATGGATTATCTTTGAAAATATTGATCTATTTCAGTTTAAATAACATATTAAATATAATATTTCAGTTTAAGTAACATACTAAATATCATGAACGAGGATCAATTTCACATTCCTAGTATATATATATATATATATATATATATAAAACTTAATCAATATTTTTAATTATTAAATAAGGAAAGTATTAACACTTTTTTTTAATGTTCTTAGGATATTAAATACATTCTTTTAGATCTAATTTTGTATTGAATCTTAAAAGATATTAAAAATATTCTAATTTTGAAAATCAAATATTTTCGCGGGTCGCGTTAGGTAAAGGGGACAGGAGACGTAGCATAGCAATTAACAAGCATGAACATAATCATTGCAAGACCGCGCCTACCTGCCTACGCAACTATATACTTGGTACTTTTTATTTTTCAACCATTTGTTAAATTTCCCCTAATCCTCAGTTTTACTTTCCCTAAATTTTCTTGTTTTACTTTCCCTATTTTCCTGAATCAGTACTAACTATAACACATGCAGATCATGCGTTCATCTACAGCTTACATCCAAGGATCTCGTTCTTCCAAGCCATAATTAATAAGATCCGTAAGTGATAAAATAATTTGGTTCTTCTCTCATTCATTTTTTAATTGTATATTTCTATGAAGTGCACCTGGAATATAAGTTATATTATTTGTATTTATAATTCGTAATGAAATTCATTAAGATATTTCGTAATTATTGCTTGAGAGTAATTTTTACTTTTTTTTCTTCAACTAATAATTGAAAGATATTTTAAAAAATCCCATAACATAAGTCCTCATTATGAGTGTAAAAAAAAACATTTTTGCCTATATATGTAGGTTTGAGTTTAGATTTAATATATATCCGTGGATAGAACTGTGTACCGCACTCAGTGACACAGAACAATCGGAGTATAGGACACACTTGTTTGGTTTTGCTATACAGTAGGGTGAGCGTTAGGAGATGAAAGGGCTAAATTCAAGCCGGTTTGGATGCGCAGTGGCTCTTTTTTAAGTTCGGAGTAGTAGGGACAATCAGCTTTACACGTACTTCATTCTTTGAACTTGTAATGATGACTTGCTCGAACAGTGAGGGTTTTCAGCTAGGAAACCCATAATCCCCTTCCCCCAAGAAGGATTATTCTTTCAGAAAATTTGATTATTAGAGCATTGCTTCATCGTACATGCACAATTCGCCCTTCTCTCACTTGATTTCGAATACTGCTATTTATACTTAATTTTAATATTTATTTTAAGTGATATATTATCTATTTTTTAATTATTAATTGGAAGTGAGTCTGATTTTTTTAATTAATAATTGAAAAATATTTAAATATATCTCTTAAAATAAATTTCATAATTGAGTATAAATAATATATATTTTTTAAAATTGTGGTAACCAAAAACTCGAGTACAAAAATTCTTAACATGGAGAAGACATTTATAACCATATAGAACACGCTGTTCATAATATTAAGATAAAGGTGAATTGAAATCCATTATGAATCTCGGGTGTGTGGCCTCTGTTACTACTCAAATGCAAGCATGTAGAAATTAAAGGAAGTCAAATTGTGTGGATGCACAGAAAATAATGATGAGTCTTTACCGGCATTAATTAGTCCAAAGTGGAACAAGCAAAATGATTTCTTCTCTTACATAATACAATTCATTATTGGTTTTGCAAATGCCGCACGTATGATACATTACTTTGCAATGATGACTGCATCAGTACCTTTTCTAAGTGTGATTGGAATTATAAGATCAAATTAAGGAAGAGTTTAATTGGTATGCATTGATAGTATAAAATAGTTTTATATTATTAATCAATAGAAATAAAGAAAAGTGAGAAATCATGGTAGGTCTTTTATTATAATGGGTGATTACTTATATTAATTGGCACTTTCTACTATTTCTATTTTACACTGTTAGTGTATTTAAATTAAATTCATTAAATAATACTAAATTTTAAGAAACAATAATTTTTCCCTCCCACTTTTGAGAAATGAACTGCACCTCCTCCAGTTTTTCACCTAAGTGTTAATAGTCCATTAAACCTATGTTTGCAATATTTTATCCTCTTCATTTTTTTTCCTAAAATTACAGAAGATATAAATTTTGCTCTGTAGATATTTGAATCAACGATTAATATGTGTTTGTTTATTTGAGGTATATTAAAAGAGATTAATTTTGATATTTGTTACTGTAAATAATTTTATATTATTAACTAATCATATATTATTATATGTATGATTTTTTAAAATAATTATTGTAAGAATTAAACACTTTTAATGATATAATAATACAATTATTAAATAATCATGTAAAATATTTTTACAATAAAAATATATTAAAATTAAATCCTATTAAAATTGAATTTTGCTAAAACCACATGTTAAAGATTTTTTAAAGAAAATGAAAGTAAAATATAAAAGATAAAATCTTTAAGTTTTCATTGTACTAAATATTTTTTAAAAAACTATATATATATATATTACTTTCTTTTTTAATCATTAACAAATATTAATTAATAAAACACTTATTAGCAAAATCGTTAAAATTATACCTTTATCTATAATACTTTTTCATATATCAACAATTGATCTAAATGTTTATGATAGTAACATTTTTTCATATTAAAGATGATATATCCACAAAAAAATATACCTCACACAGGCAGTGTTTCTGAGGCATTTGATAAATTTTATTAATATTCAACATGATATATTCTCAGCAAAAATTTTGTCACACAAGTCATTCTTGGTGTTCTGTTTAAAACCTCAAATCACAATTTGCAAATATATAAGAAAGAATTTTTTTGTCCAAATTATAGTTTAGAGAAATTGAAATGAGAAATCAAACAAACTATGTAAGATTTATGTAAAATTTGGTACATGTGTGAATAACATAATTATCCTGCCGAGTGGGATTAATTCACTTGATCAATCTTTCATGATTTGGGTTTAATTGTCAATTTTTTTTTTTTTGATAGATAATCTGTAAATATTTCTATAAGTATTTAATGAACTCGAAGGCATATCCATGAACTCAACGTAAACATTTTCTTAAGGCAAACATAGATACTCTTGTAATACCTTGGATATATTCAACTGCCAATACTAAAGGGTCGTTGTTTATGACATGGATGGCCTACATGGGAGCTCATGAATCATGGCTTTCCTTTCCAGTTTACAAAATTATATTATTTATATTCTTGGCAGTCCCCATTCTATATATTCTTTTGCAACAACACAAGGGCATGACCGACAAGGAAGCTGTCCTTCTAGCATAAAACAACGAAGCAACCCAATTGAATTCCCAAAGGTGACTCATCGATCATATAATTCCATCCCAATCTACTCTCTCTCTCTCTCTCAAATACACTATAGCACACAGCAAACCTACTTTCTTTAGCTTTTCTCCACTAGCACAAAAAGACTCACCAGTCGCCACCCTTTTGCTTTTCGTGTTTTTGGATTGTTGTAGATCCACAAAAATAAAGGAAGATGATCCAAGAACTGTTGGGCGGTTCTAGTTTCATAGCAGGAGAAAGGAAAATCTCCATTAACGGGGGAGTTCTACTACCACCCACACCATCTCCTACTTCTCTCCCTTCTTCCCCATCTCCTTCTTCGACAGCCACTTCTACAGCTACCGCTGCCACCACCACCACCACCTCATCAAATTCAGAAAACCAGAATCTGAGGTGCCCACGATGTGATTCATCGAACACAAAGTTTTGCTACTACAACAACTACAACCTCACTCAACCTCGCCACTTCTGCAAGACATGTCGCCGGTACTGGACCAAAGGTGGTGCTCTCAGGAACGTTCCCATCGGCGGTGGCTGCCGGAAAAGCAAGAACGCGGGTGTGTCCAACTCGGCGGCGAAGGCCAGCGTCACAAAGATGAAAACGGTGGCATCAGATCTTGGAAGGTCGTCGGGACTTGGTCCTCGTTTCGACCACGAGCTTCCACCAAGCCCAATCTTATGGGGTTCCCCGCAAAATACTCATCTTTTGGCTCTACTGAGAGCTAGCCAGAGCCAAAACTCTAACCCTAACCCTAACCCTAGTTCCATGCCCATCAACGCTGTTACAGTCAAGGAAGAAGGGAACTTAATGGGATTCCAGTCCCACATGGTGACTGATCCGTTGATTGCAAATGGGATGTTGAATCCTAGAAACCTAGCGTATGATGGTGTTGGACAAGTTCCTTCACTGGGTCTGTGCAGCTCTTTGTGGAGAAACAATCAAGATCAACCTCAGCAACAAAATAGCGGCTTTGTTCTTGGCGAACATCAAAGTAGTGGAATTCAAGAACTTTACCACAAGCTCAGGTCATCATCAGCTAATTATTGCAGTGACAACTCGCCAATGTTTATGGTCAACATGGCTTCTTCCTCTTCTTTATCCAGCATTTTGGAGTCATCTTCAGTTGCTGGAGGTGAATTGGGGTGCTGGAATCCAACCCTTCCGTGGTCTGATCTTCCTACAACCAATGGTGCATATCCTTAACCACAATAACTGTTTCTCTCTCTCTCTCTCTCTCTCTCTCTTTTGGTGACTGTTCAAATTTTATTTTCCCACTAGATATAGTCTCCTTTGTTTGTATTTTATAGTTGTTAATCTGTATTCTGGAGTCTTTTGGTTGCGGTTGTTTGCTTGTCTGGGTGGTAGTAGTATATGAATATGGACGTGTAGCTGTTCCCCCCCCCCCCCCCAACTCTAGCATCTTTCTATGATCTGCTTTTCTATGTACGTTGATGGTGTGTTTAGCTTAATTAGTTCCTGAAGGTTATTTCAAGGACCAGGGAGTTTGGAAATTGGAATGAATGGAATACTTTAGTTTTTTCAAATGCTTCATATTATTTAGTTGTCAAATCTCTTCACTTTAATTAGTTCTGCACTTTGCTTTCTCCTTTTCAACTTTTTACAGTCTCTTTAGTCTTTATTACTTTAGCTTTGAAACGTCTGATACAAAGTGCGCTGGCTTCTATCAGTAATCTAATGGCTAAGAGGTGTGGGTCCCCTGCAAAAGAAAATATTTGTAATAGTAGGCATCAGAATGCAAAGATTTGGGAGTGTTAACGTTATATAGACAGCAGTAAGCCTCTACATTTTATAAGACATAAAAAATGAGTAAAGCTGGTCTAGAAGAATATATCATCTTGGTAAACTCAAAAACTTTAGGGTTAATTTCGTTGTCGTGTATATTAAGAAGTGAAGATGGTTTTTTTTGAGAAGAGGGGGGGGGGGGGGGCATGGTGGGTAGCATATGCAAATGTAAGATTTTGTTTTGTTACGAGAAATCGATGAATCTAATGCAAAAGCAGGCTTTGCAAACAGTTTCCTCAAACGGCGTTAGAATCTTGATGGTGGTTGTGAGGAATCCCACCTGCAGTTGGTCCATGACACAGCTATAGCCTTACACTGAAGACCTATCCCTGTCTTCTTTTTCTCTAGTGTTGCCCAAAATTTAATTTTTTTTTTTAATTTTTTTTTCAACTACTAAAAACTCCCCTTTCCCACATCTAACACAATGTTCCTATGGAGCTAGTTAGTTGTCTATTCATGTACTTTGGTACTAATCAGTCATGTGGGTCTCTATCTAACCTATTATTAGAATTAAGAAAGTCTCAAAGGTTTGGGCCACAAGAAGAAAACACCCGGTCACCTGAAAACATGTAGAGTAAATTTTCCTTTGAGCTTCATTAATTAAAAATCAAATATTTTTTTACTCTTTATATCTTAGGATTGGAAGACGTACATTATAAGTAATTGACTACTTCATGATGCACAAGTGTCACCTTAAAAAAAAAAATGATGTTGTTACTAGGTGTCACGAATCACAAGCTTTGGATTAGAGGGGAGATTTATCGAATCTAGAATACCCTAAAAATGAGATATTTTGTTGTTCAAGTGTAGATAACAAACCACTCGAGAGCAATATGAGTCGAGGAAATGTTAGAATTAAGATTTGGGAAATATTATTTGGTACAAAGTAAAATTCGTGCAATTTTCACCGACAATGTAAAAGGATTGATTTTTTAATTTTAACTCCAATCCACCAGTGATTTCCATCAAAGCTCTCTTTTTATTGGCTTCTAATTATTTCGTGCACATTTGTGAGGTTGCTATTCGTGATGAATAGCAATCTCTTAAAATTTTGAAAGATTAAAAAAAAAAAGTAGATATAGAAAATTCCTTTTAAATGAAATTAAAAATTTTAGGGACCAAAAATTTGTTAGAGCTTACAAAAAATGAAGGTAAAGGAATTATAAAACTTTATAGTTTTATAAATTTTGAGTAAGGGCCGTGGCTTCTTCATTGCACAATGAGATGCTGCCAATGAGTGATTTTAATCAACTTAACTCATTTATGAGTTATTCTAATTTATTAGAGTCTCACATTGCTTAGGAAATCTTCCACCCATGAGCTATCTTTTAGTATTGAGTTAAATCCACTCAACTTTTAATATAGTGTCAGAGCCTATCCTATTATTATTGTTATTGAGCCACCTGTAGATGTCTAATCCTATAAATTTTATGCTCCAAATGTCCAGTTCTAAGCGTGAAGAGGGTATATTAGAGTCCCACATCATTTAAGAATATGACTAAAATAATTTTTATAAAAGCTTAAACAATCTTCTCCCCATAAACTAACTTTTTGAATTGAGTTAAATCAACTCAATTCTTAATATAATTTCTAAATTATCCATTTTAATTTACTAGCAGTGTATTTACTAAGAGCAAGGGTATACGACTTAAAAGCGCTGGCAAAATTTTAAACACAAATCAAGAGTAGTTGATAGATAAAATAAAATAATAAGACCAATTATTCATATATATGCCTTGTCATTCTAATAAATAAATTTGGGTGATAATTTTAGTTTTCTATCATTTTTCATTGAGTAATAAATACATATACACAATCAATTCATACTCTTAAAATTACCTACCAAATACTCTCAAAAATAATGAAAAAGGCCCGATAAATTTCTTTGGATAAACAAAAAGCCGCAATATTTGGCAATTACCCATATTGCGCCCAATGACAAGACAGCCCAAGCCCAACCCATTCGTCAAAAGCATGCTAGGATCCTTAAGTGTGATGTTGGATCTTACCCAAATGTGAATCACAGCATCTGGGCATTTTGGACAAAAAAACAAAAACAGCTGCGCATTCCATTACCACACTTCCAAAATGAGAAGTAGATTGAAAGGCTCATTCTCGCAGTGTGGATTGCTTTGGACGAAGAGAGGGGCGAACATGTGCTGTGTGTGTAACCCCAGGAAGCGGGCCTGTACTCAGTGTTGTTTCTTGTAGCCTGCGGCTAGTGTTGGGCCATCGTCGGTTTGAATGAATTTGCTTTTCAGACCCAAACAAATTGATAAGTTTTTCACCCATAAAAATGTAAGATTTGAAATAAGAAAATGCACCTTTGGGTTCAATCTGCGCGCCCCATGAAGCTTTGGAGTCGCGTTTGACTGCCACCTTTGGGGTCAAAGCACCTCTATTCGATAAATTTTTAGGTGTTTCTAGAGTATATAAATTGTACTTATTAATTAATAATAAAATAATATTTTATATAAAAATATAAGTTATTGACAAATTTTATATTAAAATATTTACAAGTTTTATTTTAAAATATTATTTTATTATTAACTGTGAATTAAGAATTTCTTCCCCTACTTAGTCCCAGCATCCCTGAATTCTCCCTCCCCCGAAATCCAAATAATAATAATAATAATTAAGAAAAATGCACAACAGAAAAAAAGAAAAAAGAAAAGAAAAGGATGGTTACTGTTACATTGGGGACCATTCCAGAGTCCTTGTACTCTATTGTATGTTATAGATCATTTATCACTTTGTTGTTATTTATGTTTCAACCCTTTAAATTTTGAATAATTAATCCAAGTACCATTGACACATTGAGTTGTTACTTTATTCAATAAAATTAGAGACGTATCATATTGACAGCAAAAATTGTTGTGTCTTCTTTTGACTTTGATATTTTTCTTTTCCTTTCCCTTATAACTCGCAAACATATCATAAATGAAACTATTGATGAGACCTCTCAAATTGTTTATAATTACAAAAGCTATTTTTATATGTTAGTTTAAATTATATCAACTTTCCTTGAGAATATGTTAGTTTAAATTATACCAACTTTCCTTGAGGTGTATGAATATTACACATAGATCCTCCTAAATTTTAAATCGACACCCGATACCTAACTCCCTTACGTCCATTACAGTAACATTGCTTTACCCTAAATTTTAAATTTTAAAAATATAAAATAACTATTTCATCCTTAATTATTTATTCTATTTTTATTCAATTTCATTCCTCTCACTCCTCCACCCACACCCAAATTCTAAAGGGTCCTTTTATTTGGTCCCTTTTTCATGGACCTTGAAAATGGACTTTTAGTTTTACCTCTATTACAAGTCTCTTTTCTGTGTTATTTTCAAATCTTCCAAATATTTTTTTTTTAAATCTCCCTTAATTTTTCCAAGAGAAGATTCCTTATCTTTCTCATGAGAATCAATATCAAAATCTAAAACATTACCACAACAACTGCATTTTCCACAACTCACATGTACATGATTAAGCATAAAGCGAGAAGAAAAAAGGGAAGGGGGGAAGAAGGTGGAATAGGCGGCAGTGGTAGTGAAGGCGAGATTTGTTTTTCTAGGTGGTGGTGAAGGTAGAAGAAGAGGAAAAACTTGAAATTTTAAAAACTATATTAAGAGAGAGGAGTCAAGTGTAAACTTGAAATCTAGGGGGGTTCAGGTGTAATATTGATTAATTTCAGGAGAGACTGATATAATTTACCCCATATATTATAGGATATAGGATTAGTTCTTACCCTTTTATCATTAATTAGTTGCTTGAAACCTATTCAATTTTTCTACCAAGCCACATCTCGTGATTAGACCTCTCAATTTAAACTAAGAAATCCTATTTTAGTGAGTAAAAGTTTATCTTGAGAAAAAAAGTTGTTTCAATTTAGAATCAGACCATGCCTTTGAGCTCATTAAATGCCTACAAATGTACTTACAAATTACTTACTAGCAAGGAAATCTAAAACTCGTATTCAAGTCATAACAATGCATAAATAAAATGTCTAACCAACTCAGGCTGGCTTAAACTAAGAAAATCTAGCAAAGTTAATTCATGAATTATAATCATAAATAACTAATAATAAAATGGATTATCAGAATATAAATAAGCAAAGTAAAATTTAATACAAGACTTTCCTCCAGTATACGTAACACTGCCTGAAATTTGAGAAATTAACTTCTCCCTCTATGACATTTTTCTTTTCTCTAAAAATATTTCTAATGTAGTCAAGCCCTCATGACTAGAAATTGAAAGACACCAATAAATAGGTGGTTGATAGTTGATACTAATTAAGGATGATGTCCTACGGCTTTGCCGCAAAGCAGGGCGTTATGAGGAATGTCATATTCATTAGCAAGGCTGCGCTGTGCATTCCACACCCTGAGATAGAACTGCTGCCCAAGGTATTGCCTTTCCCAAATTGCAGACCTCAGGTTCCACATACCTTGGTTATCCAAGGACACCAATATGGCAGTCCAAGAGTTAGGGTACACCTACATTCAATTGAAGCACACCAGTTAAGTATATCAGAAGGTAACAAACAAATTTGCACATCCTATTATATTATAATATATAACATATTCCAAGGGTTCAAGTTACTTTCTTCTAAAGAAATGTTATGAGAAGTCTAAGGAGCTTTCTTGTTTAGCTAGCTACCTGTGCAGTGTGTCTAGTGAGGGCATCCACTAGATTATATGTACTTCTACTGGCTGGTGTCCACTGGCCGAAACCATAACTGTATTGTAGCAATGACCATCATTAGAACTCCTTAAAGTTAATTCTAAGTAAAGATAAACTGATTCTACCAATAAAATTGATAGAGGAAGCAGACATACCCAACAGCCCAAAAATCATAACCATCAAGATGCCAAGATTGCATGGTGTTTTCATTGTTCTGGAAAACAACCTCAATAAAATCATGGAGAGAAGTTGGCAACACTGAGGCAGCTATGCGTGCTGCACCATTAGAGGGAGTGCTTTGAAGCGAATTCATATCGAAGACTCCAGGGATGTTGAAGTAATCAGCAAGCTTGAGAGGGGTATCAGGGTTCACATAGGAGACTTTGTTAACAGCATAACGGAGCTTTCCATTAATTAAAGGTGCTGAATTGGCCAACAAAAACCTTTTTGTAGGGGTTATCTTCCCATAATGGAATGACCCTTGTGGGTTTGGCCTAGCAGCATTTGCTGTCAGATTCCATCTGCATGAATAATTAGTTTCAAACAGATCAAAATCTATAAATAAATCATGGCAAACTCATAAAGGCTTTTATTTTTTTGTTTGATTTTTTGAATAACCTGTAGGTTGTGGCTTGTTTCATAGACCAGTCATATTTGTCAGCAGGGGGAGCAGGAGGCAAGGGTCCAGATACTGGGGAATGAGAGTTTGAATAGTGTAGGACTGCAGTTGTTGTGAGAACTTTCTGGGTAAATCTTGTTGAGGCAACAATGTAATAGTCCTTTGGAGGTTGATTTAAGGTTACTAAGACTGAAACAGATTGGCCAACATGCACATCAAGTGAGTCATATACGTTCTGGAGAGTGTGCGATCCTTCGCACTCAACTAGTTTTAGGGTATGACCCTGAATTCTGAAGTTAATTGAGGTTGACAAGCCCACATTTGAGATCCTGAACATATAGGTTTGTCCTGAAAGCAAAGCTCAAATATTGTTGGCCAAAGCAATTTTGACAAAGTTGAATGTGTATCACTTAGAATTTGAGCATAGTGGAACTATATCCTTTGTAAAAACACAGACTTACCCTGGTTACCAGCGAAGGTAGATTGTGTTTGGCCATTGATAAGAAGGCCATCGGGTAAGGCAAGAGATTTTCCGGAATCCAAAGATTGCCTTAATGTCTGCAAACAACAAGGCAAAATGAATGAACAAAGTGAACATGACAGGAATCAATAGGAATGTTAATTTCTACTCCGATCCTAGATTTATGTTGGCAAATTTGGCCAGTGATGGAAAATTAATCAGGCATGCATTCCTAGCAAGAAATATATATTATGATAGTAGGATCTAGTATAAATCCAATGATTCATCAACAATGGAGCAATATAAAGGATATTTCAAAATAGTATGTTTATGAGGAAGGAAAAAAGTGTATCCTGCTTACCTTGTGGCTGGTCTTGTACCAATCACCAATGAGTAAAGTAAAATCTCCAGCAGGGTTTGGATAAGGGATTGGGATGACAGATCTATGATAGACGTTGAATCCTCCAAACCCTCCAGCTGCTTTGTGCAGTGCAGTTGATGGGAAGTATGAATAAGTGCCAATCTGATCCTTGGGCTGAAACTTGTAAGTGTAATTTGAGTTTGGAGGAATGGGGCAGTTGGTTCCCAATACTCCATCTTGCCATGAATTTTTCCTTTGTTTAATGCCGTTCCTATCTTATGACAACAATGTTAAACTATATTCTCAACCAAAGTCTCAAAACCAGAAATATTGATAAAGACACAAATAAAATTCAAATCTCTGGATTATCCGATTATGCCATTATCTTAAAACGAGGTGACAAGCTTACACTTGTCTTCCCTAAACCCTAAACAAGGAAAAATTGACGACAGATATCTAGAAAACCTTGAAGCCTCTTCTGAAATTGATGAAAGGATATTCAAAAGATAATCAGCCCAGCGGACACACGGTAAATGTAAAGAATGTCATCAAAATCATGACAACATGACTTTCATAAAGTTTAAACCGCCATTGCTACTAAAAGTTGAACTGATATATAGCCACATTTGTTGAAATTAAACAGTGAATTCTGCATATAACCTAACCTAAATGCCAACTTCCTTTCAGATTCAAGCTGACAAATAAAAAGAACACAAAGAAGACACGGGTTGATATATATACACAGAAGGGAGTAAATGCAGACCATAAAGCAGAGTTTTTGAGTTAAAGAGGAAAGGAGGCACTGAGAAACAGAGATCCTCACCAAGTGAGTAGAAATGGCTCGTCCAGCTTGTTGATGAGGTTAAGAACTACATTGTCGTTAGTTACCAAGTCAAGTCTAGGTCCAGGAAACTGACCATTGATAAGAATAACCTTCAAAAAGTAACCACCAAAATCAAAATGTCAGAATCAGAATTCCAATGACCCTCTCTAGGCTCCAGCACCAAGTAATCCAAAAATAGATCTCAGATCCAATGAAAGCAATTATTGGTTAATGGTTACCCACCTGCTGGGGACTACCCAGGGGAGAAAGAGTCCCATAAGTCACCGTCCATGTGTAGAACTTATATGCGTCTTCTGCTTGCACCACAGACACACATAACAAAGCAGCAACAAGGCACAGCAAATGTAGCATACTTGTGCTTCCCATTATGTCTACTGAAAATGATAACACCATAAAAACACACTTGTGTTATTTCAGAATTCAAACCATGAAGAGAACAAAACATAATGCTGGGAACTATGAACTGAAAAATGAAGCATCACTGTCCAGTTTCTATAAAAGGAAGCTATTTGGAAACTACCAGATCTAAGGTTGGTTCTGCTAGAAGCGTGACTACCCATAACAAGAGACTTAAATATATAAAGAAAATGGATCTAGCTGTGAAGCATGATTGGAATTTGGTAATGGATAAATTATTTTAGTAACAATCTGAGGATTTTGTATGTACTTTAAGGTTTCAAATTGATTGATTATCTCGAATTCCGCGGCTAAACGCGTTAACGCGTGTTAGTTATCACTTCCAGCTAAAGGAATACTATGCTTCTGGCCCCACCTTTAAATTATGTCTGTACATGATGTATCTAATTTTTTTGGGACAAGTACATGATGTAACATTATTAACGCGAAACTTTTACTTCAATTTTTCTGATTTTGTTCTTCTGTTGTCTCGGATTTTCACTTGTTGGTGCCCGTACGCAGTTGCATTTTCTTAACCATTCAGTTTGAGCATTGTCATATTAGACAAAATACAAATGTGAGAATTTGATATGCGTAATTAAGGAACACACGTTAAGGTAATCTTTGGCCTTGTAAACACATACTTAACTAATATCTACAAATTTCTCAATGAGTTTACACCTCTTGTACTGTATGATGATAAGAAAATGTCATTTTTGTATTATTTTTATTACACCCATATGCGCTTCTTACTTTTTAATTAATGAAATCAAATATTAACACATTCCCTTTTTGGTAAATCAAAAAGTGTGACGGGAAAACAGATAATAATTATAAAGAGGAAGTAATTGTGAAAGGAGCACCGACAGACCATTTTTTTTGACTTATGTTGTGGCCTGTGGGAGGATGATTTGAGGGAGATGCATTTATAATATTTAATATAATTGATTCAAACCATGTCCATGTGAAATTTATGAAGGGCACTAAGGGCTTTAAATATGAGATATAATAAGTAATAAATTTCTTTTAACAACTTGAATTTAAAATGAAGCAGCTCTGTAAAGAAAAATTTAAAAATGACCCCAACATTTTTTTTTTTTTGTTGGTTTCAACGTCATTAAATGACTGCTTGTAAATGTATACCGCATGGTGAACTGAGCAACTGACTGAGTATCGAATAAGATTATGCAAGTCCTGTATATAACTTCTACTCCTAAGTTAGCTTTTGCAGTGGAATTAAGCGGGTGCATATCATATGGTATTAAGCCTACTTTTGTATTGGTCGATAAGCCATCTTCAAGTTTTCTGTTCCATATATATAGTCTAAAGAGGTAGAGAATTATACATATCTCACATTAATTAGGAAAAGAGGTTTTGACTGTTATATATATAAATTTGTAAATTTCCACTCTTGAGTTAACTTTTACGGTAGAGTTAAGTGAGTCTATATCGACTCTAATTGGAGTTTCAAAGCTACTATATTTACAATAATTTGAAATATTTTTGAAAAATGGAGCTAATGTTTAATGTACTACAAAATGTTTATATTATTATTTTTCTCATTCACTTTAATTTGTGTTTAGACCCATTTGATTTCTTTTTATTACAATTTTATCCAAAACTTATTTCCAAACTTAAAAAGAAAAAAACCTATTTTACTTTGATATCCAGACATCTTCAGATATTATTTACCCCTAATTCAGAAACATTTTAAAAAAGTCAAAACACATCCCTTCCCATAGAACTCTAACCCCTTCATGTGACTGCTAATGTCAATATAGATTAAACAGTCCAGTTTGTGATGAAGCAGTTTTTTACTTGTTAACGTAATGACGTGAGCTTGATGGAATAGAGAAGCGAAATATTTGTGAATAAAAAATTTGGGAATACTTGTGCTCTGCTAATTGTGTTTAAATTACTTGCGGATGAGGTCCGTATACGACCTTCCAATAGAATAAAGACGAATGATAAACAAAATGTGCAGGAACTCTTTCGAATAAGGCCTTCCAAACCAATTCATCAATCTTGCCAATATCACGTATTTGATTTTTCCTTCACTAATAATTCAATGCCTCCAAATGTCATGGTAATGTAATTCCTTTTCTCAAATAGTAAGTTAAATAATTTTCAGATTTTGAAATTGTTTTAAAAAACTTAGTCACAAGTAGCTAGCAGTATTCATTTAAAATTGCATAAAATTGTCAATCAAATTGATTTTGGGATTGATCCTTATCATGTAGATAGTTCAAGACTGATATCACGAGATTTTAGTTTTGTCACAAACTGGCCAGTTTACTTTGTATTGGCATTAGCACTCACTTGAAGGGGTTAGGATTTTATGAAAAGGGATGTGCTTTATTTCTTAGGGTTTTCAATTTAGGGATAAACACTCTATTAAGGTGTTTGGATATTAAAATATGATAGTTTGTTGGATGTTTGAGAATAAGTTTTAGGAAAAATTGTCAGAGAAAAATATTAAATGAGTCTAAATACAAATTTAATAATAGTGACAAATGGTGTTTAGGTGGATTAAAATGACACACATGACCAAATTTTATTAAACCAACTAGAAAGAATTTGAAATACCTTATTTTAAAATGGGTACCATAGAAACCACCTTATCATTATCCACATTATAATACAGATTGCAATGATATATACGCCTTATACGTGCAGTTATTATCGTTTCAGCTTTTGGTTTTGAGGTTTTCCACAAACTTCCTTTTATTTTTGCTCCTTGGTAACTACAAGAATCTCAAAGTTGAGCAATGGCCTATAGGTACATCCCAAAGACAATTGAAATTATTTTAAATTTTTGTCAAATGATATCGGTTCAATGCAGCTAATTTCCATTCAGAAATTATATTTATCGAATCTTAGCTTACTACTTAAGAATTAAGATACTCGTTTGCTGTGGAAATCTAATATACGCACGCATTCAAATTCTCTAAAAGAGATGCGCTAAAAAATCCTCTAAAAAAGCAATGAAGCATTTACCAAGTTTTTGTTGGACGACCAAATAATTAACGCAACCTAGGATACGAATTCAACCTCCACTTCAAGAGGTCAGTTGCTGCTGGAGATGCCATCCTTTATTTTATTGATTATCTGTCAGGCAACTAGGTCATTGAACCATTAAGGTGCATATTAATAGTGTTTAAGTCAATTATTAGTAAATAGTGATGCGAATAAAACTCAAAGAAGAATCAAATTAAAGAAAGCCGCTAACATATATAATCCAACGCAATGTTGCTAATCAATGCTACTTCGGACATTACTTGTCTCACATTACACATGTACTCTTTTTATAAGTGATTTCTTGTTATTAAACATCAGATAATGTTATGTTTAATATTAAAAAAAAAATCACACACATACATCGTCTCGGAGAAAGATGTGAGTCATGTGCTTAGGGAAGGTAATGAACGTGTTTCTAGTGGAGCTCGTCGCTGTCAAAGATGGAACCTACTTGGGTCCTGTCCGTCATGAATTGGGCCCTAGGCATTTAGCAGATTTGATGGGTTTGAATTTGACAATTTGTTTGTTTGTAGTGTTTTTTCCCCCTTCTTTTTCTTTGGCGCTAGTATTACTATTTCTATTCGGAATCTATTCTAATTAATTGACTTGAGTGAGATCGGCCTCAATATGGAGTAAAAATTTTTTGATGTTAGTTTTATTTTTCTATTTACAAAATTTTAATTCAAAATCTTATTTAAAAATAAATAAATTTCAAATCAGTTAAGCTAACTAAATACTTATACTTCTTTTTAATGTTGTTTATCAAAGAAAGAATATTAGATGAAAATACCGGTGGTGCAGATAGGAAAAAAATATGTAATGAAAAGCTTATTAACAAAATTTATATGTAAAATTATATTAAGAATTAGTTTTTTTTTTAAATACTCTTGTACATTATTTATATCTCTTTTCCTAAAAACATATGGAAAATTTAGAAAAGCGGGGTAGGAAACAGAGGTGGATGAGATAGCACAAAAGAAATAAAAAAACAGAGGTGGGCCAACTGATGAATGGGTACTCACACGATGTGATGTAGCCGATGCACGCTAGGCCTATACTACAGGAGTCCATTATGGGAAGCCTGCAAGAACCAAACGCACACTTACACACAAAACCCCACACGAATTGCTCCCACTGCATAATGGGCTTACATTACGAGCTATGGGATCATCAAAGTCTTCAGTTTCGCCAATAAAGTTAGCCATGTTAATGATAGGAACCATAAACGACCAAAAGTTTTAAAAGAAAATGTTAGGAACCATAAGCTAATATAGTCATTGACTTAAAGCTGGAACTGATTTAAATCCTTCGCCATTGAATATTGTCTCTATAATGTAACTACTCTTTTGTATGAGAAAAATCTTGATTTGTTAGAGAGTTGTTTTTTGTTTGTTTTTTAACTTTTTAAATTTTTTTAGGTCGACGATTCGTGAGAGGTTTTTTGGGTGGTGGAGTTGATTCTCATAGCATTGAAACAGCAGGCCAGCTAACCTGCAGGCCCAATTTACAATAAGAATATAGGATGATTCATGAGAGTGTTCTTTTTTTTTTCGGTCGGAATTCGTGAGAATTGTTTGAGAAAGGTGTAAGCTACATCATCAAAGTGGGCTTAAAATCCCATAGTCCTCACCAAAAATAGTCTGAACCAAAATGTTAGCTGAGGCCTGAGACATAATGACACATTAGTTGCCTAGTAAATACTAGGCTTAAACGTTAAAAAAAAGTGAGAGAAAAAAAAAGAAAATACTAGGTTTAAATTAGGGTTAGATCCATCCTATCTTTTACACCCTTTTTCTAAAGAGTAGTGCTATTTATACATCTCTTCTCCTTGGACAACCTCAACATCTTGAGAGGGAGGAAGAGAAAAAAAATGATAAAAAAAAAAAGGGAAGAGAATGAAAAGCAAAGAAAGTATTTAGATATCTATAACTTTCGATTTAAAAAATATTTCTGCTTCCTAAATATCCCCTCCTTGGTTAAAAAAATATATTTTAACAAATATCTGTTTAATATTTGAAATTATTGACGTGATTTTGAGTCCCAAGTGACAGTTAAATAAGATCGTCTTCATTAATATTAATATTAAAGGTTGCATGGAGTCCAAGTCTATCATCGATCACTTTGGAATAAAAAAGTATTTTTATAAATGGTATGAATGAACTAAATTTATAGAAATATATTCTAATATAAAAAATAAAGAATTATCCAAACGGATGACAAAAAGCAAAAAATTATACAAAGGGGCGCAACATTAGGTGGTTGTTACTTATTAAAACCGGCGCTTAAGAAGAACCCAGAAAGCCAAAAGGACATGGAGGTGCCACAAAGGCTCCGAGGTTTCCACGTCTCCTTGCAATCCTACACGTGTATGTCACACACAAAGATCACTTCCACCGAAACACCGTTGTTTCGCTACAAGACTTTGCAGCGGAAACCAAACCAGTTACTTCCTAGTTCCTACTCCTCGACTAGTCTTTTACCCTTGTACATCATCTCTTCATTTCATCACAGTCATTCTCATGTCTGCAGAAGCAGAAACAGAAACTCAACCTTTGACAACCCCCTCCTATTCCTCAGGTAATTTGGTTATGCTTTAAGCTCTTCATGTAGAGATGAAAGTTCTTTTATAACTCAATGGTCATTCGCCGTGCTTGGGCTTGTGGTGCAGATATAGGTTACCATGACATAGTGAAGGACGTGGCCCTCTGGAGAAGAAAGAAACTGAATGCAACTATTCTTATAGCGGCAACAGCAATATGGGTGTTGATGGAAGTATATGAATTCAACTTCCTCACTGTCATCTCATGGCTTGTCATATTTGTTGTTGCTTCAATATTCCTCTATGCCAATATGATTAGACTTGTGGGCAAGTAAGATTCTAATGCAAATTTCTGTGTTCATCTAACCTTCTTCTTCAATATTTCTAACTATTGCTTCAAATATAGCAGTTAGCTTCATTTATTTCTTATTTATACTTATGTTTCAAAGCTTTAGTTAAGTGAATTGTGTGGAATTCAGGGATCCCCCGAACTTGTCGAGGTTGGAATTGACAGAAGAAACAGCTGCGGCAATGGCCAACACACTTCGAGAGTGGATTGAAGAAGCAATAAGGTGGTTGTTAAGGGTGAGCGTAGAGAAAGAGTGGCATGTGTTTGTGGGACTTCTTGTTGGATTGTTGTCAGTCTCTTATGTTGGAAGCTGCATGGACCTCCTAACATTCCTTTACATAGGTACGTATATGATATGATATATTTCTTTTACCTGTTGTTTCCTTCTCGATTGCTCTTTACCTGAATATTTTTTTATTTGGTTTGTAGGTATAATAGTGAGCATGACAGTTCCGGTAACTTATGTGAAGAACGAGGATAAGATCAAGAGATTCATGGAGTGGGTGAGGGAAAGATGCAAGAGGTCTTATGAGATTGTTGATGAGAAGGCCTTTAAGAAGATCACAAGCAAAGTAATGAACGGGAAGGAGGTGAAGAAAACAGAGTAATTTGCCTTTTGTTGTTGGGGTAGATATACAAATCATAGGCACGGTTATGTAATGTAGATTAAAATATGTATAACATTGTTACTTGTCATATTTTGGTGATGTTATGAATTATGATTATGGAACAGCCAAGACTCAAGAATGTGACTCTAGCGAAGGCCTAAATAATGAGATTTTGGTATTTATTTTTATTTGTAACCCCATGCTATCAGCCGTGGATCCGTGGCGCAATGGTAGCGCGTCTGACTCCAGATCAGAAGGTTGCGTGTTCGATTCACGTCGGGTTCAATCCCTGGTTTTTAGCCTTTTTTAGCTACTGCTACTCTAATTGATGTTTTACTGCTACAAATTGGCCTCCAGATTGGTTAGAAATGTTTCCACATTTTAATTTAAACCTTAACCCTGACGTGTTGCTGTTGTCTTTCGAAGTATCATGGAAAGAAAGAATTTAGGTCGGTTCTTTTAGACATTTTATATTACTCTAAAGATAGGTTTAACTTGCTGAAAGCATATTAGCGTGGTTAGGCTTAGGGGGCTTTGGGCGTATGCCCAGAATATATGAAGTGGAACCATCCGCGTCATTGCGCTACATATTTTACTAATTTAGCCGCAAAATTTGTGTGTTTTTGGGCATCAACAACAAAGAGATATAAATGTAATTACCTTTTGTAAGTAATATAATTAAAGAATCACCGACTTATTTGGCACCATTGAAAGTTGATTAGTTTATCCTGATACAAATGTGATGCATGTACACAATACATTAATTATTTTATAGTTATAATGATTTACAATCTTTTGTTATTAAAATTATAATTTCAAGTTCTTTAGTAAGTTAGGGGATCCAAATATCAAAAGAGTTGTATTATTTGTATTTATGATTGGGATATCTTTTGATCATTAGTTAAGATTGGGTCTTATTTTTTTTCTAACTAATAATTAAAAGACATCTTAGTAATTCTTAATTATGAATACAAATAACATTTTTGATATAAGAAACAACTAGTCAAGCTCTTAATATTTTTTCCAATTGGAAAAACTGTTTTTTAAATTATGTCATTTACTTTATACGTACCAGTTTTAGTTATTTATCACATATAGTATGATTAAAAAAATATGATTTAATATTTGTTATTTTGAGAATACCTTCGGTGTATTGTGAAACTTATTAAATAATCATCGTTGTCTAGACTTTCGCGCTATAACGCCGTTACTTGTAGCAGCAGTTAGGAATCAGAGGTGCAAGAGGCTACCCAAAGGCAATAAGATAGCATAAGATATAGACCGAAATTGGGCGTCAACGACATAATATAGCACACTTGGCAATGTACTATGCTAAAAAGTTCTTTGGTTGCTGAGAACAACAATTGCATTTGCATCTGGTTTAGTTCTTAGCTGAAGTCGTTGACCACCAATCTGGTGGTCTTGAGATTGTAGAGAGTACGTTGATCAGATTCTGGTATCCGGGGTTTGGTAGAAGAGATTTAAGTTATGGGAGATCTGTTCAGTGGAGGTGCTGTTGGAGCTGTTATGGGAGAGCTGCTGAAGGCAGCAATGGAAGCCTTCAAGAAGGGTCGAAAGTTCAAGTCAACCCTTGAAACCAACATAGAGACCTTGAATTCTTTGGAACCCCTTGTTGATGAGATGATGATGTTGAACAAGGAGTTGGATCGGCCAAGACATGAGATAGAGAGGCTTCAAAGTCAGATACGTGAAGGTAAGGAGCTTGTCAGCAAGTACTCCAAGCCTAGTTGGTGGAAGGTTCTTTCTTTCCCTCAACGCCAGGGAAAGCTTCAGGCCAAGGACGAGTCCCTCAAGAGATACTTCTCCTTTAATGTGCCAGCTCAGAATGCAAGGAACTTGATGGATGTTCTGTCGAAGGTGGGGGAGATTCTGGAGATTCTGAGGAAGGAGGATTTTGGGCAGTATCATGGGAAACCGATAATAGGTCTGTGCGGGGTTTCTCAAAAACCACAGTGTATGGGAATGGAGGAGCCTTTGAGCAAGTTGACGGCTGAGCTGCTCAAGGATGATGTGACTGTCCTTGTATTGACTGGATTGGGAGGATCAGGGAAAACCACTCTGGCTAAGAAGCTCTGCTGGGATCTCCAAACCAAAGGTAACCAAATGGTCCCAAAAATGCTCTGTTCTTTTCATTCCTTCACTTAGGAGCTTAAAAGTCTCTATTGGGATAGGGAAATGTTGTTTACACGTAGTGAGTTAGACACCAAATCAACATCTGGTGTTTGCAGTTCAAATCCGTGTATGTAAGTGTTGAACATGATGTTAACTAATAACAAGATGTACACAATTCACGAAGCCAATATGTTCATTCTATATTTATATAACTGAAATCCACATTTATTTGAACTGTAATCACCACATGTTTGTTATTGAAGGCAATTTGTCAATTCAATATTTATATAACCGAAATCTACACTTATTTGAATTGCTAGTCGGTTGGGATATCTAAGTCACTATGTACAAATAACATAACTTATTGGGATAGCCACATAAAAATGTTTTTTAAAAAAAGATATATGAACGGGATTCCTTTTTATTCATATTACAAGGGAAAATGGCAGTAACATATAACACTTTGCCACATAGTATGCAAGCATATAGAGTTTATACAGAGACATACAGTAGTTTTGCAGAGTTTAGTTTAGAATTTAGACTTAATAGTGACTTGAAGCAGAGCTTAAGCTTGCTGCTATATATTCATTTTGGGTGTACATTTTAGTTATATACAATTCATCTCAATTACTACTCTCCTTAGTCTAGTGAAATGACTAGTTCACATAGTCATATATGGCATGCATTGTGGAATACTACCAAACCTCAAATACTCCTTGGTTTACAAAGCTACTTTGGTTTGGCTAGGCAAGTCCCAGAGAAATATCTTCTTTGTCACCGTCTCACAAACGCCCAACTTGAAGAACATTGTGCAAACACTATTTGAGCACTGTGGATGTCGGGTGCCTGAGTTTCAAAATGATGAAGATGCAATTAACAAATTGGGAGTCCTTCTGAAGCTTGTTGGGAGAAATCCAACATTGTTGGTCCTGGATGATGTTTGGCCTAACTCAGAAGCCCTTGTTGAGAAGTTTATATTCCCGATACCACATTATAAGATTTTGGTGACCTCAAGGGTTGCATTTCGAAGATTTAGCACCCCATTTCTGTTGGAACCACTTGATCATGATGATGCAGTGTCCCTTTTCCGTCACTTTGCTCAACTGAATAGTGGCAGCTCATACATGCCAGATAAAAATCTGCTCAACAAGGTGCTTTATCTTCTATCCACTTCTCCAAAATCATTCACTCCAATGAGACTGATTATATATGACTACATAGAAATTTATGTTTGTTGTGATGTTGAGTCTTCTGCATTGGCATATAAACAAATTATCAATGAATCTATTTTTATATATTTTTCCCTCCTTCAGTGCTATCAGCTGACGTAAATACTTGCAACCTAGTTATATCTTATTCACTGGTTTTACTTTCTTGCACTGAAAGCAGATAGTTAAAGGTTGTAAGGGTTCACTATTGGCGCTTGAAGTCATCGGTGGATCGCTCCGTCATCAGCCTTTTGAGGTCTGGGACACCATGAAGGAAAGGTTACAGAGTCAGTCAATTCTGGAGTTACAAAGTCAGTCCAATCCGGAGTCTATTAGCACCAATTTGCTTTCTCGCCTCCAACAAAGTTTAGATATATTGGAGGATAAGTTCTCCGTTAAGTGTTTCATGGATCTAGGCCTATTTCCTGAAGACCAAAGGATCCCTGTTGCTACCCTCATTGATATATGGGCAGAACTGCATAACCTAGATGAGAATGGCAGGAAAGCAATGACCATCATCCATGATTTAACCACCAGGAACTTGATTAACCTCATAGAAACAAGGTACACAACATCTTTTATCGTTCTCCTAGTTGGCCATCTAATGCTTGATTTATTGATATGACTTCTAATCTGTTGGTAATATAATTTAGTTAAATGAATTTAAAAACATCCACACAGGAGTTTCTATGTTCTCAAATTAAGCGTTTAAAATCACATTATGGAGGATGCAATTTGACATGCATTTCTTGATGACATTTGATTTGAACAATCTATAAATCAAGAAGTGAAGATTGATTCAACAGCATGGATATATGTAACTATACTATCAAGTGGAGTAAATGTTATTCATCTTGTTGGTACTTTAGTTATTCCCTGTGCAACTAAATTCTGCTCATTGATCAGGAAAGTTGCAAAGGACACAGACATGTACTACAATAACCACTTTGTCATGCTGCATGATCTCCTCAGAAAGCTAGCACTCCATCAAAGCGAACAGGAACAATTTGAGCAGAGAAAAAAACTGATTATTGAGTTAAATGGAGATGATCGTCCCGAATGGTGGGTTGTGCAAAATCAGCAAGGGATATTTGGCCGCGTGTTGTCACTCTTACCCAGATGGTTGATAGAACAGAAACAGCTGAGGGTTGCTGCTCAAATATTATCTATATCAACGGGTTTGTTTCTCTCTCTCTATCTAAATAATACGCACAGCTGTACACACAAAAGAAAAATGCTAACAAGGAATACTTCTCTTTTATGTCGTACATATTCCATTCTTGATGCCATATATGATGCTTTTGCAGATGAAAATTTTGCTTCAGATTGGTGTGATATGCAAGCTGATGAAGCTGAGGTTCTGGTCTTAAATATTGGCTCTAGCCAGTACAGCTTGCCGCAGTTCATAGAGAAAATGAGCAAACTTAAAGTTCTGATACTCACGAATTATGGCTTCCACCGTTCTGAGCTAAACAAGTTTGAGCTACTTAGCTCTTTATCTAACTTGAAAAGAGTCAGATTGGAGAAAGTTTCAGTTCCTTGCTTGTGCATATTGAAGAATCTGCGAAAACTATCCCTTCATATGTGCAATACAAAGCAGGCTTTTGAGGACTGTTCTATCCAAATTTCAGATGCCATGCCAAATTTAGTGGAGCTGAGTATTGACTATTGCAAAGATCTGGTGAAATTGCCTGATGGGGTATGCAACATCACCCCATTGAAGAAGCTTAGCATCACTAACTGTCACAAGTTTTCTGCACTGCCACAAGACATAGCAAAGCTGAAGAACTTGGAAGTTCTAAGGCTCAGTTCTTGTTCTGATTTGGGAAAGATGGCAGAAAATGTTGGAGGACTTCATAACCTGCGTTGGCTTGACATCTCTGACTGTGTGAGTCTAACCAAGTTACCAGAGGACATTGGTGAGTTGCATAATCTTGAGAAGCTCTACATGAAGGGCTGCTCAGGACTGACTGAGTTGCCAAACTCGGTCATGAACTTTGAGCATTCAAAGCATGAAATATGTGTGGTCTGTGATGAAGAAAGGGCTGCCTTATGGGAAAGTGACCCTACCATTGCCAATGTAAAGATAGAGATGTCTACAGTGGATATCAGCTTGAATTGGCTTCATGGAGTTCGTCACTGACACTTTTCTTGAAGTTGTGAAAGTGACTTGTGAATCTTATTGTTTCAAACCATGCCGCTCAGAATATGTTTTCCGTTGTGCCATATTCTTTCCCAGGTAATCCACGTGTAAAAAGCAGGAGTTAAGAGTTTGTAAACTTCGTGTGTATTTTTTTTCTTTTGGATATGAAGGACCTTTATGTGTTATTTAAGCATAGCATATTTCTGTAATACACAGTATGCACTTGAACAACATTTTCTCATTTATTTGAAAAAAAAAAAAAAAGTATCGCAATATACGGGGTTTCATTGCATAATTAATTTATTTCGACAAATATTATCAGAATCAGTCATTTTACAAAGAACTAAAATGAAAAAAAAAAAAAAAAAAAGAAGAAGAAAAGAAAAGAAAAGAAAATGA
Organism: Pterocarpus macrocarpus; assembly: GCA_031439585.1. NCBI lineage: Eukaryota > Viridiplantae > Streptophyta > Magnoliopsida > Fabales > Fabaceae > Pterocarpus > Pterocarpus macrocarpus. The sequence continues at coordinate 70,478,580 of CM062520.1, read as the reverse complement.
ATGACATATGCATGAGAGGCTAACGGGTGGGCAAAAGATACCTTAGTCGGGGGAATCAAGGATTCAAGGGGTATTCTGTGTGTTTTGCTGCTTTTGTAGCTTGACTAGGAGAATATGGGATAGTTGCGTCAGCAAATTTGCTATAAGGAGGGGATGGATTGAATTGGCTATTATTAAGTGTCCGGGAATATGAGGCAAGTCATTCCCCTTTGATGTTGGAAAGTCATATATCTACCGTATTTGTTGGGGACATAATCACGATACTCAGAAAATGGGGTGTTAGAGCATACTTTCTTGAAAGCATATGTTCCACATTAGTCCTGGGGTTATTGTTCTTTAGGTTGGGAAATGGGATCATTACATAGTAGGTTTCATGGGTTTTTCTATTTTGTTGAAACGAAACACCGGTCATTAAAAGATTAGTGTCAAACAAATCATCGCTGAAATCACCTATTTTATTATAGGTTTAATTTTTTTGCAGGTTCCTATAATTTCACTCAATTTTCAATTTGTTCCCTCTAATTTAAAAATTTGCAATTAGATCCCTATATTAAATGAAAATTTTCAATCAGGTCCCTATAGTTATAAAAAAACAGAATATTCCATCTCCATCTCCTTTTACATCCTCATCCTCCATCCACTCTCCCCAACCACCCACCACCCAAACTAAACCCCAAACCATCATAGCCACCAAAACCACCAACTACTAAACCACCAAAACCAAACTACCAAACCACCACCCTCCTTTGCTGTTGTTGGTTTCCGCTTCAATGGCTTTTGTTTCTTCTTATTGTTGGTTTTTGCATTGTTGTTTCTGCTTCTGTTGTTGTTGCTGTCGTTGGCTTCTACTTCTGTTGTTGTTGCTGCCTCTATTGTTGCTATTACGTTGTTGTTTCTGCTTCTGTTGTTGTCGTTGTTGCTGCTTCTATTGTTGTTGCATTGTTGTTTCTGCTTCTAATGTTGGCTTTTGCTTCTGTTGTTGTCATTGGCTTCTACTTCTGTTGTTGTTGTTGTTAGCTTTTGCTTCAATGGTTGAGTATGGTGGTAGTGGTGGTGGTTGTGGTGTGGTTTATGGTGGTGGTAGTGGCGGTGGTGGCGGTGGTTGTTTTGATTTATGGTAATTGCTTAAAATATACCATATTAAGTGGAGTGTATTGTACTTCATATTATTTTTAACCATAGATGCTCATTCTATATACAATTAAATGGTTTAGATTAATATGGTGTATGATACAATTGCTTCATTTGGTACACTATAGCATTGTCACAATTTTTTTTTTAACGGTGTTACCTTCAGGGACTTAATTACAAATTTTTAAACTATAGGGACTAAATTGAAAATTGAATGAAACTATAGAGACCTGTAGAATAATTAAACTTTTATTATACACATGATTGCCATTAGTGAGAAGGCAATTTAAGGAGTAAAAAGTAGGTTTAATTATTCTGCAAATTCCTATAATTTCATTTAATTTTCAAGTTGGTCCTTATCATTTAAAAATTTATAATTAGATCCCTATATTATATGAAAATTTTCAATCAAGTCCATAAAGTTACAAAAAAATAGAATATTCCATTAATATTCCATCTCCATCTTCTTCTACATACTCCATCCACCCTCCCCAACCACCAACCATCCAAACTAAACCCCAAACCACCAAACCACCAAAACCAAACCGCCAAACCACTACACTCCTTTACTGTTGTTGGTTTCTGCTTCAATGGCTTCTGCTTCTGTGTTGTTGATTTTTGCATTGTTATTTCAGCTTCTGTTGTTGTTGTTGTGTTGTTGTTTCTACTTCTGTTGATGGCTTCTGCTTCTATTGTTGTTGTTGTTGTTGGCTTCTGCTTCAATGGTTGAGTGTGGTGGTGGCTGTGGTGTGGTTTATGGTGCTGGTGGTGCTGGTTGTTGTTTCGATTTATAGTAATTGCCTAAAATATATCATACTAAGTGAGATGTATGATATACTTGATATCATTTAATACACCATAGTATTGTCACAAGAAAAATTTTACTTTAGGGACCTATTAAAAATTTTTAAACTATAGAAATTAAATTAAAAATTGAGTGAAACTGTAAGGATTTATAGAATAATTAAACCTAAAAAATACTTGCAAAAGAATGGATCACCTTAATCACAATTTACGAAATAAAACTTCAAAAAAATATTATTTTTACACGAGATAAACACCCTTATGGTAAGAGACTAGTGTGTAAAAAACTAAAAATTTTAATCACATTTATAAAAAATATGATGGATATAATAAAATAATTAATAATATATAAGAAATTCTTTCACCACATTTTCTACATTTTCTTATAAATAAATTCACCACTTAATTTAAATCCCCATTTGTTATGATTTCACAAATGTCAAAAATAACGTTTATCATAACTATGTACAAATAATGGTATTCAACTGTAGAACCTTCTCTTCATTTTACTATACTATTAATACAATCGTTTGGGTAGTTGTATTTATCTCATCCATTTTAGTTGCATGAACAGCTTCGAGAATTTGCACTGAAGCATAGTCGGCGCACAACACCACCCCAACGGAAATAAACCCAAAACAACAAGATATACAGGAACAAGATGTGCTGGGTCAAAGGATAAACACAATGTGAGCATTTAAGCAGGAATACACAAACAAGTCCCCTGCACCAATTTAGTTGGCAAGGGAACAGCCAAAAGGCTAATGTACATATAATACAAAAAACAAGTCCATTCAACAGGAAGTCAGGGAAGGGTAATCAATCATTTCTTCACTCAGTGTTCATCCTTTCTAGAGTGTAAGAAACATATGTTCCTCCCCTCAAATGATACTGAAATGGTGCGGATGGTGGCAATTCCAAGAAGCACACAAATATAAATTAACACGATGAACTTCTGTGTAATATCCATGCTAATCTACAGGAGATACTGGCTCCACCCATTTCTCATTCCTTGATGCTGAGAAGGCCATAAAGCTCAATATTTAGACGAACTCCTTTCACCATGATGTCTTTCAAATGCAGAAGAAGATTAAATTATATGGCATAAACTATCTCCCCACTGCTATCTACATCAAGCTCAAATTCAGAGTCCAAGTCATCCATGTCATCATCCCCATCGATGTTAGCCATAAACTGGTCTAACAAACGGGTCCCAGCTGCTGGGATGGTAGCTTCTGAAATTATCTGCATGACCTCATCCATGCTCTGCATGGGTTGATCTGGCTCTTCAAATTGGTTACCCATTATTTTTTCATCCATCAACTCTGCAGGAAGATTCTTCAGAAACCATTCATTTTTCAGGATTTCAGGAATGGTGATTCTCTGTCACATAAATTTCCAATGGCATTAGGTTCAAATAAATGAACGAACTAGCAAGAGTAGATGTTAATCCCTACCTTATATAATGAAGAGGTTTGGTTCATAATATGCAATCAACAATTTTCCCTGTTGTTTTCCATTTATAACATATGTGGTTGTGCCTATAGTATGATCTAACTCTAAACAATGCTAGATATACAACCTTAAGCGGCGCAGGATGTAGAAAAAGTAAAAGTATAATATTAAAATATGTCAAAGCAGCAGATATTCCCACACAATGCTAAATATAGAAGCTAAGCAGCTCACAACCTAGGAACTGTAAAAGGATTATACTTCTTTTAAGAAGGCAAATGCCCAACAGTATCTCAAGAAAGTTCGTAGTTTTGTACAGGAGGCTGTCTCCAAATTCCAAAAATTCAGTTCATGGGGCTTAAGAAATATTGCTTGAGCTCTCAAATTAAGTGTTAAGTAAATAAACTAACAAGGAGTTGGTGTATAGAAATGCATCTACAGAACAAAATTCTTCAGGAATGGCATAGTGTATGTCAAATAATATATATGTGGAAGTAGGAGAGTTGTTAGAAACTAGAAATTACCTCTACAGGGTCAAAAACAAAGATCCTTGAGATAAGGTGGCGACACTCAGGAGATATTTGAACGAAGTCTGGGATGGAATACTGAACACTGAGAACCCTCTGCAATGAAACCAACCAAAACAAGTTGTGCTCACGCAATCAGAGGCTCGTAAAGAAGACATGCAAATATCTTAATATATCTGATCAACCTGAATTGTCTTCCGAAAGTCCTTTGGTTCATTAGGATCTTCAAAAGGATATGATCCCACTAGCATAACATATAAGGTTACTCCACATGACCAGACATCTGCAATCTGATAGTAAATGCATGACAACATAAACTCGTTAAGATACCCAATATACATACTCTACCAAGTTAAAAGTTCAAATGTTTGATCAAAGTCCAATCTATTTTCATCTCACCACTAATAAAAAGGGGCTGGGGCTCAAGATACAAACTAAGCTGTAGGTGCTTAACAACTGATATGCTCGCAGCTTAAAAATATAACAAAGCAACGTTATAACTATAAATTACCAAAACACATGATTACATATATACATGTATAGAAGTTTAAAAATAATTTAAATACAGATTAAAAAGAGAAAAATCTTGGAAAGAGTGGGCATGCAAAAAAGGAGAGTGGAGTGAGAAAGTTGGGCCGTTGTAATCAATTTTATTTACATGTATTGGGCGAACAGCGAAGATGACAACCAGAAAAGAAAAATAGTTTTTATTTGGAATCCAGATAAAAATTACCACTGGACTAGCTGAGAACAGATTAATTATCAAAATACCATTGTTTTAGCGCCTTATACCAGGATAAGTCCAAGAACTCATAAGCCCACAAATTATTACAACAATATTCTTCATTCAATCAAATGTAACAGCAACATTTATACAGAAAAAGAGCAAGACCACAAAACTAAAAAGTAGTGAAGTACTCTACCTTGCCATCATACTTTTGCTTCAGCAATATTTCTGGAGCAATATATGCTGGAGTTCCCACAGTTGACTTTGGCTGTGAATGAAGCACTGAAGACTGCCAAGAACAATATCTATTAGACTAGGAAGATCTAGCAATTGATTTAAACAACTCAATCTATCACATTAGAAAATGCAATAAAAATTGTGACAAAATCTTCATTTAAAAGTAAAAATTATTCAGCCACGCATACACATCCCAGTAAAACAAATAAGCATGGAACTCATGCCATGAAAAGCTAGCGAGACAAAGAAAACCTTGCCTTGGAGTACCCAAAATCACATATCTTCAAATGAAGCGCTGGACTCCCATCCAACAAAGTGTTTTCCAACTTCAGGTCCCGGTGACATACTTGCTTCATGAGGAGACATATTATACATAAGACTGATACATCAGACATAATACTCAGGAGAATGATACATTACCTATAGTCCAATACTACATTGTAGTGTAGGTTAAATGCAATTTAGATCAGATAGTGGGGGAAGGAGAGGAGTTTAATTACCATCGCATGGCAATAGCTGACCCCAGATATGAGTTGTTGAAAGAAAAAACGAGCCTGCAGCATAACAATGGGTTAACAGGTTACACAGGAAACAGATTGCAAGTACAAGAGTCTTCTCTCATTGAGTGATAGGTGCAGAAGAAGTAAACAAATTGTACAAGAACCTCATCCTCAGTAAAACGCCCTGCATTGTGGATTCGCTCAAACAGTTCTCCTCCAGATGCATATTCCATTACAATGGCCAGATGAGTAGGCGTCAAAATGATCTGAGTGAAATTTCAGCAAATGTAATTATCCCTCCTCTAAATATACCAGACGCATACTTTGCACCGACAGTATATCAAAATTAATCTCAAAAGTTAAAAATATACCAACCTCTTTAAACCTGACAATGTTAGGGTGTCTCAGAGACCTGTGATTAATGATTTCTCTCTTAACATTTTCATCAATCTGTGACACACAATAACATGATAGGAAGAAAGATGAGTCCAGCGATCCATCAGTGAGAATACAAAAAGAAAAAACACAGGCAGCAAAGATTACACAGTAATAAAGGTCAGTAAAAGATCATAGTCGAACTTGAATAAAAAATATGATTTGGGACGCCAAAAGTTTCACAATTCCATTGTGAAGTGAACCTTCAAACCAAAAGTTCACCAAAACCGTCTACCATTGACCCACTGAACCAGTCCAACGTTTGACTTTTGAAGCAAAATCACTAACCAAAAAGGTTGAAAAGATAAACTGAAGTGTCACATAAATGAAAATTGATTAATTCAGGCACTCTAAATAGGGAAGTTTTCTGACATTCTAGGATTTGTCATTAACCCTTCTTACCGTTTTCCCTCCTTAAACAGTTCACACTATGAAATGCACTAATGCTAGCAAGTTGAACTTAGCAAAATTTCCATATTCAGCAATCATGCTCCTAACAGACGTGTCACCAGAAATAAAGAAGCAAAACAAAACAACCCAAGATAAATTAGTGGTAGGAAAAAAAAAAAAAGATATCAAAAACCTGGCATATCTCATAAGTACCGAAACAAAAATAGAAACCGCATAACAGCGTACAACAAAGTATAAGTATCATAACGTCAGCGTCAATAAACAACCGACAACTAACTCAACAATTAAAACAAAAAAACGAACATGTGATTTTTTTTTTCTTTTTTCCTTTTTTACCTTCCCCCAGAAAATCTAAACTTTTCTTTTCTTTTCTTTTCTTTTTAAATTACAAAAACGATGATTGATTCAGAGAACCAAATTAACCTCCAAAGTCTAACCTTCTCTCCGCGTTCGATGTACTTCACAGCAACAAGCTCTTTGGTGACCTTGTCCCTCATCAGCCTCGCCACCCCGAAATTCCCGGACCCGATGTCGCGCAAGAAATCGTACCGGTCGCTGTCGTGCATGATTGGCATCTCCATCCCTGCTCCGCCGGACGTCGCTGCCGCCGGCGTCCGATCCATCGCTAAAACAACAACAACAAAAATAAAAAAAATAATAATAATAGTAGAGCCCCCCCTTTTTTTTTCTCAACGGAGGGCGATTACATTAGAAAAACGCAAAAACGACGATGGATGAGGGGTCGTTTCCGATCGGGGAAGTGCGATGAGGAATTGGTGTGTGAAGATATGGAGAAGAGAGAGGTTTAAGATTGTTAAGATGAAGACAGGGGGGAAAACTTTTTCAGAGATGAGAATGAGAATGAGTAAGGCAGTAAACGACGTCGTTTTCTAGTTTGCTGTGTCCGAGACGGTATGACGCCGGCTGAGGTGCTTGCCTCGTAAGCAACATTGTCGCCTCTCTCTCTTTATTTTATATATCTATATGTTGGGTTGTCTTTCACTGTGTCACTCCCCCTAGCTACCTACGTCTCACTGCATGTGCTCTCCCTAATTTCCTTTTATCGCTATTTTTTACCTTAAAAAACTTGTTAAGGAATAAAATAAAATATTCTTATTTTTATTTTCATCGTTCAACAAACATTTACGTTAATAACAATAATAATAATAATAATAATACTAATAATAAAAATCTGATTTGAAGTAATCATTGTGGACTAGTGGTTGCTTAATTCGTTGATAGGATAGGGCTGGTTGTGGGTTGTTGTCAGGGCGCAGCAACTTGGGGGGGTTTGGCTGCCTTGGATCGTACCACTGAAAGTGACGGGCCGGTCCCCTCCTCATACACTCAATCCTCAATCCTCATTGGATGGTTTTGTGTTCAACCAATTGGACCCATTCCACCTGCCAACACGGTCTATTCGGTTAGGTGCGTGATTTTGACACCCACCGTATTCTTTTCTTTTTCTTTTTTTTTTTCCCTCACCATGTTTTGCTTTGGCTATATCTATATTCCTCATTCATCCACCTTGAGTAGGGGAAGAGGAAGATCATCAGTGCAATGGAAATGAGAATATCCGCCACATAACAAGAAAGGGAAAAGAGAAGTTTGTGCCCCCTAAATTTTATTTTTTGGTCATGATAAAAGCCAAGCTAACCTTGTAATTAAATACTCTCTGCTCTCCTAGCCTCACTACTCTTTCTTGTCTTCTCTCTTTTGTTTCTCTGTCTCTGATCGATAAAGAATCAAAGAGAACAATTATACGACCCAAAGTCTGTGTTGATCACGAAGAGGCGGTGAGTGAAGAGAAATAGAATAGTGTCAGTGTGGCGAGTGATCATGACCACGACCATGACCATGAACTGAGTCTGAGTGACGTCACTGCGACAGTGAGGTCTCTGCGCTTAGCAGCAAGTTGCAACTCAACTAGGCTGAGACGTTAACGAGAAGTTAATGTTCATAAATAGCCATGCGTGGTATGCTGGACAAAGGAAACGAAAGGGAAAGTCCAATCTTATTTTTTCCACCAAAACACGGTTGTTACCTCTTTTTGACTTTCCACCAGGTCGTTGTTTCAGTGTTCATGTTCGTGCTGACAAACAAGGTTTCAATTACCTTTCAATGCCTCTTAGATGAAATGATAAATAAATTTCTCTTTGTCAAGTAATCTTTTATCCATATTCACATACCTACCTTTATCTTTCATACCCACGAGACTGTTTTATTCGGACCACCTTAATTAAAGGGATCGACTTACCAAATGCATCGCCGATAGACGACGGGAGAATGATGATGCTTTGTGGTTGTGGGCGATAAACGCCACCCATACAACAAATGCAACTGTCTTTCTTTTATTTCACGAAAGCGATGTACCCCGCAATCTAAGCGTTATTGACGAAGGATGATTCGCCATGAAGAGAAAAAGGGTGAAAGTGAAACTCAAAGAAAAGTTGGACCCAGATTGAGAACGAACCCTTCTTTTTAAGGAATAAATTGACCCTTTTTATCTCTCTAATGCCCACAAATAGACAGCAAACAAGTTAGTACCCTGCAAAATATGGGCTAGAAATGAAGTGGCCCAACCGGTGACTAGCTCAGAACCTGCTTCTTGCTTCTGCTAATCGACTTACAGGGAAGCGCGGCCCAATCTCTGACGTCAAAATCACACATCTCATTCGATTTCGTGACTCGCCCTCGAAAGCCCAACTTTATCCACGTGACAGCCGCATCTAAACCCCCCAAAAGCATGGGTCACACTTCGGTGGAAATGTAAAAAAATTTGCACCGGTGCAAATATGAGATGTCACTCTCACATTAAACTAGCCTATGGTGGACCTTGTTTTTCGTGTTTCACTACAGAGACTCCTTCATCTTCTCCCCAACGTCGCTGCTCCCCCTTTCTCCATCGACGAGTTCGCGGGCGATGAGATGGAGGTTCGTTGCGCGACAGTCGTCACGGCTACATGGCGGAGGTGGCGCGACTGACAGTGGATGAGGGCGGAAGCGTCGCGTTGCCGGTGAGATGGCGGTTGTGGTAACCTCAATGTCCCACCAGTCACTATCACAATATCTAAGAAAAAATTCAAATCTTAGTTAAACTCATTAATTCACTTCTCTTTATTTCTCTCCTTAATATCATCAATACGCAATACAGTTACTCTTTCTCTCTCTTTAATACACACCATCACAGAGTTTTTTCAATGTTGCTGCGATAGTTAGGAATTTGGCATGATTTTTGAAAATTTGCCCTTTTGGGAATTGTGTGGGTTCAATTGCGAGTGTGAAGTGTTTGATTCTTGAGGGATTTTGATTTTAATGGATTAAAGTTTTGAAAATTTGATGTGCCCATGAAAGCAAGGGGCTTCACTTTGTTGGGTTTGTAATCTGTGATGGCGAGTTGCGAGAGAGTAGGGAGATCTGTGACGGCAAGTTGCCAGAGAGTGGGGAGAGCAAAATTTTTAATGTGAAATACAAAAAATAAGACTTATCATAAACTGCTCCATATGGGCTTTTCTAATTGGGCCACATCAAATTTACACCGGTGCAAAGTTTTTGTGATTTCCACCTGAGTATGACCCCAAAAACGATGTCAATCCTTGGTCTAGCTTATCCAAACTCTGAAGTTAAGGCCAGTTTCCTTTCTCGTGTAAGCAAAAACAAATATATTTTTCTTTCACTTGCTCGCACTCAAAAACGCCAACTCAGCGACAGGTGGGGTTAATTTCAGCACAACACAGGGACAAAACAGTAAAAACAGCTGGGGATGTAATGTAATGTAATGCGAATCGGCACGTGTGGCGCTCGCAACTGCTTACTTCGTTGACGAGTAACGAGAAACGGGCGAGGCGAGGCACAAAGAGAGAGAGAGAGAGAAGCATTTTGATTATTTCCAGTTGTGTCCTCGGCTCGGGCATCCCCGTCTTCCCCAAATTCCCCTTTTGGGTGTTGTTGTTGTGAGAGTAAGACTGAGTCAGAAAGGTAAGTCACCGGCTACGAGCGAACTCGTGCATTGAGTCTGTCAAGGGTTAACCCTGGTCGTCGAGAATGGTATGCGAATCGGAGCTCATCGGGCGCCTCCGCGAGTTCCTCCGGAGCTCCGACCTCAACACCACCACCACCGCCACCGTCCGCCGCCAGTTGGAGGCCGATTTCGGAATCGATTTGTCCGATAGGAAGGCATTCATTAGGGAACAGGTCGACTTGTTCCTTCAGAGCGAGCACAACCAACCACAAACACAACCACAACAACACCAACAAGAAGAACAAGAACCACAACACGGTGATGAAGAAGAAGAAGAAGAAGAGGAAGAGGCCGCGAAAGCCGAACGAAGCCGAGGCTCTGATTCCAAGGAAGAAACTGAAGAAGAAGACGATGATGACGACGACGACGACGACGAAGGGGAAAAGAAACCGAAGAAAGCCCGGAATGGGAAGAAGAATAAAGGACGGTTAGTTTTTTTTTTTTTTTTTTTAAAAAAAATTGATTGATTGGTTATGGAAAAAAAAATTGCATTTTTATTTATATGAAATTACTTGATTCTGCGTGAGAGGATACATCGAATTGGATTGATATTTGCGGGTTTCTCCTTATCTGGGACTGGGAGCATAGATTCCCTGTGTCATTTTGCAATCAATGGCATCATTTAGTAATTTTTGTTTTAATTTTTTTTGGATTTTTGTAAACATATTTTAGCTGGCGCTCGCTATTGTTACATGGTAGCTCAAGCACATGGCTTCCGGTTATTTTGAGTATTGGGGTCCACTCGGAGACTGTGTTGTGCTGCTCTCTATTGGTATTTACTAAAACAAATTGTGTGCTTTTCAAGTTAGTGACAAGGTTACTTGCCTTGCAGGTTTACTTTGAAGATAAAGTGTTCAGTTTTAGCTTTTATGCACGCATATTCATCTTATTCTTTGCTTTGCCAAACAATCAAATCTTATTATGCTTTATTGCGCGGTAATGTCATTCACAGATGAAGGTTTATTTTTTATTTTTATTTTTATTCTTTTTAATGGCCTCTCTGCGCTTGTAAAGACTGCAATCACATGTTTTCATAAGCATTAGACAACTTACAGGTCTACAGGTCTTCTGTTCTGCCTCTAACACCCATTAACCACACTGCTATCAAATTAACAATTTAGCATACTCGTTATTTAATGGTGGATTTGGGCTATGTTTTCTCCCCAAGCCCCTCCTTATTGTAATTGTTGATCATGTTAAATGGATTCTTCTGTCATTTGACTCGTTTCCATGAATGCAGACAATTTGTTGAACCACGATACCTTCTTCGAGTTGCTTTAGCAAAATTAGGGCCTTTGGTTTTAGAAAATGTTTTCTGTTCTCGGGATTTTGTAAAGGAATTTTTGAAAATAAGGTGCCATTTTTGTAATTAATATTGAATACAGATAACATTTTGTGAAACCAAACAGACCCTTAGTCCCTATTTCTGCTAATTATGTTTACAAGAAATTCCTTGGAAAACTTGTGATCACACAATAGGATATTCCACTACCCCATACTTCATATGTAATTAGTCACTTTTGTTAGTGGTTATTGTGCTGGATCCCTGAAGTGAAATGCTGACACTTATATACTTGCATGATTGCCTGCAGGAGAATTGCTCCAGAGGTGGCCTTTATAAGTTGTAGAACCTCCAAGTTAAATTCCTTCCCTGCCCCAAACAATAATTAACAAAAAAATCATGTAAAACGTTTTTCTATATTTTCATTATATTTATGTATTGCTGTCCCAAGATTTGTGAAGCAAATATGATCTGAGAGCGGATGCTACTTTATCTGGACTATTGGCCTTACTTGTGTTTAGTCCAAAAAATAGAAAATATAGTGACTTAAACTGCAGGTTTACACAGTGTTCTTGTTTGGACTTCTATTTGTAACAAGTATGAATTTGTACAGTTCTGTAGCCTCAAGAGTAAACCACCCTCAAAAGGATTCTAAAGCACTCATAAAAATCTTATCCATAGCAAGTGTTAAGATTCTTGTTCTTCTTATGATGCCACATGTTAATAATTTTTTACTCAAAAGAAAACTGAAAAAAGAGGAAGCATGTACAAAGAGAGCTAAGATTTTTAAAAGAATAAATAAGTAAATAAATGATGCCTTGATGCAGCCTTAAGAAAAAAATTAGAGAAAGGTGTTTTTGACTCTTCATTTCTACCCCATTTCCCCATAAAGGTGGAAGGGGAAAATTGTTTTGCAGAAAGGTTGCAGTCTTGTAGATATCCAATATAATCAGTAACTTGTACTTTATATCTAGCCAGGCTGCATGAAACATGTAGACATTACACGAGTTTTCTTCACTTTCAGAAACCCACAACCTTACACAACAATTTGCAAGAAAAAACCTGTCATGTTTATGTTCCTTTACATTTAAGTACTGGATTACAATATGTACAATTACCTAGTTGTAAATATTTTCCACTGGAGGGAGCCTTTGTTTTAACAGCTATTGTTGCATCTTGTGCTTCAGATCTAACAAGTTAGGTAATGAGGTAGTAAAGAAAAGAGGCGGTGGTTTTTGCAAACTATGTAGCCTGTCTCCGCAACTTCAGGAATTCATTGGAGCACCAGAAATGGCCAGGACTGAGGTTTCTTTCTTTCTTTCTTTTCTTTTTTTTTCTTTTTTAATGAAAAACAATGGTAGTGAGGATAGTTGACTCCAATTGTACTGGATCAGGGATACCTAGAATCTTTTAAAAGTGAGTATATGATGTAATTCCGCTTCTGGCTTTATAACATCTATTCTTTTTGTTGATCTTAGGTTGTTAAGCAATTATGGGCCTATATTAGAGAGAAAAATTTGCAAGACGCAAACAATAGGCGAAATATCATTTGTGATGAACCATTGCGAGCCCTTTTTGGTGTCGATTCCATCAACATGTTCCAAATGAATAAATCATTGACAAAGCATATCTGGCCATTAGATTCAGATGATGGTATGCACCTGCAACCGTACCCTACCTTTTACTAATTTTTATGTTATTTCCAGATATGATGTTTGATATTCCTTTAGATTGTTATTTTTTATTTTATTTGTTAGACAAGACATGCAATCCTTTTTAAAATTCCAGTGTATCATGTTCTTATGATTGTAGGGGTTCTAATGCCTTGAAATTGTGAAGTTTTCTTTTTGAGAGGTTTTTGTTATAGCATATTTTTTTTGGGTTCAATTATTACGCATGATAAAATTATACTCCTGCTTTGTGTTCTAGATCCCTTCACATATTGCTGCATTATGGGAGAACTTCTACTGATTTATAATATATTTTTCCATTCTATTGATTGTTAAAATTTTATTTCATGACGCTGCAGACTTGTTTTATTCCTTTAGTTTTTTGTAGACAATTTAGAAAATAATGGTTAACTGCATCTCTTGATATAGTCATCCAGGTGAAGTCAGCACTAAAGGAAAAGCAGAAGAAGCATGAAAGAGAAGATGATGGTATGATTACGAATCCAGTTGAATTCTATGTTATTTGTATACCAGATCAGAGTCCTTTCCTTGCGAATTATAAATTTTTGCTTCTGCAGATTGTTATCCCAGTTCACTTTGTTGTTTTCTGTTAGGACACCATTAGCTAGGGATTAGTATAAATAGAAGGAACAGACTAAAGAGAAAGGGTCTTTGATCATTTGTTTGTGAGTCTTGGGAGAGTTGAGAGGTCTCTTGAATTTCCTCTGTATCTTGTCATTCTTGAATAAACACCAATTCTGATTCCAGTTCTAACACTTCCACTTAATTTTGATTGCTCAGAGTGTTCCTTATTTTTACTAAGTGGGAAAATAAAAATAAAATCCCTTGCTCACGTATTTATAGTAGGATTCATTTGACACACACAGTTATTGGATAAACTCCCTAGGGGGACAATTTATGGTACGTGGTCTTAGTTTTCTATACTCATTGATGCATGTTTTACATGAATATGGCATGTTCAGTGCATCCTTAACATGGTAAGATACTTCTATGACAGATCCAGAGGAGCCAAAAAGAAAGGAAAAACGGCAGAAGGGGGGTAAATCAGGTTTTCTTGCTCCTCTTCAACTATCTGATGCCCTTGTAAACTTCCTTGGCACTGGAGAAAGTGAGTTATCAAGAGCTGATGTCATAAAAAGAATGTGGGATTACATAAAAGGAAACAACCTTCAGGTATGTCACTGCTTTAAATTGTCATCTAGCCACAAGTATTGCTTGCTTAAATAAAGCTCTAATGGTTTAGGGTCTCTTGTCCTCCATGCTCTTTGTAACATCCTTCTCTTCTTGTTAATAATATTTCTCCATTTATAATAAATAAATAAATAAATAAAGCTCTAATGCTCTCTTCTCAAAATGGCCATGTGAAAAGCTTGAAAATTCATATTCAACTTATCATACCTTTTGGCCACATAAAATAACATCAGCAACAGCACATTTATCATATCTCAAGATGTACAGTTGTGTTTCAAGTCTGAGGTAAACTCAACCATAAAGCCTCTGATTCTCCCTCAGTCAAGTCAATTGGTGCTATCTGACTTTATCATACTCCTCTACTTATGATTCAAATAAACATCCTGATAATCATTACATCCCTTTAGGGGCATAGTGTGTCAACCAGCATATAGTACATTCCCATTGCATATGAAAAAGTTGTAGAATTTGATAATTTATTCAATGGGTGTACTCAGTTGGAGTGAGAATGTAAGGAGTGGAAAGGGAGAAGATAAAATTTAATAGACAATGTACAAAGCATGCTTCATGTTTAAATATATAGTCAATTTTCACCTGTTTCCCCTTCACTTTTTTTCATTTTTACTATGATTGATGCTCACCCATTGCTAGGGTGCACAATAGAAAGAGAAGCCTTCATAGTCATAGCAGGGAGTGTGATACGAACTTGAGTCAGAAACACAAACACAGAACAGGAAATATAGAATATATTCTCCTCTTGACCTCTTCTGAACTGATAATAGGGAGATATCAGAATCTGTGGGTCTAATATGTATAGGAACTGAAGGGAAATACAGAAAGAATATATAGCTCAAGATCTCAAGAGTCAAGATGCTTGGTCTCTCCCACCCCCCTCCCCAACCCAAACCCAAACCCAAATCCTAATCCAATTTCTACCTACTTCTACCAAGCCTCCCTTCACATTTATCTTCCTGCTCTAACAGAAAGCCACTATAACTCTCCCCTCGGACCTGCTGCGTACGTGTCTAGACAGTTACAACAAAATCTCCCATGCATATTCTGCCTCACCCAAGGTTGTCAGGAGCGAGATCCTACGTAGGAACGGAAGGGAGATACAAGAGCGTAAAACATAGGATTGTAGCACAGAACGTAAGATCCTACCAAAATAGAAAATTATATATATATGCATATAACATAACACAAATAAGTAAACAAAGTCACAAATCACAACTTCAAATTTAAAGATCACATAACTACACATAACTATATCAAGTGCATATGTCATAATTCATAATTGAAAGCATAAAAGCCACAACAACCCACAAGTTTTTGACATCACTTAACATTAAAACATTAAAAACAAGTCAACAAGACAACAACCCAACTACTAGAACTAGAATGACATCTAAAGCAAATCATTAAGGCCATGATCATCATATTCATCATCTTCAATAGGATCTCCTCCATCTTCATTGCCATCTCTTTGAAGAAGTTCATCAAAATCATCATCATCAAGAGGAGGAATTTCCAAATCATCTGAAGGACCACCAACTCTACCACCACCTTCTTGAGGGAGCAAGTCAAGATCATCGGGAATTTCCAAATCTTCTAAACCTTCAAACTCATCATCATTTTCCACAATCCATTCTTCATCAAAATCCAAATCATCAAGATTATACTTAGCAGGTTTTCTAGATTGCTTCTTCTTGGCCAATCTAGAATTAACCATTACAAACACTACATCATTCATTGTCTTTTGTTTCAAATGGTTTCTCCCCTTTGTGTGGACCTAAACAAATATAAAATCAATCAACATATAGAAATTGACAACTAATTCCAAAATTGAAATGTAAATTTAAAATTTACCATCTCAAACGCACTCCAGTTACGCTCGCATCTCGATGAACTACATGTCAAGCTCAACACACAAATAGCAAATCTTTGGAGCTTTGGATGCTCATCCCCATAAGAATCCCACCATTGTGCTGAAGTTTTGGTTTTGAGGGCAGCCTTGGCTACTTCTCTACCAAAAAAATTTGATTTGCTCTTGAAATCTTCAAGTTGAGCATAAATTTTGGTTATTTCCTCCTTATCTCCCACAATTCTTTCCATACAATCATAAAGTCCTTTCTTAACTTCATAATCAATCTTAAATCCAGGACTATAGTGCAACTGAGGATTCAAGTAATAGCCTGTAGCATGCAAGGGCCTATGGAGTTGATTGTCCCATCTTTCATCAATGATCTCCTACAAAGGCATATAACTAAAGAATAGAAAACTAAGATTAACTACTAAACAAACACCAAAATATTCTAATTTAAACTAAACTTGAATATTAAATATCTTACCTCTTTTGGACATTTCCTTAGCCCGATCCATTTCCTCATAGATATACCCCGTGGCTGACTTCTTATCTGAATCCACTAAACGAAGCACATGGATAAGAGGATAAGCACCCCTCAAGCAAAGAACAATGTCTCTCCAAAATAGCCTATCCAAAACAACATTTTCAATGAACTTTCCATCCCTTGTCTTTGCAAACTTGCTTGATTTCCATTCATCAGAAGTAAACATTCTCAACAATGCACCCTTCTTCTCATGGAGGCAACCCAAAGTGAGGTAAGATGTAGCAAAACGAGTCATGCCCGGTCTCACCAAATCTTTTCCTTTGGTGTGATGTTGCAATGAGGAAATGAGAAGACTTCTTGAATATATATAAGTTGTAATTTTTCTACCCTTAGAAATTGTCTCCTTGTGAAGCTCCAACTTCTTTTCAAAATCCTCCAACATTAAGTCAATGCAATGAGCAGCACAATGTGTCCAATAAAGCTTCTTTATTTTTTCCATCAACATCTCTCCAGCAGCTTTATAGTTAGCAGAATTGTCTGTGACAACTTGGACTACATTTTCTTCATCAACCTCCTCAACAACATCATCTATCATCTTAAATATCCTATCAGCGGTTTTGGAAATATGAGAGGCATCAATAGACTTCAAAAAAACAGTCCCCTTAGGGCTATTCACCAAGAAATTCAATATAGTTCGCCTACTCTTATCCGTCCAACCATCAGTCATAATAGTGCATCCTGTTTTCTTCCAATAAGCTTTATATTCCTCCTATGATTCCATAGTAATATCTACCTTTTGCTTCGAGTATTTAACTCTTAATTCATGGTAAGAAGGAGGCTTGAATCCTAAACCATGCCGGGCAACCTTTTCAAACATTCTAATGTATTCTTCTCTGTTTGCCACATTAAAAGGTATGGCATTGTTGTAGAAGAAAGAAGCAATTTCTTGGCATGCTTCTTCCCTCAAATTCTTCTTAAATATGCTATTGATGGTGCTTTGAGTGCTAATGCCCCTTCTTTTGAAAAGATTACTAGGTGTCTCCACTTCCTTCCCTTTTCTTTTTTCACCAACAAAACAATCATCACCATCATCATTGGTTGCTCCTCCTTCTTCAACAACATCTCTTGTTTTTTTGATCAAATTTTGTTGTAAACCAACTACAATATCTTCAGGAACTGCCTTACAAGCTCCAACATTTTTTTGTGTTCCAGCCAAATGATGCTTCAATCTATAAACACTCCCAGTTATCACCTTCTCACAGTAATTGCATTTTATTTTTCTTGCATTTCCATCAATACAAGTCCCATGACTCCAAGCAACATCACTCTTATTTCCAGGAGCATTCTTACTAATTTTTGTACTTCCACTTCCAGATCCAGATTCAGAATTTGCTTGCCTATTATTTTTATTAGCTCCTCCACTTGATGACATATTTTTTTCTCAAATACAAAATCAACAAAAACCACACACTCACCAAAAGCACAAGACTGAAAGAAGCAGCCGCCAGCCGCACCCAACGTTTGAAGAGGAAAGAAGCAGTCGCCAGCCACCCAACGTCCGAAGAGGTGAAGGCGCACCCACTCACTGAAGACAAACCCAACCAGCGAAGACCACCAAAGAGGTGAAGGCAGATGCGGATGGCGATGAGATCGGTAGCGATAAGGCAGCTGGAGGTGGCATGGTGACCGGCGATGCCGTGAAGAGAGAGAAGGGCGTGGTGACCGATGAGGCCGTGAGATCGAATGTGAGTTCGATGTGAGAAGGCCAGAGAGTGAGAGAGACAGAGCTCGATGAGAGAGAGAGAGAGAGAGAATTCGATGAGAATGAGAAGGGCAGATTAGAACGTGGGTGTTGTTTCTCAAATGGGCCTGGTGTTTTCAAACCCATCACCCACGGAGCGGTCAGGTCATTAGGATCGCACAATCCTTGCGATCCTACACCCTTGCACGGCGCTCCGACGGCATTCCTACAAGTCCGTGCTGAAGACTAGGATTGAGCACGCTCACTGCTTCCAGGAGCGTAGGATCGTGCGATCCTGCATGCAAAAACGCAATCCTGACAACCATGGCCTCACCTCTCTTGCTCGCTTGAGTCACTAATCCACTGCCTTTTCCTTTATCCTTAAATAGACTCTATTAATTAGAGGGTATCCGCCATACTACATACAAGGTACTATGCATGCTGTTCACCGTAGGTTTCATGTAGGATTATCAACCTACCACAACCAGTCCTCTTCGTTGGTGAAATTAAGAACAGCTAAGCGGAGAAATTTTAACAGACTAAGTTGAAATTAATATAAACGGTGTTATTTAGATTATTTTCTTTGATCATTTATTTTTGTTATGAGGTTTTTTCCTTAACCAGTAAGTTGTGCATTAATCTGACCCATGAGGCCAGAACTTCTATTCTGGATTAGTGGCATTCAATTTTGATGCTAGATTCATCAGTTACTTTTATCTTCATTGAACTTAATTGTGATTTACACTTAGCAGAGGTTTCTTTTTCTTTTCAAACCCTATTACTTCTCTTTTGAAGGCTAGCTGAAATTTAATTGGATGACTCTGCACAATTGTTAATTGAGTTATTTATCACTTACCTTTAAGCTACACGTCCATACTTTGCGTGGCTTTGTGTTGGTACAATGCTGGCTATAACACCAGTTAAATTTCTGGTTGCTTTTGTGAAGGATCCTTCTGACAAGAGGAAGATAATATGTGACGAGAAGCTGAAAGAACTCTTCGATGTCGATTCCTTCAATGGCTTCACTGTTACCAAACTGCTGGCTCCTCATTTTATCAAGACACAGCAGTGAGTTGCTTGTAAATTGTTGTTTGGTCAAGCATGTGAAAATTGGGGAATTTTGTTTATCAAAGGTAGTTTTGGAAGGTCTTCTTTATGTATCTTTTTGGCATGGTCTGCCAACAGGAGAAATAGAAATTAGTTCTTACTGGTGAAATGACAAATTTTCAGTAAATTTTTCTCGAAGGATTTAATGTCACATGACCTTTTTATTTTATTTTGTTTATTATTTATATCCTGTTTTGCCGCTTGGCAGTCGAAAATTTTGTATTTTTCTACTTCCTAAGATTGCAAGGATAATGCTTACTTCATACTCTACTGAGCAGTTTGGTGGTTGTACGGGGCAGGATAGATTAACAATAAGTGAAGAAAGTAAAAGCTTCAAATCTAAATTTTGCAGTCTGTATAGGAAACCATGTAATTCTTAGTCTGTCAGAAGTTGAATAAAAGCCATCTAAATAGGACTTTTTGACCCAAAGGATCAATGTGAGGTGGGGAAATTTGAGAGTCTAGTACGAAGAAATGATGTGGTAAAGGATTTGTTACTCTCTTCATATTTGGAAGTAACTTTAGTCCACTCTTTCAATACCATTAGAATTAATATTAAAATAAATAAATGGTTAAGATTGAATATTTATAATATTATATATAACTTATTAAATAAAATAATAATTTTAAAATTATAAATTTACCTCTTCAATTTTCTCACACGCTCCTCCCTTCCCCTAACTGTTTCTCGTGACTACCGTTGAACAATCCTTGACTATCGTCTCAAGCCCACAGCCATCAATGGACGACCTTCCACCATTGCCTAGCCACCATTGCATCTCAGCATCGCAACCACCACATGTCCTCATGAACCAGCCACTGTGTCGCCATGCCACAGGACCACTCCTCCCACCGTCGCTTGCCTCACTATTGCTACGTGGTGTTCATGATTGTGTCAGTCACCCAATCATTTCAGCAACCATTTGCAGGAGGAGAGCTCTGATGGGCGACCTGCTTGTCGACCACCACCATCAATGTGCCGTTGTCACAGCCGCCATGGGTCACATTTGGGTAGAGATAGATCTAGATGCGTCTGGGCAGAGACAGATCGATGCACTGCAGTTGAGGCACCGCTGTCGCCACCGCCATTAATAGCCCCTTCTACCATTTTGCAAACTGCCCATTTCATATGGTCATGTACTTGATTCTCTATCCCCATGGCAAAGTGCACAAAGAACTTGGCACAAGCATAATAAAAGTGAGTACTTGCGTAAATATTTGCTCTTATAAAACTTGGTAAAGTTCTTTGTTACATTCATAGTTGGTGTAGTAAGGGGTTTAAACGAAAACCACTTTTACCTAGCAATGTCCAAGTTAAAAATTGTTCACAGTTTGTCCAAGGGAGATATTTATCTTATTTAAGAATTTGTGCTTTGTTTTGGGTACGGTGATGACAAAGGTGGCCGAGTGGGGAAGTTGGATGCCGAAGCTCCAATAATGGTGGGGGTAGTATTGTTGGAGTCTACAGAGGGCGGGTTAAAGAGTGAAAGAGCAAAGGATAACATAGAGGCCAGAATTAGACATTAAAAGAAAGTTAAATTAGTAATTATAGAGGTGGACTAATGTTACTCCCAAACAAAAAGGGGGTAACGAATCTTTCACCATGATTTTATTCCCGACTCTATTAAGAATGACTATACTTATGTATCTTACAGGCAATAACCATTCCATTTAAAGCCTTAATTTCATATGGGGAAAAATTTATCAATATCGAAAGGTTGATTTTACAAAAATTAAAAGCTGGAAGACAAACTTAATTTTAAGGAAAAGCTAAAATAATTACATTTCTTAGTCCAATTCACGTGCCCATTTGTGGTTGGCACAAAGAAAACACTCGGATGTTTCTGACCCCGCCTCCGCCGACAACTTGGACATGTCTTGCTTGTCGTCTTACTGTTTGCAGTGCCTTAGATAATGATTGGATAACTGCATGCAGCATTTGTGGCAGCAGGTGCGCTCAATGCTCATTCATACAAAACATTACGATTTGTTTTGGAGCGGGGGTATTTTGTATATTAAGAAAATTGATATAAAATTTTAATATTAAATAAGAATATTTATATCAATTTAGGAGGAAAAATTATTGACATGCTCGTAATTTCCTAAGACGATTTAATGTTACAGTTTAACCCATAGACCCACGGCCGTCTTTAGTCAGCCGGTAGAGCGCGTCGCTTTTAACCACTGGTCGTGCGTTCGATTCCGACAGACGGCATTTAACCAATCTTTCATTTAAACCCTAACAACCTAAACCAAATTTCTGTGTTAACATCTCTAGGACATCTAAATGGCGCCGTCCGATGTGCTTCGCAGTCCAAGTATTAATCATATCATGTATTGTATTGATATATTAATTTTAAAAAAATTTAAAAATATAATTAAATATATTTTAAAAATTAATTTTTATATATTAATAATAAATTTATAATTTTTAGTAATTTTATATTATTAATATAAAATTATTTTATATTATCAATATAATTTTATATTATTAGGGTAGGACAATTAATTTTTAAAATATATTTAATAATATTTTTTAAATTTTCTTAAAATTAGATATTACTATAGTATATTATAGATGATTGGTGTATTGATACATCTCATAATTTCACCATCAAATTATAAGGTGCACCATGCTCCTTGACCAGTACAAAACACTGTAGATAATGCCCATCTAAATATGCATGAAATATATTCAGGTCACGTATTCATACCGCATAATAATATGAGAAAATACTCTATTTAATACCTAAATTTATATGTGTGAGTTATTTGGTCTTTGAAAATTAGAAATTAATATTTCATTTTTTAAAATTATAAAATATGAGTCATGTTTGTCTTTGACTATATTTTCATTATTTGGTTGTCATATTTTTACTAATATGTTATATTAAGTGATGTGATAGTATCTTACATGGCATTTGAGGTGGCATCAATGAAGAGTAGATTCAAATTAATCTATTGAGGTGACATTTTTTGTTGCTGTCGCACTTGATTCACATTGCATTTTTGACACATTTTCATAAACTTCTAGAATTAATTTAAACATATTCTTCGTCCATATCATTTTAGAGGCCATATAAAATGTCACCATATCATTTACTTGATATATCAACAAAAATGTGATGACATAGCAATGAAAATGAAGTTAGAGATTGATGTAACTCACATTTTTCAATTTCAGGAACTAAAATTTTAGGAATCAAAGTGACTCATATATGTAATTTTAGGAATTAAAGTGAACATTTATGCTAAGATTATTTAAATAAACTTTATAATGAATATGATTCATTTCTGGCCAATGGTTTAAAAAGTTCAAACATCAGCTCATTATTATCAAGTACAGCCATATTTTGTACAAACAGCAAACATCTAAAATGTTCTTAGCTCATTATTATCGGTGCTCAAATTAATATTTTAAAATGCATCAAATAAAAATTGAATTGATAAGACTTTTAATTTATAATTTAGTCAGTAAATTTTAGAATTAAATTATATTTTAATAAAAATTATTTGAATTGAAAATTCACCTTATTTACCGTTTAATAGAACAATTTATCTCATTTTAAAATTTTTGTCCAAATATTCTGACACATGCGTTATTATTTATAGTAATTTATAACGTAAATGAGTAATTCTATGAAGAGTTTCAGTTGCCAGAAGACACCACAGTCATCTCCTGTAAGAATTTATATAATAATTTTAAATTTTTATTGATATATTTAATTGGAAAATATTTTTCCTTAAAAAATGCAATTAAGTGGATCCTTAATTATAATTAATATAAAACTAAAATATATAGTAATATAGAAAATATATATAAAAATATATTTAACTTTAAAATTACAAAAATAATTAAGGAAATAAAAATTAAAAATAATTACGAAAAAGTATAAATAAATAAAATGAAGTGTCAATAATCCTACCCGAAATGAAAATGACAACATAAGTAAAATTCGACAAAATAGAGTCATGTCTAATGGGCACCATGTGTGAGAGTTGTTACTAAATAAGTTGCAACTGGCGGTTGGTGACGATGGGACAAGGAGAAGAGCACCATTGCATCATGAATGAGTGGGCGATGGGGATGAATTTCATATATACTCCAATTCTTTATCTAATTGTTGCTACATCAAGTGCGTAAATTTTTATGTTAATTGTCAAAATAACCATAAGAGCTGTATTATATTATCTATAATCTGTAATAATATAAAGGGTAAATAACATAAACATGCCTTGAAGTTTTGACATATAACACTGAACCCCAATCTTAAGTAGCATTTGATATGGGGTAATTCATCTGGATTAGTGGCAATGTTGATTAAATTGTCTAGATCCACAATATTACCCTATTTGGCGAGGTAATATTATTGACAATCTAAATTTTCGAGATAATATGGGTTATCACTAATGTGGTAATGTGGATTACTACTAATGTGGTAATCTTTTCATTATTATTATCAATAAATAATAATAATAATAATTTTATTATTATTAAAAATAAATATTATTATTAATTATTAATTATGAATTATTATTATTATTATTATTATTATTGTTAATATTATCATGATTAATTATATATAATAATTATAATTATTATTATGATTAAATATTAGTAATATTAATAATTCATTAATATAAATTAAAAATAATATTAATTATTATTATTTAATAATAATTAGTAATAATATTAATTATTTTTAATAATTATTATTAATAAAATTAACTATTATAATCATAATTAATAATTAAATTTTTTTTATTCTTATTAATTAATAATAATATAATAAACTATTTTTTTATTATTATTATTAGTAGCTATTTATTATTATTATTATTATTATTATTATTATATTAGTTTAATACATAAATTACCTAGTAATTTTTTTGATATACCAAACACAGTAATATAAATTATCACTTAAATTATCTATACATACCAAACACTATATTTCATATTACCAGTAATTTAAATTATAACAATATTTCTAAGTGATAATCTATATTATTGATAATTTTAATAGACAATGTATAAAACGTCACCTTATTAAAAAACAGCAGTCCGCCCCACTCTATAAGGCTGCCGATACAGAACTAACGTTTACTAACCCCATTAACCATTATTAGTAACTGTGCCTAACATCTTCTTTCACTCACCATTGACCTCGTTGAAATTGAAATTAGGGAAGAAAAAAACAAATCCTGGAGATTTTCATTTTAAGGAAATGTAATTCACCAGAGAAGCACAAGCTATTTCATTCAATCACTAAAGACTCTTAAGATTTGTACAAAGAAAAATGAGTAACATCTATATTCTTTTTTTTCTTTGTTAATCTAATTTAAGTATCAGGAAAAAATTGAAATGAGAAAATTGAGTATCATTGGAGAATGAGTGGAGGCCATGGTTTCTCAATGGACAAGTGACCCGTGGACTTGTATTGAGGGGCTGATCGGTAGTAGGGAAAATAAAGAGTTATCTCAGATGGCTTGGAAACATGGGTTCCCCTCATGGATCCTTCTTGTTTTTAAGTGCTATAACCATTATTGCAGTCTAACGTGTGTGCATGCGGGTGTAGTTGTTGTTGGTGGTGGGACATGAAGTTATTTGAAGGATAGATAGGATAACCATACTTCACAGCAACTGATGGTTAGCGTTGCTTGTTCCTTTTTCTAGGCAGTGAGGTCGATGCTGGCGTAGGTGAAAGTGTTGAGCCATTAGCACATATTTGCTTTCAAATTCAAGACTCCCTCATCACTTTCATCTCCACCTCTTTTATACCCATTCTCCCTTCACCACGGAGGGGAAAAGAAAAAGAAAACCAAAAATAATAACAGACCAACCATCAAACCATGATAGAACACAGCGCAAACACTTGAAGATGTAATCATCATCCGCAACTCCAGCATCATGAAGAATCGTCCAATTGCAGCTGCTGCCATCGCAGCACTGTTCCTCTGGCGGCTTTGCCAAAACCACAACTCCACGATGCGTCATTGCTAGTGGTGGAGTTGGTTGAGATTAAGAAGAAGCTGACAAAAGATCTCGAGCACAAAGGGGAGATGATGATGATGATGATGATGATGATGATGATGATGGAGCCCACCCCTCACAGAGGCGCTAGTGAATATTCCGTGTTAAAGCCGTTGGTGAATGGGGAAGGTGGGGCGCAGCGCTCGTTTTTTATCAAGATTGGAGTTAAGCTTAGTAGGTCAAAACCTCAAGGGTGTATCTGTTATTTACTCTAATATAAAAAGTTCTTCCACTGTCAATACCACATGGTATTTTTTATTGATTTTAAATTTTTAAATTCCTTTAAATTGTAATCTTTCTTTAATTTCTCATTTTTTTTCATTATTATTTTTCTATTACAATTATCATATGATAGTTCTCAAATTTATTTTAATTACTATTAATTAAATCTATTTTATTTTACCTTATTCTGACTTTTTTATTTCTTTTAATAAATTTTTGTTAACTCTTTAACTTCCATAATCATTTACTATAAAGTATATGAAATTGTTTAAATATATACATGATATTTCACTTAGTAGCTAATATCTTTGAAAAATCAATATACAGTTGAAATTGAATTTTGTAAAATAAAATAATAAAGAGAGAATTATTATAAAGGTTTCACAGATCATCAAAAAAAAAATACTCACTTAAATAGATATAGTAATTTTTTATTTAATTTATGTATATAAATTTGAAAAATACAGATACTATTATTCTAAAATAAATTCATTCAAATAATTATAAAGTTCAAACATAAGACTTTTTATTATACTTTAAAATATTACAATTATATTAACATTTTTTTGGTTAAATAAATGTTTTCACTAAATACTTTTATTTGAATATTTTATAATTATTCTTTAATTTTTCATTTCTTTCATTAGTATTTTTCTATTACAATTATTATGCAATATTTATATTAAGTATATTTTAATTACTATTAATTTAATTTAATTTATTTTGACCCTTCATTTCTCGCAATAAATATTTCTTGATTTTTTTTATGTTCTATAATCATTTAATCATTTAGTATAAGATGCATATAATAAATGTGATTTTACTATGTAATTAATGTCTTTAAAAAAAATTAAAATACAAGTAAGATTAAGTTTTGTAAAATTAAAAAATAAAGACAACAATTGGAAAGATCTTTTATATGCATAAAACTCTTTAATTTTTTATTTATTTTATTAATATTTTTCTACTGCAATTACTATGTGACATCTCTTCTAATTCAGTTTACTTTAATTACTATAAATTATATTTATTTTGACCTTTAAATTCTTTCAAAAATTCTTTCTTAACTGTTTTTACCTTCGAGAACCATTTAGCATAAAACGTATGAAACTTTATTGTATATATATCTAAGATAATATGAGAAATTGGAATTTTATTTAGATGTTAACAAAATACAACTAAGATCAGGTTTTATAACATAAAAAAATAAAGAATAACAATTGTAAAAATTTTTCATATCTCAAAAGAATTCACTTAAATTGTTAAATATAATAATTTTTTATTCAATTTATTTATATATAGTTAAAAATATATAAATATAAATATTATTCAAAATAAACAATAAAAATTCAGACAAATTACTATTAAATTTTAGATATATATCTTTTTGTTTTGCTTTAAAATATTATGAATATATTTACTTTAATATGAATATCTTTACTTTAATTCACATTGTTTTAAATGAAAAATCTTAACTAAATATTTTAATAAAAATTATAATTATGAATAGTAACTTACATAATCCGTGCAACACATGGGATAAAAACTAATATAAATTTAAAAAAAAAAAAGGAATCAACAAGTTTGACACACCAAATAAGTTGATTTGGATACTAACGTATATAAACAAAACAATAATATTAATTATACCGAATAATGATAATGTATAGATACCATCCAGTTAATAATAAATGTACTGTTACAAAATTAATATTTTATAAGTTATCTTTTCAAAATTATATTTCACTTTTGCTATTTCCAGTCATACGTAAAACTAATCCTTTTTTTTTTTTTTGGGTGCAACTAAAGTGGTAATAATAAAAGGCATTTATAAAATTTGTGATGGACATGATGGAATCAATTCCTCATATATAAAAATGTGAGAGATCGATGAGCATCAAATACTTTGGTATAAAATATTTAAATTCTATGAAGCTTGCATTACTTAATACAAGAAAAAACATACGCCACTATTAAAGTGATTTTTGTGATTAATTTAAGGACACTTTAATTTTTTTAACTTGTTTGAAACAAATTATATATACATTATATAAAAAATAATTTATTCATTTTTCAACTTATACTAAACCATTAAGAGTGGTCTAATAATAAAGAATTAAATAATATACATAAAATTATAAGTTTAAATCTCATTACTATCAATATACTAAAAGAAACTTATGCTAAGCATTTCAAATAAATTCAACTGAGTCAATGAAGGAGTTCACACCACCTACTACTGGCATATTATTAAACATTTTCATTTGTTTGCAAGGGAATGGATTAGATGCTAAATGAATGTATATCCGTAGCTTCCCTCACCCGAAATTTGATCTAGCATCATATCTATCCGGATCTATTTCCCACCACGAAGAATCTGTCCTATCGCCATGTACCATGATAGATGATAGTAAAAGAAAAAGAACAAATCCACAGGACCTAAGCTATATAGACAAGAGGGTTTTTTCAATAAAGAAAATCCCAAGTCCCTAACCAATCAACGATCAAACAATAAACATAATATAATATAAAGGCAAAAGTGAAGACAGAACCAATGGTTCCCAGTAATCGTCCTCTCTTTGATACAAATTGAAAGAATGAAATGAGCAGGAAAGTAAAAATAATAATAATAGAAAGAAGCATCTTCTTCATTGTCGTTTGTCTTTGCCCAACATAAACAAAACCAACCAAATCCCATCCTTGGAGAATCCTTATCTATAACACCATGGATTAGGGTAGGGCCCATATACCATTATTATTTGTTATTGTTATTATTATAATATTCACGTGTGGGGAATTATTTATGAGATGCTTCTCAAACGTGTCGAAGCTGAAATCATGGAATCCAAACGTAGGAATAAGGAATGGAATCCCAAGTGCTGTTGCCCTTATAATGGTGCTTGCGTTGTGTTTTGTGCGTTTTGTTGGATTCAGAAATTCTGGAAGCCATGATTCGCTGGTTGCGGACGAGGACGGCCACAGAGCCGTAGAAGAATCTCACCGTTCGTCAAAAGTTGTTCGCAGACACGTGTTGGTATCGTATTGGAGGTGACAACCGTTTTTGGTAATATGTGCGTGAGATTCTCATTTGGAAGATACACTAAACACTACAAGGGGCACCATTAGGTTTAGGTCATTAGATAGGTGTGGAGAGAGAGAGAGAGAGAGAGAGAGAATAGGCCATCGATGATCATGTTGATAGACATGAAAAATTATAAAATAACGTAGAAAAGAATCTTGCACATGACAGACATACAATGTTGCTTTTCGTTTCAAGGGGAAATTGTTATAGTGACATGCTTGTGAGATGCCCAAGTAAAAAACTTGCCCTCTTATAGGTTTATTTCACATAATGTGTTGGTTAACGAATGATAATAGAAGTAGCTCGAACTGAATTGTTGGGGAAATATATGGTAAAATGCATAATGAAAAAAATTCTTTAGATGATCAGTAGTGGGGCGTATTTGCCTCACGAAGTTATTGACCCCTTCTCATTTAGATAACCAATGAAAGGTTCATCTGATCAATAAGCGACTTAGCATTATAGAGGCATTAAGGTGCTATTATTATGTAAACAAAGAAAAAACAAATTAAATTAAGGTGCTATTATTATGTAAATAAAGGAAAACAAATTAAGGCTAACAGTGTATTCCCATAAAGTGAAATGATGTTGAACATGCAGATGATAAAATAACTTGTTTTGCCTCATAAAAAGAAAAGAAAATGTTGAAGAGCTAGAATTTTTGTTAAAATTTATTTGTCAAGGTAACGTGATATGCTTATTATGAATAATATTACTTTAACTTATCTCATCCAATGACCACTTCATTTTTGTTTGAAAATTTACTATGAAACTTTTATGTTTCAATTAATATGTTTTATATAATATGATATTATTTTTGTATTAAAATAATTGATTTTGAAATATATATTATAAAATATCTCTTAATTTAGTTTGTAACTTATAAAATTTCACGATTTTATTATATATAATGTTTAAACTTGCATATATATTGTCCAAATGCCAAGTTGACCGAATCATTTTTCGGGTTTTTATCAAGTTGAATTTGGATTCTTTCTAAGAAATGACCAAGTAAAAATATCAATTTAGGTTCAGATTCAGCTCAACTCGACCCAACCTATCCCTTGTGCACCTTTAACTTTCATTATGATTAACAATTTTTGAGTATCTTATATGCCTTTGTGAAAAAAAATGTTACATACATATATGACTTGACATAAATCAAAAATAAATTTAACAATGAAAATGCAATCTTGCTGCATAATAACTATTAGATATTAATTTTGATGCACTGTCAATATAAATAAATTTCATATTATTATCCAATACATGTTTATATTTTTGAGAACTTTAAAATAGTGAGTGGTTGAGTCAAATACTTTTATCTATATGGTAATTAATATCCAATTGAATGTCTATGTAAAATTTTTTTGTGCCAACATTGTCAATGTTAAATTCTTACTATTATCCTGCATCAGATTTTTTTTTCTTTGTTTTTTATCTTTAATTCTTCACCGTGACCATCATTTAATTAAAGGAAACTTGCGTAAGAAACTGCAATACCTACAAGAAAACTGAGAGAATAACAAATTGCACTCCTTTAGCCCTGAAGCTTTATGTCAATTGACACCAATTTAATTTTTAAACTACTTGATTATAAGTTTAAATTCCACCTAGATTGCTTTGCTTTAGTTCTAGAGCTTAGCTTCTCATTCTTTGCAATAAGCTAATATAAACTTGGAAAAAAAAATATTATTCTATACGTTTTGGCATATTTTGTTCTGTATATAGTACGAAATATTTAATCAATGGATGTTCACTTAGAGGATGAAAAATTTGTTCTTTATCTCGTTTGTCTTAATTTAAATTTATTTTAATATTCCCTAAGACTAGTTCAAACATTTTTTATGCTAGAGATTGGTCTAGTTATGATAACCCGACCTATCCCCCAGCCGATTGATCTGCTCCAGCTCTACGAAGTCAGGGCTACCTGATCAGAGTCTTGACCCTTAAGGTCAACTCATTAATCTCAACATACTAGGTTCGGGGACGAACATTACCTCATAACTCACATTCACGCCCCCAGTGAAATTCTTTCCATGATCCCTAATCCGTTAGGGATCTTTTCCATTAATCTATGTCTTAACAAATTCCCTTATCATAATGGTATCAAGCCCTATATATACCCCCTCACTTTCTATAGTGAGGGTCAAAACATTCTAAATATAAACACTAACCTACCATATCTCCGAGAACAAGATAGAAATAGAGATCTAATTAAACCCTAATGAAATAAAACAACATACCTTCTTATAACATTTTAGTGAGTTCAAACTCAAGATATTAAGATGAGAAATAAGCTATTCTTTCCCTTAAGGTTCAAGCAATGCTCTATAATTAAAAGAGTAATTTCTATGCACTGAAAATGTAAAATTGTAAAACAACTTTACATTGTTCGTCAATAAAATTTCAAGGAATTGCCAAATTATACTAGGTGTTTATAATAGTGAGTAATTACCTACCATAATATGACAATTCTTTAAAATTCTATTGATTGACAGTATAAAATTATTTTATACTGTCAGTATATAAAAATTTGTTAAAAAAAAAATTATAACTTTCAAATAATTATGTGACTTCGAGCAGGATCGAGCTAACCCTAAGCATAGCTCGAATCGAGCCCAAAATGCAATGGGTCATAATTTCAAAACTCGAACCTAGCCTAATAAGTTTCAGATGGGGACGAGTTATTGAACCAAGCTAAATCATGAACATCCCTAATGAAAGTAAAGTATGATCTCAAAATTTTACTTGTAATATTAAAAATTTGAAACTTAAAACTGTTGATATAAAAATAAAGAATTATATAATAAATTAATCATCACATTTGACTCAAATTTGTATGAGTAATTCTTTAAAAAAGAAAAATATAAGACTCAAATATACCTAAATGCGTAGAGTAATATTTTATTTTCTAAGTTTATATCGGCTTATTGAAAAGAATGAGAAGCTAAGCTCTAGAACTAAGGCAAAGCAATCTAGGTGGAGTTTAAACTTATGATCAAGTAGTTTGAAAAATAAATTGGTGTCAATTAACTTAATGCTTCCGGGCTAAAGGAAGTGCAATTTGTTATTCTCTCAATTTTCTTGTAGGTATTGCAATTCCTTACACAACTTTCCTTTAATTAAATGATTTTCCTAGTGAAGAATTCAAAAAAAAAAAAATCTTTCTGATATAGGATAGTGGTAAGAATTTAATATTGATATTGTCATTGCACAAAAAAATAAAATTACACAGACATTCAATTATGTATTATTATATCAACAAAAGTATTTGATTTAATCACTTACTACTTTAAAGTTTTTTCAAATATAAACATATAATTAAATGGTAATATAAAACTTATTTATATTGACAGTATATTAAAATTAATATATAATAACAATTATGTAGAAAGATTGCATTTTCATCATTAAATTTATTTTTGATTTATGTCAAGTTATACAATATATATATTCATAAAGGGATATAAAATACTCAAAAAAGGTTAATCATCATGAAAGTAAAGTACGACATTAGTCGAATTCTGTGTCAAAAATTTGAAATCTAAAATCGTTAATATAAAAAAAAATTATATAATCAATTAATCATCACATTTGACTCAAATTTGTATGAGTAATTCTTTGAAAAAGAAAATCTAAGATTTAATGAGAGGTATATAGACTATCTAGGATTAGTAACATCAAGAGGAGATGGAACCGACATCACGCAAGCATATTATCACCTAAAATAAAGGCCATTGACGTATAAATCTTCACATGTAGTAAAATAGAATTTTATCTTACCTCTTTGTGGTATATGTCTTATTAAAATCACTCTAAATCATCATCATCATCATCATCATTCGAATTTCAGTCCAAAATCCAAAGTTTGAACTGCAAAAATGTCAAACACTGGGTGCGGAAAATGCTTTTAAGTTTCAATATATTATTACTTTGCAGTTTGAACACTACTTGTTTTTTTTTTCTCTCCATAAATCGTATATCTAATAAGATTTGTATTGGCGTGTCGATCAAAAATATATCACAAAATCTTGACCAATGTGAAAATTTGTCCAAAATTTTAAAATAGAAACATGCCAAACACGAGAGCAGAGATTGACAAACATGATGGGCAAGGAGGTGCTGTGAGGAAATGATCGAACTACCCCTGCTTTAATTAATTAATTATATCTAATACTAATAGTGCAAGTCAGGTCAACTACACCTCGCTTTTCACAGCAAAAGTCATGACTAACAAAGAATCTCCGCAAAAGCACACTAACACCATAAAACAAATTGACATAAGGGATTAATAAATTTACATTTCGCCGCGTTAAGTACGGAACCCAAAGATTCCCATGTGACCATAACAACCACACAACATTTTTTTTATCTCTACTTTCGTTACCTCAAATGCTTACCCTTTTTTCTAATGTACCAAAAAAAATGCTTTCCCTTCTTTATTGGGTTGGAGAGTGGAGACTCTTTAGTTTAGTTACCGAGTGGGACAAAGACGCGACGACCCGAATGCGGGCACCGAATCTTTTTGTCCTGAATCTGAATTTTCCTTTCCTTATATATAAATGAATCTCTATCCTCTTCTCTATGCCTTCGTTATCACCTCTATCTACGCAGGTTGCAGGGTATGGTTAGTTTGGTACCTAAACACACTTTCTGAGTCGTGAACTAGCTAGCTAGTAGTAGTAGTTGGTAACAGAAAAGAAAAGAGCACAGCACCCCAAAAATACTATGGAGCTAAGCTTGGATTTGAGCTTGTCCTTTGTCCGCAAGACCATTTCACTGTTCCTCGGTGATGTTTTTCGCAGCACAGAAACGTCTGAGAAATTGGCCATGCTTGAGGACTTCCTCAAGAGATTGGAGGATGAGATGAGGAAGATCGAGGCCTTCAAACGTGAGCTTCCTCTTTGCATGCTCCTCGTGAACGATGGTCAGTGTCTTCTCCACGCATTTTTTTAACAAACCACGTACAGTCCTTTTTTGCTTGTTATGACTTAATTATTGACTTATGATTACTGCACGCATTTACTTTTGATAATTGATATCATAGTCTTATTGGGCATGCAGCCATAACAAGGTTGAAGGAGGAAAAGGTTCGGTGTATTGGAATCCAAGATCCACCCGTGACTGAAGAATTCATGCCACTGAGAACCAATTCTGGACCCTTGAAAGAAAGTTGTGACAAGAAGAACTGGATGAGCTCAGCTCAACTATGGAGCACCGAAACCAAATCGGTAATTCTAAACCTCCCATTTTGGCCTCGCAATTTTTTTTGGTCGAAAACCACAGATATCCTCCTACGAGAATATGTTTCATTTATTTTTGGCAATGGCAGAAGTGTGAAGAAGAAGATCGATCAGTTCCCGAGAACCCAATTCAAACAAGGGAGCACAAGAACAGAAGTGGAGGAGCATTGTTCAATGGAAATTCGAAAGAGGTTTCGAAAGTCCCTAGCTTTAGTTTGATGACTCCAATGCCTGAACTGAACCGTAGCAATTCCAAAAGTGGGTGTGGAGGTTCTTCTTTGCTAATGGGCCATGTTGAGAGACATGGTCAAACACGAATACAAGGTCAACCTCAGCATCTGCAGCAGAATCCGAGGAAACAAAGGCGATGCTGGTCGCCAGAGCTTCATCGGCGTTTCGTTGACGCGCTTCGACAACTGGGGGGAGCACAAGGTAGATTACATTCATAAGGGCTAATATATATATTTATTCAATTTTAATCTTGCTAATGATAAAGATCCATACCCCAACAGTGGTGGAGCATTTGGATTTCTTTGAACATTTAGAATTTGTGTGATTCCATCTAGAATTGAAATTGTGGGTCTTGTCATGTGTTGTATGTACGAACTAATTAATTGGTTTGTTCTAATTTTCGCAGTGGCCACTCCTAAGCAGATTAGGGAACTAATGCAGGTGGAAGGCCTGACAAATGATGAAGTGAAAAGCCATTTGCAAGTGAGTATTTTTTGTATTTGATGATTGGTTAGATCACCCATTATTTGTTTTTTCTCCATTGTTGTTATCTTCTTGTTTCTTTAGCAGATCTGTGGTTAATTTATGCAGAAGTACAGGCTTCATGTCAGAAGATTCCCAGTTTCGTCAGCTGAGCAAGCTAGTAATGGTTTATGGGTGGCCAAGGATCAATGTGCAAAAGAGAACTCATCGCAGTCTGGTTCTCCGCAGGGTCCTCTCCTCCTAGGAGGCTCTGTTAAAGGTCTCTCAAGCCCTGGACGCAACAGTATGGATGCAGAAGATGAGCAATCAGATTGCCGGAATTGGAAAAGGTGGGATTCACCAACCAGAACCTGATAATCACAGCCTCTAAAATTTTGTAGATAAATAATAAAAGTAATAATAATGAAATACATAAATGGAGACCCCGGATTTGACAACATAAAAATAATAGATATAACGCATAGAGTTATAGAAGGGATCAAATTTATGCTACAAGTATTTTAGACTGTTATGGAGAGAGCCGCAGATCGAGATTTTGCAGATTTTCTAGTTTTTTTTTTCCTCCCTCTGTTATTGAAAGAGGTTTTTGCATATCCAGTATAGATTGGAGGCAGCTGTAATTTTACTGGATAAATTTTATCCCCCTTTTCTGTTCTGTGCTTATTGTGGTTTAGCCTTTGCTGTTGAATTCGATCCCGGATGTTTCTGTTAATAGTCCGTAAAAAGATCCATATTACTTATCATTCCTGAAAATAGTAATACACTAATTTATCAAGGAATTGCTATTTGGACAAAATACGGGTGCTGCACGCAACCATCCTTGTGCCAACCATCTGAAGGTTTATTTCAGGATATCTTTGACACAAAGTACAAGCTTCTTCTTCTTCTTCTTTTGTTTTTGTTTTTGCTTCTGCTTCGTTAATCATTCATGTTAGTGTTAAATCTATCTTTACCTTGCCTTGCATGATTGCATGGGGGATATTGACAGACAATTGCCTCAATCTTATGTAGACGTGCTTTTCAGCATTTTGGCTGGATCTTATTGACATAAAGTGTCAGAATTTTTGTGGCAGCATATCAGTTGTCATTTGTCAATAATGGCTTTTTATACAGAGATAATCCAAGTTACGCATTATTCTTGTCTAAGCATCTATCTTCATGAGTAACTGTTTCAGAAAATGATTGGTGCAATTCAAGAAATGATATGTTAATTATGCAAGAATATAATACTCATATTTATTAAATTGTAAGGTTAAAGTCATGAAAAATAAAAAAATAAATAAAAAAATTCCATCGATGCTAAATTTTCTAAGGGTAAAATCTTGTTCACGGTTAACCAACGCCATTTAAACCATCATAATTGAATATAACATTAACGTACGACATGGAGAGAGTAAAGATTTCTCGAAATACGTTCAGTAACTTACAAATTGAAGAGTTTAGCTCATAACGGACGGGCTCGTTTGAGTATTGTCATCAACCATGTATCAAAAGTGATATATTTTATTTTTTATATATATAATTGAACACCATAGATATTGGATAAAATTTGGAGAGTTAAAAAAAAAAGTTTGCTAAAATAATATTTCACAAAAAAATACTTGTTCAAAAATTGTGATTTTTTTTAGTTTTGCTGAAATTCTTAGCCATCCGAAATCAGTTCTTCATCTTTCTCCCATAGATTGCAATGAAATATTATCAAAGAATAATTTTTAGTATCTACGGTAATTAAGAATCCTTATATTTCATATTTTTCGTATATTATTTTAAAAGGGAAAATAGGACAAAAATATGATATTAGAGTTTGATTACTATACAATATAATAAACTTTTACACTAATATTTAATCATCTTTAATAAGTTTGTCACATCATATGTTATCAAACTCATTAAAAGACATAGCAATATGTTATTAATTATGATATTTTAATCTTATTATATTCAAAATTGCATGATTTTAGTCATCTATATGTCTATTTAATTTTTCATTCTGATATATTTAAAATGATTAACTAATTATTTTGCAAATAATATATTAACGTGAGGTTGGTCGAGGTGGTAAGATGTCTTTGTCCCTTAATTAAAAGTCTTGAATTCAAGTCTTGAAAATAAAAAAAACTCTTGTTGAGAGACCTCTACTTTTTTTTAAGAATCTTCACATTAGATTGAGTTGAATTAATCGGACTCTTGATAATAAAGTTCAAATATTGATAATTTCATCAAGGATACAAAAATGTTCTTTTTTTTTTTAATTTTTATTCAAATATAGAAATAAGGGATTACACCGATATTGTTATAAAATTCAAGGGTATTGGTACCTATTAGTTATTTGTGATTAAGAATTTGTCACATATTCTACGAATTTAAATTACTAAATTTTTTAAATTATTTTAAATTATATGTAAGATATATGATTAAATCATAACCATTAAATATATATAAAAAAAAATACCGATACTCTCGTAGAAAGTACGGTATAGAAGGAAACCGCATGGAAATAATTTTTGAACCATGTTGACGGTTGAGAGTTGAGCCTAGTGATTCAATGTAATGTACCCGACCCGATCCAGCCCCTTAACCGAATGAATCTGATGTTTTTGGTCCACAATTATGGATCGAATCAGGGTCGGGTCGGATTAATGGAAAATCATGGGTTTTAGGGTATCCACATGACCCGAGTCTCTCAGTCCTCACCTCTAACATGAACGCCGACGACA
Source organism: Pterocarpus macrocarpus (assembly GCA_031439585.1). Lineage (NCBI taxonomy): Eukaryota > Viridiplantae > Streptophyta > Magnoliopsida > Fabales > Fabaceae > Pterocarpus > Pterocarpus macrocarpus. The sequence continues at coordinate 70,440,960 of CM062520.1, read as the reverse complement.
ACCACCGTCACCACCGCAGCAACGCCACCTTAATATTCCATAACATCAAATCGTTCTCGGCCGCAAATAATAGGAACTTTCATGATTAGTTTGGGTCGACCCACAAGCATCTCGTGTGGATCGGGTACTGGTCGGGTTCCCCTACACCGACTAGTTTATGTTGGATCAGTTGCATGGGAACAACTCAGAAATCGACTTGTCTCGCCGCTTGCTGAATTGCTTAACTTGATGCCTTGAATTTTCTGGACTCCCAAAAAATTTTCCATCTTCCCAGACACCACAATTTACGCTTTAAAAAAAAACCGCTCTGCTTAACCTAAGGTATGTTTTTGCTCGATTGTGCTGAATTTTGGAATAGGCTCGTTTTTGGTTTGAAGCAAGTAATGCTAACTTTGTGACTGTGACTGTGAGTGACAGGAAATAAGAATGAAAGAAATTGTAACTATCCAAGTGGGTGACTTTGCCAACTTCGTTGGTTCTCACTTCTGGAACTTTCAGGTTTCAATTCCTATGTTTATTTCTTGTTCTTTTTCACTTTCATGTTGATTTATTTATTTTTCAAATACCTCTGATAGTTAAGCGAGTGTTCCTATCTTCGTTGCTTGTTTTAAGAGGGTTAGAAATTATTTTTACGATTCTTTGAGCTATGTCTATTCAGTGTTTTAATTCGAAAATCTCTGTTTCATTTTGTAGTCAGTTAAATACTTCATATGAATATGATGCTCAGAGTTACTGTCTCTTCCTCTGCTTCTCAAGATAGTGGTGGTTGTTATTATTGACCAATCATAAAAATATAAAAAGACAGCTTGAAAAAACACTCTTTTGAATTCAACATGCTTAATCATCCCAGGTTTTATAAGTTTACCCTTTTTTTCTAAACAGCTTCCAATGTTTCGTTGTTCTAGAGGGAATGCATTTGAGGCTCATGCTTAATTATTGTGTTCCAAGGCCCTGGATCATCTTACTGCTTTTGTTTGTTGCAAGCAAAACAGCTTTTTTGTTGCCTTAGGAAGTTCATGCATTGTTGACAGTTCAGAGAGCATTTACACTCAGACAAGCATTTTACTTAAGTCTGCCTAGTTACCCTTTTTTCCCTTTCATTTCCTTCTTTCTAAGCTGTTTGCCTGAAATATTTTGCTAGCACCTCATTGATCCGAACCCTCGATCATTTTCTTGCAGTAGAAGTTTTTGTTTTACTGGTTATCTTGAACAAAAATACTTTGAGGTTGTTCATTGTTTAAGCATGAATATTTGTGTTCCATTGTAAGGATGAGTTGCTTGGGTTGGCTGGGGACCCCAATGCCGATTTAGTCTTCAAGAATCAGGATCTTAACATGGATGTGCTTTATCGTACTGGTGAGACACAACAGGTGCAATTTTCTTTAGTTGGACTAGCATTCAAGCATCTTTTTTTTTTTTTTTTTCAATAATGTTGTATACAACAAAAAGCGTGTTGGTAGAACATTGAATGAGATCTTGTATTTGGAATTATCTAGTTGGCCTGCTACAATCTAGTTGCCCCATTCCATGTGCCAATTCCTGTCACACCAATATAAACATTAAAGTATCAGTTAATTTGGTTGTGTTACAATTAACTTAACTGTTAGATTAATGTCTAGTTGGCATATTTTTAGTGGTTGGAAAGGAAATGGCAATGGATGACCTGAATTTGTAGATTAGAACCATTAGATGTTCTACTTATACTTACACCATTTCTACTTCAATATGTGCAGGGCATCCTTACATATACTCCTCGCCTAGTTTCAATAAACTTGAGAGGTACTTAATTGTGTGTTTTTTAAATTATTAAAGCAACTTCAATGTCATTTCTTCTTGCCCTGTTCATTGGACCTATTTTTTGCGTCCTTGTTCATTAAGTTGATGCTATTATGTGGTCCCAAATCATTCATGGTGACTCTTAAACTCAACTTAATTGTAAAAGAGAATACTGATTTTAAAAAGGAAAAATTGTACTAATATGCAGTGGGACCAATGTAATTGATGTAAAGGCTTATTAGTAATGTTTAGATATTGTGATAACAGTTAGCTGGGTGTATCTTTTTAGATAGAAGTCAGGTGAGCATGTCAAATTGATAGGAAAATAGTAGACTACATTAAAAAAGGATGACTCACTGTAACATGTTTACACCTTGCTTCATTCATTGAATCTGGGAAAGAGCAAGAAGATTCGTTATAAACCTTGGGAAGCATGATACAGTGCCAAAAGCATAGGACAACTTATTTTCTGGTCAACAATGATGTCCTATACTTTATGACCACACAATTGGTGCCATTTACTGAGGAAGTGCTTGGAAAGTTTTGAATAAAGAACATAAAATACCCAAGGTATGTATGTTGGTAGTTAATAGTACATATTTGAGATTGGTGATTTTTCATTGGGAACCATCCTAGATGTTCACTTTCAATGTGATTTCAACACTGTTAAACTTTGTATGTTCACAATATCTTGCCCATGTGGCGTTTCCTTCTTGGATATCAATTTTTATCTCAATCAACATCCTTGGTACTTGTATTTGCTCTGTTGTAATTTCGTGTTCTGTTGATATTGTGATGATAGCATGTGTTGGTGGAAAATCATTTTAGCATAAGATTAATTGTATAATTTTTTATCCTTTTTTCCCCTGGTGTGAACATCTTTCCCTCCCCCTCTCCCTTGTAATCTATTCTTGGATTATGTTAACTTTTTCAGGCTCCCTTGGATCTATGAATTCATGCGGTACATTGTATAAGGAGGTTGCTTCCACACCATCAGATGTTGTTACCTGGTGAGACCTTTTAGTCTGTGCTTGTAAAATGATGGTTCAACACTTCAATGATAAATAAGAATGATGAGAAGAAAATACGTAAAGGATTGAAGAAGGCTCTCCAACATGAATATTGTTGCGAATGTTGATTTATGCGGTGTGAATCTTCTCTCTGAGTTTTTAGCATTTAGCAAAATGTCAGTTGATCCATTGCATTTCTTTAATAAATATTAACAATGTGGAGGCATCATATAAGTTCAGCTGTGAAAGGTGTTGTATGGAATATCTGAAAACTGTAATAGAGAGGGCAGATATGTGCTACAGCATACAAAGAAACTCAGATTTAAAAGGATGAATACAAATTAAAAAATGGCAAGTTTCTACAAGTATCTAGCTTGTGAACCTTCTGATGCTCTGTTTAATTGTATCTTTTATTGTTTGTGTCAAGTGTCAACTTTTAGCCCTCTGGGTTATTGAAAATTTGATATTGTCTTGCCCGCCTTTTTTTATTGGACATGAAAGCTACTTCATCAGTTATATTTATCACGAATCCTTTGTTTAAATTTATGTTTTTATGTGCTGAATGCCCATAGACCAATGTGCAGGACTGGTAAGGTTTCCACTCAGGCCTCTGAACCTCACAAAAAGAATTTGTTCCTACAAAGACTTTATGAGGAAGAGGAAAATTTGAATATGGCTAACGATGTTAGTGGTTCAAAGAATGGTTCTCAGAGTGAGTATCAGGATAAGGATATAATTGAGTCTCTAGAAAATGGTGTACAGTTTTGGACAGACTACTCAAAAGTACATTATCACCCCCAGAGTCTCTATGAATTAAGTGGAGTTTGGGCGAATGTCGAGGAATTTGACAATTATGGAATTGGAAGGGATTCCTTTTCTTGGGCTTTGCAAGGAGAAGAAATTAGTGACAGGCTTCGATTTTTTGTTGAAGAATGTGACCATATACAGGTATATGCTATTACTGCTTTCTTATCCTGTAGTTGTTGGGTTCAGGGAATACTTCTCATATATCTTTAACCCTTTTAGTGAAGCAATATCTTCCAGCATCTACATTTTCTTTAAGTTTTCATTCAATTTTTATTTGTAGTTTTCTTTTTCTCTTTCTTTAATTTCCTTTCATATACAAGAACGCATTGCTTATAACTTGAACTTGGGAAAAGCTTATATTGAATGAACCAAACTACTCATTTCGAGGCCTATTCTTCTATTCACAAACTCTGGAATAGAACCTGTTGACAGAAGTGCAGTAATCATCATTCTGTAAAAACTATGCTAACCTGACTAACATCAGTCTCTCAAACCTGGTTTATGACCTGATATCTAAAGCATCAATGGATCAACTGCTTTTCTTGTTCCTCTTTATAAACTTTGGTGTCAGATTCTCAGGTTGATGGTTGTTATTGGTATGATAACAACAAACATTTAGTGTTTTGATCTTACCATAGCCTTTGTCCATTCGGTTCTAAAAAAATTATTTTGGTTTGATGTGCCTTAGACAACTTTAAATTTTGGTATTTTTGACAGGGATTTCAATTTGTAGTTGACGATTCTGGAGGTTTCTCTGCTGTGGCTGCTGAATTTTTAGAGAATATTGTAGATGAATATACAAACACTCCTGTCTTGCTGTATGCTGTCCAAGGCCATCGTTCATGCACAAGTCTTCACAGCAAGAAGCGTACAGTCTTCGAGGATCTTCATGATGCTATATCATTTTCAAGTTTATCATCCTACTGCAAACTTTTTGTGCCAGTTGGTCTGCCCTCCTTGAGTAAGAGTAATAATCTCTGTAATGAATTTATCATGGTATACAACTCACCAGTCAATACCCTTCCTTGAAAGGAGGCAACAAGTGTTGATGTTTAACATTCTGATTTTTTTACTAATTTAAATTGTCAAATGTCGCTATAGCCATGAATTGTGTTCTACTTTGTTCTAGACTTCTAGCATTGTACTTTGTTCTAGTGTTGATACACTTTCCCTCACTGATGTCAAATGTATTGGTGTTGGCTTGCTGATGCATAAGTTATGGATGCCAATACTGTTATTCAGTTTTACTGAACCTTGTTTTGACATCCTTATTCAGAACTAAGTTTCTTTTTTTCATCTAATTTCATAGGTAAAGTCTCTAAATTCCTCCACATTGAAGATGAGAAGCATTACCACTCAAGCGCAGTTTATGCTGCTGCACTACACTCTATTAGTCTACCTTTCCGAATGGTACCAGTTGGGCCTGCTACAGATGCATCTTCTGTTTCTGGGCCTGTGGATGTTCATGGAGTCATACAAATGTTATCAGGGCAAGGAAGGCAGAATATGGTGTCAGTTCTGGATGTTGCCATGCCAGCACCTGCTTTAACTGGTACATGCGAATTACTTTTTAGTTAATCTTGATAAAAATGCATTTGATTGGTCTTATTCTTGTAATTCAGGGGGACAGAATGAACTGCCTTTGTTAGGGAATTTGCAGCCATTGACCCCACAAATTGCAGAGGATGTTGAAGACATGCAGGCAGTTGAATGCATGACAGTCCATGGTGCTCGTGCATCCGGTATTGGCTTTTTTCTCCCCTCTTTTCTGTTCTTCTTGTGTTAGTCTTCTAAAACAATACTCTCCAACTTCATGTTTTTGGCCAATTTTCTAGTAAGCATAAAGTAGATTCTGCAGATCTCAGCCCAACTTCATCTTTCTGAGTAAGGCTTATGTTGAAAACAACATATTATAAGGACATTTATCTCTTGTTTGTCAGTGAATCATTGTAGGCAGCAAAGTAACGTGTCTCTGTGCAAAAGATAAAATAAAAGAAATATAATACATTTTTTTGGGATTTGAAAAGCGCACAAATATGGTAATAGTGGTTTGAACTGAAGACTGAAGATTACCAAATTTTATTATGAAATGTTTATAACACTGGTGTTTTTCACCTTTCTTTTGAATGAACTAAGGATAAATTACTATATAGTTTTCTGCTGCAACGTAGCATAGCAATCAATATTGGCCCCTTGTTGTTGCCCTTCTATGAATCCACTTGCTTGTATCCAAGACGATAATTGAGATGTTGATTGAGTTTCTTTATTAGATTTGATAGTTTCACTTATTGCTTTTGTATTCATTCTGTATGTCATGGAGGTCTCTCCTAGTGAAATTAGCATAGAGCCATCAATTTGTGAAGTTATTAGTTGTTTGACAAACTTTGATACAACATATACTAATATGGGTTGAACCGAGAAGCTGCCTTGTTGTTTGAAGAAGTAAAAAATAAATTGACTATATTTTCAGCTCCCTTTTAAGTCAGTTCTGACTTCTGACCACTTTGGTAATATAGTGAAATTAGAAAAGGTACTCAGAAGAACGTGTAGGGTAAATGGCAAATGATTAGTTAGATAATGACATGTTTTTCCTTTTATTAGTTTTACATTTTTTAATGTCATTTGAAGACAGGAGTTTCTCACAGAAAATGTTTATGATCAATGTAGATGATTACAAATTTGATTTGGTTGAAACAAGATCCTGAATTGTGCAAATTTGGTGTATGGTATATTTTTCATAAGCACAAACATGTGAAGTGATCTATCGGAATTATCAACATGTTTTGTTTTCCATATTTTGTCCGTTGTTCTCTTCTGTTGCTTCCCCGAGTTGTGTCCTCTGCATGATTTATTTTTGTCTGAGCCCTTCACTGGTTTGGTTAAATAGGTGGTCATGGTGCTTCAGTTTGCGAAGTAAAGGATGCAGTCAATGCTGCTTTACAACGTGCCGAAACAAGGCCAATGTTCTGCCATCTATCTGTTGCTCTTTGTCCTCTGCCCATTCCCTTGCCTTTTCCATCAATCTTTGGAAACCAGGTTGGCCAGCACGGTGACTTGATGGGCGGTCCAATGACTAATTCTTCATCAAAAGGACCCCTTGACGTCCATTCCATTCCCATGGCCGCCAGATTACGCTCCAGCAATGCTGTCTTACCACTTCTGGAGAGTAAATTGCGAAATCTTCACCGGTTTGGAACTGAGCGAGGAGCAGCTGGGGCAGAGTTACTTAGGAGCTGGGGCTTTGGAAAGGAAGAATTGGAGGAAATGGAAGAAATTTTGTCTAAAATGGTTGCTGCATTGTGTCCTACAAAATTGTCATCTGATTCAGATTAGAATACATACGTTGTTCTTGATTACATAAAAACAAGTGGGGAAACGTTTTTAAAGGTAACTGCATTGTGGTAGTAGCGAATTTGAATTATGCAGTGCTGGCTGTTTTTGCCCTTCGGCCTTGTTTTAGTTTTTCAGGCTTTTTGTTGCTCAATGCCCCAACATCCTAGTTGTTACTTTTTCCCCCAACATACATGGTTGTTGTTTTGTTTTTATTTTATTTTTTATTCGGAAGATATACTCAAGAAGTCAAGATGCCCTATTCAAGTTACAGGTATAAAGAAATGGGATTAATTTTTATGTACTGATTGCGTAAAATAATTTTATACTGTTAGTGAATAGAAATATAAGAATTTGTCAATTGTGATGAGTTTTTTATCATAGCAGATAGTTATTTAGTATAATTTAATATTTTTTTACATTTTTATTGTTATAAAAATCAGTATATAAAAATTAAATTATAAAGAAATTTAAATTTTGATTAATTATTTAATATTATGCACAAGTTTAAATTGAATGAAAATCCACTTAAAAAATATAAATTTTTTGATCTGAATATAAAATATTAATTTACAAAAGCCATTTTAGAAATTTCCTGTAAGAAGTACGGGGCGGGAAATCTTTGGGTTAATTTACCGACTTTTTTTCATTAAACTTTCAGTTATAATAAAGATGTTTGAATATTTGTTAAAGGATGATACTGGAAACCCGTTGAGAATTTTCGTTCTGTGCTAGTAGGATAGGTTTCCTTTTGTTTTTTTGTCATGGGTTCAATGGTTATTTAATTAGAATTTGGTCGGGTTTTCTGCTAGAAACAGTTGAATTGGACCAAGATTAAGTGCAAAGGCTGCAGGCTTGGGTCCCTTTTATTTCAGGGTCGCTGGTCGTATTAGGCTGATGATAATGACATTTTTATTTTCACACAAAAAATGGAATTATTGGACTTGGAACCCTAGTCATGTTGATGTTGCATGGGGCCCTTTGTGCAGCCCAAAAATTTGGTCCCTTTGCTTCCTTTACGTGTAAGTCTTCATATTTATGAGGGCAAGGGGAACCCATTTTCGGCATTTACGCTATAGATTTTCTAGGTCGTATCATCTTCGTGACACAAAAATAAATAAACAAAAAAAGGTGCTGCAATTTGTTTCTTTTGGTTCAAATATTTGGGAGGATCTTCTTGTCTGCTTCGAAGGCTTTCAGTAACACAAGATTACCGTTCATGTTCATGACCAATACATCGGTTAAATGGAATGCATAAGTTACGCATGAAACTTTATGATATTCTTTGCATTTTACTCTTGATATAGTGTTAGTTTTATCATTTTTATGGATATGCAAAGACAGTAATATAATGTATTTAATTTAAAAAAATATTTCGTTAATTTAATTTAAATCATAGACTATCACAGCAAGTAGACTAGACAAAAATTTCATAAAAATGACAAGATTACATAAATATTTTTTTCTTTTGAATGTTATGATTAGACACCACCTTAGATATTATGCAGTGAAGCACGGGTACACTTGGGTATGTACCCATTATTTTAAAAAAAAATTTGATACAGTTTGGGTACGAATCAGATACTTCTGAGTATAACTTTGGGTATTGGATTAATAAAACTACGTCATTTTGGGTAGTTTTTTTTTTCCTTCCTTTTTCTTTCTCGGTGCCTTTCTTCTTTTTCTTTTTTTTTTTTCGCCTAATTGGAGCCCTATCCTTCTTTCTTTCATTCAAAATCCCTAACCCCCCTTCTCCTCTTATTCCCCCCTTCTCCTTCTTTCTTTCATTTTGATTGAGATTCAGAACCCCATCGCCTATCCCCCTCTTTCTTTTATTCAAAACATTTCCCTTTTTGTTTCCCCCTTCTTCTTCTTTTTTTCATTCGAAACACCCCTTATCCATAGCCACCACCACTCAACTACTCCACTAGTGGCGGTCCTCACGTCAGAGCAGCGGCGAAGCTCCTCATGACATGGTGCTGCCGAAGACGTAGCAGCTGCACAAGCAGGAGAAAGAGCACACGCAGAAGGTAGTTTGTTCTGTTTTTAATTTTTATCTGAGTTTTGCTAGTTATGTTTTTGTTTTTATCTGATCTAGAGACTGTTCTTTTTCACTAGTGATGGAGAAGAAAATAATGAAATTGAAATTATTAGAATTTGACTGTTAATTGTACCTAAATAATTGTTACATACTTGTTTTGAACAATATTTTAAGTATTATAGCTTTTAATTTTTGTGATGTGAGGTTAACAATTTAGATTTATTTTATATTAAAGTTGGTGTATTTTTTAATTTATCATGTGAAATTTTAATTTCTATTTTATAAAATTTGTGAAAATTTTATATTTTTAAATATATATATTACCATACTCGTACCCCATTTTTTCAAAATTTTCATACCCTGTATCTGTATCCATGCAACATAGATATTATGTGAGTAATTCAGTGATAAACAGATGAAATAAAAAATTTAAAAGAGAAAAATTATCGTAACTTTTAAAATATAAGTTCTATGATGTCCCAATAGCACATCTTGTAGTTTAAAATTTATATTAGATCAACTTAAAGCTTTTTCTTTGAATTTTGTCGGCTAATTTATACGATAATTTGATTTAAATTAGATCAAATATAAACATCAATAATACTATAATCAAAAAGATAAACTAAAAAAGATAATTATTAAAAATAGTTCAAATGCGCCTTTTTTTTTTTTTTGGCTCAGGCCAAGTCTACTTTCGAAAATTGGTGGCACCTTCATGGGAAATGGGAGAGGAGGTGAGCATAGAGAAAGAAAATTGGATAAAGATATGTGAAAGTCAAGTTTTGATACTTTTAAGCCGCTAAAAGTATTTGAATAGTTTGCACGAAATTTTCTCTTACCAATGAATTATTTGCGCCATCCGTAATGCACCGTGGTAAAGATGGTATACAATGCACTAATTAAGTGGCATGATTCAAAAAGCATAGATCTAGATACACCCATAGTATATGATAACATGGTAGAACAAGTTCCCCAGTTGCTGAAGCTACCGTCTCTCTGAGCACCTCTTTGATAACGACTACACTGCCATCACCAAAATCGATTCCTCCAAGGTCATCATCTCCCATTCACTTCTCCTAGCCTTCCATCCCCTGCGCCATCGCTCGCCGAAGGAGTAATCGCGTGCAAGCTTCCACCAACGAATCGGCTCCCTCTACTGCATCAACCATCACCGTCAATAACTCCAATTCCGGCAACTCAATTGCGTTCGCGATTTGAGCTCGCAATCAAATTGGCCTCCTCCAAGTCATCACCAACGTTTTCAAGGTGCTCAAACTCACCATTGACAGAGCCACTATTGAATTCGAAGGCGACTTCTTCACCAAGAGGTTCTTCGTCACTAATTCCCATGGAAAGAAGATCGAGGACTCCGAGAGCTTGCAGAGAATCAAGCGAGCGCTGGAGGAGGCCATCCGCGGCGCTAACGGAACGATTTCAACAACGTCGAGGTTGTTGATGACGACGACAAGAAGTGACGATAGTGGGAGGAAGAAACACGATGGTGAGTGGTGGTGCTTTTTCGGTGGGTGGGTGACGGGTTGAGGACCGTTGTTGAGGATGGAGAAGATATAGTGATTTTATGGCATACCACAAGATGTAGGTGTATAGATATATTTGAACATCCAATCTGTTGGATCATATGGTGCATGGTGCACCATTCTTAACATGGTGCATACTAAAACGTGCTTGAATTATTAATATAAGATATTTTCATTTTTCTGGCACTCTATCTCTACTAATTTGAAATCAACATGTTTTCTAATTTAACTTCGATTTTATGCCATCTAAATTTTTGCTTTTTATGAGAATCGTGAAATAAGATCTGAAACAGGAAAAGACTGAATTTCTTTCAGCCTATTTGTGACAAAAGGAGAGAAAAAAGTAATGTTCATTTTCCATTTGTTAGTTTCCTCGCCTTCCAGATGTATGCATGGTTCAAGGATGAATTATAAATAGGCTAAAAGTATTATTGGTGTCAGACCTCAGGGAGCAGATGAGGCTCCTTACAACATTCACCTTGTCGTGTAAATATGTTACCTATTATTATATATAATGCATGTAGCACACATCACACCAACTCATCCACCGAAATTGAAGATTCCCTAACACCAAACCAATGGGGGAAAGATGCATATATTCTCAAATCTCAGTCTGAGTCTTACCCTTGTGGAGCTATATAGGCTATTTGTTAAGAGGAATTTATCGTCCTTTTTTTTTTTTTTTTAATTTCTCACTTCAATCCAAATCCATAATAACCTCCTCCCTTTGACTCTTGAATAAGACAATGCATAATGCATGATACAAACAATCGAAATTTAGATATTGTACTATATATTATTTCCTTCAATCTATGCATTCTCTTCCAATTAATCGGCATCAGAATTCACCTGACACTGCTTGACGTCCAAGTAATTACACTAAAATGATGATGGCCAGAGAATATAATGTTTGAGACGCAACCCTAAGTAAGGGATGAGTGCTAGTGCGCGGATACATGCCAATTGGCATTTACCACCTAATGCAGAACGCGTTAAGATTTTGAGTCTATAATGTGATGCAAGTCTATTAGTATAGTTCTTTCATTAGCCTATCAACAAAGCATTTTGATCTAAGCTCCCTCCAGCCGAGCAGAGGTATAAACTATAAAGACATCATAAGAAATTAACAATAACAAGAATAATTACACTTCAGCGAATGAAATTCGAAAGGGACACAGATATATGAAATGCTTGAATAGTCGAGTCTCCACTGGCCAGTATAACAAACATGCTAATCTTTTTATGAGCTATTTACCTAAATTAATTGCACATCCCAAAGAATCAAACACATCTAAAGCATTAAAGCTTCTAACGCTGGAGCATTTCGTATCATTTCTCAATTGAAAAGGATTAAGATGTTCTCATATTTGCTTTGAACATAATTATATTATATTAATAGGAAGATAGATACAAATATTTAAATTAGGCCTTACAAACTTTTAGAGGAATTCACTTATTTAAAACATTTGTGTCTATCTTTATCATAATATAATATGGTTATGTTCAAAACAAATATAAGAGAATCCTTTTTTTGATTAAAACAAAAGAGAATCCTAATCCATTGAAAAAGCAACTTAAGCACATGCATGCAATATAAAAGCCAATTAATGAAATCTGTGAGTCACAGCCCACGGCTGAGTGATAACAGATTCCAAAACAATATATGAAATAAAAGGACTATTATATTGCTAGAAGACACTTATTAATTTTTTTTGTCTCGATTGAACTATCAGTATCTAGATCTTATTACCAGGAATTCGACTAATTCGACCCGATCAAACTGTAGATCCTCTTATAGGGGGTAAGAATCTCCCAATAAAATTTTTTTCTATTTTCAAAGTTAGAACTTGAGACCACTAATCAAGGGACCAAGACTTGCACCACCTTAACCAACCCTAAGTTGGTAGAACGCACTTATTAATTGACTTCATGCATTATTTTCTATAATATTTGTTTGGTCAACCTCCCCGAAATTTTTTATTGCCAAATACATTTTATCTTGTAGGTTGTGTTCGAATCACACTAAAAAATATTGCGCACGCCTTGAAGCCGTATTTGTTGAACTGTTTATGTCCCATCTTTGACTTAAAAAATAGGGTTACCAGCAACCAACGAAGATATAATTGCTAAAGAGTGTTAAGCAGCAATGAGATTACGACAGATACTTTTACACTGCTAGCGAAATACGAATCATGCACACCAGAACTATTACTACACATTCCAGTGAAAAGAGACTGGTTATGGCGTATAAGCAAAATTTATGTGGAGCTGTGCACTTTTACAAAAACTGGACAATGTTACATGTTTAAGGGTATAGTAATTTTTCAGAGACAGGTCAAATTTTTACTAAACACCCGTATTCTGTGTGAAATTTCGTGTTTTGGTAAAAACTCAATCTTTTGTTGGCTTGAGTTTTATATGCATTACATTAGATGAGCCAAAATTATAAAGATATAATTTTAATTGCGCTTTAAATGTGAAAACGATGCAATAATATATTACCAAATTATTAAATATATGACATAATAATAACTTCAAAAGTCATGCCTATAAATATATAATTGATTGATAGTATAATAAAAATCTGATATAGACAATATATTAAAATTAGTTAAAATTATAAAATATTGTTGTTGTACATGCATCTTATAATTAAATTTTTAAAACAATCGTAAACAATAAAGACTCAACGGCTTGAATGGTCGATCTGATTATCAAATTTGTCCTTAATCTGGTTCTTAAAATATTTCTTATACACGCAAAATCTACTGAATTTTGCCTAGTGAAGCCGAATTAGAAACTGAAAGGAGAATTGTTTGTTGAGATTCTTTTTTTTATTTTTTGGGAGATTTGTGAATTGTATATCTATGATCTCAACGCACAGAAGAAAACTAGAATAATTTAGCCTAAAATGCTAAAGACAAATGGAATTTTTCAGGGAGGATGATAGATGATTACTTTAGTTTAAATCTAATTTCTAACATACAAAAATTAAAGTACGAATATCTGCATCTTCAATTTGTAGCATTGCATTGTACAAAAAAGACGGAACTAATAATGAAGTCTTTAAAAGCTTTCTCAATTCCGATTTACAATTTAGTTTTTGGCAAAAAGAAAATAGAGCAAACATAGCTACTACTTTAAATTAAAGAGAAAGCTCTCCAAGATCAGTGAATATCTTACTTTTTCAATTATGTCTACCCTGGTAGTCTCCTCCAAACAAGAAAATATAGGACTAATGACTCTCACATATATGCTCTACACCTCCCTCTCTCTCTTTTCAGTCCATTTGTATCCGACACGTAAGAACTGGAGAAAGAGGGCCAACGAAATATTTGAGATATTTAATGCGTAAAATGTTATCGACGACCTGCAAATACAATAAAAGGGATTTGAATAGCCACTGGAATGTTATATATGTATATATATAAAATAGTGATGCAATTTATAGACATGCATGCTCGTAAGCCTTTAAACCAACAAAAAAATATCATTTATCTCAAGGTTGGGATTTATTTTATGCGAATTATTAAGCTATTCCTTAATAATTAGTTGGGGAAAAATAAGAGATTCACTTTCGATCAATAATCAAAAACACTTTAATTAATTTCATAAAGTAAGTCTACGAATATAAATAACACAACTCTTAAACCAATGCATGGCACCTAAAAAGTACCATGTTTCTAATATTTATTCATGTATACACTACTATCTTTCTAGTGGCCAGCCATTTTTTCCCCCAACGAGACACGACATGAACCACTTGTACCCAATAAAAATCCACGGCAAATTAAGATTAAAGTTTCCCCCCTCCCCCTCCCTCCAATCTTGGTATGAAAGCCCTCAAGACAGATAAGGAGAGTATGTTGTGATAATTATTGAAGGATGCCACAAAAGCAGACCAAACCTGTTGAACTTGGATATCTCTAGTGTTTTGTATTGGACCAACTGTTTTTCTTTTTGGCTGACATGTCGGTTTCTACAAATTCCCTTTCAGACTATACAAAGCATAAAATCTCTTTCATTAGGTAAACATGAGCAATCACTATGAGGCTAATGTTTTATTTAAACAGAAAGCTAGAATGCTAATATGATCGCAAAGGCCAAGGCATTGAATTGATAGATTGCCGAATTTCAGTGACACCCCTACAGTTACGTTACTTGACTTCAGAGCATAATATGGGCTATTTTTTAACTTTTTCCCTCCAGACATGTATACTTTGTCTTGTTACCCAGCATGACACTTTTTCTTGACAGGAAAAATAAAAATCAGTAGAATATGCTGTGCTGGCAAATCCAAAGTGGCGATTCACTGCTCATGTTCTCATAATTGATGAACCAGACCGGAAGTCTCTCATTTTGAAAAGACCATTTCCCCGAACCCACCCTTTTGCTTACTACCATGAAGACTAATATATGCTTTCTGCTGCCACCAAACTAGATTTTCCCCCGGATATGAAAAATGATAATAGCAAATAACTACAACCACATATACAATAAAAGCATGAAAATCATTCATAAATAAATGCAGATCACCAAGCATGAGGGGAAGCCCACGTGAACAGGCCTACATTAAAAACCATAATTAACAACAACAACAACAAAAAAAGACAAATAAGGAAAACCCAAAATCCATGAAACGGAAGAGAAGAAGAATACAGCAAAAACAACATACCTAGGCTGGAAGTTGTTGAACAAAAAAGGAGGAAGGCAAGAGCTGTCAAAATTGGAAATCAACAAGATGGGCCGACACTCCTACACTCCTCGCTTTCCGACGGTTGCTGGTGGTGTCCCGGAAGCTGCGACTGCTGGTTTTGCTGCTGAGCCTGTTTCTGCTGCGGCGGAAGCAGTAACTGCGCTTGAAGAGGAATGTGGTGAGAATGAGCATGAGCATGCGCATGACCTTCCCCTTGCTGCGCTTGCTGCATATGATAAGGGTTATCAAAGGACCCCAAAGCCAACGAAGGAGACAACTGATCACCAGAACTACCACCGCCGCCGCCACCAGCACCAGCAGACACCGGGCTGAACCCACCTCCACCGGAAGAAACAGAACCCACATCAAAACCACCATTAAACCTCAGAAACTCTTGCTGTTGATGGTGCTGCTCGTATCCTCTAAACATATCCTGCTGATCCCTCACCGCCACCGCCGCAGCGAGCTGCTGGGCCTCCAAGATCTGATGCTGCTGCTGCTGCTGCGGCGGAGGAGCCGGCTGAGCATCCCGAATCATCAACTGCCCACCGTGACCAACGGCCGCAACAGGCGCCGCCGCCGCCATGGCGCCGTTGTAAGGGAACATCTGGGAGGCAAAAGGGTGGTGGTGGTGGTGCTGGAGAATGGCGGTGGTGGGGACACCCTGAAGTGCCTGGGGGCCAATGTAGGTGGCGAGCTCCTTCTTGGCGTTGTTAAGCTCCACTTGGATCTGCCGGAGCCTGTGCTGGAGCACCGAGATGAGCCCCACGCAGCCGTACACGGGGTCCCTCAGACGCGCCTCCGCCTCGTAGGCCAGTGACTTTACGGCGTCGTCTCGCTGCGCCGCGTTGAGCTCGTTGAGCAGCTTCGCCACGTTGCTGGCGCCGAAGACCTTGTGCACGTACGCGAACCTCTGCGGGTTGTCCGGCGGGAAATACGGCGCGAACACGCACTCCTGCGTGCACTTCCGCCGCAGGAACTTGCACGCCGCGCACGGTGAATTCGACGATGACATTTCTTGATTTCTCTCTCTCCCTCAAAACCCTCGCTCACCAAAGAAACCTTCTTTTTCTTCTCTGTTAATTAAATCATGAAAATGGTGTTAAATTAAAGCCCTAACGAAAATTACCGTTTATTTTTTCGGTTTCCTTCTTCAAATGAGCGATCTGATTATCTAGCTTTCACGGCCTTTGCGGTAACCATGATTTCGATTTTCTACAAACAAACAAAGAAGATAGAGAAAGAGAGAGAGAGACAGAGAAGGGGGGGGGGAGAGGTCAAATGGCGATAATAATTAATTAACAATAGGTGTAAATAAATAGGAGCATGGAAATTGAGGAATCAAATGAATGCGGAGAGGATTCAACGAAGCTTCATGTACAGATTTCGTGATCGATGATTAAAGAAATGGAAATTAATTAGGGATTAATTTAAAAATAACCTTAGGTCATTAAAAGCTGGCGTCTCCGAATCAAAAGGCTATGACCTTTTTGACAAGAGATTAACCGACACGATTTTTCGGTCAAAACGACGATGATTGCAAAAACTGTGCAACACAGGGAAAAAAAACGACAGAAAATTTACACCAAGGTAAATAACATTGGCACAGGAATGGGATCAAGAACGATGATGCCCAAAAAACAAAAAAAAACTCAGCAAATTATTTTTGTTTTCTTTCCTTTTTAGAGAAAAAAAAAAAAGTTGCACCGGTGGATCTGTTTATGGCGTTGTGTTGCGTGGAGGTGAAGGATGACGGTAGGCAAGACAAATCGAAAGGGGGTTGCGGCGGAGAAAGGAACTCTAGTGTTGAGATCTATCAGTGACTCATGATCGAAATTCGTGAGATTTTACAAAACAAAATAAACCTAACTCATCAATACCATAATATATATATATGCACAGAGAGAGAGAGAGAGAGAGAGAGAGAGAGAGGGCTTACTGTGTGAGGTGTGAATGGGGGGCGTAGCCGCGTAGGGATAGAATGTGTGTGCTGAGGGTGAGAGCGAAAAACGCAAACAGAGAGAAGGAAATGATATATAGAGAGAAGCGAGAGACCGGGGCGGGGGGTTTGTTGAGTACTTACTTGTATTGTAATGCCACAGGCGCAAGCAATATGAGCTTTCAGGACCAGCTCCTGCTGCCACTCTTTGCCTTATTCATCAATCTTTATAAATCCCTATTTCGGCAGTCAACTATCATTCTCATTTATTATTAATCTTCACCATTATTTTTCCTTAACCGCCTTCTCTTTTTTAGTATACTTTATATCACACAGATTATATAGTTTTCCATTTACCAAATTTATTTAGACTTCCCACTTATATAGTATATATAGTATATATATATTACTTGATGTATACATATATATGGGTTACTCTCGTGACAAAAAGAACATCTTTAATAAACAAAAGGGAATGTATATTCATCGTGCGGTTTCCGCATGAGTGCTAAAACCAGTCAAGTTCTTGTTTTGCTGGTGGTTATTTAGTTCCGATTCTTCTTCGGACTCTGACCAGATTAAATTATTCTAGATTTGTGACTGGAAATAAAAATAAAAAAAGAAATTGCGGAAAAGATAATAGTTTTGAGATTCTGTGGTTCTGATCGTATTTAAAATTGCCATATAATTAACCATTTATATGTTTTCTGCTGTGATTTTCAGATGTGCCACAATCGTCATGCATGTGTGTCTCATTAAATGTTAAATGATAGTGGTAATATAGTGAGTTTGTAATTTCAAGATTCCGGAGGCTAAAAAAGAGTTTAATATTCATATATTATCATTTTATAGTTCTTAAGGTAATAATGATAAAAACTATATAAAAACTATATTGTTTTAATATTGAATAGTATAAAAACTAATTCTATTGAAATATATGCAAATATTTCCATCTCCCTCCAAACTGTCTTTTTCCTAAATTAGTTTAGAATTGGCTAGTTCATTAATATTTTTTTTTTGTTTCGATTGAACCACTGATATCTGGATCCTATTATTAGGAATCTGATTAATCCAGCCCGACTCAACGGTTGGCCCATTGAAAGAGCAGGAATTTCCCAACGAAAATTTTTTTCACTTCTAAAACTCGAACTTGAAATCACTAATTAAGGGATTAAGTACTAAACCACTTAACCAACTTTAGTAGTTCTAGTTCATCAATATTGATTTGTAGAGTGCAAACATCTATTTCAAATAATTATTACTACCATATTAAACAATTTTTTCGGTCGTGCACATTATAACTTTGAAGTTTTAAAATCCTGAAGCCTTGAAATGGACATGTGCATTAATTAGAAATTGATGATTAGTTGAACACTCACTCCAACCGCCCGAGACTTTGTAAATTGTAAACTAACCCCTTCTTGTCTATCTATAACTCGTACTATTAGATTTTTTTTTTAGGGAGAAAAAAAAAAGGATGTACAAATCTTCTGGACAAGGTAAAAAGTGAGCGCCATTTTTTAATAGTAAAATAAAAAGGAGGTGGGGGGAACTGAGAAGGGGAAGAAAAGTTTGATAGTTAAGTTGAAGATCAGGCTTTAGCTGCGAAACGCAATGATGATTGTATTTTCTTTATGCACTGCAGGCTGCAGCACACGTCCGTGTACCGTGCGCGTCAACCCTATTGTCACCGCTACCTCCCGTACCCTCTCCACCACTTCTGCGACACTTGTCTCTACGCCAATTTTCCACACACACGCATAGGGCTATTTTCGTAATCTCACCCTCCATCATTCTTCATGCCTCGCCTCCCATTCTTTCTTTCTCTGTACATTACAACTGACTAGGTCATAGACATGGACATGGACAAAAACAGGGGAACAAAAGAAAAGAGGCTTGAAGAAAAATTAGGGGTAAGGGTGCACGAGGTACGAGGAGGGTTGAGTGTGACCTGCTATTCCCGGTCAAAGTCGGTCCGTACTGGGAACACCCTCTAAAACAAGAAGAGTGCTGCTTCTTCTTCTTCTTCTTCTTTCTAATGCTCCCCTTTGGTTCTTGACTAGAGCTTCAACTACTGACCACTGAGCACATGCAGCACAGTCGTTTTGATTGACCCGTTACCAGCTTTTGGTATTTTCACTCATTCATTCACTTTCTTGAAGTGACAAAACCTTAAGCTTCCCCCCGCAATTAACTGTTCTGTTCGAGGCCATTGCCATCCCCCCATATCAGCCGTCACTGCTACCTCAGCAGGCTTGTCTTTCAACTCTCACCAATCCCACACACACTAATAGCAGGGCCTCGTTTTGATATTGCACATTTTAAACTATATTAGTTTAAATGATACAAATTAAATTTTAATTTGTTTTAATATATTTAACAAAACTGTGTTAAATTAACCCTTAAAAAAAAAAAAACCTTGAGCCACTTAAAAATGAGGTGCGATATATAAATTTGCTTTATCCCGTAAACCAGCCAATCGCTCCTTCCCATATAAACTTTTTATGAGTTTGTTTGCATATACTTTTGTTGGATGTAAAAAGTTTTTTATTAACATGAAAATAAAAATATATAATAATTAATATATTTAGATATATAAAAAAATTTAATTTATTTTTGAAATTCTAAAAAATTTTTGAGAGAAATATCATTAAGATTATTTTTTAATTCTAAATTTTTTAAAAAAAAAATATTATTATTACTCTCATATCAATAATCAATACTAATTTTATTTTATTATATTCAAATAAAAATAATTCTTTTAAACTTACTTTTTAATATATTCAAATTAAATATGAGATTAATTTGAATGCATTGACAATAGAAAAAAATTTTATACTACCAACTGATAGAAATACAAGAAAGTGCTAAATCATGGTAAATCTCGCGTTATAATGGATAGTTAGTTAATATGATTTGGTATTTTCTTATATTTATCTTTGTTGATAGTATAAAAAAATTTTATATTGTTAATATATATAAATTAAATTCATTAAATATAAATAAATTCTTTTAAAAATAATTTATTTAAAAGACCTATTAAAAAAAAAAAAAAGTAGGGTCGTGCATGTGCCTTAATTAGAAACGTTGTTAGGTTTAGGTACTTACGGATGTCCGCATGACTATTTGAGTTGAATTATAGGAAAAGCGGTGGCAATGATATCTAACTTTTAATTTTCTTGGTCAAACAGACTCTAATGTCATTTCAATATATGAAACTACTTTGCGCAAGGTTTTACCAACTACAATAATTTAAAAACCTTTAAATGAATAAAAAATATAAACAGTATCATTTTAATTTATGCATTATTTATATAATATATAACCAAAAAAAACTAATATTTAATTAATTCAAAATTCAAATAATTCAATACTTATATTTTTAAAGTAAAATTTTAAGTTCAAGTCTTATTTATAAAAAAAACTAGCGTTAACAAAATTTTACCTTTATATAGTTATTTAAAAAAGTCACATAATTTTATATTTTAATTTTAGTTATTTATATAAAATTTAATAGTTAATATTTACTCACCCCACTCTCATAATTAACTACTCTTTTCATTTGATTCTCTTCATATATATATACAAGGGTATATAAAGTGAGAGAGATGTTTTCATATGAGAAATGAGAGGAGTAAATCTTGGTCATATAACTATATATAAATGATCAAGATTAAAGGTTATTATTTAAAAGTCACATAATCATTTTAAAAAATCACATTACTTTATATTTTAATCTTAACCATTTATATAAGATTTAATAATTAAAATTTACTTTTTTAACTCTCATATTAGCCACTCCTCTCATGTAATTCTCTTCTTATATGTATAGAAATATTTAGATACAACACTACGAAATAAAAAAAAATGAATTAAATTAAATTGTATAAAAATAAAAAGTTATTTACACATTTGAAAGAAGAAGAGGTTTTTGTAACTATTATAGATTTAATTTATGTGTATTAATAGTGTAAAATTATTTTATACTATTATTTAATTATATTCTCCCATTTATATGATTTTTAAAATAATAGAGATAAGAGTCATGCATATTTATTTATGTGGTAGTATATGAGTAAATGATAGTGTCAATACATATAAATTAAATCCAATAATTATTTTATATAAAGAAATAGAAGAAGATAAGGGCAACTTAATGTAAATGCGTCGGATCACTTCAAGACTCATGCAAACTTGTACGCTACTCGCATTAGTTTACATTTTATTTCGTTACTTTTGACTCGATGAACATGTTTATGTACTTGTAACTTGTATGCGGAAAAATATATTATTATTATTATTATTATTATTATATATACGTGCATTTAAAAGAACTATGTAATTCTTTATATTAAAAATTACAACATATACAATCGCGTAGACTCTTAGAATACAAATTTTAGTTAACATAACTTATAATTTAGTTAATAATAACAGCAGTAATAGGCGTCCAGTAGTGTATTTCTTTTTCAATGACACGGAAGTACAGTATCTTCTTAGTTATTTTTATTATGCATGATTACTAAGTCATCTTAACTTGGTGATAAAGAAGCCTTTATTTTCTCTTTAGCTTTCCTAGGCTTGAAGTTTCAAACTTCCGGTTATACGTCAGGACCTGCGCGATCCCATATAGTGGTGATATCACGCCACGTGCAAGATCCTTTGTAATATTGTCCTCTGCTTGCACCTACCGACACATATACAGCGAGATCAAAATTCATTGCCTTAAACAAAACTTAATGGGTGCAAATGCAATAGTAACGCCCTTTATGATTGGTCATTGAAATTCACGCGTAGGGAAAATGACAAAGTCATCCCCATATATACTTGAAAACCGTTGCCTTCTTGAGCTCTTCCCTCGTAAATCGTTATACATAAACTTTTCTAATTGTGATCGACCGATCAGTTGTTGCAATGCTTATGCCATAAAGTTTTTGATTTCCCTCTGGTTTCAATGATTATTTTGTTCAGTTTCGAACAAGGAAGGGGGAAATGACAAGTAGTAATGAAATTAAATTAATACTCCTATCTGAATGGATATTGATATAGACTAACTTTTTACTTTAAATTAGTCAACAGCTTGTTTATTGAACTTAAAAGAATTAGTGCCAAACATTATTATGTTTTCAATGAAATTGAAATAATTATAAGCTCATGAAATTATTAAATACATGAACATTCATTAAATCTATTAAGCTGTAACTACTTTTTTTTTGTTAAAATAATTAATTAACTATTTTTTAACATTCTATATTTGTTATGCTGAATACGTTACGTTGGAAGGGTTATTCCTAAGAAGAAGAAAAAAACTGTATTTCCAATTTAAATTTTTTCCCCCAATCCTGAGGGTGAAAAAAAATGTCAATACAAAGGAATAAATGTTATGGAGACCAAATAAGAAAAACTATTAACATCCTCCACTCATATACATTAGGTATGAAGCAACCAAGATGAACTGGTAAATTAAGGCCATGGTAACTTTCCTCGTCATGTTTAATCATAGATTTTTTAAAAAAAAAAAATTTTTAAGAAAGGCAAAAACGAAAAATGTGATGGATAGAAAGGTTAAGGCGAAAAAAACAGGGGGGTGATACCAGGGGGGCAAAAGGGAGGGAGAATGATGGTGGTGAGTCACAGTGACTGCAGCATCACCAGGACCAGACCAGAGGGTGCGCAGTGACTCAGTGTGTTGGTGAGCAATTGCGTACAGAGGGACTCCTCTCATTAATGTATTCCCTCCCTCACTCACTCTCTCTGAATGCATCTGGGGCTGAGGTACAAATTTTTGTTTTGGTTGATACTGAGTTGGGATCATTGTCTTTTCATCTTTTCCTGTCGTCCTTATCACTGTTTCTTTTGTTTTCTGTTTCAAACCCAATTAACGATGTTTCATCCTCCCCATAAATAGGGAGCCTTTCAATGAATTCAATGTCAGCATAACCATACCTATTGCTTGGATGTCAACAACTGGATTGGCTTCTTAATTAAATTCGGGTTTATTATAGTGTTACTTAAGTTTCTTTCTAATATTTTGAAATTTTGTCTCGATTTTACTCATTCAAGTTTTTGTCTATTTTAAGTTCATGTTACCAATCAGAAGTTTGGAAATATAAACAGGCTTAAAGCATGTTTAGTTCTATGTGTTGATATCTTTTGCTTTTACATTCACAGTAGATCATTTGTCCAAAAATAAATTCTCTCCAAAAAAGTTATTATCTACTTAGGCTTCATCAGTTATATACCTTGGTAAAGATGACGTAAAATGCATCTTAAATCTAATGGCATAGATTGGATGGTATATTGGCGCAATAACATCTATGATGCATGATAAAATCTCGCTCTCTCATACTCTCCCCCTTCCCTTTCCTGGTTCGTCCTCTCTCTTCCCCCATTTTGCCCACCCTCTGCCTCACCAGAGATTGCTGCATTGAGTTGCTAGTCCTCAATATCTACCGCAAACCTTACTCTCGTCAACCACCATCGCTAGCCCTTGCCTCACCAGAGAATCATGCCACTGCAACCTTCGTTCCTTCCCTCCGGTAGCACAAATCTGTCATCATCCTCGTCAAGGCCGATGCTCCCATTGATAAAACCATCATGGCCTTTTCTGACCACTTAGAACCCAGCGATACCATCACTAATGGCAGCAAAAAGTGGTAGAAAAATAACAAGCATAGGAGACGACATCGACATCCACAATGGCGATGGCTGGGGGGCTCGCGCTCTGGGATGGAGGCCTCTCAGTGGTAGACTCGCAGTCTCCTTCAACTTCGGCTCTGGGATCTGTCATACATCGTCACACCTGATCCTTTGTTCCCATCATTGTGGCTTCTAAAGAGCAGGTCGTGAAGCTTCCCCCACGTCGAGGTGGCCCCAGCAACTTACCCATCTCTTACTTTGTGGAAGAGGATGTTCCTTTAGGGCATGTTGGGTTGTTGTTGTGGAGAATTAGATGTTGTAAAAGGAGTTCCAATTGCTGCGATGGCATCGGCAGGAGCAATGGCCATGGGGTGCAATCACCGAAGCCAGGATGAAGGAAAAGGAAGCCATGGCAACAGTGGACATAGGAAGTTATCAGGTGAAATAGCACCCTATGAGAACAAACAAATTTGATGGCTTAGATTCAATGTGCATTTTGCACCATCTTTACCAAAATGCATAGCAAAACACGGCATCTATTTAATATATCTTTATCTCTGTGCTTCCTGATGGTATCAACAATCCACATAGGTTGAGATTTTTTAAGAATAAAAAGAATGAGAATGCATATGGGCATGTTGTAGAGAATACATAAATGAGTTTTGATTTGAAGGGAGTTAGATGGCTCCGATTTGAAAAATAACAAAAAATGGAAGAAATTAGACCTTAGGTTTTTCTTTTACTTTTTCTTTCATATTACAGCTTTTTATAACTAATGAATATAATCTATACCGTATCACCACATATTGAAGATCCATATTCTTTTTGTAATAATTACACATTCAAAAGTAATTGTAATTATTATTATCCAAACAACATTAATTTATCAAAATAACTTTTCCTACAAAGTTTTTTAAACATAAATTACTTTATTGCAAACATTCTTTCATGTAAAATCAAGTTTATAAAATTAATTTAAACTAAAATCAAGTTTGCAAAATCTAAACCAAGTTTGAGACAAGAGTTGTCATATCGAAAGAAGGATTACTTTATTAATAGTAATAAAATGAATCCTAAAATGTTTTCATGTTACAATTGATAATACATTTAAGAAAAGCTCAGTTTTTGCCATTGTTCATTGGTGAGGGATTGAGCAAGTGGAGTGGGATTTACTAGAAATAAATAATGTCAATGCTTAGAATGGTTCAAAGCTAAGAATTTTTTTTAGAAGATTTATTTTTTATTTTGATACATATCATTATGAGTAGGGATACAATTCTCCCACCATTCAAATCCCTAAATAGATTGCCCCATTCAAGGCATTGAGTTCAAAATTTTTTTTTCCCATGGGAGTGAGGATGGGAACAATCCCCCAAAGGAAATTCAAGCACGAAGACAAAGATCACACACTTTATGCCCCGCAAGATCTCCATGTAGTTAAATGAGTTTTGATTTGAAGGGAGTCAGATGGCTCCAATTTGAAAAATAACAAAAAATGGAAGAGACAAGGCTCTAATTTTTTCTTTTACTTTTTCTTTCATGTTAAAGCTTTTTATAACTAATGAATTTAATCTATACCTTATCACCACATATGGAAGATCCATATGCTTTTAGTAATAATTACACATTCAAAAGTAATTGTAATTATTATTATCCAAACAACATTAATTTATCAAAATAACTTTTCCTATAAAGTTTTTTAAACATAAATTACTTTATTGCAAACACTCTTTTATGTAAAATCAAGTTTATAAAATTAATTCAAACTAAAATCAAGTTTGCAAAATCTAAACCAAGTTTGAGTCAAGAGTTGTCATATCCAAATAAGGATTACTTTTATTAATAGTACTAAAATGAGTTACATCCTAAAATGTTTTCATGTTACAATTGATAATACATCTAAGAAAAGTTGAGTTTTTGCCATTGTTCATTGGTAAGGGATTGTGCAAGTGGAGTAAGATTTAATCAAAATAAATAATGTCAATGCTTAAAATGGTTCAGAGCTCTAAGAATATTTTTCACAAGATTTTTTTTTTTAATTTTGATACATATCGTTATGAGTAGGGATACAATTCTCCCACTATTCCAATCCCTAAATAGATTGCCCTATTCAAGGCACTAAGTTCAAGGGTTTTTTTTTTCCATGAGAGAGAGAATGGGAACAATCCCCCAAAGGAAATTTGAGCATGAAGACAAAGATCACGCATGAAGACAAAGATCACACATTTTATACCCCGCAAGATCTCCATGTAGTTAAATTTATTAAAATATCTTTTATATTATATTATATTTTATATATATATATAAACATTAGTATTTTTCAAAATTTTATTATATTAATTTTAAAAAACATAAATTCTACTAAATTTATATGGCAATTTTTTTTTCATAATTTATTTTTTCTATACTTTTATGAATTTAATTTTGATGTACTGCCAGTGTAAAAATTTTTTATACAAATATCTAATCATTTATTATCACATTAATAAAAGTATTTTATTTAATCACCCACTATCTTAAAAGACTTATAAATAGAAGTATATGATTTGATGATCGTGTAAAACTTTTTTATACTAATAATGCATCAAAATTAATCTCTATTTTTTTTTGTTTGGGATCCCTGTAGGAACTTGCAGAGAGTCGGAGAATGGAGACACGGAGAAAACTTGCTTGTGTTAGGGATTAGAGACAGGTATAGGAAAAAAATTGGGTGGTAGGGATAGTTGAAACATACAATCAACATTGCAAGTTGTTGTATGGACTAAAAAAGGATTTATGAAAAAAATACTTTTCAGGTTTATTTGAAAGAAAAGGGGTTTTCTATGGCATCCAAGAGAATTTTAAGGGTTTAGAACCTATACTGACTTGGACCAATTATAATATGACATATAATTTAAATATATTTTTTGTAAAATTTAATAAATTTAGTTATTGATAATTGTAAATCAGCCATTTAAAAAAATTTTAATTGCAATGCTTCTTCCTAAAACCTAACTAAACACTCTTGAAACTCTTGGAAGATTGAATCCCTTTGTCCCCTACACATTGCATAGTCGTTCTACCCTTTGTCCTTGGCACATTGCGCAGTTGGACATTGGATGTCGCAAGCACCACGCTGTTCTGCCCTACACCCATGCGTGAGCACCACGCTAAGGACCACGTCGTTCTTCCCCAAACTCATGCCAAGGGCAACTAACAGTCTACTCAACCACCAGCGACCACCGCGCTGCTTGCGACTTCGCTTGCACTACCTTTCTCTACCGATCCATCAGCACGCTTCAAGCTCTGGTAAGAGAGATTATGATGGTTCTGCTTTGCCAAGCATTATTAGCATGTGAACATCATGAACCTTGTCGCGGCTACCATTGACCATGGCTGCAAAAACTGTGCCGCCGTCATCCACTTCCGTCGTTGACCCCTGAAGTCTCCCCTTTGCTGTCTGTTGCTTTTTGTTATAGAAAAATTATGATGAAGAAAAGAAAAGGAATGGAGATAGAAATAGAGGATTAGAAACAACCTTGGTAGAATAGGAACGAAGTTGTTGGGAATAGGAAGAAGATGAAAATAAGTGGAGTCCTAGTGCTGATGGATCAGCAGAGACGGGCAGGGCCGGCTTAGTCGCATGAGGCGCTGTGATCACCGACGGTTGTGCAGAAGATCAATAGTCCTGCGGTGTTTGGGGCAGAATAGCTGCGCAGGGACAGAAGCAGTCAAGCAGGCGAATGGAGCTCCGGCAGTGCTTGGGCGCAGAATGGTTGTGCAGGGAGGGAAGGAGAGCAATCTAGTGAGGAGTGTTTAGTTAGGTTTTACGAAGAAATAAGATGTATTTTGTAATTAAAAATTTTTCAAAGGGTTCATTTCCAATTATTAATACTAATTTTATTAAATTTTAGGTATAATATATTTAAATTATATATCTTGCTACAATTGGTCCAAGTTAGTATGGGTTCTAAACCCTTAAATTTTCAAAGGTGCCATAGAATTTCTCGAAACAAAATGGATAAATTCGCAATAGACGCAAATTGTAAAATAAATTACACAAACAAATGATAGCTAGATAAAATAAGAAAGCAATTGATTTGAATAAGATAAGGAACATGGGATAATTTAAAGGATAGACAATTAAGCTCATATATCCAATTCTAAACGTAAATTCAAACATTTTTACTCCCCCGTTTTTATTCTAGTTATTAGTGTG
The DNA here is from genome assembly GCA_031439585.1 of Pterocarpus macrocarpus. Classification (NCBI taxonomy): domain Eukaryota; kingdom Viridiplantae; phylum Streptophyta; class Magnoliopsida; order Fabales; family Fabaceae; genus Pterocarpus; species Pterocarpus macrocarpus. The sequence continues at coordinate 70,412,986 of CM062520.1, read as the reverse complement.
AGAAAGGGTGGAGATGATTAAAGATCCAATCAAATAACTACAATTAATCCCCTTCTTCTTTATTTCTTTTTCTAGAATTCAAATAAAATAAATTAGAAAAGGGAAAGAATAAATTTGGATTCAACATTGGTGAAACTTAGAATCTAGGATAGGCTTCAATTAAATTGAATTAACAATTCAATTTCATTTCCATTCTTAATAGAGTGAATGGAAATGGAAATACAATAGCTAGGGTGGTAGCAACAATATCATATAAGATACTTAAATTAAAAACTGAAATATTATAGCACAATTCAAAAATAACTCGAAATCATTGTATTACTTAAATTTTCTTGTACTTTTGTATTTTTTTTTAATCTATCATTTTGCATTTTTTTTTATTTTGTCATTTATGGTATATCCATTTGGCTACTTCATTCATTTTTTATTTTTCACACATAAACACTCTTTTTGATAGTTAATACACATAAACACTTTAAAAGAGAAAATCAAATCAAACAAGAATGAAATGGCCAACAGTTAGCCAACACATAAGTAATTGATAGTATTAATACATGCGCGGAGCCGGGACGGAAAATTAATTTCGACAAGATATCTTCCAATTTAAAGTCAATACATATTTTTGAATCTAAAGTGCATGTTTGGCTTCGCATTTGCACAACCCAAAGTTGACTTGATCCCATCCCGAATCAATTATCAATTATACTACTACTTTTTATCTTGATTGTTTCCCCGTTAAAACCATCTCGTCAAAGGAGAACGCCTGCCGATCGGAGCATATGCAAAATGTCTTTGCTTCTGCGGTGAGTGTTTTATAGAACGCACCGATATTAATTTTCTAAAGTTAGCTTCCCCTGCTATTTTAAACTTTAAGCAATTGTGTTGATTTGTTCTCCTTCTCAGTCCAATATGTAAGGCTTCGATTTTCATATATCGATAGTATAAATAATTTTATATTATCATCTAATAAAATTACATAAATATTTTGTTATTTTTTTAAAATTTAAATTCATGCAATGCAACTACCAATATATGACAATTTCTTGCATTTTTATTGGAAAACATTGTAAAATTATTTTACATTATTAATGTATAAAAATAAAATTTTATTATTTTTATTTTATCTAGTAATAACATCAAAAGTAAAGCAATTAAACTAAAAAGCAGAATGCAAGAAAAAAGAATCATCAAAAGTAGAATGATTTATAACATTTCTATTTCTTGCGAAATTAAACTAACAAAGGATGGAATGCAAAAGGGAATATAATAAAGATACTATGAAAATTATATCTATTTTAATAATTATTTATTTAAAAGTAATTTTGATTGGTATTATATATTTCAATAATATTCATTTTATTGAAAACATTTTATAAATAAAAGTTTTCAAATATGAACTACTTTATTAAAAAAATTTAACCGAAACAAATTTATAAAAAATTAGTTGAGAATTAAGTTTATTTATAGATACTACTCTGAAAATACATCAAGATAGCTTTAGAAATGTAGAAGTGATGACTTTTTTTGGTTGCATAAAATTGACCGGGTGACCCTGCGGCAGCATTCACTACACAGGTACAGCGCTGGGTTTTGTCCCTTATGCCTCAAATTCAATTATTTTCCAAAGCTTCAAACTTCAATTCTCCTTATCATTTCCTTTTTCCTAATGCTTTTTGTCCTTGTTGACTTTGAAAGTGAGGGAAGCTGGTGAAGCTGTTGAGGAGAACTAGGGAGTCCATCACGTGCATGGATTTGACATGATGGAATGAATACCAAGGAAACTTTATTGTCATTATTACTATTAAATGGATGACATGAATATTCTGATGCCATCAATAACGTCCCCTGGTCTGGTCTGCTGTGTTGTCTGCTATTACTACCTTTTTGTTCTCCCAGCCAACCAATACCCCACTTATTCTCATTGAGTCATTCACACCGCTCTTTCGATCCAACTCTTTACCATTCTACTCGGAAAGGAAAAGTTAACCATATTCTTGTTGGTAACTGAGATTTTACCTAGTTTGAGATAAACAACACGGTGCTTTTCCCATTCAATCTTTTCCAAAACCACATGCGCATTGGCGATTAGACATTGTATTGTCATGGGGGATTATTTGCAAAGTTTTCACAATATATAATTTTAATAAGAAGTCTTATAATTTACTGGCTCAATCATAATGAAACAAATAGTGGAGTTAATTAAATATTATGAAAGACAATATGATAGTCAACGAGGGTTACTAACTTAATTAACCTTTCATTCATGTATCATTATAATTATATTTATTTTCTAAATTTTTTTATTGTTGAATGATTTGTAAGTATATTTATGCTTTAATTCTAGATTGGGATGAGTCTTTCTATCAATCTAACTTTTTTATTATAAAAAAATCAAAGATAATATGATACTTTCTCCTCCTACTAATAACAATTTTTTGAGATTTTTATACAAACATTAAAAATATTATTAAATAAGCTTTGATATAAAATAATATGATTTAATTTAATAAAAATTTGGTGAAGTGGTAAATGAGTTGTAGAACTCTTTGGAAGAGAACTGAGGTTCAAATTTTTGGGAAAGCAACTATTGAGAATGTCTTATAATTGCAACAATTTCAGAATGCTTAATCTCACAACAATGTCTATAGTGATACCTTACATATTAAAACAAAAAAAGTATTCTTTGTCTCTCTTTCACTATTACATATTTAGTTTTTAGCAATATTTATTAATAAAAAGCAATGTTAAAACTCTTTAATAATATTTTTACAAGTGTAATATATAGGCTATATTACTAAAGAGTTTTAACAACCCCTTTTTTATAATTTAATAACATTTTTCAAATGTTATTAAATCTTAATGATGTTGTAGTATTTATTAATTGTGGTTATTAAAATTAGTTTGAAGAATAAAATTGAGGATAAAGTGGAAAAGAGTTATTAAGAATGTTAATAAATTACTTTGTTAATAGCAAAAAAATAAGTAATTCTACAAAATATAGTACTATTTTGAAATTATAATTTTTTTCTATTTTTTAGTTCACTTCATTAATAGGCATAATTAATGTGATAGGGACAAAATTATAAAATAATAATTAATATATCTTCTTGATATTCGAAATGAAAAAAATAATTTAAAAATAAAAAACTTTAAATACACATAGTATATCGAGAAAGAAAAGTAGTAATTAATTAATAATTTGAAATTTTTTTAAAAAAGTTTTAAATTGATAGAAAGAATATATCTTTTATAAAAATTACAATATGATATTCGCCTATAATCTTAAAAAACAATCAATTCTTCCTTCATTTAATATTTAGAAGGATACTTTAAAAAAATTGTTAGGAGGGTGAATTATTTTTCTAAAAAGATACAAAAGGAAAATAACTAACATGTAATTATTCAAAGCGATAATTTCCATTTCCAATAAGGGGGAGAGGAAAACTGCGTACCGGGGGACAACGAGACATTATGACAACAAGGAAAACCAATTAGACAAATGCTGATTTTCGTGAAACTATGCACTAATAAAAATTTAACATGTTAGTATAATACTATCAATCAACCACCTCAAGATTTCTTATGTGGTGTCTCTAACCATTTTTGTTCTCCATTACTTATTTGCCACATTATTTGCGGAATGATTTTGTAAAAAACAATTGTAAAACATATCACTTAATGGTTACTTCCTAAAAACAAGCATGAAAATAAACACTTCTTCTGTTTCAATATATCTACTAATTTTAATAAAATGATATATTTAAAAATTAATGTATTTAAATACAATAAATAAAGTTACAAATTTGTGATAATATTTAATTAATTGACAATATAAAAAAATTCACATTAACACTAGTATATTAAAATTAGCCTCTAATTTGACACTCACTTATTTTTTTCATATATAAAGATTCCTAAAATGACTTTTTTTTTGTTTATTATATTTTATTGATGTAGACACCTAACATAAGTTATTGTCTTTATTATATTTTATTTAATATATTTTAAATCATTTATAACAAAATCACCAGCCACTTAGTATTTGACATCTTATACAGAGTACAGCAGCTTCATGCTACCATGCAACTCCCTAATTATGCTGGTGTTATTTTCCTGCACAGCGTAGTGATGATTTGCTTTAAGGTCTACTACCCTCGTTTAGTTTTTTTGCTTAGACAAAACTTTTAAAATGATCCCTATCGGAAATACTGCTTGACAAATTTATTTTTGACAAATGAAAAATCTCAAATACTTCATAAGAATTAAAAATGTGGGTCATATTGGTTGTTTTTATGGAAAAATTAGTCCTTAAAAAATATTGTTATCGAATATATTGGTCTGTAAAAAACACTAACTTGACCTCAAGGATTATTTTAAAATTTTTCATTTGTTAGGGATAAATTTATCATGCAATATTTTTTATAAGGATTGGTTTAGGAGTTTTGTCTCTTTTTTTTTTTTTTTTTAATGTGCCCTCGTTTAGTTTTTTAAAACTTGGAACTTCTTTCAGTCATATTTCTCTCTTATTATTAAAAATCTAAATAACACCAAAACTATTAATATGAGATGTGATGAGTAAATAGATTGTGCTTTTCAGTAACCAAATAATTTAAACTAGATAAGATTATATCATAAGTAAATATTGGATTTCTTAAAGGTATATTTGAAAAAAGGGAATGGGATTATTAGTTTTTTTAGTTTAAAATTTAAAAGATTATAAAATATTTATAAAAGTGAAGATGGAATCAATAACAAGTTGCACTATAATCTATCATTTTATTCTTCTTGTTGAAAATATTATCTTCATTGTCTTTTTTATTCTAAACTCTTTCATCCAAACATACCTTAGAATTAACTAAGAAAAGGAAATTTGAGCCATGGAGAATGCATTTTTTCAAGGTTAATGTTGGTATTGGGTCTGACTGTTAAGGTTACCACAGAACATTAAGTAGAACGCAAAAACTACTCATAAACAGTTATATGTATGATGTTACTATTATGCTTGGAGTCTAAGGCTCAGATCGGGTGGATGCACAGCACAGGATAGAAAAGTAAAGCATAATATAGAAGGGTTGGTAGCTGAATAATTAAGCATCACCGATGGCAATTTGGGTTGGAAAGTAACCGCAAAGAAAAAACAGAAAACGAAGGTATTGGCCTATTAGGGGAAACAGTGATCGAGTTCCGAGAGGTTGAACCTTCACAGTCCTTATCCAAATTGATTCCATCCTTCTCTAAAGTTTTAAAAGTGCAAATCAATGCATACATAAGATGGCTAAGCATAAAGCATTCAATGAAGATTGTCATTATTGCATTAGACGGAAACAAGCTACCTAGATTTTTTTTTTTCTTTTCCTAAAAAAAAGAACTACTACACTCTATATTTCTCTCTCTATCTTTAGAGTGTCACAAACAAAAGGCCATTATTACTCTGCAGAGGGAGAGATTTTGAAGTTTTCGCATGGCATGGTAGCGTGTGCGGCGGGTGGTACGAATTAATATATACATTGGCGTTTTTTTACTTTTGGTAACGTGAGGTTCCTTTTTTTTTAATTATTATTTTTTAAAAACCCACGAATATCCTTTTAAGTTCTACTTCTACCCATCCATAAGTTTAGTTTTTATTCGATTGTAATTTGCAAGAGTACATGACAAGGGTTATATACAGTCTACCTATAAGAGTTGCTCTCTAAACTTACTTCCTCTTATTGAGATGTTAATGTTATTTACCACTTCAACTACCACTTTCTGAAGTTTCTTTCAATTGTTATTAATTGTTTTGACAAAAATGGTGCGTCATATATTTCTCTTTATTAATTAGTTCTAGAATTCATCCATTTTCCATTATTGTCCATAGTCCAAAATAAATTTCTGACTCACAGCTTAAAACATTTTTTCTTATTGACCAAAAAAGAAGAATTCTTTCTATGTGCAAGTTTTCATTTCTTTTTTTTCCTGCAAACTAATAGGACATTTTGGCTTTATTTTAATTCAAAAATAATTTTTATTTCGTCGTAAGAACGTAATTTGAGAATAATTTGAAAAAGAAAACAACAGGGGTTGAATATCTGTACCGTGCAGTGGAAGTGGTGGTTCTTAGTTCTTACACAAATCCATTTGAAAACGATGAAGCTTTTTTTATTTTTGGTCCGAAAAACGATGAAGCTTTTCTTCACCTTTTATATCACACTTTCCTTGTTTGGTCCATTCTTTTTTGGTCATCGTTTGGTCTATTTTAAAAAGCAGACACGAATACCAGAAAGTGGCGTGTGAATCTTGGGTCTCACTTGAGCTCCAAGCGAAGCCCAGTCTCAAAGCTGAAAAGATAGTGGGCAAGAGACACCCAATGGACCAAGGTCCGGGTACAGCCCGGAGTCTTAAACCCGAAATATTAAAAGTCAAAAGTCAAAAGTCAAAACCCTCCATCTATACAATGAGTCATGGCTACGCCAAGTAGCGTATCAAACGTTCCTTTGATTTTTGTTTCGAGACATGGCTGTTCAAGATATTGAGGGTATCTTACGTATTGTTGCTCAGTTTTTCTCGTACCTATGATTTTTCTCAAAGTCAGAACAGAGCCTTTGTCAGTATTTTTCTTAGCTGAAGGAATTTTTTATGCCACTATGAATATTTTTTAGAGAGATTGTCATTGTGATAATTATTTAGAAGTTAGAACTATAGCTGGAAGCTTTGGGCTAGGATAGTCATTGAATTACAAAAAAACTGCTACTTGAAAAATCACCATATGCGCTAAACAATTAGTGATTGCTTTGGCAACTTTAAAATTCTGCATCCTTTTCTTGGTTAGCAACAACTGGGAAAAGAAAACCAGTGATCTTTCATCTTTTTGGGATTTTTACGATCCCAATTTGTGTGTGCGTGTGCGTGTGTGTGTGTTTATATATATGTATGTATAAGATCAAACTCATAGTTATTAGCAAACAAAAAATATAGTTGTCTATGAAATATGTATATCTTTTCTTAAAATTGTTTCCTCCCTTTTTTTTTTTTCTTATTCTTCTGTTCTCCCTCTGTTGGCCTGTGAGAAAGGGAATATTCAACATAATTCCATAGCCTATGTAACGGATAGAGGTACATTACCGAAAAAAAAATAAAAAACCAGATAGAGGTTAAACACTGTTACCTCTTGAAATTTGAATGGTCAATTTTTCCAGGGAGCTTGAAAAACGAGAAAAACGTAATTGATGTTTGACAAATAAGTTGACTTTTAAAAATGAGGGAAAAAAGTTGGGAAAAAATAGTAAACAGTCAAGTTAATAGGTTTGGATTTTGGAATTATAAACTTGCTATGCATTCAACTTTCTTGTTCTTGTTCCTAAATCCTAAATCCTAAAAAATGGTGCCATGGGAAGAGTGTTGCCAAGTCAGGTCAAATGATATCTATTCGATGCTTTACGATAATGTGCCACTATAATATTGGCATTTGTAGTTCTTGTTCTTTCAAACCCGGAAGTCAACAATGTTATCATGGTTTTAGCATTTTATGTTATTACAGGGAGGTATTTGAATAAAACCAGAACTAGTCTAAACTATCTTTGTCCATCTGAGAATATTCCTTCAAAAATTGAGGTGGATGTGAGTAATCTAGATGTTGGAGACGGGGTGCTTATGCATGAATCGTGATATTGACGTGCATCCATTATTGAAGCTTCTATATAAGTAATAAGAATGAAAACATGCCCATATGTTAAATAGTTCCAACGGGTTTGGAAAACGAAGCACCCGCTGGAGAGTAATCACTAAAGCAGTATGTTAGATTTTCACCAAGAGACATTCATGAGGAGAAATGCATTTATGCTGTAAAAGCAATGAGGACAATCGATAACTTTATGTTCATTTCAAATGGCATGAATTATATTGATTTCTATGGTCCGTCATTGAAATTCTGTATGAGTTAGATTTTTAAGTTCTTGTTCCTGAACATGACAAAGCCTTATAACAACTGTATATTTTCGCATTCGGGTGATTACCCTTTTAATCAGGCATCGTATTTTGTAGAGTATAGACTGCCAAAACGTAGTGGTCTAGTTGATAAAGTGTTGTCATGCGGTAGGGGAATTCTACGGTGTCCGCGGCTAATTGTGGGCACCAATGCCCGTGTCATGTTACCCAATTATGTTGTTCTATTCGGCAACACTAAAATACGGGTGAAAAAGAAAAAAATTGACGGCGTGAACGGCGTATTGCCCATCTTCTCCTTTCAAACCCTAAACCTATGACTCCTTCTTCTATCAAGATTCTTGACTCTCTTCTTGTTGCTTATCCTAGTTGCTTAGTTATTTTGCCCATCGTTGTTGCTTATTTTGTTTTCATAACTTAGTATTCAAGGCCACTAAATGTAGCTCAAATTGAAAAGTAGCTGAACTTGAGCACAATGATATAGAGAGTGGAGCAGAATGGTATAGAGAAGGAGTCGCGAGTTTAAAGTTTCAAAGGGGAAGATGGGTTTAGGGCTTGAAAGGGGAAGATGAACGATACGCCGTTCACATCGTCAATTTTTTTTCACCCGTCTTTGAGCATTGCCAAATGGAGCAACATGATTGGGAACGTGACACGGGACCACATGCACCATAGAATGCACCCATGTGGAATGGATGTTTTGAGTCTTTTGACAGGACCAACTCAGATTATTCTGGATTTTATCTTCCCTTATCCTTTTCTCAACAGTGATCTTAGAGGTTACGTTGAAGAAGAAAGATATCAGCCTAAAAATACTTAAAACTCTTCTAGAAGAGGCAGTTAGTTTATAGATGAATCATTGAGTTATTAAATTAATTTAGGTGATAGTTATCTTAGTTGGAGTGCCTGAATAAGTTGACTCATTTTTATATTAGAGATGTTATTTGTTCTCCACTTTTAGATATATACATACTTAGCAATAAATTTATATAATAACAGAATTTAATTTTTCTCTTACTTTTATCTCTTTTTCCTAAATGTGCTTAATTTCATAATATCTCATGATGTTCAGGTATCAGCACTCTTTTTGTATTCAGTTTGCATGAGAATAATGCACTTAACGGGGTTCCTGTTCTTTGTCGTTATTTGCTTTCCTTTGTTCCTTGCAATCTACAATGCAAATGATCCTGGTTAGCAACAGAACCATCGTTGTCTGGTATCCATTGACCGGCCTGCAAAATGTCAGCGGCTGTTGGGCTTCGTATTACCCTTGTTGTTATGTCTTAGTTGCTGACTTCCTCATTGGCATTAAGGGTAGGGTACGTTTGTTTCGTCTTTTAAAAAAAATTATTATAAAACTTAAATTTTATATATATGTTCCTAGTTAGAAATACTAGGTTCAACTTGACCGGACGATAAGGCCCAATATGAAATCGGATTAACCATTACCCAGTACATAATTCAGGCCCACACCAAACTTCATAATAGCACGACTAAAGCGGAACGGTATGTTGTCAATAAACTTAGACCCATCCTCTAGCCTCTAGCCTTTAGCCGTTGGAAGTCTCGAGTTATCCCTACGATCACGGAACTTCCCATATTTTCTCAACTAACTACCTATATAAATAGGTGTCTAATTATTGAACTCAAGTACATTCAGGACCTTTACCTATTACCTCTTGCACTCACTGATTTGAGCGTTGGAGTCCTTACAAGTAATCTCGCCGCCGTGGAATCCCGAATTCAACAGCCTAATAATCAGATCAAAGCAGCCTGGGGTCCCAATTCTAGTTCAAACTTCCCATCAGGTAACCCACTTCCGAATAATATAATTAAAAAAAGTAAAAATTTATTTTTTTCAAAAATTATTCTTTTCAACTTCTACAAAAAAAAATTAAAACTAGATTTTTTAATTATCTGATTATTTTTAAAAAATTATCCAAATACATAAAAATTGATTTTTTTTCCATAAAAAGAGATTTTTTGTTAAAAAAAATTGCAAACAAATATACCCTCATATACACAACCTAGTTATTCAACTGATCGAAACAAAAAAAACCAAGATGGTGAGAGTCAAGGTACGTGATAACGTGCTATTATTATACTTGAATTGTCCCTAATGGCATGTTTGATTTGGAAGTAAAAATAAAGAGTAAATTTTCATGTATCCTATTAATATGTATTTCATTTTTGTTCCAAACCAAACACACCTAAGGAAATTAATTAATTTCTTTAAATGCATTGGGTTAATGCGAAGGGCCATTCTTAAAATAGTCCATTAAAAGACTTAAATCTTATTTGGTGCAAAAACTAACCGAAAAATACATCTACCTATAACCAAAAACAGTAATCCCCCATGATCTTAAAAATTCACAGTTTAATTCCATAATATTCATTCACTCATTGTACATATTTGAAGTACCTGAATCATTTACATATAAAAGCACCAAAGTTTTTTTTTTTTTTTTGTTTTTTGGTTCTTTATCAATAATATGAAGTACACAACACATGTAAGAAATAAAAAAAGGTTTTGACACAACACGTACGATGGAAAATATTATTTTTTTAGTATCATTAACAACATGGCATGGTATAGAATAGAATAGGACAACGCAAAGATCCTAAACCTCATGTGCTATATGTATTTATATAGAAGGGACGATAACTTGCACGGATTCGAAAGTAGAAACAGTGGTAATTAGTTGCGGGTGTTAGGATATTATTACTCATAACCTCGTCATCCCAACTCAGCCTTAGTGTTGCGAAGAGAGAGAGAGAGAGAGAGAGAGAGAAGGTAGGGCTGCACATCTGGCGGGAACGGAAGCAGAAAAACAACAAGAAGCGCGTTTAGCGTTGCGTTGTAAACCCCGCATTCCCGTTCCCCGATCCGGATAACAAAAACAGAAAGAAGAAGAAGAAGAAGAAGAAGAAGAAGAGAGTCTCTACACAAAGTTCCACATTACCAATAACAACAATGGCTCTGTCCAAATAATTAACATCGCCATGCGTTGGTTGCCAACCCTGATCTTCTCTCCTTCTCCTTCTCATCCTTCTAAGGATTCCTCTTCCAATCCTTCTTCTTCTTCGTCTTCTGGACGCACTCTGAGGACCTCGGCTTCGTCTTCGTCCCTAACAGACATCCACCAGAGGAAGAAACCTTCCTCATCGGAGGGCGCGCGTGGCGCGTGGCTGTTCGGGAGCGGGAAGAAGTCGACGCGGTGGAAGAGGTTCCGCCAGGCGGGGGATCACGATGACTCGGAGGACGACGCCGCCGTCGTGCCGATGTCTCGTTCTCCGAGCAGCACCTCCGATCGGTGCTGGTTGGTTGTGCCTCAGCCGCTGCCCTTGCCGGAGCTGTCGTTAACCAGCGGCATCCGCCACAGAGACGGCGACTGCCCTTTGCCCTCCCCTAAGGTTAATGGAGTCGAAGCTGCTGCCCCGACTGGCTTTCGCATGCGAAGGTTGTTTTGTTTTTTATTTTATTTTATTTATTTATTTTGCGGGATTGGGTGATTCCCATTAGTTATTTGATGCGTTGGTTTTCTCCTTTTTTGTTTTTGGCCTTTTAGTCGTTGAATCTCAATTTCATATATATGAACGTTCTTTGCTGTGATTGGATACCCTCAATGGCCTGTTCTTTAGATTACAATATGGATGTATTAGAATCTGGAACATTTTGGGTAAAAAAGAAAGCAAGTAGAATAAAACTAGAGTGTTTCTTCACGTAAAAATGCACATTTTAATATTCCAACATTTAAAATTGGAATTTTTTTTTTTCAACTCATAAACATTATATGAGACACTAATGTGAGGATAAATAAATATACACACGTCTTGCACACAAGTATATATATATATATATATATATATATATATATATATATATATATATATATATATATATATATATATATATATATATATATATACTTTTATGAAAAAGTGTTGTGTTTTAGTGTTCCCAACATAAATATTTTATATTTCAAATATTGATGGTACAAACTTAGGTGGGACTATATAATTGAATGAGAAATACGTTTTGTACTTCAAATTTATCAACATTTTCATAGACCACCTATTGGATATATGAAAAATGGTGAAATAAAAATTTTAAAATAGAAAACTATATGTTTTTTTACCATTGATTTGATAGGTGTGGATAGAACAATCTTTTTGAATGTTCAAACTACTGGATTGGATTGAAACAAATAGTACTGTATGATCTTTTTTGCAATTTTACTTTTTTTTTTCAACAGTAGTCATTGTACTGAACCTTGCTATTCACTGCAATGTTCATGTAAGAGAACTCCATTTAAATTAACTTAGTCCTACTGCATATTCTGAGTTAACGTTTGCCCGTACAGTGTTTTTGCAAGCCCAAGAAGGAATATGGAGCCGGCGGAAACAAGGTCACCTGGGATGGTAACTCAAGATAATGCTGGTTATGCAAGCTCTAAAGGAGATAACTTCCGGATCAACGTCCCAACTAGGAGTGCTTCAAGTAGTCCTTTCGAAAGTCCCAAATTGAGTCCACAGAATAAGAAAAATGATGATTTTGTGCCATACTATTACGTGCCACCAAAAGTAAATCATTTCTGGTCTGCACCAGAGATGGCCACATCTGAAGCATTAGCAGGGTTGCCACCACCTGCCTTCTTTGATTTTTCTACATTTGGGGTTGATAATACTTCTCCTCACCATAGTCCGAGGGGAATAAGTCCCCGCCATAGCTCCAGAAGCCCAACTAGACCTTCTTCACCCATACCTAGGTTATCATTTGACAACTCGAAATCGCGTCGTGAAGGTATTGCTCCTCTCAATGTTCACCCCTTACCCTTGCCTCCTTGGGCTGGGTCAGGTTCACCTTCACCAACTTCTAACTTTTCCCAAGGTGGGGCTAAGACCGAATCCTTCTCAATGAAAAGCCAGTGGCAAAAGGGCAAACTTATTGGCCGAGGTACTTTTGGAAGTGTTTATGTTGCCACCAATAGGTATGCATGCAAAGTTTTGTTTAGTACTTTAAGCTCTTCCCATCTCTCGTGTCTCTCTTGTACGCTCTAAAGTCCGAAACATATATTTGTTCCTGACAGAGAAACTGGAGCATTGTGTGCAATGAAAGAAGCAGAAATATATGCTGATGATCCAAAATCTGCAGAGTGTATAAAGCAGTTAGAGCAGGTTTGTCCATCACTTTTTAGTTATTACTTTTATTTATATGGGATGTAAGAAGTGTAGGGGTCCTCATTAGTTCCGAGAATCAAGCTGCATAATTATCCTAATCTACACTGTTGTAACAGCTTGTAACAGTTCACATAATATCATCTTATCTAGTGCTTGTAAACAGGAACAGATTTGTAATCCTCTAGTGTATATATCGTGTACAGGTTTCAAACTAATTAAGTTGAATTCCATTTCTCTATAAGAAGTGTGTTACGTAAAATGCGCTATCTGGCATATTGTATTTTTCTGTTATGCTTACGCTTGTTGGTATTGGACACTAGTTGTTTTCTGAACAATGGTATTTAAGCTTAGAAACCCATAAGGCATACGTCATTGTTGATTTCATGGAAACTGTAATTGTCATTGCGTGCGTGGATATGAGAATGCATTGCTCATTGCTTTGGATTCTCTGATGCGTAATTGCTGGGAGCAGATGGGTGTGTAATTATGATTAATGATTATCCTACAATTTTACTTAGCAAATTTGCTGTCTGAAATTTTTCAATTATCCAAAATAATTTTCCCCGTTATCCACTTTATCCTTATTAATAATTTTTACCCTTTTTCAGGAAATTAAAGTTCTTAGCCAACTGAAGCATCCAAACATTGTGCAGTATTATGGTAGTGAAATAGTAAGCAATCTAACTCATGATTTAGGTGTCCAAGAATAATCGTATTTACAGATCTGCGACAAAACCTTCAATTAACTCTGGTTTATGTGTTCTCAGGTCGGAGACAAGTTTTATATTTATCTGGAATATGTCCATCCCGGTTCAATAAATAAATACGTCCGGGAACATTGCGGTGCGATAACAGAATCTGTTGTTCGGAATTTCACTCGCCATATTCTTTGTGGATTGGCTTACTTGCATAGCAAAAAAACAATTCATAGGTACGGTCACATGTTTGCTGTGCTACATAGCATGAGCTCGATATCCAACTAGTATAAGAAATCTCTACCAAATATTTCATATTTGCGCAAATATGTTTAGTGGAAACTGATATATATATATATATATATATATATATATATAGCGAGAGAGAGAGAGGGGGAGTGTATCACATGAGAGAAGTAGTTTATTGTGAGAGCGAGAGGAGTAAATCTTGATTATTAGATTATATGAATAGTTAAGATTAAAACATAAAGTCACATGACTTTTTTAAGTAATCATGTGACGATTAAACAACTTTAAATTTTGACCATCCATGTATGGTTATACGACATAGATTTACTCCTCTCATTCTCATAATAAACCACTCTTCTCATGTGATACACTCCTTATATATATATATATATATATATATATATATTTCACATAAATTACTAATTCATTTTGGATTTGGGCCATGTACTAACAGTTTTTATTCTTTTCTTGTATGGATATAGGGACATCAAAGGGGCTAACTTGCTTGTTGATTCTGCTGGAGTTGTCAAGCTCGCCGACTTTGGGATGTCCAAGCATGTGAGTTGTCAAATTCCCCCTCTCTATGATATACTTTTTCTGGTCTCAGTCCATATCCTTGGAGAGAATGGGTCTCTCATAAATTGTTATTTCTATTGAATTTTACTTCTTGGTTTTTCACCACCAGCATTTCTACTAGTAGTTATTGTGGACATTATAATAATCATGAGATTTATGTATTAACAGCTAACTGGACATTGTGCTAATCTTTCTTTGAAGGGAAGTCCATACTGGATGGCTCCAGAGGTATATTCTTACTCTTCATTACTCTGCACTGTGAATTGTTATGTCTCGTGCATTATTTACAATTTACTGGACTTTGTTTCTCGTACAGCTTTTGCATGCAGTTATGCAAAGAGATAACAGCTCTGACTTAGCTTTTGCTATTGATATTTGGAGTTTGGGTTGTACAATAATCGAAATGATCACGGGGAAGCCTCCTTGGAGCGAGTACGAAGGAGTAAGCTCCTCTTCTTTGAATTTGTTAATTGTTATTCTCATGCCACTTTTAGTACCTACCATACAATATAAGTCAAGTTCTCATTGGCAATAACCCCAAGGGGTGTGTTTGGTATGAAGTTAAAAATAGAGGTAAAAATTTTATGGATTAGATTCAAAAATAAAATTTATTCATGAATCTAATTCATGAAAACTCCATCCCCATTTTTATCTCCATATCAATCACACCCCAATAGTTATTTAAAATATTCCTTTATGATTTGGTAACAACTAGAATTTAGTATGTAGGCATGGCTTTGTATGTGCTTATATGAGATGCTCAAGTTTGCTAAAGGAGGATAATGCATAATCTTTTTTTTATTGTTTTGGTCAACTTTGATTTAAAAACCAGCTCAAAACATTTTTATGCACCTTTTTTTCTGTTTGTAGCTTGTGGATTCAGCAGAAAGGCTGTATGTATATCTGTCCTTCATTTGTTAAGTAAATTCTGATGCAAATATGCATGCAGGCCGCAGCTATGTTTAAGGTTATGAGGGATACCCCTCCTATACCTGAAACATTGTCATCAGAAGGCAAAGATTTCTTGAGGCTCTGCTTTAAGAGAAATCCAGCAGAGCGGCCAAGTGCTTTGATGTTGCTAGATCATCGATTTTTGAAAAATTATTAGCCAGATGTTTCATCTTCCACCTACCTGTATATTGGAACAACCTAGCTCGCTCTCTATTCCCGGCTTGCAGTTGTTGTAGGTTCTCTCCACAGGTTATCAAGCATCTTCCTATGGTGTTTATACTGCATGCATGAGAATCTAGAAGCAGATTTGTATAAGATTATACTTAGAGCGTTCCAGCAGCAACACAAGTTCTGTTAAAAATAAACAAGCCTTTTGTTTTTTTTTTTACTAGATGGTATTGGCACACTGATCAAATTATACCATTCTGTTCTGTAAATTGTGTAAAAACTGAAGGAAAAATACAAAAGCAAAAAACTGAAAGGCACATTTCTAGCACCATCTACGTCAGGATGATGTGAAAATTATGCTAGATAGCATGCATCTCGCTATGTACCAAAAAAAAAAGGTATGCATCTCGCTTGCCCTCTTGGTTTCATGGTGATCCGTTTCTAATTTCTTGGCTGTGTTAGCTGCGTCAGTGTCAATTGCTGATCAATTCGAGTTTTGATCCACTTGTAATAGGTATTCAGGAGTGTTAACATAAATCTTAAAACTAAGGTAACAACCAGTGTTCTAAATTGTGGTCGCGGTTGCGGTTGCGATTGCGGTCATTGTGATTACGAGCGTTACTGCTATGATAGGGATTCTATGCGGTGTGAATTTTTTTTGTTGTTGCACAAAATGTAAAAATAGAAGAAGTATGACAATTCTAGCACCAAAAAAACGAGTCTCCAACATATTTGGTACAAATTTATGTCTCTAATATATTTAAATACAAAATTATCATATTTTTAGAATGATACAATAAAAGTTAGAATTTATAAGAGGAATACAACTTATTATACCTGTGATCAAGTTATTAGTTGTCAATCCATTGAACAAATCACCAATTTAGAGATATGACTTTACTACAAAAAAAAAATATGAAAATAAATCATAATTAGCACCTTAAGATTATGAAAGAATCAATATTTTTCTTTATATATAAATATAATTAACTAAAAATATCACTTAACGCTAAAAAATAAAGCAAAATAATTTAATTATATTTTTTAAATAAAAATTATTATATATGTGTTTTTAAATTTGCATTATTTCAATTTTTTGAAAAAATAATTTTAATCACAACATAATTCTACACACATATAACCTTAAACCCAAAAAAAAAAAACAAACTTCAATGCCTACTAAAATTGAAAAATATAAAAAAAAAATTCACATCCACTTAAAAAACCCAATTTTTAAATCAAAAACTCAAATCCCCCACCCAAAAAAAGGAACCAACATCCCACTACACTACACTTTAAAGGAAAAAAATTTAAAAAAAAAAATGAAATGAAATGCAGCTGTCCCCCACTAGCCCCTTCTTCTTCTGCTTCTACGATCTTCTTTTTACTCTTTCCCCACCCACTACAGCACACTTCACAGAGTAATACGGGATGCCCATATGTGCCTTAGCCACAGTTCTCCTTTTCAATCTTCTACACTTTTCTTTTCAATCTTTGAGCCTCACCCATCATGCCCATATGTACCCAGCAATCCCATTCCCACCCTTCATGGCCTTCACTTTTTCCTTCCCCTTTCTTCCATAGTTGCTCTGCTGGGCAGCCCTCATTCCCCCACGCATATCCCCACCAAATATTTGGTCTAAAGAACTCTGATCATTTCTGACAATTCTGGTGCGGCTGTGCGATGGTGAGCTCGGGCTCGTGATGACACTGGCTTGTTCTAGTTTTCCGACGAGATTGCAGGGGTCGAGGAGGATGAGCTGCAATGATGGTTGCTGTGGCTGTGGCTGTGGCTGTTTGCAACTGTTTTATGGACGGGGATGAGTGCGGTTATGTGTCAACAATGGGTTGGTTTTGGTGCGGGAACTGTGTTGCGGCTGTTGTGTCCTGTTGCGGCCGCAATGCCGTTACATTGTGGCTACAATGTCGTTTCGTTGCGGGCATTTCTAGTGATTTGGACTCAGCACAATTGCGGCTGGATGCAGTAGCGGACCCCGGCGCAACCGCGATATTGCGGCCGGATCAGTTGATGCGGTCCACAGTTTGAATCACTGGTAACAACACTTACGCTAGGATAAAGGGAAAAAGCAGCCAGAGATTTTATTTTATTTTTTTTCAGAAGAAAAAAGTTATTGTGAATGACTGCTTCATGTCTAGTTTCGATGTAAAAAAAACATTTCTTATAGCTATGGTGAATTTTCAGTTTTAGAATATAACGAAGGGTTTTCTTCAGCACCATGCTTTTATGAAGGTACTAGTATCATTTCATATTTAATAGTTATGGTTAAATCACATATTTTTATAGATCATAGTATAATTAAAAAATAATTTTAATAATTTAATAATTTAAATTAGTGAAACATATTAATAAATTTTTAACCTTAAATAACTAAAAAATACAGGTGCCTTTAAATTTTATACGGATACGAAAAAATTCACTGTAACAAAATATACCCCAACAAAGAATTGCCACATGTAACGCGTTGAAACCCATTTGATGGAAGAATAATTGTTGGTGCCGTTTAGAAGTGTTTTTCATTCCCCTCCATCCTCTTCACTTTAGCCAGGAATAACGTCTCATAGAATACATATTATTTCTAGTCTTACAGTAAAGTTTTAATTACAAGTAAACAGTAAAGAAACCGAGATAAAAATAAAAAAAAAATATTTGGGGGATGCATATTTTAGGACGAAATATGGGACGTATAGGGAAAAGTTGAACAAAACGATAAAAATACTTGGATAATGGGTCTTACATAATCATTTTTACTTTTGTTAAGTTTTCCTTTTATCAAAAAATTTACTAGTATTTTTTAACAATATATTAGTAAATTTTGTATTTTGTATACAAAACTTATCAGTGTATTATTGAAAAATATTGATAAATTTTTTTTTTTATCAAAACTTACCAACGCTGGTAAGTTTTTTTTTTTTTACAAAACTTATCCACATATGTACTATTCACGCTAATAAGTTTTTTTTTATATATACAAAACTTATCCACATGTGCTCTGTTTATGTTGGTAAGTTTTTTAAAAAAAAAATTTTGAACAAAAATAATAATATTTATATAGAACCTATCATACAAGCATTTTTTTCATTTTCTCACTTTTCAGTATATATTGTGTATGCATCAACTGATTGTGTGTCCCCTGTCAATTCTCTAAAAATAATACTCCATGAAAACTAGAGGAAATTTTTTAAGACAAAACATAAAAGCCATAATATGGTAAAAGCTGGCCGACCAGTGCTCACTAATATCGACAATCCGTAATAAGCACAGACAGGGCCAACATGGGGCTCGTTTTAGGCCTTCCTCGCGTTAATGTTAAAAATATTCGTAAAATACAAAACAATACACTAAATATATAATCATTTTAGCGATACTATAAATCATTAATTGAAAATTAATATGTCTATAGTTTTAAAAATAAATAAAAATTTATATGCATATGAATAATGTTAATTTTTTTAATAAATTATAGTAATATTCTTTTATTAGTTGGATCAAGTTATATTATACAAATATTTCAACTTTACCCAATAATTTCAAAAAATCGTGATGAACTACATTTAGTTGCTCTACCTTTTTTATCTCAATTTTTTAATGAAATTTTTAATCTCTATTGAATGTTAAACAAATTTTGTTGAACTCTGTTTAAAAAACTTGACGTGATACTAGTTTCGATTTATTTTTTCTATCACTTTAGGGAAAAGATTTTTTATTCATAATATTTGTCATTCTCATATATTAATGAAATATTTATAATTATTTTTTCAATTTTATTTTGCTCAATATTCTAAACATACTAATAATTAAAAATATAATGTAACATTAATAGAATGAATTAATATTTTTTTGATGGGATACATGCAGAATGAATTAATGAAATATTAAAATTAAAGAAAGGATATTTTGATAAAAATATTTCATAATCAAGCCTTAAAGTTGGAGTACACTACAAGATGAGTACTACAAACGGTATAGATTGAATAAAATTAGGAGTTTATTGTAACATTGTGATAATCAATTAGTGTAACATTAAACACGAAAATTACATTTATTGTGAAAATTAATGGCCAATAAATCTTCAACAATTGCTGTCAGTGTCATTGAAAGAATATTATTATTATAAAAAAAATTAGTACTAGAAAAGCTATATTTTTATAGTGGGCTAATCCCTTTTGAGTCTGATTTAATTAGAGTCTAATATATTTTAAAATATTGATGATTTAGAAAAAAAATATTATTATTGTGTCCTTGAGTAACGTTTCCTGATTCCTCGTTGCATTGGCACTTTGAAGACAAAATACATTTAAGAATAAGACGCTCTCCCTTCCTTGTTTTACGGCCTCCGGTTCAGCTGATTGAGAAATCATTATTTTTTTTGGGTAATGAGGAATCATTGTTAGGTCAAAATAATATCAACCTGAGAACCATGAACTACTTAAAAACTCTTCACAATTAGCACCCCAATTTAGTACTAATTTATTTCCATCTTGTCGCTTGGCGTGATGATATGATACTAAGCAGTGAAAAAATAAACTGTTTTAATAACAACTTTATTAAGTTTTTATTTTTTTTTTATATTGTATAAAAAATCAAGTTTTTTCAGTTTTTAACGTATTAATTAAATATAATGAAAAAAAATTATGCAATATTTTTTATTCCTTAAAAAATCATAAGATTTGTTCACCTTAATAGATAAGTTGAACATCCTTAGGCTTAGTTTGGTAGTGTTCTCCAAAGAGGTGCTCTAACTTATGAAAAGTATAAACTAATTTTTTTTGTTTGGTAAATCAAAAAGTAGAGTCTTTGCTTTCTTACGGTTTTTGAGAGTTGAACTATCTTTCTCCAAAATTTAAAAGACTAATATAACCCTACTCTATTTAATAATATTAAAAATAAAAATTATTCTCTTTAATATTTATAACCATTATAGTTATTTTAGATATTAAAAATACTATTATCAAATACTACTTTTGTGATCTCTGTTTATTAAAAGTAATTTTTACATTATTTTATCAAACGATACTACTATGACTTTTGAGGGCAGTTTTTAGAGAACTGAAAGAGCTCAGCAGCTTTTAAAAAGTCACAGCAATACCAAATTAAGCCTTATTCTGAAGTGTAATTAATTAGTTCTTACTAAACGTTCGAGGAAATTATTAGTTAAATTAATTTTACAAATACGAGCGAACCAAAATGTCCAACTTATTGGCCCATTTGAACAAGACGGTCATTTTCCCAAAAAGAAATTGTAATTTCTATAAGCCATTGAATTTAAGCCTTTGCAGAGAATCAACAGCTAGATGTTGTGTATGTGTGTTTTTTTTTTCATAATACTAACAAATAGTCAAATATATTATTATTAGCATTCACTTGTTTTTCGGTCGACATTAGCATTTTTATTTATGTGAAATTAATAAGGAATCGTTGATTAAAGTTTGGCATTGGAAATTAAGAAGGGCATTTTATATTTGTTTCCTCTTGGCATTTTTAACAAGCCGTGCTGGTGGTGAGAAGGTCCATTCACGTGCATTTCATTTTTAGCCTCCTCAATAGCCTTTTCACTTTCAGTTCCACACCTCACTCACTTGTCATATTCATATTGAGAGAGAGAGAGAGAGAGAGAGAGAGAGAGAGAGTCAGTGAATGAGCGATGGATCCCCCTCCTCCACAGTCCATTGACATTTCTAGCAAGAGCTGCCAAGCTGGGGATGATGCACAAGACAAGGCCATCAACGACTGGTAATTATTTGCTTTTCCTTTATTTGCTCAATGAAATTTAATTTCTTTAAAATGAAAATGACTAATTTGAGATATATGATTCATATCTTGTTATCTGATTGAATTCTCTTTCTTTTGATTTCTGGGGATGCAGTTGCTCTTGCTGCTATGACTGTACTCAGGGTTGCTTTGATTACTTGTGCAGTAACTTCTGTTAAGAGTCTTAGTTCTTAGATCAAATTTCAATTGCCAGTGTTATTAGCAGCATGTAATGTCAATATGTCATGAGGAATTAGGTATAGAACTATAGATTATAAATATGCACCTTCCCTCCTTACCCCGACCTTTGTTAATCAGGGAATTAAGTTGATGTATGATGAGAAATACTCAAGAAAAAGTTGTGCTTTTTAATAATTGAGACTTATACATCACATTCTTCTTTTCTCTGTCTTCTGGGATGGTTTGATTTTCTTCCAAGCTGTCTTTTCCGAAGGTTGTTGGGGATTTCAGTGAATTTTGACTTGCAAAGCATCCTGTAAAGCAAGGTGGGGCTGCAAAGTTCCCTCTTTTCCCGTTTTCCGTGTCGGATGAAGTTGCGGGATCTGAAGCACTATGTTTAGTTTGGATAGAAAAAAACTAGGGGAAAAAAAAGGATAGGACCCAGAGGCAGAGTATATAAAGTTAATAACGATAACAATTATTATGAGTTATGACCACGGTGCAGGTGGGATTCAAGTCAACGTAATTTCAAGGATAAGTGAACGTATGTTCTAAACCAATATTTAGGCTTTTTTTTTTAAAACGAAAATTCGAGTTAATCGGCGCAGTGTCACAGTAATGAACGAGTATCCGTTTTTTTTTTTATAGGTAAGGAAGAGCTCAAAACTCTCACCAAGGAGAAGAGCAAAGAAACAAATCATCGAAGATGCCACAAAATGGACAAAATACCTTACACAAAACCATACGAGGCAATTAAAGCCAAACTGAAAAACACGCTTGGGCACACTTCAGATAAAACACAAAAAAACCGCTTAAGAAAAAAAAAAACAAGAACCCACACTCGTTATCTTCGCACATGTGGGGCAAGACTACTTGGAGCAACCACGAAGTGACCTCTTGATCCCAACTAATAAGGATCGCTCCTCTTTTTCCTGCTCCTTGTCATTCTTCTTTGCTTGGGAACATCGTCTACATCTTCTCCGCCTTTCATAAAAGCATCTATAACATCATCCTCATTAAAAGCTTCCAAACCAATCTATTTCCTAGGTTCCCAAGTTCTCCTAGCCTCTTCCCTAGCATCTAGTTCATCCTCTTGAAACTTATAACTAACAACATCTTTGTTGCTAGTTCTGTTTTTTGGCATAGGGGCTTTTTTTTTAAAGGCACATTTCTTCTGATTTTCCTTCCTCCCTTTTTTCCTTATCCTCTTAGCTTTTACTCTTAGTTGCCACAGCCACAATAAGTCTAAATTGAGTGTCGGGAACAAAATGCTGAGCCTCCCAATGTCCAACGTGCTGTAGCCTCTGAAATCCCAGAGGTGCGGACAATGAAGAACATTGGAGCGATTCACCCAAACGAGTATCTGATTCATTATCTGAATTATTTGCAATGACAATGCGAGATGCATAAACACTGAGTTTCTCACTTGCTTTCATGGTAAATTAGAACATTGTTGTACACAAATTCAAGCAAAGATTAGTAAGATATATATATATATATTTATATATATATATATATATATATATATATATATATATATATATATGTGTGTGTGTGTGTATTATTGTAAATTTCCTTCTCCTCTACCCCTCTCTCTCTCTCTCTCTTTTGGTCAGCCTAGAGAGGCGAGGTGCTTCAAGCCCCTAGCTAGGAATTGAACACAATTTCTCTTGGTTCCCTAAGTGTACTGTACAAAAGTTGGTACATCCACCAGCTCAGCTATGCTTTGTGTGCTCTCTTTCTCTCTCTCTCTCTCTCTCTCATTTGGAGCTTCTCTGCTAGGCCATTAAGTGAGTCCTTAGCTCAAAAGAGAAACAAAAATGTTATTTATACCTTCGACCCAAAAAAAATTTATTTATACATCTTAAATTAATATATGATATTTATATTATGTTTATACGTCATGGTTAAGAAAACATTTTCAAAGTTACACTACTAGAAATTAACAAAAAATCAACGAATTTATTTCATCGAAAAATTTAATCAAAGTTTTGTCGTTGAATATTATCAATAGTTTACATATACGTCGGTCAAACTGTCAATAAATGTTGGTGTCTAATAGCGGGAAATTGTAACTGATGGCTAATCGGTCGGTAATTGATATAAAATAATTTTATATTTTTTTATTTTTTACTGACGGATTGTATATCGGTATTTCAAAAATTGAATTCATGCTAGATTCTTTTTTACTATCGGATTTCTCGTTGGTAAAATATTTTAATGAAATGATTCACTTTATTAAAATGTTACCGACTGATTTTCCGTCGGTACTATTGATCTCGGAGATTATAACACAAACGTCCCCTTCTTCTTGATTCTAACATTTCTCTCTCTACACACACTCTCTCTCCCTCTCTCATCCGCCATTATGGCCTCAAGCCACTTTCTTACTGCCAGAGTTTCCATTTCGTCACGCGGATACTATCATTGTGTCCATTGTATGTTAATGAGTATTCTAATTGGTTTAATTTTTTTTTTTTGTTTAGTCTTTTTTTTGCTGTTCCATTTCTCTACTAAAAGTTTTTAGTAGCTGAGGTAATTAACTAATTTAATTTGTTGTGTTGATTATTAAAGATCTTATTTGAAGCACTTGATGATTGGTGGATTTACTTACTAGACTAAGTTGAGAAGCTTTAGATATGTATACTAGACTCATTTGTTATTCTTTATGTTTTCCAAAGTTTTAGAGACTTAAAATTTCTAGAGTAGAATTGTAGGATAGAAGAAGGAGAATATAATTGTATGACTGGGGGAAGACTTAGAGTTCTTTTTCATTGTTTGAATTGTATGATGTAGTGTTGTATGCCTACATGATGTAAAGTAAAGGGATGCGCTATAGAACAGTTTTTATGATTAACTGATTAATTTATATGACTATGTATATTTGTTATTTATGTTTGATTAATATAATAATTTCTGTGGAGACTCCTAAAATAAAGAGAGATTCTGCCTAAATTCTTTTGATTATTTAGAACAATGTATAAATTAAATAACTATTATAATGACATAAGTAACTCTTAGGTGTGTTTAAGGGATAAATTAACTTTTGTGGAGGATCCTAATTTAAGGGAAAACTCCTCTTTAATCATTTTGATTAATGTGTGTTTGTATTGCTTTGTAGGTGTATGATATTGTTGAGATATAAAATATTTGCTCTAAATTAAGCATGGATGTATGATAGATTGCATCCAAGTCGAGGAGGGATTAAACCAGAATTTTATGAGGGAGTTGAAGCATTCATAATGGCTTGTATTCGAATAGAACAATTTACTCGTGAAAGAATATCTAGGTGTCCTTGTCATTTGTATGTGATAAAATAATTCTATTTTGTTGTTCATATTTTTGTTCTTATATTATTATATTATTAATATTCCAATCGTTGTATTTAGGTGTATGATCAGAGAAATGTCATAACCAATCTTCACTTGTATAATTTGGCTTGGGGTCCGAAAACTATAGCTACAAGTTGGCCAATGTACCATGTCAATAGTTATAAATTTCATACAATTGAGTGGAAAAGGGGAAAGAAAATCAACAACACTAGGGTTTATGTTAGGGAAGATACTGGAGATGGAGAAAGTGATTGACATGGAGTAGTTAATGAAATACTTGAATTGGAGTATCCTGATGAACCTCTTAAAAGGGTTGTACTATTTATTTGTGAATGGTATAATCCAATACGTCTCAGGGGAACACATAAATATAATCACTATAAAATAATTGAGATTAACCACACTAAAAGTTATAAAAAATTTGATCCATTTATCATCTGCCAAAATGTAAGACAAGTTGATTACTTGCCATACCCTGAAAAATGCAAATCTAACTAAAGGGTGGTAATAAAATGCAAACCAAGGGGTAGAGTAGAGCTTGAAGAAGTATCTGAGCAAGCTTACCAAACCGATGATCCAAGCCCTTCTAAGGTTGTTATTAATACCGATATTCCCTATAATCTATGTTCTATCTCAGGGGAAGTTAATATAATTAAATTCCCAAGCCAACATTCAATAGGTCAGGCTGATGAAAGGGATGCCAACACTAAGGATGAGGATGATGATGAGAAAGACGAATTTGATGACGCTGTTGAAATCGAAAGTGACGAAGATAGTCCTCAATTTTTTGAATAACGAGGTACCAAATGTTCTGTGTCTTTATACATTTTCGATTTTGTGCATATATATTTCAATGTTATATTTGCACTGAATATGTTTATTAATTTATATACATGTTATATAGAGGCTTTTTCACATAAATAAATGAAAAAAAATAATTAAATACAAAAATATCCTCTTTCATCTTTTTTTTTGAAAATGTCCTGATTTGGGTTTCTATATAAATCATGTGAAGCTAGAACGATTTATAATTGAACAGAAATCGTGGCAGCCTTACACTATTTATGGCTTCTAAAACTATCAATCAGAAATCGTGGGAGGGTGCCACGATTTCGTGGCAACCAATTGAATCAAATCGTGCTGGGGTGATACGATTTCTATTCAATTGATCCCATGAAATAGTGGCACCCTCCCACGATTTCTGCTTTCCCTATAAAAAGCGAAATCGTGCGAGGACTGTTCATTCGTTCAGAAATCGTGGGAGAGCCATTTGCAAAGAAATCGTAGGAGGTGAGCGAAGGAGAGAGAAAAAGGGGAATTTCTGCAAAAATGGCACAAAATAATTTACGCTGCTAGATGAAGTTTCACATATTTCAAGATCTGCATGAAAAGGTACTTGTTTACATATCTATATTTTAATTTAGTTATATTCAATATTAATAATTATTTATTTTTATTTTAGTTTAGATTAGTATAAAAATATTTGGTTAGTTTAGTTTAGGGTTACGATTAGTTTAGATTAGTGAAAAAAAAAATTAGTTAGCTTAGTTTAGTTTTGGTTAGTTTAGTAAAGTAATCATTTGTTATATAAAATATTTATATGTTAATCAAAACTTTAGTTTATAGATTAATTTTAATCTTTTTTAGTTTAATATTATTTTATTTTTTATTGATATTACAAGGAAAATAAATGTAAGTTAATTTAAATTTTATAAATTTTAATTAAGATTATTATTTTAAGGTTTAGTTTAATATATTTAAGTTAATTATTGATAATTCTGTTGTTATTATATTATAAAGTTTAATTTAATATTTATTTGATTTATTATATAGTGTTAGTGTTATGAAGTTTAATTTAATTAATATATTTTTAATAAATATAGTTTACTGCCTTTAGTTTGAGATAATTTAATTTAGGTTTGTTTGAGTCTTTGAATACGAATGATATTATGTTCATGCTTTTACAGCCATCTCGAGTGTTGACCGCTAGGCGTCGCTGCATACCTGCTCCACATCCTCTTATGGAGCCATACTTGAGGTAGGCAGGCTTATGGTATGCAGCTCAGGTCCCATATTATGAGTACTATAATGCGCTGATCAGCGCGTTTGTGGAGCGCTGGCGATCGGAGACCCACACTTTCCATCTTCCATACGGACAGTGCACCATCACATTAGAGGATGTTGCCTATCAGTTAGGGCTGCAGGTTGATGGACAGGCAGTTAGCGGATGCACTGGATTGTGGGGCAAATATCATGGCAGAGATATATGGACCATATGTTATGATTTATTTGGCACAGTGCCAAGTTTAGATGAGCGAGATGGATATTCAGTGTTTCTGTCTTAGTTTAGTACCACATTTCATGATTTGCAGGCAGATGCATCTGCGGAGACAGTTATACGTCACACTCGAGCTTATATCATGATATTTTATATGATCAGATTCTAGGACCTTGTACTTAACTGATCTTCGAATACTGTAAATTTTAATAGCAAACAATACAGCCTCCTTATTAGGAAACTGTTGCCCAATTTCCAACTCATTTTCTCCTGCCTCACCCAAAATATCACTACTATCTACCATGCCTCCAATTCCTAAAGCTAGACTCTCATACATGACTTCTAAATTTAAAGAATCATAATGAGACACATGTGCATATGATTGAGAATGAGAATGGGAATCAAATCGAGATTGGCTGCTCCGTGCTTGGCTCTGAGTCGCAGGCATTGCCTCCCCATCCTCGCCACTATTGCTATCATCTGGTATTACATCTGGCTCATCTTCTTCATCTCCATTATCAACAATAAAGTCATAACCTGCAATAGGACTATGCTGCGAAAGTGGTGCTGCTATCTCCATTGCAAGTTGTGGCAAAACTTGGCTCGCCATCAAATCATCCGCATCTTCTACATTAACATTTTGGATCCGCATGTGTCTTTGCGATGCCATTGCAAATGTAGGTGAACGTTCGCCAAAGGACAATGCAAATGTATGTCGGATCGGGAGCAGATCCTCCGGAGCTTAAAGCTGAGTCTTGTAAAACAATGAATAGCTCCATAATACGAATCTCCGGAAATTGAGCACGGCAATCAAACATCACTCCGATATCTTCATCACAGCTGATCTCAAGACTGTTGTACCGAATCAGATCTTTTCCAACTGCTATAGGTAACCTGTACACCATTTGTGTTATATGCTTGTTATTTTGTTAGCGCAACTTATGCAATATTTTGCTCTGCAACTCCAATAAAGTAATAGAAGGATGAATATTCAGGCAAACTGAGTTTGAACTGCAAAATGTTACTCCCTCATTTGTATTTATGATTTCACCATTATGATGAATAAGAATGTAAAATTTCTCCATCTATCACTCAAATTTTGGGGAGAAGACGTATTCTTCTTGCTGGAAAAATAATTGGATGGGTTGAAAATGACATTGGACGGTGGAAGTTGAGTATATGTGGTGGGGGGATTTGTACGAAAATCGTGTGAGTCTCACACGATTTACATAGATCAACCAGAAATCGTGGGAGGGTGCCACGATTTTCAGGATCCACTGAATAGAAATCGTGTCACCCCTGCACGATTTCGCTCAATTGGTTGTTACGTAAATCGTACACCCTCCCACGATTTTTTATTGATAGTTTTGGAAGCCATAAATCGTGTAAGGCTGCCACGATTTCTGTTCAATTATAAATCGTTCTGGCCTCACACGATTTACATAGAAACACAAATCAGGACATTTTCGAAAAAAAAAGATGAAAGAGGACATTTTTGTATTTAATTATTTTTTTTCATTTATTTATGTGAAAAAGCCGTTATATAGATGACTTATGGAAGGCCGATGATTTGGTCCCAGAGAAGGCAATGGTGGATAAAGGAATCATGGTTTACCCTCTCGTATATCTGAGATTTTTTTTTGTATGTCTTTAAAATTATATATTGTGATAATTTTATTCCATTTTTCTGTAATTGACAATTTTTATTTTAATGAATAGTGCATGTTTTTATATTTTTATTTATATGGATTTGTAAATAATTAAAATAATAATTTGAAATATTTAAATATTAATTTCAGATTTTAACAATAATAATCAAATAAAAGTTCAAAAAATCTTTTTTTCTATGGGTTTTCCATCGGTAATAATAAACATTTACAATTTATATTGTTTATTTTACCAATAGAATATCCGTCGATAATAACAAACACATTTGTCGGTAAAATTTACTCAATGACGATTTCTGACGTTAATATTACTGATGGATTTTATTTCTCGTCGGTAATATTAATATTTTTTATTATTGACGCATCATTTACTGACGGATTTTTTACATCGGTTTATCTGTCAGTAAAATTCTTACCGACAAATTTTTGTTAGTTTTCCATCAATAAATTCATTGGTAATGAGCACATTTCTAGTAATGTTAAAAGGGATTGAAATAAACACAACATGCCACAAAATATTATGAGGATATTAGACTAAAATTATTTTCTTGTGAGCAAAAGATGAACTACACGGTCAACCGGGTTAGTTCATTTGGTTAATCTTATACTCATATATTTTCTTAATTTGAGTTTAATTCCTAAATTTTTCTAATGACAGATAATCTATAAATACTTTTATAAGCGTTTAATAATTCGAAGGCATACCCTGAGCCTAGGAGAATGGAACACCGAACCATCAAGGTCTAAAGGCTGCGATCTTTGGGCATAATGCGGAATGTTCTGATTTTTTTGGTCATTATTGCGATTCACTTTAAAGAGAAACCCTTTGTATAAACGCCACTCTTCTGCAATGGAGTACAAGTCGGAAATCAAAGATTCTATTATAATAATTCCAGTGCCGGCGAGGAAAAGTAAGGCAACTGGTCTAATTCAATTTATCTTCTTCCAGTTGCATCATATATATATATATATATATATATATATATATATATATATATATATATATATATATATATATATATATATATATATATATCAATCTTTCGTATTTAATGTGCATGTTTTTGGATTAATTTATAACACTGATCAAGTCAACTAGTTTAACAATTTTACATAAGATATGTTTGAATTTTCTCATTAATCAGTAATCTCATTAGTGTCATATATCTTCATAAAGAGATCCTCAATCGCTTAAAGGCTACCAACAAGTAGCTTCCGTGAAAAAATAATTTGAGACAATAAATGGGTATTTGGAAAGCAATTATTTGAAAAGGAAAAAAGAAAAGACAAAAAAACTTTTGTGTACCATTTAAAATCCCAAGCATACATAGTACTATGAAAATAAGAGTAAATGGCCTAAATAAGTTTCTAAAAGATACAACGTTAGTTATATTAGTCTGAATAATGAAAATTATTCCCAAAGTCCTTTGAGAGTGCATTCCTTCAACTTGAACCTTAGATATGTCCATGCTTAAATTAACGTTAGGGACTAATTTGTGCATTTGAATATTGAGAGTAATTTGATCGTTCAAAAATTAATATAAGGAAAATTATTTTTGTACCTTCTCTATCACATATACACCCAATACCCCTCCTGACGTTTTTCTAGGACTATCAAGATGGGTAAAACCAGTTGGATCAACTCATTTACTCGCCAAAAATAGGTGGACTGGACTTAAAAAAAATAACCAGCTTAAACTAACCCATTTTTATCTCAACCCATTTAATCCGCAGGTTAAACGAGCCAGCCCGCATGGGTAAATAGACTAGCCCATTTACCTGCGTTTCTTTTTTTATTTTTTTATACCGAAAGAGTTATAAATTTATGACATAAAAATATAATTTAATAATTAAATTTAGAATATTTTCATTTTTTTAATGAAAATAAAAATTTTACCTTTTTTAAATCAAAATTAGCTTTTTAAAACTTGAAAAATAAAAAAAAATTAAAAAAAAAGTTAAATGAGCTGATCCGTTCAAGCTCGCGGATCAATCTTAAATGGGCCAGGCTAGTAAAATATGACTTACAAGCTAAATGAACTGACTTGTTTAGACTCATTTATTTTGCGAGCTTAAATGAATCGGGATGAAACTTGTTCGACACCCCTACATTTTTCTCTCTCCACTGCCTTTTACCTCTTTCACGTCGTTTAATATTTTTTTTTCCTTGTCTCTCGGTGTTAACTGTTAAGGGTGTATGACAAAGAGAAATACTTGCATTGCTCAAAAATATTATGTGATTATATTTTTAAATTAATTATATAAATGTATTTTATATAAAATTTATTATTAATATATAATCTCATATAAAATATATTTATATGATCGATTGGGAATATAATTATGTACTACTTTCGGATTATTCAAATATTTCTCTTACGGCAAAAGAGATTTATGCATATGGTTACTCGGGAATTGGTCACGTCTTTTCCCACAAATTGCCATGGTTATCATCTCCTGTTTTGCTAGCTTTTATCATGACTGTACACGCATATTCCACCACGACATATTCACAGAACATATTAAAATGGCACGCATTGTCGGCATATTTTTATAATTTCTGCTTTGAAAATTCTTCTCCTACTCCCAGTGCATGCGACTTATCCTCAAAGTGCTACGACAACTAGGGAAAAAGAAAACAAGATACAGAATACACAGTGTGTGATTACATTATTTCGAGGAGAAGTATTAGTTGAACATAAAAAAATGAACATTAGAGTGTATGTCTATTAAGAGAAAGAAACAAACTCTTATCCTTCCACTACCACAAAATGCTTTGTACTCTTCTCTTTTTATAAATGTCTACTCTTATGTCTACTTTTTATATCCAAATAAGGTTGTTGATTTCAAGCGTCCCTATTCTTCGCATGAAGACGTCATGAGTAAACTACATATTGTAATTTATAGTCTCGAGGTGTTATAATATACACATCATCTTGCCACTGAGAGCAATTGTTAATTTCATGAGTTGGGACGGCCTAAGTTCTTACCCCCATTAACGGATATGTCTACTAAAATACAAAGAGCAGTAAATTTTGACCCATACCAAACTCATGCAAGTGATAGGAACTTTGATAGTGGCTCTGCCACTCTCTATAATAATTAACTAGCATGTACCTTGTCTTCTATAAATTGTTTCCGCTTATAACTTATTCATGTCACACGCAGTACCAATTGAGTTGTTAGTTTAACCAACCCCTTGTTGGCTTTTCTAGTCTCAACATAATTATGGATTGTGCTCATAAGCACCCTTTTGTTTTCTTGTTTTGGCTAGTGTTCCTTAGTCCTCTAGTATGCAGTCAACTTTACTATAATTTCTATGACTCTACTTGTCCAAACCTGACCGGAATTGTTCGATACAATGTCTGGTCAGCTATGGCCAATGACACAAGGATTGCAGCTTCTCTCTTGCGCCTTCATTTCCATGATTGTTTCGTCATCGTAAATAACCTGTCTCAATTTGAGTTATTCTTTTGGTTCGGTCGTTTTTATATATAGACCAAGTAAATCTCAAAGTCTCGAACTAAAGTATATATATTGTAGAATTTTCCAGTGAGGGAGAGGAAAGGAGTAACTTCTCGTATTATTTCAGTTTCCTTACCCAGTTGTATTATTTGTTGTTATATTCTAGATTGCCAAGGCTCACTACACGTGCTTCTTCTAATTTCTTTTCTTTCCATTACGCAGGGATGTGAAGGATCCGTGCTACTTGATGATACCAGCACTCTAAAGGGGGAGAAAAATGCATTGCCTAACCGAAATTCACTCAGAGGATTTGAGGTCATTGACACTATCAAATCTGCCTTAGAGAAGGCATGTCCTTCCACAGTGTCATGTGCTGATATACTAGCCCTAGCTGCGAGAGAA
Source organism: Pterocarpus macrocarpus (assembly GCA_031439585.1). Taxonomy (NCBI): domain Eukaryota; kingdom Viridiplantae; phylum Streptophyta; class Magnoliopsida; order Fabales; family Fabaceae; genus Pterocarpus; species Pterocarpus macrocarpus. The sequence continues at coordinate 70,380,152 of CM062520.1, read as the reverse complement.
GCTGTTTATCTTGTAAGAGACTCTTACTTGTGTGTTCAGACTAGCTAATTACTTTGCTTATAAAAAAAGCTTATAGCAAAATGTTCAGAAAGGTTTTGGCTGAAAAATATTTTTTTAGATGCAAAATAAGCTATCCAAATTAACATGTGCATGACAATTAACCTCCTATTGGATATACACATCAAAGATATTAAAAGCTTATCTAATTTGGTCAGAGTAAAGGCCCATTTTGGCCTGTACCTCTTGGTCGTAGAGATGGCACAACAGCAAGCGAGAGCGAGGCAAATCAGTTGCCATCACCCTTTGAACCCCTAGAAAATATTACTGCCAAGTTCGTTTCCAAAGGTCTTGAATTGAAGGATGTAGCAGTGCTCTCAGGTTTGCTTCTTCCACATTTATTTACTTCAGTCCATGCGGCTAGAGAAGCCAAATGAACTTCTGACGCTAAATTCTAGCCTCAAGTTTATGTGTCCTAATAATTGCATGAATCTTACCTCTATACTTTGATTAATCAGCAAGGAGAAAGTTAGTAGTACTTCTTATGTTTTGACAAACAGAAACCACTTCGCCTGTGTTTGGATTTCTATTTGTATCTATCAAAATCAATTATAGGATACTGTGATTGATTTTGGGTATTTTTCAACTTATTTGATTTCTCATAATACCTTCATCAAAATCAATTTTTGCTTCAAAATTAATTTTAGACGGAAGTGAAAAATTTGTAACTTTTCGATTCTATCATAATGGATTTTGGACATTTCTTTGTAAATTATATATTTAAAAGTGATTTTGATCAATATTATTTAAATATAAATCACTTCTCAGATTAAATTATTAAACATAAATTGCTTTACCTCAAAATCAATATTAATAAAATGAACTCTAGCAAAATCAATTGTACAAAAACAGAACCAAACATGCACTTCATGTATTTATAGTTTCCAATAAACCAAAAATTTGAAAGCAGAAAAATTATCACAATTGGATGAAAAAATTATATATATATATATACAAAGAATCATGTGAGAGGAGTAGTTTTATGAAAATAAGAGGAGTAAATCTTGACCATTGAGTTTTACATGAACAATCAAGATTAAAATATAAAATGATATAATTTTTTTAAATAATTATATGATATTTAAATAATTTTAAATTTTAATCATTTATATATAATTATATGATTCATATTTATTCATTTCACTCTCGTAATAAACGGCTTCTTTCACGTGATACCCTCCCATTAATATTGATAAGATAATGAAGAAAACAAATATGGGGGCAAGTAATTTTCATCCCCACTGTTTTTTTTCGGTCAAGGAGGGGGGGTTGGGGGAGGTGGAGGGGGATAGGTGGGTTCAAGTATTGAGCCCAATGCAACTCATAGAGGCTCTACATACTTTGACCACTGAGGCCCGAGCCTCAGCTGCACCCCTACTTCTCATGTCTATATACTTAACGCAGGTGCGCACACCTTCGGCTTTGCTCAATGCTTTACATTCAAGCCAAGGCTCTTCAACTTTGGTGGCCCTGGTAAATCTGATCCAACGCTCGATGCTTCACTCCTACAAAATCTACAGAAACTATGCCCAAACCAAGATAGTTCTGACACCAATTTGGCTCCCTTGGATCCTGTCACTACCAACACATTCGACAACATGTATTACAGAAACCTTGTGAACAACTCAGCGCTACTTCAGTCAGACCAGGCCCTCTTGGGTGACAACACGACTGCTTCATTGGTCAGCACCTATAGCCAGTGGCCTGTTCTGTTTTTGAGAGACTTTGCGGTATCTGTGGAGAAAATGGGCCGCATAGGTGTGCTTACCGGACAACAAGGGGAAATAAGGAAGAACTGTAGGGCCGTGAACTAGGATGTCCTATTTGCATTAGGCTCTAATCCTTTGTCTTTAAAAGCCTTTTCCCTTTGCAGGCTTGCATGAAAGTGAAACGATGCCTCAAATAATAATACCAATGCATATATTGTCTTAGTGGCATGATTATATGTTTCTGAAAATCTATATGTTGTGGTTTAATATTGTAGAAGGAAAATCTTACCTAGTGGATGATGTAATATTATATTATAAAAATTAGTAATGGACAAACCCCTTCTCTCTGTCTTCTTTTTTTTTTTTATTTTAGAATTTTTAGAAGGACGCTTTTCGCACTCTTTAAAATGAGCCCATTACATATGGATTTTTTATTTTTAATATGGTAAATGAGTGTGATATATATAAGAATATGGGTTTATAAATTAAAGTACATAGATATAGGAATAAAAAATCACCAGTGGCGGTTTTTAATTTTTAAAAAACTGTCAGTGGCGATTTTTGCCCCTTTTTTTTGTATGTTGTACAGAAATACATGGTTTATTTTTTAGTTTTTCAAAAATAGCCATTGTCAATTTTTGCTTTTTAAACAAGCTGTTACATTATGAAAAATCGCCAATGACGATTTTTCTTAAATTTTTATATCTCCGTAATTCATCCCAAAATTCCATATTTTGGTACAAATTATTTTTAAATACTATATAAAAAAAAAGACCCTCACATATGTACATTTTCAAATACAATATAATTTAATTTTTCACCCAAAAAATAGATAAATTAATTTAGATAGAAAAAAAAATTAACATTTGGTTGATTCAATTGATTCCATATTTAAATTTCATGTACAAAGCTTTAAATTTGAATTTTATAAATAAAATATATTTGATCGCAATAAAAGTGAACTGTGATATCAAACATACTTTACATACAATATAAGATATTTGAATTATGAAGCTGTCTCTTTATATATATATATATAAATTTAATTTAAATGTACTAACAGTATAAAATTGTTTTATACTGTCAACCAATAGAAATAGTGGAAAGTACCAACTTATACAAATAACCATCCATTATAATGAAGGATCCACCATGATTTCTCACTTTCCCCTATTTCTATTAGTTGACAGTATAAAACTGTTTTACACTGTCAGTGCATACCAATTAAACTATATATATATCACTTTTGCCTCAAAATTAAGTAACCAAATTTTAATACTAAAAATAAAATTATTAGATGCTCTTTGATGGAAGCCATCAAAGAAATTACTCAATTAAGAAATGCAAAATGAAAAATACGGGAAATACTTATAGATTCATGTCTGTATCTGCTATATACCGTCTTGATATCTTTCATTATTCCTTTATTAACTCTTACTATGTGGAAAATCCTATTCATTTTTCATCCTTTTCCGAATCGGTCGCTGTCTGAAACTATTATAGGTATGAAATCAAGATGACAATTTTTGGATTGAAAATTTTGTTTTACAAAATATTAAGATATATAAATGTAGTTTAAAATAATTTTAAATTGATATGAAGGCTTGTGAGCATTATATACATAATCGATAATATAAACTTTTTCAACACAAAAAAAAGATGGCATACAAACTTTTTCATTTAATACCACATTTATAAAATTATTTTAATTAACTGAGACATATATATAATAAATATTGATGCTTTTGTAAGCTTAGGATTGAGTATATATATAACCTACCATGAAATTTTGCTTTTATAATAATGTAACGTCATTTATAGCTTTCTTACATTGAAATACTTTCGTGGTATTTCTAAACTTGAAATCTTGTTTAGATTTTTCTTCCAACCCAATGGTATCAAACTCAAATGTGATCGCATACTTTTTCAATTGCTGATGCTGATTTATCATACGAAGGAATTGAAACTGAGATGAATACTGACAACGAATTAATCTTCATTTCGCTGTCTGTTTTATCTTTTAAAAGTTCAAATACACATTTCTTCAGTTTTGTCGGTTGCGGGATGTAATGGAAGTGACGAAGACAGAGGGATAGAGAAATGGTACCAATATTTAATGTGTTTTTCTTGTTTCTTATCTTGTTTGTTGGGGACGAGGAGGGTAAGCATGCGCATCGATAGTGGGGCTCCCTGATGATAGTAAAATTCTGAGGTAGCCATCAATGCGTGAACCACCATGTCTTCATCGTGCATGTTCAGCCTTTCTCGTTCCCCCTCTCATCACTTTCCGTGGAGCTTCCCTTTGACTTCCATTAAAGATTTCTTTGAGTTGGATTCTTAGTAACGTTATTACCAGAAACATCTTTTTACATGCATCATTATTGTTTTAAGAGGTCAAACTTCTACAGAGCGCACATCGAATACGAAGGATTTGCCCTTTGACAAAATATAAAATGTATCCGAGTTTCACTTGTGATATTATCTGGCTAGGAGTCAAGTACCTCTAACTTCCCTTTATGATCATGCCAAAAATGAATTCATTGAAATGGTACGTAAGCACAATTTTGGTAACATTTGGGGCAGTAGCCAGTTGGTAAACGTTATCTTATATATCTCAGTTGTAGGGAAAATGAGAAATTCTTTGTATTAACGCCTCAAATGATTTATACGTGACTGTAAATTGAAATAGGATCTTAAAGAAAGTGATTATAACACCTTAATCAATTAGAACAAGGAAACTGGATATCATAATGTAGTGTTAATTAAGAACGCATTTTGTCGCCATTATAAATATGAAGTTTCTCCTTCACCCAAAAAAAAAAAAAAAAAAAGACAAAGAGAGAAAGATTTGGCGCCAAACATCACAGGGAACGTCTTTCGGCAAGTCGTCATCATCAGCAGCAACAATATAAAACAAAGTCAAAACAGAAATCAAGTACAGCATATAGCATAATCATAATGGACAGGATATATACACATATATATCAAGCGCAAGGAATAAATATTAATCATTAAATTTTACCTAAATAATAAAAATTAAAATATTAAATTATGTAATTTTTTAAAATAATTATATAATCTTTAAATAATTTATACTCTAAACTATTCATATATTATTTAATAGTCAAATTCCGATAAAAATAAACCCATCACTTGATAGTTGATATACGTAAATAATTCTAAACTTAGTTGTCAAATGCTCCAATTCGTATATAATTTCTTAACAAGGTTGATTTCCTGCCCCAACAGTGGTGATGTGATGATCGGAAGGTAACTTGTCACTTTTAAATGTCTATCAAAAGGAATTAATAAGAGACAGTTGAAAAAGAGTTTCTATTAATGACGCGGTGATACTTAATCTTCAATCAACCTCTTATTGCAATATCCTCAAAAATTAAAACAAACTTTATCATAAGAGGGCATCAACGAAATAGCAACTAGGCAAAAATGATTAAGTGCCGATCAAGAAAGCAACATTAGCTGATAATCAAGTGCTCGAACACGAGAGTCAGATAAGTGTGCAGTGCTACTTTTCTGCCTTACATAGAGGTAAAGTATATTGAAATTTTGAAATTGCGTAGGAACATTTACGTGGGGAGCTGAATTATGTTGATGGCGTGGTAAGTGGGTAGCAAGAAGAGTACACAATGAATCTGAGATTGGTCTTCAGGTGAAGTTTCAATTCGAAACAAAGGGGAAAAACCAGATCGAAAGCACACTAACCATAATAATAAAAATAATATTAATAATGAAAGAAAGGTGCTCAGGTGACCAGTTATGACTTATCCATCATTTTTATTTTAAATTTTTTTGAATAATTAATGAATGTAAAATTTGAAAGCGGTAGTGCAAGCGAATGGATTCTTCCGTTTGGCATTTATATGAAAATGGAGATTCACTGATTTCATTCCAAAGAATCTCAGACCCAGACGACCAGAAATGTAGAAATTCCGTTGAAGGTATTAAAGTTACATCATCAACGAAAGCGGTTTCACGTTTTTAATTATAGTTTTTTTTTTTTTTGGACACGTTAATTATAGTGTTATTGATTGTTTGAGTTGTTATTATATATAATTATGTAATATTTAGCGAGCTTATTATGTCTCGCTTACACAACTTGTATTATGACTTATGAAGATACTTATGAACTAGTTAATTTGCTTCATTGAAAAATACGAAAGAAAATATTTGTTATAATAAATTTCAAAATTAATAAAAACAACTTGAAATATGTATATATATTGTTTTGTTATGATAAAAATATGTTATATTTTAAGAGATTAATCTTGATGCAATCACATATTTTTATTTATAAGACTTTTAAGATAATTTATTATTGAGTCAAATATTTTTATTAATATAGTGTTACATAATTGCATATTTGTGTAAAAAAAATTTATACCGATAATATATCAAAATTAAATTTATATTTTAAATATTAAATTAAATAAATATAAAATCATTTGTATTCCACAACTTTATTGAACAAAATTCAAAAAATAAAGTTTTGATTATTTCCAGCAAGATATATGGCAAAACCTTCGGTTATCTCCATAAGTAAATATTTGGCTTTTCTACATGCAAGTACATCACAATGGACAACTTTGTTTTTCTTTTTTTTTTTTTCTACTCTCTATTTTTTAAATTTTTTTTAAAAGTATTTCTTCACTTAATAGGTTAGAAACTAATATCTCATATATCTAAGATAAGGCCTCTTCAAATGATATTTTTTCTATACACATAAATTTAAAAATCAAATCTATAACTATATATTTAGGAGATCCAATCCCCTTTTACTCATATTAATACCTTATTAATTTTTTTTTCCTTTCTGTTATGATTAACCTCTTTCTTTAACTTAATTATTTCTTAGCGATTTTTTCCCCTTTCACTAAACAAGCTTTATCATATGCCAAAGAGAAAGTCGGCAGATACTAGACAATACAACTTGCTAACTTCCTTATTTTTTAAGTATTTGATTATTAGTTTTATTTAATAATTAATGGTAATTTTTTTGGGGGGCAAAAAATTACGGGAGGCAGCCAACCAGCCAAGGCGGTGGGGCCATTGATGTGCCTCAAAAGAAAAGGGCATATTGGGGCGCCGGCCCTGTCATTAATGATCCTGCCATTTGACAATATCGAGTCCTAATCAACACTCGATAGGAATAGGTTTACATACGTGCTCTCTTTTATTTTTGGGTTAATTAATATGAAAGTTTCAATAATTACCCAATTTTTAATTAAATTTTTATAATTAAAAATTTTTTAAACAGTTTTTTATATTGCATAAATTTTTATAATTAAGTCATCGAACTATACAAAGTTAGTTGGTAATTTACTAAAGTATATAAAAATTTAAAAGTTTTTGTAATAATGAGTTATTTTAAGGATTTAATTATAAAACAATATTTAATATAAAAATTTAATTAAAAATTTTTAGGCTATAAAGACATAATTAAAATTGAAATAAATTATAAGAAACTATAAATTAATTAAATTTTTATTTTTCTTTAATAATATTCACGAGGTGAACTGTATTAACTAAGAGAAAATTACTCCTAATGGAAAACATAAAATCACTGAGAATAATATTTTCATAAAAAAATCATAGAGTCTCCCGGGGGATCACTCCAGACGTCAATTCCTGTAATGAGAATTGAATCATATAATCACAAGCCATCATAGAGGAGATAATAAGTTTTTATTCTCAATAAAACGATATTTTGTATTTTTATAATTTCATCACTAAGTATTGCTATCATCCTTCTTTGTACTTGCTCATAAAATCTGTTATTTATTTAAATAACAATTCTTTTATTATTAACTCGTATAAAAAGATACTTTTAAGCATTAGTTTTGCTAATATACAAATTTAATTTGATGCAATATTATAATTAAATGACAGTATAAATTTATAGTAATAATATATCAAAATTAAATCTATAATATACTTATATTAATTAACATGTAGTAAAAATAATTAAAAATTCATAATTTTATCTCATAAAGTGATTTATATAATTTAAATATTATTTTTTGTAAGAATTTAAATATGGATTCAATTTGTATGTATTATCATTATAAAAAAAATTTACACTATTATCCAATTATTTATTACCATATCAATAATATGATAAAGTCTAATATCCACTACTTAAATAATTACACAATAGAAGGATATAATTGATTGAATGTGTAAATTTTTTTATATTATTAGTACATATAAATTAAATTATTTAAATATTAATTTTTGAATTTAATTTGTATATATTATTAGTGCAAAAAGAATTTATACAAATATCTAATCATGTATTGCCACATCAACAAATATGTTTAATTCAATCATCTATTATCTTAAAAATTTTACAAACACAATTATTTGGTTGAATAATAACGTAAACCCTTAAATGGACGAACATATAAAATAACTTATAAAGTCATTATATTCGTAAAATTATCAAATTAAGAAATTACATTTTATTTCAACCAACTGTACTTCATTCTCATTTAAAATCTATTCTATACAATCACCATTTTGCCAACCAAACTTGCAAAAAGCTTTGCTTCGACAAGTTAATAAGTTACATAGTTATGGATACAGAATCAAGATTTGAATAAAATGGTTTATTACAAATAGTTGAACACAAAAATTGATTCAACTGATAAGAATAAGGCAGTATTTGTGGGGGACCATCCTTACTTTTGGTCCAAATTGGTAATAAATGAATATTGTGAAAAAAAGTAATGATTGGGGTAAAATTTTAATTTTAAAAGTAAAGTTAATAATTTTAATTAACTTATAATCAGCACCTAAAAAATTATACGGATATCCAAAAATTTTTGAGCCATTAATATATATTAAATTTTTTAAAAAAATTTTATATTTTTTTAAAATCAATATGCTAATTATATCAAATAAAAAATCACATCAAGCCTATCAAATTTATTTGATTGAAAATGTATTTAATTTTGTAAAAAATAAAATAAATTTGATTTCTAACCAAAAATATATTTTGTATAGGCATAAATTATTCTAAAATTGAATATTTCTATTTTGAGAAAGGAAAATGGCTGTTAATGAATGAGTGGAAAAACCTAAAATTGGTTGTGTAATTATTTAATGCAAGTATTGAAAAATAATAAAAATAAAAAATATTAAATTGAAGTATTAAATTGGGACTTTTGATATCAAGAATATGAAATGTTATAATATTATTTTAAGATATAGATATATGATATGATATGATATGATATAACGGTCATTTTAATCTATTTTTAACAATATTAAATTATTGATCCTGTTTGTTTAAATTAAAATGGGGTCACAATATAATTCTATAATTTTAAATATAAAATTTCTATAGACGCAAAATAAAATTCTAAATACTATTAAAAATATAAAATCTTAATCATAAGATCAAAATTTAATGACACAGATTTAATATCAATCAATCACCAACTTGGATCATAACTGAAGATAATCCACCGCAGCTTCTGCCTAAAAATAAATAATATTCATGAAAAAGTTTTGTATTTGTTTTCATTACTAATTTTCGTTAGTTTTTTTTTTCAGTTATCCTCCATTGACTTGTTCGAGACATTGTTGGGCAAAAAATGTGGATACCTTTTTTAATTGAGAATTGAACTATAATTCACCAGATGTGGAAAACCATCCCCCTTCTCCTAGATGCAATCCCCATTAATATTAATTTTCATTAATAACTCTAAGTATCACAACAAATTCTTATTGCAACTTGTGGATGTAACACGCCAATATGCTATAATTTTACACGTAAAAATATCTTGGTTCCTCTAAGTTTTGATTATAAAAAGTTATTGCCCTTTCAATGTGTAAATAATTAAAAAACTAAATAATTTTAACGAAATTCAATTTTATTGTACCTGCATACAGGAATTACATAAATGCTAATGTTACACATATAGACATCACATTTCTTTCACGTCGTGAAAGGTGGTTCCTTGTTTTTAACATGATCGTTGCCGAAATTCCGCGGGCATACAACTTTTTCGTTGTGCAAATATAACTTAATAATAAACTTTTTATTAAATAATAAAATTTAAGATAAATAAGTCATCGTGTCAATTAGGGGTGCGCAGGAGTTGGGTTGGGTTTTTGACTTTTTTTTGCCTCTAACTTGAACACTTTTAGGTTGGATCAGATTGAGTATTCGGGTGGACAGTCAACTTCTCTCTTTATTTTTTTTGTAAGTAAAAAATATATTAAAATATCCTATTTTATGATATTTTAAAACTTTTAAATTATGTTTGAAATCTGAATATAATCAAATATATTTTTTAAAAAATTTATATACATAATTGATAATTTTATAATCATAATTATGAGATATATTATATATCATATATTATACAATATTAATTAAAGTTTAATTGATATATACTGATAGTATAAAATAATTTTACACTGTCAATTAATAAAAATAATAGATAATTATTTATATAAATTAATATTTTTCATAAATTTTATTAGTTGATAATATAAAATTATTTTATATTATAAATATATTTAAATTAAATCTTATTAATTATTAATAAATTTAATTTTATATATATATATATATATATATATATTTTTTTTTATATTAATATATAAGTGAACGAGATTAAATGAGTTATTATTTATAAAAGAGAAAAAAAGTTGGAGTTGATATTTGGATCCGGTCAAATCAGGTAACAAATTTAAAAATTAAATCTGTTACCCAATTAAATCTGTTACTCAAATTAATTATTGGATGCATCAATCAAGCTTTCTCCCATTAAACATGGGTTGGATAGTTCTTCGGGTTCGCAGGTTAACTCCGTGCACACCCTTAGTACTGTCAATGTAAAGTCAAGAACAAATCTTTAAGCTCAACAAACACTTTACAATTACAAATGAAAACGTGCATTTATCACGGCGAAAGCCCCAACCAAAGCAGTCAACTTCTGCTGGTTAAAACCTTACCACCAAAAGAGCAGTAGAGACATTTTTTTGTTTTCTTTTTGGTTTTTTGGGGGGGGGGGGGGACGTATAATATTGAAACTGGTAAAAGATTACACAGTACTTCAGCACAATTATTAAAATATTCATCTCATCATTAAAAGCTTATCATACTTAACATTATTGTAGAAAATTACAAGGAGTAAAACCAACATTGCTAAAATTACTAATACGGAAACCAATCTAAACAAAACATGTGAAGATAGAAAGGCCCCACCAGAAGCTTTCCACGTGGGAAGTCTACTGTGCAATTTGAAAAATTCTGGAGTAATTTGGAGCGCCAAATGAATGTGTCCATAAAATAATATTTTAAAATAAAATTTATTACTAATTTATATTATTATTTAAAATATTATTTTATTATTATTGAACATAATCCACTCCGGAGCTCTCAATAATTTCTCTTGCAATTTACACTACACTGACAGAGGAGTCGGTAAGCGAGTAAGAAAAGGACCACTGGCAGGCGTGGCCCACACCTACCCTTTCTTGCAACCATTAATCACTAACCATTTTTTCAAATTTCCCTTCTTTTCTTGATTAAATAATCAAATTAATTTAGCTGTTAGCTAGGAACGAAAACCGAAACTCTCGTCGTCTCCATTTTTTAATAATAAAGGTTCATGCACATAAAACACATAACATCCTCTTCAGTCTTTCTCTCTTCTCAGTCCCCACCACTCTGAAACCACTCTCCTTCATTCATCAACCAACAACCTAACCAACCTTAAATTCTCACAAAAACCCATTCTCCCAATTCCACTCCCAGAACCCAAAAACACAAACAACATAGTGTCAACCTCGTCCTTGTTCTGTCCACTACCATTACATTACATGCACTGCTTTTAACTCCCACCTGGGGGGATTCCAATCCCATTAGATCCCTCCACACGCACTTTTTTTTTTTTTTTTGTGGGTGGGAAAATCGAATGGGTCTCTGCACTTCGAAACCCTCTTCAAATCCCACCCTTTCGTCACGAAATTTCGATACTCAAGGCAACTCTTCCACAGTTAATAATGATAGTGCTGAACCTCATTCGAGCTCCGTCAATGGCGGAAACCCTAGCGGTGATGCAACCAAGGAGAACGGCAAGAGATCCCCGCTTTTCCCGTTTTATACCCCGAGTCCGGCGCACTACTGGTTCTCCAAGAAGTCGCCGGCGGCGAGATCTCCGGCGACCGCCGACTCCACCCCGAGGCGGTTCTTCAAGCTGCCGTTCCCGCCACCGTCTCCGGCGAAGCACATAAGGGCGTTGCTTGCTCGGCGGCACGGTTCCGTGAAGCCCAACGAGGCCACCATACCGGAAGGTGAAGAGGCCGAGGAGGTGGTGGCGCTCGACAAGAATTTCGGGTTTTCGAAGCATTTCGGAAGCAAATTCGAGGTTGGAAGTGAGGTTGGGAGAGGGCATTTTGGGTACACTTGTGCTGCCAAGTTCAAGAAAGGGGAATTGAAGGGGCAGCAGGTGGCAGTGAAGGTCATCCCTAAAGCAAAGGTTTGTGACAGCACTCACATGATGAAGTGCTTTAATTGTTACTTACTCTCAGTGTTGAATTGTTCTCTTAGTTTAGTTCCTTTATGTTATTGTTAGTTTTGTTACAAATTTGAATTTTGAATTTTGAGTGATAGTTCCTTCGTGTTGTTAATTATTGTATAGTTGAGTGAATGCGTTATTCCTTCTGCCAGTGGTGCGGATCATGCAATCCTTCTCCTTTGCCATAGCTTAAAAAACACATAAAGTTTGTAGGCATGGGAAGATTGTAGCTCGGAAGATTGATGTATCAGTTTATGCTGTCTAATATATTTCCCAGTTCAGAACAAACGTGGCTTAATGTTGGGGCAGATGGAATGGGATAGTTCAGATTATCCAATGCTAATGTTATGATTAAAGGAAAGGATTCCCGTTGAATGGGTTCCTTGGCTTATAATATAGTCCTGTATGGTTCTTTTGTCTCATACCCACTGTTGTTGGGCAAACTGGCTAAGTTGTTACATTGTGCTATTCTTGTCTTTATTTTATTTTTTCTGTAAGCTACTTTTGTACAATACCGTGTATTACATCTTTGACAGCTTTTGTGATGCATTATTGTCTGTTCCTTTTACTTGTAATTTATTTATTAAAACACCTCTGGCCTCTTTGAACTTAACCTTGTTGAAAATATAGCAAAGTCACATGGTTCATGTGCAACATATATGTTTTCTTTATCAAATTTATACGATAATCTATTTTAATTTGTATGTTTTAACTGTAGATGACCACTGCCATTGCAATTGAGGATGTGAGAAGGGAAGTAAAAATATTGAGAGCTTTGACTGGACACAAGAATCTCGTACAGTTCTATGATGCATATGAAGACCATGATAATGTCTATATAGTGATGGAGTAAGCTTTGATTATGTTGCTTATTTAATTTAAATGCTATATTTAATCTTTTGTGATGATTTGGTTTACAATGTCAAGATTGTTTGTCCTTTTTTCCTGGATAATTAAGCAGAAGAACACTTCATTTGTAATGAATCTTCATAAATAACAGTTTTTCTTTTAACTCTTATGCATCTCACAGATTGTGCGAAGGAGGGGAGCTGTTAGACAGAATCCTATCAAGGTATCTATCCTTTTTTTTTTTTAAATAATTTTATAAATATAAATTCTTCTGAATGTTTAATATTTGGATGCCGATGATGGAAATTGGGGAATAAATAAAATAAGTCAATGAAGGAGACACAATTGTGTTTCACGGCTTATAGATATCTTTTTGATCTTGCAGAGGTGGGAAATACACAGAGGAGGATGCAAAGGCTGTCCTGAGACAAATACTCGATGTTGTTGCTTTTTGCCATCTACAGGGTGTTGTGCATCGTGATCTTAAACCTGAGGTGACTTACATTTGCAACTTTTGTCTTTTTTCCTGCATCATAATAATGAGCTTAGCCCAAGTAGTCAGATGTATGAAGTATCTTTTGGATTAAAAAAAGTCTCTTTCCTTTATTGTTTGAAAATTTATGTATCTATTGGAGAAAAAAGAGGGGCAGAAAATGCAAGCTCTAGTAAAAGATTTTGTTGTCTATAGACTTAGTCTTTTACTCTTATATGACCTATTTAATCAGATAGTTGTGATTTTGTTTCATTTGGTATCTTCTTATTCTTATCAAGCACTATTTTCTAAGGATGGCTAATTTTTGGATCAGAACTTCTTGTTCACATCAAAGGATGAGAACTCAGAGCTGAAAGCCATAGACTTTGGGTTGTCAGATTTTGTTAAACCAGGTATATTTTGATTCCTTTTATGCATGTTGCATGCCATTTATTGTCTTGAATTGCTTCTTTCTTTTTTTTTTCGCCTTTTGTTTTTTGACTTTTCATTGTGCTTCACAGATGAAAGGCTTAATGATATTGTTGGTAGTGCATACTATGTGGCTCCTGAAGTTCTACATAGAGCTTACAGTACAGAGGCTGATATCTGGAGTATTGGAGTGATTGCATATATTTTATTATGTGGCAGCCGTCCGTTTTGGGCCCGAACTGAGTCTGGTATCTTCCGTGCTGTATTGAAAGCTGATCCTAGTTTTGATGAACCTCCTTGGCCTTCTCTGTCAGCTGAGGCAAAGAATTTTGTTAAGAGCCTACTAAATAAAGACCCACGGAAAAGAATGACTGCAGCACAGGCATTAAGTGAGTATCTCAGCAATCTTTGGAGCTCTCATTATTATATTTCTATTTTGTTGCTTACCGTTGTATGCTGCAGGTCATCCATGGGTTAAAAACTATAAGGATGTAAAAGTGCCTCCGGATATTCTAATATTCAAGCTCATGAAGGCATACATGCGTTCGTCATCTTTACGAAAAGCAGCTTTAAGGGTGCGTATATTTACATAAAACTTTGTGTGCCTGAAAAGTTATATTGAATGGAAAAGATCCTTTGATGAACTATATGTCCTATTACACTTTTGGTATCATTCCTATTGATTTTCACCGCTGTGCTCTCCCTTGGTCTCTTTCTCTTACTCTGCCTATTATTAGTTGTACTACTTATGTCTTACCTTAAATTCAATGTTTGTATTCTGTCTGAGTGAGTTATGTCCTATAAACAAAATGCTTTTGGAAGCGTGAAATTAAAGACATGAACAAAATTCTACTTATACCTTTTCTTTCGAATGTTAGATGTGACTGGAGCATTGCATTTCTAAGTGCTTCTTGTCTTTCTGTTATGTTATTTGTTTCTGCTTCCTTTTTTCATTGATCACACTATACATTTATGCTTTTTATTCCCAAAAAAAAAAAAAAAAAAAATACACCTTCTCAATAACTTACTAGAATGTTATTTTCATGGGGATTGGCACAGGCTCTGTCTAAGACATTAACTGTAGATGAGCTATTTTATTTAAAGGAGCAGTTTGCGCTTTTAGAGCCAAACAAAAATGGCACCATTAGCCTGGAAAATATCAAAGCGGTTAGTTTTGTTTCAAATTCTTTTTATATACTTCTTTAAGAGCATGGAGTTTGTCATCTCACAAATTTGAGCTGGTCAGGCCTTGATGAAAAATGCAACAGATGCTATGAAGGAGTCACGCATTCCTGAATTTCTTGCATCAGTGAGTTCTATGACTTAACTATAGAATGCTTCTAGAAATTATTCGAATAGTATTCTGTACCCATAGTATTTATTGATACAAATGAATTTGGGTGGCAGCTTAATGCATTGCAATATAGAAGGATGGATTTTGATGAGTTTTGTGCAGCCACACTTAGTGTTCATCAGCTTGAAGCACTTGATCGGTGGGAGCACCATGCACGTTGTGCCTATGAACTTTTTGAAAAGGATGGAAACAGGGCTATAGTCATTGAGGAACTAGCTTCGGTATGCTCAATTTGACTATGACGGCAGTTTATGCATGCATGTCTCGATTTGACTATAATGGTAGTTTATGCATGCATGTCTTTATACTAATAATGTCAACATGTTGATTATTTTGTACGTGACGATATCTACCTATTTCAAACTCTCTTGGTGTTGCATTGTGACTTCAATATATTTTTTTTCATTCTTCATGATGTTGTTCAATCTACATTTACCTACAGCAGAGTAATTTCTAACTGATAATAGAACACAAATTTCGACATTGGAGTAGATATTGCAAGAAACTAGTTTCAGTTGATGTAGAAGTTTATGGATTAAACATTTAAACAAATCCATTTTTTAATAGTTATGCAAATACATTTCTCATGAATGGTTTTAACTAAATAATCAGGAGCTTGGCCTCGGCCCATCCGTCCCTGTTCATGCTGTTCTTCATGATTGGATTCGGCACATTGATGGCAAGTTAAGCTTCCTTGGATTTGTCAAATTGTTACACGGCCCATCTCGAAGTCTTGTAAAAGCTCAATAGAAACTTTGGAGGAAGCTCCACCGAATATCCAGGAGTGCTCAACTATACTACGATGATTGATCTAGCTAATAAAAATGCTAATTGACACATCACATTCACACCGCCATCATCAAGGGATTGTTTGTCACATTATGGCTCAGCATATATATATCATCTTCATCTGGGGTTATTCCCCCTTTATAAGGTTCGAGTTCCTTATTTTTATTTTTATTTTTATTTTTGTATTTGGTTTTTTAACACTTGGAGCAGGAGTAGAACCTGCTCCTATAGGCATTTGTATTTCCCACTGTAAAGCTGTAGTGTTTTAAGTTGCAGGTGAGAAATATTCCTGATTGTTATTGTTATTAGGAAGTTACACTTCATATTATTGTAACAAGCTGTAAGATTCACAATGGAGAAGTGTATTCCTAAGATGCGCTTATTAGAAAACTTATTTTGCACTGGCGCCCAATGCTCGATGAGAGAGGCTTTAAGGTCTCTTTTGAGCTCTCAGCATTATCTGTCGTAGCTTTAGCTTTTTTTTCTTCCTCCTCTTTTTTTTTTTTTTTTTTTTTGGGTTCTTGGATGATTTGCCCATCATTTGAACTTGGCTATATATCTTCTGATGACTCGTGCGCTAAAATTATGGTTATTGCCTACAGCATCTGGGATCTTATTATAATATGTATACATGTCACCGTGCATATGACAAGGGTAAAATAATCGCCTTCATATCAATAATCAGTATTTATTAACACTTATAAACGGAGCTGACTTTACTCCTTTATAGATTTGGGTCTTTTAACATGAGAAAGTGAAATGTTATCTATTAGAGACTAATTTTGAAACACTTTCAACTAATTAAATTTTATTATTTTTTCTTTTAGTGTGACAATTAGATCTTATTTTATGAGTGATTTCTAATATATTATTATAAATTATTATAAATCATAAATTATAAATAAAGTATAAAATTTAATTTTGATTTATTATTCATGTAAAAAAAATTTATATTAATGTTCAATCATATATTATTATATTAGTAAGAGTCTTTAACTTAATTATATATTATTTTAAAAATCTTACAAATAGAAACATGTTATTTGACAACAGTGTCGACGGAATGTTTGTATATTAGAATGTTACCATGGGAATGTAAGATTGCAGATTCCCATATTTACTATGCGATTTTTTTTTTAAAAAAATTTGGTATGTTGCATTTTTGAAAATAAAAATTGACTTATTTTCATTTCTACATCCCCCATGAGAATGTTGGAAACGAATGTTTCCACAAAAGAAAAATGGCAAAATTACACTAGTATCAATAACCACTACCACCATATCGATCTACTATCAATGTTGCTAGATCACCACTACGAGTGCCACTACCGGCTTGGCCGGCCCTTTGCCGACGATTGTTGAACCACTGATGTTGACTAACGAACTACCACTGCTAGTTGTTAGACCTCCACTGACGACAATCAGACCATCGATGATGGCCACCAAACCTTCACCGACGGACCTCAAACAATAGTCATCGAACCTCTGTTGACGACTATTATGTAACATCCTGATTTAGCCCTGTCTATAATTAATATTATAGAGATTAATCAATACTAAATCTATAAAATAGATATGAGAGTGTAGAATAATACAAATAGTTGAATTTCTATGTAAATAGAACTTTAATTGTATCATAAAAATTTTAAGAATAATTTCTCAGAGCACAATAAATTGATTCAATAGGAATTTAAAATATAAGAGAGTTTAATCTTCAGGAGATCACATCTATTATATGTGGCTCGAAGTGGGCCACACGACCAAAAAGTTAAGAAGCAATATGTACCACATAGTTAGAAGGTGAGTCACCCTTGCTTTTTCTAAATATCTCTCCAGGAAACCCTAGATAGCATCATCATCTTTCTCCCACACCCCTTGGCTGAACCCTCACCCTTACTCCTTCTCCATTTTTGCTCTTGAAAACTCTCAAGTCCTTAATTCCTTCTCGATTCTTCAACTTCTATATCACTTTTGAGCTTATTTCCTATTGCCTAAACCATAGAAACCAAAATTTCTCCTATTTGAATCATACATAACTTCAACCAAGAAGGAGAAAAGGAGAGTTTATGTGTGGTTTTGTGACTGTAAAAGAGTTTTAGAGTTGCTGGAATACAGATTTGAAGCATCATTAAACTTAGAAGTGAAGTAGGCTTCTAAACCACCTTATATATGGACATATAGTTTGATGAGCTAGGGTTTTTATTTCTTTTGTTTCTCATAAATATTGATTAAAGATGATATATTATCAAGTTAGAACTAGCGAAACTTGAGTTAGTAAGAGAAACAAGCTAGGGGTTCAAAGATCTCCATAAATAGAAAACAAGAAAACAGGATAATTCCGACAGTAGGTCCACGAACTATATCTTGAGCTACCTTCAATTGGAGTGAAACCAACTTTATTTCAAACCTAACTCATAGGAGAGTATACCGACAAAATTTGGAGTCCATTGGACTTAAAATGAATAAGTTATCAATTTTGAAGTAGGCTATAAGCGGAGCAACATGGATTTAGGTAGCATGTGTTCTAACGGGTATAACTTGCTCTATAGACCTTCAAATTGAGTGCAACCAATTTTGTTAGGAAGCTAATATATATAGAATAAGCCTATGAATTTTCAGATTCAAACTCCTAATAATTACATGAAGTTACCTAAGATCTAGTTTGTTTGAAAGAAGGTTTAAGCAAGTATAAGTGCAAATAATTTCAAGGCAAAATCATAAAAAAGAAATAGATTTTAGTGATTTTTCACATTTAGATGGCCAAATCTGTCCCAAAATTGGACAGTAGTGGGTCGAACTTAAATAACTTGAGTTATACTTATCAAAATTTAGTGAGACCAAAGAATTTTGAAAATAAATTAATAGAGCAACATTCTTGTGGAATTTGAGATTAAAAGTGTTTAAATTGAAATTTTGGTGTAACTTACAAGTTTGGGCAGAATTGAGGAATTTAAATCTAATTTGTAGTTAAATTGCATATAACTTAACTTAGAGGTCTCCAAATTATATAGGAACAAATCTAATTGAAAAGTTAAATAATATATGATTAGTTCAATGGCATATATATATATGCCATGATACCATTATTTATTGGTATTCTTGCAATTGGGGTAGTCCTTACCTTATATGACGCCATATGTGATTGAGATTTTGATATATGAGCTGGAATTGTTTTTCTATTGATTAGCTAGTCTGTTGTCTCTTTGACATTTTGGGAAGGTCTATATTATAGTCGACATACTATCGAATTCTAATTAAATTCATTCGTGACTTGGCATGATTAAAGTATGTAGTATGCCATGTGAACAAAATTATACATGCTAAGAATATGAGAAGATGATATCCTTCCACTTGAAGACAGTTATATTAAGACTATGAGATCCCTCTAATAAGAGGCATATTTAAAAAAATGAAATCCCTCCAATTAAAGGCACGTAAATCCCCTTGTCTACTATGTGAGAATGGTCACGGTATGAGTTTATATCCTAGAACAGTCTATCCAAAGGTAGTAAAGATTAAAGACATGTGTTGATTAAGAAAGTAAATAAGAAAGTGCATCAAGTCATGCATTCATGAGCATGTAGCTTATTTGCTTTTATTTGATGGCTTTATTTGTCAGAAACAAGTAGCATTATCAGTTATGTAATGGTTGCCATGCTCGAACTAAGTGTATAAGTAAAATTAACCTGCGTTGGAAGGGTATGTTTTCCTAAACTTAATAAATGTATCTTTACTCTTATATAAGAAATCACACTTTCTTAAAATAAATCGAAGCGACTGGGACGATGGCAGTGATTTTGTACGTGATAGTTTAGGAATGCCTATTAAGAACTTCTAATTCTCACTCTTGTGGTTCTGTGTTGTCTCCAAATAGCTCAGAAGACCCTAATGGTAACCTTCTTAGTAGAGTGTGATCGAGGCTAGATTAGCTACTAAAGATTTCTGCCAAATATATTAACATTATAGAATTGTTTCATGAGTGGAATCTCTTAGTATAGCACTTTTATGTATTTTGAGTTACTATTAAGCAAGATTAGAAGTCTTATTATATATCTTGATAAGTGTCACTATAATGTAAATGTTTATATATATAAGGAAATATCTATTCCCTTTATTTATTTATACATATTTGCTTAAGATTATGAAAAAGATAATCACATTATTATCTCGAAAATACAGTAACTAATCAAGCAAGGTCAGCCAATTTATTAGTAATAACTCCTAACTATGATGTTATTACTTAAGCATAATATCATACTTAAGAAAGTATTACACTTTTATATCAAAGCAGTTCATTCTAATCGGACCTAAGGATGGGATTGACTATGCTTCTAGCATACAGTGGAATTCTTAATCAAGTCATGCGATGTTAGGATATAGAAATTAGATATGCATGACTGCTTAGTTATGAATGTAATTAGTTGCTGTCACACTTAGTTTAGTATTGAGCCGAATCAACTCGATATCTGTGTTTTATGTAATTAGGATCTAATTACTTTTGGCAGGCATGGTAGGCTACAAAGAGAACCTACTTGCAAAGACCTCGAGGACACTATGGACACATTTCGAATAATGGCCTTTGCTATGAGAGAATAAGCTGCAGCTACTAATTGAATGATGGAACGATTGAATAGGTAATGTAAAGAAGGTGATGGAGGAAATCCACATGGAGTAGAAGTTGACTTGGAATATTTAAAATTTCCAGAGTTCATAAAGCTAATCCATCTAGTTTCCGAGGAATCTTTAACCCAGATAAGGCCGAAAGTGGATTAAGGCTATAGAAAAAATCTTTTCAATATTGATATATACCAAGGACCAGAAGATGGCATTTTTTATCTACATGTTGAAGGCAAACACATAGTTTTGGTGAATCGGTACAAAGAGATTGCTTGAGAGTTCCTAGATTGTTATCACCTAGGAGGTGTTTAAGGATATGTTTTACTAGAAGTATTTCCTTACTTTTGTGACAAACGGTAAAGAGTTAGGAGTTCATGAAACTTCAGTAGGGAAGCATGAGTGTATCAGAATACACTGCGAAATTTGAATAGCTTTGCAAGTTTTCCATGATTTATTAGCGTAATTCGGATGAAGTTTGGAAGTATGTTAAGATTGAGGACGGTCTCAGAGAAGATGTCCTAGCAGCAGTGGGACCTATGGAGATTAGAGATTATGCCATACTTATAAACAAGTACAGACTTGTAGAAAAGACCAATAAGGAGTTAAGAATTGCTAAGCCTAATGCCTATAGGAAAAGGTTAGCATCCGAAATCCAGGAATTCGAGCCCACCCCACCACCAAAGAAGTAGTTTCAACCTTGTAGATATGAGGGTAAGCAACCGCAAAAGCCGATCATGAAACAAGAATGCCCAAAAATATGGAAAAGACCATGGAGATAGGCCTTGCTTGGCCGGATAAAATGTATACTTTAGATGTGGAAAGCTGAGATATATGATTAGAGAATGCCCACATAGGCACCGGCTACCCGCCCTTAAGCCACAACATCAAGGAAGGGTTTGACCTTGAGTGCTGAAGAGACAACCCATTCCAAGGAACTAACACAAGATTAGATATAATCTAGGGCATGGTTAAGCTTTCAGCCAACCATGTTTTGTTGAATTGTTCAAATAGGACCATTATTCTTCTATCATACGTACCGAACATATGACATGTGTGTGTGCCTATATGTAAAATTCTCTAGTATTGATTGTTGTTAGATTGGAATTAGAGACACAAGAGGGATATTCAAACTTGTTTATAAATACGAAATTTTGTAGGCAAAATTCTTTTAAAAGGTGGGTAATATTGTAACACCCCTATTTAACCATATCAATAGTTAATATTATTAGAGATTAATTAATATTAAATTTATAAAATAAAGATGAGAGTATAGAATAATACAAATAGTAGTAGCGTATGGTTAAAATTTCTATAGAAATAGAATTTTAACTATACCATAAAAATTTTTAAAATAGTTTCCCAGAACACAACAAATTGATCCAATAGAAACTTAAAATACAAGAAAATTTAATCATTAGGAGATCACACCTATTATACATGGCCCACGCAGCCAAAAACTTAAGAAGCAATATGGACCACACACCTAGTAAGTGAGTTACCCTTATTTTTTCTAAATATCTCCCCAAGAAATCCTAGATAGCATCATCTTTATCTCTCTCCCACACCCCTTGGCTGAACCCTTACCCTCACTCCCTCCCCTCCATTTTTTGCTCTCATAAACTCTTAAGTCCTTAGTTCTTTCTTGATTCTTCAACATCTATCTCACTTTTGAGCTTGTTTCTTATCTCCAAAACCACATGGAACCAAAATATCTCCTATTTGGATCATACCTAACTTTAGTCAAGAAGGAGAAAATGAGAGTTTAGGTGTGGTTTTGTGACACCAAGAGAGTTTTAGAGTTGTTGGAAGCAAGATTTAAAGCATTCTTGAACTTGGAAGTGAGGTAGGCTCTTAAACCACCTTATATATGGGCATATTGCTTGATGAACTAAGGTTTTCATTTCTTTGGTTTCTCATAAATATCAGTTGAGAATGATATTCTTTAGATTCATATTAATGAGTTGGAACTAGTAAAACTTGAGTTAGTAAAAGAAACAATTTAAGGGCTCAAAGATCTCCATAAATAGAAAATAGGAAAATAGGATAATTATGGATAGTACTAGATCCGTGAACCATATCTTGAACTAGGGACTTTCAATTAGAATGAAACCAATTTTATTTGAAACTAACTCATAGGAGAGTATACCGATGAAATTTGGGGTCTATTGGATTTTGAATGAATAAGTTATGAATTTTGAAGTAGGCTATAGGTGGAGCAATATTGATTTTGGCAGCATATGTTCTAACAGGCATAACTTGCTCCATAAACCTTCAAATTGAGTGTAACCAATTTTGTTAGAAAGATAACATATAGGAGAAAAAGCATTTAGATTTTCATATTCAAACTCCTAGTGAGTTGTTCCTACTAATTCCGCGAAATTACCCTATGCTTTGAGAAAGCCAAAATAGTGCAACTTCAATGTAGAGCTTATATCTTGAACTTTGCTTGGCCAAATTGAGTAGGACATAGTTTGTTTGAATATAAGCATATAAAAATTCAGAGCAAAAGAATAAAAAATAGATTTTGTGATTTTTCACTTTTAGGTGGCCAAGTCTATCCCAAAATAGGACAGTAATAGGCCAAACTTAAATAATTTGAGTTAAATTTATCAAAATTTAGTGGGATTAAAGAGGTTTGAAAATAAACTAATAGAGCAACATTCCTATAGAATTTTAGATCAAAAGGGTTTAAATTGGAAGTTTGGTGTAATTTACAAATTTGGACAGAATCAAGGAATTTAAATCTAATTTGTAGTTAAATTGCATATAACTTAACTTAGAGGTCTCTAAATTATATGGGACTAAATCAAATTGAAAAGTTAAAGAATATATTATTAGTACATGATACTATGATTCATAGGAATTCTTGTGATTGGGGCAGTCTTTGCCTTATATGATAGTGTATGTGATTGAGATTTTGATATATGAGTTGGAATGGTTTTTTTGTTGATTGGCTAGTCTATTGTTTGTTTGACATTTTGGGAAGCTCCATATTATAATTGGCATATTGTCGAATTCTCAATAAATTCATTCTTGACTTGGCATGATTAAAGTATGTAGTATGTCACGTGAACAAAATTATGTATGCTAAGAATATGAGAAAATGAGATCCCTCTACTTGGAAGTATTTATATTAACACTATAAAATCCTTTCATTTAGAGGCAGTTATATTAAGATTATGAGATCCCTCTAATAGGAGGCAATTTTAAAAGATGAAACCCCTCCAATTGGAGGCATGTGAATCCCCTTGTTTATTGTGTGACGATGATCACTGTATGAACTCATTCTAGAGCACTTCATCCAAGGACAATAAATATTAAAGACATGTGATAATTAAGAAAGTAAATAAGAAAATGCATCAAGTTATGTATTCATGAGCATATAACTTATTTGCTTTTATTTGGTGGCTTTATCAGTCAGAAACAAGCATCATTATCAGTTATGTAATAGTTGCCATGCTCGAACCAAGTGTATGATTAAAATTAACCCACTTCGAAAGAGTATGTTTTCCTAAATATAATAAATGAATCTTTACTCTTATGTATGAAATCACACTTTCTTAGAATAAATTGAAGCGGCAAGGATGATAGCGGTGACATTATATGTGGTAGTTTATTCTGTGTTTTCTGTGTTTCCGTGTTATCTCTACACAACTTAGAAGACTCTGATGGTGACCTTCTTGGTGATGTCTAATTGAGGTTAAATTAGTTGCTAAAAATTTCTGTCAAATACATTAACATTAGAGAACTATTTTATAAGTAGAATATATATATATATATATACATATACACACACACACATACACACACACTCAGGAGTATGAGATAGATAATCATGCTATTGTCTCGAAAATATAGTAAATAATCAAGCAAGGTTTGTTAAATTTATTAATAACAACTCCTAAGCGTGATGTTATGACTTGAGCACAATATTATACTTAGGAGGGTGTTATATGTTAGATCGTCGTCAACAATTGCCAGACCTCTATCAGTGCTGACCACTGGACCACTAATGCTACTAGCCAGAACTTCGCCATTGGTCGCCGGACTACCGCCAACAAACGTCGGAACTCTATTGCCAATCATCGAACCATTGACGCTAGCCGCCGGACCATTGTTGCAGCCTTCGAACCTTCATCGACGGTCAACAAACCACTGTTGACGGCTAATGGACCGCTACCGTCGACCACCGAACCCTCGCCACTACTGCTATTTTGTCAGGGGTATTTTAGAAAAAATATATAATATTCTTAGGAACAATATTGTCAACTAAACACAAAAATGTTCACTCCCAAACGTATTTTGTAAGATTCTCGAGATTTTAATCTATATACCAAATCTACGAAAATGTTATGCTTGGGAAATCTATTTCCAGGAATAAAAAACCAATTCGTCTATAAAATGCTCCCTTTTATATTGACTGTAGATTAAAATTAATATTTAAAGCATAAAATACTTTATTATTTAACTAAATAATTTTACACTGTCAGTCAATAAAATTTTTAAAAAATGACAAATCATGGTGGATAGTTATTGTAATAGATAGTTATCTATTATAATATAACAATTTTTTAAAATTCTATTGGTTGACAGTCTAAAATTATTTTATACTATTAATGTATATAAATTATTCTCTTAAAAATAAATAATATATCATTTTCTTGCTTTTTATTTTTTGGGTGGTTTTGTTGTGGGGTTGGGGCGTGTTTGGGTCATTTTCTTGCCTTGAAGCTACAAGCTCATTCCTCAATTTGTGAAACCGTTAAGGTAAAAACGATCGGCCCAGACCCCAGCCCAGGCCTAGCGCTAGCGTTTATTCAATTTTTTGAAATATTCTATAAGCGGGCGCTGTGAACGTGACTGTGAATGCGATGACATGGATGAGAAAGGAAAGCGCGCAATAGTTGTGCTGTCTTCTGAAGAAGATGATGCTCACGATGAGATGGAGGAAGACTCGAGCGACGAAGACGACGATTACACCGATCACGATGAATCGTCCGAATCTGACGACAGTGATAATAATGACGACGACGACGACGACGATGATGATGAGTCTCTCTCCAACAAAGTTGTCGCCCTCCTTCGAGGTTTTTGTTTCTTAGGGTTTTTAATTTTATCGATTAATTAACTTAATGGTAGACTAAACAGTGTGTTGATCAATGTCATTTGTTCGATTTTGGCAGAAGGAAAAGACATTGAATCCTTGAAATTGAGAGTATGCAAAGCGTATTTGCGGAAACATGGCCTCAGGATAGCAGGGAGCAGAGCTGTTTGCGTTGCGAGGATAAGGGAGCATTGGAGGTAGCACTTTTTGATTTCACGCAAACCTATTCAATGAATGAATCAATGTATGGTTCACTCTTCAATTCTTGGCTTTGTTCTTTGAACCACCTTCTGTGTGTGTTGTGATGTTTTTTTTCCTAGTCGTTGTTGTCACCTTTGGATATTATTTTGACCTGAATTGTAATTTAAATGGATTATTTGTAAAGAAGCTTCGTGGTTAGGAAAACTGGATTCTTTGATTTAATCAAGGCTTGAATGGGGGATTCTAGGTTTAGGAGTTCGGGCTGGTGGAAAGAGTTTTATGCTAAATTTGCTTGGCATGGTAGAATCATGCATTCGGTGGTGAGACACCTAGCTGACATCAGTGGAAAATGTCTGTCGATTGAGGACGTGGGAGATCGTGTAAGAAGCAATCTTGAGGACATGGAAATCTTGTATGAAATGGCAAAGCTAATGATGAATTGATGATTTGTAGATGTCATCATTTTCTCCTTTTGTTTTTTAAATTTTCAATTTGATTTTTTTTTTAATTTTTATTTTTGGTGTGAGTGATTCTCACTTCAATTCCTTGTCTCAACAAAAGGAATTATAGTTTTTCCTATAGTTATTTATAGGAAGTAAGAGTCTACATCCTAAAGTTTTTAGGGATAAAATAAATTTCTTTGTAATGATTGACATTAATTTGATTTCTGATCATACATATATGATAGGAACTGAAAGAGAGTAAAACTCTGAATATCAATTTGTATGCAAAACATAATGAGAGAGGGAGAGTTGCTTCAGATTTTCATGTTAAAGGTATGTCATATCCATAAACCCCCTTTTACCCCAAAGCTAAATTGTAAAAAAAGGTGAGCCAGTGATTCGTTCTAGAGAAAATAGGACTTGTGAGATTTTATTTTGAGTTATTGTACTTAACCTCTTATCATTGTCTTACCAAGTGACTACTTTGATATCTCAGGTTAAAAGATGGAAATGGATACACTCTCTACCCAAGATCATCCTTTATCATTGATTGTACTGGTAAATTGTTGTTACCTTTATTTCTTTCTTCCAAAACTTACTCTTAACATTCTTTAAATAAATAGTAGTCTTCTCACTTTCCTTAGGTGATGTCTGCAAGGGAGATGTTGTTTTGTTCAGACAGAAGGTTTATGAAAAGTATTCTGTTTCTCTTATCAACTTTAATAAATGATTTTCCTCAAGTCCCAAATAATTATTTTTCAAGTCAATTATATATTTCACCAGCTTTGATAAAGTGACTCGGCGTGGAAGAGTTATAGGGAGCAGAACTGTTGCTGGGAGAGTTGTGAAGGAAAGCTATGGTGCAGCTAAACAACAACATACCTTCACTGTAAGACTTAAGTTTACTGGCAATGAGTTCAATGCTTTGTATAAAGTCCTGCATTACGTCTTTGGCATTTTATATGGACATGAATTGGTTGGTGATGTATTCTATTGCAAGCAGTGCAATGCTTTGTATGGAGAATCAGGAAACAAAGAAAACAATTTGTGCCACTTAAATTTTTTTGTTCTTCCTAGTCATGTCTAAATTATATGTTTTTTCATGATTAGTGTAGCTCAAGACTTCTATATGATAACATACTTGTCATACCTGCATGTCATACGAAAGAAATGTCTCTGCCAGATTTTGTGGATTAGTATTTTACAGCATTGTTACTTAGAAACGAACTCTTATCACTTTAGTAACTTCTATTTGGTCAATGGTGGTGATTCATTGCTAAATCAAATTCTTCATCTATGTCTTGCAGGTTGAGGTGGTTTGGAGTAGTGGGGTTAGGAAATTGCCTCCACTTTTTCCTTTGCTTGTAAAGGGCCGTAATCTCTATAAACAGAAAACATATAGACAGGTAAACATCAGCTTATGACATTTCTCTTTTTTCCCCTGATCGTTAGGATGCTAATATTTGTTATTTTTATTGTTCTTCACTCTTCAGAGATGGAAAAATGAAGCTAATAGAGTTAAAGTGCTTTCTGAGAAGCACAGACGAGGTGCAGCTGCGAGGTTTGTGAGAGCAATGAAGCAAAAGAAGAAAAGCTGTTATGCAAATGGATCTAAGGGTAGTTTTGGTGGATGGGTTTGTGGTGCACTATCTTCCAGTTTTCCACATTATTGGTTAACTAATGACACTCTTATAATTATTAGGTTCAAAGCGGAAGCATGAAGTCCAGGATACAAAACGATCAAAAAAAGGAAGATCCTTTGAACTTGATAAGGTTAAGCACCTTGATGGCTGCAGAAGAGCAACCAGCTTTCAACCTCCAGAGGCCACTTCAGGAACACATGCAACACGGAAGGAGAATGCATCTTCAAGGGTTACAAGGTAATGGCATAAATCTGCTCAATTTGACCATTATCAAGTTCCAGTTCATCCATTATATGCTCCTTGTCAACATAGTTCATACCCATCTCAAACAAATTCTCAAAACAGGAATGATCGAAGCGAATTCTTGCATTACGAGAGAGGCCAAATTCCAAATGTGACAGGATTCCCATGTTTCAGGCCTCGTGTAGGTGAATTCACATCTAGATCACAACGTCTGGTGTCCAGTGATAGTCATCATGCCCGCACAAACCCTAGATACAACTTTGAGATGATGAATTTGAAAGCAGAAAATGTTGACAGGTCATCACAATTTTCTCCCAGAACCATGTATCGATGGAGAAATTACCGTCGATGATATGGTCAATTTTTCATTGGTAAGAGTGAGACTGCACCGCAAGCAGTTTCATTGCACCTTTTCACATCTACGAAAGGTGGCATGTCATGTGCTCTACTTGAGTTTTCCAGTTTGGGCTTGTGTACCCACAAAAAAAATCAAAGGGACAAAGAAAGAAAAAGCAACGGTTGGGGAGTATGGGCGCTCATCTTTCAGATAATCACATGTGGTGGTCTCAGGCCGTCTCTTTCCATATGTAGAATTTGATGACTTTACCATACTAGTGATCACGGGGTCTAATAACGGAAACATGATCTCTCCCTAGTCCCTACAATATTAAGGCTGCTTGTATCTGCCAAATGCTTTCCTTAATAGTGGAACAAGAAAATTAATAACAAAAAAAGAAAAAACCAATAAAAGCAAACTTCATTCTGGACCCTTACCCTCATATCATAGATGAATGAAAAACAAGTAATGGTAGGAGTATTCATCTTTTTTGAAATATTATGTTAATTTATATTTTATCCACTATTAAATGGGGTATGGATTTTACTTAAGTAAATATGATAAATTATTGAGAAGCATTTCTCAAAGATTAATGTGGTAGCCAGATAAAAGGATGCCTCCGTAGCTTTGCTCCGAGTGAAGCAACTAACACACTTACTAGCACCATTGTCAATTTGTTATTTAACTTGGATTAATGGCACTCATCAATAATCTATTCTATATATAAAATTTGTAAACATTTTAAACAGGATTTTTCCTGCTCAAAACTATCAAATCAGTTATTATTATATTATTATTGTTTTTCCCTTCTTTTGTTGAATATTTATTTTTTATTTGATTATTGAGTATTGACACACTAGATATATTTCATATTTTATGTAAACAAAAATATGAAATATTTATTAAAAATAAAAATAATATTAAATAAAAATAAAACAATTATAATTAAAAATAATAAAATATTTTATTAGTAATATATATTATAAATAATTAAGAATAATTCTATTTTAAAATTATATGCAAAAAATTGTTAAATATTTAATGAATGTTATTTATTTTTAAATTTCAAATATATAATTAATAAAATTGCTATTCTATCAAATGGTAATTTTTTGTTATATTTTTCTTGTGATTAAAATTATTATATGTGATAATAAAAGGATAATATTATTATCTTATATAACAAAGCATTTTATACAATATTGCACCAAATATTATATAATATTAAAATTTTATCAAGTTATATATTATTAGGCCTTATATAATTATGTTTTGTACTATGAGATATTATCATAGCATGCATAACAAACATGTCCTTAAGGTTTGTTTGGCACTTATAATAGAATATTCATTAATAATATAATACTAGATTGTACATGATTTGATTGCATAAGACTTGATAAAATTTTAATATTATGCAATATTCAATATGTTATTATATAAAATATTTAATTATATAAATAATATTATCCTTACACTATAATAAATGATTATAATAACAACATAAATCTAATAAAAAAACTTATAATAAAAATATTAATTTTAATTAAATATAAATTAACAAATAAATATTATTCAAATAAATTTTACTTTTAAGTATAAATATTTTAAAGATATGTTATTTTTATTATATTTAATTATTTTTTATATTAAATAATATTTATTATTTATTTATATATTTTTAGTAAACATTTTTATTTTAATAAAACATAAAAAAAATACGTAATACTCTCTTTTATTTATTGATATTTTTCATGGCTTCTATAAATGTAAAAAAAAATTATTATACCATAGTAATTCTTATTAATTATAAATTAAAAATTAATATAATTCTTTAAATATTTATTATTTTAATTATAATTATTATAATTATTTTTTAATTCATTACTTTTTTTTTGTCTCGATAAACTTACGGGTATCTAGGCTCTATTTTCAAGAACTCGACTAATCCAACTTGACCCGACTGAGATTCTTGAAGGAGATATGTGTCTCCTAATAAGGATATTTTTTCATTTTTAGGACTCAAATCCGAGATTTTTGGTTAAAGCACTGAGGTATCTACCACTTTTATTAATCCCATATTGGTTTTAAATTTATTATATAAATATAATTTATATTAAAGATTTATATTAAAGATTATATATATATATATATATTTGAAATTATTTTTGTTACATAAATATGAAAATATGAGAGAGAAATAAAAATGAAAGAAAAAAAATCCTTGTACATCAAATTTCAGTCACGTTTAATCCCTATCCTAAGATTTGATTGAGTTAGATGTTATTAGGCTTTAATAAATAAGTTATCGCAATATATTGGTTACACCAAATAACTAATAAAATCATAATATATCATATTCATTTATGTAATTAGGCATTATACATTGTGCAAAACAGAAATAAAGTCTTTTTTGCTCATTTTTTATATTTTATTCCAATAAAAATAATTATTAAACCAAAAATAAATAAATTATATAAATTTTTTAATAAAGAATATTTAATAATAAATATGTATTTTCAATGAATAATGTTTAATATAAATTTTAATTAAATACGATAATTATATTTAAAATAATTGTAATGAATTATCAAATATTTTGTGTATAATATTTATTATTAAATTAAAACTAATAAATAATATTATTCAAATATAATTTTATTTTTGCTTTTTATGTATTATGATAAAAAGTATAAACAAAATATTAAATTTATTCTTTCAGAATGCATATTTTTATTATTTTTATTATAATATATCTTTTGGATAAATTTATATAATAATTAATGTATAATAGATGATAAATTTTTTTAAGATTTTAATTGGAGTGCACTGACAGTATAAAATTTTTTTATACTGTCATCCAATCAAAACATTCCATTTACATGACCATTCAAGTAGTGGGTGGTTATATCAAAGACTTTTGCTGATGTGGCAATATATGATTGGATGTCTATGTAAAAGTTTTTTACAGTTACAGTGTATTCAAATTAAATCCTTTTTTTAAATTATATTTTCAGATATTTTATTTATTTTTACATATAACCCGTGCAAAGCACAGGTACTAGTAGTTATGCATTTTCGGGCATGTGGAGTGGACGTACCGGATGTGAAAAGGCAAGGGATTTGTGCAACAAAGCCAAAGAAAACGAACCTCGCTGGGCCAACAAGGCCGTCAAGGATAACATGGGCTATGTGCACTCCCTGAGGTTGAAATTCCCTAGCCCGGCATAGCGTTAGTGCTCTCAACGCGAATTTCCCCACCCAAAAGCCGAAAAGACAAAAAAAAAAAAAAAAAAGAAAAAGCGCGATTTTCCCCCAGCCTATCTGATTAAACTAACAAAATTCATTTATTTATTTAATTATCAAATTCCTATGGTTGCTGTTTCCCTCCACAACTTGATTTGGTGACTTAGAACTTAGAAAAGAGAAGAACTGAATGTATGTTGTTTACATAGTTGAGAGTATCCGGCGATGCCATTCTGGAAGCAGAATATCCCATGAAGAGAATTGTGCCCTTCCCTCTTTCCACCATGCCTGGCAGCACCTTCATGCCGTCCCATTCCATCAACATATATAAGATCCATGTCATGTTGACGTGAGCATATTACTTAGCACTACTAGCTAGCAGCTAGAATGTATATATAATAAACAAGACAAGCTCTATAGTGCACCGGTTTAAATATAGTGTATGTCACATCAATTTAAAATTTAATGGTTTATCATGAACTTTAACCTCATCTAAACCATATATTGATATCTAATGGTGGAGATTAAAATCTATGCCCCTGCACCATAGTCCCTGCCCCTTTTGCTAGAGCTCCACTCACTACCCCACCATTGTTAGTATACCTGCCACTGCTGCTAGTATGCTACTTGTCTTCATTTTGTTACCATGCATTTTTTCCTCTTCTCTGTAATTTCTCTTTCCTCATTCACTCCTTCTCTACTACACCTCCAAAATTTTCCCTCTCTTCAAATCCCAGCCTTTGAACATGTTGTCGTTGTAAAGTTTTTGCCTTTTGGCTTCACTGTTCGAGTTGTGTTTTGGGTTTTAAATTAGAATTCTCGATCCTTTTACTCAAAGTTTTAACTCCCTGGCACAACTTCTCCTTTATTACTGTTATTGTTTTGAAGTGATGGTTTGGTGTTATTGTTACTATTTCCTGGTGATGGTTTGGTGAAGTTGTGTGGGGGGTTTTTGAGGTTGTTGGTGGAGAAGAGGTTTGGGTATGCGGTGGAGGAGTGCGGCTGAAGTCATGCGATGCCAAGGTGAGGCGATCTGGGGGTGATGACGATTCCAAACAAAGACTGTGGTGTGCTGCTTCCGATGGGGACGACGAAGATGTTATCCTGATTTTGCACTTAGCCATATTTTTTAATACGTCTAACCGCATTTCTTAAACGTAGTTAAATGACACACTCATCTTACTCTTCAATCAAACTTAACTAGTGTGTGGTGCACTATATTTAAATTAATGCACCATAGAACAAGCCAATAAACAATATTATATATACATCAAAAGTGAATTTATTAGTGAACAAACACAAAATGAAAATGGAAGACACAAATATAGTTTTTGATGTTATATATATATATACCTTTCTCCTTTTACTATGTCTATAGGACATCTATTTTTAGATATCCAAATAGCATTTTCCTTTCATAAGTAATAATAATAATAATAATGATAATAATAATAATAATAATATGTTTTTTGATTGTATTTGATTTTAAGATGTTTTTTTCCTCTTTACCGTAGGATGTCTATTTTGAATGTAGTCATATACATGTAACATAAAAAGAACTACTTTATCATATGTATCAAATAATAAAGATAAAAAATGAACTACTTTGTTATATAAATGAATGAATGAACGTGTTGAGCACAATGGATGGCACCGACGGATTAAACAGTGAGGGATTTCCAGAAGGTGTCTAGGCGGAGACGCCGGAAGCAGGTTTTTTTTTTTTGGGGGGGGGGGGGTTTTCCAGTTGGTGGAGAGGAGATGATGATAAAGCGCTCTAAACAAGAAATTTTTCTAATTTTTGTTTTTCTGTCTGGTATACAGAAGAACTCATAAAACCCAATTTGCCCACTATATGCCCAACTAGTTAAACACGGCCCGTGGGCCTATAGGACCAAGTCAGGCCATGACTGCAAAGAAGGGTTGGAATATCCGGTTACCCAAAAAAACAAAAAAAACGGTGCTGGTGAATCGTGCTTCGATTTTTCTACTTCTTCCTTCCTTCCTTCCTTCCTTCCTTCCTTTTTCTTTCAGTTTTAATTTGGAGTGGTTGTCCTTCCTTCTGCTCTGCGATCTCGCAATTCCTCGTTGATCCAATTCCGTTGCATTTACAGATCATCGTTGCTGCGATTCCACGCTCTCGTAGCATCTGAACTGAACTTCGAGCAAGATCTGAATCCTCTTGATCCCGTGTCCTTTTTGGAATTCGATGGAATTGTTGTATTAGGTGGAAGGTTTGCTTTGAGGAACCGGATTCATGGAGTGGACAACATTGCAGCATCTGGATCTGCGCCACGTAGGGCGTGGTGTGAGGCCTCTGCAGCCTCATGCTGCTACCTTCCATCCTCACCAGGCGCTTGTCGCTGTCGCCATCGGAACCTACATCGTCGGTGAGCAACTGCACCATCACTCCCTTCCTTTTTCGATTTTTTTTTTCTTTTTTTAAGATTCTGGAACCTTATTTCACTCTGGTTGTAAAATTTGGAATCGAATAAGTTCTATGTTTCGAATCGCTACGTGTTTGTGCTGTGATTGAAAATGAAATTCGATTTTTATGATGATTGTGGATCAGAGGTCACGAATGTGTGTGTGTGTGTGTGTGTGTGGCATAAGCTGCATATGCTGCTGAATTGATCTGTTTGTCAGGAAATCGCTTATAGTTACATCAATTTGATCTTTTCCTTGAGCTAAGTAAGGTTGTTCAAGGTATAGTGTGGTTGGGTTTCCGATTCAACCTTGAACCAAGTCATACTTCCTGGTTTATATATTCTAGAAACCAAAACCAAACTATGGTTCTTAGTTTCGATCGGTTCTTCTTAGCTTGTGAGCTAGCTTGATAGTTGATACATTTATATTGTCATTTTACAAATCTAAGCCCCAAATCAATGAGCCTTAAAAAGCTCTATTAATATACAGCACCATATTGGCCCGTTGAACTTGAACAAGCCAGGTCTGAGCCAAGCCTTGTTCAGCTCAACTCAGTTCATTGCCATTTGCCTGCCCTAGTTGCTGCCTTCCGATCAAGCTTTCTTAACTGTTTCTGGCTTTGATGGGTTTTTGCCCTGGTCTTTGTTGTAAAAAAAAAAGGTAAAAAATCAAACCAGAGTTTGCATCCCATAATTTTATGTTGACCCATGAGGATATAGTGGTGAGTTGGGATCAGTTCACAAGCAATATGGTTGTTTAAACCTATATAGAGAATGCAACAAAATCATTCAAAATTGAAGAGCTCAATGAACTGTTCCCCTCCTGTCAATGGAGTTATAATTGGACAAAGGACAATAACACAGGCTTTTTTCCTAAACCGAACTTAATAAGTGGATTTTAATGCATAGTTCTAAGTCCTACTAGATGAGTTGGTATGCTTTGCCTATTCTTATTTGAAGTTTTATCTTCAATCCTTCTACTTGATGCTGCCTGGGGCAACTGATTAGGATTCCTATTCTACTTGTTAATTGAATCTATTCATACTTTTGGATGATAATTCCACTCGTTTCTCTATTCAGAATCCTAGGAATGTTTCCATAGCAGTCCTTAGTCCTTACCTTGAGTTTTTGTGCCATGTAATTCTATTTATTACCCCTTTTTGACTTAATGCCCCAAAAAACATAATTCAAGCCTGAATGCTTCCAACTTGGAGTCAACCATTGATGTTATCTCTAAAATCTAAGACTTCATGTGGGTGTTTATGCTTGTGATTTTTTTGAGGTAGTTTCTGTCAGAGGGATTGAAGAGCTCTCTTGAGATTTTTTTATAACATCTCTTATTCCTTTTTTCTTTTTTTTTTTTTTGGTTCCTTTTAAATCTTGTTTTTCATGCTGTTGGGAGCATTCTTGTTTTATGATAGGACACAATAGCAGCATTTGATCCATGTATGATCCCACTCAGTGGAAAAGACTTTGTGATTTTGTTGTTGTTGTTTCATGCTGTTAGGAGCATTTGTGATCCTCCCATTATTTATTCTTCTTTTTAACTACATTCATCTTTCCTCTAGAAAGGAAACAAATACATGTGAAGCAATGCAGCATTTGTGCAAGATTAAGTCGGCTTATTCATAACTGAAGTACTAAACCTAAGACGGCAGTATCCAATTTGACCCTTCAGCTAGCCTTTAAAGTCATTGTTCAAGTGTTCAATTAAAAACCCATCCAGAATAAGATGGATGTGTCAGTAGTTTGTAAACTACTATGACAGCTATGTCTGGTAAATGTTGCTAGACTTACTCTTGAAGATTTCATGTCTGAAGGCATGTACCAACAGAAACAATCTTTTGTTAGTCCATGACATATGAGCCATTGGTTTCTATGTTTACCACTCTTGTGAGTTGATTGTGTGCAGTAGTCTTACCTTTTTTGTATGCTGCCTTTTTTTTTTTTGGCCTTTTGACTTACTTTTGGCAAATATTTTACTTATTGCTTTGTTTTCCATATATGCAGAATTTGATGCACTAACAGGAAGCAAGATTTCCGCTCTTGACATTGGTGCACCTGTTGTTCGTATGTCTTATAGTCCTACAAGTGGGCATACCGTGATTGCAATCCTCCAGGTTGGCTCTACTGAACATCTCTTGTTTGCTTATGTGGATATGACTGTTGTTTATAATAATCTTTTTTACTAGATTTTTAGTTCGTGATGATGATGGGAAAATAGAGGAAGATGTATTTTATCAAAAAAAAGAAAGGGGGGGGATATAGGAAGATGTAAACTATAGGATTCAAGCTAGGTGGATGAAATGGAGGAATGTTTTAAGTGCTATTTGTGATAAAAAAAGTATCACTCAAGCTTAAGGAAAAATTTTACCACATAGTTATAGGATTGACGATGTTGTATGGAACTGACTGTTGGGTGGTATAAAGACAATAAGAAAATAAGTTTAATGTTGTAGAGATGAGGATGTTGCATTGGATGAATGGACATACTAAATAAGATAGGATTAAGAATGAATGCATTAGAGAGAAAGTTGGGGTAGCACTTATTGTGAAAAAGATGGCAGAATCTCACCATAGGTGGTTCGGGCATATGTGGAGAAGGCCTGTAGAAGTCCCGGTAAGGAGAGTAGATTAGATGGAAAGTAGTCTAATAGTTAAAGGTAGAGGAAGACCAAGAAAAACTATAGGTGAAGCTATTAAACATGATTTATGATAGAACACTATGGTGTTTGTCTGATCCGTGTAGCTAACCCACCTAGTAGGACAAGGCATAGTTATTATTGTTGTTGTTCAATTTGCAAAGGAACATGTGGACCTTTCATTTTCCTTAAGTATGGGAGGACAGAGTGTTACAAAGATTGTGGTTTAATTATGCACATAATATAAGTGTTCACAGAGTTATTGCTCTCTCCAAGCCCATAAATTTCCAGAAATGCTTTCTCTATTTGCGGCTGGAGAAGCAACAATATGCAAATCAGATCCTGATGGGTATATTGTAAGATGATGGGGATAACATTGTAGGAGTAGGACCCTGCACAAAAGTTTTGCTTGGTTCAGAAATAACAATTATATATTACAACTAGGAACTTACGATAAAAATTGCTTATCATTTTGATGATACCTGTGCAAGATTTGACTATAAATGGACATAATGGTTTATGCACTTGAGATTTGCTGCAATTTGGTTGGATTGTCTCCTATGCAGTTTAAAAGAAAAGCCTTGTGATTGTAAATCTTTCTTATGATTTTAGAAGAACATATATAGTATGCTTAGATGTTTCAAATACTTATATTTGGTGGAAGGTAATTTACTAATTCATTTTTCTGTTTAAATCATACATTGATATTTGGTCAGTGTCATACTCCCTTCTTATAAATTCTTTATGGGGAGAGAAGTTCTTTCTGAATATAATGTTGCTCAATCCTGTTCTATGCTAGTTTATATGTTGCAACTGTGAAGTTCTTTATTACTTACTATGCCTGTTGGGTTTACATATTTAGGATTGTACACTACGGGCTTGTGATTTTGACTTGGAGCAAACATATGTACTGCATTCACCAGAGAAGAAGACAGACCAAATTTCTTCTGATACAGAAGTTCATCTGGCTTTAACCCCACTACAACCTGTTGTGTTTTTTGGGTTCCATAAACGGATGAGTGTGACAGGTTGGATGTTTGGTTTCTCATCTGTGTAGATAGATGTGTTATTGTCAATGGTTTGATAGTGATACTTAGATTACTAATTTTAATAATTTCTGTTCTATATCTGTTTTTGCATAAATGAAGTTGTTGGAACTGTTGAAGGCGGTAAAGCACCCACAAAAATCAAGACAGACTTGAAGAAGCCTATTGTGAACATTGCTTGTCATCCTCGCCTTCCTGTTCTGGTAATGTTCTCATAATTCTATTTTTCTGGAGGTTCATCTTATATGTATTTCTGCTGCAAGAAAGATATAGTTATTAGTCTTTCTTCTAATGGTACTTCTAACCTCTCCTTCTTGACTTAGTTGCTTTTCTGTCTTAGTATGTCGCTTATGCAGAAGGTTTGATTCGAGCATATAACATTCACACCTATGCTGTTCATTACACGCTACAACGTGAGATTATTCACCATGCATTCTGTTCTTGTTGATATGGTTTATATTTCTCTTGAAAATCATATCTTTATTATTATTTACATTTTTTTTTCCTTTTCAGTTGACAATACGATAAAGCTCAATGGCGCTGGTGCATTTGCATTTCATCCAACTCTCGAATGGATTTTTGTTGGTGATCGACGTGGTACACTTCTGGCATGGGATGTATCAACTGAGAGACCTAGTCTGATTGGAATGTGAGCGACTGTAGTTTAAC
Organism: Pterocarpus macrocarpus; assembly: GCA_031439585.1. Classification (NCBI taxonomy): domain Eukaryota; kingdom Viridiplantae; phylum Streptophyta; class Magnoliopsida; order Fabales; family Fabaceae; genus Pterocarpus; species Pterocarpus macrocarpus. The sequence goes on along the minus strand of CM062520.1, from coordinate 70,341,323 downwards.
TATGGTTGATGTTTCCCAATTCTGTAATTGAGAGACCAAGCATAATGGTTATGTGTTGTTTTGCATTTGTTATTTTCTTGCAGCCTGTTGTTGGAAATGTTTAACTTGTGGCTTGTAATTTCTGTTACTCTTGTTCTTGACTTGGGATCTGATCATTATACTGTTGCAATTTCAGAACACAAGTTAGCTCACAGCCAATTACATCAGTTGCTTGGCTACCCTTGTTGCGTTTACTTGTAACTCTGACAAGGGATGGAAGTTTGCAAGTCTGGAAAACGCGGGTTGTTGTTAATCCTAATAGACCTCCTATGCAGGCAAATTTTTTTGAGCCTGCTGGTTAGCTATCTTGACTCTTTCTGCCTCTACTCTGAATTTCCTGTTGGCTTTTGATAGCTTGTTTCTCTTATGTTAATTGTATTGCAAGATTTCTGTTGCTACATTTTCCCCCTCCTTACACAATGCTTTAACAACATAGAGAGAGAGAGAGGAAGAAATGTACCGACAATTGTCTTGCTTCGCTTTTCTATTGTTCATTTCATTCAATTTGGTTGCTAATAGATATTACTTTCTGATGCAGCAATTGAATCACTCGATATCCCTCGCATCCTTTCTCAACAGGGTGGAGAAGCAGTGTATCCCTTACCGCGAATTAAAGCTTTAGAATTTCATCCAAAATCTAATTTAGCAGCACTAGTGTTTGCAGTTATGTGCCATCTTGTGCTATTTATGTCTTGATTGCAAGTGGATATTGGAAATATAAATTTGGTGTTCATTTTAACAGAATGTAACAAGTGGAGACACTTCAAAAAATAAGGCCTCATACAGTAGAGAAGGGAGGAAGCAACTTTTTGCAGTTTTGCAAAGTGCTCGGGGATCTTCAGGTGACTGTTTTTATTTAGCTGGAATCAAGGTGAAAGATCCCTTAGTATTTCAGGATATTTGCTATTTGAATAAAAAAAATTTCCTCAATTTGTGTTTTGTAATTTTGCCACTATACTTCCCTACATCATCATGATGCATCATAAAATTTACTGAGCTTTCATGTTTATTCTGATTTACTTTCTGCTAGCTGTCCTATGCAGCAAATTTTGTTTTTGTTTTTTTGTTTTGTTTTGTTTTTTTTGTCCTCCTCCTTTCTTGAATATATTGCGTAATGTTCTATCTATTTATTTATTTATTTTTAATGTACAATTTTGTGCAATGCCTTCAACTGAGGGTTTTGGACAACAAAAATTTAGTCATTTAGATTTCTATCTTGTCTGTTTTGGACATACACACACACACACACACACACACACACACACACACATATATATATATATATATATATATATATATTTGTTTTGTGCATATTTTGTTACTTGTTTGTTGAAGTTACTGTTGCACCTTGTATCTTTTACTTTTGCTTCTATTAGCACCATGCATGTCATATTTGCATAATATTTGCTGTTTCCATGTGGCTTTTTAATCGGAGATATGCTAATAGTAGAGGTGCTATGCAGCATCTGTTTTAAAAGAAAAATTGTCAGCCTTGGGTTCGTCTGGAGTTTTAGCAGACCATCAGCTTCAAGCTCAACTACAAGAACATCATCTGAAAGGGTGAGTTGTAATTTGAGACTACGTAAATGAAAATAAGCCACTGCTACTTTATACTAAAATGTGGTTAAAATTCATTAAATTAATTATATTATTCTGTTTTGACTCTAATCAACCCACTATTCTTGCTTTGATTTTTTGGTCATGAATCTTGATTGGATGACTTGCTTATATCTGAAATTGCACTTGATATCTGTACCTGCATGTAGGGTTTAGTTGTGACAATTTGATAATATTAGAGTGCCAGATACCACATCTGCTTGGGTGGTTGAAAGGGCTCTGTATATCATGCTGCTTCCTCATGGATTGATTTTCCATTTAGCAGTCAACCATTTTGAGTGATAAGTATGTTGTTTCTCATGTTTCGTGAGACACTTTCTTCAGGCTTTCGATAAACAGAATGGTAGCATATATATTAAAGTTTTATTTAGGTTTCTATTAAAGTCAACCTTGAACCTCTTAAGCTCTAAGGGCAGGCATAAAACAACTTACCCATCATCATGGAATGTTCATTGATTGCTCCAACGTGCAAGGTCTTTGATAATCTGTTATTTGATAGTCACGGCACTTCAACTTGTTTTGGGAAAACATTTGTTGAGATTAAGCTTTAACTTAGCAGTTTGAGATTTGAAACTGTTCAAATTCTTTTGCAACTCATTACTTTTGACTATTTTCTCCTGCTGTTGTCTAGTACATGAAGTTTGTGAATTCTTTAATTATCTTATGTCATTGTTGACAATCTCCACTCTTTCTTGCAGCCACAGCCATCTTACAATATCAGACATTGCGAGGAAAGCTTTTCTTTACAGTGTATGTTACTTTCATATTATATGTCTTTCTTGTAAGCCTGAATGTCAGAAAAGGATGCAATGGCTTAAGTGTAACTCTGAAGATCGCCAAATTTGGTGGCTTCAATTGCTTTCTTATGGTCCTGCATTTAATCTCCTAAGAATGCTGTTGTAAGTTTCCTTACTATCTGATTCAAATATTGTACTTTCACGTTATTCTTGTAGCATTTTATGGAAGGCCATGCGAAAAGTACTCCAATATCTCGCTTGCCCCTTATCACTGTTCTAGATACCAAGCATCATCTGAAGGACATTCCAGTTGTCCAGGTATGATCCCTGCGACAATTTGATCTTGAGACTGATTTCTTTTCCATAGATTTTCTGTTCACTCAACTGATACAATTTATGCACTGCCAGCCATTTCATTTGGAGCTAAATTTCTTTAATAAAGAGAACCGAGTTCTTCATTATCCTGTCAGGGCTTTCTTTGTGGATGGACCAAATCTTATGGCATATAATCTTTCATCTGGATCTGAGACTATCTACAAGAAGCTTTATAATTCGGTAATGTAGAGAGAATAGTATATTTAACAAGTATCACGTTCTCCCTGTAATTAGTATTGATATTATCATTTGTGAAATATTGATATGTATTTATAGATTGCAAGTGAAAATTACATCCATATTCAACCTTCTAATGTCCATCAACTTGTATAGATTCCTGGGAATGTGGAGTATCAAGCAAAATACTTGATTTACAGTAAAAAGCAGTGGCTATTTCTTGTAGTTTATGAATTTAGTGGTGCTACAAATGAAGTTGTGCTGTATTGGGAAAATACTGATGCAGAGACAGCAAACAGTAAAAGCAGCACGGTGAAAGGTACTTCTATGTGTGGAATGTATTTATTTTCTCTTTCTGCCAGAGCTGGTCATGCATTACGTGCAATAAATAATTCAAGTAATTGTCTTGTAGGTCGAGATGCAGCATTTATTGGTCCCAATGAAAACCAGTTTGCTATTCTCGATGATGACAAGACAGGGTTGGCATTATATATTCTACCAGGAGGGGCCTCACAGGATGCTAAGGAAAATGATAAAGTTTTCGAGGAAAACCAACCTACAGCGACTAGTGTTGGTTCAATTCGTGGCCCAACTCCATTTATGTTTGAAACTGAAGTTGACCGCATCTTTTCCACTCCATTAGGTGCTTGAATTCATAGTCACTTGTTTGTGTGTGTGTGTGTAGCATGGGAACCATTGACTTAGGTGTTAACCAAAATTTTACACAAATGACCTTTTAGAGGATGAAATTTTCAGAAAATCCACTGTTGGATTAAAATTTTGTAATATGCATATAAACTTCATGTCAATTGTAGACGTTCTGCACTCCATCAAAATGTGTTACATAAATGGGAACATCTGCCATTTTATGATAAACTTTTTCTTGTTTAAATTTTCTGAAATTTGGCCTGCAAGACTTACATAACATTAATGATATTTTGATGGTTGGATTGGTAAAAGTAATTTTCTGGAAGAAATCATTGAGCATAACTGTGTCAACTCTTAATCTGGAGTCAATTGATCCCTGTATACCCATTCATTATATGCTTAGCAATTGTTTATTGGTACTATAAAATATTGAAAATGGTCTTTTGGTTGTAGATTCAACTTTGATGTTTGCCACTCATGGGAACCAGATTGGATTAGTAAAGCTTATACAAGGGTACCGCCTTTCAACTTCAACTTCAGATGGTCATTATATATCAACCAAGGGCGAGGGCAAAAAGTCAATCAAGTTGAAAAGAAATGAGATTGTACTTCAGGTATCATTCGGTACCATTCTTATTTAATTATGACTAGAACTACAAAGTAGTATGCACCTACTGTGTGCAATTATATTTTTTAAAAAAAAATGAAGTTGAAGGTACGAGTGAAGAAGATGAAGTGGACAGACAAAATGGAAGTGTGGTTATTTAAAAATCATTTTTTTTTCAATTTTATAGTACTATATAACCATATAATTTAGAGTAAACAATCTTTTAGTCCCTCATAGATACAGGCTTTATCAATTTGTCCATCATAAGTACCTTTTATCAAATTTGTCTCCCAAACATAAAATCCTCAACAATGTTGTTTGTCCTTCCTTCTTATAGAGATTAAATTAACCCAACTTTTGACAATCTCTAGAATAACAGGACTGGTTAGATTGATGAAGGGACCAAATTGTTGGGGCTTTTAAGTTTGAGGGAGAAATTGAATAAAGAAAATTGTATCTTGTTATTGTCATTTTTAGTGTCATTCTAGCCGCTGAATTAGCGACACTGTTGTATTCTGAAGATGATTATGGGTGGAATGAGGATGTCAAAACGTATCCCACCCTAAAATTTCTGTAGGTAGATTGCTGGTTTTTAGAAAAAAGAGGAAAGTCAAATCTTTGTGGCAATGCGTTATCTATGCCATAGTTTGGTGTATTTGGTTGGAGCATAATGCTCGCACTTTTGATGGCAAATGTTTAGACAAGCAAGTTCGTGAGACAAGATTAGGCATTTGGCCTCAATTTGATGTAAAGCACATGATTTTTTTAGAGAGATTTCCCTCTTAGATATGTTGAGAGATTGGAAAGCTTTGTTTCATTGATAGTTTTTTCTCTTGTTTATTATTGTTAGTTCTTGTAAAGAAGATCTCTTGTCCTCCTATCTATTTGTATTCTTCTTCTCTTTATCTTAATAAAATTCTTTATATATATGTGCATAGGAGCGTGGGTTTCTGATTGTGTTAAGTTGTTTTCGTGTACTATTATTTAGCCAATTTTATTGCATGTGTTCATAGCTTGTTCCGTTGTCCTATTGGTAGTTATAACTTGTTAGAAATAAAGAAAGTATCTAGTAATATCTCTGTTATATCTTAGAATATCATACAATATTTCACATCATATCTTAGAATATTAAAGAGTATCTTAGATGATCTCTTAGGATTGATTTCAATATTTCCTTATATTTCATGATTTGTTTCTTTACTTAATTAGGATTAGGATTCTAGTGTTATTATAAATGGGGATTGGTGCTTTGTATTTTGTATTACACCACCTTACATCAGATTATATCATATTAATATATTTTCATATTATTCGGAGTCTTTGTTCTTTCTTTTCTCCTTTCTTACCTAAAACCCATAATCTCAACGTAACTGAATACCTTTTATACCACCCACAAAGAGAACTTAAAGCCTTTCTAGATCCTTGCCTTCCTTTGGCAAAAGTCCTAGTTCTAGGATTACTTGTTTTTGGGAATATCAAATATTATCAAATGGCTCTGATTATGGTTCTGCTTGGTAACGGATCATGTTCAAATTTGACAGGTGCACTGGCAAGAGACTCTTAGGGGATATGTTGCAGGAATTTTAACAACACAAAGAGTTCTTATTGTTTCGGCAGCTCTTGATATACTTGCAGGCACTTCTACAAATTTTGACAAGGGACTTCCTACAATATCCTTAGAATTTGTTTCTTTTAAAATCAAGTAACCACTTATTCACATTTAAGGTGTGCTTAATTAAGTGGAAAATTTGGAAGGAAAATCACTTTACACTAGCCCGGTATAGCATAAATGAGAAAGTGGAAAATAAACTATACTCACTTTCACTCGAAGCCATGACTTCGGTTGAAAATCATTTTCACTCTGTCTTCTATTTATACCTTTCCACTTTCAGCCTACTTGGCTGAGCAGACCTTAGGTTATACATGTCACTTGGGTATACCTTGCTTTTAAAACCTTAACTGATGCCTACTTCAGATCGATCTTATGGGTTGGACCTGCCCTTCTTTTTTCTACTGCCACTGCAATCAGTATACTTGGCTGGGATGGAAAAGCTAGGACTATCCTCTCAATTAATATGCCTTATGCAGGTAATTGTTTTGCTGCATGCTGGGATGTCACTGTGTCTTAGTCATCTGCTTTGCATGTTCTATTCTCTCAACTATTGTACTATTGGCCAGTTCTTAAATGGTCTTTGAGAGTTAGTTTGTTACATGCTCCTTGGCAAAATTATATTGAAAAAGAATAACAGAATTATCATTTTACCCTCATCATTAATCCTAAAATTACTATTTCATCCCACCATCTACCTTTCTAGCTTTCTCTCTCCACCCAATGCACCCCTTACCTCCATTGTCCTGCTTCTTTTTTACCACCAAACTGCCGAAGACATCATCTTTAATCATGAGAAGCTCAATCACAATACAATTGGCCTTTGCATCTAGGCACCACAACTTAACCTCTTCTTCTTCTAGATTGTATAGTGCCTGGAAGTATGAACTAAGGAGGTGAAGGTGCTGCCATAGCCTCCAATACATTTCATCATTTTGTCCCTCATAGTCACGTCTCTCCCACCTTCAGCCCCACTCTAGCATCACTTTGCCCTAGTGCCGCCCTTCCCCACCCATGACACCATCGCCAATCAAGCTCAAAGAACCCACCACGAGGTAGGTGGTGTGCGGCTTCGGCAGAGATGATGACATACACATCAACATGTTGTGTGTGGTGTCGGGAGTTGGGACCATTGTGGAGGTAGCCAACACAGTGCTCGAGGTCGCTAATGTCACTTGGCTTGCCATAGAACGCGGCCATCACCATCTCCAGCACCTCGTAGCACCTTCACCTTGTTCTTCGTCTTCTCTCTAAGGGTGGGAACTAGCGAGATGTGGTGACATGCAGAGTGGTGTTGGGGAGGGGGCGGTGGTGGCTCTGGCGAGGTGAGGGTGGGGGCTAGTGATGAAGTGGGAGCTGTGAGAAAAAGGCAATTATAAAAGTGAGGGTAGAATTGGTAAATTATACTCTTTTAATTATTAAAATGTAAATATAAATTATTATAGAATTATTATTTTATGATAAAAATTTTCAATCTCAACCATTCATTTTCATTTTAATGGTATAGATTCAAAGACCATGTAACTCACTAAGTTACACGTTCCACTGGAGAACTCGCCTGTACTATATGTGTGTGTGCGTGTGTGTGTGTGTGTGTGGTTATTGTCCTAATGATCAATTTTTATGATATTCTTATGCAGTCTTGGTTGGTGCATTGAATGATCGGTTGTTACTTGCTAGCCCTACGGAAATAAATCCCAGACAGAGGAAGGGGGTTGAGGTCAAGAGCTGTCTTGTTGGTCTTCTTGAGCCTCTTCTGATTGGATTTGCTACAATGCAGCAAAGTTTTGAGCAGAAACTGGACCTGTCAGAAATACTATACCAAATAACATCAAGGTTTCCTTCTCTGCTATCTATGTATTATGACATCCTTTTAGAAAACTCTGACTTCTTTCTATATGGTAGAAAGTTTTAGACTTCAAGCTCCCTTTTCACATTTCTTTATTGTGAATTGTGAAAGTTGGTAACAACTGACACTGTAAATTCTTATCTGAATGAAGGTTTGACAGCTTGCGCATAACACCAAGGTCTCTGGACATCCTTTCTAGAGGTTCTCCAGTTTGTGGAGATCTAGCTGTATCATTGTCCCAATCAGGTCCACAGTTCACCCAGGTAAGTGATAGAATCCTTTGTCCTGGCATTTTAGTTATGGCCTATCTAATCTTTTGATGATTTTGAACTGTGACCTTAGGTGATGCGAGGGGTCTATGCCGTGAAAGCTCTTCGGTTTTCTACTGCTTTATCTGTTTTGAAAGATGAATTTCTGCGTTCAAGAGATTATCCACGATGTCCTCCTACATCTCATTTATTTCACCAGTTCAGGCAGTTGGGTTATGCTTGTATCAGGTAGGCTGACTAGCAAATTTCTTTGTACTTATGATGGTGTCTTTGTACCTATTGAACTATGATGACTGTATGCTCCATTAGCTATTACTTTTCTTGAAGTATTGTGTTACACACCCCAAATTTGGCGAAGTCTATACTAGGAAAAAGAATAGAGTGAGTGGGCTGACTCAGGCCCACTAGGAGGATAAGGACAAATCTAAGGGTTGTTTGCTGAGCTGTAGAGAGAGAAAAAAGGACAATCTTAGGAGTCGAGGTAGTGGTGAGGAGTGATATATTCCGTTAAGGAGTGGAGAGAGTATTCATGCAGGTATTTTGAGAGAAAACACTGAGAGGCTAAAGAGCTTCTCTATGCCCAGGATATTTTTCCTTTTTCATTATTCATCTTCTTCATTTTGAATATACAGTTTCAAAGCTCAGTTCTTTATACTGAAGCTCAGTTTTCTGCATTTTCTATTATATTGTTCTTCTACTCTTATTCTACTGTGATAATAGTTTTAACAACTGGTATCAAAGCCTATCGATTCAAAGGGCTCTGGGATGGCTTCACTACGCGTTACAATGTAGGCAAGACTGGAAGATTTGGAGCGAGGTATTATGGCCATGGAAAGGCGCCAAGAGGAGCAGGGTAAAGTACTAGAGATCATCGCGCAGTAGCTAGGACAGCTACTCAGGGAGAGACACGCGAGCCCACAACTGGAGGAACCACCACCGCACCGGAATTTGGAACGCGAGTTCACACTAGAGCCAGTGCGAACTCCTCCTCCAAAACGCAACCGCAACCAACCCAGAAGAAATCCTAGGTACCACAAGCAGCTGAATGACCCCTGGGAGCAAGAGTGAACCCCAAGGAGGCATGAGTTGGGTCACAAAATTGAGCTTCCCCTATTTTTTGGGGAAGACGCCTATGGATGGTTGGCAAGGGTGGAGCGTTTCTTTATGCTCAACGAGGTGGAGGATTGTGACAAAATGGAGCTGGTTATGGTAGCCATGGAGGGTGACGCCCTTATTTGGTTTCAGTGGTGGGAGGACCAAGTTCCTTTTCCCACTTGGAGAGAATTTAAGGAAGACCTCATCAAGAGGTTCCAACCAAGAGTTGCTAGGAACCCGATGGGACCATTGTTGAAGCTGAGGCAAACAGGCTCCGTTTTTCAATACCGGAGGGAGTTTGAGAGAGCTATGAGTGCGAAGAAGGATCTTGACCCTAAGGTGATTATGTGTATCTTCCTTAGTGGGCTAAAGGAAGAGATTCAAGCTAAGTTGAAGGTAGGCCAATTCAGAACCTTGTCAGGGATGATGGACAAGGCTCTAGAGTTGGAAGAAAGGAATGGAGCATGGAGGGAAGGGGGAGTGAGTAGATTTGTGAAGGGAGGAGGTAATGCCAGGGTTAACCCAACATATAGGGCCCCTGGAACTGCTAGACAAGGTGAAAGTTCAGGGGCGGCAGCTTATGGAGAGAGAGGAGGAAGGGTGGTGCAGGAGGGAAGAAATGAGAGGGTCCAAACGGAGCCTAGAAGGCTGTCTCAAGAAGAATGGCAAGAAAGACAACGGAGGGGACTATGTTTTAAATGTGGGGGCCATTGGGACCATGAACATGTGTGTCCCATGAGGCGGATGCAGTTAATATTGGTAGAAGAAGAGGAGGAGGAACAGGAGGAAAATGGAGAAAATATTGGAGGAACTGTTGAAGATGAAGAAGCAACAAGGTTGAAGAATATGAGGATTTCCCTCCACAGCTTGGCTGGCCTCACTTCGAACAAATCATTTAAAGTGAGGGGCGAAATTCATGGGAGGGATGTGCTAGTATTGGTGGATAGTGGGGCATGCAGGAATTTTCTAAATGCTAGGGTGGCAAAAAAGTTGCAGTTGAAGGTGAAGAAGATTCCCACCTTTACCATTGAAGTAGGAATTGGGCAGAAAGAACAAGGAACAGGAGTGTGCTGTGGACTTGAGCTAAAGATACAAGGAATCAGCATAACTCAAAATTTCTTCCTCATGGAGATGGGGGGATCGGAGGTTGTGTTGGGTATGGACTGGCTATCTAGTCTTGGGAGGATCCAAGCGGATTTCAAGGAGATGATATTGCAATGGAGGGAAGTTGTGGGAGATTGTGGGTGATCCTTCACTATGCAAGGCTAGAGCTTCTTGGAAAGCAACTATGCAAGTATTGAAGGAAGAGGTAGAAGGGTATGTGATAACCCCATGGCAGGATGACCCCATTGTGAATGAACAAAATGGGGTGCCCCAGGAAATATGTGAGGTTTTGAAGGAGTTCCCTACAGTTTTCCAAGTTCCAACAGGTCTACCTCCTAGTGGACAGTGTGACCATTCCATTGTGTTGAAGGAAGGTGCTGCCATACCAAATATGCGCCCCTACAGGTACCCTTGTTACCAAAAAACTGAAATAGAAAGAATTGTTAGTGAGATGTTACAGGCTGGGATTATCCAGCATAGTGTTAGCCCTTATTGTAGCTCTGTTATATTAGTCAAGAAAAAGGAAGGGGGGTGGAGATTTTGTGTTAACTATAGGGCACTTAACAAAGTAACTATCCCCAATAAATTCCCTATTCCTGTCATAGCAGAACTTTTGGATGAATTGTGGAATGCTCATGTCTTTTCCAAACTAGATTTAAAATCAGGGTACCATCAAATACGAATGAGGGCTGAAGGTGTGCCAAAGACAGCTTTTAGGACTCATGAAGGGCATTATGAGTTCCTAGTTATGCCATTTGGCTTAACGAATGCTTCGTTCACATTCCAATCCCTGATGAATAGAATTCTGAAACCCTTCCTAAGGAAGTTCACACTGGTTTTTTTTTAATGACATCCTAGTGTACAGTAAGGATGTGAGGCAGCATGGAGAACACTTGAACAGGGTGGTGGAATTACTCCAACAGCATATGTCAATGGAAAAAATTGTTGCTTTGGGCAGTCAGAACTGGAGTATTTAGGCCATATTATATCAGGAGCAGGGGTTTCAGCAGACCCCAAGAAGGTGGAAGTGATGGTTGATTGGCCGGTACCCCAGGATATCAAGAGCTTGAGAGGGTTCTTGGGGCTTACAAGGTATTATAGACGTTTTGTGAAGGACTATGGGAAGTTGGCACAACCCTTGACTAAGTTGTTAAAAATGGAAGGGTTTATATGGGGGGAAGACACACAAGTTGCCTTTGAAAAACTGAAGAGTGCTATGGTGAATTTGCCAGTATTGGCTGTTCCCTGCTTTGATAAGACCTTCATCATTGAATCTGATGCTTCCGGAAAAGGTGTAGGAGCTGTGTTAATGCTAGAGGGCCGACCCATAGCTTTTATGAGTAAAGCATTGTCAAAAAGAGCCTAGAGGAAATCAGTTTATGAAAGGGAATTGATGGCCATGGTGTTGGCAATCAAAAAATGGAGGCATTATCTACTTGGTAGACATTTTGAAGTACACACAGATCAGAAGAGCTTAAAGTTCTTGCTGGAACATAGACTAATGGGGGAAGAACAACAAAAATGGGTGCCGAAGTTGATGGGGTTTGATTTCGAAGTAAAATACAAACCGGGCAAGCAAAATTCTGCAGCTGATGCACTATCACGGAGGTTGCACCTTTCAACGATCTCAACAGTTCAGATTTTTGAGTGGGACGGAATTGAAGAGGAGCTTTTTGCAGATGAAAGATTAAAGAAGCTGATGCAAGACTCGGTGATCCAGCCTGAAGCACATATGGTCTATGAACTGAAAAACGGGAAACTGTGGTCCAAAAGCAGGTTGATTTTGGCCAAGACGTCTTCAAGAATTCCTATGGTACTAAGAGAATTTCATGATTCAGTTTCTGGAGGCCATTCTGGTTTTTTCAGAACCTACAAAAGGATTTCGGCCATTTTATTTTGGGAGGGGATGAAGAAAGATATTCAAGAGTATGTTGGAACATGTGAGGTCTGCCAGAGAAACAAATATGACACCCTTTCCCCTGTAGGTTTGCTCCAACCACTTCCTATTTCTGCTTCCACTTGGACTGATTTGTCCATGGATTTCTTAGGTGGGCTACCGAAAGCCAAGGGATTAGATACAATCCTAGTGGTGGTCGATAGGCTCACAAAGTATGCCCACTTCTTTTCCCTTTCACTCCCTTATTCAGCCAAGGAAGTGGCTGGAAGATTTGTTAAGGAAGTTGTCAAACTGCATGGGTTTCCACAAACCATTGTTTCAGATCGTGACCAGTTATTCATGAGTAATTTTTGGATGGAGATGTTCAAGATGGCTGGCACTAAATTAAGATATTCAACAGCTTACCACCCGCAAACCGATGGACAATCGGAAGTAGTAAATCACTGTTTGGGTACTTATCTTAGGTGTTTTACTAGTGTGAAGCCTAAAAGCTGGCCTCAATGGCTTAGTTGGGCGGAGTATTGGTATAATACCAATTGTCACGCATCCACAAGGACCACTCCTTTCAAAGCTCTCTATGGCAAAGATCCTCCCATTTTGTTGAGAGGAGATTTGGCCCCATCGAAAGTCAACCAGATGGTGCAAGACAGGAACCCCATGCTGGATGAGCTTAAAGAGCAGTTGGCAAAAGCGCAAAACTGAATGAAAGTCCAAGTGGATAAACACAGGAGAGAACTAGAGTTAGAAGCAGGGGTATTAGTTCATCTCAAGATTCAGCCCTACAAGTTGAAGTCACTAGCGCAGAGACGCAATCAGAAATTAAGTCCCAGGTTTTATGGCCCTTATGAAGTAGTAGAGAAGGTGGGGTCAGCCGCATATAAGTTGAAGTTACCTAATGGAACAAGGGTGCATCTGGTGTTCCATGTGTCACTCCTTAAGAAGTGTGTATCCCCACAGGCGAATAGCCAACCCCTTCCTACTATTCTCACAGAAGAATGGGAGTTACAGGTTCAGCCAGAGGAAATTCTTGCTACTAGGCTCAACTCTGCTGGTTTTGAAGAGGTTTTGGTGAAGTGGGTTGACTTACCCAACTTTGAAAACTCCTAGGAATTAAAGAGCAGTCTTCAGAAAGAGTTTCCTAACTTCCACCTTGAGGACAAGGTGGATCTTCAAGGAGGGGGTATTGTTACGGACTCCAAATTTGGCAAAGTCTATACTAGGAAAAAGAATAGAGTGAGTGGGCTGACTCAGGCCCATTAGGAGGATAAGGACAAATCTGAGGATTGTTTGCTGAGCTGTAGGGAGAGAAAAAAGGACAGTCTGAGGAATTGAGGTAGTGGTGAGGAGTGATATATTCCGTTAGGGAGTGGAGAGAGGATTCATGCAGGTATTTTGAGAGAAAACACTGAGAGGCTGAAGAGCTCCTCTATACCCAGGATATTTTTCCTTTTTCATTGTTCATCTTCTTCATTTTGAATATACAGTTTCAGAGCTGAGTTCTTCATACTGAAGCTCAGTTTTCTGCATTTTCTATTCTATTGTTCTTCTACTCTTATTCTACTGTGATACCAGTTTTAACAAATTGCTTGTTAATATGGTAAGGTTTTACTTTCTTATCCCTGCCATTAGTTAATCTCTGATGTATCTAAAATTCTATACTATCTATAAAAAATGGTTTTTTTTCTTAATTAACCTTTTAGTGGCTGTTGCATCTCATCAGTAATTATAGTTTCATAATTCTGGTCTGCTTTTGTGTGAATTAAGATAGCAAGAATATGAATGAACTAGAGTTACCTGACATATAGGGTTTACTAACACATTAGCATGTTACCAGGAGCCAGTAATAGATTTTAACAAATTTCATCATTAAAGAGTATGACCTCATATGAGTATGATGATCATTTAAAATAAAGGATTTATATAATTTCTTTTTGCTTTCCTGTCTAGCTTAATTTGTTTTTCCTTTTCGCGAATGATTGTCTCCTGTTCAAATTAGCTTTGGGCCTTTTAATGGTCTCAGTAAAGATCAGAATTATTTTCATATTGTTGATTTATAGCACCATTCATATCAACTCTGACATGCATGTGTCTGTTACCTAAAGTTGTGGAACTTGTTGGAATTGTAGGGTTTAGGCAGGGAAGAGGGAAATGAGAGAGAGATGGCTGCGTACAATATTCTCAATAATTGATAGATAGCTTGTCGTCCAATATCCTAACCTGTTAAACCTATTTATACTATTAATTAGGTCAAGAACTAATTGTAAAAGCTGGAGCCCACTAACAATGACTAGTAACCATGATATTCTAACACAGCTCGTACTATGCATGAGCTGGTGTATGAATGGTACTTTATTACTTAATAGTGTGATATAAAAGTTTGTTTTTCACTTTTGTAATCTAAGATCACTTGCAGGTTTGGTCAGTTTGATAGAGCGAAAGAAACCTTTGAAGTTATAGCCGATTACGAAAGTATGCTTGATCTGTTTATATGCCACCTGAATCCAAGTGCTATGAGGCGTCTTGCTCAGAAGTTGGAAGAAGAAGGTCTTGACTCAGAATTGAGGCGATATTGTGAAAGGATTTTACGAGTTCGATCTACTGGATGGACACAAGGCATATTTGCCAACTTTGCTGCAGAAAGTATGGTTCCTAAAGGACCTGAATGGGGTGGTGGAAACTGGGAAATCAAAACCCCTACTACTGCAAAGGATATACCTCAGTGGGAGCTTGCTGCAGAGGTGACACCATACATGAAGACTGATGATGGTACAATTCCATCCATTATTGTCGATCATATTGGAGTGTATTTAGGCTCAATTAAAGGCAGAGGCAACATTGTAGAGGTGAGGGAAGATAGCTTGGTTAAATCCTTCATCCCAGCAGGCAATAATGTTAAAGCAAATGGTCTTGAAGCATCTTCAGTTAAATCCATGTCTAATCAATTGAAGGGGGTTGACAACTCCAAAGGTGATTCATTAATGGGTCTGGAAAGCCTTAATAAACAGCTTGCCAGTTCCTCTTCTGATGAACAGGCTAAAGCGGAAGAAGAATTTAAGAAATCCATGTATGGAGCTGCTGCTGATGGTAGCAGCAGTGATGAGGAAGGAGTATCAAAAACCAGAAAAATACGTGTTAGAATACGAGACAAGCCAATTGCCTCTTCTACTGTGGATGTCAATAAGCTTAAAGAAGCCACTAGTAAATTTAAACTTGGTGAAGGGTTAGCTCCACCAAGGAGCAGGTCATCGTTAAGTGGCGGGAGCCAAGATCTTGGCCAGATCTTGTCCCTACCACCAGCTGCTGCAGGAGTGGCTGCTCCTCCTGGAATGGCTGCTTCTGTTTCAACTCCTGGTGACCTGTTTGGTACAGACGCATTGACTCAGCCAGAATCAATTTCACAGCCAAATACTGGGGTTGCAGGTGGGGGAGTTCAAGCAGGACCTATTCCAGAGGACTTCTTTCAGAATACAATTCCATCCCTTCAGGTTGCTGCGTCACTGGCTCCTGCTGGGACATATCTCTCCAGATTTACTCAAGGGGTTGAAAGCAGCAAGGCAACTCCTAGCCATGTTATTGCTTCTGAAGCTAATGTTGGTCGACAAGGTGATGTTACCCCTCAAGCTGTTCAACAACCTGTTGTTCCAATTGAGTCCATAGGACTTCCTGATGGTGGTGTCCCACCACAATCCTCTGCTCAGGCTGCAGTCATACCCCAATCGCAGCTGCAGGCACCAGTTTCTAGCCAACCTCTTGATCTTAGTGTACTTGGAGTGCCAAATTCTGCTGATTCAGGAAAGCCTCCACAAACTGCTTCTCCACCATCTTCTGTGCGTCCTGGACAGGTATAAATATATACATGCATAGGCATCCATGTAGTTGTGGAATGAGTGACACTTTCTAACTAGAGTATTAAAGACATTTTTTGTTATTTCTTTTATGGGAAGACATGCAAGAATTAGATGTTCATGATTGAACTGGCAGCTAGCATAAGCAGATAGGAATACTTTCTTTGTTATTTTTCCTTACGTTATTTTGTGTATGATAGAAAAGAAATTAGGAAGGTTTTCTAGCGAAAATCTTTTGGTGTACTTTTGCATTGTGATTACTTCTGATAATGCTGCAGCTGATAAATCAGCTTTTCTTGAACCTGCTGAATGTTAGCCACCCACCCATTTATGACTAAGGTGTATTTTAGGAAGAAAGGCAAGGGCAGCAGAGAATTAGAGGCACATGAGGACAAGGCAGAAAATGTGAGAGGGGATCAATTTAGGGAGTGTGTATTGTGACGAACTGCACACATGACAGGGACCTGATTCTGTTTTTTGTGTGTGTGTGTGTGTGTGTGTGTGTGTGTGTCTCTCTCTCTCTCTCTCCCAGAGGGGAGGGGGGAGGGAGGGAGGGAGAAGGAGGCAAGCAAGGCTTGAATGAGGAGGGAGAAGGAAGCAAGCAAACCCATCAAAGAGTCTGTATTGTGTTTTATCATTTTCCTTTTGGGTTTGCGCATTTATCTCAGTATTTTATCTGACACTATCACACTCATGTTTGCAGCCAAAGATGAGATTTCTTCAATGAAAAAACTGTTCTAGTTCCAGTTCCTATGACTGAGCATGTATAGTTTCATTAGTTGTTTCCAATCTCATGACTTCTGTGACAGGTACCCCGAGGGGCTGCTGCTTCTGTGTGCTTCAAGACTGGACTTGCTCACCTTGAGCTAAATCATCTTTCAGATGCGTTGTCTTGCTTTGATGAAGGTTTTCTTGCATTGGCTAAGGAACAATCTCGTGGAAGTGATATAAAAGCTCAGGCAACAATCTGTGCTCAATACAAGATAGCAGTCACTCTTCTTCAGGTACTATCACCATGCCTCAATTTTTAGAACTTAGATAGAATGCACTCTAACCAAAATAACAAATTAGATGAATGAACTTCTGTTTCTCTAGGCCATAAAGCATCATTATCATAAAATTGTAGTTAGAGGTTTTCCATGATGAGGGTGAGCCTCAACGCAACAATAAGTAAAGCAGTAAAGTTTGCTGTCTTGTGACTTGAAGGTCACATGTTCAAATTCTAGAAACAGTCTCTCTATATATGGGGCAGTGGGGGTAAGGTTGTGTACATCTACTGCCCCCTGACCCCACCTAGTGGGAGTCTCGTGCACTAGGCTGCCCTTTAGAGGTTTTCCATGATGTCAATATTTGTTGTGTAATTAAGTTAGCAATGTTACCTGACTCCTAAATCCTAATATAGAATACATCAGAGACAATAAAAGGGATTACTAGAATCTTTCTATTCTCTTAGTTGATCTTGAATTATACATGAAGAAAATGCCTTTTAATTTCATTTTACGGTCTACACTGCAAGACAGAAAATAAACCATCGTCCACCCTTGTAGTGAATTGAGCCTAGACTACTCTTCGTATATGATTTAGTGGTTAATCCGACCTGGTAAATTACACCCTTGAACCTTGCCAAACAAATGGTGCTTTTATCCGTGTTTGGACATGAACCTCCAATTTTGTTTTACTTTTCCTTTGGAATTCTGTATTCCTTTATTACTTTAAAGAGCTTTCTTCGTGAATGCAGGAAATTGGACGTTTGCAAAAAGTCCATGGTCCAAGTGCAATCAGCGCAAAAGATGAGATGGCAAGACTTTCACGCCATCTGGGTTCGTTACCTCTTCTGGCTAAGCACAGAATAAATTGCATTCGAACTGCCATCAAACGAAACATGGAGGTTCAAAATTATGCATATTCCAAGCAAATGCTCGAACTACTATTATCAAAAGCACCTCCAACCAAGCAGGAGGAATTTAGGAGCCTGATAGATTTGTGTGTTCAGAGGGGTTTGACCAACAAGTCCATTGATCCATTGGAAGACCCTTCGCAATTCTGTGCTGCCACACTAAGCAGGCTGTCAACAATCGGATATGACGTCTGTGATCTCTGTGGAGCCAAATTTTCAGCCGTGACTGCACCTGGATGCATCATCTGTGGAATGGGAAGCATCAAAAGATCCGATGCACTCACAGGGCCAGTTCCTTCTCCATTTGGTTGAGTAGCTAAGATGCATAATTATAGTTGCTGTAACATGTATACTAGGGAAGTTGCTGTAAAGAGGCAGAACTGGGGGGGAAAGGGATCGTAATCTGGGGAGTTTTGAGTTCCTCCATTTTGTATACTCAGCTTTTGAGTTTTGTTGTGATTATTTGTTATGGCTTAGGCTACTCCCCCTTATTTCTTTTGTTTCTTTCAATTTCTTTTCTGATGTGTGATGACGCATTCTCTGTAATTATGAAATGTTTGTTTTCCATTAATTTTGTAACATACATTGATCCTTTGTTAAGTTTGAAACACAGTTTTTGAGCTTAATTCTATTAGTTAGTAATGGATTCATTCAGCGTCGTAAGACATCATCTTTGTGTAGGATTAATTCTTTGGGTGCTTGGTATGGTGTAAAAATGGGGGGAATTTATCCATGAAAAGTTCTCCCTCATTTTTCCCCATGCCAAACACACTATTGATAAAGAGGAGTGGCTTTAATAAACTTTGAATGGTGTCGCTGTAAAAAGTCTTGGGTTAATCGTGCTGTTTGACTATTCCATTCTGTGGTTGGTTGGTCTACCCAATTTTTGTTTTAATATCCATGTATTAAGGGATATTAACCAAGAAGGCCGAGATTGAGAAACAATTTCAACTAGGAATAATATTACATAGTTAAAGTTATTTTGCAGAATTATTATTGAAGTTTATGAAGATTTAGTGGAAGTTGTTAGATAAGCCAAAGAAATTACACTTATTTGATCAAAAGTTAGAACTAATATCGCACTAGATTTAGACCCCTAGGGTATAGATATAAATATATATATCTTTTTGTTGAGAAAAAAAATATAAGTGATATTAATTAGATGAATATAGAAATGATTTAGTAGATGTTGTAAAAATGATGTTTTTGAAATGTGTTTAAAATTAATATTTAAATAATATATTAATAGTTAATAGTTAAAACTAATCATTTTTTTTAATGAAGAATGATTTGAAATGTGTAGTTGGAAAATATAGAGGTTCTAATAATTTTGAGTAAGAAATTTAAGGTGTATAATTTAGTAATTTAAACTATGTGAAACAGAGTGAAAGTTTAAAATAAAGCAAAAAGAATATAAATTAAGGTATTTTTATGGTTTAATAGAATATTAAGAATTCAAATAATATGATTTAAATTAAAATTAATTTTATAATTTTTAATATTAATTATTAATATCATGATAACTATCCACAATGATTTAGCTATTGTTTGAGTTTTTATTAGTTGATAATGTAAAATTATTTTACACTCTCAATATATAAAAATTAAACTCATATTTTTAAAGTTTATATGATATTTGAATATAAAATTATAATTTATTGTAATAAGATGCTGCAAGAGTATGAAATATAATATTAAATATAAGTAAAACTATAGTAATTGAAAAGAGTATTTAACTTGTCATCCAATAATTTGTAGAAAGTGTGTATAATTTTGTAAATCTATAATTATATATATTTATGAATTTGTAAATATGTAGATATTGAAATGATATTTGGTAGATGTTATACTATAGCTTATTGTATCAAATTTTTAATGATTTTGTAGTTATATTTCATTCTTAAGTTGAATTTAGGATAATTAAATGTTATTAGAATGTGTTAATGTTGGTGACTAAAGGCTTCATATTACAATTAAGTGATGGAAATGGAAGTTAAGAAATTGTATAGTTAAAAGGTCAAGTATTTATCAGTTAAAATTTGTACATAAATGGACAATTAAGGTAGTAGAATAAATATATGTCTGTACAAAAAATAAGGAGTTTAATGTGATAATAACAATTTAAATGATATACTGATGTGACAATTATTTAAAACTTCTTACTTATAAGGTGTCAACAACATAGCTTGAATTTTAGCTTTAATATATTTTAACAACAAATTTCTGATTATTTAATATTTTTCATCAACTGAAGACTAGCGCGGATACCAATTAAGTATGGAATTATACCGTCATTTAAAACATGCTCTGATAATAGTGTTTGAACCAAATATACGTAATATTATACATAAAACGTTGCATTGTTTATTGTACCATCAAATTTACTTTTACATTTGTAAATGACCATGACTATAATTAAATTTTATGTGTTAATTAAGAAAAATGATATTTGGCGCGAATTTTATTTGTGAAACGATACACGAACAGTAAAATGAAAATTAGGAGAGTTGCGTTTTGATTGACAATAAATTTTCTCTCTCCTCCTGTGATTGGTCATGCGCTATTCGTTATCATTTCATGAAAAAATTTTCGTACCATGTAGCATGCTTATCAATCAAATTTTCGTAACATGCTTATCAATTTAGTAGTTGTCAATTGACATCGCGCGTGAAATAACCCACGATTTTTTAAAATGAAAACTGGAAATTTGTAAACATGAGATCGGTAGTTGAAAAGCAAATGCAAAGTGGTAGGTAGTTGCCTACACACGCAAAATGCTATATATCAAGTATAAGTGGATAGGAAAATGGCAAATGTTTCATCAATTGACTTGCCTATAGCTACCCTGAATATGACATATGAAAACCACCCTTGTCTAGATCGAACAAACTGTGATTATAGCCTCACTTTATGATGAATCCATCAATCATAGTGTTATTCCAAGAGCTACATTTATTTGATAAGAAAAATTGTCAGAGAAATTAAGTCTTCATCACTAGCGGTGTTTAAATGCAATCAAATCAAAATCAAAATTGTTAAATTAATTCAATCTAAATCAAAAATTGATCGTAATCACAAAAGTTTGGATTGATTTTGATTTTATTTTTCATATATCGCTTAGATTAGATCATATTTTGGATTTAATTTTCAAAATCAATCCAATTTAATTCAAATCGAATACTATAATATAATATAATTTTTTATATTTATATATTATTCTTATTTAAATATTATTTTAATCGTATTACATGACTTATTTTTATTTTTTATTTTTATTTATTTATTTTATTAATTCAAGTTACTTTTTATTTATAATGCTTTATATTTAAGATTTTCTTTTATAAAAAATCAATTAAATCGATCTAATTCAAATCGCTATTTATTTTATTTTTTGGATCGGATAAATTTTTTACTCAAAATTAATCCAAACTACAGCACAAACACCCTTATTCACCGCTATGTCAAAAACTATACTTAAAATTTTCCATAAAGGCAAAAAGTAATAAGTAGATGCATCCCATCATAAAGGTTATTAACCAAAATGTTAAACTCGCGAATTTAAAAGAAGACAATGATCAAATAAACCTAACAAGTCCTCCCCAAGTTTCATTATAGAAATTGAAATCATAACCTAGCTATGTCATCAATAGACCCAAAATTATAATTGAGAAAATTTTTTGTCAAATCCAAAACCTTAGCAATCTGTACTTGTTTTAACCAACAAACATTGACTGAGAGTAAACGAGTTTGCCTTTTTTTCTTTTTTCTTTTTTCATTTCCTTTTTCTTTTTGTGAGGGACAACAAGTCAACGAGTTTTTCAGAGTATGCATTGCACCGAGAGTTAGGAGTTAGCTGTATTAGCAGGGAACAAATGAACATTTGATAACATTTGGGTATGTCTCCTATAAAAGCATTATTAATGGCCCCAATGCAATTTCCTAATTAAAGGCCAAAACCCTTTAACTTTATTACCAAATAAAAAAAAGCATTACATGCTTTTGATTATGTACTTACTGTGTGAACTATCCAATATACAAAGTCTCACCACATCAAACTTCAGAAATCTTTGCTGAGTGAAGGGTTGAGTGATGAACAACAATAATATCTCAATGAGTTAATGGTGCAAAAGCAACCTGAAACGGAAGTCATACGGCATTACTTGTACCAACTGTGAGAGAGGCTGTGTTCCCCTTCCTCCAAGGCATTCAACTGCTTCCTTTCTCAGTTCAAAGGGTAGTTGGAGGCACACCCAATCCACCAAAGACTCCAAGTCCTTTGCAAAGTCAAGCAAGTACCAGTCCAGTAACTTTGGGATTATTAACTTGTTTGTTTTTGTAATGCCAACTGCTGCATGTAAATAATCCCTCTTTGCTGCTTCTAATTCATTATCAACTTGTGATGCTGTGTACACTCTCACCTTCATAACATAAATTTGTTACATCAGTTCAACTAACCAAGGAAATATGTAGATTTATAAACTTATCCACATCAAAAAATGAAATTCAGCATGTAAAATTTATAATACCAACAAAGTTATTGATCCTAACTGCAAAAAATGGTAAAGTGAAAAAGCTTTATTATGGTTCATGCTGTATTATAATGATCCCAAGATTTAGTTTCCTTGCTTATCCACGCATGCCCTCTTAGTTCCCTTGTGCAACATGGGATTCCCTAGATATTTCAATTCCTCAATCAAAATTTGATTGCAGCCACATGACATCTTTGGTTCGGTCATGCATTGTCAGTTGTCAGAGTAGTTGATCACATGCTAAGAGTAAGAGAGCAAGTCATAGCTGAGAAAACAGTTAGTCAGTGCCCACATAACAATATTGTTGTCTAAATTGAGAAACATACCGCAGGTGAAGACCAGCTTCCACATGAAAGTGCAAATGTAACTAAGGGCTCAGACCATTCCAAGCCAAATATGCTTCGTGCTTGCATCTCATCATTTTTTGCAGGTTTTGGACAGGTCTGTCGCAGGAAGCAAAGATGAGAAACTAAGGGATGCATTGTAATCCAAAGCAAGACAACAAGTACTTCCAAAAAAAGAAGAAAAGAAGAATGAATTAACTTTTTACATGCAAAAGCACAAGAATAGTGCACTTACAAACTTCAGGTGATAAGGCAGTCTCAAAATGAAGTGCTCTATTGTAATTGCATTGAACAATTGCCCCCCCACTACTATTGTTGCCTGAAATAAGCATTGCCAAATTTTAGTCAACTTGAATGTTTATCGAGAGATTCATCTTGCAAGGACGCTATATACTAAGTTGTTGTGGGAAACATATGTAAGAAGATCGGAACTATGGGTGGTGTCTATGGAGAATTACAATGATTTTAGCAACTTAATTTCACAAGGACAGGATTTTGCCAACACTACTAGCTATTCTGGCAGCAAAAGGAATGGAGCTTTAATACTTTGATCAAACCAATACTTCAGTCTAATCTGCTATAAAATACATAGAACAATGTTGGAAAATTTTTTAATTGTCATTTTTCTCTGTCTAATTAGTATTTCTAGCAATAGATAACAAATAATCATTAGAAATTAGATAGAAAAGCAACAAGAATACTCACGTCAAAGTGGGATGACAGGAAGTATCAATTTGAGAAGGACCAGCAAAGCTTCTTCGGCTTTGAATATTTTGTTCTCATAAAAATAAATGTAGAGAATATTAGACAGACCATTTTACCTTCTGCATTAGTGCTACAACCATTTCAGCACTCTCAGGTATGCCATGCTCTAGATATGCCTACAACATTCAAGCCAAAATATTTTGGTGGTTATCCTCAACATGTTAGTCAGCCTAAGATGATATCAACTTCAAATCTTTCAATCTTATATTGTTGAGAACTAGCAAATTAGTGACAGAAAGGTATCTTACAGCCTAAGATGATATCAACTTCAAATCTTTCAATCTTATATTGTTGAGAACTAGCAAATTAGTGACAGAAAGGTATCTTACATTCAGCATGCAGAAATTATATATGTTTATCCAGAATGCAAGTTTCTCCTGATGAGTAAGACCCTTCAAGTTCACGGAGGCAAGCTTCCCAATTAGAAACCTGATGAACATTTTTGTTACATTAGATGACGTGACGCCCGTAGTATCAACCAACAGCTAGTGTACCCTTTATAACTTACTTTAATCTGTGGATCAGAAACATTGCATTTGTCGTTCGGTTGAGATCAACAGTGGAGGCTTTAATCTCAGAAAAATTCTTATATGCACCAACATCTCTTATTTTGGAATCTGAACAGATACCATAAGGATCACACAACTGATCCTTTTCCTTGCTGATTTGGTTGAAAGCTGATGTAGATCGGGAAGGCGTTTTTGATTCGCCTAATTTGTCCTTGAATGTGCCAATTCTCACAAATATGCTACACAAACACTTGACAAGATCCTCAGAAATTCTGTTGGGTGTGCTATCAACTTCTGGTGCCTTATCATCTGATGAACTTGAACTCTGTGCTCTTTCCTGATCTATTAGTCTCCACTCTAACTGAACAAGCAAAACAATCATTGCTGAAATGACAGCACATTCATCTCAGAGACTATATAGTAATTATAGAATAAATACTGTTTGGTACCTGTAACTTCAAGTGATCCATACACTTCTCAGCTGATTGTTGCTTCAATGGGGATTTCTTTACTGGAGTAATCACTTTAACAGCTTTCTTTTCCGGAGATTGCTTACCCTTCACAGTTTTACAGAACAACCGATTCTCCTTTCCCCGTCCCTCTTCTGTGATTGATGATAAAGAATCTTGTTTCACATGCAATAGTCTCCCATTGACTAGCTTACCAGTGTGATCATTGACTGTGTCAGAGGAGAACAGCTTTCTAGAAGCACTTCTTTCACTGGCCATGGTAGTACTACTACTAGTTGAATTAAGCTCACATTGGGACAATGATTTTGACCTTTGATGTTTGGAGATGTGATCAATTGGGTCACTCAAATTTTCAGCATACCTCTTAGAGGAAATGTAGACAGCTTCCTGATATAGACCTTGTCTGAAACTCACAACCTGTTCTTCTAGTCGAACCACCTCCTCCTCTAATACTGCTACTTCAGCTACAAGCTCTAATGTCTATAATAAGCATACACACTTGTCAATACTTTTCATGTATCAAATAGAGGGGGTAAAAAGAAAAACTTCACTATAATTCAGATACAATGAAACACTTCAATCCGTGTGACAGATCATATTGCATTGCCCACATTTGTGTTCCAAATAAGCACAGAAGGGGAAGATGAAAGGATATACTAACATATGGAGGGAGATAAGGAGGAAGGCGTGGAAGCGATCCCAAAGGCCTTGTAAATGCTCTTTCTAAAGCTCTGTGGACATTCTCTTCATGTCTCAGCTTCCTCTTCAACTTATCAACCTGCAAATTTTGACAACACAAATTGACTATACTGACACAAATGATTTATGGAATAAACAAAAACTTGGTTGAAAGTGCGAAAGGAATTTCATACGAGGAAGGTTCACATACATCTTGTATCAAAGCCATTTTCCTTTCTCGATTGGATCGACACCCATTTTTCATGGTTTTCTGGGCAGCCATTGCCTTGCTCCCTCGAGTTTCCATCTTGTCCTGCTTTGCGCATTCAGTAATAAACAAATCAGTGATAGAAAATTTGAATCACAGGAAAAGAAACTAGAAGGACTAGAGTCTCAATGTTTCTTATGACAAGTGAAAGAACCCAATTTTCAGATTTGGATAATCCCCATAGAGGAAGAAAAATTCAATGCCAGTTGAAGTAGTTCTTAGTTTATGCATTGAAATCATACTTTTCTGGGAGCCTTTATGCTGCTACGGAAGCATCATTTTGTGGAGAAACTGACAACCTTATGTAACCATTTTGTTCTTAGGATCTTGGAATAACAGAACAATGATATTCAAAGAAAAAGGAAAATTCAGCAGAGTTTTTTTATTTTTTATTAAAGAAAAGAAAAAAGAATCTAGAAGATGAATGGAATGTACTTTGCCATCATCATTGAAAGGTGCTTTCATTGCCTGAAGAGTGGTGCGTGCTCTGGTATTCATCTGCTATACCACTTTTCCCGGAAAACGAGAAAGAAAACAATGCAATCCTAATAGTACTGCAGAAAAAGGCAAAACATGTAAAAAGTTATGTGTCACTCATAAAAGCAAAATTTGCAAAGCGGTAAACAATAATGGACCCTATGGAGACAGAGTCACAATAGAAGGAAACTGAGAAAGATTTCATACAATTCACAAAGCGGGAAAGTTGGAAGCAGGGGAGGGAGAAACAGCAACATAAATGTCAGCTTCTGCGTGAGAGAAAAAAAAAAATATGTTGTTTTACTTGATATTAAAGAAAAAACCTCGAACTAAGTGAGAATAAAGCAGCATTTTCAACAATATGCTGTGAATTATGAAAGTAACAATGGAACTAACTTTGAACTGAAAATGGTTTATAACATTTTCTGGTAATGTGTAACATACATGTCATGCTACAGACAAATAAATATGGATGACAGACATGGAGGGAAGAGTGTGAGAGAGAGAGGGATTCTTGAGTGGAATGTGACGACTACTATATGAATTTGCTTAGGATTTTAGATATGAGATTCATGTGTGAAATTTAATATAATATATGCTATTGGATCCACCGCCAATAATATAGATTCCGTCCACCAAAAAATGTTTCTAGAGGATAAGGGAGTGGACTGACTAAAATTTTTAGCCCTTATTAATGTATTCTTTTTGTCTCGGTGCTTCTTCTTCATCTTTGATATGATGCTATCTATGCGTGTTTCGAATATTCGGTTTTTCAAATCAGAAATTTTTAATTTGCTCTCAATATTAACATGCTTTTCAAAGTACTGATCATGGCAATACACAACAGGGTATTGGGATAGATACTGGACAAGGAGAAAGGGATGTGATTGTCTGTGTGTGCAGTGCACTCACCAAAAAAAATAAAAAAAATAAAAAAAATTCGAAAAATAGAAGGGTGCACTTTGGCTAGTGTGAAACTGCGTGCAACAACCCGCTTTCATAATATAGTGCATTCCCGAACTCTCTATTCTCTGTGTGTCTACCCTTATGCTGCCAAGTTTGCTCTTTGTTTTTCATTTACGAGAAATGTTATACTATTCAAATTCTTTTATTAGTCTATTTTTAGTAAATATTTAGATGTTTAAAAATAGATATTTTATAAATATAAAAGAAACAAACACAATTTTAGTTTTTTTTTTATTATTCTCTCAATACCTATTAATGCTTAAGATTTTGTGTCTTCTTTTTTCTTTTTTATGTCTACGAGATAGTTTGGTATGGGAATAAAAAAGTGATAAAAAATTTCATAGATTGACTTCATGTGTAATTTTATAGATAAAGTTAATTCATGAAATTTTTTATCTTATTTTTACCCTTTTATCAAACACAGTACAAATAAAATTTCTTATTATACATATTCGCATTCTTGTTTTCTTTATATTAATGTTTAGAGCAAGTTGAATGAGCAAGTTATTTAAAGCGTTTGATAAAATAAATACATGTTAATGCATGCACACACAAAGAAAAACAACATTGTCTCCCAAGTGCTTTTTTTTTTTGGGAACAATAATGCATGTAGTATGCTATGAAACGAACTGCACGAATTCCGTCTGAGACTA
Organism: Pterocarpus macrocarpus; assembly: GCA_031439585.1. Taxonomy (NCBI): domain Eukaryota; kingdom Viridiplantae; phylum Streptophyta; class Magnoliopsida; order Fabales; family Fabaceae; genus Pterocarpus; species Pterocarpus macrocarpus. The sequence continues at coordinate 70,313,899 of CM062520.1, read as the reverse complement.
ATAAAAAGAGAGAAAAAGGAACACTATGGTGAGATAAAAGAGAAAGAGATAAAGATAAAAATTTTCCAATTAAAAGCTTCGCGCAAAATTCACCAATACAACTTTTGAATCATTAAGCATTATTGGTTTTTTGAAAGTAAAATGAAGGAGAAGGATTTTTCTCGATTTCAAAATAAAGAAGATATCTCACTATCTTTAATGAATTCTAAAGTATAATCATCACATTATCGACTATTTATTATATAACTCATACGCAATTAAAATCAAGCAAAAATTAATAAACAATTCCACGCGTATGTCGCACGTCACTTATATTAGCTATAAAGTATAATAATTACTAATTCAAACAGTGAAGTGGCTTGCCATTGATATCCCTTAATCATTTTCAAGTTCAGAACTTAAATATTGTTTCCAATATGGGGCTACTCATTCTTGTTGAAAGATAAAATTCAGATAATAATTAAAAAATAATAAAGGAATTGATTGAACTTTGTTAGGGCATGTGATCACAACTAAAAAGTCTACTAGCGAAAGCCAGTGTCCTCAAGTAGCAGACAGACTCTAGACTAGTTTATTCACAGAACAGTCCATATTTATTGATCATAAGCAGACCATTAATGAAGTTGATAATTTGTTTTTCCTTTTCCTTATTGATGTCTAAGATCTGCTTGATAGCTTATTTAAAGAGCATTAACTAAAATGCCTTTTGAAGTAAGAGAGCCAACGGATATATATATATATATATTTAATTATGAGTTGTGAGCTAAACAATGTTCAACTTTCCGCAACGCAACTGCCACACGTACAGTAATTTTTTCTTGTATGTTAAATTAGTTATTATTTTAATAATATAGTAAATATATAAATATCTTGTGTTAATAGTTATTATTTTTATTTTTTATTTCATATAATTTGATTATATACATAGTGTATTACTCTGATTGCTTACTTTCTTTTATATACATGGCAGCTGAAAGACTGAACTAAAAGTTTTCTATAAATTATCCAATTTTTTCATCATTAATCAACATCCGTGACTTATTTGATTGCATGCTCGTTTAAAAGGGAATCTATAATTTTGAGACAAAAATCTATCATTTTGAAAGAATTCTTTTGTTAAATCTAACATTAAATCTCACTTTGACAAGAAAAAAGAAGATGCAGTACTCTTGAGTAAATTTCGAATTGTTTAAAGTTTTATTCGAGTATTATGAGATACTTAAATATAAGTGACTCACTCAATTAAAATTTGAATTATGATTTATCACATTATGATAATAGAATAGTCCCATATTATTAGATCAAACATAAGTTGGTTGTTTAATACCTAGCTGGTAGTAAGTGAAGTGCAGGAATTTATCGATTTATAATGGCGAGTTTTATACCATTCGCCAATGCAAATAATTGCCGGATGCTCGGATAGGATGGAGACATAAGATTAAGATGCAAGCAACGTGGACAGTAATATGCTCAGTCCTTAGATGGTACAATATTTTATATTTTTATTTATTATAAGATTCTCAACTACTATTAATATCATGGATTAACTACACACGATATCCCTGAAAATGTGTTTTAGTACTCCTTGCTTCTGAAAACGACACAAATTGGAAAGGGCAGAAGAAACAGAGAAAATAGACCAACCATGTCATAGACTCTTCCAATAATGGCAGAGAAAGAAAACAACAACCAAATGATAGAGAAAGCTGTCGTCTTGCCTTTATTTTTTTATTCCATTTCACAAATTTTCGCCACTATTCAGTATTCTCTCCAATTCTTGCACCTTGAAAATTGTTTTTATGCTCATCATTTATATAGTTAGCGTGACATTTTACAATTAGCTTAAGAAAAAGTTTATATTCGGATAAGATCAAATCGGAAATATGCGTGCATAAGAAAATTAAAACATATTATGTAGTAAAATGCCTTTTTACAGGGGGAAAAAATCATCAAAATTGAGTTTCTCTTTAAAATAAAAATGAAGCTCTTTGAAAATGAATTCTTCTTTAAAATAAGAAAGTGAAAGGATATCTACTCTTAATTATTTTGTGTATAATAACTATGATGCATGTTGTTTACCTAAACCTAAATATTTCTTACTTTTTCACTTTAAAAATAAGCTTGTTTTTAAGGATTGTCATTATTCTTTATACATATCACAGTGCTTCAGGTGTAAGTCAAACTATAATGTTAACGATTTTTCATATGAAAATTATTACATAGCACTATAAAGTCAATGTATTAGATATGACGAAAATTTCATTTACACTCTAGTTGTTACTCCGCAAAATATTATCACCCTCATATGCATGTATATGGAACCAGTTATAAGTACAAAATTCAGAAATCCAATAACTAACATATTCCTTGGAAATTTATTCCTCTAGGAGTACCACAAAGTGTCACTCCACTACTAATAAAGGAAAGGAGAATGCTGTTTCATACACTGGCAATCCAATGGTGAGACAGAGGGATATATTCATACCCTAAATTATATGTGGTGCACTATAATATTTTAGTTTAGCCAAATTTGAAAAAAAAAAAGTGATTAAATATATTTTAAAAGTGGTTAAATTTTTTTTATATAATATTCCAAAAAATTCTATTTATTTACAAGATCACACAAATAAATTATATTTATTTTGATGTCTTTTAAATTGATCATATTTTATCTGTGTAATATCTTTTATATTTCAAAGGTGACCAAATATTATATGTATGATGCTCAACAAATTTTAGTTAATTTTAGGATCACGTAAAAAAAATTAGTCATTTTCTAAATACATTTAACTATACCTTTTAAATTTGACTAAACTGAAAAAAATATTATAATACACCACATGTAATTTGGTGTATAAATGCACCCTCTATTTCACCCACTGGATTATCATGTGTATGTATATTGTTTACACTGGCTAAAGAAAAAGAAGAAATTGCAACTTATTACTTAGAGATATATTATGTGAACATACCCATCAACACACTCTCACCCGACATAATTTCTATCTACCGTCAAAATCTACTTTTGTTTATTTTTTAACATTTTAAAAATATTTTAATATCTCATCACATAACTAAAAGATTGAGTGTCCAGACACCTATTTTGTAAGGGATAGACACTATATCGGGTGAAAGTATGATGATAGATACGTTCACATAACATTCCTTCCATCAAAATCCACTTTCGTTTTGTTTTGTTTTTTTTTTTTTAACTTTTTTAAAATGTCTCATGGTATAGAATAGATGGTATGTGGGGTGTCAAAGCAATATATTCATCTACTGTACACAATGAAGAGGTAGCAGCCGTAAGGCGGGGCTTGCGGAGACATAACCCAATGCATTAGAGACAAGTTAGCGATAAATGACAACTATAATAAACGTGGTTCACACGCCTACATTCTCACGCTCATCTTTGAACTCTCAAGGCAGCTGCTTTTAATTAAACAATATTGAGAGGAATACACACAACTACCCAAGTCCCAAGTTCTGTATATCTCTCCGAGCCCCATTATCATACCTACCCAGACACACATGTAACTATGTGTGTGCTCTACCTACTCGTGGAACATCATTGGTGTCACCCATTTTGTCTGGTGGAAGGGAATTTTGCCCCGGAGCTATATATTTCATCCACTAATATATAATATATATCATCTTCTCGGTATGATAATAAATATGTATATATACAACTTTTTTTCTTCAAGCTTATATTTGATTTAGACATGGGAAAGCGGATGAGAGGAATGGATGAGAAGTTTTAATAATTGAAGCAATATGATTCTCGGTGCTTTTATTAAATATAACAACAAAAATATTATAAGGTATAGTATATTCTGCTTTGTCTAGAAGGTTTGAGTAATTTGTCTACTGCAAAAATTTTTAAGAGAACAAAAGAAGAGAAAATGAAAGAGAATGAGAGGGTGAAAGGCGCCATCAAAGCTCGTAATTGTAATGGTAGGTTGCATGGTCTCACTACTGTACCAAAAATCATAAATACGTGCCTGTGTAGGGATTATTAGTATTGGCGTATCTGTACCATGGGGAACATCCATCCTATCTTCTTGTTCATAACCTGACCCGTGAAAATGAAATGTGTAGCCGCTGAAATCATTTTGCATTAATTCCCTACACTTTTGTCAAGCACCCTTAAGTGTTAACTCCATATTTGTTTCTCCTTATTATTGTTCCAGGAACTGGAAGTAGATGGAAGCTTTTGTGGTTTTCATTATGTGGTTAAAATTTCAATGGGTATTCGTTGTGGCTGAATAATATAAGCATTGAGGAAGGGCTCTCAGGGACAGCTCAATCAAGAGTGTTGCCAATCATTTCATTAAAAATATAATAATAAAATTAAAGTAAAAGACAACAATGCCAATGTGGATTTTATCAAAAGAAGGCCATAGCTTCATTCAATTTGTCAAGGGATTAGTAAGGTGCTAGGTAAGATGAAGAGGATTCTAAGGCTAGCAGGCCGGAATGGTACTATTTTCATGAGTTGTTTCGAAAGGATAAAGCAAACGACTTCAAGGAATCAGTTTCCTCTAAACCGAAAGTAAGATAAATGAAGAGTATAAAAGAGGGTAAATAAAATAAAAATATTAAAATTCGTTCTTGAGACATTTACAAACAAAACCGGATTCTTTACGACAAATGACCGATATAATCTTCCCATCTTTCACTCACTCAAACCTTGAGCCTTTATAAGGTTCACTTTTAATCAGTCCTGTTGTGATTTTTGCTTCTCATAACTAGACGCATGCACGCAGCACATATAAACAACTACGATTCATCATTCAGTGAATCACAAAATCACACGCTTGTTTCATTTTTTTTCCCCAACACAAAATAGCTTTTCAGCTAGAAGTTCTTTTATTTCGATTGCAAAATTTTGTGCAACTACTTTTTAAAACACATTTAGAGCTAGTTTGTTTTTTAAAAAGAAAAATATTTTAGTTAATTGTATGTATAAAAAAATTTTAAAAATTAGTAAGAAATTATTAATAAAATAAATCTTAAAAGTAAGAAATTATTTTGATACATTATTAATGTAAAATATTTATATTATCAATCAATCATATAACACTATATGTATAATTTTTGAGGTGATTACCATAAAAGTTAAATATTTTTAATAATATAGTGATATATGATTAAATATTTATATATAAAAAAATTTTATATACTAATTATACATTAAAATAAAACACTAACAGTGATAGTTTTATTTTTTTTTTTAAAATCACAAAAATATGGCTTTTTAGTAAATTCGTACATTGTAAGAATGGTCCCATCCGGTGTATAGATGGCTGGTGTCACCCACCATAGAATTCTGGGCTTATTCGCGTAGTTGCGATCAATGTGCAGTGAAGCCGTAAGCTGATCCAAAGCATAAAGTGGAAACCACGACAAAGTCAATTTGTTGCTATTCATGAAAAGTGAAAGGACACACCCACTTGCACATGAAAAAAAAAAAATTTCATTAACTTCCACTCATTTCTTTGAGGCTACTTGTGTTTCCTTGTCAAAATATCTATCACTTTCAATTCTCAATCCCATAACAAGTATATATATATATATATATATATATATATATATATATATATATGTATGTGGTTTAACTTAGATAACTAACTATCCTATATATCGTAGCTTAAATCAATGCGAAATATCATTTGAATGTAGAAAACTTATCCAGCGAGACACTCATTGGGTCGTCGCTTAAATAAATGCGAAATATCATTTGAATGTAGAAAACTTATCCAGCGAGACACTCGTTGGGTCGTCGCTTTCTTCGCATAGTCGTGTGTCGAAATTGTTGGTGTCCTATCAGTGCTTGGATTTGTTATGGGCCTGCGCTAGATCTTTGCCGACACACTTGTGAGTGATCATGAATCTTTGCGCGTGATCCAGCGATCAAGCTACAGCTACAGCTACAACTACAAGGACAGCATGCGACGTACGTTGCCTGATCTGCTTTTTCCACTGACTGGTGCACAATAATGGGAGCTAAAAGCCCAAAGGTATTCTTGGTGTCAGATAAATAAACCAGCCCTTGTGTTGCATTGGCGCAGCCCAATAACTTTCTTCAAAGTCAGCTTTACACTTTTGTGGATATTGAGCTGAGTCTAGATTCAATCAAAATTTAATGCACGAACCACAAAAAAAAAAAAAAAATCAACATTCAATGTGTAAAGTTGTTATGATATATAGTTCTTGTTTGTTTGGCCAATAAAAAATATAACTCTTGTTTGGCGAAATAATAACAATAACATATATAAGCTTTACAAAATTTGATGTAATATTATATATTTTAAAATAGGATTTTTCTAAAGCCACTTGTTAGAAAAGTACTTTAAAATAAATGTTATATGTATTATAACATTTATGTATACAATATTATTTTAAATATTTCAAAAAAATAAAAAGAGATGTCACAAGAACTCAAATAAATAACTATAGAATTGTGTGTGTATGTTCACAATTCAAAAAAAAAAGAAAAAAAAAGGAAGAATTTTCTCTGCATATATATTGGTAAAGCAAAGAATTGTGTTGGACATGATCGATCGTTTGTAGTACATAGTGGCAGCAGCACCAGTCGTAATCTTTGTATGGCTGAACGATAAGATTGTCCTGTCATGGAATTTGGACCACCTCTTGCTGAAAGTGATTCAATTGCTGCCATGACCACTTGAATAGACAACAGATCGTGTGGTAACTCTACTTGTCTGGACAGCCAACAACACTTTAACCGTTTAACTAAACTATGGTTAATACAGACAACCCCAACCTTATACAAATTTGTTTGGTACATTAGAAAGGCAGAAAATTAAGGGCGTTGGAACACAACTCCTACAGCATCAGCAATGTTATACAAATTTGCATCTCAAACGGAAGTTACCAATATTTTTATACTTCAAAAATAAAGGTTGTAACGGGTGTACAAGAAAAGTACTCGATAGCGGACTTCTGATTTAGCCATTTCGGTGGTGGTATGATCCATTTCTCGTTGGTGCATCAAGCTATGATGCCAAGAGGAAAAAAAACAAAAAAAGAGAGAAGAAATGGGAAGAGCAAATTTATTAATGGCCGCGCATGTCAACTCAGCAGCTCTAGATTTGTGAAGGTAGATATGTTGGGAAAAAATAATTTGAACATTAGTAATTTAGCTTTAAATAATAAGAATAAAATGACAGTAACAATGAGATGTAGTAGAACAAATTCCGCCCTACCCAAAGCTATGCTCGGTGGAATGGCGTTGACGGTTAACCCTCCAGAATTAGACGTGGGTCTTCACAGGAATTCGTCAACACGATGATCCCGGTACGTTGAGCAGCAGATCTTGCAAGAGGCAGAAAACGCAATAGAAATAGTGGGGGTAGCTTCTATTGCGCAGAAGAGTGAGAATGAAGAGATGTGTGTTATGTGTTGTGCCCCCACACGTGCACGGACGGACGAGACAGGCGAGGCGGGCGAGGCGTGTGTATTTAACCCGTCGCAATCAGACTCAATACCATCATGTATTTACCGATTAAGTACTATCATATATAAATACTTATTAAAACATTTTCATGAGCAATGTGGGACTTCTTCCATAGTTAAATACGTATAGACAAACTAAATTTGAAACACACTAAGACCCATATATATACAATAAGATATAGCCAAAATTTACTGAAATTTGATCATATGTGATTGTTTGGATATGGCTTCCACAATTGCAAACCCCTCCAAGGCAAAGCATACCCACGAATGGGTCCAAATGAAAAGGAATGTTAAGATTTGATCTAAACCAATCAAAACTGAAAAACTTTGGCTTTGGATTTTTTTTTTTTAAAAAATGTAAACTGTATTTAGATTGAATTTCAATTTTAATTTTTAAAATTGATTCAATTAAATTTAAATTAATTAATATTATACAGTATAACCTTTTATGAGATTAATTTTGGATTTGGATCATCTAAAGTGAGGGATTAACTACTCTCGAATCAATAACTTCTATTATATGCGGATCCCACTAAATAGCGGACTTTTGATAATTTAGATAATTTAGTAAGAGTTAACCATCTTTAGATAATTTAGTGAGACACACACACAATAGAAGTTATTTATTTAAGAATGGTTAACACCTCATTTTCTCACTTTGCAAGAATGCTCACTTTAAAGAATCCAAATCCATTAATTTTGATGCACTATTAATATAAAAAAAATTTACATAATCATCCAATCACATATTTTTATTTATAATATTTTTAAGAATATAGATAATCGAGCCAAACACTTTTGGTGATATAATAATACATAATTAGATATCTATATAAAATATTTTATAATGACAATATATCAAAATTAAATTTATATTTTATTATTAAATCTATACTTTTATTTATGACGACATTAACTTGTCACATAATTTTGTGTCATTTTTAATTAAAAATTATTTTTATATATTAAACAAGTTTATATTTTTTTTTCATTTTTAATGAGTTAAGTTAGTCTTAGTTCATATTTGAAGTTTTAAGATTTTTTTTATTTAATTTATATACACTAACAGTGTAAAATTTTCTTAATTTTACACTATCATCTAATCATATACTACCACAAAAACAAATATACATGACCCTCGCACCATTACTCCAAAAGTCATGCAAACGAAAAAATATAATCAGATAATAATATAAAATAATTTTATAATATTAATACATACAAATTAAATCTTTTTTTTTAGGGTCAAAAATCAATTCAACCTGTCGATTCCGGACAGACAAAAATTGATCTAGATTGTATCAATATTTAAAATTTAAATCAATCCAAATTGATCCAAACCGATCCCGACCACTCTTGTAAACAACCCTTATGAGACCAAGCCCACCATCCAATCTAGAGTCAAAAGACCTACAAGCCGTACCGATGAACAAGCCACAGGAATCCAAGAGCTAGTGTCCTCTGTGGTTTCCACGATCCAATACGCTGAGGAGGATAACATATCGTCTAGGAAGGCACTCCTCTCGTTGAGCATTTTCTTGGGGTCCCCCCTACGCCAAGGCGACACCATATGACAAGGACAATAATATTGTAACTGTTCCCAACCATACCAAGCCCGCTGGAACGTTTTTGCCATTATATTTTTCCTTTACTGCCCAGAATTATAGGAATGCCACATACTAATTTCGTTAACGTATTTACAAAATCAAAATTCTTTTACACTAAGATGATAGTGAATGTGCACGTGGGTAGCCATGAGGGCTCTATCCAGTCCTTTATTTTTCTTCATTCCCCCCCCCCCCCCCAAAAACCAAATATAGACAAGGGAAGAAAGCGTTAAATAACATAGTTTCTTAATTTTACTAGCCTTCTTGAGAATATGTCACAAGGGTTTGCGGGCCCCTTACAAAGAAGCTGTCAAAATTATTTTCTGCAGGACTGGACTTCATGGAAGTAACATTTTTTGGAACTAACAAGTGAAATCCAGAAAAATGATCACCCCAAATATCATATGTATACTCATCTGCAAGCCCTTCCTCTTGCGCTTGAACAGCTTTTCGGTTGTGAAGTTCGGATCCGGGGGCCCGAGAATGCAAGGTAACGGCAGAATTTGACACCAAGGAGGAGGAAGGCGGTCCACCAAGAATGGGAGAATTACCATAAGGTATCTGAACATGTATACTAGAAGCACTACTTGATGCTGAATGTGGCACCTGAGGAGAAGACCTATTATTACTGCAGCTTTCCAGGGGAACCTCAGGCTCCAATATACTTACCTTGGAAGGAGCGGAAAAAGCTTGATCATTTTCAGAATGTTGTGCAGCAACCTGTGTCATTGAACTAAGAGCCTCAAGAGGTTGCTCCACAGCAGGAGAGGATGACCAGTTACATTTAGGTGTGGCAGACGGCAGGGGGGATAAGGGAGATGAGGGCGTAGAGTTCCCACTTTGACTACTTGAAACTTCAGACCGTGCTTGTAATTTGGCACCAAGACTCTTCCTCTTCTTTCTTCTACCCTTTTCTTTACCAGTGTTGACCATGAGATAACCCAACTGGGATGCTTTGGTTGGATCAGGGCCCTGAACTGTTGTGGATGACAATTTCCTTTCATTTTGTGTATCCAACAAATGACTAGTCTCTTCATTATTTTCAGAAGTCTGCATCAAGTTTTGAGTTATTCCCAGTTCAGACGGATTGCCTTGATCATAGGAAAATCCACCACCGGAGTCCCCTGTTAAATCATTCATCTTCCCAGACATAGATAGCTTGCTCTTTCTCTGGCTATCATGTAGCAAAGAGGTTTTCAAACCACCTTCTATGGTTGTGTGGACCAAGTCCTCATCACCCTTGCAGTAGTCATCCAACGAGCCCGTGGTTTGAGGAAATATGAAACAAAATATCAGAAGAAGTAAGGATGCACCGAGAAGGACTCCAAGGGATCTTTTCACTCGCGTCCAAAACATGGATTTCTTGCAGTTACTTAGCATATCATGAGGGATAGTTGCCTTAATGGGTGTCAAAAAAATACCAGTAGCCAAGGCAAGTTCAAGATCTCGATGCACCATAGCTGCGGAGAAATCGGTTTGGTATGATATGAGAAGTTTAGTTGACTCCCCAGGTTCAAGAGCAAAACCCCTACAAGAAAGAATCTTAAAACCATCCAACCCACATTCACTGCCAGAAACCCTGATTCTTATCACCTCCAGTGGCAAGTCTCCTGTATTCTTGGCATATAACTCTTTCACTAATGGCTTTGAACAGGCGGAAGCCATCTCTTTCATGTGGAGTAAGTTATAAGGAAGTGAGAAATTGAGTGGCTTAGGCATTTTAAGACTGAAGTCTACACTATGAACTTGGTCAGATCTCTCGAGCAAACCTAGAGAAAGCAACCCTCCAAATCCCCTTAATGGTATCCATTCAACACCTGAAAGATTATTTCTTATCAATGCTGAACCACTCCACCCACATCGATTGGATGGATAAAAAATTATTGGCCCTAAAGTTGCACGATCATAAGGGTGCACATAAGCCTCTGTCAATGCACTGTCTGGTACCGAGAATCCATGCTTTGTTGGAGTAGCAGCACCTTCATCTAGAACCAAATTACCAGATGACGAGGGGTGTAATAAATCATCTAGACCCCTGCACTCACCAATTATTTCTCCAGAGTTCAAGATAAGCTGCATCATAACTGGATGTTGGCTAGGATTCTTAACAGTGATCCACCTAGAGACATAATTCCCAACCTGAATCATCGGAAATAGCATCTCACGATCTTCAAGCACAGATGTGCTACCAGTGGTTCCTTGAGACTTCCAGTTTCTGAGAACTAGTTCATCCACATCTGCTGTTTTTGCAACCTTCATATAAAAGTAGCGGGAAAAAAAAAAAAAGGTTTTAATTATTAGTGCATGTATAAATAATATAAGGAAACATAAGTAAATTAATTTCCAATTGTATATAAAGTGAGTTCCTCTGCTGTGCATATAATGACCATATTCACATATGCAATAATTTGTGGAAAGAAAAATGGCAAATGAAGCAAAGACTATTACCATGAATGTTTCCATTTGTTTGAAAAAACTTGCAAAATCAGAATTCCCTCTAACAAATCATATAATGCTTTTAAAGTGATTTGTTCTTTTCTTTTCTGGGACAAGGCAGTAGAAGTAGCAACGAAACTATTATAAAGAAGAAAAAGAGAGAACAAAGAAAAAAGAGGAAGGAGTATGGGAGGATTGAATGAGAAACAAAATTCAGACAATGGTAAAAGCACTATGTACAGCTGTATTGGAGCAGACATAGAACAATCGCTGCACGTTATACAAGTTTATGAGACTCCATGCTTACAGATTTGAGCCATCAATGAGAAAGATATCCTGCTGTTTATTTTTATCAAAGATAGGGCAATGTAAATAAACAGAGACAAGGTTGTTTCTTTCTCCAGAATTTGCCTTGCCTGAAAAGTAACTGATTATATTGAAATTGCTTAACACCTTTGTCCTAGAGTACCCTAGCCATTTATTGTCTCAAACCTGTCAAACTCATTTCTCCAGGACCAGATTATGAGATCTTGGAAAAAGAAGATTAACGGGGAAAAAAAAAGACACAATTGATTTCTTTAAAACGCCCAACACATAATTACATGCAACAAATAAAAAGTTCTAAGCCAGGGCTGACAGTAATTGTCAAGTTCAATGTTTTAAACTTTTATGTAATAATACCCCAGAGGAGAAAAAACTATACATTCCATGCATCATAGGAACATACTTCCAAGGCACTTACAAATATGCTATCAGATTCAATTGAAACAGACCATTATATATATTCAAAAATAAAAAGGCATCCAGTAGAGAGTGTAGAGTCAGCAGTCTAAATTTTGAATTACAAAAGAAAAACAAGCCATCAACCTTTGTGATCAAATAGTATATGGACAGGGAGAGTTAGATCTACTTACCCAATTTTGCGGCAATAGCATGCTTCTGCCCACATAACTTGCCCTCATATTGCCAGATTTGATAAGTTTAGACTTGTCTTCAACTCCAACATATGAAAGCCTTTGATGTTCAAAACAAACATATAGTATGTCCTCACATGGGATCTCAATTATGGGACTAGTTGAGTCATTTGTAAGAATCAGCAATTTGCAGTTCTCTCGCAAGTTGAAGAATTTAGGCGGCCAGTCATTTAAATCCAAGCTCAGCTGACTACAGTAAATAATGCCAACTTGTGTAACAGTACCAGGAAAAAGCAGTAAGCCTTCCATGTACTTGATATGGAAAAGCTCCACATCAGCAACTTCTAGGACTTTAACAAAACTTAAAACATATGGGGCATAATTTTTTAGAGAGATAGTGATAGCAATTTCTCTACTATCACAAGCAGCTAGAACCTCTAGTGTAGCTGAAACAAAAATGCCAACAGGGTCATAGGCAGAGTGACTGTCCACTTCAGCTTCAATAGGAACCATAATAGTATCAGACTTGTTTTGTGAGGACCTCAGTAAATGCAAACAAAATGCCCCAAAAATTTTCCCCTCAAATCCAACTGTAATATCCATTTCCATGAGGATTTCAGAGCTATGTGGACCAATCTCCCACTTCCTACCAGGCCTAATTGCCACTATTGGTGAACCAATTTCGCTAATCTTCACACCCAATCGATCCTTGATAGTTGGGAACAAAAGAGTATCAAGAACCTGAAAATCATTTTTACTACAAATTGCTTCAGTTTCAACAGAATTATGCCCCAAAGGAACTGATAACCAAGCAGTTATCTCCTCCACATAAAGGGTTTCATCAAAGGGATTGAACAATGACAAATTTTTGCTGAACCCTCCACCAGGAGAAATATCCAGACCTGATAAGGGCTGAATTCCATAGGGAGATTCAGTAGCATATCCTTTAGCTTCTACTATGAATCCACCAGAACTTGTCTGCAAAATCAGGTGAGATAATGACAAGCCCAGACATCTAGGGAAGAAAACAAAACAAATTAAAGCTGATTCACCAGGTCTTAGTGAAACCTCACTGATGTTACAAGGGTAGAACTGAAAGTCAGTGCTGAATGGCTCATAGAGGTGTAATACACTATCATTGCATGTATTTGCCACAGTTAAGAAAGCTGCTGATGAAGAATATAAATATTTTTGTCCCCAATCTAGCACAGTAGGGCCAATCCTTACATTGGGTGAGACAGAACCTTCAAAGGAAATTGATTTGGACGTCTCAGAGTTCTTTGACAAAAAATGTGTTGTCTTCTGCCTAAATAAAGAGCCTCTGCAAGAAGAAATATCACTTCTACCAGTTCTATGACCACCCTCAGTTTGAAGAGATGGTATGCCATTCACTTCCACTTTGGAGCTCAAAGAACAAGAAACAAACTTTCCATTCAGTAACCTAAATGCACCATAGTCAGATGACCAGCTTTTGTTACTTGCCTGCCTGCTATCTTCAGCTAACTCTATACAAAATGGACTATTGTACAGACTACCAGATTCTCCTAGAGAAGCTTCTTTTATGCTTTTCTCTTTATGAGAGGATCCTGATAACGTTGAAGGAAAGCAGAACGAATGAGAGTTTGGACAGACATTTTCAAAACTGTTGGAGGTAGTTGGAAATCCATAGCCTAAACTAGAGTCACTACAAATGGTGTCTGAAGAACCCACACTGTAACTTTCCCTAAAAGACACATAAGCATCATAATCTGGTCGATTTTGCATCCCATTGGTAGAGCACAGCCCATATGCATCAAGGCAAAAGAAGGTACATGACAGAACCGCATAACAAGTGAATGTTGTGACCACCAGGTGCAACAATCCCCTATTTCAACCACAAACAAACGTAAGATTTTTCTTTTTTTCACTTCAAACATAAAGTAAAATGCAAAACAGCTAAAATACATAATGCCTTAACCCCCCCCCCCCAACCCCCAAAAAAAGAAGAAAAAGATTCGCAAAAGGTAAAAGTGGACAAATTTTTCCAATAAGTTACAAAGTGTTGTGTACCAAAAAAGATTAAAATGTCTTCTGCCCAAAGAACTGAAAATTATTACCAAATGCAATTACAGCTCATAGTACTGATAAGTGATAGCAGAATAACCAATTCAACTCTCTACACAAGCTTCATGTATTTAACGTTAGGTTACTATTAAGCAGCACATAATGCCAAAAATAATAATAATAATAATAATAATAATATATAAATAAATAAATAAAACAGCAAATATAGAAAAGCGTACAGAAAGATATGAAGCAGTAAATTAGAACTCAGCTTTGCATGCTACAAATAGAAAACACAAGCAACCTTATCCGGGCCGTTATGTTAAGAACATACAAAATTACCATACTGGAACCAATCAATCATCCATATATAAATAAGACCAAAATCAGTTAGTGAATAATTTCCTTTTTTTTAAAAAAAAAAAAAGCCATCCCTTGCTTAAAACAGAGCCACCACGAACCATCAAGCCAATTATTCAAGTGAAAAAATCACTCAGGCCACGCGCTCAGCTGAGAACAATCATAGCCCTCACACCCAAAAAAAAAAGAAAGAAAGAAAACATCTTTACTCAAACTAAATGTGAAGAAGCAATAGCGAGCACCAAAAATAGAATCAGATAGTAAGTAAACAAATAAACAACAAAAACAACAAAAAAGGGAAAATCAGCAGCTTCCAAAACTGGGAAAAGTTTGGAAATTGATAGAATATATAAAGCAGTGAGGAAGGTGGCGACGAAGGGAAAGAAGGGGACAGAAAAAACATAAGAGAAGATGGAAGATGGATATACCTGTGAGGGAACATGGAGAGTGAGTTCGTTCGGAAGAGGAGGAATGATTGACTAGGGTTTGGGAGTGGATGATGAACGAGAAAGCGAAAGAGAAAGAGAAGAAGCCATAGAAATGAAGAGTTGAGGCTGAGGGTGAGGCTGAGGATGTTAGTGAACAGTATTACGGTACAATTATCTTTCACTTCGAAGAAAATTTTTTGGACCATTTATTATTAAGTTTTCTACTTTACTGTTCACTTAATTTCAAGCACATTACTCGGTATTTTTTTTTTTACCTTGGATGAAAAGAAAAAATTAAAAAAAAAAGGAAAAAAAAGAAAGCAAAAAAAAATAAAATATTTTGTCTACTATTATCAAGGGTATCCCTTCCCTTTATTAGTAAGAAGGGGGTTAATCCTTTTCAGGTGTAGTCAGGAATATTTAAATGTATCTTTTTAATTAGTATTATCTTTAAGAATCGAATCGGAACCCTTTTTACCATTGTAACGTGTCTTTACCATTAAACCAATATTTTTGTTAGTTTTCTTTACTATTATTTTAATAAAGAAAAAATAAAAAAATAAGATAAAAATTATTTCTTTCTAATAATTAAAAAAATAAAAAAAAAATAAAATATAGACATATTAAATGACTTATTTATCATTAATTTAATATAATATAAAGATATTAATAAAAATAAAATTGATATTAAAGAATTTCTTTTTTTCTCACTAATTTTCTCTCCATTAGTATCGAAAACAAATTTTGGTAGGTCCCATAATTATTATTTTATTTTCTCTTTATTTTTCTCTACATTTAAATAAGAAAAAACCATCTAAATTTTTTATTTTTTTCCTTTTATTTTCACTTCAACTAAGTAAAAAGTAAGCGTAAGATTAATAAAATAAATTAATTAAATATTAAAAATTAATTTAATTTTAATATATTATTATTATAAAAAAATTTATATCAATATTTAATTATATATTATTATATTAATAATAATATTTTATTTAATTATTTACTATTTTTAAGATGCATTTATGAGTCTTTTCTTCTTTTATTTTCAAAATAAAATTAATAAACATATTCTAAAATTCTTATAAATATAAATATATAATTAAATGATAATATAATTTTTTATATTAATAAAATATTAAAATTAATCTCATTAAAAATTAAAAATATTTTAATAAACGTATTGGCTTTTTTTTTTTTGTTGACGGGTAACGTATTTCATAATTAAATCTTAATTTTAAAGCATTTAATTCTTGTGCATATACTTAGAGTGGCAGATAAATATATATTGGAAATATTCCCATACAAGTGCGCTTACAAAGCAAGCAAAGCACACGGCACTCACGATGATAACAGTCACAGCCAATGAAATGTATGGCCGCCGCCCCAGACGTTACTCTCCAACTTGCAGACAGCCTCGTAAACTGTGAAAGAACCACACCCGAGGTTTGAATTGCTGGATCAAAACGACCTTCTATGAGGATTAAATTATTAAATAATTAATGTTAGTAGTAATAATTTCTTTAAAGTTCCTGAACTAAATTTGATGTCATAAATATTTTTAACCTAGTGACAACTGAGGATTACCTCACTTGCTTAAATGTCTTGCATTTAATTATTATTGATAGTACTATATTAATGAATGATATAGATTTTAAATAATGCTCTCATTGATATTAGGCAACATTTACCTCGTAAACGTTTATTTATAAAAAATAATTATTTTCAATTTTTTAAAGGAGAACATTGGGTTTTATTAAGAATAATCCTTTATGATACCAAATTTCACCTACATGAATTGCCCGAACAGCGCTATTAGAAAAATATTTTCTCTTTTATTTTTACTCCCACCCATGATTTCTTTAAATACCTAATTTTAACTAGCTGAAACTACTTAACAATGCATTCGTTAGTTTTCCTTTCATATGTTAATAGGGGTTTAATTTGCATAGTTGATAAGGAGCGTACTCGTATCTTATAAAAATATGAATTTAATTTTTGCTACTGATGTGAGGATCTCGTTAATCAACAATCTCATAAACCCCTTGTTAATGCTCTCTTATTCTAAAAGTTATATCTTGATTTTAATAGGATGACCGATATTAAATCCACTTAAACCATTTTATTCACCAAAAGAGAAAAGTCTTTCTTTCATACTTTTTAGCTCTCCTCTTTTATTAGTTAAATAATTTTGTAGTGTTGTACTTGTTTATAAATCTTCTTTGAACATTACTATAGATCTTTTCTTAAAATAAATGTTATTCATCTTACAACTTATTCTTGAGTAAAACTGATTCACTAAGTCGTAAATCAATTTTTAAAAAAGTATTAAGCAAACAATTATGTAAAGTGTGAGCATTGATTTTCAAAATTTTAAATGCTTGCCTAATTAACTTGCAAATGATTAACTTCCATAGACTTTCCCCTATTTGTACTCTTAGCTGTAATGTTGTTAATATAATACTCTTAGCAGTAAATTTTAAATCTCAAACCCTTAAAAAAAAAAAAAGGATGCGTTACTTATATATTATTCATGGAATTTTGTGGTTGTCATAAAATTTAAGTTAAAAAAGAAGAATTGCTCCTATATGAAGTAAATGTATGCCTCTAAATTTATCAAGGACTTATAAAAGTATTTTATTAGCAACTCACCAACCAAAAAAAAAACCCAAAAAATTAAATTCATATCATAAAAATATGCAAGTAAAAGTTGGATGAGATGAATTGACCCAGTTGACGTACCTTCTTCCTCAATTTGAGAATGAAAAAGAAGAAACAACGGAAAAATTGAATAATGCGGATTACAAATATATATTATATAAAGTCATATTATATGTGTCTGTAACTTTTATCCTCCTTTGAAAATATATGTGGCAAACTTTTGCTTATGTGGTTTTTTTTTTTATTGTGTATGTGAATTTTCCAGAAAAATAAATAAACTTATGTTTTCATTTTTCTTAACTTATTTCTTAGTGTATATGAAACTTATATATTTTTCTAACGAATTATTATAATATTTGCTACATTTTGTTCCGCATTAAGTGCATCTCGATATTTCATTCATAGATGTAAACGAATCAAATGTACGGTGACGAGGAGCAAAACCATAAGGAAAAGGAAATCAAAACCAACCACGGAATGAAGGAGCCGTGAGAGAGACGTTGGTTGTAATTTATTGAATGTTAATTACATAAGCCGGTAGGAAGTGACGCTAGGCGGCTCCATTTTCATGGCCTAATGCATGGTAGTAGTAGTACCATCATGAAGCTGCAATATAGAAAATTCAAAATATTGGTAGGATTCAATCGAATATTGCCATGTTTTGAAGAATGATACTTTGATATATTGAATGTGGTTTGTCGTTGTTCAATTTTCATACAAATATGTTACCCACCAAACCCCTGCCCCCGTTGTTATTAAGGAAAAAGAATGAATTGCGATAGTGATTGTAAATTAATCTGGCAAATAAACAACAGATGCTTCAAGTTGAAGCAGAAAATAGCGTATTGAAAATCTCCACTCTGAACATATTGGCGGCGCTGCCACCATCGATGTTATTCAACTCTCCCTGGTCCCTATTCCCTAATAATCTCTATTCCCCGGCCCCTCAGTGGATGGTCATCCAATTCAGTTTGTGCAATCTTACTCCATTTGATCACATGGTGGCTCTCGTCCACCACCCTTGGGTTGCATCAAAAGGTCCACCTGAAAAACACTGCAGCACAGCGCCAATAGGGCACGTGGGCCCCTAAGCTTTATAGAGCAGGACAGAAAGGTACGGTACCCCTTCTCACCTCATTTCCCCAGTGTTGCCATCGGGTCCATTTCCTTTTTTTCTTTTTTTAATTTTTGACTGGGTCGTGCCCATTTTTATAGGAAAGTCAAGTGAAGAAAAAGATGGTTGAATATGAAAACAATAAAATATAGTCAACAAATCCTTTTAATATTAGTTTTAATAAAACTCTCACTTCATATAACTTTTAAGGTTTTTTTTATAAATAAAAAAATTTAATTATGAAATCACAATAATTAAAGATTAATTATGAAAATCGAGATTAGGAGGTTGTTTGATAAATCGACCTAGATAGGCCGATTTCTATTGGCTATTTTTCCTATAAATACCCTTTAAGGGGTAATTGATGGAGATCATTTCTATTTGTTAAAGTTCTATCTTTATGAGAAAAAATATCTGAGAAATTTATCATATTAATTCATCACAATGGTGAAATCATAAACACAGTAGAAGGTACTACACTTATAATCAAAATCCAGTTAGTGTTATTATTTCTTCATTATCTATAACTCTGTCAGACTTGAAAAATAGAATATTGTGAAAGTTGGGCCTCCTCAATTGAAAGCAAATAATTGGAATGGTGTACAAAATGCTCGCTGCATTTAGGTCTGGTGTTATCCAATACACGAGTTTTTCGATTGGAAGTGACGAAGATGCGAATATAATGTTCTATTATCACTCCCAATGTCCTGGAATCCGCATTATGGAGTTGTTTGTCACCCTCGAAGATATGAATGGCAGCTCCGAAGGATCAGCTCCTAACCCACATTCTTTTGGAATGGACGTCAGTGCTAGAAGATCAGGTCTTAATACTATACCATGTCCAGCTTTAGTAGCCACGGCTTCTCTGTCCTTCGTTTTCTATAATCGAAATGAAAATGTTGGGCATGAAAATACAAAGGATATGAAAGATGGTAGAAGCTTAAGGCAACTAACAATGGAGATTGCACAGCCATTTATGGTAGATGGCCCAAAGTTTTGATCATCATGGAGACAATGAGGACGAGTCGCTTCAAGCACTAGTTGATAGTGATAGTGGTAAAGGCTCAAACGAAGAGGCTGCTCCTATTACTGATAGCCAACCATCCGAAGCTCGACCAGCAATGTCCGAATCACAGAATCATCCGCGTCACTATTCGTGTTTGAACTTGGATGTGATACAGCAAAGCACATTTACAGGGCTCCGTGGAATTGTAGTGGATATCTTGTATAATGTAGGGGAGAATGAGTTGCACATTGGGCAACCATTTCCTAATAAGGAAGCTGTGTTATTTGTTGTAAAAAATTATAGCATTCGAAGATCTATTGAGTACAAGGTATTAAAGTCTGATCAGTTGACATACCACGAAAAATGCAAGCATTTTGGTAATGGGTGAACGTGGAGTATACACGTTACATATCGCCGGAAAAAGGAGCTGTGGGAAATTCGGAAGTACAATGGATCACACACGTGTTTGTCCACTTCCCTTTCCCAGGATCATCCAAAGTTGCAGTGGTTGGAGGTAAGACCAGGGATGCCTGGTCCTTTTCCAGAGCAATCTATGCCAACATGTGACACCACAACAAGGAATTTTAATAATTTCTAACCATCATGGGGATATCAAAGCAGCTATAAATTCAGAAGATAGTGAGTGGCATCCTCCAACGGCATATTATGCATATTGCATACGGCACATTGCTTCAAACTTCGCACTGCAATTCAAAAGTAAAGATGCACGGAGAGCCCTCGTGAATGCGGCGTATGCAAAGACTCAGTGGGAGTTTGCATATCATTATGGATTATTGACAGATAAGAACCTAGCAATGTGTACATGGATTGATAGAATCCCCAAAGAAAAGTGGACACAACACTATGAAGAGGGACGCAGATTTGGGCATATGACGACTAATTTGTCAGAGTGTATTAATTCTATTCTCAAGGGCACCCACAATCTTCTAATTACAGCCCTTATAAAGTCCACTTACTTCTACCTTGTTGAGCTATTTTTAAGAAAAGGGCAGGAGGCTGAGGCTCAACTTGTGAGCGGACAGGTGTTTTCGCAAGCGCTGATGCGAGCAATTGAGATAAACAAGCAGTCCATTGCCACCATGTATGTGTCCTAGTTTTCATGGGCAAGTGAGTCATTTGTGGTGGAAGAACTTGCACCAACAGCGGGTTGGAGTCACCGAAACTATAAGGTGAACCTACAAGAGCGTTGTTGTGACTATGGCTACTTTCAAGCCTTAAACTTACATGCCCTCATGTATTCGTTGTGTGCGCATATGCGCGAGTTGATTGGGGTACTTATGTCGACGATGTTTACCGTATTCAGAGCGTATTCAATGTCTATGAAATGGAGTTTGCTGCCATTACAAGTAAAGATTATTGGCCTGAATACTATGGAGTTCCATTACAGCCAAATCCAGAGCATAGGCTAGCTACTGAGGGTCAGCCAGTTTCAACAAGAATCAGCAACAACATCGATGAGGTTGAGCTAGGGCTATCAAAACGATGTGGTCTTTGCAGGAAAGAAGGGCACACTAGACGAAGATGCCTAACCTTACATGCTTCAAGCTCCAGCCAGCCTGGCACAAACAACTAATTAATGTCTTTGTTTTTAATTGTTCTTCATGTATTAATTTTCGTCGTTATGTTCATTAATATTTATTCTATTGTATTTTACAATTAATTGACGTGGTTTGTTAATGAGTTTTAGCTGCATTTTAGAATGTTTCTATTTTCTTTCATTCCTAATTGGGCACTTCTCTTTCACTTTTCTGTTGGTGTTTTGATATTCAATACACAAATAGGGTTGCAAATGTTTTTTCTCAACTATTTGCTACTTAAACAAACTAAATTTAACTAAAATTAAATTATAAACAATACAACTAATTTAAACTAAAGGAAGGTAAAATTAAATTACAATATCACTACTAAATTAAACTAAATCAAGCTAAAAGTAAATTACAATACCACTAGTAAAATAAACTTAATTAACTAGAATTGGATTACAACATGATAACAAAGTTAAACTAAATGAAGTTAAATTAAGGTTACAAGATTACTATTAAATTACACTAAAATTATACCATTACAACTAAATTAAATAAACTTGAAGAAATACTGGAAGGAGTAATGATTACACAATAGTATTCCCGCAAGCATGCCTGGAAAAGGAAATGGAAATGGAATTTTTAGAAAAACCAAGAAAAAATATTACAACTGATTCAAAATTGTAAAAGTAGGGTACTATGATCCATACCTGATTCATGTAGATCCTAGCCATTCCGCGATGTCGTCTAGGAGCCGGAAAAGGACAACCCGTGTGACATTGACGGGGTCGAATCTCCCGCATCGGCCTGCCCTATCCATCCTCTGGTTGTTGCACCTGGTGCTGGTCCTAATCATCATTGTGGTGCTGCTGACCAAAAGTATTAGGACTAATATATGTTGCTGTGAATGCGGATGGTGGTGTCCCACCGAATAGGTCAAAACCATACATCGCCTGATGCACAGACGCAGGTGACACCATCTGCATGGCCGAGAATGGTATCTCCGGTGCATTCAAGTCAAGAACACATCCATAGATAGCCTATAGCACTCAAGTGTCGCTGGTACATCATGCGATGGCTGAGGTGCAGGGGCAAAGGCGGCGGTCTCTTGGTATGACCTATATATGTCCATGTCCTGAACGTGAAACTAAGCATACCCGGGAGGCATTTGTGAATTGAAGAGCTCCTCAAAACTCATAGAAAACCTAGGATCAAATCCTAGCTAAGCCCGGTGGTAAACTATTGAGTAGGGCATAAATTGGGAATTTGAAGAAGCACCAACCTCACGCCTAGAACTACAAAACTGATGGTTGGAACCTGACATAGAAGGGTTGCTGCGACTCGGCATAAAGAAAAGGCTCAGTTCCACGCAATCGAAATCATCATCGTTATCATCGACGTCCTCATTGGAGCCAACATCCCGCCTATGGGTGAGACCGTGAGCACGTGTCCCAATACGTCCTCTACCCCCCGACCCCAACGATGCGGGTCGAGTGCATGATCTGGTCTTCGCATAAATGGCGGTGGTGGGGCATCAATAGGTGCTTCAACTGAGAGTTCGGCCACCGTATGGTCACTTCCGACTCTCTTTCTCTCAACAAGAAACGACGTGCAACACTTGAGTACCATTTGAAGTACACGACTGACGAAGGAAAGCTCTGCGCGGAGGGAAACTCAACAACTCGGCCCCTACGCTCATCCCATATCTCATAATACTGGCGATAATGCGTAGGCCAACAATAATCAGTGCCCCTCTCGTCTATACAATGCAGCCTGTCAATGTTTAGCAGCTCTTCTGGTATATGTTGTTGTCTGCCAAATTGTCGATGGATGCGATTAACTTGATGCCACTCCACAATAGCGAACCACAATAGGGATGTCACAGACACCCAAATATCGGATTCAACATACACAAACTGAGGTATCTTCGTTCTCACTTCTGGATACTCATAGGGCAACCATTGAAACTGCAATGTACATCAATCAACCGTTAGACGCCACTTAAAAAATTTACAATCCTAAGTCAATATTCTCTTTACACAGCTTATCTCATTAACGTCGATAGTGTCAATAGCCTATCTACAACGAATCAGTCATTTCTTCTCCAAATCAGACGAACATTGAAATCCTCCCCACTTAATTAGTGCTCCTGTCAAATAGAAAATAATAAATCAAATTGACTATTTTTACAAAAAATTACCTCCCAGCTAACGGAAACTTCAATCGACGTCGACGATATTCTTTAGGATGCAATGCTGGTATTCTGTACCATGCCCATGATTGTAGAAGGGCTAGACACCTAGCAATATTATGGGTCTAGTGCTTAACACCACGACATAATTGGTGATATAGATTCGCCAATACGATAGAGCCCTTACTAAACCTCCTAATTTCACCAAAGTCACGGAGAAGAGGAAACCACTTCAAACTTACTCTCGCGACTAATGCATCTGCCATAAAAAACCCGCTAAGAAGCTGTAGAATAAATGCACGAGTATGACGTGCAATTGTCTCCTCCGATGCATCAACATTCAAAGTTTGAAATTCTTAGCCCAACCAGGTGAGTGTAACACTACTTCCTTGTATCTGTGACTTATCTGGCACCACCCCAAGAAGCTCCGTAAAAATTTTTAACTAAAAATTTTACCTTTTTTTTCTTCTTTTTCTTTTCCATGCTCCCCTCTCCTCTTTCTCTCTACCTCTCTCTCTAACTGTGGCTTTCTCTCTCTAGTATATGAAAATCAGCCTACCTAGATCATATTAATTGGAAAAATCTTGAAGGAAAATCGGCCTAGCTAGGCCGATTTATATAAAATGCTACATTGTATATAAATCTAATATTGTATATAAATCGGTCGGCCTACCTAATGTCACATTGTATATAAATCGGCTTAGGTAAGCTGATTTATGTGGTTCTTCAAAATCGGCCTAGCTAGGCATTAATCTAACACCCCCTTAACCCCGAATTTTCATAATTAATCTCAAATTATTGTAATTTTGTAATTAAAATTTTATTTTATTTTATTTATGAAAAAAAAAACCTAACTTTAATATATGAAAACTGGAAATATTATTCTTACGTAGACTAAACATTTAAGAAAAAAATGTGATACAAAGTCATAGTCCTATATATCACTATCAAATGTCTTATGTCACTCTCTCTTTTAGATTTCCATTTTCGATGTCAATGTTTAACGTACAAACAACATTACGTATATGAAAACCTTACCTATGATCCATTTCCTATTTTTTCGATTAGTGTTTTTTCTTTTTGGTCAATATATATTTTCATTGATATGCAATTAAATGCCAAACCAGTTTACAATTAATAATATATTAGATCTTAGAGCATTCAAGCTAAATCTATAATTACAACTAATGAAATTACACAACTCTAGATAAATCACATCAGAATGCAAATGATTTTGCATCACACAACAAATAAATAACTAAACAATAGATAAGCTCGTCAAAGATCTCTAATCTTAATACTGATAGATCCTAATAGAACTTTTTTATCAAGTTGTGTAATAAGGGAAAAAAAGTGCCTAAACCCAAGCTTGATCTTATGATTAATATCTAAGCATTCAACAAATGTGCACCAGATTTACATAATGATAAACCCCAACACATAAGCATAACGAATTACAGTAAAATTTCCAAAAAAAGGCTAGCTTCCAGCACCTCTGGAAAAGAGGTTGTGTGAAATACACATCCCAGACCAGAACATAAAAACAAACAGATAATCCTCAAGAATTCCACTTTGTTTTAAGGACTCCACTACTTCCATTTTTAAAACATATATGATCGAAATAAGTGTGCTGAAAAGATAAAATATGTATTGCATTAGAAATTATATTTAAATCATAAATTTAATATTTATCGAAAAAATCAAATGAAATTTTATCTATGTTGATTGCAGCGCGTTCATTTTCTTGCCCATTCTATAACATGCATTTCAATGACAACGCAACATAATGATAGAATATGATTCTAGTACTACAACTTACATCACAAAAAATAAATAGATATACATTTATTTGGTCGATGTTTGACAATATAATTCTCTCTGACATATTTTTAATTCTAATTAAGCACTATTTTATGAGCAATCGTCAAAGTGCACGGCCGAGCAATTATGAATTCTGCCCTGCAATTAAGCCATGTATGAATTGTTTGAATCGATGCATTGGTATGCGACTAATAGCATGTTTGGTTTTTTGCTTGAAAACTCTAAAACTCTAAATTATAGTTTAATTTGACAAAAGCTACTCTCATATAGCTTTTGTTCAAACCATAGTTTTAGAGTTTCAATCGGAAAACCAAATATACTACAACATGACTCTCAATATGAAACTTAGCATAAAGCATGTTTTATAAATTTGCAAATCATCATGCATAGATGAAGTTCCATACACCATTTTTTTTTTTTAAATTAAGGCATAGGTCATGTTGTCTAATGGAAAAACCTTTAATAAGACTTTAAAGTTTCCTAATAGAAACACGAGAATATGAATGTGTCTATAGTAGAGACCAAAATTGTGTCAACGCCCTCCTCGTTCACAGGTAATATTCATAGGTACTTGTCTAAATATTTCTTTTTTCAACCTCTAACTTGTGGATGGAAAAGACTAATGGTAGGAAAGTTTTACCCCTATAATGAGCTTGAACCGGATTAGTTACAATTCAGTAGATTTCAAATAATGGTAGTTTATATATATAAAATTTTAGAATTATGATATTTTTATCAAATTAATACTAAGTTTCAAATATTATATAATATAAATAAATCATTTCAATATTTTTTAGTAATTTATCATATAAAAATAATTTTTTCATACAATCAAAACAAAATGCACTATTTTAAAATTATTTTTAATTTAATACATCTAAATATAAAATTAATTTTCATATAATCAGTTATAAAAAATTAATCATGCTTATAATTAATTATTAAAATAATTTCAATCTCACAGCGACTTTAAACACAGCCATAATAAGATGATAATGTTTTTTTTTTTTTCGGGTCAATGATGATAATATAATCTTCGTCAGAAACTTAACATGGGTTCTTGAAGGTAAATTAAGGTCAAGGCCCATCTCTGGTTGAAGAGCAGTGCCTTGGTAAGAGGGGCCAAGCCCAAAATAACAAGATGGGCCAACCCAAGTAGGGTCGATTTCTCTGTCGCTTGACTTGAAGAGACCAACTCCTTTCAAATGGGCCAAATAAAGAGTGAATAGGGCCAAATAAACAGCCCAACTCCTTCCAAATGGACCACATTTGCTATATGGAAATCAGCGCTTGAAGATTCAGGGGTTGCTCTTTTTGTCGGGCCAACGCGCTCCCTTCTGTTAACTTGTTTATCTTCCATTTAGTTGGATAACCTAATCAAGGCGTCATATTTGCTTATCTTGAATAGGAAGAAAAATTCCGACATGACTAAAAAAAATTCTGAGCAAAAAGAAGTATAGGAAGGAAAATTAAAAGTGCCTTTCGATAAACATGCAGATTGCCACTACGAATCTAAAATCGTCTCACTTAATCTCGACTCAAATGATTCTATTGTAGGCTTCTAGTTCTTGCTCGTGGATCAATCTCTTACCCTTGTGTTAAGCGTATCGATATGTTCATCATTATCAAAATGGTCCGAAAGTAAACATCAAAGCAATTCCCTAGCACTTAATTAGGACAATAATGTTTAGCCAAATTTATGCCTGAATGATATGGATATGACAAAGGCCAGTTGCTCTGGCAATTGTTAGTATTAACGATTCAGTCTTACTTATATGCTTATGTATTTTTTATTCATGAGTACCAATTCTTTTTCCATTTTAACTTTGTCAAGGAATATAGCTAGCTAGTCTGGCGCTTGCTATCACCTATTGCTTCGATAAAATGATGAACAGCTCCAAAAGATTATGCATATATTCTTCGATGACGATTACCGAGTTAAAATAATGAGATGCAAATTATAGTTGACACTGTATAGAGGCACGATTCATGTTTTGATTCATTATTATGCACCATGTAGACTACAAACTATAATCAGTAAACAAAATTCTAGCTAGCTAGCTAGCTGCGACGTAGTGAATATGTAAGCAGTGGTAGAATTCCGTTAAGATCAGCGTTTAATTAAATCATATTATTTAGTATGACCATGAGCACTTTGTCCCCTTCCTACTTTTTCTTTTCTGTAAAAATTTGAGACAAAAAAGTGAAAAGTATATCTTCTAAATAATCAAACAAAAAAGCCGTCAAGACCCCTGGACATATTCTCGGTGCTTCAAGAATCTTGTAAAGTGATCAGCAATATTCAGATTAGTAGCGAGCTGGAGTTGCCTAAGATATTGATATTGGTGAGTGAAGCACGACAATAGAAATGCTTAAAAGTAAAAAAGAAGCATACGTAATATTATAGGGCATTGAGATTGTTTATTGTGTTTTTATTATAACCGATAAATAAAAAAAAAAAAAAATTGTTATAAGAGCACTCTCCTTTTTAAGAGTATAGTTAACCAACCTCTAAGCCGTACACAGCGCATGCTGCAACTTGCAAATTTTGTAATTTTTTCTCTTTCTTTTAGAAAAAATCAAATTTCATAAGTTGAAGCCACAAGTGTTTGTCCCCGTGTACAACCAAACCCCAAAAAATAGAGAAGAGATCTATTTCAAGAAACCTACAAAACAGCTAGCCTCGCACTTTGGACAGCCGTCTTTTGATTTGAATTAGTGAGAGTAACGCTGCTTGTTGTTAAAAAGGAGCTAGGGACACTTGTGGGGTCGGATTCTACAGGTGTTTGGCCTCCGCTTAAACTAACATAACCGCCATTAGGCCTTTTATGCAGAAAGAGGAAAGGGTATCTACGCCCACTTGTACTGCCATTGTGGCCGCACATGTCTCATCCTCAACTTCATCAAGTGGATTCATCTCTAGCATTTGCCTCTCATGTTCATCGGACCTAATTTATTTCTCTTCAAGCTAGATTTGGTTGATTTATTTCCATCAAAATAAACTTTGATATGGATTTATATAGTATATATGCAAGTTCTGAGGGGGTCGGAGTTTGGAAATCCGTTGGCTATTGCATTTAGTATTCAGAGCACAAGCAGTAGTAAATATTTTTCACTATCATGTTATAGTGATCTGTACCTTGTAAATCCAAACCTTATTCATGTATGCTGCTCTTTTTTTTGGCATAGATAGAGTTATAGCCAGATTATCCAAACAATATTAATAAAGATGTTATTAAATAATTTTAATTTTTTTTATTATTTTAACGATATTTTTTAAATGTTATTAAAGAGTTTTGCCAACATTTTTTGTTAATGAATGTTGCAAAAAACTAAATATGTAGTAGTGATTACAAATGTATTAATGCATCAATTTAGAATCATTTTATTATAGCAGATTGAGAGTGTTTTTTTACGTGATAATAAATTGATATTTGCTGCTAATACTTGGTAACAAAATAATATGATGATTATACATTCCACTCTCAGCTGTTGGGGTATATGAAGGTAGCGCATTGAGTGTGGCTGTGATGTGATGCATGATTCTGATGGAATCGCGGCGCCGGTTTATACCAAAAATGGAGACTGATGGATACTGTTGTTGATTTTGATATATAGCGTATGATCATCTAAGCAGAGGACACCTAACACCGCTCAGTTTCTCCCTGTCCCTAGTAAACTTAGAAAAGCACCACAGCCTTTTCTTACTTTTTAGTTTTTCTTTTCTTTTCTCATTTGGTCGCCGGCATGTTCGCCTTTCACTTATATTACATGATTTTGTTAAAGAAGAAAACGACATTTACCAATTATAAGTCCAAAATTTTAATAACATTGAACAAGAAGAGTTTTGTAAAATTGTGTCAGAACTTAGAACTCTTTTTATTTTCTTCTATCGTTTAGTAAAATTCTCGAAAAGAAATGCTGCTTTTATAATAAATACACAAGAAACCATGAAGCAATCGTTATGAACATTGAAACTAAATCAACCGCGAGATATAAAATTTTTGTGTAGCAACGATAGATTCAAAAGAGAAACCAGCTACATATATATATCTCAGGCTAATCTAACTGTTTTTTTCTCTCTCACTGAGCGCCGGTCATAATTAAGTACGTCAACTATCAATCATCAACTAGGTAGCTTCTCATATACAAAAAAAGCTAAGCGAATCTGCGTATGTTCGTGCATGTGCTAAGAAAAGCATTGCCAGTTAATTGTTGATGGAGTGACCAACACCTGGACTATGACCCGGGGAAGTAGGCCTAAAATCGTCCACTTCATATTCTACTCTTCTTTTTCTTTCTTCGTGCATGTCATCATGAGGATCAGTGGCACTGCTTCCATGATCACCAGCTACGTTGCTGAAGTTTTCATGAGTTTTTGAGCACTCTTTGGGCAACCGAGACCTCAGATGCCTCCCTTGGACATATAGATCTTGCTGGTGCAAAATCAAAAGCAAGAGGAGAACACATAAGGCAATCTGGAGGCTAGTAGTGTTTGCCATGAGCAATTAATGTGATTGTAAGTGAGGATGATATATGTGACTATTAATGAGAGAAATATATGAAGAAGGGTCTTTTATTCGAAGTGAGTGGAAGGGGGAAGTTAGCTAGCCGATAGATGCTGAAAGCCCTCTAACATCTATCTTGATATTTGTACGAGTTAACAACTTGAAAGTGGATCTAATTTAATTATTAAGGTTTCGACCATAGCATGTGATGTCTTTCACTCCTCATCGTTGGGAAAGATTCTGCGAGACATTCCTGTGAACTATGGCGGATGGCGTGTATTAACTGTTTAAGCCCAACCTCTCAAGTAAATTAAAAGGCCTGGTATCTTTTTTTGCTTTTTCTGGTTGTTTTTGTTCCCCTTGTCTCTCCATCGGCTTATCATGTACAGATATTATCAATAGGAAGAGGTTTCTTCATTCTTTTCAGGAAGTCATTAGCAAGTGCCTAAGGATTAGTGGAAAAAATAAAATAACTAGAAAAATATTAAATACAACATAAAAAATTAATATCTTAGACATTTAAAGAGTATATATAATTTTTTATCTTTTAAGTCATTTCATTAATTGATTTAATAAATAATATTAAGTAAATGTTTCTTTAACTATTTCCCT
The DNA here is from genome assembly GCA_031439585.1 of Pterocarpus macrocarpus. Classification (NCBI taxonomy): domain Eukaryota; kingdom Viridiplantae; phylum Streptophyta; class Magnoliopsida; order Fabales; family Fabaceae; genus Pterocarpus; species Pterocarpus macrocarpus. The sequence continues at coordinate 70,283,175 of CM062520.1, read as the reverse complement.
TATATATGTAAGCACCAGATAAACCCAAAGATATATCTTGACCTTAGATCAATGCGAGTTTTCCTTTGACCTAAATTTTTATGTAAAAGTAACTATATATTACTCTCAAGAAATTGACTTATTTTGATGGTTTGTACATGAATTAATGTTATATTCTGCTTTAAAACTGTCTTTACTATTTAAAATAAAAATATTAAACAAAATATAAAAAGATCTAATATCTTAAAAATAGAAAGACTATTTAACCTTTTTTTTAGTAATTAATTAGGCATTATTACTAGATATAAAGTATTATTGATGGTTTGTCAAATATTTATTAATTTGTTATATATTTTTACAATAAATGTTTGAAGTTTAGGAAGCATATATTAGCAGTGCCCAAAAATAAAAACCTGGATATATCATGGTAATTCCCAACTTTTATTAACAAAATTCGAGTTTACTAGTTCTCTAACTCTCTCTTTATCAATTTTCAAAATAAGTTTACTCTCCCTGATTAATTAATTACTTGACCTATGCGATTTTTTTCTGTCTTTCTCCACAATTCTAGGGGATATTTTGTATACGAGCTATGTTATGCTATGGCACACAACTTTAAACATCCTATCATATTAGGGATTAAAAAAACACTCAATTTTTTTAATTTATCTTTCTCCACTAATCCAAAGGAGTGTCCAAAATATATACAAGAAATCGTATACAAAAACCATTCCCCTTTAACTACACGGAAGAGAGTTGTTACTTTTACAATATATGTGGACATATATCCAGACGACCTTCAATATAACCATTAAAAAGTACTGAAAAAGTTTCTTTTTCAATTCTTTTTATTTATTTAACACTATTTCACTCATGTGTATCCAGAAAGTGTCCCAACCAAGATGTACAAGTATCATTTTTCTGTACGGAAGTAGCGCATCCTGGTTGAAATTAACCCTGTTAGAAGGATATTTAAATAGCAAAATATTTGGCATGGGCTTCAGCAGTGACCTTTGCCCTTCATACAACCGAAGGGCTGCTAGCTTCTGTACTTTAAATTATGAAAGAGTGTACTTGTAACAATGTTCTGTCCCCATGCACCATCCCACTAAGCATTCTACTTGCAAAGCCTTTCATTTGGCCTTTTCATGTGGGATTCGCTGTATGCTTCCCTAGGTTAATATTATTTTTTGGAATGAATGCACGTATAAACAAAGTGTTATACTTGTGTGACCGACCATTTATTTTGGTTTACTTCAGAAAACTGTGTCCTGTCCTCAGTCGGTACTCACTTCTCTCCCCGTTGGCAAACCTAACCTTGGAACGAGAGGCTCCAAATGCGGTACCCAAAAAGAATAAACTAGAAAGCAAGATAAAAATGAAAAATCAAAGATTCCCTTGCACTCAATAGTAAATATAAATAACTAAAGAAACAAAAAGTGGTTCTCCTCACTTTGAGCCATCATTGAGTCTCGACTCGCATGCATTATTAAATGAAAGTGCCTTTGAATAATAAATCAGATTGACTTCCAGTTCATTTAGTGATTGACTTCCAGATCATTTACACTTTATTTGGTATTAGTGTGACATTTTAAAAGTTATTGAATTTTTGAGTTTTTTAAAAGTTATTCTAAAAAAAATTAGAGTAATATAATTTGATAAAATAATATAAAAATTATTTTTTTAAGTAAAAATTATAAAAATAATATTTAATAAAATTAATTTTTAAAATCTAAAATGATTATAAAAGATATAAATACTAAAAAGAATAATTTTTATTTTTAATTTTATTAAAAAGAGTAATATTATATTAATCTTTTATATTTTTATGGAGCACAAACTAACTCTAAAAAGTATTTTATAAGGACTTTTGAGAGCACCTTCTAATTTTTAAAAGTAAAAAACAAAAGGATTCTAACTTTTACCAAACAAAAAAAAAAATTAACTTATATTTTTAATAAGTCAAAGCACTCTTTCAAATAATACTACCAAACTAAGCTTTAGTTCTAGTGTTCTACCACATGTATAGCTAGTGCTAATTGTTATGTGCATGTAGGTAAACTTGAATAGTTGTGCTGGGTTGGCGAGGGATGTGTATTGCACGAAGTAATTACATACGTATTTCCATTTGCTTGTCAAAGTGCCTTTTAACGAGAGAGAAGTGATATTTATATTATTTTTAATGTGGATATTTAGATACCCACTTATAATCTTAGAAAAAAATTATCAAAGAAAAAGAAATAGTAAAAAGTAAGTGGGGAGAGAAAAAAAAAATTAAAGAAAAGGTATCTAAAGATGTCAAAAAAATAGTATATACAAAAATAATTTCTCAATAAGAATGAAGTACATTAACTGCTTTACATATAGCTATACTACTTTTTGATATTTTCGACTATTGTGAGGTACAAGGAAAATGTTATATAGTTAGAACTTTTCTTTCTGAGATCATTTGTTAGAATGATATAACATGTATCTTGATTATTAAATAAGTTAGCAAGTCATGTCATTTAATTTTATCCGACATCGTCTATTATTTTATGTCAAAGTTCTGAAAATTCTTTTTGACTATATACGTAGCATTATTTGAGTAACAATCCATATAAATACAGCCATGTATAAACCGAATGCAAGTGTAACGTATTTAACGATATTTGCAAATAATTTTTGGAATTTACACCAAGTGTTACGGGATATGAGCACGTGACCAAATTAGTTGCCCATAGATTGTTAGTAATTCTGTTAGAGAAGTAGTTAGGTTGTTATGATTTGGTTAAGCCAGATTACCACTTGTTAATATGGGAATAGTATGGAAACCACTTGCATATAAGATGCACTGTATAGTACTCTTCTTTAGCATGATAATTCATTTCTTCAATCTCTCTGTTTTCTTGATACTCTCTCTTCTCTGTTCTCTCATTCTCATCTCTCTAATGTGTCTCTGGTTCTGAGACTTTCTACATGGTCTGTTGGAGTCTCTCCATGTTGTTGATATTTGGGCCATTAACTGTGATTGAAGTCTCTGTATCAATCTCTGGTTCGTGATTCATGCTGCAAAACTAATGATATGATGGTGAATAAAACTTCAAATTGATTTTCGAAAGAATTGTGAAATATTAATTTAGTCTTTGAAAAAGTTATGACATCAATTTAGTTCTCGAAAGAATTTTAATATCAATTTAGTTCTTAAAAGATTGAAACTCTCATTTCAAGTTAATCCAAAAAATTAAAAGAAATTTAGATTAATTTAAAATAAATTTTAATATTTTGAAGACTAAATTAATGTTGCATAACTCTTTTGAGGATTAAATTGATATTATAAATATTTTGAGAATCAAATTAATATCACATAACTATTTTGAAAATCAATTTGAAATTTTACTCTCTTTTTTTTTCAAGCTATAAATTATGTAGTTAACAAAAATACATTTTATTTTTGTTTTGAACCTCATAATATAGGTTGAAACTGTTATTATGGCTAGTTATCGGATTGTCCTAACTATTAGCTGGAGAGCACAAGCTTTCAACGAACCAAGTTAGTATATTTACATGGAATCGAGAAACAAATATTCCCTAGTAAAGTTTTTTGTTGATGAAATGGTTTGCAAACTAGCTGTCTGGCATATTCTCATAGTGACCTACCCTAGCTAGATGAAACCATGTGAATGAGCTTGTAAAGAGGAGCAATATACTTTCTAATTGGATTTACGTCATCGATTAAATTCTCTTACCACATTAATTAGCGCACTTTTTTTTTTTTTGGTATAAGTCTCAGTATTTGTTGCATGCAATCAAAATGCAAACGAAATATGCACTGTATATATGAACATATAACTGACTAGCTAGTGATTAATAAAGTGAATGAGTTATTTGCAGTCCTTGCAAAATAAAGAAATCCAGCCTTGCCATGCAAAGCACATGCATATGTGATTTGTTAGGGTTTGCACTTTGCATTTTGAAGTTAATTTCCCTATTTTCATAGAATATGCTGTTTCAAAAACGCTTTGATGATATCCTTGGTAAGACCGATAAATAAAAATGGATGAAATCTTTAAGACCATGTATCATGTCTACATCTTTTAGCTTCTTCCACTTTCATTTTTCTCAATGTTTCACCAAAAGTCCCTATATAATTGGTTAGCTGTTGTTTTTCATTATGGGAAAAAAAAAAGAAAAAGTGCCGTGATAAGCTACTCTAGCTTAAAGGGGAGAGGACGGGGAGATTGTAAGGTTTCAGCTAAATATTCCTTTCCTTCCAATTAATGAATACCATAAAACTGCATCTGATTATTTTCTAAATAAAACAACGTACTTATTTCGCAATTAATAATATAACTTAATATGAATTTTCTTTGCACGAACAGAATGAATATGAAAGCTTGACCGCGGGAAAGAGAAAAGGAAGCTAGAGAGAGAGATGACAACTTTTTAGAATATTATTTTACCATTAAAAAAGAAAAAAAAGAAACATATGCTGGCAGAAAGCTTATTACAAAGTACACTAATACATGCACCATAAGAACCTAAATTTAGAAAGCCATTAACAGTGATTTAATGTTGAAAAGTTTAGATAATATATACGAGATTAGGGATTCGAACCTCATTACTACTAATATACCCAAAAAAAAAAAGCCTAAAATTGACTAAACTTTTTTGATATATTAATAATAATGAGGTTTGAATCTATAATCTCATGCATACTACTTAAGCTTTTTACTATTAAACCGCTCTTAATAGTTTAACTATACTGCTAACAAAGAGCATGTCTAACATTAACAGTGGAATGAAATAGCTAGCATTATAAGGATGACAACATATATCTTATAACTATTATGGGTGCATTTGCAATCATATTACTAATTGATTAGTTGTTAACGGAATGGCCAACACCAGGGCTGTGCCCAGGAGTTGTGGGTCGAAAAGCTTCAACATATCCATCTAGCCTTCTAGTATTACCCTGCAACTGGCTAGGGCTGAAAATAGCGTTTTTTGTTGTGCCAGTTGCAGTGCTCATTGCCTTGGCGGAGGCAGATTTTGGTGTATGAATGCTTTTTCTCAAACTCCTCCCTTCCGTGAATAGAAGTTCATGAGACAAAAGCAGCAGTACAAAGAGTAAGCAAGTGCGAGTGAAATGTGCCATGGTCAAAGATTCAAAAGTGAGGATGGGAAATTGAAGAATGAAGGCTAATTAAGCTCCGCTTGATTTAGCAGAGCCTGAGAGTTTAAGGGTTAAAAGGTGGCGGGGTTGGAAGAACTGGGTGTCTGGGGAGAAGGAATTGAAGAAGATTGATACTTGAGCGGCCACCACCTTCATGGTATTTATAGACCATGAAAAAAGGAGAAGCATGGAGCAAGGCTTTATTTGATCAAGTATTTTGCAATTTGTTACCCAATCACTCGTTATCTTTGATTGTGTTGCGAATTATTTTTTCTAAAATCTTAAACTATTAGATAGAGGCATATAATAAATTTTATATTTTAATATATCTTTTTATATGAGAGTTTTTTTGAACTTGAAACATAAATTATATACATACTCATATTATCTTATGTTGAAGTTTACCTTTTATTTAAAAAAACAAATATAAATAAAGATCAAATTCTAAACTATTAAATTATAGATATTATAATATTATATTATAAATTATCTCTCCTAAAAATTTAAATTGTTAAACAAAAATATATAAATAATTTTACACCTTAACAAATAGGTTTTAGATTTAAGAATTATAATTTTTTTTAAAAGAAAAATAGTGCTAAAATTATTGGTCAACCTAAATCAAATTAGTCAAAATCTAATACTATGCAAGCTGAGACTTAATTTAAAAATTAGAAAAAAAAAAAAGGCGAAGCATGTGCTCCAAACATTGAGGGGCTATAAAAAAATAAACAGAAGAAAAGCGTGAAGGGCCAAGCATCATGGAATATTCCATGACCATACATATATTCTCAATTTCAGCTGAAGATACGTTTGTCTATCGGAAAAAGAATGAATTACCAGCACCAAAAAGTGAACGGCCTTGGTGGTTGGTTAGGTTAAACGAAGCGCGTTCTGGGCCGCAAGTTTGTCTGCACAAGCAACTTTATTACAACTGTACAACCAAAGTTGAGAGTAAAAAGTAAATACACCATGGACGTTGCTCGGGAGAGATCAGAAAAACTTTTTAGAACGCCAATATATACCTCATTTTCCTATTTTCTATATCTGCTGAAATGGAAAGGTGGGTGAGAGATTTCACACGGAAAGGGTACGTACAACCATTAGTTGTGCTTACACAATAGAATGGCGCCCAGATATGTTAAGAATAATAAATATGCACCATTCTTTAAATTAGCATTTAGTGTAAGTGATTTCTTGCCTTGTGGTCGATAGAGATTTCAAGATCAGAAGAAACATATGATGTATCTAGAACTTTTGATCTCCAAGAAAAACATATCTCGCGCCTTTATAATACATAAAACACACTATATATGGATCAGAAATAAATAAATCGATAGACACATTATATATCTTGACAGTTAAAAGATTATATAATCAGATAGCGAAATTAGTTTAGTGAATTGAGCGGAATCATTCATGTTATTATGATACAAAAAGCCTATTTACTTACAAGAGTCTGTTTCGTCCATGCTATTAGTTGAGTCCTTTTTGTATGAAGGGGCGTACTAATTAAATTTACAAACAGTTTGAAATTGATAATTTATACTTAATTAGAACATTGAAAAGGAATATTATTCACATGATATTATCGATTATAAAACATCTATTTCGCTTCCTGCTGGCTGCTGCACAGAGATGTCCTTTGCTCTTTAGCTTCTTGTTTCTGTTTAAACTTGAAAATCAAATGTAATGGACAGCATCGGCTTCAGAATCTGCGCAGTTAAATACAAATGCATAGTAAGCTTTGTTTTGCAAGTTGCATTGTGTCTCAACCGCAACTAAGCCAAGACTGACTAAAGACCAGAGCGGCACATGGTGGGATATTTGACTCTTGTGATCTCCTGCAAATTGTCGTTCTTTTGATTCCTTTTGTCCTTGGACATAGCCCTTTTTAAAAGCTAGTTAGATGGAGTTGTTAAGGGCTAGGCAATAAATTAAGTGATCAGAAACAATATTTAAACCAACCAATAGGGAATCTAGCTTATACCATAGGCCTACATATATAAGATCCGAGACTATGCAGTCTTTCAAATTTGCGGCTGCTCTTAATTACAAAATCGCCAAATCAACCGATAGTTTCAATAGAATAAGGATTACACACATACGTATCTGAAGGGAAAAACTAAATTAGCATGAAAACAAAGACACGGGTTTACCCGATCAATGTTATGCGGGTTTATCTATCCAGTATCTTAAGTAGCAGTAGTTAAGAAATCAAGAAAAAAAAATTTACATAAAAAAAGTAAGAATTTTAAGTCTTCAATATATTGAATATTTTAAGAATTTAAAAGTTTTTCTTTTATTAATTCTTTAACCAGTATCCTTAACAAAACTCATGTTATAAAGATTAAAAAGGTTAAATTGTCTTGGAAAATATGAATCTCATCTATTAGAGATTCATTTAGTCACTTTAATTCGTCTATTGATTCTTAATTCGTTTAACCACCAATCTTCTTGTAGAAATAGGATCAAACCCTAAAATTAATGAAACATTTTATGCTCAGCCCGATATGATCTTTTAGTTATCAACAGGGATATGATTATAACTAGTGGAAGAAACTAGTCCCCCATATATGATGAACCACTATACAAACTTTAGCCAGAAAAATGACTATATTTTAGTGTTCGACCATATCTTGAATATGATTATCTTCATAGTTAATACATGTGGAACACTAAATTTTTTTTTTTAATTTAGTCGAAACAACTCGAAAAAGATACCAACATCGAAAAGGTGGTTTTGTATAGGTAAATCAAGTAAGAGCTTCGCTGAAAAGAATTTTTCTTAAGGAATTTATTTAATATTTAAACCCTATTTAATATTTAAAAAGAGTAAATAGAAAGTAAATTTTAAAAATTTAGAGTTTAAATTTTTTTAATATATTTAATATTTGAAAAAAAATCATATAATAATTTTGTAATCTTTAATCAGTGTCTTTAACAAAAGTCATAAAATAATAAGCAAATATGTAGTAACACATATTTGGATTTGAATAATTTTAGGTAAAAAATCACTTTTCAAATTTTTTAAAAAAATTAATTACGAATTGTTTAAAGCAAAAAAAATAAGTTACTTTGAATATAATAATCTTAGTTTATTTTATAGGCAATTCACTTGATAAACCATATTTAAGTCGACATACACTCTTTTGTATGTGTGTATATCTATATATATATATTCAGTTCAAAACCACTTATATTCAAAAATTTTCTGATACGGGCCATGTGTATGGACCTCACCTAGAAGTGGGATCTGCTTTCTTGTTTACAATTGTCCGAATAACGTCCATGCTTAAACTATTCAGGCCATGTAAAATTAATCTTTAAAATATCACTTAATTAATGCTGAGTTCACAATGTATTACTTCATTTTACCTTTTATCTCCTCAAGTCTTCAACCTTCGTCATTTTTTTCTGAAAAAAAGGGGAATCCAAGTAACCTAAGATAAATAAAAATTTAGATAAAAGTACAATTTCATATGTATTATTATAAAAAAGAGAGTAAGATTGACTCATTTGATTTACTTTTTGCTCATACATTATTATAATTTGAGTTTTATTTCAATATTTTTCTCATTGGTAAGTGTTTTGTAAGGCTTGATGTGTCCGGAGGCATGTATGATCGTGAATTGGGACAAATCTTCTCTTGATTTAAACTTTAGTGAATAAAGAGAGCTATTTTGTGGCTACGGTTACTGGCTCCCTTTTTCCTTTTCCTTTTTCGCTAATAGCTTAATTATCATTATTGGCTTGCATGTGTCGTAGTTGTGGGAGGTCTACTGGAGGCTTGTGTCTGCCTTTGCATGTATTTTGTAAGAAAGTGCTTGATTGGCTTTTTCTAGTGCTTTATTTGTTTTTGGTACATTCTGATGCTTAGTAATTAATGGAAAAGAAAAGTTGTGTTTTTTAATCTAAACTACTACTATTTAAAATCTCACGAAATATAACTAATTTAACTCTAATTGAGTCAGCCTATCATAGGGAATATTTAACCCCCTTTATAGTTTTTTTTTTTTTTGGTTCATTTCATATATAAATTATTTAAAAAGAGAGACGGAACTATATACATGCGTGTCTTATTTGATGGGGCTATGTACACCAAATTATTTAAAATTTCTTCATTATGTCATATTTTTTTGGTCCTTGTTCTTCTACCAAAAGAAATATTTTACTTTTATTTGGCATATAAGATCTACCCTTTATGGTTAAGTTACGCAATATCATTGTTTGAAATTTGATGAAATTATGCCTGTATTTTCTCTAATGCTAGAATTACAGTAATATCCATGTTTTGGATCTTCATCGACCCCTTGTATTTTTTCTTTTTAATTTGACTCACAAGCTTCCCGAAAATTATATATTTACGATGAAAAATACAGATAAAACGAGAGTTATATCATGTGGTTGTTATTTTATATCTCAAGAAAAAAAAATCAAAAGATAAAAAATAAAAACAAAGCCAACGGTTTAGATTATTCGTACTTGAGTTTGTGCAGTAACTTTTCGTACTATACAGCATTTTTGAATTATAATTTATAAAACTTAAAATGGAGTCACTATTCGGAGAGACGACTTCATCCTTTTATTTTGCAATTCGCATTACATAAACTCTAAAGCCAAGCCCATATGGCATGCAAGACACATGTGCAGAACAAAGAAACTGAAGACATCATTATCTTAATTACGCCTAAAGATGCACTATGCCACTATTGCAGTCTTAGAACCTAAGCAAGTGCTTATTTACATGACATACTAAGTAGCCACCCGAAAATAAAGTAATAACCAGATCTAATTATTGATTATGCGCATATCTTACTAATTTATCTGTCCATTTTTGTGCTGACGAGGATGGCCAACGCCAGGGCTGTGCCTGTGACCTGCGTATGTAGGTGCGAAATCATTCTTGAATCCTTCGGTGACAGAAACTTTAACATCTGGACTGTGAACTACCACCACTGATTTCATGCCTTTCTCTTCTGCTGCAAATTTTCGATGACCAACTCCGGGGCTGTTTCCAGGTGTTGTAGGTCGAAAAGCGTTTACGTCGTTTGCAGCTGAATCTCCAGAAAGAGCAACATCATATTTAGGTACAACGGGTGACTCAACTTTCAGCTGAGTATTATAGTTAATGCTGGTTTTGAGTGGTGCGAGTATAGGCTGGGGATTATGCTTGTGCCCTTGGGTATTTGTTTTCAGCGAGGAGTGTTGGTTCAATGGCTTTACCTGCCTTCCATGAGCCGAAATGGAACCATGGCAGGCAACTAGGGCGAGAAAAATAGCAAAATATTTGTGCATGGCCTGAAACTCACCCATGACTAGAGAAGAAGCAAGAACAAATAATTGAAAGGCGTTTATATATATATATATATATATAAGTAGATAGACCTGAAGGAGTAGCTAGCTTAGGATTTAGAGGCAAATGCGAATGGAGATGTTATGAAAAGATCAGGAATCCGCTCGTGTATTTATAATGATCTTGTTGAGTATGGCAATGACCACTGTTAACGATGCTATTGATTGACTAATGCTATATTTGGTATCACATTTTTAGTGGAAGCAAATGAAAAGAGGGGAAGGTTCCCACTCATCTCTTCTTTTCGGAATGCATTTGTGGATTTGGAGGGATTATATTTCTTTGAATTCGACAATTTTTTCACCCTCTCTCACTCTCACTCTTGCATGGACAAGAAGAAAAAGAATAGAGAGAGAAATGATTTTGTAGGCCCCTTCATTTATTTACATACTTTTTTACTTTTTTCCTCAATATAATCAAATGAAAGAAGAAAAATCTCTTTTCTTTTTTATTATAAAGTTCATAATAAACAAAGAAAAAATAATCAATTAATTTCTATTTTTTCTTTATTTTCTCCTTATTTTATTTCCTTTCTTTTTTTCCCTTTTGTATATTCTCTTCCATTATATGGAGTGCATTGGAAAGTTGAGTGGATGAACAGAATTCTTCTAAGAAAAATATTATTTATACATTTAGGTCAAACACTCTTAAAGATTAACAAGAGTTAGATACAATAACAAGCAAGTTGCACTCTTTAAAAGAGATACAAGTATATGATCATAACTCGAGGTCTAGAAACGTCACGAGTATACTTATATGTGCTCAATGATAAACACATACCTATGGTAAGACTTGAAGCTTGAAGTGAGGTTAATTGTCCTCGACTACATTGTGACCTTTCATAGTGCCTAAGTGCTACATTATTACTATATGCTTTATGTTTAATAATGATCGCTCGATCTTTTTTTTGGGATGTCGTGCAGCATTGAAATTATATGAAATTTATTAACGAGTATACAAGTTGAAAAGATTTTAACTCTCTTAATAATACATCTAACCAATAGATCATTTTTATTTTATTTTCTTTTTTTGTCGAAACGACAAATATTTTTCTATCGAAGTCAATTCTATTCAAATCGGGTAGGTTCATTTAGCCGATAAATCTCTCCCTTCTAAATTTTAATACCGCGGCATATTTAGAATTCGAACTCTAGATATCTAATTAAGTTAAAATATATCATTTTAATTATTTAAAAAATCATTAAATATTTTTACTTTTTTTATTTTTAAGGTTCCGTCTATTTAAAAAGATGCTTTGTATTGACTATTATGTCAGAGAGATAAAAACAAGATTTTATGTGTGAAGTATCCACCATAGTTGGTTATGAAGTGCAATGTTTATATTCAAATATTTGTTTTGAATAACAAGAATAGTCCCCCAAAATGATTAACTTGTTTTAACGCAGGTAAATTTAGAAATCAAATTGTATGTATTTTGACTATTTTTTAATTCAAGGACAAATTTGTTACATTCCTATATTTTAGGGATAAAATTGTAATTTTGCTCCTCTTCAAAATAAAATTCCCTTGGATCCTCTTGATTAATTATTCATAACTAAAAATACCAAAAAAAAAAAGATATAATTAATATCTTGAAATTTTTTTGAAGAAAAAGAAAATTTTATTGATAAAAAAGTTTAACGGCATTTACAAATAAAAAAATATATTAGATCCAAATCTAATAAAAAAATAAATACATTCCAATCCAAATGTAATAGCTTGAAATTTCAAAATATTTTACACATTTGAATTACATGAAAACTCATTACAATTTTTCATGAGGACAATATTTTTAAGTACCTTCGGAGGTGCGGTGTGAGTGTTTTACACCACTCAATAGAGGACTAGGCTCCTCTAAAACATAAGATGCATTTTAAAAATTACAGTATATAATCTTTACATTTAGTAAAATTTTAAAAAGTAGATTACCGCATACATATAATATGTTATACAGATATTTATGTCATATTAAATTTTAATATTTAATTTTCTATATAATAATTATAACTGTATATTTTACCATCTAAAATATGATATGCAATCTATCTATACTACTAATAATTGAGAGAAAAATGATTTTTGTACATATTATCTTTTAACATTTTTAGACACCTTTTCTTTATTTTTCTCCTCTTCTCACTTGCTTTTTCACTTTTTCTTTTTCTTTCACAATTTTTTTTCCAAGATTGTGAGTGAATGTTTAGATGTCTACATTAAAAAGTGGTACAAATAACAATCCTCAATTCTAGATTTATTATTTTGAGAAACTTTTCATTTGTACTGTTATTTTATTTTTTTAAAAAAATAATAAATTACTGTCACTAATAATTCTAACCCACTAACCCTCTTTAATGAGCCCTTATTTTTGATGATTTGTTTCCTGCCACTAATAATTTAACTTAATTAATGAATTGTTATATTTTCAAGTGCACTACTCTTTTAAGTTGGAATGGTAAATTGAAATGTATGTATATTTAGTTCACATACAATTATATATTTTGACCATTGAGTTTTTATTAAATTTTTATAACTAATGAAATCGTTTCCTATAGTAAAGTGGGAAAGATCATTTTTTTTTTATTGACTACCCTTGAATAATATTATGTTTTGAATGAGGTCAAGAAACTTTGTGAAATAGTATAATATACCTAAAATACAGTTTAGTGATTTTCTCAATATGTTTTGGTTTTTATTTGATTTTTCTTCTTAAATAGCTTATTTGTGGATGCTTATTTACCCTTTATTGTTCTAGAATGTTTTTCCTAATTTATGAGGAAAAATATAAATGGTTGTATTGGCATAATTTTAGCATAATAGATGGATGTAATTTCACATGTTGCATTAGGATAAGAAATTTGTACACCAAAAAAGGATATGAAATTTAAAATTTTGTATCAGCTTAAATTGTTATATATTATGATTCAAATAAAAAAGTAAAAAAATGATAGCTTCAATTAAAATTTTGCATAACTCATTATTTAGCACTTTGATTTTAATTAATGGTCATCAAGAGACTGAATAAAGGGAAGAATATAATGAATGAAATGGACTTTTAAATAAAGATGACGGAGAAGGAAATGATGTCATTTTTTCCCCAATTGTTTAACTTCAATATTAGGATAAAAATTTCTTATAAATTAAACAAATTGTAATTTTAATAATAATTTATTATATAAAATGAATTTATAATTTCTTTTAGATAAATGGTTTTTAGTACAACTGTACTTTTTATTTCTATATTTATTTTATTTTATATATTTTTTATTTTTATAATTATTTATTAATCAAATTTATATAACAATAATTTTATCTCCACATGAATTTTATAATTCTTTGTTAACATTATATAGTATTGTACAAATCCAATAATAAGCAACTATAATAAATCCAATTGAGTAAAACCTCAAATTGTTCCTCAAAAGAGTTGTAGAATATCAATTTAATATGCAAAAGAGTTGTGATATCAATTTGATCATCGAAAAATTAAAATTTACTTTTACTTCAACGTAATTCAAAAAACTAAAAGAAGTTTAGACTAACTTAAAATATATTAATCTTTTGATAACCAAATCGATATCACAAATCTTTTAAAAACTAAGTTGATATTATACAACTTTTTCAAGACCCAGATTGATGTCATAAATATTTTAAGAACTAAATTGATATCCTACAAATCTTTTAAGGACCAATTTAAGATTTTACTCCATTATTTATAAATTGCTCTATTATGAGGATGAGAAAAGGGGCCTTTTTACAATAACAAAATAAAAATTATTATTTACATAAATGTCTTATTTCAACTTTAATTTTTAAAATGTCTTGATTTTGATGCACTATAGTGAAATTGTCCATTTTTTGGCTGCTTTTTGTACTTTTTGTAGCAGTATAAAAATCGGCCAAAGCTTGAACGACCTTAAATTGTGCAAGCCTTGGCCAATTTTTATATTACTACAAAAAAAGTATGGAAATCGGCCAAGAGTTGGACGATTTCAAGTTACAAGAGACCAGAAAGAAACCCATTAGACCTGAACAATGTAGAAGGATAGTAAATTACATTAACTTGAATAAGAGTTGTATATAATGCGTATATACTGATACGATGGACTATCGAAAACAGATCATTCAAAAGACTAAAGCATAAAAATAGGATAAGAGATAAGCTAATCTGTTACAATAGAGTTCAAATTTAAACCACTTGGTTTTTGAATGATGTACTGTGAATACACCTACAAACAATTTGCCTGATGAGTACTCTAGAGATGGTAAACAAATCCTTGAAAACAGCTCCTCATTCGGTAAACGTATACAAATCGTGCAAATCTTGGCTAATTTCTAGACTATTGCAAAACGTATGGAAATCGACCAAGAGTTGACGATTTCACTATAGTATGTCAAAAACAAGACATTTTTGAAATTAAAATTGAAAAGAGACATTTTGGTAAATAATAATTTTATTATTTTATTATTGTAAAAAAGCCTTAAAAAATGAGGAGAAAGATAGAAATTGAGTGATTTTTTTTTTTTATGAAGTTGAATTATTTATATTTTCTAAGTTATTCCATCATCTTTTAAAAATGGAAATAGGCATGCTTAAAAAACAAGTTACACTTTTAGTTGTGTATTATCATACGAAATGCATCTATTGGTTTTTTTTTTCTTAAAATCACTTTACTGTCCTCCTTGGGTATGAAGGGTAAGAGAAATGAATTAATTTATTTTTAGGAAAATGTAAATAAAGCAAAATTTTTTAAGTTGTTTTATCATTAGTTAAAATTTTGAAGTAGACATTCTTAAATGGAAATAGGTATGTTTAAAAAAAAAGTTACACTTTTAGTTATGTATTATTATATGAAATGCATATATTGATTTTTTTCTTAAAATTACTTTACTGACCTCCTTGAGCAAGAGGAGGATAAGAGAAATGAACTAATTTATTTTTAGGAAAATGTGAATGAAACAATTTTTTTTTAAGTTGTTCTATCATTAGTTAAAATTTTGAAGTAGACATTCTTAAAAAATGAATTACACTTTTAATAATGAATTGTTATGTAAAATACTTATATAAAACTTTTTTTAAAACTATTTTACTACAAAGTTGAGGAAAGAAAGAAAGAAGATGATTTTTTTTTATTTAATCCTCACTTAAAAATCGTAAATAGTGTTCTTACGAAACGAATTATTCTTTAATGATGATTATGATTATACTAACAGTTTTCTTTTTTTAATTCATTTTTAGTTCCTACTATTTATTAGCTTTGTAATTATACTTTACTGTTAATATTAATGGTATATTCAGTTGGCACTCTACCATTTTCTATTTATTAACTATTTTGCTATTTTTTCGTCAAATACGTTGACTTTGATAATCTAATAATTTGATCACATTCATTTTTATTATTATTATTACAATTGAAAAAAGTTACTCCGTGTCTTGCATGGTACAATGCTCTAGTTTAGAATATTCAACTCTCATAATGACCAAAATTCAAAAATCATGATGCTGGTAGCTTGATTAGCACTTGGACATGCCATGATTCGGTGTATCCAGTTTGATTGATGCACTTATTAATGTCAAATTTGACTGCAATTGACTTCAGAAGCATTAACTAGCGAAATTATGAAACATCAAGCCTGTGGTTAGACGAGGCTTGTTGCACGTTTAGCTTTAACATCATCACCTTCACATTTATTTATAAGCCATTTTTGTACTCGTAATGGAAAATTTGTATTTCATCGTATTTTTTTTTTCACGTATGTAGCAGTAAAATTTGAATCCATAATTTTATGTATTCTAAATCTCTCATTATTAGCCCACTCATCATGGCTTGTCATATAATATTCTTTTTGTATATTTTTCATTATGTTCTATAAGAATTTAATTTGAGTATATTATTAGTATATTTTTTTATATAACCATCTAATAGTATATTATCATATTATTAAAAATATTTAATGCTTATAATAGAAAAATAGTAATATCTAATTGATTGATATTGTCAAATATTTTACACTAAGAATATATTTAAACAAAACTTTTATTTGAATTTAATTTTGATATACTATCAATAGGAGAACATTTTACATAGATATTTAATAATTTATTATCACATCAATAAAAGTGTTTCATTTTCATACTTACTATCTACAATATTTCGTATATAATAATATATGATTAGATGATAGTACTCCATCCAATTTATAATAACTATTGTTTTGAAAATTTGATATATTGTTAAATCAATTATATCCAGAGACATTATATACCAAATTTTCAAAGCAACAATTATTGTAAACTGGGGAGATAAAAAAAATTTATAATGAAAATGTATCAAAATTAATCCATTTTTTAAATAAATTATTGAGTTATTACCTTTATTATAAATGTTAGTTACAAGACAAATCATGTTAAATCTTGTGTCTTTATTTCAAATCTTCTGGGTTGCCTTATTTGTACATGAAAGTCCCCCGTGTAAAACTTTGGAAACTTTGGGTGCGTTTGTGTTAACTTTAAAAAAAAATATTATAAAATTTTAATTTTATATATAATTAAAAAATTAAAATTTAATTTTTTCAGAAGCTAATTTTTTTAATATTTATAAAAAAAATTAAAAATTGACTTTTTTTAATAATCGAATTATTTTTAAAAAATTATTTAAATATATAAAAACTGATTTTTTTGATAAAAAATAATTTTTTATATAAAAAAATTACAAACAAGCACACCCAAAATCATGTGATAATTGCAAGTATGGCAAAAGCACTAGAGATGTTTTTCTATTTTCTATTTATTTATTTATTTTTGTCTTGACAAATCTGACAGATACGAATTGAAGAGTTATGATAAAGCAATGAAAGTTTCTTACAAAATAAGAATAAAAAATGTTGTATTGAAAATTAAAAAAAAAAAAGTAAGACAATAATAATACTACTACAACAACAACAAATTAAGGCCTAATTTAGTAGTATTCTCTACAAAAGTGTTCTGACTTATAAAAAGTATAAGCCAATTTTTTCTGTTTAGTAAATCAAAAAGTCAAAATGCTTTTGCTATTGGCTTTTAAAAGCCAAGGAGTACTATCGGCAGCTCTCGTGGAATATTTTTCAGAGCTGATTTGCGCTCCTAAAATTTAAAAGAAATATAATCTTACTTTATTTAATGACATTAAAAATAGAAATTATTCTCTTTAGTATTTATAATTATTGTAATCATTTTAGATATTAAGAGCAATTTTACCAAACATTACTTTTATGATTTCTATTTATTGAGAGCAATTTTTACATTATTTTACCAAATGATACTACTATGACCTTTTGAGAATAATTTTTAGAGAGCCGAGAGAGCTCAACAGCTTCTAAAAAATCATGGCAATACCAAACAAACCCTAAGTCTTGTCTTACTAGGTAGGATTAGATGAAAAATGTAAGATAATAATAATTTACAAAATTAATATATTAAATTATAAATAATATTGAATGCCACTTTCTTTAATTTTGATAACATCTTAATATTTAATTTCTCTGAAGCAATAAAGAATAGTTGATCTACTCGCGCACCATAAAAATGGACCCTGCAGAAAGATAGGAATTCATTCTCCTGTAGCTTCTTTCCACTTAAAAGAGGTATACTAATAAGTGGATGGCCTCCGTTCAACCTAATTAATCTGTAATTTTCGTCAACAAGTTCCAGTGAAACACATATCTGTCTATGGAATGTCCTGTAGTGTCAAATATATATAATCTTTGATTATGGGATACGCAAACTTCAAATTGATTGTTTGACTTGTATCAGGATTTGGTACTAAACTGCATTTGTTTGATTGAGTAATTGGTATGTATCCGAGAGAGTGAGAGACCAAGATTTGGCAAAGATTACAGCCCTCCTTCTGGTAGGACCGAATCACAATTCGGTGGTTGAGACTTGAGACTGCATTTTTATATGTACCTGTTCTGCTCCACAATCCAAACTCCAAATCAAAGCAACCCTTTTCATGTAAGTGTGATCATAAATATTAGAAAAAAATGTTGGACAGCAATAATTTATTGGTTAAAATGATGAAACATAATTATTATCTATTAAATAAATAAGTGAATTCATCACTTTATTCCATCTAACTACTATCTTTCCATATATTAGAAATTATGATTATCCTTTCTTTGATCATATGTGTTGCACCGCTCATATATATATATAAAATAGCCGGGATTAACGACCAACGAGCTATATGTATATACACGAAACCCACCGGCCAGAATACAATTGTTAGTTTAGTTTACCTTTGAGACATGGCCGAGAATGATGTTATACGTGCGGCTATAATTTGTGTTACAACACATCTAAAATTTTAATAAAGATTTCTCGTCCATTCAACAATTAGGTTTACATAGTTCTGAGTTTCCTTATGTTGTTTTTGGAAAATGCCGAATAAAATTGGTTGGGATTATAAACCTAAGAGATTAATTTTGACTTATTGTCATTTAATTACGTATTTTTATTTATAAGATATTTAAGATAGTAGATAATTGAGTCAAACACTTTTATTAATGTGTCAATATATGATTGAATATTT
This sequence comes from Pterocarpus macrocarpus, assembly GCA_031439585.1. Lineage (NCBI taxonomy): Eukaryota > Viridiplantae > Streptophyta > Magnoliopsida > Fabales > Fabaceae > Pterocarpus > Pterocarpus macrocarpus. Next base: position 70,264,118 of record CM062520.1, on the reverse strand, counting down.
TTGTAAAATTTTTTATATTAATAATATATCAAAATTAAATTCTAAATGCAATTCTAGTTTTAAAAAGAGGAATGCTATTATTATAAAAAAGAAAAGAATGCCATTTATTTACATATAAAAAGTAGATATTATAGAGACATATATAAAAAGAAAAATATAAAAGTAGTGAATTTATCACTCTTTCTTTTTTAATATTATTTAATATTTTTGTATTTTTTCCTCTTTATATATGTTTTTATAATATCTATTTTTTATGTCTAATTTTTTTTTAAATGTTACTAATGTTAAAGCATATCGTGGATTCGTGTGCACATGTAAAAAGAGAAAAAAAAAAAAGGTCGTTTCTATACTTTTTGATAAAGAAAAAGTCAAGTTATGTTTTTTCATAAATTTTTAAACATCTTTTTGATTATTTAAAAACATTTCGTGGTTTTTTAATAATTAAGAATAATATTTAAAAACATGGGAAGAATACAAAATTATACTCATAAAAAGGACGGTTTATATGAGAGCCGAGATTTGACCGATTTTAGTTAGTCACTGTTGGCTTGAGGCGTTATGATGCGGGAGGGAGATACGCATTTCCTTTTCTGAACCTTGAATCTGCAACATTTTGACCCATCATATCAGACATAGAATTTTGAGATTTGGAGCAACGAAAAAGCAACAATGTAGTGTGTCAATGTTAAGTTTAAGTCGGGGCTCAATAATTATGTAAGAATTTTTTGTTATGTTATGCTGTGAGTTGTGGCCATTTTTTATAATTCGATCTTTTGGTTATTTTAAAATAAATTTTTTTGTATTCATTTTTTTTTCTGATAAACAGAAGTTTAAATAGATTTAACATCGATTATATTACCAAGGTCGAGGTAGAGTCCTTAGATTTAGAGAACACTTACGAAAAATTTATGAAATTGTCTATTAATAAAATTCTTATATCAACAACAGAAATCAAATTTATATTCTTATGAAATATAACTCTATTTTTTATTAATTATGCCAATCCCAATTGAATTTTGTACGCATCTTGTGGACTTATATCAGGGACACTCACTCTAAAAACAATAAAAAGAAAATTTTATGTTGGCAAAAGAAGCATGTACAAATTTTCTCTCTCTCTCTCTCTCCCATGGGTCCAAAATGATAACTACAAATTATAGTTCCCTTATTTTACGAGTACGTCTCACTGGATCATTGGCCATATAATTCTTGATTAGACATCATTTATACAAACACTTTAGTTAATAATAACACATACATGTAAAATTATAAGATTCATATTGATTAATGCTTGATTAATCTAAATAATTTGACACTTATTTTTGTTAAGAAATTTTGAGTATTATGAATGAAAGTTAGTGTTTGAAAAGTTTTATTCTATAATAGACTAACTTAGAGTTCAAATCAGATTAATTGAAGTATAATAAGCTTCACACATTAATAATTAAAAAAAAAACCTAATGTTCATGAATTAAACATGCTAACTTATATAACATATTTAGAACCTAATTATGAAGCGTTATCGTCAGAAAATATTTTATACAATGAATTAACTATATTTTATTGTATATACATAATCTTTAGAATAACTATTATAAAAAAAAATTAATGACATATTAATATATAATAGATTGATAATATAAAATTTCAACATTAAAATTGATTTCTTTAATAAATAAGTTCAGCACAAGTATTTAAAAATATATATTTAATTAAGTAATTAAAATATGCCCTTGGAAGGTCTAGTTGATCTGTGAAGTCAATAACCTATTTATTTATTATTTTCAAATAATTAAAAATTTGTAATACGCACATAATTTATGAGAAATTAATATGCACATACTGAAAAAATACTACAATAAAAAACAAATCAAGTTAAAATTAAAATTTTGTAAAATAAAGCCTGGCCGTGATTGAAATTAATTAATTATTTTGTTTTATTTATACTGGCTAAAAACTGGAAATTTTATTGAATCATACATTGATGAGTGTACCCATATTAATGAATATGCCTTAATCTAAGTCTAAGAAACCCCTGCTAAATATGAGTTTTAATACAAAGTTCACTAACTCTTCGTTTAAACGTCCGAATTAAAATTGTTATATAAAATTTTAATTTCAATTTTCTTAGAGTTATAATTAACTTAGAATCTTAAATTTTATATTTGGATTTAATAATAGAATTAAAGCATGAATTATCATTCTAACTTTAAATTTAATTTTATTATTTAAAATTGTTATTCAAAATTTTAAATTAATATAAATATTAATATAATAATAGTTCAAATTAATACTATAGTAATATTTTTATTATAAGTATTTTTGTGAAGATTATTTATATATAAAATAATAAATTGAAATCCATAAAAATTTTTATATTTTAATATTGTTATAAAAATATTAATTTCAATAAATATAATTGTTAGAAAAAAAAGAAAAGAATCATATAGAATTTAACAAAAAGAGAAATAATTAATTAATTTTTAAATTGACAATTCTTAAGGTTAAAGTTAGAAATTAAAATAGAGCATATTAATTGTTTTCAATTCAATGGAATTAGTTTTCTGAAATTATACATTTAATTTTATCTGTTATTTCAAATATAAAAACTTAAATTAGGAAAGACAATCTAATTCCAAACTTTAATTCCAGGTATAATTTTAAGTGCTAAATGAGACATAGTATAATTGCTAGACTAATTAAAATATGTATGACTCTCTGTCGCACGCTTCTAAATAATCATATTAGTGAGTTTTGAAGTAAGAGATATTAATTGTAATACACATATAAAATTTTTAATATTATAGTTAAATCAATATGTATTATTTTTTAGAGATTAATTTTAACACATTATTTGTCTCAAAAAAATTAACAATTATTAATATTAAAAATTATATATTAATTTATGTGTTTTTTTTGAGATAATAAATATAAAATATAAACATTTTTATATATACAACAATATATAATTAAATGATTATAAAAAAATTATATAAATAATACTTCAAAATTAAATTTTATTTTTATATAACTCTCTATGCAATTACAATTAAAAAAAATTATTTTAATAATATAATAATTAGAAAATAATATATATTTTTATAATACAGTACCAAAATTGAATTCTTACTAAAATGTAATCATTCAATTAATTAAATAAATCGCGCTGAGGAGGGACTGCAGAAGCCAAGCCAAAAGCAGCATGGCCGATCATTCCCTACCACTTGAAAATGTCATAGAACTAGACATTTTTATACTCTTTCTATTTCAACGTCTGTTTAGATAATTTAGTTCATTGTTAAATCAATATATTTAGATACTTTATTAATATATTTAAATATAAAATATTTAAATATATTAATTTAAAAATAAATTAAATTAATACAAAGTATTTAGATATATTAATTTAAAAATAAATTAAATTATCTAAATGAAGACATAAATTAAAATAGAAGAAGTAATCAACATTGCATCGAATAAGTCAAAAGTTAACGAAGCAATTGAATGAAGAGCAAAGACAAAGACTTATTGATCCTGTAAAGTGGCAGAGTCATGTGGTTCCAATTAAGTTTCAGCACACCATTCTGGTGGGAAGAAGAATCTTCCAAAAGGTGGGCTCCTCAGACTGGGGAACTTTGCCTTTCCCTAACTCTGCACATTCTCAGTTATTATTATTAATTCAAAAGTATATATTTTTTATTAATAAGTCTTAAAGTTATTAATTAAGAATTAAGAAATTAAAAAATAAAATGTAAAATACTCAACTGCATGTACTATTGTGTCTAATGACCATAGAATACTTTGATTTAAATATTTTTGCAAAAGTTATAAAAAATTATAAAATATAAAATACACATAAAAAATCGAGCGCTTCATAGTAAAATTAAAAAATAATGAATTTTTAAAGTAAATATTAACCACTTTTATGGGTATGCAATAATTTTCATTATTAAAAATTAAAAGTAAATTGAATAAAAAATACAAACTTTTAAAGTTTCTATTAACAGTGTCGTAAATATTGCGCTTCCTATTCAGATATTAATTTTTAAAATCTTAATAAGTGTATTTAAAATATTCATTACTAAAAATTAAATTAAAAATAACAAAATTTAATGAAATTAAAATATTTAGTGTATTGAAAGCTTAAAAATTTTGAAAAATATGTTCGATTATTAAGATAGTTATGATAAGAGTAAAAAAGTTTTGACAATATGGCATATATATTTGAAAAATGTGTAAAAAATTTTAAATTGATATTGCATTAAAATGAAATCCATTTTTATTTTCTGTTTCTATTTATTTTTCTTTGGTGTATTGTGTATTTATCTTATCATTATTGACAGGGTATTCTGTTACATTTTTTGAGATAATTCTATTCGAAGAAGTAAGGTTACTCTCTTACAGTGCACTTTTATAGCCTGAGGTTTTTAAACTGTATAGATTTTTTTTTTATGAGAAAGAAAAATTCGTTCATAAACAAGTCTAACAGTACTTATAAATTGAAAGAAAAAATATCAAATTTAAATTTAATAAAAAATAAATTTATTTTATATTTTAAATTAATTAATAATTTATGGCTCTATTTCTTATTTAAAGATTATTAATATTTAAGCATTTTTCATGTCAAAGACCATCATGTTGCAATCTAAATAATATATTACCCCTCCATTTAAAATAAATTTAAATATTTCTATTATTTATAAGACTATTAAATTAAAAATATCCAGAAAAAAAAATCAAAACACCCCACCCGAAAAGAAGGTACAAAAATACTCACAAATGGACAATAAAAAAATCCACAGAAGGGACAACAAAAATAAAATAAAAAATAGAAAATCTTAGCAGTAAAAAATAATAATAATGAGACTCTCTCCAAAAAAAAAATGACAGCCCCCCAGCAATAAACTATATAGATTCTTCGCTTACTTATCCCAACTTATTTATCATTTGAACCGTACCCTGTTCATGTTATAATATTTGTTATTAAATTAATACAATACAATTTGAAGAACATCAATAAATAACTAAGGACTAATGCAGTAACAGAAAACTAACATGATATAAATTAAATGATAACATAAAATAATGAGATTATTATACTCTCTAATCTGGATTGTTTATTTAAAAGATCAGAGTGCAAAGTGCACTGGGGTAGTTGCATGTGGTGGCTACTGGCTGGCCTGTGCCGCCGTATTGCACGGGCGCCGTTTGTTTAATTGTTAATTGAGATTTAAGAATTGATATTGCTAATTGAAAAATTAGAGCTTTTAAAAAGTAGCAGCACGAGCCTCGTGTGTGATCTGCGATTTCGAGGTTCAAATGGAGAGAATCTTTTCGGTCCCTCCTCATTGAATTCAACGGTACCAACCTACGTTTTTCCAAACAAATTAACAAATAAACAAGTTTAGCGACACTCATCAAAGGACAATAAAAATATCCACAAAAGAGAATAAAAAATAAAATAAAAGGCACAAAAATACTAAACAATAAAAAGAAAGAGAAAAATAGTGAAGCGGCCACCAAAAAAAGAAGAAGATGGCAATATCCCTCAGTAGCACTCACACAAGAAAAATAGGCAGAGAAAAGAAAGAAAACAATGATTAGGGGCATATCTTGCAATTAACAATTCCATTTTATTTTGAAAAATGAAAAGTTTTAACATGAAATTAATTTTATATAGTTTAGTTAATTATATATTGTTTATTATATAATTTTTGAAATAATCATTAAAAATTTAATAGTTTAATTTTAATGTACTAATAATTTAAGATTTTTTTTATATTATCATTCAATCAAATTTTTTTATATGCATGATTTGTATAATGGTGGATATGGATGTTAAAAAAACTCGACTTTACAGATATCCGTGGACAATACCTACAACAGGGTGAGTATGGGGGGGATGATTTTGCCCCACGAGTAATGGAGATTAGAATTTTAAATATCTGCGGGTATCTAGTATGAAATTACTATTTTACTTTTAAATCATTAACTTAGTTAGATTAATGTTATTGTTGTTTAAATTGATTGGGTTAAGGTTTATATTTAGAAATTGGTTTTATTTGTACTTATTATATAATAGACTAATGGTTGGATTACTATTATATGTTTATTTTTATTTTAAACTTTTTAAGTTGTTAAAATTTATATTGTAGAATTAGATTATTATACTTATTTTATGTTTATTTTTATTTTAAATATCTTAAGTTATTAGAATTCAAATTGTGGAATTAGATTACTATTTATACTTATTTAAAGTAATTTATGATATTAGAATTTTTATATTTAATTTAAATTTTTTGAAGTTTTAACATTTTAACAAGTATACATGGATATCCGCAAATACTAGTAAATCCGTGAGAAAGTCAAAGGCAGATAGCCGTGTGGATATGGGGTAAGGGACGGGGCTATCTTCCACTCCTGTCGCCTTGTTGACATCCCTAATAGTGGCTGGAAAAGTCAAACATAGTTGTTGATTTAACAATATATGGTTTGATGACAATATAAAAAGACATTACATAGTCAATGCATCAAAATTAAATCCAAAATATAAACACTTTTAATAGTAGAATAATATATAATTAAATAATATTATAAATTTGTATGCTAAAAATATTTCAAAATTAAATTTTAACTATTTGAAATAATAAAAATTAAATGAAAAAAATTAAATATTTATGAAATCACGTATTTAGTAAGTTCTACTATAAATTTCACAAAAAATCATTACATTTATAATACCTATTTGAAAGAACTTTACCTTGGATCAATTTGATTTCAACTAAGCTAGTTGGAGTCTACTAAACTTTCAATACTAGTAGTTTAGACAAAAAAAAAAAAGTTTATAATATTTTTAATTTGTAGAGAATTATTTACTTGATGATGTGTAAAATAATAAATTTCGTATAATTTTAATTTTTATAATTATTGTAGAAATAATTTTTATTAATTGTAAAATTTGTTTAGGTCTTGCTGAAAAAAAAACTTTGAAAGTTTCAAAATTACTGTGAGGTACGTTCTTCTAAGGTATGGAATCGAATAATAGGGATTACGTGAAAAAATGAAAAAAAAAATAAAAAATAAATTACATGATCAATATTTCATCGTATCCTCAGATGTGATTTTTCGTGAAAAAAATGGTAAACCAGCCTATCATCTATTTGCTTGGGTTTTGGCTCACACTGGGACATGTATGATTTCATTTTTGCAACAACAATGAAGTGCTATCTACACCGAACATTTTAAGACAAGCAAAAATTAAATGCTAATATTAAGCTAAATAACTATAATATCTGATTTAATTTATTTGTAATATATTATGAACGGTAGCCATTGTAATAATTTTTTTGTGGTTTCTCATAATATCCTCTCTTTGACAGCAAAAGAGACTAATTTCTTAGGCATGATTAAATGTCTGAGTAAGGTTGTCTCCTAATGGTCATTTTTCTATACACATAAATCCTGAAATCGAATTCAAAATCACATGTTTAAGGAATTCAAATTCCTTCCACTAGGATCAATATTTTATTGGTAAAAAATGAACCACCATTGCGTCACATGTATCGCGTTGTTAGCATTGGATCAAGGGTTTGATTAAAGATGGCAAAACGGATTCAACTTGTCGGATTGGCTCGCCAAACCCATAAAAAATAACGGGTTGGGTTGACATATTTGACTCACAAAAAATTTTCGGCTTGCTTAACTTGTGGGTTTTGGCGGGCTGGGGCGGGTTGGCTCCACGGCCAAGATTGTCTTTGTTTTTTTTTTTTTAGGTTCAAGCTATAAATTATATTATTATTATACTTTTATTAATTTGTGAATTTTATACTATAGACTTTATATTATAAATTTATAGTTAATTATTATTTATAAATATATTTATATATCATAATCAGTTTATTATATTTGTATTTGAGTTAAATTTGGATACAAATTATGTAATTTAATTATTTTATTCTATTTTCTTTAATTAAATTTTTCATTTAATATTTTTTTAATTTTTAAAATAGTTTAACTCATAAAAAATATTAAAATAAATTTATTTATATTTTTTATTTTTTTAGCGGGTCAATCCGCCAACCCGCCCTTAAACTGGACGAGCTATAATATTGAGTCCGCCTTCCTAATTCGGCTTGCTCTGCTTTTGGCGGGTTGGGGTGGGTCAACCTGCTTTGCCACTCTAGGTTTGATTCAAGAAATAATTTTGTATATATTACCTTTTGACATCTTTAACCACCCTATCTCTATCTTTCTTCTCTCCTCATTTACTTTTCATTTTTTCTTTTTCTTTCATAATTTTTTTTTCCAAAATTATGAGTAGGTATCTAGATGTCCACATTAAAAGGTGATATAAATAATACTCATCGATTTGATCCTCATTTACCCATCCCCTTCCCTTTCTTCTCTTAACTCCACTAGGAACTTCCTAGAACCAAAAGTAGCCATTAAAATATTATGTTTAATTATTAAATTAATAAAAATCACCTTCAGCAATAATATTTAGAGTTTAATTGGTATGTACTATTTTACACGGTCAACCAATAGAAATAGAGAAAAGTAAGAAATTATGGTAGGTTTCTCATTATAATGGATAGTTATTTGTGTGAGTTAATACTTTTCACTATTTTTATTGTCAATATATTTAAATTAAATTCTAATATTTATATTTATCTTATTAATTAAGTATACAAATTAATTACACATATTTACAAAATTTAAGAGAGTCGAAGTGCCAAGCTACAAGAGGAGTGTCTATTCTCAAATTACTTCCTAAGTACAGCAATAGTTTTTCTCCGATCTAATTAAGGTCATTTTGTTATATCATTTCGGTGCATTTAAACTTGGAAAACGGCATCCAATCATTTAATTAAAGGCTCAGAATATCATTTATCAAACGGTATGCGACATCAAACTTTCCTTTCTCTTTCTTGAGCTAGATTATTTTGCAGCGAAATGTTTATGTGTTCGTAATGTTTTATCGTCAGAGCAAAATTTTCCTTTTCCTTCTATTTTGCCTGAAGGGATAGGGAAGGGATAGGATGTAAAATGATCTATACTCTACCGAAATTGGTCACCCCTTGGTGGGGTAAAACTCAGGCTCAATTCGATAAATAATAGGTTCAATTCAAGTTCGATAAAAAGTGAGCCTATTTAGGTTCAAGTTTATCTCAAAATAAGCTCAGAAGCAGCTCAATAAGTTAGCTCGTATTAAGTACACATTTATATGTGTCTTGGCGTTTTATTTTTTTTTTTTGGGGGGGGTTAGTCCAAAGGAAAATTTAATACTCAAAATATTATTTGTACTTATAAAATGGATCATTATGGATCCATAAAGAGAAAGAAAGATACAATGGTAGTGAATATATAGTATTTTTTATCTTTTATCAGCTATCAGTTTTGTCTTTTTCTCTCTCCTCATACATTTACAATGAGTCTATTTTATAAATACAAATAATATTTCTCCTTTAATATATTTATTTTCGGAGAGAGCAAATATAATGAGACATTTTTATTTTCTGAAAAAAATTAGGGTATCTTTATACTTTTGAGTGTGACTGTGAGGACAAATTCCTTCGAAAATGAAATAATATAGTTGGGTCTTCATTATATAATTAAGCGGTGTATTCAAAGCGAGAGCCTTTATTCTCTTCCAGAAGGGCATGCAGTGCTCTTAACCCTTTAAGGGAAACAATGAGTCAATATATTGAGCTAACATAAAACAGCTGCAATATTTAAAAGAAACTGCCTTTATTAGGTGCATAACTGGACATATTTACAGACTTCATGAGTTTCAAATCTTGCTAGAACCATTCTACAACGATAATCTAAAACTAATCCACACAGACACTACATGGAAACTTACTTTTATATAAAGAAGAGTAATACTATTGGTACATTAAAAGTGGAAATCCTTAACAAATACATAGAGAGAGTAAAACACAAACTATTCAACAATAATTTTGTCTCTTTCTCTCCCTATGATATCTCTCAAGAATATTCATTTTTAATATACAAATAATAGAGTAATATTATTTATATTACTTTTTTAGATATTTCAAGATGTTCCTTTGAAAATGTCTAAAAGAGTGGAATAAATAACATTTCTCTAAATAATATTACTCTATAATGAAACCCAAATTAAGCATATAACGGTTACAGCCGCACGCATATAAGGCTCCTGCCTTAGTTGTGAATGGTGTGTCCTACACCGGGGCTGTGACCTGGGGCTGTTGGCCTAAAATCATCAACGTCACGGCCTGGAGGTGGCGGCACCCCAGTTCTTGCACCAATTGCCTCGCTAGGCGACGTTGGCGGAGACACGTAATTAGCTGCTTTTGTTGCTGAATTGCCACCATATACCAGCACCTTGTCCCCATCTTCATCCTTGGACAGGTTCTGGAAGCGTTCATCAGACTTCAGATACCTTCCCTCAATGGACTGGAATCCTTGGCAAAAAATGATCAATGCAAGCAAAAACATCAAAGAGAACAAGGTCTTGTTTTGAGCCATAGCGGGCCTAATCAAGTTTATCGTTTGGGATGTTTAAAAATAAGCAAATTAGCAAGCAAAGATCAAAGGGGTATGCTGAACTAAAATTTTCTAAGCAAGCAAGTGGGAATGCCTAGATAGACTGTAGATATTAACTAAGAAGCATGCAATTGAGTTGCTTAGATACGATTCCCCGGGGGCCCTTTTATAGAGCTCGAGGAATAGTGCGTCTATATGTGTCGTCTCCTAAGTAGTGGGAAGTCTTTGGACTTTTGATTTATTCTCTTTTTTTTTTTAAGAAGTGCGCCAGTGGCCTATATATGTCTTCGAATTAAATATAGCTCGTCATATGGCCTGTCATCGATAGTTAAATTGCATGCCTCATGCAAATTAACTGGTGGTTTTGCACTTTTGCACCCTTCACTTTATGTGTCTACAGAAATTCACATGACCGGAAAGCAGTTCTTGTGCATTAAAGTGATTCTCTTGTGACCTCAAAACACAAAAGAACAGGGTGATTTTGTGGCCATCCAAGTTGTTCAACGTTAAGATCATTACTGTATAGGGGACCACAGCTGGAAAAATGTACTTCAAGCAGCATTATAACATGTAGGGTGCAGGTGTGGTGTCAGCTTTACTATAATAAAATGGCAAGTATTTTAACACGAAAAAAGGGCAAGTTGGAATACAACTGGATTCTAGAGCTGATATTTTGATGAAACAGAGGAATGTGGAAGGCAACTTGATGGGTATATTAGTTAAGTTTTAAGATTAAATGCATTTTGTCGCTCATAGTTATGGGCTCAATTTAGGAACTGAGTATATTCCTCCTTATTTAATTAATGAGTTTTTTGTAATGTGACAGTTGATTATTATGAAAAGAAAATCTTATAAAAGGAAACTTGAGTTATGTCAAAAGTAATGGTATTGTATCTTCCATGGCAACTTTTGTTGATTGTTTGAAAGGGAAAACTGATCTTTAAAGACATTGAAAACGGTAATTGACCCTTACTTTTATTTTTTGATTGTATTGACCCCTAGTTTTATGACGCATTGCTGGCGTTGTTGCTATTATTATTATTATTGTTGTTGTTGTTGTTGGTGAAGAGTAACTTTTTTCTTTTTCCCCAAAGAGCAAACTGTTGTTTTAGTTACTAAAATTATAAATATCAGTTAAAATAATTCTTTTTTTTTTTAACAAAAGTTTAGGTGGGTTAGAAATTAGTTATTTCACCAAGGTTATTGGTCTTTGTGGAATATAAGTTCGTACCTTTTTAACTGCGTCAACTTTAATGATGTCAAAATAATTATTAATTTTAGAAAATTTGCCTTTATCTATTTGGCATAAAATAATTTGATTAATGAAAACACAGTGTTGGGAACAAATTTCTCTAACAAGAATATAATGTTAGTAAGTAACTACTTGACTTCGAAATAAAATATTAGTGACTTGAAAATGAACTTTTTAAAGTCAAATACTATTATAACTAATGTTTATAATTTCAAACACTAAAGTGAGGGTTTATTTTTTTACATCATCATTTTTATATTTAAATTTACAAAAAAACTATACGAAGGCTTTTATATAAATTCACAACTAGTCATATGAAATTACTGTTACAATACTTATTATATGTAACTTTTTGTGTGTTAGTACTTAGTATAGCTTTTTGTCTGGATCAAGGTTAATTTACCATTTTCCTGTTTCGTTTGTTGTTTCTCTCCTCTGTGGGTCTCCGTTAGGATTTTCACTCATACAGAGTCAGCTTTCCAGCTAGATTGCAACTGACAACGTTGAGGTGAATATTTTCCTCCTTCCTGGTTAAATACATTTTGTGCTGTAGTTGCAAGTTTCTTTGGCTTTAGTACTGCTTTTTACCATAGGCACATGCAATACTAAATAAACTGGCATTGCTTAGAGTTTAGAGGCTACAAACAATCGAATTAATACTTAAACTTCGCTGAACTTTAATTTAAGCAATGATATTATTCCAATTTTTATCTTCTTATAATAAATTAGTTCACTATTATTATGACAGTTATAAATCGCGTGCTACAACAAAGTTTGCAACTCGTTGTTTAGACGCAAAAAATTCTGTTAACAACAAAAAAGGTAATCATCAGTAAATGCACAAGCTGCACTTGTATTGTTAACACAAAAGTTAATTAATTTTATCGGTCAAGTAAATAGCTTCATAAATATTTTTTGGGTATCTTTTTTTTGGTCAATTACGGAAACGTTTTCGGAGCTTGCTTGCTCTCACCCAATATAGCGCCTCATGTGAAACCAAGATCAGAATTGGGCTGTCTTTGAAGGCCCATAGCGTACAGCTCTCATTTCTTGATTCTGAATGTGCATGAAAGCCGAAAGATCAAAACAGGCCCCAACCGGTAAAAAATAAAAGGGCTCAAAACAGGCTACAAACTTGTATTAAATATAGAAAGCATGAGGCTAGTACACTCATTTGTAGCTTTCGCAATTATTGATTTATCAGGCTGAATTAGAGGATTGCACTTGTATCAAGTGATATATTGGCGGCCTCTAAGGGTGACTATTAGTTGGGACTTACAAACAAAGCGAAGATTGACATTCCATTGCTGTCATTTGTTTATTTTGGTGGTTTGGTGGTAGCTAGTATTTTGAGGCAAAAGACAACTTTAACATTTAATTAAAGTTTCTGGTGTGCTTGTGTACCATAGAGAAGGATACTAGTATGCTAATGTATACCATAGAGTAGGCTGTTATTGTGCTAATATGTATCACAGAGCAGACTTGGATGCCCCCACGTTTAGTAAGCTAGGTGTCCTTGTGTTCAATGTTTTGTTTCCATAAAATATGTTACTATGGTGCTTTAGTTAGTGATTAAATTTGTGTTATGCACTGTTTTCTCTCACAGCGAGTTTGAAAGTGCTTTAAAAGTCACTTCAAATCCAAAAATAGCGATCCATCAAGTTTATCTTCACTATCATGTATGTTTATAATGTGATGCAAAATCGTCCATGTTCTAACATGTAAATATCTAAAGCTAATAGTATTCATTGATTATAATCTTAGACTGTATTTGATCAAGTTCTGTTGTAATAATTTTTCTTTTGTAAATAAGCAATTGCCTTTTATCCTTAACTAAGTTTGTTGAAGAAAACCAAAAAGAACAAAGCACATGTTGAACAAAAAAAGGAAACAAAGCACGTAAAAGCCGATGTCGTGTAAAACAAATGCTCATCTTTACTTAAAATTAATTAGCTGGTAATGGCATATACATGTTTCACTCAGCAAAGAAAAATAATGGGGACTATGAACGAACAAGAGGGCATTCATTTCATCAACAGGGTGTTGACATGATTAGGAGGCAGTGACAAAAAACGCATCAGAACGCCGTGGCAGTGTTCGAGAACCAAAATAAAAAATTTTAACAAAAGAGGCTTTGCCGGGGCAAAAGATCAGTGAAGTTGGTATTTACACCTTTCTAGCAGTTAGAGGTGACTACGACTAGTAGTCAGCTTCAAGGAAACTATCATAAACGGTTCCTCTCAATGTCCTGTTAACATCATCCCAGTTCTGAATGTGGTCTGACAATGGTCCTCTATGTATCTTAACCTGACGGCTCGTTAACTCCATCAGCGGCAATCCTAAAAACTCTTGCACATTTTGTAGCTTCTGCTAGAAACACAAACAATGAATCCTATGTAAGGTATTGAAAAGTAAGAAGAAATAAAACAGCTATTCTAACTTTACCCTTAACATTGGGTGCAGGAAGAGCGGGAGAACTTGGTAAAACAATGTGTCATAAGAAATTCATATTTCTGCATATATTATCACAATTTGGAACGTATATGCAGCTAAACTTAAATCTGGTAACAGTGCATCATGTAACTATATAAGTCACGACTGATGAGTAGTGATTGTGTTACGTCTGGAAAGGAAAATTTTGGCAGTTTTCAGTGAAAAATTTAAGAATTTGTGATGAGACCCTTACAGTGTGATTTCTCATAAGATCCTCATAGTACAAGATCATATGCCGAGTGCTGTTGAAGTATTCTAAAGCCTTCGCAGCTCTCATCTCCATATCCTTTAAGTCATCCAGCAATGATGTAGAATTTATGGTAGGCTTGTACTTTGAAAGAATATCAGCCTAAAAGAAACCAAATATGAGCTTCATTTCATCTATATAAGAGAAATCAGGGGAAAGGAAGGAAATACCTCTTCTGCAGAGTGTACATGAGACTTATGAGTTCCATTCAAAAGCTTAGCATATCGATCATAGGAATTGGCAAGGATTGATACCATCCTACGTAGTAAGTTTCTCCGGAAAAGAAATATGACAGAAACACTTCTACGGTTGAAGTATTCCGCTATTTCCTTATGGTGCTCCATTAATCCCTGCACAGAACTAGAAGATGTCATTATTTTTCTATCACTAACTCTGAATCTGAATCAGATCTAACATCAACATAGGCATGATGGAAGTGAACAGAGTGGGAGAAAGAGCAGGTAGAGGTGATGTATAGAGCATACACGCCAAATTCAACCAATTCTCAACCAAAAGAAAACTTCAATCCAGGAGTCTATACTAAAGGTGTCACTTGCGTATCTAGGTTTCCCAAAATAACGGTGGAAGTGCATTTGAACACCAGGTGGCTCAAGGTCAAGGACATAAGTAAAGCAGAACAGATCTGTCAGACTGGCATCTTTGAATTTTGGCACCTATGATACACTTTGTTTTGTAAATATAACTCAAAAGAGACTAGGGTTTCCCAGGCAAATATTCTTAAAATTGTACCTCTGACATCAAAAAAATTCTCAGGAGAAACACACAAGAGGAGGATGAAAGTAGTTCTAGTTGTACTTTCAGAAGGTTGATCAACCTAAACAGTCATGTTTAACTAAATTTACATAATGTTCTGCCGTCATGTCACAATTTACCCATTGGGATTATATGCTTGAATCCATCTCATATCCTTTTGGTAAAACTTGTCACTGCTCCTCTCAGATACTTGCACTGCAAATTTCACAGTTTTATACTAATGTGCAACCATCTAGCTCTATTCTAGCCAATGATTTCAACTGAAAGTCAGAAAATGAGAAAATGATTTACTCTAGAGACGAGTGAGAAAAAGTGTTCCTGAAGTTAAGCATCTAGGGGATAAGTTTAACTCAAACAGTCCACATTAGAAATACAAGGAAGGGGGTGATAATTACACTGCAGCCTAACCCTAATGCAGAGGCAACTAAGCCTGCTAATATAAATAACAGTCAGCTTTTATTTTTTCTTAATTGTTGGATCATCTATAACAAAAAAACAAGTTCAAGAGAACTTGATGCATGTATTTTAGTTTACAACCCAATGAGCTAATGGTACAGAACATATTTTATGACTGACATGTGATATGCCAGTATAGATTGGAGGTGGCCGGAAGTAATGACTTCTGAAAAGTTTTGTGAAAAAATATTGAGAATCCTTCAGGCCAATATATGTACAACTACAGAAACTAATGAATAAACACAACAGCATAAAATTGAAGCAAAGTTTCATAACAGTTCCTTCAGCAAACAGGCCGCAAATTCCATAAGACTTTTGACTATCATTAACAACAATGAATGTGTGGGTATGTATATTGACAACATTTTGCAGAAGACTTAATAGAAGTGTACCTGATTAAGCATCCACTTCAAGCCAGTTGCAGCAGAGCATTCATTCTTGGAAGCACTATTGAACCAATCCAAATTGTAAACTTTATCCAATGTGTGTAAAATTGAAGAAGCATTTTTCCTTCTCTCTTTAACAGAAAATATCTCCCCATTTGAGCTCACATTTATGTGGCTATTCAAAAGGGTCTCAAACCACCCACTGCCTGATCTCTGATTTGACAATATGGCAAAGAATAGTACAGGATTATGAGAACACTCGTTCCTGGCAATGAACAAGGTGATTAGCAAGTAATAATCAAAAGCTAACTAATATGATAATGATCAACAGATTAACAGAAACTTCCCATTACCTGCTAAAGGATACAGGTTTGGGATAATGTAGGTATGGTATATTTGTTAGCCTTGCTCCATTCTGAGAAGGCTTCTCAATGACATTGAACTCTACAAACTTAGTCTCTGCCTGGGTGCTTATCTGCTTTAGACATACTGAGAAGATAAAAATGCCGCAGACCATCGAAAACATTAAGACTGCCATCCTTAATAACATTGGTGATTTCTTTGGAGGCTTTATAACAAGAATGTCCTGTGACTCACATGTAAGGAAAAAATTACTAAAATGCCTATATTGGGAATTGATGGAACCCCCCCCCTTTTCCCATTCTCCAAAACCCAGAAGAAGATGAATGGGAAAAGAACATTGGAGATTATCAAATTGGTGTTGAATCTAATACCAAATATCTTTTTTCCCCCCACAAGAAAGGAAAAAAGCATATATCAGTCTAGCTTAACAATGATACTAGTCATACAAAGAAGATAAATGAAACAATAAAACTGAAAAATGTTACAAGCATTGGTTTCTGTAAGGCAAGCCCCCAATTATAAACACATTCGGTAATTAGATACAAACAAATATGCTGAAGAATAACGAGCCCCAAATGCAGATAATAAAGCAGATAGAAACATGCAAAGGAGCTCAAAGGATTCATCTTGAATCCCACATCAGTGTCACTAGTTCTTCCCCAAACTCAAAACATTCCTCTTTGAACCCGCTTCACTATTTCCTCCCCTCGTTCAACCAATGAGTGAAAGCACCAAAATTTAAGCATAAACATTTAAAATTAAACGTGAGAAAAAAAGAGAAAACCCCCTAACACGCTTGAAAGTAGAAACATTCCAAACAAAACGGTGCATACTGTAGCAACATAGAATAGTCTCCAAGTACCAAAGAAGCAGCACATTGTTCTACAGAGCTAAAATATTAACACTAGAAAGGGCGAGTAACACAAACGAAGCATTTAGAAGAGGGGGGAATTAGAGATTGTACCTTGTAGAAGAAACACATGTCTTCTACCATTGCTGTTCTTGAAAACAGAACAGAAGAAGGAGAGAAACCGTGTAACAGAGAGCAGATATAAAAGGGTAACAAAAACAGTAAAGGGTTCAGCTTTGGGACTTGTTTGCCAGAGAGAGGGAATACCCAGATGGCATTCAAGGCCCTAAAGCCAACCCAACCTAACCCAATCCTCAAGACCAAGACAGCAACAACAAGAACATGGTGCTCTCTCCCTATGTAGCTCTCTCTTGTTTCTTTTCTTTTTCCCTAATTTTTTCAGTTTATGTTTATGCAAACAGATTGATTGCTATTGCTAAGCATAATCATATGATTATTGTGTTTGTTTAATTTAAGAAATGAAACAAATTTGCCGCGTGTAACGGCGGTGGCGTGATCTTTAATTAAATGCAGAGTGGGGAGTGGAGACCCACAAAGCTCAAGTAAAGTGCAGGACGGCAAGAGCCGAGGCGTGCGATGTGAAAAAAAGAGGAAAAAAGGAGGCAACTTTGGAACTGGTCAATTGACTTTGGTTTGATCACATCCATGATCTGACCAATTTAAATAGAAATTATTAGTAAATCAAAATTTAATACTGGTATTAGTTTTCCATTGTATTTTAATTTTGATGTTGTTTTTACTTTAATATTATCTTTTAATTAATCTCATTAAGCCAACTCGAACTTGAATTTATGGATATATTAACAACGGTTGTCCTTTTTCCCCAAATAAAAAAAATGTTTTTCAGAAACCAGATAGATATTCAGTGACGAAAATCTGTTAAAAAAAAAATAGACATATCCGTAAATACTGTGCAATTAAATGAGAAAAATGTTATTTGTATCATTTTTTAAATATTTATAAAAAAATATTTTTAGATATCTTTTAAATATTAGTGGAGAATGAATTTCAAATTTTTTTTTAACTAAAATTTAAAAAATACCTTAAAATGTCATTTTAAAATATCTTAAAAAATACTATAAATAATATTATTCATTAAATAATTATAGAAGTTCAGTGACAAAAATATCAATAGCACACTGGTTAATATATTAGTATTAAATCATGTGCAATTAATGCAATAAGTTATAGACTTGATTATTTTTATTTTTAATAATATAACATTTATATATTTTGGTTTTTGAAAAAGATTAGTTGAGGTCTCTTAAATTTTTTTAAAAAATTAGCATAAATAATTCTTGTTGTAATCATGAAAATAAGATTTTAAAAATTTCAATGATTAAATTCAATAAAATTAATTTGAGGAAAAAAATCTTATATTTTTTGGGGGGGAAAACATATTTAAAATTGAGTATTTTAAATTAACACAATAAAAAGAGCGAACAATGTGCAGCTTTGAAAAAATTATAAACTATGTAACACAAAAGGAAGTTTAAAATTACTATATCATATGTACATGACATAATGTACTATTTTCTCATTTAAAAAAATTAGATAACCAAAATTTTTGTCAGAAATTATATGTCAGAATGATGTGGTATTATTGATAATCTTTAAATAAGTAAGTGAGTTTTATTATTGTATTTAATTTAACTACCACCATATACTACCAAAAAAATGCTACATGATGGGAGTTTTATTATGAGAGAGGTTTCGTATGATTGCCACAAATTAAGGAGAATGGGGGGTTTTTCAATTTTGTCATAAATCACTTAATTCGAGAGTGCATGTTGCCATGCACCTTAGAAGATGCATGATGCATCGTGTACTATTGTATGCTTAATTTAGTCCATGATTGGCAACTTGAGGTTTGTCTCCCAAGAGCCGGTTATGCCATACTTTTAATATATTTTTGGGCCTTGGTTAGAATAGTTCACCATGCAATGGACTACTCTTTTGAACCATTAGATCCCCAAAAAAAAAATATGGTTAAAATAAAAGGTTGAGATTAATAATTAATAAAATTGTCAATAATTTATTAAAACTATAAAAATTTACAAAATTACAATCCTATGTTCAACACCCTTTCTGCCCCACCCTCCACTATGGCCACTACCACCGCACCATAGTCGATGGCCCACCATCTCCTCCTCCAGAGTGCTGCTGCCACAACAACTTTTGTCATTCAATTTGCTAGGCATCGTGAAAACCAAAGAAGGTGGGTTGCTTCATAGCTATGCAAACAAAGGAGAAGGGGAGTGCTGCCATTGATGGTGGAGCACAACTTTGAGTAGCAATAGTGGAGGCAAAGGCATGATAGCTTGTGGTGGAGATGGCGGCGCCAAGTGGAGACGCGAGTGGTGAAGGTATGATGCAAAGGTGCGTATCAAAACTTGCTGCCTACCAGAAAATGGAGGCGTAAGAAAGGCCTGAGAAGATGAGGTAATTAGCAAAAGGATATGCTGATCTTATTGCTGGAGTAATGCTAGATTGAATTTTTTTCTGCAGGATGTGGTTTCGGTTGGTCTTGCTTGCTGTGATTTTCTGATATGTCATTTTGGTGCTCTAGTAGGTTCTGTTCTTCTTTTATATTGTGATGACTAGGGAAGTTTAAAACCGAACCGGACCAATTAAAACCGAAAAAACTAACCAAAAAAATTGAAAATAAAAAAAAATTGATTAAATTGGTTTTTTTTTTTTTTTAATTTTGTAAAAACCAATTGGTTCAGTACAGTTTTCGGTTGATAAACTCAAAATCAAACCGAACCGATCATATATGTACAAAAATTTCAACATACCTTACTTTTATGTTACGCGCACAAAAACACCTTGTTTTGTTAACTTTCCACCCCACCCATGATTTATTTAAAAAAAAAAAGGTTCGTTAGAGGGCCCAAGCCCAAACCAACAACCCTCATCCACTTTCTAACCCTAATTCATTCTTCCTTTTGCTATTACAGCCGCTAATCAATTGCTTATGCATCTCCCTTGTCACTTTCTCCTCTTCTCTTCACTCCGCCAACATTGCTTCTTGTCGCATGGGCTTGTTGCTCTCTCTATGCCCGTCACTACTTGTCATCAGCCCATTACTGCATATGTTCTCCCTCTCAACCTCTCTTCTTCATCGTTGTTGAGAAATGTGATTCCAATGAGAGCCACTTGCTCTCTGGCTTAGTGCTTTCGATGGTGGCCACCACGGATGAGTGCCGTGACTTTGCTCCAAGCCTCGATCGATGGGAAGCTTTGCGTTATGTAAATGGATCTCACTTACAGAGGGAAGCTCTTGAAGTATGATTTTGGTGGTGAATAGTGATTTCTTTGAAACTGTTTCTGATTATTTCTTCGTTAAACCTTGATAGATAAATCCTATTTTAGCAATTTTCTCTTTTCTAAAGCACCCATGTGTATTTAGAATTACCTAGTTTCTTCTCAGTTCATATTTTGTAAATTATTTCTTTGGATATTTGATTTTTGGGGCTATATTATATTGATTTATATGTATTTTTCATGGTTTTGGAGGAGCTTGGTTTTGTTGTATTTACTGGTCTTGAAGATGGCAATATCATAATACATTATTCAATTTTTTGTTTTTTACCTTACAAACCAAAAACTGAACTGAATCCAACTAAACCAAATCGGATCGCGAACACCCCTAGTGATGACTACACATCCTGGAGCTACAAGATCAGGAGTTGGTGGAGGTTAAACGCAGATTGCATGTGGAGGAGGAGGAAGAATGCACTGGAGAAGGAAGAGAGAGAGAGAGGGGGTGTTGTGCTGTGACTGTGTTCTAAGATTGCCAGCAATAATTCAGATCGTTTGATATCATTTTAAATGGACGGTCTACATCAACCATACACCCTAAGTGCATCACCCTCCTTAGTTTATGCAATGCATTTAAGACAAGACCTAATTGGAGACTATTTTTTCCCTAGTTTAGGGGATTTCCAACTTCCTCATATCATATCATATATATTATTCTAAAAGAGGGTAATGAGATAGTGGAATTCATGATGTGTCTTAAGGAGAAGCATTTGGTTTCCCTCCAAATTTTCAACCACCCATGGTGACCAATCACATTTTACTTACTTTTATTTTTGTTTTTTCAATACATATTATAAATAAAAGAAGATGCTTCTTTGAGACGCTTCATTAAAAAGTGTATCTTTATCTTTATTTTAATTTCATGAAAATCCATCCCAACCAATCATAACTTTTAGCTACCTTATCTATCAATCATGAGTTCAGCCATGCACTTTAGCCAATCATAATTTATTTGGATTTTTATTTTGTTTACTAGATGGTAATAACTCTTATACTTCCCAATGTTTACCATGCTTACAAGGGAAGCTTTATGAGAATGAAAAGGCATCTTACTTGTGAAGCTTTTAACATCTCCTTTTCTTACATACTCTTATGTTTCTCCATACTTATTTCCCCTTGAAAATTCTAGATGGTTCTACTTCCTATTTATTTTCAATTCCTCATTCGGCTATTTTCTTTCTTTCATTTTTCTTATTTTTGTTCTTTATTATTGTGGACTACTTCTGCAATCGATGTTTGTGTTTTCTCTCCGAGTCTCTCTTATTGTGTCATTTGCTACCCTGTGTGACATCATTTGTACTTTTCAATGTGGTTGATTTTTTTTCTCCTTTCATGTCATTATTTTTCTTTTTCTCGAACCAACAGTTGTATTTATTCAGCAATGTCATTGTCTTTATTCTTCTTCAGTATGAACTTCATATTTTAGGTTGCTCACCTTTTGTCTTCTGCTAATTTTAGGTTGATTTTTTATGCCCACAATGGCTGCCTATGGTAACATGTATTATTTAAATTTTTGTTTTTATAATATTACTTATTAATTTTTGTTTGGTAAAATTGAAGATTATTGACTCAGATTTATGGTTTATTGTTATGAACATGGCCACAGTCTCTTTTTTTTTTTTGGCATGATACTTTTCATTGTTGATTTTATTCTCTATTCAATATCACATCCCGCTGGTGTTTTGTTTTTTGTTATTGTCATGATCCAATTCCAGGCCATGACCGACGCATACGGACAGAGTCTCCTTTGTATTTAGAATATTTCCCAAATACAAGTACTCGTCCTGCAAAATCAACAAAACACACTCTTCCATCAAAGATCCAAGCATTCTTAGAATGCACCCCTCAGCACACAACATGATTATCTATCGAGCACCGCCAATCACATCAGACACTCAAACAATATGTATAAATATAAAAACCACTTTAGCATTTCAATGTAGAATTCTAACACATAAGCATCCAGCCAGTTCAATTTAAAATTCTCCAACAATAAGGTCATTACAAACTAGCAAGGGTCGGACCCTGCCTGTAGTACTACGGAGCTACACTCTCTACGACTACAATTTAATTCAAAATAACTACCCAAAGCCCTTATTCCCGAGGGCTCACCGAGGATGGAGGACTACTACTGCGGAGAAGGAGGATCAGCTCCCAAGTCTGAACCTATGTCTGAAAAAGATGAAATAGTCACGGGATGAGTTTACGAAACTCAGTGAGAAATAGGACACCTTTGCATCTCATGAGTCAATGTACATTTGAAAATATAATTTCAATTTAGTTTAGAAACCATAGGAAATGTCTAACAGGATGATCCGTCAGGATTCACAATTAGGTGGCCGCTCCATCGTGTGAATCCCGTAATCCGTCATGCACCACTCTTAAAGTTGCTGTGTAAACCCATCATGCACTACACTATATGTGCGGCTGTGTATATCTGTCACGCATCACTCCCTTTAGTGGTTGTGTAAATCATAATTCAAGGTGCATCAAGGCTAACGTCTATTGCCGTTAGTAGATAAATCCTGTTATAGTTCTTCCTAATCCTTTTCGTCGTATATCATGCATCAAATTTTAAATATTCCTCATAAATGACAATCATTGACTCATGTGAAATTTATAAAACAGTTTCAATATAAAAATTTATGTAGGCATTATGATTTAAAACAATAAACAAAACAAAAGTATTCTATCCACTCACAGATCACCAGCCCAAGGGAAAGATCTCAATTCTTTGGAGCCACAGAGCCAAGAGGATGTTCCTTAGAACAATCTAGCACCACAACCACAATCACATAACTGAATATTAGCTACTAACATGAGAGAGAGAGACACTAATTATCCTCAAACCAAAAATTCCCAAATTTCCTAACTTAGGGTTTAGAAGAGATCACCACTCCTAGCAAAAAATTCAAGATTCTTGAAAAAGGAAAGAAGAAAGATGTAAGAAATCACCCTTAGCAAGCCAATGGAGGCAAGAGAGGAGGTGGATTTCGGATCTTCCTCCTTCAAGCTTCAAAATCTCCAAATGAAGGGAATAGAGAGAGAAAATGCCGGATTTGATGAGGAGCAGATTTTTTTGTTTAATGCGTGTTTTGAAGTGGTTTAAGTGAAAGGATTAGATATGGAGGGATTAGGATGGAGATGGGGTGCGTTTAGAGAGATAGAGGAGTGTTTTCGGGTTGAGGAAAGAGAAAAGAACGCGAGAAATAAGAGAGAGGGCTCCCAGAACGTTATATAAGCGGTTAGTAATCGATTACAATTCTTTGTAATCGATTACTGCCTGCCCAGAAACTGTAATCGATTACAAGCCTCTATAATCGATTACAAGGAAGGAAAATACAGCAACAAAAAGTTTAATAAGCCTCTGTAATAATCGATTACAAGTCTCTGTAATTGATTACCAGAGATCATAAGGGAGATTAAAAACCTACTCCAGGCATTTGTAATCGATTACAATTGGAAGAATTCGGATTTCTCATAACATAGTCACTGGTAATCGATTACAGGACCCTTGTAATCGATTACAAGGAAGGAAAATACAGCAACAAAAAGGTTAATAAGAAAAGATTCGAAATTTAGAGCATGGGCAATACAGTTTTTTTTTTTTTTTTGTCCTTTTTTTTTTCATGTCCTTCTTCTATACTATACCTTATCTTTTTTTAGTCTTTTTTTTTTGTGGTTTCATTGCATTGTTATTTTTTTTCTTCATAGAATTGTTATTTTGATTCAATTGGTTCTGTTCAGTTATGTTTTGTTTTATGTAACTGTTTTTATTTCTGATTATCATGTTTTCAGTTTTGCATATGTTTTCAGATTCTTTGTGTTGTCACTCATGGTGAGTTATTTTGTTTGAGTTTCCGGGTTCTACAATTCAGTTTTATTTATTTTCTTTTACATTTGCTTGGTGGTGATGTTCTTCTTATACTTTTTTTCTCATATTATACTCTTTTCCATTTGTTATAGTGTTTCTTGCAAGTAGTGTTTGTTTTATTATGTTCTGCTTGAGTTCTAATTAGTTTGATATTCTAATAATTTCAATAGGCAATTGAGGAGTAACAACACAATATTATGAATACTTCTCAGCTCTCGTGGAGACATTGAAGGAAAGGAAGACAAAATCCTAGCATGATGAAAAGGAAGACTTTATTGTAGCTATGTATGTTTAGTCATTATTTTTGACATAAATATTATTTACTTTTCAATGCGTTATTGTTGCCTACTTGGTTTAAAATTCAACCTCTATTTTGATAAATTGTTTGAAAGATTGCATAACATGGAGTTATATTTGATAATTTATTAAGCGTATTTAGATGGGCAAGTGTATGTCTTTGTTCTTTAAGTTTACATATGCAATATTATTTATGTTGGTTAATAAAAATATCATAAATTCAATGACTCAAAAAATAGTGATGAGGAATTTTATAAGGTTTTTAAAACTTATCCATAAATTGTAATTTTATAAGATTATTAAATAGCCTAATAAATTTTAGTGACAACAAAAAAACACCATAAATTGATTTTCTAATTACCTCCTCTGTAGGCATAATGATCTCAGAACTCAGAACTCAGAAGTGAATTAACACATTAAAAGACGTGTTTAGCTCGGAATTTGGTAACTTGAAACTCGGAATTCGGTCACCTGTTGGTAATAAAGGAGATCAGTGTAATATAGCTAAATAGAGGAGTGTCAGATGTAATTACACTGAACCTCAGGATAGGTCAGTGTAATTCACCCTATAATTTTATAACCCTTTTCTCCATAGATGTTTGCATTCCTATACAAGGACATGTTTCCTCATCAAGAAAAGTACAAAGAATGGGTGACAACAAAACATATATTGCATGAGTGATACAAACATATAAATTTCACAAGTAATAATTAATATGTATCTTAAAGTTATTGAAATTTAAAATAAATAATTATATTTATATTTTTTTAATGTCATAGTTATTATTTTTTAATTCTAATAAGATAATGATACTCACATGACAAAAGAAATTAACTATAAAACACTTTAAGTTTACATCAAAGTTATGATTATTTTTATAACTTTGATATGAATATGTGAATATTTTAAATTCTTTCTAAATACATTTTTATTCTTACAACACTCCTATTGAATGTTTATATTTATCAAATTAGATACTTTAAGTTTTAATAAAAAATATTATTTACTATTTGATAAAAAAAATATTAGTGATTTAATGACTCAAAAAGAAAAAAAGGATGACGAATTTTATAAGGACTTTCAACTTATGCTACAAGTTCATATCAAAATATATGACAGATAAGATTATTGAAAAATATTCTTATTAATATTGATCATGCATCTAAGAGGTGATACCAAACATATCCATTGATATGAGGACATAATTACTATTTATGTTAAATTGAAATTAATAAATGATATTTATATATATTTTTTATCTTACAAAAAATATTTTAATTTTGATACGAAGACATGAATATTGTAAAGTTTTTCTACATATTTTCAAATCTTTAAACTCTCTTATTGTAGATTTATATCTTGCAATTATATCTAGTAAATTAAATGCTTCACATTTTACTTAGAAATATTATTTACTTTTGAATAAATAAAATAATATGGATTTCAAGGCTTGAAGAAATAGGGGATGGAGAATTTTTTGAATTAAAGAGGAAGGAAAATCTTATGATTAACACTTTGATTATTAAAAACAACAAGGATTTAATGGCTTGAAAATGAATGAGAAGAAGAATTTTATAAGGTCTTTACAACTTGAGCTAGCAAAGTTTTATTTAAGATAATGATATTCACATGACAAAAAAAATTAGCAATAAAACAACTTTGTTTTTACTAATATTGATATATCAAACGGTTGATACCAAATATATATTATATGGGTGATATAAACATTTAAATTATATGGGTAATAATTAATATATCTTATAATTATTAACAATTGAAATTAAATATAAATTAATAAAATATATTTAAATATGTTTGCAATGTCATAATAATTATATTTTTTAATTTTTGATAAGATAATAATGCTCACATGACAAAGTAAATTAGCTATAAAATGATTTTCTTACTAATTTTAATACCTCAAGTAGGTGATATCAAATTTATACATTGCACGGATGATAACAAACATATACGTTATATAGATAATAATTTACCTACTATATAATTATCACCAAATTGTATTAAATTTATAAATAATATTTATATAACTTTTATCCGATAAAAATAATTTTTTCTAACATTGATATGGAAATATGAATATTTTAAGCTTCAATATGAAATATTATTTACATTTTAATAAATAAAAAAAATATGGATCTAAAGGTTTCAAGAAATAGGAGATGAGGAATTTTATAAGGTATTTCAATTTATATTACAAGTTAATAAAAATATCATGGATCTAATATTAAAAAAAATAAAGGATGAGCAATTATAAGATCTTTATAACTTATACTACAAGTTTATATTAAAACCTCATTTAAATTAATGATGGTTGCATGACCAAAAAATTAATTATAAAACTATTTTCTTGTTAATATTGATACATCAAATAGATGACAACAAATATATACTTCATACGAAAAATACCTAACAACTATTCATAAAAAATATATATATTGCAACTATATCTTAAATTAGACACTTTAACATTTAATAAAAAAGTATTACTTACATCTTTTAGTAATAAAAATATCATAGGTTTAATAAGTTGAAAAAACAAAAAAAGAATTTTATAAGATATTTATAACTTATACTCCAAGTTCACATTATTTTGGAAAATAATACTTCCTACTCACATGACAAAAGTAATTAATTATAAAATAATTTTCTTACTAATATTATATTTTAAATAGGTGATATCTCAAACATATATATTATATGAGTGATGTTGATTATGAACACTATATAGGCAATAATTTATTTACTTCATAATAATTATTATTAGTTTGTATTAAATTTAAATTAATAAAATATATTTATTATCCATCTTATTATTCATCCTTAATGCCACTAAAAAATTCAATTTTTTTATTTAAATTTTATATTTTATATTTTATATTATTCCTATGCACAGTATGCACTACTATACTAGTTAAAAATAAAAGTCTGTGACTAATTTTGATTCCTCTTTTTTCGTAACTACCTCCCTCACTTTCAATCTCTATACTCTCTTCCGCAATCACTCACTTCGTATATTTAGGCCTAATTTGATAATATTTTTAAAAAAATATTTTGACTTATAAAAATATAAGTTAAATTTTTTTTAATTTAATAAATCTAAAAATTAGAATACTTTTATTTTTGACTATTGAGAGTCAGGAATACTCTCAAAAATCTTTATAAGATATTTTTTAGAATTAACTTATATTCTTTAAAATTTAAAAAATTAATATAATTCTATTATATTTAATAATATTAAAAAATTTATTTTTTTAATATTTATAATTATTATAATAATTTAAATATTAAAAATAATTTTATGTAATATTTATTTATTAAAAATAATTTTTATATTATTTTATCAAATAATATTATTATAATATTTTGAGTGCAGCTTACAAAGAGTAAAAGGTTTAGCAACTTTTAAAAACAATGACAAAGCAAGCCTTATTCCAGGTGGTTCTCTCCCTCCATCTTCTTACTCTCAATCTTTTCGCCTTTATACGCTGGGTTGCTGCTAGGTCTCCTAGCGTTTCTACCTTACCTCAAATTGCTCCGCCACGCATTGCTCTCCTTTGCGGCACATTGGTCGCTCCGCTGCGCATTGTTTGCTCCGCGGTGCACAACTTGGCTCCATCGCGTACCGCCCCAAGAAACCTCCCCGGCCGCCGCGCTGTGTCTTCCCTTTGACGTGGATGACCTGTGCCCACACTTCTCCGATGGCTTTGATATGCTTTGTGTCGAGCTTACCCGCCTCGAGGTAACTAATCTTTTTTCACAAGCTTTTTTTTTCCTTTTTTTCACTTATTCTCTTAATGATTCAATTTTTTGTGGTTTTTGTGCTGTGTACGGATTTTATTTATTTATTTTTAAGTATGTGAACACCAGCTTCATTAAAAGAATCTGTATGGTAATGGTTGAACCCTTGTTTTGCTTTTGAAATGAGCATGAATCCTTATCCTTGGTTGAGTTTATTTGATCTGCTGACGAGTTAACAGTATACCGTGGACTTGCGTGGGTGTTTCTTTGTTTTTTGCCGTATTTGTGAAATGGCATTTTATGGCTTTTTGTTCTTCTAGTTTGTATGGTTATGTGTTTTTCAGTCATTTATCTCCTCACTTGCTGGTGTAAGTCGAGAATTGTACCAAAACTATTAAAAAAAAAAATTATAACAATAGGAATTTGATGTCTTTTTGGAAGTTTGGTAATATCAGCCAAAACTCCAATATTATCTTTGGTAAAAATTTGATGATGGCTCCCCTTTTGGATTTTGTCATTGACTGAGGTTCGTGCTTATTTCTATTCAAATCTCACAACAAATATATCAATTGTTCATTAATTTTTTTTTAAGTACAAAAAAATATTACAAAACTTTAAGACTACGACAGCAAAGAACATAATCATGCACAATTTCTTGTTCTCACCTTTTAACTTCATGGCTGACCAAGATTCAAAATGATTCTTTGCATTATTTGGAGTCAACCAAATGATTCTTTGCATGAACTTGTTATATGACACTCTAAAGTTCCAAACAATAGCAGTAATAGAGCATTGGAAAGTTCAACTATCATTAGGCATCTTAATTTTATCTAATAGTTCTTCCTTCGTTCTTGGTATTCTTTTGCTTATCTGCTGCAACATAGCATTACTAAATAATAGAAATAGCAGAGCTTATCAAATGTCATTCTAGTTAGGCTATCCATGTTCGAATTAAATATCCATTTGGACCTCATTTTATATGGCACTTTTGTTTAATAGCATATATATTATATAACATGTTGGATAGAGCAGGTAATGGGTCATATACGGGTATTATATATTATATAGTGTACAAATATAAATAAGGATCCTTTTATTTTACTAATATTTACTGATATGAGATGTTTTTGTTATGAAAAAGAAAAACATATTGTTTATTCTAGTAAGCTTCGTAATTATTGATGTTAGTTTCGCCAATTTTGTTTCAATGTTTGTCTCTCAGAAGATTACATTCTGATATTAGTATACATGAAAGAATCATGAGTCGTCATATCTACTGCTGGAAATTTAAGCTCTCATATTGTTGATATTTGCTCATTAGTTAAATTTTTTTTTAAATTAAATTTTAAGTACTGTAGTCTTTGGTCAAGAATTAAGCTAAAAACTTACAGGGAAAAACATAGTATAAGAAGAAAGTAATATGTGAATATATATTTTGCTTTTTGGAAATTGACACCATAACTAATAAGGGATTGGTGACAAACAATGAAAGTATGATTTACCTTATGTCTGCAGAAAGCTCTGCATATTGGTTCATTACAGTCAATGTAACATAACCTTAGTTGTGACCATAGAAGCGTTAGCTTTAGATTCTTGCAGCGGTCTTCCTCCTTTTTTTTTTTCACTTCACATTTCATTTTTAATTAAACATATTAAAAAAAAAACTTATTTAGGCCAACCAATTAAAGGGAGGGGTAGCAACTTACGTAAACCCATTAAAACCAAGACCAAATGTTAAAACTTAATTAAAACCATGTCATCTCGTCATCCAATTCAGATTTTGGGAGTTTTGAAACATAATTAATAGGAACACTCTCATGTTTCTCATGCGTTGTGCCTAATCATTTGTTACTTGTGATGTCAAGAATTATGAATTGTCATTTTGGTTTCCTCAACCAAAAGTGTTATTCGCTAAATTGTGCTTGTGATGCTGGAAAAATGGTCTTTATTTGGCATCTTCTACTAATATTATATATTGAACTTGTGTGAGCATAATTATTATTTAACTTAATTCAGCTTATTCATTGAATGCAGGTGATTATTTGTTGGTTCAAATTATTTTTGGATGTGAATATTTGCCAGTTGAAACTTCTTTTGGTACGTGACTATTTGCTAGGTTTCGAACCAACATTGGCGTGACTATTAGCTAAATAAATATTCTACTATTTTCTTTCTCTATATTTTTCTTTTCTCATTAGTTTTATATATTGTGGCTTGAATTTATTTGTTTCTATTCTTGTTGAAAGTGTTTTTATGTTAGAATGATAATGACTGTGAATTTCATTTATTTCTTTTACTTAGGTAGTAATTTCAATTTATCTAGCTTTTTCTACTTCATTATTTTTTGCCGTTTGTATATGAGATTAATATTTACGAATGGATAAATCTTCGATTGAAAAGTCACAAAACACAACTGAATACTTAGTTGGTTTAAATAAGTTCCTCGATGTTGCGTTGGAGAATACAGCTGCTGAGGATACAATATGTTGTCTATGTCCAAAGTGTGGCTTTGGAAAATGGCACACTAGAGATATAGTGCGTGATCACTTGCTTTTGAAGTTGTTTCCTAAAAACTATGTTATTTGGAATCTTCATGGTGAGAAACAAGTTTCAGAGTCTTCTACAAACAAAGATGTTATGCAAGAAACAAGTCATCCAAAAAATCCAATAGATACAATGCTTAATGATGCATTTTGGCACCACAGACATCAAGCCAATGCACATGAAATATTAAATGAGAGGCCTAGGGAGGATAAGAGTGACTCTTATGAGTTTCTTAGAGATGGAAATGAAACATTGTATTAAGGGAGCAAGTATACAAAGCTAGAATTTATAGTAAAATTGTACCATATAAAGGTCTTGTGTGGACTAAGTGACAGACAATGACTATGATACTAGATTTGTCTAAGAGAGACATTTGAAGAAGCAAAGTTGCCTCATTCATTTTACGAGGTCAAAAAAATCATTAGTAAACTTGGTCTACACCACACTAAGATAAATGCATGCCCCAATGATTGCATGTTATATTTGGATGATGATCCAAGAAATTTGCGAGAAACATGCAAGCATTGTGGTACATGTAGATGGAACCCTAAAGGTATGTTTGGATTAGTGGTTTACAGTGAACTAGAATGAAGCCCGAGGGATATAATAGGCTTCCATTATTTGGATTGATAAATTTATGATGGAGTAAAGTGATTAGTGAGGGAATAAATTCCATCCCATTCCACCAAAACCCCCATTTTTTATTTCTCCTAATTCGAGGGGTCTAGGGTGAAACTTTATTCCACTACTAAAATATCCAAACAATGGAGTGGAATAATTGCTCCATTTCATTCCATTCCACTCCACTCTCTTGGACTCTATTCTGCTCCACTCCATTACTTACCACCAATCCAAACATAGCCTAAGAAGAAAAAGAGGCAACTTGCAAAGGTTTTTGGGATACTTTCCATTGATGGCTAAGCATATGAGATGGCATGCTTTAGAGAGTAAAGATGGATTGATGAGACATCCAAGGGATGGTGAGGCATGGAAGGCATTTGATCTCACATCTTGAATTTGCTTTAGATCCCCGAAATGTTTGCTTAGGTCTTGCTAGTGATGGTTTCAATCCTTTTGGAACCATGAGTTTTACTTATAGCATTTGGCCAGTGTTCTTGATTCCATATAATCTTCCACCTTGGATGTGTATGAAGCATACTTCCTTTATTCTATCAATGATTATTCTAGGTAAACAGATGCCTGGAAATAACATAGATGTATACTTACAGTCCTTTGTGAAGGAGTTAAATGAGCTATGGAATGATGGTGTAAAAACCTTTGATTTGTCATTGAAGGAAACATTTAGAATGCAAGCAGCTCTTATGTGGACAATAAGCGACTTTCTTAGTTTAGGTATCCTATCTGGCTGGAGCACACACACTGGTTTGGCTTGCCAAACTTATAACTTTGATAGTAAACCTTATCGTCTTTCTCATAGTAAGAAGTGGTGTTTTATGGGTCATTGGTGTTTTTTGAAAAATAATCATAGATTTAGATTGAATCGTGTTCGCTTTGATGGAAGTCCTGAGGAACGGAGTTCACCAGTGAAATTATCAAGATATGACATTTTTAGACCAGTGAAAAATCTAAATATAACATCTGGAAAAGAAGTAGAGCTTAATGGACAACGAAAAGATCTAGAGAAGAAACTAAGCAATGGAAGAAAAAGAAGTGCATATTCTTTGAACTTCCATATTGGGAGTCTAACCTATTGCATCATAATCTAGATTTTATGCACATTGAAAAAAATGTGTGTGACAATATCATATATACCCTACTTGATGAGAAACCCAAATCAAAAGTCAATCTTACTGCTGAAAAAGATCTAAGATAAATGGGCATAAGGCGTGATCTTTGGCCAAATGATAATGGAACATATTTCTTTGCTTTGTTTTCACTGACATGTGATACCAAAAAGTTATTTCGTACAACTTTGAAGAATGTTACAGTACCAGATGGCCACTCAAGTAACATTTCTAGATGTGTTGACGAGGTATAAAGAAAGATCTTTAGGTTGAAAAGTCATGATTCCCATATTTTTATGGAGCAATTGCTACCGTTAGTAATTAGAAATGTGTTGCCTGACCATGTGACTACAATCTTGGTGGAATTTTGCTCATTCTTTAGGATCCTTTGTAGTAAGAGCATGAATGTTTTAGATCTTGATAAGCTGCAATATCGAATTGTGATTACACTTTGCCATTTAGAGATGTTATTTCTTCCATCAGTCTTTACAATCATAGTTTATTTAACTGTCCATCTTATAGAGGAAGCAAAGCTTAGACGTCCAATACATTATCGATATATGTACCCTATAGAGAGGTAAAACATTATTGCTTTTAAGTTCATATATATTTAGATCTTAAGATGTCTTTTAACCTTAATTATATATTATTTTGTAGGGAATTAGGTCATCTAAAGTCCTTTGTATGGAATAAGACACAACTAGAAAGTTCTATAGCTAAGGGTTACTTAGCTGAAGAGTTTCTTACATTTTGTCCTTGTTATATTGAGGATATAGAGACAAGGTTCAATAGACCTAGACATGTTTGTGATGACCCACATGATAACGAGTCCTCAGAAATGTCTTCTATCTTCCCTCAATTAGGTAAACTAGTAGGTGCTTCCTCAATGTTCAATTTATCCTTGATGCAGAAATTACAAGCTCATCAATATGTGCTTCTGAATTGTGCAATAGTCATGCCATTGTGGAATGAGTAAATACGAGAAACTTAATTTGATTTGTCTTTATAATATTTGAAATAGATTAGTCATATGCCTTAAAATCAATATAATTATTTCATGTTGTGAATCTAGACAATACATAAAGAAGAGTTCAAGGGGAAGGAGACTTACAGCTACAAATAATAGAAAAACGAGTATATAAAGACTTTGTCAACTGGTTCCAAAGGAGGGTAAGTAATCAACCATTTAATTAAAATTTGTTGTGTCTGTTATAAATTTAGATATTTGACACAATTTTTTTATTTAGATTATGAATCCAGACACAATAAGCACAATGCCTACTTATTTAAAGTTTCTAGCATGATGTCCATTGGCAAATGCAAGAATATTTACTGCTTATAATATCAATGGATTTAAGTTTCGAACCTTGACTCAAGAAAAAGATTGAAAACACAAAATAGTGGGGTGTTTTTAACCTCTAACACATCTTGTGTTGCAAGTACTGCTAATGGATACTTAAGGCAAGCTGATTTACCGTATTATGGGAAGTTGGAGGATATCGTTGAGATTAACTATTATGGTAGATTCATAATTGTTCTTTTCAAATGTAAATGGGCTAACTATTGTGGGAATCTTGTCAAAGTATTTGGCCTATCGACTAAGGATGATGAATCAGTTATTGAAGCCTTGGTGGGAAAGATTAGAGGGAACGAAGATTAGATTAATCTAGGCATGAAAGAGAGAAAGAGAGGCAGAAAAAAAAAGGACGAAAGTGTTAAATGAGTGTAGCAGGTTTGTTTAAGTGTTTTGAGAGTGTGCTCGTGTGTAGAGCTTGGTTTTAGTTTTTCTAGTTATCTTTAGATTGAGTGTTTGATCACTATCTAGGTGGGTAGTGTTGTTTGCTTTTGCCTTTTGGCAAGGTGGGATCTTCACTTATTTTGTCTTGCCCGTCTCTTTAGAGAGTTTCGAGCGCTTTTCACCTAAAAAAAAAAAAAAAAAACTTTAAAGCTCCCAATATAAATTGGAACAAATTAAATGAGGGATATGTATCCAAAAATATGTATAATTAAGGAATGTGAAACGAGATAGGGTTAAGAGAAACTCCCTCCAACCAGCCTCACCGTCATGCTCAGCTAAAATTCCAATATCAATAGATATATGGCAGATGTCATATTCAAAAGGAACTGGCATATAGTGTGTAGAAAAAATGGTGGTTGAACATTTAAACACATGGAAGGTTGGATGAGCGGAGCCAAATTACATATATATCGCATTATTCCCTAAACGAGGATATGCTTGACAAAGACATGAGAGGCATTCAGACGTGAACTCAAATACGGGATGGTTGGGAAGAAACGGTAAAAATTATAGAAGAGATTAACGTTACAAATAGAAAAGTATAGATTAATGGACGTGTGTGTAAATTGTTTTATAACACTTGATTGCAATAATAATAATAATAATAATCTTTTTCTTACATTATTGTACACCATCAAGCAGTGAGTCGCATAAAACATTCCTCCTTCGATCATAGATATATTATAGTTCGTTGTTATTTTAACTACAAAAATATGATTTTTTTAAATTTGATACACTCTTATAATATTTTTTTAATTAAATCTAGTTACTTGTCTGAGATATTATTAAAATAGTTTGACCTCTACCATTGAGCACGTAGATCAATTAGTGGGAGATTGTACTAGTTTAACCAGAAATATCGGGTGCAAATTCTAAATATACAACTGTATTAAAATTCAGAAGGGAGAGTTTTGCCATGGAAGAGATTTTACTTTACTCGAACAGAATTGCCTCTAATAGGAGGATACTTGTGGTTTAGATAAAAAAAAGAAGGTTTAATCTCTTAAACATTAATTTGATTAGTATTTTCAATTACTATACAATCATACACATGATCAGAATTCAAAATTACTCTAAAAAAACTACTACCGTACTACGCAATACTCAAAAATCTTTTTTATCTCAAGACAGCGTGCAACCAATAGTTCATTTTCTTATCAGTGCTAATTAAGTACACTCAAAGCTGGAACAGGAGAAACTGCAGAAAGAATACGAGAATAAGGAAAAACACTAATTTGACGAAAAGTCCATAAAATTCAAAGTTTATAATTTTGATATATTATCAAAAAAATTAAATTATTAATCAATTGTATTATTATATATTTTGAAGACTAACTTATGTTTTACTTATTTTTCATTCATACTTTTTCTCATTTTATCTTTTTTTTTATTTATATAATTTTTTATATTATTAATAATATAAGATATAACGATTTTAGTATTTAATTTTTATAAGGATAAAATTATAAATATTTTAATTACAACTATATATATTTGTTTCTAATTGCTGTGTAAACATTGCTTGACAGTTATACTCTTTCCGATAGTGAGTAATTACTGTAGAATTAAAAAATAATTTTTAGTTAAAAATTATTAAGTAATTACAAGTAAAAAAATACAAATTATAAATTATAAATTATAAAATTCAAAGTATTTATTTCTTATATAAATTATACTTTTATTTAATTTTAAATAGAAATAATAAATAAAAACATAAATTAACAAACACGTAATATATAATCTTTTAGATAATTATTATGTCTTTTCGTATATATTCATTTTAAAAACTTACTTTGATTTGAATACCAGTTGTTTTGAGAATTATATACACAGGATTTTGGGGGTGCTTTCTTTGCGATTTCCTATAATTTTCTTTTAATTAATCAGCTTTCTTTCATATTTTTTTTTGGAGATTTCTGTTAATAATTTTATTTATTCATGTGTATATTTTATGTTTTGACCATAAGTTTGGCCTGACTACTTAAATTATGAAAAAGAAATTAATAATATGAATTTATTTTCAAAATGAGTAATAAAATGGCCCTCGCCTTAATTTGCTATCTAATAAAAATTATGATATATTATATTAATTTAAAATCACATATATCATTATTTTTTATTTTAAAAAAAATTTGAAAATACCCTTTTTTTTAAATTACTGTCGTGCCTGCTTAATTATTGGTTAAATAAAACATTAACCGTAATTATTTATGCTTCTTCTTTTTTTCTGTGAGTTTATGTATTAGTCATACTTACGTTTAATCTATGTAATAGCCTGTGTCAAATTAATAGTTTAGCAAGCAAAACGTAAATGCCGACTAATAAATACTCATTAATTTTGTATTTTACTCGATAATATTAATTAAGCAATTTAAGACGTGCATAAAAGGCATACGACAAATGGTCGAAGAAACGATGTGAAGCGTGGAAATGTCGAGCCTCGTTGGCATGATAGAGTCTCCATTACAATTTACAAGAATATATTAAATGAAATAATATTTTCCCCTTTACAGAAAAGATGCCTGCTCAGTTACTGGTTAAATCAAATTTTTAAAGGCCATAGGTTACGTTTTAATTTTTGTTTTTTATCGTGAAGTTGACGTGTTCATCATGCTTACGCAATTTAATCAAAATAACAGAATGTATTAAATTAAGCTAATTGAGGTTAACTTATGCGCATATATCATTATGATTTGCGATCAATTTTTAGTTTTTTTTTTTCTATTGGTGAATGATTTATAAAGACCTTTGCAAATGTTCAATAAATTTAAAGATATACTTCGACCGTAAATTAAATGTTATGTTAAAAAAAAAAAAGAGATTAAATTAATATTTTAGAAAGAAAAATGTAAACGCCGGCTAAGAAATACTCAGCAATTTCCTGGTTTAGTCGATCATATTAATGACACAACTTAAGGTGTATATGCAGGATATTTGACACATGGGTTAATGGGAGGCTGGTTGACATGATGCGGTCTTCATTATAACTATATATTAAACAAATATTATTTTCCCTTTACAGGTATGAAGTTGCATATTTTTGCGAACCCCCCCGGGGGCGCCGCCGCAGCCGCCGGGAAGAGGGAGAAAAAAAAAAGGATGTGCTTAAATTTAACGGAAATGAACATAGCGGAATCCGCTTTTTCTAGGAGATCCGGCCTGACCAATTTGATGGTCATTTTCATGGTTAATTGTGAAAATAAGATGAATAAATTTTGATAATTAAATTTTATATAAGTAGTTAAAATTAAAAGAAGTTATTTAATTTTTTTAAGTGATTATTTAATTTTTAAATAATTTTAAATTTTAACTATTTATACATAGTTATACAGTTTAAATTTATTCATATTACTCTCATAATAAACACTCCTTTAAGTGTATATATATATAGGGAGAGAATTAAGTGAAAGGAGAAGTTAATTATAAGAATGAGAGAAGTGACCATTAAATCTTTTATAAATGGTCAAGATTAAAATATAAAGTTATATGACT
This sequence comes from Pterocarpus macrocarpus, assembly GCA_031439585.1. NCBI lineage: Eukaryota > Viridiplantae > Streptophyta > Magnoliopsida > Fabales > Fabaceae > Pterocarpus > Pterocarpus macrocarpus. Next base: position 70,225,915 of record CM062520.1, on the reverse strand, counting down.
TTTTTAAGTGATTATATAATCTTTGAACAACTTTTAATCTTGACCATCTATATATGATTATACGGTTAAGATTTGCTCATTTCATGCTCATAAGAAATTACTCATCTCATGTGATATATCTTATATATAGTTAATATAAAAATTTTATATTATTATATTTGTGATTTTTAAAATAATAATTATAAAAAATAAATATTTATATTGATGTAATAATATAATTAAATATTGGTGTAAAAAATTTTTATATCGATAGTGAAATATATATATATATATATATATATAAAGAAAAAAACTCAACACAGACACTACACAAAGTTAAAATAGCCAAAGAACCATCATAGAAAAAAAAGATAGAAGAAAAAAAATAAAGAATACGACAAAAAATTATGAGGTCTGAAAAAAAGGAGTTTGTGAGAATATCAATACTTGTGCATATTGTACCCGCTCAAATTTTCATTTTAGGAAAGAATTCTAGCAAATCATTAATTATTATTTCCTTGTCCATACATTTCAAAAAATTCGAGAAATATTTCAGAGATAATACAAAAAACTCGAGAATTGATCTAAACACACTCAAAATAAGAAATCTATTAGTTAATCTATACGCATTTTATTAAATATATCAACGGGAATTGATTTATCTAGTTGATCTTTTATTTGTATATTATCATCATTTATATTTGATTTTTGAGTTTTTTTATTAACGTGTAACTTGTAAATATTTTTATAAATGCTCAATAAATTCAGAAGCATATGCTGAAAATGCTGAATTAGAAATAATTTTTTTTAATCTAAATTTTTATTTATTTGAAAAATGCAAATGATTGATTGCAGTTCAACCATTGAAAATTTTTTAGCTTCAATTGAATTTTCATATATTTTTTAATTTTGCATCAATTTCTGTTTGATTACGGATAAGTGACTTTTATGAATCCAAATAAATCAGGGCTATACCCCCCCAAAAAAAAAACAACCCAAATTGATAAATTTGAACGACTAATCTCAATATTTTTTTTTTTTCCAATTACTAAGTTGCAACTAGTAACATAGAAATATCGTTCAGTGGCAGGATTGTCAATTTAGTTTTTTTTTTTTTTTTTTAATTTAGCTTCATTTTTCCTTTTTTTTTTTTTTTGGTTCACAATCACACACACGTCCGCTGCAGCGATGCGAGTCGAACTTGCACCGCAAGGCACGAGTTTGCCATCTATGCTAAGCCTTGGCCACACTATTTTCCTTTAGTCGTGATTTAGCTTCAACTTGTCATGGGTAAAGCCCACTCGATGATAAGAAATATTTGCGTAGTGCAAGTCTGCATGGTATCTTATCGAATAAATCATATAAATATATTTTATATAAAATTTATCACTAATACACAATCTCATACAAAATGCACTTACGCCCAATATTTCTCCTCAGAGACAAATTTTTATGCCCAATAGCCTAAAAAGCCAATCACTCAAGCTTGTGGGCTATATAATCCCCCTCCCACAACAATCACTTTGATCACATTGTTTGTTTATTTTTATTTTTTTTAAATTTTTGCTGTAATAATTATTAATTATTCAGACAAAAAATTAAATAAAAATTAAAATATATAATCGATATATTTTAATAATAATTAAAATTTAAAAATAAATAGAACCAAAATAATAATTCTTTTTTATTATTTAATTAAAAATTTATAGATAAATATAATTATTGTTATTTTTAGTTGATAATTATTCTTTAATACTCCTTAATTTTAATTTCATGATTAAATTTTATTTATATTTTGTATTTATTTTTGTCTTATTAAAAGCAAAAAACGACAGGTCTGTTAACTTACTAATTTACTAATATATATAAAGTAAAGTTACATAATAAACGCATTTGAGTCTATTAAGTATATTGTCCTTTCTCTTTTATTTGTGCACTGGGTAAAGCCCACTCATGGACTAATTCTAATGCATTTGACAATTCTAATTAACATATTAAGTTTTATAAATGACCGACTATATTTAATTTATTATAAAATATTGAGATGAATCAAAATATCTTTATCATTGTTGACTAAAAGGGATAAAGACTCTAAAAACAAAGAGTCTAACTAGACAGAAGAGATCGTCAACGAACGCCACTCGTGTTTGAAAGAAATGATTTCCCAAACTCGGGCAATGGCTATGATTGGCGAGGGCATCAGCGCTGTTATTCCCATCTTCCTAAGTGCAACACCCTAAGGCCTATTATACATGATGCATGAAATTTTGTACTCTATTTTTATATTTTTGGTAAATTTTACACCCTATTTTTATCTCCTTACCAAAACAGACCCTAATAAGGCTTGACAGCCCATATATAGTTGATCATGGTAGAAATCTCACTAACCAAGGTAGCACATGGTGTTAGGCACAACTGCATGATTAGCTCCATTGATGATCATTGACTCCAAGCTGATGCGTTTGGGAGTTAAAAGAAAAGATAGGGAAAATAAATAGAGGGCTTAGCCTTGCTCTTGAGAGTTTAAAATAAATAAAGAAAATAAAATAAAAGATTTATAATATAATTTTATAATTTCATCGTTCATTAAAATATTTAAATATACAAATGAGATGTAGAACAGCCATTTTAATGTTTTAACAAGGATATAATTGTAATTTTATATTTTGATTTATCTAAAGTTCTTTATTTTGGAGGGATGTGAAAATATAAGTGAGAGGGAGCTAGTTTTGGAGTGTTTTGTAAAAACTTCTCAATTCCTTTTCCTCTTTTACAAAACACTTAAATAAGAGTAATTAAGATATATATTAAACTAATTTCCTTCTCTCCATCATCCTTTAAAATCTAACTTACAAGCACACTCTTAACTAATATATAATTTTATTCTGTATAAGTATTCAAGATACTTATTAATGAGAATTGAGTATAGCAAAAGTTAATTCCTTATATACGATGAATCATAATTCAAATTCTAATTGGGAGAAGTGCTCATTGTGTCTACCATGTCTCAGACCTCTAGTAGATACTTAAAATTTAACATGCATGGGCTACTATTGAAAAACTTTATAAATCTATCACATAGCAATTACTATTATAGAAGTTAGATTTTTTTTTTTTTTTTCCAAATGGGAAGTTCTACTTTATAAGAAAAGTGATAGGGGGACTCACTTGGGATATCGTATCGACTCATTATTCATCCACCATTGGATAGAGTATGGACCTAATCTAAGTTAGATTCACACCACATCCAATGATGGGTGAGTGGTGAGTCGATATGTTATCCTACAAAAAAATGAGTTCCTTTAATATTTTTCACTTTATAAACCTGTTAAGATGATATCTATAATACCCCTTTTCATAATGATAGCCTCTGTTGAAGTCTCTGCTAGCGATGGCTTCAAAAATATTAGAGTAAATTATATTTTCTTGAGGGATACGTGAATCATATTGTCTTCTCATTTATGTTAAAAACCTACGTTTCTTTTTTTTCAATGAAGAAAATGTGATTTACTTTAGTTCTTAAATGAACCTCTTAAAGATAGTGAGCAAATATGAATGAGTCTCTCATGATGAATTTTTTTCTGCTGTCACTAATAATTAGTTTTGGACACCTTTACTCTATAGTGATGCTGAAATTTCAAAAGATGAAATAAAGCTTTGGGACGTTGCTTGAAACAAAATTTTTAGAGTCAATCACAGAGAAAAACTAGTCCTATGAGATCCATTTCTAAGTATTTGCCACTGTTTAGAGATTTGTTTATATTAGAATTAAGCTATATATACCATATTTTGTATCTTTAGGAAATAGGAGTGTATAGTTTCAAAATTAAAAGGGATGACAAACTAATTTAATTATCTGTTAGAAAGACGTGTGAGCAATTTACTATGAACATATTTGGTGAGGTATCAGCACTGCTATTCCCATCTTATTTTAAAGGAAAAATTATAAATGCTCTAAAAATAAATATATATTTTTAATTTTATGTTATTGAATATATAGTATGTTTAAGTTTTACATAATATAACAGATATTCTCTACTTAAAATTTCTTAGAATGATAATAGTGTATTACAACAGCAGCGTTAAGGTTCGATTTTATTTGTCAATCAAAACAATATTTCAAATATAAACCAAATGACCCGAAGGCTAGAAACGTCGAGCTAGCCAGTATTTAATTTATGGCAAAGCCAATTGCTTATCTTGCCCATTTCAATTTTTAATATGTTCCTTCGACGGGGCGGGGTCAAGTAATTTCAGTAGTCGTGCCCAAAGATTTAGACGCGCAAGTCGACAAAGATATTATAAATTAAGGTGAGCAGACACCATTAAACTTGCACGAAAAATCTATAATTAATAACTACGACTTAATTAATTAAATCAAAGTAACAGCTAGCTGTGAATGACCCTATCGGATAGCGTGTTCATATAGCGAAAGACGAAGTCTAGCCATAGACTCAGACTTCTTTATTAGCTCTTGTTGGATTGGATAACTTCTAAAAATTAGAACACCAACGAATGAATTGGATTGAATTTATATTTAGTTGAATTGGATGGATAATAAATTCATAAATTATGCTCGCTACACATAGATAAATACTGCTAGATAACTTTTTTGTTTTTAATAATAACACTGCTAGATAAGTCACATAAGATGTCCCGTCCTATCATTAAATTTAAAATAAAATACAAAATTACAGGAAAAAAATAACAAATGAAAAACCTAACGCTGAAGCTCTTGATTTATCATTATCCCGCATGGTTTGCGTGGAAATATTTGCTAACACACCCATATGACAAGGGTTTTAATTTTTATTAGGGTCTAACTTAATTTTATATGTACATTAACTTATTATATATAGTATATATACTATATAGTCTTAGTGGGTGCCTAATTAAGTTCTCCATACTCAACGTTTGTTTACATTTGAATTAAGCTTTCTAATAGCGATGGAAAACCAAAATTCTTCCTTCGATAACCTGCCTCCAAAATTTGGAAATCTTATTACAGTTCTTAGCATTGATGGTGGAGGCATCAGAGGAATCATTCCCGGTGTTATTCTTGCCCACCTTGAGTCTCAACTTCAGGTTAGTATGTATGCATGTATATAGAAGGCAAAACTATATACTGATCACATATAATATTCTAGAGTAGATATCCTAATGCTTTTGAAGGTGCATGTATATGTATGACATATAGGAGATAGACGGTGAGGATGCAAGGCTTGCAGGCTACTTTGATGTAATTGCTGGAACAAGTACCGGTGGGCTTGTTGCTTGCATGTTAGCAGCTCCAAATCCTAAGGCCAAAAATCGCCCTTTGTTTGCTGCTAAAGACATAGTGCCATTTTACCTTGAAAACTCTCCAAAGATTTTTCCACAGACAAGGTCCACAAGTACTAATTAATATTATTATGCTTTATGTTTGTAGGGTTAATATATAGAACTAATTAACCAATTAATGTACAAGGTCTATGATATGCCTTTTGGTTACTCTTGGATTTCACGTGCAGTGGAATATTCGCGCCGCTCACGAGCATAACGAGAGCTTTGGTAGGATCCAAGTATGACGGCAAGTATCTTCATAAGCTCATAAAAAAGACCGTAGGGGACACAACGTTAAGCCAAACCCTGACAAACGTTGCTATTCCAACTTTTGACGTCAGGATACTTCAGCCTACCGTCTTTTCCTCCTATCAGGTGACTAATTGGAACGTGGAGCTATGTTTACTATTTCTTTTTTTACAACGAGAGCAATGCTATATACCCAAACAAATATTAACCAAACTTATAGTAGTTTTTAGATGCAGTGAAATAACACGATTCACTCATTTATTTGAAATTAATAAATATGTCATATTATTATATAAAATATGGGATAGTCTAGTATTTGAGGATTTCGTCCAGTAAAGTCTATAAGAAAGATTGATATAAGCAATCTTATCCAAATAAATAAGCTATTTTTAGGATCATTATATAAAATAAATCTTACCAAAATTATTTACTCTTTAATATTTTCATTTTTTGTTAAGCATATACCATTGTTTAGATTGGCAAGAAAGGAAGATTATGAATTGAATCATCTTATGCAGCTGGAAGCCGAACCAGATTTGGATGTTCCACTGTCAGACATTTGCATAGGCACTTCGGCCGCTCCAACTTACTTGCCAGCTTACTACTTTACAAAACAAGATGAACAAGGGAAAGTGATAAAAGAATTCAACCTTATCGATGGTGGTGTGGCTGCTAATAATCCGGTAATTAAGATTCTTGAAACAAGAGGGAGAAATTAAAGAGAAGTTGTAGTAGTAGCTAATTGTAGTTAAGACTTTGATGATTGACGTTAACTGATGATTTGCTTCTTCATTTGTAGACTTTGGTTGCAATTAGAGAAGTGACCAAGAAACTCCTAAGGAACCCGGGTGAAGGGAGTATTAACCCTTTGGGCTTTGATCGCTTTCTTGTGCTCTCAGTAGGGACTGGATCAAACAGGAGTGAGCACAAATACAACGCTAAGAATATGGCCAAATGGGGAATTTTCTCTTGGTTATTCAACAATGGATCAACTCCCATAATAGATTTTTTCAGTGAAGCAAGCACCGATATGGTTGACTATAACAACTGTGTGGTTTTTAGTGCGCTTCATTCTGAAGACAACTACCTGCGAATTGAAGTAAGTTACTTAGTTACCCCAAGAGAATTCGTAACAAACAAGATTATATACTGGGTAAAGTTTGATTTGCTTTGAAATTCATGGCAGTATTAGATTAACCTCAACTATTAAATCACGAACAAAATCAATCATTTGTTGACCTGCGTACTTACGTACACATGTTGATAAAACTTATGATATGAAAATACAAATATTTAATATTTTCAAAATTTAAAAACTTCATACCTTTTTATAACATCGTCGCTTAAAGTTATATATAACACATTGAGGCTAATAACTAAATTAAAAATGAATTTCACGTATATAGGAATAAAAATATCTATTTTGAGTCTCTAAATGTGACATATTGGAAATTGTTGTACATATGAAGATCAATTTATTTTTATTTTCTATTTTTTGTATAAAGACCAAACTGAAAATGAACATGATGTATAAGAACTAAAAATATGTTGCCTAAAAACATACGCTAATAAAACCTTTATTATATTACTAGTTAAGATAGCCGTTAAAAAAGATACTAAATTAATTCGTTACAATCAACACTTGATGTTCTCTTCCTAACCTCTTAGCCTCTGTGCATTCAAGACATAATATACCTTGTATCTCGATTCCTGACTTCTCTCTATATACATGCGGCACAAATAACCCATGCAATGGATGGAGGAACTCTTGATAACACTTTGTGAACTGTGAAGCAAAGATTAATACCGGTACAACCATGACAGCATTTCCTAATCGTAAGTAAACGAGGAGAGATTTCTGAGTGTAAACTTTCGATATTAGGCATATAAATCAACTTTTAATATGTATAAATTGTGTTAAATAGAAGCATGCGTGTTTTTAAAATAACTTACACAATTTTTTAAATGTTAAGTATTGATGTGTATGTTTAAAGTAAAAAAATTTTATTAAAAACTTTCTCAGTTATTAAGTCAATTTTTTTTATATATAAAAAATTAAATACTCAAATTCTTTTTTCTTATAAGTTTTAACAAATTGAATTGATATAATTATTATTCTAGAATAAATAATAATTCCTTACTTTGTCTCATTCGCAAGCATCTAGAATCCAGTTGAATTCTATCATTCCCCCAGTTATTTTTTTTTTCTAAATATGTAACATTATTTTATTATATTTAGAAAAATTACATAGAGAATACATTTATAAGACCATAAAAATTATATCCGGTTCGAATAGGATTACTTCGGACAATACAATATCTGTGGTTTCGAATTTCAATTAAAAAAAAAGACTATAAGGGATATAAGCTGCTTTAAAATACATAATTATTACGTTTTTGTGTGGTTCTATAGTATTTTTTTTTTTTTAGTTTTTCAAAAATGTCTCCTTCCTATTATAAGGAAAGGAGACTAATTTTTTTCATGCATAGTTAGATTTGCCTTTCAACTACAGTTTTCTCTAGAAATCAAATTAAGATTTTCTATGAGGTCGTAATATTCGTTTACCACTACAATATTGGTTTCTTCCTTCTTCTTTTTTTCCTTTTTTTTTGTTCTTTTCTGACAAGAAATATTGGCTGCTTCCAAACAGGACGATTCATTAAAGGGGGAATTAGCTTCTGTAGACGTAGCTACCAAAGCGAATTTGGATAATCTGGTAAAAGTGGGTGAGAAGTTGCTGACGAAACCTGTTACACGTGTGAATCTAGATACAGGTCGATATGAACCAGTTAAAGATAAAGGCAGCAATGAGGAAGAACTCAAAAGGTTCATTAATTAGTTATTATTATTATTATTATTATTATTATTTACAGCTTCACCTCCGGTAATACTAAAAGTTTATTTATGCTTGCAGGTTTGCTAAAGCACTCTCGGAGGAAAGAAAACTGAGGAAGTTAAATCACATGAAAGGGAACTAAACGATCACCAGGTTGCATGTCAATCCATTGTGGAAGCTCTTCGTTGGTTTGCTTAATAATTCCCATGGGATTACTATGCAATTGTAAGTTTTCTATTGTCTGAAAATGTGAACACAATTACTGCCACTTTTCAAAGTTCAATAAAATACAAAATTTCACATAATGATGAAGGGAATAAATTTAAAAAAAGAAGCCTGTGATGATTATAATGAGAAATATTTTTTGTACTTATTTTGTTTAAAATACTGTACTGACTCATATCTTATCTATTATTGAATAGAATATAGATCCTATTTAAACTGGATTAACACCCCAAAACCCTAGATTGGATCCATACTCCATTAAACGGAGCATAAAATATGAACCCCATTAAATAGGGTATGAACTGATATAATATCTCACACGAAATAAATACTCATAACATAACTCTTATAATATCTACCAAAACAAAAGCTCGCGTAACGCGTAACAATGCTCTCGTCTCAAAGGTGGAAGTTGTGGCAAACTGGCAACATACTCCGAACGGACACTACAACTGCCTTCATCAATGCACTGCTTGCCCGTTACACGCGAGGAAGTGCTGCATAAAAGACTTGAAAGAATATTCAACATTCGCTTTCAGTGAAAATGCTTTAGCAACAATAATACTCTGGTGGGTTAATACCAAGAGGAGAACAAAACCGAATTTCTTTTGGCAGCAACGGTACCTATGACTAGAGTTTATAGTTTCCCATCTGAGAATGCCTCAACCAAAAACAGTAAAACACCCCACTTCAAAAGCACAAAATTACATATGTTTCCTTCTTAACTGCATATAAAGCTACTAAGTACACACATAACTATCTTTCATCTCAAATCCCACCCTGCACCCCATTTTTTTCTGCCCAAAAAATTGAAAAGGTGAAAGAATGTGTCAATTATTAATTGGAACAAGGAAAACAGTATAAACTAAAGTGCAGTGACAATACAACAGGCCGGAGAGACTACTAACAAAAATGATATAGTTCTTCCTTCAGCATGTACTTTGTTTTCTTGGGTGATTTCCAGCATGAAGTATTTAATCTGGAAGTGATTAAATCAATTGCATTTCAATAATAAATGTTCTTCAATTGAGCTATCCACAAATATTAACTGTTGCATCTATCAGCATCGAGTCATAATCTCAGCCCCATCAGGGGTTATCAGGATGGTGTGCTCAAACTGTGCTGAAAGACTTCCATCTTCTGTCACAACTGTCCAGTTGTCATTCCACATAACAGGATTGATGCTGCCCATAGTTAGCATTGGTTCTGTAAAATTTACCAGGTACAGTAAAAGGAAATTAATATCAACAATATAACAAAACCTATCTAAAAGGATGATTTACACTAAAGCAACTTCAAAGGCAAGTTGTTACATGCATGAAAATGTCATGAATGTCTCATGATAACCATGTGTCAGTCTTTACATAGATTCACATATTATGACATCTACTTCCACTGTACTCAAGTATACATGCACCTCAAAATGATTGACCTGGAAGCCAATTGTGAACCTTAATCACTTGAAAATATTTCTCGATGGCAATTTTTTCTTATAGATCCTGTGATGAAGCATAAGAATGATTATGAATTATACAATATCTTTCACACATTTGAACATTATTTAAACATTTTTTAATATATGTTGATGTACCCATTTCTTATGCTTTTGGAGAAAAACAATTGGCAAATTGAAATATCATATTGCACCGTATTGGACACAATACTAAAACCCATATCCATGCAGCATAGATCATGGGCAAAAAGGGAAGGCATGCACTGTTTCCAGTTCCACAAACTACAAATCATAAGCATGAGAGTTCATAACAATCAATATTGTAGTAAATAGTAACTAAAATTACCAATTGTAAAGGTTTGATTTAGCATCATCCGTCCAGCTTCATTGTTTCCTGAAGACAATATTAATTGTTACAAACACAATAGTGATAGAACTTTGACAGATAGGAAATCATATATGACAGGCAACAAAGTATTTTGAGGTTTGCAGAAGATCTATGCTAGCAATATGAAAAATTTTGAATATAAAAACAAGGGTGGTGATAAGCAACCTTAGAAACTCTAATAATCTAATGTGCAAACAGCTTGAAATTCAACAGCTAAATCAAGAAACATTTCCATACAGTGATGGAAGATAAGTGAAAGGTAACATGGAACTTCTGTTTTTAAATTTTGGCATATTGCGTCTAGATGGAAGACAAATGAACATAAAATATAAGATTTTATTAGTTAATGTTTATAGATTAATAACTTTTATGTAATCAAATAAATAATGTTACTTAAATTAGGTTTTTCAATTTTTTAATTAATATAAACATTTTTAATATATGAAAATTATTCTACCATTACACACACACACACACAAAATTATTTAAATAAAAAAATTGAACTTTATTGATTCTTTTTATCTTGTTATAAATAAGATTTTTTTTCCCTCAATTAAGATGCTTGCACAAATAATGTTGACATATATTCAATACAAATTTATTTCTTTATATTTGATGGGTTTATCGAGATTGATAGAGATACTGAAAATACCAAATAAACTATTAAAATCGTGTATTTATGTATTTTGTAGTGGTACCCGTCTAACACTAATGATTCCAAACCTCTGATTTGTTCAATTCAATTGTCAACACTGGATACTATTTGACACATCCTAAATACAAATATAACTTCTAAAATATAAAATAATGATCGTTTTTCAAATTAACAGACACACACCCGTTGAATCAAATATTCTTTAAGCCATAAAAGTATTCACTAAACTCAGCACAGGTTTGTTGCTAGTATAGAATTGATGTAATGCTATAATTGACAGAAGTAGAAAGTCAAAGTTAATTACTATAGTGATGAATAACTGGATCAGCATGAAAAACACGTCCAACTCCATGGCCAACAAACTGTCGGACAACACCATAACCAAATTTATCTGCATGATCACTGAAAAAGCAAAGATATCAAACATGAATCATTATATAATCAAAAATCAAAATTAGTTTAGATCACAGTCATCCACTACGAGCCCATATTGATACAGGCAATTTAAGTTATATGAATTTACATGTAGTGTTTTTCATTCTAAGTTCTAACCTGAAACCATTTCCTCTACCATGAACAATTGCACAACTTAAGAATTATGCTAGAAGAATTTTATATACCTCAACCTCAAAAAGACTCTGCAAATAGAAGGCTTAAAATATATCTGTCCTTATAAATTCAGCTAATTTTGGTTTTATTCCTTATACTCCATGTTTCCTTGAAATTACAAAAATATTTGTTCAACCCCACCTCAAAAGGAGGTGCAAAGGCCCAAGGGAGGAAAAGTTCAACGTAAATATGCTTGACAGAATCATGAATGGAGGAAGGAAGCACCTCATCTCTTATGGTTTCCTTACACGTAGAGATTTTTATGAACGTGTTAGAAATGACATGGAGCAACTATATGAGTGAGAAGTTGACTGTTCAGAGTCCTATGTGAAAGGATGACAGTGATAGTTGTGGGTCACATAGGAGAGATTGATTTCAGAACAAAAAAGTGCACATCACTCATAAAATCAGTTTTTGTGCGAAATAGCTACACTGGAAGATTGGGCTGAGTGGATCATCATGTGAAAAAACTCTTAGACACTCTAAGAGTAATATTCTGAAAGGTTGAGATCTGATCTAATTTTATTGTAAAATATTTAAATTTAATCCAATGGCACATACTGCAATATTGTGCTATGTGATATGTTATTTGTGGATTGGTGTGCAACTCTTAAAGTACATAAGTTTTCATCCTGTGGCACTCATCTGTTTCAAGGGGCTTCCATGTTGAATAAATTTTGCCAATTGTTTGCAAACTTGTCCTTAAAAAATTAACATCCTGATGCCAATGAATATAAAAATATATAATACTAAGGATTCGACCTGACATTTTTTATATAGAGTTTTTTTTTTTTTTTTTTTGAGAGTGTATTTGATAGGGATTGAAAACATATTTGAACATCTACTTTGGAGGCTAAACCAGTGCATAGTAATGTATAACGTTGCGGGTCATGACTTCTTGAGTATAAATCAATGCAATTAACATTTAATATAGATAATGTTGCTAGATATCAATTCATACATAATTGTTTAATCTTTTCGAAGACATAGTTTACGACATGGTCTAGAGCCTCTATGACCAACTGGTATAGAATTTAATCTTTGTTACCTCCATTTTTTCAATTAAAAGTTGAATTGCAGCACAAAAGTAAAATGGGCTTGTGCATTATCCACATTTCAAGCCCAAAAGACTCTTGCTTGAGTAGGGGTGTTAGATATAAAACCATTCATATACCCATACCAAATACCTTAAGCTTGCTTTTGGGAGTGATAGTAGATGGCAAAGAGATTTTATTGCCAAAGAGTTGCTGGGTTTCTGAAGTACAAGGAAATGGCAGGAAAAAGAGAAAGAACAAATCATAGAAGCCTCTTACTGAATTGTTTTGCCAATTTTTTTGTACTCCACTCCTGGCGCACATATTGATATTGCTTTATCTAGACATTCTTTAGTTACCTGTATTAATATCAAACAACAACTCCGATAAGCTTAAAACAAATGGAGAGGAGAATATCTTAACAAACAACCACTTTAGCCTTTACAAAATCAAAGCCACATAAGAGAATTCGAGAGCAGTATCTCAACTTGAAGCATTCTGAAAGTAAGTAGTAAAAGCAAAATATAAAACTCATTATAGTTGACACAATATAAATAAAATCCTGACAAGAATTTCCGGGTAGACAGCTCGGAAGAAATGTTTATCTACAGATACTGATGTTCAAAATTGGTACCTGCACTAGTTTTCTGGCCTCGTCATCAACATTTCCACAAAAGAAAGTTGCAGATGTGTCACCGTGATAGCCCTACAACTCATATCCACATATACATTCACCAAACTAAATCATACAATTTTACAAATCTTCGAAGATGGAATCAAAAACATATGAGAATGGGAAAATTTTCTGATCTTAAATGCAACACGCTCAAGTAATAAAATGCTGGATGAATTAAAACAGAGGAAATTTGATACAAATTACAATACCAAGAAAACAAAAAACTTTTTGAATCAGAATTCAGAATTATGCATATATATAATAAATAATTCCTAGCCTCCATCCCCTCCCAACAAAATATTAGAGAACAACCACTTTATAAAAAGAAAGTTAATGTTGATTATATATCATCAGGATAGTGTAAGCAAAAAAAGTTTGTAATAGGACCATGCAAAGTACATATTAAATGAAGTTCCATGCTATTCCACTTCCAACCACAAAAAAAAAAGGGGTAAAATGAGCCCAAAAATATACTTACATTTAGATAAACGGTAACATCAATGTTGATTATATCACCATCCTACCAAAAGAAAAAAAAATGTATCAACATTTTTTTACATAGGATGTCTAATTTCCCAAAAAAAAAAAAAGAAAAGAAAAAGAAAAAGAAAAAAAGAAGTTGTACAGACAGACCTCAATCACAAGGGAATCTGGTATTCCATGGCAAATGCATTCATTCACAGATGTGCAGACACTCTTTGGAAAACCACCATAGCCGAGAGGAGATGGGTATGCACCATTATCAATTATCATTTGGTGAACAGCTTGGTCAATTTCATCTGTTGTTATGCCTGGCTGTCAACAGAAGTTAAAACTAACATAGAAACAACTTTTTTGTTCTTTTTAAATAAAACATATCAATCAGTATAATTATATAAGTTCATTAACAATTCATAAATTACACAAATCCAACTCTTTTCATAAATTTTGGCTGCCATGCCTTGCACTACCAAACAAACAAAAAGCCTAGGGTCTTTCTTGGCTAATTTGGACTTGCCATCCTCAAAATACGAGTAAAAGGCATAGCTAATGGTCAGGGAGGACACTAAATTGGTTGTTTTGCATCATACTATTACTAAGCAGCCAAGATTTAAATAGGAGACATACAATTAGAGAATGTGTGATTGAACAGCCAAAAAGGTAAAAGCAACTGACCTTGACTAAGGAGCCAGCATATTGGAGAACCTGTGCGGCAAGCCTTCCAGAAGCCCTCATGCATTCTATCCCCTTCTCATCATGCACTTCAGGTCCACTCACAAGTCCTGCTGGAGTATTGGATTTGACATATGGAGGCCTCGGTATGTTCTTCGGCACTTGTCGACGCGGAGAAACTTTTCCAGGCCTTAGACGTCTACGCTTGCCTGGCAATTCATCTAAATTTCTGCAAAGCCATCATCTATAAGTTTAACCAAAAGATATGCATTGTGAGAGATAGAGAGATAAAAAGGCCCCTCCCCTAAATCAAGAGCTCAGTGTTAAATTCTTAACTGACTAGCATTAATTGCCAAATGGTATTGTCTAAGGTCTAGAACAAATAATAACAGTGATTGGAAAACTAAGAAGTATACTGCTATAAAGTTTTGAAATAACCAACGTGTTATCGAAAATGAATTCCTTTTGCACTGATTCTCTGCAGCTAGTGTTGTAGGGAAAAAATATAGAATTAAAAATCCATTTTCATTACAACTGCCAACTGGTTAAACATAACAGATGCAGAGCTTCAACTCATTTCCAAAAACCGTTGCCTAAAGTACACCGGTAGATGACTAGTGCTACATGGTCATAGTAACAAGAAATATATTAATGGAAAAATTGGAAATCATATTTTGCTGTGAAAGAGAATATTGAGGAGTATACCTTCTATTAAATAAGAGATTGGTCAAGCCAGTAAGTGTTCGAGATAACTGCATCGAAACATGCTTGTTTCCTGTCCCCAGAATTTAAATAAATAAATAAATAAAAGAACATCGATAATTTTAAATAATAAAAATAAATTACGGAAGCTAAAACTAAAAATCCTGCAAGCTCGAAAATAATAATGAGAACAAAGAAGTGGCGTGGGAGTGGGGGAAGGCAAGGGAAAAGAAGAAGCTGCCTGGGTTGTAACGGAATAGCTGGGGAAGGGGTTGTTGCATTGAGCAACGTAAGAGGCGACTTCCCATGAAAGAAGACATCAACCTCGGATGCACTTGCACTGACACACTGCCCGCCATTTCTCTATCTTGTGCTTGTGCTTTGCTGCTCCTCCTTTCTCCTCTCTGGCTGTGGGATTATCCGTTGATGTCTGCTACGATGCTAAGCGAGTTTTGTCCTTGAAAATTTTTATTTTTTCATTCTGTTACCAATTTTCTTCTTTTTTCTTTTTGGTCGGGCCAATTTCTTCTTAGTTTGGGTCAGACCAATTTTCTTCATTGGTGTCCGTGTCTAAAACGAGAAGATATGGGCCCAACCCCAAAGCCTCTTGGATCATTCCAACTATGTCGTAGGAGTGGGCTGAATATGCAACCCGATCAAAACACTACTCTTTCGAGACTGGCCCATTATTGAAAAATGTGAAATTAATAAAAAACCAATTTAAGCCCAAAAAGAATACCCATTTAACTCTGACAAAAAACATGCTTGACATAAAAAAAAGCCATTTAATTTAACTCAAAGCTTGTTGTAAACGGATTGGCTTTTGATCATTAATCAATGAAATTTTGTTTGCCAAAAAAATAAATAACTCAGAGCTTCAGAAAGAGAAAAAAATTAGCATTCCTGTCAAGTTTCACCTCTCTAGTCATGCCTTCTCTTTTGTTTAGTCTCTCCTTTGTTTTCACTTCAAGGCCTCCAATCCGTGTTCTATAAAAATAATAGTAATTATTATTATTATTATTATTATAGATAAAAATGAAAAGGGATAAAACTAGAAACCCTTAGTTTGTTTCACTTATGACTATTTTCAATACGCACATACCTTTTATTATAAAGTTACAATTTAATTTAAATATTATTTATCACTATTTAAAAAAATTTTGAAAAAGGGTATTGTCAGGTCAATGCCATACTAAGTATAAAATTCATATTAATTGTCAAGCATCAATTGAACTTGCAACTTTTTGCTTTAACAATTTGAAGATCAAGCAACCATTGTGTCTCTAGGAATGTCACCTGCATAAGGTGGGCACGAGGAAACTGCAACCCCAAATTCTCCTCGTCCCAATCCTTAATCCCTACTGTGGGGGATTTTTTTTCTCCCATCTTTGTTCCCCACATCCTCGTCAGTCCCCACGAGGTCCCTTAGCTTGTTAAACTTTTTTCTTTTGGGTTTACCAACACAACAACAGATCAACACTAACAAATAATGTAACATAAATTAGGAAAAAAAGAAAAAGAAACAACAACAATAGATCAACAACACAACAGATTATGCACCCAAAAGGAAAAACAAAAAAAAGAAAAGATAATAGCAGCAGATTAACAACACAACAAATCGGGTACCCAAAAGAAAAAAAGAAGAAACAGTAGCAGCAAATCAACATTTAACATGCCATGTACCCAAAAAGAAAATAGAAACAATATGTCAGAGTAGCTGCTGGAGATTCACGAAAGTAAGGAGATCCATGAGCAGCACCAACAGAGCAGTGCCATTCGCATAGGAGCTCCGACGAGATCTCATGTAGTTCGTGGAGGAGCTGCGACAAGATCTAATACTGTTCATGGAGGAGCTATAATGGGTTGAAGAAAGCTTCGATGGTGCTGAGTTGTGCTGATCCCCTTGGATGCGTCAGTATCCACTGCAGTCTGCAAAGAGTAAAATGCAGAAGCTCAATTGTGAAAGTAAATGACAGCTACGATTTGTGGATGTTGTGTTGGGGACTTGGGTTAGGTGTTTTATTGGATTTGGGCTATTGGGTTTGGGCCATTAATGGTATTGTAAGTTTAGGAAATTTTTTTTTATTTTTGCAAATAAAATTAATACTTGTAAAATATCATAAAAGTATAACATATTTATATATTATGATATTTAATTGAAGGATATTTTAGTATTTTCATATATACGGGATCCCCACTAGATGGAGCAGGGATTTGTCCCCAAACATCCCTTGGGTCGGACTTTTATCCCAATCCCCACAAGAGAAAAATTTCCAAACTTGGAGCCCCAAATGGCAAAATTTTCGCGAAAATCTTCACCTGATGAGAAATTTTGATATCTTTACGTATCTTTAAGGCCTTTGAACTTTTACCCTATGTTTGGTTTAGAAGAAATTGGGAAGATGAAAAACTGCAAGAAAAGAAAATGCGTTGGAAGCCAAGTTCCCCTGTTTGGATTGCGGGAAAAGTGGGGGGAAGAGAAAACAAAACACATAGGATCCACGTATAAGGTTTTCTCTTCATCTTTGCCCAGAAAAGTGTTGGTAGATTAAAAAGTAAGTTAAATTACGATTATACCCACTACAATCTTAATAATTGATATTGTTTAAGAATTTATGTTATATTTATTATTATTTAAATAAATAATTTCAAAATAACATTTATAATTTCAATGTTAATAAATAAATTTTTTATTGGTAATATCATAAAATTATTTATTTATTCAATTTATAAAAAGTGTTTAAAATTTTAATTAAAATATCATATTTATATATTTTTACAATAACAATATGTATGTCATTTTAATATAACTATTATTTTCTTTATTTTCATTTTCTCTTCATCCAAACATATAAAAAGAAAACATACTTTTCTTTTCATTCTCTTTCTCTTTATTTTCTTTCTTTTTATCTTTTTTCTTCTCATTTTCTCTTCTTATCCAAACAAAGGGTTATAGTGGTTTTGCTATTTAATTAAGTTGGCAAACTGTACCCAAAAAAAGTTGTCAAAAATTTCACTTTATTTTATTAAGAAACATGCGCTTTTATTATTAAAAACAGCACTGACAGTTGATTCCATGTTACACCAGACAGAGTGAGAGATGTTTCCATCTTTCATTACTGTTAATGTTATATAGTAATGATATGTAATGAATCTGCATTGTATTCTGGGCTCTTAAAATGGTAATGATTGAAAAGTTGTTCATGCAAAAGGCTTGCATGTGCACGCCGATACACGCAACTCCGTTTCTCGTTGTCCTTTATTGGTGCTTAATCTTTAAAAATATTTCACGGATTTCGTGGACGCATTTCAATCAAGTCGCAGTAATGTCGTTTAGTTGCTTCACGTCCGTAAGAACGTCGTTTAGTTGTTGCCCGTGATATATAACGAATAATCAGCCCTACAATGTTACCTCCAAAATTAATAGTAAATATAGTACGGTCAGTGTAGCTTTTCACTTTCGGGAAAGAATGAACAGATTCTACCCCAAAAGAAAGAAATTAATTGAGAAAACCGAAAAAAGTACACCACATCACAACGAGAAAACGGATTAAATAGCCGAATTAACGGAGGGTGTGTGGTAGTTTGGAAGACACAAAAAGCACCAAATAACAGGCTTTGTTTGGGATGAAGACAAATTCCCATAGAAAACGAAAGGGTATAATTCTCAGCATCAACTACGACCACAACTGCGTCAAATCAAGCAGCATTATTGCATGGCAATGGCAACGCTAAACGACAACGTTCCGAAGATTAAAATCTGTGCAGCTGTTATAACTGTGAGTGAAGGCAAAAGGGAGTTCGTGAATACCTGCGTTTGGACACTGGGATTTTTTATAATAATTGATTAAGGTCCCCCGCCCAAAATGCGGCCAAGGCCATGCCACGACGACACGTCGTTTTCCCAATCCATCCCTTCCTTTGGTGGCGACAAATTTTGGAATCCGATGCCACTTTGATACTTTGGGTCAGTCACCCTGATACTGTTCCTTTTTTAAATTTCTGCCTGGCCCATTTCGTGGGCCCCAATGGACCCACTCCTTTTGGGCTGGGTCCCTATGATATTGACCACTTAGAAACCGTTCACTCATCTTTCGCTCACTCTCTTTTTTACGTATTTTATTTTGTTTATTAGTGTAGAAAATAATGAATGGATAAATTCTCTTTTTGGGTCAATTGCAATTGGATAATTTTTCTTTCCTTTTACAGCAGTGGCTAGGGGAAGGTCCACACCACGTGTTGGAAGGTGACAGCGTCGCATACTTGTCATCATGCTTACGGTTTCTGCGTCTGCTTTGACGGCGACACACCATCTGGAATCGCTTTAGAATGTTTCCAATCTGATTTCTATCCTCAAATCCTATTTTCTTCTCGTTACTTTACTCATTATTTTTATTTCTTCTTCCAATATATCTATGATATTTTCATGAGTAATTACTCTTTATTATCTTATAAATGGCGGCATATATTTTTCATGAATTCTAAATCCTCCGCATTAGGAAGATTTTACTTAACTATTACTATAACTCAAACTTATATGAACAATTTTCAAGATAAAAAAAATGACATTATGTATTTTCATGGAAATGAAACAAATCTAGTTCAAGTAATTTACGATAAATATTTAAGTAATTTTAAATAAAAAATAATGATCAGTCAAATAAATTTGTCTTTGAAATAATTATTTTAAAATTCTTACTCTTAATGTTATAAGTACAATTTTCTCAAAAATATAATTTATTTTTATTGTAATCAATTATTTATGCTTTTAAATGATTATACATTACAATTAAAGTTAATACAATATAATTACCTAAGGAAAATATCATGTTACCAACTTTTAAAGAATAAACAAGTAACTATACTTATTATATAACAATATAAATATTAAAAGATATAATGTTACCAACTTTTAAAGAAAAAACAAGTAAGGGCCCGTGCTATGCAATGCACGGACGTATGAAGTTGATGGATTACGCGATGAAATTCAAATAACTGAACATGAAAACTACTTTATGGAACGGGGCTTATATATAAATTGAATAAGGGTATATTAGGAATGAGTAATTATGACCAAAAGGGGTAGTTAAAGTGGTCCAACAGCTTTATATAGGAGTAAAGATATAAATTTATTGAAAAATTACTTTTTTTTTAAACTACATATATTCAGAGATGCCTTCTTTGATGTAGATGAATAAAAATCTTCACTTGCATATATTAGTTGTATAATTAAAAGAGAATATTTAGGTGGTCATTGCTGGTAATAGACCACAATGATCCTTATTTCTTTCCCTTCTCCCTTAGTTGCTTTTCTGCTGTTGATTGATCTCCCTCTCTCCTAACATCTATTTTTGTCTTTGGCTGGACCACCACCATCAAAGTCCCATTTGTTTTCTCCCGTTACATACTCACCCAAAACCATCATCATGCTGTGCTTCTTTATGATCTTTCCAACAAAAGTATTCACCTTTACCACCAAGCTCCTACAACTTTTTCTCAGACCTATAAGTTCAACCACCCAAGCAAAGGAAAATGGTCACTCCAATTGAACACCTCCAACAACTCATACTCTTCACTAACAAGCTCCTCAAACTCAAACCCATCATTGCCAATGCCACCAAACTCATAGAAAGACACCACCACGAAGGTGAATAAGTCACTGAAAATCGATTTGAACGTGAGCTTGAGTCAATGCGGCAGTGGAGTATCTGGAACAAGAGCACAAACAAAAAGGAGCCAGACTAGATCTAGCGATTTTTCTTGATTTCTCTAGAGGATGATAAATTTCTTTTTTACTTTTTTTTAGGGAAAGAAAAACTAGAATGGGCTATAGAAACATATCTTAATTGGTTATTGTGGTTTGAAATTTTGTAGTATTTTTTTAATTATGAACAATATTTATTTTACTTTGTACAAATTTCTAAGTATTCTTATCATTATAGAATTTATTTTTTCTTTGATTTAAAGTTCAATGAATAGTAAATGAGATTATGGTATTTGAGGAAGGTAGTATATGAAAGTGAAGGTTGTGTGAAAATGTTGTTGTGCTATGTTCTATGCAGGTGTGGCGGTGACTTGGGGGAGAGGTGAGAGGGAAGATGGGAGAAAATATGAGGATAGACCACTATAGTCATTATTTAATAAGTTCTATTATAAAATTTTTCTGTTTATATCTCATTTTACTAACGGACAAAATACAACAATCAATTTACCCAAAGTTCCATGTGTCATGCATTCATTTGATCCAACTACTATCTTCATTTGTAGATTTTTTAACCACCTGCATCAGGGAACTCCCCGTATTCAGAAGGAGCGCATATGAGGAGGACGGGGACCAAACCTATGATGCCAGTCAGCGACTACGGGAGCAGCAGGGTGTTGGATTGCGTGCTACGTGATTTGAAGCTTCTATCGTTTGTGTCTACCTTCCTTCTTTAGTACGCACTTGCAATATTCTGCTGAATACACAAAACTCCACGCACCCATTCCCCTGGTCATCGGTCACTTCATATGTTTATCAGAGAAAAAAACTATTCTATCATATTATCTAACGTTAGTAATATTTAATTATAATATTACAATTATTATTAAAAAATTTATAAATTTAATTTTAATATATTATCCATATAAAATAATTTTGTATAGATATTTAATTATATATTATTATATTAAAATTTTTTTGATTTAATTATTTATTATTTTAAAAATTATACAAATATAATATAAATTAATATAATTTTTTAAAATTTAATTTAAATATACTAATAATGTATATCATATAATTATATTTTGTTATATCAATAAATATGATTAAATTTTATACTTATTATTTGAATAATAATATAAATAAAAATATATAATTAATTAGCTGTATAAAATTTTTTTTTATATATTTTTAATATACCAAAATTAAACTCTATTTTTATTCTAAAAACATGATTTTTTTTAATAAATTTCACAATCAATGTACAGCAGTTTGAGGCCAAAGCTGTCACTCAAGTGTCTGAATCGTCGTAGCCAAAAGTAATTTTATGCATACACCTTCCTTTTGGGCGATCAGTGAAAAATATGGACTTCGTTTTTTTTGTTATCGTAATATGTTGAACATGAACTGTACGTCTAATCTAATTGATTTATGTTTTTTTGGCAATAATCTGTTGTTTCAAAATACGTTTTGATGATTTGGGCTTTGGACAAAGATACTGAAAAGCCTGCTTCGGCTTTTCTTTATCTTTCCCATTTTTTTTCCACAATCTTTTTATTTTGGACCATCCATAAATTAAAGCCCTTCGTGGCCATGGCACACAGCCGATCGACGTGTGCTAGCTATTAAAAGTGTACGTGCTCTATCTGATCTAACATCTTCTTTTTCTTTTTTTTTGATAAGCATCTAATCTAATATCTAACAAGTAACAACATTGAAGGATATGAAAAGGTCTACCATTGAATATCGTTTCGGATATACTAACTCTGCCACGTATATATATATATATACATAGTTTTTCCAGGTTTTAAGAGAGTCAAACGACTTCAACTATATAGTACTTTATAAAACCAATTACATAGTTAAGGGTGTAGTGTTATACCAAGTTTAGGTTAGTTTCTTTCCAAATTGGGTAGGGAACAAGAAGCCACTCTCACACCCCAACATTATGTTTTTATTGTAGAGTAAATTTTAGGTTGAAAAAAGGGAAAAAAAAAATCATCCTAGTTTAATATTCAGACATATTTCCAAACTCAACAAGTGCTTACGTAATTGGAGACATATCATAATCACATGCATTAACGCGTGCTTTCTGTTCAACTTAAATTTTACTGTCAAAAAATATATTGTTTTGCTCCAACCTTATGTTTTGTTGGTACTACTCTAAGCTTTTCTATTAATTAATTAAGTTTACCACGGCTACACTTGACCAAGTGTTAGTTATAGGATCATTACCGCAATTGAATAAACCAAAAAGTAATATTATATAATTGATAGTAAACTCATGCCACAAAAATAACCACCCGAGATCATAGGCTTATTAAAAATGTCAAGAGACTAAAGATATAATCAAGTCACGTTCCTTTTGCTTCCTTTATAACTTCATCTTTCTTTTTTTATTTATTTATTTGT
Organism: Pterocarpus macrocarpus; assembly: GCA_031439585.1. Classification (NCBI taxonomy): domain Eukaryota; kingdom Viridiplantae; phylum Streptophyta; class Magnoliopsida; order Fabales; family Fabaceae; genus Pterocarpus; species Pterocarpus macrocarpus. The sequence goes on along the minus strand of CM062520.1, from coordinate 70,202,518 downwards.
AACCATTTTAATTTGTTGTTTTTAAAAATATTAAAACAATATTCTTGAAACATGTCAGTATCAAATATTGATAAAATCTAGGTAGATGAACAATAATAATTTTTTTTTCCCGATGATGTATATATTCACAACAGCGTGGACGGAAATGCAACCATTATTTTTTATTTTTGCAGAATAAAAGTTAAAATTTGATTTAAAATGTCCATTCAATAAATGACAAATGGAATCATATGACCAATATAAAATTCGATCAAGTTAAGATAAAAAAAGGTTTCGACTTTCAAATCCATTTGCAGGACCGTAATGTAGTAGACAGACACCCACAACCGATTTGTGAGTTGTGCATGCAATAAAAATTTTCTCTCGTGACTTTAAAAAAAGAAGGAAAAGGGCATAAGCCGAAAAGTCCCTCACTTTATAAAGTGATACTAACAGAGAGGGGTCCTTGAGAAAATAACAGTCCTCCTGACTCATGACTCTTATCTCGTTCCAATGGAAAGGGTAATAGATGCTTTTGGAGAATAAGAGGGTGATTGGGGCACTAACGGAACAAACATGTCTTGGACATGAAAGGAATCCTTCCCCTGAAGCCTCCACACAGCCTAACTCTCTCATCCTGTTGTGGACATTATCAATTAATTGCTGCAGCACCTTGAGATTCTTCAATTTGATTTTGCTCCCCACTTTCCATCATCTCCATCTTTTTTCCCTCTCTCTTTTTCTTTTGGCATTTCAACTAGTTAAATGCATCTTTCCACTGTCTAGCATCGGAAAGAGAATGCTGAACGTAAAGTTCTTTGGTCGTTTTGGATTGCGACCCTAGTAAAGTTTATCAATTATGCACCATTTTTTTTTTCCAATATTTTTTTATTGGGTGGAACTTCTTTATCCCGTGTTGGATCCACAACCACCCGCCTATATATAGTTGTAGCTTGGACTTCAACTCGTGAGGCATCCATATTTTTTTTTTTTAAAGTTAATTTCTAAAAAGGTATTGTTCATCTAATCACTTCTTATGAAAGTTATGGCAGCATAACTAGCTAGCCACCAAAAAGCTAAACTGGTGTAATAAGCTTCTTCTTTCCGATCAACAATGAGATAGTAATATCTTTTTCTCAAAAACATATTTTTTTTCTTAAAAATTTTTAGAAAGAGAATAATTTTGATACTATAAGGTATTTTACATTATCAATTCATCATATATTATCTTTTATATAATTTTTTTATGTAGTTATAATTAGAGTTAAACACTTTATGTAAGAATTTAATTTTAATATATTATCAGTACAATTTTTTTTATATAAACATTCAATTATGAATTGTCATGTCAATATAAATGTTTGACCTTTATCTTCCCAATATCAAAAGTCATATATATAGGAGTATATAATTGGATGACAATATAAAATTTTCTTTTATTGGTTGTGTATAAAAAATTAATCCCCTTTAAATAATTTGACTATATAATTGAGATTGATGTTGATATATTGATAGAATAAAAGAGTTTTACAATCTCATCCAAATAGATACTTCTATTTATAAGACTTTTAAGATAACAGGTAGTTGAATCAAATACTTTTGCTGATATGGCAATACATGATTGAATATTTGTGTAATCTTTTTTTTGTACTAACAATGTATACAAATTAAATCTTATATAATTTGATAAATGTATAAACAAGATTTACACTAAAGTGTATTAAAATAAAATTCTTTAAGAAATTTATTATTGATTGTGTATTACTTTTAGAGGAAAAAGCATTTTACTCCTCTAAACTATAGGTCATGTGTATTTTATCTCATTATTTTAAAAACGTGCAAATTGACTTATGAACTTTCCTCAATATATAAATTGACCCTTCTATTGATTTTTTTTTATCTATTGTTAATAGAAATAGCTCATGTTCAAGAAAGCCTAGGGTATCAAATTGCATATTATATTTTAGTTTAAAGAATAAAATGGACATGATCCAAAGTTTGTGCACTTATTTTACGTAACAATGGATGAAAATTTAACAAAACAATTAAAGTGCACATTCAGAAAAATTAGGGTTTGATTTAGACATTTTTAATATACTGAAGATAAAGTGCATATGGCCTATAATTCAAGGAGTAAAGTGATTTTTTTCCCTTAGTTTTATGTAATTGGATAATCGAGATTGATTAACTATTTATTTCAAACAATTTTACTTTCACTTTCTCCATATATGTATTTATATATATATTCCATTTTTCCTATAATTTTCTTTCTTCTAATCAGCTTCTTTTTCTTCCCTTTAAATAACAAATACTTCTTTAATAGCTTTCTTATGCACTTAGACATTTTTTTATTTAATTTTGATACACTATCAGTATAAAATTTTTTTTTTTATTGATATTCAATTATATATTTTATATCATTAAAAATTGCTAACTCTTATAATAATTAACTCAAAAATTATGCATATAATATTTTATGATTAGTCTCGTTAAACTGATAATATATCAAAATTAATATTTTTTTACTCTAAATCATATTTAGAGTACATTTGCGGATACTAAATGAGAAAGGGAGATAAAATAAGAAGACAATCTATGAAGAGAATTTATTGATACATGCCATATTAAGGATGTTTTCACTTTGGTGTTTATTTATTTTAATTTATGTCAATTAATTTTCCGAATAACCAGACTTCAAGAGAAAAAAAAGCACAATTAAAAGTATGATTATTTTATGAAAAATGTGGGTAACAAATATAAAAACAGGACAACCACGTGCACCAAAAAAGAAAACAATTAACCAATATTGGATTTGGCTGAAATTATAGTTTTCCTGAAACAATGTTATATCCATAACACCTAGCTAATAATAGAGACAATGATAGAAAATAGTAATCCAGAAGTATTAGATTGAATGTAGATTGTGCAGAAATCATTGGATATAAATATCTACAAATTCAAAAAAAAAAATTAATGTACATTGAAAGCATCTAGACCATATATAACCCTTTCTGCATAAATGTTTAATTTTTTTATGTATATTATCTTAATTTGACCATAGAGGTAATTCAATAGCACCAAGCATTCATACAATCGTTTTTTTATTGATAAAATAACTTCGAGAAGTTAATCTTTACACAAATTATTTGTTAACTTTATAATAATGTGATATAACTTGTATATTTAATTTTCATCTCTTTCTAAATAATTCTACACTTCCATGTATGTTTTTTAACAAGGCGTAAAACCAAGTTTAGATGCAGGAATAATCCACAATAGGGAGAAAGCTCAATTTAAGTTTGAAAACTCCTCTTTTGCTGCTGCTTCGCTTGCATCTGTACTCATCCTTTGGGAATGTGTAAGGGATCATAAACACAAAAACGGGTGAAATTTGAGAGATAAAAGTTATGGAAATAATGGAAAAGCTCGAGTGAGGCAAAATAAAAAGCCTGCAACGAATATAGCATTTTTGTTGCAGGAAATTACGGAATAAATTAGTTGGGCCCTGGTTGGCCTATATATTATGATTCAATCGCCGCGCTCGGTTTCAATTAATTGAAGTGTAGAAAAAGCACTTTCCGATTAAAGTTAAACCTATGCCATATAATGAGCGCAATAATGAGTGGCGCCCAAAAGCCAAGCCTAATACATGAAAAATCTATTCTAGTTTTCTGTGCCCACTCTTTAAATTAAGGTTACATACCATGTGCCCATGTCCATTCACTTTATTAATCCTCACGGGAATCTTACTTTATAGTTATCTCACCTTTGATTTAAGGGGGTTATGATGTTTGGGTAACCTTTAAATTGAACCAGGATGTACAGACATTCACTAAAGTTGCAAAATTAAGTTAATTATTTGCCTGTTACTTCGAAACTAATCAAAGTGAGTCATCTCCCTTTTGAGTATGATGATTCCTATTTGGATAATCTTGAAATTTCCGCCTGTTTCACTTTAATATGGAATCTAAAATTCTTCATTCACATTATGGTATCTTAACATCTTGTGTCCTAATCAGTATATACCGGGTACTATGTGTCATCCGGCAGATAGATATGAATTACGATCAGTATAATTTCAAAAAAACATGAATATAATTAGTGAGCAAAAAATTAAACAAAACTTGGGAGGTTCTGCCTGTTTTCAAACTACTCAAGACTTTATTTTGGAATAAAACACAATAAATTACTAATTGCCTTTCTTTTTTTTTCAAGTTCGTTATTACACTATTCTATCTATTTAAAACTTAACGAATGGAGTGTATGAAGAGAAGTTGGTGGAAGAAATTAAAGGAGATTTCGTCAAAATTTAAGTTACTATTTTTAGTATATTATTATTTTGATAAAATATTAGAGAAGCAAGAGTGCTGCACTCTAAAAAAATACGCTTGCTTTCAATGTATATAAAATATATAAATGAATTAAAATTTTGATTTGTTTTTTTTTAACTATGTAAGCACCCTTACTTTATTAGACTGGTTACCCATGTAGACATTTGCTCACCTTACCTCTACCCAGAGGAGTAACTAGTTGATGAACCTCTTGCCTTCCTTTTTGTCAATTTCTTACAGCATATTTATTCATTTATCGTGAATTTGTCGGCTTATACTTTGCTACAGATCCTGCATGCAAATCATGGTACTTTGTGTCTGTCCACACATGAGATAGTGCATGGAATGGGCCCTTGAAACTGGTCCTTAAACCTATAGCACACAACAAGGTTCAAGCCGAATCAAAGAGGGGCAAAGAAAATAACAAGAATAATAAGTCAAATGAAAAGTTTTCAATAAATTAAACAAAAAGGAGAGGAAAAAAAAGAAAAGAAGATCGCTTTAATCGTTGTAGAAAATGTGATGGTGATGGCAAAGGATATGTTCGTTTTTCTCCCCCTTTGATTTGCACGGTTGGTTCAACTTTAACATCCGCTCCCCGCTTGCCCTCAGGTTTTTAAAGGCATACGGAAGAGTCCAGTAAATTATTTATTCAATGTACAAGAATTAGAAATAGCCAAATTATATTTATGTGTAAGTATAAAAGAACTCGATGAAGTGAACAAATGATGTAGATTAACGAGTCATAACTAAGTTACCTATAAAAGTTGGCTCAAGTAGTAAAAGTAAATTCGAAGTCCAGTTTTAAAACATTAGGGGTTTGCATGCATTTACGAAAAACATCACTTATGAAAAAGGAAAGTCCTAGTAATCCGAGCAAGCATCAGTCTTAATTACATTATAATATTATAGAACAACCTTTTAGGGAAATTATAATTATATTAAGTGTGATCAAATTCTAATAAGTACCGTTCGAGAATATTGAATACTACTGATTCATTTTATTTAAATTTTAATTTACCGTATTCACGCTGATGCCTTAAATCGATCTTTCTTAATTTGTGAAGGGGTTAAAAAAAATAGAAACGAGTAAACTTTGGGATGAGCATAAAATTTTTAAATTAAAAAGATTTGCATGGAAGTATGGATGATGAACGTAGGCAGGCTTATTGTACTGGCAATTAATCTGTGTGATGTGACTCACGTGTACGCCAATGCACATGTGCGACACGAGTATCACAATATTTGGTCTCATTCTACATTCAATTTCTATACTTACCTCACAATTACAGCCGTTATGGCCCTAAATTTAATGACCATGTGTGCCATGTCCCCCTGCGCTCCTCTCCCACCACTTCCATTCTCTTCACCGTTTCAAAATTTCTTGTCATCAACTAAGATTTACGCTTGGATCACTAGAAAGGAAACACGAGCTGTACGAAAATAACCCCTAAAAAGACCAAAACATATCATAGTAGGAATTAGAAGTATAATTTATGATGAATTGAATTTAAGTAGAAAAATCCAGGTTAAAGTTTTCTATCATAGACAAATTTATAATGATAGATAGATAGATAGATAGATAGATAGATAGATATTTTTTGATGAAATAAATTTTAGATTCAGAAAAAAAAAATTATTTATTTCAAATTAGGATTTAGGTATTTTTTTTATGCTTATCCAACAGTTATCAAACTTATTTCAAATTTGAAAATTTATAAGAATCAAACTCATATTATAATAAAATTTTAACGGAAAACAATCAAATAAATATAAATATAAAGTATTGCTTTCTTTTGGTATATCTAGAACAATGAGGTTTAAATTCTCGATCTCATATATACCATCAAATCTCTCACCATCAAATCACTCTTAGAGGCTTAAATATAAAGTATTGGTTGAAAGAATTTAAGGAATTACCGGCATGCACAAATCCTGCTATATGCTAGTAGTCGCAAATAAAGTGGAATAACCAGTCAAGTTGGCATGTGAAATTGTATGCGTCAATTAAAGTAGTTCCCAACATTTTACAATTACTATTTTAGTCCTTGATATTATAATTTGTCAATCAAAATAGTCCTTACATTAATATATAAATTTAATTTTAATACACTGATAATGTAAAACAGTTTTACACTGTCAGTCGATAAAAATAGTGAAAAATGACAATTTATACAAATAATCACTCATTATAATAAGGGTTCCACTATGATTTCTCACTTTTCACTATTTTTATTAGTTGACAATGTAAAACTATTTTATACCATTAGTACATACCAATTAAACTCTTAATATATTATTAACTAATTTAATTAATACATGTTAGAAACTCATTTAACTTACGATAATAAAATGTTAAAAACTAAATTGGCTAAAATAAAATATTATTGACTAAAATGATAGTTTTCAAATGTGAGGAAATATATTGGTTGACGTTTTTAATTTTAGGGATAAATTTAAGGCTATACTCAATTAAAATTTTAGACTACTATATGTGATTTAGTTGTCAAATTAAATTTTGTGTGAATGTATTTAATTTAATTGTTGTAATTTTAGTGTAAGAGTTTGCAAGATTTTGTTGTATTCAAGTTGATGTTCGAAAAGAATTTGCTTTCACATGGAAAAGATATGTTCATAATTCATGATTTTGGGGAAAAAAATGTAAGGTAAATGCAAGAAGGGGATTGCCCAACCAAAACTATATCAATACACCAATTTTAGCAAAGTATAATATGTTAGAATGATATGTTAAATTTTAGGATAGCAGGGTAAAAATACAAAAATAAAAATTTAATTTAATATTAATATAAATATTTAACTTAATTATCCACTTCATGTTGGTATGATTTTTGAATGTTTAGTTTGCTTTCTTTCATTTTTTTTTAATTTCACACACACACACACACACATATATATATATAAAAATCTTATAAATAAAAATATATAATTAAATAATAATATAAAATTATTTTATAATAATAATGCATCAAAATTAATTTTAAATTATAAATAAAAAAAGAGGTATCCATCCATAAGTGAAAACTTAACATGCTTATAATTTCAAAAATTAATGCTATTGTTTTATTAGTTTGGATCAAATCAATAAATATTACTCTCCTCTTATTTTTATCTTTACTTTCACAACTATTGGAGTTGGTTTCGGAATTTTTATTTCTTTTGCAGGTAGAGTTATTAAAAGATAGTAATAATAAGGGAAAGAACCGAAAATAAGGTACGGGACAGAGATGAATTGTGCGTACTAAGATCGTTCCGACGATAAACGCCAAATCCTCGTGTGGTTCATGCGGTGACGACACACAAACAGTGAGATGGCATTTCCGCGTTTCACTCTTGAGGGGAGGGACATATCCGTAATTCAGTTTTGAACACAATTATTTTGCTTAACACCGGTTCTCCACCAAACGGAATTCCCCAACGCAACGCAAATATATGATGATCGTTTTCGTCGTAACCGCATGATTCTTGCTTCCACACTGCAAAATCAGCGTTAGTTCCGGTGTTATCCGACCGCACTCTGCACGGTCACGCACGGACGCCCCCTTCCCCTCTCGCTGACAACCTTAATCCTCTTCCAAACGCCACCAAAATCCCCGTTCCTGTTCCGTCCACCGTCTTTTCGATGACGTGTCGCTCATCCATTGGCCAGCCCCTTCGGCGCAGCCTTCAACCCCACCCTACCCCTCATAACGGCGCCGTCAGATTACTCCGTTTCCAGATTCCCCCGTTACTGTTAACGGAGTCTGGACCACCAGTACAACGCACCATCACCGGCACCATCACTAAATAAAAAAATAAATAATACATAAAATTAAAAAAAAAACCCAATTACCCAATCCCAACCATTGAACCCTTTTCGTCATTATCACTATTTTTTTCGTCGTCTCCGTACTACACGCGCGCACCAACTTACGCACGCATCACACAGCACACACTCACTCACACTTCCCTTCTCTCTCTCTCTCTCTCTCTCAACATTTCATTAGTGAAATTAGAGAAGAAAAAAAAAAGAGAACGCAGTAACACCTGAAAACTGAAAAGAGAGAGTGCAAGGAAAGGAATCGCGGGAGCACGTGGTTGCGTCTGCAGCAATGGAGATTGCTCAGGTCGGTGTTAGGACAAGGGCTCGAGCAGCATTAGCCATGGTAGCTGCCACGTCACCTCCACCTACACCAAAGAGAAGGAAGATCAACAACAACAACAACAACAGCAACAACAGGAGTCATAACCAAGAGCGAAAATTCTCCACGGCGTCGTCTTCGGCATTCGTTCAGCTCGCCGCTTCCGTCGCGGAGCCGGAGACGGCGGCAGCGGTTCCGCCGGAGCCGGCGACGGAGGAACGGTGCTCGAGCCCTAACTCCGATGAATTCCCGGGGTCTTGTTGTTGCAGCAACGGATCCTTTGGGCTTGACGAGGACAGGATCGAGTTGTCAGATCTGGAGGTAAAGAGAAAATCGAATAAGAGCTCGTTTCGTTTTCTAAATTCTCTGAACTGAAACAATTAATGTCGTTAGTGTAAGATTTTAATTGAACTTGCGTTTTGTTGCGCTCCTTATTTAATTGTTTCTCATCGTCTCTCATTCATTTAATTTTTTTTTAAATTTTTCTTTCACCAAATTTAATGCACCGCATTCAACGTTCTTTTTTTCATTTTTCCTTGTTTCTTTCTTTCAGTTGGAGAGCGCGCAAGTTGAAACGTCGACGTGCAATTGCGGTGACGAAATTGAGAGGTTTTGAATTGAACGGATTTATTTCTATCAATCCATTAAATTTTAAATTTGAAATTGCCTCAGAGTTCATAGGATTTTCTTTTTTTAAATTCTTCAATAGTACTATATAACAATCCAAGTGGTTTGAGTTCGAAACAAATAATAATAATAAATAAATAAAGAGCATGAAATAAATGGTGTCTCAACAGCCATAATTCTTCCGTTCAAATTTCCAAACTCTCTATATCTCTTGAATGTGTATGTAACATAACATTCATACAGGTTATAACTGCACATTTAGTATTCTATAATTTCAAACCATAACGTTTGTGTCTGCCATTGTTGTTGCTGAGGCGCAGGAGAGAGATGAGCAATCGAGAGAATTCACAAGAGCTGGAGTCAGTGGAGACCAATTCTCAGCGTCCTACACCAACGGCACAAAACATGCCAACGGAGTTGGAGCTCGAAGAATTCTTCGCTGCCGCCGAGAAAGACATTCAGAAACGGTTTCAAGACAAGTAAGTTCAAATTATCCTAAACAAATTCTTAGCCGTTTTTTCATGTTTCTATTTTTATTTTAATTTTTTATAAATTTCACATTCACATCTTAATTAATATATCATATCATATCATATAGCAACATGGTTCATTCCTCTTGAAAAATTGTTTGCAGGTATAACTATGATATAGTGAAGGACGTGCCGTTGGAAGGACGCTACGAGTGGGTTGAGTTGAAGCCATAAAAGCGGTATGCGTACTTCTTGTTCTCGCCATTTCGACACGCCAAGCCAACCTCGAAGAAAGGAAGACACTGATCCCATTTGAACATGCCACTTTGCTGACATTATTCTTACGTTAATTAGCTTAGGTATTTTTATTTCAAATCTTATCTTTTACGCCAGCCAGCCAGGACTCTTTTGTTCTGGTGTACAGCTTTTTTATATTTTCCTCGTGCTTAAGGTGATGAAGAAGAAGAAAAAAAAAATTCAGCTCCGTTTGTTCCTTGTACGGGTCATATATAAGGAGAATTAAGCTAAAGCGAGCTTAATTTGCAGAAATTCTGTAAATTCCCACTTGATGAAGAGCAAACGGTTCTTAGAACAATGTTCTACCTCTCTCATAATTTTCTCTTCAAGCTCCCCTATAAAATTCGTGTCCGTTTCGTTGTTTTAATTTTGCTGGTGTTAAAAGTTAGCGATTGTATGATTGTTTCTTCTTTCTTCTTTATTCTTTTTTGGGAAATTTTACATATATATGAAAAGATTATATTAAAGTAAAAAAAGAGAGACAAAGGAACAGGGAGAAGATTAACCAGCAGATGGTGAAAATGGAGAAGTGGGTAGTAGAGAGTAAGAATTGAAGAGGGGGGGAGGTGATGGTTTTTGTTTAATTGTTGGGCGTGGGAGGGGCAGGTACACGCAGCTTGCCGTGTAAGCTACGGGCACGTGTTTGCGAGGGTGGGAAAGCTGTGATCTTTTTATCCACCCATGTGAGTAGAGTCTTCCAATCTTGGAACCAAATCAACTCCACTTTCACAAGTACAACAAAATTGGTACAGCAGAGTAAAAATTAGAATATATTGATATTCTTACTCCCATCCACACCTACCTCTTCTCCCTTAACTTATATAATAAATTTACCATTACATACAACCACAAGTACATATATGTTCTTGAATCTTGATGACCAAATTTCAAACTCTGGACCCGTTTGTATCATGTTTCAAATCGATATATGCACACACATTAATTATTTATTTGTTTTTGTTCAGTCACAATAGATTAAGGCGGAGGAAGGGGATCGAGGTTGGAATATTAGGGGATGATCATGACGAAAGGAAGGGGTGGGGGAGAAGAGTGGTGCATATATTTGTGGTCCTACTCCTACAAAGCAATATAGCTTAGGCAGATTAGGCAGAATGGGACGTAGGGAACTTATTCGGCCGTCGTTTTGGTTTTGCAATATTTTTAATTGGTTTTGCCATGTAACGCGGGAGGAACGTGTGTGTCACGTACTAACTAGGCGGCATATTAAGGCACCGGGGGCTATATAGTGCAGCACATGGTGTAAGGGATTGAGTGAGATTCCCTGCAGCAGCGTGTGGATTTCATGATGTGGTGTGTGGGTTGGGGAGAGAGTGAGACACGAGATGACTCGAGCTACTGCTGCTTTTTCGTTATGCTATAATCATTGCACTGCGAATCACAGCAGGGTATGATATGATTCGGGTGAAATATATCAGATATCCATCGCTACAAAGATCCTGATTCTTGGAAAAGTTTTCAATTTCAATGACATTTAGTTACCTCCGTTTTCTCCCAAGTAACATGTATACATATAGACACAGAGTTTCTCCTTCTCGCAAAAACAGAAAGGAAGGAAACATATTCAGCTTTTGTGCAATTAGAGGGGAATATGAAAAAATGCACGTAGGTTGAAGTTTCAGTGGGACACATGATACAAATATGGCATTTGGTGAAGATGGTATTTCTATCTTCACATGAAAATTTGATGGGGATGTAATAAATAGATGATATGTGACAGAGGTGTATTGATGCACTAATTATTTATGATATATTATAGTAATATCTAATTTTAAGAAAATTTAAAAATATAATTAAATATATTTTAAAAATTAATTATCATATATTGACAGAATAAAATTATATTGATAATATAAAATAATTTTATATTATCAATATAATTAAAAAATTTTATTAATATAATTTCATATAAAATTATATTGGTAATATAAAATAATTTTATATTGTCAATGTAATCAAAAAATTTTATCAGTATAATTTTAATTATTATACATTAACAGTGTAAAATTACACTGACAGTATAAAATAATTTTATACTGTCAATATAATAAAAAAATTTTATCAATGTATCTAAAATTATACTGATAAAATTTTTTTATTACATTGATAATATAATCAGTATAATTTTATACTGTTAATATATAATAATTAATTTTTAAAATATATTTAATTATATTTTTAAATTTTCTTAAAATTAGATATTACTACAATATATTATAAATAATTAATACATTAATATACTTCTGTCACATATCATCTATTTATTATATCTACATCAAATTTTTATGTGAAGATGGTAAGAAGTCACCTACAAATATAGGGCTGTATTTCATTTTGAAAAGAGTATTGGCCATTTTGATTGTTTTTGGGCCAAGAAAATATATATAAATCACTTTTCAATATTCTGATTATCATTTGGTTATTAGGTCACAAGTTGTGCTTGTGCGTATCTATCATGACAACATAATTAATTTCCATCATTTATATATATATAAAACAAAAAACAAATTCAAATTAATGCAAGATTGTTCTTTCTCCTAATTATGATCAAGGGGGCCCCCGGATTTTTTTTATATATATCACGCACGTCATGACAAGTTGATGATGCAAAATGTAATTCACAGATGGAATAGTCTTTTATATCCACACAAACTCAACGCCTTATTTTGTCCTTCCCACATCTAGTCCAGTGTTGTAGCCACTAATTAACAGCACAATTTGCAAGCTAAGGTACAATGTACGTAAAACCAAGATCCCTGACATCCAAAAATTAGTATTGATTTTCTTTTTGAAGACGTCATCCCCACTGATTATTTACTTTTGTCTTGGTGTCTTTATTGTGGCTATTAGTAGGAGTCTATATGATATTAGTCTTGACAATGTCCCTTGTTAGTTAATTGATATAATATTTGGTGCGCGCTAGTGACATGCGTGGGCATAAGAGTGGTCAACTATGGATGAGACTGAGATATATTGATTTTAACAATGTAAAAAAGCAGGCTTCATAGGATCCTATACATAAAAAGACACATATGGGAGACAACGCCATATGGGTAAACATTATGTTCGAGTTGAATTGAAACACAGCCTTTAATTAAAACCTAAGAGATATGATACATAAGCTGTGCAACTAGCACCGATGAGAGATACATAGATGGAGAGAAGGGACAGTACCCAATAGAGACAAGTACCATCTAAAAATTGCAAAATGTGATTTGAAATGGAAATCCGTAGCTAAAACGAAGATTCAAGGTACATGAGCATGTGGGAAAAACTTGAAATAGCCACCTCCATAAAAAGAAAGTAGCAGTAAAATTTACATACTAGTGGTGGATCATTAATAAGAGAGATACGAGTTAGGCCACGTCATTCAATGGTACGCTGATTTGATACATCAACGGTTGACAGTGAAATGTTCTAAAAATGGTGAAATGGGTGTCAGTGACTAAGGTAAGGTAAAGAATAGGAGCAGGGTCTGTTTTGGGTTGGGAGCGGCTATAGAGTCATTGAGGGAAGGAGAAGGAAGAAGAGGCAGTGGAAGCATATTGTTGTTGTAATGGCAGTTGAATAGTGTTAGTGAGTGATGACATCGGTGGAATATTAAAGAACGAAATGCCAAATGGGCACAGACATCTATACACACTATATAGAATGGCGTCACTTAGGTACGCTACCATTCTTCTTGGATCTTGTGCCCTATTCTTTCACTTATCACTTCTTTTCATGCTACTTTTGGTCCGTCGATACCCACGTGGAACATTTTGCAGTTGCCAAGTGTTCCTCTAAAAATTTACTTCGGCTCCACCGTTGGCTTTAACTCTCAACTTTTGGCGTGTTTTGGATAAGCTACAAAATTATTTTAAATTTTTTTTTATTTATATAATTATTTTTTATATAATTAATTGGTGAGAATCGATTTATATTTTTAATTAAGAAAATAAAATTTTTTTATTTAAATTATATAAAAAATTATTTTTATATAATAAAATTAATAAAAAATATATAAAATAATTATTTATATTATATAATATTTAATATTTAAAATTAATTTGATAAATTTAAAATATGTTAGATACTGTATATTTTAATTATAATAAAAAAATTTGAAAATTAGATTATGATTAATTTTATAAAAATAGTTTAAATTATTGTATTTAGATTAAATTTAATTATTCTACAAATTTATATAATTTTATTTAATTTTTAATTAGATCTCTATAATTTAATAATTTATAATCAAGTTTTTATAGTGCATAAATTTTTTTAATTAGGTCCCTATCATTAAAACGCCATGTCTCTCTTCACCCTCTAACCTGCCATCCCTACCCACTATTCCATGGCAAAACAGAATTTGGAATTCGAAACGTAGAATTCTAAGATTTAATATGTTAACATTTAGTATGATATAGACAAGGAAGAATTTGCAACTTGAAGTCCTAAAGTTTAGTATGTTATCATTTAATATGAAATAGTTATGTTTGACTAGGACTAGATTCCGGATTCTATGATGGAAGGTTGAGTTCAATATTTTTGTAACAGTGGCTAACTACAGAAATTTAATTTTTAATTAGATTTCTATAATTTAAAAATTAAATAAAATTATGGGGACCAAACATAATAATTAAACATTCAGATTATAATCTTGCGAACCAAAACTACCCAAACATACTTGCTTTTTCCAAAACAGTTTTTGTCAAAAAAAATAAAAACTGTTTCATATAAAGTAGTTCTCAAGTATGGGGTTATCTTAACTCATGCTGCAAGTGATCTCTCGGTTTTACAATATCTATTATAATTTTAAAGTTAATATATTATAGTAAAAAATTCAATAAATTATTTTCATAATAATAAAAAGTAAATCAATTTTATACAATTATCTTTATAATAAATTTATAACCTTATTTATATTTTTATTGATTAAATTAATAAACATAATTACATTAGTAGTAAAACTAAAAAATTATTAATAATTGTGTAATGTTCAAAATAAACAGATAATTGAAAATGTAAAATTTTTTAAATGAACTGATATTATGAAAAGAAAGGAATGTACTACCAAAGATATTTTTAAAATTATTATACATTTAATAGTTTAAAAATTTTATCTTCTATTCAAATTTCTTTTTCTTTTAATTTCTTAACTAATGTCTTAAAAGACGTTACTTTTTTTATAATTTATGCATACTTTTCATATGAATAATTTTTAATTAACATCTTTATCTCATGTTTAAATCTATTATTTAATATCTATAATGTTATGTGATTATATAAAAAATATATTTATTGTAAATTAAGTTTTTGAATATGTTAAATAATTATTTACATTTCTAAAAGATAATGTATTAGCTAGGAATTTCTCTTTTTTACACACCGCTTTACATTGTTTTAATTCATCAATTATGAAAATGATTTAATTAACTATTTATCCATATTTCATTGCCAAATTTAAATAATTTGTCAAAGGAAATATGGTTAATTAAAGTAGCTAAGCAGTTAATATATAAATTGTTTTCTTGATCTTTAGTTAAAATATTTTTATATTTATTATTTTGAGACTAAGTAGTTACTAACCAGCAAACCCTCTCAACCAGTACTTATTTCAATATTTAAACTTAAATAAAGTATTTTTATAAGACTGAGGGGCTATCTCAATTTATAATAATTCTTTTATTTAAAGTTTACAATTTCATTTTTCAACTAGAAGTGTGATTCGCTTACTGCCAATCACCACACCAACCCTTATTTATTCTTTATATTTGCATATTTCGGCCGGGTTGAAGTTGAAAGATTGATATTATAGTTAATACTTAGTTAGTTTAAATGATATAATATTTATTTTTCTTAAATAAAGTGTTGGGTTATAATTTTTTGTTTTGTATAAACAATTACTATTCAAAATCTATTAAATTTTAAATAATTTAATTTGAGTTAAATGGATCCATTATGAAATACACCTCTTCCAATACTGAAGGTAACCGGTAGCAGTTGAAATCTTGTGTGAATATGGTTATTCAATATTGACAACTATTTGCTATATATACTATATAATCTTTAGTTAATATACTTTGAATTTAATTTTGATGTACTATTAATATAAATTTTTTTTACATAAATATCCAATTATATATTGTCATATCAGTAAAAATATTTAACTCAATTACTCACTATTTTAAAAATCTTACAAATGAAAATATTTAATTAGATAATAATATAAAATTATTTTACACTGAAAGTACATTAAAATTAACATCAGATACGTTAGAATTATTATAGAAATACTTTAAAAGAGGCTTTATGGTATACAAACTATCTACAATTTTTTTAACCAAAGAAAATCTATCTAAAATGAAGTATTTTTGCTGTTGTTTGGATATTTTAACATTATTCAAAAATGAGACTACCATATTTGAATAATGAAATGCTTCTAATAATGTGTTTTCGTGAACTCAAAACCTTAACATTGCATAAGCCCTTTTAATTAAGTGTTGCTTGACTCTAAATAACTTACCTGGGATAAATTTTAAAAACTCAAAATAAACTACATTAATGCATTTCACTGTAATATCAAATTAAATTATATATGTAAGAGAACCTTTATTACCACTACTTGGATCTGTAATATTTTCTTAAAATCCACTCTCCCTTAATCACCTGAAAATATGTCCAGTTATGTCTTCATATGAATACTCAGTACAGCTTAGTTTTTTTTTTTTTTCGGGTCTACACACACGCACCCTCGGGGGAGGGGAGGGCAGGGGAGGGGGTTCTACGGTCTCCGAATACATGATATTAGAACCTTTCCCTTTTTTTTTTGTTCAATGGTTGTTTTTGGTCTTAACTTCAGGGTTAAAGCTTTTTAATTTGGTCCTGACAGTTTAAAGAGTTAAAGTAGAAAGCTGATTTGCAATTTTGCCTCATACTGGGCTAGTGATGAAGTGGTCCATCGACAGCCAGGGCTAGGGAGCGTTGTGTTTTGCTGTCCAGCCCAATAAAGTGTTCGGTCCCATTTTAAACACGGCTTCCAGCCCCAACCCTCTATGTAAACCACAGCTCATTCGGACCATCTAAGAGATCTTCACCCAAAAAAAAGAAAAAACAAAGACTATCTTAATAATGATTCGAACTCCAGTCTAAGTTTCATTCATTTATGATTTACTCAAAGTCTCAAAGAACTAACATATTTAATTACGGAATATGGAACAAGAAAGGTGTAACTTTCACACACTGATTTGGGCATCTGACTAGCAACGATCTTGCAATTTAAACTACAGGCTACTGTACATTTGGAAGCCTCATTTGTTGTTAAAGCAAACTTTCTCTTACTTCATGAATCAACCAAAATGGGGCGGCACGAAAGAGAACAAAAACTAAAAAGCCACCAGCACACAAAAAGAATAGCTCAAATCTGAACTGAACACCAATATGCAACCTAAACAAATTTACAAGGGTTCAATGTCAAGGACACAGAAGAAAACTAGTTTAATGGATCCTACACATTTTCGTCTGAGACAACCGACAGCATAGACCTGCCGGATCTTCCAGAAACGTCTTTCTCAAGAGAATGAGTAACCAAAGTCTTCACCACTCGGCGAAACTTCCTTCTGTATGTTGGAAGCTTTGATACACTTCTTATCATTCCAATCATCCTGACCATGCATTCATCATTGCATGTAAGTGTCCAAGTATCACATACTACTAATAGGAAGTGCCATATATCTTTATAGACTAATACATAGTCTACTATATTGCATGCACACACATACCGTCACTTATGTGTAAACTATGAAACATTTTGTTGATATTCTCATACTATATATAGTTCTCACGTACCTTCTTGAAAGTCCCTGGATTTGAGCAGCTCTAAGAGGATCGCGAACCTCAAATCCGCCATTGTCCCACGCTTCAAACCGTTCCGTATTGCTTCCAAACAGAACAACTTTCTCCAGGTATCTCACTTCACTCTCCTCCAATTTAATGACCCTGATCTGTTCCTTCAGAACCATTACAGGATTGAAGAACCAATCCAACAATTTGTCCTTTGGCCTGTTGAAGTAAGTTATCTCGAAATCATCAAGTAGCAAGAAACCGCTTGAGTTGGCTTTGATGGAGAAGACAAGAGTTTGTAAAAGTGAGTAACAAGGCAAGCCAACATCAAGGATGGCAGCTTCATTGCTATTCTTTCCCTTCAACCACTCATAAAGGTCCGCAGCTGTTAGCACATTTGTGTCCAATAGATCCTTACCTCTCATCTCACAGTACCTCATCATGTTTCCCCAGATCTGTCGCCTCACGCAAGGATAGTAACAGAAGCAAAATAAGATCAGAAATATGTTTTCATGGTTCTGATAAGATGTCTTTTTAGGTATCTTAATTGAGAATATGTACATTTTTAACAAATTCATTGATTAGCTGTTTAGACAAAAATCCTTTTAAAGGCAAAAATAAAACATGAAATGGAATATATAAACTGCATTCTCAACCTGGTAAATTATTTTAGACAGCAATCAATGCATCATGATCTGTGGTGATGGAAGACAGGCAACAAAAGCTTTTAAAAAGACACAATTTCTTGTTTATTAAAAGAAAAGATATAGATCAAACCAACTCTCAGATCAAAGCAGAATAAAAAGCGAGGCACAGTTCGTGACCTTTGATTTCTACAACATGGACTTTCAATTGAATTATTTTGCCTCATAACATCTTGGTCCTAGAATTATTTTATTTGAAAATGGGAAAATAACACAAATTTGCGGCCTGCAAGCTCACCTTCTGGTATTCACCGGAGGCCAGAAGGCTGCCATTTTACTCTTAATATTACTTGTTTAACAAAATACTTGTAACATTAGCTAACCTAATTTGTTTCGTAGAAACAAAGTTTCAACACCATTGGTGTTTGAAGCTTCAAGCAGACACAGAAGCACAAAGAACTTGATCGACATTAGCTGAAAAACCACATACCTGCACCATCTTCACTTCTTGAATGGTCTCTCTTACTGATCTTGAAGGAGCTAAGCTAGGCATAAACATTGCAGGTGGCTCATGTAGTCTGCTTCCAGCCACACTATTTCCCCGAACAGAAAACTCAGTTGATTGAGAACCCATTTTCTTTCGATACCGGGGCCTGGCTGCAAGCAAAATTGAGTGCTGATGCTAATGGAAAAAATGGCAGGGAGCTAAAAATAGGAGATTGGGAAAATGTTTACTTTGGAAAGATTGTCCCTTCTCTAAGGTAGAGCCAGTCATTTGTGTATTCATCGAACTCAGCAACCATTGCAATCAGATATGCTACACCTCTACGAAAAGATCTTTCCTTCACTCACAAGGTGGTCAAAAAGTGAGATTCAGTGATTCGGAGAAGGTAACATGCTAGGATTTCCTAGTGTATGAAATGAAGGGTAATCAAACCTGATACACTATAACAGATGCATACAGTCCAACAAAAAAGCTTGAGAAAATAGCCAATAAAATGCTTGCAATGACAACAAGTGGCCACACAAATATTGTCAATCCAGCAATGGGGACACAAGCTGTTTCAAGGAATGGACCTTCTCTGCTAATTAAATCATGCAACAGGCGGAACCAGCCCTTGAACAACAGGTACGGACTCTTTGCTATAGCGATTGCAGTGTAAAGAGGAAGCTCAACAATTAGCCCAATTATCCCAACGATGATACATCCAGGAACATGAATCAGTCTGAAACACAGGATCAAATTAAGAGGAGTTCAGGAACAAGGGCCAACAAGAGAAGGCCAATAGACCTACCAACTATTAATTTTTTGGTCTTTATGATATCTCTATAAACATTGTTGTAAAATTAAACCCTCAACTACTGTTGCGATTAAGAGGTCCTCCTAATTATTAGCAACAAATATACATTTTAATTCAAAATACATAGCCAACTTGGTTCCCAAAAAAAATGAAGAAATTGAAGGGATCAATAATGCCTTCTAGTCTGCATGAACTCTAATAAGTTGATAATTTAGGCTGAAGAAAGCTTTTAAAAAAAGTTATTTTTACTTGAGTTTAGGATTCCAACTCCCCAACCCAACACTCTTGAACCCAAATAGCTGAAATTTCCAATTTTCATAATCACAGTAATGTTTTGCTACATTGCTCAACAATATAAGACAACATGATTACTGATCTTCTATCTTCATTGTTAGTTGTTACAAAAGGAAATGAAACTTGGTTGACACAAGTACTAATTATATGGCCACTACCTTAGCCTCTGACACTCATCTGAGCTAGGTGATGCACGTAGTTCCTTCAAGTAAGACGGGTATGAATGGTAACATATATCAGCAAAATCCCCAACTACGGTGCAACTGCCTTTGATAGTCCCCCATGTTCCATCCTGAGTTCAGTTAACAGTATGTACGAAGAAGAAAAAAGAAAAAGAGCTAATAAAATTTACCGAAAGAAAAAAACATGTGCTAATAAATCAAACAGAAAGTGTTGAACTGTTAATGTCATGACAGAAAGGTGTTGGAACAGCACCAAAAGAGAGTGCAAGAATTTCTTGGACTCATTATCATATCTGAAGGCCTCAAAAGTTGAGACCCATGGGGTGAAAATGCCATAGCCCACCCCAACAAGCACACTTCCAGCTATTCCCAGACCCAACCATAGACCAAACAAGGCAGGCAAAACAAGCAAAATTGCAACTTTCAATGGTGCATCAAAAATTTGGATCCTGCAAACATAAACCATCAGGGAATCAGGTATTCAACACAGAGTGAAATTACAGAGAGGAAGCATGGAAGGTGCAGAAAGAAGTGTCATACTTCAAAAGGGTGTACACTGTCCAAGCAACATGTGCAGGAAACAAGCCCAAAATCACACCAACGTTCCCTATGATCAGCAATAGAGCAGCAATAGGACCCACAATTAAGCCTGCAGAATTTAACCAAAATTTCAAGCACCCATCTTCCAAATTCACTTTAGAACTTCAAAACAAAAGTAAAAAGGTAAACTTTCTTAGCTGTTAAGATTGAGTAACGAAGTCTAAATCATAAAGTGAAAAGGGTGAAAGAAGAAAGTTTACCTTTTAAGGCACCTAAGCAGAAAGCAGAGCAGAATGCAAAAACCACATAAGTGGCCTTCATCCAACCACTGAAAGAGCCAGGGAAAGCCATGCTAAAGGATCATGAAGACGTTAAAACTTGCACAAAGTTGTGACCGAAATTTGAATGAAGTTTTTGACTTCTGGTAACAAATGAAAAGGGAAAACTACGGAGAAGGAAATAAAAAAAAAAAAACACAGAATATCAGTGAAATATCATGTGTCCTCTCGGTCTCGGGGGAGGGAAAGGAGGAAAAAGGACGCGTTCAATGCAAGAAGATGACAAAAGCAGAGACACAGAGTCCAAACTCAACCATATATATCAAAACATCGGGGTATTGGAAGCCGCAAAGAACATTGACATAAAAAAAAACTAGTAAAAGAGGGTGGCTGCATTACATGTTACGTATGCATACATTAATATAATATGCATTAATCTAATATTCTAATATCTTTATAATGTGAAAGCTTAGTTGTTTCATCTCATTGACCTGCCCTGGGCCCCCCACCCCTACACGGCTATAGCACCCTATAACTCAATAAAATAAAAAAATAAATAAAAGTAAAAAGAAAAAAATGGAAACCTTAACTGTCATTTGCCTCAGCAAACATACATGCGACTCTGCTTTTGTCCCTCAGCCATTTAGTAGGAAAAAGTTATTAAATTATACATAAACCTAATAATGAATAGTTAGTATATGACTATTATTTATATTATATTTTTTTTATTTGAATATGGGAGAATTGAGCTACTACCATTTTTTTTTCTCTCTTTTCTTTTAAATAAAATTTTAGGGTAGTAGAAGTTGCTTATGAATAAAGAACCACTAATAAAATTTGCACGTTTGATCATGCAGATTGATCCAATCTTCATTAGCTGAGGGGATATTATATTTATCCAGATAAAGACAAACCTTATAGACATTTAACCCATGCCCTTTACTTTACCCTTTTTTTTAATTTTTATTCTTTTCACATTTTCTTTCCGAGTATCATGAACTCTCGTTCTTTATTTTTTTTAATTTAATTTAAATATACTAATAATATAAAATAAGTTTATATTATTAATCAATAAAAATAATAAAAAATATCAACTAATATAAATAATCATGGAATCTAATATAATTTTTTAATTTTTTTTATTTTTATTGGTTGATAATATAAAATTATTTTACACTGTCAGTATATATCAATTAATTTTTTTTTTCAAAGATTAATGCTTACTTTGCATATATATCATCACTAAGTGTCATTTTTTAAATATAAATATAAATTCTTTACATTTGTAAAAATAATTACGCAAGAGGAAAATTTTCATTTATTGACTAAAATTTCTTAGTTATATTTGAAAAAGTTACCTTGGCAGATTTTTTGAAAACTGAGAGAATACAAAATGCATGAGAGCCATTGATCAAAAGGGAAAAAATAAGCAAGAAAAATAAAAATTAAGAACAGCTATGGCATTTATTAGTTGTAAATATCGTTGCCTTTCTTTGTTTCAGTGCCATAATATCCACGCCGCCCGGCCGTAATCAATCAACATATAGTAATAGAAATCTGAAAATGAAAGCTCTACATTAATTTAAGAATTTAATGCTGCATTATTTCTATATCATTTTTGGGTAAGATTAGTTAAAGCATCTACACTGCACGCTATGGATACTAGTGTCGGTTTAAATTAAAGTGGCGTTTAGCTGGGGCTTCTTCTGTTTAGATCGTTTATTATGTGGTGCAATGGGTGTATAGAAAGGTGTTTGTATGCCCTATGCTCCTCTTTTTTTGAAAAATTTTGAGCCATCTTCAATAATTATTAAAAAAAAAATAATTCTACACTGCACATATATAAATGAACCTTCAGCCAAGCCCTCCAGTTAAATTCTTGACAAGTCTTCCCAAAATCTACACGCCCACCGGAAAGCTATGTCCTGTTTGCTATGAGAGTGGTAAAAATATAATTACATGTACAGTTAATTTTGATTTTCATTGATTATAGAAGTGTTTTATATTATTATTTGATTATATATTTTTATTTAAAAAATTTATAAAATAATAAATAGTTAAATCAAATATTTTTATACAAATCTTAGTATATTATAATCCTTTAATTATTTAGTATTATAGGGGCAAATGGGAGACGAGATTGTCTGTACACTAACTTTATATTAGATTCCCTTTCTTCAAATATATCTTTTCCGATACATTCTAGAAGACAATTCAAATCCTGTTTTCTTTTGGACTTCATTCAAGGTCAAGATTAAACCCAGCTAGCATAGATGCCGTGCAATGCAATTTCCTTCGCCTCAGTTGAAAGTTGAAACCTATACGGGAAGTTAATCTTGCGGAGGTCATAAAACCTCGACATGGTTACCAAAAAAAAAAAAACCTCGACATGGATTGTGACAATAGTGGTCCCTTCCCTTAAGCCCTGCCTTGCAGAGACATACTGAAAATGCAAATGAAAATGATATGGTCTTGTTGCGTGCTTTAAAAATTAAAATTCCATGAACACCGGTTTTTCTTGTTTTGAAACGTAAATTGGTCTCTAAAGAAAGAATTCATGAATACACCGATGATGGAAGGCGAGGAACGCGGGCAGCCAAGATTGAAAAACATCAAAGTCAAGATGAGAATGATACTTGAGTTGGGTCGCATTACTATATATCAACCACATGTGACTCATATTTTGTTTCATTTATTAATTAGTAGAGGTCAATTCACGTAACTTGAAAACAGAAGAAGGAAAATGAAATCCTTCAGAGATTTTTTCCCCCCAGTTTTTGTAATGAATACAACTTCGATTTTCTTAGCAAAAGTAGAAATAGAATCGCACACAAAAGCACATGCAAGAGTCCGAAAGAAGTGAAAGAAGGGGCCACTTGATCGAAATGGAGGCACGCTGCCCCCATGTCTTCGAGTGCAAAGTCAATACATGATGTAATAAGGACTTGACAGGAGTCATGTCATTTTTTCAAGAAGTTTTACTATTTTATGTGATGGCATAAATATAGAATATGTTTTATAAAAAATCATAGTAGTAGAATGTCGATAATAACATGTAACCTGGTCCGCAGCGAGTTTTGGATCAGGTCGATCATTGTGTTTTAATGATAGTTAAAAGAGATATATTGATGTATTTTTTTTTATATGATATATTGTAATATTTTTTTAAATTATATAAATAAAAATTAATTAAATTTAAAAGTGATTAAATTTTTATTTTTGTAATATTTAAAAATATTAAATTTTATTTATGTAATATCTAAAATTTTCAGTGAAAAATATCAAATTTTATTTGTGTGATATTTAAAAATTTTCAATTAATTTCAGGATTTTGAAAAAAGTGATCAGATTTTATTTGTATAATATTTTTTATATTTCAGAAATGACCAAATTTGTATTTTTGTAATACTAAAAAATATCAAATTTTATCTGTGTGATACCTATAGATTTACAATAAATTTTAAGATCTCACAGAAAAATTTTTGATAATTTTCAAAATATATTTAACTTTTTTTCTTTTTAATTTTACTAAACTAAAAAAATTACAATACACCGTATAAGAAAAGGTATATGCATACACCTTTTTGATCAACCATTAAATTTTAAAGACTAACTTGATTCTTGTTAAAAACTCCCCATATTAAAAACATTCATCATACATATATAAATATATATATATATATATATATATATATATATATATATATATATATGAAATCTATTAGCTACACCTAAAATATAGAAGTGATAAGAAACTTCAATCATGGAAAACAGTCCTACTTAGGAGGGTTGTGTTGCAAGAAGGTTAAAAAAATGAAATAAAAAAAATGAAAACTGACTTGGCATGAAGGCTAGTGGAGGCTCCTCTTGGGTCAAATCTTGGAGGAACCTTTCTCGTTTTTTTGATAGTCATAGCTTACATTGGGAGCGAAGAACACGATAAGCAAGCCCAATATGATCCAAAATAACTAACTATGGATCCTGTGAGATTGGACCCAGTTTTGGAATTCGATTATTATCAGCGAGCCTAATCGGACATAGTGTTTACTTGTTGGGCTTAGGTTTCTCTTGCTCGTATCAAATTAAAAAAGTACTTTACATATTAATTTTTGAATTTAATTTTGATATATTAATTTTATAATATATTTTTATAGTATTATCCTATTATATATTATTATATTAACAAATATATTTTACTTTTATATTTATTATTTCAAAAATCATGCATATAAATAAATTTAATCGGATGATACTGTAAATGCATCAAAATTAAATTTTTAATCTTTTTGCATGATACTAGATATACATTTCAAAAGCATATATTTTTGTATATGAATCAAGTGTTAATTATTTATATACAAATAAATAAAAAATTTATCTATATAATTAGAGAATTTGGTGAATACAATAGTAAATGATAATTCTATTACCTAATTTTTAAAATACATACGTAAATTCTCCACTTATTTATATATAAATTATCAATAATAGATTGACACAAAAATATTTGTCCAAGTAACCTTTCATATATTTCAATTGTGAAAGGTTTATTCATGCCTGCTCGGGCAATCTCTAATGCGTTCAAGGACATCTCTTAATGGGAGAATTTTGAGGAAAAGGTAGTGATTATTTATTTTTATTTTTAAATTTAGAAAATTACAAAAATATAAAATAAAAGCTAATCCTTTTCTCTTTAAACCTTTTTAAGTAATGGTTTAAGAGCAATAGTTAGAGGTACACCTCTTTAATTACTGGACCAATTTTCATTAATTAAGGTGAAATGAAACGAAATTGACATTGTCATCAAATTATATGAAGAAATCATGTTGAGATGCTAATAATGAGAAAATTGCTGTCACTTCAATGCCACTTTGATTTCTTTAAAGTTGCTTAGCTACCGATGGAGCGTTTTTCTTCCCCAGACTATATTTTGAAAAAAACTAACGTATTCTTTTTCCCTCGCGCCGACAGGTAAAAATAAAATAAAAGTGTCATTTCAACCAAAACAAGAAAAGAAAAAAAAAAAATAATAACAATAAAGAGCGCTGCTACAGCCACAGACTATGACTTTGATCCCAATATGAATTCCGACCAATCATAATGGCTACTAACATTTGATTAAATTAGTCAACAAAGATGTTAGTAGTTAGGAGGACAACCTATACAATCAGATCTCTCTACAATCACTGGAGAGATCTGATGATAAAAGGTGCCGAGCCAAATCTCCTGAACCTTTTTGCGCAATGGGAGCTATGAAAACATAGAAGAAGGATGACATTTTTTCTTTTGGCGTTAAAGAGTCAAATACTTAGGTGATTGAAATGCAAGAAGCAGATAATTTGTACATCAAACAGGCCAAATCCTAATCCCTACGGGATCAACAGAAATCAGAAAAAGCGTGTGGAAAAGAAGAATAACATTGACAACCAAAATCCTAACACAAATTCACTGACTTAACTTATCCCAACCCAATGAAGAAGGAAAAAGAAAGAAGGAAACGACCTTTCTTTTTCTTAATAAAATTAGAAAAACCCCTGCCACCAAGGCAAGGAACACAAAAAGTGAAAAAAATTGGTGCATTCCTCTACAAATTCAACACCTCCTTCAGCCACAAGTCTACATCCCAATCTCCAAATCACCACAGCTTGAACCTCCCTCATTCACCAGCTCCTGTATTATCACACCAACAATACAAAAAGTTAACACTCAGACAAAATTAAATTCCTATTGATCTGACCAAATAAAAGCACAAAGAAGAAAAATAGTAAAATTGAAAGAAACAAGACTGATTTGAACCTGAGAAGTCATATTAATTGAAGCTCCTTCATTGACCAATGCAGACCTTCTTGCCTCAACTCCCCTATCAGAAGAACCTTCACTCTTCTCAGCCTTCTTAGAACCAATGTGGCTTTTTCTCAGGCCCAGAAGCCCCTTCCACCTTGCTGAAGAACCCTTTGGAGGCCTCAGTGAAAACTCCTCATACTCATCATCATCATCCACAAGAAGCTCTTCCCTCAAAGTAGTGGGGGCCCTTTGCAACTGGTTATTGTTGCAATTGTCCTTGTACGGCAACAACCTTCCTTTGAAGAAAAGCTCATCAGCACTCATCATGGAATAATTTGTGACAGAAAACTCAAAGTCCGAGGACACTGCAGCAGGTGCTTCTGATCTGGAGCTTCTCTCTTGCTTCATGGCTTGTTGCACATCCACAAAGTCGTTTGAGAAGGAGATTCTGGGGCTCATTGGAGCGCAGTGATGGTGATGATGACCCTTGTGCTCGGAGTTATACATGTCTAAGCATGCCATGAGATTTCAGAACAACATCTAAGGTTAAAAGAAAAACAAAACAGATGCAAGAGAAGTGGAAAAACAAGAGTGAAGAGCCTAATAAATTCTAGTTGGGACCCCCCTCCCCTCTCACACTGTTACAATTTATCACAACCCCACTTAGAGTAGATGTTTGTATTTATACATGTCACGTAAGGTATCTTATTTTGGATTTTTCTTTTTCTTTTTCTTTTTCTTTTTTGAAAATAAATATATTACTTTTCATGCATGGCATGCCTTGACATGATGTTTTGTCATGACGTGTAAATTGGGCATTCAATGACGGTCAATCTTCAAGATATATATGTACTGTCCCAAGCCACATACGGACACTGCTCTCACTTGGACACAAGTGAACTCGATGAAACAGAAAATCTTATTTTCTTTTCTTTCTTACCCTTTTACCCTGAGGACACTGTAGCATTGAACTGATGCACATTATAGCTCGCCTTTTTAGGCCAATCCCTTGTGTTTCATGTTGTAAATAAAAAGTTTTTGGGAAGATTCGAAGAACCTGCACTTCTAACAATGTCATCTCAACATCCAATGCATAATAACAAAACATGCATTATCCATCTTATGATTTTTTATACTTCGGACAACGTGGATAATCCGATTTCTACATGGTTCTATCGCGAACTGCAAGGGGTCAATGCATAAACAAAGAACATCTTTCTTGTTATCGTCAGTCTTCACATGACACATAGCCTATTTGGATTATACGTTTCTCTTAGTTTTAGTTACAAATGAACATAATACCATGTTCAGTCATGCAAGGCTATCGAGAAATAAATGTTATAAAGGTAAAAGTCCATGAACAACTTTATATTTATATATATCTTGTTGTATAGAAGTCCTTTGAATTGACCTCCTTATCACTTAATCATAAAGATTTTAATATCATATAAGAAGCAACTTTCTCATGAATTAAAATAACTAAAAAACTTATTGATGAGAATTTTACATCTAGCAAGTTCTCACATGAACAAAGCTAGTTGATGACAGTTACCATTGGTGGTACAGAAAGCAACAGCAGTGACATTTAAAGGAATGGGGTATTGAGATTATAGCGAGTTAAATGCTTTGATTTGATTTTTTCCAGCTAAGTTTAAAGGCTTCCACCAAAGTGGCACAGGGGGCAGTGGCAGAGTTACAGCTTACAGAGAGGACCGGCATGCATGCACAGCTCTGCTAATTGACCAAGCTTTGACTGCAAAGTGAACAAGGCAGGGAATGAGCTGGCGATACTGACGGATCAAAAGTGACCACGTGACCCTTGATTGCCCTTTGAATTAGATAATGAGAATTCAATTTAAGGACAAGAAAGAAATCAGATTGAATTGGAACGTTAAAGCCATTAATGGGGTAACATACATGCCACCTAACTTTAGCACCGAATTAGTGATAAAGAAAAACTGGTACGAAGGAGTCAATTAATTTGTTAATTGAGGCCACAATCGGGGTTCAGTTCACGGCATATATATTTTTGTCCATTTCCATAGTGGGGTGCTTGCATTAACTTGGCCATAATAATGAGACATTTGAACCTGCTTCACTTTTCCAAGTTACTCCCCCTCATGTTGTGTACTGCAAGGAATCACGTGGCACGATCCCTTCATTTCCTAAGCTAGACAGCTCTTCACCAATCACCAACTCATAGAATTTTTTTGAATATTTGTTAGTGCAAATAATAATATTCCAGGGTAGGCACCAAATGGCTTTGTATCCGAACTTTTGTTTTGCCAATCATAGGGAGGAAACAAACGCAGCCTCCACAGATCTACAAGTATAATCATGCATTGTTACTAATATATTATTATTTGAGCGGCTATAATATAGTTTCAGGCTCATGCTGTACCTTTCAAGTGGCAGCATATCAGCATATCTATTATTTAGAACATAATTTCAATATATATATATATCTCAACAATCTCAATTTTTATAAATAGAAAAAACTAATGCCGAGAAAGTTTGATCGCATAATGAAGCGATACGCTTTGAGTCAAATTAGTTAGAGCCGAATAAGGTTCAGATGCCAGGGATTTAAACAACAAAAGACAAATCAATGATAAATATGTTGCCAATAATGAATATTATGTTATGTGTAGAGTTCACCATGAAGCTTGAGACTATATTATGATCACTCTTATTATTTGCAAACGGCCATGAGAGCGAAAGGGGGGAGGGGTCATACTGTGATTACTGTCATAGTCTTCAACTCTTGGACCAGTATTTGGAAGTAGAGGTACTCAGTCTCCACGACCAGGGAAGCCTGGTAATATGCAGGAAAGGACACAGGGTACTAAAAAAAAATTTTAACTTGCAGCCAAAGGACATGGTTGTCACTCACGTGGTTCAACCCTTTTCAAGTGGTTAGCCTAATGGGGTTATGCCACGTAGTTGATTCCAACAAATTGAGAGCCTTCGAATATGGACCAGTCAAACACAATCAGCAAATTCTTGGAGAGTAAAATGCTTTTGGAATTGGCCTGCGTAGCTGCATCCCGGTTTTGGTCTCCCATCTTGTTAGCAGCTACTTCCATTTTATTGGCAGCGATATTATCTAAACTATGTTAATTTTCATAATTAGTTCTTGCATTTAATGTGTATGCTCAGTCTCCAATGTCAGATCAGAAAAA
This sequence comes from Pterocarpus macrocarpus, assembly GCA_031439585.1. NCBI lineage: Eukaryota > Viridiplantae > Streptophyta > Magnoliopsida > Fabales > Fabaceae > Pterocarpus > Pterocarpus macrocarpus. Next base: position 70,172,628 of record CM062520.1, on the reverse strand, counting down.
AGGAACGGACTACTAGCTGATTCTCTAATGTTTTCTTGTTAAGCTGCCGGTGTTAAATTATGCTAATTTGAGAAAGTGAACAAAAATTTGGAATTTTATGGGGTGTCTCTTATCCTTCTTTTTTGGGGTCCAATAGTGAACCAATTACTAGGATACTGAAATGCACGGTCCCAGTGAAATTAAACCATTAATTGTAATATAGTGTAAATGCAAATTTGGACTAGTAGCTGTAATATACTGTTTCATTAGCATCACTGAAATTCGCTACTGTCCATAAGGGGTTGGAGTAATATATAGACAACTGTATGATGGGCGTTGATTCTGCTCTGCTGCTAAGTTTTTCTTTTATGTACATGTATGTAATTTTTGGGAGACAGACTAGGACCTACATTTTAAATAACATATTCCAAAAGTCCTCAAGCTGTAAAGAGCCTTTCTTTCAACCAGTACTTCCACTGTGATATATAAGTTAAAATAGGCGGAGTCACGCTTGCTGAATCTATTCATTAATTATCATGACCTTTGTGAGGCTTGCGCCAGTTGCATGCCAGTGCCACACATTAGGACCTTCTCTCATTCTCTCCCCATGCTTCTTATGTTCACATACATTAGGCACAAAGTGAGTTTACAAGTCACAAAACGCAAGGTCCACTACACTAATTGTAGAGAATATACTCTAGCTTATTGTTGTCCTTTTTCGCCCCTCCCTTCCCTTCCATTGTCCCGGCTATTGTGAGATCAAACCTGCTAGAGCTAAATTTAGACTTTGACATAGGACCAATAATATCATTATATGTAGCTTTACCCCGCTCTAAATCGAAAGTTTATTGTGATTTTCTCTCCTTTTTCCACTGACTGTGTGACTCCTGTGAAAGACTGCACACACTATTGTACACAAGCATAAACAGGCAATCTAGCAACTAAAACAAGGACCGGGACCCCAAAGGAGATAAAAGAGAATAACGCAATCAGTCTCTAGAATTAGCTGATTGCCTGGTTATCCCTTAAAAATAATAGGGTGTTTCTGGTAGGAGTGGGAAATATGAGTCATCATATTTCTATTACTAATAAGATTTTGACACTTTGCAGTATAATGGTTATGCAGTATATTCTTAATACTAGACCTTATCAATTGAATTCACCTATCCATAAAAAAGATTTGCTGTTATATAAATTTTTAAACTATAAATTCCATCTCTATAGTTGATTTATCTCGATATTCATGTGTATATAAAATCCTTCCTGATAAACAACACTACTCAATTTGAAGTGTCACTTAATATGAAAATTATAAAACTATCCATCCCGGTTATTCCCTCTCATTGAGATAAACATGGGTTGACAAAGATAAAAAATGACCTGAGAGTGTTTTGGACTGGCTGTCATAGATTTCCCTTTTCTTTTCTTTTTTTTTTTAAGAGTTCAAATTCAATGGTATCCTTCCACACTATTTAAGTATTAAGATTAATTTTTAATCAAATTTGGACTTTGCCTGGTGACAACATTTTTAATGTATTTTGAATCTCTAACCTGCATGTAAAATCTGGCCACCTTAAATTGTCAACCAAGCCACAATCCACTATCCCACTGCCAAGACTATCAGATTTTTGTCCATTTCATGCATTCTGAGTTAATTTACATCAAGAACTTTTCTTCTAGATAAACATTAGGTTCCATAAGTTAATTCCCACTTCCCATACTTGGAAATTGGGAAGGGAAGGGAAGACTTTTCAAGAAAGCGAATGGACAAGACTCAAGAAGAGAAGTAGCCATAATGGTTATGCAGTACATTCTTAATACTAGACCTTGCCAATTGAATTCACCTATGCATATGCGAAAAAGATTTGTTGTTATAGAATTTTTTAAACTGTAAATTCCATCTCTATAGTTGATTTATCTCAATATTCATATACAAAATCCTTCCTGATAAATAACACTTTTTTTTTTAAAATTAACTCCTGATAAATAACACTACTCTATTTGAAGTGCCACTTATTAAGATAAAATTTTGAAGACTGTCCATTCCATTCTTTCCTGTCAATGAGGTAGACATGAATTAACAAAGATAAAAAAGACCTAAACAAAAGTTTTGTGGACTGACTGTCATTGTTCTCCCTTTTTTAAAAGATTTCAAATTCAATGGTATCCTTTCACTATTTAAGTATAAGATTAATTTTTAATCAAACTTAGACATTGCCTGGTGACAACATTTTTTTAATGCATCCTGAATCTCTACAGTGCATGTAAATTGTAAAATCTTGCCACATAAAGCTTAAATTGTTAACTATGCCACAATCCACTATCCCACTGCCTAGATTGCCAGATTTTTGTCCACATGCATTTCTGAACTATGTTACATAAGAGTTTTTCTTCTAGATAAACATTACTTGGAGATTGGAAAGGGAAGGGAAGACTTTTCAAGAAAGCGAATGGACAAGATTCAAGAAGAGAAGAAACCAAAGATAATTAATTATTAGGGAAGTGAATAAAAAAAAACCTCAAACCACGAGTAACGATAGTCACCATAGTTAATTACTCTATCTAGTAGCTCTGTCCAAGAAACTCAGCAAATATTACAAAGAAAATGTCTCGATATTTTAGCTGTAGAAGATTCAATCTGCGTGGAACAAACCATAAAATACCATCAACTACATTCACCAAAATGCAGAATCTGTGTGCTGTTCTCTCATTTATATTTCCGTATACACGGATTGTACATGGATAGAATAAAGCGCCACAACAAGCGATATATATATATATATATATGCTTTCAAATTTCGAAATTCACACGGGCAGCTGTAAACAGATAATAACAAGCATGCAGGGATTCACTTTGTTTGTAGTTCAGAACACCAATGTCATCTTGTATATTTTTTCTTATTAGAATAGTTTTTTGGCCAGCGTCACATTATAAATTTAAGCAAAGTAGTAATAGTTTATGTATGTTCTTATTTAAGTAGTGTTGTTTCCAAAATTGACACTTCAGAATGGTTGCTTTTGAGAAGTTTCTTTGTAGCAAGTATCAAGCGTGATCATGAGCTGTGTTGTGTGTACGCAACTCTATCTCCATTATTGGTTAATTGTATGCCTCAAGAACTGTAACGAGAACAATAAGCATCATTTATTAAGGGCAAAGGCAAATGTGCATCTCAGGGAAATCAAGGTCGCACGATCGTCTGTCCTATTAGACAACCTTATCCCACCAACCCAAAAATTTAAATTTAAAACCTGCAAGCCAAATAATCAATTGTAGAATGCTCTTATATATATATATATAGCTCTATTTATTGCTGCTACCAAATTATTCTAATGTTAATATATAACACTTATATGAAATTGTATATCTTGAGAATTCCAATTCTAATATATAGCTCTATTTATTGCTGCTACCAAATTATTCTAGTGTTAATATAAAATTGTATATCTTGAGAATTACAATCATGCATAAATTTAGATACTGTACATATTTCTGTTGCATGCAGTGAAAATGAAAATATTATCTAGAAACTAGAAATACCTCATGTCCAATCTGAAGATGGTTCTGATATGCGCTAGTTGGTTTAATTGCCAGTCATCTAAAGAGATCTTTTCTAAATTTGATCATAATACTTAGTGGAGTTGATTGACGCTATATATTCCTGCTTTAGGCATGAAATATGTCAAGCAAATTTGGTCAAACAAAGCTTTGACACAATGGTATCAACTCTTTCAAAGCCAATCACACCATGAAGAAGAGAGGATGAAGAGAAAGGAAAGGAAAGACAAAAGAAACCAGCAATATATTGATTTCAGCGTTCAAGGGGTGATTACCACGTTTAGATCTTTAGTCTGAGTAATTATGTCGCAAGAATAAAAAGCTAGAGAGGAATTAACTAGATGAGAGACTAGTCCTTTAGGTGATAGAAGAAGGGGAAACTCAGTACATGTATCTTATGGACTGTTTCTGATTCTAGGCTTAGGAGTTTCATTCTAATTGCAATGAAAGTTAACCAGCTCCCTAAATTTTTCTGTAGGTCATGGTTGCTTTATTATTTCTGTTATATCTCTTCTCAAAATCTGTTCTCTTATTTTACTTCTGAATTCTGATCATAGATTCGTAGTTATGGTCTTTCTTAGAGGCAGCTTTGTATCAGTAGAAGATCAAGTGAAAATCAAAGTCAAAATAACATTCACGCTATTTGTATTAGTACATGACACCCATGTAACTAACTATCTACTTAGCACGAAGATAAAAAAGAAACTAAACATTAAGGAAGTCACAAACTTCATAGACACTGAACGCGATAATCCCCTTTAAGCTAGTTTCTTGCCACTCATCATCATCCTCATGAACTCATTCAAGTCAATAAAACCATCCCCGTTTCCATCCACACCCTTCACCATTTTCCTACAAGCGCTAAGGCTGCAACCCTCTCCTAGCCTCTTGAGAACCTGGGACAACTCCTCAGCACTGATCTTCCCATCACCGTTCAAGTCGAACACATGAAAAGCATTCTTGATCTCATCTTCCTTGATCCTCCCCTCCCCATTGAACATCTCCATGAACTCCTTGAAGTCAATGAACCCATCTCCATCAGTGTCCATCAATTTGAACGCCTTCACTGCCTCAGCATCACCAATGCCCCTATCCAAGGCCCTTGCAGCTGCCTTGTACTCCTCAAGGGAAATCTTGCCATCTTTGTTGGTGTCAAATTTCTCGAACACCCATTTCATTTCCTCTGCTTTTGGCTTGAAACTCGTTCCTGCATTACTAGATGTTTTTCTTGACGTGAAGCTTTTGTTTTGGGGTGGATTTTTGCATGGAGAGGAGGCCTTCCATGAAAAGCTATTGTGGAACTTAAGGAAACTCAAATTGGACATGTTCTATTATTTTTGGGACTCTGATACAAAAAGAAATGTACACAAATATTCGGCTGCTTCACTATGAGACATACTAGATTATATATGGCTTGTTTATATAGATAAGCTTTTGCCTTCAGATTCCCTCAAGATATGATATTTTAGAGGAAAAGTGGTAGGAACTGAATAAAGACTAATGCTCTCTCCCCCGGAGTTTAAACTGAAGTTGAGAATATGCTTTGTCCCACATTCTTTCGCATCGTGTTGGCTTCTCATTCAGGCATTTTGTTGGTAAAATTCGAAGAATGTTTTGGTGGAAGTTTGATCAAGGTTCACTTTACATTGGCAGGGGGAAGAATATTCCGTGACTGTGTGGTTCAAGTTGAATTACATCTCTGTGGACGATTCTCTTCGATCTTTTGTAAAACCGTGTATTCGCCACCACGCCCAACTTAAGAGTTGAACTTGAATCCTATTCTTATGTCACTTGGTAATATGTTAGGAGTGTATTCCATTCTTATTCTCATGCAATTATAAGATATCTTTTTAGTCACAACTGCGGGAATACGGGAGTTTTCTACCAGCATTAACTGTTTCTCTGAGATTTAAACTCATGTTATCATCTTAAGAAGTTGAAGTTATATACTTACCACCTCAATTAATCTGATGTGGGTCTCCCTCATAAAGTTATAACATCTAAGCTTTTTAATTCAATGTGAAGGAATTTTTTGTTTTCATAAAAGGTACACAGAAAATCCGATACGACTAATTACAAAAGGTACAAGTTCTAGAACCTCACGTTTAACAAAAATCTAAATGAAATTTATAAAAAACAATAATAGTAATTTGTACATATGCAACCCTTGAATATTAGGATTAAATCAGTTTGAGAAAAAAAAAAAACGGTTGCTACTAGTAATTTGACTAGGGTTATGATTTACAAATAAATGCATGTATGCATTTTAGGTGAGAGGATAAAAATAAAAAGTAATAATAAAACAAATGTCACACAAGAAATGCGTGTATTAAATAGTGAATAGGGTCCACTTGATCGGATATATTTATTTGAAAGACAACTAAACTCTATAATAATTTCTACATTTATGTCAAATCTTGCAAATCTTGTATAATAGGATTAAATTATTTGAGATAAAAAATAAATAAATTAGTAATTTGAGTAGAAACATTTTCTACAAACAAATACATATGCAATTTAGGTGAATTAAGGATTAAAATAATAGAAAATGTTTCACAATAAATATATGTATCGAGATCCCTCTAATCTAGCGTATTTATATTATACACAATTGAACTCTATAACGTATCTATGAAAAAATCAATGATTTTAATTAATGAAACCACATTGCTAGGTAGAGTGAGTAGCATTTTCTATCATATTGATTGTAAAAATACAATAGCTATGTTATTTCTCTATTAAAATTGTTTTTCTAAGATTTGAACTTATATTCTCATATTTGAATGGTTGAAGTTACTTTCTTCTTGATTAACCAATCTTAGTCTCACTCATTAAATTACAATATCTAGGTTTTTTTAAAAAAAATATGGAAGAATTATTTTTTTCCATAAAATGCATATAGAGAAAATCTGATATGACTTATTAGAAAATATACAACTTGTAGAACCTCTTATTTTACACAAATCTAAATGAAATTAGTAATATAGTAATTTGTGCATTTTTATAAAAATCTTACAAACCTTGTATAATAGGATTAATTATCAGTTTGAGACCCAAAAATAAAAGTTAATAATTTGGGTAGAGACATAACTTACAAACAAATGAATATGCATTTTAGGTAAGAGGATAAATAATAATAAGAAATTTGTGTATCAAATAGTGAGTGAGGTTCATCTGATATTTGTTTGATACACAGCTAAAGTCTATAAAAATTTGTACATTTGTACATTTTAATAAAAAGTAATATAGTAGTTTTTACATTTTTATCAAATCTTGCAAACCTTGTATAATAGGATTAAATCAGTTTGTGATTAACAATAAATAAATTAGTAATTTGAGTAAGAACATGACTTACAAACAAATGCATGTGCATTTTAGGTGAAAGGATTAAAATTTAATAAAAAAAGTTTCACAAAAAAAAAAATGCATGTATCAAACAGTGAGTGATATCTACCTGATACACAACTGGACTCTGCAATGTATATGTGAAATAATCATTAATTTTATTGAAACCATGCTCTTATGCAAAGAAAGTAACTTTTTCTGTCATATTACCTGTTATTTTCTTCATAGTCCATGAGATATCCTTTCAATTAGTTTGACATATTTCCATCATCTATGAAACTAATTTTTATTCAATTGCAAAAATACAATGGTTATATATGTAGTCTCTCTATCAAAATTGCTTTTCTAATTGTTCTCATCTTAGAAGGTTAAAGTTGCTTGCTAATTGATTGACCAATCTTTTGAGAGTCTCACTCATTAAATTATAACATTTAGGCTTTTTAATTAAATATGGAAGATTTTTTTTTAATAAAATGTATATAGAGAAAAATCTGATATGACCAATTAGAAACGATACAAGTTTTAGAACCTCATGTTTTACTCAAATCTGAATGGAATTATAAAAAGCAACATAGCAAATTGTACAATTTTATCAAAATCTTCCAAATCTAATCTTTTATAATGGGAATAAATTAGTTTCAGATTAAAAAAAAAATTAGTAATTTGAGTAAAAATATAACTTACAAACAAATACATATGCATTTGAGGCGAAAGGACAAAAAAATAATTAAAAAAATTACACAATGAAAAAGTGGGATTTATCTTTTTTGACATATTTATCTGATACATAACTGAACTCTATAATATACCTATGAAAGAATCACTGAATTCAATCAATTTGCATTTTTGTGCAGAGTGAATAATTATTTTTCTTATATTACCATTTTATTTTCTTCATTGTCTCACTTTTTAAGTAAGAGATAATTGAGGTTTTTTGCCTTTTTCAATAAAGAAAAAAAAGGTGTTTTGTCAATGATGGATTTAAGGGAAAAATGGAGAAAAAAAAAGAAGGTAATATCAATAGTGAATGTCGAAGGGATATGGATCCTCTCATATTTATCTTAAACATAATCATATCATATTAAAAGAGATATAGACATAAATATTTTATATTGAGTCTTATAAATTTTAAGAGGGCTCTCTACTTGTTTAATATGCTCGTGTCTATTTCTCTTTAATATAATTTGGTCATGTTCAAAACAAATATGACATGATGTTAATCCATTATAGAAGTGATTTTTTTTTTTATTTTTTGTCTAACAACATAATTGTATCTAAATACAAATTATATTATTTTTAAAAAATAAAATGAAATAAAATCTTTTTGAAAAAAAGCATATCCAAGTTGCCATACTATCAAGTTTGTTTTAAAATACTGATATTTGATAAATTCAAATAGCTCGGTACTTTTTCCTGTTAAACAAAATTTTAAGTTTGAGCTTTATGGTAAATTAATTTAACTCGAGTTAAATTAGTTAAAATCAAACTTCTAATATCAGTGACATAAACCAAAAAGTTCATTTTATAATACCTTTTTCTAAATGTTACGCCTCTTGCCGATTGCTCAGCATGAATCACAGCGTTCTCAACTCATTACGAAATAGAACCGAGAATATGTCTTAATGGAATATTGGAATACAATATCCGAACCGTCAACCTCCACTTTAAGAGTCTTAAGTATTGCTTATCATCTTTGAAGGGAAGAATATAGAAAGGAACGGTGAAAAGAATCAAAATCCTACGTTGCAAATAATAAAGTAATTTTAACTCAACTGTTTTCAGTTTCACTCTCAGATAAAGTTAACACTATGTTCTTGATGACAACAACGAGGTCCAAAGCTGCCAAAGATATTTATTTTCCTTAGAACCAGACACGCATATACAACTGACAACAAACTTTGTAAGCACGCGAACTAAACTCTTCATTGAGAGCCAATAAGTTTTCTAATACAAATATCAAAGGTAAAGCGTGACACTGACAAATAGCTCCATAGTAACGGAGCCATATCAGGTCCATGCAGAAACCTCTTCCAATAGCTTAATGTATATTTTTTTTAACAAAATTATTACTGATATAGTTTTAGAGGCCACTATAGAGTAGAGACCTTTATTTGTTAAGCATTATTATCGAGGACTAATTTATCTGCTAATTAAGCAGATATAAGTCCCAGCATGGCCTCATTATTCTCTTCACCGCTAACATTATTCTCTCTGCCAATCAAGTCTCTGGCCCTCTCTGCTTGCTCCTCCCAGTCCGTTCTTGCCAGCACTACCACCATCACAACAGCACAGACAACCTGGGCAGCCAGCAGTCCCATCCAAAGGCCCAAGAAGCCCAACTCCAAAACAAACCCCATCAAAACAGCAACAGGCAGGCCCACAACATAGAAAGAGAAAAGATTTATGTTGGCACCCAAAGTGGGCCTGGCACAACCCCTCAGCACACCACAGATTGTTGTCTGCGGACAGTTCCCAGTCTCACAAAGCCCGACCACGGGCAATGTTGATGCCAACAGAGACAGAATAGCTTGGTCTTCGGTGAACATACGTCCCCAGCAATTCCTCATGCTCACTGCGAACACCATGGCCGTGATTCCTGTGAAGAAGGCACAACACAAAGCAACCAAGGATGATATCTTTGCCTTGTTTGGTCTATTTGCTCCGAGCTCATTGCCTACCCTTGTTGAAACAGCCATGTTCAGTGCATAAGGGAAATTGTAGATGAGTGCAGTGGCCTGAATGATGATTCCAGAGGAGGCCACCGCTTCTGCTGCATCATTGAGAAGCCCTGAAAGGACAATGAGAATCTCATACCACCACCATTCAAGGCAAACGGAGATACAGCTTGGGATGGCTTGGCGAAGAATGGGGTTCCATTGCATGAACCTGAAGCACTCAAGAGACCAACCTGTCCAAGACTGAGAACAAACCCCAGAGAACTTGAGGTATAACAAGAGGGTAAGGAGGAGGTTCAGGTCTGTGAAGGCACATGCTAATGCAATGCCTCGAATCCCAAGGGTGGAATTGCGAACAATCTGGTAATTGACGGGGACATGCAGGAAGAGAGCGAAGGCTGAGCTTAACATGAGGGGTGTGGTCACTTTTTGTGTTCTGAGGAAGATCTTGAGAGGGTTGATGAGTGACTGGATGAAGAGGTCTGGGATTGAGAAAGCAAGGTAGGTGGTGGCAATGGATGAGATGGTTGGGTTTTGTCCCCACATGAGGAGGAAAGGTTCGAAGTTGAACCAGAAGAGTGCAATTGGGATGCAGGCCAAGATCAGGATTATGATGGTGCGTTGAAGGGTGAGGCTCATGAGTCTCCACTGGTTTGCTCCATAGGCCTGTGAGGAGATTCCCTCCATGCCTGAGGAAAGGCCAGAGATGACAGAGTAGCCAGTGATGTTAGATGCACCAATGGCAAGGCACCCACCAGCCAATGTGTCCTTTCCGATCTTGCCCAAGAAGTGCATTGATATGGCCATCTTTCCATAGATCAGAAGGCTGGTGATGATCATTGGGAGTGCTATGAAAACCAGCTGCTTCACCTCCTCCCGCACCTGACAAAAGAAAAATGGTATATACAAAAGTTACTCAACATGCATGAATCGAGAAAACACACACACACACACAAAAAAAAATGAAAAAGAAAAAGAAAAGGTTCTGTTTTTATTTTCTAAATTTTCTGTTTTCAGGATTTTATTAAAAAACATAGTGAAAACAATAAAATCTTTCCCTTTTATGATCAACATGCATGAACGAAGAAACACAAAAAAAAAAAAAAGAAAAGAAAAAGAAAAACACCATTGAAAAGCTATAACTTACCTCTGAAATAAAGGAGCGTTCGCCACTCCGATCAACGGCTATTCCATGGCTCTGGATGTCTTCTCCTTCCTCTTTCACGTCGGACCCGTCAGCATGAGGAGGTATCAGCGGAGCTGAAGCAGGATTCTCATTCATGCTGAGAGCTCTTGGGCTGAAGATTCTCCTTTGAAGAAGGGAAAACATCGTTTTCTTGGAGAGCTCCTTCAGAGAGAGAACCATTTTGTGGTGTTTGTTGTTCCTTGTGAGTTTCTCTCATCGGTTTTTTATAGAGCCATTCGCACACTTGCACTCGATCTGTTCCCTCCTTATTTTGTCCCTCTTCCCATTTAGTCCTTTGGTGAGTGCAACTCATGAAAATTTTTTCCCTCTCTTTGTTTTCTTTGTTTTCTCTCTTTCCCTATAGTGCTAGATGGCTTAGTTTACGTTACGAGTGAGACAGATAAGGTGGTGAGGGAAGTGGCCATGCTGATCCTTTCGTCGTTTTCTTGGAGGGGTACTGTTACAAAGTGTTGGTGGCAGTCCCTTCAAATGCCAAGGCTTGAAAGCTTAAACACGGTGACCAAAACAGTGGGTTTGGTTTTGGGTCGGGTTTTGCAAAGGGTCGGGTACTCAAACCCTCTCAAGAGTTGTGCACCCGTGCTAGAAGACGATTTGCCCTTACACGTGCCTTATAGGAAAGTGTGCTTTGCATGGCCAAAGTTGCAAAGAAACAAGGTGCTGCAGCATCCCATTCCAAAATGTACTAGAGAATTTATCTGATATATAAGCTTTTTCAGGGTTTGTTTGATTCGCAGTTTAATTCATACCAGAGATTAAGCTGCATACCAAGGACTTTTTGATCTGCTTCTGGTTCTAGTGAAACAGGACACTTTGGCAATACAAGTCACAAAGAGTATTCAATTTGTCTGAAGAGAAAGTATACTTCTCTCTGTGTATTAAGTTATCAAATACATTAAGTTCTTATCTTCAATACGGAAGAGCATTTTTCATGAAGTGTATAAAGAGAAAAAATTATATGACTCATTAAGAAAGACAAAAGTTTTAGAACCTCATGTTTTGCACAAATCTGAATGAAATTTATAAAAGTAATTTGTACATTCTTATCAAAATCTAGCAAACATTGTATAATAGGATTAAATCAGTTTGAGATAAAATAAATAAATAAAATAGTAATTTGAGTAGGAACATGACTTGCAAACAAATGCATATGCATCTTAGGTGAAAGGATTAAAAAATAATAATAATAAAAGTTTCACAAAAAATACGTATCTCTGAGGTCCACCCGATCTGACATGTTTGTTCTATGTACAACTGAACTCTACAACGTATCTTTGAAAGAATCATTGGTTTTGATAAAACCATATAAACCATATTCCTATATAAATTGAGTAATTTTTTTTGTCATATTACTTTTTGTTTTCTTTATTGTCCCGCTTTTTAAGTAAGAGATAACGGAGACTTTTTGAATAAAAAAAATTCTATCAACGATAGAATCATAAAAAGTAAAAAGAAATATTACTTTACTCCTGTTAGCAAATGTGAAAATGATCTTTTTTTATTTGAATCGTAGATGTTTTCGTATCTTTTTACATATAAAATAGATCTTATTCAAATTTTAATGAAATCTTCTAATGACATATATTATATATAGATAGATTTAACTCAGTACACTATATTTAATATATATAGTAGTAAGTGACCTGCATTATTAACAAAGGGACTAAGGTTCAAACACTCCAAAAAACTAACTAATTTAGTTTTACATCAGTGCCTATAAGAATGCCCTGGTGAAGGACCCAAAATAGAGAGAATAGCTAACCAACACAATAAGTGATGAAATGGTAACATATATACTTTCAAATGGTTTTTAGCATGTACCTTTAAGGTGCCTATTGTTTTGCATTGCACTCTTTAAGACTATCAAAATGAGTCACTCATCAACCAATTAACCTATTCATCATTGTAAAAAATGATTGTTCTTTCATTTCAGTGACCTATGTAAACTCGGATTCAATTCTGCTGTTCAATTTTTCTTTCCCATTTTCATTTCCCACAATGAAAACTTTTTGTTTGTAAATTTGTGAATAGTTATGAAAGAGCTAGTTGATTTGAGAAGATATATGGTTGATATTATATAATGTTACATATATCAATTTCTGGTTGAGAGGATAAAAAAGGGAAATAAAAAAACCTGTCAGAAGATTTCCATATATAAACTTAAACATTTTCTCTTGCCCATTTAAGTCGTATAATTTGGCATTTTTATCCTTCATGTATTGCCGAGGCCAATCACTTTACATAAATATGCATCCAATTAAATTGTTTGAATGGTCAAATTTAAAATCTGATACAGAAGAAGTAAATTACTTTTGTGTGATGAATGATAGTGTGTGTGTGTGTTTTTTTTTCTCCAATATTTTTATTGAAAGCATCGCTCACAAAATGTAGTGAGGAGCAAAACCGGATAATACAAAGTTTCCACACTGAGTCTGGTTTAGGAGCACAATACAACTAGCCAACTGCTAGGTCATCACCCAAACACACTTATTTTCCACCCCTGTACACATTGACGCCAAATAACCTGTAGTAACACCTTCTTTTCCATATGGCACCCCATTGTCAAAAATCCTCATGCCAAACCAGAACACATTTGAATAAGAAGCTAAATATAAGACTAGACATCAGCATCTTCAAAAGAGTTGCATGATTCGATCTTCTCCAGACAAAACAGCAACATTATTGTATGACAATTGCACCTGATTTCACTTAAAATTACCCCCACAGCATTTGTTCTATCTGTCACCCCCCTGTATTTGAAGTATCCAAGAGTATCACATTTGTTTTCATAATCAAACAGTCATCCACCACTTCCATGTCTGCATCATTTCTGCTACTTAGAAGTTGTAATCGAGCATTCCAACATGAATATTGGTATGAAAGTTCTAAACCAGAATTCCAACATGACACCATAAATCCAAAGAATCTGGGTCTGAATCTGCAACCCATCCGAACCTGAACCGAAAGCTGTGCATGATACAAATATGAAACAAACATTCTATATAACTGACATGTCTATCAGAACAAATCAAAATTGGAAACCATCTACCTTGCAGTTCAACCACCTATCTCGGTATGTCTCACCTTTCTATCTTTTCTTTTCTCATTTTTCATTTTTCTTGTTTTCCTTCCTTTTTTTCCTTTTTCTTAATCCCTCCTTTTCTTATTCTTTTTCTATTTTCTCTTCTTTATTCTTTTTTCTCTCCCAAAATTTTCTTTTCCTTTCGTTATCTTTTTCCTTTTTTCCTCACCTTCCAAGTCACAAGACTCAAACAAAGAATACCTGTTAATACACATTGCATAATAAGTATGGGTAGTTGTATTGTGCTCCTAAACCAGACTCAAACAATGATAGTTAATATTGTTAATAATATAAATTGAATATGATAATATAAACTTTTATCAATATATGTATTGTTATTAAATTGATGATTGAGTTTAAGCAATTTTAAATTTATTCATTATTTTTTTTCATGTCTAAAAGTTTTAGTTTGGAGTTTTTACATTAGTGGATTATCTAATAACTAAAAGCATCCCTATAAGGATTATAAGCTGCAAGAATATTTTATCTTATTCTTTTTACTTTAGAGTTTAGATTGAAATGACTATTTTTTTCAATTTAAATTTTAATTATAAAAAGAGAATATATATGAAGAAGATTTTCATACCAATAGCACCGACAGTGTTGAAGAGGATTAGACTCCTCTCTTTCTTCTGGAAAATTCTTACTTTCTGCTTAGAGAAAATTTTTTCCATATTCCACTACTTCTATCCACCATTAGTTTTCTTCTCTTTCCCCTTTTCTCTCTCTTATACTTTTCAAAATCAAAGATTAAAATTATTCTATGGAGTAAGAAAATTTTACTCCATGGAGGATGTAGAAATGTCTCCTTTTTTCTGCTTTCCTCTGTGATTTCCGTCAAGGCAATCATTTTATTGGTCAAATCCAGTTCGTATAGAATTCGTGACAAATTCTTGTGTACTTAATAGTAATGCTCTTATAAGAAATTATAAGCAGAAAAATAAGTAAATTAAAAAAAAATTAAACGAGTCAATCTAAATTTTTGCAAGTTAAGTCGAATTGATTTTGTTAGGAAAATGATCTACGATATGAATTGCTTCAGTACGAACAATACACAAATTATGCGGTGTAAGGATTGCACTTTATCCTCACTTATAATTAGCCACGTGTTTGGCACATTGATTTGCAAAAAAATTTTCGCATCGTATAGCATTGCTGATTTTGTTAACAATGTTTGTCTATTGAACCTGGCATGTTTCATCTACAACTTGACGAAGGCAAACTCAATGAGTCAATTTCGACCGCTTTAACAGTCCCAATATTGAAGGGTGAACAATATCATCATTTATGTTTTTTTTTTGTTTTTTTGGCCTGGGGGGTAGAAAAAAGGGCAAACAATGCTAAAGACAAAATAATCCAATCCCAATACTAGTTCCTGTCTTTTTAAATTCACGTACAGATAGAGGAATAATGTGACCGAGTGTCAACCTAAGAAAAACATTATGAAATAGGAAAATCTATTCAGAAAAACATTATGAAATGGGAAAATCTATTATCAAAGAGCAATCCTTTAAGATAGGGATGAAAGTAGACTAGGTGGCTTGTCGGAGGCCTTCAATTTAACTCACATTTGGTCTAATTTGACTAAGTCTTTTTAGTAAAAAAATTTGGTCTAGTCTTTTTAAAAAGCTTTTTTAATCAAATAAGCCAGATAATAGGCTATAAAAAAACTTATTAGATCAAACGAATTGACCTATTTATACTTTATTATTGTTATTATTTTACAAATTTTAATTACAATTGAAATCTTATGATCTATTTTAAATAGATTTTTTTAATCTATTAAGAAGCCTTTTAACCTATTTAAGAGTAGATTTTTTAGTCTATTTAAAAACTTTATAATCAAATAGATCTCTAAATAAGTTTTTAGGTCAAGCCAAACTTTTAAAAATACCAAGTTAAGGCCCTAAGAAAGGCCTATGTCAGGTAATAGGCACACGCTCGGATTGCGTATTTATCATGTAAGTCAGGTTCGTTTTTATCAAAACCTAATCTAACCTAGCTTACTTCCACCCTTACTTAAAAATATTATTCCTACATTTTTATTTTTTTACTTTTGTGTACACAAATTATCCTCATATATATCTTTTGGCCGTTAAACTATATTTTGATAATTTAAATATAAATATAATTTATAATAAGATACTATAATATCGTCTAATTCCTAATTCCTATAACTGACTTCCTCATGAATCATAACTTAGTTATTTTTATTGTTGGAAACCATATTTTGACTTCCTTTTTCCATTTCATTGAAATATGTAATATAAAACATTTTATTTTTAATCCCTTTAAAAAAATGATTTTTGATCTCTCTTTTTTGCAATATTATACTTTTAATCCTTATCATTCTAAATTTCAATCTTTATGAGTGATTTAAATTACGCATTTAATTCTTACAAACATTGAAAATTTTATTTTTGTTCCTTGTAAATATTTTAAAAATCTGTTTTTAATTCTTATAAATATCACTATTTAACAGTGTTTGTTAATAATAGAGACCAAAAATATAATATTAAAAAAATAAAGGATCAAATCCCCCCCCCAAAAAAAAGAACAATAAAATTAAAATTAAAATTATCTATATTTTTAAGAATTAAAAATATATTTAAATATTTTAGTTATCTTGCAGTTGAAATGGGACCAAGAGCCCAGACCCAAACATGCATAAGAAACAGGAGGCCCGCAGCAAGGATTTTCTTGCAACCAGGACGAGGTTGTCTAAACTCATGGAAGCCTGAATAGAAGTCATGCACAAAATTTGCCACCCAGAGAAGTTGAAGCTCTTCCATTGACTATAAAAAAAGAGTTCTTCTACATACACGATTCAGTACCAGGTATCAACTCACTACCTTGAGTGCTGGCAAAGCTAATAATTTTGCATTCGGGAACGAAGGGCCAAAGGCTAATAGATGTTTTACATATTTTGAAAGTCACACTACCAAACTAGCCCCGTTGCCTCTGCAGCAGCTTGGGTAACTAGGCCGTAGCTAGAGACCAGAGTGATCTAATGGAAGACCGTATTCAGTGTTCAGGCACTGTAGTGCTACACTATCCCAATTTTCTGGTAAAACTTACTTGCCACATTGAGGATATTGTACATTTGCCTTAGAGTAATAATAGATGAACTCATCTTTTCTGAGATATCGTACTGATCCATTGGATGAAATGTAGATCCAATTCAAGTGGGATCTACATACCATCCAATGGTGGATGGGGTGTGAATCGACACAATATCCTAGAAAAGATGAGTTTACTAAATATTTATCTTTGCCTTGACATAGTTTTCATGTTAATATCAGTGTTCATGCTAAACTACCTATGGCACACAATATCAGCCTGTTGACATCATAAATGCTTGGTTGAAAAGTTACCTTGTCCTTTATCATCCTTGGCATTCCACCACATTGTTAAATTTCTCAAAAAATAAGATATACAAAAGTGGTTTTCATCATTCCTTTTTTTTTTTTTCAAAGAAAAAAGATAAGTTTAGCTATCACTTGCTCTCCGGCTCTCAAATACTCTTTTACAAATTTCAGGAATCAACGACTATTACATTTCCAATAAAATAGGACGGAACAAATTTGACATATCTACCAAATTTTGTATATTTCATTTTTACGCAACCAAAAGGTAATGTAGTCTAGCATAGAAGTATACATATGCAAAATAGTTATAAAACAATTGAGTCTTTGTAGCAGTGACCACTCACAGAACATTCAAAGCAATGAGAGGACTTCAGTCTTCAACCATTCATATGAGTGCAAGCCATCAAATTCTCTTCATAAAATGTCAAGGATCTGCAATATGTTTAACATATCTACTTATAAGGCCAATTTAAAAATAAATAAATAAATAAATAAAATATGTTTATAATAACTGGAAAAAAAAAAGGAGTAACAATAAGAGTGTTTCAACTAATAATAGAAAATACCAACTTTTTAGCTTCTGAAAGGAAATTTTTTACATATGAATAAACTTCGAACAATTCACAGAGAGATGAATGCCATGTGGTCCTGACTTAGTCAAATTCATCTGATAAAAGTAAGCAACTAAACTTACTTGCATTGGCATCTCTTGCATGACAATACCGCTGCTTTCTTCAATACTTTTTAGAGTTACCACTTCCCCACCAACAACCATATTGATGACAATACCATCTACACGTTAGTGAGAAATCTTAGCAACAATGCAAAAATCCACACTACCACTTAACAAAACTATAGAACTAGGCAACAAAGAAAGGACCAGCTGTTAAACAAGTTGCCAAACGCCTCCCATATGTTTCCTGTAAGAAACACAAAAAAAGATGAGAAAAAAAACAGAAAGAGAATCACTACGATGGCAGGTAGAGACCATATATACATACACATGCACACAAACACCACTTTCACAACACATGAACCACTAAACCAGCACTCTTCATGAATGCTGAAGGTAAAATGCACCTAGGTATAAAGATGGATGGATGGTTCTTGAGAATCAAATATATAAAGGGAAAATATACTTTTTCACACTAGTAAGTAGTAACTGCAAGTGCACACAAAAGTAACCTTATATAGCAACAACAAAGAAACCTTAGGTTGGAATGAACCAAAAACTATCATTAGTCTCCAGTTCTTTAAGTTATACACAAAAGCCAACTTTTACAATCACAGGAGCAAAAGAAACATCAGCATATCAGCTGGCAATCAGTTTTTGGTGTTTGCTATAGGTGTTCGGTCATTTCAAATGGTTAATTGCAGAGGATCTTCCACACAAGCAACACAATGCTGACCAAGTGAAGTGACAACTCAAATCCACAATAAGCTACAATATGATGGGTTGAGAGACCTACTTGGCTACTTCAACAATAACGGCAAAGTCTCATCCCACTAGATAGGGTCGGTTACATGGATTAGACAATGCCATAGTGTTCTATTATGAATCATGTTTACATTTAAGCTATTAAAATCTAGGTCTCTTTTAATAGTTTCACCTATGATTTTTTTAGGCCTCCCTATATCTCTAGCTATAGGACTATCCTCCAGCTGATCTACTCTCCTTACTTGGCAAGTTTGAAAAGCCACTGTAGAGTATAGACTATGCTACAAACTACAAAGGACTTTTGCACTAATACAGTAGGCGTTGCATGCATGAACGAACGCAGCTAATGATTGTAATTATCAACTATAGAAAAAAAGAGCTGAACCTTCTTTGCCGGTAAGTCGTAGTTAATGAGAAGACGAGCATTCAGGGGAGGCTCCCCAGAAGGAAGGAGAGGAAGGCAAGCGTCTGTTACAATGATCATATGAGATCTATCATCGTTCTTCGCATCCTCATCCCCATTCCCTGCTCCAGCTCCAGCATGATTAACCTGGTTCCACCTTGTCGTCACTTGCCGAAATTTGTCCAGAACAGAAGCGCGTTCATCTTCAGCAAGGTCACTGTACTGGCAGTATAACAACGTACTTCTTCTTATGTCATGATTAGGATCAGCTAGTTGATGGTTATGAATGTGTGTGAGTGATAATAAATAAAGATTGAATTGAAATTGACAAGAGATAAAAGGAAAGGAGGGATAGAGGGAATAAAAGGGAATTAGTTACGAGTGGGGAAGAGGAAATGAAGGGGAGGGCGGAGAGAGCGGAGCAGAGAGAGTCGAGGTCGTCGCGGGTGCTGCAGCACACCACCATGGGTAAGCACGCTCGTCGGCCCACCAAGCCCAGCAGGTCAACCACCGTTTGCTGCACTCACTCGGTCAATACGCCAAACCATAAAACATAAGTAAATAAATAAATAAATATCCCTAATTAATTCATATCCATATCCTTATGCTTTGCCCAATGTTTTCAATTAGGTTGGACGAGTTCCGATTATAAAAATCTATAAACGTTTTATTTGAAGGAAATGTAACAAGAAACATATATGAGATACCAATACCATTTTGAACTGAAGCCTGTCTACTGCAAGATAGAAATGGCGCGACTGACTGGAAAAAGAGAAGAATGAATGAGTTGAGGTTAATGTCAGGTGAACAAGGCAAAAGAAATAAGAAAGAAGGATGAGTGAAACTGAATGAATAATAGCGACCCGGAGTGAGAGGGTGGGGAGGGAGAGGGAGCTTCAACGGTATCAATGGCCATCCTCCGACTGCGGCTCCCACACACACACACAGATGCAGACGCCCCTTCACTCTTCCCAAATATCCTCCTCAGTTCTCCCCTTCTTTTTTTTTTTTTTTTTTTTTCCTCCAATTTTTTTTCCCCTGTCGGATCCGTAGTTTGCTATTTTTGTTTTTTGTTTTTTTGTTTTTGGGTCTGTATAGTTTGCGCTATTGATTTTTTGGACCAAGCATAGTCTGCACTTTGACTTGCCTAATGCCTACTAACAGCACATGTGATTCTAATTTTGTAAAATTGATTTTGTTAAAATTAATTTTATTAAAATTAATTTTGATATAAAGTAATTTATATTTGATAATTTTTTTAAAAATAATTTTGATAAAAAATAAAAAAAAATTTATTTCTTTCAAAATCAATTCTAAAAATAAAAGTTTATTTTAATTTTTGAAAATCATACATAAAATAAAATTGACAAAATTAATTTTTGGAGGCTAGAATCAATTCTAACCCACGCAAACAAAGATCCATATATATATATATATATATATATGCAAAATATAATTGGCTTAATAATTATTTAGGGTGTGTTTCAATTAGTTGAGAAAAAATATATTTTAATAATTGATTATGGTAAAATTTAATTTTGTGCTTAGATAAGTTAATTCAAAAGTGATTATAAAAAATTACTTTTATGAATTTTTCTTTCCGAAATATTAAATTTTCGTTATAATTAAAAACATTATTACCAAAATGTTAAAAAAATGCGCTTTTATCATAATTGTTTTTTGGTTTAAAAATAATAAATTTTATATTATGATTAATTATATCTATTTTTAAACACTTTAATTCATCTAAATTGTTTTAAGGGAACAAAATTTATGGAAAATATTATATCTCCTGCGAATATCCACTTAGACAAAATATATTATAGTTTAATTTATCCTATTTTGCAATGAATATTTAAAACTCTTTCTTGAAAAAAAAAACCGTTTATACATTGAATGCATTTATTTTAGAAGTGACTAAGTGATCGTTATCTTTCAAACGAGAATTTCTTTCGATCAACTGCACTCTGAGCAAATTTTAGGTTCTACCTCTCTAATTACGACATAGGATTATTTACTCATTAAGCTAATTGGTAATTTCATATGAATCAACATAATTTTCTCTCTCTCTCTCTCTCTCTCTCTCTCTCTATATATATATATATATATATTAACCTTATTTACCGTAATTCCAAATTAGTTTTTATGTAACTTAATTATTTAACTTATTAGTTATTAAATACAGTAAACCAGTACTTTAATTAAAAACTTGTCTAGGTGTTAATTTATTTTTACTATACTGAAGATATAATAGTTTCGAATTCAGAACAAATTATTTGACAATTATTATTCTTCAAATATTTTTGTATGATAGAAAGATTTGCGAGGTACGGTGGTATGAAATGCTCTTCCCAACCGTTCTCAATTTCTCGCGAGATAAGAAAGAAATAAGCCATAAAAAACTGAAATTGGGGCATAAATCCATGTTGTTCATAGGCAATACACAATCATTTAAGTCATTAATACAATTTTCACAGTAGCACGAGTACAGCTTCAGCCAAACAAAGATAACTACTCCTAGTGGATATGACTAGTGATGGAAGTTAGTTCTGTTCATCATCCTTATGAACTCTTCTGCACTAACCTCACCATCATCTGCACAGTTTAAAGGCAAGCAACAGGTAACATCTTACAATCGTGGGAAGAAATTATAGAGACTAATGGAAAGATCAATAAAAACTATACTACTAGCATCTGCATATGATGAACTTTTTAAGATGTCCAAATATTTTGTTGTTAGTAGCCTTTTACAATGAAACCATCATCCTACTGTTAATGATTAAAACAATGCCACGTCTAACAAATAACAGTCAGAATTAATCACTAAATTTACAGCTAAAAAAGAATGACAAAACAGTTTGACATTTTTTGAGCAACAGAAGTACATCAATCCAATTTTAGTGCCAATCGTTCATAAAATCAAAATTGAAAATAAGTCGGTCACAATTCAATCACGGCTATAAATTCTACTGCTTCATTGCTATTTATTTTACGGAATTTGTCATCTTCACAAGAAAAGAGTATAATACATTGACCTCCACTGAGAATTATGAAATAAGCCCATGCAAAAACCAGCTCTACTTTCAAAAATTACAGTAAAAAGTCTCCTATATAAATTTACATCAAGCAAATATTCCCATTTAATTTTTTCCAAACATATAAACAAAAATACGTAGGCACATCACCGTTTTCCACATATTGGCTTTGTATACCAAAATGCCAATGATGGTAAAGCAACTTCAAGCATATATGCGTGATACTAAATATGATCAGTGGTACATGTACTATTAATGCAGAAAACCACAAATTAGAAGTTCTAAGTGATGGTAATATTTTTCATATACAAAAGACACTATGTCAGCATAATCTAAAGCACAAGCATCCCAGCCTGCTTCACCATAGAAAACAATAAGTAAAATTTTTCATATAAGATTATAAATTTGGGCAGGATATGAATAACTTACGATCACTGTCTGCTTCTTCAACCATCTCCTGAATCTCTCTGTCAGTGAATTTTTCACCTAGCTCTTTTGCAATGCGCTTGATGTCTGATACAGATATCTTTCCCTGCATTTGCCCCAAATTCCGGACAATGAGAATCAATAAGAAGTTATAGAAATGATGTATAGCAGCAAAGAACTCACGTTTTTATCTTGATCAATAATCTGAAAAGCTTTCATGAGCTCCTCTTTAGTGTCCCTTTCTCCTATTTTGGCCGTCATCATGTGCTCAAATTCTTCATAATCAATTGATCCACTACCATCCTTATCCACATCTGCTATCATTTGATTTATTTGCTGGAACAACAGCGTATTATCTATTAGAGATGGAAACAGACCTCTAACAAAAAGAATGGAAACAAGAAGTCCCAGACAGTGTTGTACACAAACCATTGCTATGGTAAATTTAGATTCCATTACAGGTAATCTACTCCTTAGCTCAGAATAAGTAGAAAGAATAACCATATCTAAATGTTTACTATAATAAAAAAAGAGAGGGAGGGAAGATTAGCTTCAGTCATCACAGAAAGAAAGAGAGAGAGAAATAGATGGCCCCCTTCCTTGTCACACAAAGACCAGGAATTCTTTCCCTTGACAAAAACTGCATGATGGAAATCACTGTGTCTTGCAAAACTCCATTCAACTAGGAACACACAGAATTGAATGAATGTACTGGCATATAGATAACAATACCTCTTCTGTCATCTCAAATCCAAGGGCCCTGAAAAGATAAGATGTTTGTTACGAAAACTGCATAGCCAGTTAATATAACAAGCATTTTAAGCTTATGAAAGACAAACATACCTCATGGCAACATTCAGCTCCTTGGCATCAATAGTACCTAAAAATCATCAAAGCATTAGAATTTTATACACACACACACGCACACAAATTCAACTATAGTCAGTTTTATTTTGATGGTAAAGTGTATATAACCTGAGCTATCAGTGTCAAATAATTCAAAAGCTTCCTTAATCTCCTGCTTTTTCTGCTGGGTCAAATGATGGCGCCCTCTTCTTGGTTTATTGAACCTCTTGGATTCCCCTCTATATAGAGATGACTGACAAGGAAATTGCATACCAAAAAAGAGTTAGTGATTGTTTCATCATTTTTTTTTTTAAATTTCTGTTATTCGTATATTTTACACACACATAAAAGGAACCCACTGACTTAGAAAGATATCTAAAGAATTGCAAACAGTCTCTAAATGATAATGATCGAAAGCAGCATGCCATTCCTTTAACAATGAACAATGATCAATGATCAATGATTGAAAGCACAGTCTCATTCTGTGTACAACAAGCTATGTAGTACTCTCTCTCCGCAATTATAGACGATAAAAACAACACAAAACGGGAAACACGAGCAATTAGGGATGGTGAGGCATTAGATTAGATTGCGAATTCACAGAGAAAAACGTTCGAGCCTAAGTGGGAAACGGTTAGCAAAATACTAAATTAAAAGCAAGTTATCAAGTTGAACAGAACAGGTGGTGATCCGCTACTAGCAAAATTGAAAACTGGAAAAAGAATTGCCGAGATAAAGACAGGGATTCATTCAGCGGAATCAGTAACACAGGAAATAGAAACGAGAGGGGGAACGCACCATGTTTGTGTGAGCTAAGCTACAGCACTAACACCAATAACAGAATCAGGACGACAATTGAAACAAGGTTTGAGGAATGATCTTCCTTCTCTTCTACCAAAATCTTAATGCCTTCGAACTTCGATAATTCAACCAACAAGCATCGAGGAATGGGGATGCGCGTTTAAGGAAACACGGTTGGGCCCTGCAATTCTTTCGCCACTGACTCTGGCCTCATGCTCCATTTAGCCCTCCAAAAATCCATCTGATGGCCTACCCAATAACTTGTAAGCTTTTTTGTCAAGGCCCAATGATTTCTTCCTTTTGGTCTTGCCCAATAACTTCTTTCAAGCGACTACAATTGTTACCAAAAACCAACTTAAAAAATTGAAACCTGACTCAAGCTAGGTAGGGTTTATGGTTGACCAAAGACCAAAAAAAAAAAATACAAAAGTAAAAAGGCTGGGTAGGCTCGTTAATGGGTAAAGCTTTTCCGGTGCAAATATTTTTATTTATAAGATCCAACTCCAAAACATTTTTCAAGGAAACAAGCGTTGGTGACATGATATTGTGGAAAATAATAGTTTTACTATTTTATAGTTTAATATTTAATTATTTTGAATAAAATATATAATTTACATGAAAAATATTTAGATCTACATATGTAAAGTAAAAATTAATAAAATCAATTTGTATAGTTATTACATGAAATTTAATTATTATATTAAATATTTTTTGCATAATCATTTCTATAAAGATACGTGTTTTATTTCGAAATATTTAATTTTTTGTGTGTTATATTTTATGATATGATAAAATTTTATACAAAATAATTAAATTAAGGTGTACGAGATATAAAGAAAATGGTGAGAAGTTTTTTTAGTTGTTAAATCCCAATTTAAATATAAGAATCATATATTCATATGAAGTGAATTTCGCTGATGAATCTATAATTTCTTTTTAATTTTTTTTGTTAGTATTTCCTTTTTACTTTGATATTTATGTTTTGTTGAATAAGAATTTCTCCCTCCTTTTTTATGTACCTTGAAAAAATTGGCTAATTATCAACTTTTAATTTATTATATATTTTTATTATAATATGTTCAAATTAATTTTTTTCTTCATAAATCAACATATATGCTTTAATTTATATTTCTAATCATAAATTATTTGATCTGCTAAAAATTATTTGATCTGCATATATGTTATAGACTTATGTTAGTGTTTTACTTTAAGATTTTATTAAAATATAGTTTTATTTAAATATATTTAAATTTAAATTTTTATTTTTGCAGTTATTTTTTTATAACTATTATTATTTATATTAATTTATATTTATTATGATAATACCAGCAGCACGAGCTACCAGTTGAGAGTGAAATGAAAACTAAGTTCTATGTCTGATCACCCGTAGTAAGTGCATAGTTTGTCCTTGGGGTGAGGGAGACTTTTTGCTCAAGAAATCATCATGCTGTTCCACCATACGAGGCTTTAAAGATTAGCTTCTTTTGACCTTCGAACAACATCATCATGCCTCATGTCTGGCTTCAAGCAACTGTGATGCATAATTGCTTAGAGTAACGAATGGTTGCAACATTGTAAAACTATATGACTCCTATTATCACTAGTGGATTAAATACATGTTAATTAAATACTTCTCAACAATGTAGAAAACAGTGCAGGACATTGACATTCAATGACAACATATTCGTAGTGTCATATGTCCAAATAATAACATTCAATTCTGTCTGATGTTAATAAAATGAGTATAATTAGAGACAAGATCATGAATCATAGGATTTTAATTAGTTAGAAAGAGAAAAAGGGGGGGGGGGGGAAGAACTGTGAATCAGCATAACTTAAGAATCAAAGCGCTGTGAATCGAAGATGGAGCCTATTTAGATTCTTGTAGGAATTAATGATACAAATTTAGTTTTGGCCTATGATAAATTTGATGGAATGTAATCTTAATGTTACAAAATTGATTGATCAGTAGCATAATGCATAACTTCTCAACGATGATGAGGCATATACTCATGCTCAAGTATGGGTGTGGTTCGAGTTCCAGCCGCTGTAGGAGCCCTCACGTGGCCAACCATTGATACCTGAAGGGCTTCTTCTTCATAGGCCCTCCTTTCCATCTCCACCATTCTTGATCTCTTCTTCACCCTAACGAGCATTGCCACAAGAAGCAACCCCAAAAGGAAAGCACCCAATGCAGCACCAATGGTGCTCCCAACTGCAACTTTCCACTTTGCTATGGGCTTCTTGTACTCTTCTTGTGTGGACTCTATAACCAAACCAAAATGGCCATGCCTCTTGGCAACACAAACAAGTGGTGAAGATTGGCTTGCTTTTCCTAGTGTCATTCTTCCATCTCCTTCAAAACTAGCACACAATGGCTTGATCCCCTCTTGTTTGTTGAACTTTGTAGCATTGGTAAAGTCAATTGTGAGGGGTTTTTCACCAGATACAATTCCAAGTTGAAAAGGGTTGCTTGAGTTTGCATCTTCATCAGCATTGTAAGCTAGGATCACCACAATTGGAGACACAAGCTGGTACCCAGACAGATCATAGTTAGCATAATATATAGAAGACCAGTTATACCCCATGTTTTGTCTGATCAACATGACCCTCTCAATACATGGGTGCACAGTTACACCAACACCAAGATGAAACTCCTTTAATTGAGCACCATACCTTGTCAAACTTCCACATCGAAACCTTACAGTGTCAACACTGATGCCAGATAGATTTGCAGGTAACTTCACTGACTGCGGTATCCCGGTCTTGAAGTTTTTGTCCAATGACTTGAACGTGCAGTCTCTTATGAGGAGGTCAAGAACATGAGCTGATTTGATAATCTGAGCATCAGATCCCAGAAATGTGAACGACACAAAGGAGAATATCATCAAAATCAGGGGAAAACCAGAGCCCATGTGGCAAAAATGAACCAAGCTTATCAGAAAGAATGTGTCAAAGTGACTTTGCTTTTTCTGTTATTCTGGGCTGCAACATCAAAAAAGAAAGCCTTGATTTCTTCCTGCTGAATGAATCACACTGTGTTTGAAATGAGGGACTCAAAGGAAGAAAGACTGTAGGTTGTTAATGGATGATGAGAAAGGTAAGGGTAGTGCAGACCAGATTACGGACATGAAAAGGTTAAGAAGTAAGTACTTGTTTCTGCTTCTTGGAGATGTTCCCTTATCAGAACTCACATATGCTGTTCCTGCCAAAAGGTTGCCTCTTGTAGTAATGAATGTGAAGTCAAATTAAATGACCAGAAAAACAAAAATAATTAAAGCTAAAAGAGCGGGGTAAAAACCTTCTAGCGGTGAATGTGGTAGTGCAAAAAATAAGAAAGGGGTGGAAGAAATGATTCAAGAGCGTGGAGTGATGATGGCACTTTCAATGTGAAAGGAAAAATAAGGCAACGTAGCCGAAGAACGGATAAAGGGTAGAAAGGGGGCGTTGGATGAAGCGTGCCTGAAAAATGAATGGAATAAAAGCATTCTTCTTGTGAATGGGGTCCAATAACACTGATTGTGTTTTGTGTAACATGTTATGTCCCCCACTTGGAGCACTCGATTGGTATCATGTTACGCTTACTATACACAGGGACTTCTCATCTTTGTCCTCAACCCCACCAGCCCAAATTACAACAATTGAGGAGAAAAACTGTGAATTTAAAAAAAAGGGGGGGAGGGATTTTGGATAGAGGTTTGTGACACGAGGCTAGGGTCGGTAGCGATGATGGAGTAAAAGGGATGACAGAGTGAAACTGTCGAAACCTCACAGAAGGATGCATGGAGATTTTGCGCCTGTGTGAAGCTTAATTTTGGTAGTTGCTGCTTAGGAGTAGTTAAAAGCGATACTTAAGTATAAAAAAATTATGTTATTAAGGGTATTTCTAAATACATTTCTATGAGATTATTTCTTATGTACAATAGCAATTAAGAAACTTTCTCAATAATTATAATTTTTTAGGTTCAAACATCTCTTTAATAGTGCAACTGGTTTATCAGTACATCCAACTATTGTTACTATAATAAGGGCTCATGTTACACAAAAAAATTAACATATGATATACAATTAAATCAGCTCATCTTATACCAAAATAAAAATGTCAAAAATTCACAAAACTATAAAATCAGGAAAATGAATAAAAAAAAAGAAAAGGCCCAACTTAAGCTCAAGTTCGTAACTCGTCTCAATTAAAAAATCATTAATTTTCAAATAAAGAAAAAGAAAAATGAAAAAACAAAACAAAAACAAAACAAAAACAAAAACAAAATACAAAAAGCTGAGGGGAGGTGATGCGGACCGTGTGCATGCCCGTTGCTTTTTCTCCTAAATTATCAGGTACAAGCCAAGGCTCTTTCTTAGGCTTTGTGATTTGTTCCACTTTCTCCCCAAACTTTTGCGAGCAGCACATGGCCAGAGAAACAATTCAAAAATGACAGGCGTAAAATTAATGGAGACAAAGCTGAAGTGTCTTCCATGCAGCTAAGCTCCTTGTACAACAGCTTTTATTGGCTAAAAATAATAATTAAAATAAAAACCAGAGAGAGAGAGAGAGAGAGAGAGAGAGAGAGGCCCAGGAGTTAACTTTGGGGACCTTCAGCGAGGAACGCTGGTGGCAGGAGAAGGAAAGGAGGAGATTCTTGGTTTTCTCATTTCCTTCAGAGAGTAAGACTTTTATGCCCCTACCTTTCCATGGATTCTATGACATTCATTCATGAAATATCTAGTTGTTTTGGATGAATTATTTGATACTCCTATGTATGCTGGTTACTGTCTGCTTTCCACTCGATGATATGATATCTGCTGTAAAAGTAGGTTTTTAACCAACCCACAAAATAGGAGCATTCCCAGCACCATCTTCACCCTCAGCCATTCTCGCCTCCGCCATCGATCCTCCTCCTGTCATCGGATATCCGCCGGAGCGGAGCTCCCTAGCCAAGCCTTTGCCCCTGCTTTGCCCCTCATTGCTTGTTTTGGTCGTCGTGGTCGTTCTGCTTCTGCATATGAAAACTGAGTGAATAGGAGGAAGGGTTTTGTTTACCTTTGGGCCAGAAAGTGTCTTTTTATTTTCTTCATTAGAAAATTTTGGGCTGGGTTATATTTTGTTTTTTGTTAGTTTACTTGGCTGAAGAGGGCCTACGAATTAGTCATAGTTGAGTAGGCTAACTTCAACTTTTGATAAGCCTGCTGATAAAAAAAAAAAAAAGAGTAAATATCTATTTTTGTTCTTGATACAAATTTAAGAGAACAAATTAGTTTTTCTAAATTTAAAATTTTTTGGATAATCCTCTACCATTTAAAAAAAAAGACATATTAATTTCTTTGTATAAATTTATATCATTAAAAAATACTATTTAGAGGGCTTGTCCCTTTTTTGAATAGTAAAAATCACCTAAAAATTTTTAAATTTGAAAAGATTAATTTATCATCAAAATTTTTTGTCAATAATCAAAATAAATATTTACTCAAAAAATTAAAATAATAAGGCGACCAAAAACTTCTTACAGTCTCAATAAGTCATTCTAACACTTTTTTTTTTTTAAAGTAAGAAATCATTCTAAACCATTAATTTCTGGCAAACATTCAAACTCAAAAACATTGTTGTTGAAGTATTTGCATCTATTTCATATAACATAATTATGAACACCAGAAAAAAAAAATTGAGAAGATTCAATCTCCAAAATATTTCTATCACCAAATCGAAATTCAAAATACTATCAATTAATAACTAGCCATCAACATAGAATAGAAAGTCGTACATTGATTATTAGTATTTGCTCCGCGTCTACCTACACCTAATATTCATAGAAGCATAGACCCTACCTTAACAATAACACAACCATAACATGGGCAGGGGGCCAGAGGGCAGGCACATTTGGTCCATTTACCCAAGGCAAACACCCCCAACAACAATACATGATCATGGCACTGCTCATCCTATACTCTTATCTTCCTTTCCAAAATAAAATGCAGTACGTGATTCGATTGCTAAGGTGCTTCAGCTGCAGACCTTGCTCCTCTTCATCATCACGTTAACACTGGAACCACCAAAGTCAACAACAGTAGGACTAGTAGTAGTCTTCAACTCCTTAACAGGAGGCCCACAGAAGCCCATTGGGCCTTCCCGGCCTCTCTTGCGGCCATTATCCTTCTCCCCTTTCAACCAAACACCAAACAATTTCATACTGTCTGGTCCACCACCCTCACCTACCACATTTTCCTTTTTGTCGTCATTATCATCAACTACTGTGTCATCAGATTGCACCGGATCACGGGTGGACCCGCAACTTCCTTGCCACATGGTGCGGTCGATCTGATCGGGGCACACCTTGAGGCGGTCCCTCAGGAAAGCCACGAGCTCATCGCACTGCTTCTTCGCACGTGCCAGCTCCCAGGTTAGCGTCTCGTTGTCCTTCTTCAATTTCTCGTTCTCGCTCGATAAATTCGCGCACTGATAAGGAGGTATCGTCTCCACCGATCCCGGGTTCTTCGAATCGGGGGACGAGGAGGAGGTGGACCCCGTGTCCTCGCCGCCGGAATTCATCGGAGAGTTAACGTCGGCGCCGGATTTTCCGGCCTCCGGTGGCGGCGCCGGCGAGTGGGGAGCGGTCTTGCGGCGCTTGATCTTGGAGAGAAGCTCCTTTTGGCCTCGCTTGAAATGTTCGTTGGCGAATTCCCATTTGTCTGGCACAATCTTTCGGAATCCCTGCAATTTCCCATAACAACCCCAAAATAATTTGTCAATATTACATTAATAATTGATTGATGATTGGTTTTTAAAATGCTTTTTCCATACAGCCCCCAAAAAAAAACCGAAAAAAACAAGTCGACGACAAAATTGAACCGATATCTGAAAATTAATTACCAATACGATTGAAAATAATGTGAAAAACAAATTGGAGAGCCAGCTAACTGCTATAAATTTGGAAGAAAATGTTTCCTCAGAAATAGCGTAAAAAAATTGGAAACTTTGATACAGAGCACATTCCTAATCGCAAGCTTAGGCTTTATTTTTTTCCTACAACAAATTGCGCAGTTTGAAAAACAGTAGATAAATGATAGTAACTTAATTTTTTAAAAGAAAAAGTAGGCACATGATCCGGCCCATACGGCATCTGGATCTCACAGTGCCGCGGCGCGTTTTGCATGGTTGGTGTGGTCGGCGGAAAGCAGAGAATTAATTGATGTTAACTATAATAATAATAATAACATTCAGTTGAAAAAAATACTACAACAACATTTTTTAAAAAGAAGAAGTCAAACCTTTCTAAAAAGAATAATTTTTTGGCAGAAAAATAATTAAAAGATATCGCCTCGATTATATAAAATACTTCAAAAAAATTATTTTCATTAGCTGTTTTAAAAATTATTTTAGTTTTTCAAATTAAAATTGATATTTTAAGAAATAGAATGCCCAGGTGATGCTGTTTGGCTACTTTTTATTTTTTTAGTTTTTTGAAAGGTAAAAAGAAAAAATTTTATTTAAATATACTGATTATGTAAAATTATTTTATATTATTAATTAATAAAAAAAAATTAATAATATAAAATTATTTTATATTACTAATATATATTAATTAAATTTAAAAAAAATCATTTAATTAAAAATTTATTTTATTAAAATTATCTCAAAAATAATTATAAAATTTTACCTCTTATTTTTACTCTTAAACTCCACACACACATCTCGCTCAAAAATAAATAAATTTAATGTTTATTTTCCTAATTATCGAGTAAAAGTAATTCTATGTTACGCTACTTAAACAAATCATATATATATATACCAATCACAGATCATTTCTCAGGTAATATGGGGTAAAGCTCTCTCAAACGTTACTCAAATTTAAAGTTTTATTTAAAGAAAACAAACATCTGACCAGTTTAACCGAACAAACAATAGCAACAAACCAATTCTTCAAAATTCAATTAAAATCGAAACCAAAGTTACTTGTCAGGAGAGAGAAAATTACTTATAGTTTTGAACCAAAGAAAAATCAGCTTTCGTATTTGATACACAATTTACATAACAGGCTCAGCGGGGAAGATGAACCAAATCAGACATCAGACATGTAAATATAATAGAGAAGACCTTAATGCAATCAAAAGCAGAGAGGGGAAAAGGCAAAACATACGTAGGTGTTGAGCTGGCGAACAAAGCTGGAGAAGTTGTTGTGCTTGAAATAATTTGGAAGCAAATCCTTCGCAAAATCCGCATGTTTCCACACCACAAAAGTGTTGCCACTCTCGCCCCAAGATATCACCTCGTCCGTCGCAGGATCGTCCACCAACTCATATGTCTTCGTCAAGAACGGCGCCGGCACCGATCGTTGAGACATTTCTTCCCGAATTACCCTTCACCTACCTCACAAATCTACTCTTATTATTATTCCCCCAAAAAAAGGGGAAAAAAAAAAGAAACAAACAAACAAACCCCTTTTTGTCTAACTAATCTGATGTATGTATGTATGTATGTAACAACTAATAAGGCAAAGGAAGAAAAAACTAAAGAAAAAAGAAAGGGTAATTAGAAGAAGAAGAAGAAGATTTAATTAGGAAGAACAGCTAAAGAGGAGGAGAGCGGTCAAGAACTCCCAATCCCAGCAATAGAAGCCAGAAAGGAAGAAACGAGAGTGAACTAAGTTTTTGGAAGGATTTTTGGGACGATCAGAATCCATGGGTCCAAGCCACAGCCACGGGGTCTTGAAAAGAGACAAATACCATAACTCCCAACGCAAAAGGAATGCGTGCAACGAATAATAAATATTCTTATTGGATTCGTGGGGGGTACTCCCTTCTTTTATAACCTCTACGGAACCAACCAAATTCCAACCCCGAGTGACGTGGGTTCTAGAAATTTTTAGAAGCACTCAAATTTATCTAAAGATAAGTGTGGACCAAACGGAACCGAATTCATACGTGCACATAGACAGTACTTTAGTTTAGTCCTTCCCGGAAGGTTAGAAAACATTGGACAGAGGAGGCGAGATAATTACACACGCTTTTCGAAAGGGTCGTGATTTTCGTTTTCCTAAACGGAAGCTTCTAATACATTTCACCGTGGAAAAACTTTTCAATTTTTTTGTTTCTTGTCTTTGTCTTATTTTAACGATATAAGAGCAGTGCGTTTTGCTTTTTGAATGGAGGGACGCGTGGGCTTAGTATTCTTTGTTTTTACTTTTCCTAAGAAAGTGGAAGAGTGCGAGAAGATGAACAGGGAGAGGAACCGAAGTCGGAACGAGTTAGAAGCTTGGCTAAGTGGGTAAAGGGGCCTTTTCTTTGCTCTCACCTAACACGCTCCATTTTCTCAATTGCTTCTAGTCATCGTTATCGCAGCTATCTTGAACATTATTGATTTTAGAGAAATATTTTTTATATTTATATAAGATATTATATTAACTTACATCTCATTTATTATTAAATATAATTTAAATTTTATTTAAATAAAATCTATATTCAATTTAATAATAAATTAAATATAAATTGATATGATATTCTCCTTGAACATTTAACATAACTCTTGATTTTATTATACTATTATTAATTTATTATTGTTGTGTGCCTTATCATAGTTCGTTAATTGGTCGCCCCCTCTTGTTTGTCCTTTTTTCTTTGCCATAGACCTTTCTGGCTCTTATGGCCGCCGGACAATTATATTTTAAAATATGTAGACAATGGAAGCAAAAGAAGAATAATGCAATGTACATACATGACTTTTATTTGTCTTTTCCTTAATAATTTGAATTATAATTGTATCTCCTCTCAAACTCTAACTGGTTTCCCTGTATATTCTGACGATTAGAGTAAGAAGATGTTGAAAGATATAGCGTTCATGGTTCAGCTACACAATTATTTTCAGGTGAACTAGCCTTGGATTGTTGCCAGTTGAAGCAACTTCACTTTAGAACCATCAACAAGAATAATTAATACCTTTGTAGCTAAGCTACCTGCATGTGTTTTAGCCGTCTTATTCGAACCATGTATGTTTTTAAAGTGCTATGAACATCGTATATAGAAGTTAATTAGTCTAGTTGCATGATGGTTATGGGCTGAAACAAAATAATTGTTTCAGGATTAAGATCTTTTCACCCTTCTTGCTAATATGAAAGTGTCATATTATAAGAAATATAAAAATAAAATTAATAAATGAATATAAATAATAATAAGTCATATTGTAACATAATTTGTATGTTTTTCATGCATTATATGACAACTTCGTGATCCAATTTTTAGATGTTGCATCTAGTTACATGATGGTTATATGATGAAAACACGCTAATTGTTGCATGTTGCTTCTAGTAGTGACATTTATATTTGTTTTTCTTCCACCGGCGATAGTTATGTATGAAACATCATAATTTTTGGAGGGCTATTATGTGTACATCAAATTTCAACTTATTTCTGGACATAATGGCCATCAAATCATTCAAATCATTGGGTTTTTAATTTTTAATTTTTTATTTTCATTGTTTACAACAAATCCAACGGCTCTTGAAGAGTGTGTTCATGAGTTTTAAATACATAAAGCATTTCTATAATTTTTGCATGTTGTTAGAGCCTTATATAAGACTATACTTATTTCAGTTATAATTTAATATTTCAATTTTCTAGTTAAAAATTAACAGTTTAATTTTAATTAATTATGAATTTATTGCTATTTTATATATATTTATCATTTTAATATTATTTTTATGAATTTAATTTGTATGTATTATTAGAATAATTTTTTTTTATACAAACATCCAATCATATATTACTACATCAATAAAAATATTTGATTCAATCACTCACTATCTTAAAAGTCTTATAAATAAAAGTATCTAATTAGATGACAGTATAAAATTTTTTTACATTATTAGTGCATGAAAATTAAACTCTAAATTTGAAAAAAGCACAAATATGTAAAGTATTAATAGAATTAATTATTAATTAAAATTAACATATTAACTTATGAGGAAAATTATAAATTAATTTTAGCACACTGTCTGAAAAAAATTTATACTATTATCTAATTATATTTAACTATATGTATAATTTTTAACATAGTAATTATAATAGTTAAATATTTTTGTTAATGTAATAATATACAATTGAAAGACTTTAAAAAAATTTACACCAAAAAAAAAAACATCAAAATTAAATTCATAAAGTTAACACAAGCTTACATAATAAAATGATAGTATATAATAATTTCCCTTGAAATAGAGGTAGTTACCGAAAATATTCGCAAATGGTAAAGCGCGTTTGGCTTACAACTGTGCAAAAATATGACTAGCAAATAGCGGCATCCTTCCCATTGGTGGTGTTGCGCATCTCACGTTTACCTCTAACTATAAAAGCCCATGAAGAATGGGTATGTTTCCAATCCGTCGGAATGAATAAATTGAATTTTTTCAAAGCATTTCAGTAGCATTTGTCTTGAAGTCAAAATCTAAAAGGAAAGTAGGCCTTATGTATTGTATATGGAAGTCATTTTCATTTTCTAGCTCCACACATTACCGTTGAAAATTGAGTCCGGTAGAGATATAGAAGACGTATAGTGTGAGGATTTTTTTCTTTTCATTTCCCATGATTCGCCGAAGAAAATTGTTTTTTAGTATTGTCAGACACTTAAACATAAATGACTCTTTTAATTGAAATTTGAATGACTTGCTAAATTATAATGAAATAACGTCTTACTGCTAGACCAAAATTCAGTTAATATAGTCAAAGGATGTTTAGTTTATTTTATTATTTTCACTTGATTTTGTTTAATTAAAATTACAAAAATATATTACATTATTTTTCATTCTACACATTTTGTTATTCTCAATCAATTATACTATTTGACTACTGTTAACTGTTTTAATTATAGCCCAAATTATTTTATTTTTTAAACTAATTCAAGACCCAGCAAGTATCCTTATTTAATTGTTAGAAAGAGCCCGTCAACAAGTAAATTAAATCGTTACATTAGAATCATTCACTTCAATAAGGAGGAAAGAAACTTTCGCCAACTATAAAAAGCCATAAGCTAAAAGTAGCGATGTAAGTTACTACAGTTCAATTAATTTAGATGCGCAACGACACGAATATGTATAATATAACAACTAACAAACATATATCAACAATGGCAATTGACGTCTCCAAATTCGAAAGCAAGCTGGTAACCAAGCAACCAACGAACTACCAAGCACCAAATAAATCCATAATAGACTGATAGTTAATATGCACAACAACCAGAAAGGCACCAAATGATTTGCAAAAAGTAGGTTGTGATTAGTTAGATATATATAGGAATGTAACATGAACAGTGTAAGACTAAATAATTATGAGTTGTGTTCTTCAATATAAAAACTATTTTTTTTTTCATTGATAAAAGCCAGTTAATTTAAATAAGACTATATTCTTTGTTTTATCCACAAAAATAATCCCATATATGTGTTAAATGAGTATCAACCAAATATGCCATGATAAAGAACTATGAATGGTAAGATATCAACCTCTTAACATAAATAATAATAATAATAATAATAATAATAATAAACTATTTTGTTGCAATATCCACTTCCAATGAAATTAAAGATCCTAAAAATTTTAATAGTGGAGGTAAAAATAATACATATTTATAATAAGATGTTTCTTATAATTTTTATCTTGGTATGAAGTTAAACTTAATAAAATAATAAAAATAAAATATATATATATACCTGTATACTTATAAAAAAAATCTCAAATTTTAATAAAGACATGGGGTGGATCCACAGGGTGGAGGCATATGCCCCCATCAAAATTTGGAATTCTTTAATGACTAAATAGGTTTATATGTATTTTTGCCCCCATTACTTTTTAAGTTTGGCGTTGTACTAAGATAAAAAATGTAGTTAAAAGAAGTTAACTCATTTTTCTAATTTTCATTTTATCCAATATTTTAATTACAGTTTCATACAAATTGATATTTATTATTTTAGATTATATAATTTTTTATATATAAATTGAATTATCGAAAACTTGATTAATATATTTTTTAATATCTAAATATAATTATGTAAAATTTCTTATTATACTTATATGTTATCTTTGCCCTTATTACCTGAATTTTATGGATTTGTCACAGTGGGACGTGCGCCTCCAACCTTCGATGATTGCATTTGGTCCCTGCCACTTCATTTTAAAATTATTTGTTATTTAAGATATATAAAGTAGATAAAGACTACTAAATTTATTTAATACTTTTTTTTATCTAAATTATCAGTATTGATCCATTAAAATCCAATTAATTTAACTTGAATCGAGTTGACTCGCTATAAGGTAAAGCTCTGGATTTAAACTTGAAAACTTATTTAAATATAATAAATATCAAATTACTTGAACCACTTTTAATGGTAGAAAATTGTCACTGTATTTAATTATTCTTCACTAAAGCATCAAAACTTTATAATTATAATTATTGTTGTCTTATTTTATTCAGCCAAAATTAGATTAAAAAAATAAAACTAAACACAAAAGCAAATAAAATAAAATAAAAATTTGAAAAATACTTCTTTAGTTTTTGAAGATTATAAATAAGTATAAAATATCTTGCTCAAGCGACAGACCGATAATTGAGGGAGTAATTTACAAGAGGTTGCCATGTGATTAATTAATGTTTGCCTAAGGATTTACCGTATGCAATCTAAGGTTGTAGGTCCATTAGAGTTAAGTTTTTTGTCTTTTTTGGGTTGTCGTGTGTTGATAGATTATACTCCAAAAGTTTTGAAATGTCCAAATCATGCAGTGGCGTAAAGTTGACAAACACATATTTTCTACGCTGGTTCGGGGATATTTACATCCCCACAAACATCATGCTGAGACCGTTGGCAAAGTTTCAAAGCATAATGAAAGACGTATTTGAAACGCATGAAAGAATTTCGCACCCAGCAGTTTCGGCTACTTCGGACGGAAAACGACCTGTAATAGTTTTAATGTTTCATAACTGCGGCGGCAGCAAACCCCCGCTGTCTGCTGCACCTCGCATTGCATGTGAATTTCGCAGATCGCATGCATTCTGTCCACCTACTTTTCTTCTTTTAGTTTAATAATATATTTTATGGTTAATAATTAATAATTAATACTAATTGTTCTCCAATTAAATTCTACTACAGAATATAAATCGCGCAAAAGAAAGTAATTTGAGACGCGTACATTTATTTTCAAAAATGAATAAATATGGTTATCTTATTTCATAAGCTTATGGTTTTATTTATTTATTTATCTATTTTTTTGTCAACAAGCTAGCTGGATTGGACAAGTGGTGATTCGCTTTTCGGCTATTTTGGGACCTCCAAATGAGGAAACAGGTTGAATTTGAATTGGAATGGGTCTAGAATCCTATTATCGTGAGCATTGTTTATTCGGGGCAAATGGCTTTTAAAAATTGACCACTGTTCACTGAGGCCCATTAGAAGTTTTTAGATCCCCATCTTTGGATTCTATTTCTAGGAGACCCCATCAGTCGGTCACACGTTGTACAATGGTTTCAGGCACTAATTGTTGTTTCGGCCAAAAAAATTAAAAAAAAAAAGGGCATGAATTGTTGTGGAAATGTCATCCTAATCCACTCCAGCGTCCCACCATTTATCTTCAAGAATCTGTAATCCAAACTGGATACTATCTCTTTCATTTGAAAACTCAATGCCGTATGTGACCAAAGAAAAATCAATGCAAATTCCACATGGCAGCAACCATATTAATAGGATTTCATATAAGAAGTAAAGACCCAAATCCAGCCAAACCAATTGATTCCCCATTCTTCTGATGCCAGCTGCCTCTGCATGCCAAAATCTCACAACATTGC
Source organism: Pterocarpus macrocarpus (assembly GCA_031439585.1). Classification (NCBI taxonomy): domain Eukaryota; kingdom Viridiplantae; phylum Streptophyta; class Magnoliopsida; order Fabales; family Fabaceae; genus Pterocarpus; species Pterocarpus macrocarpus. Next base: position 70,133,658 of record CM062520.1, on the reverse strand, counting down.
TTATAGTAGTTGTTACTTTAAATCCCAAGGTATTTTGTTTTGACTTATGACATGGTCATCACAAGCTAGACATAAGCCAACCACGCACAGTGCTGCTGACCTCAAACATCTTCCCGTTTCCCGGTCCCCAAAAAGATTAAAATCATCTCCGTTCTATCTCCTTTTCTTTTACTCTCTACTTTGAAATTAACATCTACAAAACAGTGAGTAATTTTAATTTGCATGGTATTAAATTTGATTTGAAGAGAAAAATAAATGATGTCATTTTTATTTGACTTAGTAAGTTTCCATAGACAAGTTATGAACGGGTACAGGAAAAATAACACAATGGATTTGGAATTGAAGATGAAAGGTAATAAGGAAGTATAACTAATAGGTATTTTAGAGTGAGTATATGATGGTAACATCTATAGTGCGTATGAGCATGACATATATAGGGATAGAAGGATCGAAAATTCTTTACACTAATATAAAATGTAATCCTTGTGGAATAAATGAATTAGAGAAGAAAATTGTTAGCTAATTAGGTTTTATCTTTCTTTTAATTTTCTTTAGCTTTAGGAGGTCTCCTTTCATCTAAGAAGGAATTGTTCTTAATTTTCCGTAACAATTTGGTGCTTTCATTTCAAATTCACCCATCACCACATTTCCATTTCCATTTCAATATCCCATTACCCCTACTCACTAACTCTAGTGATCACACCTTCAAACACCCATTCAACAGTAACTCCTCAATCAAATAGAAAACAATCAAAGACTTATCACCTCAATCCTGATATCACCACATCCACAGCCTAACATAGTGTCACATTTGTGGTGAACACCACTAAATCCACCACCACCAGATCCACCACCATAGCAACCAACAGCTCTACCATAACAAATCAACAACAGCTCTGTTCCCTACTTAACACATCACAATTCAAAAATCTCCATTCAATAATAATAATTCAACAATAACAGACCAACCGTCACACAAACAATTCAAGTAGCCACAACTTTTTTACAGGTCAAACTCAACGACAACAGATCTCAAATGTACACCGGCAACACATTTTCCAGAATCAACACCGAATTTAAGTTACGGCAGTGCTGTGGAGTGCGAAGGTGACGGTGGAGCTACGGCGAAGGGTGAAACACTGTCAAATTGATGCGCCATGACCGCTGAAGGTACTGCCTTTAGTGAAAGAGACCCAAGCAACAAAAGCAGCGATAGAAGCAAAGCTCTATTGCAGGTGAATGTCTATGAGCAACCAACCACCTAGATTCGCTAGCAGTGGAGAGCGGGACGCCTTCAATGGTTGAGATCGAGAGCGACGCCAACCATGGTGGAGAGGAGGAAGATGAGGCAAAGTCACGTGAATAGGAGCAGCAACGGACACATGTCGACGAGGATAGCAAAGCAGTGACGTAAAAGGGAACTTTCGCAGTAGGGCAGCCGACGGCCATAATAGCGCATGGGGGACAACGAGACTGTGGTGTAGAAAGGGTTGGTTTGCCATTCGGGGCACCTTTGTGATGGATGGCAAGGCGAAGCGGAGGAGCACGAAGCAACTTGATGTTTTCATAGGGTAAAGAGGCGCTCTTGGGCTATGTTTGGATTGGTAGTTTGGAGTAGAGTGGAATGGAGCCCTAAGAAATGTGATGGGCCTCCATTGTTTGCATTGACAAATTTATAATAGAGTAGAATGGTTAGTGACGGAATAGATTCCATCTTATTCCACCAAAACTCCCATTTTTTTACTCCCCAATTTGGAGGATTTAGAATGGAATCTCATTTTATCCAAATAATGGAGTAGAATAATTACTCCATTTCACTCTATTCCATTCTACTCTCATAGGCTCTATTCTACTCCACTTCATTACTTACCACCCATCCAAACATGCCCTTGGTGTTTTCATAATGAAGAAGGATGGCTAGGGCAATAAGGGTGCTCCAACTATCAGAGATGGGTACTACCCTATTGAGCTAGGCCGAACCTGATTTAACTATTAGATCAATTGGGTTAGTGGAGCAATTCCAAGCCATAGAAACTTTTGTTCTAAAGTTGAAGGCAAAGCCATTTTATTGTTATCCCAATTAGGGAATGAGATCCTAATGGAATTTTTTTTAATACATACTTGATAAAAAACTTAAAAAATTACAAATAAATAGTTATTAAGGATTAATAATTTTTAGGTACTTAGAATTGTTATTTTTTATTTTTTAGCAAGCTTGATGACAAAGTCGATATCAAGGGGATGGTAATGATAAGGAAGTACAACTAATAAAAATATTCTAGAGTGAGTATGTGACAATGATATGTGTAGTGTGTGTGTGAGTATGACATATGTAGGGATAGAAGGATCTAGAATCCTTTACACTATTATAAATATAATCCTTTTGGAATTAATAAATCAAAGAAGAAAATTATTAGCCAATTAGTTTTTATCTTTCTTTTAGTTTTCTTTAGCTTTAACAGGTCTCATTCTTTCTAAGAAGGAATTGTTCTTAATTTTTTGTAACAAAAGTCACTTGAAAAAATACATTACATCATTGATCATATATTATGGAGTTTTATCTTTTGTGAATAGACATCCATCACCTTCCTCACTTTAACAGCATGTTAAATAGTTTCTCTCTAATAATTTAGAAAAATGTTGATTACTAAAAAAATTATCTGCACAGATTGATACGAAGAGAGTGTCAGAGTGCTATTGGTAGAATTTTTTTTAAGTAAACCTCTAAATTAGTCCTTAATAATATATTTAATGGACATATTGGCATCTGACAAAAAATAATTGATCCCTTAGTCAACTTTAAAAAATCCCGCAAATGCATAATTTTTTAAAGTTATACAAACTGTGCATTTAGAAGGTGCCACATGGAATGGGATTAGGAAATCCTAATCATCATTTTATCTCCACATCCAACTCTTTATCAATTGCAAGTGAGTTAGGAGCCACAATTGTTTAATTTTTGCAATTATTAAGGATCAAAGTGTCTAATTTTTGTAATTGTTAGAGAAGAAGAAACTAATTATTTTTTCTTAGGAATCAATATATCCACCAAGCACATTGTTATGTTACAGACTCATTTGTAGATCTACTTTTTTTTTTCTTCCAACTCTAGCCCATGATTTTCACTAAATATCTATTTATAACCGTCAATACTATTTGTCATTTTTCATAATGATGTCATTTGCATTATTATGCACTTCTGAGTAATTTAATTGGAAAATGAAAATGAAGCATAAGCTAAATCATGTATAAAGCCACTAGAAGTGAATTTATGGTGAAGCACTAAGATTATTTATATGAGATTATAAGTTTAAATTTCATTATTGTTTATATACAAAATAAAAGCCAAGGTATGTTCAAGTGAGGAAGGATTTTTACACTATCAAAAAATAGTGATGAATGATTTTTATTTTGCAAATATTTTGAATACTGTAGAAGAAAGAAGCAAAATTAATTACCTAACAACGAATAGTGATGTTTAAAATAAAAAAGATAATTTGGGGAATAAGTAACCTAAATATAATGAAAGTTAATTTATTTTGAAAATATAAAAGACTTTTAATATTAGAGAAAATTTGTCAATTATCAATTAATTTGGCATACATAATATATGAATATTTTATGTACATGAAAACCTCCCATTTGTGAAATGTTCATTTGACTCTAATAATAAGATAACGCATTAATGCCAGAGCCTTACAATACTAAGAGTAGTTTTAGAGAGCTCAATAATTTTGAAAAAGTCACAACATCTTGTGCAATTAATAATAATTGGTTGGTACTATTTAATATAAAATGAGTTTCAGATTTTTTTTAATTTAAAATAAATAATTTAATTTTTTTTTTAAAAACGGAGTTGTAATGTTTTTTTTTTTTTTTTGGTCGGCGGTGTAATTTTCTTCAGAACAATGCATCACAATTCATATTCTCGTCTTTTTTTTGGGGTCAAAGGTCCATATCCTCCTGGACTGAGTCACTGGAAGTTGTAGCATGGCAACACGTACCTTGGGGCGGCTGCATTTGGGTTAGCCACTAAAGGGCCGAGATGGGCCTTTTCTAGGCAACTTGAAATCGAATAAGTGTGGCCCAACTCCAAGGGAGCCCAGAGCCCTATCCGCATTCCGCAACGTGTTATCCACCAACAAGATAGGTCATAGCCCACCAACAATATAAGTCAATTTTTTTTTTTTTTTTATATCTGATAAACAAAAGAATCAGAGTATTTTTATTCCTGACTTTTAAAAATTAGGATACTCTTGAGTTTTAAAATTGATTTATGTTCTCTAAAAATTTAACTTTTAATAAAAATCTAATTTTATCCTTCCATTAACAACAGTAAAAATAAAATTGCTCTTCTTAATATTTATATCCATTATATCTTTTAGATTTTAAAAGCAATGCTATAATATATTTATCAAACACTATTATTGTAGTTTCTCCTTATTGATAGTAACTCTTACATTATTTTACCAAATAGTGCAACTATACCTTTTTAAAAACAACTTTTAGAAAATTCAAAGAACTTAATAATTCTAAAAAAATCACAACATTACCAAAACTTTTTCTCAGTTCCAAGACAATCTAAATATTTTTAGAATAAATTGTTTTTATTCTATAACATTTACTATATATTAACTTAAATGTGAGCCGTTGTTACTTTAAATTTAAAAATTTCTTTAATATTAAAATTTATATCTTACATATTAATTGATTTAAAAATAAGATTTCTTTTATTCTTAGAACATCTAAAAAAAATTCTTTTTTTTTGTTTTTATTATAATTTTGTTTTACTAGTATGCATGTAGACAATATTAGTGTAGATTGTTCTAGTCAATTATTTCAACTGAGTTAGATATTGAAACAAAATTGAAACAAACTTCACAAACAAATGGAAAGAAAAGCCTATTTTACATTACTGCCGTATATATAATGCATAGAGATGGCATGTCGAGAAGAATGATAGCGTAAATAGAAATTATATTGATACATCATGTTTTTGTTCTCTCTTCATTATTTGTTCTTCTAGAGCCCGCCCAAATGCGTGGAATTGCAATTTCTTTTCAAGTTTATTTTTGAGATATGTCTTTTTACCTCAAAATTACACATCAAGCAGATCCCTACAGTCACTTTTTCATTTGAAATAAAAGATTTCCCTCAATTCCTTGCTATCTCAAATTATGTTAACACTTGTCTTTCGTTTTTCCCATTGTAATTGTGTTCATCTAATGTCTTCCATGCATATTCACTTGTAGCTAGCTCATGAGGCCTGCCTCTTTAAGTTATGATGAATAGTAGTTATAGAAGGGGATTTCAGCTGCATGCCCTTTGGAGTTTCAATTTCTGTTTGGCTACCAATAATTGGGTTGGACACCAGCCGCCGTGTGAAATGTTGAATCCGCGAGTCTCACAATCGAAGTCAACATGTTCCGTTCTTCCTAAGCCTCCTGTCGCGGGAGAATTAGTGGAACAACGAGTCATGACAGCCTAGAAAGTAGACTCCCAGAGGCACAAAAGTTGCCAGCACCGCAATATTCCATGATCTCCAAGTCGAATGATTTATGAACAAGAGAGTAGGTTCTCTTCCTTCCAAGTTGAAATCTCAAGCCTTCACTGTACTTGCTCTCCACGAAACAAATTTCCCATCCCCATAATGTTAGAATGCAAGCTGTACCCCCTCCAGCAAGTCAATCCTTTTTGTCAGGGTTACAAGGTTGTTGTTACATTCTTCTTTCCAAGCAGCAAGCCCAACAAGAAAGAGAAAGTTAAGATACCAAAAATTCAAACGCAGCAAAACATCTTTTGACTATTTTTCACACGGGGTCTCTGACACAAAAACAAAAACATACTAGCATAGTACCATTTTGTAAAAGTATAAAATGATAGATCTACCTTAGTCATAAATTGGACAAGCACAGTACAAAAGAGGAGCTGCCGACAGCCCCATATTATAATTCCAACTAACTACTTTGGTTCCGAGACAAATGGGGTTTGGTTAACTAAGGGTCCGCGGTGGGTTCGGTTCGGTTCGGTGGGGAATCCTTGTCATATTATAATCACACGGAGAGACAATACGAGAGGTTGTCTGGTTAACTTTGGTAATTTAACCCTGGTTTAGTTCCCAGGTTAATCCCGAATTAACAAAAGCAATCATCATAACCCATCCATCATCATCAGCACAATCATTCAGCCTGAGCTTTGACGCACCGCACAAGCAACAACCTGAGCCCACTGCCTTAGCCTTGTCTTCACCGTCTGTGGATTATCACCTTCACAACACCAAAAGAACAAAAACAACAATAACAAACTAGATTAGCACCATTCAATCAAACCAAAAACCAAAAAAATGAAAGACCAAATATCTCAATTAAAATTAAGGGCACTACTACCCAAAAAAAAAAAAAAAAAAGAAGAAGCAGAATTTAAATAAATAAGATCAAGATTAAGTAAGATTAGGTTGAGAATTTAAACCATGATTTTAAATTGCGTTTCGCAATAACAATTGCGGCCGCACCAGCTGCGTTTCTCCGCAATTTTATTACAATAGCAATAATCCCAAAGTAACTACAGTTTAAAACGATAATTTTAATTATTACCAGTGCCGAGTATAGCGGTGTGGGGACTGCCGAGGGAAGAAGCGGTGCTGTCGCAGTCGTCGGAGGCGGCGGAGGAAGACGGCGGCGTGGCCGTGGCGGGGGGCTTGGAAAGGAGGGAGTTGTTGTAGGTCTTGTTGACGGCGTAGTAGAGCTCAAGGGCCGGTAACGTATCGGAGAGGCGCTGATCGAGCTCCACCTCCGGCGACGACTCGAATCCGAAGCCCAATTCGATGCATGCCTTGAGCTCGTCGACGTCCTCGTCCGTCACGCTCCTGCTGCGGCGGTTCTTCCAGTTCCCCTTGCGGCGGAGCCACGCCTCGTCGCGGTACGCGTCCGGCGACCACGATCGCTGCTTGTACAGCGACGACGCCGGCTGCAGCAGCGGCGGGCGCTGGAAGAGGAACGCCGGCGGCGGAGGAGAAGACGGCGGCGCGTCAACGTCGGGTTCGGAGGACATGTTTGGGTTGTTGTGCTGAGGTCGAGGGACCTCGCACGAAGGGTTAGAGAGCGCTATGGCTAATTAGGTTTTTTTATATTGTTCCTCGTTCTGTGTTTGGTTCAGCGGTTTTTGTAAGGGGGTTGAAGAGTGAAATGGCTTTAAGGGTGTGGTGCGCTGGTGGATCAACTAGGAGCCATGACTTCTCTTTCATTGGTCCACGTAATGATGACCTGTCGTTATTTTTTTCTCTCTCTCCTCCTTTGATTGATTTTCGTGGAAAATGCAATTGCAAGAAAGTTTTATTTTGTTTAGCTGCTTGCTTGGCTTAGAAATATTTGTGTATTTATTTATTTTTACTTTTCTAGCAACTTGCATGTAGGCCAACCAATTGGAGTCTTTCTCACGTATGAAAATCAGCATTAGTAGCATTATTATTTTGTCCACGAGGAGTATAATATAATACCTTATGCCCCAAGGTATTAACACGCCCAAGCTTTTCAGTGTAATTGTCAGGATTGTACATGAAGTTAATTAGAAGTGCTTAATGGGATTTTTAATTCATTATAATATTTAAGTTATAAGAAAATAATTTAATTTTGATATCATTTTATTAAAAGTATTTAATTCTTATCTTAACTATTTTAAAAATCATAAAAAATAGATATAATTAATTTAAAGTATAAAATATTCTATACTGATAATATATAAAATTTAATTGCATAAGAAAATACGCTTAACATTTACCTATATTTTTTATTATACAGGAATTTTCCCATTAACTACATTTTGTAATTACTTTAATAACCATAATTATCCTTGATATTTGATATTTGATATTTGACATTTGACATTTGCTATTAAGGTTACTTAGATGTGTTACCCACTAATAAAATTACCGCATACTATTTGCCATCTAAACTTAATTTGTGCGTGTTCTACGTCCCTTAAATGATTTTTTTTTTTAAAAAAAACAAAAAACCCTGAAAGGAATTTATTCAATCAGTTATCTGATTTTTTTATTATTTATAAAACAAATGAATGGCGTGAGTCACGGACGGGTTTACTCTTGTTATTAATTGAAAACATCGATCAAAATAGCGTAAATGTATATATCTAAATAATTATGTTTGAACTTTGAATAGAATATCCATCCATGATTTGTTCAGATTGTTGAGACATTTGAATTTGTAATTATTGATAGCAACTTAGGCATATAATATTAAATCTTATGGGATGGCATGCTAATGAAAATAGAGTGGCCAGACGGCGTTCATGATTTTCTGCTAAGTAAAATCATATTTTATCCATATAATTTTCGGCCTTATATTTGTACAAGAATTGTCATTATTTGAAATAGATCCATCAATTATATGCAAATAAAATAATGTAGAAAGTCGGAAGTGCTAAATTGAAGTAATATATACAATTTAATTGTGATGTGTTAATGTAAAAATTTTTCACATAGTAATCTAATCACATATTACTTTTTATATATGTATATATAGAGAGAGAGAGTATCCAAAAATTTCTTTTATATATATAATACTAATAATTTGATCCTAAAAAAAGAGAGAAATATTGGTGAAAAGGAACAACTTTAATATACGACAGTGATTAGAATTACACCTAAAGGTGTAAGAAAATTAGTTAAAATATATGCCAAAAATGCATAATTTAATATTTTTAAAGATATTTTTATATTAATATTATATTAAAATTAAATTCTTATAATAATATTGGCTTTTTTACTCTTTTAAAATAAAAAAAATTATTTACGTATAAATGCCGCTCCAACATTATTTTTGAAAATGTCCTATTTTTTTAGATTGTAAATAAATCAATTTAGGTTGCATCGATTTATCAATGAGTGCTAATACAAGAAAATTGATTTAAGTTGAATCGATTTATACTGTTCATATGAACAGTGTATAAATTCAATAAAATAAAATTTATAAATTATTTATTTTATTAATATAGAATTAAAATAAGATAATTAATAATTTAAGTTAATAAATTTTTATAATGATAATTAATTAAAAAATTGTAAATAATTTTTAATTTAATTATTATTAATTTTAATATTTTAGTTTCAATTTTATTTTTTAGGAAAAAAATTTAGATATATTTGTGTGATATAGCCTTTTAACATGCATTACAAATTCCTATTTTTGAGTAAAAAATAGTTAAAAAGCCTTAAAATGTAATTTTGGTACATGCCATCTTTGCTGGTTCTGGTCCATTTCGTACTCAGTGAGGATAATGGATTAGTTTACCACACGTATAAACTGCATAAAAACTTGGAAGAAAAGAAACCACCAACTAAGATCCCAAAGAACAAGCTGAAAAATAATAAATGATAATCTTGAATTTATGGCTAGGTATATATATAGTTTTAAATAAGAATATGTGGTGCATGCCAAAAGTCCACATCATATAAATATATCCTAAACTAATTTAATGGTAACTTAAATATCTAAATTTTTTCACTAAAAAAGTAAAATTGAGACTAAAATATTAAAATTAATAATAATTAAATTAAAAAATTATTTACAATTTTTTAATTAATTATCATTATAAAAATTTATTAATTTAAATTATTAATTATCTTATTCTAATTCTAAATTAATAAAATAAATAATTTATAAATTTTATTTTATTATAAATAAATTAAATAAATCGATTTAAGTAAAATTGATTTATATACTGTTCATTCGAACAGTGTATATATGATTTTCTTGTATCAATATCGTTGATAAATTAATGCAACCTAAATCGATTTATCTACAATCGGGAAAAGAGGATATTTTCGAAAATAATATTAAAATAATATATATACGTAAATAATTTATTTTTTTATTTTAAAAGAGTTAAAAAACCTAATAATATTAATGTTCATGTTAATGAGAAGAGTTTAGTTTCGTGGTCTGCAGCGTGGCTGGTTAAGAGACGCATGACAAAGTCATTGAGCCACCTGAAAATCATCTCGATTTGGACCTACGTGCACCACATCATTTTCTTTTAGTGCTGATTAATTAAGTATATACGTACGGATATGCCGCATAGATGCCATGCCAAAAACATTGGGCTTCAGCTAGTGCCAAGTTTTGCGAAACCTATTCAATTCTGGAGGGAGCATTTATATGAATACAATTAATGTAAAAGCTCAGCAGGTAGCCTAAAATTATATACTTGTTGGGATTACGCGTAAGCAACTCTTATCTCTTTCAATACTGGGCTGTGTGATTTTTTTTTTTTAATGAATAATACTATGATATAGGACGTGGTGGCACCCCTTGTTTAATTAGTATTGTCAAATTTATAATACAAGTTGTCAACAAAACTAAGAAAAGGGGTTTGCTTATGTGGGCAAAGCAATCCAGGGATTATTATAATGACAAGAAAAAATTGAGGGAGTCTTATAAGGGGTCACTTACCCATGGTTGCTGGCAATAGGAGCACACATACAAATATAATTTGTTGTTCGTGATTGCTTCTGGACACTAGCAAGTTGAATGGGTCAGCCAATTCGTTTTCAAAATCAATAGTTTCAATTCCAAAATCATAATGGGTAATGCCTTTTCGATTAAGGAACGGGATTGCATTGGACTCGCGTTCTGGCCGCATCATTTTCCCTCTACGCAGTCCATGGACCAATTTATTGTAATCGATGTTACATTTCAGTGTATGTATTAAATACATATATACGGAGACTTTTTTTGTTGACAGAAGTGCTCTACGAAACGAGAGGTTATTCTATTTTAAAGTCTCAATAAAATATTACTAATAGCAATCAAACCTTGAACATCTCTTGAAAAAAAAAAACCCTTAAAACTTTTTGCTGGATGCCGTTTCATCTTATTAATTGAACACGTCATACATATACATATGCGTATATACTTGTATGAAAATTCTGGGAAGCCGTCTCTGGCAATGGACAATATATAATGGATTTTGGAAAGTAAATTAAGTTTGATCATTAGCCACAAAAAATAAATAAATAAATAAAGAAAATAAAACTGATATAAGTCTATTTTTAGATTGAGACAGATCCAGGAATACCGTGAATGGATGTAACTGCAAGGACGTATCCTTGCATTAGATATATAATATAATATATGAGAGTTATCAAGGAACTAAGATTATATTTTAAAATACGTAATGATTATTTTTTAAAAAAAAATTTGTAAGCACATGACCCTAGTAATGTTAGAGTGTGTTTGTTTATGCGTTTTCCATACCCAACCCCCCATCCAGAGTCCTTGAACAGCTCACTATCATGTTTGGATTATTTTGCGTTGATACTGTACCAATGAGTTTTTTCCTTTAAACTCCAATTGAAAGCAAAGCAAGAAAATCTAGCTTCCGCGTTTCCTTTTTCCCGTTGGAGCATTGATGCTGTAAAATAAATTTTCAACTACCCACATTATCCTTCTTCCAATCCTTTATAGTAAGAGTAGTTCTTTATGCAACCTATTAAATAAAATTTTAATTTAATTTAATTTAATTAATTTTATGCATTTATTTTATACATTTTGTTGTAATTTTTTATTTATAATTTAATACTAATACCAAGAGTTGTTCGAGTATATTCAAAATAAGTTTATATAAAATTAATTTTGATATAGTGTTAAAGTAAAAAAAATTTATACTATCATTTAATCATATATTAATATGTATAAAACTTTTAAGATAATAGATTTGAAAATTGAATACTTTTATTGATATGATAATATATGATTTAATATCTGTATAAAATACTTTTACATTAATAATGTATCAAACTTAATTTTTGAGTTTATTTATGATATGTTAATTTAATTTTGTTAATTTATAGTGGGCTAATTTGGATAAATTTCTGAAAAATGATTTTTCTAAATGATATATTTAGAAAATTTCTTTTAAAAAATTAAAAATTATTTTATGTTTATATATAAAATTAATTTATATTTAAATATAGTAAAAAAATGTAATATAAAGCTCATGTATTTTTTAGTAATTATACATTAAAAAATAATTTAGATTAACATTACCCAAATAAAATTCATTCTGTTATAATAATTTTTTATACAAAAGTTTTTAAACATAAATCACATTGATACTAACTCACTTTTGATCAAAATTAATTCTATATAATTAATTTTGGGGCAAACCCCATTTACAAACTCCAATCCAAACACACACTATGTCTCTATATCATATATATTGGATGTGTTTTATTTTAGCAATAACATTAAAAATATAGTAAAAATAACATATATTAAGTCACATAATTAAAATAATATATACATAATTAATAACACGGACAATAACGTTGTGCAGGCATAGAAACGCAGTAAAGTGAAATTGAACCCCCAGATGCATTTTGCCTTGGGGCACCGGCAACCGCACCACCACGCTTTTGTGCTTGAGACTGATCGAGGATGTCGAGTGGATGAAGTATAACCACCATCAAATAATTCGTGGACTAGATAACTTCTACATGTTTATTAGTTATTCATGATTCAATGCACAAACATTTAAAGAAAAAAATAATAAAGTTCCGGCCAACATCTGCGCCATTAAAAACATGTTATGTTATTTATTGATAAATGCTTATTCCTACCAAAATTGTTTTTGTCAATTTTGTACCAAATAAGTTATGGATGAATTTTTTTGCATACATATCATCTCATTTTTACTCCGTCCATGTTTTCTGTTACTTTTTCACTCTTTTATCCCAATCAAATTAAATTCATACCATCTACCAGTACTTTAAATTTTTTCCTTTGCTAATATGTCATTTTTCTTGTCGTGGATAGAATAGAGCGGAGAGCAAAAAAAATAATAACACTAAAAGCCTGTTCGGTTTGCATTTTAAATTCAAAAATATGAATTCCAAAGCACACTGAGTGCAGATAAGGCGTTAATTCAGATGGCAAAGCTTTGCCTTGTGTATGCTACATCCGGAAAGCTAGAGGAGTCGCAGGTTCAACTCCTAGGGATAGAACCCCCCAAAATGATTAAAAAAAAAACAAAAAAAAGAAAAGAAAAGAACACACATAGAGTGAAAGTTTGCTTTTGCAAACACTAGTTAGAAATCGTGTTTTTGCATTTGCGGGACAAACCAAACACAATGCATGCCATTATAAAGCAGCAAGCTTGCGTGCAGGATTTTCGGTTCAAGAATTAAGGCTACAATTAGAAGGCAGCCTCTGGTTCAATTTAGTTAACACGTATCTATGATTACGATGGGTGGCAATTATAAATTCAAGTTTGGTGGACCCTGAATCCAACATGGAGATGAATATTCTCATATGAAAAAAGGATTTACGTGATAAAGTTATGTATAAAAAAATATATTAAATGATACAAATAATTTTTCATGAACCAACATACAAAATATGTTAAATTATACAAGTAATTTGCATCTTGTTTATATTCAATTTTTCTCTCTCGTCCGTAATATTTGCACCCTCTCCCTAGAAGTTTGAATTTTTACCATTAATTAGAAGGACAGGATCAGGGACTCATTAAAGAATATAATTAATAATAAATATTTATACATAATAACGTTATATAAAATTTTTATATGAGGGATATATTTCTAATTCAAAATGTATACTTTTTGGATAATTTATTTTGAAGAAATTCTATATTTGAAGTTTGTTTTCGGGCTTTGCTCTTGAGCCAAATCCACGGTCAGCTTACCCCTCAAGTTCATATATTGCAAAATTATTGCATTGGTGATTCACAATGAACAACTCTACCCAAAAAATAAAAAATAAAAATCATTCTCATCCTATGGCAAATAGCCAAAAGATTGCCAAATTGTTTTGCAAAAATTAACAATGGATTGTTATAAAGACTAAATAACCCTTTTAGTCTAATATTTTAAAATTGACATCAATTTGATCTTAAAAAATTTTTGACATCAATTTGGTTTTGAAAAAAAATTTGACATTAATTTAATCTTAAAAATTTAAATTTTGATATCAATTTAATGCTAACACTTTGAATTTTGATATCAATTTAGTCCGAATAAATTTTCCCTAAAATCAAATTTTCTATCAAATCATTGGAACAAGACCAAATTGATGTCAATATTCAAAATATTAGGACTAAATTGATATAAAAAATTATTTTAAGTTTAAATTAATATTAACTTTAAATTGTTAGGACTAAAAAGGGTATTTACTTTAAAATAAAGTAATATAATTTACTTACGCATCAAAAAGAAAATATATATGTTATATTTTTTTAACAAATAAATTTAGACAAAAATTTTTGCTCTTGAATCATTAATATTTTTTCGATTCTCAAACTTTTTTTTTTTAAAATATAAAATTCCTCAAAGTGGTCTATTATTAAAAAACAATGTTTTTTGAATTTGTTTTTTTGGGGTCTGAGTAATGTTTTTGGATAACAAGCTTCTTTTGTTTATGAGTTGTTTAATGGCTTGGGCCTTGTAATGAAAAGAGGGTTGGGCCTCATCCATGGGTTGGGGAGGAAGCGCCACGTAGAAGGTGGAAACGAAGCATGTGGCAGCGAACGTTCTCACAACGGCAAACAAATCTTGTAGGTAGAATCAACGCAAAAACTAGGGTTTCCACTATTTGCTTGCATTGGTGCGTGATTGATCCAAAGAAAGAAGAAGAAGAATAAGAAGAAGGAGGAGGAGGAGGAGGAGAAGAAGATGTGGCACGAGGCTCGGAGGTCGGAGAAGAAGGTTCACGACATGATGGACGCGGCTCGAAAGAGGGCGCAGAGGCGAGCCGTTTACCTTGCGAAGAGGCGCGGCGATCCTCAGCAATCCATTCAGCTCGTTGGATTTCGTTGCCGAACCTATCGTGACGACGCTCTTTACCAAGCCACCCAGGATCAGCAGGGCCTGTTAGTTTTTCCCCTCCTCACTTCTCATCGATTCGATTCCATGCATTGCTTTTATTTCAATTCTTTTTTCTTACATTAAAATAAAAATTTATAATTTCTGTCGACACAGTCCGATGAATTGTTACCATCACAACATTCTTTGATTTTTGTGAATATCTTACTCTCCGTTAGGGGTCATTTGAATGTTGCTAATCTCTATTACCTGGATTTCGGTCTGTAAAATTACATTGGAGGCTTCAATGATTTAAGATCATGGGAGAAGGAATAAAATCATTAGTTTGAAGTTGTAACTATTGGTCGTGCAAAGTGCATTAATCATGTTCTCTTGATGCTAAAGCAATTGTGTGTTTGATTTCCTAGAGCTTACGATTCAGTGCTTATTGTACAATTAAGGGTATAGTTAGTAGATCAATGTGTGTCTGGTAATGATAAGGCTTACCCATTCCTTTTTGTTTGTTGATGAAAGACATGTAGAGCCCTTACTAAGAAAACTAGATAAGATGGAGGTAACCCAGTAGGTAGTGGCAGAGGGAGATCAAGCAAAACTATAGATGAAACCATCAAGAAGGGCTTAAATTTTAATGGTGTGTCGATAGACATTGTTTATGATGTGATGCAATGACATTGTTTGAATCCATGTAGCCTACTCCACCTAGTGGAAAAAGGCGTCGTTTTTTGTTGTATAAAGGATCTTGGTTGCGATTGGATAAACATGTTAAAAATGTGATTTTAAAATGTTATTTAGAATTGATTTTATCGCAAGTAACTCTTATTTACATCTCAAAAAATGCAATTGATTATTTTCCAATTCTGCATTTTTCAGAATCTCCTCCAAATGGTATACAAAAATTTAAGAAGTAATTTTTTTTAATAATAAAAAAACACTTTTCTTCCAAATTAAACGCAAACAAATGCGCTCCTTATGTTAGTCTGTTACCTATATTCGCTGAATTTACTTTTGGTAGAACATGTACCATTGCACCCTAATGCTTGATGACTCATTTTTGACTCAGGATACCTTGGAATGGGAAACAGGATGTTTTGATTGACAGGTGCACGATTTTTTACTGTCCTTGTTGGTTTGGGAATTTTAACTTGTAATTGCTTTTATACATATCTATTTTACATTGTGGAATTGACGTTGCATGTCTTCACAGATTTGATGGACGTGCTCTCCTTGATTTCATCCGGGATACTGGACATAGGCGTGTCCAGGAGAAGTCTGAAGAAGAAGAAGAATTAGAAGAGTTTGTTAATTTTGAGCGTTATCGGGATTTAATAAAGCATCGGCGTAGAGGATGTCGGTACTTTTTTACTTCTCGACGATGTGTTTGATTCTGATAACCTTTAATAGTTTGATTTTTGTTGATTTCTGTGTCTTTTCATTTCCTTCAACATTGCTTATTTGTGATAAAGCAATACAAGACAAAAGGTTCTTTAGATTTGAAGACAATCTGACATATAGGGAATAATTTGTAGTCAAATTTACAAACTAGGTTTCAATTTTAACAGTTACTGATGAGGAGGCTCTGCAACATGTAAATCAAGAGATGGAGGCCAAGGCTGCTGCTCCATTTGTATCAGACAGGTTAAAAGAGATTTCTTTTGTTCCTATATAACTTTTTGTCTGTTTATTTAATATTATATTGAAGAGAAGCTTCAATGTATTGGCATATGTTCATAGAAATTGTTTGCAAATATAAAAACTAACCACTATTGTTTAAGAAGAATTCAGTTGATTTTTGGAAGATTAGTTTTGATGTATTGTTTAGGAAATAGGTTGTGACATTTTTCTTTAACTGAATTCTTTGTAGTTACTAACAACTATTATCTGCAACATTATATGTTGTGTTATCATTATATCTCATGACAGCTGATCTTATTTTGTTTATTTTTATGCAAACTTGCAGATCTAATCTGTCACAGCCTGCTGCAAGCAAGGGATCGTACTCACAGGTGGGGTTTTCTTATGAAGGGAATGGAAAGGATGAATCCCAGATTTCAGATGGTGATGATGATAATGAGGAAGATGAAGATGATGAGGATGATGAGGATTTTAACAGTGATGATAGCAATGATGAAGGAATGGAAATAATAGCTAAAGAATATGGGGTTAAAAGGTATGGTTGGCTTGTTTACATGGATAAGAAAGCTAAGGAAGAAGAAAAAAGGCAAAAAGAGGTGATCAAAGGTGACCCTGCAATTGTAAGTGAAAATGTTCATTGTAAGAATGGAACAATATTTGGTTGTTTGTCTTTCAAGAAAGATGACTGTATAGATGTTTTTGAATGATATATTATGAATTTTTGTAGAGAAAGATGAGTCGTAAAGAAAGAAGGAAGGCTTCTCAAATTGAAAGGGAGAGAGAAAGAGAAGCTATGCGGATATCTGGAACTCGTGTGCAGCATCATGATCCCTACCGGTAGAAAATATTGATATTTGTGTTCTTCAGATTGACCGAAGAGAATATGAAATTGTGCTCCTACTGACAAATGGGATCACTGATTACTCTTGTATACCACTATTAATGATGCACGTAATGTATACATGCAGGGAACCAAGACAAAGTCCTACTTATGAAGCTTATTCTCGTTCTAGAAGGTATAGCCCTGCTTTTATAGGGGTGTCTGGATGATGTAGTTTACATTCATTTTCCATATTACTCAGTTCTCACCAAGGAAATTTCATTGGGTACTGTTGTCATTTTCCATTTACAGGTCAAGGTCCAGATCACGGTCCTACTCTCCATCGTACCCAAGGCGTTATTCTCGTAGCGGCCATTCTGATGATATTCACCGAAGCAAACCAAGGACTCCTAAAATTGAATACATTACTGAATTTGGGGGCTCTGGAGAAGCAAGTGAACCCAGGCGCGAAGGATTGTCTCCACCACGATCTCCTCCATCTCAAGTTGATATGTTAAACCGGTCGGAGCACTGGACCTTTAATTCTTGCCAAGATAGATTGGACAGTCTTTTCTCTGCTGCAGCATATGACCATATTGTTGCCTGAGGCAATTTTTTGTGGTTTAGAGTAGATCAGGACTAGGATTGTCAGGGTAACTGCCAAGAGGAGGAGGGAGGATGCTTCCTATATGAAGCTCATTGTTCCCTGAAATGAATTTTGCATAACTACCTATCAGTTGCCTGGAAATATTGCAGTTGTTTTACCTGATACCTATACTGTCTTGCAGGCCATCATCTGGTCGCATACTTGAGGCATTACATGTTGATCCTGCTTCTGGTGTATCTATTGAAAAGGATAAGGGTGCTAAAGTATTGAAGCCATCAGTAAGGTATGCCATCACCCAACAATTAATACTTCACCCAAAAAAAGTGTATATGTGATGAGAGCTCTTATTGTATATGGTTTTTATGGTTCTTGACCATTGAATTTTATATCAAGATTTGTTCTATATTCATCCAGCAGCTAATAGCACTGCCCGCTGGAAATGGGTACCACAGGAATTTTCCTAATTACATTTTTTATTTCTTTTACCCTTTTTTTGGGGATGGGGGTTATTATATTTCTGTCAGCTCCGCCTCCCCCTTTTTAAGTGAGTTGTCTGAAATTTGAATATCTGTTTATTTATTTAATTTATTGTTGTTCTCTTTTCCGCAGCACATCTTCAGCGTTAGCAAAATTAAAGGCAAGTGGTTCTGGAGGGCCCTTAAAACCTCAACAAGGGGAGAAGAAAGAAACTCCACAAGAAAGGCTTAAAAGGATCATGAACAGGCAACTAAACAAACAAAGTATGGTTGTTTGAATAATTTATGTTATTTACAGATCGAAGAAATCTTCAACATCTTCTGATGTGGTGTATTATTTTTCATTTGCGTTCTACTAATTCTTTTCAGAAGTGAGTCTAGCATTATATTTGCGTAATCTATATCAATTCCTGATATATATATGTGTATAACTGTTTGCATGTGCAGTTAAAAAGGATACTGCTGCAGAACTAGCTAAGAAAAGGGAGCAGGAGCGGCAGAGGCAGGAAAAACTTGCTGAAACAAGTCGATTGAGTAGGTATAGACGTCGCAGCCGCAGCAGGAGTTATAGCCGTTCCCCTCCAAGGTAGTTCGTCATATTTTGCACATGTTTGTTGCATAGGTACACTTAATGGATTCACAGGTTAAGAAGCAGTAACCTTTGGTTTACTGCAGCGGTTCAGCATGAGACTTTTCTTGATAAAACCCAATGTGGCCTAGTTGAAATTCCTTAAGGAACATTAGTCTATTTTGTTGAGGGATTTCTAGTTGGCGTAATATTAGCATGGCACCATTAATGGTGTTTACTTCTGAGATTGCTGACTATTTGAACCAGGACCAATTAGTAAAATTGATGTTATTTCAGCAAAAAGTCTTGCTTTCTTTTACCCGCCGGTGAAATAACACTATTATATGAGTAACTGCAGAAGATACAGGCGTAGCAGAAGTCCTAGTAGGAGCAGGGGTTCCAGGAGATATTATTCTAGTTCTCGCTCCCGATCCGGTTCCCGTTCTCACACCCGGTCTCGTTCGTCCCACTCCCGATCCCGCTCTCCTTCCAATTCTCATTCACCCAGGTAGTTGTTTTGGTTTTCATTTACCTGGACTTGAAATTTATGGCGCTGCATCATCTCAATCATGAAAGACTGATTCAGAAAGTTGATATTTTAGGATAAGAAACCGATCAAGGCACTGATGGAATGCTGCATGCATGTAGAAAGACTGAGGGAGATATGTATGCGATTTGTTTATATACGGATTTTACTTCTCCCAAGTGTTTACCGATGTGCTTGGTTGAGATGTGGTGTTGCTGCTCTAGGCAAAATTTCTATAGACGTCGCTTTGACAGTTGCTAATGTATATTGAACATAGTTATGAATTTTTAGTACTTTTACATTTTTGTCTCTAAAGTCGTGTTAGGCACAAATTTCTCATCTATGAAATCTCGGTTCACTTACTTGGAATTAAAATTTAGAACTCCCGTTTTATCAAAAATGAAAAAAAAAAAAAAAAAAGAAGTAACAAATCTGGTTCCTTCAAGGGGTAGACATGAAACGAAAATTATTGTTAAGATGTAATGTATGGTATATAAATCTGAAACCTTTTTTAACCTATGAATATTGGCATACTACCGAATACCATGCAAGTAGCGTTACGTGGATTTGGGTTTACGATGAATTTTTTGTGATGGTGTATATTTGCTGTATGAACTTTTTAAAATTCTTATAAATGTATGCATTTTTAAATCGAAATATGTACATATTATGAAGTTTAGCCCGTTTGTATGTCATGGTAATTGGCAAACCATGAACTCTAATCGTATTATTCTTGGGTCTACTTCAACCCGGTAGTCCTAGTTTATATTAAGGAGCAACCACGTACGTATGAAAAAGTGCGAATCGGTGCACTTCTGTAGTTCACCTCCACAGGCGGAAGGGAAACGTTGTGAAAATTTTGTTTATGGGTCAAGCTTATGAAGATTGTCGTCGAGTTCGGCGAGGAGTGGGCCTATTGCTTGGCTGTTCGTTATTCAAGTAGAAGTTATATTTGTCAGCCTTTCTGCCTATTTCACTCTTCTCAAGCAGCAAAAAAAATAATAAATGTTCATATTATTTTCAATAAAGATCGTTGCATTATCGAACTAATAATTGATGGGTGTTGCAATGGCTACCGTGCTTTTTGTTGGTCGTAGGTTTTATGATGACAAACGTTTAAGAAGTTTAATAAATCTAACCAATAATAATTAAGAATTTAATTTTGATGTACTATTAGTATAAAAATATTTGATTTTCATATTTATGAGCTCAAAAATTTTATATATAATAACATGTGATTAGAAGATTCTAATAATATAAAATTATATTATACTAGTAGTGTTTTAAAATTAATTTTAATAAATAATTAAAAATTTATTATACACTGTCTTAACTTAATTTTGGGCAGGCCAGAGGAAAAATATATGAATTAAGTATTGGCATGTAGATTATAGGGTAAAATGCACTATAACTCTCTATATTTTAGTGAATGTGCATTTTATACTATATTTTAAAAATATGCATCCCAACTCTTTGTATTTTATCAAACATGCACTTTGGCTATTCCATCAAGTTCTCTGTCTATACTGTTCGTTGGTGACACATGAACTTGGAACTTGGAACTTGAAACTTTTGGACAAGGAATAAGTGAACTATTTTAAACTTAGAACTAGGGACTGGAACTGAGTGAGAGTTCATTTCTTCTACCTGTTTACATAGGGGTGAAAAGGAAATCCGAGTTCCTGGTTCCAGTTTCCGTGTTCATGTGTCACTAATAGAGAGTGGATGGAGAATTTGATAGAAGGACTAAAGTGTATGTTTGATAAAATGTAAAGTGTATAATGTAAATTTGCTAAAATAGGGAGGCGTAAAGTGCATTTTCCCCTAAACTATATGCGCTTGCTAGGAAGATGTAAATGAGTTTATATAGAGCATCGATCAATAAATCTAATAAAAGGGGACGGTTTAATAGTTAAACGACTTATAAGTAGTAACACGGATGATATCTGATTGGCATAACAATTAGTGTTATTAAAGGCACAGATTGTAAGTGGTTGTGGAGTAGGGCCTACACCGTACTTAAACCTTCAAGTTTGTTTGATCTTCTAAATCTAGGTGTTGATTCGATCCATCTATTACTTTTTTTCACAAGAAAAGAAGTAAAATTTAAAATTTAGTCATCTCTTTAAAATAATTTGCTTATTACTATATTTAACATTTTTTTATATGAAAAACTTTTTTTAATTTTTTGAAACTAGAACTAACTAATAAATTAACGTGGTGATTGTATCTAAATATTTTATATCTTATTTGTCAAAGTCGTTTAACTTAGGAAAGTGAACCCTCGTGGCTCCTGGATGATGTAAGGAAAGGCATAAGAGCAGTGAGAACAGAAGTGCAGTGCAGATATTCAGTGATATCAAGTTATCAGACTGAGAGAGTATGACAACGTTAAGACCCAAATTTTTCGGTTGACCCCGCCGCCCACTCAACAACAACAATGAAACCATATCCACTGCCTCACATTACCCTAATAAATGCTGCCAAGATTTGTGTTCATGTGTGTGTTGGCTAGGTGTGTTACTACTGTGTTATGTAGGTAGGGATCAGTCTCAAAAAAGTTAAAAATTTAAAAAAAAAAAAAAGAAAAGAAAAAATGAACCAAAAGTCATGAGCTTTCCATGACGCAGCTTTTTCTGTGCCACTGCCATCAAACCGTGGGAAAGAGGTCAGAATTCTTGGTAGCTATCCGTAACAATATGAAATGCTTACTAATAAAGTAAATCAGGGATATCTGCAATTTTCAGATTTTGGCAACTTGCTTACTATGAATTATATCTGCAGTTTGTTGCTTGGAGTCTTGGACAATCTGGATCAAAATAGTTTCGTCTGCGTAGAGTTTTTCTTGATATTTTAGTTTAAACTATCTGTCCCTATTTTAGAACTATTTTGTAAATTGAAATCATTAGATCATTGACTATAGCCCAGGAAAAACAAACTAAGGTGGGCTAGAAATGTTTTTCACCAAATAAGTGGGAAATTTTTTTCCCTCTTCTTTTTTGAGTCCCTGTAAGTTGATGTTATGATACTGATGATGACAGTGATGATATCTGTTGAAAACCAATTGCACACAAAATAAGTGGGTGCTTTATGTGCAAGAGTCCACTGTCCTAGATAAGAGCCGAGGGTTCTCATTAAGTTGGAGTCCCCATCGATTTCTGGAGCTTTATTGTGCTGAACAAGCAAAAAAGGTTATGCAATTTGCTTTTGACCAGATTACCTGGGATATTGATTTCAATGTTGGATTGGATTATTGGAATGGACAGCATGTGAAAGAAAGGAAAACAGTAAAAGAGGGTGAAGAACCACCAAAGGAAACGTTTAACCCCTGGATGACAGAGCAGCAGCAGCTACTCACTTTAGACATGTTTTCTTGATTTTATGTGCCTAGAGGTTCCTAGACTTGTTGAAAGCCAATTGGCCTCAAGGGAAAGCAAAAAGGGTAAATTAAATTAATCCTGGATGGTAAACTAAAGGGGTATTTATCTCATTCCGTTTTAGGATTCAGCTATGATTAGAGGGCACCGAACTTTTTCTTACAATTGTTAGAAATAGGCAAGCAACGTAAATACTTTAAGCTTCCACACCGACACACACAAACACTCACACAACCCAGCTTCTCTTTCTTGTGTGGACCAGTGAGGCCTCCATTTGAGGCTCCCATTTTTTGGGCATAAAATTAGACAAGTGGACATGGGACAAGTGTTCGTCATCGAGTAAAGATATTCCAATTCTACCTCTACTTGGTGAATAGTTGTAGGCCAAGAAAAGAAAAAAGAACATATTTATATACAGAAAATACTAATGAATTACCGAAAGCTATAGGTGACCGTGATGTACATAATTGGCCTGCAAATTGCCATAGCTACATGCTTCTTTTCGTGACACTCCCTCTTTTCTCCTTGTCTTTAGCATCTCTCGAGCATTTCTTGTACCACACGGGATTTTTTCTAGTATCTGATGTTAAAGCTATGCCATCAAGCTCACGTCTAAAACTTCACTTTATTCCATCTTTTTCACGTCGCACGCGTCTTTCCCTTGTGAAAGTGACCGAGACCCATTGATCACGATCGATCTCCGTATAGCCTTTCACCTTCTATTCTCACCTTTACTTGATACCCTCCCCACTTTGTTTCTAGCCACAAAAGTATTGGAATATATAACAATATCTTTACTCTCACACGAGGGGTCCGTAATCTTGTTTAATACTCAAGTATAATCTAGCAAGTAGCAACTATGATCTTGACATTAGCTAGCTAGCTATCTCGGGGTAGAATCAACTAATGGGTAGTTGGTGGGCAACATCTAACTCCCTATTCTACGTATCTCTCAGACTAGCTAGCTTATCACTTTTTTGTTGGACTAGGATAGCTTGTTTAGAAAAACCAATGGGTGGATTGTATCTTTAGGATGTTTTTATTGCTGAGATGTGATATTTGAACATTTTAATTGTACATTAATGTGAGATTTTATAAGATTTTATACTGAAAAATATTTTATTTTTCTCTCACTTTGATTTTTTTAATTTTTTTTTATTTTATTCATATAATAGCTAGGAAGGTATCCAACTATAACATATAAAAAAAAATTCTATTATTATTATTATTATTATATTATAATTTTTCTTGTCCTTTCCCGCACTTGAAATGATTGAGCCTTTTTTTGGGTCGTAGGTAAGCAACTAATCACAGGTCGGTAATAGCTGAAAGACTTTTAACTTACATTTCATTTCATTTTGCGGACTCTTAATTAGCTTGACCCACTCAAAATAAGCTAAGGTTCTAAGTTATATAAGTGAAGCACATGGCGTGACATATCTTTTCTTGGACAGCTTAATTAATCTATTTGTTATGTACCAATTAATATATCATCATATACATTATTAATAATAATACTTAAAAGTGGGTAAAGGTCATTGCCCTACATATAATTTATTCTTCTAGGCATGCATTCACAGCTGATATGTCACCTGTTATCACATGCTTGTCCTAATAAATATAATTATATAACCAATGTAAATTAGAATTTCCGTGCTTTATTTCTTTGGAGAAAGAGATATTTTAGACATCTCAATTATTTGTTTTGTATTCAGCCCCTTGTTTCAAATTACCTCCCCTCTTCTACCATACATATGTTTATCGCACATTCACATCATCCTCGCGTCATTTTTCATTTTAGTTTTTGGCATGAGTATGATCCGAGAGGTGAGAAGTCTACGACGAGGCCCCAGCTTGATCATTTTGATTAACTAATTACAGTAAGTGGAAAAGTTAAGTTCATCTTATCCATCCTATTCGCTAATTAATATATTGCTTTTAGCTTTAGATATTTTTTCAGACAAAGCGATATCTAAAACTGTTTAGATTTTTTTAAGAGAAATTTAAAGTATTCTTTAATTTATCCAAAGGCAAGACGCAAGCCCATCCTTTTACAGGAAGGAATTGGAAATTTTACAAAGAAGTTCTCAAAATAATTTGAAAATGAGAGGGCTTTTAACTTACTTTTCATCATGCATCGCATGTTTTCTTCAATCACCATAGTAACTGCTTGTACAGAAGCATTGGTATTGTCAAGGTAAAAAACCTTACATTAACTTTCTCAAGGTGCATTTGTTTCAAATTTTTTTTTAACTAAAAAAATTATTTATATTAACTTCTACTTAAATGCTAAACTTGAATATGCTTGGTTTAGCTTCTTTTAGAATGATTTGTACCATAAATGATTGGATTGAGTTATAGGCCTCAAAATTTGTCCAGATCAAATATGTAGACATTTTTTTGTTTGAGATGAGTGTATATTTTTAATTTTTAAATTACTTATTTTAAGAAAAGTATCCACTTATCATTATTTAATTTAAAAATTAGTTGAAATAAATATAAGAAATTTGGTATAAGTCTTTGTTAATTATAATATACTAATTCGTAAGACAAGACCTTACCTAGTTCATTAGAATATTATAGTGTCCTCACAATATAGAAATTGCGAAAATTTGCGGTTCAAACTGTGTCAAAGACAGTGGAATATCCCTTGCTCTGGATTGGCTTTGTTAATAATCTTTGTGATTGAGACGTGCCACTACCAAACCAGGTTCAAATGGCCTACTGATTGTGAAGTATCATGAAGATCTCCTTAACAGATCATTTCTTATTCTACCTTAGCAAGATCAACTCTTAAGGCTCTAATGTTCATGTGCCCAAGGAGATCAATTGTTTGGATCACGAGCGTCTGAGTCCCACTTTAAATTTATTGTCTCCCCGTTGCTGCTTTGTCAATGTAATGGTAAACCAAAACACACACACAAAAGAACAATTAGTGGTATCAATTCCCTTTATAATTGTCTCAGTCGATAATGTCCCTAATTCTCCCGACCCAGCTATATGTGGTCACGGATCCGTTACTAAGCAAGCGACCAAATCTGTGGTTACATCACGTACCCTATACCATATATTATGGAAACTGAGAGCGGAACATACATTTTGGAATGTTACTGACCAATGATTTGGAGGATTCGTTGGTTGACAAATCAGTAATTAATAAGAAGCAAAATTGTTGTAGCTTAATCTGAGAATGACAAGCAAGCAATATAGCACACAACCTCCATTTGGTACATGATCAATTTAGTTGATTCTGTTGTTCCATATGGACCCCCCCCCCCCCAAAAACAAAAAAACATTGCCTACTAAGTCCATATACAAGGGGATTTCATCTTAATCATGACAAGTCACGGAGAATCCCCAAATGGGTTTCTAATTCACACAACCGTAAATTTGTTGACCTTTTTCTTTTACATTTCTTCTTTTGTAGTCTACGATAAGGCCAGCGGCCATGCTACTTAGTCCATGCCTTCCTCAAAAGCCCTCACGATCCCATCTAATCTGAACCTTTGTAGCTACGATACTATGCTGAAAATTAAAGACCTTCCGAGCTTGTTGGTCAAGAACAACCAGCTCACTTCCAAGGTAGCCAAACCCCACAAACCTCTGATGAAGGACCTCATTAATTAATTAAATATTATTTGAAAGTTGCACACGTATATCCTCATCCACAATATACAAATTGACATTAGTTTAGTTAATTGCACATGTATATTCCTATGAAGAAAAGCACAATGATAAAATAAAAATAAAAAATAAAAAATAAAACACGCACAAACGGTGTGGTTCCTAAAGGTGGAGCTTTTCTTCATAAAGCAAGTGCGAAAAATGGGCCATGTAAACCCCCCAAAGTCCAACAAAGTCAGATTCTTCACATTGGATGAGACGGGAATGAGTGGCGCTGAAGTTGCTTCCAAACTAAGACGGTTTCAAGTGGGTTGTTTACTTAATGAAGTAAAATGGAGTTTGTACGCTGTGCAGGTGGGGGTTTGGGGTTTTGGTTATTACAGCACACGTTATTTTATATATGATTGTGAGTAATTGCAAATGCTCTTTCTTTCAAACTGTCAAAAAAAAAAAAAAAATAGAAAAATTATAAAACACTCACCTTCTAATATAAACATAATATTCACTTTCTTTGAACATAATATTCACTTTTTTTTATTTTACTTGCCACAATCAATTTACTTTATTTTCATTATTTAATTAAGATCGAGTATCGAGATTGTCCTTGCACTTTGACAATAATCAACCAACATAGAGAACAGTGAGTTCAGAGTTCTCAAGTATAGTCATTGATATTCGAGTTCCGAGTTAACTATGAAAAAATAAATAGGTTATCTGATATCAACTCAATGAACTACAATATTTCGAGTTCCCCGAGTTCCATCATCAATCACCTCCATGGACACTGAGTTTTGAGTTTTGAGTTTCAAGTTGGGCTAACATAGATATCGAGTTTTGAGTTCAATATGGAAAGATAAACAGATTATCTGATGTCAAGTTGATGGATTGCAATATTCTGATATCATGTATCAATATATTAAATTTATTCTATTATTTTCTACCATTAGATGTGCAAATAGTTTTAGATCAACAGTTTAATTTTAAATGAATATTCAATATTTATGTTCTATGGTTAGCATTCTAAACATTACCAAAATAATATTTCACAAAGTAATCTCCATCTAATTAATATATAACACAAAGCCGCTGACCCAGTTCCATCTTTACCAACCAAATGATCATGGCAAACCATAAAACTTATTTAATTTCTTTCATGAAAATGGTCCAGTTTTATGTAGGCCAACTGCACATGACAGCTAATTTTTTATTTCTCTCCTTAATTCCCGCTCTTTGCGCCAATGTTTTTGAGGCCTAATGGCTATGGTAATAGTATGCAGCTTGGGAGAATATCAGTGTTTTGGTCACGTGCTTATGGTCAGAAAGTGACCGTTAATCTGCAATTTGACATCTTATTTTAATCCAAATAACTATGAATACAATTCTTCACAAATAAATTATTAAGCGCACTGCACGCACGTTATAGGTAAGTACCAGGCAGGGATTACTTTAAACAAATTATATTCACCCATCAATGTCTTTTGTAATTAAGGATTGACGCCAAAACAGCAAGGAAATTTAACAGGATTTAGCATGTGCAAGGGCTTTATTAACCTAACAAAGGAAATAACTTCATCTTAATAGATGCATCCAACATATAATTTCTCTCTTAATTTCTTGACACCTGTTCAAGTTTGACCAGTGAGGCTAGTCCTTGATTATCACTTTAATGTCAGATGAACGGCTGATGCTGCTCCCTTAAATAGAACAATTAAGTACAAGTACTCTTTTTCTATTTGATTTAAATTCAACAGCAGTTGAATGGGCAAAACGCTTGGGGCGGCGATCATCAAGTGTTCACAAGTGTATGTAGGATGCCACCATGTGCATGCATCCAATGTCAAAAATAGACGTTAAGAAAAATAACAAAAAGAAAATATCAAATGCCGGCTTTCATGTTGGCGGTGGTAAAAATAATCATCTTTCTATTTTGAAAGCAATTTCTAGGATTCCCCTCACTTTTTTTCGCATGCTGCTTGGACAAATGTACCAGTTACTGTCAATTCTTCGGAAGCTTGATATTTTAGTCCAAAAGTAAACAGAGATTAAGCCTTGATAAGATTGCAAGATATAGGCATCATTTACTGTTTTGTTTTGTCTTTTTCTTGCTATACAATCATTTTTTACTAAGGAAAAGAGTTGCCTCAATTTGATAGTAAGAAAAAGTTATATAAAATTATAATCGGTGAATTTAATTTATACGAAATATTATGTTAATTCATATTTTATTTATTATAGGATGAGGTGTAAATTTTATTTAAATAAAATTTATATCTCATTTAATAATAGATAAAGTGTAAATTGATATAATATTTTATATAAAATAAATTTATTAAATATTTTTCTATTATTTATTCATAGAGCATTATGAATATAATTTAATTGATAGGATCTCTAATATTTCTCAAGATGAAGACATGCTTACAACTACAAATAGAAACGCCTAGGAATTGAAATCAAATTAAGGCTATGGTTGAGCAAACAGGTAAACTATCCCTTTTGACACTATTTTGTTTTTACTACCAAAGTGCGTCATTAATTGGTTTGTGGTGACTTTAGAGATAAAAGAAGTAGGCCCACGTGACTGTACCAATCCCGTCCTATAGATTCTGTGACTTTGTGATAGTTATGCTTGAGGTTGAGCCGTTGAGGTTACTACTCCCTAACCTCCGAGTCCAAATGCATTGTTACTTGTAAGGGTGAACCATCACATTAATAAGAGGGTGTGTGATGGTAACTTCTCACCGATGCTTTTTAAATAGGTTGAGGTCTGGGAAACAGTAGAGAGGCAACTAACTCGTCAAGGTAAACGCTTGCACTTTTTTGTTTTTGTTTTTTTTAATTGGAAGAGGTTGAGTCTAACTAAGCTAATATATGCATATTATAGGTTTCATCATATTTTTGGTCTATGTAGACCAGAATATTGGCCCCAGGGAAGAACATAACACTATTTGAACTAAATTAGTAGCGGCATGGTAGTTAACAACGCCTAAATTGCTAGTAATTTCATCATGTGTAAAGATAGATATTGGTACTTGGGATAGGAGGCTAATTAATTGCAGAATTAACCATGCCCTCTATTTGAGAGACACCTCCTCGTTAAGCCAATTGTTAATGACTAATGATTAGTTGGATATAGCTTTTTCTTCATGTTTCTTCAGACAAATGGCGGAAAGAAAAAAGAGATTACAAGAAAGAAATGAGAGGGAGGAAAAAATAAAAGGAAGGGGGGAGGGGGGGAATTAACGTTAGAGTACAACAACAATGTGCCATTATGATTGTGTGCTTAGCTTTTAGATCCCCCGCCAAACAAATCCATGATTGCTCGTGGGCCACAGATTGGTCATGCATACTAATAAGCTCAAAGCACAAGTTAACTAGGCTGCAGAAATAAGCTAACAGATTAATCAAAAAAAAAGAAAAGAAGAAGAAGAAGAAGTAAGCTAACAGTAAAAATCCTAGTATCAAATCTCTATGTGGTCACTGAAAAAGCAGAGCACAAATTAACTTACCATCAATCAATCAATAGAATAAAATATACTAGTAATAGCGTAAAAGATTGAGAAATATTTGTATAATATGAGAGTATAATTGGAATCCATCATTAATATATAATTTTATATAACTACTTACATAATTGACTAATAACAATTATGTGATGCTTTTAGACCATATAAATATTTATCTTAAAAATCAGGGGAGGGAGTTACCAAAAACCAAACATTAATTGCACCGCATGGAAGCTTTTTCAGCGGCTAAAATACTCCCGTTGATAAAGGGCCAACCTTCCAACCAAAAAACACCCACAATTGTTTCTTGAACGAGCCGTTGCTCAACAGCTATCATACCATAATATCATGGTTTACAATTTACTATTTACTATATACAACACATTATAATTGGTTTTCCTCAATTGAAAATTAAAATAAGACTTTCTTTCTGGCATATTTTCCAAATAAAACTTTGAACCCAAAATTAAATCCAAACAAGTTAAAATAAAATAAAATTCAATCCATTACTTTCAAATCATAGTTTAAAAAATACAAAAAAATGAAAAATGAGAGAAAATCAATTTATTACCAAAACGAATCCGAAAGTGGGGTCCACTCTTTTGGTACTATAAATTAGGAGCTTTATCAACATGCCGAAGTCCTTCTGGTCTTGAAAAAGCATCCCACTGCCTACTCCCACACCCTTTTCATTTTCAATCACCTTCAACTTCACTTGTCTCTCTCCGTTCTCCCTCCTTCATGAAAATACACCCCAAACAAATAACATAACCACACAACCGCAAACCGCGAGACCAAAACACACACACAAACAAACACAGACACTACAACAACAACAACCTCTTCAGCTTCCAAACACAATGGTCGACGTGGACCGGAGGATGACCGGTCTAAACCCGGCCCACATAGCCGGCCTGCGTCGCCTATCGGCTCGGGCCGCGTCCGTTCCAACCTCAGCCTCAGCCACATCGTCGCTCCCAGTACGAAACGGCCTCGTTTCATTCTCTTCACTCGTGGACAAGGTCATAACCCATCTCCGCAACTCGGGTATCCAGGTCCAACCGGGTCTCTCCGACGCCGAGTTCGCTCGGGCCGAGGCCGAGTTCGGCTTCGCCTTCCCCCCGGACCTCCGCGCAGTCCTCGCCGCCGGCCTACCCGTCGGCCCCGGCTTCCCCGACTGGCGCGCTGCCGGCGCCCGCCTCCACCTCCGCGCCTCCCTCGACCTCCCGATCGCCGCGATTTCGTTCCAGATCGCGAGGAACGGTCTCTGGTCCAAGTCCTGGGGCCCGAGACCCTCCGAGCCGGAGAAGGCGCTCCGCGTCGCGCGGAACGCGCTGAAGAGAGCGCCGCTCCTGATTCCGATCTTCAACCATTGCTACATTCCCTGCAACCCTCCCCTCGCCGGAAACCCTATCTTCTTCGTCGACGAGAATCGGATCTTCTGCTGCGGCTTGGATCTCTCCGATTTCTTCGAGCGCGAGAGCTTGTTTCGGAGCTCCGAATCGGATCCTCTGGTTCTGAAGAAGCAGAGATCCGTCAGCGAGAAATCCGCGGGTTCTTCCACCGCTTTCTCACGGCGGAGCCTCGACGCCGGCGGGAGGACGCCGCGGTGGGTGGAGTTCTGGACCGAGGCCGCAACGGATCGACGGCGGAGGAACTCTTCCTCGTCGGCGTCGTCGTCGCCGGAGCGGTTCTTCGAGATGCCGCCAAGGTCCGAAATACCGGGTTGGGTGGAGGATTACATAGGGCAAATCGGGTCGGTTTTGCGGGCGGGCGGGTGGAGCGAATCTGATATATCCGAAGTGGTGCAGGTTTCTGCGTCCGGGTTTTTTGATGGGGAGATGGTGGTGTTGGATAATCAAACGCTGCTGGATGCTCTGCTATTGAAAGCGGATCGGTTCTCGGACTCGCTCCGGAAAGCCGGGTGGAGCTCCGAAGAGGTGTCCGAAGCTTTGGGATTCGATTTTCGACCGGAGAAGGAAAGGAAACCGCCCAAGAAGCTGTCCCCGCAATTGGTGGAGAGAATTGGAAAACTGGCTGAGTCGGTTTCCCGGTCGTGATACTTGCAACTGGATTAACATTTTCTTTTTTATTTTTCGGCTAAACAAATTTTACTTTTTATTTTTTTTAAAACTGTTTTAAAGATTTCGGGGTCTGCATTTCCCTCTTTTGGGTAAACGGTGAAGATTGGGGAAACGCGTTGTACTATGAAACAAAGTGCACAAAATAGATCAAAAAGGGTTCAAAATTACATGTTTATGACCATCCTATCCTATATTATTATATGATAAGTTCAACGGTTAAATACTGTTGTGTACAGTAAGATGAATCTCCTGAGCAAAGCCTCTCTTTCCAATTTTCCTGTATGAGAATTGTTACTTGCTTCTACTATTATTTTACTTTATCTTGTGCATTTTTGTGTTTTTTTTTTTTAACTTGCTTTTATTATTATTATTTTCTATACTTGCTTGATTATATTGCATATGAAAGGGTAGAGATATGTTTAGCTGACTTTGGCTCGTGTTTGTGAATGAGCAGTGCACGTGTGTATGTGTACATACATGTAACATATACATAATAATACTGTATATCGTATAGGGAATAGTAGTTTCAATGGAAAGGTGAGCCACCAATCAGAACATGCGGCTGGTGCGCTGGTGAGTGACAGCACATCATCATATCATAACCGTTCATATAGCTAGGCCAGCAAATGTAGGCGTCGTCGTTTTGCTCCCAAAGAGATTGTGGTAGTCGTTTGAAAATCGTGTCGTTTTGGCACGGCGTGAGGGGAAGGAAAGGAACCAAAATCAAAATCGCATGGAGGATGGAAATGATGAATGTGATGGGAAGAAAGAGGTAAATAAAGAGCTGAGAGAAAACTGAAAAGGGGGCTATGCAGTGTGTGCGAGGGAGTAAGCCGAAAGTTCTCTTCTTTTCAGTATAATTTCAATTTCAATAGAATCAATGCCATTCGACAGAGATACTATACTGATTTTTTCCCTCTTCTTTTTTTATTTTTTGAAGCTCGATTTTCTTGGAATTTGAAAAAGGATATACATGCATGTTTGGATTTGCAAGTAAAGAGATCACTGACACAATCCATCTCACCTTTTGCCTTCTAAAATAATAATAATAATAATAAAACTATGGTAATAGTTTGGCTTTTATTATGATAATTGTAATAATAATAAAAAATTATGATAAAAATGTAATTAACAGATAGAAAAACTAGGCAATAGCACATACAGTTCTTGTTGGGTGACAAAGAACTTTGGCGTGGGCATGGGATATAGCCCCTAAACAGATTTGGGAGGGGGAAACGGTAGGAAATTTAGTACTATGTTTTGCTTGATTTTTAGAAAATTTTAATTAATAATTTAGATAAAAGTTTCTCTCTTAATTTGAATATTTATATATCTGTTTAAACTATGGTTTAAAAATTTTTAAAACTAAACCAATATACTGAAAGGTTCATGTATTTATGATGATATTTGGAAGCAACGGAGAAGGGCCTGTTTGCAATGGGAAGTGTGGTGACTATGAAGGAGAGAGGGGCCACGTGACTGGGACCTCCCGTTTCCAGCCAAAAGGATTCCGTACGATCAGAGGACTACAAACAACGTGCATGCATGAAATTAGAGAGAGACCTTTCCCGTTAGCACTCTTCCTTGTTGTCTACTTGTTAGTTTCTTCGCACCTTCTTCCATTTAACTTTCAATTCGTTAGCCTAATTTGTTGGGTAATGAAGAAATGAAGCTGATATTTTGTATAGTTTTGGTTAGGATTTTGTCTTCGCTTGTTTTGTAAACATTTGGGGGAGCATCTCATCTACACAAGCGCAGGTCTTCATGTGATGGAGCGTGGCATTGGTACGGAAAAGAGGTTGCATTTTGATTTGATTTGCACTTTCTGGTTTCAAATTCTAATTATTTAAATAATTAACTATATTATTGCAAAATTAATATATCAGTATCTGTTAAATATATTCAATCTTTAATAGATAAATACTTATATGGTCCGGAAATACCACATGGTTGTACTTCCAAACCAATTATGTAAATATATTTTACATGGGACCCATTATTAATATACAATCTCATAAAAATATATTTATATGATTGATTGGGAGCACAATCACATGATGCTCCCGAACCATATAAAAATTTTTCATCTTTAATATCATTAAAAGCAAAATTTGATTCATCTCAGCAAAATCTGCTCTTTTTTTTTTTAGGAAAAAAAAAAATGATGTCCATAAACTAATACTATAAAGCCTTCAATTAGTTAAAAGGAAAAAAGGAAAAAAATTAAAGTAAACAATCATACTATATGATAAGATTTGTTTCTGTCTAAAGTTTGAAAGTGAGATCCAAGCACCACCACTCAATGTCAGAAGGCAAGCTAAGTAAGTGTTCGATATCTAGTTAGTCATCTTACATGTTCGTGACTCTTCTAAAAGTGACGGTAGCGGAGAGATAGAATTGCCATAAATCATACAGGCAACAGCATGTTTGTAACATCTAAGTTTGGGATCTCAGTGGAGTTCGATGTGATGGAGAATTAAATGAAAAGAAATGGCGTTTAAAATTATTGAAAAAGCAACAATAATAAGGGCTGACAGAGCTAGCACAATCATGTAAAAAGAATCAAAGCGCCCCCAAAATCCGAAGCTATATAACTAAACAATAACAATAACAGCACAAAATTGTATGGGCATGCGTGAGTGATTGAGTGACCCAAATAGTAGTATAATCAAAATGGGAAATGGGGGAAAAAATGGCAATCAATAAATGCAAGTCTAATCCTATCCACCAAGTAACGGTCACTGCCCGTGACTGCACTGCAGCATGGTGCATGACACCTTCCTCAGTGAATCCTGAAACCGACCGCTGTTGATCTGCGTCACCTCCTCAATACTATTGTCTTGTCTGTCCCTCACTCATGTGCCTTCCGCCGCCAACGCCTCATCTCTTCCCTCCCACGTGACTCCCTCATGCCAAATCCCCAATAGAAGAAATGTTTTTACCAAAATTTGTACATATCATATTAAAAAAAATATATTATGAAATAATAATTTAATATTTTAGTTATTGCTGTTTCAATAATGTATAAAAATTTTATGTACATATAACAGTACTTAATGGCAAATATTCATATGGCCCCATTCCTCTTTCCATCCTGATGGAGGATTGCCATTAATTGGCATGGCCTTAGCTCTTCCGTCGTTTTTGTGTCTTATCCACTTCAGACACAACAACACAAGATCCAAACACCCCCACCCTTTTGATCCATTGTAGGCTCCACCTACGCTCATTCAATATTGGCCGTTGATTGAAAATTGTTTCAAGTTCAAGACAAGATGAGGGGGGATTGATGTGATGGGAGAGATGACAATGGACGGTGGTGGTTGGGTGAAAGCTCAATCAAAGTTATCTTGTCATCTCTCACTGTCTGGCAGAGAAGGTAATGGGTGGTGGTGGTGGTGGCCACTGCATCCCTAGTCTTTGAACCTCTGATCCTTGAAGCGCTCTTCTTCCTCGTTTTTGTTCATGCAAAGGGAGACAACACTCTTTATAACGCGAAGAATGTGAAGTGTGATAAGCGATGGTGACAATACGTTTTTGTTGACATTATGGCAAAAGCTTGTGGAATCTTCCACCATTGTGCTTTGCTATATGGATGGTGTTTTTATGTGGCTACTTATTAGACTGGTGAAGTGTGCATTATTGAACGACCAGCTTTGGCTTATGCATCCCATCCTTCTCCTAATAGCTCCTACTTTGCCTTTGGTTTTGTGCTTGTCAATGTCATCATTCGTACCCTGAAAAACACATAAGTCAATTAGGGACCATTATTGAATTATGAACATATAAATGAGTACTTTTGATGTGTAACCATCGAGGGGCCGATTCGATTGACTAATTAACGCCCCGCTTCAACTGAAGGGGACAGCTTTCACAAAACATTCAGCTTGGTGTATAGGAGTAGCAACAGAAGCCCTCCTTAGCACCAATGCTATAGTACATGTTACGAATTGCACAGGTCTACTTCTACTTAGACGACATTTGACGTTTTTTTTTTTTTTTTGGGTTTACATCATGTTTACCCCTTCTTACTTAGCAATTATATCCAGTCAAATTTGTATGTTACAATTGCTCTAAGGAGAAATATGAAATAACTCAAGCGGACATGCGGTCAATTGGTTTCGGGCTTCAGTTCAACCTGTCTTAAAATTACCAAAGAGTTACGGATCGCAGGCTCAACGGCTGACATACCCAGTCTGTTTATCTGCAGAGCTAAGGCCGGGACCCGGGCAGAGCAATCTGAGCTTCACAGAATGACTGTTGAAAAAAGAGAATGTTAAGATCCTTGTTGCTTGATATAAGTTGTGCCAGGGCAAATGCTACAGGGAGAAGACTTCAGCATAATATGATTTCTCCCTTGTAATTCTCCAAATTATAGTTTAGTTTAAAATCTTCTCTCTTATAACCTTTGCTAAAACCATAATTTAGTATTTCTAAACGAAAATTCAAACATACTATTAGACCCTGTTTGTAGAATATTTGAGCTCTAGTCTGTTCAAAATCAAAATCATACAATGACAGTCCTAATCTAAGAGAATATCCTAGAAACAGTGACACCTCATTCACGATAAAATGCACTATCTACCATTCTCTGTCCAAGTATGGATGTGAAGCTTATTTACAACACTTGCTTATGACGTTAGAACACATTGCCGACAAAATTATGTTACAGCATACGAGGTTGAGGAACCATCCGGGTACTACAGTCAAGTGATCAACTAGACAAATAAAGTTCTTTCTTAAACTATGCTAAGCTCTTAAAGTAAATAGTCGCTGATCCACAAACCAAAAGAAAAATGCACTGATCCACGACAAGAAGAGTACAAAGACATCTGTGACAATTCAATTTTCTTTCCTCTTGTCAATAAGTATAGAATTTGATTCTGTAAATCACAAATTACAAGAGTTCGTATAACACGTTCAAATCTTAAATGATTGACACTGTGGTATAATACATTGCACTAAACGAATGCAGAACTGGCTCTAGGGCCTTCAATTGTGTGCTGTACAACTTTCTGTAACTTAAAAATTGTATCTAAACAGAATCATAATCATACTTCCTGGAAAATTCGTGTCCCAACCTTCTCGGACGATCTCGGAGCAGATCTTGTCACCTTAACACGAAATGAAGCCTGCAAATACTTCGATGCTCAGATATCATGAGTAATGCAACATTTGAAGCAAATTTACATATTCTCAGGCAAGGACAATGTCATCAACATAAATAAAAAATAATGCCATGTTGAATGACTAGAACCACTTATGTGTCAGATAAATGTGATGGAAAATGTTACTCAAACACCATATATATATATATATATATATATATATATATATTTGAATGGAGGTAATTAACTACTGAAATTTATGCATTGATACAATGATAGGATTACTTTTATTTTAAATAGCCATGCGTAAGAAAAAGTGTGTGAGTATAAGCTGTAGAAGATGCAATCGTCCGATACAAATAACACAACTACTTTTTAAGACATCTATCTATGGGTATCGTTTATCACCTTATCTGAACCAAACTCAATCACATCAGATGGGTGCACACGAGTAGGGTAATTTGGAGGTACCCGGTATCGCCTTCCTTCATTGCTGAAAATATAATGAGAATTAAATTAAATATACATTTTCAAGAATTTGAAACTTAAATAAAAGATAGTACCCTGACATTTCTTTTACTTACTCAGTGATCCAGGTGCCATGTTGACTCCGCAAATCAGTCAAGAAGAAGGCACCATCCTTATAGTTAATTCGAGCATGCATTTGAGAAACCTTGAAAAGAAAAACTTTGTTGCATGACGTTGAAGACCATTATGTGTGGGACCATGGTTAATTCTGGTCATGAAAAATTGTGTTACCTGGGGTAAAGGTATTATAATTGAACTGCCTGGATAATCTTCTTGCTGCGTGCTCCTACAATCACAAAAAAATATCAGAAAATTGGTTGAAACCAATTGGAGATCGAGAAATAAGAACTTCAAAAAGACACATTCAAAGTATTTTAGGAACAATTATATTTTAATAAATTGAATATAAAAAAAGTTCCAAATGTATTCCCAATCTTTCCTCTCTACTCCAGAATCTATTGCATAATAAGTACAATTTCTTCTATCAAAAAAATAAAAAAATAAATAAGTACAATTTCACAACTATTATGTGATTATGTCACTGAATAGTAAGAAGGTGAAATTGCAGGCATACCCGATTATGCAGGGTTTCATCTCATCTTGAATTAAACTTAAGGGTTTCGAAAGACCTGCTTCATTTCCACATGGTAATAAAAGCCACCTATAATTCAATCAAGAAGGATGGACACAACAGTTATGTGATTATTATATATGGTAGGCACTACGTGCTAAGGATGATATTAATTCATATCGGATCATAGACATACTCTCCATTAATAGCACGCTCAAGAGCATCATCGTCTGCAAACCATCTGTGTAACTGGTCGTTTGCCTTCATAAATAATCAAATGCCGCTTAGAATTCAGATCACAATCTAATAGACATGACTAATAATAGCCGAGCTACCATTTCTTCTTAGTAACTAAGTATAAAAGTAACTGTATTTGAGGGACATACTTTGTCCGAAAGCCTGCAACATACTGGTCTACCTTCAAGTTTGGAGCTGCAAAAGTAGCATCATTTTTCATGTTGTAAAGTTGCAAGTAAATGATAGAAGAAAACTTTGAAAATATTTCAAGGGTTTAATTGAATGAAATATTTCCAATTCTTATCAGCACCAAGCAAAACCTGAAAAATATTTTTCACTATTATCAGTTTCTTCAACTTCCCATCCTTTTTGAAGTAATCCATTGGCTCAGATTTCTAACATGCATGTTGCATAAGAGGACTGGAGTAAGAATACCTCCAGGTATGACAGATGAAATAATTAATGATGAAAGATATATAGCAAAGAAATGTAGGCTTTCATCATTACCTATTGCCACCTAAGACCCAACTCAACATCAAAGGCATCATCTTATCAATAAAAAACCTTCCTCCAACTCTTCCAGGATGTGGTATCCGAAACTTGGTCAAAAACTGCAGAGGGAGGAAAGAAATCATGCACGTTTGGGCAGCATATAAATTTAAAGTGCCACCTTCAGTTTGTTCTTCACGATCCCATTTATAAACAAGACATTCCTACCTCTAAAGGGCCAAGACCAACGCCTAAATATGCCTTGTAGGTGGAAGCCATCAGAGCTGCCATTCTAGCCATTCCATGAATAATGGCAACTCGTAGCCTCCTTTCTCTCTCATAGCTGAAAGCAACAATGCCAAAATAGATTTATTATCAGACCAACCAATTCAAAAATGATGTAAGGTAACTCCTGGACTATTAGCTGATATGTGCAAACCTCTCTCTGTTCAAATCAAGTCAATAACATCATTATTTTTATATTATTAGATACATGCATTTCCTTGCGCTTTAGCTTCCCCCTGGTGAGTGCCACAATTCTGGTGCTTATTATTAATTAAGTAACTTCAGATTCAAATTCAATATTCATTTTCATATTTGACAAGTAGAAGGTCTATTACCTCTTTAAGGAGGAGTTAATGTCAATTGGAGATCCTGATTTTATACTTTGTTCCCATGCATTGTCCAACTCCCATGCAAGTTGATAGCCGTCCTGTAATGATAAGGTAAGCTAGTCAGAAAGGTTTTTTACCTTGCAGTTAGAAAGGTTTATTAACCATTAGGTCTGAATATGTGTGAACCTGCTGAAGTTAATTGAGAAATGAAGATAAATTCAGATTTCATTGAGAAGGGAAGAATATATATATATATATATATATATATATATATATGGGAAATATATACCTCAATAGCCATGCATCCTCCTTGGCCCATATTTGGCTGCATGGCATGGATAGAGTCACCAAGCAAGGTCACATGGCCTTTTCCCCATGTCAGTGTTGGCATCCTGTCATATATGTCTCGTCGCAGAATTGCCTCTTCTTCTGTGGCAAGTAACAAATCTATTACGTTATCACACCAGCCTTCGAATATCTTAAGCAACCTTTCCTTTTTTCCTGCCACACAGAAAGATTTAAGAAGTTAGAAATGATCACATTAATTTTTTTCACCGAAAACAATGAAAAATAAAAATAAATTTCTATTGTTTTTCAAGGTCATCCAATTCCTATATTTTCAGTGCCACAATTACTGTAACAGAACTAAGTTTATCAGATATGCAATTTCATCTCAAGACCAACTTGATTGAAACCATTGTATTATATGTCAAGAAAGTCAATCAAAAAGTCAATAACCAAGGAAGAAACAGAATCTAATGCAGAATGGACTTGAGTGGCATTAAGATGAAACTTTGTAGTCTAACAAAATACAATCATTATTTAATCTCAACTTATTGTGTTACGCACGCTTTCTTAAATAACCAAAGATAATGCAGCTTTTCTGCCTTACTTTCCATTTTCCATATATCACGGCACAAATGTTTCAGTCTCTGTAGAACTACTGGAATAACATTTAATGATACGACTTAGTGATCTACTCCATACAAATTATCTCCGCCCAAAATGCCAAACCCAATAGTTTAAATTTCTTTCGGGTATAGAACTTTTGAATCAGTTCCTTTACCTTCTATATATAAGTCAGCATCAGTTATGTAGAAGGAAGGACAAAACAATTCAAAAATTATGCCTATAAATGGAACACATAGAAAATACAACATTTACAGAATCTGTGCTCTGACAGATATCAAATCCCAAACACATTAAGAGCACATACCATTGGGGCTATCAACACCACCAGCAGGTTCTTGGTAAAATGCATACCATTGCATCTTTCCAGCTCCAACATCTGAAGATACAAAGTATTGTTTGTGTCCTAAGAATACTCGGTACCTTCCAGCAGGGAGATTGAAGTAAGCTTCTCAACATGATATAAGTAATAATATTAAGATTTTTTTCTGAAAAAGAGACCAGCGAAAATGGACAATTAAGCATGTAACGCATGATTACTTACCCAACAGATTCAATATCAGCAGGCACAAAATCTGCAATACCAGTATAACAAGTATAGCCAGAGTAAGTAGCTTCTGTTGGCCCAAATAGCTTTTTCCTCACCTACTCACAAAAAACACAACCTATGATTATGTGGCAAAAAAAGATGTAGAGTTTATGGCCATATAGGATGCTCACAAACAGAATGACAGAAGGAGTTCAACACTTCTAAATGGAAGAATAAGGCTAACACACAAATACACATGTATGCATGCATGCGCACACATCAAACATAATGAGAGCAACTTCATCTAAAAGTTATTCTTAACATAAGCGAATAAGCAACCTCGTAAATTCCTCCAATGCACTCTATTATACTCATTATCCTAAGTATACCCATATTTCTGTTTGGGGAAATAATTTGCAAAAGAAAAAGTTCGGAGTTAAAGGTATTCAATAAGACCTTGGACCATATACCATCTGCTCCAACCAAGATATCTCCCTCATATTTCTGACCATTCTCCAGCTCCACCGTTACCTGCAATTGTGAATTGTGGGATGACACAAGTTATAAACCAAACAATATTTAATCACATTAGCCTGCAATTGCATTTTCTTGAAGAAAGAAATAGAAGCTTTAGAAAATACCTATATAGCAATATGAGGAGAATCTCCAACATAAAAGCTTTCTTTAATTACCTTGTTTCCATGATCAACAAAGTCAACAACATTGCTATCATTGATAATGACATCGTCCCCAATTGCATGAGCAAGGATTTCTTGTAAAGCCATTCGACTAATAACTCTAGTGACTGGAAGTCCGCGTTCCACCGCAGGAGTGAATGTGTCAAACTTGACGTACCTGAGAGCGAACTATATATCAATTCAAGATAGCACTAGCTAAAATTTCAAAAAAATCTTCAGTCCATATAAAATATTAAGGAAGCAAGGTTGTTGTTTAAGAAAGAAATGCTGATTTGCATGAACAGATATCCCCTTTGCCTACGTGCTGGAACCTGGAACTAATATGTTTAGTTTTGCTGTATCCTTTTGACGCATGCTTTTGAGAAGATTACAAATAAGGGCTATACTAATCAAACGAGGTTTCTGAATCATTAATAAGTAAATTTTGCTTGAAGCTACTTCGATTTTTGCATGAAACTTATGAACTACTCTAGCACTGCCCGCAGGTAGTCACAATTGCCCCAGCCCTTGAATTCTTTCATATAGTATTGAATATTGATAAAATTCTATATGTGTAATTTGTGGCAAAAACACAGAAAGTACATGTAACACGTTAACTCAT
This sequence comes from Pterocarpus macrocarpus, assembly GCA_031439585.1. Lineage (NCBI taxonomy): Eukaryota > Viridiplantae > Streptophyta > Magnoliopsida > Fabales > Fabaceae > Pterocarpus > Pterocarpus macrocarpus. The sequence goes on along the minus strand of CM062520.1, from coordinate 70,091,300 downwards.
ATTCATGCAATGCTTTATGAAGTTACAGAGCATCCTGGATCAAGACTCTACAATGATTTTTAAACAATCTCATTGGCAAACAGGATGTAAGTAAAAGATATTGACTAGGGTCACTGACATAAACATTGTCAAGCATCAGAAATTTACATAGCACTGGCATCTGTGAATAAGCCAAACCAAACATTCATCTGCAGCAGTTAAGTTTCAAAGTTTCTGTTTCACCATAAGATTCTAGCCAAACAAAAGGTAACCATCAAACTAGTCAATCTTCTCAAAAATGGGTACACTACACTTTCAGTAAACACACAACATAATAGGTTGAAACTAAACAATTTGTTTATTGAAGGTCTTGTGACCTGTACATCATAAACTAAACCAATCAATATCTCATGCTAAATAGTAAGAAGAAAAGAAAGACACTTAAATCACATATATGATGGAAATTATAACTTACCAAGATCCAGAAACCCCGTCCACAAGGCCATTGATCCTATCACCCGTGATGCAACCCACCCTCATAACTTCTTCAGCAACATCCAAATCTATGGCTTCCAAAGCAGCCAGAGCATTGCTCTGTATCTGAATTGGACCCCTATACTGCCCCTCCCCTCGTATAGCACTCATATCCTTCTCAAACACCACCACCTGAAACCCCTTTCTCTTTGCAGCCAAAGCAAGAACTAAGCCACCGATCCCACCACCCGCCACGAGTATCCGCAGCTTCTTCTTCTGAGGCTTAAGATCCCCACCATTCTCAGCCACAGTTTGCGTTGACTTCGGTGCAGCAGGTGGTGCCTCAGCCACTGTAGCTTTGACCGGCTTCAATTTCTTCCTCCTCATGGTTTTTCTGCTTCCAAAGTGATAGCCACAGGTGACAAAAGGTGACACATCCTGTGAAAGCTCTGTGCACATGGGAATGGAGAAGTGGGGTCTTGAGAAAGCTGCCATTGAGGGATTGAGAGAGTTGTAAGACAAAGCAGAAGCCATTGTTAACACAAGCCTATTGCCGTGGAAGTAAACTATGTTTATGCAACACAAGTCACGAGTGCGCGTGCACTGCTCTCTCCACTGTGCCAAAAAAAAAATTATACACGTGGTTAGATTATAGAAGGTTGAGAGAGAGAAGGCACTGCATGAATAGAAAAAAGAAGTGAAGCACGCACTAAGAATGAATAAACAAAGGCAAGGGAAACGGTAGTGGAGTTCTGGTTTATAGTTACAGGCAACAAATATGTGGATCAAGTGGATCACCAACAATGGAGAAGGGAAAGCCATGTGGCAGTGTGTGAGTGGCCATTCGGCACATTCATATGACACACAGATTTTTGGAAGCTCAAGTGTGCTATACGTGGCCCTATCTTATATGGCTCACACACACAGCAATAGTCTCGTACCGCATTAGAATTTGGAACCCACCGCTAGCATAAAATATTCAATTACTTTGGCATCTACCATTTTGATGATAAATTTTAAATGAGTGCTGTTTTCCCATATACTTTTACTCATCCTTGTTTATTTATCGTTAATTTTCATGTAATGAGGGGTTTTACTTCCATTTAGACTCTTGTATATATTTACACTTCACTAGTATCAGAGTGTAAAATGTAAAGAGGTAGATAATAAAAAAAATTTAATTGATATATATTGACATAATAAAATAATTTTATAATATCAATTACTAAAAATCTTGAAAAATGAGAAATTATAATAGATTTTTTGTTATAATAAATAATTATTTATATAAATTGATATTTTTTACTATTTCTATTAATTAATAATATAAAATTATTTTATACTATTAATATATTTAGATTAAATTTATATAAAAAGGATGATTTAATTTTGATGAGCGTGCAGTTCAAAATATTTTGACACAATTATTTAATAATATATAATTACGTCATTATTAACAATTTTGATGATCGATTCAACTTTTACATTAATCATCTCAAAAGTTATAATAAAAAATAAATTTAATTTTGATAAATTGTTAGTATAAATAATTTTTATATAAATATCTATTATATATTAATATATCACTAAAAGTATTTATTTCTTTCAAAAAATATTGAAAGTCATTCAAATGCTGCTAGTGTTTCCTTTGCTCCACCCTAATCGTTGTTTTGAGGTGTTTTAATTTTTCTGATGTATCATAAAAAAAAATTATTAATGTAAAATATTTTATACTGATAATATATTAAAATTTATATAATACAATTAAGTAATAATATAAAATATTATATACAATAATAATATATTAAAATTAAACTCTATAAAAGATTGAATGACAAGTATTATTCATAAAATTTTTTGACCTACAGGTACCAATGAGACATAAAATGATGTGCATTAATAACTAATTATAGTCGGTCATAAAAATAATTGCGTAAGAATTTAATTTAATCTACTGTTATTTAATAATATGTGCTTTTATGGAGACGTATTAAGAAATAGTTAACATATATTCTCTTTACATTACATGCATTAGTTGTTGTATTATTTTTATTAATAGAAGTGTCGTTGAACTCATTTAACTCAGTTAGAAATAGGGTTATTAAATAGGTTAATCAGGCTATTTTAAGCTTAGTCCATTACTAAAGAGATAGTTGTGATAAATGAAATGACACTTCGTTACGTTGGGCTAAATAATATTTTAATATTAATATAAAGTTAGTTTTAGAGTTTTTAATAATTTTTTTAATTGTATTCTTTTAAGTTTTAACACTTATTATACTGATACAAGATACTATTAACAAACAACTTGCAAATTAAATAAGTTCTCCGTTTGACTTATGAAATAAACAAATTAGGTTAAAATTATAAAAAATAAAACCGGTTAACTTTTTCTGTTTTTTTTTTTTTTTCTAATTCAACCCCATACAATTTTAGTGAATAAATTTTCTTACTATCTTAAATAGAAGGTAGAATTCCCCTTTTTTTTTTTACTAAAAAAAAATGGAAAAACTCGCTTGAACTCTATTCAATGTAGAAATGATTCTTTCTATTATAAGTGACAATAATTAGTCCACAGAATTTCTTTGATTGTGCAATTTAATTCCCCGTTTACAATAATAAATTAACAAGACGAGCATAAGGATATGAAGATAAAACTAGCCTTCAATAGTCAATCAACTATTCAACTGTTTTCGTTTTGGAACCAGTCATTGATTTTTGATGGTAAGTAATTTCCATTCATATAGCGCTAAACTGGCTCCTTTCACTTCTGGACAAAGAGAAGGTGGTCCCTAAATTATCGGGGGACCTAAATTATTTGGCGCCGCAGGAAATATACTCACCATGAGATGCACACGCAAGTATTATTTGTTCTCTCTCTCCTTTCTTTTTCTTCCACAACCCCCCCCCCCTTTTTGTTCCCTAAACTATCAAAGCAAGCAATGAGCCAATGAACAAATTCAGTGAATGATGTGTGATAAATATCTATAATTATCACCATTATATTATCACCATTAAGCGAGGCTTGAAACCAAACACACTACTCCTCCTCTTGAAGGGCATGGTTTTAAACTGTCACATCAACCAAAGTTCTCCACAATTGTCTACAATCACAATAATCACAGTACTATATAACTGCAATTTAAAACCACATAAAAGCTATTAGGATTCCTCCTCTTGAACGAAACCCACTGGAATATGCTTCATAATTAGAAAACATCTCTCTAACCAAAATAAATAAGAGTGTAATTGGGGTGCACTGATATTATAAAATTTTTTTATATTGCCATCCAATCAACACTTTCTATTTGCATGACCATTCAAGTAGTGGATGGTTATATCAAAGACATTCTTGATGTAATGATATATGATTGGATATGCAGAAAAATTTTACATTGACAGTGCATTGAAATAAAATCCAATAAATGAATAAATAAATAAATAAAAGATCTCCGGGCCTTGAAATCTTGAGTTGATTGGCTATTGGCATGAGATACTACTATTCAATTTAGTGGGTGGGATTTTGGGAGGGGATAAATCCAAAACCATGAATTCTATCAATTACTAGTTACCCACACTTGAAAGCCATACATTCTGACGTTGACTGTACCTCTTAGAGTCAACTCCCCTCAATTGATTCAGCTGTATGTACAAGCACTGCACCTGCCCAACTCTTACCAAGATGCTTCTTTGCTGTGATTAAGGAATCACTTTGGTAACTGAAACCGAGAAATTCTTGTACAAACTTGAGTGCATCTAAATTTTCAAAGACCGAGGCATGTATGGCATGCATGCAGGTTTCTTTCAGCTATGCTATAAAATTGTTGGTGGTCCTCCACTAAAAAGGTTCAAAATCTAACAAAGGGCGGCTCAAAAAGATTCATAGGATATGCTAGGAAGGTGGAGCTTCACTATAACTTTCTTATTACCTTCCATTATTTCCAATTAAATTATAAATTTCCTTTGGTTTCCCTTTAATTTTCTCTGATACAGGACAGATGACATTTTCGTTCATAGGATCCCACTTGGGCCACAGAAGATTTTGGTTTTGTAGCAGAGAGGGTGAATTGCACAGTGGGAACCAAGTAGTACATGACAAGTGATGTGTCACAACACCCCCACAAACTGCAATCCTGATTGAACTGTCAGCTGTCGCACAGTTATTGGTGTCTGTCTATGAAGCTTCACAAAGCCATGATTCCTATCCTATTCCTTGCAAAAGAACAATCGAGTGCTAGAAAATTTCAATGAGCTTGGCCATTTGAGGATTTCATCATCTACATGGATGACCAAATTACTTGGGGCCTCCAGTCTTTCATTATGCCATGCATGTGGTGTTATGCGGCCTTAACTTAAAACTTACTAAGATTTTCGAATGACAAAATTTATAATAACTGAATATACTAGGGTGGAAGCCAAAACGGAATAAATGATGAGATATGGCGCTTCCTTTCATCATGTTCACTTATTTTATAAATGGCTTTGATGATTAAAAAACGTCATTGGACAAGTGATACACGATAATTTGTCTCTTCTTTGTTTTCAATTTGAATAGTGTCACACGTTATTTCTCTAGTTAAACACTTCCCGTACATAGCCGGCGAATGTGACCGTATCGTTGAAAAATGTGCCTCATCAATTATCATGAACTAGTTTCTCTAATTAAAAGATTTTTAGTTTCTACCATGTTAAAAAGAAAAATGAACTTAATTACCACTTTATCATGCAGAAATTTACCATGTCTTAGACTACGGCCCACTGCATGTTACTAGCGTTTGGAGTTAATCAGTTAGGGATACGACATGACAAATGCAAGGTTGTGTTTTATGCAACTCTGCACAATGTCTCACAGCTCATGTCCTTGTCTTGTTCTCCTTGTTACACCACCTTCAATCATCACACTTCCCGTTATTCCACCGCAATGCAATGCTTCTTACCTTAAGAAAATGGCTTCATTCATTGGGATTGGACTTATGTGCAATGTCTCAACCTATTGACTGTCCACATTTATAAGTATTGTACATACTCTTGCAATATAACTTGTATCTGAAAATGTTACTCAAAACCGACTATCTATCATTGCCATTAGACAAAGATTGACAATATAGGATGTCACGTTAAGCAACAAGATCAGTAATATCTGACTTTCTATATCTTATCGTCCCATTCAAGGCTTCTGTTGCTTTGGTGTGACTTGGACTAACCTTACGGAGTGATGGAGTCGTGAATGGTCAAAATCCAATCAATCTAATCCGGTTTATGCACACGAAGATATCAACCCTAGGTAAAAGTAGAAACTGGAAGCAGTAGATAAGCTAAAACATGTTCAATTTTCCATATTTATAGCAAGTACTAGTACAATTGTGCTCCTTTAAGGGCTTGGCAACCATAAGGGGCTCCAAAAACTACCCTAGTGTCATGAAGAAGAGTTCTGGTTCCTCCAAGAATCTGGGGTCATTTCTAAGCCCAGGTGCACCAAACTACAGTGAAAAAATCATTGGGAGCCAAAAGGGATGGAGCTCAGAGAGGGCGTTGCATCCAGCAAGCAGCAGCAGAAGGCACAGTGGCTTGACACCATTCAGCAGTGGAAGAACAATGCCCTCTAAATGGGATGATGCTGAGAGATGGATTTGTAGCCCAGTTTTAGGCTATGCCAATAACAGAAGTTCATGTGCACAACTTCAGAGGCGTCCCAAATCAAAGAGTGGTCCAATTGTGCCTCCTGGAACAGCCTACTACTCAAATTATTCACCTACAATTCCGCTGCGCCAAGGCTTGCTTGTGAGGAACTTGATGGTGGGTTCCCCTTTTACAACAGGTGTATTGGCACCGGATGCTCTTTCAGTTCATCATTTTGATGCACATGACACCGTTTTTGGTTCCCGATTTGACATTGGCAATGTGATGCAATGCTCTGGTGCTGTGTTCAACGACAATGGTGTAGCTCTCTCATCATTAGCTAGTCCACCCATGTGGTCAGAACTACTGTGTGATCCATCTTCGCCTAATTCTCAAGGTATGAGGTTCTTGTTTTAAGGCAGCCTAGTTACAATCAAATTGCATATTTCATATATAAGATGTTGTGTATGGATCAATGGATGAATGTTAGCGGAAATTGTTTTGGACACGCTCTATAGCCAGTGTCTGTGACTAGTTTTAGGGGGTGATTAATGTTATAACCATATCACCAATTTAGAATTGGCCAACAAGACAAAGTCCTTCATAAATGAAAGAATTATTCTGTTTGTCAAGTTTTATTCACTTGTTGATCACCCCCTGGTTCAATTGGTTAATACAATTTTCATCTGGGGTTATCTGCGGGTAACTTGGTGAAAGTGAAGATGATATTTTCTGTTTTTGGGTGCAGTCACTAGTATGAATGTGATCAATAATCATTTAGCTGTTGATATTATATCTGGAGAAGTACATACATGGAAAGAGGATACCAAATGGGACACAGAGAGAATAAAGGTTTTTGTGAATCTAACACGGTTGAATTGGGCCTACACCATGAAATCTCACACAATCTTTAAGAGCGTGATGTCCTTTTAATGTACCAAAATATAGGTTCAAATAATAATAGGACTCAGTAAGCCTTTTGTTGACATCTGAGCATCAGCATATTTAAAATGTTTCAGTTATTTTCATTTACAGATGAGAACCGCGATGAAACTAAGAATGAGGGCTCCCCCATTGTATCTCCTTTCTCAAAACGTGATAAAGGTACCCAAATGAGCCCTCCTCAGACAGAGGACGATACAAATTCATCTCCGGAATCATACCCGACATCAGCCATGAATCAGAAAAATGGCCACTCTACTAAGTTAGAGGTTAGAGATGTGCAGGTTGACAGTCAGGCCACTGTTACTAGGTGGTCCAAGAGTCATGCAACAAAGCTCAGCTCGCCCCATAGTAAAGACTTGAAAGAAAGTAGTGCCGAAGCCCAAGCTTCATGTTTGGATATTGCAGAGTCAACCTTGGACATAACCAAGTATGTTATGTAAATATTATTATTTTTTTTTTTAACAATTTGGCTACAACTATTTTGTTTCCTTGGGTTAGGGGTTGCACCAAATTATTGTCCAGACATAGAATGAATTTGGAGGATGCAATTATGCAAATGAATCCCGTAGTCTACCACCAGTCTGTCACGCCTTTTATTGCCTAAGATCATTGTTAGCAAGATATTTGAATCTCACCAATATTCATTCAGTGAGCAAAAGAGATATATTGTCATTGTTTTTCCTGTATATTTGTTTATGAACTTCTATTTCGGTGCAGCACTCAGCGAGAGGAAGCCAAAATCGTTGCATGGGAGAGCCTGCAGAAAGCAAAGGCTGAAGCTGCAATACGAAAACTTGAGGTTCTTTTATTCATCACTTGTGTTTTGAAGTTCAACATTTAAATGGAGTGTGTCCTGAGTGCAACACTAATTCATATTATCACAAGAGAAAGCAAGACATTAAATTCATTAACGTTCACCCCTTATTTTTCAGTAAAATTGTTGTCATGCAGTATAGAAAAGCTCAGTAGAATATATGCAGATGGTGTGTGCAATATAACTAGCTGGGGCATTACTGCTTTGTTCGCTTTTTCTAACCTTGAAAACGTTTGGCACAGATGAAACTGGAAAAGAAGAGATCATCGTCAATGGATAAGATTCTAACCAAGCTGAGAAGGGCGCAGATGAAAGCTGAAAAGATGAGAAGCTTAATACCTGCACAACAGGGCCAGCAGGTTTCCAAGCCTAGCAAAGTATTTTCACTCCCCAAATATGTGCAGATATGGTCTCCAAGCAGATGCTTTAGCAGTCATGCACCATGATCGACCCCATATGATATACAAGCTCTAAAGTCATTAAGGTTTTGTCCAGTTTACACAACAGGGAATATTATATATCATATTTCAATTCGGAGGACACTTGTTGTTTTGGCCTTCTGCACTTCCCATTTATATGTGAAATGTGAACACTACATTTTCATGATGCTATTTGATGTATTTGGCATTGGTATAAGGATAAGCACAAAGCCTTACCATTGTGTCCCGAGACGGGTTACTTCTATCTAAATAGGGAATAGGGGTGATTTCTGAATACGAACTTCTCTTTCTTTCTTTCTTTGTCTTTCTATTTTCTTATTATCATTGTTCGGCTAGGAACTTTGTTGGAGAGGCACATAATTATTCACTACTAATCCATGCAGCTAGTCATTCCGTACTACACAGGTCTAACAGCAGGTGGCTTATGAAATGATGAAAAGTGTATCACATAGCTATTATCAGCTAGTATGCATTGAAAATAATATTCAGTAAATATGTCTACGGAAAAACATATTCGAGAAAATATTTCACTTCTTGACCTTGATATTCATGGAAAAAAAAAAGTAGATTGATTCAATTTCCAATTTTGTCCAGCAGTGATAAACAGGGCAAAGAGCTTCCATCCTAGGAAGCAAGTTCACTTCAATTAGTGTCAATACCTTGCTAGAGTCCCATACAAGTTTTTAAGGTGTAATGAAGATATAAAATAGATCCAATTGAAATATAGAGAATAAAATGAATAATTTTAATCATTAATAAAAAATTAAAAATTCAAGATATAAATTACTATTATTATACGGAGTTTGATTTTAATATATCATGTGTAAAATATTTTATATTACCAACCAATCAAATATTAATCTTTGTATGATTTTCAAATTAGTTATTTCAAGAATCCATTATCAATATATGAATAGACGACTCAGTAAATTTTGCACCGAGCGCAATAAATTAAATTCTATTCTACATTTATAAATTGCCATAAAAAATTAGTTTTTATATGATATCAACATAAAATATTTTATATTGTAAACTATTCATATTTCAATGTATGAATAACTTTTAAAATAATTAAAGTAAAAGTTAAAGACTTGATAATATGACAATATCCTTTGCCATACAAGTGTTCGTATCACAAAATTCTAATCCTATAATTCTTTTCATCAACAGTTCACTATGTACCTACTGTTGAAATTGCATTTTGCACATTAAAAGAGCTAAATCCATCCAGTTAAAACATATTTTAGTTTTTTTTTTTTGGTCTGAAAACATATTTTAGTTTCGTAACCAAACAAGCTTGCCACTACATAAAGACGGCCGAAAATCAACGCCAGGTTTTCTTCGCAGGTGTAAAGGTTGGCCCAAAGATTAGTAATTTATTCTGGATCATAAATCAGCATCAACACTTCGACTACTATAAAACACAACGAACAATGTATATTTCCATCATCTACACTACAACTGGATACACGATAATAAAACGTTCAAGGTTGTATAAAAAAAAGGTATATCTGGATTACAGTACATAAAGTAGAATCCAATCCACAGTGCTTATAACTTGAAAATAATTAATAATAGAAGACCTGCACCACAGTTGGCCGGCACCTATTCTAGCATTTCAAAAGGCAATGCCACCAATAAAACTGTGCTCTCCTAGTATGGTCTATACCTCCAATCTGCTCTTGATGGTCTCCCACTGGCAATTCCATAACCCCACTGCAAAAGAACATAATGTATAAGCAAAAGCTAAAAACATGCAACTAGATTCAATACTGTAATGTTTCAGTGCCCACGTTTACATGCAAGGTGCACTTGCACAATCACATTAACAATGGTTTTTATACTGATACCAAACCTAAGCGTTTACATATAGCAGATACTGCACTTGCTCTATAAGCAAGACAAGAACCAAAAATTAGGGCCTAAATTCCAACAATAATGAGATGGTCAAATTCCTGACAAATTATCCAATTTTCCATTTCCCTCATGCGGTCAATAAAATCATCAGAGTGTATATACTCACATCATCAAAGTCTAGGCTACCATACATCCTCCCATAAGTTCGCATAGGACCGCCATATCCCCCGAAAGAAGCCACACTATTCATCATAAAACTCCCACTGGGCCCAGCATCGTCAACAGGTGTGGCAGAATCTATTGCTACCTGCAGGAGCAAGAAGCTAGCCAAATCATATTTAAACCAAAAAAATATATTTACAATTTTACCAAAGTATATGGCACAAGGAATACAGGTAACACATGTTTTAGAAGAATAAATTTGCACACCATTATGTACAAATGTGCCGGCACATGTGTATATATAAACAGAATTACCATCGAGTTCAGCTTAACATTCACAGCATGAGGTTCGGTCCTAAGGAAACGAATTATAAAGGTCTACAGTGTAGATTTGGTGTGATGCAATGTAATTATTGTACATAGTGATGCAATATGACATATAGATCTCTGTCAGAACCACAAATCCTACTTTTAATGACTCATTCCCTTCTTATTGAAGGTACCAACTAGTTGAGCTGCTAAAGCTGTCTGATGTTATTCCAACAATAACATGCTCAAACCAGGAATGGGCATTCAAAAAACCTCTATCAACATAGACCCCCTTCCACCACCACATCTACACATTTCAATTTCAATTGCAAAGAAAAGGGCAAACAAACACTTAAAAGTAGGGTAATAATGCAATATAGAAAAAAAAAAAATACCAATTAAAGTACCTGATGTCCACAAATCTCATGAGACCTTCGTGAGACACGATCTGCTACACCATCTTCAGCAAAAGTAACAAATCCAAAACCTCTATGACCTGATCTCTTAGGATCCTACTTAAAACAAGACAGTTGAGTTAAAACAGCTTACAACACTCATGCATTTCTGTTGTTAAACACTTACCCTGGGAACATAAACGTCTAATATACGGCCAAATCTTCCAAAATATTGACGAAGATCCTCAGCAGTTGCCTCCGGCGGAAGTCGGCCAACAAAAATCTTTTTACCAATTCCACGAGGCGGTTCTCCTCCTGATTTACAGAATAAGCTAGTCAGTATGAAGCAACATTAGCCATTTTGATTGAACACCAGTGCTTCCATGCTTACTTCCATAAATTGGGCCAGGATGGTCATACAAAGTAGGAGCACCAAGTGCTGCATATCTAGTTGCTGCAGAAATATAAGCATTGTATGCACCATATCCTCCCTGTGACATTCTGCCAACTGGCTTAAAGTCATCATCCTGCAAAAATGGCATATACAATCTTAGTTAACTAAAATCATAAATTCATAAGGAAAAACAAAAATAATAAAGTATCTTTCAATCGTTAAACAATGGACTTGTATATGGAATTAAATCCACTAGTATGATTGAATTTAAAAAATTATATATATATATATACAGGGTTACACCTAGCTCACAACTCAGGAATTTTCACAGACCATTCTTAGGTAAAATGACAAGCTATGAAAACTCTTGCCTTAGGTGTAGCTCGATCTACCACCACAGTAGAACCTCCCAGTTCATGGGTTTCTGCCATCAAATTCTCCACAGAATCTGCAAGACAGAACATCTTCCTTACAGTGTGATTGATACATTCTTTCCACTTCATTCTAAAAAATAAGTCTAAGAACTAAAAAAAAAAAGCAAAAACTGACAGCACATATATGACACACTGATATAGTGCATATAGCAAGTTCACTCAAAATTTGTCCTATTCCAAGTGTTGATCAAGATCCTAGATAACTACCAAGGCACATTAATTCAAAGGAAATTAACATATGATAAATCTCATTCACTTAAAATATGCAGACAGTGAGGAGTAGAACACACAGACAAATATAGATGGCCCAACCTGCACTCGCAAAGGTGATAAAACCAATTCCACGATGCATCTTTGAGCCTTGATCCTGTTGGAAATAAATGATAAATTATCTATAATTTAAAAAATGTCCTATAAATAATTAAATATATGTGTACAGCATGCATAAATCTGCAGGGCAATTGTCAACAGTGTACATGCGTACAAAATTATACGTACTAACTGCATTTCACTTCTGTGTGTATGACAATCACAAGGAGGAGAGTACCTTTGGCATGTACAAATCTGTTATATCCCCATATTTCTCAAAATGACTGCAAGACCAAAATAAATAAATAAATAACATGAGAATATCACATGCATTTCCTCATCATCATTCATATATTCATTATAAGAGTATACTACCAAAGAAAACAATACTAGTCTGGACTGATTTAATGAAGATACCACACACTCATATACCTCCTAAAAGTTGCTTCTGTTACTGATTGTGGAATCCTGGCCACAAATATTCTGGTTACTTTTTTGACTGGTGCCCTCATCTCCTCCTTTAAAATGAAAGCATTACAAGATCACCAGCGCAATCATACCACATGGTTATTATATTTTGTATAAGTAAACCAGCCATGAGCTAGACTAGATTTCATGTCTTAAATCAGCAATCTGATTACTACCTTTGGTGTGGCCACTTTGACTTCCAGCATCCTGTTGCCAAGAATATGTTCACTCGATAATACATCCTGCAGCAAAAAAGTCAGCCAACTCACGATATAGCATACATGACCAGCTACATATACAGAGGTGAAAAGCAATTACCTTAGCATCATCCACTGAAGCAAATGTAACATATCCAAATCCACGAGACCGTCCAGTTGACCGCTCCTAAAATAAAGTAAGTTGATTAAAATGTGCCCCCAGAAAACTTAATAGGATAGTGGGAATCTAACCTAACCCTGTATTAGACAATTATATTTCACACTAAACAGAAAAGTCATAAAGCATCTTCTTGTTTCTTGTTTGCTGCACCATGGTTAAACATGTCACTTTTTCTCTCCAAATTTGGGATAAATAACATTGAATGATGAACCATAAAGATTGTAAAAGGCATTTCCTTCACACTACAGATAATATGAATTATGCCGATGTTATGCTTTGTTGCCAATCTTTACATAGTCGATCCCAAGCACAGATAAACTATGAGGGTTGCGTTAGGTGGTCCACAGCTGAAGTAAAACTTTGAATCTTTGTGAGTTGGATCAACAATACAAACCTATCTAGATGGATCGATAGAAAATTTGATTTTTGATAGAGGCTAATAGTGCTATTTGTTCCATGTAACTAACACCACTTAGTGGGATAAAAGTTGGCTGTTGTACATATAGTAGGATTTTAAGGCTACCTTTTCTTAGACATTATATGAATGCATTACATCACAATAAATGGATTAATGTCCTACATGCTTTGAACACGGTACACTGCCACTGGATCTACAGAAAACAAGTTAAGAAGAATGAAGAGTTAACCAACTTCCCACTTCAAAATTTCTGTTCTTCAAGTATCCAAGTAGCATTTACTTTTAATTAAATTTAATGCAAATAGGAGCAAGGAAGAGATTTAGTCAATGTAACCAGGAAATGCAGAAAGTAAAATTATAATTTTCACAAACTTTAAGCAATATAACCAGATAATACCAAAGAAATAATTCTTTTGGTAACCTTGTTTGTTAAAGGGTACCAGTATCATTTGGTGGCTAATGGCTAGGATTTAACCACTTGTCTCGGGTATCTAAAATATAAATGCAAAACTACTTTTGTAAATTTTAGTTTAAAATTAGTAAGACATGTAGCAAAAATTTAACCACAAATTATTCGGCAACACCAGTACCCTCACCAAAGGGCAATGCTAGCTGGTATGAAGCATTTATGATGAAACCAAGTACCAATGACGAGGTAAAGAAGTTGACATTCACACACTTTAAGTTTGGTTATTGTTTCATGGCGTAATTAACAGAAATCAGGATAGGATAAATGATAAAAGTAACTCCAAGTCATTTGTAATTGTAAAGTTTTCATTTCCTACTAAAAAAACTGTTTTCTTTCAAAAAATAAGGGTAAAGGAGAAAGCACCCAAAAAGAAGATACATATAACAATCATTACATTTCTTATTAGTAGGGAAGACGATCATGAATTGAACATGGAATAGCGACATTTAACAGAAAAATGGAAGGATGGGGCTAACCTTCATGACAATACAATCTTCCAGTTCACCGAATTTGCTCATGTATTCCCTCAAGCCCTCAGTGTCAACGTCCCACGGAATACCCAAAACCTAATAAGCAATTATGAGCACAGAAATTAAAAAAATAAATAAACATACGAACGAGTATAATTTTTATTGCGAATCAAAGGTAAATACATATGAACAAAGCTTAATTATTGAATGTGCGTGACTCACCACAAGCTTTCGCTGTTCCATCAGAAACTTGAAGAACAAAGCGCAATGAAAGAGAATCGAAACGCTGCAGGGAGGGAAAAATCTCTTCCAAAATGGGAAAAAGCAAAGAAACAAAAAAGAGAAATTCTATCCACTCCTCTTCCTCTTCCTCCTCCTTCTGTTGGGGGAAATGGAATCTCTCAGCTGAGCACTCAGCGTTCTCACCCCTCTTCTCTCTCTAAATCCCTCACACTCGCCTCCTGCACACAACAAGCACACTTCTTTCTCACACACAATTATCTTCATCATCATCATCATCATCATCATCAGCAAATTACCAAATCAAATTTCAGCTTTTTCGATTGCTTCGTTGCTTTTTTCAAACTGTCATAGAAAAAACAATTGATAACAAAGAAATTGAAAGAAATTCGGTGAATTAGGCGCTCACTGACCTTGCACTTTGGGGGGAAATTAGAAACCCTAATTGAGAGATCTCGCTCGCTCTCCCTATCTCTCTCGGTCTCTCTCCCTCTCTCGCTCGCTCGTGCCGCTCCGCACCCTTCTCCTGTCTTTGCCAACCTCAGCCCATTCCACCCCAACTTTAACAAACTATTTCACGCCCTCTACGAATCAGGAAATGCAGGACCAACCCGAACCCACGGGCCCCCGGCCCGGTGCTGACCTGCCTCTTATTGAACCGGACAATTTATCAATCCGCACTTCTCTCATAACTTCTCCCCTATTCTTGTATCGGATATGGACTTTTTAAAATAAAAGTGTTGCATAGTAAAATAGTGAGAAATTATTTATACTTAAGTTATTTTAGTGAGATTTATACCTAGTAAAAGTTATTGATTCAAGTATTAATAATAATTTCTTACTTTCTTATTTTATAATTATTTTTATTTTAAAGGATATTAATTTCTTTATCTTATATATTTTTGGGTCTATTTGGTTTAATTTTTGAGAGAATATATTTTAAAAGAAAATCTTTTAGAAAAAGATTTTTTAAAAAAAATATTTGTATTTAGTTTGAATATTTGAAAAATAAGTTTAAGAGAAGTATTTTTATTTGGATAGGATAAAGTAGAATGACTTTGAAGGTATAATTATCAAAATATACATAATATAATTTGGAGATATATTATTATACTATATTCAAATATTTTGATATTAAAGGATAATTAACTCTCAAATTATCATTAAATTTTTTTTATTTCAGTATTCTAATTAAATACAATATTTTTATATATTTTAAAATATATTTAGCCTAAAATCATGTTTTTAAAATGAAATATCATCATAAGAGCTCTATTTTATATATAGATTTATATATTAATATTCATAGTATTTCCACTTAATTAAATTCATAGGAACAAAATTACAAGATAATTATATTTCTACATTCAAATACAGACAAAAAGAAAATAAAAAGATATGGCATAATTGCATGCTTCTAATTTAAGTTATACAAACAAACTATTGCATAGGTATCCCAAAATATAGATATTGTCATAAATAACAAGATTCACTAATTCCTACTTTAGGTAGTTACAATTTCATCTCTAATTCGATCATGAACATAATCCATTTCTGGTGAAGAAGTCAAGTCAACATCAAGGCATGTGTTCAAATTGTCATCATTGTTAATATATTTTACCATACTAATATCATATTCCTTTGCACGATAAAACTCAATATCTGAGATACTATTTCTGCGAATAAAGTTATGTATTGCCATTGTAGCACAAACTATCTCCACTTGAGTCATGTATTTAAAATTAGGCATATGGCGAAGAATTGCAAATCTATTTTTCCATATCCCAAAAGTTCTTTCTATGATGCTTCTTAAATTAGAGTGGAAATAATTGAACACTTCATTATGATTGTCGAAGCCAGCTGCACACCTAAATTCAGGTAGGTGGTACTGCTCACATCTATATGGACCCAAATAGCCCAATGGTGTTGGATAACCAGAATCAACCAAATAATATTTACCTAAAACAGAATACACACCTTATTTAAATCATAATCTACAAAACTAAAGAATCTTAACTATAGTAATGATATCAAACCTGCAGGACGATGTGGAAAGTTATACTTTCACCTTGTCAAAGCATCCTTAAAAACCCGAGCATCATGAGCTGATCCTTCGCACCCAGACAATGCAAATATGAAGCATATATCCTAGTCACAAACAATTATGACATTTTGCGATGTATATCCCTTTCAACCAATATATTTTACACTCTATTTGGAAGAAACTACACATGGCACATGAGTACCATCAATTGCCCCTATGCAATCCTTAAAATATGGCCAATATTGATTATCATGTTCAATTTTCTCATGCACATGTTCAAATCTGTAATCCTGTGGCCTAATTAAATCAAATGATAATTTCAATCATGTACGAAGAACTCTATGAAATTGTCTACTAACTGTTTCACCTTAATGTTGAAACCTTTCTTGGATTATCCTATTTCCTACTCTATGTCCCAGAACATGCAAAAACATGGCAACCATCTCCTCTACTCCCATGCGGTTGGTACTCTTTAAACCACACTAAACTAGTGCGGTACAAAGCAATGAGAAGGCATGTTTATCCATCCTAAACAATTCATAGCATCGTCTATCATTTCTATGTAATATTTCTTGGACCCATTTATGTTGAATTAGTTCACTTATCCTACATGGTTGTTTGCACAAATATTTTAAAGCATATTCTCAGACTAAAATCCCTGCCATAGCTACCGTAGACCCAATCATTTCATCTATTATTTCATTGGAATCAATTTCATCTCCTAAATTTTCATCACATTCACTTGAGGATATGTGTGACATTTATATCTAAAGATCTACAATAAATAAAAGTATTAAAATGTATAAAATATTAATTTCTATAACTAGTCATATATTTAATACAATAATAAGCTAACAAGCCATAAACTAAAAGGTCATGTGCTTAATACACAATACAATGATAATGTAACAAGCTATAATAAACGCTAAACTAAATAAGTCAAACACTTAATTTACATAACCTTAGTAGAAGACGAACCAAATAAGTTATATACTTAACAAGCTATAATAAAAATATACTAAATAGGTCATACACATGTTAATTATACTAATAAGAATTATCTTTATATGCTATGCTTCAAAAACCAAGCTTCAGATCTTCATTAGGAATGCTCAAAAACATTGCTCTTGCTTCCTTCTTCATTAGTACCTCACAACATCTGGCATAAAAATCAATATTGTCCATGACTGGTTGCAACTTATGAAGCTCAGCCATTACTACACCAATACTATAAGGATCTTCTTCCTTCTTAGAAGTAATAGCAACAGCATGAGACTCAACTACAGAAGTCATGGATTTAAGGTATTCTCCTATAATGGTGGTATTATCCATTTTACCCTTTCCCTCCCCTTTTTCTTTTTTCTCTACTCCTTGCATTCCCTACACCTTGAGAGGTGTTTAGATTCATGTTTCCAACACCTACACTATAATCGTTGAAATCAACACCTATAGTTGGATCATCACTATCACTAGAACCTTCATTTCTATCCAAACCAACACTCTCAAATCCTTCATTATTTTGGTCATATTCATCATACCCATCTGGCAACTCTCTACTTGAAAGTGCCCAAGCAAACTCACCTGTGGCTGTTTTATCTTTAAAAAGATATGTCAATTCACGTGCATATGGTAGTCCTTCATGGTAGTACTTACCATAAGCAGGATTTTCCTGCATGAAAATAAATTTTAATTATTTCAAATATCATGAAAAGATTAATCGAAAGTGCTCAAAAATATATAAACTATGATAATAGATGCTTGCTAGTTCCTTTGCATCCCACCAATCTGAATCTACAATAAAAGTGTGTTTCTCATTATCCCACCCTAATCCAGTTGTATGCCGAAATAGATTGTACCACGCAACCCATTCTTTTCTTAGACTATCCCACTTATTTCTCAATTGTACTATATCATAATTTCTCCCACTAATAGTATGAAATTGGTCAATTGCATCTCTCCAACCTTTTGTGGATAATGTACGCTCACTGCGTTTACCTTTTGTCACTTGTTCCATACAAGCATTAATGAACAACTTTGTTGTTGTCCGATCCCAAATGGCCTTTGATTTTGGCCCACAATTTTCATTATTAAGGGACAAATCTTGGGATGGGGCTTTTCCCTTAGACTGATTAATCAGCTTATGATTTGACATCCTACCTCATACACACATAACAAAAGTCATAATTTAGCCATATACACATAAATTTAGTCATAATTTTGATTGTAATTTTTTGACAAGTTGTAATTTAATGCTTCATATAACTTGAAAAGCAAATAACAAAACAGAGCAACAACCAATATCAAGACACAAGAAAAACAAAGCATAATTTTTTACTCCACTCAAATTAGTTTTACTCCAACTCCAATTAGTCTTATTACAACTAATCAGTATACATAAATTGTCAAATCATCAATTTTACAATCAAATTTTTCTCATCTAATTAAACCAAACAACAGCAGCAATTCTAGCATGCATCAAATTGACATAAGTCATATAAGAAATTGACAACAGGGCTCAAAATTTGACAACAGTTCTTAGTTATATTTTGTGCAACACAAAGGGGAATTTTAGGCCAACAACACAAAATTCAGCAATGGAACCAAAGGAAAGAAATTTGAAGAAAGAACAAGTTGGGATTCAAAAATAAACCTTAGAAAGAATTGACTTAAGAGTAGAGAGGAAGAAAAGGCAAGGGATGTGGGAGACAGTGGCGAGGGAGGATGTGCACGAGCTGGGGGTGAGTGACGAAGACACGGCGGAGATCGACGACCACGAGCCGGGGTTGAGCAGGGAAGAGATAGCCAAGATCGATGAGCACGATCCTGGGGTGACCGACGACGAGACTCGGCCAAGCGACGAGGAGACACGGCTAAGAAACGATGAGATGCGACCAAGCGATGATGAGAGACGCAGCCAAGCGACAACGAGAGATGCGGCAAAGCAATGGTAAGAGATGCTACCAAGCGACGGCGAGAAACCGGCGATCGACGATGACACCGTGGCAATGATCACACCATACAAGAAAGAGATGACAACAACACGATAGTGACCAGATCTGAAGGTGAGAGTGAAAGAGATGAGAGCCAGGGAATGAAGGTAACAAAGTGAAGGTGAAGTGATTGGAGTGAAAGAGAAAAGAGCTGTTGGGCTAGCTTCTGATTATGGAGGGCAGTTAGGTAATTGAACCTAAAATGAAAAGTGAAAGCATCTCATCACCACCTTCTGACGGAAGGCCTTATTTTCAATGAGAATTACTTCACTGTAGCACCGAAGTTAAACCAAACAGAGCAAGTTATTGTACAAACTCATTTTACTTCATGTAGAAGGCCTTTTGCTTGACGGAAAATGTAAACCAAACATGCACTCTATCTCATATCAAATTCAACCTAAGTAATTTTACTCATGAGTATTTCATCCTTATCTCTACACGAAACACAGCCTTACTATAAAACTTTATTTTAAATTTTTAATCCTTAAAAGAATAAATGTTATCATATTAATTTTTTAAATATTAATATTATTAAATGAGCTCTTTAAAATTATAAATTGCTGCTTCAGTTGGCTATCTTTTAAGACTATACTAACAAATACTTATATGGTATACTAATTGTTGAGTTGGATTGTCAAGCGTCACATAGATTATAATGTAACATTATGTTGTGTCTTATATGAATAATATTTAGTATTTTTCTTCCACTTAAGAACCGTAATCCTACCCAATCTTCAGCAATATTTTCTTTTGCTCATTTATTATCTTTTTCTCATACTCTTCCTAAAAGCATTCGAATCAAAACATAGATTTTAAATTAAGTTCCGAGTCAGTGGATGCTATCAAAGTGAGTAACAATGTCATACACAAACCGGAAGGGACTCAGAATGGATGAAGCAATGGTGAAGAAATCAGTCGAATTTGAATAGGGCACTATATAGGGATTGCATTTAATTTGGGAGCATATATTTATGTTAATTAGAGTGCTGCCATGTTTTGTAAAGGAACTTCTAATCAAATCAATAAAAACGGGCGAATCTTTTGCATCCTTTATTTGTGATATAAAGATTCACAAATAGATGTTTGGAGTCTTCATTAATCAGCAGCAATAGCATTTTAGTACAAATATGTGTGTTTGTGTGTGTGTGTGTGTTTTTTCCCCCTCATTTTCAAACCTTTGGAGAAAGCGCTATGGAGATAGCAAATGCTGGCATGAGGAATTGCCAATGCATTTCACTCTTCATATTGTCCTTCCATGTTTGAGTTGTAGCATCCGCCTATTCAAAGAACCAAAAGTCATGTTCTCGTTGTTATACATTTGGCATTTCAAAAACCTTCAACTAGGGTTATATCCAATGTAAGAAATGTACAGCTTAACTTTCCTTTTATGACAATTCAAAAAAAAAAAATTGCTTTTATGATCATAGAAGTTCGATGGATTCTTCTTTGGCTTTCCACTTCAAGATACATCAGACCATTGTTGGTGAGAGCAATAACAAGAAGCACTTTAGGGGGTGTTTGGTGGAAGGTTTGAATTTTCATTTCTGAAAATACATTTTCAAAGCATGTATTTTGTAGAAATTTTGACAAACGAATTGAATTTCTGAAAATATTTTATTCATTTCTAAAAATACCCTTGGTAGTTTGGCAGCGGAGGGCGGTGTCCAACGGCAAAGGGTAACTGGCGGTAGATAGCAGTGGATGACAATAGGAGTAATTTGACTTTTTTACAAGAAAAAATATTCTCATTCCATAGAAATATTATGATCCTATGTGTGAGATGGGAATCTTATCCCAAAATCAATCTCAAAAATATAACATTCCCGAAAATATTTTTCCAAAACTTATACCCAACGTAAGAATCTTCTTAACTTTCCCAAGAATATATTTTCTAACCTTCCATCAAACGCGCCCTTATGGACACGGTGACTTGGCGAGTTTCAAATCAAGCAAGTGAGGGCTCGATTTGGAGGTAAAAGATGGAAGTACGATTTCCATGTAATTATAGGGAGGAAAGGGAGATTATGAGTTGAAGCAAATCTTTTGGGGATTTGATGTGATTTGTAATGCATATTCCAAGTTATGGTTGGGAGGGAGAGGAAGATTCTGAACTTTAGGGATTTGATCCATTTTGGGATGTGATTTCCCTTCAATGGAAGATTCTAATCTCAAATGGATTTACTGTAATGTTAGGAATTTTGGGGGGTTTGTGTTAGTTGTATACCCTAGAGCTGATATATGTATAAACAATTCCTATTAATGGCAGTTTATTATTCTTTTATTCATAATTTGTGTATGTTTATTAGAATAAGTCCATTAGATACTTGTTAGACACTTCATTCTCAAGAGTTGAGAATATGAGTGACGGAGTAGTCTAGTACAAGATCTTTAAAATAGTTCACTATCATAGGAATATTAACTGGGCATTATTATTCCGGAAGATTGTCACCTCTATCTGTTTCCATGATTAGTAGAACGTACTAATGAAGATGGAATAGTGAGTCTCATGCTATAAAACATTAGATGTCAAAACAGATATGTGGACACTTATGTGATAAGTGGTCGAACGTGACGTATAGATAATGTTTACATGGTATTTTACTAATGTCAATGAAACATTATCTAGATCATATTAGTGCATATAATCCTTTGACCTGAGATGGCACGGTTATCTTGTACATAGGTAACTATAGTTTGCTACTGCTTATATACTTATGTTAAGTATTATCATTAGGCAGTTTGTGGCTATAGTTAGTTACGTATGGAGATAGGTGAACAGTCAAGAAGGAATTCATTACCTTAAGTAAACAAGGATAGTTCCTATGGATATAAGGTTATTCTTGATCATGAAATCCTTGGCCAAGGTACTTGGACTTAAATGAAAAGAGTTTCTATTTCATGTCCTATTGATCAAAGAATAGAAACCTAGAAAGTCTATATAGTCTAAGCTATAGGGTTTGACATTAATCATGACCCTGGCTGGATCGGGATGCTATAATGAAAGGATTTGAGTGCATGGCAAATATGATTGATGGTTCATCAGAATATTTTAATTAATATATTCATCCCTATTTGGGTGGTCATGGCATGCTGTGCCAGGTGTTATCCATGACTTATGAGAGCCGAGGGTATTTTGGGAATTTTACTTTAGGTACGGAAATAAGTTTCCGATAAAATCAAAAGGTTGATTTTATAATCTCATTACCAATTAGAGATGAACCTAGTTAGTCACACACAATAGGACATGTACTTGCCAAGAATGAATTAATTCTAATTAAAATAGTTAATTAGAATTTTAATTATTGGATCAGACTTGCAATTTGATTGCAGGGTTGCTAGCACATCCCAAAGTCAAGTCCAGGGTGAAAGGTGGATCCTCATAAGGAAAGTTTCTATAAAATGGAAGGTCCATATTTTAGAAAATCATGTTAAGGGGTTTTTTGGTCTTTTCTAATTTTGGGTTAATATAAGATATGAGATGACTTATATTCTAATTGGCCTATTTAAAATAAGAATTATTTGAGAAATAATTCTATTTTAAAATGGTTTATTTGTTTATTATGGGAATCAATTAGGAATTGATTATGGCATTAATGTCAACCCATATTTTGCAAAATTGTAACCCTAGAGAAAAGAAAAGGAAAGGCCACTATTGATTACAATAAATAGAAAGAGAAGGCTGAGGGCCAGAATGCAGAAGACAGAAACGTTTGAGCGTACAAAACTCTCTCTTTTGTTAAAAAAACTCTCTGACACCACCACCCACTCCATAAGTCATATGAGATTCTTGTTCTTTAAGAGGGCAACAAGGAACGGATCTTGGATTGAGAAGAGGAGTTCCTTGGCGGATCGTGTTCGTGTGGACAAGCTAGAGGTCGTGCGATTGTGCGATTGTATGTTCGTAAGACGAACATCAAATTTCTACGGGACATCGCTTCAAGAGGTAAATGTCTCGTACGATCCTTTTATATTTTCAAGTGTTTACGTTGTTTAAATAATACGAGGTGATACCAAACTCATGAGATATGATTTCATGAGTGTTATTTGATCCCATATGAATGTGTTCATGTGATTAAAATTTTGTTTGATCATTCCGTTGCGTTTATCTCCTATGTTTTCTAACAGTTTGATGTGATTTGACCAATTTAGTTGGATTCAATAGGTTTATGGTTCTTAATTGGGAAAAATGATGAAAATTATTCATTTTCATGTATGATCCAACATGATGTCCAAGCCGTAGTCCATGTAATGTTTAATGGACAAACTTGACTGTTAATATGTCATATAAACATCTATTATTATAGTTTCGAATGGGGCTAACTAAAGAGTTAACGTGGTTGTTGAGAGATTTATTTGATAACAATTATCAATTTAAAACACTGTTGGCATTAAGATTTTTCGATAACTAAAATAGAGTTTCGCCTAGTTAATTAATAGGTTAGTTATCACCAAAAAAAAAAGGTTAGTTATTATTAAACAATCTGACTCCATCTTTGAAGCGTTAATGATAATTGATGAAGTCTATAATCAAATATATACTACATGCAATATTTAAAGTCTTCAATAAATCAATTGTGAGATTATTAAAAAAAAAAAATCAATTGTGAAGATAGAAGTCTCAATAAACTAGTTAGAATTTCTTGTTATTTTTAAGTTTGGGTAAAATTAAAAAAAGAGTTTAAATAACATAAATTAAAAACACATTTCAAAAACATTTAAAATTATAAGAAAAATATACAAATCTAAGTTAATGATTTTTTTTCTAATTTCTCATAGATATTTCTCATTGGAGTCAATCCTATCTAAGGCATGATTGAACACTAAAAGTGGACACATCTATAACTTAGAATCCAAACTGTGGTTTATCATATGAATAGGACTAGCCTCTTGTAGTAGATTTTACCCATGTTGATAATTCAACAAAATTAAAAAAATGTATAAACTAAAGGAGAAAATGTTTAAAATTATGAATGTATATAATTTTTTTTTAAAAAAAAGTGAATTTGAAATTTAGAAGAAAAGAAATCAAGAATAGCATGCATTGTTCTCTAAGAAAAAATGGAGAAAGAGATTAACTCTTAAGATGAAATGAGTATAGAAGAATTGTTATCTATTTTATTTGGTTTAACTTTTGGGAGAAGGTCTTTTAAAAGAAGGTTTTTTAGAGGAATTACTTTTAAAAAAATGATTTTTATTTGATTTGAATATATCAAAAGTAAGTTTAGGAGAATGAATTTTGTTTGGATAGAATAAAATAAAATTACTTTTGGTTGTTGATGTGAAAGTAATAATAAGATTCTTTTTTAAAAAATCTTTTTCTAAAATAAAAACTAATCTCAAAGATACTTATCCCAAAAGCTTTTTGAAATTTTAAAAGGTCATTTAAAAAAAGGTCTTTACAAATCTAAACATATTATTTACTGTACATTTTCATTCTCATTCCAATAAAAGGCCTTCTAGGGCCTTCTAGAAATATAACCAAACAAGCTGTTAACTTGCATACAACATCAAATGGTTTTGATATTTCATAAGAATGATTCTTTGGTATCAATATCACACCAAGAAATACTCGGTCAACATAACATAAGATGGCAAACTGAAAGCCAAAAGTATTTATTGATCCCTTTTTGCTATTTACACCAAGAAAGTAAGGCTAAAACCAAGGGAGATAAAACTTACGAGCATTCTATTGTATGCACTTTCAGTAGTTTCTTTTGGTTGCATTGACATCGTTATTTGGTGAATTGGATGCACCAAATTAACATGCTTTAAACTTCTGATAATGCATGCGGACACATCATTCTGCGTTGAAGTGCTTTTCAATTGATCCCAGAAGAGTGGAATTAATATAATCTTGAGGACCATGAGCAGGTAACCCAGGAATCAATAAACCAACCATCCTGAATAAAAAGAGGAACCATCCTTCTTCATAGTAAGGTCCATTCATGTACGCAATGGTAAAGCTCCTTTCCAGTTCCAAAATAGCATTAAATATCATGGGTATTACACACCATGGCGAGAAGTAGTTCTTATTCGGCTCTTCTTCAAGAACCTGCATTGAAATCAAATTGGAAAAAAGAAAACACTTCAGTACGTATAAAGGGTCGACTTGCATTTGGGGATATAATAATCTAGGTTTTGTGCATATAAAAAAGTTTTTTCTGTTCAAGGAAAATACAAGTAACAAAGTTAGCAGATATTGAGAACAAGAAACCACCAAAACAAAATGGATTTTTGTGTTGTCGGGATGATTTAAGTAAGCAATTGCTGTGAGAACATAGGCTTTACACTCTGTGTCCATATAATATTGCTACTTTTCTTACGATCGGTTTAGTTGATGTGCTAGCCAGGAAACATTATATTTTGTTGGATGAAAAGATTTACGAAGGTATTTTCATATTTTGAGTCTAATTCTTTGGAAGTGTTAAAACTTGGCAATGATGAGTTGTATGATTTCCATCTATATATAGTGCTATTATTATGGAAATTCAATGATTTTCAGAGTTTACTACAGTATGACTGAAAGTGTTATGTGAAGGCATATGTTATCTGAGAAAGCAATTATTGCACAAAGTTTACTAATAGTGTAGCAAAGATGAGCGCGGATGTACATGTTCAATGAATGGTATGGGACGAGGTTCCTAGTAGATTGGGATGTCAACTCCTTGTTGATGCTGTGAGGGTTACTTACGTTAGATAGCATTTTACATTGTTGTCTTCCTTTTCCTTATTCTACTAAAAAATTGTCCATAAATTTAAAGCAATCAATGTTACCAACACAATTATTTTTAACTAAAAATTAGCAATAAGGATATAGTATTAATGTAAGACTACAATACATTAAATCTGTCTCTTTGGAATTGTACTTTGGTGAATTAATGTGGGAGTACATTTTATACATTTTTTTTTTGTACATCAACAATATTAAAGCTCAAATTTCTAATCTCATATATACCACTTAAATCTTTTATTATTAGACTACTCCAAATAGTTTTTTATACAATTAATTAACTTAAACATTTTGATTCATCTTTTTTTTTTTTTTTTTTTGTGTGGTATGGGGCGATGCCCAAGGAAAAGAAACAACAAACAAACTAAGAAATACACCAGGGCATATGAAAAGCATTATGAAATTCTTGTTTGCACTTAAAGGCATAGCACAAGTGGCTTCAACTTTGGCTTATAGAGTAAAGTGCACCCGAGCAGTTAGAGGAATCAAGTTCGATTCCTGGGGTCAAAGACCCCTTGGCACTCCCCCCCCCAAAACTAGGACAAAAAAATGGAACTTGTTTAAATGTGTTAGTAAACTTTTTTTGGATGGCATTTCTTTTAAGATTTGGAATTATATTCTCAAGAATTACGTCTCTCGAATAATATTCATAGGAATGTCATTCTTAAGTAATAAAAAACTTATTTGTTTAATATTAAATGTCCTCTTATGGTTTAGGTGAAAATATTTAATTGTTTAATTCAAATGACATAAATATTTTAATTCTTTAATAGAAAATATGTTTCTTTAATGGGTATTTTTTTTTTTTAAATGGCTAGTTTAAAGCAATCTAACAAATTATTAATTTTCAAATATATATGCACTCACAAGTTCTACACTCAATGTATAGATTAGTTATAACTGTTACGAGTAGTTAGTTAGTTGAGTCTGTTATGACCACTTGTACAGCTGTATATATATTGACACCAATCAATCAATGAATCAAAGCTATTCTTTTCTCTCAGTTACAGGTTGTAATAGTTTGATAGATGATCAACATTGAAGCAAAATAGAAATTGATAATAATAATGAGAAAAACGTACCTTGAGTTCATAGCGCCTATTAAAGAAAAGGCAGATCCCAAAGTGCTTGAACAGCAAGTCCTTATCGTCGTAGGGCAATCTTGGAACTATATCATTGCAGTAGACAAACCTTCGATACCTAATAGAATTTTCTTTCAATTTTTGTTTCATATATTTTGCGTATGCTTCATCTCCAACTCTTGGTTGGCCAAACGTGTAGATCGCTTCCAGCCTTTCCATTAGCAACTTCTCATCATGCAAGAACATAATCGTTGGAAAGAGGATTGCGAGTGCTCCACCCAAACTATGGCCCGTCACTATAAACCTGGCTTTCTCATTTTCACTCAAACCTTTTCTTAGTATGTCCCTAATAACATAGTAGGCTAATGGGGGAAGACTTTCATCTCTTTGAATCTCCTTAGGCCATCCCACGTTCTTCTGTAGCCCCAAGCCTTTCATAAAGCCACCATGCATTTTTCCAACCCCAGGAATCCCATACCACGAGATGTCAAGGTCAGTGCACCATGCATCTGCATCAAAGGGTTCCGTTCCTCTAAAAGCCACCACATAGGTATCACGGTCCTCATGTTTGTCCAAAAAAATCAACACTTGTGTTGTGGCCTTTCCTTGATAATCTGCCAAATGCATGCCAGCGTTTAAAGAACAAAAAAAAGAAAGGGAAAATTAACCATCATTTAGTTAATTACTCTTCCACATAAACTTTGTAATTATGAACATATACAAAACAGTATATATGCTTTTTAGTTCTTACCGTTCCAGCAGTCATAAAATCCCACAAAATCCATCTACAAGAGAACATAGATATCCAATCAAGATTAATTATGGATGCAACAGTATGAATTGATTAAAGTGGGGATCGATGGGATAAAAAAGAGCCAAAATAAAAGTTGTTTTATACCTGCCAGACATCTGTGATTGTAGTTTCAAGGAAAGCTTCATTCTCATAACATGCTTTTGAAGCCATCATAGCCAGTGAAACATAGTACCTGCTATCATTACGCTTGATAGCATCCAGCTTTACTCGAATATCCAAATTTCCGATTGAAGACAAAAATTTGGGTGATTTACGACCGGGGATTACCAGCTTACCTATTTATGTTAAAGAGATTAAATGCTGAAATGAATAATCTTTAAACCAATAATCATAATTCTTATTAACGATGTTTGGAGAGTTTGCATAGTAATGATTGCCACTTTAAATGCAAACTATTGTAATGGTTAATAGGTTCACCATTGCTGAATATTGTGACTGAATACTTTTTTTTTTTGTTTTTTTGGACATTATTGTTAATGAATACTATCCTTAATTCATTATACATAAGATCAACCAGAATTTATAAGTTGTAAAATTAATTATCATTGATTAATTGATTAATGTTTAAGGTTCCGTAATAACACTCGCTACAAGTCCTGCAACCACTAAAATATCTTTTAAAGACAAAGAGGAAAGATACTCAAAATATTTTTATATAAATACAAATCTAACTCATCATATCTAGCCAAATTTACAATAAAGTTAATTAAACTTAAATATGTATATCTTGTACAAAACCGGTAGCATCTAATTTCAATATTAATACATCTAAGTAGCCTAAATATGAAGTATTAAATTCATATGCATGTGAGAGTGTCTCACAGATACTCTCCACAACCGAGTAGAGCAATAGATGTGGGTGGGGAGAAAAGCACAAGGTATCCAGCAGAACCAATTCAAGTACAATAATAATGAAGGTAGTGATCACTAGGAGAAATTCTCTTCATTCCTCTCCGAGAATATCCACAAATGAACATATCTGTCCTATTGTACGACCCATATAGTAATTAAGTGAAACCTATACACATTTAATTTTGGGTTTTTTTTTTCCATTCTATTATTTATATATAAAGATTTTGACATTAAATTGATATGTAATGATCACAATTTAAATAAGTGTAAATTTTAATTATATAAATATTGAATTGATATATTATTTTTACTAGTAATTTAACTTTATTCTTAATTAATATTATGTTCAACACTTACCTAATTAAAATTTACTCTTATTTAAACTGCGATCACTGTATATCGGTTTAGACGTTTATACACTATGTACAAAATGTATTTCTCTTTTTGATATTAAAATTAATTTCATTAATTATTAATTTGCTACCATAATTAAATGTATTACTAACTTGATTAGTACATAACTTGAATACGACATATTTATACAAAAAATTCTTTGTTTTGGTGGAAGAAAATTTTTCTTCAGCAAAAATTTCTCTAGTCAATAGTCAGGCTGGAGGGGAATTGAAAAAAAAATGGGGAATTGAGCAAACGCTAGTATATCATATAATATGATGATGATGATAATAATAACACTTAAGACACTTACCTAATAACAACCTAAGATACTGAATAGATACGAGCCGGAATACTAGAATTTTGCTGCAGTGGAATAATTTTTTTTAAAAAAAAATAGTAGACTCCAATACAATTATTTTTTAGATAAATTTAAGGTAGCAACTAGGACTATGAGCATTCTCAAAATATAAAACCATTGGGGCAAAATACCTGAAATTTGTAAAATTCAAGGAAAGTAAATAGATAGATAACTTTGACGTAGTCCTATATGAATTTTAGTTAGTAAGTGATTAAGTATGTAACCACTAACATATGTTTGACTAATTTTATTTAGTAATTAATACTTTAATTAATGGTAGTGAAATCCTTACGCTCCATCTATTCGTCTAGATCATAGATATTATAATTGTTAGGAAAAAGTTTAATTTACCTTCTCTAAATATTGTGTATACTTTAATTTCTATATTAAGAAAATCTGCAATATGATTTTTGAAATGTATAATATACACTTTATACTTTATTTAGTTTTTCTTAAATATTAATTAAAATTATTATATTTTATATTTTTAGACTATATATATATATATATATATATATATATATATATATATATATATATATATATATATATATATTAAAATGTGAGTTGAATGAGGTAAATTAATTTTTTACCAAAGAAATTGAAACAAAAAATATTTACGAAATTTAGATATATTTTTTAATGTTTAATAAAAAGAGTTTAATTAATATGCACTGACAGTATAAAACTGTTTTACACTGTCAACCAATAGAAATAGGAAAAAGTGAGAAATTATAGTGGGTCCCTCATTATAATGGATAATTATTTGTGTGAGTTGACACTTTCTACTATTTCTATTGGCTGACAATGTAAAACTATTTTACACTGTCAGTGTATTTAAATTAAATTTTAATAAAAATTAAATAAGATAAATGAAATCTAGAGACTTTATAAAATTTTAAATTCATGGTACATATTTTTAACACATAACCTAATTAATAATGAGAAAAAATCGGAGTTGCTTCCTTACTTTGGTGTAGAAAAATTGCAGATCTGGTTTTGAAAAGGGAGAGACCGTATGTGAAATTCCAGGCAAAACAATGATATTTGAACTCAAAATCAACAGAGTCTCCAACACAATTTTTCGTTTTTGTTAAAATCACCAAAACAAGTTATTTAGTATCACTTGTCAAGGAAAAAGTTAAATAGTATATTAGGGGACGTGACGGTAATTAAAGAATCTAACAAGCGACGATGCTGATGGCCTATATGAAAAGGGTGGTTGGAAGGGGTTGAAATCACATTTTAGTAGTTGTCTTTTATATATTTTATTTAAATTTGAGGTATTTTAGATTTGGTTTTCACTCCCCTGCGTTCAAAAATATCCTTTTAACATATAAAACTTAATCATAAAAAAATTTATCATATTTTTACCTTTAATCAAACACATCTTAAAAATAATTTTTAATCTTACTATATGTAATTTGAAAAAAAAAAAAATATCTATGAGAAGAAAGAAAACGAACCAGTGAGAACGTTAAATAGGATCGTGAAGAGGCCACCGTTAAGGGCGAGCACGTTGAGCAACAGCTCAACGCAAGACCCGAAAAACGCAAGTGGCTTGGCCACAAACATCATAACCTTCTGGACCACGATAGAGACAAATATAAGCCATCTACGGCGGAAACTTCCCTCTACAGCGCCTTCATCATGGGTCTCCACATACTTCCTACTTCCTATGTTACTCGAAAACAAGATATGAACGAGATCAAAGAAACTAGCCTCTTCGGGCTTCAACAGCATATAGCTGTTGGCGAAGCTCTTGTTGCAATCGGATGCCATGGCTAACAAGGACCAATGACGATACGCAAAACTAAAGGCGATGGATACGGATTTTGGTCTTTTGGTCTTTGTTCGCTTTCCCAAAGACGTCTAAGTCTTGCACTAATATCGACCTGTGATGCGTTTATAATTACTGTGAACTGTTGTGGTGGCTTGTTGAATCGATGCTTATTACAAATGTCCACGTGATTCTCATTTTTTTGACTAGACATTGGTTTCTTTACAGGAGTCGGTCGGTTCACAATGATTTATGGCAAAGCTGTCGTAGGCTTAATTTTTAATATATATGAAACTCATATTCAAATCCTTATTTAAGGAAAATAAGTGTCGAATCATTTGAATCAACTAAGTATTGGACGTCATTATTTTTAAAATTTATTTTATGAGAATAATTTTGATTCATTATTATTGTACAAGAATTTTATATTATTATCTAATCATATATCATTATATATAAAATTTTTTAAATAATAGATATGAGAGTTAAATATTTTTATTGATATATTATATATTTATATAAAATATTTTTATAATAATAGCATATAAAAATAAAATTCTAATTTTATATTCATTTACATAAATAGACATAGAACCCTCAAATTTATATTAATTTGATCTCAATATCAAATAGAACCCTCAAATTTATAATTATGAAAAAGAGAGAAATCAAATAGGTATTATATATAATTTTTAAAAATTAAAATAATATCATTTTTTAATTTTTAAATATCTATCTAATATAAAAAAATTTAAAAAGTAATTGTGATAATTATCATATTTTAACTTTTAAACACTTACTGAATATTAAAAAAATTTCATGAACGTTGATGTCAGATAAATTCTGGAGGGACGAAATGACATGTTTCCTCTAGTCATTATTAATCTATAGTCCTGGCCATTTGTTGCCCATGTTTAAGTATTGGCTGAAAGTTGGAACTTAGACAGGGCCGGTTACCTACCCCACCCAAAACGAAATAATTCGTTCGTTGCCGAGACCAACGGCCACGATTAACCTACGTTTCTCATTCACGAAAAAATGTTAAATTCTTACACGGTGTTTGGTTGGAGTGAATTGAAGTGGAAGCAAAGGGAGGGGAAGAAAAGGGGGTGAAAGATAATGGACTTCCATTGTTTGGTTGGAAGGAAATGGCGAAGGAAGATAATTTAATCAGTGTATTTTTCTTGCGGGGCCTGTATGAACGGTGCCAAATTTTTTCCCCCACTTCCGGACGGAAATTCACGGAAAAAGAGGTGGAAATTTTAGTTTTTCCATATTACCCCTTCTCAAGGGCAGACAGACACAGGAGATGCGCAGAAGTGGAGGAGGACTTTAGGGTGGGTAACATCGGTTAAAGTGTTATGTGATCTCTTCCTCTTTTATCTTCTTTTTTTTTTTTAAATCAACATTTCTAAAATTTTTATCTAAATAATTTTAATTTCTCTATTATTATATTATTAAAAATTAAAATTTTTCAATTGTTAATATTTTATTTTAAATAGGATATTAAATAATATTTGAATAATATTTTTGATATTATTTAATTGTTAAAATATATTTTTAAGTAATATTTTAAAAATATTATATTAACTTAAAATATTAATTTTATTTTAAATAATTTTAAATAATTTTTTTATTAATATTAATTTAATTTAATAGATTGATATTATTTTAAACTGTTAAATTAAAAATAGTGAAATTTTTTATTTAATATTAATTAATATAATTGAAATACCTTTTCTAACAATGCAAGGGTAAAATTATTATTTGGCTCCATTACCTCATTTTTTCCTTTCACTTTTTCATACAAACAAACAAGAAAAAATCATTTTCTTTCCATTTTCCTTTCCTCTAATTTTCCTTTCATCCAAACATACCTATGAAAAATATAAATAAACTCTATTTCTTCCCACCCAACTTTTTCCTCTCAACTTCCTTCCATCCAACTTTTTCCTCTTAATTTGGATATATTAACAGTGTAAAAATTTTTGACACTGTCATCCAATCAAAACCTTTTATTTGTATGATCATTTAAGTAGTGGGTGGTTATATCAAAGAGTTTTGTTGATGTATTAATATATGATTAAATGTCTGTATAAAATTTTTTTACACTGACAGTGCATTCAAATTAAATCCATTCTATAAATTAGTGTCTCTACAATTTTTTTTTTATTTAAAATTTCTTTCATATATGTCAAATAATTTTTAAATATTATATAAATTATAATATATGATATTGTGAGTAAAATTTTAAATTAATTATTAAGAGATTATATCAATACTTCTCACGATAAATAGGACATGATTAATCATTTACCCCCTTTTTTTGGGATAATAAGGAGGACAAAAGTGAAAAACTGAAAACAAAAATTGAAAATGTGTAATGTTTGATTTCAATTTTTATTTTTTATATTTCTTATTTTCATAATTATATAAAAAAATAGTAGAAAAAGAAAATGAAGTCATAAAATAGGATTTTATTATTTTTACTATTTCTTTCATAAAATCTTAAAAATAAGAAACATGAACAATAAAAATAAAAGCCAAACAAATCATAAAGGGGTATTGGCAAATAAGAAAAAATCAGATATCTAGGTATAATAGAAATGGATTTTAGATACACTTTATTTGATAACTAACTAATTATTTAAAAAATTAGTTTCTATCTAAAGTATTTTTGGCATAAAAACCACTTTTTTTTAAAAAAAATCAATTTAAAATTGATTTTACTTTATTCCATATTACTCTCTTTCTATCTTATCTTATTTTCTCCCCACTTTTCACTAATTTTTTTTCCTTCTCCATTGATTGTGTCCTCTCTTCTTTCTACATTTTCAATCTTTTTAACACATTTTTATCTCTTCTTCTTTCATCTTTCACAATCATCTCCCTACCTATTTTTTCAGGGGCAAGGTTCTTGATTATAGAACTCAACCTATGCTCATCTTGCAGCCAAGAATCTTGAGTCTTGAAAAATAGTCACTTCAATAGACTCCTAAGATCATATGCAATATTTTGAACAATAAGTTACCACGTGAGTTTAATGATTGTGGGTAAGTAACAAATAAGAATGTATTATTTATTTTACATGGTGAAAAATAATTTTATTTGTTTTAGTTATAAGTGTTTATTTATTCATAATTAAAATTTTATTTTTTTAACAATTTATATCTAACAACATATATATTAACACTAATTTTTAAGTTAATTTCAAACCAAGCACCGTATAATTAAAAAACTAATTTGTTTCTAAACATGTTACCGTAATTGATTCTATCGTGTACCATCTTAATTAAGTTTTTTATGTAGGCAAACACTCCCTAAGATTCTACCACATTCAAGTTGGAGGCTTCTTAGATGGAATGTATAATTTAAGTCAAGGTCCTTATTAATAAAAAATTAAAATTATTTAATAAAATTACTTCTTCACCCTCATATGCCCCCTCATCCCTCATATGCTAACCCTCTCTCTTCTTCACTTTACTAATGGAAGATTCTACCGCCACCTTCCCAACCATTAATTTTTTTAACCTGTTAATCATAGACTCCAGTTGCTATAGTGTGACCATCGTGCTTGACCATCTTCCATTGCCACTACACTCCGAAATACTTAAACCACAGCGCAATTACTCAACAAAGTAACCCATTTAACACACGGGTAAAAATGAGTTGGGTTAAAAATAAATTGATTTAAATGGGTTAAGATCGTTTTTTTTTTTTTTAAGTCCAACCACTTAATTTTGGCATATAAGAGCAAGTCTGGCAACTAAAAACTTTGGCTTGTTTTGATGGCCTATAGAGATTAGTAAACTTCATATATTATTTTAGACAAAATAATTTGTATAATGCCCTCCTAATTATAATATCATACTTAAATTATAACATCACACTTTGGGGGTTTACTCGATTATTTACTATATTTTCAAGAAAATAGCATGATATCTATTTCATAATTCTGAGCAAAAGTAAGCAAGCTGATAGAGGAAATAGAAACTTCCTTACATACATAAAAATTTACGTCATAGTTACAAGTTATATAACAAGATTTCTAGTCTTACTTAATAGCCTTTCAAAATATAAAAGATCTCTACTAAGAACATCAACTGACATACAATCATCTAGTATTAATAAATATGTCTGACAGCAATCTTTAGCAGCTACTTTAGTCCTGATCAAACTCTTCCAACAAGGTCACCATCAAGGTCTCTTGAGCTATCAGGAGATGACGTGGGAACACGCAGGGATGAGAATTATAAATTCTCAATAGCCAGTTCTAGCTAACATATACGTTGTCATTGTTGTTACCTTAGTCACTTCGGTTTATTATGAAAAGTGTGATCATGCCATAACAAGACAAAGATTCATTTTTACAAAGTTCGAAAACTATCCTTCTGAAATGGGTTTCTTTTATTCAAGCACTTAATCCAAGACTCGTAACATTCACATAATTTACATCAATATATAACCTAAAATAGAATCTAATGCTAAAAATTTATGAATGATATATATATATATATATATATATATATATATATATATATATATATATATATATATATATATATGTCTCTATACTCTTTTCTTGCTATACTTCCTTTCTTTTTTGATTTTAATACTTACTGTTAACTTATTGTACATTAACTTAGGTCAAACATCTTTCTCTGACTTAAGCAAAGGGATATAGGTACTAGTCAGGTTCATTCCCCTAACGATAACACACCTAGGCATTACATCTTGTCGTCCTTAAGGTGTGCCGTCCTCAGAGTGCAATCTTAAACATGCCTAAGCGTTATGTGTCACCGTTCTCAGGGTGCAATCCTCTTTACATGACTAGACATTACGCTCTGCCGTCCTTAAAATAACAACTTACGCCTGTCTAAGCATTACATATTGCCATCCTTAGTAGGCAAGTTCCATCATATGTGATTGTGTCATCCTAGCCTATTGCTTGGTGGAGGTCCGGCACATCACTTGTGATCATATCGTCCTAGCAATAATGACAAATAGGCCAATCCATCCTGCCTTGCCCCACCCCGCCCTAAGTCAAGCTTTAAGTGGGGCGGGATGGGCCAACCGACATTAGTAACTTGGGTTGAATATGTCAACTTGCCCTGCCTTGCCGCAGGTTGGCGAGTTGGCCCTCAAAAAAATAGAAAATAAAGAAAAAATCTTTTTTAATATGAATTAATTCATCAAAATATTTTCTAAAAAATATTTTTTTGTATTAAATACAACAAAATAATATTGAGTATTGTAGAGTATTTTATTAATAAAAATATCTTAATAGGATAGGAATTTTTTTTAAAAAAAAGAAAAAAAAGAAAAAAATGAAGGATGAAAAAGTTATGATTCTCACTTATTCGTGTGTAATCAAGAAATGCAATTGTGCTAATGAAGCTAACTTCTCCATTTCATCTATGATGTACATTGAGAGACGAAGATTAAGACTCATAAGTTACTCATAATTGATTTTTTTTTTTTATAATGTGTAACCAGTTCTATGAGGGTTGAGGCATGTGTGCAAAGGCCAAAAAGGACCTAAATGTTGTGTGGGAAAAAAGATGAAAACGAAAAAAAAAAGACCCACGGGCCAAATGCACCCCACTTTTGAAAGACTATGAATTTGAAAGACTATGATTTTGAATTGAAATATCATGTTAGCAAGGCTAATGTGGTTGCTGATGCACTAAGTAGAAAATCCCTACACATGTCACTATTAATGATAGAGGAGCATAAATTGTTGGAGGAATTTAAGGATTTGAAGATTTCTGTGTCCTTGAAACCCCATTGTCTATATGATAGTGAACTTAGGATAGAGTGTGATTTGAGGGATCAAATAAGATAAGTCCAAGAAAGTGATGAATTTTTGAGATCTTTAAAGAATAAAATTCAAACAGAGTAGTTTGAACATTTCCATGTTGATCAAAAGGGGACTATGACATATGAAGAAAGATTATGTGTGCCGAATAATAAAGAATTGAGAAAAAAGATTTTACTGAGGCACATTGCAGTAAGTTTACTATGCATCCTGGTGCAACCAAAATGTATCAAGACCTTAGGAAGATATTTTGGTAGAATGGAATGAAGCGAGACATAGCTAATTTTGCAGCTAGATGTCTCACCTGTCAGAAGGTTGAGATAGAGTACTAGAAACCTGCAGAACTCTTACAACTTTGGATATTCCTGAATGGAAATGGGATAGCATATCAATGGATTTTGTGATAGGATTACCTAAGACTCCTTCAGGGTGTGATGTAGCATGGGTGATAGTCGATAAATTGACCAAATCAACCCATATCTTGTCAATAAGGATTAGTTGCCCATTGTATACTTTAGCTCAAGTTTACATCCAAGAAATTATAAGACTGTATGGGATACTAACAAGTATAGTTTCAGATAGGGATCCTAGATTCACCTCTAAGTTTTGGGTAGCTTTGCAAGAAGCCTTAGGTACTAAACTTCGTTTTAGTACAGTCTACCACCCTTAGACAGATGGTCAAACAGAGAGGACTATTCAAACCTTGGAGGATATGCTTAGGGCTTATGTGTTAGAACTTCAAGGAAGTTGGGATACTCATTTACCATTAATAGAGTTTGCCTATAACAATAGTCACCATTCCAGTATAAGGATGACACCATTTGAAGCTCTATATGATAGAAAATATAGGTCACCTTTGTGTTGGTCTAAAGTGCGAGAGAAAAGTTTGCTAGGACCTGATTTAGTGCAACAGACCACATAAAAGATTAAATTCATCGGAGAAAAATTACTCACGGCTCAAAGCAAATAGAAAAGCTATTCTGACACAGAAGAAGACCTCTAGAATTTAAGGAAGGGGACCATATTTTCCTTAGAGTTACTCCTACTACTGGGATTGGTAGAGCCGTCAAATCCAAAATTTATTGGCCCATTCCAAATTCTCAAAAGAATAGGACCCATTGCATATCAAATTGTACTTCCTTCTAATCTTTCAAATCTTTATAATGTCTTCCATGTTTCTCATCTCAGAAAATATTGCTTTAATCCTTCATACATCATAGAATATGAAATGATACAAGTAAGAGATAATTTGACTTTTGAAATTAGACCAGTACAAATCATAGATAGATCAATCAAATACTTAAGAGGAAAAGAAATTCCTTTAGTCAAAGTGGTTTGGAATGGATTGTCACATGAGGAAGCAACATGGAAATTGGAAGAAGAAATCAAGAAATTCTATCCAAAGTTATACCAAGCAGGTTAGTGAATTTTGGGGACAAAATTCCTAAAAGGAGGGAAGAACTATAATATCCCCTTTACGATAAAATATTTTATGTAAAATAATTTAATTTATTTAAGTTAACCATTGATTGATCAAATAGTTAAATCATATATATAAATATTCTGATGTTAGACTACAAATGATAATTTCAAAATATGCTGCTAAAGGTAATAAATAATACTAGCTAAACATTTTAGAGGTAAACTAATAATAATAATAATAATAATAGTATCATACTAATGTAAATAAAAAAAAGAAAGAAAGAGAAGAAAGACTCACGGCTTGGAGTTTTGCAAGAAGTCTTTAGATGAGAGTTAAAAAAAAAAAAAAGGAAGAAGAAAGGCACTGGTCAAATAATATAAAGACTTGGCACAAGTCTTTGAAGAAAAGAAAGCACAACAATAAATTAGAAATGAAGAAAAAGAAACATGATGCAACCAAATGCATAGCAAAGTCAAGAAGTAAGAAAAAAAAAATGAAAATGGAGTTCTTACGGTACTTGATGGTTCTAAAGAAAGAAAAAAAAAATCACCTTACACACTGACACATGATGACTATAGCGTCATCTAGGAAATATAGTTATGGAAAATTTTAAGTAGAATAGCCATAATGTCATAAGAAAAATTTATAGCAGTAAGAATTTTACTACATAAAGCATTTGACTTGTGCCTATAAATACACATGTGAATACATGAATTTGGATGTGTAAAGAAGAAGGAAAGAAGTAGAAAGAGTAATTCTATTGTTGTGAGTGTTGGAAGCAACAGGGAAGATAGAAAGAGAAAAGGAAGCAAAAGAAGAGAGAGGAGTTAGATATTGGCAAGGTGCTTAGTAAACAAATACTACTTAAAGGTAGATAATAAAATTATTTATGAAATTAAATTATGGCTATATTTATTCATTACAAGTTATATTATAATATTACTTTACTCATTATTACTCACTATCGCAATTTATGTTATTTTCCAAGTTATTTTATTTAATGTCTCCTTATTGTACTTTATTCCAAGCTATTTCATTTGATATTCTTTATATTGTTACTCTTTATTATTTATTCGCTGTAATCTATTTTATTATTCAAAGTGATGTTATTATTTTCCTTACATTAAAGTTACTCAATATTTCTCTTATTGTAATTTATTTTATTTATTGTCCTAAGTTATTTTATATTCTTTTATATTATTACTCCTTATTAATTATCATTATAATATATTTTATTTATTGTTCTAAGTTATTTAATCTAATGTTAATTTATATTATTGCTTAATATTATTCCAGTTTTATTTTATTTATCTCTTTAAGTTAATTTATTTAATATTCTCTTATACTATTGCTTACTATTGTTATTATTATTATTACAATTCTTGTTATTATAATGTTATTTTATACTGATACATTATTTTGATTTGTCAATTTTTATGATAATTTTTTTAATGGACCAATATGTGCTAAATGTACTACAATGACAATAACAGATTCATGGATCATAAAAAGAATGTTAAAAAGAAACTAAATAAAAGTGATATTAGATTTAGTCCTTTTAGAAATTAACATTTAGAATTGGCAATTCAATGTTTTGAGAAATTTTATTGAAATATTATGTTATTTATTTTACTCAAATTTATATTATTTAAGTCTTTGTACACTATTATTTTAAACTTATGAATTAATTTATAGTTTCTACATTTTATTTCACTTATTGATTCTATGATTTATTATTTAATTTATTATGAGATAAATTTATTATTCAAATTATTGTTTATCTTATGTTAGTTGTTATTTAAGTTATATTTATGGCTTAAATTTATACAATTGTATATTTATTGTGAATTTATATATTATGACAAGTAAGTATTTTAAAAAAAAGATATTTAATTAAGATTTGTCGCCAACTGCCAAAAAGGCAGAGGGATAAGATGTAAGACCCTTTTATATTACCTGCCTTGGTTAGTATAGCGTAAAAGTCTTGCTTGTCGTCACAATGTCAAAAAGTAATAACAGAGAATGGGAATTCCCTAAGAGAAGGCTTTTGAATATATGTGAGACAAGCAGACAAAGGAAAGTGAAAATTAAAGTAAAAATATTATAACCCTATTAATGCTTGTCACATTATGAGTTGCATAGCATATATGTTTTTAGTATTTACTGCTCATAATGTTATAAAGCATGATATGGTTATAAGTAATGTGATAAGATTATAATGCAGTAGCTGTGTGGATTTTCGTACTAAGACACGGCTGGAACTATCATAGTTCAAATATTTTAGAATTAATCATTATCTACTGAGAATTTTTAAATTCTCACTCTATTTTCGGTGGTTTTGGATTAGTCAAGTACCACCCTAAAGAAGATAGACTCCACCAGTTGCTAGGGACGTACCGGAGTTATGTTTGAATAAATTGTAATTTCTTAATTTGGCTCAAAAATGTTTAGCTTATGGCGAATAGAACTTTACTCCTGCTCCTGAACTCTGTGCTGTATCAATGTATATTAATGTCCAACTTTGAACTTCCTATGTAAAGTTATGTTATTAGCTTTTCTATGAACGGGTGTTACAATATTTCTTAATTAATTATCATTATAATAAATTAATCAAACTTAATGATAATTAATTAAAAAATGTCACAGGTTTATATTTTCTTTTTCTTTCAAGTAAATAGTGATGAATTCGATTCACTAGTGCAATATAAGTATAAAAAAAAATATTGCCTTTAGATATAACGAGAGAATATATATACACCCATAGTCGCATGCATAGGAACAATAAGTATAAATTTTTTAAATATCAAATATTGTGGCTCTTAAGCCACTAATGATTGATCCAGACATCATCCTCATCTATTCCTTTACAGTTTTAACAGAGAGTAAAGTCTAATAATTGTCATATTTTAGGATGGACCTTAGTCCATTGTGGATACGATGTTTTGCTATATCTTGTGTGGCAATTAACTATATTTGTATGATAATTAATCATATTTTTTTATTATTTAATCATATTAGGTCTACCATGCATCTCAAAATTTAGAATTCACCATAAATCTACCTAAAACTTTGTAAACTCCTTGAATTAGATCAAGGTTAAATCGAATTCAACACTACTCACTCTGGTTCGATTTCTGTTAATCCGAAAAAAAAAAATGAACAGTGATGAATTCAATTCAACCTCAATCGAATTTACTATTATCCAAAAAAGAGGACATTTTCGTAAAAAAAAAGTTGAAATGACATGTATCTGAAAATAATAATTTTTTTATTTTAAATCAATAAAAAACCCACAAGTTATGCTCGTTAAAACATATAATACTTAGGTTTGTTTATCCCAGCCCACAACCTACTTTAAAAATTCATAGCTTATTTATCTTAAGTTGAATAGACCTCAAATTTCATAGATATACTCTCCTATGAGTTAAGTTTCAAGTAAAACTAACTCCACCTCATTTTCAATTTCCTAACTTGATTTATAAATCATGGATTTCTTGCTACCCAGTTTTAGTAACCAAGACAGGATTTCTGTTTTGTGTTCATTTGATTCTCTAACTCAATATTACTCACTAATCTAATTTTACAAGTTCTAAATCACTAGAACAAGACCATATAGCATCTTATTCAGCCACCAATAAGCATAGAAGATAAAAAAAAAAAAAATGAAACCTTAGCTTCATGAAACAAACTCAACATAAAATAAGTTCTAAGACACCTACCTTGATTTCAAAATTATAAACACCTCAAAACTTGACTTCTTGATGCTCCAACTTTCTTAAACCAAGCAAACAACAACACCACCCTTTCCTTCCTCTGTATGGCAACAGCTACTATGGACCAAAGGAGGGGGACTTTAGCTTTACTTTGATGCTATATGATGGTAGTGAAGCTTAAATAGGGGGTGCTTCTTAAAAAGTGCAAGGAAAAGGCAAGAATGTAGATCAAGGAAAACAAAGATGGAAAGGATATGAGCCTATAGAGAAGAAGATGATGAGGGTTTTGTGATTTTTTCCTTATTTTTGAGTTTAACTTGTGTTTTATTAATAATAAAAGTGATGGTAGTTAAATTGTGTGGCCCTAATTCACTTTTATTTTACCATCTAGGTGATTATTTTTGAACCACAAAAATTAATGTTGTCACATGATAGTTAAGTTCTTCTATATTTTAAATTTTTACAGGATCAATTTCTTATGTTTTAAAAAACTATGCTTAAAATTTTTACGATACAGTTAAAATTCTATTACCGACAAAATTTAACTATATTATTATTATTATCCTATGGTCTGCTTTCCTATTTATAAATTTATTAGTATTTAACCATTTAGCCGAGTTAATTATA
Source organism: Pterocarpus macrocarpus (assembly GCA_031439585.1). Lineage (NCBI taxonomy): Eukaryota > Viridiplantae > Streptophyta > Magnoliopsida > Fabales > Fabaceae > Pterocarpus > Pterocarpus macrocarpus. Next base: position 70,048,099 of record CM062520.1, on the reverse strand, counting down.
CACACAATAAGATCAGCGTGTTACAATCTACACCCCTCTTTTTTCAATCAACTAATAATTATGGGCAACTTTGTAATTTTCTAAATTCCAAAGTAGTTACTACTTTAATTTTTTTTTTTTACCTAATTAATATTCTCTAAAGATAGCAAAGCAAACAAACTTGCCTCGGCCTGCCTAAGATAGGGTAGGGCAGGCTAACTCGTTTTAGTAATATGGGTTGAGATGGTTAACCCACCATTTTTTTGCTGTATTGGCCTGCCAAAAAATTTAAAAAAAAAAATCTTGTTATGATATTTTTAATGAGTTTGGTCATCTAAAAATTTTTTCAAAAATAATTAGTACAATGTTCACCTAAATACAATGGAATACTATTCACATAAACTTAAAAAAAAAATTAAAATACATAATTTGTATCCAAATTCAAACACAATAGGTTAATAATATAAATCAATTAAAGATTTTTGTTAATCAAGGTCTTTTCACAACTTTTTTTTGTTGCCGGCATGTCTTTCACAATGGTAAAATACTTTTCTCCTAGGCAAGAGCTAAAGTTTTACCCTATCAAGAGCCAACTCCAATAAGCATATTAGCATAGTGATGGTATAAACTGGAAAAAATAAAATAAATGAAAAATATACCCTTTGTTGAGTTTCTTTTTAATTTAACCAAAAGTTTTAAAGTAATAATTAATAAAGCTTTTTATTTATTTCTTTTTTTAAATAACGAATTCAAGATATTTATTGGATTTTTTTTCACTTCAATACAATTTACAATTTTATTTAAAATTAGTGGTTAAAATGTTGAGTAATTTACACTCCAAGTTTTGAATGTGAGAGAGCAAGCTATCAATTTGTGCAACAATATAAAAAGAGAACTAGCATTTTTCTTAGGTTCATATTTACATGTCCAAAATTTTTAATTTTGCTTTTTCAAAATGCCTAGCCTTTGTGCCAAGCTTGTACTAACCTGCCCCAATCGACGGGTTAGGCAGGTCAATCCAGCAGATTGGGCCCATTTCACCATCTCTAATATTCTTTCTCTATTATTTTTCTCACTTAAATATGTTTTTTTTTTTCACCCCAGGCCTTAATTGAATGGTCATGTGATTGGCCTTAAAAATAGGTGCACCTTGAAGGTGCGACTTGGAGTCATAGGGGCAGGGCACCATTGCCTCCCCCGCCCCCAATCCCCCTCTCCAACTAAAAAAAATGTTTTTTCTATTTTTCTCTTTCCTAATAATATATAATTGATATTAAAAATTCAAGTAAGATAATCATACACTGAATAAATAAATTTAAGACTAATCAAATAAATATTTCTTTATAAAATTCTTGAACAAATAAATCTCTACTCAAATAACCCATGATTTACACATGATGATTGATCCAACAATATAATTTTAACAACATTTTTCAATTCTTTGTCAACCATGGATGAGGCATGAGCACACGCAGCAAGGTGTGGCCATGTGATATCACAAAAGATGGGCCCAATCCCCGATCCCCACCCCTCCCCACTCCCCCAAAATTCCCCACCCCCTGGACAAAACTGGAATTCTCTTTCGACCAAAAACAAAACCTGGAATTCTCTGTCGATCAAAAAAGACAATTATATACTTATTTAGTATTAGACAAATATATGTTATTTTAAGTTACTAAAATGATGTCCAGTATTTAATGAATAAGCAAACTCTATTTATATTCCGCAAAACTTATTTTATTAAATCAAATTCGTAAAATTAAATGTTCATAAAAAAATTTATTTGAGTACAATAAATATATAATCAAATAATAATAATAATAATAATAATAATAAAAGGTTTAAATAGTTTATAAGACAATTAATTTTAAAATATTATATGGGTGAGTGAGAAAAAATTAAAATATTAATTAAAGTGGACAAAAAAATTACAAAATTAATTCTAGTTATAAGTTGATTTTTTTTTTTTTGGGTACATAGTTATAAGTTGATTTAAAAAAACGAAGGATACGGATTTTTTCATCCATATATATATATATATATATATATATATATATATTATTTTTACAAAATTACCTCTAATTATATATATTATTTTTGTCAACATGACACAATTAACAATAAAAATTTACATTTAATCAAATCATATAAAATTCACTCGTAATAATGAAACTGCTCCATTGCACCTTTCCAATGACAAGAAGTGGCTATGGTGAAATATTGAAGACTAGTCAATTCGGGAGTTATAGCATTTTGGACCTGCGATATTGCGAAATGTCAGCACCACTATCAGTCCAGCACCAAGATGCATGCACGTGTTTCATTCTGGAGTATTTCATATTTTCTTGCTCGGGAACGTTTCATGGATTGTACGAGATACTGTATATCACCCTTGCGATATTGTATACGGCGGTAGTAATTATATAAATAAATGACAGTTAATTTCATATGGACCGTCAAACTTATTCTCTTGAAGATTTCACAAGCTTGTGAGTTTCAATCTCTGATTTTTGAGTTTAAAATTGAATCTTATACTAATAAATATTAATATATGAATATTGAATTTTGAATTTTGAGTTGATTGTCATATTAACAAAAATACATAGATTCCAATTTTTAATTTCAAGTTAGATGTTATATTGACAAAAATATATAAAAAAATTTATAATATATCATATTTTATCAATTATATGATATATCTATTATACCTATCATCTACTCATTTAAAAAAACAATATCATCACAGTATTAATTTTTTTTAAATCAACAACATAGCAACCTCCATTGTATATTACCCTTATATTTATGTTTAGCCTTTTGGGACATTTAAGTCCGAAATATGGTGCCACGGCGGCTTGTTGTCAATATCAAACTTATGTTTGATTTAATTAATTCATTTTGGGGTTTTTAGCAATTACATTTAGTATAAAATAAAAATAGTTATATTTACCGACTTAAAAATAAATTAAAGTGGACAATAAAATTATAAAATTATCTATATTTAGAAGTTGATTTAAAAAATAAGGTATGGATTTTTCATCCAAAATAAAATGTAGACTTTGCTAGTATTTATATTAAAGTGTGGAGGTTAATAATCCCGTACTAACATATACAAGGTGTGTAGGTTATAACAATATGATTTGAATATGTAAAAATATTTAGTTTTAATACTTTTTAATTTTTGTTAACATGACACAATTAACAATAAAAATTTACACTTAATTCAATCATATTAATTGGCTTAAACATATTTTTAGTTTTTGTAAATATAGTTCAATTTGATTTTAGTCTTTTTAAATTTTTTTTTTTTGGCTTTTAGTCATTCTTTTTTACAATATTATATTTTTGATCTATATCATTAATCAACACTGTTAAATAATGATACTTATAAGAATTAAAAGAAGATTATTAAAATATTTATAAAGATAAAATAAAATTTTTAATATTTATAAAGGCTAAATATATATTTTAAAATAATTTTTTAGTTTAAAATTTAGAATGACAAAAATTAAAAATATAATATTAAAAAAACTAAAAACAAAAAAAAAATTACAAAGACTAAAATTATAATAACTTATATTTATAGAAACTAAAAATATATTTAAACTTATTAAATTCACTAATCATAAGAAAGAGAGGACTCCATTGCGCCATTCCAATAACCAGAAGCGACTATAGTGAAATATTGGAGACTAGTCAATTCAAGAGTTATAGCACTTTGGACCTGCGATGGTGAAAACATGAAAATATCAGCACTACTATCAGTTTGACACAAAGATGCATGCACGTGTTTCAATATTACCCGCTTGTTAAAATAATTGTCTAATTTTAAATATATATATAAATTAAAAAAAATCTTAACATTATTTTGATATATTTTATAAAATCATTTTTACTTAATTTTTTCTCTTTTTTAATTATCTTTTTTTATTTACTCACTCTCCTTTATTTAATAGGGATAAAATTTTAAAAAAATTAATATTATCTAAATTTCCTAAATAGACAATTATTTCACTACTAGAAATTTTGGAATAGCAACCAATTTTACGACCGATTAATATCAGTCGAAAAAAAATTTGTGACCGATTTTACGATCGATTCAAGTAACCTGAGACAAAAAGATGGGGGAAGAAATCAATCGCAAATCTATACTTTGAAACTGATTTATGAAAGTTAGGAAAAAGAATATAAAAAACAAAATTGGTCACAAAATATAGATTTGCGACTGATTTGTCGCACATAAATGTTTACCTTTGTAATTAACTTTTGGTCGCAAAATCTATCGTAAATTGACAATTTGTGATCGATTTTACAATCAGTATTTTTTAAGCACACGAAATATAATGGAGCAAAAAATTAGTCGCAAATTAAAATTTTGCAACCGATTTTTTTGAGGCATAAGAAATATAATAGAGAAAGATTTGGTCACAAAATCGACCGATTTTGTGACCGATTTTGCTTAGGTCCATGAAATATAATGGAGAAAAAAATTCGGACTCAAATTCAAAATTTGCAACTGATTTTACGATTGTTTTTTTTAGGTATAATAAATATAATGAAGAGTGAAATTAGTTGCAAAGTCAATTTTTGTGACTAATTTTTCATCTGATTTTTTTGACATAGATGAAACATATTGGAGCAAAAATCAATCTCAAAAATTAACTTTAAATATTGGTTATGTGTAACTGAATTTGTGACCAAAAAATCGGTTGTAAATTACTAACCCTTCTTAAACCTAATTGAGCCTTAATTCCCAAATCAAAACACACTCTCCTTCATCAACCCTTCTTCCTCCCTTTACCTTGCTTTGCCCCCCTTCTTCAACCCCTCCGTTGTTCATGTTCAAAGCCTACCCGCCGCCTTAGAAGAGGGAGGATGCCGAGGAGCCGCTGTGCAGCTCTGTCGAACCACCACTGCAAAGGAAGAAACTCAATTTTGTTCTCCACCATCCTCGTAAGACTCTACCATTTCCTTGTTCTTTTTTTATTTTACATTTTAAATTTTTGTGTAAATAAGAAGAGTAGATTTGTTGGTTGATTTTGTTGGTCTTGTGACGTTGTTAGTATTGTGGTTGCTTGAGAACTAGATCTAGTGAAAAGATTTTGTGATTTTTTTTTTGGATTAGTGTTAAATATTCAAAGCTTTGATTATGTGATTATGTTGTTAGCATTTTGTAATTTTATTTTTGGTTTAGTTTTGGTGAAGCAAGGTTTGGATTAGTTTGTTTTTTTGACTTAGTTTTGGTGAACCAAGGCTTGAATTAATTTGTCTTTTGGTTTGCATTGGTTTGTTTTTGGCTTAGTTTGTTGTTGGGTTTTTAATTACATCTTAATTTTTGTTCAAATGTCAAGGGAATTGTGATTTTGGTTGCTTGAGAATGTTGGTTTTAGGGTGCATCTTGTACTGTGTTAAGAACTAAGAAACACTGAGTTGTTGTTAGGTCTTCTAGCATATTATTTTTTTTTAAATATTAAGAAGATTCTTGTTGTGTGTTTGAGGAATTGGACTTCTTGATTGTTCAATAGTGACTCAATTTTTTTTTCCTTCCTTAGGGGTGCTTCTAAATTGTCTTATGTGATATAATTAAATGTGGGATTACTTGTTTATTGTTGGATATCTTGATTCTTATTTAAGAGTTAAGAAGCTTTGATATATTGTTATTTGTGCTAAGTTGGAAAAAGATATTTGTTTTTAATTTTTGTTGCTTAATCTTGTACGTGCTTTTTAGTTGTTGTGCATATGTTCTTACTTGCTATGTTGTCTATTACTTGTGCATATGTCTTTGTTGTTGAATGCTTCTTGTTAAAGTGTTAGTTGTTTGTAGGTACCATACTCAATAAATTAGAAATTGTTGCTTCAATGTTAAGTAGTTATACAAAGATTATACCATACTAAGTTAGGAGTGTATTATGACACACACAAAAAATAGTATATTCTTTTTTTTCTCTTTTGAAACTTTTTTTACCCTATATTATTAAATGAGTTTGATGGAATTGAACAAAATATGATTTTTTAATTGAATTGACCAAATTACGAAGTTTTGTTAGATTTAGAAGAAAGAGGAAGTATGATGTTTTTATTTTTTGGTTGGATTACGCAAAATAAGAAGTATTGTTCAATAGTGAGTTAATTGTTTATCTTGCTTAAGGGTACTTTTAAATTGTATTGTATAATATGATTTGTCATATAGTAGTCTACTAGTTAATGTTATTATTCTTGCATAGTGTAGTGTTATTGTGAACAAAAATTTAGATTTACTAAGTTACATTTAATTATTGTGCTCTTGAGTTTGTGTAATATTGATCGATACAAAATGAATGTAAAGTTGACGATTATTGAGTATCTCTTTAATTTGCTGAAGACCAAATGGATAAACCTAAAGATAGCATAGAGATAGTGGAAGATATAATTGAGCAAGTTGAAGATTCACTGGATAAAATTGAAGACTTAATAAAAATTGTTAAAAACTTAATGGAGAATATTGAAGATAGAATAGGAGTTGATGAAGAATTAGTGAAAGTTAAAGACTCAATAGAGAGAATTGAAGAACCATGAAAACAAGAAATAGTTAGAAGTATGCTAAAAAGTTATCTTCCAAAGTTTTATTAAGAAGAACCTTGCAGTTTGGTCAATAATGTATGTTGTGGTAGTTTATGTATATTGTGTTTAGGATTTATGTAGTTTATAATGGTTTTATGTATATTGTGTATGGATAACTTGTTCTTGTTGACCATTATTTAGACAAAAAGATGCATTATCTCATTATTAGCTATTGGAAAGCTACATATTGCCTTTTGATTTATTACTAATATCAAGTATCCAAAATTTGGAATCTAAAAATTTCATATTTTATTTTTTTCTATTTATATTTTAGTAACCGATTTAGCGACCAATTAGGCATTAGCGACCAATTTTGTAATTGAATAAAAACACAAGGCATACACTTAGCTAATAATTTTGCAACCGATTAAAATTTACAACTGATTTTGCAACCAATATAAAAACTGAATTTGTGATCAATATTTCAGTCACTAACTTTGAGACCGATTTAGCATACTTAATTATTTGACTTTAAGTTTACAGCCGAATTTGCAACCGAAAACCTCATGAATGATTTGGTATTAGTTTACCAAATTTGCGACCAAAAATTTGATCGCAAAAAAGTCAACATGCGACCAATATCTAGGTTGCACGTGTTGCCTAATATTAGTCAGAAAATTTTGTGACCAAACTTTTGAGTCATAAATATTTTTGTAACCAAGGTTTATGCGACATACTAAAGTGATCGCAAATGGATTTTGTGACCAATTTATGCTATTTTGCTACAAAAAATGGGTCGCAACTAGTCAATTTTTTTTTTGTATTGTTTATAATAAATAAAATTTTAAAAGTAGGTAGTTCTTTTAAGATAAAGGTAGTATTTCATATTTTCTTGCATGGAAACATTTCATCGATTGTATGAGATATTGTATATTGTGTATTGTGTATTGTATACATTGTATTTATGTTTAGTCTTTTGGTACATATAATTCCAAAATATGGTACCATGGCAGCTTGTTGTCAACATCAAACTTATGATTTAATTAATACATTAGTTTTGTAGAAGAAGTAATTATTTTTTTTATAGTATAAGAATTTGAAACCTAACTAAAGCATGTAACATGATCAATTAACCTTCTAAATGGGTATAGAAATATTTCATAATCTTAAAAAAGTTGCTGTCAAGATCAATATGAAGAAATATTTTACCAAAAAATTTAAGAAAAAATGTTATTTCTTTAAAATTAAAATATATTATAAACACTAGAAAAGATTATATTAATATTTATGTATAATTTAATAATAAATTTATATTAATTAATTCCAAAATTGAATTCCTAAATGTGTTTAGATGGAGTATTTTGAAATTTTAGGGAATTTAAAATACAAAGACATTTAATTCCCTTCATTTTTTAAATTTTTTGTTTGGATAAAGTAATTATATTACTTCATTTACAAAATACTTTGTTTGTTTAATGAAATTATATTACATTCTCTTTGGATAATTGGTTGAGGACGGTGGGCGATGGTCACAAGGGGGGGAGCAACAGTCGCCAGGGGGAGAGCAGTGGTTACCAGTGGGTGGTTGATGGAGGTTGGTGGCTAGTCGGCAGTGGTCGGGGTCTGGTGGGCAATGGCTTGTTTGCAAGGGCTGGTTGCTGATGGGTAGTCAGTAGTCACTAATGGACAGTTGGTGGGCAATGGGTGGTCACCGACGGGTATTTAGTGGTCGCCAAAGTGTGGCGAAATTCGCCAATGGGCAATCAACGGTCGCTAGTGGGCAGTTACGGTCATTATGGGGCAGTCGGTTAATGATGGTAAACTTGTAAAATGAAGGGGTTAAAAGATAATGGATAGAAAAAAGAGGAAATTTTAGAATTTGTTGTGAAGAGATAGAATTTAAAATCTTCTCTTTTGAAGTTTTGAAAATACCTTCTAAAAATATTTGAAATTTTGAAATTCTTTCATATATTTATTCAAACAAAGAATTTTAGACTAAATCAATTCAAATCCTCTCAAAACTATATATTACCCTCTAAGAATACTCCATCCAAACACACTCTAAGACTTTTTTTTATCAATGTTGTTCAAATTAGTTAATGGATTTAATCGAAAAAATACATTCATATCTATAATTAACATTTGACATGAAAATTGCCTATTGGAAAAAAAGAAATGATATACACATATATTAAAATTCTCTATTTATTTTTTTATATATAAGATCATTCAGATACTTTTTTATCATTATAAATCCATAGTTATATTTACGACGCATTTTAGGATGGGGATCTTATCTTTGGGTCCATCATGAACCTGTAAGTGGATCCCTAGTTAAATTACTAAAGTGTCTTATATTCTTTTTAGAATCTCCTCTCTCTCCCACAATATCACCACCCACTCTCTCTCTCTTAGCCACCACTATTCTACCCAAACACCCCTGCAGCGCCTTCTTCTCCATTCTCTCCGCCAATGCCCAGCAGCACCCTTCCCTTTCCCTGGTGCCTGCAGCACCCCCTTCTGCAATTGGCATCCCTCCCACCACCCAAAAGAAAAAAAAACAGCACCTCTTCTTACCAACTTGTGCTTAATGTCAATGTTTTCGAGCACTTCCTCTCCAAACCCACTCTCCAACTCAGCTGGAAAAGGGTCTCTGGCACCAAAATAGCCTAAGAAATCATTGCCCAAAGCGTGTGTGGCTACAAGGGAGAATCCATTTCGAAAGGGAGCAGATGGCGCAAGAAGAAGTTGCAGTGGTGATTGGGTGTGGAGGAAACGTGGGTTGATTAGGTGCATAAAAGGGGAGACAAGGTTTGTAGTGGCCATCTATCCAATTTGACTATAGTTTAATTTTTGTGTGTTTGCTTGCAGGTTTTTGTTGGATTTGGATGGAACAATGAGGGATGTGGAATGGTTTGGGTTTTTGGGATGATGAGAGAAATCATGTGGGGACAACAACAGGCATGTGCCCATGGCGGGAACAGAAGGGGTGGTAGAGGCGGTGACATGATAGGGAGGACCAGGGTGGTGGCAGCAAGGGGTGGCGGCGGCGGCGGTGACCCAGGAGAGCTAGGAAAGCTAAAAATAGAGGAAAAGATTGTGAGGATAGAGGTGTAATTTTACTAAATATGTTTTATTAATTAAATATTAATTATCATTTAACCACATCTTTTATGATTAATTACAAATTGCAAATGTAGCTGAATACTGGATTCATAATGGACCCAAAGCTAAGGTCCTTATCCTAGAATGCGCCTATATTTGCAAGTTATTTCATGTGATTGTGAAAATTTTGGCTAGTGCATATCTTGTTTCTCTTTATATATATATATATATTTTAAAAAAAGTAGCAATTAGATTCTATGCGCTCCGTTTACATTTTGCCAATTTTACACAATATCTCTCTTTTATAATTTTTCTACTTTGCTTGTTTGTTTCATTCGAAAAAGAAAATCAAGATGGGGGGAAAAAATAATAATGGGTGGGCCATTCCCTTGTTTTGTTATAGTTAATATACATTTTGATCTCATAAAAAATTGAGATTTAACAAATTAGCTCCTCAAAAGAAAATTAGTAACACTTTTATCATTGAAGTTAAACATGTTATAACAAGTTAATTTTTCCATTTGGCAACCCGAGCCTTAATTTTATGCATTGTTGAATTGCGGTGTTTGAATTAATTCCATATTAGATGTATATAACATGACATTCAGTATATGAAAGTTGATGAAAAAACTAAATTCTATTAACATATTTTAGTTTTAGGAATGAAAGTGTTAGCAAAATTTTCTTTGAGAGACTAATAAGTTAAATCCCAATTCTTTTAGAGACTAAAATATATATATTACCTCAGACATATAAGGATTAATTATACTATCCTTATAGCGAAACTTAGGGGGTGCTTAACAACTTGAAAAATCAAGTTAAGATGGTATAAATTAGAACAAATTATGTTAACTTGTATAAAGATGAACTATTTTTATTGAAAGTTGTTTAGCTTGATAACTTAAAAATTAGTTTTAACATATATGTTGTTATTCTTCTTCTATAACTCTTTCTCCTTGACCACATCATTAAAAAAGTCAATCTAGCTCAATTTTTTCATCTAATAAGATACAACATACTACCACAATCTTAACTTGTTTTTTAATAGGATAAGATGTCATTGTTAATATAGGAAATCTAATTAACCTTATGTTTTAATAGGTAGGTAGTAGGAAACAATGGCAGTGGATAATGAATGGTGCCAGATGGTGGTGGACAATGGCAATAGATGTGGTAGACATGGTCAATAGAGAAAGAAATGATTGGTAATGAGAAAAAAATAGTGAGAAGAGATAAAATAGAAAAAAAAAATTGTGATGAAATAAATCAATTTAATTTTTTCTTAGAACTGGTTTTAAACCCAAATTGATTCAAATAAAAACTAATTTTAAAATATCTAGATAGTTATCAAACAATTTTTGCTAAAAACTAGACCTTAGTGTACCTAGTTATTCTTTTTCAAAGTTTGCTAAACATCCCCTTACAGTGAAATTATTTTGACAATTAAAGCTTCTCTATTTAGTTTTAGGCAAAAACTAGCGGGCATTTATTTTTCTTATATTATTATTTGAGTTCTAGCATGTATTTTCCACTGAAAATAATTATGTTTGAGGTACGATTGAGTACTAAATGTAGGCATCTGTCCCAGCTGATATTCGAACTATGATTCGAACTATGGTTTGTCACATTGTACGGGAAATTCAATACTTGTTGGTACTATTAGAATTTGAGGACTTGTATATATTAAAAACTATCATAAAGTTTGACACAAGTTGAGTCGATCTAATCACATTAAATTAATTGGGTCTAAATCATCTCATCAAGTATAGACTTATTGTACATAGAGACCATAAAACCTAGTAACTAATTTTATGATGGGCTGAATTAGAAGCTAGGGTTTGTACAACCATAAAGAGTGTTGTGGTACTTAAGTTATATGTATGTCTTTTTTTTTGACATTGCATCGTCATAAAAAAAAGAGCAATATTCTCTAAAGAAATCATGCGTATCAACTTGAAAGATAAAAAATCACAGACTTAGAAACTTTAATCAATTCCTTTAGATTTAGGTATGCTTTTGCATCTAGTCTGTTTATTTTCTTGATGGGGTTATAAAGAATTAAAGATCTAACAAGTGATATTAGTTATCCATGATTGAATTATTGAGAAATAATTTATTTATTTTGTTGGTATTTGGATTTCAATTTGGGCTTGAAAGTATGCATAGAATAACATGTGTTTGACATGTGTGACATCCCACTTGTTTGGTTTCTGGGCATGTCAATGTACGGAATAAAAGGATTTAATTATTAATTTATTAGCAAACTATAAGAATCTCTCTTAATATATGTACCATATGGCATATGCAACCCCATACATTGAGTACATCATATGCAATTCCGTTATATATTTTAATTGCTTTCGATGGAGATCCATTTGCTTCAAAAGTAAAACTATGCTTACTCCACTTAATAACTTTTTATAAACAATAAATTCTATCAATCTAACTATTGAATCATGTGATATTATGTTAATGATATAGGGCCTATTTAGATAATATCACTTATGACTTTTTTGTTTAACTTTTTAGAAGACAAAAGTCATATTTTTAACTTTTTATCCCATTTGACTATATAACTTATTACTTTTTAAAAAGTCAATTTTAGTACTTTTTGAAAAATTAAAATATCTAGCTTTTCAAGAAGTACTTTTTAAAATGCTCTAAACAAAACATTTCTATTACTACATATCCAAACATAAAATAACTTATTTATAGGTTACTTTTTAAAAGTTACTTTCAAACAAGCACTTAAATATAGCTATTTATTTATCCAAACAAGCTCTAAGCATACCAAATTTTAGAAAAATTGAACATTGGGATGATGAAGTAGCAAATCATTTTAAAATTGTATGAAACTAAATAAGTGATCTACGTAGTAAAAACTTTGAATTCAAGGGATGAATTGATAAAATTTAATATTTATAAAAAGTTATTCAACGAAGTAAGTGTATCTACTCTTGAAGCAATTGGATCCCTACCTTGGTTTAAGGTTTAGAGTTTTATATTATTAATCAATAAAATTATAAAAAAATACCAAATTATGTTAGGTAATTATCATAGTGGATAGTTACCAAGTATGACTTGGCACTTTCATGCTAAACATCTCGATATGCCTATAATTTATAAAAGAAAATTAAACATGTAGTTGCAATTATGCACTTAACTATTAAATATATACTTTTATTTTAAAATTAGTCGTACGTTAATTTTTTAAATTTGATAAGGATGAAACAATAAATAGTTTTAGGAAATTGATGTGAAATTTTATATGTTTTTAATTTTGTTTTATAAAATTTATTTAGCTTAAATATATTCTTTGTACTTAAAAATGTAACACTTTTTCATTTTTGGTCCCGCAAAAAAATCTTGTTTGGTTCAAGTCTCCATTTTTTAAAAAGGAATGTAAAATGAATTATTGAAAAACTTGCACTGTATTTCTTTTGTCCCTGGGACAGGGTCATTTATACTAAAAAATGAGGGACTATTTTCTAAGGGCCAAAACTAAAAGTGTTATATTTTAACAGACAAAAAATATATTCGTCTATTTATTTTAGACTGACGTACAGTATATGAAGCCGTGGCTAGAGATTTTGTCGCGTATTGAACGCTTCTACTTCCTTTCGGCCAAAAAAGCAAGAAAAATACTATTAAGCCCGAAAGCTGCCAGAAGATTTTCTGCCCGACTAATTTGTAACTTTCACGTCAGCGCATAAACTTTTTCCCCTCCATTGAAAAATACAAATTCTCTCTCTCTTTTTTCACTACATTCTCTCCTCTATCCCGCCAAGGATGAGACTCGAAGTTTTATAGTCCATCGCCATGAGACTATTCCCAGTCCCAGATGAACTACTCCATAAGTGCAGCAAAATTGGATATTCAATTATCAATACTAAAGGTTGGACTTTTTATGAACCAAAATTTCAATCTTGGCATAAATTAACATATGAAAGGACTTTGGATAAAAGGTTGTTATGTTTGTGAAAAGATTGAAACTCCATCCCCTTATAATTTGGATCTAACCCACTTTTGATGCTATTTAGTGTCGAGAATTTTTATAAAGACAATACATTTTTAACTCATCGTGAAAGTAATTTTATTGAATCAACTCAAACAAGATTCAAGGAATTTGAGTCACTGTAACCGTTTGAATCGTAATGTCAGGCAACTCCATTCATTAGCTTGTGGTTTCTATCATCAAAGTTTGCATCCTGCTCCCCTCATTCTAGTGTTCAAAAGAGAAGCAGAAGGAAGTATGAGTTCTGTGCGTGTAATTGTGTGGAATCAAGCTTCAGATAATAAGTTATACAGAAATCGAAAGCAAAGAAGATTACAAGGAAAAGAACAATGGTAAAGGACAAAGCAAAAAGCTTATTGCAGATTTGGGAGATTAAAGTCTGTCACTTGCATGCAACTCAAATGGTTTTGATATTTCCAAAGGATGATTATTTGGTATCAATATCACATCCAAAAAATACTCGGTCACCATAAAATAAGATCGTAAACTAAAAGCCAAAAGCGTTTATTGATCCCTTGTTGCAATTTAGACCAAGAGCCAAACTCTAGCTATGTGAAAAGATCGTTTCCTCTATGCCTCAAGCATTGAAAGAAAAAACCTTTAGGGAAGGGTGACTTATGGAGATGAATACGAAAATCAGGGGAAATAAAAATTCTAAACTTCTACAACACTATATAGTACTTTCAGTGGTTTCTTATGGTTAAATTAACAAGTTGGCATTGGAATCATTAAGTGAATCCGATGCACCAAATAACATGCTTTAACTTTCATGCAAACACATCAATCTGATTTGAAGTGTTTTTCAATTGATCCCAGAAGTGTGGAATTAATATAATCTTGAGGACCGTGAGCGGGTAATCCAGGGATCAATAGACCAACCATCCTGAATCCAAAGAGGAGCCATCCTTCTCGATAGTGAGGTCCATTCATGTACGCAATGGTAAAGCTCCTTATTATTTCCAAGATAGCATTGAATATCATGGGTATTACGCACCATGGCGAGAAGTAGTTCTTATTTGGTTCTTCTTCAAGAACCTGCATTGCAATCGAACAAGAAAAAGAAAACACTTTCAGTACATGTACAGGAACGACTTGTATTTCGGTATACATATTTATGACTTAAAAATCTCGGTTTTGTGTACATAAAAAAGGTTTTTATTGTTTATGGAAAATACAAGTAATTATGAAGCTAGCAGAATACAAAGAACAAACTACCAAAACAAAAGGGGTTTAAGAAAGCAATACTGGGAGACCATATGATCACATTGAAACAAGATAAAAGTTGGCATTAATAAAAGGCGTACCTGGAGTTCATAGCGCCTATTAAAGAAAAGGCAGACCCCAAAGTGCTTGAACAGCAAGTCCTTATCGTCATAGGGCAATCTTGGAACCATATCATTGCAATAGACGAACCTGCAATACCTGATAGAATTTTCTTGCAATTTTTGCTTCATATACTTTGCATATGCTTCATCTCCAACTCTCGGTTGGCCAAACGTGTATATCCCTTCCAGCCTTTCCATTAGCAACGTCTCATCATGCAGGAACATTATCGTTGGAAAGAGGATTGCGAGTGCTCCACCCAAACTATGGCCCGTCACTATAAACTTGGCTTTCTCATTTTCACTCAAACCTTTTCTTAGTATGTCCCTAATAACATAGTAGGCTAAGGGAGGAAGATTTTCATCTCTTTGAATCTCCTTAGGCCACCCCACATTCTTTTGCAGGCCTAAGGCTTTCATAAAGCCACCATGCATTTTTCCAACCCTGGGAATCCCATACCACGATATGTCAAGATCAGTGCACCATGCGTCTGCATCAAAGGGTTCTGTTCCTCTAAAAGCTACCACATAAGTATCACGGTCCTCATATTTGTCCAAAAAAATCAACACTTGGGTTGTCGCCTTTCCTTGATATTCTGCCAAGTGCATGCACGCCAGTGTTTAAAGGGAAAAAAAAATGCAAGGGAAAATTAATCAATTATCATTCGATTAATTACTCTTCCACTTATGCTTTGTAGTTGTGAACATGTACAAGACAATATGCTTTTTAGTTCTTACCATTCCAGCAGTCATAAAATCCCACAAATTCCATCTAGAAGAGAGCACAGACATCAAAACAATATTAATTATGGATGCAACAAAATGAATTGATCAAAGTGGGGACAGGATAAAAAAGGGCCAAAATAAAAGAAGTTATATACCTTCCAGTCATCTGTGATTGTAGCTTTAAGGAAAGCTTCATTCTCGTAACATGCTTTTGAAGCCATCATAGCTATTGAAACATAGTACCTGCTATCATCACGCTTGATAGCATCCAACTTTACTCGAACATCCAAATTTCCAATACAAGACAAAAAATTGGGCGATTTACGATCGGGGATGACCAGCTTACCTATTTATGTTAAAGAGATTAGATGCCGAAATGAATAAACCAATAATCATACTTCTTATTAACGGTGTTTGGAGAATTTGCATAGTTATGATTACCCCTTTAACTGCAGACTTCTGCAATGATCAAAAAGTTCATGATTGTTGAATATTTTGACTGAATACCATCATTATATATAGGATCAACCAGGATATATAAGTATTAAAATTAATTATCATTGGTTGATGTTTAAGGTTAAAGCATTATGTAAAAAATATGAGAAAAAATAATACGGAAGTAAAAATACTCGTTACGAGTCTGCAACCGCTAAAATTTCTTTTTAAGAATAGGAATAGATATTAATTTTGATATATTGATATTATAAAACTGTCAACCAATTCAAAGTAAATGATGTAATAATATATAATTAGTCATATTTTATAGAAAAAGTCTTTTTTTTTTTTTTATAGTGTATCAAAAGTAAATTCAAAGGAAAAGAGATTAATTTGATACACTGACAATATAAAATATTTTATATAATCAATTAATCAAAAATTATTATATGTATAACTTTTGAGATAATTGTTATAAGAGTCAAATATTTTTAAGAATGTGATAATATATAATTAGATAATTATATATAAATATAAATATAAATTATTATATTTAGGTCGATCCACAATAAAATTAATAAAGCTAACAAATTAAATAAGTTTTTCTTAAATAAAATGAATAAAATTTAATTTTATTATTAATATACTTAGATATTAAATTCATATGCATGTAAGCACTATCATATATACTTTTGACGACCAAGTAAAACAATAGACGTGGATGGGGAAAAAGCAGAAGGTATTCAAGATAGAAAGACGACTCTAACGATTGATATTTAAGTACATTCACAATGAAATTAGTGAAATTTATAAATAAATGAATGTATTTTACATAAAGTTAATAAAATTTATTTTTATCATAAATGTGGCTAAATATGAGTTGTTGAAATTATACTTATGCATTATCATGGGATTGATAATCAAGATAATAAGTATGTTGACCCTTTAATAAGGGGTTTCGAATTTGAATTTTAAAAATAAAAAAAATTCTCACTAAAAACTTTTATCTCATTTAAAGATTTCTATCAAATCAAATTAAATTAGTCTAATATTTTGTAATAGAATCTAAATATCGGTAATTTTATCTAGGCAACCAAAATTTACACTTATCCCCAAAATTTACACTTATACATTCTTTTGAACTTTTAGCGCCGTACACCTTTAAAAAAAATTGTACTTATGCAGGAATTTCTCGCAAAAGAAAACAATTCAACTGCAATAACGAAGCTAGTCACTAGCAGAAATTCTCTTCCGCGTTCCATCCCGAGATTATCCACATTGAATGTGTGTCTCCTATTGTATAGTAGGAACCATATAAAAATGAGTGAAATCCAAACACATTTAATTGTGGGTTTTCTCTTTTTTTCTTTTAATGTTTAATTATTTTCACCTTCAAAATTTGCATAATTGAGATCTATACTTGTTTCAATTGTTTAAACTGCAATTACTCCGTATCAATTTAAATATTTACACACTATGTAATATAAATTCAATCCATTAAAGTTTGGAATACTCACAAATAAATATTGTTACTAGTTAACAGCGTTAATATTTTACATTAATAATATATTAAAATTAATTTTATTATTACTTTGATACCATAATTAAATGTATTACTAAATTAGTGTACCTAACTTGAGTACAACATATTTATACAAAAATTTCTTTGCTCTGGAGGAAGAAAATTTTTCCTCTGCAAAAAATTCTCTAGTCAACAGTGAGTCTGGAGGAGGGTTAAAAAAATAGAAATTGAGCAAAAACTAACATAATAATAATATATAACAATAATACTTAATTAAGACACTTCCCTAATAATGAATCCAAAAAAAAAAAAAAGGACACCCCTAATTAAGACAGTTATTTTTTAGACTAACAAGTAATAATCCACTATGAGCATTCTCAAAATATACTTGAAATTTCCAAAATTCAAGAAAAAAATAAATAGATATAACTTTCAAGTAATCCTATCTGAATTTTAGTTAGTAAGTAATAAAGCATATATATGTGAACCACCGACATACGTTTTTGGTGATTTTTTTTTGGTAGTTAATACTTTGATTAATGGCAGTGAAATCTTAATGTTCGATCTATTCACCTAGATCATAGATACTAATTGTTAGGAAAAATTTTAATTTTTCTAAAGACTGTTTATATTTTAGTTTTATAGTTAAAAAACGTGTAATAAGATTTTTGAAATTTATAATATATATTTTAAATTTTCATTTAATTTTTTAAGTATTAATTAAAATTATTGTTATTTTATTAAATTTGTAGACTAAAATATATTAAAATGTAAGACGAATGAGGTAAATTTTACCAAAAAATTGAAAAAAAAAAGAAAAAGAAAAAATCGGAGCTCTTCCTAACTTTTCCGTAGACACTAGAAAGATCGCAGATCTGGCTTTAAAAAGGCATAGACGGTATCACTTGAGCTACAGCTCTCGTGCATCTGAGCTTTGATTGATCTCAACATAAATGTCCAAGAAAAAAAGTTAAATATGTATCTTAGGGGATATGGTGGTAAAGAGTCGAACATTCAACAAGGACGTTATAATTTCATCCAACTTGAAAATAATATTTTTATTTTTAACAAAACTATAGTTTTGTCGAAGAATCAAATTTGAATGGGAAATAAAATACAAAATTAAGCATAAGAAAATAAGAAATTAATTTTTACGTATTAATAATATAAAATAATTTTATATTATTCATTAATAAATTTAAAATAAATATCAAATTATAATAAATAATTATTATAATAAATAGTTAGTATTTACTATAATTTAGTATTTTTATATTTTTATAAATTATAATAAATAATTATTATAATAAATAGTTAGTATTTACTATAATTTAGTATTTTTTATATTTTTATTGATTGAATGTTGGTATAAAATTATTTTATATTATTAATTTATAAAAATTAAACTTAAAAAGTATGCCTTAAATTACACTTAAACTCCTAAACTCTTCAAGTCAGCCAACGCCTATTCAAACATGCTCATACTCAAGTCTTAAATGATGGAAGTTGTGAAAAGAAAGAAAAAGCAGATCAATAATATCTTCCATTGTATTGATTTCTATATATATCAAGGTAGTTGATATGAACAAGTGTAAATGAAAACTTGAAAAGGGATAATATCTATGAGAAGAAAGAAAACGAACCAGTAAGAAAATTAAACAGGATCATGAAGAGACCACCGTTGAGGGCAACCAGGTTGATCAACAGCTCAACGCAAGACCCGAAGAATGCAAGTGGCTTGGCCACAAACATCAAGAACTTCTGGACCGTGACAGACACAAATATAAGCCATCTATGGCGGAAGCTTCCTTCTATAGCGCCCTCAGCATGGGTCTCCACACACTTCCTACTTCCTATGTTGCGGGAAAACAAGATATGAGCGAGATCAAAGAAACGAGCCTCTTCGGGCTTCAACAACATGTAACTGTTGGCGAAGCGCTTGTTGCAATCGGTTGCCATGGCTAACAAGGACCAATGAAGTATGCAAACTGAAGGGGAAGGACAAGAGAGAGAGAAAAAAAAAAAGGACAGGAATTTTGGCCTTTGTTCGTGTTCTTAAAACGTCTCAGTTTTTGTAATTATATAGAGCTGTGATAAGTTTATAACTAACCATTGTTGTTGTTATGATGGCTAGTTGATTAATCAATGTTTATTACAAATGTCCACGTTATTTTCAAAATTTAATTTTTTTGGGTAGAATGTTATTTTTGTATTCATTTACGTAAATACAAAGCTACTCATTAATTATTAATCTACTGTCGTGGCCACAATTTTTTTTTACCACTACTTTGTTTGTTTATCTTAATTATTGGCTGAAAGTTGGAACTTCGAAGGGCCAATGACCTAAACGAAAGATTAAAATAATAATTCGTACCTTGCAAAGGCCAAGGGCCGCGATTAACAAACATTATTCATTCACAAAAAACAGGACATGATTTATCATTCGCCCCTTATTTTTCGGTAATAAGGAGGACAAGAGTCGAAAGCTGAAAATGCGTAAGATTCTACCATATTTCAGATTTTGTTTGATACGGGCTAGATTGAGAAAGGAAAGGAATATATTCTTCTTCCTATGTTTGATATTTACTCTGTCAAAAGTGAAAAGAAAGAGACTTTTTTCTTTTATTGTTTCATATCTCTTATATTAATTATTTCTTTCCTCCCTTCCAAAGAAATTGGGAGAGAAATTAATATTTTTCTCTAGTTACCTACCTTATATAATTTATTGAATAAACGATAATAAAATAATTTAATAATTAGTTTGAAATTTTTTTATTAGATAACACCAAATAAAGCAAGTAATTTCCTTCCCACTCTTCTCTTTACTTTTTCTTTTCCATTTTTTCCGTCCCTCAACAATACCAAACAAGCCGTTAAATTTAAACTGACAGAACATGTGTAAGCAAAAGAAACTACAGTCATCAACTTGGTTTCCTTTAATAAGAGCATGTGAAACCCTACTCCGACTCTTTGTTGTGGAATGTTGTAATCGTTCATCTTGGTTTCATTATTAAAATCATTTAAATTATTTATTTGGTGCTCTAATTTTGGAAAAAAGAAATGAACATATATGAGCAATGGCTTAACTAGGTAGTCATGTGGCATTCTCTAATCAAATATTTCAGTATCCAAGTTGTAAATTTGGAGTTTGTACACAAAAGGGAGCGGGTTTTTCAGATCTATATAAAATTTGAATGTTTTTCCATATATATATATTTTTTAGTTCTTTCTTATCAATTGTGTCTACTTATATCTCGGTGTCACTTCCTAAAATGTACATATATATATATATATATATATATATATATATATATATATAAGTTCTTATTTTTCACCAATGTGAAGCACATATGTACACAGGTGAAAAGAACCGAAATTTCACGCAGGACCACCAATATGTGTCATTTATAATTATAATTAAAGAGTTTTTGAAGAAACGTCGAACTTATTCTTTCCTTGCATTATGAAAGAATCATCTAAATTCTGACTATGTTATTTTCTTTTTATAAATTTTTACATAATCAATTTTAAATTTGAATAAAAACAAAGATTATATTAAACAATTGAGAGTCAACATTAAATTATGTATAAACTTCATAATAAATAAACGATATGTGGATTCTTGTCTGAAAAAAAATAATTTAATCAGCTATTTCTGACGATTGCATTGTCACGAGCAGCTTGTAGCAACAGTGATTACTTTACAAAATATCAAGTATCGGTTTTAATTGGCCTGAGAGCTACTGTTGCTTACCCGAAAAGGATATTTTTTTTTTGCCCTTTTTTCTCGGGTTTGTAATATTAAAAGACATTATAATTGAAAGTTTTCACAAAAAGAAAAAGGAGTTATCACGCGGTACAGCTGTCAGAAATGTACGGATATAATCAGCCTCAATTACAAATTAGTAAAAAAAAATTCTTTTATCTAAATTTAACATGGCTTGAACTACAAATAAGAAAACGTATCTTTGTGTGTGTGTGCGATATATATATATGTATTCACTTTTAATAATTTTCAAAAGTTTCTTACTTTTGTTAACATGACGCAATTAACAATAAAAATCTACACGAAATAAAATTATATCAAATTTACACATAAAAAAACTGCTCCATTGAATCACGTCAAAATAATAATAATAATAAAACCTATACCATTAAACCATTCCAACAACGAGAAGTGACTATGGTGAAATGAAGACAAGTCAATTTCAGAGTTATAGCATTGGACCTGCGATTGCGAAAAAAATATCAGTGCTACTGTCAGTCCAGCACCAAGAAGCATGCACCTCGTGTTTCATGCTGGAATATTTTATATTTTCTTGCACGTGAAAATCACATTGCTTGTATGAGATATTAAATATATGTTTAGTATTTTTGGGCATATAATTCCAACATATGGTACCGCGATATCGCCTGTTGTCAATCTCAAATCTCTGTTTGATTTAATTAATAAATTTAATTTTATAGAAGGAAATTTTATTTATAGTATAGGAATTTGAAACCTAACTAAAGCTTGTAATATGATTAATTAACCTTCAAAAAGGGTTTAGAAATATTTCACAATCTGAAAAAAATTGTTGTCAAGGTCATTTTGAAGAAATAATTTACAAAAAAATTTAAGGAAAAATTTTATTTTGTTTAAAATTAAATATACTATTAATACTAGAAAATTATAACAATACAGAAATTGAATTTAAGAGTTTATAAAAAAAAGAAATTGAATCAAAAACTTTTTCATTAATGTTATTCAAACTAGTTAATGGAATTAATCCAAAAAATATATTGATATCTGTAATTGTCACTTGACATAAAAATCGCTTATTGAAAAAAAGTAATGATCTAAACATATATTAAAAATCTCAATATTTTTTACATGATTCAGATACTTTTTTCGCCACTGAAAAAAAAAAGAAAGATACTTTTTTTGTCATTCAAAATCCATAGTGAATAGTGATATTACAAGTTATTTCACGTGAGGAATGTGAAGATATTGGTAAGTGCATATATTATTTCTCTTTAAAAGAAATGCCATTAGGCTGAAATATGGTTTACAGTCTATGGTGAACTTTTCTCCCTTTTCATGTTAACCACTACTTTCTTAAATCTTAAACTCTAAATCGTAATACAAAATAAAGTAGTTAATAATAATAATAACAACAACAACAATAACAATAATAATAACACGTTAAGGTCTATGCATCGAATTGGTTAAATTCTAGACCAACTCAGAACTAAGAAATTTTCCTATATGCAATATATTTATGTTTAATATTAATACTTTAATTTTTTATATAAGATATAACTTTAATTTAAAATAATTAAAAACAAAACAAAACCAGCTCCAGACAAGATATGTGGACAAGTCTATCCGGAGACGGCCATTTGCTGACATAAAGTACAAACAAATACACATCGCTGTAAGATGGGGCCCAATCCATCCACTTGACGATTGCTCCTATCAAATTGTCATTTTTTTTTTTGGGGTCCACGGGTAGGGGTGTAAAGCGTCAATATTGAAATTACATTAATTACACAAGTGCTGTACATGAGTGTTATATATATGATATAAAACCATCAACCTTAGCTATTGTAACGGAAAGATAAGAATACAATTTGAATACTTATTACAAGATACACAAGTTGTTGGAATCTGATTCAATTTGAATTTGGTCAGCCACATCAGCCTCTTGCTTCTCGATGGGGTTGACTACACCTGCACACCCTCGCAAGATGGTGGAGAGGCAACGAACACCAATCTTGTCTAGAAGGAAGGAATGCCGAGAGGAAGATATAATGGCTTGGTAAGTAGATTGGCCAATTGATGACTTGATGGCACATGAGAGACAAGCAGCTCCTTGCTACCAACTAGATCGCGGACAAAGTGATAGCCGATGGCAAGATGTTTCATCTACATGTGAAATACCGGATTTTGGCACAAAGATATGTGGCTCCAATATTGTCAGAGACTAGTGAAGGCGACTTGGTCAATGGAGAACAAAGCTCCTTTAGAAGCTGCTGTAGCCAAAGCAATTCAGTTGAAATGGAAGCTATGCACCAGTATTCCGCTTCAGTGGAGGACTTGGCAACTGTAGACTGCTACTTGAAGGACCATGAGATAGGATTTGGTCCCATGTAAATGATGAATGCTGCCGTGAATTTTCGGTCTTAAGTATTACCAGCCCAATCAGAGTCACAGTAGGCAGTTAAAGAAAGGTCACTTGCTCGAGTAAGACGAAGCCCATGAGTCAAAGTGCTCCTGAGATATCGAAGCGAGCATTTCATAGCTTGCATGTGCACTTTAGTGGCGGATTTTAATAGGTACAATGGCGGATTTCAGTGGTGGGGTCAAGTAAGGTGGGGTGATGTAACGTGGTTAATTTGGAAGTTTGCTGCATGGGATAAGGATCAACTATAGGAGAGAAAGAGTGGTTCGTTGAAATTGGTTTAGAAGCATAAAGAAATAGATTCTTAATGAAGTGGACGTGGCAGCTAGTGTATAGTTTTTCAGTTGTGGGGTTAAAGCATAGGTAGGTGATTTGGGAAGCAGCTTGTTTGAGGTGTATGGACTGAGCTAAGGGAAACATAAACAACCAAGTGTACGCAGCTCGGTGTAATTGGGTGGGCATTGGAAGAGAACTTCTAAAGGGGATTTCATATTAAGTCTAGGGGTTGGCATATGTTTGATTAGATGGGCCACAGTTTGGAGGGCATAGAACTAGAATTTGAGAGGTAGAGAAGCATGGTGTAAAAGATAACAGCAAGTTTTGACAAGGCGACGGTGTTTATGTTTGAAAAGGCTATTGTGTCCTGGAGTCTATGGAGGAATGGTAAGGTGTGAAATTCCATGCTTTTGAAGAAAGGACTATAATTTGAGATATTTTCCACCATTGTCAAAATAAAGGGTTTTTATTTTAGTATTTAATTGATTTTCAACTAATAATTTGAATAATGGAAAGACACTAGAAACGTTAGTTTTATTTTGATTAAATAAAGCCACGCATACTTAGAAAACTGATCAATAAAGATGACATAGTAAACAAAATAATTTATTGAAGAAATTCAAGTAGGACCCTATGCATCTAAATAAAAATGTTCAAGAGGAATAGAACTAGACATAGTGGACTTAAAGAAAGGTAACTTATGACTCTTATTTGACAAACAATCAACACATTGAACTAGTGAGGTTGAAAAGGAAATCTCATGGTTCTTGAGTACATGGTAAAGGATTCGAGAGGCAAGGTGACCCAAACGATGGTGCCAAGTAGGGAGAGGTGTTTGAGATCAGATATGGTGAAAGTAAGGATGAGGAGATCTTGTACACATCATTTTCATTCCTTTCGTGCAGCAGAATCACCCTTGTGATCGAATCCTTGACCTGAAAGTGCTAGGGAAATAATTCAATGGAAAAAGAGTTAGTCTTGCATAGTTGAGAAATAGAAACTAAGTTCTGGGATATTCTAGGAACACAAAGGACATTGGTTAAGTGAAAAGGAGAAGATGAAGTGTGGAGGTGAGTTGAACCATTGTGTGTGATAAGAAGGCTCTTACTATTAGCGAGCACAAGATGATCATTACCCGTATAATCACTACTTAAAGAGAGATTGGGTAAGTCAAGTGACATGGTGAGAAGCTCCAGAGTCATAACCAAGTGGGGTCAGAAGGAAAGTCTTTTGTGGCTGAGTTAGCCTGACGCCTCAGATGATTGGGAGGATATCCATCAAGACGGTAGCAAGTCTTGGTAATATGACCCTTCTTGTTGCAATATTGGCATATTAGTCCTGAACTAAAGGAGGAGTCACGCTTGGGAGAGTTGGATGGCGCGGAGGAGTGGCCATGTGAGGTTGAAGAAGCAGCACCTTGAGGAGGTATGGATTGTTCGAATCGACCATGAGAGTGAGAAACGTGATTGGCAATAGCTAGGAATGAGTGTTGTTGATGCTTTTCCTGTTGGAGAAAAATCTCATAATCAACAAGCTTTTCATAAAGCTCATCAAATGATAATAGGGAATCTCAAGTGTGAATGGAGGCACTGAATTCACGGAAAGAGGAGCCGAGACCATTGAGGGCGGCAATCACAAGGTCCAGATCATCAATGAGATGACCAATGAGCATGAGTTCATCAACAATTGATCAGATGGACTGTAGATAGTCAGACACATTTGACTGTCTCTTAGTGATGGAGGCAAAGAGTTCCTTGAGTGACATGCTTGAGATCGATCGACATAAGCCTTAGTCAATTGCGACCAAGCATCAGTTGAAGAGTCGGCAAAAGCCATAACAAGTTAGGCATTAGGGCCACAGGAGCCAAGAAAAACCTTCTAATTGAAAAACGTAGGATTCTTAGTGATTGCCTAATCCAAGAGTGGCAAGGGGCAGGGAATTGAACTATTCACGTAGCCAATTAAGTGTGTGTTTTGGATTAAAGTTTATAAACAGGGGTTTACATTAACTTGATTATATAGAATTGATTTTAATTAAAATTGAGTTGATGTTAACATGATTTATGTTTGAAAACTTTTATATCAAAAGTGATTATCATAAAATGAATTTTGTTTGGATAATGTAAATTAAAATCACTTTTGGATGTATAATTACTAAAAAACACATACATTTTACAATACTTCTAATATTACTTTTTATTTTTAAGATATTTGAATAAAATATATTAATATTGTTATAAAAAATTATATAAATATTATTATGAATAAAATTATATAAATATTTTTTAAGATGGTATATAAATATTATTTAAGATACCTATATTAGCTCTTGATAGCTAGCAATTGATATGAATAAATTTGTGATAATTTAAAAGATACGTAATTAAACTTTCATATTCAATTTTAAAAATGATTTATTTTTTTATTTAGACTCCCTTTTTTATCCCTTTTGTTGGACTCACTTATCTGGTCACTTTTTTAAAAAAAAATTGGGCTATACAAAAAATGAAGAGAAAGCACACAAAAAAACAAAAAGTGGCTCATTCCCCCATCCCCCAATGTAACCTTCCCCCTCCCCTGACCCAAAAAAGTAAAAAGCAATAAAAAATAGCCTAAATGAAATCAGTTAACAAAACACGCATGGGGAAAATTGGAACAGTCTAGAAGCTCAATAAACAGGAGACATGGAGGCATGAAAGACTGGCAAAAATTGGAATAGTCCAGAAGCTCAAGCACACAGGTAGCTTGGCGACAACAACAAGGAGGTTGTGGGTGCAAGGCAGTGAGATTTTGATGAAGGCTGCAGGTTGCTATGGTGTGGGTAGGCGTTATGGTGAACTTGGGTTTGGTCTCTGTTTGTTCTGTTGATCTTAGGCTGGTAGAAGATGAGGGGTATCTATGACTTTAACCATTGGCATCAATTCTGAACGTGAAAAAATTGAATGCAGAAGCAAGAAAGAGTTGCTTCAACCCAAACCTAGGGTAGAGATCAAAAACCCGGTGGAAGATGGGAAACGGGAGAACGCCCAAACATGCTTGGACCTGCGTTCAAGAACTATGAACGTGCGTTGGGTGTTTGAAACGCCAAAACAAGCACAACCTAAGTTGTTGGCAGAAAGAAGAGTGAAAATTTATTCGTACCAGGTAGGATAATTATTGGCAATGAGCTTAATGGGTAAGGTGGCAGCAATGTTGTTCAACTATGGGGGAGGTGGAGGAAGAAGTGGAGTTGGCAGCCATGGCTAGGATGGAAATTTGCTGGTTAAGCGCATGGCTCAATGATACCATGTAGAGAGTGAATATTGAAATTACATTAATTACACAAGTGTTGTACATGAGTGTTATATATTTGATACAAAACCATCAACCTTATTTATTGTAATCAAAAGATAAGAATACAATTTGAGTGATTGTTAGAAGATACACAAGCAATTACGATTTGTCGAAATCTGATTCAATTTGAATTGAGAAATGATT
Source organism: Pterocarpus macrocarpus (assembly GCA_031439585.1). Taxonomy (NCBI): domain Eukaryota; kingdom Viridiplantae; phylum Streptophyta; class Magnoliopsida; order Fabales; family Fabaceae; genus Pterocarpus; species Pterocarpus macrocarpus. The sequence continues at coordinate 70,020,538 of CM062520.1, read as the reverse complement.
TTTGTACATCGTACTAATTGCCATACTTTGATATTTTGTATCTATCTCTCTTCTTGTTCCTTTTGTTTTATCATTTTTTCTTTTTTTTTATAATTTTTTTTTTGAATATCTACAATAAAAAGTGAAATAAATAACACTTCTCATTTAAAATTGATTAGCCATATCAGCATCTTGCTTCTTGATGGGGTTGACTACACCTACAAGGGGGAGAGAATTCAAGTGTACTTTTTTGGAGGTGGATATATTTTTCATTAAATCAGTGCCTCAAGTGCCGCTAAATTATCATTAATCCATTGTATTTTTTCTTTTCTAGGTCAAAGATTCACTGTGATTTGAATTTGCTAAGAATATATTATGAGATTAATTTTGATTTATTATGTGTTAAAAGTTTTATATTATTATTTAATTATATATTTTTATTTATAAAATTTTTAAAATAGTAAATAATTAAAATAAATATTTTTTAATATATATATATATATATATTAGAATTTAATTTATATATATTGATAATATAAAATTTTTTTATATTATCATTTAATTATATGCTATTTCATAAAAAATATGTACGATTCTCATCCCTACTATTTCAAAAATCATGTAAATGGGAGAATGTGATTAAATAACAATAAAAAATAATTTTATATTATTAGTATATATAAATTAAATTCTAAATTTTTTTTTCATACTAATAGTAATAATATATTAAAATTCAATTCATATATTATTGCATAACACCGAGCCACCATACATGCAACACGCGCCACTCATGTGCACCTGCCATCAATCAAAACTACATGCGCCAATATAAATATAGTTTTTTTGCGTCTGAAACTGGTACCTTGATGTTCTAGTACAGCGCCGGTTTTTTGGTCTCATCCTAACAACAGTGTCTTCTTTTGTAGAAAACTGCAACCATTGGGCTATTTCGAATAGTCCATCATTTTTCGATAGCAATCAGGAACTAACTGGGCACATGAAGCCCAAAACCTATTGGCTGCCATCCCAATAGGACAAAACGTATTAAAGTGGAATAGTCCATGCCCAGAAATTGTTCAGACCAAACAGACCAAATACATATTCTGTTTCGTCCCAAAAGAAAAAAGAGAAATATTCTGTCAACCTTTCGGCTGAACAGTTGAACCCATAATATACAGCGCAGCGTCCAAAAAATTCACAAAAACATAACATACGAAAATTGAAAAGAAATCGTTATAAAAGAAAACACAAAACAACAAGGAAATCTACTAGTTAGTATTCCATCCGAAAAAAAAAAAAAAAGGAAACATACTAGTTAGTATATATTATATGTATTTAACAAAAAAACAAATAGTGTCATTTTTTCTTTTTGCACAGGGGATGGGGGGAGTTTTGGAGGAAGGGAGAGGGCTAGTTTGAATTGAACCCTGGTGTTGTTTTTCTGAGGCATCAACTATGACTAACTTGTCTTAGGCCTCAATTGTCAAATAGTAACATTCAATTGATGATTTTATTATATATTAATTTTTATCATTGATTAAAAAAGTAGGGCCAAGTACGAGATCTACAAGAGTATATAATCAATAATAAAAGTTAACACATGATAAGGTTATGGAAGATTTCTATTTAAGAGAATTCATTCCCCTCAATTGATACAATTTTAAAATAGATAAATTAAAGTTTTTCTTTTAATAAATACGGAAGTGGGTCAAATTGACCCCTAATCTAAACCGGCTTCATGCCATAGAACTATTTCATTCTACTTTATCCTGCCTCCTATGGGGTGTGAATTTTTAACTTATCCTGTATGAGGCCATATAGTAATTAAGGGTATATTTAAATTGATAGTAAGTAGTGGTGTGGAGTAGAATGAAACTTAAGAGAATGGAATGATATACAATGAAGTAGAATAATTATTCTACTCTCTTATTTGAATAAAATGAGATTGCATCCAAAATCTCCCAAACTAGGAGAAACAAAAAAGACTTAGGTGGAATAGAATGAAATATATTAAAATTTTTCTTTTAATAAATACAGAAGTGGGTCAAATTGACCCCTAATCTAAACTGGCTCCATCCCATAGCACTATGAATTGACGGTGGGGTGAATTTTTAATCCATCCCGTATAAGGCCGTATAGTAATTAAGGGTATGTTTGAATTGATGGTAAGTAGTAGATTGGAATAAAATGAAACTTAAGAGAATGGAATAAAATACAATGAAATAGAATAATTATTCCACTCTCTTGTTTAGATAAAATGGGATTCCATCCCAAAATCTCCCAAATTAGGAGGACCAAAAAGGGGGCTTAAATGAAATATAATTAAATATATTACTCCACTAATCACTCCACACTAGTATAAATTTATTAATCAAAACAATAAAAATTCATTACATTTCTTTGGACTCCATTCCACTTCATCCTAATCCACCAATTCAAATATAGCCTAAGAGTGACAGCAATTTTCTCTAGTGTTTGGGAAGTTTAGTAAAGGTTAACATGTATATTAAAAAAGAAAATCAATTTAACGTAATATATAACATGGCTAGTTATATTTGTTTATACATAAATGAGCTAGTTTAAAACTAAACCGTGTTTGTTTTGAAATAAATTTCGAAACTATTTTTGATGTTAGGTTATTTGATGCAAAATTATTCAATTTTTTTTTGAAAAAAAAAAGTGCAGGTCAAGCCCGATGGATTGTCCTAAACAATTTGATAAAAATAGATAGGTTAGGTCAATAATTTAAGTAAAAAATATTTTAACCTATGTAAATATCCTAGCTCAAATGACCCAATCTAATGCCGACTTCCGCCAGCTCGAAAGTATCAAAATTATTTACCAAAAGTCTGTTGTTTATCTTTTCTTTTATGTCCATTCAAATATTATTTTAAAATAAACATTATATTTTTTTTATATGAAAACATTCATCTATTTTAAGTAAGAATAATTTTAAATATTTAAATATACACTAATTTATGTCTGTTGATATAATTTAATTAAATAAATCATTAAACATTAAAACTTTAACACTAAATAAGTGAAAAATGAGGGTCAACAAACCTACCCAAATGATATGTAGCCCACATAACATTCAGTTAGACTATTAATATTAGCCTTCACTACTATACTCGGCTTGTAATGGAACAATCCAATCAGATTAGGTTGACGTAAATTGACAACACTAAGGAGCAATAAGGAGAAGTATATGATAAGATGAGAGGAAAAAAATGAAAAAAAAAACTTTAATTTAGGTATTTTAAGAACTAGTTTTAACGTAAAAAATTGTACAGATAAAAACCAATTTTAAAAGACTTAAATAGTTCGCAAAACACTAGTTTTTTGAAACCTAGCCCTACTATACTTAAATAATTGGTTTTTGCGGATTATGGAATAGGCTCTTAAGTTTATATTTTTTTTCCTATGAAAACAGTAGGGATAAAAATCTTCCCGAGATAGATTTGAAAATCAACATGAGGATCACACTCTACGCTTTACAGGATCCTCATTAATTAAAAAATTAAAAAATTACTTTTATAGCGTAGATAATACATATAGAAAAATAAAAATACCTAATGTCTTAAATCTTTATTTTATAGCATATAGTTTTATTAATTTCCTAATTTTTATTTTCTCAATTTTTTTAAGTTCTCATTTGTTCAATGATGCCTGTGAGGATCTGCAGGGAATTGGAGTACGGAGACAAAAGAGGAGGGGGGTGGAGGAACAAACTCTAAAATAAAAATTGGAGACAAGAACGAAAGTAAATAGACTGACCGAAACGAATAGTGAAACTCCTGCCATCGTGCTATCTCTAATAATTAACTAATTATGTGTTAAAATGGCTCACAAAACGCAGTGACACTTTGATTGACAATAAAAAATTTTGTGATCAATCCAATTTGAAGATTTTTATGTTAAATGGCAAGATCACGTTGACTTTATTTAGTATCCGTTAAATTTAATATTGGTATTATTAATTATTACAATTTCAGTATAAGTATAAAAAATAAACTGCTTCTATGAAAAATGTCAAGCTTAGAAGGAATTAAGGCTAAAATTTTTGGGTGCTTTTGCTATTGCTTTTTGAAATAACATGATAAGTATATATAAAGTCGGATGCAAACACAACAGCTGAAGTGATCAGTTGAGCTGTTTTGTATAATGTGTTAATTTGCTGAGTGGTGCTAAGAACAAAGATGGGAGTGTGGATTACTTGTAGTCTCTGAAAGGGAGGAAGACGGAAATGCTTCTAGTTCATTTCGCTTGTGGCAAATTGGGGATACAATGATCTGATACTCAAGTTAGGTGTGGAACAAGAAGCATTATAAATAAAATTGGATTGAAGGTACTTACTTAAGCTACCTACTCAAAATTTATTATATAGAGGTATTGGACTCGTTGGACTTGGTGTTACACTCCTCTTTTTTTTTTTCTTTTTGTTAGCCCTTGTGGGCCGGGGCGTCTACCTCCTGCGGGAGTCAAATACCCTCCCTATGGGGTCTCGAGTGCATATCGGCAGGAGTGAGTCTCTAAATCAACTGTGTCGGCCTTGCTATATTCACTTCCATGATTTTTTTTTTTTGGGTCAACTCACTTTAAGGATGGCAAAAGAATTTGTGAAAGCAGATACCTGTAGAAAATACCTGTAACTAGGATGGGGACAGGTTTGGTTCCCGTGAGGACGGAGAGAAGTCCCCATTTACTAAATGGGGGTGGGGGTAGGAGATGAGGTCCCCGCCCCATGGAAACTCACGAAATCTTCGATAAAGTGAAATTATTTAAATGTGCTCCTATTTATATATACATAAAGAAAAAACCTTAGTCATTCTCCTCTCTTATCCCTTCACCCTCTATGCCATTCTTCACTTTTTCTCTAATCCTCCAATATCGTTCTTCTCTTCCACCCTTAGCCACTGTCTCTTTTTGAGTCCTGTTGCATTCGTGTAGCCACCCTAAGCCACATTGTGAACAAAGTTCGCAGCTCCACCATATCTCACTATTAGGTCCCGTCATGTTCCACCGCTAGGTCTCATCACATCCCATCGCCATTTGAGCCCACTACCAAGTCTGCCACCATTGTTCTGCTTTTGTACTTCTGAGTTTTGTGTATATGTTGCTACTTTCTCCCTGTTTTATGCAGTTGATTTTGTAATAATGTTATTGTAATTTCTTTTTCCTGGTTCTTTCTTCTTTCATTGTTGTTATTGTTGTGCTATGATGGTGTTTTATTGGTTCTTCTTTTTTCATTATTGTTGTTATTATTCTCTAAATGTTGTTGCTGCAATTTCTAATTCTATTTACTGGTTCTTTCATTGCAGTTTCTATAATCTATATATTGTTATTGTTATTGTCGTCATTTGTCAATTTTGCTAGTCTTAATTTTAGTTTTTGTTACCCTCTCTCTCTCTCTCTCTTTGAATTTTTTTAATAGAAATTGGCCGATATCTACAGGGATCCGAGTCCCCATGAAAAATGGGGATAGGGATAAGAATAGGGGGCAAAATCCTAAACAGGGACAGAGGGTGGGGGGCATGTCCTCGCCTCCACGGAGACCCATTGCCATCTTTAACTCACTCACCCAATTTATGCACACAACCACTAAGGTGTTTGCCCCTGAAGGAGTTCAACACACGACTCCTTTGATATGCACTTATGTAAGGCCAACAAAGGTGACCGGCTGAACCATTGCCTTGCGTGCCCAGCTTCCATGATTTGAATGGAAGAGCAGTTAATGTGGCCTTTCGGATTTGGCCTATCTCAGATCCTGTTGCGAATTGGGGCCAAATGGAAATAGTCCGTAACAAGTGGGTTTTACACTCGACAAAGAACAAGAAGGCATTTTACCCTATCTCAGGTAGGAAAGTAAAATGTTGGGTGGTTGGGCATAAAGATAGCAACACGAATTGAAGTGAAATGATATGGTATAGGGAGGAAGAATTTGTCAGAGAAGGATACAATGCACTATAGAACGCGCAGAGATAACGCATGCACATTGCATACTGCCTCTTTGCACTTTAGTCTTTATTCTCTAATAAATAATTGAAAATCTCATCTCTTCTCATTGGGTGTATTGGGACCGTAGTGGAATATCTCACATGGGCCGATTTCACTGGATGTGGCTTGTCCATATCCCTCACCTCTCTTTTCCTGGTTTTTTTCCCTATCAATCGGTTTTGTACATTTGATAAAGGAAGAAATAAATGGGGTATTTATGAGGTATGATCCTTCAAAACCAACACCTAAATCATTCGAGCTTGCCGCGGGAGGCAACCTACTTCTTGTAGCCTACCCACTTCTCTTCTAATGAAAGCGTAAATTGTGGTTTGATGGCTGCAAGAGAGACAAGAAGGAAGAAGATAAAATAAGCAAAACATTGTTTTCGCACTCTTAATTTCCCTTGCACATGGATGATTAAAAATTGTCATTTTGTAATCTCATATGTACTAAACAAGTATCAGATATAGGTGCCAGTCGTTTTTGGTGCTGGTACACAAGTTTAGTTACTAGAAAGACATCATAAAAAGTAAACAAAAGGGAACTCAATCGGCTATATATGCTTCATTTGAGAAAGGTTTATGTTTGGTATGGGGTGAAAATTTAATAAATAAAATTTACGGGTAAAATTATTCATAAACTTAAGCTATAAAATATTTCCTCTCATACCAAATATATTCTGTTTAAATGTTGTTTGACTTTTAAATAAAAAGAAGTCTTTGAATATTTTATACTTTCAATATATTTAAAATTTAAATTTCCTACATCTAAAAGTAAAATTAAATGTTCTCATAAAATGGATCAAGTTAAAAAATTTTCACAACTTTTAATAGTAATTGATACTTCATTTGATTAGTACATAATTAGCCTATAATATGTTATATTTAGCAGTTTGAACCTGGTAAATTTTTTTTTCCTCCCGAGACAACAATATTGTTGCACTTCTTTTTCAGTGTCTGTTGCCTTCCTCAGCTAAGCTTTTTGGGTTTCTTCCGGGTCGTGGTTGCCTTCCTCACTCATGCATATTGGTATAGAATAGGGGGATATGATGAAAGAGCTAGCTAGTTTTATGAGCCTTCCTTCCTTATGTCCGTCTGAAATCGATTGAATTGAAATGGTCCCCATCCTACAACGCTTCCATTTAAGGGGCTTGTTGAGTATTGAGGTAGCCCGTTCCCAAATCCCAATATATAAACTTCTTGGTGGAGACGATATGTTATTTTCACGTACGTGATGGAATCAATGTAAACAGATGCTTGGTTGGTAGAATATGGTTGCTGTGGATTGTAGTCAGAATAAAGTTCAAGTTCCGTCGACTTCTATTATATTCCAATTAAGGGCCATATTAATGTGGTAATTGTGTTTTTGTAACCCTTGAGACCACCGTAAGTTTCACCATCGTAACCCTAGCTAAGACAAGGGGTCGTCCAAGATCTCAGGGATAAATTGACTTGTCAACATTTCAGCCTTTTAGAAAGCCTTATAATAGATGCCAACGATAGGATGTCGTTTATGAAGGTTATCAGTCCACATTCGCCTATCCAGTATGGCTTTCCTTGAAGAATTCATATTTGGTGCAGCATCTTGTTCCTTGAAGAAGTCATATTTGGGGTAGCATCTTATTTAATTTGTATCTAATGGACTCTCACGCCAATTTATTTCATACGAAACCAACCAACTGAAAAAATATTTAATAACTTGCCACATGAAGAGGTTCCATGTCCATGGAGTTCAGCATCCCACTAAGTTGGGTTGAAAAAAAAAAAGGGTTAATATACATTTTGCCCATTGAAAGAATCAGGATATAATAAATTAGTCTCAAAAAAAATTTACAAATACTTTCATCTTTAAAATTAAACACATCGTTTCAGTAATCTCAACATAAACACAATAATAAAACCCCAAATTTGGTCCCAATAGATAAAATCCTTACCCCCCAATTTGAGGCTTCAACTATCCATACCAGCTCATTCCAAAAAGTTAAATATTGATAAAAAAAACACTCTAGCTGAATATTTTCCTTTATTTTTGAACAGACAAGATTTCATCAGTTGTATGGACCTATCCATGAATATCATATTAAAAATCCATGTTCAACTCCAACAAACTCGGTCGTACATGCATGATCATATCATTTAATCTTAGTAAAGAGAATTATTTTGAGGTACACCCAACAAAAAAAAGTATTATAGAATTAAAAATTTATAGTGAGCTAATTAATTAAGAGATTAAAATTTTAATATTATCAATCAATAATTTCAATTTTATTAAAATATTTATTGAAAACCATTAAAAAGATAAAAACATTCAACTTGATAAATAAATATTTATGGCAAGAACAAAATATATGGCAAAACTGATCTAATAAAATTTCAATTTTTCAATATTATTGAAATTTTTTTCCTTAATGCTGAGATCTTTTAATTAGTTATGGAGACAAATTTGAGATCCTTAATTAATGAAGTTTAAAGTTGAGTTGCTTTTATAATACTTTTCTCTTATTTAATCACAAAACGATTTACGCAGTTTCAATATCATTGCTCCTTGAGAATGAGATGATTACGAAGTAAAGAGATATTTACAAAAATAAAAAATAAAAAAATAAAAAAAGGCATGCATAGATAGTATGAAAACAAAAACTTTTAGAATTGAGTGCCTTAGCTCAACTCCATAAACTAATTTAAAGAGGGAGGATTATCCAAACTATTATAAAAATTATCATGATTATATCCTCAAATAATATGGACTTAACAAAAACTGTAAAGTGTTGGATTTTTTCCTTGCATTTTTACAATAACTAGCTACAATATGGATGAATTCTAACGATTTTTTTTTATCTTTTTTTGGATTTTTGTCTATTTTGACCAATGAATACAAGACTATTTTATTTGCCGGTTTTAATTTGTAAGCAATCTCGGCAGACATTTCACAGTGAACCATGAAGCTTGTCCATTATTGCCCATTCCTTCGAGGAAAAGATAGAGATTCTCACATTTTCTACGGTTTATATATTTCACTTGAAAATTAATTTAACCAAATTAACCTTTTATTTTAATCAATTAATTAAGTATTTAAGGATGCATTTGTTTTAAATTTTAAAAAAAAATAATTTTAAAAGTTAAATTTTATATATAGTTAAAAAAAATTGAAAATTAATTATTTTTTTTTTTACAAACATTATTTTCAGCTTCTAAAAAAAGTTGAAAATAATTTTTTTTAGATTGTGATTATTTTATAAAAATTATTTAAATATATAAAAAATAATTTTTTCAGTAAAAAAATAATCTTTTGTCCAAAAAATCTCAAGTAAACATACCCCTAGTATTCTTAAAATATGCAGAGTGAAATGGAAAGATAGGAATATGATAGGAGGAATGTGTCAGAGGAGGATACATCGCACCATGTAGAAGGTGGCAAGGTGAAGGGATAATGCATTTGCAGATTGCAGCAGTGCCTGTTGGTTCTTTAGTTCTTGTTCATTGATAAATAATAATTAAAAACCTCATCTTATTGGGTGTGTTGGGACCCTATGTAGACTAATTCACGTGGCCGAATTATCTAGAATGACTTTTCCATATTTCTCTCACCGTGTTTTTTTAAAAATATTTTTTTATAACTAAACATATTTTTAAATATTTTATAAGTTAAATGCAAAATAGATCTAATCAACAAAATTTAAAAATGTATGAATAATTTTCAACATTTATTCTACACAATATCAATAATTGGTGTCTAATAAATATTTTCAGATAACAATTTTTTTTTTCTCTAGATTTGGTCGTATAGAGTAAGAAAAAAATGGGACATTTCTGAGGCATGATCCTCGAGACATGAACAACCAAATAATTTGACCTTGCCGCGGGAGGCAACCTACTTCTTCTACTCTATCCAGCCCCTTTTCTTCTGAAAGACCAGCCAGAGTAGTATGGGTGTGAGTGACTGCAAGAGAGACAAACAACAAGATATATCCTATATAATATATCAAAAAATTAATCTGGTTATCAACATATCAGTCACCAAAGTTTTCCATTTAGAGCATCCACGCTTATGTCTAAACTACATACTATTTGACTTTCCTGCTGCTCAGTACATATATACTAGACTTTCTGTTTACATATTAGAAACGAATCAAATTGACGAGGATAATTATATAATATAGTATTACATCCGTATATATAACACTAGAAATATTTTGCTGAGCTCCATTATTATTTTTTTTTCATGAATGCCAATATTAAAACTGAAAGGATTTGTATGTTGTAGCAGCAGGTTATGTAGGTATTAATTGCACACAAACTCTCCTCTTTCTTCGGTATTATAAAAGCTCATTTTAAAATTACAATTTCCCAGTGGCTTAAGCTGAATTCGCTTTGTCTTCTTGTGAAAAAAGGTAACACAGTTTGCTATAATGGAAAATATTGTTTGCTACGAATCATTATATCGTACAATTTTTACGAAAGGTGATATAAGAGGTGACTTTTTCAATTTTAACCTTAAACCGCGTGTGAATGGACAAGTGAGTTACTTCACTTTATTCAATCTGAAAACTACTACCGTTTAAAACGTGTAATATTACTTCAAAGCTATATATGCCTGCATGCTGGCTGCTGCACCATGGAGTGGAGTGTCCATCGCCAAGGTCGACATCAAGCGCTGAATTGCATTTGCATGTGATCAACCAAAGATCAGATGAAGGAGGCCAAAATATTGAAAACGGGTTCGTTAGATATTTAGAAAACACAACAAAAGAATTGCGTGTAAGTAGGTATCGCGGTCAAAGTTTTTGTTGTATAATAGTGATCGGAAGACTCTAGATTAGATAGAAAAGGGCGTGGAGTGCAAGACTGATTATTAAATACAAAAAGAAAAAAATGAAAGAAAAATGGAGAATAGATTCATCCATTATCTTATTATTGAAAACTTTTGTTTTTCCCTTTTACATTGGAAGAGAGAAACGAGTGCAATGACAAATAACACTGACAAACACTGTCTTTACAATCTCATGACCGCATCAATATACTACAGAATTAATTCACCAATTTTTCTCCACATGTTAAGCAAATTCCCTTTCTCTATTCTCAGCTGAGCAATTTTTTAGAAGGAGAAGATCCCACGATAGGATAAGGTTGGTGGCAACCCTTCACCAAAGCAGAATAATTCACAGTATTGCCACTGGAGAGCCCCGTGAAACCAACAACACTATTCATGGGTCTACTTGCCCCAGCCTGTTCCAGCGTCTGCACTTGTTTCTTCAAGAACTTCACGTAGTGTATGGCCTCATCTAACATAGAAGCTGTGTCCATTTTGGTCCCACCAGGGACCAATCTCTGCAGAATCCTTATTCTCTCGCTTATCCTTTCCCTCCTGTGCCTCGCCGCCACACTCTGCGGGTCCTTGGAAATCTTCACGTTCCTTCGCTTCGGTGGCTTGATGGATTCGGGGTCTATATGAATAGGTTGCATAACCGCCACACGGAAAATCATTTCCCTCATGGCAGCCATGGAATTCTTCTTATCCGATGAAGGGTAGGGAAATGAAGTGTTGTTGTTGTGGACCCTGAGCCTCCCTGCCGAAACCTCGTTGGGTTGAAGAGGTGGTGCCATGAATTGTTGGAAGGGATTGTGATGAATGAAATTGGTAGAGGAAGGTGAGGGTGGTGTTGGATTAATCAAATTTGGTGGAGGCACTACATTTGGGTTAACGTTGGAGAATATGGGGAGGGTGGTAGTGGGGATGGAGGTTCCACCAGAGAACTCGTTTTCTGGGTAGGTGAGAGTGTTGTTATTAAAAGGTTCACATAATTCAGGGAACTTTTCCATTTGCATCATCATTGCCATCATGTCCATGCTGCTGTCAATAGCACAAGTTTTCAATATGTCCACATCCATGAATTTCTCAAGTACTTCAGTCAGAGAAAAAGAGGGACAAGGAGGAATGGAAGGAAGAAGGACTTTGGGGAGATAGATGAAAGAAAAGTGAGGAGCAGAGTATGGGAAGGAAACTGGTAAGGTGTGGAAGTAGGGTTTGTATGCAGAAAGATAAGGAGATAGATAGAATAAAATAGTGGAGAGAGCGCAGAAAAAAAAGTGCAGGGGTATTATCTTATTGTGACCGACCAAACAACAACAATGTTGTAGCAGGCACAATAAGGCCTTTTTATAGCAACTTGTGAGCAATATTTTATATATGGAAATACATGCGAAGAAAATCTATACATGAAGCTCATTTTCGTTTATTGGAGTCACGTCATCATTAATTGTTGCTGATGGAGACCACCCATGATGTGTGGGGCTGTTGCCTCTAGGAAGGGCTTCTTTCCCACCGTTGATCTGTATCTTTGTGTGAGGTCAAAGCTGGAAAGCATTTAAGATCAATGGTTGACGATGAGCAGGGAGGGACCACGTGAATATATAGCGGTAGGGCTGGGGTAGAATTGAAAGATAATGGTTGAAGTTGAATGCTCCGGTGCATGAACCTGAGCTTAATTGGTTCAACTTCAAAGTTTATGGGATCCTTTTTTTCACTGAAAGTTCTCTTATAATTAAGCTTAGCTTTACCTTCAATGTTCTACCACTTTTTCTAAGGAGATAAAGCCCCAAGTAGCCCCCACAGTCACATGACATTTGTCAGAACAACACGGGGAGATAAATCCATTACAAGCTTAATTCCGCCACCGGCGAAAGCTGAGAGATGAGATAAGAGTGTGGAGTGGACCCAACTTCATATATATGCTTATATCAGGAACAAAAAATAATCCAAGAAAAAAGGGGGTAAATTGAATGTGAAAGTTAAGTTCCTACATGATAGTTAGACCATATCGAATCACTGCATTAAGCGCATTTTGAGCAAGGCTCGATCACTGCTCTCTGGGAACGCTTTTCGAGGTGGATTGAGAGCTGGCATCGATGAAGGTGTAATTGCGTACCTTACTGCACTGCAGCAGAGCCTGGCTATGCATGCATGGTGTTCATCTCTTTATGGTAACCATTTTACCTGTCTTTTTCTAAGTTGCTAAGAAATGGCATCAACTTTACATTTTCTGAAGTAGCTTTTCAGTTATCATGAACGTGTGCAAGTCAATAAATTTTGTGTTGGCAATCTTTAAACACGATGTGTCAGTCAAAGTACAATCTGAAAATGAATCATATTTCTCCGTGAATCTTGGCATATGTGGTTAAACGTCCGCATGCATACCAATGTGTTATGTGTGTGCGCTTGTTTTTTATTATTATTATTATTATTGTAAATCCTATGTCCAATAAAGAAGTGGCAAATTTGTTATCCCCTCTTTGTTGTATTTGATGTAAACCCAACCACTCTAAAGCTGGAGCACCTGTGGCTTTCAAAAGATTCGCATCTCTATAATATTAGCTGATTAGCTCTATAATCTTAGCTTCTCTGTTGCAGGGACCCATTTGAGAGGTGGAAGACATTGGTGTGTATTATGAAAGGTGGGAACCAAACAAAAATGTGATATAAATAAAGAGATAGAAACGCAGAAAAAAAATGAGATTGGAGTATTATATCATATAAAAGGCAGAGCAGATAAGAAGATAAGCTGATTAATTATATTGCACAGAAAGTGGTCCCTTATTTGTTTCCTATATCTATGTATATATCATCATCTCCTATAAATCAGATTAAACTCACTTTCACCCGAATTGCGAAAACCGCAGCTAAAGTGAAGAACTAACCTTACATGTTGTCGGGCTTTTGTTTATGTATCACCAATTCACCATCGTTTGCAAAGGTAAACATTTTTCAAACCCTCAGCTAGCTAGGAAAAAAGTGTGGAAAGGAACATCGCAATAAGGTACGAGGACTTTTTCTAATTGACTGAGAGTAAACAATTAAAAAGTGAGGAGCGGTACACGAGATCTCTACATTCAAGTCGTCTTTGCAAAATGCAATGTGCAGAAATTTGGCGAAAACCTGAAATACATTTATTAAGATATGCAGAGTCAACTCTAAGAGGTTAAAAATGGGTTGGCATTGAGATTGCACTTGCACTAGCTAGCAACTACTTGTAGCTACATTGTGCACCATTTATTAGCATCGAGCCCTTTCTGAACTGATGAGGTTAGGGTCTCCAACTTTCCCTTCCAATTGCGACTTGCCATTAGTGCTTAAGGTTATACTGGATTGAAACGATTGATGCAGGAATAATGTGAAAAATCCATAATGTATATTTAAAGACAGCAAATGCTTGTTTGCATATATCGCTTTTGATCGGTCTCCTTCTATTTCACTCATTCTTTTTTTTATTTTTTGGTTCACAACATTCATTCATTCATTCATTTTTTTTTTTTCGGGTTCATAGAATATTCATTCTTACTTTTATTAAATTAGTTTATGTCAGGACCATTTCTCTTATCTCAAGCCATTCCGTCAAATACATGAATGTCTCAATCCCTCATTCATTTTTTTCAAATTGCAAATAGAACCATTTTTTTTAATTACAAATAGAAGAATGTTACATAGTAAAAAAAAAAGGGAATGTTTGATAAACATATGATTGTTTAATGAAATAAAATAATATGATTTATTTTACCTATTTAAAAATTAATAAATATATCGTATGCATCATTCTAATAAAAAATTAGAATCGAGTTCATAGAATATTCATTCTTACAATATAAAAATTACACTATCAAGATTTTATTCTTTTAAATATATAATCGAGTAGCCAGAATATTGAAGTTTCATACGTGTATAGCCAAAAAGTTTTTTTATAAAAAGTTTACAAAGTTTATATGAATTTGATAATTTTGAATACGAATAGAATATGATAGCATATTACTCAAATCTAACTTCGCAATCGCCAAAGAAGACAAATCCCCAAACTTAAAGTGAGGTGATGATTATTATAATCCAAGGCAAATTCTCCAGGCTCAATAAAAGCATTCGTCATCAGCAGAGAGCGATGTGATGAGTTAACTAGTTCCTAATGGCTAGATACTGATTTAGTTTATACTCAGTTCAAATATTTATATTTATTTAATTATGCCAAAATTCAGAACAGAGTGGATAAAAATTGGCTTACCAACCAATGGAGAGGGAGAGGGGAGAAAAAAAAAAGAGAGAGAGAAAAAAAAGAGGAGAGGGAGGGAGGGAGGGAAAAGAGAGGAGAAGTGGGGTGGATAAAAACAGGGAATACAACCACTGAATTGGGGCCCAATTTCCATCCTCATCTATCGATGAAAGCCGTGATGTGATAGTGTACTACAAGGGTACGGCACCTGATTATTGAATTTAGTAATTTTCGTTTAAATTTCAACGTGGCATTTAT
The DNA here is from genome assembly GCA_031439585.1 of Pterocarpus macrocarpus. Taxonomy (NCBI): domain Eukaryota; kingdom Viridiplantae; phylum Streptophyta; class Magnoliopsida; order Fabales; family Fabaceae; genus Pterocarpus; species Pterocarpus macrocarpus. Next base: position 70,005,273 of record CM062520.1, on the reverse strand, counting down.
AATGCTCCACTCATTAAATTGGATATCAATGATCCAATTTTTGAGCCTGTCACTAGTAAATTTTTTTTTATTTACAAAGACTAAATAATCTAATGCTGAAGGTCATTTTACAAGATTGACATCTACTTGCTTTCTGTGGCAAGAAAAGTTTGATGAAATATTTTTTTAAAATAATCATTAAAATTAATTTAAATTTTTTGATATAAAATAAATTTACATATATGTATTATTTTATTTTAAATACTTTTAATTTTTATTATATTGTAATAATTGTTTTAAGTAATGATAAATATATATATATTTTTTGCTAACAGACATGTTTAGGAAAATATATAGAATTAATTAATTATATTTATATATTATATTTATTTATTATTATTAATAATATCAAATTTCAAATATTATTTTTGAATTGTAATTTTTAAATTATGTGATTTTAATCAAAATTTACTAATTTGCATTGACGATTGTGAATATTCATAATAAATGATTGATAAAGGTTCTAGGTTTCTAGTCAAAAAAAGAAAAGTTATAGGTTTAAATCAATTTTTGAGGAGCCGTTGAAAAAAAAAATTTATAAAGCATAGACTATTTGTTTCAGTTATATATTTTCTTTCTTTTTGTAGCTATGTAAAGCAAAATTTATATAAAGTTTAAGAATTCCAAAACATCACATAAAAGAAAAGATAATAATAACAAAATTATCTCCCACCCTTGTGATTTTATATATTTTCTTAGGTATAAAATAACAATTCATAAATGATACTTATTGTGTTTTAATATTAGTAATTATTAATAATTTTTAATAGATAAATATAATAAATGACTATTAGTTAATTAGCTGTATAATATTAACGAGTATCGAGATGTAGGATTCATTATTTTAACACTTGTCAAAATATAAATAACATGCCTAAATATTAAAGTGGTAGATAATGTTTACATAAAATTTTTTTATTATAGGATATAATCAGGGTTATGTACAATTTTTATAAGAATAAAACATATTTAACCCTTTTAAAGTTAGATGAAATAACACTCCACCTTATTATATTTCAACGGATGTTAGTGGAGAAATTAGGCTAATGGAATAAAGTATTATTTTGAATATTAATAGAATAAACTATTATTTCATAAAATCTCAAAAAAAAGATGGAGTATATTTTTTTTTTTTATAAATATATAATTTTTTTCCTTCATCACAGTCATGGCTTATATAATAACTAAGATCTTATAAATTTGTAAAATCCTATACAATGAAGACAGTAACTTTAATTTACAGTAATAGTTTTTTTACGAAAAAAGTGAACTCATGTTGCTGTACCGACCATCAACCAAATCGCAACCCCAGTTGCACAATAATTGGCTGTGTCAAAAGGTTCGTTGTATATTACTGTCATTTCATAAATGTAACAATTCTTATTTCTTAAAATCAAAATCGGATAACCGTCATCTTATCCATGGTCTACAAACATGTGTTATTACGTAAGATCGATCACATATGATCTAAACTATTGTATTATTTTTATTAATATTTGAATGACTACAATATGACTGGATCGTCAATGTCCAGTTTATTGAGTAGAGCATTGTAAATGTCACCAAATTTAAAACCTTTTTTTTTTTCTTATCTACTATTTTTATTTTAAATTTAATTATTATTTACATTAAAAATATGAGAGTAATATTTATTTTTAGAATCAATATTTTTAGTTTTAATATTTTAAAATTGATATCATTTTAATTATAAAAAAATTTTTGATATCAATTTAGTTCTAATATTTAAAATATTAACATCAATTTCATTATTCTATCAAAATTATTAGTAACTTCTATTACAGTTCATCTTAATTGATGTGTTAATGTATTGCTTACTTATTTGTCTTGTTGATTAATGTGGATAGATGATTTTCACTTTATCAACTAGAAATTACTGATCAATTGAAACCAAAATTACCAATAATTTTAAGAGAAAAATGAAATTGATGTCAAAATTTAAAATATTAAAATCAAATTAATGTTAAAATTTTTTTTTAAGATCAAACTGATAATAATTTTAAAGTATTATGATTAAAATGACATTTACTCTTATTTTTATTAATTACTTAACGATATGAAATAATATTTATAATATATTATTTAATAATTTTCATCTTAAAATTTTTATATTAAGAATACACGTTAATAATTTTTTTAATTCCTTATTTGCAACGCAGCACGTGAATAGTAACTCCCTTTTTTTCTGAAATTTAAATGCAAATTTTGCAATTCTAAAAGGAGATGGTGTCTAAGGGGTAGCAGAAATGGCTTACTTGGAAGGCCATTCATATGAGACAGGTTAAGTGTTAAAAAATTGAAAATGGGTAAATTATAAAATGTTCACCTTCAAATATGAACATTAAATATTCATCTTCTTTTTATCTATTATATGTAGTTATTTTATTTTAATTATTTAATTGATATTGAGTTCCAAGTTCTATGGATACCGAGTTTTGAGTTCAAAATTAAGCCTTACACTAACAAATATTAATATAAGGGCACCGGATTCCAAGTTTCGAGTTGGGTCTCATATTGAAAAAGATATACATATACCAAGTTTCAAGTTTTGAGTTAGATATTGACAACAAGTTACCTGATACCAACTTAATGGACTACAATATTCTAATATCATGTATTAATATATTAAACTTATTTTATTATTTTCTACTATTAAATTTATAAATAATTTTAGATCAATAATTTATTTTTAAATAAATATTCAATATTTATATTTTATTATGAGCATTCTAAACACTACCATCAAAATGACTAATGATATTCCATACGAATAACAATCTCACCGTCGTAGTACAAAGTAATTTGGAACCAACAAAAAGGGTGTTTTGGTAGAAACTAAGAATAGAATAGAGTTAAAAAGTGGAAAAATTGTTACTTTATAATACTGTTCGTAAAATTATACCAATACTGATTCGCACCGGATAATATTTTTCGTTTTTTTTTTTTTTGGGTCATAATAATTTTTTAATTATATTTTTCGTTTTCTTTTTTCAGAATATTTTTCGTTGAAAATCATAGCAATCTATCATGGTTTGTTTTTTGGTCTGAAAATTTTGGGCTTCAAGTCCATACACTTCGGCAGTGCCCCTTTATAACTGTTGTAAGTTAACCTTTGCCCCTGTTTTCTACTGGGTAGGCCTAATATCATTGACTGGCCCAAAGCCCAATATATTCTATTTTAAATAAGTGCATTAACAAAGCAAAATTTCTCGGACCAAAAAAAAGATAAAAGCAAAATTTCTGACCAATTTTTTAAAAAAAAAAAAACAAAGCAAAAACCTTCTGGCAAGCAAACACGTATATTCCAATGTTTGGCTTAATATGCAGAAATTATTTTCGCAAGTAGGCGATTGTATATCGTACTTATATCGGTAACTGAGAACACTTCCCCTTAATTTTCGTTTTAAATATATGGAAATGATATATCATACTTCACAAATTGCATTACACATCTTATTATTTAATAATTAAAATATAATAGTGTATCCCTTTTATAACATATTATAAAGTATTTATATCAATACATATTTTTGAGTTTCGAATTTCAAGATCAATATTTCTAGTTTCCAAATTGACCTTCTTGTTTTTGTTTCTGTCTTTTTTTTTAGTTTTGAGTTTTTTCTTCCTTGTCTTAAGTTTTTAAGTTCAAAACTCATATTATTCCTAAATTTTCAATTTTTGAATTCAACGTGAGTTTTAGAGTATATCATAGGCATATAAAATATAGATATATTATCATATTTTAATCTTTAAATTATAATATATGTGATGTGCCTTATAAAATAACAAATACTGTAGCCTTCACCTAAATATATTCTATTTTAAATAAGTGCATTAACAAAGCAAAATTTCTCGGACCAAAAAAAGGATAAAAGCAAAATTTCTGACCAATTTTTTTAAAAAAAAGAACAAAGCAAAAACCTTCTGGCAAGCAAACACGTATATTCCAATGTTTGGCTTAATATGCAGAAATTATTTTCGCAAGTAGGCGATTGTATATCGTACTTATATCGGTAACTGAGAACACTTCCCCTTAATTTTCGTTTTAAATATATGGAAATGATATATCATACTTCACAAATTGCATTACACATCTTATTATTTAATAATTAAAATATAATAGTGTATCCCTTTTATAACATATTATAAAGTATTTATATCAATACATATTTTTGAGTTTCGAATTTCAAGATCAATATTTCTAGTTTCCAAATTGACCTTCTTGTTTTTGTTTCTGTCTTTTTTTTTAGTTTTGAGTTTTTTCTTCCTTGTCTTAAGTTTTTAAGTTCAAAACTCATATTATTCCTAAATTTTCAATTTTTAAATTCAACGTGAATTTTAGAGTATATCATAGGCATATAAAATATAGATATATTATCATATTTTAATCTTTAAATTATAATATATGTGATGTGCCTTATAAAATAACAAGTACTGTAGCCTTCACCTAAATATATAGCTTGAGATTAAAGATCGAATACTTATTACATTTGTTGCTGCAAGAAAATAATAGTGAAACTTTGCCATCGGTTTGGATTGTACACAACAAAATGATGATGCTGCGTACGGTTAGATAGATGCTTTACTCTGTTCTCCCTTTGCAAGTAAATGCACCGATTATTACTAGGGACGCCTAATTATTAAACTTCTCCCCATTATCTTCACACTATATCAAAGAACACAAAACTTTGTCTTCAATACGTAGGAAATGGCTCCTATGCACCTTCTAAAATAAGGTGTACATTACATTTTGTTATTCAATGATTAGGATATAATAGTATATTATATTTATGATATATTATAAAATTATCTTTAAACTCAAAACTTGTAAACTTAAATCTAAAATTCGCAAACTTTAACTTGAAATCTGAATTTATCTCATGAACTCACACTTCAGTTGAATTCAAAACTTGAAACAGAGAAAATTTATAGTATATCATAGATAGAATACATTATTTTTGGAGTTTTGAGTTTAACATAAATTTTAAAATAAATTATAAATATATGAAATATAGATATACTAACATATTTTAACTTCTAAATTGTAAAATATATGGTACACCTTAAATATAACTACAAAAGTTCACTTCATTTTTTATAAAGATGACAATATGACATAATTAAAAAAATGTGATAGTACAATAAAACAGAATCACGAGGTCCCTTAAATTAGCTCTATGATGTACGATATAATTGTATTTTTGTTATAAATATAGTTTTGATTTTTATAAATATATGTTGTTTGTTTTAATCTTAATTTTTATAAAAAATATTTCTTTATTTTTTATCTCTTCTTTTTTAATATTATATTTTTAATTTTTATCATTCTAAATTTTAGTCCAAAAAAATATTTTAAAAAATATATTTAACCTTTATAAATATTTAAAAAATTATTTTATTTTTATAAATAGTTTAATAATCTTATTTTGATTCTTATAAATATCATTATTTAACAATATTGATTAATGATAGTGATCAAAAATATAATATTAAAAAAATCTAAAAATAAAAAAAATTAAAAAATTAAAATTAAAATAACCTATATTTACAAAGATTAAAAATATATTTAAATATTTCTTCTTTTTATTTGATTACGGATATTTTTCTTCGGTCAAAGCAAAAATCAAGCAACAAAAAGCAGCTAGATTCAATCTCGTAAACAGCCTACACAAAAATATTGCCTAAATAACGTTTTTCTTTTTCCTACAGCATCACTCTCTATATGTTAATCTATCTTGATCTGGACAGTTGCTGTTGAACTCTAGTCATTGACACAAGCTCACGCACATCTTACGTTTTAAATAACACTTTACACTTGTGCTATGCTTGTTTTAGATCGTATTGAACGCAAGCGCACATTGTATAACGTTACTTTAAAAAATGTGGTTTTATATTAAAAAGCCTGATTTCTCCGTGGAGGAAACCAATCGGGCTGTTAATCCTCACCCTTATATATCTGAATCGGGGTTAAAACCTGTTTGGATTGATTTTTTTTAAGAAGAAAGTACTTATTTTTTTAAAAATATTTTTATAAATTTTTATAGATATTTGGATGTAACGTGTAAAAAAGATATTTTAATTAAAAAAATTAATTTATTATTTTTTTAAAATTAGAAATACTTAATTTTTTAAAAAAATAAAAGTAAAAATAATTCTTAATAAAATTATTTTTAAAAATATTCTTTATTTTTAATTAAAATTATAATATATATCCTTCATTTCTTATCCCTTATCAAATCTTACTTCTCTCTTCTCTTTTTAAATTTTTTTTATAATTTAACCATAAAAAAATACTTTTATTCTTTTATATCCAAATAAATTTATAAATATTATTAAAAATTTAATTTAAATATACTAACAATATAAAATAATTTTACACTGTCAACCAATAGAAATAGTGGAAAGTATCAACTCACATAAATAACTATCCATTATAATGAGGGACCCACCATAATTTTTCATTCTCTCCTATTTTTATTGGTTGACAATATAAAATAGTTTTATACTATCAATATATATCAATTAAATTCTATTTTTAATATTTAAAAATATTTTTCATATATCTATTTAAATATAAAATAATTTTAAAAAAAAATTAAAATACTACTAAAAAAATTTAAAAAAAGATTCCTTTCTTAAAAACTTATCCAAACGCGGGCTAAAACTTTGCTAATGCAGTAATGCCGCATAATACGTTTCTTCTTCTTTTTTTCTTTTTTTTCCTTTTTCTTTTTTCCAATTTACATCAATTTAAGGAGGTGAACCTTTTATTGAGCTACCACATTTCACTGCAATCCACATGTGACAAGAAGGGAAGGGAAGGGAAGGAAATAGAGAAGAACAGTTGGGTACGTGACAGAGATCATACACTCATTTATAAACACCGTCCGTCCCATCCGCGGCGTCTTTACTCAGTACCGTTGCGTAGGGTAACACTTCGTAGATCCTACGCTACATCACCATGACAACCTCATCATTCCCCCCCATTCCCTTCTTAGCCGTCCGATGCATCCAACATATTTTCCACATCATCATTCCAAATTCCAGACCGAAACGACGTGGACGTGAGCATGCTCAAAGCAAGGACCGCGACACACGGGATCAGGGATAAGGGAACAGGTGGGGGCGCACGACAATAGAGAGAGGGGGAAGCGTTGATTAAGGCATTGATGAGGCACAGCTGTAACCCCGTACTAAGGTCCCAGCTTTGGCGCCAACACCATGTGACAGCCTCTGTCAGCGCTGAAACACTGCCCTTACAAAACAACAAACACACACAACATCAAAAATAAATAAATAAAATAAAAGAACTCAACACCGCTCACACTCTTGTGACTTCACAGTTCAACCGCGTCCTCTCCCAGTCACTCTCTCCACATTCCCATGGCTTCTCTTCCTCTTCTCAACCTCACTCTCCTCGTTTCCTCGCTCCTTCTTTGCCTCGCTATGAGCCGCAACGCGCTCGCGGGTGCGCAGATCGATGAAGCGAGCTTGAATCTGATGTCGGAGGCTCTGGAGTGGCCAACGACAATGCCGCTTTACGATGATCTCGAGGAAGAGAGCGGAGAGGACATAGAAGAAGGTGGTTTTCGTCGGAGATCGCTGTTCTGGCGGAGAATGAAGTACTACATCTCGTACGGCGCTCTCTCCGCCAACAGGATCCCGTGCCCGCCACGCTCCGGGAGATCTTATTACACGCACAACTGTTTCAAGGCGAGGGGGCCTGTTCACCCTTACTCCAGGGGATGCTCTGTTATCACGCGCTGCAGGAGATGAGGACAAGAATCCGATTCATCAACACTCGACACTTTGTTCGGATGAGCAAATAAAAAATCACAATGTAGGTTCCTGTTTGTTTCTGTAGTGCTACTAGGATTTGTTAAAGTTAAGTGCTTTTGTTAGCGAGCGTGCGTCTTTGAGTCACGAATGGGCTTAAAGATTGGGATTTTCTTTTTTTTGATCGTTTCTTTTTGGTGGGTTCTTCGGTGGCATCGACTCGTTGCGCTGCAGAAATGGATATTTGCTTGCTTTTAATCTATGTTGCCTCATATTTATTACTTTGTATAAACCAGATTAATGGAACTGATTGTTGAAACTCTAAAGGTGGAATGCATGTGCTCGTTCTCGGTTTATGATGCTCGCCCAAATGTTAGAATAACTTCGAGTTGCTAATCTTAGTCTTAGCTTCCCTTTTGATCTGAACATGAGCTAATCGATACATACATATATATATATATATATATATATATATATATAATGCACTTTCTAAGATGTTGCAAAAAAAGTTTGTGAAGCAGTGGTTTAAAATTTTAATTACATGTCACTTTTTAAATTTAATAGTTTTTTGAAAATCCAAAAGAGGCGAACGGAAAATACTGCGAGACTTTTATTTTAGTTCGTTTAGTGGTTTCTTCTTGACTTTTCTATATCAAACTGAGATTTCTTAGATTTTTTTTTTTCTGAAACCTTTAAAAATAGTAAAATGTAATTGTCATCTACAACCAAAAGAGAAAAGTTATTTGAACCCTTCCCCCTTAGACATCCAACACCACCCTCTCTATCTCTCTCCTCTCCTCCTGCTTTTTTATTTTTTTCTTTTTTTTTTATAATTTTGTTTTTCAACTTTGTGTGTGGGTGTTTGGGGTGTTTATGCTTGGGAGTAGTACAAATAATAATCCTCCAACCAAAATAGGCAAATTGAAAAGTTACCAGCAGTGGTTGAGTGATAAAAGATTGATGAAGATAGGGATTCAATCCTTGTTAGCACTGATGTACCCAAAAAAGAAAAAAACAAATTGAAGCAATTCACAAAAACCTAATACTACCGACAACAAAATATCTCAAAATGTTTTCCAAAAGACTAGATAAAAATGGAAGACATTAATGGATTGGAACCTATAATTGGAGTGGTGCTAGCAGTGGCTTGCAAGTCATTGGCTCAAATCCTTAGTTCATTAAGGGTCAAGATCTAAATAGACCTCTCTTTGTGTGAAAGTGCACTCAGATTGTAGAGCTTGGCACTTCGCAGGTTGCTTTGACTAGAACAAACAAAGCCAGAGGTGACAATTATCCTGGCGTTTAAGCATGGGAGGGGGTTCACATCAGAGAAGAAAAAAAAAAGCATAGGAGGAATTGGGCAATTGAAACGGCATGTGAGACGTTGGGTCAATAATGACGAGAAGCGTTGTAATATCAGAAGTGAAAATAAAAGAAAATGCTGACGTATTAATGTTAACTAAAATGACACATGTGTCGGGCATGACACGGGCATTTGTTTGGGTCACGTAGCATTTTTCTTTTTCTTTCTTTTTTTCTTTTAGGGTCACGCGTGTCATTTCCTGTTTTAATGAAGTGAGCATAATATAGAGTAATAGATAAATATTAAATATTTGCTACATCAAATTTGCGACTTACTTTAGTTCTCTCTATCACTAATCTTATAGACTTTTAATCATCATAAAACTAATGTGGCAAGTAATTAATAGATTAAAACAAAATGAATAACTTGTTCTCATAACACATTGTTATGGACTCAAGCTTAAGGGAGAACCCATCCTAAAAGATTAGCCTATTGCATGGAAGAATGGCTAGATTTAAGTATTATACTTGAATAGTATGGTTTCCCAATATATGACTTATAATATTGCCATCCCCATTTAAAGGTCGATGATCATAGCGGCCCATTCTAGACTACCGATTCTAAATGGCTTCACTCTCGCTTTTTCAAGTAACCATTTCCCAAGCCACTCATTTCCTAGATCCTCCGTGTGTCGACCTCTTAATAAAAACACCAATGTTATGAACTAAGTTCAAGGGAGAGTTCAACTCAAAAGATTAGCCTATTGGGTAGGAAAGTCTCTAGACTTAAGTACTATATTTAGATGACATAGCTCTTCGATGTAGGACTTGTAACTGTCATGACTCATCCCAAAGTTGTGATCAGCGCTTAGAGGTAACGACCCTCAAGCAAGCTTACTGTATTAACATACATAAAAACTTCTGTTAGGTTGAATAAGAACTTACATTTGACTCTGTATAATGACCAAAAAAAGACTTTGCAAAACAATACTATGATCTATAAAAAATTGCATGTAGTGTTCAGATATTTGGCTTTGTTTGGCATGTCGAAATAATAATTGAAGAGTAATAATATTTGTACTCAAAATTTGGACTCATTAGGAGAGAGATAGATACAAAGGCGGTGGGTCTATCATCTTTTTTTTTTTTTTTTCCATTCCATCACCTCTGTATATATTTTTTTTATTGTGTGTCTAAAATGAGTCTAAATTTTAAATACAAATATCATTACTCATGATTGAAAATTTGTTTTCTTTCTAATAGCATTTCGTACAATATTAGGGAAAAATTAGAGATGGACAACATTATTGAAAACAAGACATTATGAGGAAGAGGATGATTCAATCCTTTACACCATATTTTGCATTCAATGGTGGATAGGGAGGGAGTTGTCATGATATATGATGTAAATTATGTTCACCAATAATTTCTCTATTAAGGGAGGGATGCAAGGGATGGGTATAGAATCTCTAACATATGAATTTATTGAGGAAACATTTTACTATTATATTAAAGCCTCAACCACTTTTTCTTTTCTTTTTTTTCTTTCGGTCAAGGGGGGTTCCTAAACACTACCAGTTTTGCTAGCTCGAACTCAAGTGCACTTTGTTGAAGGTAGACATATCCTCCACTAGACCCGCACTTCAAGTGCAATCACATTTTTATTTATTCAAAGGATATTCATAGTTTAAAATAAGAAACTTTAAGCAGGTCCAATTCTTCCGGCCCAACAAACGTTTGGATTTGTTTTGGCTGTTCTTTGGAATGTTAGTATGCATTTTGCTAATAGGTATTCTTCAGAATAACAAGTGATCACGACCAAAAAAAATATTAGAATAACCAGTGATGACCCATAATGGCCACAAATGGACACTTCAACGAATTAATACCACACGACCAAAAAACTATTAAAAAAAAAAGAATTAATACCACAAATTGACCCTCCACCAAAAACGAGAAAACATAAATACGGCCGAAATAGAGTCAATCCCATTGCAATTGTGGCCTAAGTAGAATAAGATCTTTTTTTGTCTGATCATAATTCATAAATGAATATTAGCTCTTTTTGGTTTGTCAATTTGTTTGCTGTAGAAAAACTCATAATCGCTGGCTAGGTTGAGTGGTCAATGGGAGGCTGAAAAAGGTGAAGGCTAAAACATGAATATCGAATAGTCAGTGGCGGCATTTATAGATGCGTTATGTTCTTCTATAAACTCCATTTATGAACTTGGACTAACTCGTGGAGCCATATGTATGACCTTTCAATAGACTCAGGTACTGCAGACTTTAAACATCTCAATTTGCATTGCAACTCCTTCCTGAGAACTTGGTTAATTTTACTGGGTGCATTTGTTTTTATTCTTTTACAAGAAAAATGTTTTTTTTAATAAAAAGTACTTATTAAATTTATGCAGAATATTTGCATAAGTTTTTTTTTTTTTTTTTTATAGTTCCAAAAGTGCTCAAGAAAGGAGAGGAGCAAGCAAAAACAGAGCCAAAACACCAAACAAAGACAAAACAAAACAAAAAAAGAAAAACAATAAACACATATTCAGGGCATTTGGGTGGCGAAATGAATTTTTATTATTGAAAATACTATTTTTAGGAAAGCTATTTTCGGGAATAGCTTTCTTAGGTATGACGTTTGTGTGTATTTGGAACACAGATTGAATTCCCAAAAATCTTGTAATTTATATGTTTAGTTGACATAGATATTCCTGAGAATATTGTATATATTTCCAAAAATACTCTTGACCGTGGCAGACGATAGCTGGCAATGGACAGTGGTCGATGGCGGTGATAATTGTTGGCAATAGAGATATTTTGGTCTTTTTATCTACACATAATATTCTCTTTTTATGGAAATATTGGATTCCCATAGGAGAAGTGAGAATTATTTTGGCCCAGTTTTCCTTCCCGGGAATGAAATATTCCGAGAAAATTTTTTCCAAACCCTTACAAAATATGGGAATCTAAGATTGCCTACATCACAGTTCCCGGCATAAAAAATATGCCTCCATATCAAACGCCCCTCAACTCCAACCAACAACCACACAAAAAAAAAATCCAAGAAAACTCAAACGATGAACCCACCGGTAAACAAGATATCACCACAAGCCACCACAGCTATCCTCACCACCAGCAACCGTGAAAGAGAGACATCTAGGGGGAGAATGCACAGCCAACCATGAAAAAGGCAAAAATTCAACCAATCAGGTAAGCCACCACACCAAAACTAAATAGACAACACCACAAGTGCATAGCAGACAAAAGAACACCAACCCAAGAAAAAGACCAAGCGCACAACATATCCCAAAGAGAAATATTTTTTGTACCACTAGAATAGATAGACACTTTGGACATCCAGAGATAAAAAGGAGATAAAAAATTATAAAAGAAAGTGAAAAGAGTGAAATAATTGATGGAGAGAGAAAAAACTGAAAAAGGATGTTGGAGTGTTAGAATTTTTGGTATATATAAATAACATACCTCGATCCCAAAAGCAGCCCAAAGACTTATGAGATCAGCACACAAAAACCAACAAACCTCCAACTTGTTAACAAATGGAGGGCTTCGGAAGATGGATAGTTATTTCTCTTGTTCTACTTTTATTTTTGTCTTAAAAGTATATTTTAAAAAAAAAACCTTAAACAAATGCACCATATATACTGTAATAAAAAAGAAAAAAATGAGTTCTCATTTCGTATCCTTAGAAATTCCTGATATTTTTTTCTTTAATATAACAAATATTCAAAGTAATTACGAAAAACAAATTGAATACAAAGACTCACAATTTTCACCATCTTATTTTTAATTATTTTCAAGTTAATTGATTCTTATACTCTTTAAAACTTAGTGATTTGGACAAACTGCTGTATAATGTTATGTAATAGAAATCAATTAATTAAACTTGTGCAAAAATGTCACGACATAAGATAGATATATATAACTCATCAGAAGTGGGAGCTTGTTAAACAGTTTAAAAAAAAAATCAACTTTTCGCTACAGCTAAAGCCATAATTTTTTTTTCAGATTTAAATTTTATAAAATGAGTATATTTGTAAAATAAAAAAATAAAGGATTAACTACCTTTAAATCAATTAATGGGACCTACATCTAATAGAAATTATTAATTTAAAGATAATTAATCCATCATTTTATAACTTTATAACTATGTCCATTTTAAATGATTCAAACCTTTTTTTGTCTCAGTATTTTGCTATTCGTACTTGATGCGACGAATTACTATTCGTATTAGCAAGCAAGTTTATTTTAAAAAGCTTCATTCTGCACCAAATGTATCTACAATACACATAAAACAGCGGGTATCATTCGAGCTGAGTTGGAGCCCGGAGGGGCCGAGAGGAAGTTCAGTAATGCCAATGCAGTGAATGTGGGCTAATTAAAGTACTAAACCCAATGATAAGTGGGGTCCCAGTTGCAATCATGTTGTAATGTTGATGACGTACTGCGGCCGAAAGCAAAACAGAATTGATACATGTATGCTGCTTGTTTCTATGGCTGCCGCAAAATAACCGGTGATTTGATGCCTTAGGGTCACAAATCACAGGTCAGAATCAAATATGGCTGGCAATATCTTGGTCCATGGATACCGCTAGTAATAATGGAGGGATGAATATGATGCAGCAAGGGCGAAGGGAGAGGCCGCCAATTCCAAATGTGGGAATTGACTAGTAATTCCTTGTTGCTTGATGCTTGTTTCGTTGCTCCAACGCCCATATGACAAAAGGGGTCTTTCTAGTACCAATTGATATTTGTTTGGTCTATTTATAATATACATAGAGAAAAATGGTTTTTCTTTTTTTTTAAGTTCATGAAACATAGAAATTGTATTAATATCTTATATTAATATAAGAGTATATATATGTTTATGTGAAAATAATATTATATATGGTGTCCTATATGATAACTTACAAGTAGCGCTTCTCACCCATATATCAATGTAGTGGACTTCGTTTTTAAATTGACATGCATTTTCAGCCATCGGTCTATTGATTTCATATAAGTATTCTCATTGACGTCATAGGGTAAAGGGGTTCCAGGTCGCACTTCTGCTATGAGGTACAAACACGATCTGTTGTAGTGGTTCTCTAGCTGTAGCGGACCTCACGTGCCATTTCTTCTCTTGTTCTTCTTCAAACCCACATAATACAAAACTACAAATCTTCGTCATGAGGTGTGAACATTGAACAACGACCCCTTCAACACTGATCAAGATTTTTCCTCCCTCCCTCGTGGGTTCAAATTCGGATTAGAAAGTCAAGCCATCGTGCATAATAATCACTTCACATGGAATATGCCCGTACGTTATTCTTCAATCAGTTTAGGGCTTTTTAACCTACAGGTGTAATTTGATTTTGAATTTCTCAATTTAGTACAAACTAAAAATTATTAAGTTCACAGGAAATTATAGTAAATCACAAATTATAGGGTTTATATATATATATATATATATATATATATATATATATATTAACAACCAATACTTACTATCAAGGTTTTTATATTAATATTTTATGTAAGTTATGGCCATGAAGCAAAACTTACTTTTTTTTTATAAGAATTTAATTTGTATACATTCTCAGTATAAAAAAATTTTCACAGACATCCAACTACGTATTATCATATTAGTAAAAGTATTTAACTTAATCATATATTATTTTAAAAATTTTACAAATACAAGCATCTAATTGAAGGATAATATAAAATTCTTTTACACTGTCAATATATAATAATTAAACTCTTTTTATAATTTTATTATTATTATTATTATTTTGTTTGATTTGTAATTTTTAAGAATATTATCAAAAAGAACTTTATTTGATTTAAACCATGTCAAGGTTAACTTGAGTTGATTCAATTTAACTTTAGTTCCATTAAAATAGGGACTTATCGGTTTAATTTTTTAAGTTAAATTAAATTAAATCAATTCAAAATAATTTATATTTTAATAATTTCAAATTCATATGATTTTAGATTTTCTTTAATTCGAATTTTTTGAGAAAATTATAAAGCAAAACTATCTCGTTCACCGCTTTTCAGTTAGGCTTATTATCTAAACCTAGATAAATATTGTATAATCAATGTGGATAGAAAAAGAAAGAGAGATGATAAATTAACACACAATAGGCAACAAGAAAAATAATAAATACATAGAAAAAGGAGGCAAATGGAGAGTTCATAATGCATAGTGCATAGGGGATTAAGATGTTCAAAATTAATTTAATCAAAACCACTAAACTGATCTAAAAAAGTTGAAATATTTTATTTTATATATATCTAATTTATATATTATTCTCACTTAAATATTATTTTATGCATATTAAATAAATTATTTTATTTTTTATATTTATTTATTTATTTAAATATCTTAAGATATTTAGTTTATAATATTCTAAACTTAATTTTTTTTAATTATTTTGATTGGATCAAATTTAAAATCTAAAATAAATTGATCAAATTCAAAAAAATTGGTATACATTATATTATTTGTATTTGTCAAATTTTTCAAAATTTATACAAAATAGCACCACAAACATCTTTAAGCCTTTCCCTTCCCTTCCCTCTACTTTTCTCCAAAATCCCAACTCACAAACAAATCTTAAACCTCTTTTTAAAGGGCTTAGGCTTTTATGGGGCATAGGCTTTAGAAAGGTTATATGTAAAACAAATTCTTTAGAAGCTTCTAATGAGTTTCATGAATATGGCAGTACCGTACTTTTAAAAAATGAAGGACTAAAATAATATAAATTTTTTTAGGGCCTAAAACAAAAAAGTACTATATTCTCATGGATGAAAAACATATTTAAACTTTTATTCTATAGTTATTTGAAAGCTAGTTTCACCGGCACTATTGTTTTCTTTAAGGATACTTGTATCTTGGAATGACTAATGGCTTATTTTCTGTCACATGTACCACCAACTTAAAATATATATAATTTTAAAATGAGTTTTAATTTTGATGCACACTATAAAAGATTTTTATCCAATCAATTAATGATATCCTTTCATTTACATGGCCATTCAAATAATGGATATAAGATTTAATCATATTTACTGATATAACAAAATATCATTGGACAACAATCAATACATCCAAATTAAATTTTTTTAAGTAAAAAATTAAATTTATATCTAAGATAACCATGGATAAGTAAAAGATACTAGTATTCTCTTAAAAATAGAAGTGCTAAAAGAATATATTTAATTTATATGTACTCTTAATATAAAAAAAAATATACAGACATCTAATTATATATCATTATATTAGTAAAAATATTTAACTTAATTACTCACTATCTTAAAAGTCTTATATATACAAATATTTAATTAGATAATAGTATAAAACTCTTTTATACTACTAGTGTATAGCAATTAAACTCCGAAAAGAATTTTGTATTTGAAAAAATATAATAAAAAAGTTTATATTTCAAATTTAAAGAAAAGTGTTTCAGAATTAAAAAGATATGAATATGATTTACTCGTACATGCAACATAGTTAATCTCAATAGTGATTGTAAATAGAGACCGAAAATAATTGCATTTAAAAGTATTTGTCTGTCTGATATTACCTGCGCAAATGATAATAACATATTTCAGTTTTCAATAGATAATAACATGAATGTTTGAAATAGAGGCGAATACTTAAGGATCACGTCAAAAGAAAATATATAAGAATATTTTTCTGTTTGGTCAATGAGCAAACTATAAACTAAAGTACTACAAGATTTCAAATGCAAAGTCAAGAAAGAGGACATGCGAAATAAAATAGGATTATTAATTAGTCAGGAATCGTCAAATCCGAATTTTCCGAAGCCTAAGATATAAACCCAATCAAGATAATTAACACACGAGTTGGCGCAAAATATCCTCGCCCATCACGTGCTTTAAAGCATCGCACACCATTATAAATACAATCATCCTCCCACACGCCAAATTAAGGGTTCCCTCATTGACTCATCAAACCCACACTTCCCTTATGTGCAGAGCGACGCGATTCTTGAAGAGGTTTCCCCTCCTCCCTTCCTTCTTCAAAAGGTATAAACACTCACACCGCCACAGTTAACCAAACACAGCACACCTCATACCACCACACTACACAGTACACACGAAAACAACCTCAGACACATTCTTCGTTAATTCGTCATGGACTGGGTTCGTGGACGCTCACTTGGCAGTGGAAGCTTCGCCACCGTCAACTTAGCCATTCCCACAAACGGTTCCGTTAGGTTCCCTTCTCCTTTTGCCGTCAAGTCCTCCGATGTTTTCACCTCGTTTTTCCTCATGAACGAGGAACACGTCCTCCACCGCCTAGGGTCTTGTCCCCGAATCATTAAATGTTTCGGCCACGATTCCACCTTCGAAAACGGCGAGTCGTTTTACAACCTCTTCCTCGAATACGCTTCAGGAGGAACCCTTTCTGACCAGCTCAAGAAACAAGGTGGGAGGTTCCCGGAGTCCCAAGTAAAACGACACGCGAGGTCCATCATAGAAGGGCTCAAGCAAGTTCACGAGAACGGGTTCGTACACTGCGACATAAAGCTGCAGAACATCCTCGTATTCGACAACGGCGAGGTGAAAATCTCGGACTTCGGGCTCGCGAAAGAGAAAGGGGAGAGAGTAGAGGGAGAGAAGAAGTGGGAATGCAGGGGAACTCCCCTGTTCATGTCGCCGGAATCGGTGAACGACAACGAGTACGAGTCCCCGGCTGATATATGGGCAGTGGGCTGCGCCGTCGTGGAGATGGTCACCGGAAAACCCGCCTGGAACGTCGGGAACGGGTCCAACATGTGGAAGCTGCTGATTCGGATTGGTGTCGGGGAAGAGATTCCGATTATTCCAGAGGAGTTGTCAGAACAAGGCAAAGATTTTCTGCGGAAGTGTTTCGTTAAGGATCCGAGGAAGAGGTGGACGGCGGAGATGCTTCTGAAGCACCCTTTTGTCGCCGGTGATGATGATTTTCCAGTGAAGGAAGTGAATAATGAAAAGGTGGTGTCGCCGTCACCAAGAACTAACTTTGATTTCCCAGATTGGGGTTCCACTGTGACGGCTTCAACTTCCACCACCGTTTCGTCGTGCTTGCCGAGTTTGTGTTCGCCGGCGGATAGGCTCCGGCGACTGGTGAGCGATCAGGGGCCGCCGGATTGGTCAGAATCGGATGGCTGGACTAGTGTTAGGTGAAGTTGGAACTTTCGTTGGCAACGGAACTAGAAGATTTTGTTTAAATTTGTTCATCCAATTCAGCGGATACGATATGATTCCTTTTTGTTATTATTATTTTATTCACGTTCGTTGATTTGGCGCCATGAGTGTACAGAGATTCATTTTGCAATATCAAGTTATTGTTGATAATTTGTTTCAGTTGATATTTCGTTTCTGTTCATTGATTGATTTTCTTTTTTTTTTTTTTAATTTTTTAGTTTTCACTTTGAATGAGATTGATCTGAATGCGTGCTTAGATAATTATTGTTTAAATTGTATTTTGATTAGATTTCCAAAGCTTCAATTTAGATGTAGCTTGATTTTGTAAATTTGATTTGATTAAAATTGGATTTGGATTGAATTAGTTTAGAAGCAGTTATTAGATACGCAATATTGAGTGAATATTGTTTAAAGTAATGATATCACGAAAATCACTTTTAAATGCCTAATTATAAAAGAGTTTAATTGGAGTGCACTAACAGTATAAAATTTTTTTACACCGTCATCCAATCAAAACATTGCATTCGCATGATCATTCAAGTAGTGGGTGGTTATGTTAAAGGCTTTTGTTAATGTGACAATATATGATTGAATATCTGTATAAAATTTTTTTACACTGACAGTATATTCAAATTAAATCCATTATAAAAATGGACGTGAGTTCTATATTGTTTTGTATATTTTATCTTTTACTTTCGTATCATTATTTTTGCAGCATATCTTACCAGAAATTCACTTGTTTCTATGTTCATATTACCCTTTTATTCTGTATTTTATGAATTTAATTTATATATATTATCAATATAAAAATTTTTTATACAAATATTTAATCATATATTATCATATCAGTAAAAATATTTGATCCAGTTATTAACTACCTTAAAAGTTTTATAAATATAATTATGTGATTGGATGACAGTATAAAACTTTATTATACTTTCAGTATATACTAATTAAATTCATATTTTATTATATTTGTTTCAATCAAAATATATATAAAATAATTGTCTAATTTATTAAAAAACTAGCGTGATATCTCCGTGCGAAGCATAGGTTAAAAGAATTAATTTGAAATTTAAAGGTTATGAATTTATATTTCATGTAGTTGTTAATTTATAAGAATAAAAAAGGATATATTAAAAAAATGGTAAACAATAAACAATAAAATTGAAAGTTGGAACATATTACTATCTTAAAAATATGATTTTTAAAACATATATATATATATATATATATATATATATATATATATATATATATATAGATAGATAAAACCCAATATAGAAGAAACAAATTAACATAACATAAAGCAAAAAAAACCTTAAAACAACCAAATCAGAGGAAAGATAAATAGTAGACTTGGGAAGAGATGAGAAGAAAATTTGAAAAGATTTGAATGGATTTTAAGATGGAGAGAGAGATATCACAGAGTTGCTTATATAAAGGAGAAGGGTGAAAATCATGAAATAAGTATTTTTCTTTTAGGTAGAAAGTTTAAATAATTTAATTGGTATGTACTGAGTTTTATACTTTTATCTAATTATATGCTTATGTTTATAAGATTTTTAATATAGTAAATGGTTGAATCAAACATTTTTATTGATGTGATAATATATGATTGGATGACTATGTGAAATTTTTTTAACCTGATAATGTACACAAGTTAAATTTTAAGTGGGTTTGATACCAATTATCCCACTAAAGTAAAGGCACAATTCCTGACCTCGTGAGATATGAGCTCATTTTTTACTAATTGTGCGAACCCTCGTTGGCACCATAAAATAAGTACTAATTTAAGTCATTTTAAAATAAAATAAAAACACTAATCTTAAAAATGTTGGGTGCAACAATAATAAACTCTAGATGTTTAATACTAAGATATAATTAT
Organism: Pterocarpus macrocarpus; assembly: GCA_031439585.1. Taxonomy (NCBI): domain Eukaryota; kingdom Viridiplantae; phylum Streptophyta; class Magnoliopsida; order Fabales; family Fabaceae; genus Pterocarpus; species Pterocarpus macrocarpus. The sequence goes on along the minus strand of CM062520.1, from coordinate 69,985,028 downwards.
TTTTTAATAAAACATTAAATGAAGATTTCCGTATAAAACCTTTTAGCAAATAAAATAAGAGACAGATTTAAAAAAAGCCATGAACATTAGATTTAGAAATCAAAGATTGAATATATCAATTACACATAGCCAGCAAATTGTTTAATACTTGTATTACTTTTATATTAACAAATCATTTATAAATTATTAAGTAATTATGTATTAATAAACTTTGTAAATAATAGTCTACATTAATTAGAATACACGAGAAGTTGATACACGGCAGACCCTTCCTTGTTTTAGTCTTGATTATTGGAATTAAGTAGTATTTTGTTTAAATTAATTTAATAAATATTTGTGTGGTTCAGATGAAAAGACCAAGAAAGATTTTAGTAATAACGAGTTTAAGAAATGTTAGTGAAATAGAGAATCAAGACGTTTCACTGAATGTAAATTAAATAATGAAATTTGAATTTTATTTAAAGTAATTTAAAAAATTTTTGTGTGGCACAAATGAAAGATGGAGAGATATTTCAGTAGTATATCATTTAAGATCTATTGGTTGAGAGAATCAAGGTAATATATTTAATATAAATTATATTACAAAATTATTAAAAAAAATTAATAATTTAATAAATAGAAAATTCAAATATTTCCTTTAATAGTAACTTTTAAAAAGTAATAAAGGATTAGAATTCATGAGAAATTGATAAATGGCAAACTTTTTCTTATTTTGAGTCTTAATTATCAGAATTAATAGATTAGTAGATTAGTAGACTAGTTGTTTGACCTATCCGACGCACAGGTGATAAGAAAAAAACATTTTGAAATTTGGTAAAAAGTAAAATTTATTTAAATAACTAATAATAATAAATAATTAGCAACATTGTTTATGATTAAAAGTAAATATTACAAAGAATTATTTACTTGTGAGTTTCATTTCAAATTTTGATCTTCATATATCATCCTGAATTATAATTACAATAGATCTTAGTAATGAAGTATGAAAAACTTGATAACAAATGTAATGAATGTTTTATTAAATAAATTAAATAAAAAATTATAATCATAAATTCATGCCTGAAATTTAAATCTTTTGAAACACCTATAGATAAATAATATTTTGAGTTATGTTATAAGGGTTCCCATTGTCATCTAAAATTAGTATTTTCAAATCACTTCTTGATTTTACTTTTGAAATAGCTATATAAAGTTATCTATAAGTGAAGACAAACTTAGGTAAAACTCGTTCAACATATGACAAAGATTAACCTTGACTTTTATTAATAGTCATAGCAAAGCAAAGAGCAATTGGAAATTATCTACTTTGAAACTTCAGAAGCATGCCAAGATTAGAAGGTATTAAATTCATTTGAAATATGTAAACCTTTTCTCCAATTTTATTACCTGTAACAACAATTGCTCCAATGACATTGTTTTCCAATTCTTCAACTATTAATTTTGTTCCATTACACAATCCATAAGATTGATCAATGTTCCTCAATAGCATAATTGAGACTCCCTTTATCAAAACTAATTTGTGATTTGGAATTCTAGAACACTTTATGTCATTTAAGAACTCAACAATTATCCAATTTGCTTTAATGTCAACATCTTCATCTGCTAGACAATATAAGTTAGAACTTAAATATTCCTTTTCTTCGCCAAGAATTTGAAATATAACAAATTCATTCACCATTTCAACTACTTCAAGAGTAGGTGCCAGCAATGCTCTATCCTAAAAAAAGGTATAGTTTTTTCAAATTATCGAATAAATTTGGATAAGTGAAATCAACAATACTATTCAAAAGGGAAGTTGATTCTAAAATAAAAAATTCTGTTGGAATTTCAATTTCTTCAATTTTGTCATTATCCATTCCTAGCTTTCCATTATCCACTTAGGAAATAATTTAAATTCTAGGTTCGTAGAGGAGGAATTGTTGCTTGTAATATTATATTTTTTATCAGTTTAAGAACTTTGCAATGAGACCACAAATTTGATGAGTTTATGGTAGTATTTACAATGTCCACTCTTGAATCTCTTAGAATAACTGGAAGTATCTGACGAAAATTTCCTCCAAAAACAAAAGTTTTCCATCAAATGAAAACGTAGATTGAAGATCAATAATAATGCAAAATGTTTGTCACTAATAATGTTACAATTTCTGACCTGCTCATTGTGTGGCTCGATTATTTATTTAAATAAATTGTTTATTTAAATAATTGGAGAGAGATTTTAGTAGTGTCTATTTTAAGAAGGGTTAGTGGAAGAAAGAATCAAGGGATTATATTAAATATAAATTGAATAATGAAATTTGAATTTTATTTAAAGTAATTTAAAAAATTTTGTGTGGCTTAAATGAAAGGATGGAGAGATATTTTAGTAATATATCCTTTAAAAAGATCCTTTATTTTTTGGATGACCAATATGAATTTTATTAAAGAACTAGAACCAACATCAGAAGGTTTACAAGAAAATCAGGTGGGTCACCAAGCCACTCACAATTTTGGCACTCTATAGCATAATGGGCCACGCAGTCTACAACCCCATTGATATTCCTAGCTACCCAAGTGTAACTAAATTTGATAAAACCAATTGCAAGCCCAAATATTTCTTGTAGAATAGACCCATTATAGGTCTAATCCTCCTCTTCTCTTTATAAGCATTGTATCACCTTTTTGATGGATAAATAGTGTTCACAACATATGCACAGCGGAATAAAAAAGGATCTATTTTGTGTCTAAAATATATTAAAGCAATAACAAAATAAATATTCATAAATATTTGGATAAGATTCTTGAAATTTTAAGAGTTTCCTTCAAACGTATGAAGGCTCCACGTGTATCCATACCGAGACTAATCCTTTGCTCTCAACTCTTTGAGCGGTGGAAAAAATTTCAAGCTTGTAACTGGAATTTTTAAAGAGATGAGAAGAAGAATACAATACTGACTGTGTATAATTTTTCTCTATCTGCTATATTTATAGAGTAACTACACAATGCACCATTCCTCAAAATTAGGAATAATTGCATATAAGATCAGATTTGATCTTATCTTTCCATGCAGTTTTTCTCTCAAGTTTCTTTTATTAGTTTGAAAATATTTGACTTAGTCATAAGTCTACCAACATGTTCTAACTTTCCTTGTTACTTTTTCAAACATTTTCAAATGCAATAGTAGTGCATTTCGATTAGCAATCATATTGCCAAATATTTTATTCCAAATGTCAAGTGCTTATTTATATTATTTATATTTTATGTGCTAGCAAAAGAATACAATAATATTCCACCCAAAAGAAATTTTAATTTGATTAAATTAAATTCTCCAATTTAATTATCAAATAATAAAATTTTTCTTTAGCAAAAATTGAACACTCATTTGTGTGTGACCCCATAGATTCAAAACTAAGCCAGTAGAAAATTAATCAAATTAATTTACTAATCAAAGTTGGCGTCTAGCAACACTCCTTGACGTTTGGATAGCATGAAGTAATATATTTTACTTTCAAGAATTACTAGAAGAATAATGAAATATTTCCTTCCATTTTTACAGCTCTGAGTTAACTCTAGAGTATGGTATTATTGTCAAACTCTAATAAGTTAACATATGATGAATGACTTAAGAAACTTATTTCTTTATTCATTCAATTGCCCTGGCCAAGGTCTTTAAGTTCATATATAGCTCAAACTCATAACTAAGAGTTGATGAATCCCTTATTGATTAATCATTAACTCTACAAGTATTTAATCATGCCCAATATCCATTCAACTAACGTCCTAAAATATTAGGTGTCCGGAATTAAAGTATAATAAATAACTTATTAATTACTATGATAATTTCAGGTCAAAGGAAGCTATAATATTTTTTTATGAGAAATTCCTATTGATAATTTAAAAGTAATATAAACCATTAGGAATTCTCCCTTGAGTCAGTTCAATGATCGTATCCCCATATGCATCATTTATATATGTAATTTAATAAATGAGATATATTAATCTTTATCCAATAAAGACCATTACACATATATTGATCTATCTGAATTATTGATGTCCCATTCAATAATTCTATGATCAAGAATAATTTAGATTAAAATTATGAAAGACTTGTTTCTCATTATTATAATCTCTATTATAATAACAAATCTCTAATTTTAATCAAGGACCTTATCAATTAATTATTTAATTAATAGCAAATATGATAATAACAAATTTTAACTTATCTATAAAATAAGTAGATTGTGATAACATGACTGATTGGAACTTGGGCATATCTAATTTATTCCCAACACTTTTGAGCGTCACTTTCTCAATCAACATTCTGGAGCCCTAATTTGGCAACAAATAGCAACCCTTCCTTCACTACCAGGAGATCTGCCCTCTTTGGGTCCAATTCCAAGCCCAATTGAACCAAATTTTCAGCGATGAAAGCCCTTTGGTGGTCGCAGATCACAATCCCAACTATTGCTACTCCTGATTCTTTGAACAGCGCTGTGTCCCTATTCATCTTCATCATTGGAGGTTGAGGAGGGATTCATCCCTCAAGATCGTCATTAAGATTTATTGGAGGAGAGAATTAAGACAATATATTAACTGCTGATTAATTTATGAAATTATTTAATTTTTTTAATAAATTTAATGAATAAAAAGTTGAAATATTTTCTTTAATGGCAACTTTTACAAAGTAGTGGAGAATTAGAATTCATGGCAAGTTGACACATAACATTAATTTTCTTATTTTGAGTCTTAATTATTAAAATTAGCATATTAATTAGATGAAAAACCATATAGTGAAATTATTATGTATTTAATTTATATATATTATCAGTATACAAAGTAAAAATATATATCCAATTATATATTATTATATTAATAACCAACACTTTTGATTTTTATTGAATTGAAATAACCAACACCCTTAATTCATAAGACGAAACAATCCATGCACAAAACAAAAAAGATCCACGTGTTGTGAATTACGTGTCCGAAAATATGCTTTTGAATTTTGTCGTTCAAAGAAGACCTTTCCAAAAAGGCGGAATGTGTCAAGTAAAAGGTCAGTAACAACACCCGATCAATTCACTTGGTAAACCAACCCGTGGTTCGGAATGTCAGAACCGCTATTACAGGACCATAAACAATATCCGCTTCCTTGGTGCCCTAAAGGTGGTTTTGAGGTCACTATTAATTTGATCTTTGAAAGTTTAAAATATTAATAATTTAATTTTTAAAAGATATTTTTTTATTTCGTGACATCTCAATAATGAATGTACATAAATTAGCCCATAAAATATTAATGTATTAATAAATTAATTCTTAAAAAAATTAATTTATTAATAAATTAATTCTTAAAATATATTTTATTAATATTAATAAAATTTATTAACAATAATAGAATTTGTTATTGATATATTATAAATTAATAAAAAATCTTTTAGAAACTAAAAACATTTTGACTCTCTTTTTACGAGTATAATTTGTTCTTGAAATTAAATGGCTGAAAGTGATTTATTAAATATAATGATATATTTCTTAAATTTGTCCCTACGACAACATTCATGTAGAAAATCCTTTAAAATGCGTTTAACACTTTTAATTTTTTTTTTTCCTGAGTTTAGTTTTTTTAATGGGGTCTAAGGTGGAATGAAACTGCTACGCTTGGATCTTCCTTATTGGGCTCCATTAACAAGTTAGGATTGAAAAGGAGACAGACACACCACAAAAATTTGAACTTCGGGCCGGGGGATCCAATTAGAGCCCACGTTAGACCAGTCCATGTGTAAAGATGAGAACATTCATTGCTTAATGAAGATGGGCCATATCCACGGAAACCGTCCTGCGTGCTCTAAACCACATTGTTCTGGATTTACCATTATATCTAAACATAAATTAATTTCACTTCTCCTTATGACTCAAGGAAAAAAAAGCCTCTCGAGAAGGGCGCACCTCGAGGGTGGGACTTCGAGTTGCAGGACAGAGTCCCATTGCCCTCCCCCCAAAAAAACTCCCCCCTCCCCGACAAAAAAAGAAAAGGAAAAAAAAGCCTTCCCTTTTCCCAAATTAGCGTATGGTTTTAAAGTATTTTTCGTTTGTTATATTCAACAAAAATGCCAAATGTAAAAAATAGTTCTCGTGAAGTGACCTCTGAAAGCATAAAGTAAGTGGCGTGCGCTTTCATATATAACTGTTTTTTCTATCCTAGTTTGACATTAGCTCTCTCATATTTAGATGTATAAATTTGGAACCAATCTTGTAAAAATCAATGCGGACTTGATATTATTACTGTATATGCAATATGTTTGGAAGACTGTATTATTTAAGAGGGTTATAATTCACAACCAAAATAAGGTTATAGTTAGTAGAGTAAAACCTGCTTTTACTCCCTAACAAAAATGGCGAAAGATAAAATAGTTCCTTAAAATTTAAAAGCCCAATAATAGTTCATCACTATTCAAAAAAGGGGACATGTTAGTCCCTCAATGAACTTGCTGTTACTACACTTAATGGAGAAGTATACGTAGCACATTAAGTTTTCGAGTTTCGAGTTCCTTGTCCGTGTTTCGAGTGCCATTTCATTTACTTTTAAAAACTCCTCTCTCCAAGTTCTGAGTTTAACTAGATAGAGAGAGTTCAAAGTTTTCGAGTTTCGAGTTTTGAGTTCGAAGAGAGAGAGTTTAAGTGAATTCAACGATGTCGTTTTAATGAGAGAGGAGCTTTCGAGTTCCAAATTTCAAGTTCCTTGTTCGTACTTCGAGTATTGTTTCATGTACCATTAAAAACTCCTCTCTTCGAGTTCCAAGTTCAAAGAGACTTTGAGTGAGTTCAACGATGTTATTCTGATGAAAAAGGATCTTTCAACAAAGCATTAACGTGCCACGTATGCTTATCCGTTAAGTGTAGTAACGGTGAGTTCACGGAGAGACTAACGTGTCTCATTTTTTGAATAATAAGGGACTATTGTTAGACTTTTAAATCTTGAGGGATTATTTTGTCCCTCACCATTTTCATCAAGGACTAAAAATGAGTTTTACTCTGGTTAGTATTTTATTAAGTTAGGGTGTTCCTACTGTATATTTTATTAAGTTAGGGTTTTACTACTATATATTTCATTAAGTTAGAGTTTTGCATTTTCAAATCATTAGGAATGAATTAATGGTGAGAGATTTAAATAATATGTATAAGATCATATATTCAAAACTCAATGCTATTAATATACCAAAAAAAAAGACGTTTGCATTTATAAAATAAATTATATAATAAACTATTTTTAATTTAAATATACACATAAAATAAAATTTTCTTTTTTAAAAAGATCTTTCAAACAAAAATCTTTTGAAATCCCACATTTATAGGGCGTTAACACTTCCAGATTGTTTGGAAAGTTTTGCGATTGAATTTATTCAAGAAATTGAATTCAATTTTCTAGCTTATAATTAATTAATGGCATGTAATTAAAATTCAAAGATAATTTAATTCTATAAAATTGTTCAAAAGTAAATTTGACTAAAATATCTCTGATTTATAATTCTTAACTTGGTGGATTCAATGTTAAAAATTAATATACTAAAAAAGCCCTGAATTTTATCTAATATCTTCTCTCTTTCTCTTCTCTCTTATATATAATAAAGAGCAAAATAGTCAACATAAAAAAATTAATTTATTTTTATATACATTTTAAATAATATAAATGAATTAAATTTTATAATTTATTAATTTATTTCAAATATAAAATTTTAAATTATAATATAATTAAATTTAATTATTAATAAAATAAAATTCAATTTTATCTTCTTCTTTTTTTTTATTCCAGGTAACCTCTTAGCCGAATAGAAGACAATTGCCATTTGAATTCTGTGGTTAGCCTTGTTTCTTTGGTGAATTTTGTGAAGTGAGATGTATTACATATCTTTCAAATTCAATAATTGGATATAAAAATATATTTTATACAATTATTTATATATCTTTATAGTTAATTATTAAATTTAAAAAATATGTGATATACTTTATTTTATAAAGTGCGTAACAGAATCCGTCGATGAATTTATATTAGTTGACAAGAAAAAAGGCACAATGTCAAACACCCCTACGCCCATGGGAGGCGGCGAGGGGCTACAAAAAGGAGGACAAAGGCAATCGTACCATTGGGTCAGTTTTTCACTTTTGTTGGCTTTGCAGAATTTTGTAACACGTGGTGTGAATGCTTGCAATAAGGGGGTGTTTGTCACGTTGTATTAGGTATGATAGGATAAGGTTATATAATATGTTATGATCTTATCTGTTGTTTAGTATAATCAATGTATTGTATAACTTTATCCATCAAACCTCCCTTATACGTTATAATGATAGATAACTTAATACCGTCTAGGAAAGCCATATTAGGCCGGATTAATTTTTAATATATAAGTATTCTTTTATTTTTTTTATTTTTTAATATATTTTATTAAAAAAATTAATTATTAACTAAATAATAAAAAATAAAAATATATAAATAAAAATAATATTATTTAATAATAAATAAATATTTTTAAAAAAATTATAAAATAATTATTCAAACTAAAATAAAAATATAAGGATAAAAATTTATTATTAAAATATATAAATAATAATATTTAATATAAATTTATTTATATATAATAAAAAATATAATTAAATATAAGAATGATAGTAAACTTATTTAGATTTTGATATATAAAAATTTCATCTCTATTTCATTTTTTCTCTCTCTCATTTTTTTATATTTATAAAAAAAATTATTAAAAATAAATAAATAAATAATTTTTGATATAAAATTATTTTTATATATAATAAAATAGAGTTAAAATAATTATGATAACTATTTAAAAATTATATTTATTATAATCTCTTCTTTTGATTATATTTTATATAATACAATATCTTATACAATGACATATCAAACATTACATCGTATTAAATTTTTATCAAATTTTATATTATCAACCCTTATCCTATCACACATACCAAAGGGGCCATTAAATGTTTTCGTACTAGTGCTCTTCTTGGTTCTAGAGAAAACGGGACGACATAAAATGCACAGAAAGAGAATGAGCAAATCATCGCTTTTCCCCTTGCTTGCATACTCATGAACATTGAATAAAGAAAGAAAATATTGGTGGGCTCTACGATGAAAGTTTTCTCCACGATTATGCGAAAAAAATTAACAGTAGCACATACGTTGTCAAAATGACTCTCATATCTTATATAAAAATAAAAAAGTAATAATTAAAGGATTTAATTTAAATATATTATTAATATAAAATTTTTTTATATAAATATTTAATTATATATTATCATATCATCAAAAATTTTTAATATAATCATCTATTACTTGAATGATCATACAAATAGAATATTTTGATTGAATGACAGTGTAAAAAAATTTTATATTGTCAATAAATTCTAATTAAACTCATAATTGAATGATATTTTATAATTAACAATTATAATTTTGATTTTAATAAATTATTAATATAAAAATTATATTTATAACTTATATGATTAAATGATTTATATTATTATATTATTTAGTTATGTAATTTATAAAAAATATTTAAAAATTAAATGAAAATAATATTTATACTTTATTATATAATAAAAATGTATATATTATTTTATATACTTTTTTATTTTTTTATTTTCTTTCTATTCAAATAATAAGAGAGAAAATATTTTTTTTGATTTTTTTCTCTTTTCTTTTCACCTATTTTCTTTTTGTATCCAAGCAAAAGGTAAATACGACCACTCTTTTTGAATTCTAAATGTCATGGAATATGCAAATAATTAAACATAATCCCAAGTATTACTGATAGATTGACTGCTGTGAAAATTTTATAATATATAGTTTATTTACAAGTGAAATTCATTTCATAATTTTCGAAATAAAGAATAATTTGAATCCAAGTTTAAAATGTAATAACTAAGGTTAACACGCTTGTTGTTCATTTGACACCAACTTAAGTCCTTGAATCGTTGATGAAATACTCGACCGTCAATTGAGTAAACTATAGTATTCAAACAAATGTACCCAAAAAAGAATTTAAAAAAAAAAATCCCATGTCGTGTTTGACGTTTCATGGGAATAAAATAATTTATCGACAACTCGATTACTCAATCAAAAGAGAATGGCAAATACCACGTCTCCCAATATTTTTTTTTTTAATTTTAAATGTTCGTATTGTCCTTACCGATGTAGAGTTTCCACCTATTTCTTATTTTAAAAAATGGATTTTGAATTGACGTTACCGACGTAGAACTTCCACTAATAAACTTCGTGTCTAACTCTGTTTATATACTTTGTCTTATTAAAGATGTTTACATAGTTAGTACTCAAATCAAATAAAAGAGAAGAATTGTGTAAGACAATTAACAACTAACAATCAAATAAAATATTAAAATATTATTTTTATTTATTATTAGATTTCTTATCCATTATATATATATATTCATTGGAAGTAATTTTATTTAGGACATAGTTAGACACTAAATGCGAGCATTTCTCTTAGCTAGGTTCAAATTGTGGTTCGCTATTTGTTGAAGATTAATCCTTTTTGCTAAATCTAATACTCGTTGGTAAGAGGGAGTCTATATTAATATAAAGATACTATAGATATAAAATAATAGAAAGTAAGAATTTAAGAAAAATATTTTCATAAAAAAATTAAAAGATATAATTTCGGACAAGAAGATGTTTTTAAAATCTACAAAATATATAATTTTATAATATTTTCTAAATTTATTCTAAGTAAAATATAAAATTGTTAAAATATATTTTATACTATTCATTTCCTTTTTATTATTTATTTATTTATTTTCCAAATAAAAGTAAGATGAAAGCCCCCTTTTATTACCTTTTGTTCTCGTTTGGTGCCTTTCTTTTCCTTCATAACTTGCAAACAAACTCAAAACGAGGAAGAGTCAGTACATTAATATCTTGATGTAGTGAAATATAAGCATGGATTATATTTGTCTATAAATATAACTTCATGTAACCGACTCTATTTAGTGAAAAAAAGACAAATTTAGTTGTTTTTTATGAAAAAAAGTTTAGATTAAGAGGAATGCTCACTTCAATTCAAGGTTTAAGATATATCTTTGAATTTGTTAAACACTTATAAAGGTACTTATAAATTAAGCACCAACGAGGGCAACTTGATAATTAAATTCAAGTCATGATACTACATGAGTAAAAAGTTGATTACGTGAGCCAACCCTATTTGGGAAAAAACTTAGTTGTTATTATATAAATAGGCTTAATATGTGTTTAATTTATATAAATATAGGTCATCTTAATTTTATTGATTCTATTTTTTTTCTTTTGGAATTTAGTCCCTCATTTTTTTTCGATATTATATATGTTCTTGGTTTCTAATGTTAACTAGCACTATTAAATGGTGATATTTATAAGAATATTAAAAAGATTCTTAAAATATTTTTAAAGACCAAAAACAAAATTTTCAATTTTGTAAGGATTAAATGCATATTTTAAAATATTTATAAAGACCAAAATTTAGAATAATAATGATCTAAACATGATATTAAAAGCCATTTTTTTTAAAAGGACTAAAATCAAAACAATCTCAATTTATAAAGACTAAAAGCATATTAAAGTCTATATAAATATTGCATCTACTTTTTTCATATAATTAACTAGACATGTGGTTTTATATAAATTTAGTTAATCTAATTTATTTTATCAAATCCTTTTTCTGTGTTGTTATTATTCAAAGTAATGTAGGTAAACATTTTTAATATAAGCTTTTGTAAGAGTATTAGGTATTTTAGCAGTTTGATCCATTTAATTACCTATAAGATTTTTTATTGTTCAATCGCAAAAGAATACATATACGAATTGTCTCTTTAAAATTTAAATTTGTATTCTCCTCATAATAATTAAGATTCCGTATCGCCTCATCTAACGGCTTATAATCAAAGTTCAAAGTCGAATCTATGTAAAAAATTGGAACTAAAGTTGAATCATATTCCCCTTTCAAATTTCCATTAGTGTGAAAGGAAGAGCATGGCGAGATAAGCATGTTTTTGAATTATGCTCGCTTTACTTAATTTTTAAGTGTGAAAATATTCCCCTGGCCGTTTTCTATCAGGTGATGACATTTCATGCCAATTCATAACTTAAAATTTGAAAAATAGTGACAGAAGTTTGAAATTGTAAGTATAACCTTCCGTTTGCATTAAGCATATGAAGTCACCAAAATATAGATATTTCTTCAGATTTACAATATAATAAAGCTGCCTCCTTGGCCTTACTTCGCTTCGGATACCTTGTCAATTAATGTATTTTATTCAGGTACGCTTCGTATCATGTTGGCGTCCTTATTGATGCGTGATTTATTAAATAAAATAATAATTATTTTAAACAATGACATCAATAATGTTTTTAAAATTAGTGAGAAAAAATTAAAATATTGTGGTCCTTAACAAGTTGTCTTTTTAATTATTGAATAATTTTATTTTATTTTTTGTAATCTTAAGAATTGAATATTTAACTTTAGATCAAAGTAGTGATTTGGTAAAAACTATCCTCAAAAATAAACATTGGTAAACACATCTTTAGTCGAACCTTTTCATTAATATACTAAGTTTGCTAATTCAATTCTGACTCCGGCCCTAGCCAATTTTTCTTAACAATAACTACAGTTAGAACTACCGCTTTGACTATTGTTTTCAGTATTTCTTAATTTAGAAGAACAAGTGGTTTATTCAACGAGTTCCCAATCTATTTTTCATAAAAATGGCCTACTTTTAACCATCTTCACTCCAGGATACTAGTTAAAAGTAAAATAAGAAAAAGGAGAAGTGAGTGAGAAATGAAAATAAAAATTCAAAATAATGTGCAGAGAGTTGGAATAATTCCAAGAAGAAATGATGAGATAAATTAGAAGACAAGAGGTGGAGTGATGATGTACCTAATGCGTTGTTGTGTGATGTTAATGTAAAGTGAGTTTGGTTCAATGGTTCCCCAATCCAATCCCCACTTTCCCTCCCTCACCAAATCCGTTGCCCTTTCATTGCATTCAGAGCTTACCTTCTTACACTCGCACACTTTTTTGTCTGCACAAACACAAAAGTCTCTAACTCCTCGAAGTTCACATAGAGACACATAGAGCGAGTCTCTCTCTCTCTCTCTCTCTAACCGCAACAGCAGAATCTCAGAAGGACAGAATGAAGGCAAGACAATGCTATGTCTGCTATGTTACATTTATATCTGCATTAAATGCTCATGTCCTTCTGAATCATTTTTAATCTCAAACATTAATCCTTCCCTTATAATCCGTATGATGTTTCATTTTCCTGCAGAGGTTACATAGGACCATTTGCATCCGCAACTTACGCACCCAACTTGTGGTGATCGCTATTTGTCTAATTACCTGTTCCTCCAGCCTCAAGGTCTTTTTTTTTTTTTTCAAAATTTTTTCTTCTAATTATATATGTATGCTGAATATCAATCATTTGAAATTTGAATAACAGCCAGATTTTTTTTTTTTTTGGGGCTTGTTCTGAGGTTGCAGATCGGAGAAACTTGTGGTTCGGACAACAAATGTGATGCTGGTCTCAGCTGCCAGACATGCCCTGCAAATGGGAATACCCGACCCAGATGTTGTCGGATACAGCCTTCAAGCCCCACTTCCAAAGTTGATCACTTTTCATGATTTCTGTTACTGAATTTCTTCTGGGGTGCTCAAATTTTATGTTAATTGTTTTGTTTTGTTTGTTTTTGTTTTTCGTTTTATGTTTTTTAATGTTCAGGTGAAAGGGCTACCATTCAACCGGTATTCATGGCTCACGACACATAACTCGTATGCTTTGGCCGGAGCGAGATCGGCCACCGGATCTTTCATCATAGCCCCAATGAACCAGGAAGACACTGTTGCTGATCAACTCAAAGTAAGATTCTCCTTCCCTTCTTTTTTCATTTCTTTGTCATGTAATCTGTATTAAATTTGAGTGTTCTATTGGAACCTGTAGGAAAAAGATTATAAAATTAGAGGGCCAATAAAGATGTGCTAGAAGCTAACAAATCAAGAATTGAAACAGAGATTCGACCTCCACTAGTATTAGTTTATTAAATTAATCTAAATAATGAATTAGGTATGTCATACATGACAACTAAGAAGTGGTTTACACCAGACATGTTGCCTGCCTTGCACGGGTTTCTCTGTTTGCCTCTGTTCCCCATGTGAATTAATCGGCATTGCTTAAAGGGATCAATAAATGTTTAAAGAGCATACGTATTGCATGTATGTGCGTTGCTTTGAAATAAAATACGGGAGAGGATCTACACCCCAGTAGTTGTCGGATACTTGGATTAGTGTATTGAAGTTGTACAATTAAGACATCGAATAATTCTACTAAGATAGATGATGATAAACACAACTATCATGGAATGACCATGAAGCTTCCTGTATTCTTTTGGAAAACATAATGTTCAGTGGGGATCATGTGCTAACTTTTGATAATTTATGCATGCATTAGTTGTCTATGGATTATTTTTAAGACAAAAAGTATGGAAAGGAACATAAATTACAGATTATATAACTACTAAAGCAAAATACTGATTAATTTGTTTTGTGCATTTTTGGTTTTTTCTTTTTTTGATGAAACAGTTATTTTTCAGGTTCAGTTGCAAATGCGATGAATGAATTAATCACATTTACAAGATAATATGACCCATCTGAATAGTTCACCCTCACCCCTTAAACTGAATGATAACATCTTCATGAGCAATTTAAGAAACCCATTTTGGCCCTCTAGATTACTAATGTAAAATCGAAATTCCAATCTGTTGTTGATGAACCCTTACGCTTTATCTCTTTCACTTTCTGTTGGATTTACTGACAGAATGGCGTTCGAGGATTTATGTTGGATATGTATGATTTTCAAAACGACATCTGGTTATGTCACTCTGCTGAAGGCAAATGTTACAACTTCACTGCATTCGTAAGAGCGTGGCTATACTCTCTAATTCCTTCATCAATTTGATGACAAAACGTTTGTCCATTCCTTGTAATGGTTTAAAACCTTCCTGTGACTCTAATCCTAATGATAGTGCACCAAATGTCTATTTCAATCCACAGCAACCTGCCATAAACGTGCTCAAAGACATGAAGTCATTTCTGGATGCAAATCCATCTGAAATTATCACCATCTTCATTGAGGACTATGTCACATCTCCTCAGGGCCTAACTAAGGTCTTCAAAAACTCTGGCCTCAGCAACTACATGTTCCCACTGTCTCGGATGCCGAAGAATGGCGAAGATTGGCCAACCGTGGATGACATGGTCCAGAAGAATCAGCGCTTGGTTGTCTTCACCTCCAAATCATCCAAGGAAGCTTCTGAGGGCATTGCTTACCAGTGGACATATGTGGTAGAAAACCAGTGTGAGTTGCCCCTCTTAGTATTATCAATGAAAACATGTTTTACATGCACCCATTTTTTCAGAATGCTAGTGTGCAAACCAATCATGATTGTATGTGTTAATTTCAGATGGAGATGATGGCATGAAAAATGGTTCTTGTCCAAACCGGGCAGAATCACCACCAATGAACACAAAATCTAGGTCACTGGTTCTGGTAAACTATTTTCGTTCTACTCCAAATCGATCAGCTGCCTGCGCTGACAATTCGGATCCATTAATTAGCATGATGAAGACTTGCCATGAAGCAGACGGGAACCGGTGGCCGAATTTCATTGCAGTTGATTATTACCAGGTAGCTACTTGTCCAAATTTTGATCAATTCGTTAGTCATGCTGGCTTCTAGGTACTCTCAACTTAGCAAAATAGTTTATGATTTGTATTGATGATAACAATGATGTTGAAGAGGAGTGATGGCGGAGGAGCACCGGAAGCTGCTGATGAAGCAAACGGTCATCTCACTTGCGGGTGTGACAGCATTGCGTATTGCAAGGTTTAATTTCTACCACGTTTTGTTTAGTTACTACTGCATTTTTACTACTATGAGGTATCCAAATTAGGACATGGGTAGATATGTGAGTGACTAACCTGTAGTAATGTACATTGTGAAAACTACAACTTCCTCTCTTTTTTTCTTAATTAATGTGAATAACCCTTAACTTGTATTTAACTGAGTAATATAAATATTAATACCTACAGGTAAACGCTACGTTTGGCACTTGTGATGTCCCTCCTATTTCTCCACCTCCACCCGAAGCTGCCTCCACTACAAACCAGCAGCCTCAAGGTAATAATGCCTCAAACAATGCTTATGTTGGTAGAAAAACCAAGCTGCTGCAATTGGTTGTGTCAATTTTGGCTACGACGACTTTCTTGTCATGGTTCTAGAATGCCATTAGTTTGTTGGAGTCTTCTAGCATGTGAAAAAATATGTATGTATGTTGTTCACATTGAGTTTAGATGGTGCGGCAAATTTGATTCCGAGTATTGTATGGAATCTGAGTCAATTTTCATCACACGGCACTTCATGGATGTATTGTGATTTGCGACTTTATTGATTGAAACAGAACTTATCAAATTCTTGACACACGAGAGCGCCTCTCTACTTTAGCCTATTATTTGCAAGTGCAGTTTCTAAAAGGGTGCAACTCAATTATTGCTGATAAGTCGCCTAAGTGAACTTCCAAATTTTAGGAGAAGCAAGTCGTGCCAAAATTCTCTTATGATCACAGAAGTAAAGGATAGTGAAGATTAGCCAAATCCAAATTGCATAAAATGTGGGGCTCCCAATTATGCACAGGACAAAATCCAGCTCCAGGTCAGGTGCCACGTATGAGATGCCTTGTGAACACATTGCCTTGGAATTTATTAGTCTATGATTCTATTATTGAAACTCATGACCCATCTGTCAAGATCTCTCCAAATCAAAGTTCCCCACTCAATGAAGAATGGGCCTAGAGGGCCACCGACATTACATTGAAGGCAAAATATAATTTATCATCCATGCAACCTACTTGATGTGGATCTGCTGTGGTCTCACTAGTATGCGGACTAATGGCCAAAAAAATGAGAAAGGTAGACACCTTGGACACCCAGAGATAGAAAGGAGAAAAAAAAAATTATAAAAAAAAGTGAAAAGAGTGAAATAATTGATAGAGAGAGAAAAAACTGAGAGAGAGCGTTGGAATATTAGAGATTTTAATATGTACAAATAACATACTTCCAAAAAAATAGAGTACGTATGTATGAGCGTTTAATAAGATGTACATCTCAACTCGACATTCTTGGTGTGAGTCCAGCACTATCATTAAAAGCAATGCTGACAAGGCAGTGTGTTATAATCAATTAATGCTGAAGAAGATCAAAACATGAGATGCATAACATTCATTTATTGGATGAATCGAACTATACGGCTAATCTTTACATGACCAACCTCAAGCTACAATCATCCCTGAAAAAAAGAAAGCATGGGACAGAGTGAAAGTGGAGAAATATCTTTTTGGGGTTTTTGTGAGTATAGGCTGAAGTATAGACGGCTCAAACAATCAACGGCATGGTATGCCAATGCCAAGGCCTGATGGGAGCAACTTGTGTTGGCATTAGCATTGACAGGCTGTAAATGAAAGGTGGGTACCACAGGCTATCTGGTCATTAAAGAGACAGCAATGCAAATTTATTGCTTTTCTAGTTGATGGTTTGATTTTGTCTCATTGCCACACATCCCGTTTTCAAGCTTACAGTCACCAGCTGATAGTGCCGCCTCCTCTTTAAATCCACCCTCTACTCTATTGTTAGGTGAATGTTCTGCATCCCTTCTAGCTCTGCGATCCTGAAACAAGATGGCACTTATTTAATCAATAAAAAAATCAAACAGCTCCATGTTGATAACGTGGAATATCAGGGATGCAAAGTAATACTTCTGAATCACATTTGAAGTGGTACTTTATTTAATTGTGGTTTCATTTATTAAACTTTGCTGGGATCCACTTTGTTTGCATGATGAAAACATGGTTAGAAGAATATTAGTTCATGAAACTAGATCAAACAAGACTGCTAGATAAGCTGAAGAATCAATCATATGACACAGAGGTTAAGATAGCAGAAATTAATATAAGTATCTGTTATAGTTGTTGAAATATCTAGCCAAATGATGTCTTGCTCTGATTACGCATTCATAACAAGGATTCACACATAAACTATAACACTACCAACTTAAATTGCATTACCAAATTAGAAACTAAAATTGACACCGAGACTCCATATTAGGATGTGAATGGAAATTCCATAAATTGGTAATTTAGTTTAATTGATGGAGGGATCAGTAGTTACCTACTCCTTGTTAGAATTTAAAAATGTGCTTCCTTTTAAGTTTCACATCTTAACTTATCCTCCTCCCAGTTAATGAAAGATCAAACCACAAGCAGTACTTCCTTGTTCATTAACAAGCACCATACTGAGGTTGAATTAACTTAAGACTAAATCATTATTACCTCTTTGTAAGGGGAATCTTCAGCCTCAAGCATGTGTATTACATGCCCCATTTTAGGCCGCTTTTGTGCATTAGGGTCTGTGCAGCGTAAGGCTACAAGAAGGCCTCGCTTCAGTGCCCTTGAAGTTGGCTTCTCAGGGAGCTTGGGATCCAGTACTCCCTCTGGATTTCTGTTACTAACCATCTTCTTGAGCCAATCAACTAAATTCACCTGAAAATCTAGAGTTTTCAGTTGCAAGTGAAAAAGGCAATAACAGCAAGGTTCACAATATTGAAATAAATCAAACCTCTTCTGGAGGTCGACTATAATCAACCGGGTTCCTGCCTGTAATTACTTCCATGATAAGAATTCCAAAACTATACACATCACTTCGTTCGTTCAACATGCCAGTACTTGCATATTCAGGAGCTACATATCTGCCAAAAGAAGAATATGTGAGGTCATTGCTGGCAACTCACCATGTATAACACTTCTAGTAGCGAATGGAACAAGGGAGATTGTACAAACCCAAATGTACCCATGACACGGGTTGTGATGTAGCTGCTATCAGAGCCAAGAAGTTTGGCAAGGCCAAAATCAGAAACCTTTGAATTCCACTGCTTATCAAGCAAAATATTGCTTGATTTAATATCACGGTGAACTACTTTTGGTTCCAGCCCCTCGTGAAGATAAGTTAACCTGTTGAAAAATTAAGTTATGACAGGTAAAAGGCTAAAAGCATTTTTGCCATTGGGTGGGGATGGATTGAATTTGAAATATAGGGTAAAAAAAAAAGTAAAGCAGATCCAGAAAGTAAAATCATTTTGTTGTTTACCCTTTTGCGGTTCCGAGGATAATGTTCATTCGAATTTCCCAAGTTAGAGGACTGCAAGGCCCAACATCCCCATGCAGCCACTGCTCTAAGTTCCCATTGTCAACGTACTCATACACAAGCATTCTGAAGTAGGAAGAAAAATCGGATCAGTTTATAGCTACACTATTCACACTATTTGAATATGAAGATACTAATAGATATTTACAAATAAATGTATTGACTGACATTGAAAAAGAACTCTCATTTGGAAGTAGAAAAGATTACTAGTAATCAACAGAATACCTGTGAGCTCCTTCAGCACAATAACCGAGCAACCTCACCAAATTCTTGTGCCGAACTCTTCCTATCGCTTCCACTTCAACCTTAAATTCTTTCTCAGCTTGTCCCCTAGCATTACATCACCACCGATTATTCACACACCAATCTTAAGTGCCTAGAATTAATGTATGTCATATATAGAAAACTACTCCAACTCAAATCACCAATGAATAAATGAAGAAGTTCACCTATTATTGAGCAAATTCTTAATAGCAACATGAGTGTTGTCCTTCAAGACACCATGGTAGACGATTCCATAGCCACCTTCTCCAATGACATTCTCCGGGGCAAACCCATTGGTGGAATCCTCAAGCTCCCTGAGAGTGTACCAATGACCCCAACCCAAATGAGAAACCTCAGGGATCACCGTGGGAACCTGATCCACTTGTCGACCCTCCCCACTCCCTTCATGGGAACAAGCCCTCACAAAAGCACGTTCAGGGTAAGAGATTCTATGGTTCTTCCCAATCTCAAACTGGATTCTGTTGTACACCAAGGGGTTCTCTTCCTCCTGGGGTGGCAGCAGCAAGGCCTGTACCTCGGGAAGAGGTTCCGGTTCGGGAAACGGGTCAGGTTGGGGATTCGGGTCCACAACTCTGATCTCTTGGATCTCCTTGGAGACATCTGGCTCCGGGATTAAGGAAGAAGGATGGTTGTTGTTTTTGTTGGTGTTGGACTTGGAGCGTTTGGAAGCGAGGCAAATGGAGATGAGGAAGAGGAGGAGGACGATGGAGACGCCAACGCAGACACCGAGAACAACCCACAAGCGGAGGCCGAAGATGGAGGTTGGGTTGGAGAGCTGGTCGTTCATTGTAGCTGTGCCAGTTGAATGATCTGGCATTGCTACTTTGGAGTTAAAAGGTGAACCTTCTACTACATGGGAAAGATAGGAATGAGGGTAGGGGTGAGTGGTGGGCGTGGTGGTGTACTAGAGTTAGAATAGAGAAGAGGGGTCAGTGATGGAGGTAGTGGCAGCTGGCATGGTGGGGCCTCATGGGGACACAGAATGCAATGAATTGCAGCGATGTCTGAGTTTCTGTCAGTGTCTGACTCCATGTCCAAGTGGTAACTGGCACTGCTAACCAAGCTCTGTGTCTTTGGGAGAAATTGCAACGTGTGAAATATTTAGATTAACGGTTGACGTAACACTGTAGAATTAAGTAAGTAGTTTTGCTGAATTTCCTCCAGAGTTTAATTAGTATATATTAATAATATAAAAATAATTTTATATTATTAATTAATTATATATTTATATCAATAAAATTATAAAATAATAAATAATTAAATTAAATATTTTTAATAATATAATAATATATAATTAAATATTTATATAAAAAAATTTTATATTAACAACATATAAAATTAAATCTTTTTCTTCTATTATGGGATGAGTGGGACCTTTTTACCCACCTTTAAGTTTCCTACGATGAGAATTTAGGTTAAAATTAATTTTTAGTGCTTTTATATATCCTAAATTTTGATTTTAGTTTTTATATTTTATTTTATCAAGGAGTTGATTTTTGTCTTTAAAAAATTATTAGATAATATTAACTTTTATTAATATAATTAATGAAATTTGATATAGATATAATATATTATTAATATAGTTTTGAAACCATTTTTTTAAAGTATTTTCTTAAGTTTGAAATAATATTCTTTTAAAAATAGAAAAATGACTAAAACAATATCGAACAATCTTTGTTTTAAGCTGAAATGACTTCGACTGAGTTTTATCATGTCCCATATCAATTTCTATTAACTATATTAGCAAAAATTGATATTATTTAATAAATTTGTAATAGAAGAAACTAATTCAATATTACTATAAGCAACTAAATCAATTTTTTTTTAATATAAGAAATAAAACAAAAATCTAGAGGACTAAAAGCTAATTTTCACTGAGAATTTATTTCTTCTATGATGCCGTGGGATTATAGAAGGATTCTTTTTATGGTTAAAGACTATTTGGCTATGGTCCATCTTGGAATAACAACAAAAATATATTAACAGAAAAAGTGGCTTTTAAATATACTCTTGCACCTTTTGGAAAGAGAGATGCACTTTATTTAAAGCGTTGAAAATAATGATCAATAATTAATGGGGAATTCTTTGTAGTTTTTACAAAAATACAAGTGGTTATGATTTGTCTTTTTCTAAGAAAAAAAAAATTCTTGCTAACAATTGTTATTTTCATTTCACTCTTTCAAGTACATTTCTTAGTTTAGAAGGTATATACTATGTGTAGACATTCAAGAGTAATGTCAATTTATTTCTCCTAACCGTACACTGGAGTTGACATCACCCCTCCTGTCCCTCAACACTCACCAACACACTAACCAAACCCATTTACATTATGCGTTGCGATAATGTTTGGGTTGGTTTTGATTCACCCAAGCCTCCTAACCAACTTTAATCACTTCGAATAACATAATTTGATTTTACTTTGCTTTTCAAATAAACATAACACGCTTTTTATTAACTAAAAAATATGGTAGAATTAACTTTAAAAAATTTGATGCAAAATATGCTCCTTTAGTCTTTTTCCTTTTAATTAGTATTATCGCGCTCATAATTGGGTTAAGTTCTTTTTGGGTCAAAATTGGATTACGCTTTGTTCCCAACCCAACACAACCTAATTGTGCAGTGTCAAATAATCAAATTTGACTAAGCCCAATCCAATTACTACCATAGATCTAAGATTGTAGGTGCAGTCCGACCAAAAACCAAAAAAAAAAAAATTGTAGGTGCAGTGTGCAAATGATTAAGAAAGCGGGTGTAATGTGCACGTTTGCATTAACATATATTTTAAAATTAATTATTAATTATAGTTATACAAATCAAAAAGTTTTTGTGAAAATAGTTATAACTTAAAACAATTTTTAAAATATTAGTTTTTATTATTTCAAATATTTAAATAAATAATAAGATATATTTAAAATCTTATCATTCATATATTTAATTAATAAATTGTTAAACTGAATCATAATTGAAGAATGAATATTGCTTTTAGCAATATGTATATTCCTTGAAAATTTAAATAATAATAACATGAACTTATAATTTGATTATTTTTTCATATTTATTTAAGAAGTGTAGAAACAATAAATAAAAGAAAGGGGAAAAAAAGCCGCTGATCCCGTTTGTATCTTCGTGCAAAACGCGACCTTAAGCGGCCTCGTAAGCGCGCCAAACCTAGAAAAATTTCCCGCGGTTTTCTTTAAAAATCCCTACCTCGAGCCACTCTCTCTCACATCTCATTTCTTACTCACTCTCAGATTACTCATAAACACACACAGATACAGAGAGAGAAATGGCAGATGAAGAGGCGGCTGATGCAACCGCCGCGAGCGGGAGGCGAAGGGCCAGAGGTCCGGCTTCCTCCGCCCGCAGCGAGGCCCTCGAGCGCCTCAAAGCCCGCATCCGCGGCGGCCCCCGATCCGACGGTGCTGCCCCCCAAATCAGGCTCGAAAACCCTATCTACGACACCGTTCCTGAGGACGAGTACAACGCCCTCGTCGCCAAGCGCCGCGAGCAGGCCCGCGCCTTCATCGTCGACGATGATGGCCTCGGCTACGGCGACGAGGGCGAGGAAGAGGACTGGTCCAAGGCCGGCTTCTCCCTCTCCTCAGACGAATCCGACGGAGGCGAGAACGACGGCAGGCCCAAGCGCAAGAAGATCGAGAAGAAGGATCATCATCCCCAGCCGAAACGCACGTCGGCTGCGCTCTCCGCGGCCGCAATCGGCGCCCAGAGGCTGTCGTCGATGTTCACATCATCGCTCTTCAAGAAGAGCAGGGATGATAAGGCCAGCGACAGCATCGTCGACGATGTTCTGGCGGAGTTTGCTCCTGACGAGACCGATAGGGAAAGGCGTAGAAGAGGGCAACCGAGAGCGAATTCGAATTCAATTTCATATTCGTCAATTGGTGCCAATGATTCTCTTCGAATTAACAGCGTTTTCGGTAACGATTCGTCGATTGGCGGGGCTTCTGATTTGATGAGAGGTTCTTCGTTGTCCAATGCTGTTGGAAATGGTGATGTTGAGTCCGTTAGGGTTATTAGCAATGGCTCCATCGATTTGGGTTCAGAGCAGAAGTGTGAGACAATCAGAGAAGATGTGACTTCTATTGAAGGTTCAGAGGATAGGAAAGCTTTAGCTATTGAAAATGGTCACGCATCGATCGAGCAAGTGCCAACTGATGGTACTGTTGTTGAGGAGAAGGTGGTGAAGGACGCAGAGGTAGAAGCAAAACCAGCTCCTGTGAAAAAGGAGGCGTTGTTTACTTTGAATGCGAAGGTTAAAGACGAAGAGGACCCAACGTTGAGTGCTACTGCGGGTTGGCAAGCAGCGAGGAGTGGTGGAGGGGACGTGAATGTTACTGATTCGAAAGTGTTGAGGGATGCTTCGCATAAGGAAGAACACTCCGAGTTCAATCTGGAGGCAGATGGGTCGCTACCTTTCTACATACTCGATGCCCATGAGGAGTTTAATGGAGTCAACAAGGGAACCATTTATTTGTTTGGGAAGGTGATCTTATGGTTTTTATTTGAATTTTGATGTTGATTGTTTAGTCTCCTTGCAACCAATCTTTTGATTTGTGAATTGTGATGTATGCATAAGTTACCTTTCTTTTACGCCCTACGCGTATGAATGTCAAAACTCGTTTATTTTTACCTTTTTCTTTCGCAATTCATGGTGCTGCATATGTTTCCTTTCACCATGGCTTTCTATGGCAAGGTGTCATCAACATGCTAATTGTTAAGCCACAATGTGAAGCCTATGTGTTTATTTATTTATTTGAGCAGCGGAAAGCTGGGTTGTATGTAACAGTCAGATACTCGTTACTGTTAATTGAGTGTGTATGCTGGATGGGGAAAATAGCATTGACTGTTAGCATTCTTATTGAGAATTAGGTCAAAGCAGGGAATTCGTATCAGAGTTGTTGTGTTGTCGTGAAGAACATGCAGAGATGTGTCTATGCCATTCCAAGTCATCCTATACATCTCACTGATGAGATGACGAAGCTTGAGAAAGATGTCCAGAAGTGTGCAGATTTCCGGAAAAAGCTGCAAGTAAGTTTTTCCTTTGTTGGCCCCTGGCATAAATTTATATAATTCTTGTTCTTACTTTTGTTTAGATTGACGTACTTCCCTATTTATTATGTCTGCCCAGGGCTGATGCATTCTGTCTTCTCATATTTTTACTTTTTAATTTTAGGATGCAGTATCTGGTTTAAAGAATGAGATGGCAAAACATCTGTTGGATCTGAATGTTTCAAACTTTAGCATGGCACCTGTTAAGGTTTGCTGTTAAAAAATTCTGATGTCTCGGGTGCATAAATGAGTTGTGTGATGCTTTTGTTCTATATGATTTTATTGCTGGTTTTCTTCTGATTTCCTGCTCACTTTTGCAGAGGAAGTATGCATTTGAACGATCTGAAATTCCTGCTGGTGAAAATTATGTGGTGAAAATCAATTATCCATTCAAGGTACACTATTGAACCCATGAATACTCTCAAGCAGGAAAATGACATTCCCTCATGTTGACTTTAAAGACTGTTGTCAACCCCAAACCTGCCCCTTCTCCGGTTGCAAATTATTTTCTGAAGATAGAGCATGAGCCTGTTAGGCATGTGTAATTTAAGCTTTTATAATATTTTAACTATTTTGAATTATTTCTTCTGGTAAAATTGGTGCAGGATCCAGTACTTCCTGTAGACCTCAAAGGAGAAAGTTTCTGTGCACTTTTAGGAACTCATTACAGGTATTATATTTGTTTAGAGACTATCCTGTGTAATGTTTTCGATATAATGAGAGCATGCAACTTGAAGGAAGATTATTAAATCAGTCTCTCTGAAACACGAGCCCAAACTATTTTCAGAAGTAATTATTATGATATAGCCTTATGTATATTTAAAATCATTTTTACATTGCAGCAGGGAGCTTAAGTATATGCAGTTTGGTTCAATATACTCTAGCCATGAAAACCTTTCCTCTGCATCAATGAATACTTGGGGAGTTAATCTGGCAGAACCATTGAGATTTCTTTTTGTGAAGATAAATTGATATTTCTCAGTAAATATTCATTTCAAATACTTGCCCAGATCACCAAAACAAACTGTTACGGGAACTGACTTAATTCTAGAAACTAAGAACTTTGTTGATGGAAGTCTGCATTTTAAATAGTCTATTTTCCTGGAGAACAGCTGTCCTTACATATTACTCCAGTATCATGATAAGGGTTTTCAAAATGCTCTGTTGGCACAAGAATCCCTTACTCATATTAATAGTGTGTCCGTAACTTGAACAATTGTTTACTGTTATAAAGGCAGTTGAACTGACTGATTCATCATCTGCAGTGCTCTGGAGCTTTTTCTGATTAAACGAAAGATAAAGGGACCTTCATGGCTACAGGTTTCAAACTTTTCTATCCGCTCAGCTTCTCAGAGGGTGAGATTTCTAAGTTGGGCATCTACTAGAAGTAATGTATTTGATACTGTCTTTTATTCTCTATACAGGACACCTTTTTTAATCTTAGCAGCTTGTTTCTGCTTGCAGGTTAGCTGGTGCAAATTTGAAGTGACTGTTGACTCTCCTAAAGACATAAGGGTTTCAACTTCATCAAAAATTAGCTTTGAGATTCCTCCTGTGGTTGTCACAGCGATAAATTTGAAAACCACCATAAATGAAAAACAGAACGTAAATGAGATTGTATCTGCATCTATAGTCTGCTGCAATATGGTTAAGGTATTTTAGAGTGCGTGTTTTAGGGTTTGGGATTTCTTACCATTGCTTTGATATTGTTACATATAGTGTGCGAGCTTATCATTTGTCATGAGCTCAACTACATTCTTAATAATACATCTAAACATTATCGTAGGTATGCGTTTGAATGTATACATATCTGTGTATGCAAATCCTTTTCAGCAAGGCTGGATTTTCTGTCAATATGCTTCTTGTGTCTGAATATGCTGACGAAATAATCAATGATCAGCAATAACCTTTCCTGTTTGATTTTCTAGATTGACACACCTATGTTGCCTTCAGAGTGGAAGAGACCTGGAATGCTGACCCATTTTACTGTTATTCGTAAACTTGATGGGAATATATTTCCACTGGGATTCAGTAAGGAGGTTACCGACAGAAACTCAAAAGCTGGGTCAAATGTTCTTTGTGTTGAAAGCAGGTAGAAAGTTCTAAAGATGGGTTGCTAGTTTGAGTGTTGTACTTATATGCATGACTGCATGTTCTCCTTTGACTTTCCATATTATTTTCTGTAGAAGATATAATTTTTCAACCTTATATGCTTGTTTTTAAGGTTGACCTATATATTAACTTTGTTTTCAGTGAAAGAGCTTTGTTAAACCGCCTGATGACAGAGTTACACAAGTTGGATAGTGATGTTCTTGTTGGACATAATATTTCTGGATTTGACCTGGAAGTTCTTCTCCATAGATCCCAGGTAGGAGTTTTGGTTTCTCAGAAACAGTTTCTTGGCAATTCTATGGCATTTTTATGTTGTATTGAAATTTTATTTTAATTTTGTCTTTCAGTTCATAGCCTTTCCTAATATCCTTTGTTGTTGAATGAATGATATTCGGATAAGAAATAATTAGTTAAGATGGTTTGGACAATTACATCAATCATGTAGAGATACTCTTAAGGTAAAAAATTTGTATGAAGATTACATGAAGACCAAAAGTGAGAGTTGATGATGAAGGGTAGTTGCAAAGATGGCTAGTTGAAAATGCAGCGCCATTTTATTACATCAAATCTGTAGGTTTGTGTTTGGAGTCTTAATTGTTGAATGGACATTAGCTGCTGCATCATTACATGTTTCCTGAATAAGCTTTAAGAAGCCCGTATATTTTCTGGCTGTTCTTCAATTTGTTGTTTGATTTTATAAATCTAACTTTCTAACACCTTCAAACTTTATCCTGAATTTCCAAATACAATTTCCTGCTGTTGTTTTCATCTTAAGTGCAAGGAAGTGGCTGTTGTTGTCCCTAAATGACCCATATCCATAAGTTCCTTTTATTCTTTTCTTAGAAGTCCATCATGCACCATGCACCTAAAATACCTCTGCCGCTCTCCAACAAAAAAAATAAAAATGCAGGCTTGCAAAGTACCAAGCAACATGTGGTCCAAACTAGGCCGCCTCAAGCGTTCTGTGTTGCCTAAGCTTGACAGAGGAAGCAATACATTTGGTTCTGGAGCTCGTCCTGTTGTCATGTCTTGCATGGCTGGCCGGCTTCTTTGTGATACATACTTGTGTTCCCGTGATCTACTAAAAGAGGTAAACTATTTGTTGAGAAACCATGCCAAGCAGGAATTTTGGTATTTATTTCTTGCTTAATCACTTTCTCATATTGGTTCTTCCAGGTCAGTTATTCTTTAACTGAACTTTCAAGAACACAGCTGAACAAGTTTCGTAAGGAAGTTGCTCCACATGATGTTCCAAAGAAGTTCCAATCAACCGAATCCCTAATTGAGCTTGTAGGTGCCAGTATTTACTCAAACAGCTTTCTCTTTCTGATACATCATTAGAAAAACAGGACTCTGTATTTTTTCCCCTTTCCTGTATGCATCAAAAGACCCCAAAGGCCAGGACATTTTTATTGTTGAGTCTTGTAGAAAACTATATGAACTTTGGCGTGCTCATTGAGCAAGTTAAAAGTGGATTGTTTTTTCAAATGGTAAATGTTTAATTGTTATGAAAAATGTTGCTTCAATTTTGATTATATTCATTTCTATTTTGGACTGGTACTTTCTTTTGGACAAATGAGAATCCATTCAGCAAATGAAGAATCTAGATACATTCTGTAATAGGTTGCACTTGCATTGTTGTTGTGATATGACATTTTATGGTTGTTGATGTTAGACGTTGTTTTCCTGTACTTTGTATTTTTAGCATTAGCAGTGGCTTGAGCTTGATAATGCTCGTGGGCTAACTGTTTAAGTTGTTGAAAGTCATAGATGTGGTAGCGGTTTCTACATTGGAATATTTAAAGACTATAATTAATAGTGCAAAATTTGGTGATTTTGTAATCTTTGAGTTGATAAGTAGAGGGATCTTCTCAATTTTTCTCATTATTGTCTTGCAAAACTTATGTGTTGGTCAAACAATTTATTTTGCCATTTTGAATGTTTGATTGATCAAACATGATAGTTAGTGCGTTTGCTTGTATGCTGGTTGTCATGGTATTCTTGACTTCTTCAGATTGAATATGGTGAAACGGATGCATGGTTGTCCATGGAACTCATGTTTCATTTGAGTGTTCTTCCTCTCACTCGCCAGCTGACTAATATAAGTGGTAATCTGTGGGGGAAAACTCTTCAGGTGAGCCAGCTTAGCCCTTTTTTTTCGCTTGCTTAATTTGATGTTGATTGTTGAGCATGATCTAGCACGCAGATGCCCACATCTAATGTTTGCTATTTCAGGGTGCTCGGGCGCAGAGAGTGGAGTATCTTCTATTGCATGCTTTCCATGCTAAGAAATATATGGTGCCAGACAAGATTCCAAACTACGCAAAAGAAACAAAATTTACGAAACGCAAAGTAACACATGGTGTTGAGGATAGCAGCAACTTAGATGAAGCAGATGTTGATGACACAAACTATGATAATGATGCTCCTGACACTGATAGTAAGAAAAGTAAAAAGGCTCCTTCGTATGCTGGAGGGCTAGTTTTAGAGCCAAAGAAGGGTCTATATGACAAATATATATTACTTCTGGACTTCAATAGTCTTTATCCTTCTATTATTCAGGTTTATAAATATTCTCTTTCAAAATATGCTGTGTTTTAGTGTCACTTTCATTCTACCGCAGAATTTTTCTGTTTTATTTATTTGTTGATTTTGCTCTAATTGTAATTTATGATAGTTTCTACTATCTATGCTACTTACTGAGCTGAATTACAGGAATATAATATCTGCTTTACAACTGTTGAAAGATCTCCAGCCGGATCATTTCCTTGTTTGCCATCTAGTATAGAAACTGGAGTCTTGCCAGAGGTAAGAATGCCACAATACAGTTTTATCTTTTAAAAAACAGTTTCTGCCTTTTAAATTACTAGCAGCAGGGATCCCATCGAAACAAAAATAAAAAATAAAAATCACTCCAAGCAAGGTGAAGTCTTGGCCGTCCTAATTAGAATTGGAGAGATGACAGACAAGGTTTTAGAAATTTCACCAAATTTGCGATTTTGGGCCCTAAACAACAACCTGATAAAATAACCTTGAGTTTTTAAAATCCTTGTTTTAAATATCCAAACAAAGCATGATTAGTCATTTGAAATTCTCTCCCAAAAAAATATCTTAAAATTCCTTATCCAAACCTGCCATATGTTGTGCCAACATTTGACTAAGAATGGCACACCATCAGGGTCCTTATGTTTTTATTAGCATGGGTTCACATTTCAGAGTTGAATATCCGCACTTTATGCAGGTTTATCAATGCATTAAAACTTGAGATTATTTAATGACCTGTTACAGTGCTTATTTTTGTTCCCCCTCATTCTGGGGAGATTAGATGCATGCATAAACATTATTGAATTTGTTTGTTGTGCTAGTTGCTGAAAAATCTGGTTCAAAGGAGGAGACTGGTAAAGTCGTGGATGAAGAATGCTTCTGGTCTTAAAGTTCAGCAATTGGACATTCAGCAGCAAGCATTGAAGCTTACTGCGAACAGGTTTGTTTCTATGTGCTTCTCGTTTTGAGTGCCCAACATTGGTATTTCATCCATAGTTATTAAACCCGGCCCAACATTAGTATTTCATCCATAGTTATTAAACCCGAACCAGACCGGCTGGTTCAACAGGTAAACCGATGAACCGGTCAAGTGACCGGTCCGAGTTGCTTTCCAGACCGGATATGTATCAAAACCGGTGTAACCCGATTCAACTCGGCCAATTTTTTGTGACCGGTTCGAGTTAATAAAATCAGCCAGGTCATACATGTTTTAATTTTTTTAAAAAATTATAACTATTTTAACCATATTAATGATTTTTTCAAGTCAAGATGGAAAGTAATGGAGCATTTTCTACACTAGTATTCTCATTTTATAGCAAGAGCCTTACCTTCCACTTACTTCCATTTCCAATGTGGGACTCTAACGATTGGTGGGAAGCATTTATAACATATGTCTTAGCTTCCACTTACCTCCATTTTCAATGTGGGACTAAAAAAAGGTAGGAAACATTTTATAACATGTGTCTTAGTTTCCACTTACCTCCATCTTCTCCTAGTATGTATTTGTAATTTTTGATTAGCTATCTTCAAGTTTTGAGCTCTTCTCATTAATAAGCATTTTATAACGTGTTGCTTTTTCAACATTCTCTTGGTATTACTGTATTAAAAGATGATGTACTCATTTCATTGTAGTATAGATAGTTACCTTCATCAAATTGAACCCTCTATTTATATATATGATTTTATATACATTTATATAAGCATACAAATTTTAAAGTATGTTAAATTGTTGATTACTTATGTCATTTTATTTTATTTATTTGAATTTCAATATTATTTTTATATATCTATTTAATTATATCCGGTTCAACCGGTTGAACTAGTGACCCACTAACCTAGTGTTATGGCCGAGTCGATCACCAGGTCGAGTTTTATAACTATGATTTCATCCTTCCTTCTGTATGTAAAATGTCATGGTGTATGATGCAGTATGTATGGATGCCTGGGATTTTCCAATTCAAGATTTTATGCAAAGCCACTTGCCGAACTTATAACCCTACAAGTAAGAAGATATGTCGTCTTACTCATCATAACCTGTGGCTACCATACTCTCATATATGTCAAAGCTAATACATTTTCATTTGAATGTCTAATGGTTGTACAGGGAAGGGAGATACTGCAGAGTACTGTTGATCTTGTTCAGAATAACTTGAACTTAGAGGTTATTTCTACTGCACTACTTCTTGAAGTAATTTAGGGTTTTAGTTCGTATATGAATTATCTGAATTAACTAGTTGAGAATATTGGCTCTTAAACTGTTGTACTGCCTTCTACTTTACAGGTGATCTACGGTGATACTGATTCAATAATGATATACAGCGGGCTAGATGATATTGCAAAAGCAAAAGCAATGGCTGGGAAAGTTATTCAAGAGGTGAGATTTAACTATTAGTTGTGTGATTGTGAAGCTGGTTTGAACCTATTTATTGAACTACAGGGATTGAGGTTCCCATCACCATTCCCCTGCTCTAACCTTGTGCAACATGGTATGCTAGAGTCAGAACCAGCTTTTAGTCCTTTAAAATATATTTGATGATATTTTTTTTCCTAAAACTCGAGCCAAAAGTGCATGTCGAAGTTTCAAATGTTTGTACTTCCTGGTTCCTGTCATTAGTCAGTTTGCTTGGGTGATTTAAAGTTGGACCATGCTGCAATGAGGTCTTGCCATGTTGGTTTGTACTGTTTGCAACAGATCGATAATTGTGGCATGTGTGCATGTTTTATGGATAGATGGTGGTTTTCCTTTCTAGTTTTCTTTTTTCATCTAATTTTCTTATGACCTGTGATTTCTCATATAATTTGTCATTAGGTCAATAAGAAATATAGGTGCTTGGAAATTGATCTTGATGGTTTGTACAAGAGGATGCTACTTCTTAAGAAAAAGAAATATGCAGCTGTGAAGGTGCAGTTCAAAGATGCCACCCCATACGAGGTATATTCATCTTAGTCTTTTGCATTACCTAACATAGTTGGAAGAACATGACAGTGGGATTGATCTATGTTGCAGGTTATTGAACGTAAAGGTCTTGATATTGTCCGCCGTGATTGGAGCTTATTAGCTAAAGAATTAGGACACTTTTGCTTGAGTCAAATTTTGTCAGGAGGGTATGATATGCTCTGCCTCTCTGCTTCCACTGATATTATTACTTTTGGACAAACTATTTGGATGCAAGATTTGTTCATTTATCTAGTAACTACTAATATTGTGGCTCTCATACTTACAGGTCATGTGAAGATGTTGTCGAATCAATTCACAGTTCTCTCATGAAGGTAATGTGTGATGTCTTGCATCACTAGAAATTTATTTATAATAACATACCATACAATTGGAGAATTTAAAAGGAAGATGCATCTTGGAGATTTGGGTTCACCGCAGTGGCTGGTTTAATCCCAGAATGCCTAGTAATTTTTTTTTTCCCTCGATATTCAGAATCCCTAGGTGCATATCTGAATTTCATTGGACTAGTGGATGATGCGGAGTTGCTTTTTTTCTTTTCTTTCCTTTCAATTTTCTGAATGGTGTAATTATTAATCACCGGATGAGGCAATCAAGTTTATTGAAGATTACAATCTAATATATTTCACTTTTCACTTTACCTTTTAACTTATGATTTTAAAATTGGAGTTTGAGGTTTATCTCTATCGCAAACTATTGAATATCAATGCCTATACAGGTGCAAGAAGAAATGAGGAGGGGACAAGTACCGCTGGAGAAATATGTCATCACCAAGACATTGACCAAACCTCCTGATGCTTATCCTGATGCCAAAAACCAGCCACATGTTCTCGTGAGTTCGAGATATTTTCATTTTATGGTTACTTGAGACAGTCTGATATATGCTTTCTTTGCTTTGTTCTAATCAACCCTGAGGAAGCCTTTCTTGATCAATATGTAGGTGGCACAAAGATTGAAGCAACAAGGTTACTCCTCTGGTTGTTCTGTTGGTGACACAATCTCTTATATAATTTGCTATGAGGAGGTTTGTCATTTATCGCTGGTGTAACTTTGGAAAAAGGCCGTTTGCATTGAGTATTTGATGCTGGCCATATGCAGTCTCCTGATTGTCTTTTGATATTATGTTCTACTTTGAAAAGGGTTGTAGTTCAGGTAGTGCAACTGGCATTGCTCAGCGTGCAAGACATCCTGATGAACTGAAACGAGAGCAAGGGAAATGGCTTATTGACATTGAGTATTATTTGTCACAACAGGTATCGTAGACTTTAATAGCTAATTTTATAAATAACAATGATGATTACCTTGTATTGTGCTCTGTTTTAGTATTTTCTTGTTTCTCTTGCAGATTCATCCAGTGGTATCACGTCTTTGTGCATCAATTCAGGGCACAAGCCCAGAAAGACTGGCTGACTGTTTGGGGCTTGACTCATCAAAGGTAAGGCATATTTCCTTGTTTGTCTCGGCATTCAGATGCATATGATTTGCTTTTATTTATTTCTACAAAAATTGTAGTTCTGAATTGGCAAACTATGTTGGTTTACAGTTTCAACATAAATCAAGTGAAGCTTCAAGTAGTGATCCTACAAGCTCACTCTTGTTTGCTGCTGATGATGAAGAAAGGTATAACATCTTAATTCTAAAATTTCCTTCCTATTAATTGTCATGATTTCTATTAAATGTGCATATTAGCAATCAGTGGTAGTCTGGAGATGGATACAATTGTGTTTGTTTTTACGGAACCACGATATAGATATTGAAGTGTTATAGATGAGCATTAGACCGTGTATTTAATATGAAAGTTTAATAATTCTTTGGAGAGGTTTGAACAAGTTATTATACAATTTTGTTTTACATTTAAGTTTCTGTCTATTTATGTTCTGTTGGATTCTTTTTGAAGTTCGTGTGTCACGATTCATGAATGTTACTGATTGACTTCTCTGAAAGAAATCCACAATTAATGGAATGAATGTGATAAAATTAACCGCAGGTATAGGGGATGTGAGCCGTTGGTACTGTCATGCCCCAGCTGCTCTGATACTTTTGACTGCCCACCTGTTTTTAAATCTATTTGCTTGTTGGTAAGTGAAAAGGCAACCCGCTTAGGGACAGAGGAATCCAATTACAATTTCTGGTGTAAGCTGCGCTGTTCTAAATGCCCAGAAGAACATGGTGTTGGTAGAATATGTCCGGCAATGATAGCCAATCAGGTTTAACTAGTCTTAGATTTCAAGCCTCTCTAAAAGATTGTGTTGTTCAGCTGCATTTCAGCTATGAACTTTCATGCACTGCTTTCTGATCATGGATCTTTTCCAAAATAGATTATCTGTAGTAACATTCGTTAACATGTTGGTTCATTTGATTTAGCCTA
Organism: Pterocarpus macrocarpus; assembly: GCA_031439585.1. Classification (NCBI taxonomy): domain Eukaryota; kingdom Viridiplantae; phylum Streptophyta; class Magnoliopsida; order Fabales; family Fabaceae; genus Pterocarpus; species Pterocarpus macrocarpus. The sequence continues at coordinate 69,950,407 of CM062520.1, read as the reverse complement.
GAATATTGCTCCTTAGCATCTGCTGACTGTTATACTTCATGTCAGGTTAAAAGGCAAGCAGAGAAGTTCGTTTTAATGTACTATAGCGGTTTACTAATGGTAACCCACCTCTCTAAATATATTATCATGAATATCATTAGCCCGTGAAAATTAGATATCACATCTTCGGCTGATTCTGCATCCAGTGTGACGATGAAACGTGCAAGCATACGACGCGAAGTATCAACCTTCGGTTGGTGGGTGATTCTGAGAGAGGAACTGTTTGTCCAAATTATCCTCGATGCAACGGGCGTCTCCACAGAAAGGTTTCACGCCGTGAACGACTTTAAATGTTAAAAGTGTCTTTCACATTATCTGATTTAAAGTGAAGTTTTAATGTTTTGGTTTTGTTAATTAACTAAACATTTGGTTACTTTTCCAGTACACTGAAGCAGAGTTGTACAAGCAGCTCTCATATTTCTGCCATGTGTTGGATACTGTTTGCGGTATAGAAAAGGTACTCACAAAATGATGGTACTTTTTTTGAAAGTTGAAGTACAGATTTTGAATTGACGAATTTAATCATAAGTGATTTGAAGTTAAAGAGTAATGATTAACTAATTATGCAACTTGATTAATCACTAATTATTAATCATGTTTTTACTCTTCTAGATGGAGGCTAAATCTAGGATGCCGATTGAGAAAGAGTTGATAAAAGTTAGGCCAATGGTTGATCTGGCAGCATCCACAGTAGAGAAGATCAGAGACCGTTGTGCCTATGGCTGGGTGAAGTTGCAGGACATCGTCGTTACAGTTTAATTTACAGATCTAATGCCAAATTCGGGTCGCAAAAGGAATGCCCATATGTGAATATCGACAAAGTCATGGTACTTTGTACCTCGATTTTATTGAACACCCTTGAGTTATAAGCAAGCCTGACTGAGCAATTCATGTAAGCAGAACAACAGCTCATTTAAGCTGCAGTAATTAATTAATTATTTCCTCCGCATTGTGTAATTGTTCATTTGTTCAGTGATACACCACCTCGAAAGTATGCATAATAATGCGCAAACTATGTTTACAATTCGGTAAGCGAAATATCTTCTACACCCACTTTCTGGAAAGAAAACTCCAACGTTTTTACATCTTAGTTGCTTTCACTATCAGTCATATAATCGATAATTGCATTCCAAAGAAAGGCAGTTAAAGGACAGGATAATTTATTCCGCCTAATGCTTGAAAGAATGGTTCCAACATAACTTACAGAATCATGATTTGAAAACATTTTGAATGCTAGTATATATGCCGACTGTATGAAAGAAAGTCCTCTGGATCCTTTTTGCACCGATCATTAAGAGGCATGCCGCTTTATTCACATTATTGCAACTCCCCAACAGGTGCCTCATTGAGCCACAAGAAATGAATGAAGTCATATAATTTTGCACTTACACTAACCTGCTCACAGTTTCAAGTGAAAATATTAAAAATAATCCAAGACGAAGATTATTGAATAATTTTAAGCAAGGCATAAATTTGAGACCTTGTATGGAGTTGGATTCAGCCTCCTCATGTGGTCAGGTCGCATTTGCTCTAGTTGCTTGATGCATCGTTCTCTAATGTCCTTTAGAGGTGGTAAAGATTCCATCTTTTTTCCTTCAATAAATGAGCATAATACCCCAAAACAAGAAGAAAAAGAAGAAGAAGAAGAAGAAGAAGAGAAATTACCATCATAAGCTGAATTTACGTAAAATATTTGAGTTGCTGATAAAAGCCAGGAAGCTCCTTTATGGTTATAATACATTCCATTTAGCAAACCATAGCATTTACAGATGAAATCTTTAGCTTTATGGGGGTAGGGGTTATTGTAGCAGGTTTAGAAGTTACGGCATTCTTTTATTCCTTCTGATTTCAAACTTAGAACAAAATTACAGAAGAATAGGGATCGTTAATAATACCATATTATTATGTCGTGGGATGCCATTAAAAATGATAAAGAAATTTCCTTTTCCCTAAGCAAACAAAGGTATCCCTTTCCTCAAGCAGAGGTAGAGTGCAAGATTTACTAATAAGCTGCTATTTATCACCATGTTTATCAATTATATCTTTAGTTCTTACCTGAACTCCCAGCACAGTAACACTTTAAAAGCTCCTCAACATGCTGTGGCACCACATATGCTCTCTTGGATTCTTGAAAGGGATGACGGCACAGGATTCTCTCTCCCACCTGTATATATATATATAAAGTTGTTAAAAAATATTTATGCCTACGTTTGTATATTATATGGAACTGCTTTTTTTACGGAGGCAACAGTAACTAGCCAAGACATTGGAAACTTGACATGGATTCAAATCTCTCGTCCCCTTCCCTATCAATAATTGCATCTACATCACTCACTGAAGTACTGAAGTAGGATTTTCTTAATCCTGCTCAACCTCAAGGAAACCCATAGGATGAAGGCACCTTCTCCTCTGCTGCCTGATAATTAATTATTTTAATGCTTAGTCTATAAAAATAAAAGCTTACATGGTTTAGCCAAAATGAGTGTTTTTTTTTTTTTTTTCAACCTGACTTTCTAATACTACTCCAAGATGCCTGACCTGTCGTAAAAACTTATCAGCTTAAATTCCAAACAAAGCATGCTAGTGACAATATAAGCAGTGGCGCTAGCCGGCGCAAACATTGGAAAGGAGAGGGGGTAAAATGTAGAGATAGATGAAGATATAGGGGCAGGCGCAATAAGTCAAAAAAAATACCTTTGGCGGGGGTTCATTTACCCCAGTTATTATGTCTACAAGGGGATAACCTTCTTTCCCATACAATCTATAAATTTGCTTCTTACATGGAATGGAGACCTAAAACAGTGAAAGCAACAAAAGGAGGTAATGATAATAATTAAATGCAAATAGATGATCCCACTAAAATGTTCTGTTTTTAGTGTGCAAACCTTGGAGACATCTTCAGAAAGTTTGATACGAGGCTGATTATTTATCTCAACCAGCTTGAAAACAACTCCTAAAGCAGCTTGAGCATAACAAGTAACCAGGTATGTCCCAATTCCATAGGCATCAACCTCGTGACCCTGTCCAGAAAAATGCAATCCAATTAAAATTAGCAGGATGAGAAACTATATTAATATTTCCTTTTTCTCAAAATCAATATAATTAATGCCAAGCTTTCACTATAGATATGCCTTTGTTTTTTTGTGTGTGTGTGTGTTTTATTTTTTTTTTTTTGGGGTTGTGTGTTACTGTTGGCCCTAAAATCAAGGGTGATTAATTGGAGATTGATTCTAGTTGATAGTTGATTGACTGGAGCTTCATTGATGGGTGATTGATTGGCAGAATGTGCTTGTAGTATTCCTCTAGCATAGCATCAAGGATCAACTGTATACTGAGATTTCATGACAATACCATCCATCTTGACTTGAACCCACTGAAGTTTCAGTTGAATTGAGTTGTTTTTCATCTTTTATTTTTCTTTCAGCTTAGTAACTAAAATGTGGCATTGTTTGGCCTTTCTTCCCTTGTCTGTTATCACCGTTAGTCATTGCTCTTTTTGCTGCATCAAAGATAGATACACCACCATTGTTTTTAGAGGATAGTTTGATTAGAGCAAACACGCCCACACCTCTCACAATCTAAAGATATGACAGATTTCAGAGCTGCAAAAATCTCTGATAATGAGATAATCAACCTGTTAGTTTTCTATTTCTTCATTTCGAGCATAATAGTGCCTAGACATGCACATTACATGAGTCATTTCACCTTTTATTTTATTTATATAATAAAAAGGGCAAGTAGAGAAGACGTATGCAATCTTACTCCCATAAGGGGAAAGCCTGTTTCTAAGATTTGAATTCGTGACCTTCAAGTCACAAGGCAACAACATTACCATTATGCCGAAGCTGAGATTAAAATTTATATGGTGAGAGAGACTAAATACTAAAGCTGAGTTTCAATGTTATATATTAGTGTATTTGTAAATGAATATGTAGGAATAAACAATTAAAATTAGTCAAGTATAAACCAATTAATAATGTTCTTGGAAGAATTTTTAATCTGATACTGAACAAGACAAACATGATCTCGGATACATCTTAACTTTTAGGCTGATTGGTCCTCGGACAAGCTATTAGCCCAACTTTAAACAGCCAACAACAAAACCATAGTTGAATCAATTACAGCTAATTTCATATTATCCATATACAGCATGCCAGCTGAATGGGAGGACTGGTATCTCAATATTAGGACCAATTGATATACTGGCCACTGGTAACAATTGCAGAAAGAAGTACCACATAAAGTATCAGGACAACAGCCACTCGTGATTCTTGCATTTTGAATTGTTTGAACCAACAGAAAAATATAAGTTCCAGTCTGCAACGAAAATTACCTGTTTATTTAAAGCATCTAATGTTTCCTCATTAAGGTCATTACTAGCTGTGATACTCATCTTCCCGAAACCTGGCAATCCAAATTCCTTTTCAATGGAGCAAAAGAACTTCCTGGCTTCACAAGACAAATAGGCAAGGTCACCAGAGTCCAGTCTAATGCCAACAGCTTTGTATCTGCACCAGACAGCAACTAAGCAGTCAGCAATGAATAGCAATTACATGTTTCTTTGATAAAAAATAAAGAATGATCTTTTCTTTCCTTGTCTTTGTTTATTTATTTATTTTTGAGGTTTGGGATATGTTAAGACGGTAGTTGAAGCCAAAAGCCATCAACAATAAGCTACTGCAATCCCTAAATTGAAAATAAGGAACACGAAAGTGTAACATAGAATATAACACAATAACTGCTTCTCAACATAGACCACAGAAAGATAACTAACGAAAATGCAAATAGAACAACTTAGCTAATAATCAAGGAAGCAATTCACAGAAGCAAAATAAAGGGGAGGAAAAAAAAAACCCAAAAAAACAAAATTTGAGTCCCTATCAATCAAAATCAACGGGGAAAACTAACAAACAGCTATATAAAACTTCTAATCAAGTGTTGACAATAAAAATGAAAAAACTTCTGGACATACCCTAACTCATTAAGAGCTAATGCAACTGCACAGAAGTTAGGGATTCCACTTCCCATGACCTGTCAACAAATTCAAATGTGATTATATGAAGAAAACGCTAAACTAAACCAGAAGTAGTTCAGAAAAGACATAAAGGATGCATAAGCAAGATTTATGCACAACCATGTAACATTGCTGGTTAAAGCAATGTTAAGATTATCATGTCTCTTTGCATGAAATAGAAAGTTACGAAGGAAATACTAAATACTTACGTCATAAGTGTCTACAAGGGCAAGAAAGTTATCAGGAAATGCCAATGCATATGATGTAAATGCTGCCAGCTCACTTTGATTGGTCTCAGCAAAAATGCCAAGTAGTGACTTTGACCACTGCAAGGTGGAAACACAACACAGATTATACGCTGACCGATATCCTTGATCTTGCAAGGGTTGCAGAACATAACTATATGCTATAATACTGGTCAACTGGAATAGGTATGCCAAAAGTGAAGAAATAGAGGGGCAAGCAGAGGAGGGGATTTTTGAATCAGAGCAGAAAAAGGGAACAAACAGATCAAAGAGGGAGAAACTAAATATATTAAAAAGAATTTAGTTAAGGACCACAACTAAGAAAAAAAATAATAAATAAAGGATGTAAAGGCTTGCATGACACCTGAATCTTGCTTAGCCATTTTTGAACCAAACCAACAAAATCTTCACATGTACTTGAACCATCTTTTCTATGAAGAGATTTGTCTATAATCTCATTAAGGCTCTGCAAAAAGGACAAACAAGACACTAAGCAAAGGAAGCATGACAGGAAGCGGATCAAGTCATAACAAAGCATAACAATACTGATAAAAGAAATCACATAACGATATGAATAGAAAAACTCTGGATGGAATCTTATTAATATAACAAGAGAGTATCTATCTTATAATTTCAAACTTTCTCTCTCTCTCTCTAAAAGCTCACTTATTACTCTCAATTCTACCATTGCATTTGTCACTTTCCAATCATAATCTTAGGTATAAATCTACTCTTTGCCAGTCATAAATTTCAGCATTACAATTTCCAAAGAGGGGCATAAATAATTGCACGGGATTTAGTTTGTATGGAGTAAAAAATATGGACAATGGGACATGAATATCAAAATTATATCCCTATTTATTAACAGTTATTCCCATATTCGCACTAGACAGGAGTGCCTTGTCATTTGTTACTGAATTTTTTCTTCCAGTACAAATGCGTAACTCTCCTTTTCACTGACATAGCAAGTCGAAATAATCAAATAGCATTTTGCATGAATGTATTAAACAGAAATCTTGTCCTTTAGCATACATAGGGTTATGTACTACAAATAAAATGACAAATATACTTAATTGGAATTATCTTTATGAGCATTGTCTAAACACGTAACAAATTTCAATAAAATTGTTACACACCATATATGAGCTAACAAAGGCATGAGAATGAGTTCCACGAAGGGGAATCCCGAATAACCTTCCTGCTGCAACATTGCTATCAGCATGCCACATGGAACAGCCAAGTTATACAGAAGCAAAGGTAAAAATAAAAAAATTTCACTAAACAAAAACAAAATGATAAAGAAGGATGTCATGATAATTTGATAACCACGTCATGATAGAAATGCTGATATTTCTAATCAGGATAAGTTGACAATCGATGTTTGAATCTTATCCTTGCCTCCCAACATTCATTTTGCCCCTTGATTCTCTCATTACTCTTTCAAAACCAATTTTCAGTTATTCCTTGCAATATGATGAGTTGATGCCGACGATTTAGTTCTATAATGTTACACTACATGTTGTATATATGTTATCATGGATTCACCAGAATACTCCACACACTGTATATATGTGATCATGGATTCACCAGAATTTTTTTAACCATATCGCAAAAAAGTCTAGCTTTCTGGAGGCACTTTGCCCATAGTCAATTACAATGTACAAACTACGGATAATACAGATGTAAAACAAAAGCAGAGTTTACATGCCGTGCCGCCAAAATCGTGACCTGCCATCTTAAATAAGCAGTAATTATGTATTTTTGGAGTTAATATTCATTTAGAAACTTATTTAATTAGAACTAATACTCACAAAAGATCTCAAGCATGGTAACTGCTAGTCTAGTGAAATAATTAAAAAAAGATGAAGAAAAAAAGACTCCCTTCTATAGTGCCAGACACACTAGAACTGAAGTTGTTCTATAGATAATACCTTGTTGCATCAAATCCTCCAATATAGCAGTACTTTGATGCTCCTACCCCACCATCAGGCCCCTACATTCAAAATAAAATTCTTTCAATGAATATTGAGGAAGGAAAGTCTTCCTAATTTATCATGCCATTTCTTTTTTAGTAAGACTTAGTAACCTGAGCTCTTCGCAACCCAAACTCAAGTAGAGTTTTTGATTTTCCAGCAACAAAACGATGCCTTGCAGCATTAGTAGTAACTAATGATGCAAAGTTAATTAGATTCACAAAAGGTGTTTCCAGCAATTGAACAACCTGAACAGTATAAGTCAATTTAATCTTAGAAATAGATCATCTTTTAAAGGAACTCAAGTTAGAAACTCTATAAACTATAAGAGTTTATTTAATGGTAGCAAGTACTCACGGCAATAGGACCTTCAACTCTCATCAGGGGTACCTTAGGAAAAACAACTGACCCCTCAGGAATAGCATACACCTCAACATTAGAGCAGTCAACTCCTCTAAGATATTCAAAGAAGCCATCCTATGATTTAATCAATAATTACTAAAGTCAAAATTCATTTTGTAGGGAGAATCTATTAGAGAAGTGCCAGCAGCATCAAACTATGCACAAAATCAATGTAAATAAGATCATTAGCCATATCATTTCGGCCGTACACTTTGTTCCAGAGCTATTTATTAGGAACATGCAATTAAATAGTCCAACAATTGAGTTCGTTGACTCTTTGTATCAATGATTTTTTTCTTTGTTTCAGCAATAAGTACTTGATAGTGTTGACAGGCGTCATTACATACAAATCAAAACACAAAAAAGAAAAAGGAAAAGCAATAGTGTTGTGTGCTTAAGCAATACAAAGAGTACAAAGCAGCTTCTACATATATGATGGTGAACCAGCATTTTTTATTTTTTATTTTTTGTTGAGGACTTTAGAAAAACTGCAATTTTAATAAGTAGACATGTTAGCAAGGTCACACATTTCAGACAATTACAATATATCTGCTGCTATTTTTTTTTTTTTTAAGTCTCTTACTCAAGTGGTACGACCTTATATATGCATTGGTTATAGCTTAACCTTTTTCCAATTATTGAAAAACCTTCAGTGTGTAAGACTTGAACTCATGACAGAGAGAACTTTAATTCCTTGCTGGAGTTTAAATCAGCCTACCCTAACCAACCACCACATTATGGAACAAGAATATCACAGCCACCACGAAAACGGAAGCAAAGGTTTACCTCACATGAAACAGATAAACTTTCCCTGATAAAATCTATGTCATCCTCAGAAAGCTTGAAATTGGAAATGAACCTCACGCATTCTTCCAGACCAGCGAAGATAGTATACTCCCCACCAAACGGATTCTTCCGGAAATATAAATCAAACCTGAAACATAAAATGACAATTACAACCCCATCCTGTAACAAACAACACGTATCAAATTCCACCTAAGCATCTAATTCTAAAGAAAAATGAGAAGTCATGAATTAAACATGCTCATGATTCAACAATTAATCAGCCAATGAACGAGTTTGAATCACAAAACAAAAATTACCCTCAAACGAAAGAAGAATGGTTAATGATTGATTACTCACACAGCACGTTCATTATGCTTGCCAGCTTTCCAGTACGCGTAAGCCATGGTGAATTGGTAGTGATCCGTGAGAAGCGGCGTCACCATCGGGTTCGTAGGTCCAGGTATGCCCCGACCCGAATGCTTCTTGTTGGAGCCATTCGCCTCCATCGTTACGTGCTCTTCTTCCCTTCTCTTTGTGGAATTGTTCGTTTGTTCTTCAAACCAAGCTCTGCTATTTATTCATATATGCATAACAAAAACAAACAAGGTCTAAAATGTGAAGCATGCGTGAGCGTAACGCACAATCAGAGGAACTTGGACTTGAAGAGCGTCCGAATGAAAATGAATAGAGAGAAAGCAAAGACAAGACAAACAAAACCGGATTTGGTACTTCCTTCGACTTTCTAGGTAAAAAGCGAATGTTTTGTTCTCTTGGATAGGACTAATAATATGTTGATAATAATAATAATATTTATAACTAGGGAATGAATGAAGAGACAACAGCAGCAACCACCCAAAACAACACAAGCAGGAACACAAAAATGAATTTACAAAAAGGGTTTAACAAAGTTTCGGAACAAAAGCAGATTTAATGACGCATTGTACTATGTTGTTATTATTATTATCTATGCTTTGTGGACTTACTGGACCTCCTTGCCACTTGTTACTTTCCACGCAGACGACCTTTTCCACACACGTGGCAGCTTCCCAACATTCCATTCGATGTGTCATTCACCATGTGATCCGAATCCTCTACTTTAGACTGAATCCTCCTCTTCTCTGATTTTACCACTCCATAGCGGAGGACCACTAACTTATTTTCTTTGGGTCTGACTTTCCTGTTCTACTCGAAATTTGCTTCCTATCATGATAAGAGATATCAAGGACTCTTTTTTTTTTGTGAGATATTATATTTATTTATTATTTATTTATTATTAGATAGAATATAAATTTAATTTATTATATTCTATCTAACAATAAATAAATAATAAATTGATATAGTGTTATAAGAAGTAGTGAGTCCCTATCATTTCTTTATCAAGATTGTGTGGAAAAACATAACAATTTGCAGCACGTCGTTTTTGCTATTTTTTTTTTTATCACATGATAATTCTGATATCAAAACCTTGAATACATTTATTCATCGGAGTAATGGCAGGCCGTATCAAGCACCTATGATAAGTTACTTGTTTGGGGCTATTATTTTAATAAAAAACATCTTTTTAATAAAAAATATTTTTGATTTATTTTTATATATTTAAATAAAATTTTTTAATAAAAACAGAATAACTAAAAAATATAAAAAAATTTAAAAATAAAAAATTTTAATATTACATTCAAATATAAAATAATTTTTATTTTTTAAAAAATTATTTAAAAAATAATAATTTTAAAAAAGATCATTTTAGAGAAATCCGCTCAAATGAGCGTAATATCAAATAAGAAAAATGTGGCAAAAAAGCTGACATTCACATATATTAAATTTAATTATTGTTTTAGTTTGTAATTAAGGAAAATTGAGACAGGATAAATAATAAAAGTAACTCTGTATCATTCGTGAATTTATAATAGGTTGCATACTGAAAAAAAAAATTATCATTTATTTGTAGAGTTCGAATTTTTTGCAACATTAATTCATTCAACTCTATTAATAATACTGAGAGCTTTAATCACAATCATTATATATAAAGAATAATTTTGAAACTCATTGAAAAGTCGTTAGACAGACGAAGATTCCATACAGTAGGCCCTGCTTATTGAGGTGGGAGTGGGCCAAATTGGTCGACGGGACATTTAGCTTGGACCACATTTGGTTTAATTTGACCTAATTTTTTTATCAAAAAAAATGTGGTTCAGGTTTTTTAAATTTTTTTTCAATCAAATAGGTTAAATTATAAATTATGCAAAAAATTTGTTAGGTTAATTAGGTTGGCCTATTTATATTATTATTTTTTTATTTTATAAATTTTAATAATAATTCAAGATTTATAATCTATTTTGAATACTTATTTAAAAATTTTTTTGCCTTATTTAAGAATATATTTTATGACATATTTAAAAAAAATTTTAGTTTATTTAAAAGTATATTTTTTGAATTATTTAAAAATTTATGATCAAATAGATCTTTAAATAAATTTTTAAGTCAGATTAAATTTTTAAAAAAATTAAATTAAAACTCTAAAAAAAAATTTATATAAAATAATAGACTCAAAGTTAAACTATATATTTATAATATAAACTAAATTTATTTAAATTAAAGCTTAATTTAATGAGAAATATTTTTTGTACATCATATTAATTGATATATTTTGATATTTTATATTTATCTCTCTCCTCTCTCCTCTTACTTTTTTACTTTTTCTTTTTTTTATAATTTTTTTTATAATTTTATCTCTAAATATCTGAATACCCACGATAAAAAGTGGCACAAATAACATTTTTCTAATTTAACCTAGAATACTTCCACCCTACCTGCCTGCACGCAGTGCACAACAAGGACTTTGACTTGTGTGCTCGTCATTGGCCAAGGATAAAAAGCTTCTTATTTGTCCAGACTTTTATCACACATGTCCTTCACCGACAATGCGGCAAAAGAATTTCAAAATCAAGCTACGAAAGCAAGGAAAATAAAACGGGACCAATTAAATGAACGCTGCATTGATTGAGACGCCTAATTGGAAAAGGAGCAATCAAATATGACCAAGTTGGTCCAGTCAAAAAGTCATAATAATAATGTCAAAGAAATTCATTCAAGGGTGCATGTGTCCCTATGTGTGCAAGTAAATTAGAATATACATATACAGGTGAATACAAACTATTAGAATATATTATCCTTCACAGTTCAATTTATTAAAATCTAATAACATAACATGATATAATTTAATTAAAAAAATAATAAATTATAATTTTAATAAATAAAAAAAGAATAAATTCAATAATTAATTAAAAAAGAGAAAGAATTTAATTATATAAATTAAAAATCATAAACTAATAAAAAAAGAGTTATTGAAATAAAAATTGGAAATTTTAATTAAAAAAATATTTAGATTTATAAAAAGCTATAAAACTATGCTGCTAATTAAACATGTTTGTATAATACTGTGGTTTAGGGTACACATGCACATACAAGTTTCTCCTATGATATGGCTTTTTTACCTTTTTAAAATTAAAAAAAATATTATTTATGTACATATGCCTTTTGAATATTATTTTTTAAAATATCATTTTTTTTATTATAGAAAAAATTATTACTGGATAAATTTGAGATCGGGATACAAAAAAAGTATTAAAATTGATCCAACCTGCTCTCCCTATAAATATAAAATTGATGCAGTCTGAATCAATTGTGCAAAGTTGAGTTTTAGAGAGTGAAAAAAAAGTAGAGAGAGGTTAGAGAAAGATAGAAAAAGGTTTGGTTGGTAGAGAAAAAAAGAGTAATGAGGAATAACAATTTATATTGGCTTGATATGCTTGGACATATTGCTGTAAATTTTAATACATAGATAATTTTATATTTTAATTTATATTTTATTATTATTTTATACTTTAATTTAATTTATTTATTAATGTAGTTAGTAGATTATTTTATTACTTTGTTTGTCTATCTTTAGTAGAATTGTGTTCTATAACTTTGATAAAGTAATAAATGGATAAACAACCATAAACTGAGGATTTTGAATGCAAAAGGTTACACACTCATCTGTGTTTATAATTTCACCACTATAATGAACAAGTATATATCTTTTAATTATTTTTTCACATATTTTCTCTCAACTTTCTCCCAAAACTCACACTATCTAAGTAAAAGACTGTCCAAGTGGGGTTTAAATAGGACAGTGGTTTAGGATTAGGATTGTTAGACCGAATTCATCACTATCTAGGTAAATAGTAATAAATTTGATCTAAGTTGGTTTAAATTCATCACTATTCAAAAATTTGATTCAACTTAGATCGATTTCCATATTTTTTTGTTCCTCGATCTCAAATTTGTCCAATAATAAAATTAAGCTTAAATCAATTTTTCTATAATCCAAAAAAAAAAGCATTTTGGAAATTAATCTTCAAAAGGCATATATACATAAATAATATTTTTTTTATTTTGAAAAGGTCAAAAAGCCCCTATGACACACACCTTAACATCATTCTCTACTCTTTCTCTCACTTTATTTTTATTTACACATGCACATACACTCTCCCCTTATAAGTTATAAGATTTTATAAAGATACAAATATAGTGCTTATGTTAAATGTAATCAGTATGGTAATAGGTTATGAACATGTGGTTAATGTTGCGCTTATATAATTATGAGAAAAGATTGTTGTACCACTTTAAAGTGGTGGACACATGATATCCTAGAAGAAAAGAGAGAGAGAATAAGTGGACAAAAAAGTACATGAATGGATCCTATGCTTTTGTGAGAGAGTGTCTAGAATATTTGAGATCTAGAATAGTTTAAATATCGCTCCTCTATAATTACTATTCCACAATTTTATTTTCATCTTGAGCAAGATATTTGGATGATCGGAATACAAATATTTTTGTATTAAACTATACGAATAAAATATCACAAATTATACATTTTAAGAGTTTGTTTTCAATTTTTGTATCATAACAAGCTGTATATTCTTTTTGATTGCTATTATTTCCTTTCTATAATAATTTATTAAAAATTTTAATGTCAAGGTATTTATTTTTTAATTTGTGTACTTTTTATTATTTCTCTTTTTATTAAAATTAGAATAAATTATACTAATATCCTTTGAAATTATGTGATATTACATACAGTATTCTTTGATTTTCAACAATATACATTGACACCCTTATATCTCATAAAATGTGACATTAAACACTCCAATAAATATGGAGGTCAATGTCAGCATAAAAAATCAAAAGAGTGTAATTTGCCTTTAAATTCATAATCTATTATTCTCTTTTTTTATTAAATTGTATTATTTTTAGCTATCAGATTTTAATAAATTAAACTGTGAGAATTAGAAGTAAGTTTAGATTTACATCTGGAATAAATAAATCCCCACCCCCTTAATTTTTAATGTATTAAACATTCTATTTTTATTTAATTAGGGGTCGAGCAAACCTTATCAATTATTATGCTGTATTGTTATTGTTATATAAAATCACCGAGGATGTCCAAAATCAGCTGAAGTGCCGTGCACCTTCCAAACAAGCTGACGAAACGACATTTGAATCAGAATCTCTGGCTTTCATAGAAGTAAGAACCAGAAAGCTGGCCAATACAGTGTACAAATTAACACTCAGCTTGCTTCGTCGTGATCTCACTCACGGATTTCGTGTATTATTCAGCAGCCTCCAGCCTCCAATTTTCGTAGTCTCTTGCATCTAAACTCGGCTTCTACTTTTCACCAAATATGCAGTAAAGCCTTTGAAGGTAACTTACGTACAGGACAAAATAAATGTCTTGTGTACGAGTACGGCCATCCCCACTCCAACCTTTTGACGTACCATATCAATATCATTGCATTATATTCGTCCTTTGTAGATAAAAAAATAGACAAGGTTAAGGAGCCTTATAAATGAACGCCGTGTGATTCAGAAAATGACACATCACAACTTGAAAAAGATTAAATAGGCGATTAGTATTATCTTTAAGCCGAAATCATCATAGATGGGATTCCACAGTCCTTATATATCCCGTTCAAGTGTACAACAATTGGCAATTATCTCTGCATACATCACACATAATTTATCAACTTGAGAATCTGCAGATAAATTCCGCTCCCATATGTCAAGTTGGGAAGAGGCATGTTAAGAACACCACAAAATGCTCAAGGTGTATATTCCTGATTCAAAAAGTATTGGGAGGCCTGGAAAACTTCAAAATCTGATTTTCCTGTCTTCCAGTTACCATTGCAAGCGCTATTTTCACGTTTGCAGTCTGGTGAAAAGCTTTTTCAAGACATGTTGCATGCATGAAGATATATATATATCAAACATGGTTTTGAATGGATCATTTACCGATTACCTACTTAACTGCGATGTAAGAGTAGTGTTGCGCTAACTATTTCTTATGATCGCTGTTGACTGATCTCTTCCGGCAATGCATGTTTGCAAAGAGCTGTTGTCCTTAGGTTCAGATGTTTGCATGCCAAATGAGAGTGATGCTGTAGCTAAGGTGCCTGACTCCAATTCTTTGACAACTGGGGTTTGGGAAAAGGTGGGAGTTACAAAAAAGATCATGAGATAGTTATATAGTCATGGAATAGTTACACTGAATTGTATAGGATGAAACATACGCACCTTGAGAACCACCCAATGGATTGGTATTGGAATGGCTTGCATTTAATTGCTGGTGCTGCAATATGTCTTCCCTATGCGTCTGCTTTACAATTCAAGAGAAAACATGTAACAACTAACAATGATTAATATTATACTTTTAGCTAGATGTGACATTCCACATGGTTTGAGCTTACCTCAGAGGATCTTCCCGGTTGAAGAGGTTTTATATGTGAGAGGATTGGGGATTCCAGCCCAAAAGAAGTTTCTGAGTTGTTAAGATATGAAGGATAACTCACTGATGGCTGATTCGGCACAGTGTGTTTGTGATGTAGATTGGATGCATAGTGCAAGGGGTTCCCTTGGTGCAGAGGCAGAGTATCTGTCATGTTTAAAGGGATAGCCCTGTTTTCTTCGCCAAACTCCATACTCATCCGTGAGAATTGCAGAGGCTGCAATCCTTCAGGAAAGCACATAGGATGCAAACTCAATCCATTTCTCATTGACAGCATCTGAAATGTTATCATAAAGTTCCCATACGGCTCAGAATAAATCTGCCTTGAAAGCCCCAATTCTATTGAACAAAAGCAACTTCAAAGTATAAAATGTAATCTTAATAAGCATAAGCTTTGAGTTCATGTGCATCACAATTATTCTAAATTAGTAACAAAAAATGATATTGCAACCCCACCACAAGAATGCCCTTTGAGGGCTGCTGAAGTATTATTATGCAAAATTATTTTAAAACTTATTGCCTATACTGCCCTTCCTTTTCATATTGAAACTAATCAAGGTTTAGATTAATTCTTTAACTGATAATTAATTCTCATGATAATTTGGAGTGAATGTTTCCTTTTACTCTGAGAAACTAAAGGCTTCCCATTGATAGTTGCAGTAAACTTATTAGGAAAACCAAGTCAACAATAAGATCAAACTTATTCTCTGCAGTAGTTAACAACAATCCTATTTGCTTGATTGGCCAGAGACAAAAATTAGACTTTACACGTCATTCTTGATTCCGTAACTCTCCTATACAGTTGTTATCATTTGTTAGAGACAAAAAATTTCTTCTAAGGATTCTATTTAGTGATATCTTCATCACAATTCAGTGTAAAGGTCAATTCCAATAGCACCTGAGACTTAACACATGCAAATAGCAATAACAAAGAAACTACTAGTGAACTTAGTAGGCTATCATAGCAGCAAAGACGAAAAATGGCACTTCAACTGGCTGTAATACTTCGGAGAAGCAGCATAAATGGTAGCAGTTTACAGATACACATCTAATACCGTTTACATTTTGCATAAAGGCAATTGATCAAGCTAGGCATTTCTCAAAATGTAGGACGTGAATTTACTTCAAATATTATGATTTTGCTGTGAGACAGTGAGTGTTAATTTTTCCCGATCTATCAAACATTATAAGGATGGAAACACATTGTATTTGGAAGTTGTATTAGGATTGAGAACCATGGGTAGCAATCCTTAATAAAAATATTTGGATCATTACTACCATCTTTAGGCATGTCTTTCTTCTTATTATTCATTTTTACTTTTCCTTTTTTCTCTTTAGTGAAGTGATGCTTTCCATATTAAGCCATGGGAATTTGTTTACAAAATCATGCACATTATTACAGAAGTGTCAAAATTTCTGGCACTAATAAATAACTAGTAAATCGAAACTTGAGAACTAACAGCTTCACATGAATTCCAATTTAAGTAGGAGGTACAGCGGAAAATGAAGCTCCGAGCAACCCACATAGGACAATAATGCAGCCTGTAAAAGAGATACAGACCTGTACTTGGAGCTGAAGATGTTTAAGGTATTCAATAGCTTCATCCAGCATTGAAGCCTTATCAGTCTGCCACACACATAAAACAATCCACTAGAGTAACTAGAACAATGGATCATGAAGCGCACCCTTTAAACAAAGGATGAAGAAACTTGAGTACCTTGTTAGAATTTGGAATTAGATTTTGCAAAGCCTTCATTTTCTCATTGATCCTACTCCTCCTTCGCTGCTCAACAAGTCCCACACCAGACATAAGAGGCCCCACAAGGAAAACTACATAAGCATGAATACAATCAAAACCAAGTATCACAAACAGCATCAACAGAAATTCACAAACCTTTTCAGACAAATTATGAACTTCCGCTGCTCTGCTTCTTTTTGACGAACTCCTAGAAGGAACAGACTTTGTTGGAACTTCTTCTGCCAACGCTTCAACGCCCTCCTACATTCAGAAATTTTCAAGCAATTGTGCGTCAAAAGTGAGTATAGCAAAAGGTGCAGTTTTTGTCCCTGAAATTACAACCAAATCAACAAATTGAACCTCCAAATCAAATTGTTTCACAAAGATCCAGACTATAAACAGACCAAGAACCAAATTTATATTCTTTTTTTTTTCCAAGACTCTCAGTTAACAACCACTGACCTAGCCAAAATACAATTATAACAAGTTATTATGTATGTTAAATTCTAAGGCATCAAGTTAACAATGTCAAACTGGGAACCTAATGTGTTATGATAACAAACAATTTTTGTTGAGAACCAAAATATGAAAATATAGCAGCTACCCATTTTCTCTTACATTACCTTTCACATTGAAGCATATCAAAGCTACAAAGATATATATAGACAGATACAAAAGCTCCAAACTTTTAAGAGCAGAACAGAAGTGATATACCTCACTTTCACAATCATAGTCATCAGTGTCGTTCTCACTCACTCCTACGGACGAAGAAGACACATTTGCAGCAGAACCACCCTGCCCCTTCATGGAACCGTAAGCCCCAGAAGCAGAGAGAAAACCGGGGCTCGAACCAAGGGCTGAGATCTTCCCATCTTGAAGCTGTAACGATGATGGGAAAGAAGAAGGGTGCGGTGCATTCTCCTGAGCAGCGTTGGAGTTGTGTGCTTGTGAAGAAGATGCTGCTGAAGATGATGAACGGAGCAGAATCTGACGCAGAAAAAGGGAGATTTCGTCCTGTGAGGAAGATGACGAGGAGAGATTCTTGTCATAGCTGTACATATCATCCCCCATTCCCTTAACCTTTTCCCCTCTCTCTCTCTCTCTCTATGTGGTTCTGGTTTTTGGCTGGTGTGAGGAGAGTGAAGGAGAATGTGTGTGGTTTTTTGGGTTGAGACTAGTAAAAGCCTAAGGCTAAGAAAAAAGTTGGTTGCAGAAAGAGAAATGGTGTTTGGTTAAGGCTGGTCTTTTTCCGTGCGGTGCTTGGTGTTTGCAAACCAAAGTAATGGTAATGTTAACTACTTTCAGAAACTGATGCAAAAGAGAAAAAGGAAGGAAGGAAGGAAAGGACATGTTATGGGGAATTGTGGGCGGGTTTTTGGATCAAAATTATGGTAACATCACTCGCCCCACTCTCTCACCGCACGCGCCACAAGCGCGTAACATTGCTACACTTTCCTTCCACTTTATTACAAAGCCTTTTAAACTATTATTATTAACCAGCAGCACGTAAGTGTGTTTGGGCTGGCGTTTCCAACCCCAAAAGCTCGTTGCAATTAATTGAACGGAGGAAATGAGTTGTTTGATATGCATCTCAAAGTCCCGTTCTACTCGAAGCAAAAACTCGTTAACACGAGGCCTCTTGGTTTTGGTCTTGGTCTTGGTCTTGTTCCTGGTGCTGTTACTGGATGTTGTTGCTGTTGATGTTACTGTATTGTCAGACAAGTGGAGTGGAGCTCCCGTGGCTGCACTTGCACGCTCCACTACAGGTGGCAGTGGCACGAGAGCCACATTATCGTTTTCTCTGCAATATTTATTCCTTATCTATATATCTTTAATTCTCTACTTAGATTTTCTTATTATAAAATAATTTTGTTGGACTTGGAGATGTGCTTCATCGATAATATTTATAACGATCGATGGATATCATCTACAATCAATTTTAGTAGTAAATTCTGTGGTCCTTACTATTTGATATTTGATGCTTCTCATCTGATTTCTCTATTACAAGTCTACACAGCTACATGACTTTGATGAGACGACTCCATGTGACTATAAGAAGAGAAATTATATTTGTATGTATGGTTTTTGAACCTTTATGTTAGTGTATTCTCATCCATTGTTGGATGGGGTGTAGACTTCATTTAATCTTATATCTCATACCCTATCTAATAATGAATAAAAATGTGTTTACACGAAGGTCAAGAAACTATATGTACAAATATCATAACTCTTGTATGAAAGCTTAGGAAGCCCAATCCCTACTTCCCTATAATCTTCAAAGTATCATCGCCTTGTTTTCATGCTTACAAATATTTTTAATGATATTTTCAATAAAATAATTTTCATACACCACTTTCAATCAATAAAGATCATGATAATTGTCAACATAGTCCATTTTCATTCAACTATCCATCATGACATAGCAATTTCTATAATTTCTATTAACTAATAATATAAAATTATTTTAGACAAAGGTCATGAAAATTAATCTCTATTTTCAATTTCGTAATAATTCTAATCTTGCCCACAGATTTTTTCCGATGCAACCCTATAAACTGAAGGCCAGCTTTACAATGCATTGAATAAACTATGGTATATGGTGTATCATTTATTAGTGTGCATAGGTTCGGTTGGATCGGGTTTAAGGATTAAAAAAATGTCCAACCCAATCAGATGTGGTTGGATTGGGTTGGGTCTGATTTTGAAAATTTTGTTACCAACCCAACCCGATCTAAATCGGGTTGGATGGTCAGGTTGTTAAAGAAGAAAAAAACACAATTCACACTACCCCACCTCAAATCTCAGATTTAGAAACCTAATTTCAATTTTCAACTAAATACCATCTAGAAAAATAAACTAATCTCATTTCAACCAAATATCATCAATAAAAATAACCAAACTCATATTTGAAATTTTATTTCAACAAGTTGAACTAAATAAAAATGAACATACAAAGCCTTTTACTTTAATCAACATCAACATCATCAACAGCAATAACAACAACAACAAAAGCAGCAGCAACAGCAACCCCACCACCATTGCAACAGTAAGAAACCGACAAGAAGGGGTGATTGGCAACCAACTCAGCAACATCCCAACCCCAAACCTTACCTTTTTTCGACTGGCAGGTGAGACGCGTCCCTAAATCTCGCGGAATAGTGTGATGTGGCTACCTTTCTCTCTCCTCTTCTGTGTGTGTGTGTGTGTGTCTCATGCGTGGTGGTAGAAAAGCCAAATCAGCAACTGGCCATGGCTTCTCGCATGTAACCGATGACGCCATCTTCACTACAAAGACTTGGAGACCAAAAAGGGGGAAAAGGCGGGATGTGAACCGCTATTTGGGGCCAAAGAAGAGATTTCTGGAATGGAATTAGGAAAGGGGAACAGCACCAGCGGAGGTCGCCAGCAATAGTGCGGCAACGGTTGTGCTGTAGAAGGAAGAAGGTTGAAGAAGATGAGGGTTAGAAGGGAGTGAGAGTTAGGAGGGGCTACTAGATTCCTTTTGGATTTGGGTTTAGTTTTGTTGAGGGTAGATTAATGTTTAATGATATTAAAAATAAACAAATAACTAAAAGGGTTCGGGTTTACGGGTCAGATAACGAGTTTAATTTTTACACCCAATACCTGACTCGAATATTAGACAGGTTAATGAGATTTTACTCGAGCAGACCCGATTACCCGACCCAAATCTAATTTTTGTGTTTGGGTCGAGTCGAGTTGGTCGGGTTTGCGGGTCTACTCAAATCCATGAACACCTCTATCATTTACTTTGTGTGTGGGGTCCACCATACTTCATCATCCTCCTACCACCATACCATTCTTCTCTCTCCCTCCCCATCTCCCTAAATATGCTATCTCTCTGTCGAAAGCAATTATTCTCTTTCCCCGCTACTACTCTGTTGTCGTCTCTTCATTATTATTGTCTCAAATGCTGCCACTTCTCCTTTCGCTGCTTGATGACACAATAGAGCAGCCATGGTGGCACGACTACCTCCTCTCTTCCTCTCTTCACCTAGGCATTGTAGCCACACCGAAGGTGCTCTTTCCTTCGCCACAAAGGAGATCAGAACGTCACGCCTCCCTTCCTTGCCAAATCGACATCATCAAGGAGGATATGGCTGCTAGAAATAGCAAAACGGGTTTAACTAGCTGAGTTGACCAGTTAAACCCCTCAAAAATGGCAGGTTGGGTTAATATATTGAACTCACCAAAAAAATTGAGCCTGCCTAACCCGCAGGCTTAGGCGGGGCGAGGCGGGTTGAATTCGCGAGCTGGATTTTTTTTTTTTAAAGGATGGACCATTTCATCGTTTAATGGTTTAAGTGAGTTGACCCACTAACCCAAGTCCACTCTTTGTTACTGTTAATCACACACACACACTACACTTAGGGCTTTTTTCATCTTTCAATTTTGGGAAAACATCTCGTTTGTCTCTCATATCTCTTAGCTTGCTCTCTGTCGCATTTCTCTCTCGGCTCACTCTCTTGTCTCATATCTCTCTTAAACTCCAGCAGCTGCAGCACTAGCGAAGGAGAAGAAGAAGAAGCAGGATTCGAAGGCGAAAGTGAAGAAGAAGCAGGACCAGATGTGAAGGTGAAGCAAAAAGCGAATTGCGAACAAGAAGAAGCAGCAGGACATGATCTGGAACCAAATCGTGAGCAAGAGGTAGTCACGCAGAAGCTAACTGGCAACCGCAACGCAAAAATCAACCAAGAGTAGGACGCAATCTAGATTTTTGCTTACATTTTAAAAACAAAAATTATATGTGATGTACTTTGACTTCTAACTTGATGATTCAAGATTTATTGCTGCTTAATAATAGTTTTATTATATTAAATTTGTTATTGATTCTGGTTTTGTCATTCTTTTTTTTTTTTTTGGTTACTAAATATGTGAATATGAAGGTAATTTAACTTATTTAAAGTATTAAAATAAACTTTGATCTATATTTTTTTAATTTTTTGACAAGCCAATCTGCTAATCCGCTGTTAAATGGGGCGAGCTAAGAGGTTGAACCTATTTTCCTAAAGCAACCCACCTCGCCGTGCCTCGCTTTGCTAATGCTAATGGCTGCCATGGAGTCCCTATGGATTAGTGGTGGCCAAGGAGCTTCCCAAGGTGGCCATGGAACCTCCTTCTCTTTCGAAATATGTGGCCATGGAAAGTGCTGCAAACGCGACCCATGACTCAATTCATGGTTCAAGGCTTCCTCTGCACATGAAGTAGTGGAAGCGACAGATCTAGAAAGTGGGAGGACAGATTAGAGTTGCCATGTTCTATCGAAGTGTCAGCGGCAACGCCGCAAATGGTGGCGGAGGTGTCGATGATAGCAGGAGTGGCGCCAAAGACGAGAGCATGGGAGGAGTGTATCAGAGAAGAGAGAGAGATTGACAGTCTGACAAAGAAAGAGGGTGGTTGACGATGTGCATGTCTAGTGCTCCAACAATTGCATTTAGCCACATCCTTTAATTCATTTACCTACATTTGTTTGAATGTGGCTAAAAACTAGTACATGATACACCATCCTTGATCATATGCATAGCATAATGCATCCACACTAAAATTGTCATACCCAAAGAAAAAGGTGGAATGCCCTCCTTTTTTCCTTTATGTAATCTCAGTTTGTGTTTTCCATTGATACACTTCTTCCCTCATATTTGGCATCGTTAAATTTAATGTAAAATCATATATCCAGTAAATCTTATCTACAATTTAATAACCACGTATAACTATGAATTCTGATATCTTTCATATATTAAAAAAATATCTCACATTATCAAATGTTTAGAAACATATATTAAAAAAAAATAAGAATTTAATTTAAATACACTGACAGTGTAAAATAGTTTTACACTATCAGTTAATAAAAATAATAGAAAATACCAATTTATATAAATAATTACCTATTATAATGAGGGACCCATCATGATTTCTTACTTTTTCCTATTTCTATTGATTGACAGTATAAAATTATTTTACACTGTCAGTATATACCAATTAAACTAAAAAACAATTAGACTTCTTAACTTTATATTCAAATATAGATTTTGTTCTTGTCAAATTTATGGAAAATGAAAATTGGCAAAGCAAATAATAGACTAAGGGTCTTCAATACTATAGGTACAAAATATAAGATTAGAACATGCCAAGACCTATCTAAATTAAGGAGATTTATAAGAGTATAATTATCATGTGACTTAATTGGAGAGTTCAATTATACGAGTAAGTAATTTAGCTTTAGTGCTTATTAAATATGTCGTTCAACTATTTAATAGTTGACAGTTACGTAAAAAAAAAACGAAATTTCTTATCTAAAATCCTTTATCTTAACATACTATCAAACTTAATCTCTTTAATATATATATATATATATATATTATTGAAACGAAAGAATGGTTATCTCTCAACTAAAGTTTGGTTTAATGATAAAGGAGTTAATTTATTACATTACAATGAATTACTGTTCATATTTTAAAATTGTCCATATTTAAATATAATATAATGTTTAACAGAATAATTTCTGATAAAAAAAAAAAATCCAAAAAGAAGTTGATCTCTAATATGAGGAGGGGGAGATGATCACTTGATCAGACGTCTCACCCTCTGCCTCTATCATTGTCTTGTCCGACCCAACGTCACCTTAACCCGAAATACAACTATGTGAGTATATGTGACAAATGTTTTGTAATTTCTTTTGGCATATCCTGTTTTCTGGTTAGGCTACGTGGCTAATTGTGATTGGGTCAAGGATATATGAATTCAATGCTCCAAGTCTGATCTTCCAGAATGGACCACCACAGTATTTGCGTCAATATCATCGAACGTCACACGCAGAAGGGTTCAACGATCATACACGGCAAGTAACACAACTCTCTCTCTCTCTCTTCTACTGAACAGCAAGGGGGGTCCACGCTTTTGCGATGTGGATGATGAAAGAAACCCTCGAGATGTGTATCAATTCTCTGCACACTGTCATTAACCTGATCGACGGCTATATGTTGTGGTTCAATCGTAACCTTACCAAATGCCATATATTTTCTATTTTCCAAGGCATCGGAGGAATGCTGCATCTTCTTATGGGTGATCACTTTTGCAAATCGTGCATTATGATGTTGGAGACGGATCCAACGGTAGTAACCAAATGCATGCGAGGGTACTCCTGTTCTAAATCAATAATATCTTCTTGTGGAAGTGCAGCTTTTTGACCCTGACTTTCATGAGAGAGAGAGAGAGAGAGAGAGAGAGAGAGGCACATTATTGCAGTTAGGGATGAGGTGGACTAGTGCCTAATCGTATGGAAAAATCAATGCCGATGATTAAAGATACATGTTACTTGTATTTGTGATACATAGATAAAAATTAAATATTTTATAAACATTTGAATTTAATTGATATATATTGAGTTTTATATTATTATTTAATTATATATTTATATTTATAAAATTTTAAAAATAATAAATAATTAAATTAAATATTTTTATTAATATAATAATATATAATTAGATATTTATATAAATTTTTTATACTAATAATAATATACAAATTATATTCTAAATATTTTAAGTAAAAATATACACAAAGTTCTAAGAATAATAAGTGTTGAAGAGTGAGCAAAATCTAAATTTTTTATCTATTATTCCAGAGAGTGATGAGTGTTGAATGAGATGTCTAATTTTTTATATGCAAACAATATTTTTCATAATTAAAAGAAGAGTTTGCTATACCAGCATTTCGATATTTCATTTACATGGGTTAATGTCTGTGGGAGCACTCTGGCGATGTCAATTTGTTGTTATGGGCCGTATATCTGCTCTAGAGACAAAACCTAATAAGAAAATTAAGAGTTTCATGCTTGTTAGTTGTTACTGCCATCCTTTTTATACATTCTAACATAAGAATGCAGCTCCTTTTTTCTCTCATCATTTCAGCTTTTGCGTATGCCTTCATCTTGGCAACGACTACCGGACACCTTAAATTATGATTTGAAAAATATAAAATAAGTTTTTCATTCATTTTAACATAATTTTTAGTTTTAAATTATAATTTGAGTAAAAATAAAAAAGTTACTACTTGTTAGACTTTGGTTATGATTTATAAACTAAACCAAAACACACAGTAAGTCAAATACACTTTACGATGAATAAGTAAAATCCATAAATATGTTAACGGCATTCGTATATTTTATTTTTTTGAAAAAAAAAGTATTTTTATGATATAATTTATTAAATTTTTTAGAAATAATTTTTACTAAATTATAAAAAATATTAAAATAACTTTATGTTAATTTTTTAGATAGTGTAAGACACAACAGTTTATATTTGACAAGGCACAGCATAATTTTATTTTTGGACGTGGGAAAGTAACTTTTATAATTCAAATGATAAAAATTAACAAACAATGGGTTCATTTGATTAAAATTTTGGAAGAAATATTTATTTAAATGTAATTGTAGAAGTATTTTTTTTATAAGAATAAGAAGTTATTAACTTATTTGGATAAAATACACACACACACACTTTTTCAATATAAAATTACAATTTAGTGGATAAGGAGTGGAGTTTTTAAGAAAAAAATATAAGAATAGAAAGGTAAAATAATGTAAAATGGTAGGTTTGAAATTCAAGACCACTTTTTGTTCCTTCTATTACTTTGATTACGAGAGAAGTAGTTCTTTATCTACTTTTTCAAAAAATAAAAAAATAATTATTTTTTGTTTATATTTTTTTGGATAAATACAAACAAGTAACATTAGAAATATTTAAAAAAATTAAAAAAAAGTACTTCTTCCCCTAGAAGAAGCACAAACAAATGACCAAAATCATGGGCGTGTTTGGCTGTGCTTCTAACACACCAAAAATACCTTTTATTTTAAAAACAGAAGTACTTCTAATAGTTTTGGTAGTGTTTGTTTGTGCTTCTTTAAAAAGGTAGAAGTAAGAAATAATCAAATTTTTTATTTTTTTAATAAGTAGATTGGCAATTATTTTTGTTAGAAATAGAAGTAGTAAAAGAGAGATAATTGTGCTTTACGAATTTTAAGACTATTATCTTTTGTTTTTGTTTTTTTTTTATTTTACCCTCTCAGTCTTATTATTGTTTTTATTCTCTCACTTCTTAAATTGTAATTTTATAAGTAAAAATACTTTATATTTATTATATTCAAATAATTTAATAATTTTTTATATTAATAAAAAGTACTTCTATAATTATATCCAAAAATAAAATAATTTTCTGCTTCTACTTTTACTTCTGCTTCTGATTTTGCTTTTAAAGACGTACTTCTCCCAAAATCTGAGGGCTCGTTTGGACAAGCTTCTCTAAAAAGATCTTTATTAAAATTATCTTTTTTTAAAAGATTTTTTGAAAAGGTAAAAGTTATTTTATGTTTAAATGTAAAATAAATTTACATTTGGATGTATTATTAAAATATCTTCTTGTTTCCTTAAACATATTTTTTATATTATAACAAAAAGATCTTTTTTTAAAAGATGAAAATTGTAGTTTTACAAAAAAAATTTTTTTTTTACTTTTTCTAATAATTCTGCTTTTATTAAAAAAATTTACTCAAATATATAAAAAAAATACCAAAGTACTTTTTATTAAAAAAATGCTTTTTTATCAAAATAATGACATCCAAATAAATATTGATCAATCGGACCCCATGACTCAATAGAGAGGCAACAAGGGGCACTCTTCTAACCAAACTAGATCTTAATTAATTAAGATGCAAATTTTGCCAAGCCATGTGCCACCTTGTTCCCTCACGTTTGGTATTAGGAAACGAAAATATTTAATGGTACAAATTTATCTCCTACGATTATGTGAAATTAAAGTGGGATGGGTGATTTCATTAGGATGGAGGGCTTGAATCACTTCTAGGCAGTCAATTTAGGCCTCAGCTATCTGGAAGCATATATTCCTTGCTAGGGTATGCCTTAGTCTTATTCCTAGGCTCTCCGCTAGTCTTACTTCTGGACCACATGCATGATACATTCCACATTGCTGCTGCGAGGACATTGCCAAGTTCATCTTTGATTTTCGCTCCAACACCTCACTTGTATTCTTTTGCTTGGCATACATCAGTGTTTTGTTTGTACGTCCCCTCACATGGTGGATTCAACAAAGAGATAATAGCATTGGTTTGGAAGGGTGTAGCACTCAAAGCTGTGGTTTTTTTGTTGGCTCTCTATAGGTTAATTTAAACCACCAAGACTGCCTTGGATAAGATAATTGATTGTTCCATCATCTTGCCTTGGAAGCACACTTCATTCCTGGAAAGCCTTTCTCCATGAGAAATTGTTGACATATAAGTTCTGTTTGCCTCTGTAGGTTCTCTGTTAACAAAGTCTCGGAAATCGTCATTGAGATCTTGGGACCTCGCAGACGTGATTCTCAAATCCAAGTGGGGATTGGAACCACAACATGCAAATTTTCTCACAGGCAAAGATAGCATGTAGAGCGACTGCCAGGATTTGTATCACCTCAAAGGGGTAGAAACACTTCCTTACCGGCTCCCCTCTCCAGCATCTGCGCTAATGATCAATCAGTTCAAAGACTCTCACGTCATCACCCAGTCTATTAGGTGGTTTCCGCAAGTTGTTTTCGTTCTTTGTTGGGGGGGGGGGGGGGACCAACCGCCTTTCCATATGTGCAACTTCAAACCTAATTGTACTCTCCAATACCCCTCTTTGTGTAGAACCCATAAAATTTTGATATATACTTCTCCATGTGTAACTTGGCATAAACCCCATCTTTGCATGCACTGCACTCTATCGTGGGAAGTACTTAGTTTTAATAGTTCTTGCCATGAGAGATTTCTGGAGTTGTATGATCCTCCATCCTTGTTTAGTCAAGATAGATAAATTAATTAAAAGCCCTAAAGTTACAGTGTCCAATGGATTTTCTCTCCATTTCTGTTGCCCCGCCAAAACGTGTTGATTGTAGACTCAATATGATCTCATAGGCCTTAGGAAGGTAAGAAGCAACCCATTATGTATGTGGGAATTACCTGAGCAATAGACTTAATAATAACTTCCTTCCCTCCTTGAGATAAAAGTGTCTCCTTCTAACCCTTAAGCTTCCTCCACACCTTATCTTGAACAAAGTTGAAAAATTGTCTTTGTTCTCTACCCACAAAGGTTGGCAAACCTAAATACTTGGAATGATTCTCCATTGTACATTCATCCATCTCTGGGTCAGGTTTTACCTGAGTGTTGGAACATTTCAGCTAAAGGAGTCAAGGAGATCTCTAACTTGTCAATATTAGTAAGTGACAAGGCAAGGCATAATTAAGCCTCAAGGAGTATAGAAAATAGATGTAATATTTACCAGTGCAAAAAAAAAAAGAAAAAGGCATAACCATTTTAAAACAAAAAGGAGTAAACATGATATAGTTGTCTAAATCAAGTAACGCGAGCTCTACTCGCGTATTTCAATTGATTCAAATGGACGGCTAACAAAAAACAAACAATGTACAGAGTGTTTCCCAGATTTGTTAATAAAAGCATCCAATTATTGAAAATAAAAGCAAGAGCTCAAGGCGCACATAACGTCATCAAACATCAGGTATACCCAATTAAAACATAAATGAAAAGTTTATAGCATGAAATAACTGGAATAATGTTGTCTTTAAAGCAACAGGAAGCAATTATTCATCATCTTCCTCGTCCTCCTCGATGATGGTCAGTGCCATTTGTTTGCAGATGGGGCATGTGTTCTTCAGCAGCAGCCATTGTTTGATGCAGTTAAGGTGATACCTGTGCCCACAATCCAGCCTCCCAAGATCTTCTCCATGGACATAGTCCTCCTGAAAATGGTTAAAAAAATTGTTAAATAATAAAAAGAAGAGGCAGATCAATATATATATATATATATATATATATATATATATATATATATATATATATATAAAACGTGCACATGCTCCCTAAAGTGAAAGTGTGACGGCCGGATTAGAGATAGTTTAGAAGGTAAAAACTGGGCCTTTGGATCGGATAAAAAGCCTCGTAAATATATATGAACAGTAAAGAAAATAATTTCCCAACCATCACTAAATTGAAAGTGAAAAAAGAGTTCGTTCAAGTAAAAGATAATGTTTGTACTTATTTATCTTTTCAATTCATTTAAAAGAAACAAATTATTGGATAAAAGTATATAATATACTATCCAACATTGGATTCAATAAGTTTTTGTGAGAATATGTTGAATAATAAATTTTAATTTATGATACAAATATTGATACTCTCTCCAAATTCCCGGTTAGTTACCCTCAAATATTATGAATCAAACATGTGGCTGGCCTCACCTGACATATGCTGCAGGCATCATTTTGTTGAGTCTCCTCGACGGACTGGAAAACTTCTCGCCCAATGTACGTCAAAATCTCATTTTCAGTCAGTCCTACCTCGGCATTGCCGATTTGCTCTTCCATATTGAGAAGCTCCTGCTAATTCAACAATATAATCATACCTAAATGATGAATAAATTCTAAGTAAAAAATTGTTCATGTTGACATTAGAACACCGCGAATGTTTGTTGTCTTCACGAAGAAAATAATCACCGTACTTTATCTAAAGAAGGAAAACGAGTTCTTACATATACCTCATATGGCATCTCTTCCACATTAGGCTCATCTAACTCGGTTACTGACTCAAGCAAATTCAGCACAATGGAATAATCAAGGATCAGAAGTTCCTGTGGGAGATTTGCAAATTATAGATCAAAAGTTGATACAAGCAAAGTAAATTTTTATTCCATAAAAGGAACCAAAAAAAAAAAAAAAATCAACTCACATAATAATATCTATAAGGCAAAGGCTCAATTAGTGCAATATCATTTGTGTCCCCCCAACTTTCACTTATGAATTAATGAAGCATCTAAAAAAGATATAGCATATGAAGATTTTGACTTTAAAAGCATGCTTATTTTGAGTGAAAACCTACGTACCTCAAGCCGAATGGAGCCACCATTACGCAGATGTTCTATGGCATTGCGAATCTGTTATAAATAAAAATATAAAACAAGCACATATGATTAGGTGAAGGGCTAAATTAAGTAACAAGTCAATAAATGGCAAATCGTCCCTCAATATTAAGAAAAGCAAGTTAACAATAAATTCAGAGGTAAGTAGTAGAACATATAAGAAGATAAGTATCGAAATATATATGTATACCTCTTCCCTCAGCCTGTTTGGATCAGCAATATAAGAAGGCAATGGTGCATTGTTATTGCCACCAGCTTGATTCTCAGCTCCTGCCACAGGCCTATGCTCGTTCTCAAGTATAGGGTTTCCCAATCGAGCAGAAAAGTTAACCTGCTGGATTTGTTGTGAAGGATCAGATGGAGGCACAGAACCCGAAGATACCCGCAAGTACTCTTCATGAACGTTCAACCTTTGAATCCATGCACGAGCAATATTCGACAGCTGATGAAATGCAGGAGCAATACCGGAACCATGTTGATTGTTGGAACTGGAAGAAGCATGTGAATGGCTTCCAAGGAAGTTTGCATTGTTTCTATTACTGGCCAAGCTCGAGTTTGCTGGATTTTGCACCCAGTTCGCCCTTCCAATTCGAGGGCTAATCATGAAGCTACCAGAAACATTGTTTCTTGCACCTTGAAAAGGTGCAATAGCTTCACTTCCACTTCCACTTCCACTTCCTCCCATCACAGAACGGAGAGGGAAAGACACAGAAGGAGCATTCCTTGGCCTCATGATGTTAGTCCAAGAAGGAGTGTACCGAGAATCACGGAGGTTCTCGAAGGGGTGCCCCGAGCAAAACGCAGAAACAGGAGAAGTTTCAGCATGGCTGAAGAAAGATTGCTGGTAGAACGAAAGTGGAGCTTGTTGTCCAGGTAAGGGAACATGAGAATCTGATCTCATGTACCCCATTGAAGACAGCATGTTAGGCTGCACAAAAGCTTGTGAATTAGCAGCTTGCAGATCGATGTTGCTTGAGAAGCTCTCAGCTTGTAGTGCATGTTGCACCTCAGTAATTGACCATGAATTACCACCACGACCAGCATTATTGATTCCATTCTCATGCTGGTCCCGAGAATTGCCATGAAGAGGGCAGGTGATACAAGTGCAAGTAGCTGCAGTGTGCTGCACATTTTCATTGGCGGCGCGGCGCTTGGGGACTCCGGCAGTGGCTTCAGCAGCACCTGCACTTGAACTTTCGCCTACCACAAATTCCCTGAAAGCATAATCAGGGGTTCTCTTGAAGGGCATGCGCCTCGCCGCCGCAGCGTTCGATGAGCTGCCATCACCGCCGCCTTGTTCTGGTGCTCCTCCGGTGCTGGTGATTGCACTCGGAACAGAAGAAGAACTACTACCACCACCCTGATTCTGTGATCCATATGGTTGCAGGGATAAATCCAGTGACACAGTTTGATTGTTATTGTAACGATTATTGTTGTTGTTGTTGTTGTTGTTTCTTCCATGTCCTGCAGCTGAGGCTATGCCAGGAGGTGATGGAACAACAGCATTATGATCATCAATTGGACATGGAGTGAAAAAACTGCTTCCGTTCCCATGAAAGAGAAGATTAGTTGACCCGGAAAGCCAACCTGGAAGCCTTTGATCACTTCCCGCTGTGGGTGAACTCGAAGAGGAATTGTTCATCCCCAACATTGCACCAATTGGATCATGAGGAAAAGTGCCAGCACTGTGATCATTAGTTGGAACCATGTTAGCACCCTCTCGATTAGGGCCAACGATTGAGGCAGAAAACCTGTCATGGAACCTTGGAGCACTTCCGTTGCGAGAAAGCGAGGAAGAGAACAGCCTCAGCGTCCTACTTGTTTCGCGAGGGTCGACTTCGCTTTGCCTGTTTGCGTTACGGCTGAATTGACCCATTTGACCTCCTGTAATGACGAGACATCACAGAGTGCAAGCAAATAAATATCATTTGAAAACCCATGAAATGTAACGTTATGTGTACTCATTGTTCATATTCGTGCATGGTATGGTAGACATACAGTCAGAGCAAAAGGCACGAAAAAATATTATTTTGTGCTCTCGGAGTAAAAGAAAACTCTTGCTCTGATTCATTCTTTGTTTATCATATTAGTGAATGATGGTGGTTAATGAGACAATGGTAACCTACATTTACGAATATTACAAATAAATTAGAGTAAGAGATCTTTTTATTTTATTTTAAGAGCACTTAAATCTCTCTCAAAAGACACAAGATAATAGATCCTTCACTTTTTACTTTTTTTAACATTCAACGCCTTATATTTTTTATTTCATTTTATGTCTAAATGAGTATCAAAATGAATACAAAATATATATATATATATTTTTAGAATGTTGAGGTGAGGGATATAGGTTACCTTGACGGTTCATGGTTGCAAAGTTGAGTTCTCAAGAAATATCCGAAGAAGAAAAACTAGGACGGTAGGACCAAGTCGCTAAACCTGCATGAGAACCAAAAGAAAGTGTCATTAAAAGTCATAATAGCATTTAAAGCTACTAGCATTATGAGAAAGAAAATGTGCAATGCCAAATTTAGCTACAAAAGGCAGAAAATTATATAAATTGACATAATCTTAGACAAAAATAATCTTCTAAAGAGTTCAAGGGTGTAAATAAAAGGGTATAATTATTCTTTTTATAAAAAAGCAATGGCACTATTAAAAAAAATGTATGAGTAGGTATATACCCCATAACATAGAGAAAACATATTCCGTAAAACCTAGCAAGGAGGTAGTAACTTTCAATTCAACCACAACTATTGCACATAAAATAAAATAGAAAAACGAAGGGGGAAATGATCGAGAGGAACAAAAGAAGCAAAGGTAAAAGAATACTTAAAGCAATCAGAGCAGGTAAAACTACAAGTCTACAACTAACTAGCCGAAAAGCAAAATATGTGAAAGAATTCAATTTAAACCATGCAAATGAATAGAGTGAATGTTTATTTTGATCTCCAAAATTTATGTTTATTTTATTTTAATTCTTTAACTTAAAAAATTAATAATTGAATCTCTTAAAAATGAAAAAAATGATTCAAATTAGTTCTTATAATAATATTCTGAATTATCAAAAGAATTAATTTAAATCATTTTTTATAATTTTAGATATCAAATTGTTAATTTTTTAATTTTAATAACTAAAGTGAAATACACATTTAACTTTAATGGCTAACGTAGACATTTACTCAAAATAATAATAGAAAACATGAGTCAACGGTTTAAAAAGAAAAAAGAAATACACACTCAGCTCCAACAGTAGCCACTGACACAGCACAATGAAACACTATTAGCGTCATGCAATACCATTGACCAAAAAATAGCGTTATGCAAAACAAATTGACCAAAAAAATGCGTTATGCAAAACAAATTGACCAGGAAAAAAAAAATAAAGACCGTTATGCAAAACAAATTAACCAGGGACGAAAAAAAAAAGAGCGTTATGCAACGGTCATGTGATGCTTGTAACTCTAAACCCTAGATTTAAATCGACAAACGCCCGCAATGCTTTGGTAAACTTGCACAATACCCTGTGTTTAAAATTTAGACTTATATACAACAAACCAACCCAGCTCTCACTTCTTACCTTAACAATATGGTTTCTGTTCCTCCGCTTCCGCTGCTCCTGAGAAAAGACAGAAAAAAAAAATGAAAACACAGACACATAAAGGTAAAAGACTAGTAAGCAAAGTGCAGCCAAAAGGAGTGCATAAAGAGATTTTATTTAAGAAGTAGATTCAAATGAGCATCCATTATCCAGAGAGAAAGATAACACATGCTAAAGCATTAAGCAGAGTACGAGCCGAATCTAAGAGCCATAGCCAAAGCAATTTAATAAGTTCATACATGAAACTCATATCCGTTGATGCCTGTATATAAGTAAAAGCGGTTTAAGCATCTCAGACCACAGATAACTAAACATGTTTAACTATGATCGAAAAAGAGAGAAGAAAAATTTATTGAGGAATTGATGTAGATATATCCGTTAAAAGGTGGACGAAGATTTATACATGGAAGACAAGATTTATAGATCAACCCAGAAAAAATAAAATAAGTTTATTAGATCAAGTAAATTTTCCTCGCCTTCTTATATTTTATTATACAAAATTTTTCGTTTTTTTTTAAAATACCCTTCATACACTTCTCTTAAAGAAGTAGATTGAGTTCAAAAGGCGAAATTCACTGATTAAAAAGAGATATGTATAAAGTTCAAATATAAATTAGATTTATGTAGTACGAAAAAAGAATAGTAGATCTACGTAACAAAAACATATAACAAAGAGAAATAAATCTTAAATTTATTATCAATAGACAAAAGCCCTTACGCAAAGTAACACAGTCACATAGACATTGAATTTGTAAGAAGTGCTTTTTTTTGGGGGGGGGGGGGGGACAAAAAAAAAAAAAAAGAGAGGTCTTTGGATAAAGTAATGAAAGTAAAATCAGCATATCAACATAACCCGTCTTGAAACACACAAATGAACAAGATTGGCAGCCATGCGAACATATACATGCACAACTACATTAGACTATCATCCACTGATTTCACATAAAAGTAACAAGATACATAATAAAAGTTAAGATATACCGAATAGATCACTGGATACGAGAATTGGTGGGTGCTGAACAACAAAAGTTGAGAACTTTTGCGTCCTCCTCCTCAATACACCCAATCTCTCTCACTCTTGCCTCTTGCACTCTTCATGAACAATATGAACCTAGTGAGAGCTTTAATTTATAGATTGAATAAAGGACCCTCTACGTAGGCCTAGAGCTTTGTCTTAATATTAGTGATAGTAAAATGTAAATGATTGGCTACTGAAGGATTGTTCACAGGATTACTGAGGTGCCTCCCCTAGTTGTCACCTTTCTGTCCATGACTCACCCTTTTTCTGTACAAGGAAACAATAACTCATCTTTCTTATTTCTTCCCTTATGAAATATACAAAAATAAATTAATGTAATATATATAATATAATATGTATATAATATATAAAGATTAATTTTAATGTACTTCCAGTATAAAAAACTTTTTATTGTTATCTAATCAAATGTTATTATATGTGAAATTTTTAAAATAATAAATATGAAAATCAATTATTTTTGTTAATATAGTAAAATATAATTGGATATTTGTGTAAAATTTTTATACCTATAATATATCAAAATCAAACTCATAATATATAATATAATATGATATGATAAATAATTGAATATAATATATATACAATATTTTAAATAAATCTTTTTATGGCTTTTTTCCCTTTCAGTTCTTTCTCTATTTTTCCAATATAAAAGGTGAGTCTCTATACATTCCCAATTTGTCAACTTATTAATGGGCTCAATTAAAAAATTAATTTTTAATAAGTTAACAATTTTAAATTTTGAATTTTATTTTTCTTAATAAAAAGGCGGAGAGTATCCTTCTTCATAAGGGAAGTTCAAATCTGCTTAAGGTAGGCTTCGACTACCCTCTATGTTTTCTTTATTTTTTTGGTATTAATAATTCAAACATGAACCACATAATAAATAAATAAATAGTATATATTCTTAATAGGGGAAAATATATCTGCAGCAATTAAAAAAATTATAATGAAATAAATGTGTTATTTAATGGCTTATATATATTAAAAAAATGTAAGTGTAAATTGGTACAATTATTTATCATCACTTATTCTATTGTATAATATAGCTACTGTGAGGTAAAATTGAAAGTCATCAAACTGAGATAAAATTAGAGATAAGGATTATAAAAAATATAAATAAATAAATAGGTAAAGTTTTATTCATACCCCTCACATTTTACAAAAAATTTTATTTAGTCACAAAAGTTTTATGTGCTCTATTTATGTTTGACATTTTTAAAAATATTTCAAGCTTATGCTTTCGCTATATTGTATCCAAATTATAAACGAGAAAAACAAAATCAAATGCATGTAGAGCTCAGGTTATAATGTTAGTGATATCCAAACATTACAAATGGATATTGTGCACCTTCAACTTTCCAATGGAAAGCTTTAGGTATAGATTTTAATGAGAAAAAAGATTAATTGAGTATTAAGGGAGTTTATATTAAAGGAAAAAATCTTTTATATCCTACAAAAAAAAAAGGGAGAAATGATGTGGTAAAAAATGCCATCCCATAAATAAATAATAGATATATCATCATTAATATTGTAATTTAACCTCCATATTAGCTTTTTTCGTTTATAATTTGGATATCAAAAGGGTAAAATTAAAATGATTTTAAAAACGTTAGGAATGTAACAAAAAAAAAAATTTAGGGATTAAATTGAAATATTTATAAAATATAAGGGATGTAAATAAAATTTTATCATATATATATATATATATATATATATATATATATATATATATATATATATATATATATATATATATATACACTTCACATTTTTTGAACATAAAACCCTCTCTCCTCTTTTGTTAATCAACTTATAATTATGGGTAAATTTATAATTTTTGCTTTGTCCATATTAATTACTCTTTTTAATTTTCTCTCTCACCAATTAATACCCCCACTCCACTATCTTATACTTGAATAGTATATATATATATATATTTTTAATTTCTCTCTTCTGAGTATTATATAAGTGATATTAAAAATTTGCAAGATAAATGTATTTAATAATAATTTGATAACAGTTTAAAAAAATACTAATTTGATAAAAGATATTTGATAACTTTTTTAAAATAATTAAATATCCGACTAAATAACCCATGCTTCACACGTAATTTTTGAAATCATAAAATTAAATTAAAAATAGCAAACATTATACTCCCTTTTGCATGTGAAGGAAATCAAGGAGTAAAATGTAATAATAATGTAATAAGGAGTTATTATTGCCTCCGTGGCTGAATAATGGTCTTACATCAATTAGGAGTGGTTAGTGTTGATGTAAAACGAAATATCATACGGTCATTTATTTGTCAACTCTTTCAAAGATCCTAGAGTATCGCAATTTCGCGGGCATCAATTAGGATAGGGCATCGCTAACTTTTTTTTTATTAAGAATTTAATTTTAATAAATGGTGAGTATAAGAAAATTTTATATAAATAATTTATTAAATTTTTTTATATAAATATCTAATTATATATTAATATATTAAAAAATATATTTAATTTAATTATTTACTTCTTTAATAATCTTATAAATAGAAATATATAATTAAATGATAATATAAAATTTATTTAGACTGAGTGTAACAAAAGTAACCTCCCTTTTTTTAATTGCTTGACAAAAGTTATACTAAAAGACTTTTTATTGAAAAACACTCTTCTGTAACTTAATATAAAAATTCATATTAATACGAATATTTTTTATATAATTATATTTTATTATATAACAAACAATATTTAATTTTTATAATTATTATTTCAATGTATATAGTTAATTTTAATAAATAATTTATATATGATATGTCTCGCGCGAGAGCCCTCACACACCGTCAGTGCATAGAGTGTTTACTTCGACGGCACATAATGTAAGCAGCGGTGGGTAGGCAGCACGATGGAAGAACTGACTCAATGAGAGGTAGGCAGGCAGCCCTCAGAACATGACGGACGATCTCATGTAGAAAGAGTTGATATAATAAAACATTGGTTAAAACTAGTTTTTTAAACTTATACGAATCTAAATTTTGGTTTTACTTCTTATATTAAAAAAATTTTAGTTTCGTCTTTATATTAATATTTTATTGAGAAGTTAGTCTCTATTGTTATAAAATTATTAGATGGTACTAATTTTTACTAACATAACTAACAAGATATGATATAGATATAATATGTTGTTAATGTAATATTGAAACGATATTTTTTAGACATTTTTTAAGCTTAAAACAATTCTTTTAAAAAAATAAAAAACAAATCATAATAATATCAAAACAACCTTATTTTAAATCGAAATGACTTTAATTGAGTTTCACCATGCCTCATATCAACTTCGTTAGTCACATTAGTAAAAATTAACATTATCTAATAATTTTTTAATAATAGAAACTAATTTAGTACTATTATAAGAATTTAAACCAAAATTTTTTTAATATACAGGGACATAAACCCAAAAAAAATTTAGTATAAGGACTAACCAAAATTTATAATATATATAGAGATCAAAAACTAGTTTTAATCTAAAATATTAATTTAATTTTGATGTACTTTTAGTATAAAAATTTTAACATAAATATTTAACTATATATTATTAAATTAATAAAAATATTTAACTTAAATACTTATTATCTTAAAAATTTTATAAAAAAATATATAATTAAATAAAATTAAATAATAATATAAATTTTTTTATATTAATAATATATTAAAATTAGTCTCATAAAATATAAAAATTGTCCTAACGAGGCCGTAACTTTGATATCTTTACACTTTATGTTAAATAACGGAGACTATATTTATTGATTATTTCATCTTACTATATTTTATTATTTTAACAAAATTTAAGTCTTGTGTAATATATTCAACCCACTAAACCTATATGAAAAAAATAAATATAGATAATTGAATGATAGTAAAATAATTACACGCTGTTTCCCTGAAAAATAAAATGAGATAGTGGCTACATAATTAATTGAAGTCTTCTAAATTTTGATTTATCTGGTTTGAGATAAATTGACTCACTACAAAAATAAAGTTTTCATAAATCTAATTTTTTTATTCAGAATATTCAAATTAAAAAATTTTATTTATAAAAAATAAGTATCAAATACTGAAATTTTATTTATCTATTCGCCGACAGCATGATTCTAGCACCACATATATCAATAATAAAACATTCCTTAATTATTTATCTATACTTTTTACTACTAATATTTTGTATTTTATTTTTTAAATTATTTTAAACTTGAATAATCTTAGTAGTTGACACTTATTAAGCTTTTAAATTTAAAATTTGTAAAAAAAAAAAATAAGAGTTTAATTTGGATGCACTCATAATATAAAATTATTTTATATTATCATTTAATTATATAATATCATATCAATAAATATATTTAATTATAGCATCTACTATTATAAAAGTCATGTAAATAGGACAATTTGATTGAATGATAATATAAAAAAATTTTATATTATCAATATATACAAATTAATTCTAAAAGAAATATCAATTAGACTTTATTTCATAGTATATCGAATTAATTCAAACTAAATTTATTAAAATCTCATATTTTTGAATACTAGTTTTTGAACCCAAAAAACAAAGAGAAATGTTATTTTGACCACGTTTTTTGCGACACATACGGTGCCACCGTATACCTCGGTGGGAAGAAGACAAAAATCCAAACAGTAAAATACAAGTTTTGAAAAATCAAAAACAAAACCCAAACCCTGCATCACCTCCCACCCCACCCCTGCTCTTACTCTGAAGTGAAGCCCCTCGATCTAAAACTCTTGCACTCAATCCCATCTTTTTCTCTTCTCTCACTTGCATTGACGAATATGAAATACTTCATTTTTCTTTCATCTGAAATGCATCATTTCGTTCATGTCGAACTCTAAAGCGCATCACCAAACGGCTTATTCCTTTCCTTTTCTCTTCTCCTCCACACACAAGGGCAAAGCATAATGGACCCACGCCACCGCCGCACGTGACATCATCCTCCTCCTACGAAGCTCTGCCTAATGTGCTACAAGGGCCAAATCCTCCCACGCCCACGCACCAACATCCTCTTCTACGCCAAGAAACCCACATCATCTCCTTCCCCTGCCACGCTGTCCTCCTTCACCTCCCACCTCTCCACCACCCTCTCAATCCCGTCCCGATTCCACCTCAAATACCACCATCCACCTTGAATCCACCTCGACTCCCTCATCTCCCTGTCCTCCATCGACGACCTCCTGCACTCCTCGAGCACCGCCCCATCTCCAATACTCTCTACCACATCAGATTATTCCTCTTCCTTTCCGCCCCCATTCGCCACCCTAAGAAAGAAGCTTGGTTCTTCGATGCGCTTTAGAGTGTTAAAATTATGGATTTTCTAGATGAATTTTCTTTTTTCCATTTGAGCATAACTGAGATTTATATTTGCAGGTGGGATCTAGATACCTTGATCATTTGATCGTGGAAAGAAATTATTCTGAAGCAATTTCTTTCCAAGTTACTTTGAGGATCATTTGCAACATAGGAGAGGTAACAGACCACATACCATTAGTTGTTAGTCGTGTGTACAAAGGTTTGTTTGATAATTAAGTGTCAATGGACTACTTTTAATAGATGGGTTTTCCACTTTGCACACCTTCATCAACTCCCTATTTTGGTTCCTTACATGCCTATAGAAAACCATAGACCCCATGATATCACGATGAGGTTAGTTAAAGCCTAAAACAATGTAGTATCTATTACAAATAACATGTTGATAGTATCTATAATCAACTGACTTAGGAATTATTTTGCTTTTGGTTCTACAGGTTGCTCTAGTTGCATTGGCTACAAATCCTTCCTTTCACAAGGATCTCTTGTCCACTATTAAATCCTGGTCACCTATAATTTATTCTATATTACCTGTTATTTCAGCTATTGAACCTCAACTTAATACTTTATCCATGACTAAACCACTCAAGGAGATTAGCTTGACTAATTATATTTGCATTTTGAAATTAATGCGTTCCTTTTCTATGTCAGCATTAATCGAAATGTATGTAATTGATGGGCAGCATGAGAAAGCCTTTGCATTGTATGTTGATGTCGGTGGTCTTAATTATATCTCCATTCTTAGGTGTAGTTCAAAGTTTAGTGCAATATTTATATTTTGAATTGATGAAAGCCATCTGTTTGCCATCATGTGTGTAAGATGAGACTTCCATAGAGGTTTGGGACAACATCATTTCTGGTTTGGGAAGAAAGCATGATGAAGAGTAGGGCAAGAAATGGAGTGAGAGAAGGTGTTAAAGATTGATGAGATGAAGATGGGTTGAAAGCAGAGTTTCAAAGAGTGAGTGAGAGCGGGCGGGGAGAGGAAGACTCTCATTCATGTGGGTTTTTCATTTCCTATTTTAAAATTTTCACTTCTTTTGCCCATTTACTAACGAGGAATGTTATTTTGACATCCTTCGAGTAATATATACGGTGTCACAAAGATGAAAATGGCAGAAAAGACAAAAAGACATGTAGAAGGGAGGGTAACTACAGTGGTGTTAGTAAATGGGCAAAAGAGAAGTGAAAATTTTAAAATAGGATATGAAAAACCCACCCGCGAATGAGAGTCTTCCTCTCCCCGCCCGCTTTCACTCACTCTTTGAAACTCTCCTTTCAACCCATCTTCATCTCATCAATCTCTAACACCTTCCCTCACTCCATTTCTTGCCCTACTCTTCATCATGCTTTCTTCCCAAACCAGAAATGATGTTGTCCCAAACCTCTATGGAAGTCTCACCTTCAACCCCGTCGTAATCCCTCCACCGCTAAGAGGTGAAGAACAAGGCCGCTAGACACAAAAGCATTCGCATAGGTCACTCACTCACCTTCTTCCGCTAATCTCTTCTTCCCAAACTCCACTTCTTCTTTTTGGTCCATTACTCTCCTAATGACAGGTTCATAATAGTGGGATTCGTAAGAATTGCAATAGCAAGAATCATTGAAATCAATTCTTTTATATTAACATGGGATCGATCATTCATGCATGATAATAATAGGGAAATGAAAAAAGAACTACCATATAACTTAAATTTGCAATGGTTTCAGTGCCTTTAATATGCTATGGGCCTCCCTCTCTCTAATTTTTAATCTCATCTGTACCTTTGGTGATTGATATTGATGACTTAGACTGTATTTTCAATTTATTTTTGCAATTTTTATTCTTAAAAATCTAATACGTTATTTTTTTCACTTGTTCTGGTGTATTTTAATTGTTTATTATATGATGGTGATGATTATGGGGCACTAGATATAAACTAGGGTATGATTTTGTGTATTATTATTACAAACAGAATTCTTACTCTTCTCATAACTAATGGATTTCTCAAGCTCACATTCTGATTTGTAAGTAAAGCTGCTTGTTTTTTGTTTTTTCCTCCAAAGTTTCTACTAGGTTAGTTGATATATGCTATGGTGATCCTAGTGAAACAGGGAAATGTAATCTATATTTGAAGGTAATAAATCCAATATCAACATCCGGGTACTAATCTTCTATGCTCAATTAAAACCTTATTCTTCTCAAAATTATTTTGTAGATGTATTTGCTTACTGGCTGTTAGAAAGAATAATAATCATGTGACTAGTGGTTGCAAG
Source organism: Pterocarpus macrocarpus (assembly GCA_031439585.1). Taxonomy (NCBI): domain Eukaryota; kingdom Viridiplantae; phylum Streptophyta; class Magnoliopsida; order Fabales; family Fabaceae; genus Pterocarpus; species Pterocarpus macrocarpus. Next base: position 69,908,148 of record CM062520.1, on the reverse strand, counting down.
TTGCTCAAGTTCATGCATATTTACTAATACTACTTCACTAATCATGAAAGAGATAAATCATTGTGGGCTGTAGAAAGGGTTGCAAGTTTTAAAAGGTTGTCCCTTGACTCCATCAATAAAAGGGACAAGAGGAAGAAAAGTTTAAGTGAGAATGAGGACTTCGGGAGTATTGGCTTGCTGTTCAATTTGTTGAAAAGCTTTAAAATTTTCGAGTATAAATTTTATTTTTACTCTGATAAAGGAACAATAAAGTCTTTTTGAGAGTATACTCATGTATGCATGTGTATTGTGATCCTTGTAGGGCATGGAGGTTGGTATTGATAGATTTGACATTCAAACAGTGAAACTAGCAGGTATATAATGGTTCTTATAACTGCTAATGATTTTAATCCAAGATATCACGTTTCCCCAATTTGTCCTCATTTTTGTAGGACTTATGGATGATGTGGGACATGGGCCATTCAGTCACTTATTTGAACATGAATTTCTGCTCCCAAGTTATCAATGATTCACATTGGTACTATTGTTTTTCTCATCTTTATGTATTCTTGAATATAAAATGGTCTAATTTATTTAAGTTTGCTCTACACTTTTTCCTTGCAATCCTATACAGAGAGGTTTTTCTTATGTTTCTACAATCCTCAAAAAATTTATCCTAAGTTATCTAGTTTTTCTTAATATATTTTTTCTTATGATCATTATTCACTCAATATGTGTGATATTTTGGACTTTGAAGGTCATACTAATAACAAATGTCAACAAGATGGTAGATTACATTGTTGATGAACACCATATTGATGTTGACCTTCAAACGATAAAAATAGTCAAGGTATGCTAATATTTACAATTGTCTTTCCTATTTTATTAAGTGTCTTGAAGTTTTGAATATTATTTGTTAAGCATCATTAGCTAAATTAGTCGATAAAGTTGCAGTATTAGACTAGGTGCTTAGTTGAAGAAGACTTGGAAGCTTTACTCGGGGCATCTTCAAGATAGCTTTAGAAGGTTGTCTAAATATCTTCCAATGTCCATTCCCTATGTTTATGTGGAGATTCTAAGATGACATGGCTTTTACTGTGCATATGTTATTTTCTTATAAATATCTAGTTATTATGCATAGGAATCATGGTGCATCTCTCAGTTAACTAAAAGTTTGAAATAGTTTTGCATCTTTGTCCTAATGGATGGTTGCTATTGCAAGAGATGATTCTAGCAAGCTCAGAACTTGCTCTTCCTTGAGTGCGATTGTTGGTTTATTGTATTTTAAGTTGTCTATTGTCAGTTCACATATTTATTGATTTTTTTGTGGACAATTTTTGTTTATTCTTATGATAGCTATTTATTATTAATCCTTCTCTCTTTCTCGCTCTTTCCCTTTTTTTGATTAACTGAAAAAAGTTTTTTGTATGATATTGCTACAAATGGCCAGAATGGAATTGATGTAAAATTGAGCACTGGTTTACACTTCTCATAACAAATTGATTTCTCAAGCTCACATTATGGTGTATAAGGAAAGTTGACGACTTTTTTGTCTTTTTCTCCAAAGCTTTTGTGTGAGAAAGGCACAAGCTTGTTCCTTTTTATCATTTCTAGAATATATGTTCAATGCTTACTAAAAATAAATTATTCACTCTTGCCATACTCGTTTCTAGAATATATGTTTAGTGCTCATTTTACTTGAGAAAAATAGTTCTAGCCTGTAATCCATTTATTGGCTAAACACCAGAATTAAGAAAATGGCATGAAATGCTTGCATATCAGTGTGTTTTAGTGATGCATGTTGTGGGAGTTGATGAACTTATCTCAATTTATCTATTTTAACAATTCTTCTTTCATCATATGCTTCTTCAATTGAAGGTATTGTGAAATTATTTTTATTTTTATTTTTTTGGCAGAAATCATCAGCTTTAGATGTAATGGAGGAAGGTCTCAAGGTATCTCATAAATGAGAGTCTTACTCCTGCTACTTATTCACCAAGGTTTTACTTTACAACGGAAAATGTGCATTTTTTTTTCATTTCTTTGTTTTCTTTTAAACATTTGAAAAGCAGTATTCTAAGGTTTTGTATTACTCTTTTTCTATTGAACTGTTAGTGATAGTTTATTCATACTGCTATTGTGTTTTCTATTTTTTATCTTATACACCCTTTCCAATTATTGAGTTAGGTTTCTATTTTTTAAAATTCAGAAATTGCTGTCTCAATTTAGTGTTGGAGATGTCATAAAAAGAAGAAGATATGTGCTGGGAGGTGTTATTTCAGATGCCAATAATAAAGCCATATGTTGCATAATGGATTTGGTAAAGGCATATTCAAGGATTTGAGCTGAAATCATTGCCATGGAAAAATATGAAAGTATTCTTTACAAGTTTCAGGAGATTCAGATGCTGAAATTAAGTTATAGTTTGATTATTAGGTACTGATATCATGGCTAAAAAGGGAAAAGAAAGGGAATTGGAACCAACGCACTCTTTGGAACCACTATTAAGAATATTAGATAACTTACCTTGTTACCATGGAAAAAAACCTCCATATACTATGTTCATGTAAGTTCAAACAACAACTTCTTATAGTGTTGAACTTGCTTTTTGCACTAACAATTATCATGACTAAAAGTACTAGCACTAGCACTCTAACTTTGATTACTATTGATTGTAAATTTGTTTTTAAAGGATAAGCAATTCCAAGGAGAAAGTTTTTATAATCTAGTGGAAGCGACCAACAAATTTATCACTGTTACCAAATCTTTTAGAGAATGATGTGCGACTTAGCCGTTATAGCACTAGCACTTATAGATTTCAAGGTGAAAGTTACGAATTTTTCTTAAGTGCACTTTCGAAAATCTTAAGTATAAAGGAGTTTTTCAAACTTTAGTGCCAAAGAATTATTATAAGTTTTCCTTAAATACTCAAGACATAAATGCATAAGTGTTATTTGTAGAAAATTTCAAATTTTTTCTAGGTTACCAATAAGTTATGAATAAGTTAAGACAACACTTTTGAAATGAAATTTGATCAACTGAACCTCAACACAAGATGGAGCCATTTTTTTTTTGGTTATATTTTATAGTAAAAAATAGAAGATATCAAAATATGTAAAAGCAATATTGGTAAGTTATCCAAGATGTTAGTACTTTTCAAGTTTTGAAAATTTTGGAAGTATGGGGACTCTTAAATATATTTGTATTAGGAAACAAGTTAAGAGGACTTCTTGACACTATAGGATGCGAGCCTATGAGTTGTTGGGAAAAGGCTTGAACTCTTGTCCAATTAACTAGTTATCCAAATGGTGATCTTATTGTTTGGCAATTTCCTAAATTAGTTGGCAAAGCATGCTCATTGGGTTGGCAATTTTGGTAAAAGTGTGCTTAAATTTTGAGGTCATATAAATTTGTAGGGGTTATAGCTTCTTCGCTAAATTTATGAAAAGATATAGGTTGAGAGATATCATTTGTACTATACATTTCCTCAAGAAGCTGGTAACTTTTTTAGGTTTCTAGTAACTTTTTAGATGTTGTAAAATTGTGGAAGTATGCTAATTTGTAAATAAACTTGCCTCACCAAGCAAGATTTGAGAACCCTTTTTTAGGCTTTGCATGTTACTCCCCACGTGGGGTTGAGGCTCCCTTCACTAATGTAGCATAAAGGGGTGCGGTCTTAACTTGTTTAGATGCATCAATCAATTCTGCAAGACCAATAGAACCAAAACAACAATTAACTTACAAGTTACTAGCTTTTTACAAAAATTACTAGCTTATTGAACTAAAGTTGCAGCTTTTTGGATGCAGTTACCAACCAAATGCAAGTTCTCACTTAGGATTTACAAGTTACTCCTCACTGGCATTGAGGCTCCATTCAGCAATATAACATGAAGGGCTGTGGTATTAAGTCCTTTGGATGCACTAATCCATTCCGCAGCCCAATAGAAACAAAACTCCAAGTACCTGAAAAGTTACTAGCTTTTTGTAAAAGTTACCAGCTTTTTAAACGAAAGTTACTAGCTTTTTGGGGCCAGTTACCAACCATGTGCAGGAAGAAAATGTGCTGACCTAGGCTTTGCAAATCCCTTCCCATGTGATCTACTATCCTAAGGTGTGATCTTAACGTATTTGGTTGAACCAATCTATTCCCCAAGGCCAAGAAAACCAAAATCCAAAATTCCTAATAAGTTATCAACTTTTTTAAAAAGTTACCAGTTTATTAAACTAAAGTTACCAATTTTTAGGCCGAAGTTACCAACCAAGGGCAGGATGGAGCAATGCTCACCAAGGCCTTGCAATTCTCTCCCCATGCAATCTAATATCCTAGGATGTGATCTTAACATGTTTGGTTGCACCAATATATTCTTCAAGGCCAATAAAACCAAAATTCAAATTTCCTGATAAGTTACCAGTTTTTTAAAAAAGTTACCAGCTTATTAAAATGAAGTTACCAGCTTTTTGGCCAAGTTACCAACCAAGAGCAGGATCGAAAAGTGCTCACTTTGGCTTTGAAAATCTCTCCCCATGTGATCTAATATCCTAGGAGTGTGATTTTAACGTATTTGGTTGCACCAATCTATTCCCCAAGGCCAATAAAACTAAAATTCAATTTCCTAATAAGTTACCAGCTTTTTAAAAATATTACCAGCTTATTGAACTAAAATTACCAATTTTTTAGCCTAAGTTACCAACCAAGGGTAGGATGAAGCAGTGCTCACCAAAGCCTTGGGAGTCTCTCCCCATGTAATCTAATATCCTAGGATATGATTTTAACGTGTTTAATTGCATCAATCTATTCCCCAAGGCCAATAAAATTAAAATCTAAATTTCTTGATAAGTTGCCAGCTTTTTGGCTCAAGTTACCAACCAAGAGCAAGATCGACAAGTGCTCACTTTGGCTTTGGAAGTCTCTCCCCATATGATCTAATTCTAGGGTGCGATCTTAATATGTCTAGTTGCACCAATCTATTCCCCAAGGTCAATAAAACTAAAATCCAAATTTCCTGATAAGTTATCAACTTTTTGACCTACGTTATCAACCAAGGGCCGGATCGACAGGTGCTTACATTGGCTTTGAAAGTCTCTCCCCATGTGATCTAATATCCTAGGGTGTGATCTTAATATGTCTGGCTGCATCAATCTATTCCCCAAGACAAATAAAACTAAAATCCAAATTTTCTAATAAGTACTAACTTTTTGGCCTAAGTTATCAACTAAGGGCAGGACGAAGTAGTGCTCACTAAGGCCTTGCAATTCTCTCTCCATGTGATCTAATATCCTAGAGTGTGATCTTAACATATTTGGTTGCACCAATCTATTCCCCAATACCAATAAAACCAAAATCCAAATATTCTGATAAGTTACCAACTTTTTGAAAGAGTTACTAGCTTATTGAATTGAAGTTACTAATTTTTTAACCCAAGTTACTAACCAAGGGCAGGATGAAGGAGTGCTCACCAAGGCCTTGCAATTCTTTCCCCATGTGATCCAATATCTGAGGGTGTGATCTTAACTTATTTGTTTGCACCAATCTATTCGACAAATCCAATGAAACCAAAATTATAATTTCCTGATAGGTTACGAGTTTTTTGAAAAAGTTACCAACTTTTAGGTATCAACCAACCAAGTGCAAGAGGGAGAGGTGCTGACCTAGGCTTTGCAAGTCTCTCCCCATGTGATATAATATCCTAGGGTGTGATTTTAACGTGTTTGTTCCCCAAGGCCAATAAAACCAAAATTCAAAATTTTTGATAAGATACCATCTTATTGAAGTGAAATTATCAGCTTTTAGGTCCATGCTACCAACCAAGAGTAGGATAGAGTGATGCTGACTAAGGCCTTGCAATTCTCTCCCTAGGTGATCTAATATCTAAAGGTATGATCTTAACTTATTTGATTGTACCAATCCATTCAACAAGTCCAATGAAACCAATATTCTAATTTCTTAATAAGTTACCAGCTTTTTTAGATTCACTTCATCAATTAATAGTATCAAAGAGTCCTTTTAACATGTTTTTTATTGTGTGTGTGTATATATATATATAGTTAGTTATTTATTTAAAGGACTAAGTTGTGGCTATATTTGTGTGTTTGCAAAAACTTATAATAATTCTTTGACACCAAGTCTTCAAAAAGAGCACTTAAGTAAAATTTGCAATTAATGCTAGAATGGATCGAAAGTGTAATTGTCATGTTTTCTAACAGCTTTATTTGTTCAGTAATTTGCAGTCCTTTTGCACATAATAATTTGTCTATGTTTGTAACTTGAAAATCTTTTTTTAAAACTTTTAAGGATTTTGAGTTGTGGTTCCGTTTGTGTATTAGTAAAAAAAAAAAAAAACAAATCTTATAATAATTCTATAATACCCAAAAGAAAAAGAAATTTTAATTCTAGATAATGGGAATGGGAATAAACATTGGCAATTCTTACAATTCTGTCAGATTCAAGTTCATTGTCTAGAAATGGCATCAGGCAACTTTTTTCACATATAAATTGTTATCAAACACTCTAAAAGTTGTCTGTTGTTTGATTGATGTTTGGTCCAGAGGCCTAAAGCTTTTAAACTTTAGCCTTCTTGTTATTGCAACTAGGGCACTTGTATCGCCTAATGTGCTTAGTTTTAGCAAGAGTGATTTTAACATATTTGCTATGGAAACATCTCTAATACACATATGTGACCATCTAACCACCTCTAACACACGTCACAACAAATCCAAAACTCATCATTGGCATAACTTTCACTAGTGCCACATGTTGTGCCTTATTTGTCATCATCATCTTTTACACGCTCATCGTCTTCTTTTGGTGCTGCAGAAATCTTTGCTCCTTTGGCCTGAGACTTGGATTGACAGAATTGTTAAAAGACAACATCCAAATAGGAAGAACTAAATGACTTTCAACATTGAGGAAGTGATAGAAAATAAAGAACATGAAATTGAAGATTGCACACCACCTTCCTACTTGATGTGTTTTTGCTACCATTATTCTAAGTAGCTGATTGAACCTTTGATTGCTTAGCACTTCCCATCAAAGCTTCAAAGATGGTTGACAAATCATTGCCTTTTCCTGTTAAAAAAACCATTTAAACCAAAATCATAAATATCTCGTAAAAGTAGTATCATATTCAAACAAGTAATCCTATATTTCATGATTTATAGCAATATATTTTTTTAAAATAAAATCTAGCAATATACATTCTTTCTTTGAAGCTCTTAAAGGAATAAGGCATTTCCATTTCTTCTTCCCCCACCCCCCAAGAAGGTAAAAATAAATCACCTAATTTTTCAATAAACTATTTGATCTCGACACATGCTTAACATTAAACGCATTTTAGATATTTGATCAGCTCAACAATAATAATGTGAGGAAAAGATTCGACGTGAGACTAAATAATACCTCTAAAAAAATATATGTAAATTGATTTTAATTTGCCCATTTTGGGACGATTGAAAATTAGCTATGGAATTGGCATGCATGGCAATGTTTTCAATGGCTAATTAAAAGACCAAACTCTATGACTCTAGCTTAAGATGGCTATTGGAGAGTCCTACTAGTGTCAAGCCATAATAGAATACTTTCAACACATCATACCAAGATGCGAGTTAGTGGATATCATTTAATTTATCATATCAACATACTAGATACATATAAGGAGAAAAGTTGATATTACCTTATTAGCTAACACCATGGAAAGTGGAAAATTTGTTTCGTAATCTCATATCATCTAATATACATGTAGTACCCACCCATGGAAACATGATAATCGTCATCAAGTGTAACCCCTCAAATACATCAATAACATATTATTTATAGACTAAGCAAAATATTTCAACAAAATGATAGGATATGAAACAACCACTTTCTGTCACATATAAATATATAGATGGTAATTGGTAAAGCAATGGATTTCAAATCAGAAAATTGGAGTTTTTGTTGCACTAACTAAAAAATTTTTAAGTGGACAATTCTAACTATAATGCCAGGTTTATTGTTGTTTTTCGTATTATTAAAATGTTGGGAAAATTTTTGGAAGACAAAACAAGAAAAAATGGACAAAATAAAAATAAAAAGGGTAGCTAATAACCGTGGATGAAAATGAGTATCAACTTACATTTGTGTCCTTAACACTTTAAAAAGCTTAAAAAGAGTATGTCCTAACAGAGAATTCCTATTCATGTATAAAGATCTTTGGAGTTTGGGTTCTTCAACTAGAGTTCATATAAAAACAACACAAAGACGACTAGTAATTTTTGTGCCTGGGAAATTTAGACATAGACCCCCCAACTCCATTATCTTAGGACATTGGTACTAAATTTCTTTAAGCTAAGAATCTATTACCTTTTTTCTCAATAGATAAAGAAACTGCTCAAACTCTCAACAAACAAGAGAGGGACAATAGAGCAAAATACATCATAAAGCAAAGCAAGGAACAAACATGAAACAAAACACTCTTCTAGACAAAACATAGAAACACTAACACCAGTTAACCAAAGACCACCCAAACAAGAATCTTTCCATACTATCACCATAAGCATTCCTATAGGGGCAAAAAAGCACCAGGATTTGTTTGAAAAATCACCACACCTCTCAACAAACAACCACTACCAACAAATCTCAATAATCACCTAGTCAGCAACACAGAGTAAATCAATATGTTTAACTAGATATTTATACTCCCACCAAAAGCATGTCAACCACAATATCTCAACCAAACCTTCTTCCAAACATTTTGTCTCCACTAGCAAAATAAAAACTTGGTTATAAGATGTTGAAATTGAATGGAAAACCACTAACACCGAGAGATATTTGATATTTTCAGTCCCTTGTCACCACTTTTGACCGCCTAGCAGGGAAATGCAGATGGACCCTCAATTTTTAACTTAATACAAAAACCTCTCGAAGTAGTAAGCCATCAAAGCATTGACCCAATTATCTAGCACCACTTAGCCAATTTTAATATTCAATCACAAACACCAATACAACACATGCTAGCACCTACCAAAAATACACTATTGGCATCAAACCACCCGTCAAAACATAAATAAGTGTATAAAAATCTATTGTTCAATGAACAAACTACCTTACAAAAACATAAAATAAATCATTTTTTTTCAATTATTCTTTTGACATTCTGCACGGTTAGTACATTCCTTTATTAATTATATAATATAAATTTTAGGCTTACATAAAGAATCTCATCTAAATCAAAACACTAGAATAGTGAATGAAGCACATGTGCAAGTAGGGCTGAAGAGAAGTGAACCTGAGCATTAAAGCAGACAATAGCAATTACTAATTTCATAATAATTTTATATATGTTGGTGTGGTGTTTACATATAATTGCTTACAGTATCAAAATATGTGCAAGGGCTTTGCTGTATGCTTTAGAAGCCTGCAATGTACTAAATATAAAACACACATATGCGCTTCTATTTGCATTTTAATTCTTTGCTACTTTGTCTAATGAGAGTATCTTATCTTCCTTTTCTTTATGTTGCTTCAAATGAAATTTCTTCTTTCATGGATCCCATTCATGTGTATTTTTATACATGAATAGGATCCCTGAAAATTTACCCCCTACTTCTACCACCAAACCAAACATATCCTTATAGTTAATATCTTAGAGAAAGACTGGAAATTTTTTTTTTTTTTGGGCGGGGGTGAAAAAGGCTGCAAAGTAGTATGTACATGAAATCTATAAACTTATTTTTCAGTCAATCAATGGTCTTATATTTCCTTCAACCTTTTTATGCCACTTCTGTTGGAACATAACCAGAGTTGTTCCTTATTGAGGATTAACAAGGCATCAACTACTTTGGGTTACACACATGGTGGCAAGCAGATGGCTTTCATCAATTCAAAATATAAATATTGCACTAAACTTTGAACTACACCTAAGAATGGAGATATAATTAAGACCACCGACATCAACATACAATGTAAAGGCTTTCTCATGCTGCCCATCAATTACATACACTTAATGCCCTGACATAGAAAAGGAGCACATTAATTTCAAAATGCAAATATAATTAGTCAAGTTAACCTCCTTGAGTGGTTTAGTCATGGACAAAGTATTAAGTTGAGGTTCAATAGCTGAAATAACAAGTAATATAGAATAAATTATAGGTGGCCATGATGTAATAGTGGACAAGAGATCCTTGTGAAAGGAAGGATTTGTAGCCAATGCAACTAGAGCAACCTGTAGAACCAAAAGCAAAATAATTCCTAAGTCAGTTGATTATAGATACTATCAACATGTTATTTGTAATGTATACTACATTGTTTTAGGCTTTAACTAACCTCATCAGCAGTATCGCGGGGTCTACGATTTTCTATAGGCATGTAAGGAACCAAAATAGGGAGTTGATGAAGGTGTGCAAAGTGGAAAACCCATCTATTGAAAGTAGTCCATTGACACTTAATTATCAAACAAGCACTGTACACCTGACTAACAACTAATGGTATGTGGTCCTGTTACCTTTCCTATGTTGCAAATGATCCTCAAAGTAACTTGGAAAGAAATTGCTTCAGAATAATTTCTTTCCACGATCAAATGATCAAGGTATCTAGATCCCACCGCAAATATAAATCTCGCTTATGCTCAAATGGAAAAAGGACAATTCATCTAGAAAATCCATAATTTTAACACTCTAAAGCGCATCGAAGAACCAAGCTTCTTTCTTAGGGTGGCGAATGGGGGCGGAAAGGAAGAGGAATAATCTGATGTGGTAGAGAGTATTGGAGATGGGGCGGTGCTCGTCGAGGAGTACGAGGAGGTCGTCGATGGAGGACGTGAGATGAGGGAGTCGAGGTGGATTCAAGGTGGATGGTGGTATTTGAGGTGGAATCGGAACGGGATTGAGAGGGTGGTGGAGAGGTGGGAGGTGAAGGAGGACAGCGTGGCGGGGGAAGGATATGATGTGGGTTTCGCCACAACAGAGAAGAGGATGTTGGTGCGCGTGGGAGGATTTGGCCACCGTAGCTGCACATTAGACGAGCTTGTAGGAGGAGGATGATGTCTGCAAAGCAGCAAGCGTGGAGTCCATTATGCTTTGGGCTTGTGTGTGGAGGAGAAAAGAAAAGGAAAGGAATAAGCCGTTTGGTGATGCGCTTTAGAGTTCGACGTGAACGAAATGATGCATTTCAGATGAAAGAAAAATGAAGTATTTTATATTCGTCAATGCAAGTGAGAGAAGAGAAAAGGATGGGATTGAGTGCAAGAGTTTTAGATCGAGGGGCTTCACTTCAGAGTAAGAGCAGGGGTGGGGCGGGAGGTGATGCGGGGTTTGGGTTTTGTTTTTGTTTTTTCAAAACTTGTATTTTACTGCTTGGATTTTTGTCTTCTTCCCACCGAGGTATACGGTGGCACCGTATGTGTCGCAAAAAATGTGGTCAAAATAACATTTCTCAAAAAAAAAAGAGTATTCTACGACAGTAGTGCCTTATCTGAATCCGTGGATGGTCATCATTTCTCGTATATAATTACTAACTTTGAGTTTCTTTTTATAATAATAATCATTATCAATGCATGAATATTAAAAGAAAATAATAGCTCCCGTATATAAGGCGGCATAGACCGGAACGTGATGGTGTGTAAGCAGGATTGTCCAACAAGTGGGAGTCACTCATATAAAAGTCGAAAAAGAAAAAAGCGATCTCTTAATATAAAGCAAGCCTGGAAAAATTAAAATAGAAACTCCAGCCTACCTACCACTTGCTAGCTCATTAGCCTCAGAGGAAGCACTCACTTGCACTTTCTTCCTTCTGTAAATACTGATGCCTTGGGCCTTTCTCTACATAGGAAATAGGAAATAAATATCCTAAGTCCCAAAGAAGAGATGGGTCTCACCATGGAGGAGGAACATGAAAAGCAAATAGCCGGCCACAAAGAACTCGCTCACAAAAGTCTCCTCCAGAGCGATGCACTCTATCAGGTATATCCGTTCAATTACTAACTTTCTGCTTTTTATCTGTACGGTCTCTCAAATAGGCCATGATATTAATATATACGTGCTGGGTGCAGTATATACTTGAAACCAGTGTCTACCCAAGAGAGCATGAGAGCCTGAAGGAACTGCGCCAGATGACGGAAAAACATACTTGGTAAGATCATGATTATCAGCACATACATTGGCCAATTTTTGGGAAAAGTTAAGTGATTATCACATAATTAATACATATGATATATTGTAAAACAGGAATGTTATGGCTACACCTCCTGACGAAGGACAGCTAATAAGCATGCTGCTTAAGCTCATCAATGCCAAGAACACCATGGAAATAGGTGTCTTCACTGGTTACTCCTTGCTCGCCACTGCCCTCGCTCTCCCATCTGATGGAAAGGTCCTTGATTTGCTTAAGCACCACATGTAATTAATTAATACCTTAATTCATATAGTATCATAGACTATATCTTATAAATATTGTTTGTCATTGGCCCATTAATATTCTCAATGAGTTAATGTGTGTATAACCTTCATGAATATATAGCTGATGAACTTGTTTTAAATATTAGATCTTGGCTAAGGACGTTAACCGGGAATATTATGAACTGGGGTTGCCCATAATTCAAAAAGCCGGCGTGGCTCACAAGATTGATTTCAGAGAAGGACCAGCTCTTCCTGTTCTTGACGAACTAATCAAAGATGTGCGTTATGTCATCATGTCCACTCCATCTTTTTAATTAAATGAGCATAAAGAAAGATATTTCGTGCTTAATTAGGTATGTTAATGTTGGCCTTGAAATGTGAATGTTCAGTTGTGATTCATTCAGAGTGGTTCCATCTGTTTGCACAGGAAAAGAATAAAGGGAAATTCGATTTCATTTTCGTGGATGCTGATAAGGAGAATTACTTGAACTACCACAAGAGGGTCATTGAGCTTGTGAGGGTTGGGGGACTGATCGGCTACGACAACACCCTATGGAACGGATCCGTGGCAGCCCCACCTGATGCCCATCTAAAGGATTATATTCAGTATTATCGGGATTTTGTGATGGAGCTCAACAAAGCTCTTGCTCATGATTCAAGGGTCGAGATTTCCCAACTTCCTGTCGGAGATGGGATTACCCTGTGCTGCCGCATCATCTGATCCCTCTTCCTCCTTCCCATCCCACTTATGTATTTGGACCCTAGGGCTTGTAGCAGCACAAATTAATAAATCAAAACGGAAAAGGCCACAAGTTTGTGCCTAATCCAAAACGGAATTATGTGAGTCTTTTTTTTCTCTCCATAATATCAACTTATTGAAATTTAATAAAAAAGAGATTAATTTTTTAAGATATGAACAGATGTTTAAGTAAAGACTCTTTTAATAGTATTTTTTTTTTTTGTATACATAAATCTTGAGATAAAGTAGAATTACATATTTAAAGGATTTAAACCCTTTTCACTCGTACCAACACTTTGTTAGACACTTTGTTAGTATTATTGTGTGATTTAAATCCTATTAAAGATTTACTACATATAACAGGTAAATGGGTTAGATAATAATATTGATTATGCGATATGATAAATCTATAATTTTAAGAATTTTATTTTAATATGTAATTAGTGTAAACATTTTATATCATTAATTAATTATATACTACTTTTTATATAAATTTAAAGAAATCATTATAAAAATTAAATATTGTTAATAACATAATAATATATAATTAAATAATATTAAAAAATTATATTAATAATATATTAAAACCAAATTCGCTTTTTAGTCTAATCTTGACCTACCTTTTTTTTTTGTGGTTCAACAGTCTTGACCTACAATATGTGGATTTGTGTATCCATGTATATAAGATAGTTATCATTTTTTCTATATATCAAATACAATTATATTAGTAAATTATTAAATTTATATAACAATTTGAATTCATTTATATATTTTATTAAACTTATATTAATAGTTTATATTAGACAATTATTAAAAAAGTTTCTTAATTGTGACAATGTCGAAGAGTAGACATACATATAAAAATAAAAATTAGGATTTCGAATAAAAATAATCAATTAGTAAGCTACATAGGTAGATTATAGTAACTAGTAGTAATCATAAATTAATTGCATGATTCAATTCACTAATTATTTTTTTGACTTTCTAAACTTTGATACGCTGGCCTGTTTTTTCCTGTCTTAAAAGAAAATAATTAAGACACGCTACATGTTAGACTCAAAGAAAGTTAATGGGTGCAATAGGAATGGATTATCTAATGTAAAAATTTTACATAACCTTATCATGACATGATCTTATTATGTATTAATTTTTATCATTAAACAAAAATGTAAAACCAAGTATCGGATCCACAAGAAATATACTCTTGTGAAATTTTTGTTACTTATGAAATGAGGAGAAATTTTAATGGATTTTGCTAACTAGTACTGTAAGGGCACCGGTTAAGGAATCAATAAAAGGAAAGTTGTCAAACTTTTATTGTATTCGATGCATTGAAAACTTAACAATTTAATTTATATATATTATCAATGTAAAAATTTTTTATACAAATATCTAATTATATATTATCACATCAGTAAAAATATTTAATTTAACCACCCATTATCTTAAAAATCTTACAAATATAAGTATTTAATTAAATAATAATATAAAATTATTTTATACTGTTAATGTATAATAATTAAACTCAAAACTTAAACCTTTTATTTTTTTTTTCAATACAAAATTTCCTTTTTTTGAATCCTTAACTAGTGAGGGCACTGGTTAGATAAATCCAAATTTTATTCCTTTATATTTTGCCCTTAACCTGGAACCAAAACCTTCAATTTCAGACTCGAGCCCTAACCTCAAGGCAATTTCAAAGCCTTGCTTCAGGCTTGAGACTGCCATATAATATGACAAACTTTTTTCATTGTTTGGGGGGGGGGGGGGCTGCTATTGTCCGGAGATAGTCAGGGCAACTTTAGTTTCATTGAAAACTGGCCCACGAGACAGGAAGGTTTATTTATTTTAGTCTGCAGACATTGTTTGTCATTGTTGGTCTGAGAAATGGCCACGTTTGAGTTTTGTACTTGGTAAAAAGGCTAGGCCTACAAGAACCAATTTTTGGCGTATTCGCATTTTGTTGGTCTGAACTGGGCTTGTCCATTTTGATTGTGATATTTTAATTCGGGTGTCTAATCACTAGCCTTATGTCCGTTAGTTCATCAAAACTATCAATCTCCCACAGGACCCGAAAAAAAAATGCTATCAATCTCCCAGGCCCAAAAAAGAAAAACGTATCTATCTCAGACTAACAAGATACTTTTTGTTGTTTGTTTTTTTCCCTCTTTTACAGAAAAAAGCAACTTTTTTGAATAATTCTTGACAAAGTACTGGCAACCATGGGCACTGCCTACTATAGCCATTGCATTCAATATTCGACATGGTAAGATTGTGTAGCCTATAAGAAAAATGTATCAATCATAAAGAATGCATGCATTTATACATGTTAACTATTAGATGAAATGCTTTAGAGATGATGTGTTAGGCATTACTCATTTGAGAATTTCCTTTTTTTTTTCATGAGAAATATCTTACTTTAGATTTTCAAATATAAACATATTATTAAAAAATATAATGAACATGCAGTCTTGTGCAAACTCTAGCTTTTTAAAGTTTTCCATGGAAGAAAGTCAACTGATAAACGTGAATGAAAAAGGAAAATAGAAAAGGAAATGACCCAAGTGGGGGAACTATTCGAGCTTAATTGGAGTTATCAGCTCAAATACAATTACTATGTGTAATTGGCAGAATACACAAAAAAAAAAAAAAAACAAATATATACTGAGTTAAATTAAAAAAAACTTCAATATAAAAAAAAAATCAAAAAACTTTACCATAATTCAATATTTTTTGCACTGGAACTATGTTCAACCTTTTTAAACGTGAAAAATTATTCAAATAATGTTTGGTGGTGCTTTTCTTTTACGCAATAATAATATGGGTGGCAAATAAGTCATCGAACAAGTTTTACACGATTCCGAATGAACTAATATTAGTCGTTCTTCAAATCAAAAGACGTAATAAATATAAGAATACTGTTATTCCGAGTTTTCTTTTACTGGGTTGTTATAACTGATAAAAAATTATTTATCAACATACCTTGATGGCTCTTTTATTAATCGACGTACCAAATTCTCAAAGATCCCATTGTCTCCAAATTTCGATTATTTATGTACCAAAAAAAATATTCCGATTATTTAATAATATATTAGTGGTCAATAGAGGATACCACACCCATCCACGGAAGTGTGTTTCTCACCAATGATAGATCATACACCTTTCCTCTCCAAAGCTCCCATTGTTAAACCAAAAACAAAGAATCCAAAACCTGAATCTGAATAGAATCAAAATCAGAATCTGTGGAAAAAATTTCTAAATTTTAGTGTATAAAACTATAAATTAAAATCATAAATAATTACGAATAAACTGTAACTTAAATGCCATTTCTCTTAATTCTTATGTTAAGGAATTGTAGTGCCGGGTCAAGGAATTGCTTTTTGTCTACGTATTATTATTTTTTTTTTCATTTCCCTAATCTACCTAGAAGTTACTTAGAACAAAAAAAGAAAAAAAATCGTAAATAATTATTAAAATAGGGCCAGGTTTTTTTACTAATAAATAAAATATTTAATTTAAATATATTGATAATATAAAATAATTTTATATTATTAATTAATAAAAATAATAAAAAATATCAATTCATATAAATAATCACTTATTATAATAAAAAATCCATTATAATTACTCACTCTTTCTTATTTTTATTAATTGATAATATAAAATTATTTTATACTATAAATATATACCAATAAAACTCTTAAATAAAATTAGAAAAGTTAAAAAAGTATAGAGATGTAAAGCACGTGGCAAGTGAAAGACTGCGTGAAACGATGACGAAAAGATGAGGACACTTTTCTCTTTGCCTTGTTTCGCGTCTGAGTTAGTTAGTATTATATTAGAGGCAACTAACTGGGCGGAACCAAAAGCAAAAGCCATTAGCATTACATCACGAAATAACTACGCAGAGGTTGAGGCTAAGGTTAAGGTTTACGTTGTCCCTGGGAGCAAAGCTTTGCTTAGCATTGGCTTTGAGGGTGTCTGGTCTCATGGAACTAGAGGCTGAGATTGATCGCTTGCCCATTGACTTGTTGGCTCATATTTTTGTTCTCTTCACCTCCTTCACTGATTTGGCCCAGTAAGTTCATTTATCATTGTTTTCTATTCACCATCACTTGCTTGGTTGTGTTTAATCTAACTGGTGTCGCTTTCCAACGTGTGAAAAAAAAAAAAAAAATTTTGCAAGGGCAAGCAGTGTTTGCAAGAAATGGAAACAAGGGGTGAAGGAATCTCTGGCTGGGAGATACAATCTGAGCTTTGCTGGTTGGAAGATGGATGATGACTCCACTGCTCGCCTCGTTTGCCATGCCTACAACCTCAAAAAACTGGACATGTGTGCCTTTCTTTTCTTTTCTTTTCTTTTTTTTTTTCATTGTGTTATGTTTTTGCTAATTATAATTCTATGCCCCTTTGTAGTTATTTATAATATGGTTGGTAGAATGTTTCTGATATCTCCCTTTTGATGATCTTTCTTGAACATCGAAGTGAAAAGTTCATTATTGGTTTAAGGAGCTTTGGAGATGAATTATAAATATTGAGTTTGAAAATTTTGATATTGTACAAGGAATTGAAATCGCGATTCAGTGGCAACTGCCTCTGCTATTCCAAGCGTAGGAAGAAACTAGTATTGGACAAGGTTGACAACATGCTTGTTTAGGGATAGCTGGATATAGTTGAGCTGCTTTGGTTGAAGGCACAGCCTTTCAGTGTGATTGAATTGTTGATACATCAGGTCATAATCAAAGAAATGGGAATCCGTTAGAGTTCTAAAGTTTCTAAGTAAAAGCCCTTTGTTCGCTTTTGATGTGAATCTGCACCATTTGCATTACCCTTTAAGACATATCTCTAAAGTCTAAACTTTTCCTCCTGACTTGTGGATGCCACGGTTGTGTAGTAGAACACCAGCTTTATTCTCATTTTAAAGTTTTCTGATATTGAGATGCTTATACTGAATAAGAGTTAGGGCTGTTTGTTTCCTACCATAGTAAGTAATGGTTGAATAGATTAGATTAGGCATGTTGATTCATTTTAACTTCTACATAATACATGATACATGCGAGGGTGTCATTGACAAGAAAAGTTAGCACCAGAAACAAAAATAGCATATATTTGATCGGTTTTTCTCCGGTTATTAGCAGATGGTTGTGGTTATACACTATAATTGTATGATGTTGAGCTTGAAATATCTAAGATGCGCAACATTTATTTTTCTGTATTTTCAGACCAAGAAGCCGTTGGGGTTGCCAAATAACTGATGCCGGCCTTCTGAGAATATCTTCGGCAAAGTGTGTCAACAATCTCACATCCATATCATTGTGGGGTTTGACTGGCATCACAGATGAAGGTGTTGTTCAGCTGGTACGCCACTGTCATTATTGTGTTTTCGGAACTTACATGCTTGGGGTTTGGGAGATATTGCTTTGATCTTCTTGTTTTTGTTTTCAAGATTTTTATTTTGTGCACAACCATTAATAAGTTGATATGTATTCTAAAGGAAAACAATACAGAATGAATGGACTCAACTGGCAGCTGTTGTGATAACAGTTGGGATGAAATTAGATATGTCTTGGGAGTTTGAGGCTGTTCAATGTTCATAAATCACAACTAGATTGTATAGATAGTATCCTGGCGTTTGTCTGGTTGATGAATTTTTATTGTGGGTGTTTCAACATCTTTTGCAGGCTAAGTCATTGGAAGTGAATTGTTTTAATGTTAATTCCTTTTTTGCTCCTCTGTTGACCATTATTCTAACAGATATCCAGAACTAGATCTTTAGAACATCTGAATGTTGGTGGTACATTTATAACTGATGAATCTCTGTTTGCCATTGCAAGAAGTTGTCCAAATTTGGAGGTAAGTTATAAGGAAATTCAGGGTGAGTTTGATATGGGGTTAGAAACTGGGGAGAAATTTTCATGGATTAGATTGATGTGTAGTTTACACATCAATCTAATCTACACATCAACCTAATCCATGAAAATTTCTCCCTACCTCTACCCCATACCAAACTCACTGAATGTTAAGTTCTTTTTTTTTTTTTGGGTGGAATTTTTCTCCTTTTGCCGTAACAACAAGAACAAGAAAAAAAAATTAAAGAAAATAGTATCTTGAAGAAAAGGGTTCTCTTGATGCTCATGGTCAAAAGAGAAAACTCATCATTCTCAATTGATATTTAGTA
Organism: Pterocarpus macrocarpus; assembly: GCA_031439585.1. NCBI lineage: Eukaryota > Viridiplantae > Streptophyta > Magnoliopsida > Fabales > Fabaceae > Pterocarpus > Pterocarpus macrocarpus. Next base: position 69,888,883 of record CM062520.1, on the reverse strand, counting down.
ATGGCGTCTCGTTCATCTCACTGCCTGTATTGAGTGTGTGTTAGCCTGATCATCATTATTTACTTGCTTTAAGTGTTTCTCCTTTACTAGATGAAGAAGATGATATATTTCTAGTATTCCATTGCACGGTTTCATGTCATACATACATGATTGCTTCTTGTTCTTCTTGTTCAGACCATTGTTCTATGGAGCTGCCGTCATGTAACTGAGAGTGGACTTCTTGCTCTAGTTGATAAATGCCTCAAGCTCAAATCGATGAATGTATGGGGAACAAGAGTTCCTGTGGACATCCTTCAAAACTTGCTTATCATAAGTCCAACTCTTCAGATAAAAATTTAAAATTGGGGAGCGCTTTTTCAGATTGATGTCCAAGGTGCTGATTCTTATAGTGGCATTATCACTGCTTTTTATGTACAGATTGTTTCCTTCTTGTATTCTTAAATTTAACTTACCCGAAAAAGGTGAATATGTCAAATTCCATTCATGCATACGAAACATCCTGTTGTAATTTATTTATTGGCCTTCATTGACCTTGCTATTGTTGTAAAGGATGAATTCACAATAATACATAAGAAACGATTAATGTACTTGAATGGTTTACATTATTTTAATGTCTGTAACTGTTGACTCTATCTATGTATGTAAGCAGCCTTTGAAGTTAGGAAGTGTGCGATGGCAAGTTAGCTTCCCCTTGGACCCTTTCTAGTCCAAAAACGAGTGCTAGCAGGTACAATGGATAAAGTTATTGCGTTTGCTGATAAGCATGAAGAAATGGCATAGATTCCCGGGAAATTTATGTTTTCATTTTTTACATTACTACCTTTTAGGGTCTGAATTTATTTATCATCACCACTTTAGGGGTGAAATATCCATTTCAGTGATAAATTGACTAGTCCATTCAAATATGGAATTACTATTTAGGCCAAAAGGGTTAAAAAATAAGGAATTATCATAAGATACATTCACACCGGTCAATTCAAAATCTGTCTAACCCATCCATGCAAGGCATTTAGCCAGGACACTTTGCAAGATAGGAATTTGTTAAGGGAACTCAAGTAACGCTAAAGCCATGGTCAATAATACTTTGGTACTGGCAATTCGGGTGGCGAGACTGATAATTAGGAACTAGCCATACAACTAGGGCCGCAATGGAAAATACGTGCTAACTGCTAAGTCTATAATTACGTCAAGTACATTTAATTAAATACCAATAGAAAGTTAATGATCACAGGATATCAAATCCCTCGTCATGATTAGATTCATTTTAACTTCTGGATTGAAGAGAGTTCTTTTCGGATTTATTATTCCTATAGCCATTAAACGCGTATTTTTCATTTACATACCGTGGATTTACGGTTTAACAGGAAATCTACATGATGTTCAATTTTAAAAGCCATGCAAATCTCATGCACAGTTAAACTATAGGGCCAATGTTATATTGTAATATGGTAAAAAAAAATGTATGAGACAACAACTTGATTGTTTCAACAACAATACAAAAGTGGAAGACCAGGTACTGGGAAGGAAAGACGGGTGTGAGGACATGTTAGGATACAATCATAATAAACCTTAACAAATGACCAGGAGCTTCCAGCCATGCTACCCTGATCTTGTGTTGCATATTCCCTTTTCTGCCGTTGACTAATGATGCCTAGGTACAAAGCCTGAAACACAACAACCGAAACGTTATAAATATCAGTAAGAGGGCAACAAAGACAACATGATTTAGGGGTACCAGCTGAGACATTGGATCCGCTACTACATTGGAGTGTCATCATTCACAAACAGGAATGTGACAAAAGTATTTTTTCAACCGTTGGTTGGAAAACTAGAACCAGGTACACTAAGCCTCCCTGGCTCATGATTAGCTTGTGTATAAAGGCAGTGCAAAAAGCTATCAATCATTGCATGTTGAATCACAAACATCCCTGGAGAAAAAGAATTACCAAACCCGACTCAACAGTGAATATTGGTGGCAGAGCTTAAGGTAGCTGGTTATTAACTAGTAGAATTTGCAGCATCTTAACATATCCACAAAAGTTAAATTGAAAGAAATCCTAACCAGTGCTTAGTCAATAACTTCAGATTAATGCATATACCACTATTTATCAAAATTGTTTTGTCAATCATATTATCCGGCTAAATGCAATGAAATAAAGGAAAGGAAGTGTAAGCATCCAGAGTTGCAGTATCTAGAAATTGAGTAATACGGCCAGGCATTCAACATACCTGAACTGCTCCAGCCTCCAGATGCATTCTTGGTCTCTCTTGGTTACTATCTACCTCAGATGAATTCACAGATCCTTCAGTATAGCCTCGGGAATCCCAAAATTTTGCTTATCTAATTTTCTTACCTATAAAGAGTTCCATGACATTTCATAGATTGAGGCAATACTGCAATGCACATACTAAGATGCTACAAGCTCACCTTGAATGACTTAGCTTGCATATGAGTAGAATAAGATTCGTCATAATTGCAACAATGCTGCAATAAGTAGGAAGTAAAATGCGAGCAGAAGCAAGCAATTTGGAGAATGGACTGGTGAAGCTGATCTAGAGAACTGAACATATCCAGTAAAGCTTCCACCAGTGTTGGTCACTGGATTTGTACTAGGTACAGCAATGTTCTTGCAAGATCCAAAAGGTGCTCCCGCCTGCAAAATTGCAGTAATTGCATGATTCTTTGCCTTTCGAAACCACTTCCTGGGAAAAAGGCTTCGATATCAAATTGCACAGGTAGATGTTGTGCCAAGATAGAAACCCATCCGCAGGAAGGATTCTGCCGTGTCATTTGATACAACACCACCGAACACCAAGAGATGCAGCTAATAGGGATCTGAATTAAATGTGTCTCACAATTTCACATAAAGTATCACAAACTAGCAGACATGCTGGGAAGAAAACAAGTGGATGAGATGACAGTTGATAAGGAAACTCGGAGAAGGGAATGTTGCTATTTAACAATGTCAAATTATTTCTTACCAGTCCTATAATTATTTTTATTGACCTATTGTATTTATTTATTTAACAAACATTTGACTTAGATAGATATATTGTTGGAAATTCTGAGACCAAAAGTCAAGAGGGAAACTGACTCCCTTTACTCTTAAATCTTAATAAATAGTAGAGATATCATAAAATATATCAAGGTCTGATATTTCTTATTTATTTGGACGACCATTTCAAATAGACAACTATTGAACTCAGAAAATTAGATTAATTCTGTAAACTTTGTAGTCAGTGTGAAATTATATTCAGCAATTAGGTTCCATGCACTCTGGTAATAGAAGAAAGACGGAAATAAGAAATCATCAGAATAAAGAAGAAAGATCATAGACAAATGGTGTAAAGTCAATGTGTATCTGGACAAGAAATGCAAACCTGGCAAGCGGTGACTGTATTACATCCACACAATGTGCGGCCGTTCATTTTATCCACAACATCAAAAACACCCCCACCATCACTCCTCTGCATGAAATTTCATTCAGAATTATAAAGTGGATTTGCAATGCATTTTCCATATTATTGAATTGGAATCTAATCCAGAAAATAAGGACTACCATGTAAAAATTAACTGCTACAAAGTTGGGCAGCACATTCCCAGCAGCTTTGAAACATGTATTCACCATATCAACAAGTGGAGCTGAATGCTCTTTGCACGAGTCAGCTTCAACTGGATATGTTGGAAAGTAATTCTGCAAGAATAGTGATGCACTTCTTGAATTTAATGGCTTTGATTCTTTTCTATGCGGGCAAGAACCCCTTTGAACTCCAGGATCTCCAGCTGAAAGTTGATGAATTATGAGGCTGTCATGTCATATCATGTACCATAGAAAATACATACATGTTACAATGACAGTGCACTTACACTCATTTTCAACCATGTACCTCCACTGATAAGCTATTCCTTCCTCATCTTCCTTTGATGCATCAGAAGTGAACACAAGAAGCCGGCGATTTGCTTGAACCATCTCCGTTACAGTTGGCCAATCTTCACCATTTTTCGGCATATCAGATACAGGGAACCAATATTTATCTAGTCCAGCATTTGTAAATAGATTAATCAACCCCTTTGGAGTATGCACATAGTCCTCAATTACAATGGTCACAATCTCGGTTGGATTTTCATTCAAGAATGCTTCCACTTCTTTCAAAGTGTTTATTGCAGGTTGCTAACAACATTTCAATGTGACACATTAGACAGACACCCCACAAAAGCAAATAAACAAATACTCAATAGATAACAAAGAGGGTTAGATTACAAAGGCAGTGAAGTTGAAGCATTGTCCTCGAAATGAATGACACAGCCATATATCACCCTCGAAGTCGTACATATCCAACATCAGTCCCCTCACTCCATTCTATACAATAATCATCAAAGAAATGAATAAAAATCACTATAGAAAGTTAGAAACAACATTTCCTTATTTTGCTTTCACCATCAAAGTGATCAAGCACATACCCTCAGTTGATTAGTGACTGTGTCTTCTTGATTGTAAAAGGTTAATCTTTGAACACCAGGCAAAGGGGGTGCATCCACGATGCTGAATGAATTATGGGTCACGATCCACGTGTACTTATTGAAGGGCATCCCATTCACCTGCATGCCCAAAAACGGAAACTCACCAAGACACAGTTAAAAACTTGAAACAAAACCTTTGTTTTTTCTTCATGTCAAGAAAAGCATATATCATTCTTGTCATGGTTGGAGCTTACTATTGATGTAGGAAGTGTGGCTTGGCCTCTGGTGCACACAGGTTGTTTCCTTCCCAAAGCAGGGCAATTGCCACAATATAGGCCTGGCCCACAATCTGTAGCAGCTGAACAAGCTTCCAGAACCTGACAAAGTTTCAGCTTTGAAGTCAAAGAAGGAAATTGAGTTTGTTGATTGGAAAGAAAAAGAGAGAAAGGAAGATAACCTGGCAATTTCCATTGGAGCATGCGGCGGAAGAGGTGAATAAGAGGGAGGAGAAGAAGAGTGACACAAAGAGGTCGCTGATGATGGAAGGTGCTCTGCATTTGGCGCGAGAATCCAACAAAAGCCAGCACATGGCACTAGGCACCACCACCGCAGAGCGAGAGAGGAGAAGCTTGAAAGTTGAAAGCTAAAGAAAGAAATAGTGTTTCACTGTGAAAGTGGACAGAACAAAACAAGAGAGGTTGATCGAAGTCTTGGGTATCAAACGCGGGCTTTATCACCTTTATTTTTATTTTATTTTTCTCTTATTTTGATGCAACTACTACTACTTTTTTTTGTTTTTATGAACAGAACAACTACTACTACTTTAAAGATTATCATTATCACTATTGCATTCAATACTTTATATATATATATATCCTTGGATTAACTGATTAAGAAAGATAAGAAGCGGGTGAATGTGGATTATGTGAGATTTAGGACAAGGGTGAGAACGTTGTTTGAGGTTAGCACTCAAAGCACTAACATTGTGACTTGTGAACCACCCTCATGTCGTCCTCCAATTTCATCTTTTGAAAGGTCTTTTTTTGGGGTTTAGCCCCATTTCGCAAGTTACTTCTCCGAAGTGCTCCACTCTTGCCCCTTTCTCTCTTTCATCTTGTTCTCTCTCTCTCTCTGTGTTGGATCTCTTTATGCTTTCCACGTGGTGGGGTACGTTACTTGCGCCCAGAAATTAACACCGTAGGGCACCGTTTTATGATGGGCGTAGTCAAGAAAACATGCAATTTGATGACCATATTCATGTCATGCATAAGCAAAGACCAAACATAGTATCAAGACTTGGGACTCAAGATGCTTATTAGCGATAATCAATTGATGTAACAAATTTTTTATTTTTGTCTTTGGATTCTTTCTATTGCTTGCACCTCGGATTAACCTAGACACATTAAATAGAAAAGTTCTTAGATGTTTTTACAGAAATGTAAAACATTAATTTTATGGGTTATTATTATTTTTATTTTTGTTATAATTTTAATGTAATAAATAATGTGTTAAAGTATGAATAATATAGAGTGGTATTTTTTATTTTATTCTAAGAATATCTAATAATTTCTCATTCAATTAAACCTAACCCAAATTTTTCATAAAATTGTGTGCAAGAAGCAAGATGAATAAGATGATCGAATATAATTCTGAGTTGGATGCTTGTTTAGTGGTCCTTTACGCCTCTAGTGATAAGTTCTCCATGAGTGCAACCGTAATTTTTTATTAGTGCGTCTAGGTAGTGTGTTTTGATCTTAAAGTCATTGTTGTTGTTGTTGTTATTTTGGAGGATAAATTCCTCACAAGATTTCTTACATTAAAAGATGATATCATGTGCATCATCCTCACAAAATGCCACATTAATCAAAATTATTTTGCAAGTGAAATACATTTCAAAATGATGATAATACAACCAAGATTAAGAAAATCAAATCGGACATTAAAGCGGTCAAGGCACTGGTTCAAAAGTTTAACCAATATATATATATGATTAATTAAAAAGCAAAAAATCATATTAAGTTATTAATAATAACATAACTAATATAAAATAATATTTATTATGAGATATTTTATCAGATATTTTAAATACAAAATATATTTACTTTAATATTCACTTAACAATTCTTTTGAAAGTACTTACAAATAACACAACAACCATTTTCAATTTTTCACTTTTAAATTAATTTAAGAGTATATAACAAATAAACATATTAAAAGAATTAAGGTTCTAATTTGACTTTTGTTTTGACTAGGCTTTATGTTTTTTTCTTTTAAATAAATGACAACAATTTAATCAAAATTAAAATAATAATAATAATAATCGAACCAATCAACTGGTGTAATAGGTCCGGTTCGTACCGATTTACCGATTTTACCTGATTTTATCCAATTCCTTGTCGATTTTGAGGACATGCAGTTTAAGGGAGATGACTGGATTGGCTTGAGGTCCAGTTCCTGGTCGAACCGGTCCGATCCAGTCTAGTTTTCTTAACTATGAATACAACTCATTTGATAACAATGGGTGGATTAATCCTGGTAGTGGTAAATACTAAAGTTTACGCAAATTACGTGTATACCCCAAATCCTCAAAAGTTAACCTTACATTAATTAATATCATTTTACGGGATAAGTTCATCACAAAATTACCATTATGTTAGCAGTAGCTAACAACAATGTTAAGCACATAAAATTTCACATCAGTTCATTGCTATCTTCTATAGTTAAATGTCTTTACCACTGTTAATTAAAATTAACTTTACACTAACCAAAGACTCAACAAAATAAATATTTCATATTAATCGTAGGATTAAATACTTTATAACATGTACATCAAGCTTGTATAAGTTTACATTAGCGAAGGATCATTTCACAAATTCAAATTACTAGAAATTTTCCTTGCAGAAACTGCATAACATTTGTTGCTTTCAGAGATTGGATTAATCAAAGTTATTGTTTAATAAGAAACTATAAACGATATAATTATGTGAAGTCTTCCTCTGATTGGAATTGCCCAGCCCTAAAGAAAAAATTGCATGGAATAAATTGATTCAGTAAGCTTGTATTTTACGTCAGGGATAGCGAATACAGTCAGCTAATATCAAAATGAATGGTTTAAATGTAGTTAGTAACCTATGCAGCAACAATTGCACGGCCTTGCTACGAAAAAAAAAACTAGAAAAAAAATGCTTCTTTCCGTTATCAATGAGATTGCTTCCTCTACATGTGAAAGAATAACAAAAGAATTGATTTTTAATTCTTAAGTAAACTCCCATTAAGCAAGCTTCTTTGCACGACCACTTGAAGGAGCACCGTCCTCTTTTTTTGATCCAGATGCCTCTGGTTTCCTAGCCCACGCAGGAGCTCTATCGGGCTCATAACGATAATCATAAAACAGTTCCTCCCCAGCACTAATCCGTTCCTTGGCAAAAATGCCTACTCTGTGGTCTCCAGCAACCATAATGACCTGCCAGAGTTTAAGCAGAAAGCAATAATGTAAATGACGTTGACACCATAAGAATCCTCAAAATGCATTGTGAAAGAAAAATCAAATGATAAAAGCATTTGATGAGGGTCAGAAATTCAGAACTGAATACCTTCGCGTAGCAATTTGGATCAGGGGAATGGTTCGCAAACTTCAATTTGTCGCCCTTCCGGTAAGCATCAAGAACAAACTGCATACAACAATCTTATGATTCCTCCTTCATTTGATATGCGCACATACAACAAAAAAGAACTCATCTCCACCAAAAAACATAGTAGTATAAGCTTGCCTGATCATTCAAATTAAAGAGAAAAGATGAATTTTCTCGGTCATATATCTTTCCTCGCTTATCTGCTTCCCGATGAGAAATTAACTCTCCAGTATACTCTCCAAGGTATTCGTGCTTACCAACACTATTCTGGAAGGTTAGCAGATTGCATTAGTAATAGGAAAAACACAGACTGCAAACCACGGGTAACCATCTAGCATCATCAACTTGGTAAATACCTTTAAGAAGGCTCCCCAGCCAGATACATCAGACCTTCCAAGAAGAACCTGTAAGCATATTACATAAAGTTACCATCGTTGCATACATAAGAACAGGAAGGAACATCTTAAAGGACACAACTACCAACACAAAAGGAGAGACACACAGAAACTGAGAATGAATATTGCAAAATGGGATACACCAACGTCTATGCGAATCCACATCCCCATTAGGATATTTTTCTACAGGAAATTTCGATTCTCAAGCACTTCTCTCAATTTGAAAAAAAAAAGATTATAGGTCTCAATATGTGTATTACTTTTTTAAAAGAAGAAATTTTATTAAAAATAATCCAAATATGTTTCAATGTATTATTTTTCAGAAAAGAGAACATTTTCTGAAAAAGCAAACAGGTCTCAGTATCTGTGTAAAATTTCAAAGGGAGATAAGACAACATTCAGTCAAAGGAAATTACCCTTTGTTGCTGCTTGAGAAGAAGCTTCATGTTTCTACATTCATAATTATCACCTCTTTGGCTAGGAATCCCAAGAGTACCATCGCCACAACTGCAACAATAATTTGACTCAAATAGCAGAAAGTAATATGGCAAATAGACACTTAGAGATAGACTAATAATAGTCGATATCAGAAGAATGGGTTACAGGCACTTCAGTTCTGAGAAAGACGTAAAGGCAAAACTTTTCCTGAAAGCCCAATCTGCTATATAGATCCCATCATTAAAAGGGGAAAATGAGAACCTAAAACAGGCAGTACTAGCTCCCCATCACCTCTACCTTACTTTTACTTTTCATCCCTTTAAATTTATATACTTATATACAAGTAAACAATTACATATTTATAAGATAATTATTTCCAATAATTATGAGAAATAATACCATTCGTCGCATATATGACAGCTAACTATTGGGATCTAAAAGCAAAAGGTATGAAATTTACAAAATGATATAGCAATGCTACACACACTACAACCATGAAAAAGTGAAACTTCACCTGACCCAACAATTCCTACAAACATCAGGATCACATTCCCTATCTGCAGCAAAGCAAGGACATTGACGACTTCGGCATTGACTTTTAGCACAGTGACAGCCACGAAATCGATTCTTGCAACTCTTGGGGCATCTTGATACAAAAATTATCATCACACAAATTAATGGACGTTATTTGCACAAGCTGGGAGGTAAGCAAGCCATAATGCAATATATATAACTAAAATCCCCAGAATTTCCAAAGCAACCAAGGCATGCGTACAATCAGCAAAACAGTACAATCCCACATGCCTCTTTTTCCAAATTAGGTTCTATTCAGGTTAGTTAAAAGCTTACCCACAGTACTTCTCACAGCAGGTTCCATTTTGAAGACAAGGACACTGCTTTCCACAAGCTGATTGGCAACCACATGGATTGTACTGCCGGCAGGGTTGATCCTTTCTTTCAGTGATCCTTTTCCTTATCGAATGATAAGCAGCAGATTTCCAGGTATACTTCAAGCGACGGACTCTACCTCTTCTACGTAAAAATCTTGACCTTCGTCTCACTTCATTATTACCCTTACATTCATTTTGACCAAAACTAGTTAGGTAAGCAATACATGCAAGAAACAAAGAACAAAGCAAAAAGTGGACTAAATATAGTTGCATTAAAAGCAACCTTGGAATAGCCTTCTACAAGAGAATTTGCAGCATCCCCAGCAGGACCAGACATCTTTCCTTCATCACAATTTATGTATTGGAAAACATCCCAACATGTCTTTAGACCATTTAAGAGATTCCTGGCTATTAAGCAGCTGTGTAACAAGCAGGAGATTATTACTTACCAGGTGATCAACAGTCAGGACCAAATGAAAAGTTTTATCTGAAGAGATTGCAGAGATCATTTTGCAAGCCCATCAGGAGTTAAAAGAAGTGACAAATTCAGACGAAAGTAAGCATCAGAGAAGGCACAAGTGGGAGGTCAGATATTTAAAACTACATGTGAGAAAACTAAAGCTGACCAAAACGATATGGCAATCTGTAATTTACCCAATAATTAAATAAGCCTCAAATACCCTGGCAGACCTTTCATTTTTCACTATACAACCTTTACCTTAGTTCATGAATACAGAAGTGAGATATTATCATGCTGCCTATGCTTATTTCAACTGGCCAATGAATGTTTTTGAGATTGGTTTTATGAATACAATTGAAAAAAATAGCAGCCTACTAACCAGGCCAATCTCTGCATTTAGAACCAAACCAATGACAACAATAACAACCAAGCCTTGTCCCATTTGGCGGAGTTGGCTACATGGATTAAACGATGTAATAGTGTCCTACTGTAACTCATGTCAAGTCAATACAGCAGCTCTTGCTCATCTCACACTTAACTAGAGTCATAACATTGCTTACAGGCAAGGTCCTAGCATTAACATTATCACATCTCTGATCCATGTCATCAAGACCAACGATGAACAAGGCTGAACTAAATACTTCCAAATTGTAACCATCCATTCCATTCCCCATTAAATTGACTAAAGATAAGCTTATCTTCAGAGTTCAGATAAACACTTAAACCAGTGGCCATATTGTAAGGGTATCTCACGTACAGACTTACTACAAATTTCATGCATCATATATTATAATATATAATATATAATTATATACATACAATGGCAATAACAACTAAACCTTTTCTCACTAGGTGGGGTCAGCAATTACATATATAGTGGGGGGGAAAACGTATATCTGGCCCAAACAAATGCTGACCTGTTTCTCCCAAAAATCTCCATTCCTTTCTCTAGAAGCCCTTTTTCAAGACCTTTCCAAGATTTATTGTCCGTGGATTCTTGTTTACAAACGTTCTCATCCACAAACTCTTCTTTCCTTGTGTTATCTTCACTGCTCATGACAGGTGGGTCAGTAACCATGTCATTTGATGAACGGTCAAGAGCTTCAACCTGCATTATGTAGAGCTTATTATGAATCCATTCCTTCTACACCATATAGTGTTAAGACATCCGACACATTTATGATATAAAATACGTGTTTCTTCGTTATCTTGGCAAGAATTGAGTTTAAATGCACGTCCCTTGAACAGAGAACACCACTCACAATGGAATCAGAATCAGAAGCCACTGCTTTCTTCTGCCGCTTCTGCATGCAAACTAGAACACGTTCTGCCACTCGCTTACTGTTCCTCTTACCAATTCCACTTCTCCCCACAGGTTTAGTTTTAGGTGGCGCTGACTGGGAGGCTGAAACAGCATCCCGTCCAGCACCATTCTCTGAGTCACTACTCTCAGATACGTTCTTTGCATTAGATGAAGCACTTTCACTTTGGCTGGATTTTATCCGCCTTTTAGCAGAAGACTTCTTCCTAGATGAAGAACCACCAGAGCATTTCTCTTCAACATCAGCCTGGGCAGAAGAGGTAGCTTTGGAAAATCTTTCTGACTTAAGTACCTAAAATAAGTACAGCTTAAGCAACTTGAGCAAATTGTTACATAATTTTTATAGATAGATACCTAAAGCAGAACAATGCATACCAATCGAAAACAATTTGGCCCACATGGTGCATTTTCCGTATCAGGAGGGTTCCACAGAGATTGCTTCTCAGCCTGTCAATGTACTGAGTCAAGAGATATGCAGACAACTTCATGAAAAATAACCTATAAATATAACTTACAGGGAAGACAAGATCCTGCGAACATCCATGTAATCTGCAATCGAAAACCTGCAAATTGACATTTGGGCAACCAATGAGATATCAAGAGTAAAAGAAATTGCATGTTATTCAGTGACTCCATGAAGAAAAAGCTTACTAGACAACGTCGGCAAAAAAGATTGTCAAAGGAGTCAAGAGCTGCTTCAAGATCCTTTTCCAGAAAAGAATTTTCACTTTGAGAAATATCTTCAGTATCTCCATTCTTGGAACCCCCACCAGCATTGTCTTCATTACTAAGAGTTTCATATCTGGCCTGTATAAGATGTTTGACGGTGTTTCATATCTCTGTAAAGCCAGCACAAAGCAAATGGGAAACGGCTGGACGAATGCTTACACTACGACCAGTTTTCATCAGAATAATCGAGAGAGGGAGATGGTGATAGTGGAAATATATAATGAAACAATATCAAAGAATGACACAAAAAAAATACCTTAAGTTCACTAGGGTTTCTAGAAAAGCATTGACCCAGTGAGTTCAGAACAGTATCAGACAAACCAAATTCTCTGACAGTCATGCTGTAAAATCACACCAGACAATATGAAATCCACAAAATTGCCTCTCATGCACAAAAGAAAAAGAAAGAGAGAAATGGTGAAACCATGAAATCACCCAATAATAGTTTACTAAGCTATACGGACCGAAGTATATAATCTTCTGATTCTACAAACTCTCTTTTTTCCTCTTCATCCTCAATTATTTCCTCCTCACTGTCACTGCAAATAAGTGCTTCTCCACCACTTTGATCATAATAAATTCGCCTACGACCTACAACTGACTGATCCTCTGTCATTCTTTGATTTCTGCACCAGAATTAACACAAAGCAAATATCTTCAAAAGATCAATTTTTTTTACATCAAAATAGAAGAAAACTATAGAGCTGGAAATGAATAAATTGAAAAGGTGAAACTACAATGCAATAAAAAGAGAGATCAATGTCAAGTAGAAAGGTAGATATAAAATAACAGGAAGAGACTTGAGTGCTCAAAAAAAAAAAACACAATTAAAAAACATGTATCTAATGAAGATTCTTAAATGTTTTGTCTGCTTTTGATTTCTTTCAATTGAAAGCATTCACCTGAGACCTTAGGTTAAATTGACAAACAGATGTCAATGAACATAGTTTCAGAATATTAAAGAATTAACCATTAATTAAAAAGTTACATAAAGGACTGGAATCTTGAATATGACAAACTGGGAAGGAAAAATATAGATTATGTCATGCTACCTGTCCAGAAAAATCCATGTGGTGTAAGGAGGTAATCTTTTGACTTCAGGTAACTTAATAGGACGAACAGCATTCTTCACAGCAACATTAGATCCTAGAAGAACTGCTGTAGAACCATGGTTATCATCATGATAGCCATTGCTCTCCCTATCACCATTACTTGCATGAACACCATTGTGCATATCAATTGCGTCCTTTTGCCTCTTTGTCAGTAGGTCCAGACTTCCATGCGCATCAATAAAGCTACCTGTCCTCCTCTCCATTGACATTCTACACAGGTGGTTTGTGACACCAACCAGCTTCTGCCTATTTTCTTCCATTCTTTTCTGATAACCAAATGCATGTGCATTTAATGCATCATGTGTTATGACAAAACAAGCAAAGGTTCCATTCATAATCAACAACAAATTACAATCACATGTAAGCAGGCTATCACACCTTTACAGAAACAATCCGCTCAGCAGCAACTTGTTTCTTTAAAGAATCAATAACCAGTAACACATCTTTAACTGTAGGACTCCCATCATCCGCTTTATTTGCCTGCATCAAAACAAGAATAATATCACACATTCATGCTTACGACCACATCACAAAATAATTCAAACAAGTCAGCAAGTCACACTCAGCACAAAGCGATCGCAGAAAGATAATTCCAACAAAAAGAAATAGAAGCAGTCGACTCATTGAATCATCTGTCACAAACAATGTACAAACTCCAGCTCAACAAGCATAATTTTCAGTCAAACTACTCCATAAGAATATCCACAAATTTCATCACCAAAAGAACCAGCGAGGTTATCAAAACATGATAAGCGGCCCTAAATGCCAGAAAACCTAACCGCAACTCGGATAATCAGCCTTCTATACAATGCAGCTACAAATCCAATCTCAACCTATTTTTGCAGCCATCTCAACCAGTCATCGGAAAAAAAAAAAAAAAGAACTGTCACGAAGTTAACGTCAATGGACTAAAAACAAAGCCAGAAACACACAAGTTAAAGCCATAATTATAACTAGATCGAAGCTAAAATAGAAAAAGAAACAAAAACAAAAAAAGACAAAAATGGGAACCGATATGAAGCGAGTTAGCATGAGTTTCGCTGAGGATTAGGGCAATGAATGGCATGTGTGTGTGTGTGTGTGAGAGAGAGAGAGAGAGTGGTTGAGAGCGTAGAAAGTATACGGAGGGATCGACGGGAGGCTCTGATCTGGAAGAAGAGGCGGAAGGCGGAGGAGGCGGAGGCTTCGACGCCATTGACGAAGGCAATGCTGACGAAGCTTATCGGGACCCGATTCGGAAATGGCGAATCGGATCGAGATCCGATTCATGCAGATGGAATTGCCGGGAAGAATGCGTCGTTGAGATTTGAGGGAAAGGGTTTTGACAGGAGCGTGAGAATTGGCGGGGCGAGTTGAAAGTTGAAACCCTAAGTCACGTCCCGAAAAAGGAAAAAAAAGAAAAAATTGACGCTTTCAATTTTCCGCCGCTTTGACGAGACTTTTCCTATTTTTCTTTTCTTTTATTTTACTTTCTGCGTTTTTATTATTTGTTCGAGGAAGTGACTGGGAATGGGGGGAACACCATTTTGAATTGTGTACACTGTGCAAACAAACAAGACCTTATCCTCTTTTTTCCATATTCTTTCTTTTCCTTTTCTTTCGGTTTTTTCACTTTTTATTCTCTTCAGATTCGCTCCTTTTTTTTATTTTGGAATTTGCATTAAAGGTTTTACATGTAAAATGTATGAAAAATAAGCTATTAGAATTTATCTAATGATAAGGTATTTAAGTAATTAGTATAAGATTTTTTATTCAAATTTTATTATTGTCAATGTACATAAAAAAAAAAGAAATATATGAAAAATCGAGAATTTGGCATGCTAAAAATTGAACAATCACATTAAACGGACAATAAATAAACTTTAACTAAATTAAATTTATAAATAAACGTTATCATAAGGAATAAATTATTATGTCAATGATTTGGAGTACATAATATTATTGTAATTAATGAATTATCATCAATTATTTTAATAGTTCATTGAATCTATTTCCATCATTGGTTAATGCAAAGATAGTTCATTTTAAAACTGTCATTTTCTTAATGAAATATATATTCTATAGATCCATTTATCCAAACCCTATAAAAATGATTATAAGACCTAGGAAACTCCAAAACACCACAAACACGAAGAAACAATATCCTTCAACCTAGAAGTTCCAACTAACCATTTGTTAAATAACGTTGCTATATAGGCAGATTTTTTGGCTGCAAAGTGTTTGAATGATGTGGTGTGATTAGTGATTTTTTTAATGAAAATATAAGTCTTATCATCGCATTTTTTCCCATCACTACCATAATTTTTGTCAAAAATTTTGATTACATTATTCTGTCTCTATATATACATATTGCTGCAATTGTTTCCTAAGATAGGAATTGCCATGTTTTACGGTTTGTTACTCATCATAACTTAGTTAAAAACTATCAATCAAAATCTCTCAAACAAATGCAAATTTGTATTTGTTTGCAACTGATCATCTCATATACGTAATTATTCTTAGGTCTTTTTTTATATCTATATCACGAAAATTGTTTGATGGTACGAAAAGTAATTCGTATATATATATATATATGCTAAACATACTCGACTTATAATAATCAATCATATATGTGACCTACGAGAGTGAAGTGAGAAGACCTTTAATTTGAAATGCATACCGAGAATTGAGATAAGTAATAGCCCATGAATTTAAGAGACTAAGAACTGTTTAAGAATAATGAAGGCATCAAATAAGGTTGGTAATCAGTAAAATAGGGTAGAGTTTTGGCCTAATCTGACCTTATTCTATATCTTTCTAAACAAGTCTCAACTTATCCTAAGTCATCTTGCGTGTTCTAAAGACAAATATTCGCAGGACTTTTGTTATATTTTTTAATAACTTCATGGATATTTTTAAATTAATTTACACAAAATTACTTAATATTGTTAAGGAATTATTATTTAACAAATTGAAAGGCATGTTTAAAGCACTTTTCTATAAATTAAATATGTAATTTAACACTATAATGAAGGTGAAGGTGAACCAAAATAAAGGTATGAAAAAAGAAGAGTAAAGGCTCAATAAAGTGAGTGTGAAATGAGATAGGTTTAGAATTAGGATAGGAAAAGTTAGCGTTGATTTTTTTTTTTTTTTTTTAAAGGTGGAATGCGTTATAGGTAAGTGTATATGAACCTTGAACCCAAATCTGCCTATATTCACACTCATTTTTTCACCTTACCATGCACATCTCATTGTAGGACGAATTTAAAACCCAAGTCGAGCGAGCTAGGGTGGAATAAGTACCCACAAATCAATAAAGATGGCAAACATGTAGACTTGTCCTGAATTGTCATAGGTCAATCTCAAAACAGGATGGTGCAAGTTAATTGTTTTAGAAAAATGGGTTGAGATGGCTAATCCACCCCATTTTTTAGTGAATTTGGCAGGTTGGTAGGTCAACTTACAAAAAAAAAATCTTTTAATTTTTTTTCTTCAACCCATACTACACAAAATAGCAACACCAAAATAAAAATGAACAACAGCCCATTTCAAAGTTATTTAAAATAGAGTATTATTTACACAAATTCAATACATAAGAGAAATAAATTTAGTACAGGATTGAGATAGAGAAGATTGACTGTGGGGGTCTAAGACTGGGGGAAGATAGTATGGGAAGAGGATTTGAGGATGAATAGCTAATGAGGGGATGGAATGTCGGAGCATAAGTACAGCGCAGTGAAAGACACCTGCTTTCCACTGGTTCACTCACCGAGATATCATTACGCCACTCAACAATCTTCTACCTGGGTGTGGGTCAGTTGTCTTTTGGTTTTGGCCGGGTGAAATGATTAGTCGAGAGAGATTAGGGGTATTGAGAAATGAAGATGAAGATATGATTGACGAAGATGAAGATGATGGTGAGGTGAGGAGCAAACAAGCACTGAATGGGAATGAGGGGAAGAGCATCAAAAGCAAAGCCTCTAAAGAATGCAAAGTTGTAAAAAGATAATAAAATGTAACCCTAATTTCTTCTCTTGGATTAGGCTAAATGGGCAAACAATGATACGTTCATAGATTACAAGTCCAAAGCATGTATAATTGAATGAGGAGGCTTTAAAAAAAAATTACCACAACCTACTAAGTTGACCCACTTCAACTTGCAAATTAAGCGGGCAGGTTAGGCAAGTTAAAATTTGTTGGTAGGTTACGTATCAAAAATGGCGAGTTAGGCAAGTTGAATTGATAGGTTAAATCCGTTTGTTATATCTATAAATCAATTACAAATTGTCATCCTTGAGAGAAAAAGAGTCGCATTCAATAGTAAAAAACAAAGAAGATATACAGCTATATTATCTTTCTCAATATTTCATCATAATTATCAAAGGCATGACTCGTCCTATCATTAATCTACTCTCTTGTCTTTATTTTTAAAAAATAATCAATTTTATTTCATGGAGTTAAACGGTAAAAGATATAAACCAAATAAATAGAGTAAATTATAGCCTATAAATAAACTACACAATATCGTATATTCGTATTTACATCCACATATTTGTTTTTGTTTATTTATTTTTATTTGGAATACAAAGTTAAAAAAGTGTAAGAATACTGATATTGTGAATAGCAACTCATTATTTTTATTTCATTACTTCTATATTTTAAAGACGCATCGAAACTTATAGTATTATGTTTGGGTATTTTTTTATTAATGGAGCGGAACGAAATTAATTAATAGGAATGACCTAGAAAAAGAAAGAATTTAATGAAATAAAGTAATTATATTTTTTTCTTGTTTGAGATATTAATAAAAAAAAGAATGAAACTTTATTAATTTCGTTCAAAAGTTATATTATAAATAAATGGACTGAAATATTTATATTGTTTTAATGTTATAATTTTTAGTTTTTTTCTTTTCCCTTCTATTTTCACCCCAATTTTGAGAGAAATAATAATAATAATAAAAAAAAAGACATTAAAAGGAAAGAGAAGGAATAATTCTCCTTTAATTTTTTTTCTGCTCCTATGTACATTTAAACTTTGAAATAAGAGAACCAATTCTCTTTTTTCTTATTTTCTTTCCATTCTCCTTCTTACTTCTCATCCAAATATGCTATTAAGACAAAAAAAAGTGATTGTTAATAAAGTTATATTATTTGTATGTATAATTTTTTGATCTTCAGACCGACGCACTTCAATCATCATTAGATGGGACCAGCACGAAAGTCGAAAAAATATGCGTATAAATAATATTTCTCTTGTTAATAATTATTTGCTCTTTTTTTATTTATTGTTATTTTTTTAGGTAGAAACCTAATCAATTAGTATCTCATCTCCTCATGGATTTACGAGATTATTTTACTACCGCTGATTTTAATAATTGTGCATTGCCCAAATCTAACTCTCTGTGCGATGTTCTTAAATAGTTATCATCTTTAACTAATATATCACATAAAGAAAACCAACTTTAACTATTTAATTAATTTTTCTTAGGATAAAGTAAATATAAGTTCTTTTGTAAGTGTTTTTTCAGCTCAAAAGTTTTCGTTGCCTTAGATTGAGGAGGCATCCTTTCACCTTAGAAATTTTTTATTGACCCAAAAACAAAAAACTAATTAATGTTTATTTTTATAATTGGATTCATAAACACTGGAAGACCCCAATTTTTCCCCCATTATCAAGTCTATATATAAGGTTTTTTATAACTACCCTTTGAATTTGAAGGCTTTACTTGCATTAGACTGGGGGTCATCCTTTCACCTTATAAATTTTTTATTTACCCAAAAAAAAAACCTAATTAATGTCTATCCTTATAATTGGATTCGTAAACATTGGAAAACCCCTATTTTTCCCCATTATCAAGTCTCTATTTAATTTCTCGCAATCAGTTGTTTTGATAGAATCATGAATGTTAACTATTGTTTCATATATATATATATATATATATATATATGTCTTGGTAGATATTAGCAACCTCTATCACACTATGATTAGACAAAAATATCCCTTCATCATTTATTAAATAACTTATTTTTAGGGTTGTTATTATAATTTTTCACTTATTTTGATAAAAGTATGCCTAAAATTTTTTTTTCTCTATCCTCTCTCCTCACCTCTTTTTTTTGTTAAAAATTAATTTTTAGGTGGGTCAATTATGGAAGAGGAGAGGGAAGTGATAAGTTAAAATAACAACCCTAAAAAGAAGTTATTTAATAAATGATGAAGGGGCATTTTTGTCTAATTATAATGTGGTTGCTAACTTCTACCAACACAAAAAAGGGAGAGAGGAAGTTAGCAAAACCCTATAGAGGCGTTTGATAGATGAAATAAATTTCCATTTTTGGGAGTAACTTTCTCAAGTATGATATTTTAGACGTGTATGCTATGCAAATTGAACTCCCAAAAATATTCGATAAATTTTTAAAAATACCCTTGATGGAGGTGGTGATGGTTGGTCGGTTGTACAGCTGAATCTAAGAAGGGCAAACGCCTCTGGCGCCATACAACGGTGTATGGTGGACAACGGCAGATAGTGATTGGCGATGGGTGGCTTTGGGCAGCGACAAGAGTATTTTGATCTTTTCATTATGGCAAATATTTCCTTCCCATGGAATTCCCATAAATGGTGGTAGTGTTTTTTAAGTGATTTTCCTTCCCAAGAATACAATATTTTTCGGGTAGCGTTTAGAATGTTCACTATAGAATATGAACATTGAATGTTCACTTAAAATTAAACCGTTGATTTAAAGCTATTTACAAATCTAATGGTAGAGAATTATAGAATAAGTTTAATATATTAGTACATGATATTAGAATATTGTAGTCTATCAAGTTGGCATCAGGTAACCTGTTGTCAATGTCTAACTCGGAACTCAGAACTCAAAATCTGTATGTTTTTGTCAATGTGAGACCCAACTCGGAACTTAGAACCCATAACCTGATATCCATATATTGATATTTGTTAGTGTAAGGCCTGATTTTGAACTCGAAACTCGATATCCATAGAACTCAGAACTCGGAACTCAGTATCAATTAAATAATTAAAATAAAGTAACTGCCTATAATAGATAAAAAGAAAGTGAATATTGAATGTTCATATTTGAAGATGAGCATTCTATAATTTACCTATTTTCTGAAATATTGCTTCAAATCCCATACTAAATATGGGAATATTTTCACATTTTCGAGCATAAAAAAATATGTCTCCATACCAAATGCCCCAACATGTATATATAGTAGTGAATATAAAGTTTTTTTTTTTCAAATACAAATGAATGATATATTAATATAATTGATCTAATACACTTAAATTCAATACAACCTTCGAATTGAGTGGATCTAACTCAACCCCAAAACCTAGCTTAAGGGGGAGGGTTGTCTAAGTACTTATAAAGGCTATCTATGCTATATTCTTATAGCGATGTGGGACTCTAACACACCCCTTCATGCCTAGGACTAGATATTTAGAGCGTGAAGTTTGTAAAGTTGGACATATACGGATGGCCCAATAACAATCACAGGATAAACTCTAATATTATCTTAGAATTGAGTGGGCCTAACTCAACCACAAAAGCTAGCTCATGAGAGGAGAGTTGTCCAAGTACTTATAAAGGCTATCTATGTTATATCTTTAAGTGATGTGGGACTCTAACAATACTAATACAAACTTGTATTTGCTAACTCATAAGTAATTCTCCCCATCAAAAAAAAAAATGCATAATTCTTAGTAAATATGAAAAGAGTATTTGTAAGAATTAAAATAGAATTGCATTTATTATTAAAAATACTTGTTCGCATATTTAAGTGACGACAAATTAATGTGATAAAGTATACCTAATTAAGAATTTCTCCACATGTTTTTTTTTATAGTAAAAAAAAATACCTAATTAGACATAGAGTATGTTTGGTTTAACTTTTGGAAGAAAGTCTTTTAAAAAAAAGCCTTTTAAAAGCAGTATTTACGTTTGGTTTGAGTATTTCAAAAGTAAGTTTAAGAGAAGTGTTTTTATTTGAATAGAATAAAATAAAATTACTTTTAAAGACATAATTACCAAAATAGACATAATCTAATTTGAAGATAAATTACTATATTCTATTCAAATATTTTGACACTAAAGGATAATTAATTCTCAAATTATCATTAATTTTTTTTATTTCAATGTTTTAATTAAATGCAACATTTTTATATTTTTTAAATAAAATTAGCCTAAAATCATGTTTTTAAAATGAAATAATCATCATAAGAGCTTAATTTTATATATAGATTTATATATTAACATTAAGAGTACTTCCCTTGAAAATAATTCATAAAAACAAAATTATGAACTAATTATATTTCTACATTCAAATATAAACAAAAAGACACTCAAGAAATATGGCAACACTGCATGCTCCCAATTTAAGTTATACAAACAAACTATTTGCACAAGTATTCCAAAATATAAATATTGTCATAAACAACAACATTCACTAGTTTCTACTTTGAGCAGCTACAATTTCATCTCTAATTCGATCATGAACATAATCCATTTCTGCTAAAGAAGTCAGATCAACATCAAAGCATGTGTTCAAGTTGCCATCATTATCACGATCTTCTACCATAGTATTATCATATTCCTCTGCACGACAAAACTCAATATCTGAGACACTATTTCTACGAATAAAATTATGTATTGCCATTATAGCATAAACTATCTCCACTTGAGTCATGTATTTAAAATTAGGCATATGGCGAAGAATTACAAATCTATTCTTCCATACCTCAAAAGTTCTTTCTATGGTGCTTCTTAAACTAGAGTGGAAATAATTGAACACTTCATTATGATCGTTGAAGCTAGTTGCACGTCTAAAGTTAGGTAAGTGATACCACTCACATCTGTACGAACCCAAGTATCCCAATGGTGTTGGATAACAAGAATCAACCAAATAATATTTACTTAAAACAAAATGCACCTTATTAAAATCATAATCTACAAAACTAAGAATGTTAACTTCAGTAATGAGATCAAACTTGAAGGAAGATGTAGAAAGTTATACTTTGATCTTGTCAGAGCATCCTTAAAAACTCGAGCATCATGAGCCGATCTGTAATGCCCGGGTCAGGAGTCACACGAATTGTGACACTTTGTTCTGTCAAACCCTGTGAAAGCTCTAAGTTTGGACCCTATGCCCCCTTGGAGGGCTATAGGATTGGGATATTTTTATGGAATCAAAAGTCCCGGTAATTGTTCCTTAGATATCAAAGAATTGAAGAGCAATTTTTAACGAATTTTTGGAGGTTATTAACCATTTCATTTTCAAGCTCGAAGTTTAAGAAAATGCGAGTTTTCAGAAGTTGTACTAAAATCCAAAAGTTGGATTTTGATTCTTAAGGAGTTTGATTTTTCCAATATTTTTATTGGATTCAAATGGGGGATATTCTCTTATTTACATTTATGTTTTAAAGTTAATGGAGAATAAAATAAATGAGGACATTAACTTAAAATTAAGAAATGTAAATAAGTATATGATGATGTTTGAGAAGAGTTTGGAAAAAAAAAAAAATAGAGATCGGCGCTTAGCGCCAAGTCCACGCCAGCGCTGAGTCACAAGAGAAGTGATGTAGCTCAGTGGCGGGCGCCAGCGCCAGTGGCGACGCCCAGCGCTGGTCAGGCTGCAGAATTGATGTAGCTTCAGGTGGGCGGGCGCCCAGGCGGCCAGGTCGCGGCGCCCAGGCGCCCGCTGGACGAAATTTAAAAGAAAGATCTCGTCCCATCTTCTTCATTCTCAACAAGCTCTCTCTCTCTCTTCTTCCTCTCTCATTCTTCTTCTTCCCCCATGAAACCCATCAGCCTTTTATCAATTTTACTCATATCCATCACCAAACTCATCCTTTCATACCATCCCCATCACCTTAGAAAGGGTTCCCTCTCTTGAAGCTCTCTCTCTCTCCTCTTTCTAGTGAGAAGAACAAAGGTGGGAGGAGACCCACTTCTCCCCTCATGCTCCTCTTCCTTTCTCCACTTCCTAAGGTAATTTTTGACCTCTAGCTTCTTTATTATACCATGGATTAGTTGAATCCATTATGGATTTAAGGTTTGGCCAAGTAAAAAGGGAGTTAGGGTTTGGATTTGGGAATTTTGAGTAAGGAAGGTATTTTAAGAAAATTTTTGACCATAAACACTAATTTGTGCTTGGTTTATGATTCTTGTGATGTTAGATACTCGTGAAAATTACCTATGAGCTTAGTGGCATCATCAGCAGAGATCTCCTCCTTTTGGCCTAGTATTGTGAGTGGATAACATATCTATAGCTAGTTTGTTTTAAGTATATGTATAATTTATAGTTTATGTTATGTATATCCATGATTTCATAAATGTTATCTTTGTGGTTTAAGTTATTAAAGATCAAAGAAATTGAAATAGCATTTTAACAATGACCTTAGTGAATTCTTGAAAGATAAAAGATATTACTCTTTTCTATATATATATATATGATTATGTATGTGTGTGTGGGACAAGCACCTTAAAGGTGAATTTCAATACTTGAACAGTTTGATAGAGAAAGATATGGTTTCAAGTCATTAAATGTTAGCTATATAAAGGCTTGAAGTTGATATGATATTTAGAAATTATAGATTTCTATGAAGTAAGCTTAATATTGATTTCTATGAATCATTTTCACATTGATGTTGTTTTTTTTTAAAAAAAGCTTGATATGTTGAGAACTATGAAATGTTAATGTTTTAAAAGCTTAAGCAATGTATTTAGAATCCAGACTTGATGTCTGGAGTAAAGTTATTAAGGAATTTTAATGATAACAAATTAGAAATGAGCAAAGGTTTTCAAGGGGGAGGGAACTATAGCAGAACTGTTTGCTAATGGCAGCAGCATTAGCCTTGGTGCACCTCGAGTAACCCAGCTAGCAGGGTGATTGCTAGCCCGGCATGTTTGGCCGATATGTCCGGAATATATAGACACGCATAGGCGTGAAGTTATCATTTACTGCTGGAGTTAGGCCACAGGGCCACCCAGTCAGGCAGCTATTTCTGAAATAGAATCCTCCCTTAAGCTTTACTATAATTTATTTCAGCTAGATTTAAAAGTATTATGCCTATATATATATGTTTATAATGAAGTTATTATCCAGTCAAATTAAAAAGGCGATTTAATGAATTATATAGGTTTACTGAAAATCTTACGGTATTTGATATACATAGACGAAGTATTTCAATAGCAAATATGGTACGAGATTTTTAAGAAACTTTTAAAGTTATTGTTTTGCAAATGTTGCGCTTTGGCTTGTCCCACCCTTGTTATAGATATATTATCTTTCACTGAGTCGTATGACTCACTCTTTCTTCCTTTCCATGTTTTTAGACAGGTGCTAGATTGTGTTCAAGCTTCCACAGCTAATTAGAAGTTTCAGCATCTAAGTTTAATTGTAAAGTCTCTAGAAGTGCTCCATTAACCTACAGGCAGGGTCCTCCCTGTGTTGGGTCTTATGTTGTTATATGTAAATTGTTTTGAATTGTAATTAGTTTAATCTAAATGATTATGTATTTAAGCTTCTTGAATAGTTATCTAAATTTTTTTTTAGTGATTATGATTTAAATTCTCATTTTGTGTGCTGTGGGGTGCATTCGGAGAATGCCTGGATCCCCAATGAGTTTGCATGTGTATGTGTTTTATGCAAGGCGAGGATCCTTATTTGGGAATAGTCCTAAATACAAAGGAGACTCTGCCCGATTTTCTATTAGAATAAAGTCTAAAGTAGGCTTGCTAGGGACGTGTCCCTATGCGCCGGTCACGTCCTGAGTGGGGTCGTGACACGATCCTTCCCACCTAGGCAATGCAAATATGAAGCACATATCCCAATCACAAATGGCCATGATATTTTATGATGTATATCCTTTTCAACCAATATATTTTATACTCCCTTTAGAAGAAACTACATATGGCACATGAGTACCATCAATTGACCCTATGCAATCCTTAAAGTATGGCCAATATCGATTACCATATTCAATTTTCTCATGCACATGTTCAAATCTGTAATCTTGTGGCATAATTAAATCAAATGATAACTTCAAACATGTACCAAGAACTCTATGAAATTGTCGACTAACTGTTTCACCCAAATGTTGAAACCTTTCTTGAATTATCCTATGTCCTACTCCGTGTCCGAAAACATGCAAAAACATGGCAACCATTTCCTCTACTCCGATGTGTTTAGTACTCTTTAAACCACGCTTAACTAGTGTAGTACAAAGCAATGAAAAGACCTGGTTGTCCATCCTAAACATTTCATAGCATCATCTATCATCTCCATGTAATATTTCTTGGACCCACTGATGTCCAGTTAGTTCACTTGTCCTGCATGGTTGTTTACACAAATATTTTGTAGCATATTCTTTAACTAAAATCCCTGCCATAGCTATCATAGGCACAATCATTTCATTTATATCATTAGAATCAATTTTAGCTCCTGAATTTTCATCACATTCACTTGAAGATATGTGTGACATTTATATCTAAATATTTGCAATAAATAAAATTATTAAAAAGTATAAAGGACAATATTAATTTATATAATTAGTCATATATTTAATACAACAATAAGTTAACAAGCCATAATATCAAAAGTCATGTACTTAATACATAATACAATAATAATGTAACAAACCATAATAAACCCTAAACTAAATAAGTCAAACACTTAATTTAACAAACCTCAATAGAAGATGAACCAAATAAGTCATACATTTAATAAACTATAATAAAAATAAACTAAATAGGTCATACACATGTTAATTATACTAATAAGGATTATCTTTATATGCCATTCGCTTCAAAAAACCAATCTTCAGATCTTCATTAGGAATCTCACAAAATATCTCTCTTGCATCCTTCTTCATTAGTATCTCACAACATTTAGCATAAAAATCAGTATTCTCCATGACTGGTTTCAACTTATGAAGCTCAGCCATTACTACATCAATACTATAAGGATCTTTTTTCTTTGCAATAATAGCAGTAGCATGAGACTTAACTGCAGAAGTCATAGATTTAAGCTGTTCTCCTATAATGGTGACATTATCCATTTTACCCTTTCTTGGCTTTTCCAACTCCTACACTATAGTTGCTTAAATCAGCACCTATAGTTGGATCATCACTATCTCCAGAATCTTCATTTCTATCCAAATCAACACTCTCAAACCCTTCATTATTTTGGCCATATTCATCATACCCATTTGGCAACTCTCTGCTTGAAGGTGCCTAAACAAACTCAAATGTGGTTGTTTTATCTTTAAAAAGATGTGTCAATTCATGTGCATATGGTAGTCCTTCATGGCGGTACTTACCACAAGCAAGATTTTTCTACATGAAAATAAATTTTGATTACTTCAAATGTAATAAAAAATTGATTGCGAATGCTCAAAAACATTTAAACAATGACAATATATGCTCACCAATTCCTTTGCATCCCACCAATCTAAACTTGCAATAAAAGTGTGTTTCTCATTATTCCACCCTAATCCAATTGTATATCGAAATAGATTGTACCATACGACCCATTCTTTTTTTAGACTATCCCACTTATTTTTCAATTGTACTATATCATAATTTCTCCTACTAGTAGTACAAAATCGGCCAATTGTGTCTCTCCAACCTTTTTTCGATAATGTATGCTCACTGCGTTCACCTTTTGTCGCTTGTTCTAAACAATCATTGATGAACAGCTTATTGTTGTCCGATCCCAAATGGGCTTTGATTTTGGCCCATGATTTTGATCATTAGGGGAGAAATCTTAGGATAGGGCTTTTCCCTTAGACTGATTATTCATTTTAATCAGCTTAGGATTTGACATCCTATGTTCTATACACATAACACAAGTCATAATTTAGTCATATAAATGTGAAAAAAAGGCAAAACCTCATAATTTTGATTGTAATTTTTTAACAAGTTGTAGTTCAATGCTTCATATAACTTGAAAAGTAACTAACAAAACAAAGAACCAATGACAACAAAATAGAGCAACAATCAACATCAAGACATAAGAAAAATAAAGACTAACTTTTTGGATTATGATTTGCAAACTTTTTCCATCTCAACAGGATTCCCTGCATTGGTTGTGAAATTATGATTTGTAAACTTTTTCCATATAATTCTTCATTAAATCCTTAATTAGCCTAGGATATAATAGAAGCAAAACCTCATAATCAGAAGAGCCTAGCAACTCCAATATAATTTTACTCCACTCAATCAGTTTTACAGAAATTGTTAAACAATTTCAAAAAGGCAAAACGTCATAATCAAAAGCAATAGAAGCTAAAATTGAACAACATTACAATAAAAGTAAAACCTCAGAATGAGAATAGCAGCATAAACAACTATAAAACAATTTTACTTCACTCCAATCAGTTTTGCACTTTTACTACACTCAATCAATTATACAAAAATTGGCAAACAATGTCATATATTGGCAAACAATGTCATAAATTGTCAAACAATTTTACAATAAATTTTTTCCCTGTAATTAAATTAGACAAAAGCAATGAGAAGCAAAAGAAAAGTTTCAATGGGTTGGCTAACAAAACAAAATCAGTACTGGAGCAAAAAGAGAGAAAACAGAACAAGGAACATATTAGGATTGAGGAATAAACCTTAAGAAGAGTGAGTTAAGAGCAGAGAGGAAGAAAAAAGCAAAGGATATGTGAGACGACGGTGAGCGAGATCGAGATGGCGACAAGCGAGGATGACACGGCAGTGAGTGAGATTAGAAGCAACAAAACACGAGAGAATTAGGATTTAGGGTTTTTGATTGAAGAACATAAGAGCAACAGAATCAAAAGAAGTGATGAGTCTTTCGATGATGCTGTTTGAAGGCAATGCAGAAAGTGAGGGTGCCGTTAGTGAAAGTAGTGCTGAGAGCCGTTGGGGTGGTTGGGGGTTGTGTTAATTGAGGGTAGTTAGGTAATTTTAGGGTACCTGTATCTTCCCCCAAAATGAGAAGTAGGTCTACCCTTTCTTCTGCTAGGAGGCCTTTTACTCACCGAAAAATGATGTTAGTGACCGGGAAGTTAAACTAAACATTAGCCAGTACTGTATAAAGTCATTTTACTACCAATAGAAGGCCTTTTAGTGGAAGCAAACTCTAATCCAAATGAGCACATAGTCTATCACATCTTAAGTTATGAAACTCATTGCAAGGTATATTGCTCAACGGGCTTCACTAATCACCATGGCAGCATGGAGCAGGCACCAACAGATATATGTGTGTGCTCAAGATTTACAACAGCTTATGCATAAGTCCATTAGGAGAATGATGGATCCTTGAGGAACCTTTACATGCCTATAGATTCAACTTTCAACCAATGTCCAAACTTGTTTCTGCAATGAGTTCTTGATGTTGTAGCCTTCTAGTCCAATATTGCCTTCATATATATAGTTCCGCTCATCATGGCCGAAGTAGCCATAATTAAAGAAACAAACTAATGAAAATATCAAATTAGATATGCTCGTATTAACAAAGACAAAAAATTATAATTATCATGTTATGGAACACCCTGTAAGGTGACCAAGTAGGTGATCACCCCATGTTCAGGAGTCAAGACCATCGGATCGTCCACCTAAAAATTACGGGAAAAAAAAATCTTATTCTTTCATTCTTGATAATTCTCCCATTTAATCTCCACTATCACCTCTGACCACCATTTCCACCACTACCATACTTGCCAGTATCGTGCCAGCACTACACCTTCACATCTCCATTGTCGCCGCCCCTGGTCAGTGACCATTCTTTGGAACCTATTGCGCTAATGTAAAGAAAAAAAGTGAAAGATTTATTAAAATCTACTTCTTACACCGAAACTTTATTCTCAACCCTTCCTCTATTTTAATTACAGTAAAAATAAAGTTTATGTTGACCATAGGTGAGAAACAAACATAAAGATCAAAAGAACTTATGCGACTTGAAGAAATCGATTTGAGGTTTGCTTATGATACATGCACAAGTGCAAAAGTTTGTTTTTTTGTTTTCCATCTAATGTTAATGGTATAAATGGGTTGGTTTAGATCGGGTTTAAATGAAAAATAAATTTGAACCGATCAAATCTAATTGGATTGATTTGATTCAGTTTTTAAATTTTTTCAACAAATCCGAACTAAATTGAGCCGATCAATATCGAGTTAGTTTGGTTCGAGTTATCAAGTTAAACTAAAATAATGAAGAATTGCATTTTTTAAAAAGTTTTTGTTCTTATAACAACTAATAATAATATAAAATTTGATTATGATATACTTATTGATAGTGTAAATAGAAAATTTTCTTAAATAAATATTAACAAAAAGAATAAAAAGTGATTCTATTACTATAAACTTAAGTGCAAAATATTGAAAGATTGGAAATTTAAAAAAAATAGAGTTGATCGAATGATCGGGTTGGGTAATCAAGTTTAAAAATAAAAAATTCAAAACTGAACTAATAATAATTGGCTTGATTTGATTCCACTTTAAAATGAATCAATTATCCAAATTAATCCAAACCAAATCTATTGATCTGATTTGAATTTTCGAGCTCATTGGATTAATTCAATCTGCTTACACCCTGACTAATGTAAGATGTCCAACTAAATTATAAGATTGGCTTTGAACTCATTAATTGGCTGGGCTAGTTAGCCAAGAAAATCAATAGAGTACGGATTGAAGAACTAATAAGTGAGAACCCAAATAGTGTTTGTACAAAATACATATACGTACAATGTAATAATGCATACATTTTTTGAGTACTGAAATAAGATTTTACTCATTTGCAAATATAATTATTATAAGATTATAAGAAATAAATAATGCTTCGAAACTTGCCCAAAAGAAATTTATTTTAAGAAAAATATTATTTGAATCCTTGAAGGGTGTAGACACACAACACCCTAAGACACAAAAGTGGGAGAGAGAAGATTGATAGAAAAAAAAATAAGTGGTGGATTCCATGATTTTTGTGAATAAAAGTTGGGGTGTCTGAAAAGGAGAAATGGTTCAAATAACATTCATCTTCTTTTAAGTAGTGTCACGTGTATTCTTCCAATTTAAATAATTTTGCATTGCTTTTAATTATTTGTACTAAAATATTAACATATATGTTTATATTGTAAGTTGTAGTTTTCTAGGATTCTCAATTCATAAAACTATTATTCACATTATATCATATCGTATCTTAAAATTCATAATTTTTAGAAATAGGAATAGATAGAGTCACAAACCTTTATCCATGGATGAGTAGATAACAGATAACTCAATTTCTATTATTCCTTTGCATTATGAATTTATGATCTATTCCTTCTTCAACGTGAGTGATGGTAACGGAAAAGAAGAAACTTTATGATCAGGAAGAAAGGACCACGGTTATGATGACTTCCTAATTAATAAATCAACTCTCATCAAGTTGGTTACTTTATGAAGCAACTCATTTTATTTTTCCTTTTTTTTTTTATTTATTAAACCAATATAGTAAGATGTATACTTCTTTTGATACATAAAAGTTTAGGTGAGTTTGGCAATTGGTATCGATTATCCCACTAAGGCCTAAACATGGCTTTTGGGATCAAAGAGTACTTACAAAAAATTTACAAGATCATCTATTAATCGGATCTTTATATTGGTAGCAGGAATTAAACTCATTTTCTTATGGAATATGAGCCTGATCCTTACCAGCTGTATCAACCCTCATTGGTATATAAGACATATACTTTAATGCACATAACACATTTTACATATATAATAAATAAGCATGTTAATTTAAGAACGCAACCGTGTAAGTCTATACAATTTTTTCGATTATGATACAAAATTTTACTAAAGATTAGCTTGTAACAATTTATACTAGTAATTTATCTTCTAAAACTATTGGTGATGGCGGTCTAGAGGATCTATGGATCAACTTAGGTGATGAGATGGGAATATGAATACACAGAACGTCAGTGAGGATAGCAAGCAAAAATGGGAGTACTTTAAAAGGATGTAGGAGACAAGTTACACAGTTTTCGTTGACAACCAGCCTTCACCCATGACAAGAGGGTGGCTCCATCAATTATTTGAGTATGAAGGTTGCGTCACTGACGTTTTCATGTCGAGGAAAATGAGACGGTCGAGTTCAACCCCTTTCGCATTTGTTAGATTTAGTCACGAGGGTGGTGCTATGAGAGCGATCAACAACATGAACGGCCTTGAGATTAGAGGCCATAAAAGTCTAGTGAATGAGGCAAAATTCAGAAGAGGTGATGGTAGGAAGGGAGCCTAAACAGAAGTCAAAGTGATTGCAAAAGAATGGAAACCGAAAGATAGGGGTAATGACGATATGGTGGATGGGAGATCTTATAGAGATAAAGTGAGAAGAAAGGTTGATCAAGTTCCACAACATCAAAAGAGGCTCTTCAATCGTAAAAGCAACAGAGCATATAATGTCGAACCTGAAATGAAGAATTCTCAAGAAGAAAACAAATTAAAGGTGGTACAGGGAGATGTGAGCTAGAAGAATATTGAATGGTTGCAGAGGAGTATTGTAAGGGAAACAATTAGAGCAATAAATTTTTATTTACTTGTTGACAGACTGATGAGAGAGTAGTGGCTTTGTGTTTCCAATGTAAGGGAGATGGGAGCATACAAAGCTTTGGTGACTTTTGATTCTAAGGAAGACATGGAGGAAGCTATGGCCTCTAGTATGGATCTCTTGTTGGGAATAAATAAGGTATGCGCAAGATCCAATCAATCGTGTTATCACAATCTACTTGTTTTATAGATGAGTTAAAGTTTGTTATTATCATATTTGCTATTAATTAAATAGTTAATTGATAAAGTCCTTGATTAAAATCAGAGACTTGTTATTATAATAGAGATTATAATAATGAGAAACAAGTCTTTCATAATTTTAATCTAAATTGTTCTTGATCATAGAATTATTGAATGGGACATCAATAATTTGGATAGATCAATATATGTGTAATGGTCTTTATTAGATAAAGATTAATAGAACTCATTTATTAAATTACATATATAAATGATGCATATGGGGATACGATCGTTGAACTGACTCAAGAGAGAATTTCTAATAGTTCATATTACTTTTAAATTGTCAATAGGAATTTCTATTGAAGAAATATTATAGTTTCGTTTGACCTAAGATTATCATAGTAATTAACAAGTTATTTATTATACTTTAATTTCGGACACCTAATGTTTTGGGACGTTATTTGGATGGATATTGGGCATGATTAAATACTTGTAGAATTAATGATTAATCAATAAGGGATCCATCAACTTTTAGTAATGAGTTTGAGCTCTATATGAACTTAAAAACCTTGGCCAGGGCAATTGAATGAATAAAGAAATGAGTTTCTTAAGTCATTCATTATATGTTAACTTATTAGAGTTTGACAGTAATACCATACTTTAGAGTTAACCCAGAGCTGTAAAGATGGAAGGAAATATTTCATTATTCTTCTAGTGGTTCTTGAAAGTAAAAGATATTACTTCATGCTATCCGGACATCAAAGGATGGTGCTAGACACCAACTTTGATTAGTAAATTAATTTGATTAATTTTCTACCAGATTAGTTTTGAACCTACGGGGTCACACACAAATGAGCATTCTAATTTTTGCTAAAGAAAAAATTTATTATTTGATAATTAAATTGGAAAATTTAATTTAATCAAATGAAAAAATTTTCTAGGTGGAATATTATTGTATCCTTTGCTAGTACAAAAAATATAAATAATATAAAATTAATAAGCACTTGACATTTGGAATAAAATATTTGGCAATATGATTGCCAACTGAAATGCACAAGTACTGCATTTGAAATAGTTTGAAAATTAGCGGAGACTAAAGATAAAACTCATTGGCAAGCTTATGACTAAGTCAAATGTTTTCAAACTAATAAAAGAAACTCGGGAGAAAAATGTGCATGGATAAATAAGATCAAATCTGATCCGATATGTAGTGATTCCTATTTTTGAGGAATGATGTATTGTGTAGTTGCTCTATAAAATATAGTAGATAGAGAAAAATACATAGTCAGTATTGTACTCTTCTTCTCATCTCCTTAAAAATTCTAGTTACAAGATTGAAATTTTTTTTCCCTCGCTCAAAGAGTTGAGAGCGAAAAATTAGTCTCGGTATAGATACACGTGAAGCCTTCATACATTTGAAGGAAACTCTTAAAGTTTCAAGAATCTCATCTGAATACTTATGAGTATTTATTTTGTTAATGCTTTAATATATTTTAGACACAAAATAGATCCTTTTATTTCGCTATGCATGTATTATGAACACTACTATTTTTTTTCAACATCTCTTGCTTAATCATTTCAAAGAAGTGAGACCTTGGTCAAAGGAGGAGTGGTGTCAAACACGAAGAATATGGATTGAGTGCTATGGCATACCTCCTCAAGCATGGACAAAGGAGAACATTTGGAGGAGTATTGAAGTCTAGGGCACTGTGATATGTCTTAACAAAGTCACAAAGGAAGGTAAATCATTCAGTGTTGCTCTTTTGCTCATTGCTACATGTGTCTTGTAGTTTATAAAAGGACGGATTCAGTTATCCATTAGTTATAAGGGATATAATATTTATGTTAGGGAGTTTGGTAGGGAGGTATGCAATGGTATATGTTTTAGTTCAGATTCACATATTGCAAATATCTCAAACCACAAGGCAGATTCAACGAGCTTTGAAGAACTGTGGTCTAAAGGTGATCGGAGGGAAGCTAGTCTAGCGGTATCTGAAGCCCAACAGGTGCTAAGCGAACAAACAAACAAGGAGGTGGATGTCATTAAAGATGATACTTTGGGTTTTGGAATGAGTAATGATAGGGAGAATATTAGTCTTGAACATGTGGTTGATTCCCAAAAAGATAATAATGGGGATCATTATACCTTAGGGAATGGAGAAATATTTACGTGGTCCAGGAGTACCATATGGCAGTGCTCCCAGACCAATCATGTAAGTGTATTTTATATAGGACCCACCATTAACACACATTTCAATAAAAATACACTAACATAATTGATTGTGAGCACAGTCACGTGGTGCTCCCGGATCATATAAAAATTTCTCTAGGGAATGTAGTTGAGGAAGAAGTCAATAGCAAAACAAGAAGTTTGACAGATGATAGAAACATTGAAGATGTGATCAAAGAAGCAAGATTGGGCAAGCATAAAGGCATTTCAGATGATGACAAACTGACCAATCGCACTAGAAGCTTTGATGATGATAAACTAGCCCACGAAGTCTTGAGAAAATTGGGCATTTTGAAAGATGGGCCATGGAAGGAGGCAGACATTGATGAATTTAATCAAATGAGCAAACATGGGCCACATGATTCTGTAGGTGATGGGAGCTCCAATAGCCCAAGTGCACCACCAGGCTTTGGACCGTGTAAAGAGATAATGGAGGCTTCAATGGATGAGACAAGGGGTCCTTGTTCAATAGCTAGCTACGAAAATAAGGAACAGGTCAGTTAAGAGGAATATTCTAATCAGTATGAATATGATGAAACCATTAGGACTTGGAATCTTGGAAAGGATTTGGGATTAGTATTGAACTATGATAATCTCACATTTCAAGCGCCCATGGAGAAGAGTTTGGATCGGAAGAAACCAAAGAAAATTCGAACAAGGGCTAGGCAAAATGAAAGAAAGAAGAAGATGGAAGAAATATTAGATTGAAAATGGATCACAAATGGGTGCTTCTTTAATTGAAGATTTCATATTTTATGGTGGCATTGTTGCTATAATCTCAGAGATATAATGGTGCAGCGTTGGCGGCTTAATACAATGCGGGGGGCCCGGGAGTTAATAGAGGAGGAGTATTCTTCGTCTGATTTGTTGTGGAAATGATGTGGTGGAGCATGTTGTAGTGGTCATCTAAGCTTTGGGTGTTGTAGGTCTTAGTTGATAGATATGGGTGTTACCCAATTTTTATTTTGTCCATTGTTGTTTCTGTTTTGGGTTTGTGTTGCCTTTATCTCCTCACTTGTTTTAGGTGAGTTAAGTCTTAAATAATACTTATTGAAAAAAAAATCGTCTTCTAAAAAATATTAAGTGACGATGAAAAAGCGTAAAAATAAATAAACGAGTGAAAAGCTTTATAGTACATAAAAAATATGAATTATTGATATTTTAATTGAAAATATAAATAAATTAATGAATAGTAGTATACTATTATAACTAATTACGCTTAAATTATATAATTTATTAGATGAGAATAATCTAGAGAGTTATAAATACAAATTATTAGTATAAGATGTTGGAAAATAATTAGAAAAACACAAATAATATATAAATATGATC
This sequence comes from Pterocarpus macrocarpus, assembly GCA_031439585.1. Lineage (NCBI taxonomy): Eukaryota > Viridiplantae > Streptophyta > Magnoliopsida > Fabales > Fabaceae > Pterocarpus > Pterocarpus macrocarpus. Next base: position 69,853,139 of record CM062520.1, on the reverse strand, counting down.
ATATAAATAAAAATTATCTCTAATTAATAAAAATAATAGAAGACAAGATCAAAATTAAAGATAAAAAAAATAAATATTGCAATATAAAATAAATTACTTACCAATTATAAACTAAGACGTGCCAAGCAATAAGTTTAAGAATATTTTGTCGTCATAAGTTAATTATTTGGTATAACTAGTTTTTTACGACTAATTCTCTAGAGTAAAATCTTGAGCCGACGAGGACATAACATGTTTCTTATGAGAATTTCTTGAAATTAAATCAAGGTCACGTGCAACCTTTATGCCCAGCTGTCTTCCCTACCTCCTCCTCTATTTTCCCAGCCTGTGAGCCTCATTCTCCATCTGTCCTACTCCGTCGAACAATCCGAAACCTGGAGGTGGGGAAACGGTAGCAGCCCTTTCTCACTCTTTCTTGACTGTCTTGGCTTTTTGACTGTGTCCGCCACTTCATTCATTGCAACTCAGTCCTCCCTGTTCTTTTTTCTGATATAAATTAACCTCTCTCTTTTTATTTCACTCTTTCTTTATCTATTCTTTTATTTTCTATGTTTACATTTGATGAAAAAAGGGGGCTGCAATTTTATATGAATTCATTTTTGTTCTGTTTCACTGCAATTTCATAATGGGGTGAACATCTGTATAGTTTGTGTGAAATTTTTCAATGAACTGTGTGATGTTTTAGTTGGTTACTATGGGTTTGTGATTTATAGAGGGAATATAAAGTGTAAGCTAGCTAGTGCCTTTGATGTATACATGAGGTGGATTTCAGGGATTTCTTTAAAGAATGGGTGTTTGTGAAAGAACTACTTTTCTGTCTACTACTTTTCATTTTTCTGGTCATTCTTTTTTTTATTTTGATCATTTTATTTTTCTTTACCATTAGAATTCAAGAAATGTGATGCTGAAATTACTCATTGGTTTTCCATGTTTGAGAGCAAAGTTACCCTTGGAAGCTCATAGTTAATGGATTCAAAGACAATTTTAAAGACTCGATTCAGCTATTATGGAGAAGCTGCCTTCCAATTCCATTGAGCAAGGAAGCCGAATTCACTCATAACCCAATTTAGCAAGGGGCTGGCATTTGAACTAGAAAATGCCATACAGTATACATATTTTTTGGTTTCTTTTTGATACTTTAATATAATATATGTTTTGCTTAGACATATGGACATGGCCAATCGATTAGATGTGCAGGTGAGGATACAATGTTGTGAACTTGAGTTATGGGACATACTATGATGAGTTTAATTTCATGAGTAATGGAATTTCTTTTGATTTCATCTTTATTCTATTTTATCCATGCAATGAATTTGCATTCAGTTTCAAGTACATATTAAATTGGATTTTGTTATTGTCATGCCAACAACTCATGACAGCAAAGACATGTTGAGTTCCCTCTTCAGTTATGACTACATTCCAAAAGCAATATGGCAATAATCATTTAAGCACTATGAAACTATTTTACCCAAATAAAAAAGTAGCATGAAACTATTTGAACTAGAAACCAGCCAATAGTATACAAAATTTTGGTCTTAGAAAAAGCAAGCCAAATTCTTTACTAGATGTAAACCATTTGGTACAAGAGAAATGGCATAATTGAAAAAAAAGAACTATTTGAAAGAATGCATATTGGGAAACTTTCTACAGCACATATAGATCTGCAGCATCCGATATTTGTCAATGACTTCAAGTGCCTTTTCATAATTCCTTGGTAGCTTTAACTCTTTCCCACAAATTCTTTGGCATATGAGCTCTTTACATAATTTTCATGTAAAGGTAAGGCATGCCTGCAGAACTCAGCAGAATTCTATCATTATTTACATGTTCAGCGAAAAAAACTCGAACCTATTGCATGGACCATTCATAAAGACACCATTTAAACATTGATATATTATGCACCACCAAAACCAAATTATTCTATATGGGAACATGAAGAACAAATTTCGTAAATAGGATAACATATCAAAGTCGGTGTACAGCAGGGCCTCAATATGCCATCTTCTTCTTGTGGACTCTCCAAAGAGATAAGTTTTAACTTCAACTCAGTAAAGGCTTCAATTTTACTCACACTCCACAAGCATAATATCATCACTATGCACTGATGAGGGGAATACTTGTACCACTTCTCGCTGAAACAAAATGTAGTTATACAATTGTTACTTTACACAATTTATAATTTTCTTATTTGTCCTTTATGTTTAGTTGATCAAGGGTATCTAGCACATGCTATCATTTCCTTGATCTTGGTACCCAACGGAAGTAGTACACATTGAAAATGCATCAATCAATTTGCACATTTCCCTTATTGTGTTCAATCTGAGACCACATGCTATAGTTTAGCCAAACAAATCATCCATTTGGCTAAAATTAATCCCATTATAATGTGTTTCCACCTACTCCATGTAAGCCAATTTGGGCTCTTCTAGGAGAGTTGAATAATCATTCAGCCTAGGAGCTATTCTTAAAACTAAAGAACGTGTACCCGTGAAAATGCAACCACACTATGCTAGTTGGACCAAAGAACGAGAGAAACATGCATGCTCAAGGCAACTTTGTGTTTAGTAATGGCAACTAGTAAGGAGTCTTGAATATGAATTTGCTTGCTGGCACTGGAAAATTCATGGTTTCTTAAACTTTTTTATTTCTTGAAGTGTATACTATGTTTTCCTATCATTACTAGAATTGCAGATTTTTCTTTTATGAAATTATTTATTTTAAGAATGCAAGAGGAGTATTGCATATTTACTAACGCATAATTTTCGATGAAATAAAGTGTAACTATACCAACATTGAAGATCACAACAATAGGCATGACATTTGCATTTCGAAATACAGTAATGCAATGAAATGTACAAGAAGATAACAACAAATACAACTAGATGTACAAGAAGATAACAACAAATACAACTAGTCCACTAGTAGTGCTCAACACTCACAATATCGAGGCAAACTTAAATAAAAGACTAAGGACAAAACATAAAAGCTCGAAACTAAGATCCTATGGCATCTAAGGGCTTGTTTGAAATTGTTTTTGTTTTTTAATTTTATAAAATTGTTTTAAAAAACAAGTTTGAGTTCAATTTTAAAGAATAATAGAACAAAAAAATTTGTTTGATAACTTTACTCTCAAAACAGTTTTTTAATGATAGAAAATAGAAAATATGTTTGGATGATTGTTTTTAAAAACAAAATTTAAAAGTAATAAAATAAAAAATTTGTTTGGCAAAATTTTTTTAAAAGTAGCAAACACATAATAGCATAATTTAATATAATAATAAGTTTAATACATAATTTTATTATAAAGCCTCAACAAATAAAGTCTTAACACAACACTTTTATATTATATTTTTATATTCACAAACCTACCTATATACCATACATTATATTCTTGTTGCCACATTCAATTTGCAATTTGGTCACAATACTTTGCCATTTCCCTTGCAACTTCATCAGTTAATCTTGTTGTATAATTATTATTGAAATTCACCTCCAAATATGTGTTGCCATTTTAAGTTAACCTACGCATATAGTTATGAATTGCGCAACAAGCTATAACAATATGACATTACCTAGAACACAAATTGTGAAATTCTAGTCAAATTCCTATAATGGAGAACGAAAATGTAAGGCCAAAGGATAAAGCGATACAATTATAGGGAATAGAAATGTTGGTTAATGGGGCTCTCTGGTCTGTGCAATTAAACTTGAATTATTTCCATTGACTGAACAACAATTAGCCAAAAGTTTCAAAAGGTAACAAACACTGTGAAACATGAAAAATCTTATGGCTAACATGAATAAAAACATTATTATTTTACAATGCAAGCACATTAGAATTGGACTCAGAAGATGGCGGATTCTTCAACTCAGGATGCTTAATTTCCTCTATCATCCTAACAGCTTCATCCATTCTAGGCCTCATATCTGGCACTTAACTACACAAGCCAATGCAATTTGAAGCATCTACACCGTCTCCCATTCAACATATCTGGAACATATAAATTTGTTAAGCTTCCAACCATCAAAATAAAAAATCCGGGCAACCTAGAAAGAATATTAAATCACAACATGACCCCCTTGGTTGAAACTTGAAAACTATTCACATCACTAGCCTAATAATGCTTAATTTTTCAATCAAAATAATGCAATTTGCGGCAATGAAATGCTTTAAAACAAAATCTTCTTCTTGGCCAAAAACAATATCACAAAAATTCAATGCGAGATAAAAATAGATAAGGGCTGAAATTAATCACAAGACAAATAGCATACTTGTACATCTAAAGACATCTAAAGAGATTAAGAATGATGAACAAAAGTGAATTTATTCCAACACTTATACATCAAAGTAAGAAATAAGGCACAGGGCACAAAATAGTTATCAATTAGGTTGCTATCATCTGCTCTCTGGTTTTTACATTAATGTAGCAATACATAACATATGAGAGAGCAAACCAACCTTTAATTATTACTCTAATGGCTAATCAATTGGTATTACTCTAATGTCTAATCTATTGGTTATTGGATTTAACGTCACACTGCTAAATTAACATGTGAAAGAAAGATACAAAATGAATATACAAAGACAAACACAATCCATCCCAAATGATATAATCACACATTCAATGAAATATTGGGAGTCATCAAGTCACAAGAAGCAATTAGAGATGTCGAAATTCAAAGTGAATTTACAGGACCATTACATCAACAAATAGAATATTAGGTAGTGTAGCTAGTCAAATGCACTATATTGCCACACAATCAATCTATAAGAAAATAAGATAGTATCATGAAATGAATGAATAAATAATAGTCACAACACAAGGAGGGAAGGGGGACTACTACTTGATCATTTCACATGTTCTTCTAATACCTAGGAATGATTAAACAATTATACAACATCATGGAAAAGAAAGCGAACCATAAAATGGTTGGATCAAACATACATTGGATAAAACAGAAGCAACCTTAACAAACCAAAATCCAAACAAAAAGCTCAAAACAAAACCACAAACATTAACCCCAAATAACTCTGAACAAACTAAATCCCTAAAACAGAATCAAAACCCCAAGCTAATTGATGCAAGAGCTATCAACAAAAAAACCCCAAAATAGCTTACCAATAGTGCTTAGGGCCCTAATTTGGGACGAAGCAAAACCAAAACCCCAGGCACCACTAAGAAGAGAGCGCGATGGAGAGGAAGGCAAACCAAAGGGAGGCTCATGGACGTGGTGGTGGCGGAGAGAGTGCGACGGACAAACCCAGAGATAGGAGAGAGCACGATGTGTAAAGACCCAAGCAGAGAGAGCACGACGTGCAAAAAGATGGCGGAGAGAGGGAAAGCGAACGATGGTGGCGAGAAGCACGGTGAAAGCGAGAGAGAGGGAAAAAAGGAGAAGAAGAAAGAGGAGGAAAAAAAGAAGAAGACAGAAAAAAAGGATGAATGGTGACTTGAGAATTGAACAAGGTTACAAATCAATAAAACAAAAATATTACAATGATGCCATCGCCTATTTTCATGTTTTAAAGAACAAAAAATAAAAAACAACTTATACCTGTTTTTAGTTTTTTGTCTTAAAAAATCATATTCTATTTTTTTGGTTTTAAAAAATTAAAACTATTTTTGAAAACACTTATCAAACAAGCCCAAAGTTTTTTATTGGTGAGTTGTCAATCAATAAAGTTAAACTTTTAAATTATAATATAAGTATCAATAAAAATACAACATAAAAAAATATTAATATATAATTAAAAGTGGTTGTTGTATCTATAATATTCTTATTAAAAGGTAGAGCTAGATATATGGGCCATGATCCGCGAATTGGTCCGTTTAACCTACAATCCGCTTGGGTTAGGACCAGACATTTTTTTGATCTGTTTATTTATAAATTTTCTGGCCTGCTCCGTTTAATCCATGGGTTAAACAGGGTAAACTTGCAAGTTAATCAGCAAGTCGGCTTATCTACATATTATTATTTTATGGCAATCAAATATGACATATTCAATTTGAGTGAAACTTTTATCCTGTTTGGCTGCGGCTTAGTGGTGCAACTTTCACTTTGTAAGTGTGGTGGCTTGGGTTCAAAACCCAGCACTCTCAATTTTACAAAATTCAACTTTACAAATCAAAGTAAAAGGACGAAAAGGCCCAAAAAGGAGATCATCAAACGGTGCAGACCGACCCGTGGACTTGCAAATCCATGCGGGGAGGACGCGGGCTCAGTATAATGATAGCCCATTAATTTTGCAAACTAGCCCAATCCGACCCGTTTAAATATAATCCATTTTGGATCGAGCTAAGCGGATCAAGCTGGACTGCTTACCCACCTATATTAAAAGGATACGCGGCGGCAGCCATATGCTCTACACATATTATATTATGAGTTTAATTGATATACACTAACGGTGTAAAATAGTTTTATACTGTCAATTAATAGAAATATAAAAAAGTGAAAAATTATGGTGGATCCCTTATTATAATGGATAATTATTTATATGAGTTGATACTTTCCACTATTTCTATTGATTAATAGTGTAAAATAATTTTATATTATCAATATATTTAAATTAAATTCTTATATTATATATTATATGAAAAAATACTATTTGTTAAGAATTCGTGCTCCGCGACTAGCGCTTTTTCTCTCTTCTACATTTTGTATTTGCTTGTGATTTTCCCTTTGAGTAGTGACAGCGGTGCACAAACACTACAACACATACGTGACGCATATTCAAAAATAAAAAAAATAAAAAAGATATTTAAATAATAAATTTTATATACGTTGCAGTCTTCCTGCGTTTGCCAAATATTATTCTCTCTCTCTCTCTCTCTCTCTCTCTCTCTCATGCTTTCCACTTTCCGCCAAAGAGGAATGCTTTCCACTTTCCGCCAAAGAGCATTCCTGATATATGCGAAATCGTAACGTGTCTAGATGCTAGTGACTTATCCCTTTGATGCTGAGGGATCAAATGTCTATTTGGCTTGGATAATCAATACATTATCACATGTGGGCAGGCATATGGCTACAGATTCATGGACGGGAAACGCACATGATACTTCACGCATATTTTAATGTTTTTTTAAGGATTACTACTTTTCGCATTTTCATTTAAAAGCTAGCAATTTTCATAATTTTTTTATAGGCATAAAATCAATTCCTCTCTTTTCTTAATCAACACATAATTCTAGGTAAATTTATAATTATGTTATTCATATTAATTTTTTATCTTTCTATTTCTCTTAATTTGTTATTCACATTAATCACTTCTTCAGTTCTTTTCTCCTAATTAATATCCTCTTTTCACTTTTTTTTACTTGAATAATACTATTTTTTATTTTTTATCTGAATAATATTTATATATATGATTAAAAATTTAAAAAATAATTATATGTTATGTAAATATATTTAATATTTATTCAATAAATTTTTTTTTATAAAGTTTGTAAACAATCCGCTATTAGCATATTACGGTGATATCATGTTTCTTCTATATTTATTCCGTTTTTAGCATATTATGGTGATAATAGAAATACATATCCAATTTAGATTTTGAGAATAGCTAGAAATGACAAAATGGAAAAAAGGAAAATCAGCCATGACTTTACGGATTATGATACAATTATATCTTTAAAATAATAACATGTAAAAATCTTCCTTTAATTTTGTTCCGCGCATTATTTACTATAATATTTAAATGTTAATTTAACATTGTTACAAGAACATTACTTTAATTATTTTTTAATGAGAAATAAAATTATTGAATAAGCATTAAATATATTTACCTAGCATATAATAATATTTCTTGAATTTTTAATCACATAAAAATAGTACTATTATTCAAGTAGGAAAAAATAGTGGAAAAAGATTATTCGTTGGGAGAGAGAGAAAGCTAACGGAATAATTAATATGAATAACAAAATTATAAATTTAAGCAAAATTATGTGTTGATTAAAAAATAAAGAGATGAGTGAGTTTAGTGTCTAAAAGAAAATATGGAGGTTAGCAATTGCTTTTAGTTTTAATTAGTAATAAAATTTATCATTAGCTTCACTAATATTTATTAACTTAATTTATTTTTTATTTTTAATAATTCATCATTAATTAAAATATCTAAATATGCATAAACATAATTTTATGCAACAAATTAAGTACGCAATAATTGCCCATATATCAATCCAATCAATTTTCTTCCTTTTTTTATTAAAGACAGTGAGATTAAGAATTATTCTTAAGAAATATTTTTTGGGGGAGGGGATGCGAGTCAAACATGATACATCCCAAACTCAAATAAGACATATAAGAAATAATCATTAGACTGTAGGTTCAACCACACATTAGTCCATTCAATTGAAACAATGCCTTTTTTCATTTGTATGAATTTCAATAATTTTATTTGAGATTAATTTTAATGCACCACTCTTTTACACTGTTATTCAATTAAATATTTCTATTTATAAGACTTTTAAGGTAATGGGTAATTGAGTCAAATATTTTTATTGATTAGGCAATATATGATTAGATGTCTATGTAAAAATTTTTTTTATTAACAATGCATAAAAATTAAATTCATTTTATTTACATACTATTTTTATTATGTTTTAAAAAACAAAATTTAATATACTTTCTATTTTATTTTTTTAAAGGATGAATTTTGACATATTATTTTAAATTAGTAATTAATTATATTTTCATATAATTTTTTAAATAATTCCAAAAAGATTCAAATTATTTTAATAATGTAACTATATATATATATATATATATATATATATATATATATATATATATATATATATAATGATATAAAAAATTTATACCGATAATATATTAAAATTAATTACTTTTCTCGAAAGAAAAACGTGCAAGAAAAGTGTACAACAATTTCCTATAAATATGTTTTTCTTTTGGTTTTCTGTATATAACGAAAAAATATTTGTATTTCTACTATCCTTTCACAATCGATGGCAAGAATGGTGTTTGTATTGTATCATCCTTTAACACGTGATGACAGGTGATTTTTTGTTGAGTAATAGAAAATTGTCGAGTGTTTTTATACCAAGACAAAAGTTTTATTCTATTATATTTATCATTTAAATAAAATAAAACAAAAATTTACATAAAAAATATATAAGTTATTTTGTTAAAAAATACAGTAAAAGTGAAATATAATAATAATTCATAAGTTAAATAATGAATAAAAAAGAGATAAAGTCTTTTGAATAATTTGATTCATTATTAAATTAATATATTCAAATATAATTATATCTAAATACATTAATTTAAAAATAAACCAAATTATCTGAATACTCTCTATTTATTTATCTTTTAAATAGATACGAAAGAACTGAAGAGTCGTACTTCGCCTATCCTCGTGACCGAATTCTTAAACAATTAAACTACATTTCATTATATGTAGCACTGCACTTGGACGAAATATTATATGCTTTCATTTCGTGATAGATAGCACCATTGTTCGAGGGGGAAAAAAGCATATGTTCATGTGCACGAGGAGCAACACCATGGCAAGCATCAAAGTCATCTCAGCAACCACAATCCATGCAGCAGCATCCAGTCAGAACGATGATCAAATCCTTGAGATGCAGCTAACTCCATGGGATCTCCAACTCCTCCTTGTTGATCCAATCCAAAAAGGCCTCCTTTTCCACAACCCCACACCGCCAACAAAATCAACCTCACCAATAATCCAACACCTCAAAGATTCCCTATCATCCACCCTAACCTTCTTTCCACCCCTCGCCGGCCGTCTCGCCGTCACCGAACACGACGACAAAACTTCCTCCGTTTCCATCCTCTGCAACAATAACGGAGCCTTGTTTGTCCACGCCGTAGCAGATAACTGCTCCGTTGACGACATCCTTGGACCCCGTTACACTCCTCGCTTTCTCCACTCCTTCTTCGCACTCAACAGGGTTAGAAACCACGAAGGCACGTCCAAGCCGTTGTTAGCGGTTCAAGTCACCGAGCTCGTGGATGGTTACTTCATTGGATGCACCATGAACCATGTGGTTGGTGATGGAACTTCCTTCTGGCATTTCATGAATTCTTGGGCAGAGATCTCGCGGGGTTTCGATCGGTTATCAAAGCCTCCGGCGCTTGAGCGTTGGTTCCTCGACGGTGTTGATCGCTCCGTAAGCATTCCCTTCACGGAGGAAAAGCTGCACCGCGGTTACGATGGTTTCGTTTCGGAGCTGCAGCGCGAGAGGGTTTTCCATTTCACGAAGGAGAAGATTGCAGAACTCAAGGCAAAAGCCAACGCTGAGGTTGGTGGTGATGAAAGCAACAACAAGATATCTTCTTTGCAAGCGCTTTTGACTCATCTTTGGAGATCCATAGTTCGCAACCAAGGTCTTGACCCGCAAGAAGAGGTGAATTACAGGTTGCTGATCGGTGCCAGGGGGAGGATGAAAACCCCAATATTGCCCCAAAATTATTTTGGGAATGCTGTGCAGGATGGAACCGTGACCATGAAAGTTCGTGAGCTTCTAGAAGGAGGGCTCGGAAAGGCTGCTCTGGAGATGAACAAGATGGTTGGTTTGCACACGGAGGAGAAGCTGAAGAGTCACTTTAGGTCTTGGGTGAAAAACCCCAGGCTCCTCACGGAGGGGGGCGTGGCTGGTAATGCTTTGGTTACCAGCAGTTCGCCGAGGTTCGATGTCTATGGAAATGACTTCGGGTGGGGAAAACCAGTGGCAGTAAGGAGCGGACTCGGGAATAAGAGTCATGGTAAGATTACGGTTTTTGCTGGGGTGGAAGATGGTAGTGTTGACATTGAAGTTTGTCTTTCCTATGAGATATTGGAGGCTGTGGGGAATGACTGTGAATTCATGGATGCTGTCTCCACCTAGCATCATGCAGACGAAAAAAAAAAAAAAAGTGCTTTCGGGATAAATAAAAAAGAATTATGCTTTGTACTATTAAATGTTTTATATCTCGGCAATTGTATTAAAAAAATTAGTTATGGTAAGAAATAATGATAGCCTACCATACTAAATTATTAAACATTTTTTTAGGATACGTTAACGGTAATAAAATTTGAATCTAAAATCATATAAATTATTCAAAATTTTCATCATTAGATCATTTTTAATAACTTTAATATATTAAATATTAAATGGATCATAATAGAACATTTTTCCAGTTATAAAAGTGTCTAATTAAGAATCTCTCACTTGGGTTTTTTTTTTTATTTTTTATGTGGCTATCGCATGGTCGTTTTATTTTTTGTCTAGATAAAATAATTGATATCTAGATTCTATTAATAAACTTGACTTAATTCTTCTCAACTGGAAATTGGGACAAAAATGCAGAAGAATATTTTCGGAATAGATTTATATGTAAAATCCTAATATTTTGTTTAGAATGATAAAGGTAGATGAAATTGAATTCAATTCTATTATGATTTAAATTCTTATATTTAAAATAAATTAGCAAATTATAGAATTGAATTCAGTTACACTGTTTGGAATGCATATAAAAATGAATTAAATTCTTTATCTTAACTATTTTACCCTTAATTAATCGAAGAGGGGAAGAGGGAAGAGTGATAAAATTAAAGGAAAGAAATATTAAATAGAATTGAGGGGTATTTTTGATATATTATTTTTTAATATCAAATCTATTATGATAGAAATTGTAAATCAAATTTGTTTTGGTCTAATTTACTTTTTAAATAATTAAATTCTATTCATAATTCAATTACATAGCATTAATTGGCTCTAAACAAAAAAATTAAATTCAATTTCTTGAATGAATTCAACAACTTGTAAGTAGGATAGAAGATCTCCGAAACCACGAGAGGATGGCAATATACGCTGGAGATGCTGTGCCCATAAAGTTAGATTGTGCTCGTTTGACTTATCATTTCAGTCACGATTCATAAAGAGTTCATTGCTAACTTGTATAGATTTATTATTTAGATTGTATTTTTCAAATAAATATATAAATTAATAGTACACGCCATCATCATAAATTGAGGCTGAAATCTCATGTTCTAAATAAAATGAACACAAAAATTGGGCTTTATCATTTCCCTGGTTTGAAGAAAAAATAAAAAAAAAGAAAATGAAAATTTTTTGATATTTTTCTTAGAGTATGTTTAGGAGTTATGAGAGAAATAAAAGGAAAGGCATCAAAGTGAAAGAAAAGAATAGAGAAGGAAGGGGTTTAAAGGATTTATATTAATCTTGTTCATGAATTTAAAATTGATAAAGAAAATAAAATATAGAGCTTATAATGTATTTTTATAATTTTAACCTTTACTAAAATAATTGAGTATAATTAATATATTTTATAGTAATATCAATTTTAAAAAATTTAGAAAATATTATATATATTTTGTAAATTAAAAAATATTTTCTCTCTAAATTTTTTTAGGAGAGAACAAATTTTGATAAAAGTTGATAAAAAAAAAAAGTGGGAGGGAAATATAACTTTCATGAAAAACTGAAATTAAATTAGAATAGATTGATAAAAAATAATATTTTACATTTTAATATGGATAGAAAAATAAATTAAATTCTAATCTCAATAAAACCTCCAATTTGGGGGAACTGTGAAATTGGAGTTTTGAATTAGTTAAAATCTCCATATGTCTTTCCCTCTTAAGAGGTAAAACTCATAAATAAAGTGTAACCCTCATAAAATTTTTCCTTCTCTCTTATTCCCTCCTAAGTTAGATTCATGAATATACCCTTAGTTAGATATGGAGAGAAAATAAAGAAAAAAGAAAATAATGAATGTAGAGCTCCAAAATCTTTTCTCTCCACTAGTGGAGAGAAGGCTAGTGGAGAAAAGAGAAGTTGTTTAAAATGTTAATTTTATCTCTATTTATATTTCTATATTATATTAGATTAAATGTAAACAAATTATTTAGTATGACTAATTTTCTTTATTTTCACTTTTCTCTCTAACCAAATACAAGAAAAAAGCATTTCTTATTTTTTTTTCTCTCCATCCAAGCAATAACTAAAATACACTTTTCTCCATTTTCTCTTCTCTCCAAGCATTTTTCTCTTTATTTTCTCCTTTTTATTTTTTTAATATTTATTTCTTCTTATTTTCTCTCCTCATCCAAATAAATGGTTAGACTAAAATAGTTAGCACCCTTACAGGCCTTGCAAACAAACTAAAATAAAAATGACTAAATTTTTTTAAAATATAAAGTTAAACCACAGCCAAATGGTTATGTAAACTGGAAAAATATTTTTTTTAATATATCAGGTGTGTAGACATTACATGAGATATTATATGTACTAATGTGAATGTAAGTGAGTATTAAAAATTATGTACATTGAGCTAGTTAGACATACTGTGTTTTACAAGGGAGGGATATTATATTTAATTTTTAAAAATGTTAGTATAGTAAACCAATCTTATCGTAAGACACATAAGCATTCTTATCTATCTATTACTACAAGAAGCTTCATGAGGCCACCACCAGCCCAAGATGATTAGTATGCCGGCTTGTGTCTTAATCAGATTTTTGCTGCCGCCTTTGTATGAGTTGAGCGCTGGAGAATTCATGAAGAAACATCATTGCTTTATGGCTTTCTATTGGACAACAAGTTGCAGGCTTGTTAATGTATAGTCAATTTAGTCAGATTGGTCAAAATTAATGGCTCAAGTTGAAGTGTACCCCACTGCATCTTTTTAAACCATTAAGCAATAGTATTTTGTATTATCATGAAGTCTTGCCTATCTAAAGGCTGTAGCTCTGAACGAAATTAATAGATCAATGAGATGAATAATATGAGTTGGTGAATAAAAAAAAAATTCTCTGCCTCTTTGTGTCCGAGAATAGGTAAGTTTGTCGGAGAAAATTATTAGAGTAGTTTATGTACATATTTTGGTATCAAAAAAGTTATTTCAACAAAATAAATTGACGCACAAGTCGATGCATCATGATTGGATGCTAAGAATTATAATAAAAAAAACTGAAAATATTTTTGACCCTTGATTGATTATGCGTCGGATGATAGTGTCCAATTCTACGTCGTTATAACACGTCTCTTCTGATATAAACAAATATTGCTTTGTTCATCCTGTTCATTCAATTTAATGTTGGTTCAAACGTTTTTATAGTTCTTTAGAATTGGAGAATGAAAAATATTAGATAATTAAAATCCTTTGTTAGATTTTAAGTGTTAGAATGACGTGAAATTATTAGCAACTTTTAGATGAATATTCTACTATTTTTATTTAACTACCACCTTAATTTTCATTAAAAAGCCTATTTACATTATTTTAGGTGTCTAGCATTGTTGTTGCATCTTTTTTCCTTTTTCCAGCAAATTGAACTTCAAACACTGTGAATTTACACTTCAATAGGTTGAATTATTGATGTATCCAGTTCAATTTTAATAACATTAATTATCCTAAAGTCTAACAGTTTGATTGTATAGTTTGATTGACGTGGTGGCAGCTAAATTTGCGGAGGATTGTTGTTATTTTGACTTTCTTCCGGTTTTTGTTTTGTGAACTATAAGATATAGCTATTTTGGGGGGTGGGGGAGTTATTTGTGTGGGGTTTGTATTTTTGCTTCACCTTTACTCTGATCTTGCTATTTTTGCTGCTTTTTGCTCCACTCTCCACTGAGTGATGAGCCTTTGATCAATAAATTATCAAAAAAAAAAAAAATGCAAACAAATGTTTTAAAAAATAGCTACTTATTCCACTATAAATCCCACTTTAAGTCATTGGTAGTAATCTAATGATAAGGAGCTTAAGTAGTTTAGATAAGATTCTAAATTTAAATTTTAATATATTAACCCCATTACACCCCACTTCTTAAGGAGCTCATTCACGTTATTGTCGGAGTTAAAATACCAACAAAAATGATTGTATTTTTATAATAAGTGATTTTTGTTTATCTGGATTTTTATTGAATGATGTTATTTGTACAATACTTTTTTATTTGGGTTAAAAATATGAACTTCTCTTGAGATTTTTTAAAATGACACTTAACTCCATTTTTGTTCAAATATTGTACTTCATCCCATTATGACCAACTTTAACTAATATAGTCTCTTATTAAAAACTCATCGCTTATCCTCACTAGCTTTTATTGTATCTTTTATTAAAAACTCACAAAAATAAGATGAAGCTCTTCTATCTTAATTTTTTCTCTATTCTCATTTTTTATTAATCTCTTTCTATCTTTAAAACACATGCATTTTATTTTTTGAAATTTTTTTACCTTTCGAATACATGGAATTTGTTAAAGATGTAGGAGATTCAATAAATTATTATTGAATGCCTTAGAAAATGTTTTTCTAATGTTCTAACTTTTTTTAAATAAAGACAATATATTTCATGATTTTAACATATAAAGGAGGTTACAATAATATTTACAAAGTATAATACAAATAATCTTTGAAAAGAAATTTTAATATTCATGATCTGATTGAAAGGTCGAAGAATTATGATGCATACATAGTAAATTTTAAAGGTTTAATTTAGTTTTGAAAAAGTTGATTTCTTTGTAAACAAAATGAATAAACTATCTGCATAAAAAGAGAGAGATAAAGAACAAGGAATTTTTATTTTTTATTTTTGTCATGAAAGTGTAAATTATCTATGCAACTAGCTGAAATTTCATGATAAACTTAATCAATATAATTCCATATTTTAGCACATCTTAAATAATGAGAATATAGAAAAATTTATAATATGGAAGCGCTTCACTTTGTTTCTTGTTATTTTTTAATTAAGAGATATAATAAAGATTGGTGAGAATAAGTGGTGATAAAAAAAAGAGACTATATAAGTAAAGGTTGGCTAATTTTTTTTTAACCATTTTAAATTAACTATAATTAAATAAATGAGAACATTCTGTTAGAATATTTTTGTAGTGAAAACCAAGAATTAAATTAAGTGTTATTTTAAAAAACCTCAACGAAAGTTTGTACTATTTACCATTTTTATTTTAATGCACGTATGCTTACTTATATCCATAGATTATGTGTATACTATATCAATATATAATGTGCTCAAATAATATTTCTTTTTTAAGTCCGTGTGTGGTTCTAAGAATATCATCAATCGGCAACATTAGCATTTCCCCTGAAGTAAATATCATGATATGCATGCTACCGGGGAATACATTAGACGCCAGTTTATCCTATCCAAATCATTTATTCTTGCCAAGACCAGCAGAAGAGCGGTTTGAACGAGTTTCGCATGCATTTATTGGCTGAAAATAACAACATCCCACAACTGTCCGTTTATTATTAATGAATGGGGTCCGTAAACGTAATTGAAATATTGAAATGGAAGCGTACCGACACTGCTACGCACCAGAACGACAAAATATTGAATTGAATTGAATGAAAATGTTAGCGTTCCGCACTTAATTACGAACTTGTGTTTGTTACAGGCAGGGCCAGAGCAAAATCATCACCGACAATGTTAATGGGTGAAGATAGTGTCACGTTTTGTTCTTTCTTTATTTTCAGATGTACCAAAAATATATGGTGCCATTTCTATATATTTATTTACATTATTTTTTTAATTGTTTTGAAATTTAATTTTCTGAACCATCCTTAAATAAAATAGCTGTAGTTATTATATTTAGACTCCGTTTATTTATTTTGTAAAAGAAAAAGTATGTTTAATTAAAAAATAAAAAAAATTCATAAACTGAAAAAATAATTTCGTGAAATTTTTTTAAAAAGTTATATCATAATTTGTTTTCAACTTAAACAAGTACACTCTTATTCTTATAACCATAGATCATTGCGCTATTTATTGGCTTTGAGGATTTTTCGTTATTTTAATATAATTTAACTATGATATATTGATAAAAATATAATCTTATTTGAAAACTATACTATGCTTAGTGAAAATCTTTTAAGAATTATTTATTGACAACATATATATAATATATTGATTTATGTATATGTTGAAATGACTGCAACTATAATTACGTGAATTTTATTATCTTCTGTTTTTTTTTTTTTTTTGGAATGATGGTCAAATGTAATACTTACGCCTTTAGATGTCCGCTAACAACTCTTTTTTTATAAAAAATTATTTAAATATTATTCAGTTTAAAGAAGACATATTAACATCTGCAGCCTAAATTTGATTGATAATGCTACATAATAATTATTATCTAGATTAATTATTTTATAATATTTGCAATAGTTTAATTTAATTAATTTTTCTTACTTAAAAATTATATGTACAAATTACTGGAATTAAATCAAGCTGGGTATTTATATGTTCAAATATTTTTAGTTCTTAAAATGTTTTCACTTTTTAGAGACTTTTTTCTTCATGACATAAGAATTTCTTTACATTAAAACGTTTATAAAGTTTTTTTGAAAAAGTTGACATCAGATTGAAAAAATTTAATAAAGGTTCCCTAATTAGAAAATTAATTTTTATGGATAAAACTTATTCTTTTCTAGCGTCTATTCTTTAAAAACTATTTTTAACTTATTAAATAAATAATTGCAAGCTAAAAAAATAATATTGTAAGGATGGTTGTTTATTATTGGCCATATAAATATAATTATTGATTAAAAGATGATTTATGTCTAATGTTTATTTTCTTTTTTATGAAGTGATATTATCTGTTAAGAAATATTTAAATAAATATTTTAAAGTGCTATTCAAAAAATATATTAAAAATATTAAAATTAATAAATAATATTAATACTCATGATTGAGGATATAAAAGAAAGAAGCTATTAAAAGTGGATTAGTGATAAAGAGTTTGAGCAATTTATATGAGGTCATGAGTTTAAATTTTATTATTATTGATTAAAAAAAAAAGAAATGAAAGAACAAGGCTAATTTTTTTACATATGGAATTTTGATGGAATAATTAATGGGATATCAATTTTTTGAAAAAATTATGAAAATATAGAATTTTTATAGGATCCGCTAGAATTCTTAGTTGATTCAAAAAATAATAATAAATTAGAAATTCACTAAATCTTGCCGCAAATTCAGAAAAATAAAACAAAAAAAGGATCTATTCAAGGATCCATTAGATTACGTATCAAATTAAAATAAAAAATAAAAAAAATGAATTCATTATCATATGCAGCAGATTTTATTATTTTATTATTTTTTTATATGTTGATGTGTGGGGTCTTTTTTTTTTTATATGATATTTAAAAATACTTTATACCAAAATACGGAATTTTGGGATGAATTACGGAGATATGAGAATTGAAGAAAAATTGACATTGGCAATTCAAAATGCAATAATTTTTTTAAAAAGCAAAAATTGCCATTGGTGATTTTTGAAAAATCAAAAAATAAATCATGTATCTCTGTATACTGTCCCAGAAAAAAGCAAAAATTGCCATTGTCATTTTTTGAAAAAGTAAGAATCACTATTGGCAATTTTTGAGTCCCATATTCATATATTTTGATCCATAAATCTATATTCTTGTATATATCACACTCATCCTCATATTAAAAATAAAAATCCTTGATGTGTGCGTATGTCTCGCATGTGTGTGTGAGAGACGGGGCAAGCGAGAGAAAAAAGGGAAAAGAGAGAAAAGAGGAAAAAATGAAAAGAAGGTAAGAGAAGAAAAAGGAAAAGAGAAAAAATTTATATTTTTATAATTTATTAAAAATATTATATTTTTTAATTTATTTTACAAAAATTTTATATAAAAATTGATTTTCCAAAAAAGATGATTAGTAAAGAATAAATTCTTAAAAAGAGAAAAATCTAAGGATAGTTCAAGTAATGTAAATTAAAGATAATTATGGAAAAAAAAGAACAATAAACTTAAACCAAAAAATAGAACAATAAAATTCTCAGTAGAGTGGTTGACCTACCGATGGTCGTAATGGGAATTTTTAGTCAATGTCTCTGGTTGATTTGATGATAAAGTTGTTTAAAAGAAGATTTTTTTAAAAAATTTTTTTTAGAGGAATTATTTTTAAAAGAATAATTTTTATTTAATTTAAATATATTAAAAAAATATTTAAAAGAATAAATTTTATTTAGATAAGATAAAATAAAATTATTTTTAATTATTAATATGAATATAATTATAAGATTTTTTTAAAAAAAAATTTAAAATAAAAAATAATTTTAAAGATATTTTTTAAAAAAATTTTTAAAAATTTTAAAAAAATTTTTAAAAATAAATTTTTATATATTTAAATATATTAATTATTATATATTTTTATCCCAATTTCAATAAAAGTATTTATATCTTTCTAGAAGTATATCCCAACTGGCACGCGGTCGACAAGGACGAACGGGTTCACTTTGCCACACGGAAAGACTAGTGAGGTGTACTAGTACTTACTGGTCTTTTGCGATTTTTCAGCGTCCAATAAACTATGTTGGGGCTTTATATGGATGACCAATGTCGTTACGGCAATTATGTCTTGCGATTGCGTTTTTCAGCGTCCAAGAAACAATGTTGGCGCTTTATATGGATGACCAATGTCGTTACGGCAATTGTGTCTTGCTCTTTTTGCCAGTTGTTTCCCGCTCTAGGCTTATCGCATGGGATTTCATCTAACATATATGGTATAATAATAACTAGATTTTGCATCCGCCCGATGGAGTGACTAATTTGTTTTTACACTAATAATTATTAAATTTTAATTATATTTAATTTATAAAATTTTATATTTGTGAAATTAATATTTTAAATTTAAATATAAATAAGTCAATCATATATATATATATATAATCCATCGCTCACATTTAATTTGTGAAAATGAATTTCACTTTCAAATATTGTTCATTTTTGCTTCACGTCAATCATTTTTAAAATTTTATGAACATATTAATTAAAATTATAATTATAATTGATAAAGTACATAACATTAAAAGTTAAACTTGAAATTTTTAAAAAAAGAAATTGCTGACAAAAAAAAGTAAAATTATAGAGTAAAAGATGTGAAAATTCAGTAATTTAGATAATAAATAGAAAAAGACACACTTGTCGCCATCACTTACATATAATATTTTTCTTTCTGTCCAATAAGATTAAATTACTCCCAATTCAATGGTTGCTACATAATAAAAAAAAAAAAATTCAAGAGCTGAGAAATAGTATAAGACCAAATGATATACGACCTATTAAAATTTTAATATTATGTAATGTTTGATAATATAAGATACTATATTGTATAGTCTAATATTATCCTCTCATTGTCACAAATAATTCTAACCATAAGCAAAAATATAATCACAAATAAAGTTGTAATAAAACAATAAGTTTTATTATAAAATTTTTATAATTTTGAAAAGATAATATATATACATGGAAACATTATAAATATTTCTTAATTTTTAATATATAAAATTGTGATATATATTTGATGTTATTTATTTTTTATTTTAAATTATTTGATAAATTTTTGCTTGAATAAAATATAAAAAATTCGTAAATATATAATACTCTCTTTTATTGTACATTTTAATATTTTTTACTTTTATTTTTCATTATAATATATTAAAAATATTATTAAATTAATTATTTTTATTAATTATTTAATTTATATTTTAAAATATTATAATCAAAATATCTTATTTTTATTATATATAGTTATAATTTATTTTAAATATTATTTAGTTATATAGTTATTTCTTATAAAATATTTTTAAATATAAATATTATTTACCAATTTATATAAATGCTTTATTTATATTGTTTATTAAAATATAAAAAATAATCTAGAAAAATAAAGCAAAAAATTGAATGGAAATAGATATAGAAATTGTGAAACAAAATGACTGCAATGCCCTTAATCTAATAGCTCATACTTCATCAATAAAATAAAGTCCAGGTCAATACAGTAAAATAAATGAAAATAAACATTAAAATTATGGAATAAAATAACCACAACACCCTCAATCTAATGATTTATTCCATCAAAAGAATAAAGTGAAAGTCAATAAACTAAAGCAGAAAAAATTAAATGCAAATAGATATTAAAATTATGGAATAAAATTACCATAACATCCTTAATCTAATGACTCTTGTTCCATCAAAAGAATAAAGTTAAGGTCAATAAAATAAAGTAGAATAAAAATAAATACATATTGACAAAAATATTGTTGTCTTAAATTATAGTTTTGCCATCAAAATGGGTGGGAAATTGGACTGTGCTAGCACTCTCCTTTTATAATCTATTAATCTACTAATTCTAATAATTAAAACTCAAAACAAAGAAAAGGTTATTATTAAAGAAACTACTTCAACTTTCTATTTACTAAATTTATTTAAAAATTAAAAAAATTATAATTTAATCTACATTAAATATATTACCTTAATTCTCTCAATTAATAGATCTTCTTAAATGATACATTGTTTTATGCCAGTTATTATCCATTACCTTTTAAAATTCAAATATTTTGCTATAAAATTGATCAAAAAAATAAAAAATAACCACACTAATCAGGTATCAATTTCATGCAGTACTAACACACTTTTATTAAAAACTTGATGACATCTATTATCCACTAACTCTATAACCTCCCAATCCTAAAATCACAAATCGGGTTTAGATTTTTTATGTTAATTTCTTAAACTTTCTTTTAGTTTTATTTTTTTATATATATTTTTAGTCAATTTGGCATGCATGTATAAACTCAAGAAAGAGTTTAGAGATTCATAATCATTCTTAGTCAGATTTCATTCACTTAATAAAATTCATCTGCACTCTGAATATAATTATGCACTTGCTTGATTTCTTGCATCATTTTTCAAAAGATAATTCATGGCATGGTGATGATTCATTACTCTAAAACTAACAATTGGGGAAGTGACTATTGCCACTTCTACTCATAAAAAATATTTACTAATTTTACTAAAATAATCCTTCCTTATTTAAATTAACTAAAATGTTTAAGTTCATAATTTTTATAAAATATATTAATTTAAAATTTTAAGTAACAAAAAATTTATATAAAATAATTTAGACGTGACTTATATTTGCTATCATGATAAAAAAAATAGTTTAGAAGTTGAATTTAATCTTTAATTCACATATTATTTAAAAATATATTAAAAATTGAATTTTTTTATTAATATGTTAAATTTTAATTCAAAAGATTAGTTTTTAATAACCTTAACACATGAATTTGTTATAAATCACATTATTTTGATACTTGAGGTTTACATTTTTGTATTAAATAAGTAAATTTATAAATTTATAAAATACTTAGTTGTTACAAAAAAAGAGTGATAATAAGAAATTAAAAAACTTTTAAGATTTAAATAAAATTGGGAGTTATAATAAAAATAATTTTAAAAAATAGTTTGATTAATGAAGGAATACAAGTATTTTAGATAAATTAAGTTAAATAAAATGTAATAATAAATACATGTTATTATTATATATCATAGTTAAGACACATAGAACATTACTTCTATAAATGATTATACTTTACCTTTTGCTAGAAATCCAATTGCCCCAGTAATAGAAAACTTCTCCCCTTTTAGGAATTTTACAATACCTATCCCATCTTTTAATAATTTTGACGAAATTGGCAAATCAACTGAATGAGCGGGATTCATGTACTTTTGAAATTTTGTTATTAGGAGAAGTACTTTTTAAAGTTTGTATAGTTAAGAATTCTAAAGTATATTTTGTTTTGTTGTTTTTGGGCTTTGTTAAATTTTTTGTAATAGAATGTGAAATGGTTTAATTATTAATTTATTGTAGTGTATTTGTATTGTCAACTTATTATGAATAATTATAATTTTGGTTTTGAGTTTAATATATCCTTAATATTATGTGAAGTTTTTCCAAAATTTTATATTATGATCTGAAAACCTGAATCATCGGAGGGAATTAATATTTTTATTTATATAGTTGTTTTGATTATATAATTTGTAAGTATGATTATTTTCATGGACATTTTCCTATAGATGGAGTATTCATGTTCTCAAGAATCAATTTGTATAAATGTTATGTAAATATGATATCGGTAGAAAATTAGTAATTAATGGTCTAAACTTCAACTCAATGTTGGCATTGCAATGAGGCTAAAGAATGATATGGAGGGAAAACGAAATAATATTTTTAGTTGTTTAGTCCTTATTTTAAAATTGATTGTAGATATATCCTTATAAAATGAATTATACTTTTAATAATAAGTGACTATATGGAATGTTTCTATAAAGTGTTTTTAAATTAATAGATTAAGCAGCGGAAGAAAGGAATGAAACATGAATGGAATGATTTTTTTGTTTTTCTTAGTTGTTCAATCCTCACTTAAAAACTAAAAGTAAATATCCATATAAAATGAAGTATACTTTTAATAATGAAGTATTATTTAAAATACATTTATGGAATTATGTCTTTTACTTTATTAAACTACTAAAGAAATGGAAGAGGACAAAATTATTATTATTTTAGTTGTTTAGTCCTTATTTAAAATTTGAAAGTACATATCTTTATAAAACAAATTACATTTTCAATAATAAATTATTATATAAAATGAATTTATACAAATATTATTTCAAATAATTCATTTTCTAGATAAAAATTTTGTAATTACAATTTTTATATAGGATTTAATTTGTATGCACTGACAGTATAAAATAGTTTTACACTCTACAAATAGATATTTTGATGTATTGAAAATATAAAAAAGTTTTACACTGTTATCCAATTAGATATTTTTATTTGAAAGACTTTTAAGATAGTAGGTGATTGAATAAAACACTTTTATGGATATGACAATATATAATTGGATGTATATATAAAAATTTTTTACACTGATAATATATACAAATTAAATCCTGCATATAATAATTTCATTCTACATAATTTTAATTTTAAAATATTTTAAATTAGTTTATATAATCATATTTTAATTCAAACTTTATATTAATTTTGCTAAATTTAAATACAATAAAAAAATTCCAACAATAAACCATCATATTCCATTATATTAAATATATTTCACACAATTCACATCCGTGCAGTGCATGAATCAAATACACTAGTAAGAGATAAAAATAAACTGGTGAAATCTAATTTCACAAAAAAATGAAAAACTGGTGAATTGCAAAAAAAATGGTGGAACTTGAGAAATTTTTTGATGACATAAAAAACTAATTTAAAATATACAAAATAGAATAAACTATATTAACTTGTATTAAAATTAATTAATTTAAAATTAAATTATATTTAGTCTTAAATTAATTTTAAAATTACGTAAAAATTTTAAATTATATATATATATATTGCCTATCATAAATTAGCAAAAATAAACTTTAAATACAAATAAATCAATACCAATGATTAGATATATTAGGTATACCTATAAAATAGATACTTATTTATATGTAATTTAAATTTTAATAGTCATGCACTATAACCAAGCTAACTTCACCTTCACCATGCTGTAGCTTTTAGCCTCCCTCTTGCAGGGAATTATTTTTAATATGAAATAAATTATAAACATATACCACATTATGAATTTGTATATGTATTTACTAAAATGTGGAGATTTTTAAGGACTAGTCTATATCATTGGAGGTTTTCTATTTTTATATATTGTCTATCATAAAATTAGCAAAAAAAAAACTTTAATTACAAATAAATAAATACCCATAATTAGGTATATTAGGTATACCTATGAAATAGATATTTATTTATTTGCATTTAAATTTTAATAGTCATGCACCATGGTCAAGCTAACTTCACCTTTTGCATGCAATGGCTTTTAGCCTCCCTCTTGCGAGGAAATATTTTTAATATAGAATAAATTTTAAACAAATACTAGATTATGAATTTGTATATATATTTACTAAAATATGGAGATTTTTAGAGACTAGTCTATATCATCGGCAATTTTCTATTTTTACATATTGTCGATAAAAAAATTAACAAAAATAAACTTTAATTACAAATAAATAAATACCTATAATTAGGTATATTAGGCATACCTATAAAATAGATGTTTATTTATTTGTAATTAAATGTTAATAGTCACGCACTATGGCCAAGCCAACTTCACCATCTGTATGCCGTGGCTTTTAGCCTCCCTTTTTTGAGGGGAATTATTTTTAATATGGAATAAATTTTAAACATATACTATATTATGAATTTGTATGTATATTTACTAAAATGTGGAGATTTTTAGAGACTAGTCTATATCATTGGTCGTTTTCTATTTTTATATATTGTCTATCATAAAATTAGCAAAAAGTAAACTTTAATTGCAAATAAAAAAATACCCATAATTAGGTGTATTAGGTATACCTATAAAATGGATATTTATTTATTTGTAATTAAATTTTAATAGTCATCCACTACGGCCAAGCTAACTTCACTTTCGGCATGTTGTGGCATTTAGCCTCCCATTTGTGAGGAATTATTTTTAATATGGAATAAATTGTAAACACATATCATATTATGAATTTGTATGTATAATTACTAAAATGTGGAGATTTTTAGGGATTAGTCTATATCATTAGTGGTTTTCTATTTTTATATATTGTCTATCATAAAATTAGTAAAAATAAACTTTAACTTCAAATAAATAAATACCTATAATTAGTATATTAGGTATACCTATAAAATAGATATTTATTTTTTCTTAATTAAATGTTGATAGTCATGCACCATGGCCAAGCTAGCTTCACCTTCTGCATGTCGTGGCTTTTAGCCTCCCTTTTGCGAGGATTTATTTTTAATATGGAAAAAATTTTAAACATATACATGATTATGAATTTGTATGTATATTTACTAAAATGTGGAGGTTTTTAGAGACTAGTTTATATCATTGGTGGTTTTCTATGTTTATATATTGTCTATCATAAAATTGGCAAAAATAAACTTTAATTACAAATAAATAACTACCTATAATTAGGTATACCTATAAAATAGATATTTATTTATTTGTAATTAAAATTTAATAATCATGCACTATGGACTATGGCCAAGCTAACTTCACTTTCTGTATGCTGTGGCTTTTGGCCTCCCTCTTGTGGGGAATTATTTTTAATATGGAATAAATTTTAAACATATACCAAATTATGAATTTGTATGTATATTTACTAAAATGTGGAGATTTTTAGAGACTAGTCTATATCATTGGTGATTTTCTACTTTTATATATTGTCTATTATAAAATTAGCAAAAAATAAACTTTAATTGCAAATAAATAAATACCCATAATTAGATATATTAGGTATACCTATAAAATAGATATTTATTTATTTGTAATTATATTTTAATAGTCATGCACTATGGGCCAAGCTAACTTCACCTTTTGCATGTCGTGGCTTTTACCCTCCCTCTTACAGTGAATTATTTTTAATATGGAATAAATTGTAATGATATACTAGATTATGAATTTACATTTATATTTACTAAAATGTGGAGAGTTTTAGAGACTAGTCTATATCATTGGCAGTTTTCTATTTTTATATATTGTCTATAACAAAATTAGCAAAAATAAACTTTAATTACAAACAAATAAATACCCATAATTAGGTATATTAGCTATACCAATAAAGTAGATATTTATTTATTTGTAATTAAATTTTAATAGTCATCCACTATGACCAAGCTAACTTCACCTTCTGCATGTCATGGCATTTATCCTCCCTTTTGCGGGGAATTATTTTTAATTTGGAATAAATTGTAAACACATACCATATTATGAATTTGTATGTATAATTACTAAAATGTGGAGGTTTTTAGGGATTAGTCTATATCATTGGTGGTTTTCTATTTTTATATATTGTCTATCATAAAAATTAGTAAAAATAAACTTTAACTTCAAATAAATAAATACCTATAATTAGTATATTAGGTATACCTATAAAATAGATATTTATTTATTTTTAATTAAATGTTAATAGTCATGCACCGCGGCCAAGCTAGCTTCACCTTCTGCATGTCGTGGCTTTTAGCCTCCCTCTTTCGAGGATTTATTTTTAATATGGAATAAATTTTAATCATATACTAGATTATGAATTTGTATGTATATTTTCTAAAATGTGGAGATTTTTAGGGACTAGTTTAAATCATTGGTGGTTTTTCTATGTTTATATATTGTCCATCATAAAATTGGCAAAAATAAACTTTAATTACAAATAAATAAATACCTATAATTAGGTATACCTATAAAATAGATATTTATTTATTTGTAATTAAAATTTAATAATCAAGCACTATGGACTATGGCCAAGCTAACTTCACCTTCTGCATGCATGCTGTGGCTTTTAGCCTCCCTCTTGTGGGAAATTATTTTTAATATGGAATAAATTTTAAACATTTACTAGATTAAGAATTTGTATGTATATTTACTAAAATGTTGGGATTTTTAAGGGCTAGTCTATATCATTGGCGATTTTCTACTTTTATATATTATCTATCATAAAATTAGCAAAAATAAACTTTAATTACAAATAAATAAATACTTATAATCAAGTATGTTAGGCATACCTATAAAATAGATATTTATTTATTTGTAATTAAATTTTAATAATCATGTGCTATGGCTAAGCTAACTTCACCTTCAGTATGCCATGGCTTTTGGCCTCCCTCTAGCGGGGAATTATTATTAATATTGAATAAATTTTAATTATATACCAGATTATGAATTTGTATATATATTTACTAAAATGTGGAGATTTTTAGAGACTAGTCTATATCATTGATGGTTTTCTATTTTTATATGTTGTCTATCATAAATTTATCAAAAAATAAACTTCAATTGCAAATAAATAAATACCCATAATTAGGTATATTAGGTATACCTATAAAATAGATATTTATTTATTTGTAATTAAATTTTAATAGTCATGCACTATGGCCAAGCTAATTTCACCTTTTGCATGTTGTGGCTTTGAGCCTCCCTCTTGCAGGTAGTTATTTTTAATATGAAATAAATTTTAAACAAATACCAGATTATGAATTTGTATGTATATTTACTAAAATATGGAGATTTTTAGGGACTAGTCTATATCATTGGCGATTTTCTATTTTTATATATTGTCTATCATAAAATTAGCAAAAATATACTTTAATTACAAATAAATAAATACCCATAATTAGGTACATTTGGTATACTTATAAAAGAGATATTTATTTATTGTAATTAAATTTTAGTAGTCATGCACTATAGCCAAACTATGTTCACCTTCTATATGCCGTGGCTTTTAACTTGCCTCTTGCAGGAAATTATTTTTAATATGGAATAAATTTTAAACATATACTAGATTATGAATTTGTATGTATATTTACTAAAATGTGGAGATTTTTAGAGACTAGTCTATATCATTGGTGGTTTTCTATTTTTATATATTGTCTATCATAAAATTAGCAAAAAGTAAACTTTAATTGCAAATAAAAAAATACCCATAATTAGGTGTATTAGGTATACCTATAAAATAGATATTTATTTATTTGTAATTAAATTTTAATAGTCGTCCACTACGGCCAATCTAACTTCACTTTCGGCATGTTGTGGCATTTAGCCTCCCATTTGTGAGGAATTATTTTTAATATGGAATAAATTGTAAACACATATCATATTATGAATTTGTATGTATAATTACTAAAATGTGGAGGTTTTTAGGGATTAGTCTATATCATTGGTGGTTTTCTATTTTTATATATTGTCTATCATAAAATTAGTAAAAATAAACTTTAACTTCAAATAAATAAATACCTATAATTAGTATATTAGGTATACCTATAAAATAGATATTTATTTTTTCTTAATTAAATGTTGATAGTCATGCACCATGGCCAAGCTAGCTTCACCTTCTGCATGTCGTGGCTTTTAGCCTCCCTTTTGCGAGGATTTATTTTTAATATGGAAAAAATTTTAAACATATACAAGATTATGAATTTGTATGTATATTTACTAAAATGTGGAGATTTTTAGGGACTAGTTTATATCATTGGTGGTTTTTTATGTTTATATATTGTCAATCATAAAATTAGCAAAAATAAACTTTAATTACAAATAAATAAATACCTATAATTAGGTATACCTATAAAATAGATATTTATTTATTTGTAATTAAAATTTAATAGTCATGCTCTGTAAACTATGGCCAAGCTAGCTTCACCTTCTGCATGCTGTGGCTTTTAGCCTCCTTCTTGTGGGGAATTATTTTTAATATGGAATAAATTTTAAACATATACTAGATTATGAATTTGTTTGTTTACTTACTAATATGTTGGGATTTTTAAGGACTAGTCTATATCATTGGCGATTTTCTACTTTTATATATTGTCTATCATTAAATTAGCAAAAATAAACTTTAATTACAAATAAATAAATACCTATAATCAGGTATTTTGGGCATACCTATAAAATAGATATTTATTTATTTGTAATTAAATTTTAATAATCTTGTCCTATAGCTAAACTAACTTCACCTTCAGTATGTCGTGACTTTTAGCCTCCCTTTTGCGGGGAATTATTTTTAATATGGAAAAAATTTTAAACATATACTAGATAATGAATTTGTATGTATATTTACCAAAATATGGAGATTTTTAGAGACTAGTCTATATCATTGGTGGTTTTCTATTTTTATATTTTGCCTATCATAAAATTAGCACAAAGTAAACTTTAATTGCAAATAAATAAATACCCATAATTAGGTATATTAAGTATACCTATAAAATATATATTTATTTATTTTTAATTAAATGTTAATAGTCATGCACCATGTAACATCCTCTTCTTTTCATAGAATATTTAATATAAAGCAATCTAATTAGTCCACTTGATTAGAATATTTTAGGTGATATATTTCAGTTGATTGACCAAATAATTAAAATATAGATATTAACTTTTAGAGTAAGATTATAATTAATAACAACAATTTTAAAATACATTATTCTTATTAATATTAGGATAGCTAAAGTAATAGCAACAATAGTAATAATAATTACAAATAATAACATAGTTATATAAAAAAAAAAAAAAGAATGAAAACTCACGTTTAGATTGAAAGACTTTAGCTTTGTAGAGTAAAGACCATAGCTTTGGAAAAACACAATACAAACAATAAATGTAAAACTAAAAAAAAAATATAGAAGCAGAACAGTTACGTCAATGGCGTGGATTTTAGAATGAAGACTTCAAGTTTGAAAATAAAACATGGTAATAAGTGTATATGAAGAAAAGTTAACACATATATATCATAAAGTAAAAATCAAGGACGTCATTAATACTGTGCAAACTACTATATAAAGAGAAAAGGGGAGGCACGGTAAGAATCAAGAAGAAGAAGAAAAAAAAAGTTGTCATTCCGTTGGACGAAAAGTGAGCACAGAATGAGAGAGTGAAAACTAAGAGAGACAGTGAGAGAGAGTAAAATAGAGAAAGAAAGGAAGAATAAAAGTAAAGAGACATGGAAGAAACAAGCTTAGCTTCTACTCACCATCTCCAGAAATTGTTGAGGTAGATAATGAATTATTTGCGAAGTAAAATGATGGCTTTATTTACTTATTGCATGTTATGTTATTTTATATTTACTATCACAGTTTATTTTATGTTCTTAGTTCTTTTATTTATAAAAGTTGCTCAGTATTATTCTTGTTGCAATTTATTCTATTTATCATTCTAAGTTATTTTATTTATTGTTTAATTATATTATCACTCTTTATTATTATCATTACCATATATTTTATTTATTGTTTCAAGTTATTTCCAATATTGTTAATTTATATTATTACTAATTATCATTCCTATTGATTTTATTTATCCTTTCAAGTTAATTTAATTGATGTTCTTTTATATTATTATCATTATTATTATTAAGATATTGTTTATACAATAATAGATGTTATTTTAATTCTTGAGCACTTTACTTATTTTCAGTTTATAACTTTAATTATATTTTGTGCACTTTTATTCATTTTATTTTATGCCTTGTTATTTAATTTATTATGATGAATTTAATTATATTGTGATTTATGTTATTTAAGAAATTTTACTGAAATATTATGTTATTTATTTTACTCAAGTTTATATTATTTAAGTCTTTGCATACTTCAGTTATTTTAAACTGTGAACTAATTTATAGCTTCTATATTTTATTCCCCTTATTGATTCTATGATGAGATAAATTTATTATTGACAATTATTGTTTATCTTATACTACTTGAGTCTTTTATTTAAGTTATATTGCTTAAGTTTATGCATTTATATATTTATTATGAATTTATATATTATGACAAGTAAGTATTTTGAAAGAAGATATTTAAGATTTACTGCTAACTGCCAAGAAGGCGGAGGGATAAGATGTAAGATCCTTTTATGTTACCTGCCTTGGTTAATGTGGCATAAAAGTCTCGCTTTGTCGTCACGATATTAAAAGTACCACCAGAGAATGGGAATTCCCTAAGAGAAGGCCTTCGAATATGTGTGAGACAAGCAGACAAAGAAAAGTGGAAATTAAAGTAAAAAGATTATATGGATATTAATGCTTGTTACTTTATGTATTGCATAACATATATTTTTAACCATTTACTGCCCATAATATTATGATCTTCTTATAAGTAATGTGATGAGATTATAATATAGTAGCCGTGTGAATTTCCGTGCTAAGACATGGCTGAAACCATCATAGTTCAAATGCTTTAGAACTAATCATTATCTACTGAGAATTTTCAATTCTCACTCTATCTCTAGTGATTTCAGATTAGTCAAGTAACGCCCTAGAGCAAGGTGAACTCTTCCAGCTGCCAAAAATATGTGGAGTTGTAATTAAATAAATTATAATTTTATTATCGATTTAAAGATGTTTAGTTTATGGCAAGCAGAACTTTACTTCTACTTCTGAACTCTGTGCTGTATCTATGTATATTAATATCCAACTCCAAACTTTCTATGTAAAGTTGTGCCATTAACTTTATTATGAACGGGTGTTACACACCATGGCCAAGCTAGCTTCATCTTCTGCATGTCGCGGCTTTTAGCCTCCCTCTTTCGAGAATTTATTTGTAATGTGGAATAAATTTTGAACATATACCAGATTATGAATTTGTATGTATATTTACTAAAATGTGGAGATTTTTAGGGATTAGTTTATATCATTGGTGGTTTTCTATGTTTAGATATTGTCTATCATAAAATTAGCAAAAATAAATTTTAATTACAAATAAATAAATACCTATAATTAGGTATACCTATAAAATAGATATTTATTTATTTGTAATTAAAATTTAATAGTCATGCACTATGGACTATGGCCAAGCTAAGTTCACCTTTTGCATGCCGTGGCTTTTAGCCTCCCTCTTGCAGTGAATTATTTTTAATATGGAATAAGTTTTAAACATATACCACATTATGAATTTGTATATATATTTACTAAAATGTGGAGATTTTTAGAGACTAGTCTATATCATTGGCGGTTTTCTTTTTTTATATATTGTTTATCAAAAATAAACTTTAATTACCAGATTTTTAGCAAAAATAAACTTTAATTACAAATAAATAAATACCATAATTAGGTATATTAGGCATTTTTTTTCGATGAATAAAAGAGGCTAAACCTCCAAGAGAGGTAGCACTTATGAACAAACACCAGCAGGAATAAAATAAATACCAACAAAATACAAAGAAATGAAAAACAAAATCCCACTCAAAAGCAAACCAACGCTACCAGCAGCACAATTGATCAATACCAAACTGAGACCCTACAGACATACAACTTAGTGAAGCAGAAATCAATAGCCGAAGAAAGTAGTCAATCAAAGTGGAATTTATATTCAGCTGCAACTGAGTTACCACCTAGAAGCCTTATTCAACATCATTCATTAGACCAAATTTGCCTCCTATACCACATAAGCTGCATGCATTTGTCAACAGGAAAGGCCTTTCTATGAAAGATAATTTTATTTCTAGCTTCCCAAATTGACCAAATCAGACTAAAGAAACATATACACCACTTCTTTCTATCATCCTTCTTGATATTGACCTCAATCCACGATTCAAAAGCGTACCTGGGATCTTGTGGCATTACCCATTCCATTTTCCACTTGGTGAGGCAGGAACACCATAATTTCCAAGAGTAGCTACACGAGAAGAACAAATGACTAATACTTTCCACATGTTCACTGCAGAGAACACAATTACCTTCTGATGCCGGAATAATATTCATTCTGATTAGTCGATCCTTGGTATTAAGTTTCCCCAAAACTACGAACCAAACAAGGAGCTCCACCTTTGGAGGGGCCATTTTGCACCACACCTTTGCAGCATATGTGAATGAATCAACAGTAGCAGTTTGCATCTTCAGAATAGATTCAGAAAATGATTTTGATGAGATGGCTCCAGAGTTGTGGTAACATCTAATATTCCTATCAATATGATCCTGTTGTATACGAGACTGCTCTAGCAAACTCTGCAATTGGGTTTCTAAATCCTTCTCCTAACTGAATAACTCCTTACGCCATACTAAGTTCTAACACCAAGTGAACCTGTCCCAAATACCACAGTCTTTTACCTTCATATGCTTTTGTACTAATACAGAGTATAGCCTAGGAACCTTATATTTTAGAGTTGAGTCACCAACCCACAAATCTTCCCACATGAAAGTAGCTTCGCCATTACCCACTTGGGTCCTTATACCATTACAACAAACATGCTCAACCTCCTTATTCAGCTTCCAAACATTACTGATTTCCCTCCACGGTCCAACCCCTTTAGGATTTAGTTGTTCACCTATAGGTCTATCCAACTGAAGATTATTATAAGAACAAACCACCCTTTTCCATAATGAATTATTTTCTTCCGAGAACCTCTACCACCATCTAAACAACATCACCGCATTCTTTATGACCATATCACCCATGCCCAACCCCCCTTGTTTCTTTGGCATTTGAATAATATCCTATTTCACCAATGGATGACATTGTTCACCCTCTCCCTTACCCCAAAAAAAATGCCTTTGCATGGAAATTTTCACCTTGGCTACCCCTTTTGGCATTGCAAACATCCCCAAGTAGTACATAGGTAGGTTGTTTAGAATAGATTTTATTAAAACTAACCAACCAGCTTTAGATAAAACATTAGCCTTTCAGCCACTCAATCTATTCCTAATTTTGTCTAACATTGGCTGCCATGTCTGTACCCGCTTTGGGTTAGCACCCAATGGTATTCCTAAGTAAATAATAGGTAGTGAAACCTCCAAACACCACAGAACTCTCTTTACTTGATGCACCCATTCTCTATCACAATTAAGTGGGACTAAAGCAGATTTATCATAATTGATACGCAACCCAGACATTACCCGAAAATAATCCAGAATGCGTCTATAATTAACAAGTGTCTCGTACCTTGCAGGACAGAAAAGGATTGTATCGTCATCAAACTATAGATGTGATATATTAATCATAGCACGACTAGTCTACACTCCTTCAATTAGATTCTATTGTTTTGCTTTATAGAATAGCCTATTTAGCACTTCAGCTACCAAGACAAATAAAAATGGGGATAACAGATCCCTTTGTCGAAGACCCTTCTCCATAGGAAATGGTTTGGTTGGGGATCCGTTAACCATGATAGACATATCAGCACTTGTTAAGCACCCCCTGATCCACAATCTCCAAGTATCGCCAAATCCCATCCTTTGCAAGACATGGTCAATGAATACCCATCTGACAGAATCAAGGCCTTGCGGAAGTCCAACTTTAATAACACAGCACTTATCCTCTTGTTCTTTAACCATTGGACAGCTTCACATGCAATTAGTGCACCATCAAGGATTTGTCTACCTTGAACAAATGCTGTTTGAGTCTCACTAACTAGATTTCCCATGACCCTCCTGATCCTGTTTGCGAGAACCTTTGCGATCACCTTGTAGATGCACCCGACCATGCTAATCGGCCTGTAGTCTTTGATATCTACTGCTCCTTCAAACTTTGAAGTAAGCGTCACCCATGTCATATTGAGCTTCTTTGGCAAGCAACCTGTAGTAAAAAAATTTAAAACACATGTAGAAAAACCCCCCTCAAGTGTTTCCCAACATTTCCTTACAAAATTCAGGTTAAAACCATCAACTCCTGGAGCCTTGGAGGGGTCATATGACCACACTGCCTGCCTAATTTCATCCACCATAGGAAGTATTTCAAGACGCTGAGCATCCTCCTCAGATATTTTGTTGACAAGACCATCTTCGAATTCTATAAACGGGGCCTCTTTATGACTATATAGCATTTTAAAGTACCTTCTAACTTCACCTTTAATACTCCTCGGATCAGGTAATATTGTTCTGCCTTTTTTTATCTCAACCATAAGTTTTCTTCTCCGCCTACACGATGCAATCAATTGGAAATATTTAGTGTTCCTATCAATGTCTTTTAACACATGATCTCTGGACATTTGTTTCCAATAACAATCATTACGATCATACCACAACCTCAGCTGGCCCTTTAGTGCATTTAAACAAGCTTCAGACACTTCATCCAAACCATTGGCATCTAAATTCCTTACCATTTCTGCAACTTTAGTTTCAAGAATCTTAATCCTATGTTCAATATTGCCAAACACCTCCCTGTTCCACTTTTTGATAGGAATAGTGATTTTTGTAAGTTTGTCTACAAAGTCGAAATTCCCTAAGTTCCTCCATTCATCCGCCACCAATTTTGATAATCCCGAATGTGAAAACTATGTGTCTAAACATTGAAATGGTCTCGGACCCCAATCTAATGCTTTAGACTCCACCAAAAGTGGCACATGATTAGATAATGAACACTTTAAACCCCATAACTTTAATACTTGGAATTTCACCATCCAAAAAGGACTCACTAGGGCTTTATCAATTCTGCTATATGAACTATTACGAGACCATGTGAACTTGCACCCAGCTAAAGGTAGGTCTTAGAGCTCCCTCTCATCTATCCATTGAACAAACTCAATCATCAGTCTTGACATCAAAGTGCAACCCAACTTCTTCTCTAGACATGTTATTTCATTGAAGTCCCCCATTACAATGAGAGGGATATCCAATGAGTTTTTTAATTTTAGCAGTTCCTTCCAGAAGGCTCTTTCTCTTCTGCTGAATAGGGCCCATACACCAGAATAATAGCAACACTGTAGTCCAGATCTTGCATGAATCCCCTAATGCAAAGCCATCGCTAACCATTTTCTACTGATTCAACATTCCAGAAATTATTGGCCCACACTCAGAGAAATCCCCCACTCATGTTACTTGCATCTACAGCAGCCCATTGAAAATCATTGTTTCCCCAAGTCTCCTAATCATACTCTCCCTTATTCCTACACATTTAGTTTCCATCAGCCCCAAAAAGGACACCATCTTTTCTCTAACAAATTTTCTTATTACACCGTGTTTACCACCACCCCCAACCCCCTAATGTTCCAAGAAATTAAATTCATAATGAGACCATGATTTCACCTGATTGACTAACCTCACCATATTTCTTTGTTTTGGAGACACCTTTCCTCTTTTTCTTTCTACAAACCCCTTTCCTCTCTACCAATTCCTCAATGATTGCTTGAACTGCCACTGCATTAACACATGTTGCAAGTCCAAGGTTCTTCCCCGTTTCCCAAGTTGTCTCTGCTTCCTGCTCATTTTCGCTTTGAGAAGGGACAGGTGAGTTACTCCCCTCAATTTCATTATCTGCTAGGGTTCTTCCTTGCATCTTTTGATCTTATCAAGAATCCTCCAATTCTTGTGGCGATCCTTTTTGGAAAAGACATCTTCAAATTTCTGCAACAAAGAAGAAACTTCACAAGGAAGAGAGTTAGTATCACCTACTTTATTTAATTTACTTTCTTTACTCAAAAGTAAAAGCATTGGCTTTTTCATGAGCATAGCCGTTTTCACCTTTTTTTCTTTAACAAACAGATTTTGCAATTTTTTCTCTATTTTTTCACTCTTTTTTTCCTTTTTCTTTTCACTCTCTTTTTCTTTTCTTTCTTGTTTACTTTTATCTCTCATTTTGGATTGATCCTCACCAACCTTTCTTGGAGACAAAGGGGCAAGAATAGTCTTGCACTCTTTATGTACAAACGAAAACTTATTTGTGAACCCATCATGTAGAGCTTTCTTGTCATACTGCCAAGGCCTATCAAGAAGTAAATGGCAAGCCTCCATAGGCATCACATCACACAAACTACATCATCATACTTCCCTATGGAGAATTCCACCTCCACTTGCTTACTTACAGTCATTTCACCATCCTCACCAAGCCATTGAAGCTTATATGGCCGTGGGTGTGGTTTAGTCTCCAAATTTAGTTTTGAGACCATCCTTGCACTAGCAACATTAGTGCAACTTCGTCCATCAATAATTAAAGAACAAATCTTCCCTTGGATGATACACCTTGTATGGAAAATATTTTCCCTTTGGCTTTCATCCAAATCTGTTGCTTGGCTGCCCAATAACCTCCTCACCATGAACAAATCTCATTCGGGTGCAATTTCCTCATCATACTCATCCTCACTAGTTGGGACAAATTCAGATGAGGACTCACTAGTGATTTCTCCATTGTCTTTGAGAAGCATAGTCTTCTTAGTTGGGCATTCGGATGCTATGTGTCCTCGCCCCAAACACTTAAAGCATTTTATCTCACTACTCCTTGTCTTTTTAGAGGTCTCATTGGACTTGAATTGAGTTCTTTGAGGTGCAGCCGTGGTGTTGCTAGAAGAGGTATCTCCCTCCTTCTTATTTCTTTCCTTCCAATTTGAAGAATTGAAATTAGAAGAGCTCCCCCTCAATGTACCTTTTCTCTTAAGTTGCTACTCCACTTTGGTAGCTTGATGTACCAATTCCTTTAACTCCACATAATTTTGTAACTCAACCACATCTCTAATGTCATTATTCAGCCCATTCAGAAAGCATGCCATAGTAGCCTCCCTATCTTCATTCATATTGGTTCTAATCAAAGACACCTCCATCTCCTTATAATATTTATCAATACGCTTACTACCTTGTATGAGTCTTTGGAGCTTGTTATGAAGGTCCCTATGATAATAGGAAGGAACAAATCTCCTCCTCATTAACCTCTTTATTTCAACGCAAGTATCTACCAAAGGTTCTTCATATCTAAGTCACTCCTTTTGCAATTGATCCTACCAAATGAGAGCATAATCTATTAATTCCATGGCTGCCACCTTCACCTTTTTATCTTCAGTATAGTTGTGGCAAGCAAAAAGTTGCTCAATCTTCATTTCCAACTCTAAGTATGCCTCTGGATCACTTTTCCCTTTAGAAGAGGGAATATTGAGTTTTACTCCCTTAATTCTGTCCTCCTTAGCATTACCCTCATTATCTCTCCTCCCCCTTCCATCAAGCCCCCTTCTACCTCCATCAGCATCATGATGTCCTTGATTTTCTAACCGCTCAATTCTCATATATAACTCCTCTGTATGCTCCCTCATCATCCTTTTCATTTGAGCTGTAATAGCCTCCACTAACAATCTGTCATTTCCTTCAGGAGGAGGGCTATCACTACCACCTGTTCCTGCCATCATTCAAGTAAAAGAAAACAAAAGTGAAAGTAATGGGATCTCACCACACTTCTCACGTGTTTACACTCTTAGAGATGTATCACTTGTGTTTGTTGCTATCTAATAGGCTTTTGTGTAAGGTGCTCTCTTACCTTTTACCACTCAAGTGCTCTTATAGGCTCTTTTAAATGAAATCACAAGTCAATTCAAAGAGAAACTCCAAAAAATACTTAAGTCAAATCACAAAACAAACAAGAGGTCAAACAAAAGAAAACTCTAAGACAAAACTTTTAAGATCCAAAAGAGACAATCACACTCAAATCAGAGGCCAAACAAGACAAGAACAAGCTAAAGGTTTGAAGAACAATAAGAACAAGCCAATGTTTTGACCTTTTTTTTTCCTTCAAATTCTGCATTTTTTTAATTCTATTTTTTTTTCCAATCTGTTCTTGATGATTGTAGATGAACAGACCAACTGGAATCACATCAAAATAAGCACATATTTAAAAACTAAATATCAAACTAACAAAGCTTAGAAAGATTAGAATGAAATAATTCCCAAGAACATCAAGAACATATAATGAACATTCTGCATCTTTTTTTTTTAACCCACTGATCCAATGTAATATCAACAAAGATAGAAATGGAAATTAGAAGAGCATCAAGAAATTAAGCAAAGTAAAAAGGATGAATCAAACAAGAACTCAAAGAAAACAAATTGCAAAGTCGCACTAGACTGAGTTCGGAAAAAAAAAAATTGCTGTATCTCGAGCTACAAAATTCAGATTTCAACGATTCAAAAACGAAATGAAAGATAAGATTCTGAAATTCAGAAAAGACCCAAGAAATACCGAAATATGATGCGCAAAACTCAAGATATGAACCAAAGAAAACTGACCAATTCTGCAATTCGAAGAAGCTGGCTCTGATATACCTATAAAATCGATATTTATTTATTTGTAATTAAATTTTAATAGTCATCCACTATGGCCAAGCTAATTTCACCTTCTGCATGTCGTGGCTTTTAGCCTCCCTCTTGCTGGTAATTATTTTTAATATGGAATAAATTTTTAACATATACCAGATTATGAATTTGTATGTATATTTACTAAAATGTTGAGTTTTTTAGGGACTAGTCTATATCATTGACAGTTTTCTATTTTTATATATTGTCTATCATAAAATTAGCCAAAATATACTTTAATTACAAATAAATAAATACCTATAAGTAGGTATATTAGGTATACCTATAAAATAGATATTTATTTCTTTGTAATTAAATTTTAATAGTCATGCACTATGGCTAAGCTAACTTCACCTTTTGCATGCTGGGGCTTTTAGCCTCCCTCTTGCAGTGAATTATTTTTAATATGGAATAAGTTTTAAACATATACCAGATTATGAATTTGTATTTATATTTTATAAAATGTGAGGGACTAATCTATATCATTGGCGGTTTTCTATTATATTTATATATAAAAGTGAAGATCAAGTTACACCGGTGTAACTTTAAGTATAATTACACTCCTTATAGCTCCCTTAAAAATATATTTTTTATCAATCCAACCGTTGAATTATGATTATTTATCATAAAGATTATTTATACCAAATTTTATAATATTGAATATTAATAAGAATGTAATCAAGTAGCTCTTATTCATGTACATTTTAAACATATAAATTATGTTCATTTTGATGTATATAAAAAATATATCAAATGATTTTAGATTAACATGAAATTTTATAGAGATGATTTATAAAATATAAATTTCTAATCCAATAGTGGGTTTTATAAAAAAGTACACCAATAAAAAGTTATTGAATAGAGTAATAATTGCTTAAAATTATACTTGTGTAACTTGATGCTAGCCCTATATATATATATGATATGTTTTTTATTGTAAAAAATTAGAACTAGCCAATACTTTTGGATAAAACTAGCCCCTTGACAAAGTCCAATCTTGAGTTATGCAAATGACATGATTTTGGGAATTATAAAACATATTGGCTCGTCAAATATAAATGCCGTACCTTCTTCTGCAATTTCTATTAATAGAACTATTGAAATATACAATAACAAAAATTTACTTTGCTCTCCATATTTTTCTTTTCTTTTTTTTTTTTTTGATAGACTATCTACTTTGCTCTCTTCTAAAAATGCAAATACTCTCTCCTTAAACATAGATCAGAGAAGATAGAGAAAAATTATTGTCTGTGTGCTGGGGTGGAGGAGGAGCACAATTTATATAACAATATTTTTTATTGTAAAAAATTAGAATTGATCAATACTTTTGGCCGGTTCTACTTTTTTATAATAAAAAAATTAGAGCCGGGCATAAATAATGACGGTTTCCTATTATTATTATTTAAAAAAAAAGGAACCATTCTGGCATATTAGTTGGTTCTGAAAAAAATTCTATATTCTTGTAAATATATGCAAAATTCCATATTCTAGTATTATATATGTAATAAACTTCCATGTTTAGAAAAATCAACCACTTCTTGCAGATAGTCTAGGTGTTATATGATTCGTAATTAGTTTGCCTGCTTCTCTTTTTCCTTTTATTCTGTTGTAGAAAAAAAAAGGGGACCTATAATTAAGACACAATTCTCTTTGCTAAATAATATGATAATAAAAATTAAACAAATTAAATTATTTTTGCACGTTATTATTGGAAGAGGATAGGATGATAAGATAGAAAGAGAAAAAAATGAGATTACATAAAATTAACTTAAAATTTGTTTGTTAAAATTATATTATTAAACTAATTTTAAAAAATTTAATAATGATCAAACATTACAACAACAAACAACAACAATTAAGTCTTGTCTCATTAGGTGGAATAATGATCAAAACATTATTTATCTAAAATCATCTTATACTTAAATATTTTATTTTTAAAAGTTGTCAGAAGGCTCTAAAATTTTATTTTGTAAACGGGTTTGGAAAGGGAAAATATATATATATATATATATATATATATATATATATATATATATATATATATATATATATATATATATATATATATATATATATTTTGATGCAGTGTTAGTATATTTTTAACATTTAAAAAATTAAATCGAATTCTCAGTTAAACTGATTAAATCATGAATTAGGCAATCATGTATCCGATTCAAACTTTTTTATTTCGGTTATTAAAAGTTATCACAAAATTAATTGATCCAACTAATAGAACCAGTAACATAAGACTTCCTCACTTTATAAATACCTAATTCAAACTTTAAAAGATTAATATTATATCTAATTGTAAATATGAGTATTCAATGAAATTAACTGATCATTATACAGCAAGGTGATATATTAGGGCAGAACCTGTGCGGCACGTGTATAATTGTATAAACATGTAAATGGTTTTGTTAATGGTTCCGTGAAAATATTAATTAAAGAACTAATAATAGAAAGCTTTTTTTTTTTTTTTGAATTGAAAGTATTTTAAACTTTTAATGCATAAAACCTACTTTTTAATTATAATTTTTTTACTCTTGGTTCTTTAACCAATATTTAAATTCGTAAAAAGATCAATTAAGATTTAAATTGCACATAGTTTAGATATTTTAAATATGAAATTTTATTTTATTTTACAAAAGTATACATCATGAGCAAGTGTTACAAGAAAAATTGTTAAAAAAACACAATAAGCAAACAATAACTAGAATTAATACTTTTATCCGCACAATAAAGAATAGGTCAATATTTTTATTTAAATCAGTTTTATATTGCATAACTCTAAGCTTGGTATCTGACTAGGACCGTTAAAATGGGTCAAATTCATTAGGTCAACCTGTTTGTGTGCTAAAATTAGATGGATTATGCTTAGAAAATCATTACCCATTTAAATTAATTTATTTTAACTTAGCTCATTTAACCCGTGTATACAAGCTAGCTCAACATGTAAATGGCCGACTATTTACCTATTTACTTTTTCAATTCAAAAGGAAAATAGCAACTTGGCACTAACTTTTTAGCAAAAAATAGTCAAAGTTCGCCCCTGTAACGCCCTAATAAGACCACACTATACTTAAGCCGTATTGCGGTATTTATTAGCCATTACAACTAAACTAGTGGAACATTTGTATATATAAAATATGTTAATTGATGAAAAATAGCATAACTTTTTTTTTTAAAGTAATACTCTTTAAAAATTGAGCCTTATAGCGCATAGAATCTATATTATTGTTATGATGTACGATACTAGAATATGTGATTTTAATTTGTATCATAATACTGTATAATAAAGGAACTATAGAATTTATGTGGATAACTGTACATTCATATATTTATAGAAATAAGTACTGAGTGAATATATATACCCAACCGTATCTCAAAAGTACCAAAATGAGTCAATTTAGCAAGGCTCTATGCTAGGCTAAACAAAATATGTACAATCATCCTCAAAGAAGTACAAATCAACATAAAAGTTTCTATCATAATTATATAACCACTACCAAACATGCCTAAAATGCTGTGGCACCCAAAATATATAGTTTTAAGCCACAGTTCGAGCATCCCAACACAAACATGTATTCACTAGTTCACAGCTCAGGATCCATACATATATATAACAAAAAGACTAGCC
The DNA here is from genome assembly GCA_031439585.1 of Pterocarpus macrocarpus. Taxonomy (NCBI): domain Eukaryota; kingdom Viridiplantae; phylum Streptophyta; class Magnoliopsida; order Fabales; family Fabaceae; genus Pterocarpus; species Pterocarpus macrocarpus. The sequence continues at coordinate 69,810,112 of CM062520.1, read as the reverse complement.
CACACTAAAACCTTAACCTACAGAGTGTGGAATCCATTCTCCAACACGGGCTCCTTAGGATCCTCCTCTAACTGCATCTTCGGCAGAATCTCAGTACCCACAGAAGAAGAACCAGACTTAGCAACATGCACAACCAGATGAGGTGAACTCCCTTCAGAGGGGTCAGTCTCCATCGAAGAGGCAGAGGGAGCAGGCTCCAGAAAATGCGGTGGATGAGCGAGCGAAGGGGGAAATTAGCATACGGACAATGAGGATCAAAGTGCCAGCTAATGACTAGGATGCTGAACAGGCGGTGGAAGAAAATGTACAACCCAAAGCTACTGTGAGCTATCAGAACCAGCAAGTCTAGGGCAGGGTTATAGTGCCAAGACCACTTAGACACCTCGATGAAGACCATCGCGATCGCCACTTGCTTCATTTGAGGATGACATAGGAAAATATAGGGATGAGAAATAAATCATTTCTCAGTAAGGACTCCTAACTGAACACTCAACTGACATTATCATAGCCCCAGCCACTTCGGTTTATTTAATAAAACCAGTGAACAAGCATAGGCAGAATAAATGTTCCTTTTAACAGCTTTTGAAAACTTAATTCCGAAGTGGATCAATTTTTATTCATTCACTTAGATTAAGACTCTAAAATATAGTAATATCACTAGTACATGGAAACATAACTCAAATGCTAACATGCAGAGAATGCTATGCAAGACTTGTGATACATGCTTATGCTCATTACTCATTTAGTCCATGTGACTACTCTTTGTTTCTTTCGCCCTTGTGGTCATCTTTATTTCTTTAGCTTTGAGGCTATCTTTAACCCGAGCTCTTACTTATTACTGTCCTTGGATAGACTGTCCTAGGATATGAGCTCACTCCGTGACCGTTGTTACGCAGTACTATCTAAATGAAACTCTGGCTAACAAGGGGGTCTACCTCTACAATTGGAGGGATGTTCGGCTGCTACCTCCAAAGTAGAGGGGTGTCTTAGAGGTCAACTTTCCTTACCAAAGGATCACGCCCGATTATCTTATCTGTGTGGATCACCTTCCCTTACCAAAGAATCATTTCCTAATCTTAATTAGAGAATTTGTATGTTACTTAAACACATAATATTCTTTAAATAGAGTTCATGATTCTTGGCACAACTTTCTCTAATTCTCATGTGGTTATGCATTATGATGCAACACGTAAAAAGAAACTTTTCTGGCAAAAATTCGGCAGCATAATGGCTGTACCGGGAGAAATCCAAAAATTTAAAAACACTAATAAACAGTCAGAATTTCCCAATCATAGTCATAACATCAATAATAATTCATCATCTCATAGTTCCAACACATCCATCATCATAAATATAACAATCATTATCATAAGGCATAAGTGAAGTACTCAAGGCAAGAATCATCAAAATTCCAAGAGTAAAAAATATAAAGGCATACCTTGGCTTTCATTCTTTGGCCTTATTGGCCACAACAATCATTCAATAATTTCCATCCCAAATAGCTTACCACCATCACAATCACTTCACATTAATATAGATATATATAACATAACACTTTTCTCAAGAGCTCTTAGCTTCAAGATTTAAGTTTTTGTTTAAAGGAGCCTATTCCAAACTTGCTAATACTTTAGTCACAATTAGCAATTAGATATCAAGTCTTTTAGCCCATGCAAGGGAATAGTCTACTACCCTCATTGGCCTAATCTTTGGTAATATGCCCTGTTCTCATCATTTACTCCTCTAAACCAACTCTAAACCTTATCAAACTTACCTCACCTGATTATATATGGTTCAAGGCACTTAAATTCATCATAGTGACTTAGAATGCTCCACTAAAACATGGATTTTGTTGACCCTCAAACACATGGTCGAAAATAACTCATTAAGCTAGAGAACTTGACTAGTTGATTCTCAAACCTTCCATAATTCACCTCCAACCAATTCTAACCATTCAAGGATGTTTCTAAGGTCCATATAACTTAAATATTCAAGCCTAAAAATAGTTTTGATATCTATTGGGGGATGAGAACCGAAACTCGCCCTTCTAGTGGCCTTACTGTAACTAGTTTGAGTCCAAAATTGTTTCTACTTATTCTTACACCAAACCGACTACAAAAGGACAATTTTGGCTTCCATATATCATGTATTCCAAGTGGTAAAATCAGGTTGGCATGATTGTATTAGTGAGATAATTAAATTCCCACTTTTCTAAGTTGCTAGTGTTAAGTTTTGACTACCCTTTTTGTGACAAAATCCAAGGTAAGCATTCTAGCAAGTTTGTCTCCATAATCACACTTATATTTAAGTACAACTAAGTTATTTAAACTCATAAGAATCTTAATCCTTCATTGAATCATGGGGGTTTAAGCCTTAACCTCAATATTCCTATTTTAGCTAGTTTATGCCATAGTTTGATTGACAACCTTCCTAAGGGTTTTAACTCACAAAAACTATATTAGAACACTCTTCTAGATTAACCTAAGCCAAATCTAAACCTCAAACACACCACTATATTGAGCACTTAGAACCCTAGAATAGTGAATCTTACTCTTAGAGCACAAATTTCTCAAGAACTTCAACAAGAAAAGGCTAGAAATCCCTACCTCAATATCCTAACTTGAAGGCCCTCCAAGATTCAAGCTCCAAATCTTCAAGAACCTTCCAACCAAGTGGAGAAACTCCTTGCTTCTCCCTTGACAGTAGCTCACAACTTTGAGGGGAGAAAAGGAGCAGATTTTGCGCCAACAATGGAGGGGAAAGAGAGGAAATGAGGAAAGGAAGAAGGAAGCTTATTTGTAGTGAAATTTGTAAGCTTTAGGGAGTTGAAGAAAAAGAAATGGTGGGGGTTTGAGAGGGAGGGAGTGATGTGAGGGAAAGAGTGAGGGAGAGTGTCTTGAATGAGAGAATAAGAGAGAAAAAAAAGTTATGTTTTAATGGGTGTTTGAGTGTTTTAAATAGTAGTGGGTATTTGAAGTCTAGCCTTTGGATTAAGGGTAAGACTTGTAACTTGATCCAAGTCTTTGATAAAAGGTTTGAAGTGATAGTTATTACTTTGTCACTTATGGGTACTTTATGACATGACACAGATACTCGGTTGTACCCGAAATTATTAAATTAAATAGTTATAAGTGCTTTAAGGAGTTCCAGAAGGATTTTTAAACCATTTCGAAAATATTTTTACCCAGAACATTTGCCTCCCTAACAGGATATTTAACTGTGCACTTTAATCTATTATTTTCTCATTTTATTTCTCCGTTTTAATTTTTATTTGTTGCGTTTTGGTAAATAATTCTTTCCTATTAAACATTATTTAAAATCTAGGGTTTCTAAAAAATGTTGATGTTATTTTAAATATATGTTGTTTCTAAATAATTTTACATGGCATTATTTATTTAATTTGTAGCATAGAGTTGCAAATGCGGCAAAAATCGGAGATGTTACACAATCCATTACTAAAAGACCTTAAACAAACAAACAAACAAAAAAGTCCAATAAATTTTACATGTGTCAAAAATAAATCCAATAACTTTTACATGTCAAAAATAAATCCAATAACTTTTAAAATGAATAAAAAAAAAGGAGATAAAACGAGGCCAATGAACTAATCTTAAATAGGATGGGTAATATATTTTTGACCCATCAATGCTTACTATAAAGTTGGTCCAATCCATTTAACCTATAAGCCTAAATGGTCTAGACTTAAACGGTCATATTGACCCATTTGGCACCCTTACATGTGCCGTACTATAAGCTTTTCTTTTTTTTTTTAGCCCAAGCATGGGCTATTTAAAAGCTTGAATTGGTCTTAAACCTATTTACATAACTTACAATTTAAAATATTTTAAATAGGCAACCAGGCAATGGGGTTTAATAGACCAAACATAGACCTCGACCTGCTACCTAAAAATCAGAACATGAAAAACAAAATAAAAAATCGTGTGAACCAATAAAGTTGTTAAAAATTGGTAAATCAATCTAACTAGTACTGATTCACATAGTTTAACTAATTATTTTTTTTTTCCAATTGAAAATTACATTGCGATGTCATTTGGTCACCAATGTAATGTTAAAGATGTCCAAAAATATATCTTGCTTGGTCAAGTCAACAACTACTAAACGTCCTAATCTTTTAAAAAGAACTTAGAAGAAATACGCATAAAGCAATGTGACATGTGTTTTTATAATTGTCTTCGATGTAAAACGTTCCTACTTAAGTAATATGAACTTGAGTCTTTTATATTTTAACTCTTCATTTGTAGTGTTTATTTAATTATAAATTATGTATAAAACTAACAAGAAGTTGCTGTTTAGTGGTGATTGTAGTTATTTATATAAAGGTTTTGTGTTCGAGTCTTTATTTCAACATCATTCGGGTCCTTGACAAGTTATTTGATGTATTTCCACCTCTATTATTAATGCATAAAAATTATTTTCTTAATAATAATTGAAAAACATATACAATTTTATGCCAAGCTGGTTAGATAATAGAAATCGACTTCTTTAAGATGTGAAATACACTTAAAAAGACAAAGTGTACGATTTCAATTGCTAATAAAAAAATTAATAGTTTAATTTATCACCCATGTTGTTATTTATATCATATAAAATTCTAAATTATCATTTTTTTTTTATTTTTTATCAACGATCAAGCATACACTTTCGAGTCAAATACTAGATGATTTTTTTTCTCCCTTTTCGGTCGTGAATTCTAGATGATATACCCAGCTAGATTTCGTCAAGCTTTGCCTAATAACTGGGCCGTAGCGGGTGGAAGGAAATGGGCTGCAACACGAAGTTGGCAATTGCCAATTGGACTTCCTGTCACCTTCTCAAATGGTTTTTTGGGCCATTCCCATGTTATTGTTAACCACTCACTGTTTGGCAGCTCTTTTTTCCAGACAAAAAATAAATGAATAATAAGTAAATAAAAGTAGCAGCTGCAGGGAAGGCGAGATGACCCAACCGAAAGAAGAGGCTGGTAGAGAATGCAGGTTTGGGGCGGGGTATTGTACGGAGGATGTCCACGTGGCAACGTCGTGCCGCTCCTTCTCAGCCACCGCAGAGCCTCCCTTCGCTTCACCGCTTCTTCTTCCTCCACTCCTGGTACTTGCCAACCTTTTCACTTTTCACTTTTCACTCTCATGCTTCTTTTTTGTTTCCGCCAATGTTGTTGGCTTTTTAAACTTTCCCCGTTGGCTGTTGCAGAACACGTGTCCTTCGTGAAGGATGTAGCTGCAACTCAGCCTCCTCAGCATCTTCCACAACTCTTGAGTATTTTGAAAACCAGAGGTACCCCAGTGCACGACATTTTTTTTTTTTTTTTCCCTTTCTCTGTGTTTGCCATAAATCATAATACTACTGTACCATGTTAATAGTAATGTTGTACTTCTTGTACTCTATTCCTTTGTAGAATCTCAAGTTTAGAATAATCTTGAATCTTTATTTTGTCAGTGTATTTGAACATGTGATTTAGATTATTATGCTCTATCTATTGAACTATGTTATGTACATATGTGGGTTGGATTCCTTGTTCTGAATCTTGTTCTTAATTAGATGAATCTTCACTATGTAACAGGTGAATCTATTATCTCTCCTGGTGCCAGGCAAGGACTAATCCCCCTTGCTATACCACTGTCAAAAAACAGCTCAGGTGTGGGTTTGGCATTAGCATGTATACTGTGTTAAGCACTTTGAGAAGTCTTCAAGTTTGATGTTTTATTTATGTGATTATTTTCTTGATAGGTACTGTGACTGCACTGCTGCGGTGGCCCACGGCTCCACCCGAGTAAGGCTCGGTGTTTATTTTTTTTTTTCCTGTGGTTAATTTTATTATTGTTTGAACGATCTTGTAAATTGTAAGCACCTGCAGGATGGAAATGCCAGTGGTGGAAGTCAATAAATATGGAGTATGGCTTTTAGCTAAGAGTGTAAGTGGAGCGTCCTTGGCTCTTTGACAGCATTTCTATGTTTGTTGTGTTAATTCATTGTGATGCTGATTAGTGTTCACTTCATGCCTTCATTAAGATGGTATTATGCCTAATGTCTATGTGCTATATATAGGTAGACCAATTTATACACAGAATATTGGTTGAAGAAGATGCAAAGAACAGTCAGGAGAGAAACGAAGAACTGTTTCTTGCCTCAGCTGATGCTGGGAAGAAACTTTACAGAAAGGGTGATTTTGCAGAGTCTGAAATTTCTAGCCTACATGTCTATCTTTTGAAGAAGGTATTAATAAATTTCTAAATTGTGTTTTTAACTTCCTTGACACATCATTGCAAGAATCTAATTTGTTTTCAGGTTGGTCTATTTCCAGATATCTTAGAGCGCAAAGTGATGCGGCATTTTGAGGAAGGGGATCATGTAAGGTTCTCTCACATTTTATTGTTCCTCGAGCGTTAGCCATTGGTCAATTGATTTACATGTCAGTTATGTCTGTGTGGAAGGTTTCAGCTTTAGTAACAGGGGAATTTTATACTAAGAAGGAGCACTTTCCAGGATTTGCACGGCCTTTTGTGTTCAATGCGGAGGTTTTGTTGAGGTTGGTAGTAACATTTTCCATTAATTTCTCGAAGTTGTTCAAAATGGAAAACTGATAGCCAAGGAGCCCTTCTTTTGACCTTTTTCTTTTTTACAGGGTTGGGCGTAATGTAGAAGCTAAAGATGCTGCCAGGGGAGCTTTGAAATCACCATGGTGGACTCTGGGCTGCAAATATCAGGTATAAAGTCCTCTTCAGTCTAGTTTTCTGGTTTAAGTGTAGGCTTGTGCAGGATCTCTTTTCTTTTTGTACTCATTTCCCCCCGTTTCTGGTATTTTTTTTGGGATATTCGTTTTGTTTAGGACGTTGCTAATATAGCACAATGGGAAGATGAGCAAATCGAGTACATTAAAGAGAAGGTGACTGAGGAGGGAAGGCAAGAAGATATTAAAAAGGGGAAGGCACCTGCACAGGTTCTATATATAGTGTCAACTATTTATTCATTTAATTTGAATGTCATGGCTATAGTATCCAATATTCATGGATAGTGTGTATGATGAGATTCATCTTAATCTTTATTGTTTCCATTTTCAAATCAATTGCAGGTTGTACTAGATGAAGCTGCTTTCTTGTTGGATTTGGCTTCTGTAGAAGGAACATGGGACGACTATTTGGAGCGGATTGCCCAATGTTACGAGGAAGCAGGACTCTATGACATCGCGAAATTTATACTTTACAGAGATTAATATTCCAAGCAGATTTACTTCCACCTCCAGGCTACAGTTGCTTGCCATTCAGCAATTCCAGCACTTCATTTGAAGATTTGGATTGTAATAGTAGAGGAAAATTTACAGGATATTCTATATGCTTGGACATTTTTTATTGAGTTCTCATTTCATTGCAATAAATTTAACCTTACCTACTCACATGCCTGTAATGTTCTCTGCTCTACATGTAAGAATCGCGATACTTTTGCACTTTTCAGGCCTTTTTTTTTTTTTCGAAAAAAGAATATTTGGCAAGTTACTGAATATCAACTGGATCCACTCAATGATTTTGATAACCAAATTATTTTCATGTTATATATTATACACAACTGCCCATTTATACCAAAGAGAGAAGAAACAAAAATGAAAAAAAAAAAAAAAACGCAACTGTCGGGATTGATATAAGCTTGTAAAACCTGGAATCATCATTTAAATGAATTAATCAGTGCTGAACACTCGGCTAAGTATACATGGCATAAAAACAACGGTGCATGCATTCCATAACATGAATTTTCAGTTGTTAGTTTTAAGGCGCGCATACAAAGTCAAGAACACAACACACAAACAACATTAAACTCTCTCCACTAAAAGTACAACCAAGGCAAGATATATAATTGTTTTCCCCTCGAAAGGAAGTACTGAACAACATTAGAATTGCATTTCATGTGTTAAACGGAAAGTGTGTTTTCTTTTTGGCTTTCTTCCTTCTCCCTAATAGCTTCTTCCACAAACTTCGACCTCCAGATTTCTTGGCGCGTACGATGGCCAAAGAACTAACACTAGAACTGTCATCCTGGCCTTTAAGTCCGTTCAAAACTAGAATCTTTTCTAGGGGCTGTATAAAATCTGGAATGTTAGTGGGACAGGAGCTACTGTCACATGCTTTGTGAACCTTTGCTTGTGTGTCATCTTCAGCCAGCATCCGATCAAGTAAAGAAGATTGATTTTTCACTTTCATGTCTTTTTGGCGGACAGTAGTGGTGCTTGTAATTGTGTTATGTTGGGTAGCAATGGCATTGTCAAAAAGGGATGCATCCTTTGGTGAAGCCAATGCCTTCAACTGCTTCCCAAGGTTAAGGATGGTTTCTTGACACTCTGCCAACTTTTCTGAAGCAGCTGTTATCTCCCAGTCCTGCAGGATTGATCAACACCCTTCAACAACACAGTACAAATTTCAACGTAGATGAATTTGCACAGGTAAGCAACCAAGTGATAATTTAGTTACAGCACTGGTGTTGTTAAATTTATACTGAACGGCTGTTATTCATACATCAGGATGGATGGCTCTTGCTTTTATCCTGTTTTGCCTATTGTTTTGATCAATACTCTCTAAACATGAAACACATAATCAAGCTTTCATTTCATTTATTTTTAGCTTCTTGTAATGCATCAAAGGATTCTGCTTGAATCGTTTCCTAGTGGAACTGACAAGGTTTCTTCAGTCCATTCCATAATACTACTTCATAACTTGGTTTATTTTATTCTAGCAACTAAAAGCCTAAAATTAAGGAGGGAGGGCTTTGCCTGGGTTTTATTGGCTGGTCTCAACAGAGAGCAATATAGAATTCCAAGATAGTCTGATTTTTAAAATTTGGAGCTAGGTCTATCAGCCATCTAATAATGAAGCCTAAGAGCACCATGTAAATAATAGAGGACTTGTGTCCAACTTTTTCAAACCATATCATTCAGCCATCATTTACTATGTTTGTCTGAAAAGAACGACCATAAAATTCGTCTGCACAAGTCTCATATCTAACAGTTGCTTATTGAGGGTTGCAGTACTTTTCACTCTTATAATCAGAGGATACAGAAAGTATGAAGCCCCTGTTGATAATTGGAAATAACATGATAGATAAAAACTTCAATCAGGTATTTGAATTAGATGTTCCTGATTTATTTTAAGTTACCTTGCAAGTTGCAACATACAGATAAACTTTGTAACAAGCATAAATTTTTTCCTTCATCAAAAGTAAAATGACAAGCATTTTTTTTAATATATATATTATCTCCTTATTCACATTAGTCGGTGGCACAATGCACAAAATAGATGTCAAATTGACAATATAAATTATAGTCTGTTTTCATGACTGACTAAAAATCCTATCCTATCTTCCACACTAAACTCACAGTGGCCCAGGTCTTGGTTCTTGGATATAGTTCTTTTCACTTATGTCTAGCCAGAAGGAAACAACTCATGGTGCGTCAATTTTGATGCTGCTTCTTATGTTTCAGAGATTTGTATATGGGATATATTTCTGACATGCAAAGCTTAGAAAGAACTTAAAACACAATGATGAATGCATGAAGTCATGAAGTAACTTGCTCATCATGCTTCAGTCTGGGATCCCATGTTTTTAACTTAAAACACAAGTTAACCTCATGTGAAACCAAATACTATTTAGATCCAAATTTGTGTCTAGAAAAATGATGCTTCAACTTAATTAAACTGTCCAGAATGTCATATGAGAAAATAGTAATCTATGACTCCACAAGTAAAGCGAATAAACTGAAATGAGCTTACACTTTGTAGCGGCTTATCTTTCCGAATAGTGTCATCTTTTGAGCACTCCTTTGTCATGCTGAGAAGATAAATTTCATATGTGAGCGCAACAATCTTCAAATAAGAAAATAAAAGCCAAATGTTCAGAAAATCACATCGGACAGTAACAATTATTTAAAAATTATTGATACCTTTCAAGCTGGAGCTGAAATTCAATACATCTGGTCTCTAATTCTTCACAATAACGGTTCTTGTTCTCCAGTTCCACTTCTAATGCCAAAACTTTGTGATTAGCCTCTTTTAATTCAGCTTCTGTAAACTGAACATCCAAATCTGTATCTATGAATGCGTGGTTTTGTATTTGATCCTCAAGTATTCCATTGGATTCTTTCAAGGTTTGCAACTCCAATCTCAAGCTGGCAATAGTTTTCTCTGATTCCTGAAGCTGATCCATTGAGGCTTCTATCCTGCCAGTAGCGGATTGAAGTCTACTTTCCAATACTTCCTTTTCAGCTTCAGAATTGATCTCTTTGTCTTTAACATTTTTAAATTCTTCCGTCTCATCATATTGCATCTCTTCAGTCTGAAGATCATGGCCATCTGAATTAGTTAGTGAAGGCACACATGATAACTCTTCTCTGGGAAGATGCAACTTATCTTCATCCGCAAAATGACTTATCATCCGAATTTCAGCTTCATTTTCACTTCGTGTCTCATCCCAATCAAATTGTTTTTTAACAGCATCCCTCATACTAGAAACATCCTGAAGAGAAAAGCAGTGATTCATAATCCATTCCAAAGCTGTGGTTAGTTCTGCGGCAAGTTTTTCATGATCAGCCTTGCCATTCAGTAAATCATAACACACATGGAGAAATTGCTGCAAGACATTATTGAGTTCAGATGTTTTCCACTGGAAAACACGGACCATGTAGCCTGTTGTTGTTTGTAGATTCTTGTGTGAATGGACATTTCCATCTCTGCTGCACAAGGGATTTGAATAATCATAAGCCTCAGCAGGCATGCTGATTCCTTCAATAAGTTCAATTATCTTGCCAATTGATTTACTCAGATGTGTCTGAGATTCTTGTTTGCTACTCTTTATTGATGAGATCTCTGCGTCATGTACTTCCCCAGATGGAGGTACCACAGAGTTACTCAAAGATTTGTTAGATGTATCAAAATGACCAGGGCCATTGCTTGAATCAAACCCAGATCGGTCTGGATTATTTAGATTCCCCAAAGCCACTCTAATGTCCTCGAGTATATCATCAGGGTTCTTATGAGTGACGCAGTTTCTTTCCAAGATCACTTTTACAACATCCTGAAGCCAACCAGGAATATTATCCTCTAAAATGTCATTGGAACAGGTTTCCTGATTTGGGAAGTCTGATATTGATATATGATCAGACACTGGAACGATCTCCTTACCTACCACTTCAGAGGTATTCTCATTTGGTCCAGTCTCTGAGAAGCCATTTATTCCATTATCTGCTTCTGAAGAAGCATGAGAAATTTCAGTGGCTTTTTCAGCAGAGACCACTGCTAATTTTTCCATTTCAATGAAGTCATCCATAAGATTTATGTCTGAGTTTCCAACACTTTTGCATGACAATGATTCCTTCTGTTTTCCACTTTTGAAGTTCTCCAATTCTGAAATCAATGCAGAAGCCCAAGACTCAGCACAGCTAACCTTGTCATCACTGCTAATGTCAGACATTGATGCCAAAGAGAACTCATGCAATGCAAGATTACTTCTAGGCTGCTCCAAGGCAACTTGACCTTTAGATGATTCTTCAATCTGTGACTCAAGTTGCAACAGTTTAGAGGCTGTGCGGGCAAGCATTGATCTTGAGAATTGGAGTTCATTTGTTTTCCTATTTAGGGATTCCTTCAAAGTCTTGTTTTCTTCTTCCACAGCATATAGTTGCTCAGTCAAAGTAGTGATTCTTCTAATGGTACTCTCAGGGGAATTGTCAACTGAAGATTCAATTACACTGGTTGAGTTCAACTTTTTCCTCCTCATTTCAAGTGAATCCCGTCCCAACATTTCAACTTCATTTTTCATTTTTGCCAAGGCAGCAGGACCTGGTAACCGTTTTCGAACCAGAAGACGTAGCCTCTGACATTCTGATTCTAACTTGGTAATTTTTCTGACACTCTCTAAGTGCTGCTTATGAGAAGCATCCACTGTCCGGCGGTTAAATTCGCTCTCCTCATTCCGGATATCAAGTTCCTTTCCAAGCACTCGAACCTCATACTTAAGAGAGGCATTATCTTTCTCAATGGATTCCAACTTAATCATCAGTGCATTATGATCTGCCTCTGCCTGAGCCAATTGTCTTTTCAGATCTTCAATAAAATTTTCTTTTTCAAGAATAGATTTATTAAGATGAGAATTTTCAATGGCAGATTTAGCAAGCCCTTCAGTGGTCTCAGATAGCTGCTCCTCCAAAACCATGTGTGCTTGTTCAAATTCTCTTGAGGCCTTCATCACAGCATCATGAATCCTTTGCTCTTGTTCTTCTCTAACAAAACGTAACTGTTGCATACATTCCTTGAGAGCACCATCCAAGTGAGCAACTCTTTCTTCATAAACTAATTGCTGCTGCATAGATTCCTCAAGATATTGCTTTATAGACAGTATTTCAGCTTCTGCCTTCTCCCATCCTACAGGAAACTTTCATGAAATCCCAAATTTTAAGGGGAAAGGGGAGGATAAATGAATATACAGAACTGTGCGAATTTTACCTGCCACTGCTTCATGTGCAATTTTTGTTTGTTTCTTCACCTGCTCATCTTTAGCTCGACTGGCAGAAAGTGTAGAAGCAAGCTTATCATTTAATTTTTTCAAGTCTTTCTCCAATTCCTCTTTTTCAGCTAGAAGTGCCTGTACCTACAACAGAAAGACAAAACAAGAAACATAGCAATTATTTTTATCAAGCGATAAAGCAAACATTACATTTCACAAAATTATGATCTCTAACCAATAGGGTACTGCCAGAACCATTTTGTCCATTTTATAGTCATAAACTAATTCAGCACAAAGGGTCCAGGGAAAAAGCACGTCCAAATTAGCACTGTTACTACTAAGGAAGCACATAGTGTCAATTGATGAAGTATTTCGTAGTCATGAGTCATAAAGTTGAAAGACAAATGAAGGGGAAGGAAGGCTATTAGCAGCCAGCTTAATCAAGATAATAAAACCTAAAAGATTCCATGACATTTACGAAAATAGAAAAATATATGTTATCAGAATAGTAGAACAACTGATTTTAGACATAGTTAAATTGCCTCTTTATTGTCAACAAAAAAAAAATCACCTCTTCATTTTCTTTTGAAGTGATATTTGCTTTATCAGTTGCCAAAATTGTCTTCTCCGAGGACCTTTTCCTCCAAAGCCACGTCTTGTGCTCCATATTGCCAAGAAGGCTTCAAATGATGAAAAGCCTGCATGGAGCTTTCGGTTAGGGGAAAAGGAATGTGCTACTATAAGTCTTGCTGGAATGATGAGGTTCATCATCGGACTGAACCAAAATAACAGTAACAGTAACTTTTGGCGCAAACCAGTGCTGCCATCCAAACAATCTCGAGTGCTTTACAGTTTAGACTTTACCCTATCATTATAATCATCAACAGTAGTATGAGCATCATTGAGAAGCACTACATCAATACTTCGTCATTGAATGGTTTAGGCAAAATATGCCACTCAAGTAGATAAATGAAAAATTTTAACCACGTGATCGATTGTATTATCATAGCATGGTTGCAGAGGATGTAACTGTAATCACAAGGAAAATATGTGCCTTTCAAAACATAAACTATTCAATATTACAAAAGAAGTATATTAGATTGCAGAAAAGTAAATTAATTAATTTCTTTTTTAATTTACATAAATATCAACACTGTCGGCATATCACATTTCATAAAATTCTAACACAACATCAACATGGAGAAAAACTTCAAACCTCTGTACCTGCAGAAAAATTATTCGCATGCAACAGAAAATTTAAAACGAGTATAAAGAAATATAATTCTAAGAGGTGTGTGCTTTGGTTGCTCAGTTTCTGACCTCTTTAAGAATGAAGTGGGCTGTTGTGGTTGTGAATGGATCATCCAAGATAACAAAGACAATAGCTGATATGCTCAATGGCTAAGAGATTCAGTTCTGCTGTGTGCCATGTCCTGTAAAATTTAGTTGAGTTGAGTTCAGAGTTGAGAAGCAAAGACAAGGTTACAGCTACAGAAATAAATGATTAATATCATCATTCATGACGTGTAATGTTTGATCTCTCACCGACGCACAATGTTGCAGGAAAATGACTCGGCCTCAGAGAGACTGACCACCACAACCCACAACCACCTCAGCTTTCTTTTTAAGAGCAAGAGTGTGTTTGGTTGGCGAGAAAAGCCACGAGCGAAAGAAGGACGGGAGTCCAATAGAAATAGACGGTGACAGATAGATGCTTGTGAAAATAATTTTCTTTTTTAAATTAAGAATTGATACGGTTAATTTAGTCCATAAAATAGTGATAAATTAATGTGTTCGGTTGATCATGAATATAATCATCTCCTGAACTTTTGTTATAATAACTTGCATATTCGTTTTAGGTGACAATTGAGAACGGAAGGAAAAAAAAAGGGTAGGAGAAAAAGAAAAAAAAAAGAGAAAAGGAAAGAAAGAGAAGGCAAAGTGTCGGCTTGGTGGGTTAAATCTGAGTCCTTTGACCGAGTTAGGAAGGACAAGAGTACAGGCAGACATCAGCCACAGGCTTAGTACTCTTCCTTAAGCACCACGCGCCTAACAACATCATAGTTAAACAGTGAATTGGATACTGTTGTTACTTTCCTTGCAATCTCCTTGTCCTTGAGCTATGATTTTTGATGTTTGCCCCCTCAAGTCGATCAATTTCATAAATCCTATGAATTAAGCCCTTGCTTGGATCAAGAGAAATAGAGAGGAAAGAAAATAGAGGAGAAGAAAATGGAAAGAGTTTGTACGCGGGAAGAAAAGGGGAGGAAGAGAAAAGTTAGATGTGGGACTCACATAAATTTTTTTTTTTTATCTTACATGAAAAGAAAATGAAGCAAAAATGAGTTGGATTGTAAATTTATAACTTTATTCGTATAATTTTTTCTTTCATCATAAAAAAATAATTATCACAAAAGTTATTTTTATATATTTATATTTTTCTTGCTCTCACTTTTTTACTCAACCAAATAAAAAAAGAAAAAATATATTTTTCTCTTTATTTTCTTTTATTCCATTTTTTTTCTTTTCATTTTCTCTTTTTACTTGAACAAAACATAAGTTCTAGTTAGTTTGTGTGTGCTTGTTTCAAAACTAGATGACAAATGTGTGTTGGGTGGATGAATAAAATATATGAATATTTTATTAAATATGGTAGGAATAATTTAAAATAAAATAACCATATAATAAAATGAAATTATTATTTATTTATGATAAAATGAAAGTTGATAATATAAAATTAAGGTATATGTTTTTTTATATATATTTGGAATTTATTAAAATTACATGGATGCTTAATGTTCAAGTGTGCTTTATTCTCTTAGGCTTTGTTTGGATGGAGGAAAGAAAATGGAAGGAAGGAAGTTGAGAGGAAAGAAATAGAGTAGATTTATATTTTTCATAGATATATTTGAATGAAAGAAAGAAAAATAAAAAAAAAAGAAATAAAAAAAATTATTTTTTCTTGTTTATTTGTGTAAAAAAATAAAAGAAAAGAAAGAAATAATACTGCCAAATGACATTTTTATTTTTATGTTGTTATAAAAGATATTTTAATTATATGAATTAATATCGAATAAAAAATTTCACTATTTTTAATCTAACAGTTTAAAATAATATTAATATATTAAATTAATATAATATTAATAAAAATAAATTATTTAAAATAAAAATAATATTTTTAATTAATTTAATATTTTAAAAATTTTACTTAAAAATATGTTGCATCAACTAATTAATACCAAAAATATTATTTAACTATTATTTAAACTTTTAACATAACATAAGAAAAGATCAAAGTAATATTAATAAAAATAAATTATTTAAAATAATATAAAATAATTTTTTAAAATACTATAAAAATTTATATTAATAATATATAAAAATTAAATTATTTTATAAT
This sequence comes from Pterocarpus macrocarpus, assembly GCA_031439585.1. Classification (NCBI taxonomy): domain Eukaryota; kingdom Viridiplantae; phylum Streptophyta; class Magnoliopsida; order Fabales; family Fabaceae; genus Pterocarpus; species Pterocarpus macrocarpus. Next base: position 69,794,217 of record CM062520.1, on the reverse strand, counting down.
TAATATCTTACATATTTTTAAAATGGATGTTAATACAATTTTTGGCCTAGCAAACACTTTTCAAAAAGTTTATTGCATTTAATAGATATATACAAACGGGCCATTAGTTGATGTGGGGGGCCCTAGGCATGGTTCTCCTATTTGCAGGTGTGAGCATTCTTGAAACATGATAAAATTGCTTTCTTTTCCAGTATTTTTGGTCCATGTGTGAGAGGAAAAAATATTAATGGATCCAACAAATTTTTTTCATTGTTTATTCCTTCATCCCATAATTTCTCTTACAATCAAACAGAATAAAATCAACATTTTCCTTTCCATTTCTTTCCTTTCCCTCCCCTTTTTGTTAATTTCCCTTCAACCAAACACACTAGTAATGTTGTCTTTATACTTAGCATTTTTTGCACCTCTTCTCTAGAGAAGTCATGAATAAGAAAAATTCTTTCATAGTTCCTTTTACTGATTTATACTTGTCTTTTTTTTTTGGGTACATTTATAGTAATAAAGTTTGAATTTAAAACTTAATGTAAACTATCCAATGCTAGTTGCATATTTATACTTGTCATTTGAAATTGTTATTTTTAAATTCCTTTTGGTGTAAATTTTTCTTTCTTATAACACATGATTGAAATATGAAATCAAATTTATTCGCACCATTACATGTAGAGGAGTTCCAATGTAATTGTGTAAGAGAACGAAACAACAATGAATAAGGTGAGAAAGTTGACATTAATGTTAGTGAGACAATTTATTTAATCTTATTGTTATTAATTTTTAATTTAGGCTTGTGTTTTTTTTTTTTTTTGAGAAAATTATTGATTAATAGAAGAGAACTGCAATGTTACTTGGTGCAATAAAAGAGAAAACAATATATGGAATCAATTTATTAACTTCAGGCGATATGCAGTTATTTTTGAAAATGTGTTTTTTTTAACGTTTAAAATATATTTTTAATTGTTTTTAATTTATATTTATATAGATTTGTGAAGATGTGGGTCTTGAAATAGTATCTTGTATATATTATAATATAGCTAATTTTACTAAATTGTTTATGAATCTACAGTCATATTTTATTCTCTAATTGAATTGAAGACAACCAATTGTTTTGTATAATGTGTTAAAGTTGGTGATCGTGGGGTACCAATTCATAATAGAAATAGTTGTGAAATTGTACAAGTTGAAAAGTCAAGTATTTATAATTGGTATTTACTTTTTCTAGAGTGATATTTATATGACTTCATAGAAATAAAAATGACTAAATGAGATATTGTCATCTTCTATAATAAGTTGATGTGGCCGCCTAATAAAATATTCGAGGTATCAATATTATAACATGCTGCATCTTAGATTTACATTTCATGTATTATTTAAGGGCAGGCTTCTATGTCCTTTACTTTATAAAATATACCATACATCTTGTAATTTAAAAATTAAAATATGATAGGATATTTATATTTTTCACACATATAATACACTCTAAAACTCATTCTTTTTCTCAAATACACACTTTACGGCACCACCACCCCCCAGCATCAACACCAACAGTAGTCCACCACCACCACTATCATCACCACCAACAATAAAAATCCATCCAAAACAACCACCACCACACCACTAGTCCTCCACCACCACCAACAACCCATCCAACACCAACAACAACACCCCATCCAAAACAACCACCAAACAACCACCCATTCAGAACAATTGCCACCACCTCCACCATTAACAACAACAACCCACCCCGAACTCAACACAGCGGAGATGGCACCGGCGTCATCATCGTCGGAGCATCAGCAGCACCATCAAGAGAAGCGCATCGAGGATGAGCTGCCATACCCAATCCTGGTGGTGGAGCGGGTGCGATCGGCGTTTAAGGAGGCAGGCTCGTTCAAGGAGGAGTGCTCAAAGGTGTGGAAGTAGGTGGATCACCTCCTCCAAATGCCCTGCAAGTGCAAGCACCGCTCCATCCTCCACCGCATCGTCACCATTTTCTCCGCCATTGACTTCCGCAACATCCTCTCCTTTGGGGCAGTTGGGTACGATGGTCAGCGAAGGGGCAGAATTAGGGTGGAGTATTTTTAATGGATTCTACTATAATGTATCAAAAAAAAAAAAAAAAAAGTGCATAAATGCATCCTCTATTGGATGCCAAAGTGCATTGTGCACTTTGTAAAGTCAACAGCACAAGAGCTTTACCCTATAAATAAATACTATATCATTATTCATTTTCTATTTGGCTGTTTATATTAAAATGATGTGGGGAATTTGCCTTTAACTTTTAAGGTGTGTTTGGCATGAAATAAAACTGCGGAAGAAATTTCATGGAGGACGACAACAGCAAAATGATTAGTGATTGTTGAAAATGGGAAGAGTCAACTAGGATCCACTGCTTCGTATAGACAAGCCTTTATAGCTTTGGGTTTTATCCTCGGTATCCCTCTTTTTAAACTTTCTTAGGCTTGACTTCATCAATAACGACTATTCTGATGGTCACTGATTAATAAAGTTGACTTGTGGTCCCTAATATTTGGTAGTTAGGAACCAAATACAACGAAGAGAAAAAGTTCCAAGCCATGGCTGTCTCCACCCTAATTAATTAGCTTATCCTACAATCCTCGGTTTCTTTTTCGGAGCAAAGTTTTTTAATCACAGGTGCAAAATATTTAATATTATTGAAAATGTTCTAAAAGGATAGCAGACTAACTCAAATCTCGGTCCTGTTGTTGTAATATTAAATTTTGATTTATTATACTTCATGATTAAAGAATATATATATTATGAATACCTTTTTATTATAAGTTTTTACAAAAATAAAATTGATTGAATTAAATAAAAATATAGAACTAATATGCTTATATTAATTACTTTACACATGATAAAATAAGTTATATTCATTAGTTAAAATAAATATAATTAGATCAATCAAACAAATACGTAGTGTTCAATTATATTAATGCTAAAAATATATATTAATTTTTAAATATATCACTCTAATCAAACTAACAGGTGTATATTGAAATGGAGGGAGTAATCTTTGTGATTACATTAATATTAATTAATATTGAACTAAAGTTGACAATGCTTCTTTGAGTTCTTTCTGTCTGGGTGAATAGAGTCACTGATTCGTGCAGGCTTCACAATATTGGAAAATAAAGAAGAAAAAGGTGCATTATTTGTGGTTACATTGGATACCACCTTAACTCTACAACTACACCATATTCGTATGGCGTTGTTGCGCCATTAAATGCAATAGTTAAGTTGCTGCTCGTCTTCCTCAGTTGCTCTCTTTATTGAAAGTGTCAGGAAATTTGGATTCTAGAGGCCCACATTTTTGCCGAATTAACCCTTGCTAGATCTGTCATAAAATCCCAAAACCCCACATTTTTTTACTTTCTCCTGACTCAGTACTATATCTTGTTGACGTTTTGATAGCTACTCAAAATCGAATTTACAAATTGCTAGATGTAGTGAGCCAAGATGGGAAAATGAAGGGCTTGAGTCGTGGAGGAGTCAAAAACAAAGGCGGATTAGTCAAAACGGAAGTTCGTTTGAACACTATTTACCCACAATGTATCGATTGGTTTTAATTTTTATAGTTAAGGAAAAGTACTAATGTAGAAACTGAGTGATTTCTACTTAAATGAGAAAAAATGACCTAATTTAAATTTAAATGGATCAGTTAATGAGCATGAGTACGGGATACGAATATCTTATAAATTTCTGATACCAGTTCCGATTCCAGGAATATGTATGTTTTTGGTTATTAAATAAAACAAAACGGGAATATATATCTTTTTATTTTTAACTTTTGGCACCATGTATGTTTTTATTTGGATTCTCTGGTCTGGCCATTGATGACCCAGCAAGTCTCTGTTTTTGGTCCTGATGACCCAGCATGTATTCGTATATAAAAATGAACTAGCAAAAACAGGCTTTTGTACTTCAAAGTTTTGGGCTCAGCTATATTCTTTCGGCCTATGGGTTGTCCGTTACTGTAAACCCAAGATTCCTCTTTCATTCCATCTTTAGCTTTATCCTTCCTAGCAGTTGAGATATTGGCTTAACGGTAAATTTGTTTCACCTCTCATTAATTATACCAGGGTTTGATATCAGATAAAGCCTAATTTATAGTATATGAATCCTGCACCTCCTCATGAATATATGCGTGTATTGACCAAAAAATAAAAAACTTTATCCTTCCCAATGCAAAAAAAAAGATCCTTCCCTATGCCCCCTTTGCATAGTTTTCCACACGTAAATTCACTTTTCACCCTTGTCATGGATGTAACGGCCCCATTCCTCTCAAACCTAAATGGCCTTGAGGGTTTGGGCCTTGGTTGACATCTAGACTAAATTTGCATTGATAGCCTTTTTTGTTACCAATTTAGGCTATTGACCTACTAAGCAACAAAAATAGAGTACCTCTGAGGGCAAAAAAAAATGCAAATTTGTTTTTCAAACTTGCAACAATAAGGCATTGATTTGAACCAGTTTCTTAGCTAGTGTTTTTGGACACTAAATCAAGATTGAGAGATTCAAGGTACGTAAGTTTTAGACGAGATGCTACAACGATCAGGCTAGAAGGAACTGCCTTCTTGGGGTGGTATTCAGTAGTAAACAAATATAATCACTACAAGGATTTAAGAGGGATGATAGGGCTCGTGTTCTTAGTTCACCTCTTGAGACGCTCTACCAGTGAAATCCCTCTTAGAGTCACTCAGATTCAAGGAAGATGGATTCTATTGATGTTTCTGGATTCCCTCAAGTGTGTAAACTTGTGGACTCTATTGATAGTCCTAATTTTGTTAGGGTTTTGTTTCATGGGCTCTAAGTTTGGGAGTTCCCTAGGCATTCTAGCAAGAGACAAGGATGCTGAGACCACGAAAAATGACTTGTCATGGGTCCTTGATTATGGTGTTATGCCTTTTCATCAACTTTTGGCTATGGGTATAGAGATAACCACACTTGGGTATAACAAAGGGGATATAAGGGGTTCATCCTATCAGAGAATCACTACTAACTGAGTATAATCCTCAGACTTGGCTTAGGTTGAGATATGGGAAAGTGGTTCGACGTTGTCAAAGTGTCCCAAAGATGAAGGAGACCTTTGACTCTATATGGATCCAAATGGTGTCCTTTGCAGGAATACACATCCCCAAGGCCACATTACACCCAAAATTCTACCAATTCACATCAAGAAAGATAGTTCCCAAAGAATGCTTGGTTCATTTCTTGAGACATTATTGGACCTTATATCATCCTAAGATTAGGCCCTTCAAGAAGATCCAAACACTCTCTTGTCTGACCATTCTTTATTAAACCACCTCTTAATCACGAATTTAACCCATAATCTGATTTTAGGTTATCATTTGGCATAAAATCAATTGCATTTATGAAGTCTTCTAGGTAGGCAAGTCCTAAAGGCATACAAAATAAATTTGAGTTGCTTAACCCTATAGGGATCATGCTTAGCTTAGCAAAAAGAATATGGTAGTGACAACTGACAACAGGCATCACACTTCACAATCCACAAGTTGGTGAAAAGTTTGCGTTGAACACCAAACATGCTCCAATAGCAGAAAAACAGTGCACCCCCAAGTCCATCACATTCAACACCGGACCTAAACAAGGAAGCACCTAGTGAATTATTTTTAACCATGCCAAAAATTTTTGCTCCTTTTGGGAAAAGTAGGTTCCCACCTCCCCTCTACTTTATTCGGGGGCTCACCAAGATTAGTGCATGACGAGACACCAACCTCTTTCTTTTGGCGAGAACAATCGGTTACAAAACCGAGCAAAAGTCTTCCATTTCCCAATATTAGAAACTCGTAAGCCTCTCCGACTGGAATTGGCTCAAATGGAAATGTACCTGTTTCCTCTTGAAATTAAGCAACTTTGACAAGCATCACCATAAACAGTGTTGTTCCTTTTCCGCGGTCTCTGTCCCCCCCGTCATATTTACTAGCTTGGTTCATGGTTTCACAGGTGTCAAGCATCAACAAATTGATTATGAAACTCCATTCAAATTAAGACACATTTTCGTTTTCCTTGGTGTAGATATTCAATTTTCTTATCGCCATTCTAGGGAAAGCATTTGCGTAACCACTCCGAGCTCAATTGGAATGCGATGTGAAATCATAATCATAGTAACGTGGTCATGTGGCCAATCGAACCTTAATGTTTATAAAAGGAAAAACAAAACGGATAGAATGGATTGAATTGACTTTCGATGTCGAGATACTGCTTTGGATGTTAGCAAAATATGATTGTGATTCACATTATATATTACCCGCCCTTGCTAATTGATCTCGTCTAGAAGCTTAATTCGGAATAGCATTTCTTCAATTATTTTTCTCTTTCCGAATAATGAATGAGAGTTATTGGTAACAAGAAAGATTCCTCTGCCGAGTTTTAACTTGTTAATCCTTGAGTTTTGCTGGTAGGCAAAGAAATTTTCAATCTCGCCAAATGCGGCTAAAGTTAATTCACCTCGTCAACAATCATATTAATGCCCTAATTTAGACGCAAGGTTGCCATGCCTCGTAATATTAACATATCCATCAATCAAAAGTGAGAAATAAATTAAATTACATTTTTTCTCTTGTTCCAAAAGTAATAAACTTTTTGTTTTCATGACTAGATTAGGGAATCAGTGATAATCCTCTCGTATCTCTTATATAAATGAGCGATTCACTCTTAAATACTTATACTAACATACAGGCTTAATTGTATATACCTTTAATTGAGATAGAGAGAAATCATGGGTGTCATCTTAAGCTAGTCTTTTATATCGACGTTCAGGCCTCCTTCATGGAATGGACCATAAGCTTGGAAAAAATTATTAGGTGCTCATAAAGTGTTAAGTAGGATTGTGTTCTAATTATTTGTAAAATAATATTTCAGCTTCATGTAGTGGAAGAGCCCATCATTAACTACCACTTGAACTTGTAATGTTGCTTTATAAGTTCTCAGAGTATAATCTGAGTTATACTTTATGAATACCTAATAATTTCTTATGACATTTAGATGATCAAATTGTCTACAATGACTTCTATAACACTTCTACCCAGAGCCATACATCATTCCAAAAACTTTTCATAATGTTGTGTATGTGACATGATTGATCATCCTATATATTCCCTTTTTTTGTGTGTGGGTTAGATTAAAGGAAAGACTCACCCTAATCTAGAGTGAGAGCATGTCTATAGACTCATGAGATGCTTATAAAGGTATTTATAAGTCATCTACCAATGGAAGAACCTAGAAATTAAGCTCAAGTTATAATTATGTATGAATGGAATGTCGACTAGATGACTCAACCAATGTTGGCTATATATTCCTAGGATTAGTATCTTTTACCCTTTTTTAAAAAAATTATGGTGGATTTTAGTTTTTTAAAATATTAAAAGTAAATACAGTAAATAATTTAGACACATTAAATCACTTTTTACATAAATTACTCAACTCAACTTTTACTCAAAAACTTCTAAAAAAAATTATGTTTTTAACTTTTGAAATAAAGTTAAGGGTACACTTGTTTCAGTTTTTTTAGCCAAAAAAAAAAATCACTTTTTTAGTTAGAAAAATTACTTCTCATATATTTGGATAAATTTTTAAAATAATCAAAATTTGAAAAAAAATTAATTTTTAAGTTTTTAATAGAAGTTGAAAAGAGTAATTTTTTTTAAAAAAATTTTTTTAGCTTTGTTAGTTATATAAAAAATTCAAGTATTATAATCATTTTTTTTAAACTTGAAATAAATACACTCTAAAATAAGTAGTATATGTGAAAAGTAATTTTTTTTAAAAAAATTCTTTTTTTTTTTCAAATAATCTAAAACAAACACATCTAGATAACAAATCGCAAAAAGTGCTTTTCTTTTTTAACTGCATAAACTGCACCAAAAATTTGCTTTTGAACCAAAGAGGTTAGGCCTTTTTTATTTTAGAAAATATTTTTTTCTTTTTTTTCTTCATAATTGTGAAGGAAATAATAAAAATAATAGTTATTTTTATCTTTTATAAAACCATAAAAATTAGATTAAAGTAATGTAATATTTTATATATTAAAACATAAGAAATTAAAAAAATGGTTTTTTCTGAAACAAAGCATACTCATAATTTTTTATGTGGAAGAACGTATACCCAAGTGAGTGATTAGAGCAATAACACTTGGCCTCCGTGCATGTATCTAGATCCAGTTTTGTGAGCCAGAGCAGCACGCTAGCGAATGATGGAAGCCTGCAGCTGCTACTTACTCATTTCATATAACTTTCTTTCTTCCCCCTCCCTTGTCGTGTGAATTATCGAGCTAATATTTTTAATTCGAATTTAATAAAATAAATCTTAAAAATTAATGTAATCATTTGGCATAATTTTGTGTAATAATTGTACTAGTGATGATTTATTCATTATAAATTCATAATATAATAGCGACCGTGAAGCATCGGGCCTTTATGTTCCAGAAAAGTAAAGTAACTTCTGATCTGAAATTTTTTCGCGTGAATAACGAGTTTCTCTCATTCAATTACGGTTCTAGAGCTTTCACCGTCTCACTTATTATTAATCGATGTTGAATTAAATTAATCACATATATATTAATCATAAGTTCATTAATTATTTTTTTTAATTTTCTTATCTGATGTAAAATTAATAAAATCAATCTTTATCCTATTGAATTAAACATTTCTTCATATCACGAAACTCTTTGAAAGATTACATAGACCCAGTTATAGTAACTCTCTAATATTGAATTTGTTTTCTTATGTCTTGTTATAGTAACTCTTGGCAATTAATCTAATCCCCCCCCGGGGGGGGGGTTTAGTGCAGTAACTTATGAATAGCTGCTAATGGCAACGACGTAGCAATGTGTAACAATAATCACTATTTTATAATTTGAGGAGAAAACTAAGTGAAAGTTACGGCACAAAATGCAGGCCTTAACTAATTAAATATATGGCCACATATTCTGTCCTTATAGAGATGAACGAGATGATGTTCCCATTGCTTAACCTAGCGACAAATAATTGGTAGAATTGATACGATAGACATAAGAAAATGAAAGTTAATTAATAGTTATTGAGGAAGTGCATGCATATATAATCCATCTTCGATTGTACTTTATCTCCTTTGGAGAAAGGAAGAAGAGGGGACCAGAAGCCAACCTTCCATTTGTAGGTGTTGCACTGATAAGACGACTCCCCATATATATACGTGGTCCTGTTGCTTAACGTAAGACGAAAGGAATAAATGAGCTTAGCTGAGACATCTATCTTATTCACAAATTAACAAACGAATTAATGGACCATATTATTATTCTTTTTTATTATTATTTTAAGGAGCTTATAGTGGAACTAAAAAAAAATAGAGAAGGGGATGGGTAAGTGAAGATCGAACTCCTGATGTAATATCAGCAAACTCCTTTGTCACTTGGATAAAAAAAGGTGCCATTTGAATTATACCTCATTGGCAATGGACCATATTCTTTGATTGTCTCAACTTTGGCTTGATCATATATTTCTTCCTCATACTTCCCTTTCCTTTATTTTCAATTTTCTTTTAGATTGTGAAATCACGAAATCAATTCGTGAGTGGCTGGCTTTTGTCTCATTGATGAGATTTTGTAAAATATGGCGAGTTGGGTGGCAAACATCAGATGCATGCCTCGCATTCTACGATATAATTATGTGATGCCTGGCTTTCTTGTTTAATACTAGCGATTGTGCATCAGTGTTCGATTTTATTTGTATAGAGTCCCAATGTCCAATAGTATGCGGGTATACATTTATTTTTTAACAAGAAGTATTTTATATCTTTAGCTTATTTAAAATGCTCGTAAAATTAATATTTGTTTGATTACGAGATTACAAAGATTCTGTAATCTCTTTACGAGAGCTAATTTTTTAATTTTAAATTTCTCTCCTTATCATAGCTAGGAATTTAAAGTTGCTTACAATCTCAATTAACTCATTCTGAGACACTAAATGCAGGAGATAATTTGCTACCAAAGGAACTCAATTCATTTTTGTCACTATATATATATATATATATATATATATATATATATATATATAGATGATTCTTGAGAATAAATTACTACGTAAAGACTTAATTAAAATGTAACAGAATAATGAATACATTTTTATGATTGTCATAATATTATAATGATTTTATGATAATTTTCTTTCTAAAGTTTTTGCTTTCTTCTTTGTCTCTTTCTTTGTTTTTAATCTCTGTTACTCTAAATTTTGGTCAGAATATATATTTATTCTTACAAATATTAGAAAATTTGTTTTTGGTTATTATAAATATTTTTTAAATTTTGCTTTAATCCTTATAAATATTATTATTTAACAATAGATCTAAATAATAGGGACCAAAAATCTAATAATGAAAAAAAAGGACTAAAATCAAAGCAAAAATTTTAGAAAAATCAAATTCAAAATGACCTATATTTATCAGGACTAAAAATATATTTAAATTTTTATAATAATTATAATTTTCCCAAAATGATAACAACAAGAATCCCAAAGGCCGTATATTCTTTATATATACAAAAATAATTAGCATCAATCCATCTTATATTATTAATTTAATTGATAAAAATTAGGGACACAAAGAAAAATAGTGAACCTTCGTAAATGTTATTCATACAAATTTTTCTTCTTTCATAGAAGAGGGCTTTTATTTATACTACCCTTTAACATAGATAGCCAAACATCCACACACAGAGTTGGGAAAAAAATTATGAAAAAAAAAGAAAAAATGAAAAGCAAGGGGGAGAGGAGAGAGATAGAGGGAGGATATATAAAGATGTCCATTGTTAGTACGTACAAGTAGTATTTCTCCTCATAGAATGAGTCCTAAGCTACACATATATAGAAGAATATTATTTGTATCATATTTTGAGATATTGTTAAACAAAATCTTGAGATGTCCCTCGTCAAACCAAATACACACTACAATTAACATACTTATGAGTTACTCATGCCATGGTGAAGTGCGTCACTAATAACAATAATGCTGTTTTCAATCACTGAGGTATTTTCTTTTTGATACATTGGCGGCAATAAGATTCAATCTCTAACTTCATGTATGTTATCCAAATTTCTCACTACTATACCACTCCTAATGCCTTTCAATCACCTAGCTAATTATAGTATTATTCATATTTCAATGGGTTTGGAACATTATAATAGAAGATCGAATATAATATCACTCTTACACAAATAAGGATTTTTGTACTCTTTAAGTCTCTTCTATTAATATACAATGTCTAGATGATATCAATACCTTCATAGAATTTGAAAAAAAAAAAAATCTCCCTATTTTAATTTCTTACCCACATGAGTTAAAATTTTAAAATCCAAGCAACCAAATCACATGTCTCCTCCAAGTCAAAACAAAGTGAACAGATAATATCATACGAAGAGATGGGGATTGGAGAGGGACAAAGGACAGTCTGTGAGAGGAAACACTGCTCAAGTTGCACATGGGTAGAGGATCTAGGACTCAGAATTACATATATACACATCCGCGCTAGAAGTTAGGTAGAAAAATGCTACGAGATGCAGGAGAATACAATATCGAACGCAAAAACATACCAGAAAAGGCAAGTGTATGTATGCAAGGTTATGGAAAAGGAGAAAAGGAAGGGCAGGCACACAGTGTAGTCGGTGTAATTGAAGTGAAACTTGGATTTGGGAGATAGATAGATAGATAGATTGAAATGAGAGAAAGAGAGAAAGAGAGGAGAGGTGATAAGGGCGTCCCAGAAAGGGAAACCAAAAGAGTAGTTTGTCTGAGTGAATGATGAAAGCGATCTAACATATGAGGGCACAATATGCAGTAGGACCAATGCGTCCTCACTCCAAGTCCCAGTCCCAGTCGCAGTCACCATCATCCACCCATATAGGTGCATAGATTTATTATCATATATTATATTATAGCATCAAACACAAACTCAAGCACATTACATTCGTCAGTTATTATATAAAAATAAACGAGAGAGAAAGAACTTTGTTTTTATTTGAAAAAGAAATTAAAAGTAGTCCCAATAATTTTTCAGCCGTTCAAGAAATCCCATATATGGAAACACCAATCTTAAAAAGAAGAAAAGGTGGTCTCCAACCAACCCCTTTGCTAGGTTACTTTACTCCTTTTGATTGCCATTCTTTTTACTTTCTCAACAGAGTTTGTCTTACGCTTTGCATGACCATGCTATTTTTGTTAATTACTATATCTTACTCCCCTCTCTATTTGTCTTCTTAAACTTTATTATATATATATATATATATATATATATATATATATATATATATATTATATATATATATTCTTCCTGGAGAAAGTGAAAAATAAGAGAGAGAGAGAGAGAGAGAGAGAAACTTAGAAAGAGAAGTGAATCTTTCTGGGTATTGCAGTGTCTCGTAGATCCGAAGTAAAGTAAAAGTATCTATGCAGAGGGAGTGCTTTAACTTCTGAGTGAGCAGTGAATAACATAGTCTCACTTGGTTCCTCATTCTGCAGTTCACTAGCCTTTTGTTTTTTCCTTTCCCTTACGCAGAATCAACGCCCGTGGCATCAATTTTTTTGGACCACTGAACCTGTAGTTGTTAATTATGCTATCCTCTCTCTCTCAGCTTGATCAAAATATCATTGGGGCTTGTTATTTGTATGTGCTAGAGCTGATACAATATAGACATACAACATACAAAAATATTAAAATTTACTATATTTTCCCTCTCAACACTCGTTACTTTATTTTTTTTTTCTCTTACCAAGTATATCACTATTATATCTAACTTTTATGTTCAAATATTATTTCTCGATATGATTATAAGCTTACTTACTCTTATGGACTCTTTGAGTAGGTGAGATACAAAAACAAAGCAAAATATCATGCACGGTAGCGCTTTCATCCTTCTCTCTAAATTAGCTCAATAATGTTTCCAAAGTCGTCAAGATTGCTCATTCTAATTGTACCCCCCTTTTTTATTTCATTTTGGTTGTAAAAGGGTAAAACCCAGTGTGTAAAACTTCAACACGTTGTACCCGAAAGCATAAAAAAAATAATCAACATGTAATATTCAATTCTATACATGGCATCGATTTGGGCCCACTTTTCCCGAAATATCTAGGATGACGCTGGAGATGATGGTAGCTTGCATGCTTTACCTTTTTAATTCATTCACCCAAGTAACAACATCCGAAAAACAAATGGGCTGGAAATTATTCTCCCATTATATTAGCATTATCTTTGCAACCACCGAGACAATACAAAGTTTAGGATTTGATTCGTCGAATGAAAGGTGTTGTTCTCCATATCACTACTTATTTAAATCACAACTAGGGCTTATTAATTTTTTAAAAATAAAACCATCCACTAAGAAAAATAATCGAAATTTTTAACCAACACCATGAAAAAACCTAATAACATGTTTATCATCAAATAACGGGTCTGATCTGATTCATTGCCTACTCAGACGCTGTTCCCTCGCATACTCACAAGTCTAGAATCATTGAACCCAACCAACCCACTAACCAATCACTCCTCTACTCTGCTCCCATGAAGGTACATGCCATAAATAATGGCCCAACTCCTGCTTGCCCTTGTTAATTAATATTGTTGTTTGTTACGTACTTATATTTTTCTTTCCCGTAAAAGTTAAAACTGACAAGAGGCTTAACCCCTCGAGCGAAGCCAGCCAGCCCCTTCACAGTTCACACCATTTTATGCCCTTTTGGCCGCACCCCTTTACTCTCTCTCACTCCATGTATCGGTGTCCTTTTGAAGCTTTAGACGAACAATGATAGGTCCCCCTCGTCATAATAGCCTCTGTCTGACTGCTTTTGGTCATGAGAACTGATTCAAAGGACACCGCTGATTGAGACTATTCATCACCATCCGTTGATATTTCCGAGACACCAGAAAATGCCCCACTTTGCATCTGATTTTCTCTGGCTACCCACCCTTATCATAAGAGTAAATTTTTGTTGCCTTTTTTATTTTTTTCCCTCCCTCTCACTTTATTACAAGCTAGCTAGCTTGGTATTTTGTCTCAACGTTTTTTGTCAAGCTAAACAACCCAGCATTACCCTATTAGGGAACCAAAACTAGCATCTTCCCTTAGCAAAGTTATCAAGGGCAACCCCTATCCGGAACAGAAATAAGGAACAAATTGACAACCATGTGTGTGTGATAGCAATACATCCCAAATTAAGAAACGAATAGGTGCTGTCATAAATACCATAACGCAGAAATGCAATAAATCAGTTTTATAATAAGATCAGAAATTTCAGTCAGAGCCCAGAATATCTAGTATCTAGTTAAAGATTTCGTCCGTTTGTTAGTTTGACTGCCCTAGACAAAGACCAGTGAGTTCCCAATTTGGCTTTCCCTTTTTTTCTTTTTTATCCCTTCTTTCACCTCAATAGTAAAGTTATGGCTTTGTATGAGCTTCCTAAAGGAGGGGAAGGTCGTGGACATAAACAATAGACTGAAGTCCATCCACTTGTACATGCTCACAAGAGAAAAATAAGGAGGGGGAGATTATTTGAATGTAAATAGCAGGGCAAAAAAATATTCTTGAAAGGTCAGGAGGGTCTCATGAGAGTGTGGAACCCATTTTTCTGCATCCAACCTTGAGAGGGTCTTGTCTGCGGTGGGAATCCTGATGATGCTGCAGCAGTTGCTAACAAATGAGGAGGCCCGGCTTGCCATTGTTGTTGATCGGTCATTGATAATGAAAGGTCACTTCCAATACAGGCTCCATTGCTGCTGCTGGGAAACTGCACATTTTTTGTTTGGGGGTGGGGGGGAGGGGGAGGGAGAAATACAAACTCTTAAAAATAATTAAACTAAACTTGAATTAAATAGTCCTAATTAATTAATAAACGGTTGCTTCTTAATTTCATATATCATCCATTTAATGCATGAGATAAATAAATTAATTGCTAAGAGGTACCCACATGAAAATTTGGTGGGTGAAGATGGGCAAAACTGTGAAGCATTTGAGGCTCTCCGGGCGACCTGTACGGACCATATCTATGCATTTCATTAGAGGCTGGAGATTGAAGGTGAGTTTGACTTAGCAGCCTCAAGGCTTCACTCTCCCGCTGCCCATCCCTTACATGGGGTTTTGGTAGTATATTCACCAGCTGTATGAAACATAATAAGCAGCCAAAAAGATGGTTCAGGTAGAATTCAACAGAAAATTAATTGAACACGAGTGAACTAACCAGTAAATAATAATGAATCTTATCGTTTATTTATTTCATGAACCTTGTTAGGCTTGCCTCCCCCATTACGCCAATTAGACTCAGATTGCATATGCTGATCAGTTGCGGCATTTAGGGCGTGATTCCCCGATGCTTGATTATTGCTATGCTTTGAACTTGGATTGCCCAAACTTAGATCCAGATTGTGATCTGCTACAGCATTACATGAGGATTCTGCCCCCCAGTAGTACATATTTAATTAATTATGTGAATGTGAATAATAAAATATAAATTAAACATATGCGTTTGAACTAAGGGAGAGTACATAAATATTGTAGCTCATTCCTTTTACCAGAATTAAGCTCGTTTTCATAGATACTGGGATCAAAATTGGTGACGGCCTCTTTGCCATTGCATTTTATTGCTGCTTTGTCATAAGCCCTACAAAATGTGCCAAAATATTCAAAACCCTAGCAAGCATTTACAGTCTCGGCTATTTTTTCCAAGATGGGCAATCTAGAAATTGGAAAGGGGGGAATAATAACAAATCGACAACGTAAGCAAAGCAGATACCTTGCAGCTTCAATCTCGGTGTCAAACAGACCCAGATAAACGTACCTGATGAATCAATTCAAATTAACCTTACATACATACATGAAGTAGAAAGAAAGTAAAAAAAGAGGGGAAAAAAATATATCAAGAGAGTAGAATGTAAGGTCCTACTTTTTGCCCAAAAATTGGCCCATTCGAGCCTCCCATCTTCCACACTTGTGCAAAGTCACACCTCTATATTTGGAGCTTCCTCTTGGAAATCCAGTGCTTTGTCGGCGAAGTACGTGCACAAACTCTTCCTTGGTTAGATTGCTCATCTGTTCACATAACAATAAACCAAATCACAAGAACAATCCAAGATAGGGAAGTTAAGAACTGTTGTAGATAAGGTATCGTTATCATCTGACTGTTCAAGATAAGATAAATGCCTTTTTGCACAATCTCTCTCTCATGCCTCACCTGCTTTAAGTCTTCTTCATAGTCTTCTATGTTGAAGTTTATGTCTGCTTCCACTCCCCGGAACTTAATGGCCGCTCTATCATATGCACTGCGCAGAGAAAGGGATACAACATATTTTTATTTTGAACCTTATATTTTGTCAGAATGAAATTTGATATTAGGTTTCTTTTCGAGATATAGAAAAGTTATATTACAAGCTGGGAAACAAGAGGGAGGGAGCAAGTGCTCACCGAGCAGCTGCATGTGCTGTGTCAAATCCACCTACACAAATTTACCCAGACAAAACCATCTCATCAGTTAGCCTTAGAATTTTCCACCCCACAATACTCTCTCGTCTCTCCCCCAAATCATATCAAAGACAAACAAATAAAAAAAATATAAATAAAAAGAAGAAGTGAAGGAACCACTTGCTTTAACCACTTAATTAAAACCAGCACATAACGAAAACACATAACTATCACATATGCAATGGTTTCTTATCGTAACATGTACTTACCCAGATAGACTTGTTTTCCACAATCCCTGTAGTATCAAGGACAAACAAACATAACCCAAAAGAATCAACATTAGAGTGTAACAAAATCAACGAAAAAAAAAAAAAACACATGTAGATTCATGGTTCACATTTGTTATGAAATGCAAAACACAAAGTGCTAACCAAATATGAGACTCCCAACGACCCGTTCTTCTGTAAAAGGTAACTCCCCTATACTGCGAGCTTCGAGACCTTGGTCCTCGCCGGCTCTTCTTCATAGGCTGCGAAACTTCCACCGATTTTCCAGCACCAAGTGCTTCCGATTGACAAAATTTCACGCCTACCCAGTGAGCTCGAGGAAAGGAGGAGCTGCCACCAACACCGCCGCCGCCGCCGCCACCAGCAGATGAGGCGGCCATCTCGGACTCGTCCACCGGAAAAAACTGCCGGGTCACCGGGGGGTTTTCACTGTCTATGGACTCGTCATCGTGGGTCACGGAGAACCCGAATATTTTGCTGCTCCTTTTCTTCATCGTTCTGTTACCTTCTTCTTCTTCGGATCCGTCCTCTATGACCACCGCGGAGGAGCTCGAATTCGAGACGGATCCAACCCTCTTTCCTTTTTCATCGTCGCCATCCATGGAAGTCTTGAGGGAATAACACCCTTCGGACTCGTAGTCCTTTCTCTGATCAGGAGAGTCATTCAGATCCCACATTCTTTGCTTTTTTCTGACTGTTATGAACAGTGAACACAGCACAAAATGATTCTTTCAGCTTCTCAGCTAGCTATAGAGCTAGACCGTCTTGTACACAGGCATTAGCAAGAAGAAAAAGAAAGACAAGTAAGTAAAGTACCACAGATTTCTGATTCCAACTCTCACATCAAAAAGAACAAAATTTCCTTCTTCTCCTTCTTCTTTGTTCAAGAGAAAAGAAAAAGGGAAAAAGGAAATTCTGTTGGGTTTGGCTGCAAAAGAAATTTAAACTGCGTGTGTGTTAGGCGTGTGTGTCTTGTTCCCCGTTGAGTTTGCCTCTTTTTCTCTCTTTCTTTGTTTGAGAACAATATAATAACGGAGACAAGGGGGAAAAAATAAAAGAGAGAAGTCGTCAAAGGAGGTTTGAGTTTGAGTACGCTGAATTGAGAGAAGAAAAATATCAAACCTACGACGAGAGAGAGAGAGAGAGAGACAAGATAGGCGTTGGAAAAAGGTAAATAAAGAAGATGTTCAAAGATCCTTGCATTCACTAACTGCCCAATACAGCATAGACGAGGCCAGTTTGAGCAAGCTTAGCCGAAAGCATCCCTTCTTCTCCTTACCACCATGCTCCCTTCCACTCTCTTTCCAAGTTCTAACGTCTAACCCACTTGCTTAATCACACTCTCTCTCTCTCTCGCTCTCTCTCTATAAAGGGTCCCATCTTATATCTTATTTGTTTTAACTCTCACTCATTTACTTCAAAAGAATAATAATAATAACAAAAATTTCTATCTATAATTAGTTTTGCTTCTTCCGGAGGAAAGCCCTTCCTCCATTCTTGTACCAATCCTTTTTTTTTTTTATAATTTACTGCACTGTTTCTTAATTGTCTAATGAAATATAAATATAAATAAATACAAGTCGTAAGAATGGGGAAAGAAAGAACCATCTCTTTCTTAAACAACTTTTCCACGTTAACCAAATCGAAAAGCATCCTCGGCTGTCCTTCTCTACGGTCTCTGCGGCTCCAAAAATTCACCCAGTAATGGAAATAGACAGCGGAATAGGAGTCCAAAAGAGTGGGATAATTACTGAAAATTACCTTTTGTTAGCTTCTAATCGTTAATGATTCCCACCATAAATTACAAGCCACACCGCCAACGCACCCACGCCCTCTAACCATTTTTATCTTTTTAGGATTGGGACCAAGTTTTACCATGTGGGACGCCAGAGGGGGTCAAAAGGGGAAAGTGATTAAGGGTGGGATGGAGGGCATTTTGGGGAAGGAGGGTGAATATTAATTATTTGTGACTATAGAGCACGGCATAGATAGAAATGAATGAAGGAGGAGGAGAGGGAGAGAGAGCTTGGCATCAGAAAAGGAAATAGGAATAATAGAAGTAAAAGCAAAATCTTTCCAGAAAAGTCCAATCCAAGAGTACGGGAAGAGGGCCACCGTTGCCTCTTTCGTTCCCCAAGCGACCAATGCCCTTCCTACGCTGTACCTCGTATTTATGATGCTTCACCACTACGTCACTCTCCTCAATCTGCGCGTGTTGTCCCAACACCACTTGTAGTTCAGTAATAACTTATAGTTTTTTTCTAATTTATTTTTACAAAGCAGAAAAATGACAAACAAACTTTCTTTCTTTTTTTCTCAGAGAAATGACAAAACAAAATTAATGCCATATGATCTGGAAATCAAGTAATCTCGTGGAAGCTTTTAACGGCTATCATACAAATGAAGGGTGGAACTATGTTCAAAACCAAGGTTCTTTGTGCTGGATTGGATTCCAATCAGTCGAGATATTGGTTCAGGAGTTTATTGGTTTAACTGAGGTTTAGAATTTAGGATTTTATTATATATATATATATATATATTAAAACAAAAATTTAACATGATAAAAATAATTTTAAAAAACAAAAAAAATTACATTTTACTAAAGAAAATCAAGAATACCATGTTCACAATCACTTTTTTTGGTTCTTTTATGGTTCTACTCTATTACAATTCTTACAATTTTGCATACTAAGTATTAAATAAAAATTACTTTAAAATCTCAAACAGTAAAACGCAAACAATACATATAGTCATGTCCACAACAAACATAAAGCCAAAAAAGACATAAACCATAGAAATTGACCCTTGATCGGCCAAAAGCTAAAGATATATAAAGTATAAACTCAAAAACTCATGAAGAATAAGCAACATCAGCAACTACGTGCAGTTACTTGCACTCTCGGACCAGCAGTAATGCAAAATAAAGGGGTGGTGGAGCACGGCGCTTGAACGGCAAGGTGGGCAAATTGGCAGGGTGGGCGCGGTGAACGACTCTGTTTCTTCTCTTCTCTTCTTTGTCACTTGGTGGTTGATGTAGGAGAGGGACTTGGACCTTGAACAAAAACACAACCCTTTTTAGTTACATTTCTTTTTCAAAACTTGAATAAAACGACGTCATTTTATTAAGTTTGCAAGCTTGTTTTAAAAAATTGCCCAACTACTCAAATCGAGCCGGTTCGTTGGTTCAAAGCGTTTCCTTCTTGATTTTTCAAATGGTGATTTTTCCTCTATACTTAAATTGGTGCTTTGGTCGATTCCCTATTTAACAGGTCAGATCGATCTGGTTTTCAAAACTATGTTCAAAATTGAGAGGGCCTCAATAAATAATTGAGAAATAAAAAAAGGTATGCCCATGAAAGGAGGGTCTGTCTATCATGGACTGACTTTTAACTTGGTTCATAATGAATTGAGTAATTTAAGGATGAGATGATGAGCCATATGTTATGGATTAGGCTCAAGGCCCAAAATCCTGAATGGAACAACCAGGCCTACCTGCTCAAGGTCCAAAGGCCCAAGTCGGAAACCGGTGGAAGAACCCATCAAAATCGTTATTAGTTATGATTCCATTAATACCAGATTTTGTAATGTACCAAACCGGATTTCGTAACGTACACTAATCCAATATCGTTACTCAAGAATCTCAGGAATCCGTTATTAGATAGAACCCCTATAAAAGGCTTACTTCTGAAATAGGTATTTTTTTTTTTTTCTTTCAAGAATACTCATACCTCTTACTCTGATTAACTTGACTATTGGAGTCTTTGCAGGTACCCTCTATTCCTTCGTTGTGTAGTCGTTTCGCCACCATGTACGACGACTCAAGTATCCCAAATTCAGTTTGGAAACTCACCTCCGATGAAATTGGAGCTCCACTTCCAAACAGCATATTTATACACCAAATTATATATAGTGTGCAGTAGTAATTTTTAATATAACCAAATTAAAAAAAAATAGTTGAATACAATTTTGAAATGACTAAATTTTCTATTATGGGCCGACTTTAACTTGGTTCATGATGAACCAAACAGTCAAGGGTGAGATGATGAGGTGTATTTATATACCAAACCATATATAATGCGTCGTAGTATTTTTCTAATTTAACCAAATTTAAAAAATATGGTTAAATATATTTTAGAAGTGAATAAGTTCTTTTTTATATAATACCCCAAAAAATTCTATTTATTTATAGAATCACACATATAAAATCTGATGACTTCTGAATTGATTAGATTTTATCTTTGTGATATGCTTTATATTTTAAAAGTGAGCAAATTTTATCTATGTAATTCCCAAAAAAAATTTAGTTAATTTTAGGAACACGTAAAAAAAATCTAATCACTTCTAAAATGTATTTAACCATTTTTTTTTTCAGGAAACAAGGATTTGAATAGCTGGGATGTGTTGAGGTGCATCCACTATATGATAGACGATATGCTAAGAGTGTCTGGGTCAACAACATCAACCTGTCACGACAAGTCATCTGATTTGTTGGAAGAGACCTCTAGTGGGGTGGTGGAAAATCAATGTTAATGCAGTGCAATGAGAAACCTAGGAAAAGCAGGATTCGAGGGAGCAATTCACAATTCAGAAGGAGAATGACTCAAAAGGGTTTGCTAGGTATTTGGGCAACTCAACAAATACTCATGTAGAGTTAATGGGGTTAAAGACTAGGCTTGAAGTGGCCTGAGACCTAGGGATTACAAGAGTCATTTGTGAATCAGACTCTCAATGTGCTATTAGTCTAGTGCTTAATTAGTGCAGTGAGTTCTATGTGTATGCTTGCATAATTTGAAGAATTAGGGAACTCTTGGGTAGGGATTAGGAAATTTCTCTGATTCACACATATAGAGAGGGAAATATATGTGTGGATTGGATAGCAAAAGCTAGAGCGTTAGGGTACCGTATACAATTTGGTGTATGAATACACCTTCTTTGTCCCACCATTAGATTTACTTGGTGCCTCATGAACTAAGTTTGGCAACATTCTCCATGAATGAAATATTCAATTAAATAGAGGAGACATGATAAAAGGCTTTATGGTAACAATATAAGTGCTCAAGGGAAAATAAAGGAGGTAAAAAAAAAAAAAAAGGCACTCACACATTTATAGATTTTTGTATGAATCTAGGATCCAAGGATCCAAAACAAAGGAAAGGAAAATGCTTTAAAGGAAAATGCTTTAAAGGAAAATGCTTTTTGAGCATTATATATTTAGATATAATATAGATACAGGATATTATTATGCAAGGCAGAGCTAGACCCTTTAGTTAAGGGCCAATACTTAAAGCTAACATTATATAAAGAAGGTTTAATTATTTTGCAGGTCTCTATAGTTTCACTCAATTTTCAATTTGGTTTCTATAGTTTAAAAATTTATAATTAGATCCCTATATTATATAAAAATTTTCAATTAGGTCCCTATAATTACAAAAAAATAGAATATTCTATGAATATTTCATCTCTATCTCCTTCTACATCCTCCATCCACCCTCCCCAACCACCCACCACCCAAACTATCATAGCCACCAAAACTGCCAAACCACTAACCACTAAACCACCAAAACCAAACCGACAAACCACCACACTTCTTTGCTGTTGTTGGTTTATGCTTCAATGGCTTCTGTTTATGTGTTGTTGTTGGTTTCTGCATTGTTGTTTCTGCTTCTATTGTTGTTGTTGTCATTGGCTTCTGCTTCTATTGTTATTGCTACTTTTGTTGTTGCTTTGCATTGTTGTTTTTGCTTCTGTTGTTGTCATTGCTGCTTCTGTTGTTACTGTTGTGTTGTGTTGTTGTTTCTGCTTCTGTTGTTGTCATTGGCTTTTGCTTTTGTTGTTGTTGTTGTTGGCTTCTGTTTCAATGGTTGAGTGTGGTGGTAATGGTGGTGGTTGTGGTATAGTTTATGGTGGCGGTAGAGAGTGTGATGGTGGTGGTGGTGGTTATTTTGATTTATGGTAATTGCCTAAAATACACCATACTAAATGGGGTGTATTGTAATCCATATTATTTTTAACCATAAATTTTCATTCTATATACAATTAAACGGTTTAGATGAATAAGGTATATGACACAATTGCTTTATTTGATACACCATAGTATTGTCACAAATTTTTTTTTAACGGTGTTACCTTCAGGGGTTTAATTACAAAATTTTGTTTAATATAGGACCTAATTATAAATTTTTAAACTATAGGAACTAAATTGAAAATTGAGTGATCTATAAATAATTAAACCTATAAAGAATATATATATATACTTTAACAAAAAAATTTAAATGAAATTTATAATATACAAAATAAAATGAGTATTTCATAATCAAAGCAGTGAATAATGAAACTAAGAGAATGGGAGCTCTGGTTACTAGTTCGCGTTGTGTTTTAAAAAAGAGAGGAAGAGCTGACGCTTCTTTCTTTTATTTTTTTTTCTTGTCTAATTTAGGTTAAAAATTTTTCTTTTAAAAAGAGGAGGGAGATGGAAAAGTAAACAAAAGGGAGATGGAATTGGGCTTTTTGATACTAGGCTTATAATACGAAACTATGGCAATATATTGTGTTAGTGAAAAAAATGAAGGGTTGAGGAGGGGACCACTACCCCCTTATCCTCAACAAGAAATCGCCCTTACTAATATGAGAATAGATGAATATTGAAATATACATATATTGAAATAAGATAATATACATGTGAGAGAATATTATATTTAATACCCAATATGATGTTGAAATAATTTACCAAAAAAATTATGAAACTAAAAAAAGTGTACATTAGTGATCATTCCCCATTATGCCAACAATGTAAGGGGAAGGAGACATAGGTGTTTGTCTCATGTTTTTATGATAAAAAGTGATTTTTTAACTACAGAAAAAATAACTTTTTACAAAAGTTACACATTTCTAACTTTTATTTAAAAACTAAAATAAGCTTTTTTTAGCTTTTGAGTTTTTAGCTTTTTAGTGGAAGTAAAATGCATAGCTTATATAAAAATAAATTTTGAAGGTCCAAAAATCACTTTTTTTTGTTAAAAAAATGCAAAAATAAACTCACCCATAAATTAAACCATTTGTAAACTACAACCCAATAGTTTCAAGTTTTGGTCAATGGTCTAGAATAAAGAAAAAACTATAATTTTGTCCCTAAATATTTCAAGGTGTAATAATTTTGATTTAGTAAAACACACATACAAAATTTGGTCCTTGAATTTAATAGAATTGGTCCCCAATAATGATTAACTTATTCTAAAAATGTTAAATTTAGAAATCAAATTGCATGTATTTCTATTTTAGGGACAAATATATTACAACTCAATTTTTTAAGAAAGATATCATAATTTTTCCTCTTGTAAATACTAAAGTAAATACTCAAATTTTTGCTGTTATTTTTTTTTTTTAACTTTGCCTGTGAAGTACTTCTAAAAAGTTAACAATATTAGGTGCACATTAAATGAAAGTAGATGATACATATATTGAGATAAAATAATATACACTTGAGAGAATATTATATTTAATACCCAATATGATGTTGAAATAATGTACTAAAAAAATTATGAAACTAAAAAAAGTATACATTAGTGATCATTCCCCATTGTGCCAACAATGTAAGGGGAAGGAGACATGGGTGTTTGTCTCATATTTTTATGATAAAAAGTGATTTTTTAACCAGAGAAAAAATAATTTTTTATAGAAGTTACACATTTCAACTTTTATTTAAAAGCTAAAATAAGCTTTTTTTAGCTTTTGAGTGAAAGTAAAATGCATAACTTATATAAAAAATAATTTTTGAAGGTCCAAAAATCACTTTTTTTTTAAATGCAAAAATAAACACGCCCATAAATTAAACCATTTGTAAACTACAACCCAATAGTTTCAAGTTTTGGTAAATGGTCTAGAATAAAGAAAGAACTATAATTTCGTCCCTAAATATTTCAAGATGTAATAATTTTGTTTTAGTAAAACACACATACACAATTTGGTCCTTGAATTTAATAGAATTGGTCTCCAATAATGATTAAATTATTCTAAAGTTGTTAAATTTAGAAATCAAATTGCATGTATTTTTATTTCAGGGACAAATATATTACAGCTCAATTTTTTAAGAAAGATATCATAATTTTTTCTCTTGTAAATACTAAAGTAAATACTCAAATTTTTGCTGTTAATTTTTTTTTTTTAACTTTGCCTGTGAAGTACTTCTAAATAGTTAACAATGTTAGGTGCACATTAAAAATCATAATAGATTCTTCACAAATTTAAAATTTAAAATTTATCATTTTACTCTTGAGTTCAAACATCTTCGGCTATTGATTTTAGAGTGAATTATACTAATCTTCCTTGAGGTTTAATGTAATTACACTCTGACATCCTTTTATTTAACTATATTACACAACTTTCTTTATCTTTAACGGGAGACCGAGTTCCAATTTCCGAGCTAAACCTATCTTTTAACATGATAATTCACTTCCAGGTTTCGAGTTCCAAGATCATTCCATGATAATTCACCCCTCTATAGGCATAATGATCTCGAAACTCGGAACTCCGAAGTAAATTATCATGTTAAAAGGCAGGTTTAACGTAGAACTTGGTAACTCGGAACTAGGTCCCTCATTAAAAATAATGGAGGTCGGTGTAATATAGCCAAATAAAGAGATGTTTGATATAATTACACTAAAACTCATGGGAAGTCAATATAATTCACCCATGATTTTATTTCCCCCAAAGAATTTATGTATTATTTTATAATTAGGGTGGCAAAATAATTCATAAACTCATTATTCATGTAGTTCAATAAGACAGAAACTTAACCCATTCATTCGTTAGTTTAATAATTTTTAACAATTTAGATCTACTAAATCTAATTTATATATAAAATGAATAATAACTCATTGATGATTTGCTCAAATTGGTCACTAAAACAAAGGTTAAACAAAATTAAAATATAATAGAATTTAAAATGAATAAATCAAATATTTATTCATAAAAAATAAATAGATAAATTGAATAATTATGTGTTAAATGGCCATAGATAAATTATTTTTTTAATTTTTAAAAAAGATCATAAATGCATTAATATTTTTTATTTATTCATTTAAATGAAATCTAAAATTCATCAAAATCGTCCATTATTCACTCTTAATCTGTAAATATTTACTTTCCGTCTAAAATCTATCCTTACTATAATTAAATAGTATTATGCCGTAACATTTTTCAGAACACTTCACTGTCGAAATTTATTCTAAAATTTATGAAGTATAGACGATGACGGGTATTTTCAAGACAAAATTCTTCTCATTCCAAAACTTAAGAAATCTTAAAAGAATAATTTTTTAATTACGGTAAAATAAAAATCGAAGTAGTTATACATATATTAATTATTTTACCTTTTTAATCTGGTTAAGAAATTTTTTTAGCATTATTTCTTTGTCAAATTTTAAATTTGAAAAAAATAAGTGAATTGCCGTCTTTCATCTGGAATACTGCATAGTGGATGTCAAGTGACCAATTAATTTCATTGCAAAATATTAATGTCAAGTTTCTTCGGTATTCTCAATCCTTTTAAGGGCACCGGTGCTTTTGTGATATTTAGTGACTAATACTATTAACTTACTTTGTGATTATTTTTTAAAATAAAAATATTAAAATTATTAATTTGAAGTTAGTGGGTTCAGAATTAGTTATAAGCCACTCGTTAATAAAGGGTATTAATATCTTTACAACAGTCTGGTAACCAAAGAATCTCCAATAGTTATTTAATGAGAAAGTAAATATAGCAGACGGCTCATTTTTTTTTAATATAGCATTTAAGTGTAAGATTTATTGGAATATAGTATTTTAAATTGATTTACAATAATGTGAGGTTTGTAATGAACTGTGGCAGATTCAACAAGACAGAAAAAAAAAATTTGCCAAGAATGCAAGTAGATTAAAATATATATAGAATCTGTCAATGGTGCTGATGAATTCAACTAAAGGTTGGTAGAGGTGTGTGTACGTGTGAGAATCTCCATTAGTTATTTGTTAAGAAATTAAATATAGTATAAAGTCTGTTGTATGAGGCTCATTTTTTTTTTTTAAATATAGCATTTTTTTAATATAAAATTTGTTGGAATATGATACTTTAAATTGATTTATAAAAATATAAGGTTTTTAATGAATCTGCCAGCAATTATGACAAATTCAACGAGACAAAAAAAAAAATTTACCAATAATGCAAGAAAATTCAACTAAAAGAAAAAATATATATAGAATCTGTCAAAGGTGTAGGTGGATTCAACTCAAGGTTAGTAAGAGTGTGTGGTTGTGTGAGAATCTCCATTAGTTATTTGTTAAGAAATTAAATATAATATAAAGTTTATTGTATGATCACTTTTTTATTTTAATATAGCATTTTTTTTAATGTAAGATTTGCTGGAATATGATATTTTAAATTGATTTACAAGAATATGAGGTTTTAAATGAATTTGTCACCAACTGTGGTAGACGAATTCATTGCAAACCCCCCATATTCTTGTAAATACCCATAAATTCTCATATTTTGGTATATATTTCATCTGAACACTATATAAAAATCATTCCTTTTTTTTGTGTATGTGGAAGAGAAGATAGAGGAGAGAGATGAATTTGCCACAGCTAGTAACAGATTAAAAAAAACCCATATTCTTCTAAATAATCATAAATTCTCGTATTCTGGTATATATTTCATCTAAACACCATGTAAAAATCAATCCCGACTATGTGTGTAAGAGAAAGAGAGAGAGAGAGAGGAAAGGAGGGAGAAGAAAGATGAATTCACCATAGTTAGTGGCATATTTTTTTTTCCAAAAAAAATAATCCTTCTTCTTCTCAATACTCACAAATTCTCATATTCTACTATGCATATGCGTGTGTGTGTGCGTGTGTGTGTGTGTTGTGAGAGAAAGAAAAAGAGAGAAAAGAGAGATTAATTCACCACAACTCGTGGCAGATTAAAAAAAAAACCCATACTCTTCTCTGTAACACTTTAATAGTTTCATTCTATACTTAAGTCATATTGTGGAATTACTAGTTATTACTTTTGCTCGCAGAACTAACATTACCTTTTAGAAATTACTTTTTAACGAAAATAGGGGTAATTTTTTTTTAACAATAATGAGTAAACTGTTTTTGAAATCGAGAGCCATGAGCACATCGTGAATGTGTAATACAAACGTCGCTATCTTATACATATATCACATTTAACATAAATAGAAGCAATGAGAATAATCACAATCTTAGATAAAAATAACATTGATTCCATAGCAATCCTATAGTTAATATAATAATAGTAAAAGCAGAAGTCATACATAAAGATAATAATGGGTTCGATACCTGCTGTTGGCCCTACAAAATACCCTAACGAAATACATGATAGAAGGAAATACATAAAAAATCCCAATCCGCCCATATATGCCGAATGAAAATAATAACTCTTGCTACAACTAAAAAGGGCTATCCTCATTCTCAGCTCTACATGCAAATCAACACCTCACACATTTGGCGGGAAGGAGCCGTTCTTGAATCCTCCAAGAGAAACATCGCCACATCCTTCTCTTCGAGTATGGCCACGCCCATGAGGCACGGCACGAGTACGAACGAACACGCGATCACAAACAAGGGGTAGAGTGTGGCGAGGGGCTACTGAAGAAGAAGATGAATTGGACGACAGGCGAATCATAGACGGGAAGGAAGGCTCAGATGGGTCCGTTTCCACGTGGTAGCTCGGATAGGATGGTTCCGAAGGATCGGAATCCAATGAAACTGTCGGTGCCAGGCGGGTGTCCGAGTTGGAATCTCCGTTAGTGGGGTACCTCGGAGGATGGAAAGGCGGACGAACATCATCCATAGTGATGTCCTTAAACGGCTCATGAGGGCAAAAAAATAGACTCATCACGGGTGCACGGAACTGGCGGCTATAGAACATGTAGACTCGCATCATTGTCGAAGCAGTCATCACGGATGCATTCAGCACCGAGTCAAAGTGCCAATGCATCACTGGGAACTCAACAAAAATCACCACCGTGCCCGACGCTAGCATCCTCTGAAGACAACATAGAAATGTAGGAGTGAGAAATACTAAATTTCTCAATAGGATCGTGACTAAATAAACACAGTGTCACCATCATCGTCTCAGTCACTTCAGGTTTAATATAAAAATAGTGGACAGATATCGGTTTAATTTTAATAGTTTTAGAAAACGTAAATCCCGAATCAGGTTACTTTTAACTTTATCATCATATCCATAGTGTACATAGGCATACATACTAATATACATAATAAACATTCATAATGCACATAAGAAATATAATAACATACATGACTATGCAACTCATCAACTTGACCATGGTCCTACTTTAACTTCCATTTTTAGCATGTGCTTAACATTTTTTTACTTTTCCTTTGAAATATACTACTTTTGGACATCAGCTTATCCCGTGACTGTCATCACGCGGTACTAAACCAAATCAAACTGAGCCGATATTAGTTACCCCTAAGTTGGAAGGTTCTCCATGTCACCCTTGCCTCCCTTATAGAGATTCCTTATGGATCATCGTCTCTCACTTCCCGAAAATGATCGAGGGGTCATGTCCCATTCTTTCATTTCTTATCATTATACTTTATATGTATAATACTTCTTTGACTAGACACATGCAATGATATGACTAAATCCATAATTTTGACGAAAATCCGGCAACATAACAACTAGACCGGAGCTTTCCCAAAATACCAATCATAACTTTCAACCAATAGTCCATCACAATCATATTATTCAATCATAAGATAAAGCTCCATCAAACTTGTCATTCGTTATGCTGAATGCCATCATACATTCATACCCTAGAGGGGTTCATAATTGTGTTATTCTTTGTGAAGAATCTTATAAATCATCATATAATTTCTTGTGTTACCCATAAGAGAATCACATAGTTAATATATGTGTATGTAGTCTTTTAGTTACTTAATTCTCATGTGATCTTATTCTTTACTTAAGTATATGTCTTATGAAATATTTGTTTAAATTAGTTAAGTTAGGTGGTTATTTCCTTTCCTTGAGATAGTGTACTTAGTGATTCCTGGGTTTATGGTATCCTCAGAGGCCCTAATCATACTTCTGTTCCCAAGGAGTTCGAGATCCGTCTAATCTTTGGGTCATGACAACGCATAACTATACTCATGAACCCAACAACACTATGTTCACTAATCATTAAAAGTGATTTTTAACTTATTCAACTTACAAAGTTTCAAGCTTTCATTATTAACATATTGAGGTTTTATCTTAAATATTATTAAAATTATCATTCTTTATAAAGTAGTCATAAAATTTTATTCTTTATAAAAGTAAGTGCCTCTAAAACTAAGCTCTTGTTTTAAAAATTAGATCTTTATATAATAATGATACAAGTTACTAACTTTTTAATTAAAAAGTCTTGTTCTTTATGAAAGTTAACTCATTTAATTATTCTAAGACCATCAAAGTCTCAGCTTTATGATTTAAAGTTGTCTCTACATTAAAAAGATTTCTACTTTATCAATTAATGATATGAAACATTAACTTAAAGGTTTAAAAGTCTTGATCTTTATAAAAGTTAACACCTTTTAGCATTATTTTTGTTCAAGATCTAAACTTTATAAATTAAATGTTACAAAATAATACTTTTGTGGCTTAAAGGTCTCATTCTTGATTAAAGTTTGAAATTTTATGAAAAGTCTTGTCTTTAAGGTTTGATTTCTAAGACATAAAGTGACAAGAAATCATTTTATAACTCAAAAAGGCTTGTTATTCTATAAAGCTTAGGTTTTTACATGTATTTTTGTCTTCAAAACAAAACAAAAGAAGACTTCATGATGACACTAAAATTTGTGCCACTTTTTGTGTATCAAGAAACAAACTTTTTGAAGTTTTAAGCATTAAGAATATTTGTAGTCATGTCAAATCAATAGAAAATGATAAAGAAGATAACTTTCAACTCAATACAACCAAGAACATCAAGATCTCATACATAAAGAATTAAAAATGGGAACTTTAAAGCATTTAGAGTGAGAAATTTTCAAAGGTCAAGAACACTTAGAAAGAAAAGCATGGACATACTTTACTAAGAATGAAAACACCAAGAACACTTTAAAAAGAAAATGAACATAGTTTACCAAAAATGGAAACATCAAGAATATTTTAAGAAGAAGATGAATATATTTTGCCAAAAATAGAAATATCAAGAATACTTTAAGAAGAACATAAATATATTTCACTAAAAATAGAAGCATCAAGAATACTTTAAGAAGAACATGAACATATTTTGCAAAAAATGGAAATTTTTACTCTTGAAGAGCATGAAGGATCTTCTCAAGTTTTCACTTAGAGATCTTGGTCATAAAAGAACCAAGCTCCAAGTTTCCTTGAGCAAACAAAATAAAAAAGATGAAGATCACTAACTATTCTTGAAGATAGCGCAAAACAAGAGAAAAGAAAGAAGAAGATGATGGCTCCTCTCAATGATGATGGTGGCGATTTTGCAAGGAGGAAGGAGAAGCTCTTGAGATCTTGTAAGAATGGAGGTTGTAGTGTTTTGATCTTGTTTCCAAAAACCCAAAGATGAGGTCTTTGAAGAGCTAAGTGAGTGGTTTGGGGTGGTGTTGATGGAGAAAGGAAGAAGAAAATAAAGAACAAGAGAGAATTTTAGAGAGAAATTGGAGGAGTAGAAAACTTAGAGAGAGAATGAAAGTGTGAAAATGAAAAATGAAAGTGTGTGCATGAATGAATAGTGGTCATGAGTTTGAAAGGGAGGGAAGGAGATATTTTTGTGTTATTTTGTGTTAATTAAGGTTTAAGGGGACAAATTGGATGATGGGGGAACAAAGCACGTACAAACTCTTACAAAAAACAACATTGTCTTTTGCTTTATGCTTTTATGACATCATTTTTTTATTTTATTATTTAGTTGACTAAATTTGAATTTAATTATGTGATTAAGTGCTCATATAACTTAATTAAGATGATTAAGCAAGAATTAGTGATTAACACACAAGAACAAGATTAACAAAAATTAATCTTGTGATTAAGCTTAATTAACTTTAATTAAATTCAATTAAGCTAATATAGGGCAATTAGTGCTTAATTAAGCTATTAAGGTTCTGACTTACTTAATTAGAGATTTTCTAATCTCAATTAAGCATTCTTTTGACTTTTCTCATCCGAATTAACTCATAAACTCTTTGTTAACCCCTTAATTAAGCCTTAATCATATAATTTTTCATTAAGTACCTAATTACTTAGGGTTACTTAGATAATTTAGCACGACATGAAATTGAGGATGTTACATTTCTCCTCACTTTTTGCCCTCAAAATTCATTACCTGTAAACAATTCTTGATGCTCGTTTTTCATCTCGAACTCTAGCCCCTGCGTATACTCTTTCATATTTCCTCTATCCGAAGCCACCTTGACCAAGGGTACCGTCTTACTCCTCAGCTGTTTTACCCCACAATTCATGATCCGAGACGGCAACAGATTAAAGGTTAGGTCTTCTCTTAACTATGCACTTTCGAGTTCAAGTAGATGATTAGGATCGGAATGGTTTTTTCTCAACTGAGACACATGAAAGATATCATGAAGGTTTGACAAATTTGGAGGTAAGGCCATTTAATAAGCAACTGACCCGACATGTTTGAGAATTTGAAAGGGGTCAAGAAAACGAAGGCTCAACTTTCTGACCTTCATGACTTTACTTATACCAGTCGTAGGAGTGATTTTTAGGAACATATGTTCTCCTTTTTGAAACTCTAGAAGCTTTCTCCTCTTATCCGCATAACCCTTTTGATGGCTCTGGGCTATAAGAATTCTGTCCCAAATCCTTCTGACTTGCTCTATGGTCTACCTCACAAGATCAGGTCTTAATAGGCTTTGCTCACCCAGTTCAAATCAACACAAGGGAAATTGACACTTTCTTCCATATAAAGCTTCATAGGGTGCCATACCAATATTTATATGATAGCTATTATTATAGGCAAACTCAATCAAAGGTAAGTATTTGTCCCAACTTCCTTGATTGTCTAACACACAGGCTCTCAACATATCTTCCAAAGTTTGGATAATCCTCTTCGACTGTCCATTCGTCTGGGGGTGATAAGTTGTACTTAGGCAAAGCTTTGTCCTAAATGCCTTTTGTAAGGCTTCCCAGAATCTAGAGGTAAACCTCAGGTCCCTATCTGAGATTATGATCGAAGGCACGCCATGTAGTCTCACTATCTCTTGAACATACAGCTGGGTTAACTTTTCCAAAGAATAAGTAGCTTGAATGTGCAAAAAGTGAGTAGACTTGGTCAATCTGTCAACAATTATCCAAACGCATCGAAACCAGCTTGTGTTTTGGGTAAATCCATCACGAAGTCCATAGAGATACTTTCCTATTTCCATTTTGGGATCTCCAGTGATTGTAACTTACTAGAGGACTTTTGGTGTTCAATCTTTACTTTTTGGCAGACTAAACACTTGTCTACCAACTCCGCAACATCCCTCTTCAATCCTGGCCACCAGAACATCTTCTTAACGTCTTGATACATCTTTGTCATACCAGCATATATGGTGAAATGACTCTTGTGAGCCTCCTCTAAAATCTTTCTTCAGAGGTCACCGTTTGCGGGTACATAGACTCTTCCTTCAAATCTCCATAGTCCATCTATACCTTGCGCAAAACCCTTCAACTTTCCTTTTTTTTACTAATGCTAGGGTTTTCAAGAATTCCTCTTCCTCGCCTTGGGCTTGAGCAATTTGACTCTTGAAATCGCTCGTAACCCTAAGATAATTCAATCTTAAACTATGAGGGGTCAACATAACTCCAAGGTTAAGGTCTCAAAAGCTCCTTACTAACTCCTCTTCTTTGACCATCATCCATGATGCATACAAGGATTTCCAACTTAGAGCATCAGCCACCACATTGGCCATCCCAAGATGATAGCTCAACTCAAAATCATAATCCTTTAAAAACTTTATCCATCTCCTTTGTCTCATATTCAACTCCTTTTAATCAAAGAAATACTTCAAACTCTTATGATCAGAGAACACCTCAAACCCACACCATATAGATAATGCCTCCATATCTTCAGGGTGAACACTACAGCCGCTAACTCTAGGTCATGGGTTGGGTAGTTCATTTTATGAGACTTCAACTGTTTAGAGGCATAAACTACTATGTTCCTATTCTACATCAAGATACAACCTAAACCTCTCCCAGAGGCATCACAGTAAATCTCAAATGGTCCACTAGGGTTTGGCAAAACTAATACTGGAGTTGAGATTAATTTACCTTTTAGTTCTTGAAAGCTCTTTTCACAATTTATCATCCACACAAATGGGACATCCTTCCTCATCAACTTAGTTAAGGGTAAAGATATTTGGGAAAATTCTTTTATAAACCTGCGGTAGTAATCGGCTAAACCCAAGAAACTCCTTATCTCAGTCACTGAGGTTAGCCTCTCCCAATTTATCACAGCCTCAATCTTACTTGGATTCACAGTGATATCCCCTTGTGACACCACATGTCCTAAAAACTTTACCTCCTCTATCTAGAATTCACACTTAGATAATTTAGCATATAGCTTATTTTCTCTCAAGATCCTTAATACAACCCTCAAATGTTCTTCATGTTTCTCCTTTGCTCTTGAATAGATGAGAATATCATCTATGAAAATAACTACAATTTATTCAAGTAGGGTCTAAAGATTCTCTTCATATAATCCATGAAAATAGCAGGGCATTAGTCAATCCAAACGATATCACCGTAAACTCATAATGCTCATACATTGTCCTAAAGGCTGTTTTGGGTATATCCTCCTCCTTCACCCTTATCTGATGATACTCGGATCTCAAATCAATCTTAAAGAACATAGTTGTACCTCGCAGTTGGTCCATGAGGTCATCTATCCTAAGTAAGGGATACTTGTTCTTAATAGTCACATTATTTAATTGCCTATAATCCACACACAGCCTCATGCTACCATCTTTCTTTTTCACAAATAACACCGGGGCTCCCCAAAGTGAGGTATTAAGTCTTACAAACTTCTTCTCCAATAGTTCTTTCAATTGTCCTTCAACTCAGACAACTCCATTGAGGACATCTTATAAGATGCTATAGAGATTGGCCTAGTTCCAGGTACCGATTATATAGAAAACTCGATTTTCCTTTCCGGAGAAAATTCGGGTATATCATCAGGAAACATATAAAGGTATTCCTTGACTACGGGAATCTTATTCAATATCTGCTCGAATTTCACTTCACTTGCCATAAGGAGAACATATCTCTGATCACCAAACTCACTATTTCCTACCCTAATAGAGTTTAAAAATAAACTAACAAGCTTCATGGGCTTAACAGATATAGGGGGAAGAACAACATATTTTTCAGAGTAATTTATCATAGCATGGTTAGCTGAAAGCTAATCCATGCTTAAAATCAAATCCAAACCAGATAAAGGCAAACAAATAAAATTCGCTACGAAAGACCTACCATCAATTTGGAATTAACAACTCAAGCAATAATGATAAATCTTAACTGGTTTCTAAGCAGGAGTAGAAACAATTAACATATAAGGTAATTCAGACACAGACAATCCTAATCTATCTACATAATTAGGAGAAATAATGGAGTATGTCACTCCAAAATCATATAGCACAGTTAAGGTCCTACTATTAACCTCGGACTTACTTTGGATCAAATCGTCGAACTAAGTAGCCTCCTCAGCATTAAGGGCAAAAACCCTTCCTTGGTGTTAGGGCTTGTTGATAGGGGACAACAGCTTAACAATGCAGTCTCTAGCCATATGCCCAGACTTTTCGCATCGAAAACACGCGTTTTGACCAGCTAAACAAGGGCATCCTCCATGATGTTTGCCATACTTAAAGCAAGCTTGACCATTCGCCAGCTTGGGTGGATTTTTAGTAGGCTTCTAGGATTGCTTTCCTTTGAAACCTCCACCTTGAAACGGTTTCCTCGAGGGTTGGGGCTTGAACTTCTACCCTTGCGGTGCCAACTTCTTTTTGTGAGTTTCGGACCTTGCCACAGGCAGCTTGCAGTTGCAATCCTCTACCAAACGGTACTTGTTGACCAGTGCAGCATAATCATAGATCTCAATAGGTCCTACAGATGCCAGGACTTCCACAAGCAATCCTCCTTCAAACTTAACACACTTCCAGTGCTCATCCGGGTTCCCTTGATAAATCGTCAAGAACCTGCATAGTTCCTCGAACTTGATCATATACTCAGCAATATTCATGGTCCCTTGACGCAGACTCATGAACTCCAGCTCCTTTGTGTTCATCACGAATGCAGGAAAATACTTCTCATAGAAGTGTGTCTTGAAAATCTCCCAAGTGATGTAGGTTTGGGCACCTTCCAATAGCCTCTTTGTGCCTATCCACTAGAATTCGGTATCAGCTTCCAACATATATGTAGCAAAGGCTACCTTCTGCTCCTCGGTGCAGGCCAACACCGTGAAAATTTTCTCAATAGCCTTGATCCACTCATCAGCTTGATCGAGGTTGTACGTCGCTCCAAAGTTCGGAAGATTTGCCTTCCTGAACTCAGCAAACTTGAGGTACTCAAGATCTACCTCAACTCCTCTATTGTGTCCTTCGGGATTCTCCTCATCTCTTTGCTCTATTCACTCCATCATGTGATGGGCAGCAGCAGCTTGCTCCCTCATGGTAGCAGCCATTTTATGGAGCATCCCTATGACTTCCTCGGGATCTTTCGACTTGTTATGGGGCCTACCACGTCATCCTGAAGCCACTAGTTCCTGGTACACAAGATAGAAGATATCGAGTTGATCAGGCTCAACATTTATGTTGAGTGAACCAGCAACTAACCACATTCAGAACAGATGATCATGCACATCTAATTCCTACGTCTCATCATATAGACGAGACTCAAAACATGACTTAACTAACACGTATGCTTAGAAGCATAGTCAGTCCATCCCCAGGTTCGTCAATGACGAACTGCTCTGATACCAAAATGTAACACCCTAATAATTCCATTCTATATTTAAGTCATATTATCAAATTACTAGCCGTTATTTTTGTTCGCGAAACTAATATTACTTTTTAAAAATTACTTTTTAACGAAAATAGGGGTAATTTTTTTTTAAACAATAATGAGTAAATTATTTTTGAAATCGAGAGCCATGAGTGTATCGTGAACGTGTAATACAAACGTCGTTATCTCATACATACATCGCATCTAACATAAATAGAAGCAATGAGAATAACCACAATTTTAGATAAAAATAACATTCATTTTATAGTCATCCCATAGTTAATATAATAGTAGTAATAGTAGAAATCATACACAAAGATAATAATGGGTCCGATACCTACTGTCGGCCCTACAAAATACCTTAACGAAATACATGATAGAAGAAAATATATAAGAAATCAAAATCCGCCCATACATGCCGAATGAAAATAATAACCTTCGCTACAACCAAAAAGGGACTTTCCTTATACTCAGCTCCACATGCAAATCAACATCTCGCAAATATGGCGGGAGGCAGCCGTTCTCGAATCCTCCGAGAGAAATATCACCACGTCCTCCTCTTCGAGCACGGCCATGCCCAAGAGACACGGCACGAGTACGAATAAACCTGTGACCGCGAATCGGGGGTGGAGTGTGGCTAGGGGTTGCTGAAGAAGAGGACGAATCGGACGACAGGTGATTCACAGACGGGAAGAAAAGCTCAAACGGGTCCGTCTCCACTTGTTAGCTCAGATAGGACGGTTCCGAAGAATCGGAATCTAACGAAACTGTCGTGTTAGACGGGTGTCCGAGTCGAAATCTTCATCGGTGGGGTACCTCGAAGGATGGAAAGGCGGACGAATGTCATCTATAGTGATATCCTCGAACAGCTCATGAGGGCGGAAAAAATGGACTCATCATGCGTGTACGGAACTGGCGGCTATGGAATATGCAGACCCATATCGCTGCCAGAGCAGTCATCACGGATGCATTCAGCACTAGGTTAAAGTGCCAATGCATCACTAGGAACTCAACGAAAATCACCACCATGCCCGATGTCGGCGTCCTTTGAAGACGACACGGAAACGTAGGAGTGAGAAATACTCAATTTCTCAGTAGGATCGTAATTAGACAAACACAGCGTCCCAACCACTTCGGGTTTAATATAAAAATAGCGGACAGATATCGATTCAATTTTAATAGTTTCAAAAAATGTAAATCCCAAAGTCGATTACTTTTAACTTTATCATCATATCCATAGTGTCATACGTAGGCATACATGCTAATATATATAATAAACATTCATAATGCACACAAGGAATATAATAACATACATGACTATGTAATTCATCAACTTGACCATGGTCTTACTTTGACTTTTATTTTTAACACGTGCTTAACATTTTTTTACTTTTCCTTTGAAATAGACTGCTTTTGGACATCAGCTCATTCCGTTACATCGTCACGCAGTACTAAACCAAATCAAACTAAGCTGATACTGGTTACCCCTAAATTGGAGGGTCCTCCATGTCACCCTTACCTCTCTCATAGAGGTTCCTTGTGGATCCCCGTCTCTCACTTTCTAAAAGTGATCGAGGGGTCATGTCTCATTTTTTCATTTCTTATCATTATATTTTACATGTATAATACTTCTTTGACTAAACACATGCAATGATATGACTAAGTCCATAATTTTGACTGAAATTCGGCAGCATAACAACTAGACCGGAGCTTTCCCAAAATGCCAATCACAACTTTCAACCAATAATCGATCATAATCATATCATTCAATTATGAGACAAAACTCTATCAAACTTGTTATTCGTTATGCCAAATGACATCATACATTCATATCTCAGAGGGGTTCATAATTGCGTTATTCTCTGTAAAGAATCTTATAAATTATCATATGATTTCTTATAGTTACTCATGAGAGAATCACATAGTTTAAATATGTGTATATGGTCTTTTAGTCATTTAGTTCTCGTGTGATCTTATTCTTTACTTAAGTACATGTCTTATAGAATACTTGTTCAAATTAGTTAAGTTGGGTGGTTGTTTCCTTTCCTTGAGATCGTGTACTTAGTGATTCCTGAGTTCATGGTATGCTCAAAGGCCCTAATGATACTTCTGCTCTCAAGGAGTTCAAGATCCCTCTAATCATTGGGTCATGACAACGCATAACCATACTCATGAACCAAACAACACCATGTTCATTAATCACCAAGATGATTTTTAACTTATTCAACTTACAAAGTTTCAAACTTTCATTATTAACATATCAAAGTTTTACCTTAAACATTATTGAAGTTATCATTATTTATAAAGTAGTCATAAAGTTTTATTCTTTATGAAAGTAAGTACCTCTAAAATTAAGCTCTTGTCTTAAAAATTAAATCTTTATGTAATAATGATACAAGTTTCTAGTTTTTTAACTAAAAAGTCTTATTCTTCATGAAAGTTGACTCATTTAATTATTTTAAGA
This sequence comes from Pterocarpus macrocarpus, assembly GCA_031439585.1. NCBI lineage: Eukaryota > Viridiplantae > Streptophyta > Magnoliopsida > Fabales > Fabaceae > Pterocarpus > Pterocarpus macrocarpus. The sequence continues at coordinate 69,754,983 of CM062520.1, read as the reverse complement.
CCATCAAGATTTTAACTTTATGACTTAAAGTTGTCTTTACATTAAAAAGGTTCCTACTTTATCAATTAGTGACATGAAATATTAACTTAAAGGTTTAAAAGTCTTAATCTTTATAAAAGTTAACACCTTTTAGCATTATTTTGGTTCAAGATCTAAACTTTATGAATTAAATATTACAAAAGAACACTTTTATGACTTAAAGGTCTCATTCTTGATTAAAGTTTGAAAATTTATGAAAGGTCTTATCTTTAAAGTTTGATTTCTACGACATAAAGTGACAAAATATCATTTTATAACTCAAAAAGGCTTGTTATTCTACAAAGCTTAGGCTTTTACATATATTCTTGTCTTCAAAATAAAACAAAAGAAGACTTTATGATGGCACTAAAACTTGCACCACTTTTTATGTATCAAGAAGCAAGCTTTTTGAAGCTTTAAGCATTAAGAATGTTTGTAGTCATGTCAAATCAATAGAAAATAATAAAGAAGACAACTTTTAACTCAATACAACCAAGAACATCAAGATCTCATGCATCAATAATAAAAAAATGAGAACTCCAAAGCATTTAGAGTGAGAAACTTTCAAGGGTCAAGAACACTTGGAAAGAAGAGCATGGACATACTTTACTAAGATTAGAAACACCAAGAACACTTTAAAAAGAACATGAATATAGTTTACCAAAAATGAAAACATCAAGAACACTTTAAGAAGAAGATGAACATATTTTGTTAAAAATGGAAATATCAATAACACTTTAAGAAGAACATAAATATATTTCAACAAAAATAAAAGCATTAAGAACACTTTAAGAAGAACATAAACATATTTTGTCAAAAATGGAAACTTTTGCTCTTGAAGAGCATAAAGAATCTTCTCAAGTTTTCACTTAGAGATTTTGGTCATGAAAGAACCATGCTCCAAGCTTTCTTGAGCAAACAAAATGAAAAAGATGAAGATCACTACCTCTTCTTGAAGATGGTGCAAAACAAGAGAAGAGAAAGAAGAAGATGATGGCTTCTCTTGATGATGATAGTGGCGGTTTTGCAAGGAGGAAGGAGAAGCTCTTAAGATCTTGTGAAAATGGAGGTTATAATGTTTTGATCTTGTCTCCAAAGACCCAAAGATGAAGTCCTTAAAGAGCTAAGTGAGTGGTTTAGGATGATGGTGGTAGTGGAGAAAGGAAGAAGAAGAAGAAGAGAGAATTTTAAAGAAAAGTTAGAGGAGTAAGGAAACTTAGAGAGAGAATGAAAATATGAAAATGAAAAGTGAAAGTGTGTGATGAGTGCATAGTGGCCATGAGTTTCAAAGGATGGGAGGGAGATATTTTTGTGTTATTTTGTGTTAATTAAAGTTTAGGGGGACAAATTGGATGATGAGGGAACACAGTATGTACAAACTCTTACAAAAAGTAACCTTATCTTATATTTTATATTTTTATGATATCACTTTTTATTTTATTGTCTAGTTGACTAAATTTGAATTTAATCATGTGATTAAGTACTCATACAACTTAATTAAGATGATTAAGCAAGGATTAGTGATTAACACACAAGAATATGATTAATAAAAATTAATCTTGTGATTAAGCTTAATTAACTTTAATTAAACTCGATTAAGCTAATAAAGAGTTATTAGTATTTAATTAAACTATTAAGGGTCTGACTTGCTTAATTAGAGATTTTTTTAATCTCGATTAAACATTCTTTTGACTTTTCTCATCCGAGTTAACTCATAAACTCTTCGTTAACCCCTTAATTAAGCCTTAATCTCATAATTTCTCATTAAGTACCTAATTACTCAGGGTTACTGAGATAATTTAGTACGATGTAAAATTGAGGATGTTACATTCTCTATACTTATAAATTCTCATATTCTGGTATATTTTTCAACTAAAACCATATAAAAATATTCCTTGCTATATGATTTCCAGTGGAAAAATGGTGGCAAATTAAAAAAAAAAAAAGCCCTATATTCTTGTAAATACTCGCAAATTCTCATGTTTTGGTATGTATTTCATCTAAACACCATACAAAATGTGTGAGAGAGAGAGAGAGGAGAGAAGAGAGATGAATACGCCATAGTTGGTGGCAGATTAAAAAAAAAAACCCATATTTTTGTCAATTCTCATAATTAGGTATAATTTTATTTAAACGCTATGTAAAAAATCATTTCACTTGTATGATTTCCAATAAAAAATGTTATTTGTATTTATTTTTTGAACTTATTATAGATATACGATGAGAAAAAAAGATATAAGATAATGAGTATTAAACAAAAAGTGATAAATTCACTATTATGTTTTTTTCTTTCTCAGTATATGTCTATAATGAGTCTAGAAAATAAGTATAAATAATATTATTATTTACAATGTATGTTTTCACTTTTTTTGGCTAAATATTATCTTTTCATAAAGGAAAAATTCAAGCAATAATTATCATATTGGATACTAAGAGTATTGAGAAACTAAGATCTTTTATTTAATATTTTAATCTAATGCATTAGAGTTTTGAACAATGTTCCCATAAAAAGAAAAATTATGATCAATGTTCGCAAAGAGTTCCTATACAAAGACCATAATAATTTTGAAAATCGTTTGTATTTTTTCGGCTATGTTTGGTATTAATGGTGAAGATCAAGGGGAAAAAGAGACTGATGATTAACATTTGCTCATATGAATTTTAATGGGCGGAATTTTAATTATTTCCAATTAGTTGTATGAACCATAAATTTTACCGTCAAATCGTCACAGCCACCACCACGTCCTCCTCACCCTCATTCCCACCCATACTAGGTTAAAACTTCATCGGCCATTAGCACCCTTACACAGTTTGATTCGGCTTTTGCCAACACCAAATGAGGTCGCAGTTACCCCTTTGTCGAGATATTGTGCAAGGAAGTCAAAGGCTGCTACGACCATGGCATCAATGTTCATGAGCCGTTGAACCTTCTCAACGGCCAATGAATTTGGAAGGCACTAAAGCAATGACAACATCGATGAAAGAGGAGAGGATGTTGTTGATGGCGAACTTAACGGTGCTTATGAGGTGGTTGTGATATGCATCGAGGTGTAGATGGCAGCATCGCTAAAGGGTAAAGGGTGATAAAGAGTGTGATACATAAAGAGGAGTCATGTTCTTTGGCGAAGGTGATGGTTGGGAAGATGGGGGTGGTAGTTGCATTGCTGGGTAAAAAATTATTCTTTCCTTAATTAGGACAAGATTTTCTCTTCCCTTAATTTTTCCTTAATTAGGGAAGAGTTTACTCTCCTTAGATTTCTTTCTTCTATTTGCTTATTGAAAAATGATGAATAATATGAATAAGAATTGGTATTTTCGTGTACCAACAATTTTATATCCCACTATATTTCCCATTTATTACTCTGCTATTTTATTCTTCCACTGAATTTTATTCTATTTCCAATAAAATATTGACACTTGTATTCATCGCCTGTTTGTCACAAAAAAAAAAAAGAGAAAAAGGAACCGAATAGCGGTTTTCTTTTTCTATAAATCAAACATGCTGTTCTTCTTGAAAATTTACTCTTAAAATCAGCCCTTGTTTATTCCCCCAACTAAACATAGCTTTAGGGATAATTAAAAAGCAAAAAAAGGCGTGCGTTGTAGGCCATGGCTGTTGAGCGTGGGTCTAATGTGTCTGACAATCTCGAAGCCAACTCAAAACCATGGGATAGATTGATAGATAGATTTGTAGATTACAATATTAATTAATTCATCAGAAATATCGTCATGGTTGACGTCATGGCCATTTATTTGGGGAAGAACTACGAGATTGTATCAAATAAAATTATTGGAATCAGTATATCAATTATACAAAATTGTACTATTTTACGGGGTACAAAATATTGTACAATTTAATATTGTATCATTTAATAAGGGCTTAAAGTATTTATTTTAATACATATTTTTTATTATCAAAGAGATGCATTATTTATATATCTCAAAATTTTAGATATTTTAATATTTTTTTTATTTTTTTCTTTCTATTAATTATTTCATTTATTTTATTTTATTTTTTTATAATTTTTTTGTTTTTTCTCTCTAAATATTTAAGGATATTACCTACCCAATAATATAAAATTCATTTCTCATTGCAAAATCATTTGTACCACAATTTATCATATCATAAAAAATAGTATAATAACTATTAAAAATTTTTATACCTACAATGATTAAAACCAAAGAAAAAAAAATTGTATACGTTGTCGTCATGTCATAAGGTTTAATTTATAAAGGCAATTTAAAAATATTATTGAGAAAAAAATAAATGAACTAAAATTCAGCTAAAAGATTTGTGAGAACACTATCGTATCCAGAATCAAGTCATATATAAGTAATTTGGAATTATTATAAATTAGTTATTGAATTTGAAACTCAATATTTATAAAAATTGAATTCATTAAATTAATTAATTTCATTCATAACACATAAAAACTTAATTAAATTGACCTTCCTTACTCATTCTCCCTGCTAACATCTCTAACATGCTCCCTGCTCTTTAGAAAATAAAGGAAATAACTCGGCCGGGCGTTTAGGCTCTGATACCACTCTGCCGGGAGCCCCCTTATCGTTAACACATGATCCCTACTTTGGTAAGGCGAGAACTTCGGCCTTCACTCATTAGCCTACTTATCGAGCCCCAGTTACTCATAAGGATCACATATCAACAATAAGGAGGACCGAAAAACTGGATCATCAATCTGATACTTTTCTGATGCACAGGATTCTCTGATAGAGGCAAGTGCAGAGCATACTTCGTATCTGATACAGCCTTGTTATTTCCTTTATTTGGTTCAAGATCATAGGAGCATATTAAGAGAAAGAAGGAAAGAACTTTCAGGAAGGAGAGGAAAGTTTAGAGACTCATACTTATAGAAATACACTTGTATTATTTGATAAGGTTTCTCGATTGATCCTCCAAAGAGAGGGCTCCTTCCTTTATATAGAGGAGGAGGCTTACAAGGCACGCTTAGTAGTCTTACTACGTACTCAGCTTCTTCTATAAGCTTCCTAACAAGACAAACTTCTTCTACAAGTCTCCTACTAGGCTAAGCATCATAGTTGCTTGTCAGACACTCGACGAGGACTGCACACCTAACATTAATTACAACAGGACAAACTTATTTATGACTATGGCCCACTTATTTATTACAAAGGATAAGACTAAAGTACTGCATTTATTACAACCTTGACTTTAAGATACTAAAGGACAAACAACTTTTCTACCACGTGACTTCTTCTTGACGGTTCCTGAGCTTCAAGTTCTGCTGGATTGTCAATATCTCTGCTACTTGAAGATAGGCTCATGACTTGGTGATAAATTTGCTGTCTCATCTCTATCCACCTTTCGCCAGTACTCTTTTAACTCTGCTTTTAACAATACTTCCTTTGGGTCCATCATATCTTCATCTGGGTCCTGAGAATCCTGCATGATTAAATCTTGCATTGAATTTCTGTCAGTGGCTGTGCTTGTCTGGCCTGCTTCAAATGCTCCAGCTGGTGCCTCACTTATGGTATGAATTTCGGATAATGGACAGATGATGTCTAATGGTCAGGCAGTGGCATCATTATCATCTACACCATTAATTTCCTGTAAATAAAAAATTAAATTTTCTTTGTAGAACGGAGGTTCATTGTCTCGGATAAGTGCTTTCAAATTCGGGAGTAGTGTGTACACCCTGGCATGGTTCTGTGTCCAGAGAAGCTCCGTCTGTGGGTGCTGGAAATACGGTCGGTGGATAATAAAGACTGAGATAAAATCATCCAACTGATCATCTTCTAATTTCCAAATATTAAACTTGGATAATTCCCTGTCAAGTTCTTTAATCCACCAACTGATAGGTGAAAATCATTAAAGAGCATTCCATAAAAGAGAAGAGCGATTTTCCGGGTCTGAGAGGAATCTCCTCAATTTAAAGGCAGGGCACAGGATAGGATATGAATATAAGATGGAGACACACCATAAATGCCACATATCAGATTCTTCGAATGTTGTTCCTATGAAAATGGTAAAAATGGTGAGATATGGTGCAATAGGACTTAACCAAGTGGGTTGAGGAACCAGGTCATGTGTTTGGACTGATCTGTTTAGGTAAAGGGACATGTGTGATCTGGCAAATTCCTGTAGGTATTTTGGTGTTAGAGGAGTGCCGGAAGAAATTTTAGGTGGGAAGGTTCTTTGAGCTATGTCTTCTGCAGAGGAACTGGATGAATAAGTATTCATCATGATTAGTGGGTAACAGTGAGTGGAGGCGATAATGGTGATGGGTTTGGTTTGGACTTGGTTTGGTCTGGAGAGGAAATCTGGGACAAGATTTTGAGTTCCCTTTATATGTTTTACAGAGAAATCATATCGGGAAAACCATTCTTTCAGTCTAAGTATTTGAGGACTTGGCGGGATTTTATTTTTGAACTCAAGCAACTTCGGAAATGAGGAATTATCTAGATGTACCTCAAATTGGTGTCCTCTGAAATGGAAATCAAACTTCTGGATTCCATACTTGACTGCCAAGGTTTCCTTGTAAGTTGTGTGATAGTGAAGCTCCGCTGGCTTGAACTGTCCACTAGCATGTCCGCAATAGAATTTTTGGCCTTCAATTTCTTCTATCAGGACGGCTCCCCAGTATTGGTCACTGGCATCTGTTTGCAAAATCCTTTTTCCTTCTCCAGGTATCTTGAGAGGAGGTGGATTTTTTGCTGCCTGTTTCAGACGCCTTACAGCTTCAGTTTGTTCTGGTCCCCATGGAGGAGCTTTTTTCTTCAGAAGCTTAGACAGCTTCGTAGTGTCCTTGGAGATATGCGGAATGAAATCCTTTATATAATTCAGGATTCCTAAGAATTGTTGGATCTGCTTGGTAGTCATATTTTGATAAAGAAACTTTGGAAGTTCTTCAGCAATGTGTGGTTGTGGCACATATTTTCCTTGGGCAAAATGCATTCCCAGGAAATCTACTTCAGTCGTTCCGATCTGAGACTTTCTTGATGATAGCATTACTCCATATTAGTCACAGATTTTATAGAATTCTTCCAAGAGCTGCTTGTGACTATTTTCATCGGGAGAGAAAAGGAGTATATCATCAATGTAAATGAGAGCACGATCAAAGAGAGGTTCAAAGATTTTGGTCATGGCCTTTTGGAACAGTGATGGGGCGACTTTAAGCCCAAAGGGTAAGACAGTCCATTGGTAATGGGCATTGGGAATGCAAAATGCGATTTTTGTTCTGTCTTTTGGGTTAAGGCCCAATTGCCAAAATCCTGACTTCAGGTCAAACTTTGAGAAAATATGGGCATTCCGGATATAGGAGTAAAGAGAGTAAATCTTCGGAAGAGGAAACTTATCATCTTTAAGGAATTGGTATAACGGGCGATAATCGATGACAAGTCTCTTTTTTCCTCGAATCTGCTCAGATCTCTTGTTCACATAAAAGGCTTAGCACGCCCAATCAGATTTGGTTGGTTCAATCAGTCCTTACTTCAGCAATTGTTGGTATTCTTCAAATGCTGCTGCTCTGTCAGATGGTGACATTCCAGGATGGACTGCCTTGGTTGGATTGATGTCTTCATTTAATTTGAATGGCAAATCCACGAAGAATTTTTCATTCTTCCAAAATGGATGAGGATGTTTGAAGAGATCATGGCTGTCAGCACTCATCTTAAGGAGTTTGTCCCTTATGTCCTCATATCCCAATGGTGCATCTGCAAGAGTAAACAATTTTGGGACAGTAGAATAAGGCTTGAACTCCCGTTTGAACTTAATCCCTTGAAAAAGAATTTGAAGTCGATGATTTTGGGTGTAAACATCCATGCCAATCACAAGGTCTTTGTCGGGTAAATCTGTTCCAATGACTTTGATCCAGATAATGCACCCTGGGAAAAATTTGATCCCAATCTTGTGTTTAATAATCAAGTCTGTTCGGAAAATCTTGCCATCTGCTGCTTTGAAAAAATGAACACTGGATTTTCAAGTAGATGATGGGAGGATCACCGGATTCATCAAAGTCTTCTGTGCTCGTGTATCCATAAAAGCAATGGCTTTGATTGGCAAGTCATACTTGGAGGGAAGAATATGAATTTCGATGTTCAGCAATGGTGGAACCGGATCAAGGGAACTGATTTCTGGATTTGGAAGTCTGGGGACTTTTTCTGCTTGTAGAACAGGGAAATGTTCTTCGGAACTGGAAGATCCTGACTCACTGCTTTCTTCAGAATCCGTGTACTCTAGTCCGAAGACAGTTGAGGCATCTGGCTGATCTTGCTCATCATACCAGGATTCAATGTCTTCATCTGTGGCTAAGTTAAGGGAATGGACTAGCTTGGAAGCCTTTTCTCTGTTATTTGGACAATTTTTTGAAAAATGCCCTTTCTTGCCACAAATGAAACATCGTTTGCCATCTTTTCCTCGGAAAGGCTTTCTTTTGAAGAACTTGACCTTCTTCTTCATTCCTTTTTTGTTCAGGAAGACTCTGTTTTTCCTTTTGGCAGTTGGCTTGTAACGGCAGCTACAATCTTTTTCTTTGCACTTGATCTCCAGGTAATTCTTCTTGCAAGCCTTGGTGTACTTCCTTCTGTCTTTGAGAATATTTTCAAAGAGGACTTGTTGGCTACATAGCTTGTCTAATGCAGCAAGGCATGTCTGGTGGATTTCTCCAAGAGTCATGCTTACAACGTCTCTTTGCATGGTGGTGATCATTCTGAACATTTCTGCCTGGAGTTCTTCGGGAAGAGAGCTGACATAGGTGTTCTTAAGGCTAGGATCATTGTAGCCGTTTAGTTGATAAAACCTTTGAGCCATCCTTTTGAAATGGCGCTCAAGATCAAGTTTTTTCAGAGAGCAACACTTCATGTCAAAGTATTCCTTCCGAACTTCCTTTTGAACAAGGTTGTGGTCACCAAGGAATTCATGATGGAGTCTTTGCAATAACAAAGATCGCACTTTCTAGTCTGTGGAGTTCATCTTGTCTTACAGAACCAAGACTAAGATACCATTCTTTGAGGACTCCAGTCATGTGGGCACAGAATTCTTCAATGACTCGATACCGATCAGCATCTGGTGAAACCATCTTAGCATCCATCCAGGCTTTAAAATCTAAAAACCTTTTTCTCCATTGAGATGGAGGGATGTCATCAATGGTGAACAATGGTCCTCCAGACGGTGGAGGAGTATTGATCTCTTGAGGATTTAGAGATGATGATTGAGCCCCTCTTGTTGTCTCAGTCTCTACAGTTGTAGCCATGAGGGTTCTAGTGATGTCAGCATACTCATCATCACTAGGGGTTTCCACAGATGCTTCGACACTCTGGTCATCGCTATCTGTTGGCTCTTGGTAGGCATGGGAGGATATCATGACTTGAGACAGTGGGACTGTATCAGGGTCAACCTCTGAGGTCTGCATCTTTTTTGGAGATGGTTCGGGTTCAGGAGATTTTGGATCTTGAAGTGGTTGTTTTGGAGAAACTGGGGAAGATTCAACAACTTCCTTCCTCTTTGGGTTTTCTCTAGAGGGTCAAGATCTTTCTTCAAAGAATGTGGTTTTTGGTGGTAGGATTGGTGGTAATAATGGTGGAGGTCTATATGGTTGTGAAGATGGTAGAAGGCTGGGATATATCTTTGGTGGTGGAGCAAAGAATGGATCTGGCTCTGGCTATTTTTGAAGTTTCTTTGTATATTCATAGAGCTCCTCTATATTATGGCTAAGCCTCTGAAGTTCTCTTTCTCTCTGATCAAAAGCTGGGTCATGGATATTCCGGACAGGAAGTTGTCGGATTTCCATTTCCAGGACTTCGATTCTGGCTTTTGTCTCCTTATAGTATTTCTGCAACTTCTCAGACAATATCTCTAGTCGTTGCTCTACAGCTGTCATGATGCTATCAATCTGTTGATTGATTTTTGTCAGCAGTCTATTTTGAGCTATGGAGTTCTCAGTTTGCCAGTTCAGAACTTCTTCAGCTTGAGTAAGAGGCTTCAGCTTGCCATCTGGTTGTACTTCAGTAGGCTGGACAAAAGGTTTAGTGTATGTCTGGGTGGTAGGGTTGGTTTTCCTTTCCAGAGCTGGAAAGTCAGCTCCGTAAGTGGCTGAGGTGGAGGCAAACATCATGCATGGGATTACTGGTGTTGTTGGAATGAAAAGTGTAGGTTCTGAGCTTTTACAGGAAAAGGAGTTTGTGGTATTTTGTGGTGGTGGCCAAGTAACAAGGTCAGGGTCTTCAGGTGATGGTGGATACCCTTCTTGTCGGAGTATCCTGAGGGCTTCTTCATAGATTGGCAATGGTTCCCTCTTCTTCCTGATCCCTACCTAGGGACCATTTTCTGGATCAGATTTCCTCTGTGGCTTAAGAGGAGGCCTGCATGGAGTAGCAGGACGCTTACAGTTTCCTGTGCATGCTCTTCGCCATTCATCATTTTTTGGGCATGGGATAGAATCACGTGTCATAAGTACATCCTGGTTCGCACATTCCCGATCCAGGAATATCCCATAGGAAATGGCCATCAATTTTGTCAGAATAGATGACATGTTCATTTGGCGAAATAGCATGAATCGGCAACCTCTTTTCGGCTGCTCCGAGAGTGATCATCATGGTGTGGAAGACTGGAGGTTTTCCTCCAGAAGATTCCTCTTGATCTGGCCTTTTGAAGATAGTTTTGACAGTTCCATCAGCAGACCTTTGAAAACTTGCTTCAGTTGAAACAGCAGCGGTGCTGTTCTTTTTGAAGTTTTCATAGTTGTTTATCCACTCAAGCGGCATAAGCTGCAGGAGGTCTTTCTTTGAAATCTGCTTTGGAATCTGAACGATGGAGGGTGTCTCATCGTTTGAGGTGGCCAGGACCATCAGGGTATTCTGATCGAAACCTTTCGGAGTAGGCAGATCAAAACAATGATCTTGGAGCCTATAGATCAGCTGGTGCTGCAGTGAGGCAGCTAGGGCAGTTCCATCTTGTGGAGCCCCTATGAGCTGGACCTGTACTTTGAATCTGGTGGTCAAAGTGGGATCTCTGAGGTGGACGTTGAAGTTTGGGAACATGGTCAAGACAACACTTCCTGCATTTAGTGTCGTCAAAACAATTCCGATGGTGGCATGTTCGAGATTCTGGAAGGTAGTATCCAGTAGGCTTACCCTGGCGGTAATAGGAAGTCCTTTTCTCCCGTGAAGGGAAAGAACTAACCTAATAGCCCCAAGGTGAAGGCTGACATATCCTTCTCTCTGCCAAAGCCGAATGAGAGTAGGATTAATCTCCAAGTCAACATATTGTTCGGCACTGGTGGCTTGGAGAGCACATTCATCCATTTTTGTTGTCTGGATATACTCTTTCACACCAGGTCTTGGAGTTGAGATAAGCTTTTTGCGGAGCCACTTGAATGGCCCCTTCTCTCTTCTAAAAATATTATAGGGACTAAGAAGAGGAGGAATAGAGCTTTCTATTTAAGCATCTTCAGGGACATAGGAATATTCTATGAGGTTTTCTATTTTGGAAGAAAGGGTTTTTATACAAGATTCCGGGATGGATAGTCTTGAGGTTAAGGACAAAGGTTTTTGGAGGGCATTATCTGAGGAGGAGGAGGACGCCATATGTGAGTTGGGACCTTCCTTACTCATTCTCCCTGCTAACATCTATAACATGCTCCCTGCTCTTTAAAAAATAAAAAGAATAACTCGGCCGGGCGTTTAGGCTCTGATACCACTCTGCCGGGAGCCCCCTTATCGTTAACACATGATCCCTACTTTGGTAAGGCGAGAACTTCGGCCTTCACTCATTAGCCTACTTATCGAGCCCCAGTTACTTATAAAATTTTTGGTATTATTATCCAATTATATAATATTATTTGTGTTTTTAATAATTATAAAATAAAATATTTTTATTAATGTAATAATATATAATTAAATAACTACATCAAAAATATTTATACTAGCAATCATTAAAATTAAATTTTTATTAAAGATATGTTTAAGACCTAAACTAGAAATGACAAAATCATCAACTCCAACAATTAAAACTTAAGCACAATAACATTTGCGTTAATTCAAATTGATTTCTTTTTTGACAAATCAATTTGTTTATGAAATTTAATTTAAATATACTATCAATCAATAAAAATAGTGGAAAGTGCCAACTCATACAAATAACCACTCATTATAATGAGGGACCCACCATGATTTCTCACTTTTCCTTATTTCTATTGGTTGATAGTGTAAAACTATTTTATACTGTCAATACATATCAATTAAACTCTTTGTTATAGTTTTACACTGTCAGTGTATACTAATTAAATTCTTTATTTATAACTTAAATAAAATTAATTTCAAAGTTAAATTAATTTATATTTTTTTAACAAAATATTTCATTTACAAATTAAATATTTTTTTTAGAATATTCATTTCTAGTATGTGGCCTTTATAAAGATACGTATTTAAATCTAATTAACTTGTATTGGTCCAATATTTATTACTTAATGCAATATCACTTCCACTTATCTATTTTTTTGGACAAAATAGTTGTATTTAATATATAATTTTTTTTATAGGGAATATGTAAATTTTTTTTAAATATAACTATTTTCAGATTGTTAATATAGTATGGGTGATTATAGGTTTAGGTTGTTTTAAAAATTATTCTTAAGAAGGAGGTGGAGAAGAAAAATCCAAAAAGAAAGAGGAGGAGGGGAGGAAGGCCACGTCACAGCGCACCAAAGACAAAATTCCCAACAAGTCCTACCTCAAGAAATTGGGAACGCGCCGATCCATTTCCTACAGAAAACTCACAACGCCTCTCTCTCTCTCTCTCTCTCTCTCCCTCTAATACGGAGACCAATGAGTAGAAGAGCAATTTCAAAAGCCAACCTTCCCATAATGGAAGTGGGACGAGGCTATGGCTAAAGAGCTAGTTTTCCCCAAGTGGAAACAGCACCAACGCAGTGGGCCTCTCTCTCTCTCTTGTTTCTCTCTCATCCCTTTCATTCAATTATTGAAGCCCAGGCCCACCTCTCCCTCTCTCTCTACACTGAGGTGTTCAGCGAGCAGTACCGCCAGGCCCACTAGCTTTATGATCCTTAACCCTCTTTACCCCTCTATCCGACCTAGCTTTACTCGCCTTGCAACAGTGCACCCAGCACTAAGAGGATCCGTGTACGATCCCCGGGGTCTGAGGCCCCGTGCATGTCCCCCCCCCCCCCTTTTTCTTCTCCCAAAAAAAAAAAAGAGAAAATTTTAATATATTATTATTGCACCTAACTTTGTTTGACTATTTTAGCACTAGGACCATACACCTGTGACGGTGTCTGCAAATTACAACTATAAATTAACAAAAATGGTTCTTTTAGGTTCGTTTCTTTGATCTGTCCGGTTCTAAAGGAATGGGGGGCCTCCTCAACTTCCGATTCATATACGATTGCTAGTGGACAAGCATGATATGCCATGTCTTCTTTGTTTATTTTCCACATAATGAAGTATCTTGGTCGACAAGCCATAGTTTAGGATAATTGTCACAAACGTGAAATGAATCATTACCTGCTCCTGAATCTCTCTCTCTCTCTCTCTTTCAAACCGAAAAACAACAAAAATTGCTTAATGTCTCTCCATGTTGAAGGTAGAATGGCCATTGATTGCATGACACGTTTAAAACGAGAGAAAGTTTTAAAGATGTTTTTAGACCAATTTGTTTTCTTTTTTTAAAAAGAAGTCCCAGTAATGATAGTTAGTTGCATAAAAAAATTGTTTAAATTTGTTCACTTGTGATAGTATCAACAGAATAAAAAAATCCTCACTATCAAAGGGAGTGAGGAGATTTTATATTTGAGTGAAAATCAGTTCTGGAATTAAAAGAATAAGAGAAATCTCCTGTAGACTATAAAATATCTTTAAAAAATTTTTAAAAAAACTAATAATAATGGTGATATAGCTGATTGAATTATTCATAAATCCTTCTTTGAGAACCTGCGCTAGTATCAAGCAAAATAAAATGATGATAAAAGACATAATAAATGCTAAGTTTTTCGATTCTTCGAAATCTTCTGTCAATTGCAATACGCAATCCCAAAAGAGACATGTACATTTATTAAATGCACTCCCCCATTGCAAGATTACTTTTGATGCTTGATTCACTAAACAAAGTTATGATTTCATTGAACGCGATGAATTTGAATTCAAAACTTAACTTTCTGATTGCTTTTGGGATTTCAACTTCTGACTTGTTTAGTAAGAAATCGCAACTCATAGCAATGATTATATAGTTAAATCTTAATGTTCACGTAGCCATCAGATATGCCTCATGCATACAGAGCCTAGAGTCCAACCGGGCCCCAAAAATAGGAGCGGGAGCTAAACGGAGGGGAAAATGTAGCTAAGTTCGTTGTATTTCTCAAATTAATATTTTGGTGCACTCGGAATAATAAATGATTCACTTATTAGGTAGGAATTAGTACACACAAAAGATAAAGCAATTGCGGCAGCATATGTCCTTAAACAATGTAGTTTTGCGTAACAAAGAGCAAAAAGAACATATGCGAATGGTAACGTGTTCATACAACATACATTGACATTAGCGAATTCAAGTGTTAAGGATAGATGTGTGGTATGGTTTCATGCGTAGTTCCCATATATAGGAATATCCATTTTCCAACCATTATGTAATAATTTGACAATTTTATAAAGGAAACACAAACCTACCGGGGAATCCTATGAGATGATATATTATTCCCTTTTGTCATAGCTTTGTAATTTTCACCAAACAACTTGAAAGATTTTGGGATTTGATGATTTATGATAGGACGATGACAAGTTGTAAAATCTTTCCAAGATCCTCTCATCAATACCAGACAGAAAATATGGATCCGGTTCATATATGACCACAAGTTTTAGTGAATCTCATTCGCATTATGAGCAACCTCTTGAAATTCACAAACTACAGAAACTTTTAAAATGATCTAACCCAGAAAAACTTGGCATACTAAAATTTAAAGCAAAGCGTTTAAAATTCTTATTATGTTTTGAGAAGCAGTACCTGTACCATTCGAAAACGATTTTAGGATTAGATTTAATTCGTTATACGTGTGTACCTTTGCGCATATATACACAAAAAAAAAAAAGAAAAAGAAAAAAAATAGAATAATGAGTTGTGATAGTTACAAAAT
The DNA here is from genome assembly GCA_031439585.1 of Pterocarpus macrocarpus. Taxonomy (NCBI): domain Eukaryota; kingdom Viridiplantae; phylum Streptophyta; class Magnoliopsida; order Fabales; family Fabaceae; genus Pterocarpus; species Pterocarpus macrocarpus. The sequence continues at coordinate 69,739,843 of CM062520.1, read as the reverse complement.
TTTAAGCGACATGTACATTCTTCAAATTTATCAATTCAATCAACACCTAGTGAAGCTAGTCACCTTCAATTGAATAATTTACCAATGTGTTGTCAAAGGATTTTTACACTAATGAGAATAAATAGAAATAACATACTAATTATTTTATATGATAAAAGATTTTGTTCCTCAATTTATTATTTTTAATACATGCTCGATTTATTATATTGATTTTGTATGTATATTTGAAGATCGTGATAAATTAAATTTCATAACTTTACTGGAGTTGACATAAAACATTTGTTTGGATGGTTGTGGTGGGGAGACAACAACACAAAGTTTATAAAACCTTGTCACAAAACAAATAATATAACTCAAAATTATGTGATTACGATTTTAGTGTACTGAATCTCATTATTCATACAATCATTCTAGAATGCCCACACATTAATATGGTCAACCCCACGCTTATTTCAAGCTCATTGCATCATTGTTGAATATGTGACTTTCTATCCTTTTCATTTTAGGGTTTATTTAGAAAAGTTGTAAGATTAAAATTATTTTAATGATTATTTTTTTATATAATTAATTATGTGTAAATCAATTTATGTCTAAATATTTTAGTTGAAAGATAATTTTAAGATAATATATTTTATTTAGATTATATTAAAAGAAATTACTTTTATTTAGTAAAGTTACTAAAAAAAGCATAAAATAATTATTTATATTATATAATAATCAACTTTCACTTATAATCAAAAGTGTCAAAAAATTACTTATGAATATAAGTTAATTTTCAACTTAAAATTATTAATTTTTTATTATAATTTATTTTATTATTTTTACCAAATATGATAGATTTTTACAAAACAGTTTTTTCACTTAAAAAAAGCTATTTTGTAAGGTTCCTAAACATGCTCTTAATATGCAGTTGGAAATTCACTTGTGGATATTTTTATAAACTTTTATGTGTTATTAGAATAAAATATTTCATGTTTTATATCAATATTACACTGTTTAATTTAATTATAATATTCAGCACAATTAAATTTGATAATAATAAATAAAGTGATACATATTTAATGATTTATCCCAAAAATATTTGAGAATTTATCCAGAGACCTAACATCACCACCACAGCCTCGTTGGCCGTGACTCATCATGCGGCAGTAGGCCATCCCCTCTAAAGTTTATTTATGCATCGGACGGTGCGAATGGTATCTTATACGAGTATAACTATCGGTACGTTTGGAATTTTTTGGATAAAAAATTATTTTTTATTAAAAATTAATTTTTATATATTTGAATAATTATTTTAAAATAATTAAAATTTCAAAAAATTAATTTTTAATTTTTTTAATTAAATATAATTTTTTTAAAATATAAAACAAACACATCTATATGTACTGTGATCAAATCCAGATTGTTGCCTTGCTCGGGCCCACGTGGATAAGATTTTTATTTCCTCTTTTACCAAAGTAGAACGTGAATAATGTGAATACTATATATATATATATATATATATATATATATAATTTTGGTACAATCATTAGGAAAATATAATTATTTAATTATATATTAATATATTATTAAAATATTTGACATATATAAAATAAATTTAATTTAAATATATTATCAGTATAAAAAAAAATTTATACAAATATCTAATTATATATTATCATATCAACAAATTTTTTGATATAATCATTCACTATTTAAATGATCATATAAATAGAAAATTTTAATTAGATGATAATATTAAAAAATTTTATACTATCAGAACACCTAAATCAAATTCATATAAAATTTATTATAAAAATCACCCGTATAATAAAATATAATTAATTGATAGTATATATATATTGGAACGCTATGAAACTGGACTGAGGTGGATTGAATGGAGTCGTGGAGATATTATACGATTTTCAACTATCCTATGTCCAAAGCATTGTATAATAATGTCGATGCATTATATTAAGGAAAATGGAAAAGATTACCTAGTAAATCATCGAAGCATAAGCCATTTTCGTTTTATATGTCAATTCCCCAACTTAGTCAAACAACCTATCAAAAATATTGAATTGGGGGATGAATCTAATCTGCACCTAGTATGCTAGTCTCGTGCGAATTGGGCTTCACCTAGGCATTTTACGCTGTCGGCACGGAACAAGCAACCCTTTAGGTCGGTAACATTTTAACGAGGAATTTTAAGGTCTTCTCGGAATAGGGGAAAAATCTTACTCTATTTTACTTATTATTTGATACCTTAAATTTATAGGTTATTTTAAAAAAATTTTGTTATATTTTTAATAAAAATAAATGATAAATAGAATAAAATAAAATTTTTCTTAATCTGAATGATAAAGTGAAGCATTTCACTTATCTATTTTCTTCTCGCTCTAGTTTATTTTTCCATCTTAAATTTGTACTAAATTAGGGGATAGGATAGGGTCAGATCAAACAAATCCCTCAACAATTTTATTTTAGTGCTTAGACCTCGTGACTTGAATTGTTCTAACTCAATAGTAGAATTACTTGAGCCTAAAAGTGTTTGATAAGTATTAATCTATAAACAATACAATGAAAGAGTTTCTCATCCACTGATCCTCTACAGTTGAACGACACGTTTTGCCAGCTAAAACATTCTCGTCTCCACGAGGCCTTTCCAACTCTGGTGTTCTCAATGGCCCAAGTTTATTCGATGGAGAATTGGGCTAGTCTTCTAACCTACAAAGAAGACCTGCCAGACATGTTGAATCACCCATAAGCAAGTGATTTGATCCTCGATCTCTTTAAATAGAGTCTTGAGATCAAATTTTATAGATTAAAAAAAATTAGTATTAGGAAAATTTACTTTCATAGTAAACCTATCAAACTTGAGATAAATTAGTTAAAATGGTGGACGTTAGACACTGATGATTTAAACAAAGAAAAGTATGTATAAACCCATTTATAAACCTATACCTAGTTTCTGGATGTCTCTTTGTGGTTACCGTGGCAGAAGCTGTGTGGACCATATTCAGTTATAGTCTAAATTGGTGATTGATTGATATTAAATTTGTGCCATTGAATTTTGATGTTATGGCTAAGATTTTATATTTTTAGTAGTATTTAGAATCTTATTTTATACCAATAGAAATTTTATATTTAAAATTATAAAATTATATTATGACCCTATTTTAATTTAAATAAACAGGATCAATGATTTAATATTGTTGAAAATAGATTAAAATGACTATCATATCATATCATATATCTATATCTTAAAGTAATACTATAATTTTTCATATTTTTGATATCAAAAGTTTCAATTTAATACTTCAATTTAATATTTTTTTTATTTTTATTTTTTTTCAATACTTGTATTAGATAGTTATACAACCAATTTTAGGCTTTTCCACTCATTCATTATCAGCTATTTTTATTTCTCAAAACAAAAATTTTCAATTTTAAAATAATTTATGGCTTTACAAAATATGTTTTTGGTTAGAAATCAAATTTATTTTTTTTTCACAAAATTAAATACATTTTCAATCAAATAAATTTGATATGCTTGATGAGATTTTTTATTCGATATAATTAGTATATTGATTTTAAAAAAATATAATATTTTTAAAAAATTTAATATATATTAGTGGATCAAAATTTTATTGGATGTTCATATAATTTTTTGGGTGCTAGTTATGAATTAATTAAAAATTATTAACTTTACTTTAAAAATTAAAATTTTGCCCTACTCACTACTTTTTTTTCATAACATTCACCCATTACCAACTTGGACCAAAACTAAAGATGGTCCATCACAAACACTGCCGGTTTGGTCATAAACAAAAAATACTTATATATAATAATTAGTAGTCGTGGGCCAACTCAAATACACCGCTCTCAATTTCATTAATCAATGGGCCGGATCCAATCCACGGCGAAACTCCCGGATTTTCTAGCCCATGTGGTCATGTCCATTGCAACTGAGCTTTTTCTTTTTTTGCTGACAAAAATAATTACAAACAGCCATCTGGGGTTGCCTTATTTATATTTAAACTTGGAAGGTGTTGGAAAGCATTATAATTATGCCAATTACATCAGGTTAGATAGCACGAAATGAATCATTGTAAATCATTTTAGTACTACGTAATTGCAAGTGACTCTTTCCCTCTCACTTTTTTACCTACCACGTAATTGGCCTTGTTTAATACGAGGAAATAGAACATGCTTCCCCACACAATGTGGGGTCTTACAAAGAATCATTCTCCCTTACATGATTTTATATTTATACTAGTGTACAAATAGCTCTATTTCAGAATTGAGTTCAAATGATTGAACATCAACTTTTATTATCAAACGTGGATACAACTTAACCTTTCCCTTTCTCCATGACCCCGTTTTGAATAGGAATGCGATTAATATAATGACAAACACTGTTTAATTTTTTGAAGGCACAATGACACCAAATGCCCTATTTAAGTCATGTTCTAGTTTATCTTCGTCCTTTTCAAACTTAAATTTAGTTCCCTACAATTTTTATTTAGAATTGTTCTGTAGTGTATATATACCATTAATGACAGGCACTTTTTTTCTTTTTGAAGGATTGTATGTCAGCATGGTTCAAGTAAAAGCATATTTAATTTCAAATATTTTACAGAATGATACGGTATTAATATTTTATTTCTTAATATACTGTTTTAGCTGGTAGGGACACTAATTGGTTCGCAAAACCCATATGAAAATGAGGCTTATCAATTTTTTTATGGAACTTGTGTGAAAAAATTATCACAATATAGATTATTTCAAATATTTACAGATGTATGAATTTTTTTTCTTTTTTTCAAAAATCCTACAATCAAGGTGGCGGATTTTGGAATAAAGAAAGCTGTGGAAATGCATGCACAAGTTGCAAAAGCTGACACGAGAATTCTACCTATGCCTCTGCGGATTTTGAAACAAAAGAAGGATGGTGGTTGTTATGGAATACTAATAGTAAAAGAAGGCAACTTAATGGTAAAAAAAATATTATATAATATTAATAGTAAAAAATAATGTTATATTATATAATACTAATCAATTTAAATTAAATGGGATGAGATTGATTTTTAAAATTAAAATTGAAATTTGATCTAATCTAATCAATATCAAGTTTTCAAAAAATAAGAATTAATATAATAATTATTTTTTTCTTCGATAATTAATTTTAATTGTTTTAATATTTTGCAAAAGCTGACACTATAAGTGCATATTTATTTCATGTCTGTAATTATGTTCTACCCTTAAGTTAAAGCGCAACATGAAAGGTCGATTAAAATTAACTCATTTACTAAATGAAATGAATATGCATGAGATGCGGAGACTAAAATATTATGGTGTATGCCGTGGTGAATGATATAGCTATAGACAATGCCATATAGACTTGGACCTTATTCATAGTGATCAATAAATTATTGTTGTTTGAATATTCATTGGTTAATATAATTTAAAATTTTAATAATTTGAACCTCTAGTTATTTATGAATGGGACTATTGACTCATTTTTTTATCTATTCACATTTACTTATGTTTGCTTCTAATTTTTATTTTTCTAATTACCCTTAGTTAAATTTAAAGTTTAATATATATTTATTTTCCTAATGACTCTCATATATTTTCTTATTCAAGTTTTTAAAGGAAAAATTTTAAATAAAATAAAACAAAAATATATTAAAAAATTAAAAATTGATTATTGTAGAAAAATAATTATTATATTAATTCTTATTTTTTGAAAACTTATGATAAAGATAGCAAAACGAGCTCAACTCATAGGTTAACCTGCTAAACTCGAAAAAAATGGTAGATTGAATTGATATATTGAATTTGCAAAAGAATTTGAGCCCGCCTAACCCATGGGCTAAGGCTAGGCAGGTTTAACCCATGGGCTTTATTTGCAGCTTATAGTTACATTCACACATGAATTATTTATTTATTTATTTGGTCATTTGATTAATATTTTTGTATTATGTTGTGAACTTTATGTGTTATTATAGAATATGTCATTATTATACTTTATGAATTTGTGGACTTTATGTTATATACTAATTATTATTTGTGGACTTCTTATTCATATATCATAATTAATTTATTATATTTGTATTTGAATTTAATTTAGATATAGATTATATAGTTTAATTATTTTTTAAGTTTATGTAGATGTTATTATATTGTATTTAATTGAATTTTTTATTAAATATATTTTTTAATTTTAAAATTTTAAAGTAATTTAACTTATTAAAAATATTAAAATAAGTTTATTTATGTTTTTAAAATTTTTTTCAATATCAATTTTAAAAACCAATCTCATCCCATTTAATTTAATACTAATAGTAGTATATATATATATTTTTTACTATTAAGCCACCTTCTTTTACTATTAGCATTATATAACATCCAATATCCTTACTTTTGTTTCAAATCCGCATGGACATGGGTAGAATTCTTTTGTCAGCTTTTGCAACTTGTGCTAAGATTCCCACGGCTTTTCTTTGCTCCAAAATCCTGCACTTTGAATGTAGGATTTTTGGAAAACATAATAAAATAACTTTTCCTACTTGTTTTACGGCGAATTGTGAAAAAAAACATCTATACATCTATGAATATTTAAAATAACCCATATTGCGATAATTTTATCACACAAATTCCGTATAAAAATTGATAAGCCTGAAAATGATGTGAATGCTTTTGATGAAAATTCCGTTTTGAGTGATGATATTGGCGGACCGTGGTGGACAAACTACCATTTGTATACACGGCTCAAAATGGATTTTGATTACTCAAGCCAGTATGTTTTAGGATGAACTCTTCAGTTGGCGTATCTAACAAATACAACAAAAATTACTTTACACTAAATTCATAAAAGGTGGAGCCCATATAAATACTCGTTCTTATTCAGCCTCTAAAATAGTACTTTTTCCATTTCAACATATCTGTTAGTTTGACCAAATACATTGATATATATATATATATATATATATATATATATATATATATATATAATAGTTTACACTTGCGGACCTGTCCAATTTTACAATTAAGAATATGCTACTAACTGCTATGAACTTGAGTTTATGTAAACATCACTTTTTTAATCGGGGCATACCTTCAGTTATTTTTTTTCTGATCTTTGAGAATGGTTCCAGCACCATTAACCAAAAATTACGGGCACTTTGAGTCTTTGATTACTATGATTATGAGTAGGTCCCCTTGATCTCGATCTTGGTTAATTAATGTTATGCATGAGAAAGCAACGGCTAAGTTAATTTATTGTAGCTGGAGAGTTCTCGTGTCTATGACTGGATCCCCACCTCGGACAAAGAAAGGGTGCTGATTTGCACATTAATTTAGTTGCTGTCCTAACTCGAGGCCTTCTTTGGGAAAGTTTCCACTAATGGCAGTGATGCATTTCTACTTTGTCTACCACAAAGTGCTAAGTGCATTGAATTAATCTTAACCTTTAAACCATCACACGATGCATTCGGACCTAATTGACATTTTGTGCACTCATTTAAATATTAGACAGTACTACACAGTCTATTATAAAAAAACAATACTAGCACTAGTGTACTACACAAGGCGAAAAGGGCGTTTTGCCACTATCACCTATCATAGGACAGTGAGTATATTCAACCAGCAATTTGGACAACCACATGCATTGACCGAAAAAAAAAAAAAAAAAAAGGCAAGCATGGAGAGTGAGACATTACAGAGACATTATCTAGGCAAAGCCGCTTGATTGAGGGCTACCGACACAGGCTTAATGAAACTTGCTGTAAGAGCCAATTGTCTGTGGGCTCTATAGGTAGCACTAGGTTCGCATCTGGTATTATCTCAAAATTTAAGATGTAAATAATTAAGGGAACCTATAACAAGAAAAAAGTTTCCGACCAAAAAAAGAAAAGAAAAATGAAAAGAGTTAAGAGAATCATACTTATAGGAAAGGAGAAATTCTCAGATATTTTTAGAATAAATTAAGTTATCGATAAGTATTATTCACATTACTCATGGTGCTAGACGTGTTAATTTGGGATAGCCTAATGCTCTTGGGTTGATCTGTCAAATATTTAGATGGCAGCAAGAAGTCTATACATATATAATTTTTGGTTCGTTGCAGCATTTTTCTGTTTTTGCTTCATACTCACAGGCTTGGGGAAAAGGGGAGGGGGAGCATAGGGGATCTCTAATCCCGGGAGCCGAAACCAGTCCATTGCACTCTATAAAAGGTTTTTCTTTTTGGTCAAACAGCTAAAAGTGTTCTCTCTTTTTGCTCATTACACACATTGGGAGGGAGGGTTGCACAGGATCGAACTTAGTTCATGGGCTTTCGCGAGGTATTCTATCTCCACTGAGCCTCACGACCAAAAAAAACAAAAAATATCCACTGAGCCTTGAGCCCCACTAAAAGTATTCTAGGTTGGCATTTTGACAAGTCAGTCCAATTATGGACTACAGCTAAGTAGGCCAGTCCATCCCGTCCTTTTCATGAATAGGGATTATGCTGAAGTATGCCACATGCAATTATGCAAACGTGCAAACAAACGACAGATTTTCCTCCCGCGAAGGAACATATGTAAAAGGCACTTTCTACCATGCGCTTAGGGAAAAATGGTGCATTATGCACTGTGAGATCTAATGGCGTAGATGCTGTGATGTATTTGTAAACCACTCATCTATGATACACACTAGACTCTTTCTATTTCTTCACTCACCTCCACCACTCGTAAGTCTCCCATCTACAAACCTCCCTCCCTCCCTCCGTCGCCCTCTATTACCCGTCGCTTTACTCCTTTGTCGGCGTCGCCGCCCACTTCCTTCTGCCGGATTCCTTTGCCATGCTGCCCATCACAGTACATTGAACACAAGGTACAAGTTTACCAATATCAATTTCAATATTTTCCTTGAGATCATAATATGCAGAAGCATGGAAATATGGCTCCATTGACATGACTCGACGATAAGGTGGATTTGGTGTTCTATCATTCACAAGTTTGTAAAAGAATCTATGGCTTCAAAGCTGCAAGTGAGACTAAGGAGGTACATTTTTTCCCATGCCTTCCTGTTGTGTTATTGCTTCTCTACCAATTGAAATTCTTCATGGCATGGCTAGCAAATCCCAACCACATTTCCATTCACAATTGGGTGCTCCCAATATATAGTTCTTAAATTCTCAAAGTAACCAAAGCTCAAGGATGTCATGAAAACAACTTTTGATTTTGATTTTCCTGATGGAGAGCTGAAGTCTTTAAGATGTTATTGTTGAGCATGTTCCCATAAGAAGCAGGAGACTTTTGCTCATACGTATCAAACTTGCTTTCAAGGGAAAAATCAGTGGGCAATATCCATGATGTCGCTACGGGATGGGTAGCAGCGGAGAAGGAACTCGGCGGAGGGGAGTGGGCGATAGCGTCGGCGAAGGAGTCCAGCGGTGGGTAATGGAGATCGACCAAGGGAATCGGTAAAGAACCGATGTGAAGAACGAAAATAGAGGAGTTGACAGTGTTTGGGTGAAATTTTAGGATGCAGTAGCAACAAATAATTGTATACATATACCATTGATTTTCATGCTCAAATTTACAAGGTGTGTGATACATTTTATTGGGCGAAGTGCATGTTAGACAGCGCCTAAGTAAAAATCATTTATGAAACTTCACCTAAGTTTAAAATTTTAGGAGAACTGGTGCTTGGCATTATGATGAACTTCTATGATCAATTACATAATTACATAACATGATAAACTTCACCTAAGTTTAAAACTTCACATGCAACTATGCTAGTGGTTGGAGCACAAACTGCATAGCATTTTTCTTTTTTTCGGTCAACATATAAACTGCATAGCTAAGTCGGCGCATGTGTGATGCGTACTCCACAAGGCCCACTAAGGAGCAAAGTAAAGATACTCCCAAAGAAGAAGACGACTTAGCTTTAGCATTTGGTGCTTGCAGTAGTAACTCCTTTCAGCTATCACGACCCACCATTAGCCATACCCACAGCATTAGCTTTAACTTTTTTGGTCTGAAGAGCTATAGTTAGTTGCAGTGACATTAGGACTGAAACTAATTTTCACGTCCTGAGGACTGCCCCTCTCCCATATCATTTCGGAATCCGTTAACATGTGAACCTTTTCAGGACCAAAAATAAAAATTGAATTGAAAACCATGGGTGCCTTGAGGCCCAAACGGGACTCTCTGGGCTCCATAATCATACGTCGACCGTAGAGCCCAACTTTCTATGGAGATGGATATTGCATCTAGACCATGAAATGCATTCCTGGACCCCATGTACGTGAACTTACACTTAATGCCAAAAACATCGTCTTTAATAGAATCATCGTTAAAAAATTTACTTGATGCTAAATGAATTAATGAATTTTTTTTTGAAGAAATAAGAAATTTAATTTTTTTTATATATTAATAATAATAATAATTAAATTTAAAATTTCATACAAATTACTCAAATTCCTCGCCATCCAACCATTTCCAGTGGCTTAAATTTGAAAAATATTCTAATAACTAACAATGTCTTAATCCAAAAATAAATTTAATGAATAACTGATAGTATAATAACAATTTTATCTTCATATTAAAACAAAAATCTATAATCCTTGATTTTAGCGATTTTTGCGGCAGCTGCGATGCGAACCACGCAAAAGTTTTGCGAGATATTCATATTCGCGGATTCAACGGTTAACCTGAACTGTAGATATTTAACGATATTTGAGAGGTATACTAAAGATGTAATACAAAATCTAGTTAGATGTAAGGCAGTGTTTTAGCGCACAGGGTTACCCAGCTAACTGTTAAAACCAGGGGAAAGGGATTTGAGTATTTGACTGAGAGTGAACAAGGGAGAAAGCGGAGTCACGAGGCAATAATAATAATATCTGCAGATTATACTCTCCAACTCTCGAAAGTCTCAACTCCGAAGTCTGAACCCCAAACCAAAACCATCTTCAACCCTTCCTCAGTGTGTGGGGCTTCTTGTGCCGAGTCGAGTCCAGCCAGCGCCAATTGCAATCAATTACACCTCAGAAATATGGACTCGGTGGCTTTTCGCCTTGACCATCTTCCACTCGCTGCTCCTGCTCTTCCCTCCGCCACGCGCCGTCCACTTTGGAACCCTCACGCGCCCCCTACTTTCCGCTGCTTCCGCCGCTCGCCGCCTCCTCTTCCCAGGCTTCGTGGCCCGCCCCTTCCCGCCGCTTCCAACACCCTCACCGCTAATTCGGTATGCATGCCTGCCCCTCTCATTCTCTTCAATTCCTCACCTTCTTTAACGAGCCTTTGTCCTTGTTCGCTTGTGTATTTAAGGGCTAACCCACAAGCTTGCACCCTTTTCCTCTGAACTACCGTAATTCACATTGGAGTCGCTTTATTTGCCTTTACAAGGCGCGAGTTGAGTCCTATGTGCAAAGGAGAGGGTTTTCTTATGCTAATGGGTTTTCCAATTGTACTATGTGTATCAGCTTGAATATAGTTGATAACTTGATATGTGTTCTGTTGTATGGTTAGCAGCAGGCTAGGATATAGTTTTTAACAATTTTTTTTTTTTTCGCTGACTTGCTGAGCATTTTCTTAAAACCTTGTGATGATGGTTTCATAGAGCTCTTAATTAAAGAATTTATGATTATATTGTTGCCTAGAAGAAGAGAGAGAGAGGGACTGAGTCACAAAGGTTGAAAGCTTGCACCCACTAACTCTTTCCACTGCCCCCAGGGACGTTTACTTGTAGTTAGGGAAAATATTGAGAGTGATGTGTTGTTGTGTTATCCCCAATCCGAAGAATCAATCTTTGACTGCTACTCTTAAACACCTCCTTGGCTGGTGCAGTTGTAGATGGGCCCTATTTATATTCTAGAAGTAAAATATGAAGGGTGATATAGAACAAGGCCAATTTATATCTGGAGGTTTCAAATAGAGAAAGGCCTTTCTCATTGGGGGTAGCGAAATCAAGACCAACTTGAGCTTTTCTTCTTTTTGCCTGATGTTCTCGTTGATTCACTAGTCTCTACTTTTTTAAAGGACTGAATTTATGAAGAATATGTTCAAAGTAGTGACCACACTTTGACATGGCATGTGTTTTGACATTATATGCAGCCAAGAAGTGGATTTTACACCGTTGGTGATTTTATGACAAAGAAAGAGGATCTACATGTGGTTAAGCCCACAACATCTGTGGATGAAGGTACATTTTGTACTTAAACTTACGTCTCATTTCATGCCTTCCCCCCCCCCCCCCTTTTTTTCTCTTTCTCTGCTGCTGGGGGATTTATATCTGAATTTCTAACATGTTATTGTTCAACAGCTCTGGAAATTCTTGTTGAACACAGGATAACTGGTTTTCCTGTGATTGATGATAATTGGAACCTAGTGAGTATTCTTGTCCATTTTAATGTTTATGTCTCTACTGTATATATTAATAATCCTCTTGCTGTTTTCCACCTTAATTTGTTTGAAAATTTTACAACATACCTTTTGTCTATTTGAATGTTGTTAAACAAATCATAAAAGGAAATGAGATTATGACTTATAAATGTAATTAAACTAATATTTTTGAAATTTCAAAAATTAAACTCCAACTTTCTTAGGCTAAGCCTTGACACAATGCAAAGGTTGTTACCTTTTGGCTGGTCGTAGTTTCTAGTAGCGGAAATAGCATCTCCACTAACAAGGGTTAGGTTGCATACATTTGACATGGTTGCCTCGTGCATCTGCCGTCACTTTGTTAAACTTATCTCTTTACTTGCTCTTTTTCTGAGGGTTAGCCTTGTCTCACTGGTAAGATTTCTGTCTTGTAAACTGGTGGTCACTGGAACTAGTTGTAGCAACAGCCTCTCCGTTTATGTAGATAAGGCTATATACATTTGATCTTCCCTCTATCCCATAATGTTGGGAGCTTCTTGTATTAGGCCACCTCCATAGGCTATAATTGTTTGCTCTCTCTCTCTCTCTCTCTCTCTCTTTTTTCCCTCTTATTTAAAATCAATTTACCTCCAAACCATCCCATTTGTATTTGAGACAAGAATTAAGAGCTACACTCACTTGAAAGAAAAACTAGATTCTGTTCAGCAAACATAGCTTAGAGGCAACAATACCTAGAACAAGTGAATATAACTACAACCTTGAATGTGTTAATAATCACACATGGTTTAGTTGCTTCCTATCTTCATTTGTATAACCAGACTTTAATGCAATCAATTTAATACTCTGCAGGTTGGTGTTGTTTCAGATTACGACTTGTTAGCACTGGACTCAATATCAGGTAAATTGATTCAAAGAGACAATATTTTCTCCTTCCTCATTTCTTAGAAGCTCAATTTGCACTAAACTTAACAGCTTTCAGATTCCAAAGTAAGGATAGTATGCAAATAAAATTTTGGCATCTCTACTGTTTTTCTTTATTCCCAAATTGGTGCCCTCATGGCTGAAGTAAAGTGTGCGATCCTGGTTTCAGGTGCAGGTCATGGCCGAAAAGATAACGGCATGTTTCCTGAAGTTGACAGTAGTTGGAAAGTATGTTAAAACTTCTTTCTCTCTGATAGTTGATTCATCTTATTCTTTCGTATGATATTATGTTTTCGGAATCCGAAGCATCTCCACAGCAGGGAAACAAGAATTTATCTTGTTTTGTTCTTAAGATCACTAAGCAAGCTGAGTTTACTGAGTAGGTATTTTGGTAGTCGGACCTTGGAGAGCTAGGCTGGCCTGAATTGGAAAAGCAAAATCAGTATATCACTACCATTAAATATAAAGTATAACTGAACATTCTTACCTGCATCCCAAACAATTTATACCAAATTTTGCAGTTGTCAACTCTATCATTGCGGTGTTCGTATGCTTTGGTACATTCCGTGTTCTTTAAATTCATGCAAGCTTGAGTAAGACTTACAATTTTCAATTACTTAAGTAAAAGGGTAACATGTTTGTTTTAAGTAAAAGGGTACTAATATATGTGTCTCTGGGTGTGACTCTCTCTGTTCTCAGTTACTGCCTCTGATCACTAAGGTTAGAAGATGTGTTCATTGTCCTTCTTTTCTTCCTGACCGCCTTTTTTTGTGTTTTGTTGATGCCCACTGTGGGGGTGGGTGCGGGTGGGGTTCTCAACAAAGCTGATATTGTCTGATTTGCAGTAACTACCGAGTTGTAATTGCTATTAATTATACTGGTGATTCCTTACTGATTAATTCCATCTTCTTGTTCCCTCCGAGTACGTTTTGGCTTAATACATCATGTTGCTTAGTAAAATTAGTTTTTAATAGTGACTTCTCAAAGTTCATGTTTCCACTTGAAGCTTAGTGCTTGTTTAACAATATTGATATTTCTGTCACCGAAGTTTGTAATATATCTCTTACTTGTGATGCCGGACCTATTTGTTGGGATCTAGTGCAAATTATCCTGAAGCCATCCACTGCCGCTGCAGGCATCTCACTACTCCCCGTGTTTGCCTCAATTGGCTTAATTTATTTGGAACAATCTCAACCCACTCTTAATGAAATATGGGGCTGAAACGAATAAAGAAATATCTTTGTGGTAAGCTAAGTAGAATGGATGATGATAGGATAGACAATGTGCCATCCACAGAGACGCGGTGACACAACAAAAATGGATGTGTCCATTTGGTATTTTCAAATGTTGTTTATGTACTGATAAGTCCAATGTGGACAAAGCCGCCTCCTTTTAGTCAAGTGTTCATGTTTCATGGACGGTAATGATTTCACTAAACTGGATGCTTTGCATTGCATTGCTTGCAGCATTCCAAATTACTAGTTAATTCAGGAATTATTGTCTAGCTTATCAGAGCTGGATTTTGCTAATACGATGGTGTCCTGCAGACTTTCAATGAGGTTCAGAAACTGCTGAGTAAGACCAATGGGAAGTGCATTGGCGAATTAATGACCACAGCCCCTATGGTTGTTCGTGAGACCACTAATCTCGAGGATGCTGCTAGGTTCTTCTATATTTGTCCTTATTCTCCCTTGAGCTGAACATCCATCCCCCCAACCCGTCCCTTTTCAACTTTGTTTTGTAGTGCTATTTTTTTAAGCTGCCACTCACCAAGATGACCTTTTTAAATATCTTTCTTTAGGTTGTTGCTGGAGACAAAATTTCGACGCCTTCCGGTTGTAGATGCCGAGGGTAGGCTGGTAAGAGACTCCTCCATGCTGCTATCTTTAGTTATTTCTTTATCTTCGTATCTATAAGGGGTGCTTGTAAATGATGTGAAGGTCGGGATTATAACAAGAGGAAATGTTGTAAGAGCCGCACTTCATATGAAACGAGCTAGCCAAAAGAAAGCATGATACGATTCAGAAGATCATTCAAGATATTTATTGCTAGATTCCGTGCAGTAATTCGATTGAAGTGTTCACAAGAGATTTGCTTTGGTTAGAATTGAAATTTTGGCTTAGGCATGTATATCTTACAATATTGCTTCACTGTTCACTTACGTTTGTCATTGTCAATATATTTAAAGAGTAATTATTATTATTTATGTTCCCATTGTATTATATAAGTGCAAGACGCGAATTCACACCTTGGAGATAATGACGTTGTAGATGGTGTGAATATGCCTCTTGCATCAATATGTCAAAGACAAAAATCTATCCCTGCACTGAAACTTGACAGCAAAATTTAAAATCGGTTAGTGGTTGAGCTGAAGCGATGGCTGGTGTAGGCCCATAGCTGTAAAAACACTCTCGACCGGCTGTTAAACAAAACGGTTGACAACAACAGTTCTTGTCTCTTCATTCTTTATGAGCTGAGGTAATAATGGAGGACTTGGTGTCTTCATGACCCTGCAAAAGTTTTTCGATTGCTAATGTAAGATATTCATTTAGGGGCTGCCAATGGGGATGCGTCTGCAATGCGTTTCGCAGTTCAAGGTGCTTAATGCACCGTGCAACTGTAGTATATTATACGGTAGAGATTTGTGAGATATATTGATATATTAATCACTTATAATATATTATAATAATATATTAATTTTAAAAAATTTAAAAATATAATTAAATATATTTTAAAATTTATTTTTATATATTAATAATATAAAATTATATTAATAATATAAAATAATTTTATATTATTAATATAAAAGTAAAAATTTTTCTAATAAAATTTTTATAATTTTTAGAAATTAATTTTTATATATTAATAATATAAAATTATATTGATAATATAAAATAATTTTAAACTATTCATATAAATTTATATTGATATAGTAAAATTAATAATATAAAATTATTTTATATTATTAATATAATTTTATATTATCAATATATGATAATTAATTTTTAAAATATATTTAATTATATTTTTAAATTTTCTTAAAATTAGATATTATTACAATACATCATAGATAATTAATATATTAATACATCTCATAATCTCATCATCGGACAACAAAATACACCACCCTCCTTGACTAATGAGGAGCAGTGTAAATGGCGCCGGCAATGGGTAGTTTCTATACACACCAATCTCCGCTTTATTCGGTGCGCTTTCCGTTTGGGAGGAAAAACAAACTCCTCAAGAATCGAGCTCGAGCAAGATGTCTTCTTCCCTCATTGTCTTTTACCATATCTTCGCCTTTCTGTAAATCTTTTTTAATCTCTTTTTGGCGGATTCACTCACTCATGCATCTAACATCTTTTGAGATCAACAGATTAACTTTTTCACAGATTAATTAATCTCACACACACACGCGCTCGTCAAGCACGATGTAATCCACAGGACCACATCTAAAAAGCCTTAAATAAATAAAGATTTTACAAATCTCTAACTCTCCGCTAATCATGGACTAATCCTTGGCTACAACTTAAAAGGGCTCATAGATCCTAGGGAACCAAATATGGGATACAGCTCATGCTTAAATCAGAAATCCACTGTGGAGATATTTGTTAATGAATTGAGGAGCTGTAATTTTGCTTTCACATGGAGACACCTCTTTCTCTCGCTGCCTTTTCTTTTTCCTATTTATTTTAACTATGTTATGGATACAATAGTTGTCCGAGATTTGACTACAATTAGAAAGAAAATCTTAGACGACAAAACCGATTAACCGACCCCATCATCCATCGTTGTCGAAACAGAAAGAGTGGGCACAGCATTTTTTGCCCTTCGTACTGGGCCAATCCATTTCCCATTTCACAACTCACGATCAGCAAACAGTGGAGAACCAGAAAAATACCTAACTCCCCAATCTTATCATTTTTTAGCAGTTATTATTACTTTAGTGGTTAGCATGGCTCACTCCCTCCTTTTGTACCCAACTGCTGGGCGCCGTAGGCCACACTTGTCCCCTCCCTCCACCCATTTCACTTCACTCACTAAATTCTTTTCATTTTCTCATTCTCATTTTCTAACCTAAAAACCCCCCACTCCCTTACATTAAGCACCCCCACAACCCCCCAAAAAAAGGTTCCCTTTTTATTTTCCTTTAATTCCAAAAGTTCCTGTTTTCCACCGAATTTCCTTGTAAGAAAGAGGGAAATTAAAAAAAAAGTAAATAAAAAAAATAAGAATGAAAAAAACAGAACAGAGGCTAAGAAATTAAACTGCTGTCTCCTTCTTGAAGCCCTAAAAGAGATGAAGCTAGCAAATTTAAAAACTATCAGGGAGATAGATGGAACTAAGAGGATTAAGAAAAGGCTAATGACTACTTAATTTACATTTAACATTTTTACAACGCCAAAATTTCTTTGTAAAATCTAAAAATCAGAAAAAAGAAAAAAGACTACCAAAGAGAAAGGGGAAGAGGAAGAAGAAGAAGAAGGTGGAAAAGATAGAGTACACTAATCCACACCCCAAAGGCCTCATCAACAACATCATCACTTTGCCTCAGCCGTTGCAGAACCTCCATGGCGCACGTTAGCAGCCACCCCTTCACACCCCATAACAGTGAGTGAACAGCGAGAAGCATCGTTGTTTCGTCGTTTTTCGCTTTTCAATTCATGTCCCAGTCACAGTCCTCCGAGCTCTCGGGTTCCGGTACCTTGTTCAAATCAACCCGCTCCGCAAAATCGCCGGAGCCGCCACCTCCGCGACCCGACATAAGCTCCTGCGGCGGCGCAGCCACGTGGTGGTGGTGGTGGTGAAGGGTGGCCTGGAGAGCATCGACTCTTGCGCCCACCTCGGTGGCTTTCTTCCTTATGGAAGCGGCGGACATGTCGCATGCGCCCACAAGGGAGGGCGGTTCTCCGGCGAGAAGCTCCGGGAAGTTGAGGCGTGCGGAGGGGCCGCGGAGGTAGAAGACGGCGGTGTCGTAGGCCCTTGCGGCGGCGACGGGGGTGGAGTACGAACCCAGCCAAATCCTCGAACGCTTGTTCGGTTCCCTAATCTCAGCGACCCACTTGCCCCACTTCCTCATCCTTATTCCTTTGTACCTTCTCTCACCACCGCCACCACCATCACCAACACCACTCTCCACCAACCCTCGCTTCCTCGTTCCTCTCTCTCCTCCTTCGGCCTCCATCTTCTTTTTCTGGGTATGTGTGTTTTTTTCTTCGTTCTTCTTTTTTTTCTTTTTTCTTTTTTTCGGTTCTTGTTTTTGTGTTCTCTCTCTCCCTTTTGTGAGTGGGTGTGTCAAATCGGAAAGAGAGAGGGGGCAGAGAGAGAGAGTGTGTGAATCTTCCTGAAAATTGAAAAATCTAACGAGTACAAGACACGGTAGCTAAGAGCTGACGAAGCTTATGGTGTTTTGGGGGAGAGAGGTTTTGGGGTTGGGTTAGGCCTCATTCATTCATGGGACTTTGCCCACTAAGCTTGTCATCTGGGTAAGCCTCCACGTCGGTTTTCTCTTTCTTTTCTTTTATACCCGAATCAATCAATCAATAACTACGAGATAATATTCACTCCCCTTTTTTTATTTTCTTTGGAAAATAATAATAATTCACCGACAAAATCACTCTCCGTTGTTTCTTTTTAAAAAAAAATACTTGATGAATTTATTTTGAATAGAACATTGTACTGATATTATATCTATCATTAAATAAAATATAAACTTTACTTAAATTAAATTTATACTTTATAAAATATAAATTAATATAATATTTTATACAAAATAAATTCATTAATCATAATTTTTTTTTCCCCAGTCTCAAACGTGAATACAAAACACTCTTCTCGTTGTACGTATTAATTAATGCCTTTCCCTTTCCCCGTTTGATATTTGTGAGGTGTAATCGCAAACCGACCTATTAATCATAGTGACCGGCTTGTGGAAGTCAGATGCATCCTCTTGTCATCTCGCAGGAAAATATGTCGTTTTGTTTTTATTTATCTTTTTCTAGGCAAATAGTTCCTTTTAAAAAAAATTAAAAATTAATAAAAGGAAATATGTATTTTTTTGTTTAAAACATGTAGAGCTCATATGTATTATTATGCTATGGAAAAAAGTAATAAAAGATTCTAATTATAATAAGAATAGTTAATGTTAGTTTATTTTTCATATTTCTAGCACGTGAACGGGTATTATTCGAACTTACGGTCCAATGAATTTTTGTAATTGCGTGATTATATTTTATTCATACATTTCTGTCATTGTGTGTAGATTCGTGAAGAAAAAGCATAAATATCTCTATTATTTTAAAAGAATTGAGACATTCACGTAAGGCATGATCCTTTTAGACAATAACTAGTTGTGTATTAGTGGCACAATAATATTAATAATAAAATGTAATATCTGGTGTATGATGGTGAGCGGCAATGGTGTGGGTTGGTTGGTGTCGTTTGCGGGTTAGTGAAATGAAAGGAATTCAAAGGGCATTAATCAGGGGGAAAAAAAGATTCTTTAATTGGCATAGATAATATATTTTGTTTCATTTTCATTATTATCCGATATATATTTTTAATAATTCTGAGTGGGCACAGGGGTAGGTCGGTGGTCGGTGGATAGATACCGTTAGCAATTGACTTTCCCTCCACGCAATAACGAGAGGACTTGATGACCCATTTTATCCTTGTAGTATTTTTGTTTTCATGCGCATAGGTAGGGGTGTTTATGGAATATGACAATTTCGTTGGCCCACCGAGTAAAGTTGGGTGCCCTGCTAATCATATTAAGGGGCGGCTTAATTACTTATTGCTCCTTCATCCTCTTATAATTATTTTTGTAATAAAATTTTTTGTTTTCAATTATCTGTAATTTAAAAATTTTAAAATAGAATTAGTTAATTTTTTAATTTTATCTTTATTTTTATTCATTCACCTACTCATAATAAATATTTTATATTTTTTTAAAAAATAGCAATTTTATTAGAATAATCTAATAGTTTTAATAATTTCTTAATTTGTATACCATAATTCTAAACAATAGTTATAAATGAATAAAGGAAGTAGTAATTTATTTTTTTACCCTTTAATAATTGGCAAAATCTTATTTTTATGGGGGGTAAAATTTGTTCCTCTATTATTAAATTAAATTAAATTGCAATTTGCCGATGTGTCTCTTCAGTTGGATTAGCCAAAAACATATCGCAACTCTGTGATATTCCACCAGAACCAGACAATTTATTCCACCGAATTACTGAAATGGTTTGGTCTTCAGAAGAAAATTAAAAAGAAAAAAAGGTTATTAATTGTTGAACGACTCGTAGTTATATTATAATTTAGCATGGTAACCGGAGGATGTATAAGTAGCTTACGATTATTTTACCATAATATTGTCTGGAAGCATTTTGTTTTGTTTCCTTTAACTGTTTGTGAATATGTTAATGTCAATGATTCAAATAATAAAGAACTTAAGATTAAAGGATTAGTCTTCAGTAATAAATGAGTATATGATGTAGGAGTAAAAATATAGCTAGTCTCAAGTTTAATAATAAGTGAATTAATTGATGTATGTGTAAGCTAATCACACTGATTGTAATACAAATAAAAAAGGTTCACATCAAATAAATAAATAAATAAGTAACGTGAAAAAAGTCAAATACCATAAGATCTTAATTAGTATTATTGTTTATACTTCTTTTGTTGTTAATATCTTCTCCTTATGGAATGCATAGCAATGTATCATATCCTTGATGATGATATTTTGCAGATAAGAACACCAACATAATCAAGAAAAGGGCAAACCTTTTTCTTTTTTTTTGGTCTGGAGAAAAGGGCAAACTTTCCTTTACCTTTTTGTTTTACTAGAAGAAGGAAAAAAATTTTTGCGAAAGCAAACATGTAACTTCAGGATTTTGGTTGAGACGCTTTAAGCAAGCTTTTGTGTACATAACACGACATTATGGAGAATTGGTAACGTTAGTACGATACTCTCAATGATTGAATGGGAAACTGAGTAACGAGATAAGGATAGTAAGATTAAGAAGGGGGGAAAAAAAAGAACTCTAGCGTAATATTTTTAAAACGAAATCGGTATGTGGATTATCAAAGAGAGAAATTTAAAATTTTAAAATTCAATTAAAGACGAATCAGAATTTTCATATATAAATATGTATTGAAACACATAACAATAAATATAAAAAATAATATGCATCTATTTCGTTGCACAAAAAAATATATGAAAAATATATTAAAATGTTGGAAGAAGTCCTATATTTTTAAGGAAAAATAGCCCATCATCACAATTTTAAAAACGTCATTTATTTTCTTGCAAAAAAAGTAATGTTAATTCTACGAATCAAATTTCATTATTATATCACTAATAATCATGAGACTTATTTTCGGAAGGTAGTATTTCATGAGACATTTGATTCATGAAATGACCCTTTTTTTTTTTAAGAAAATGTGATTTTTGAAAATATAGGCACAAGTTTATGATTTTTCAAACGAAAATATTTTCATTAATTTTTTTATGAAATTTACAATAATATATCTTAGATATTACTTTTAATAATATATTACTAACATGAAGTGTTTTATATTACACACACACACACACACACACACACACACACACACACATATATATATATATATATATATATATATATATATATATATATATATATATATATATATATATATATATATATATATATAATACATAATTAAATAATTTTGCTATATCTTCCTAAATTATTCGCTTAATAATCTTGCTAATACTTAATAAAAAAAGTATTCATGAAAAAGTAAATGTATTTAATGTCTTGTGAATATATAAAGTATTCAATATATATATTTTTTATTTATCAATTGAGAAGATTATTAAGAGAATGTCTTAGAAGGATTTAATGTTTTTTATAATTAAATAATTATAGTAATAAGATATTAAAATTAAATTTAATATTTTATTCAAGACAATACTCATAAAAATCATACACGTTTTTCTAAAATGCAACTAGTTAATTTAGATACAAAAATCTCGCGACTTGACAATATTAATGCTGTTGATAGTAAAGAGCCAAAGATAGAGGGTCGACAAGCGGTCGATAAATACTCTTCTGATATATATATATATATATATATATATATATATATATATATATATATATATATATATTCCAGAAAGTCAAAATTACATACCTGCCTCTTTTTATATGATTATCGTTTTGTTAAAACATAAAAATATCACATTTTTGACAAAAATAATTTTATCTTTTCAAAAAATAATGTTAGATATAGGAGATCATTAACCTATATATGAGAAATATAATATATATTTAATTTTTTGTTTTAAAATAGTCTCAGCCATAATTTGAAATAATAAAAATCCTTTTTCATAAAAAAATAAAGTAATAAAAAAAAATCTTTGGCAAGTTTTTTCGAATATATAATTTCAGCGTTTCGAAGTGAAAACTAAACGTGCTCGTAGTAATAGATGCAGCTAACTAAGTAACCAGAGGCGTGCTTTGACTTTTTTCGATCTTTGACAAGAAAATCAGACAATTATATATGTGCATGCACCTACGAGAGCACATGGACTTAAAAAGCATAAAGCATTGGTTAGCATAAGGACCATGAAGTCGGAAGTGATTGTAGACGTGTCGGACAATGTTGGAACCGATTCTGAAGTCATAAATACCCGAGAAAAATAAATGAGCATGTGTGACCGTGGGAGTATCACTGTATCAGAATTTGCTTGCCTGTAGGACACATGGATCTAGGGGGAGGTTAATGCAGTCGTTCCATGATTGAAGGAAAAGTCAAATCTAGGTGAATTTGGTAGAGTGAAATTAATGGGCATTGTCCTGGTTGACTTTTCTTTTTCACTATTTTTTGGGAAAATTGTACTAGTAATTGCTGCTAATTATCCATGAGAACATTAACGTTGGTGGCTAATCTGATGTTTCTAACGAACTAGGTTCGGTTTGGCTTTGCGTGTGAGCTGTAAAGCAATGATCGATTTACGCAGCCTTTTCTGGTTTACACTGTGAACAAAATTTGTTGCTAGTTCAAAAGATGTAGTAATACGATTGATTCTTTTCTGACTTGCATTGTGAAAAACATTTGTCACTGGTTCAACACAAGAGAAGTTATAATTAACACGGTTGATTTTTTTATTATGCCCTTTTCGCTATTCTTCGTAGACTAGGTGCATCATGATGCTTAGTTTTGAACACACACTTTCTCTAGGAAAGTTAGTTTTTTATTTTTTTATTTGGTAGCATGACCAATTAATAAAAGAAAAATAAAACAAACATAAGGATTTAAATTGTGGGTCGTGTCACGGTTGTGGTCATTGCAGCAACTGCATCTGACCGTAATTACGGTGTGACTTTCATAAATTGGCTGTATTGTAATCATATCAGGACTACAACGAGCCGTATTGGCCGCAATAGGTTGATTTTCAAGCTGCAAACACAAAAAAATTTCGTATCACAACAGCCGTAATACACATCACAATAATTGGAACCACGACTGCATCTGCATTTGCAGAAGGGATGGAGGTGAAATTAGCAAGCTACAGCCGACAATTTATTGGGCCTGCGGAAGTGTTGAAAAGAGATGGAAAGCAATCCTTCAGTGTCCTGAACGTGCTCCACCATTTCCCTGTTCCTTGGAGCCTCACAGTTTTGATGAGGTACAAATATGTTTTCATTTTCAAGCATTAGAGGTCTATCCAATATTTTAATTCTATATCTTGCACCGAGTTAAGTAGCCTTTGATAGCTGCAGCCTTCAGCGTACACCCTTCTTCTACAAGGAACGAGCCGGAAGATTTAAGCTTGGGGAGTTTCAAAACATACGTAAGAAAGAAAACGAGGCCTGAATTAATGCAATAGTCAAAAGAATAAAAAATTTTGAAAAAGAATCAACATATCGGGGAAGATATACATCACACGCATCAGAGAACAGATGAAACGTGATAATTAAGTCATAAAACAGACTTTTAAGTGATTATTGCATGTTCACTTAGTCAACTATATACCGCGTTATATATAGTTAGATATTTAAGCTTTGGTGGTTCCGAAGAAATATGTCAAATGCAATTTAATGATTCTAGAAGTATGAAAGACCATGGTATAAGTCGTAAAATTAACTGATGAGTATACTAATATTGAGTAACATGAAGAACACTAATAGCGTGTATTAAATACTTGTTAACTAGAGTGTATTATACACTAACGAGCCCTAGGTCTTGAAAAAAAAAAATTGTTAACTTGTACCGAAACCTATAATGAACAACATATATCGGTTTGTGTAGTTCACTAATTATCTATTGGCCAAATTAATTATATCAAATATATATTCGATCAATTATTATCTCAAACTTAGGAATTTTTTATTTATCTAAAATTAAGTGAAAATAAACAAGACTTGAAAAAAAATGTAAATTTTCTAACAAGTTGTATTCTCGCACAATTACTATCATTGTCATAGATGCGGATATTCTCCGGAGAAAACCAACGATGAAACAAATATTCCCTTCCACTAAAACCAAAGATGAAACAAGGCCCCATCTTAGCTGCAAGCTTATTGTAAAGTGCATCATACAACTTGAAAATTTAAAAGGTAAAATTTGATAATATATTAATATATTAATTATTTATAGTATATTATAATAACTTTTAAAATTTATTTATATAATTTGAAATTAAATAAAATTTTATCTGTATAATTTTGAATTTGAGCAAAATTTTAAAATCATGTCGATAAATTTTAATTATTTTAAAAATATCTATGATGCACTGTAATAATTTTTAATTTTATCTGCATAATCTTAAAATTAAATAAAATTCTATCTACATGATTATAAAATTAAACAGGTATTTTTAAAAATATTTCAAGATCATATAAATAAATTTTGATTATTTTTAAAACATATTTAATCATAATTTTAAAATTAGACTAAAATTAAAAAATTATTATAATACACCATAAATATTTAATGTATAAATATATCTTTTAATTACACCCATTCTTTGCGTTTCCCTTTCACAAGCCGCATGGCGCAAGGGTTATCATAGCATTCGCTAATATCTTCAGATAAACACGACAGCCATGGAATATTGGGATGAGTTATTTTCATAGAAGTCTGTGTCAATCTCAATGAAGGTACTACGTAGAAGCAATTAGGTTTATCCTAAATTTCAAGTGAATTATTTTGCTCGTTGACTTATAATACAGGCGGTGGAAGACCGTCGACTGCTCACGACTGAAACTTATGATTCAGGACGGTTTGCTTGATTTTTTTTTTCATGAAAAAAAATTGAAATATCTATAAAATTTTTAAAATAATTATAAATTTTTCAAAAAAAATTAAACTTAAAAAAGGTTGTTTATCATTGGAGATGGAGATAGGTTAGACTAAGTTAGACTTTAACTTAAACAAATTTACCTTGCATTATAAATATGTAGCCCAAACTTAAATCTATTGCTGCATATAAGCTTTTCTTAGGACCTTAATTTGATATTTTTAAAAGTATGGCCTAGTCCAAAAAATTATTTAAAGATCTATTTGATAATAAGATTTTAAATAGACCAAAAAATCTATCCTTAAATAAGTCAAAAGCTTTTAAATATATCAAAAAATATATTCCAAAATAGGCTAAAAACCTTCCTAAATCTGTCAAAAAGTTTATTCAAAATAGATCGTAAAGTTTCAATTATTATTAGAATTTATAAAATAATAATAATAATAATAATCACAATAATGTAGTATAAATAGGTCAACCTATTGGACCTAATAAACTTTTTTTATAGTCTATTATTTGGCCTGTTTGGTTGAAAAAGTTTTTTGTAATATCTGAACCTAACTTATTTATTAAAAAGACTAGGTCAAATGTGGAGTAGATCGAAGGCCCCTAACTAACTGTTCAGTCTATTTCCACCACTATTTACCTTTGCTATAACCTAAAAAAAAAGGGGAGGAGCTATTACCATATATTTTTATCTATTATAACTTCTTCTCTTTTATAATTAAACTAAATAATCTATTATTATTTCTAATTGTATTCATACTTAATATTATTAATATTTTCCTTCAAATTTTTTGATTCTGTAATGTTTTATTTTATGAAAATATTTTCATTTAAACTCACTTTTCTCATGAAACATATTATGTAACAAATTGATTCTCTTAATTTTAAAGATAGCTTTTAAATTGAATTAAGTTTTTTACTTCACATAACTTTCTTTAATCAAAATAGCATTTTTATACTTTTTATTTTAATATTTTATAAATATGATATGAAATAAAAATAAGTTAAAAAAATTACACATAATAAATTTTGAATTAAATAAAATAATTATAAATAATAATTTTAAAATTTAATTAATATTCACTGTCAATGTAAAAAAAAAAATTGCACTATCATCTAATAATATATTATCATTTTATTTAATAAATTTAATACCTCATATCTCATATATTACTAAGACACGTTAAATGATGTGAATATATATTATCAAATATTAGTATAAAATTTTTATCTTAACAACATATATAATTATTAAGTAAATAATAATTTCATGTATTATGTTACCTTAATTTTTAAAAATAAAAATAAAAATAAAAATAAAAACTACAATAAAAATTGAGAGGTCAATATGACAAATGCTAATATAATATATTTATTTAATAATAAATTAAATTATAAACATAAAATGAAAAAAATCTTGAGTATGTATATTGTATATTATAATTTATTTGTTCACTTTTTTTATTATTTTTATTTAACATACTTACTACTATGTCTTGTAAATAATTATTAAATTATAAAAATTCTAAAAAGTAATTTAATATTTATTATCTAGATAGTTATACTAAATAAAGTAATTATTAATACTTATAATATTTAATGGTTATGTATAAAAATACTAAAAAATAATCAACATTAAATATTTTAAATTTAAATTAATTATCATTTAATAAAATTTATATAAGATTATTATGAAATTTTTTTTTTGCAAAATAAAATATACAAAAACACAAATCATGATATATTAAGAAGAGATTTATTAAAAATATTAATAATAACGAGTTTGAATAATATTGAATTAATAATAGATTATTAGTTTAAGCATAAAAAAGAAGGAAGAACATTTTAGAACAACTAAATCAAAGTTCATTGAATAAGAAGTGACAATAGACAAAAAAATGTGGCTAAAATAAAAAGATATATTCGATAGAAGTTAAAAACTCTATTATAACAATAGTTTTTTAAAGCTTACACAAACACACCCATAATAATTCATAGCAATGAATCAATTAAATTCTCTTAACTATCAAGAATTTAAAAGATAAAACACACATATAATAAAGTTAAGGATTTAATTTGAATATACTGTCAATGTAAAAAAATTTTATACAGACATCCAATCATATATTGCTACATCAACAAAATTCTTTGACATAATCACCCATTACTTGAATGGTCATGTAAATAGAATTTGATTGAATGGCAATATAAAATTTTTTTATACTATTAATGCACCCAAATTAAACTCTAAAGTTAATACAAATACTCAACATAAAAAATGAAAAGTTAATATAGATACTCTCTCTATCTATTTTTAAGTATTTTTTAAAGTTTTTACACAAAATTAAGAGATTATTTCCTTCATTACATTAAGGAGTTTAAGAATAAATCTAAAAAAAGAAATTATTAATACTATGCTAAAATTTTTAAATAAAAGATATTTTCTATTTTTTAAAAATAAATATTTAAAAATGGACGGATGGAATATTAATACATCAACCCAATATTGATAGGTTACATTCATATAAAATTTACAGTGGATAAAATACTGGAGAATTTTATGAATATGCAATTGTTAATTACTACGGATACTGAATTGGAGTTCACAAACAAAAAGACTTTTTTATTGTTTTAAATTTTTAAAAAATTATTTACGTATATACACCATTTCAATATTATTTTCCAGAACGTCCTCTTTTTTTGGATTGTCGTGAATTTAATTCAAATTGGATCAAATTTATTACAAACCAAATTTTATACCGAAACCATGAAAATCGATTTAATTTAGATTAAATTATGCATGGTTCAAGTGAATAGTGCAAAATTTGATCTAAGTATTATGCACTATTCACTTTATTTAATTTAATTTATATTTTATTAATTTATATTTTTCTTATTATTTTATATTTTAATTTAATTAACTTATTTATTAATACAATTTATAAATTATTTTATTAATTTAGAATAAGATAAGTTAATTAGTAATGTATTTAATTAATAATTTAATTTAATAAACTTTTTATAATGATAATTAATTAAAAAATTATAAATAATTTTTTATTATTTTAATTATTATTATTTTAGTCTGTATTTTATTTTTTAATGAAAAAATTTAGATATTTGAGTTACTATTAAATTAACTTAGAGTATACTTAATCAATAACTTAATTCATTATTGTACTTATATCTGTGCATTTATACTATATAGTGGCCTTGAATCCTACACACCAAGCATTACAGATTACTTACGTCGCATCCATTGATTGAGCCGTACTTGTGCAAGGTAGGCTTGTGACATGCATTGCAGATTCCTAATTTTCAGTATGATCATACACTGATTAGTGCTTTTGTTGAGCAGTGGTATCCAGAGACATACACATTTCATCCGCCGTATGGAGAATGCACCATCACACTCCAGAATGTTGCATTACAGCTAGGGTTGCATACTAATGAGGAGCCAATCAGCAGATGCATGTCCTCATGGGATGCATGTCGTCGTTGCAAAAGTTGGAGAATGCACCGGTTGTAACACAAGAACATGTGCTAGATTGGGAGCAGATGCACCAGAGTTGAAGTGCAACTCCTCTAAAATGACGAACAACTTGATTATGCGAATCTTTGGAAATTAGGCATGAAAAGTAAACATGAGCCTAATATCATCATGCTACTCAGCTGCTAACTTTTGTAACGAAGCACACATTTTTTAGTGGCCATGAGCACCCGATAAAATACTTGCGTGATTTGCCTATACTAATTAATTAATTAATTAAAATATACAATAATAAGAAAAATATAAATTAATAAAATACAAGTTAAATTAAATCAAGTGAATAGCACATAATACTTAGATCGAATTATGCACTATTCAAGTGAATAATACATAATTCAATTTAAATTAGATCGATTTCCATGATTTCGATATAAAATTTGGTTCATAATGAATTCAATTCAACTTGAATCAAATTCTTAACAATCCAAAAATAGAGGATATTTTAGAAAATAATGTTGAAATGATATATATTTTATTTAAAAAAGTGAAAAAGCTCAAACAAAAATTATTTTTATATGTATAATTATAAAAAATAAAGTTATGAACTTTTTTCATATGTTAGATAAAAAATAAATTAGTTTTAAAAATTTTATCATAAATAAAATAATGAAGAAATAATTTTTTATAATTTAAGTTTATTAAAACATTTTTTAATATATAATTACATTTCATCAATATATAGTTTTAATAATTTAAAAAGTATTGAATCTCATTTCTTTAAATATTAAAATAATAATATAATATTAAGTTAAAAAACCATTTACATAAATACATACCTCAACGAATTCTTACTCTACGCAATAGTAAAATGTTACTTTTATATCGAAGAACCAAAAGTCACATTTGAGCTCAAAATTTATTTTACTACGAAATATCCAAACATATTGATACATGACACAGCTTCAAGAGCGAAAAAAAATGGTAATATATGACAGCTTTCAATGCTTCAAACCAAAGAAACGCTACGACAAATACAAACATTTAACCCCCGCCCTACTATGTATTTCAAGAAACCGACGATGAACTTTTGCAAATTTAGGATATCGGTAGCATTCCAGCTTAGCTTCATATTCTCTTGTACCCCCAAAATACAAGTTGATACAGCAGACCAGCGACAAGTGCTTCTCCCGAGTCACGAGCGATTCTCCCATTGTTTTTTTTTTTTTTTTTTTCACATTTTGATTATCTATTTTCCAGTATGAAATTTACTTCCGTTTCTTCCGCATACCCATCCGTGATTTAGCATATCTGAAGTTCATGTTAAGCAATACCAACATTGATAATCAATGAGATTCCACACACACACACACACACACACACACACACACACTTCAGAATGAAAACACAGGTGACCAAAGGATACTCTAAACGCATTCCCTCACCAGCTGGTGAGGAGTGAAGAATGGTGCCCTGCAGATTGCTTAGAGCCTCAGTTGAACTACCAACATCCTGCACATAAACTAAGCAAACATAGGTAGTAAAATAAAAAAAATTCCGGCGAGAAGTTTTAAGGTGGGTTAAAAAAAGCCTTCGCCCTGTATTAAGGAACCACAACCGGAATTTTACAGGATATAGTTTCAGTGACTGTTTTGAATAAGCCTCCAAACAATCGTGTTAAGTCAAAGATGGCAATCCATGGATTTTATCTTGGCATAACAGGCCATAAACTAGTTTTATGCATTGTTAAACAGGACTTTCACCAACAGTTTTCATGTTCACCATCATTGAATGCCATTTGTTTATTTATTTTTTAAATTGGACGCAGAAGAGAAGACCCAGGGAATCCATAATAGAAAGTTGAAACAAGAAGGAACATGCTGAGTTATAAACTGCTCCCATTTATTTAATTGTCAAATATGTAGCGCAAAAATAACAGAAAATAAAAGAAAAAGACCTGGAAATCAACAAATGCAACTGGAGCCCCGTATGTGCTCTGCATCTTCAGTTTCAAAAATCCAGGGCATCTGATACAAGGTATATATAAAAACAAAATCAAATTCACTTCTGCAGGCTTGACAAATATGAAAATATTTCACATGATAAATATACACTGACCTAGAAAACACTTGCATTAGCTCTTGTTCATTACAAGACGGCCCTAGATTAGCCACAAATAATGTTGCACATGGGGTCGAATTTTGTGGAATGTAAGGAGTTGAACACTTCTTCTGTCCACATAAAGATAAGAAACAAAACAATTAGTTTAAGTGAAAAAATGCAACAGTTGTAAAATGAAATATAGCCCCAAATGCACAGGATAACAAGAAAAGACAAGATTAGACAAAACAATTCAAACATAAGACGTCTAAAAGTGACCCAACCCCCACATTTTCCTAACAGCAAACAAATGGGGTCGGATGCATGTTGGGAATGAACAAAAAGACAACTATCCAGCGTCCTTCAGAAAAGTAACTTGGTATCATGTAGAGCATGATACTGCTGAACAGTGTAATCAATGACCTAAAGGACCTGAAGTATAAATATATTATACAGTTTAATCACAAGTTTTGATACAGTCTGATAAAAGAAGCTTATGAAGTGTTGGAATAAAAGAAAGTTTCCGCTCAAGAGCATAGCTCAAGTGCCACCTCCCACTGGGGACTGTTGAATCCTAGGATAGAAACTTGGCCTAAACTTTAGCTTACCATCATCCTTCCCACATAAGATCATATTCCTCCTTTGATCACATCCCCAAGGCCCATTGTAATGCTTAGTAGTCAAGAAGAGAATCAGATTAGTGTTAAAAAAAAAAAAAAATAGATGATGAAATCAGCATGTGAATACTAGCAACAATAGAACACTACTATTTGTCTAATAATTTGAAAAAGGACGCATTACATAATATGACTCAATTGATAGTTGTATAGGAAAAGTTGCTATATATATATATATATATATATATAAGAATAAAAAGGAAAGAGGGATGCAATCTCACGTATGAAGAGACTTCTCTCCAACACCAACTAGAAAGAAAGAGAGAGCCAAAAAATGAAAACTTTCAAATACAATTTAAGAGCACAACAAAAAGTTGAGTTGAGTCTGATTAACACTGAAAGATACAACTATTTGAAGCACATAATAGTGTAAAAAGAATTCAAGGTGATGTATAAAACAGATAAATTGGGTACTTCATAACACTAACCAGATTTGCAAATAGACCATCGTTCACAGCGTTCCCATCAGCACTCCCACGACTATTACAGAAAACAAATAAACATATAAGCAGATGAGATAGCGCGAAATGCAAAGACAACAGAACCCCAAAAAAAAATAATAATAATGGTATTTCATAGACACACTAGTATTTTTCTTCTAGTAGAGATATATTTCCCCAAATGAAGCTGGAATAACATTTCAAATTGAAAACTGTGCTTTTTTCCAATAAGAAGCAATCACTTCCACATAATAAAGCTGTGATTAAGTAGTGCAGATGACCTTTGTGCAGATGGATAACCAATCGTGTTCGTGTTGAAAGCAGAATTAACCATTCCAGGCATGTGAATGCTGCCAACACCTGCTAGTGCCGAAGAGTGCAAAACATGTGCAAAGTGAGCTCATAGGTAAAAGTGTCCTTCGTGTGGTCAGTAGTTAACTGGCCTCCAAGCAAGAGATTAGACATTGAATTGCACATAAGAATGCCACAATCTTAAACTCAAATATGTTCACACAAGCCGCATACATAGAGAACATCTTGTGCACTAAAACAATCTAGCAACATCATCTTACCAGAATCTGGAGTGGCCCATGATCCTCTAGCTTTCTTATCTGAGCCAGCCCTCTCATCATCTGCTTGTCAAAGTCAACCAATCAATACAATTTAATTGTAATCAAAATATCAAAGAGATGAAAAGAATACGTTTGAAGATATGGGTGAAAAAAAGAAACATTAATCATGATTCATGAAAAAGACCTACAGTGTGCTTGGTCTCTGATTAATTGACTCTTGGGCAAGCACACACACTCGAAAGCATTATAGTCAAAATCACTCTCTTGAACATTTTGATTATAATCTTTTTCTTAATGGCTATAAAAACACGTACCCATCCTTGTGCGCTTAGCTCTAGAGTTGGATTTCGCCAAATCAATATACAGAGTTGACCCCTTTTCAAGATCAAAAACCATCCCCTGCAAACAAACCAATTGAAGTCAAGAGCAACTACCAACCACAAAAATCCAAACCTCCTATCCTCAGATAGCAAACTGATCAAGCATTTCATTCCACTAAGCATAACATCAAACACACAAAAAACAATCACGTTAGGATAAAGATCCTCACATTGAGAGCATGCATTGCCATGATAGCTGACTGCTGATTCGCGAACACAGCAAAGGCAAATGGCTGCCACCACACGAGAAAAAAAAAAAAAAAAAAAACCACCTCAGAGCAGAGAACCACTCCACAGTAACAACAACACCACCACCACCATGTTGTAGCATAACAATCAACCAGAGATAATAATAAAATAAAATAAATATGTGCAATGAACAGTGAGAATGATACCTGAGACGAATTGGTGGGGTTGCGAAGATGCGAGGACTCGTAACCGGGGAACTCGCGGAACAGATTGTAGATTTCGCGGGGCTTCACGTCTTCGGGGAGCCCAGCGATGAAGAGAGTGCGAACCTCGTTGCCGGGGGATTGTGGAGGAATCGGAGGGCCGTAAGAGGCGAACATTGGTTGCTGGTGGTGGTGAGGCACATACTGCGGGTGCAGGTGGTGCGCCGGCGGGTGAGCCGCCCCCGGCGGCGGTGGCACCACCGCCACGAGGGGCGGCGGAGGAGGGTGCTGGTAATACTGATAAGTGAGGGGTTGGGGCTGTGAGTAGTAGGCAGCCATGTCGTCCATCGAATTCGAAGCTCCCACAAAATTAGCCCTAGAATTTTTTCGCCCTACCAGAATAGTATACCAGCTACCTGCCTTTCTTTTTTATTTTTTTAATCAAAAAAGAAAAATAATTTAATTGTTTTTGGAGGTTTTTTTGGAGTTTGTGGGCTCTTTTTTCTTGTCAACTAGTTGTTGGGCTCTGACATTTATATTTGTGGGTTTTTTTTATGGGGTCCAACAATGTTTGGTTGATGTGGGGTATGAAAGAATTAGTATGGATCAACACTTGACTAAGCCCATCTAAAAACGGTACTGACTGTCTGACCCCCAAAAAAAATAAATGACTGTACAGGAATTTTTGTCCTTCGTGGACGCATTATTTAATTTGTATGGACTGTTTGTTATAAAAAAAAACGATTTTTCTGGTACCTTTTATAATTCTAGGGGTTTGAAACCCTTCTTTTTTGTCTCAATATATTTTTAACATGTGTTTAAAATTATGCCATATAAACAATAACATGAAACTATTCACAATATTAATATTAGACCCATAAATATTTTTAGATTTAAAATTTTTACCCAAAAGACTTTTCTTTGTAATGTTAATTAATTAAATCTGAAATCAGTAAATTAACAAACAAAAAGAAACATACAACTAAGTAAAAACAAAATCAAATCAACCCTAATATCCCTATTCTTCAAAGGCCAAGAACCCTAGAGTTGTTTGAAGATTGTGCAGCCAAATCCCCCTTTTGTCTCTCTTGCCAGATCCTAGTTTACGTCCTCCCTGTTCCGGTGTTTTGTGCCCATGGATCGAAATGCTTTTTACTCCCTAAAACTAAACTGCAAGTATTTATGATTAATCTAGAAGATTGATATGGTAAATCAATTTATTTCCTTTTATACTATTTTGATTGTCCTTTGATGTGCTCCACTTCACGCTGATCTGGGCTTGGTCCAGACTCCAAACGTTTTGTTCAATGGAATGTCGGTGATTAAATGGATCCTTATTAAGAGATATTGGCCTAATTCAACGCCAGTGGAGAGGCCAATAGTTAATCTCAACCAGAAATTAAAATCTATGCCTGTGAGGGTGTGGTTCTCCTTTTGAATATAGCAACCTAAGCCCCTTGATAATGTTCAACAAATTGCAGTAGTAGATATTGTCCTTGTTGCCAAGCAGTTATGAAATTTCGACCACTCTCTTATGCTAGGTTGGAATCGGAATGAAGAACCTCGATCTTACTGGAACATTGATAAGTTGTTCTTCCCTTTATGTTAATTTAATTTTGTTTTTATTTAATATGTTCTTTTTCTTTTTAATTTACTGTTTAAGATTTGATTAATTAATTAATTAATATTGCAAACAAGTACTGTAGGTAAAAATTGTGAAACCAAAAATAGTTTTGGGTCTAATAACAATATTGTGAATAGGTCCATGTCATTGTTTACATGGTATAATTTTAAACACATATAAAAAATATATTGAGATAAATAGGAAGGGTATTAAACCCTTTTAATTAGAACGGGTACCGGAGAAACCACCTAAAAAAAATTATGCAGATATTTAATTATATATTATTATATTAGTAAAAATATTTAAGTTAATCATCTATAATTTTAAAAATTTTACAAATAAAAATATATGTTTGAATGATATTATAAAACTCTTTTCCACTATCAATACATCAAAATTAATATCTTAAATAAAATAGAAATATGTTTTATCTACCATTCTTTGGGAAATGATTGCAATGGATTCAAATGATAATTAATTTGATTTGTAAATGAAACATTATCTTTAGAATATTTAAAAATAAGGAATTATTTCATTAAATGAATTTTATAGAATTTCACTTTTTTTTAAATTTGTTAAATTTGATAGAATTTAGTGAGAATTGTTTTGATTTTAAAATTAAACTGAAATTAAATCAAATCAATTCTTATCGTTAATCATTCCAAATACTATTTAATAGATTTCAAACATAATAATTGATTTATAAATCAATTCAAATATCATTTTGTATAGCTATTCTTTTTTTTTTTTCTTTTGGTACATTGGTAGCAATGAGTTTGAACCTAAACCTTTATGTAAATTACCCAAACTCCTCACTATTAGACCAATGATCAATCTTATTGGCTTATTTTATATAGTTATTCTAAATATAAAATTTAATTTATAAATCAAATTAATTTAATTCAAATCAAATATCAAATTTAATTATTCCAAATATTATCTTAGAAAGGACCAACAACGATGGGTTGTAGTGGCAGGCAAGTGTTACGATACTAATAATAATTAGTTAATTAGTTGGGATTAGGAAAGTATAAACAAGGGACTACTATCATTTATAACTCATAATTGAAAGTTGAATAGAATTTAGTAGTTTGGAGTCCTTTTTCCTGACTCAAAGAGGGAGGTTCTATCAGCAAGTTGCACTTTTAAGAAGCTGATATGGATTCAAACCCTGGAGAAAGCAATTATTGGAAGGATCTTTTTGCCGTAATAGTAGTTGAGTAGAAATGCCATAGAGAACCAAAAAAAAAAAAAAAAAAAAAACCTTAGAAAGAAAATAGTAATAGAAAGAGATGTAGCTTGTTGATGTTTGGGGAAATTAACATTAAGAACTATTAAGAAAGTTGAATAAAAAAAAATGGACCAATTATAATAAAATTATTAAGAATAATTTAATAAACGTTATTTAAGGAGAATAACAATAAAAGCTTTACAAATAGACTATAATACTCTTAAATGTATAATAATCATTCAGGGATTTAATAATTATTTTTTTTTAAATTCCTCCATTTTGTCTCCTTATATGTCTTTCTTAGTGTATTTATCTTATTCTCCCTTTCACCTCAATCCCATTGGAACACAAACTTCATATTAAAATCATTCAGGGGCACCCAAAAAGAAAAAAGAAAAAGAAAAAAAACCTTAATCACATGTAATTATTCAATAACCCTAATCTTAACCCCAATTGTAATGGTAATTAAGTTGTGAATTTATTGTAACCTATGTGATACATGGGATGATAAGGAAAAATACTTTGAAATTTAATAAATATTTATTTCATTTTAAAATAACTATCATAAAACAAAAAAAAAACACAAAAATTAAGAAAATAATAAATTGATTCTGGTAATGGTACAAAATTATATAAATAGATAAAATTATCATTGTATAAAACAAAAGTAAATAAATACATGTAATTAATAGTTATTTAATTGTCACAATTAAATTAAGGGTGTTATTAAAAAATAATTAATACTATATTGATATTAGAAATAGATAAGTATTCTAAAATACTAAAATATTTGAAGCTTGACAGATATATTGAAATGAATGAAATAGTAAAAAATATTTGATAACAAATTTTTATAAAATAAATAGTAAATAATTAGCAATAATGTTTATGATTATAAGTAAATATTACAAAGAATTGTTTATTTGCAAGCTTCATTTCAAGTTTTGATCTTCATATATTATCTTGCATTATAATAAAAATAGATATTAGTAATGAAGTTTGAAAAAACTTGATAACAAAATGTAATAAATGTTTTATTTAATAAATTAAATAAAAAATATAAAACAAAAATTCATACTTGAAATTAAAATCTTTTAAAACCCCTCTGGATAAACAACATTTTAGATTATGTTGTAGGAGTTTACATTATCATCTATAATTAGTATTTTCAAACCACTTCTTGATTTCACTCTTGAGATAACCATATAAAATTGTCTATGAGTGAAGACAAGCTTGGGTAAAAACAGTCTAACAAATGACAAAGATTGATCTTGATTTTTATTAATGGCCATAGCAAAGTATAAAATGATTGGGATTTGTCTTCTTTGAAACTTTAGAGGCATGCCTGGATCAAAAGGTATTAAATTCATTTGAGGTATGTAAACCTTTTCTCCAATTTTATTGCCTGTAACAACAATTGCTCTAAT
This sequence comes from Pterocarpus macrocarpus, assembly GCA_031439585.1. Taxonomy (NCBI): domain Eukaryota; kingdom Viridiplantae; phylum Streptophyta; class Magnoliopsida; order Fabales; family Fabaceae; genus Pterocarpus; species Pterocarpus macrocarpus. Next base: position 69,701,932 of record CM062520.1, on the reverse strand, counting down.
GACATTATTTCTCAATTCTTCAACTATTAACCTTGTTTCATTACACAATCTAGAATATTAATCAATATTCCTTTGGGACTCCTTTTTTCAAAACTAATTTGTGATTTGGAATTCTAGAACACTTTATTTCATTTAAGAACTCAATAGTTATCCAATTTGCTTCAATGCCGACATCTTCATTTGCTAGGCAATATGAATCAGAACTTAGATACTCCTTTTCTTCACCAAGAAATTGAGATAGAACAAATTTGTTCACCATTTCAACAACTTCAAGAGTAGATGCTAACAATGCTCTATCCTCAAAAAAGGCATAATTTTTCAAAATATCCAATAAATTTGGATAAGTGAAATCAACAATACTCTTTAGAGGGGAAGTTAATCCTAAATTTAAGAATTCCGTTGGAATTTCAAATTTTGCAATTCCATCATTATCCATTCCTAGCTTTCCATCTCTAATTTTAATTATCTACTCAACAAATAATTTCAATGCTACATCTGCAAAGGGGGGACTTGTTACTTGTAATCTCATATTTTTTGTCAGTTTAAGAACCTTGTAATGAGGCCACAAATTTGATGAGTTCACTATAGCATTTACAATGTCCTCTCTTGAAGCTCTTGGAATAACTGGAAGTATCTGATGAAAGTATCCTCCAAGAAAAATAGTTTTCCCACAAAATGGTTTGTCTCCAGGGTTGCTAGTTGAGAACCTCATAATATCCCGCAATGTACGATCCAACGCCTCGAAAGCAAACTTATTTATCATGCATGCTTCATCCCATATAATAAGACTTGCTTGTTGATGGAGTTATGCTTTCGAACTTCCTTGCTTGATAATACACACTGATAACTCAATAAGTGTTAAAGGAATTGAAAATCGAGAATGAGCTATCCTCCCACTCCCACCAGGTAAAAGCAATAAAGTTGTGCCACTGGATCTCATAGCAGCAGACAATGTTCTCCAAATGAATGTTTTTCCTATTTCTCCATAACCATACACAAATTAAAACCCTCCTTTCTCAATGGTTACTGCATCCATTATATTGTCATAAATTATTCTTGGATTTTCATTAATTGAAGATAGGTACTTTTTAAGATCAATAGACAATTGTTCTTTGTCATAGTTTAGCTCTTCAGCCAAGAAATGATTTTGAAATTGACTGAGTGGCGAATCACTTTGGAATGACTTGGATTGAAACTCTTTCAAAGATCTTTCATTTGAATTAAGTAACTTTTCAACTTTAATCAAACATAAATTCTTCAACTTTGCACTAGAGATTGAAAGATTTGTGAATAACAAAAAATTTTGATGACATGTATAAAAATTTGGAAATATAATATTTAATTTGTTAATAAAAAATTTAAATTATAAACAAAACATACCACGATTCTTTAATATTCTTCTTCGGTCATGTAAAATTCTATCTGCTAAAAGTTCCCATGCATGCTCCCAAACAAATTCCAGCCTACTCATTACATTTGTCACTAATAACGTTACAAAGAATTTCCTTAGCTGATTTCCAAATGTTAACTCAACAGCTTCCTTTATACCTTCAATAAATTCATTGTCGTTAGCTAATAACCCCAATGCATGAGATGCTTCTTCGAAAGAGTTGTGTATAAAATTGTCAATTGTCCTTAAACTTTGATAACTCGTACATCCTTTCTAAACAGTCAATAGCAATCTCATGTAGTACAACTCACTGATTGTTGGATGAATATATTCAAGCCTACCTATTAAATGTCCCTATTTTCTAGGGAACCATTCTTACTTTGCTTTGTTGTAAACAAAATAGCTAGGAAACTCAGCATAAGTTAAATCTCTTCCTTCACTGTAAGAATTGTTTGCAACCATACAAGCTTCAAATGTTGTCTTTTTTTCTTTATTCTTTTGAACAACATTGTCAATTCAATCGCTGTCTTTGAAAACAACCAATTGTTGATTTGGAAGATGAAAGCTCAATCTCTGAATAAGAGATCACCTATGATGTATATCAAATGCAAGAATCCTCTAGACAGCTTCATATGCAGATAGATAGTGACAATCATAGTAGTTTTTTTATCTCATCAACTACAACCACCTATTGATTGTGTCACAAAAATAGTAACTCTATCTGGGCCTTTATTGACATACTTGAATAGATACTTGATTGAATTTAACTTGTTACAGTATTCAATGTTGATGCTTTATCAATAATTTTGGATTGTAAGGAACAACAAATCTATTGTCCAACTCAATGTCCTTCTTCATAGTGGTTATTCCTGTATTTCTTCTTTTGTATATAGGATAACCATCTTCATCAAATGTTGTGTTATCCGCAAACTTCTTTGGGAAAAATTTGGAGCATTTTCCTTCATTTGTACATGGTGATTTTGGCTTAGTCATGCCGCAAGGACCGTGCATCATTAATTTAGTAACAACATTAAATAATTGAGAATATTTTCCCTTATCTAGTAACTTAGCAAATATCACACGATCAATAGATTCAGGTGTCTAAAGTTTGTCATTTGGATGCAACCATAATAGAATATGCGCATGAGGCAGCCCTGTCTTTTGAAACTCAATTGTATACATACCTAAAAAAAATTCTCTTTATCTAAATATATTATATGCTTGATAATAATTATACTTATTTGTTGATTAAAATATTTTCAAATTTTCAAATAACTTAAAAACAGCAAATGAAAGTATTACCTGCTATAACTTCCCCAAAGATACATCCCTTTTTGAAGTTAATTATTATTTGATCTAACTTTATTTTGAAGACTTTGCATGCATTATCCGGCCGATCTTATGCTCTAATATTCCTTTCACTGACAAATCATTCTATTTCTAGCCATTGAGGATTGTAAGTAACGGTAACAAATAAATTAGGATATCCATATCTCTTACAAACATCCATTGCATCCTAACAGTTGTTGAACATGTATCTCAGTCCTCCAGTAAAAATGGAAGGTAGAATAATGCACATTCTTAAGGTCGCTAGATCTATTTCACCTTTGATAATAGCATCCTCGAAGCCACTTAAAATATTGGACCTGATCACATCTTGATTTAATCTCACCCACAAGATTCTTTGTGCTTCAATCATCGGGTAGGCGTCAACCAAGAACTGTTGGAACAATCTTCGAGTGCCTAAGATATTTCCATGCTCTAACTGTCTCTCTTGTATCCTGAATGCAATAAACTCCCTCAACGTTACTCTAACTCTCTTGAATGTATTGCTATTCATGATAGAATCCCTTATAAGGATGTCTTCTCGATATCTGTCTTCTCCGAATGGAAACAACAATGGGTATTGAAGATGAATAAAAGTAGTGTGAGTCTCACGAATTTTTTGTAAATGGTCATCAATTTTTTTGACAATGATATACCTTCCTTGATCAGAAGCATCAAAATGCCCAACTATTAGAGTAACAACTTCGTCGGCAAATGGAATATTATAGTTTCTTGCATCTCAAGATCGACTCCGAAACAACCTCAAACAATAGCGTTCTTGATTTACAAAATCTCTTACCCTTCTAGAAGTTTGTGCCAAAATGTTGTTCTAATCAATCATGTCTCTCAAATTCTATATTAAAGTTATGTCCAAATTTGAAGTTTGTCATCCATAACTGAAAAGAAATAACAGCTTGATTAAATATACTTGATTGGAAATTTTAATATACAAATTTATTTTGAAAATAAGTTGGTAGTTAAAAAATTAAATAAATGAAAAAAAAGGTTATAAATGAATATGTACTTAAAATGAGTCATTCTATTTGATATCTCATTATGAGTATCATATATATAAAGCTATGAAAATTTTGGCAGACGACCTTCAACCGATAATAAAGAGCCTATTTTATGAAAATTTTGCCCATTTAGAATAAATTGTGGAGCTGCTCGGCTAATATTCAAAGAAGTGTCAATTTTCCCTCCAATAGAAGTGAATGAAAACATGCTATTGTATTGTCTAATATTTTGAAAAAAAATGAGCACTTTTTCTATCGATGCCATTTAGCAAATTAAACAGTAAATTAGGGGGTTCTTTCATAAGTGGGAGTTGGATCATTTCTTTCACACAACAAATAAAAAAATTTGGATCTTTAGAGTTTCTATACTTTTCTGACCTTTCTTCGTACAATACAGAAGCCCCACAAAAATTACATTGTAATGAAAAGTCTCCAGAATCCAAGTATTCTATAAAAAAAGAATTTTCCACAATTAATATATTTCACGATAATTATTTGACAAAACATAAAGATTATTCATGTTATTTAAATTTACCTTCTTTCTCAGATTGTTCGAATAGAGGATTGTCAAACAATAACTCTGTCAAGCTTCATCAGTTGATGGTTCAGGTAGAGTATGATCTATTCATAGTGAATAGGAATAAGAAATAAGAAATAAATAATAAATCAGACTTTAGCGTATATCTAACATTCATACTATTTTCATATGCTATTGTAAAAGAAGGCATATAAATAATAATTGCTTTCTTACCTTCAACTTCAAACATAGCATGTGATATAACAGGTGAAATAATAAGTTGTCTTTGAATTTTGTGCTTCCTGAAGTACAGTCATAGTTCGACCTAGCAATTAACATTGGCATTTGTAAATTAATACTTTTGTTAATATAGATTTAAACAAAAGTGCACTTATTTTTTTATGGAAAGGGTAATATAATTTTTTATATTAGTAAGAGTATCAAATTATAGCTAAAAAATAAGTTTTATATGAAAAATATGTGAATATTTTAATTTAAATTAAGAAGAAATTCCATTTGTCAAATCTCATACTGGGGTATTTGCATTTGACGATTTCATTGAATGTGTCAATTTTGACGACAAACCTCTTCTATCTGCATAGCAGTTTATTGTGGAATATTATCAAATTAATGACATGAAAAAGAGAATAAATAAGCAGTTTATAGAAACATGTAGTTAGATCAAATGTATTAATAAATAATTTAATATTTTTTGAATGACCCCTTATAACTGGAGTAAAAGGGAGTGGTGTTGCTTGTGTTCCTTGTAATCTAGCAATAGCATGAGCATTTTCATTTTGACCTGTAAACAGGATATTTTGAATAGATAAATATTTTTGGAGCAAATAAATGTTAAAAACAGGAAAAATTTACAATGATAAAGAGAATTTAGAACGAAAATAATATAAATTAAGAATAATAACTTTATTTAAAAAAAACATGTATATATTTATACCTACCTCTTGTAATTTGAGTTGGAGTAGTTCTCAGATTGGAAGTTGATGTTCCCATGTCATTATTTAACATTGCAGAGCAACTTCTTTTATCTAGATTTAATATACTTATGCCCCTTTTAGATCAATGCATTTTTAACAATTATAGATTAAGTTAAATAAATATAGAATATTTGGCACCAATATAAAAAAAAGGAAACATAAATACATATCTAAATATACAACTGATTATATGGAAAAAAAATACCTTGAATTGGAGGAGTAGAAACAATCAATTTTTTTTAATAAATACAAAATTTTATATCCAATAAATATATTCAACGAGACAACAACAAATATATAATTTTAATTATACTTTTGTACTAATATATAATTTTAATTCTATTTTATATTTCTTAAGTATAATTTATAATATATATATATATATATATATATATATATAAAGAATAAAGAACGCTGCCTTCGATAATAATGAATTGGGATACTTAGTACAATAACCATGGGCAGGCCATGAAGTGATGATTAAGGAAGGAATAATTTAAGATCTTTTATTTCCATAGTCTACAACCACCAATCTGGCCCATGGTAGGTATGGCATCATTGTCCGTTAAAAAGATGAAGATAGATGGATCAATTTGCAGTATATATATATATATATATATATATATACAAATGATATTCTTAATAATATATGTATATCATATTTAAAATAGAATGTGCACCATGAAATATTGAGAACGGGATAGTACTATTTATGTAGTCTAAGTCAGGAGTAGAGCAAGAGTTGGTATGTGTGGGTTGGATTCAGAAAGTATTCAATGTGTTAGAATGGTTGCCGGCTTGCTAGTCTGGGCACCGAGCTCCGCCAATGGGTTGCAAGTTGCAAAGAATAAGGGGAAGGAGCAAACGGCGCCATCTACAGTGCTCTTCGCTGGTCAAGGAGCATGGTGCTACTTATAATCTGATGGTGAGATTGTGAGGTGTATTGATGCACCAATCACCTATGATGCACTGTAATAATATCTAATTTTAAGAAAATTTAAAAATATAATTAAATATATTTTAAAAATTAATTATCATACACTGACAATGTAAAATTATACTGATAGTATAAAATAATTTTATCCTATTAATATAATTAAAAAATTTTATCAATAAAATTTTACTCTATCAGTGTAATTTTACACTGATAATATAAAATTATTTTATACTATTAATATAATTTTACATTATTAATATATAAAAATTAATTTCTAAAAATTATAAAAATTTTATCAATATAATTTTATTCTATTAATATAATTTTACACTTCTATCAGTATAATATTATATTGATAATATAAAATTATTTTATATTATTAATATAATTTTATATTATTAATATATAAAAATTAATTTTTAAAATATATTTAATTATATTTTTTAATTTTTTTAAAATTAATATATTACTACAAATAAGATCATAAAAGGATTAATATATCGATACATCTAATAAATTTAATCCATTAGATATGTTACAGTCACAAGGTGCAGAATGCACCTTTGACTGCGAAGAGCATCGCAGTCGACGCCTTCGATACTTGGCTTTTAACATTGTCACGACATACAGGAAGGCAGGAGAAAGAGTGCTATGGACAGAGAAAAAACACGGAAGAAAAAGTATACGGTAAATTCCACTCTTCTGGTTTTGGGTGTCCCATGGATATCGCCGTCTCTAATATTCAAATAGCAAACATTTCATTGTCTTTATCGTGGAATTTCTCCAACTTGAAACTTCTAGTTTCTTGCAGCATTGCCTGAAACGAAGTATGTGCTTGGAGGTAGTTGAAAAATTAAAATTATTTAAATAATTATTTATTTATATAATTAATTTTTTATATAATTTATATAAAATTTAATTTATATTTAGATATTTTAATTAAAAAATAATTTTAAAATAATTTATTCTATTTAAATTATATAAAAAAAATATTTTTATATGATAAAATTATTAAAAAAATTATAAAATAATTATTTATATTATATAATATTTATTATTTAGAATTAATTTGATAAAAATATAATAATTCTGAAATAATTAATTTTTACTTATAATCATAAATTTCAAAATATTGTTTATAATTATAAGCTATTTTCATCTTGAGATTATAATCTATTTCTAATTTTTTATCAAATAAGATTAATTTTTTAGAAATAATTTTTTTTTGAAAAAAAGCTGTTAGAAGCATGTTCCCAAACATGCACTAGGGGTCTCGAAACCTACTAATTTATTAATTCTAATAATCTTCACTCATAATAAGAAAAGTTAATTAACATGTTATTTTTTCATAAGTCTGTTACTTATTTTTTGTTGTTATTTATTAACAATTTAAACAAATTCATGAATTAATTAGTAATAATATATTATTTTAATTTTCTCCTCCAATTAATTTTCTTAAATGATACTTTAATAAAATATCTTTCTATCCTTTTATTTGAGATATACAAAAAATTTTAAACACATAAAATTATCTATATGCATATTTGTTCTTTTATATATATACATACTCTTCCTTATACTGCTATCATCAAGTTTTTTATTTATGTTATCATTAAATTTTTTCTCAGAAAAACAGAAATTACAGCAATAAAATTTAGCCAAACAATTATAGTCTCTATTAGAAACCACTTTCTCCCTATGAAGATAGGATCATGATCAAATTCTCCTTTCAATTTCGCAATCAACCTAATTGTACAATAAATTAGGCCCCCAAATAAGCAAAATCCCAATTCTTTTAATATAATCTAATTCTTTTTTTATGAGAATATAATGCAATTTTATACATTTTATGTGTTTAATATCTAATTACAAATTATTCATGATCGCTTTTTTTACACACCAATTTAATTATATTGTAAATTTAATTCTGTTGTAAATTAAGAGGCATTTTACATAACTATAAAGGCTTAGATAACATATTGATATTGCTATTGCTATTGTTATTACTTATATTTAATTGGAAAAAAAAAGTCAATTCATTTTACTTTTGCTTTACGATGTAGTGTGCTACAATTAAATTTCAATTTGAAATTGTATAAAAAAGTTAATTAATGAAATATATGCATTTTTTTCATTAAAATCGTGTTTGTGATCAAATCATCTTTATGATGTAGTGGTACTACTAGAGTATTTTAAAAGCAAATTATATATTCATAATTTTTTATTACTTATAACATTTTTAAATTGGATATTGTAATTTACTAAAAGCTATTCATGATTTTTTATTACTTATAACATATATCTTTAAATTAGGAAATGATATGTAATTGGGATGGGGGGTTTTCAAGGTTATTCATGATTTTAGTTAATTATAACATATATTCTAAAATTGATATTTTAATTTATTAAAGGGACATAAAAGGAAAGTAGGTGTAATTGAGATGACGAAAATTAAGGTTATTCATTTTTTTAATTAATTATAAGATATATATTTATAAATTAGATATTTTGATTTATTATAAAGAAGGTAAAAAGCTTATGATATAATAAAACTACTCACTTGTTCTCTTTCGTTATTCAACAATTTCATCTTTCACTCTGAAACTCATAAAGGTATGAACAACAATAAGATTCCTTTCTTTCCTGATCGTGAACAAGCTCAATTACAAAGAAAAATACAAATGCAACAAAAATGTAGCAGAAAAAAATGCAGGTACAATGTTTTCTTTTTTCCTTATAATATTGTTGTATATATTCCTTAGAATACTTAGAGAACACACATGTTTGCTCAGCGTCATCATGCAGTCTTTCTTGTGATCAAGTGCATTATGCACCTTGTGACTGTAACATATCCAATGGATTAAATTTATTAGATGTATCGATATATCAATCACCTATGATGCACTGTAGTAATATATTAATTTTAAAAAAATTAAAAAATATAATTAAATATATTTTAAAAATTAATTTTTATATATTAATAGTATAAAATTATATTAATAATATAAAATAATTTTATATTATCAATATAATATTATACTGATAGAAGTGTAAAATTATATTAATAGAATAAAATTATATTGATAAAATTTTTATAATTTTTAGAAATTAATTTTTATAGATTAATAGTGTAAAATTATATTAATAGTATAAAATAATTTTATATTATCAGTGTAAAATTACACTGATAGAGTAAAATTTTATTGATAAAATTTTTTAATTATATTAATAGGGTAAAATTATTTTATACTATCAGTATAATTTTATATTATCAGTATATGATAATTAATTTTTAAAATATATTTAATTATATTTTTAAATTTTCTTAAAATTAGATATTATTACAGTGCATCATAGATAATTGATGCATCAATACACCTCATAATCTCATCATCAGATTATAAGTAGCACCATATTCTTTGACCAGCGAAGAGCACTGTAGATGGCGCCAGTATGGAAACGCCTTTTCGAATGAGTGAAGCAGAACACCGACGGCATGTGCACTCCATTTGGTGAAACGCTATAATTCGTTGCAAGATTTTGATCCTGTTTTATTCTGCAGCAACAGCAGGCAGTGGGCCCTCTTTGTTGAAGCGATAAACATTGGGTTAGGTGAGAGATAAAGGAAATACGCGGGTCAGCAAATGTTTAAAGCTGGTGGTATACTATAGTCAAAATCTTAGCTCAATTAAAAAAAGCACATAAGGAGATATTTGGTATGATACATTATATATGATTAAATAAAATAATATAATATATTATAATTTTATTTATTATTTAATATAATTAATATATTATATAAATTTATTTATTAAATTTATTTTATATATTAAAATAATAGATAATTTAAATTAATAAAAAATATATTAAATATAATTAATTTTTGATATATAAGAGTTTTTTATTTTTTATTTTTTAATATATTTTATATTAAAAATAATTGTTAAATAAATAATAAAAAATAAAAAATATATAAATAAAAAAATAATATTATTTAATAAAAATATTTAATAATAAACAAATATTTTTTAAAACATAATTATTTAAACTAATATAAAAATATAGGAATAAAAAATTATTATTAAAATATATAAATACTATTTAATATAAATTTAATTATTTATAATAAAAAATATAACTAAATATAAGAATGTAATATTAAGTTTGGTTGGATTTTGATATATAAAAATTCTCTTTCTATTTCTCTCTCTCTCTCTTATATATTTTTTATATTTATGAAAAAATAAATAAATAAATAAATAATTTTTAATATAAAATTATCTTTATATATAATAAAAATAGTAAAATAATTATGATAACTATTTAAATAATTATATTAATTTTTAATTTTTAAATTTAATATTTAAAAATTATTTTCATTATAATCTCTTTTTCTGGTTATATTTTATATAATATAGTATCTTATATAGTAACGTACCAAATATTACATAATATTAAATTTTTATCAGATCTTATACTATTAACCCTTATCCTATCAAATCTTATACAATCAGGCATACCAAACAAGTCCTAAAGGTAAAATAAGTGGAGGGTGAGTGGTTTTTTTTTTTCCCTTCTTTTTTTAGTCAATAGAGGTATTACATTGTTTTTTTCTTGGGTTAATAGAGGTATTACTTAGTTATTAAAATTGTGTAGATGTTTTGCTTAAATAATTCTTCCTCCTATTGATAATATTTATCATTTTAGTCCTTTATATAGATATTAAGGAACCAAAAATTAAAAATTAATTATAAAGAGATTTATCAAAATATTTTTATTTAAAAATTAATATATTATATTAGTATTTTATTATTTATTATATTTAGAATTACATAAAAGGTATAATTAAGAATTTTATAATAAATTTTTTATAAAAATATGAGAATAATAGGTAAATTAAACTAAATTAATTTATCTAAAATGACAAATATTATGAATTGGAAGAAATATTTATTAAACTCTTCTTAATAATTTTAGTATAGTTATTTTTCAATAATTATTTTTAATGGCCCTTAATATTATAATTTTTTTTAACTTTAGAAAATAACAAAAATGCAACTAATGAATTAAAAAAAATCTCGCATCCAATAATAGAAGCGAACCAAGCTTTGGAGGAGTACCATTAGCATAACCAGATAACAATCCTGCTGGACCCCACGAGACCAGGCTTGTCCGCACAAGAATCGGAAAAATACTTATATGGTCCGTCAATCATATAAATATATTTTATATAGAACTCACTATTAATATATAATTTTATATAAAATATATTTATATAATTGATCAAGAATACGGTCACATAATATTCCTAAATCATGCAATAATTTCTCCAAGAATTGACATAAACATGCTTAATACATTCTCTCCATTCACGCCAACATGGCGACGACATCAGCAATCAAATCAAAGAGCCATAAAAATGGAACTCGATGTCCATATTCCAAGACACCAATCTCATAATCGGAGTCACGAGTTACTACCGAAAAGCCCCTTGTGCGTGCCTACATGAAATCATATTTGATACCCAGAAACTCAGTACATCACGTGAACCCTCAAAGAAACTTGATAACCATTTCTCGGAAGAGGTGCATAGCAGTCTCAGCAGCTGTTACGAGCATAAGTATTTGGGAGAACTACATCCCAAAAATTAATTATTGTAGTGAAAGAGTCTAAATTTTTATAAAGTCTCCCTTTTAAGATGATTTCTTTGATGTGGAACTAAATAGCATTACTATCTTTTGGAAGCCAATGACTCGGCAATTTGCACTCTGCGACACTTCACTTAGCGGCACTTCACTCGGCGACGCTTCACTCGATCACGATCAGCCCCTCCACGGGTCAGAACCCTTCACAGATAGCCCTTTCCGATTGGCTGGCTTTTAATAAAAGCACCATTTGTTACGAGCATAAGTCATTCAGATAACCACATTCCAAAAGCTAGCTATTGGAGTGAGAGAGCCCAAATCCTTATAAAGCCTTTCTTTCAAGGTGACTTGCCCGATGTAAAATTCGTAAGAGCATCCTCTAAAGACATTATTTTATAAACATTTTTTGAGAAAATTTTCTTATTAAATAATATTATAAATATTTTACATTTATTTAAAATTTAAAATTCATGTTATATATGTGTTAGTTGTTTGCTTAAGTATGTATATTACAATTGATGGCTAACAAAGACACGATATCCACGCTTATGATATTATAAAATTTATTTTACAAGACAATTATATAACTTTTTGGGTTTTTGCTTGAATTGTATGCCCGGCCATGCTACGGTGAAGATGGATTTTTCCATCTTCAGTGAAGATATGATGTGGATGTCACAGATAGGTAACATGTAGCAGAGGTATATTGATACACTAATCACCTATGATGTACTGTAGTAATATCTAATTTTAAGAAAATTTAAAAATATAATTAAATATATTTTAAAAATTAATTATCATACACTGACAGTATAAAATTATACTGATAATATAAAATAATTTTATATTGTCAGTGTAATCAAAAAATTTTATCAGTGTAATTTTAATTATCATACACTGACAATGTAAAATTACACTGACAATATAAAATAATTTTACAGTGTCAGTATAATCAAAAAATTTTATCAATGTATTCAGTGTAAAATTATTTTATATTACCAATATAATTTTACATTGTTAGTATATGATAATTAAAATTATACTGATAAAATTTTTTGATTACACTGACAGTGTAAAATTAGTTTATAGTGCCAGTATAATTTTACGTGAAATTACACTGATAAAATTTTTTGATTACACTAACAGTGTAAAATTATTTTATACTGCCAGTGTAATTTTATACTGTCAGTGTATGATAATTAAAATTATACTGATAAAATTTTTTGATTACACTGACAATGTAAAATTATTTTATACTGCCAGTGTAATTTTACACTGTCAGTGTATGATAATTAAAATTATACTGATAAAATTTTTTGATTATATTGACAATGTAAAATTATTTTATATTATCAGTATAATTTTATACTGTCAGTGTATGATAATTAATTTTTAAAATATATTTAATTATATTTTTAAATTTTCTTAAAATTAGATATTACTATAATATATCATAGGTGATTGGTGTATCAATACATCTCTGTCACGTGTCATCTATCTGTGACACTCATATCATGTCTTCACGTGAAGATAAAAAAATCCATCTTCATCGTAGCATGGCCTTTGTATGCCTCGAAAAAAGCAATCAGATCAAATTTAAATGCCATCTAACATATGGGTTAAAAAGAAAGAGTCCGAAATAAAATAACTCCTAAAGCATTTTTCTTTTAACTTGTGTATCGCTATAGCGGTGGTTTCTTCTCCCAATTAGGATTGGTTCGAATGGAATAGAACAATAGGCCACGAGTCTCGCGCTTGAAACAGAAGTTAGATTGTTTATTGAGTTATTATTGATCGCTACTTATTTGGCTAACCTTATAAGGCTGGGTACCCTGGCCGGAGGATTGCACACGACAAATATTCTTTGATTCAGCCGAAATTCAAGGAGAGGAGGTTTCCATGGAGAAGAACGGTGGTTCTGAAGCCCAAGCTGAGCATCAGCTAAGGACTATTTTCCTTCCATTCCTGTCAACAAGTCACATAATCCCCCTTGTTGACATGGCTAGGCTCTTCGCCATGCATGGCGTGGATGTCACCATAGTCACCACCTCACACAACTCCACCATCTTCCAAAAATCCATTGACCTCGATTCCACTCGAGGAAGATCCATCAGAACCCACGCTCTCCAGTTCCCAGCTTCCAAAGTGGGCCTCCCCGTTGGGGTTGAAGCATTCAACGTCGACACCCCTCGTGAGATGATCCCCAAAATCTACATGGGGTTGGCGATTCTCCAACCGGAGATGGAGCAGCTTTTTCAGGATTTGAAAGCTGATTTCATTGTCACTGACATGTTCTACCCTTGGACTGCTGATGCCGCCGCCAAGCTTGGCATTCCGAGGATCATGTTTCATGGTGCAAGCTACCTTGCTAGATCTGCGGCACACTCAGTGGAAGTGTATGCGCCCCATTTGAAAGTTGAATCAGACACTGACAAGTTTGTCTTGCCCGGGTTGCCGCATAAATTGGAGATGACACGTTTGCAGTTACCTGATTGGCTTAGATCTCCAAATCCATACACCGAGTTGATGAGGACTATTAAAGAATCGGAGAAGAGAAGCTATGGATCACTGTTCAACAGCTTCTATGAGCTCGAAAGCGATTACCACGACCATTACAAGAAGGTGATGGGGACAAAGAGTTGGGGGCTAGGCCCAGTTTCATTGTGGGCAAACCAAGATGCTTCGGATAAGGCTGCAAGGGGGCAGGCCATAGCGGAAGGTGATGAAGAAGAAGAAGGGTGGCTCAAATGGCTCAACACCAAGCCAGAGAGATCTGTTCTCTACGTGAGCTTCGGCAGCATGAACAAGTTCCCTCACTCTCAGCTCGTTGAGATAGCACACGCCCTCGAAGGTTCGGGTCATAACTTCATCTGGGTGGTTAGGAAGAACGATGAAGGTAAAGACGAGGGTGGTTTTCTAGAGGGATTCGAGAAGAGAGTGAGAGCAAGCAACAGGGGGTATCTAATATGGGGTTGGGCACCGCAGCTTCTGATACTCGAGAATCCAGCAATTGGAGGGCTGGTGACTCACTGTGGATGGAACACGGTGGTGGAGAGCGTGAACGCAGGGTTGCCAATGGTGACGTGGCCACTGTTCGCTGAGCATTTCTTCAACGAGAAGCTGGTGGTGGATGTGCTGAGAATTGGGGTGCCGGTGGGAGCCAAAGAATGGAGGAACTGGAACGAGTTTGGGAACGAGGTGGTGAAGAGGGAGGACATTGGAAATGCGATCGCTTTGTTGATGGCTGGAGGAGAGGAAGATGAAGAGATGAGGAGAAGAGCCAAAGCGCTGAGCGTTGCGGCAAAGAAAGCCATACAGGTTGGTGGATCTTCTCACAACAACATCACGGAGTTGATTCAGGACCTTAAGTCACTCAAACTTTCCGACGGTCAACGGTAAAGTACTCTGACAAGGAATCTTTTAGAACGGACGCTCCTGCATGCTTGATTTGAAGTACGAGATATTATCTCCTCGAATTTTTATTTTCATATTTTTGTCTTTATATGATATTAATGAGATGCTGCTAAGTCTTGAAAAATATTCTGCTTATCTAGCCCATGATAATAATATGTTAGTTGTGGAAATCTACGACAATTTAATTATTCTTTTTTTCATGAATAATTTAGTACTACATGTATTGTTCTCATTAATAATATATTTAGATGTTAGGAAAATAAATAGGTAATAAGAGTAAACAAAATAAGTTCTCTTATTTGAGAGTTCAAATATATATATAAGAAGAGAAATAGGAATAGAAATGGATACCTATAAGTGTAAAAACATGTCCTCACCTTCGATTCATATTTAAAAATTTGCCTTCATTTCCGTCATAGATCTCCATTCATCTTAAGGATTAGAATACTTGCGAACATCCTTAGTTTTACACAAAAAAATTAAAAAAATTAAAAAAATCAAAAAAGGGGAAAATTTCATAAACAAATACTCTTAAACTTGAGTAAAGCATACATATCATAATCTATTACAACACTATTAACACAATACAATCTAAACTAATCAATAATGAAAATACATGTTGAAAATCCAATAATTTCACATATAAGCAAGAACTTATTGGATCTCTATGAATTAGGGATCTTATCCTCCACCTCCCGCCTTGTTTAGTAATTAAGGACCTCTTTCCCATCTCCGCATGGACTAAAATTGTTCTCACACCCGCTTTTGTTGCAAGTAATCCCCATGAATATCCGTCTAAACGTATTTTTTTCTCATCCCTAGAGAGAAAATAATTCCCTTTATTTTTCCCTCAATGAGCGTCTTTTTATTCCCTCAAACTTGACGTGAAATAGAGGGAAATAAAGAGAACTAAAATTTATAACTTCAAAATAAATAAATATTTAATTCTTTTTCTTTACAATATAAATTTCAAACAAGATTAATGAAATTCCATTTTGTTCCATTATCAATCTCCCAAACAACAAAGAAAGAAAGGAACTTTGTTCCATTCATTTTCTTCCCTCTTCAGTTCATTCCTACTAGTTCCTTTCCATTCTATTAATGAAAAATATCCAAACACAATCTAAAGGGGAAAAAATACTAGTTCCTTTCCATTCTATTGATGAACAATATCCAAACACAATCTAAAGGGGAAAAAAATTCTGCATGAAAAGCTAATAAGCACTTATGACTCACTTAATAATAATGGTAATGACATGTTAATAACAAATTTAATTAATAATAATAAACTATAAGTAATTTACTATTATAAAATTTGCACTAATTTTATGATGTATGAAACATCCTTATGCAACAACAAAAAAGTTATGTGTGATTATTCTCTAAGAAACCAAATTTATAAAGTTTTAATTATTTATAGAGTAATGCTACATAACCAAGAATAATTGGCAAATTTTTTAACAGAAATCATGGGTGATTGTTGAATGAAATTAAGTGGAATGACCTTTTGTTCACCAAGAAGTCAATAAATTGTCATATCATTTTGAGAACTTAATTCTGACATAATGTTTGGCTCTCTAGCACTTAGAATAACTAAGAAAAGGAGAGATTCTTGGCCAAACAAATGATAAATGGTCTTTAATAAAAAATTAAAAACAATAACCTTTGTAATTCTTAGCTTTATCTTATTCTACAGTGGCCACATAGTGATGCTTTCTGTGATGGTATAGGATTCCAAGAGATTCGTATATAGATGGTAGTATATTGCATTAACAAGTAAGCACTAGATTATTATTGTAGAATGTTAAATTAAGTAGTGATCTTAATAACAAGAAACAATAGATTCAAGGAGACAGAGAGGTTACGGAGGAGTGTTCCTTCATAGAGCATCTTAATTAGTCCTTTGTTTTTGAAGGTGAAAAGAGAGAGAAAGGGATTAAAAGAAATATTAATGGTGAATATCCCTCCTAAAATCCAAGCGAATGTAATAGTTTTTCCTTATGGAGGCTTAGGAGTTAACAGTAAGGCAATCCAGACAAGTCAATAAACCCTTTATGTAAGAGTTTTTCCTTATGGAGGCTTAGGAGTTAACAGTATGGCAATCCAGACAAGTTAACAAACCCTTTATGATGCAAATGGGGCTGAGACTTTTCATTGCTTTAAGAAAAGTAAAAGGAGGATTACCTGTTGGTGAGAATTTGTCCTTAATGTTCGGTTCTGTTTGGATTTGTGTGTTCACAATCTTCAAAGAGTTGCACTGGACCCTTGCTCACCAAAAGTTGTTGAGTTTGTACTTAGTTCATAATCGAAACTGCCTCAAGATATTTGTAAATGTTCCTATCTGAGTTTGAGGTAGGGTGGGCTAGTATTTAGATTTGGAATGTTCTACCTCCTAACCTAGGAAGAAAGGGGTACGTAAAGAGTGTGTTATTATGGCGGAGGATCCTATTAGAAGGTGGATCAAAGGAATGATTCTCTAAGGAGCAAAGATCTTGAGATTGACAAGGGAATCATGCCTAGTTTACATTGGGCACGTGATAATTGGAACCGATCTTCAAGTTCGAAGCCCTAAAGGTCGGGTGGTCAGGTGACCTGGAGATTGAGAGAATGGGCCAGGGTAGGCTAACGGGGCGACACAGACCGATCGGGCCAGTAAAAGATTTCTTCTATTCTTCACCCTCATTTCCTACTAGTACTAGTGAATAATGCAGTGATCTCTTTGAAAGCTAATGGAAGTTTTCGCTGATGTTTGCCTTTTCCTCCATAGCTGGGATTACTAATGGAAAAAGAAGGGCTCCACTTTACATAAAAGAATTTGCAAATGGCATCAGAGCAGGGACCATGCAAGACACAACAAGAACCTCAGGTTGCAGTATCTCTCACAGACTTTGTGTGTGAAATAAAGAGGTACGTAGACTCCGTCACGCACATATTACACTTGATTGTGAATTTGTGATCAAATTATAGGAATAAGAATGTGGTTCAAATGGGGAGTTAGGCATAAGTTTTTGGCCACTTGGATCAAATGTCAAATGGGTTGGGAAGCAGGGCTGTTTGCCAGAGAAGAAATATGTATATCTTTTAAGGTCTACCGTGAGTGTTATCATGCGTTCTTGAGCATGGAAAATTGTTCGTGACTACATTCATGCCTTTTATAATAGATGATGCCTTATTACACCCTGCCGGTCTTCCTCATGAACTTGAGATAGGATTCCAGTGTGGTCTTGGTACTATTGTATCGGTGACAAATTCAATAAGGGTCAAAGTCTAATAATGTACCAAAAATGAAAGGGACCAAATATCTTTGAGTTAATTGTGATTTTAATTCCTGGCTTTTTAAACTTGAGTTAATTTTGTTTTTGACTTTTCAAAATTATCAAATTAGTGCCACACTTTATAAAATGTGAGTTACATTAGTCTTTTTCCCAACTCCATTAGTTTACCATCACTATTAACTGAATTCAAAATTCAAAACTCGAAATTCGGGAGCTGCACCTGGTCATTGAAATCATATTTTTACCTAAATTCGGAACTTGGAAACCAGATTTTTACTTCAAAAATCGAGATAATTTGGGTTTCAAGCGCAAGTAAAAAGGTCATTCTAGCGAACAGATGTCATTTCCATAGTTTCAGATTCTAAGTTCCAAGTTTAATTAACGTCACACGTCAACAGATTGTCAAAGAGAAGTGAGGGAATATTGAATTCAGTCTCGACCATCTCCAAACAGGGGCACTTCACCCCGCGGGTTTGGCCTTACTCGCGCAAAGACACTAGCCGAGAGGAAATATAATGGTAAATTATTTGTGTGCACTGCATAGCGTGGAGCGCGAGTTCGATCTGCCTCGTGGACCTCGAGTCTCGACCTTGTGAATTTTATAATTAAAAAAAATAGAGTGAACGTGTAGAATAATTCCTTGCATGCTATGAAGTTGATACGGACACAGATAGCGTACTATCCGCTTGGCCTTTTTTTTAAAAATTAATTTTAAAATAAAATAATTTATATTTGATAATTTTTTTTTAAAATAATTTTAATAAAAAATAAAAAAATTTTATTTTTACCAAAATTAATTCTAAAAATAAAAATTAATTTTAAAAGTTAATAATTAAATATTATCAAAAATTAATAGAATCTAACCTTTATAAATAAATATCCAAATATGTCGATACTCCATAATTGATCCTAACTCCTATAAATGGATATCCAAACATGTTGTGTATCGATAAAGGAATATCACAATATTTAAATATTATAAGGTATAACACGGATGTAATATGACACATAAAATTAATACGAAATTAACATAAAAATATAAATTCTAAATTAAAAGAGGAAAAATAGTTTTAATGTTAGTATAAACAATATTATAAATATAATAAAATGTACTTATCTATTTAATTGTTATAGCATATTTATTTATACGAATATAATTATTCAAAAAATTAAAGTAAAAATTTGTATTATATAATTAAGAATATCCGTAAAGCATATGCACTCAATACAAACACGTCGACGATCTTCGAAGTATCAATACTTCTTATTTTACATGTGATATGAATTTAGTTTTGTAAAGTAAATTGACAGTGACACTGAGATAGTTTTGTCTGTGTAAGACCGATGCTGAAATGAACCCAAATAGTCACACTTGAAGAACCATTGGCCATTGTCCAACATATGCCCCTGTGTTCTCAGTCTCTCAAATTCTGTTTCTGTGAGAATTAACTTGATTCCCATGGATTCTGCACAAGATGAAGCTGATACTAAGCTAAAGGTTATCTTCCTGCCCTTCCTATCAACAAGCCACATCATTCCAATTGTAGACATAGCTAGACTCTTCGCTATGCATGCCGTTGATGTCACCATCATCATCACCCCAGCAGCTGCCACCACCTTCCAAAGCTCCATCGACCGCGACTCCGCTCGCGGCCGAGCAATCAGGACCCACCTTGTCAAATTCCCGTCTTCCCAAGTTGGCCTCCCTGAAGGGGTTGAAACCTTCAACGCTGATACCACTCCTGACACGAGAGCCAAGATTGGAAAGGGGATGTCACTGCTGCAGGATGAGATCCAGCAACTGTTTGAGGATCTCGAAGCTGATTGCATAGTCACTGACATGTTCTATCCTTGGACTGCAGATGCTGCTGCCAAGTTGGGCATTCCCAGGTTGATCTTTCTTGGTGGAAGCTACCTGGCTCACTCTGCTCAGCATTCAGTTAAAACTTATGCCCCTCATAAGGGCATAGAATCAGACACAGAGAAATTTGCCTTGCCCGGGTTGCCCCACCACTTGGAGATGACACGTTTGCAGCTACCAGATTGGCTTAGAGCACCAAATGGATACACCTATTTGATGGAGAGGATTAGGGATTCAGAGAGAAGGAGCTACGGGTCCTTGTTCGATAGCTTCTGCGAGCTGGAGGGGGCTTACCAGGGGCATTACAAGAGAGCCACGGGAACCAAGAGTTGGAGCTTGGGACCTGTTTCGATGTGGGTGAACCAAGATGCTTCGGATAAGGCTGGAAGGGGGCATCACAAAGGAGAACAAGAAGAAGAAGGAGGGTGGCTGAAATGGCTTAATTCCAAGCCTGAGAAGTCTGTTCTCTATGTGAGCTTCGGGAGCATGAGCAAGTTCCCTTCATCTCAGCTTGTTGAGATAGCTCAAGCCCTTGAAGATTCAGGGCACGATTTCATGTGGGTTGTTAAGAAAAAGGATGAAGGTGAAGATGGGGGTGGTAGTTTTCTTGAAGAATTTGAGAAGAGAGTGAGGGCAAGCAACAAAGGTTACTTAATATGGGGTTGGGCGCAACAAATGCTCATACTGGAGAATCCAGCTATTGGAGGACTTGTAACTCACTGTGGCTGGAACACAATCATTGAAAGCGTGAATGCAGGTTTGCCCGTGGCAACCTGGCCTCTGTTTGCTGAGCAATTCTTCAATGAAAAGCTGATAACTGATGTGCTGAAGATTGGGGTAGCGGTGGGAGCCAAAGAATGGAGACCATGGAATGAATTTGGGAAAGAGGTTGTGAAAAGGGAGGACATTGGAAAGGCCATAGCTTTGTTGATGGGCGGCGGAGAGGAAAGGGCGGAAATGAGGAGAAGAGCAAGAGAGCTTAGCGATGCTGCTAAGAGAGCAATACAGGTTGGTGGGTCTTCCCAGACCAATATGATGGAGTTGGTTCAGGAACTGAAGTCATTTAGACTTCAGAAGGTTAACGGAAAGTAACTGTGATTGCCTTAACCATTCTATTGCTTAGGAGACAGTCCTTGTTCTGTCTGTATTGTGCCTTTCTTTGTACGAACTTATTTTGGATTGAATTCAGCTCTGGAAGAAGTAAGAACCTTCAAAAAATATGCAATTGTTTTCTCGGATAACCAAAAGCGAAAAATGGGAAGGAATTGTCCTGTTTTTCGTTCTGATCTTTTCAATTAGAAAATGGAAATGCACTAATAATAAACCCTAGCATCCATCACGAGTTATTGACAGCATTTCATCAATTCTAGAATGTAAAGGAAGCTAAACTGTGCTTTAGGATCCATATCAGTGTACGACTTTTCCCATGACTAATCCAAAAATCACACATATAGCTAGTCAAATATAATTAATTGACCGTGCAAGATACTTTCAGGTCATAGTTATAATTACGGCCAGCCAGATAGTTTGCGGTAATTGCATCAAATGTCATGCACCATGCTTATACGGGTGGGGTCTGCATACGTGCCAAAAACACGAGATAGGTAATGAAGCTGATCTACGAAATTATTGAACTTATTTGAAATTGGCAAAATTCCCCTTCCTTTTAGGATCCGTATCACATTGAGGTATCAGCATCACAGCCAATAAATTTACATCACATATCTGAATTAAAAATGGGCACCTCTACCTTCCCACCACTACGCTGTGAATCTACCAACCCGATAAGAGAAAAAGGAAAAACTAGAATGGAATAAGTGGAACTCAATCAACATTACGCCTTAAACGGATAAGCAATGTTATGTTATGAATATTCTCCCCCGATCCTTTTTCTTAAGGGATGAATCTAAGTCAATCAAGCAGCAGTCACAGCAGATGCCACTGAAGCACATTGTTAGAGGAAAATGCTCAATGAAAACAACAAATTAAAAATATGAGAAAAAAAAATTGCAAAGAAGCAGTCATATAACTCATCACAGTAAATTAAAAATAGGGAAAACAAAAAGTCCAAGGAAGCAGTCATATAGAAATGTAGCAGCGAACATGAGGCAGAGCAAGCGTCGCCAACAAGAATTGTTACCCAGACCTGAGACTGAGAGAAAGCAGAAATAGTTAAAACCACAGTCTGCGTCTGATGGTAGCCGACAATCACAGCACAGTTTTAACACATAGGTGAAGGACTAGTTGCTCCCGTTAACGTTACTCCTCCACGCTCCCAATATCATTAGATGTAATATTAAAATAAGTGAATGGATGAGATTTAATAATTAAAATAAATAAATTTAATTTTAAAAGTTAATTAAATTTAAGATTTTTCGGTTCTATCCTTTCTTTGTTCTCTTCCTCCGCTCTCCCTTTCCTTCCTCCTCCTCCTTTCTTTCACTTGCCGCTGTGGAGCTTCGCCGGCAACGAAGAGGAGCGTGGTCTGACCGTCGGGGTTGATGGCATCAGCGGCGTTCATGGTGCAGATCTGCGCGGCGAGTAACTACCACGCCATGGTGCAGATCTGGAAGCAAAACGGCGGTGCACTTGTTACAGGGTGGAGCGTGGCTGACGACGGAATGGCAGTGGCAACACAGAGGCTTGCTTGCGGCTCAACGGCTGTGCAATGTGCTGGCCGTGGTGCTGAGGCGGTGGTTCGACAACTGTTCACAGTGTCCCCTGGTGGTTGCTCTTCCCGTTTTATTTATTTATTTTTATTAAAAAAATATTTTTTTAATTTAATTAATATATATTGATAATATAAAATAATAAAAATAAAAATAAAAAATAAAAAATTATGATAAATTTTTTATTATAATAAATAATTAATATTTTTTATTATTTTTATTACTTAATCGTATAAAATTTAAATTAAATTCTTTTTTTTTAATGGGGATATGGAACTGTAAAAAAGTAATTATGGTTGATGCTGGGTTTTGAGTTTTGTGCTTATTAGATATGAAATAAAATGAAAGTGATCTATCATCTGGTTGTCTCGATAATGCAAGGATTTGGGTGTTGATTGTCATGGCTGGAAAGCTAAATACATAAGATAATAAAAGAACAAGGTGGCAGAGAAGAAAGAAGCGAATAACGCTGGGCGTGGGGTTGGAAGGGTGGCAGCAGGGCGGTGGCTATATTGAACAATTAAAAAAATAAAAGAGGTTTGTACAAAAGAAAAAAAAGAAGAAAATGCCAACTTTGCAGGTGAGCGATTCGTTACTCCTGTCATATTTTGGAGGAACGCTACTCCTCCTCTTCTTAACCATTAGATTATTTCTTTTAAAAATCGGACGGATGTTATTCTACCCGTCCCTTATTGAAATGAATTTTTCTTTTGATGATTATAGTGTTAAATTTTGCAAATGAATCCCTCTCCCATTTTCGATCCGAGCTGTTTACAGATTGCTGTCCTTTCCACCAAGCCACTGCCCTCCACCTAACTACGAAACCACTACCATCAACCCCCACATAGTCCCTTTCGCCGTCCTCAACCAAGCCACTATCAAACTGTCAACAACCATCATTGCTACCTCCATCATCTCGCCAACCATAAAAGCCACCTTTTTCCTCCAACGCGTCAAGTCTGCCTCCTGCACCACAGCAGCACAACCTCCTCGCCACCGCATCATAGCTGCATCAACCCGAGCTCGCCTATCGGCGCTCGACACAGCCTGACCACGCAAGCACACGCCGCTCTGACTGTTCCTCCATGATGGTGTGGCTCGGCACTAGAGCGGCCAT
Source organism: Pterocarpus macrocarpus (assembly GCA_031439585.1). Classification (NCBI taxonomy): domain Eukaryota; kingdom Viridiplantae; phylum Streptophyta; class Magnoliopsida; order Fabales; family Fabaceae; genus Pterocarpus; species Pterocarpus macrocarpus. Next base: position 69,677,770 of record CM062520.1, on the reverse strand, counting down.
TGGCGACGGGGCTCGGCACTGGAGCGTTGTGCTGGGTTGCAAGATGGGTGAGATCCACGGGGAAGGGGCCGTCGGAGTGGCTGCGACGGCGAAGCATGGTGTGAAACGCTACGTGCATGTTTGAGAAGAACCACCTAGTGTGAGCCTTCAATTTTTTTGCTAGTTTTTTGGGGATCTAAATGTTACTTAGCAATGTTGAGCAACCCTGAGGTACAAGTCATGTATTATTAGAGCATTATTGATAATTTTGCATTTTCACCTGGATAACGATTTGTTGGTAAATCTATAATTATAGAGTTGTAGCATAGATTTTTTTTTTAATTCTTTTTTTCTATTGTGCTTGTGCAGACTATGACTTATTGTCTTTGATTGTATCATTGGTTTTCCCGACTTGGCGGCATCACTGTCTGCAAATTATGTGTGTGTTGATTGTTTGTTGAAGAATATCCAATGAAGTGTGTGTTGTTATGGATATGGTTGGCTTAGATTGTGCTGTGACAAAGGTGGGCAAGGTTGGGAAACTTGCTACTCCATGTCTCCATCAATCTGTAAGCCCAAGGCATACAACAGCAAATTGATTGCTCCGTTAAAAATGGGATTGCTCCGGTGGGCATGGGGGAGTAAGAGAATGACTCAAATTGTAAATAAAATAACTTAGGTCCTCTTTTGCAATTAGAAACTATAAGGAACAGGGTCATATCTAGAATTTTTTTTAGAGGAGTAACGTTACTCCAAAACATGATCGGAGTAACGAATCACTCCCCAACTTTGTAATTATATGATGGTTAATAACGAGAGTAATGTTACGCCTAAATATTGATGGGAGTAACGAATCCTTCAGCTAACAGTCTAACCCATAACCAGCGACATGCCGCATCTTATGGCATTAGGGGGTGCTGGGCATGAGTTGGGCTTGGGCTGTCTTCTATTATTATTCATTTTTTTTAAGGTTTGTTAATTGGGTTGGGTTCCTTTTTCTAGGCCGATGAGATTTTCTTTAATGTTTTTTTTTTCAAATCAAATTTTTGCATCATGATCTAATTAGTCTTTTCTGGTTGATATGTTTAGGCTTGTCTATTAGCGTTTTTATTTCTTTAAACATTACTTTTTGTAAAAAAAACACCTATAAAAATAATTAAAAAAATGATATCATTTATGTTCTCTTCCAATGATGTAGCTTAATCAATAAATAAGATTAATATGCTCTCTTTAAAAAAACAAGATTAAGTTTTTATTTCAATATTATTATCAATTTATACAAATTAAAAAAAAATATTTTTAAAAAATTTCTTAATTTAATTAAAAGCAAACAATACTTTACTTTTTTATTCAAAAAATTATATTAAAAAACATAAGATACGTTGATAGAAGTAAAAAAATAATATAAATAAAAATTAAACTATTTGAAGTTAGCTTGGGCGCTTGATTTTCAATAACTCATCTTAGAAATGGACTCCACTATGCTATTTCTTTGATGTAGTCTCATGGTGGAAAAAAGCACCCTAATTCTATTCTCATCGATAAAGTGAAGCAGGGCATTGACAGGAATTGGATTGTGCGTATTGTTCACATCTATCATGCAGCAAATCGTGCGACAGATCTAAATCTAATGGCCTCAAAGGGTCATAATCTTCCTTTGAGTCTCCATGTTTATTGTGTGTCCCCTATAGATCTTAGAATTGTTCTTGCTGAAGATTCTAGGGGTGTTACTTTTGCCATTTGATCCTTTAGCTTTCTTTGTGTTTGGGCGTTTTGCATCATTTGTCTACCACCAAAGTTAAACTATTAGTTTAACAAATAGTTTAACTGATTTTAATGTTACACAATAATAATTATAGTATTTTATATTAAATACATTAACTTTTATTAATAATACAGGGGAAAAAAAAAAAACTCAATGATAACCACGGCATGTGAAACTAACCCAAAAAAAAAAAAAAAGACTACTTATTACTAATTGGAACTTTGGAAGATGAACTATGCGGATTACTATAATTACTCTTTACGCAATATTAACTACTACATTTATTTTTTTTAATTAATTAATTTTATTGAATTTTTTCATTTATTTTAGTGAAATGCAGCAAAAGTCGTACCATTAGCCTATCGAGTATAGATTCTAACAAATCAAACTTACTTTTCTGGGTATCCTTAGTTATACCTACCAAGGGATGTCAACAGGCGAGGCGAGGCGGGCGGGGTAGTCTGTCCCCATTTCAGTAAATATTCGCCCTCGTCCTCCGTTTTATGTCCATATGGGTATTCATTTTTTATTTACCCGCAGATTTACGGGTACCTATGGATATTCGTTAGAAAACTAGAAATTTTAAAAATTTAAATTAAATATAAAAATTTTAATATCATAAAATACTTAAAATAATTATAAATAATAATCTAATTTAACAATTAAAATTCTAATAATTTAATATACTTAAAATAAAAATAAACATATAAAATAAATAAAAGATAAGTACAAGTTCAATTTTATAATCTAAATTTTAATAATTTAAAATACTTAAAATAAAAATAAATATATAATAATAATCCAATTATTAATTTAATATATAATAAATACAAATAAATCTAATTTATAAATTTAAATCTTAATCTAATCAATTTAAATAATAATAATATTAATTTAATTAAATTAATAATTTAAAGATAAAATAGTAATTTTATGATGAATACACGCGAATATGGGGATAATAATCCCCATCCTACTCCGTTTGATATGTGAGTATTTAAAATCTCCATTTTTATTATTTATAAAAATAAAATTTTTCTCCCATACTTACCCCATTGCAAGTATTATCTGCAAATATCCGCATGTACGAATGTTTTTGCCACCGCTGTGCCTACCATTCTTGCAAAAAGACGTCCTACTAGATAACACCACATCGAGCACGCTTGGCACGGGACAATATAATATAATAATAAATTATTTATGCGTGGAATGCGTGATGTAAAATATTTCCAGGTCATTGTACCAAAAAATAAGAAAGATTATTCCTGAGAGCTTGTAGTACAGTAGTCCCAGTACCAGAAATGCATCTCCTTGCGTGCGAGATACAAATTGACAGCAATACCGAAATTTCTGTTGTGTAAATCTTTAGTAAATAAATTAATGTTATTTAATTGTTAATCGTATAAATTAATGCTATTCTTTTATATATAAATTAGACGCTAAATATCAACTCCATAGGAACAAGTAAAAATTTGAAGCTTCCAAATAGCTCCCTAGATAGACCTGGGAATAGACAAAAAATTAAAAAAAATTATAAAAATTTAACCTTACTATTTCTGCTTTATATTTTCATCTCTTATCATCTGCGTTTACTTAAAAACGAAAAAATGGAAGCGGCTCAAACCTGCACCTTTATAGGACTAAGTTTTAAGTAGACATGTAAATCATTATATGAGATATATAAAATGGTAGGAAAATAATAATAATTTAATTTTGATGAGTATAAATTTTTTTATATAATTATTTAATTATATATTATAATATTATTAAAAGTGATTGACTTTTGTAATAACTAACTCAAAAATCATATATATAAAATGATATTTAATTGATTTATAGTGTATTTTACATTAACAATGCTAAAAGTGGTTCTATCACTAAAAATATTTTTATATGTTAAATAATAATTTGAATGCTTAAAAGATGTTATAACACATCATACCTATTTAAAAATCTAATGTTACATTTAAAAAGAAAACTTGTAATTGATTTTTATCATGTGTTATTTGACTTTACTGTTTGAATTTTTTTCAACATATCTCATATTTTGAGTAGATCTGACTTAATTTAATTTAAAAATAATATTTTTAAAATTTTAAAATATTATTATTGCATATTATCTTCCACTTAGATATTTTATAACTTTCCCAGCACTCCATAGAAGCTAATTAATTGATTCTTTTTTCAATGATCTTCAATTACTAACTACTTATGTAATTAAAATTTAAACTTAAAAATTTTTCAAACAAAAAATTAAGGAAATAATTTCTATGTATTGATAGTGAAAAAAAATTTAAACTACTTGCCAATAAAATGACAAGAAAGTAATAAATTATGATAGGTAATTATATAGTAGGTAGTTATTTGCCCCAATTTGGCATTTTCTTACAATTCTATTAGTTGACAATATAAAATTTTTTTACATTATCAATGTATAAAAATTAATTTCAAAAATTAATTGGCAAAATAAAATTTTGATTGTTATGCATGGTTAAAAAAAAAAGTGATTAAACTAATAAAGTGTTGGTTTGAGTGGAATGAACTAGAGTCCCTTAAACATGAGTCCTGACTGAGGTCCTGGGTTTGATCTCAGGACTCATGTATGGAAAATATATTATTAGGAGAGATTCTTGTTTAGGCATCTGACGTATCCTGGGAGACTAGCCTTTAACCTGTTGAATGAGGGGAAGTTTTGAGAAATAATAAATAAAAAAATTATTGAAGAAATAATTCTTTAATTTTTTTTATACCATTATCACTATTAAAGGTGTATTTCTTCTTATTTATTCTTTTTTGCTCTAGTTGTCCATTAATTACTTTCTTGAATCTGGATTTATTTATTTAGAGGTTGCCTTTGATGTAGTAGTTACGGATGTTTAGAGTTTATCTAGGTAAAATATTTTTCTTAAATTTTTAATCGGATTTTTTATTAACTATTATGATCACATGATTTATCTATTGTAGCATGCGTGAGTTAGATGTTTTATTGTATTGTCAAGTTATTCCGCATTATTTTAGTTCTTTAACACATGACACCTTTAAAATATTTTAATATATTATGTATTTTGATTAAAAAATAAAAAATAATAAAAATATTTATTTACTTTTTTCTTGATACAAAGTCAAACACGCTATACAATATCGGATGGAAAAAAAAATAGTTATAGTACTTTGATTGAATTTACTATTTTATATACACATGATGAATTCTATCAAAATATATATTAAGATAGGAATTACAATTTGTATCTGACGTACTTGTTAAAATACGTATTTTTTATATTTAAGTGTTCTTTTATAATATTTAATTTTATATGTCAATAGATATATTTATTTATTTATTTTGGCTAATCTATAGATATATTTATTTTTGAATATGTTGACGAAGATAAATTTTTAATTTGATCAATTTATATATAAAATTTAAAAGTAGTTTTTAATAGTCAATTTTATAAATTTAGAGTTTAGCTGTTTAAAAACAATAACATATCAAATAATTTATTATTGGCGATGTAGTATTATGGAAATTAATAGTTTACTATATTATAATTGGATATTTGAATTGTATCTATACAACAAATAATTTACGTAAAAAATATTTATATATACATATATAAAGTAAAATTTTTAGTTAAAAAATTAATAAAATTAATTTATATGTAATTTTTTATATTATATATCTTTTTGACATAATTATTTCTATACAAATATATATTTTTTATTTTTTATTTTTTTGCATTTTATGAGATTATAAACTTTATTAGAATATAATCAATTAAATTTCACGAGATATAAAACATGTTAAGAATTTTTATTTTTGAAATTATTAAATCTCAACTTAAAAATTGAAGTATATACCCAACTAAACTGAATTTTAATTATAGATCTTTTTTTTTTTTAAACTTTGAAATCTATATTTTGTTCAGTAAGAGTTTTTCATTTCTTCTTATCTTAATCTTAAAAAAGATTAGCAAACTATCAACTTTTAATTTATTTCAAATTTTTTTTATTATAAGATATTAAAATTATTTTTGGAAATTAGTATATATTTCTTTAATTTAAATTTAGAATCTCAAATTATTTTATTTTTACATATAGACAAAATACCCATTTTGATCTTTGACAAAAATTTCAAAGGACAAATTAGTTCTTTAGAATATCAAAATCTATGGGTAGTCCATCATCATTCAAAAAAGAGGATCTATTAGCCCCTCCACATAGATCCATACCACAAAAAATTTCTTAAAATTTACATACAAAGGGACTAATGTATTTCTCTATTTTGAATGATGAAAGACTATTTATAAATTTTCAAATTTTGAAGAACTAATTTATTTTCTAAAATTTTTAGTTGGGCCAAAATAAATATTTTATCTTACGTATATTATCGATTTTATTAATATTTTATTTTAAAATTTTATAAAAAAATAGTTACGCATTCTTTGATTATGGAAAACAATATTATTGGAAAGGATCTTTATTTGGGAACCTAATGATACCTACGAGATCGGCTTCTAACTCGTTGAGTGATTGAATACTCCAGAAAATAAACAGAAAACAAAATTCTCTATATATACTGAGGTAAGTCCAGCTCAAATGAACTCAAACTGAGAAACACGTACTGGTGTAGTATTTGTGCGTAGTTAGTTTGCTCCAGCTCCCCTTGATTGTTTTTCCTCCTTTTTTTTTTGTCGGCTTCGTTTCGTTTCGTTTATATACCGACAATAACTGAGAAATATTGGGGACTGCTTTAACATAGCAATCGGTCTTCTCAGTCTCTCATGGCGTCTAGACAAGCTGAATCTCGTAAGCTAAAAGTTATATTCCTGCCCTTTCTATCAACAAGCCACATCATTCCCATCGTAGACACAGCCAGACTATTTGCCATGCACGACGTAGATGTCACCATAATCACCACCCCAGTTGCTGCCACCATCTTCCAAAACTCCATAGACCGCGACTCCTCTCGCGGCCGATCAATCAGGACCCACCTTGTCAAATTCCCATCTTCCCAAGTTGGCCTCCCTGAAGGGGTTGAAACCTTCAACGCTGATACCACTCCTGACATGATGGCCAAGATTGGAAAGGGGCTGTCGCTGCTGCAGGATGAGATCCAGCAACTGTTTGAGGATCTCAAAGCTGATTGCATAGTCACTGACATGTTCTATCCTTGGACTGCAGATGCTGCTGCCAAGTTGGGCATTCCCAGGTTGATCTTTCTTGTTGGAAGCTACCTCGCTCACTCTGCCCAGCATTCGGTTAAAAACTATGCTCCTCATAAGGACATAGAATCAGATACTGAGAAATTTGCCTTGCCTGGGTTGCCCCACCACTTGGAGATGACGCGTTTGCAGCTACCAGATTGGCTTAGAGCACCAAATGGATACACCTATTTGATGGAGATGATTAGGGATTCAGAGAAGAGGAGCTACGGGTCATTGTTCGATAGTTTCTATGAGCTGGAGGGGACTTACCAGGAGCATTACAAGAGAGTCACGAGAACCAAGAGTTGGAGCGTAGGACCTGTTTCGTTGTGGGCGAACCAGGATGCTTCGGATAAGGCTGGAAGGGGGAATGCCAAAGCAGTGCAAGAAGAAGAAGAAGAAGAAGAAGAGGGAGGACGGTGGCTGAAATGGCTTAATTCCAAGCCTGAGAAGTCTGTTCTCTATGTGAGCTTTGGAAGCATGAGCAAGTTCCCTTCATCTCAGCTTGTTGAGATAGCTCAAGCCCTTGAAGATTCAGGGCACGATTTCATGTGGGTTGTTAAGAAAAAGGATGAAGGTGAAGATGGGGGTGGTAGTTTTCTTGAAGAATTTGAGAAGAGAGTGAAGGCAAGCAATAAAGGTTACTTAATATGGGGTTGGGCACCGCAACTGCTGATACTGGAGAATCCGGCCATTGGAGGACTTGTAACTCACTGTGGCTGGAACACAGTTATCGAAAGCTTGAACGCAGGTTTGCCCATGGCAACATGGCCTCTGTTTGCTGAGCAGTTCTTCAATGAAAAGCTGATAACTGATGTGTTAAAGATTGGGGTAGCAGTGGGAGCCAAAGAATGGAGGCCATGGAATGAATTTGGGAAAGAGGTTGTGAAAAGAGAGGACATTGGAAAGGCAATAGCTTTGTTGATGAGCAGCGGAGAAGAGGGCACGGAGTTGAGGAGAAGAGCAAGGGAGCTTAGCGATGCTGCTAAGAGAGCATTACAAGTTGGTGGATCTTCTCAGACCAATATGGTGGACTTGGTGCGGGAGCTGAAGTCACTAAGACTTCGAAAGATATAACTAAATGGACAATTCTAGGTGCCCGCAGCCCACCTCATGTAAGATTGTAAGTCAATAAACCTGCTTCATCTAGCATAAGCTATGAATGGTAAATTAAAAGGTAAAAAAAGGTGAAAAGTGAGTTTTTTCTAATAGCCGCAGCTCACCTCATGTAAGATTGTAAGTCAATAAGCCTGCTTCATCTAGCATAAGTTATGAATGGTAAATTAAAAGGTTAAAAAAGGTGAAAAGTGAGTTTTTTCTAATAGCGTGAACGACTTCTCCATCTTCCCCCTCTTTATAATATCATTTTTTCATATTATTTTTTCCCCAAATTTACAATCCTAGTTCAAATCATCTTGTTTCATTTTACTTATCATCTATTTCATTTTGTTTGGTAAGATGAAGGTGATGAGGGTGGGGTGGAATATACAAAAGGGAAAGATGCTCAAGGTATTGTTGCCCGTCCTTGTTGCTCTCTCCCAAAAAATTGTTTATTCTGTCAAGATTTTTAACTTCCTTCTCGTGTTTAAGTTTTCGTAACATTAGTGTTATTCTATCAAGTTCAAAATAGCACGGACATATATAACAATTACCAAAAATGAGCTCTCAAGGTCAAAAAAGTAAGTTACCAATAGTACTGAAAGTGGGATGAACTAAATCTAACAATCCCATTACAAGCTAACATATTCCACACATTCAATAATGGAAATCTAAGCAAAAATAATATAGTTATCTATAACAAAAAAACATGCTTAAATTAGCAAACCACTGAACGAGTAACATTTCACACTACCAATGGCAGAGCTTGAAAAAAAATTTAGGGGGGCCAAAAAGCTTAATGTATCAAATTATAATTAATTGCACATCACATATATAAATTTTAAAGCAAATAATTAACATGGCAAAATAATTTTAAAGAGAAGGATCGAAAAATACTTTATAACGTATATAGTTTTTTAACTTAGAACTAAAATATTCAGCAATTTTCTTTTCAATATAAATAATTATACTATTTATAAGAAACTCATCTTTTATCTTATTTCTCAACCTTGCCTCCATTACTTTCATTACTGAAACTGATCATTTTGTAATAGCTTTAGAATATGGAAAAATTAAGATAAGACGAATCAACTTATTAATTAAGTTGTAAATTTTGAATTTTTTTTTGTTTTTACCAAATATATACACAATTCATGAGTAATTGATAAATTTTTCAATTTTGGTTGTTAATAGGGATCAAGAATAAAATACCAAAGTTGGAAAGACAAATTAATCTTCTTCTATTTAGTAAAGTTTATAGTATAGTATTTATCAATAAGAGTATAAATGCTAGTGTAAAAAATTTTATAAGCATTCTTAAAATTCAAAGCAAAGCTCAGAATTAATAAATCTATTACTTGATCATTGAATATGCTATTCAATTCTTTGTTTATCTAGTATAATAAAAAATATCTTCACTAAAATGATGCTCAATTATGATATATATATATATATATATATATATATATATATATATATATATATATATATATATATATATAATTTTAGTTTTTTTTTATTACAAAAATAAGATAATGAGCTTTTATTTTTGAAAAAATTTGGGGGGGGGGGGGGCATGGCCCCCCATTGTCTGTATTAAGCTTTGCCTCTGCACACTATTGACGAGTAACTTGATAAATAATAGCTCAAATATAACTGGATCACAAATCTTTACCATTCGAAGATATGTAACTTGATAAATAATAGCTCAAATGCAATTGGATCACAATGGCCACCGAAGGTAACTCAAATGGAAAGTAGTTGAACTAGAGCACAATGATGTGAAGGAGAGTCGCAACATAGAGTTTTGAAAATGAAGATGGATGATCAAGGAAAACCGTTCACACCATTAAAAAAGTCACTTTTCACCTTTTTTTACTTCTTAATTTACAATTTACAACTTATGCCAAATGAAGTAGGTTCATTGGCTTAAGTTTGGTGCCCGCGATAGAATGCACCTAACTAAATAATACGCTAAATATAAATAAAAGAAAAATGCTATTTGTACTAATTTTTTAGGTATCTTTGAATAAATATCCTTACATGTAATAGTAATTGAGGATGAATCTTAATTCTTTTCTCAATCAATATTTAAAAAACATCTCAAATTTTGTGTGTCCTTTCTAAAGATATTGAGTGAGAAAATGACAACCCTGACCAAATGACATTTTATAAGTGATGTACTATGTTTCCCTTTTCATAAATCCACCCGTGAGTTTTGAGTTTAACTTATATTAAGAGAGAGGTGTTATATGAACCCCAAAAAGTTGGTGTCCAATCGACATAATACATCTTTCATCATTAAAATTCATTTTCACTTGTTTTTTATATTATTTTTAAAATGTTTTTATATAAAATCTACAATCTTCAGCGACTATGTCGCAACAATCTATGTCAATTTAGTATTTCTCATATTAAGAACAATAAAATCATAAAAGTATGTTCCAAAAATAAATTTATCAAGTACTACAAACTAAGATTACAGAAAAAAAAAAAAGTAAAATTATAATAATATTTCCTAAAGTTAGGCAATATTATACACAAATCCCATAATTTGTAAAAGTATATACTAACCTTTTTTGAGATTTAAGTGATATTATATCTAATGCCATTATATTTTGTGAAATATAACATTAACCATCTTTATAAATATAATACTAAGTACCCTTGTAAAAATATTAGTGTAAGCATGACAAATTAAGGAATACCATATATAATATCATCTAATTTTTTTTTAAAAAAAAGTCAATATAATTTACCAAAAAAAAAATAGTAAAGCAAAAAACAATCTAGGGCTTGTTTGATATCTGTTTTTAAAAACAGTTTTTGATTTTTAAAAAGAAAAAAACAAAAAACCTTGTTTGACAACTTGTTTTTCTCATATTGTTTTTAAAAATCAAAAAACAAAATCTGATTTTTTAAAACAGAAAACTCAGAACACCTTAAACATGTTTTGTGATCTTCTATTTTTAAAAACATCCATTGAGGCGGTGGCATACTTGTAAATATTTTGTTTTATTCATCTTCACCTAATTCGATTCTCACCACCACCACTGTTGTATTTTTCCCTTGTCTTCTTCTCCTCCATCTGCTTCTTCTTTTTGTCCTTTTTCCCCTTCCCTTTCTTCCCTTTTGTTTCGTTTTCTCCTTCATGCTCGCCCACCTGCAGTCCTCACCACCACCATCACCACCAGATTCATCGCACTCTTGCTCCCTCCTATCGGCAGAGTTAGCTCTGTATATCTCTCTCGTCCCGAAGCGATCCAGTCTCTGTCTCTCTCATTGCCTCGCGTTCTATCTCTCTGTCTTTGGGTTCCTCAGTTTGCGATCTTTCCATGGAGGTGGGTGGTCTTTCCATTCACGGTCTTCCTCTTTGCTTTGTGATCCTCATCTTCTGCAGCATCCTCAGCCCAACAATTTGGAGAAGAAGGAGGTTTTCTAGGCTCTGGCGGCTACCACAATGAAGTCGTGGCCAGATGTGGAAACAACAAGATGATAGCGACTATTGCACCAGCTCCTCCTCAATCTACATTTGGGACACTCCTGTTCTTTATTCTTTGAATCGAAGGCCGTGATTGAAGCGAGACCCAGCAAAGGTGAAAAAGAGTTGTGATTTGTGATTGTGCATTGGGGCCTCCTCAAAATTTGGTTTTGAATTTTGATTGTGATGTGTTTTCAATAAAAAAAAAAAAAAAAGAGTGTGTGATGTGATTGTGTGTCGCGCATGATGTATTGAAGGTAGCGAGTCAACATTTTTGGGAGTTTATTCATATTATTTGATTTGGATTAAAGATGTTACAAGTAGACACTCACAAGTTAAGCATGTCTACATTTGGTTGATCTTGTGTTCTTTGCAGTCATTCTCTTTGTGCATTGAGGCATTTGGTTTTGGATCACATAAGTTTCTAGTTTAATATTGTTCTTTGCTAGATTAGTCTTAATGTGTTAGATTTGTTTGTGTTAGATTTGGCTTTGGTTTGGTTCACAAAAGTTCTTTGGTTTAATGTTTTATTATATGTGCCTTGAGAATTCAAATAGACTGAAGGGTGGGAATTTATATGCTGCTGGTTGGAGTTGATGATTTCAACCACATGATACTGAGGAGTCCCTCTAAATGCATTATGGTGCCGAGATATGATGTTGGGAGTTGATCTAGCGAGGCTCACGGGTGTAATGTTGTTTTTATGCTTGTAGTTTATCTTGGTTGAAGATGAAGGTGAAGAAAGATCAAGGAGGCGGTATACGCAAATTAGGACAGTGGAAGAGTTCTTTGAAAAATTTGATATTGAGACCAAAACTACCAAAAATGGTCATTTTGGGACAAAAGTGATAAGTAGCTTTCAATAAGTCAATGGCTTTTCTTGAAAAAAAGTCATTTTAGTTTTGTTAATTATCTTGCACCTAAATGATATCACGGTCTTTATTTATGCAGGACCCAGATGCATTTCTTATTCTTATCAATTGAGAAATATAGAAAAATATAGGGTATCTTGCCTGTTGGTGAGGGTATGCAAGCATATTGTTTCACTGAAATGCTTAGGTGATCCACCAAGAAGGAATTGAATCACATGTTGTATTTTGCTTGACATTTTTATATTATTATTTAAAGCTTTGGTATTATTAAATTATTTTGTCACTCCACTTGTATAATATAAGACTAAAGTGAGCTCACTTTTATTGATTATTGTTTTTCTTTATCTTGACATTTGAGTTAAAACTAAAAGAATTCTGAAAATACTCAATGGATTAATGCTAGGTAAATAGATTTATGAATATAAAATGAATCAACTTATATTAAGATTTTGTTTATTGAGATTTTATAAAAGTTTTATGTATCAAATTTAATATAATGTAATATGTTTGCAACTTTTAAAAAAATTTTGCCAAACAAGTTCTTGTTTTATTACTTTTAAAACTTGTTTTTAAAAACAATCATCCAAACAGATTTCTATTTTTTACCACTAAAAAACTGTTTTTAGAACAAACTTATCAAACAGAGTTTTTTGTTCTTTTATTTTAAAAAATTGAACTTAAAAACAATTTTATAAAATAGTTTTTGAAAACTAAAAAATAAAATACTTTCAAACAAGCCCCTAATATCGCTATGAATATGATGTACAGAAATTATAAGTTCATGCATTTTCATTATCTTTTTATTTTATTCTTTATCTCCTTTATTAAAATATTTTATTAATAATATTAATTAACTAAAATTAACATAAAAAGCATGGATAAAATTGATAATATAATAATTAAGAGTTTAATTTCTATGTATTAAGAGTTTTATATTATAATCCAATCAAATATTTCTATTTATAAAACTTTTAACATAATGGATAATTGAGTCAAATATTTTTATTGATATAACAATACATGATTAGATATCTATGTAAAAATTATTTACACTGATAGTATATACAACTTAAATCCAATAATTAATACCTTTATTCTATTGACACACTCTATTTCCATTCTCTAAACAACCCAAATCATGTTGGGAAACACAGGTGGAACAGAGATGACTGAGATTTGCATAGGCCAGAAGAGAAAAGAGAAACAGAGGGTGAGACGAAAGAGAGGAAGGAGGAGTTTGATGCTGAGCAAAGGTTTCACAAACGTAGATGAGCTCAACGGAGAGAGAAACAATGTTTGCCAGCGAGAGAACTGAGAAAAAGCAGAGGACAAAAACAAATATGAAGATAGAAAATAGAGAATAAAAACAAAATCCCAACGGCGGAGGAGAGGAAATACACGCTTGACAAAGATGTTCACCAGCGAAAAAAACTTCCAACGTCGAACATCCTGCTCGCTAGAGATGTTGAGTAGCGACGGAGTGAGGCTAGTTTTCAGACATCAATACAAAATTCATACACCCATGTTCTTCAAATCACCAAAATGCCCAACAGATCGCTATTCCAGCCATGCTCCGCAATGATTGTCATTGCGGCTGAGAAATCAGCAACGCCATGAGTTCCCGATGACGTTACGTTCGATTTTCACCGCGCCATTGTGTCGCCATGGCCGCTTTTTTAAAACAGCTTTGAATGGACTTTAAAAAAATATGAAATTATTTCCCTCAGAAAAATCAAAACCGAAAAATAGGAAGTTGTCTTGTTTTTGTATTGAATTTTTCAATTAGTAAATGGAAACGCACTAATAATAAATTCTAGCATCCATCACCAGCTATTGACAGCATTTAATCGGTTCCAGAATGTAAAGGAAGCTAAACTATTCTTTAGGAATTAAAAATGATAGTAATAATTTCGTGTCGCCTGTATAGCAAGCCATATAGTTGGCAGGAATTGCATCAAATGTCATGCACCATGCTTATAGATGGGGGGAAAATTCTGCATACGTGCCCAAAAAACCAAGAGATAAGTTAAGAACTTGAGCTACCAAATTATTTGAACTGCGTGGAAATGGACAAATTCCACTTCGTTTTGGGATCCATATCACATTGAGGTACCAGTAAGTAAATTTACATCATACATATCTGAAGTGAAAATCAGGCACCTCTACCTCTCTCCATCACTCCACTATGAATCTACCGACCCAGTGAGAGAAAAGGAAAAACTAATCTGGAACGAATGGAACTGATTTATTAGTACACCTTAACGGATAACTAGTTTATGAATATTCTTCCCCCGCTCCTTTTTCATGGGGGAGGAATCGAGGTCAATCAAGCAGCTGCCACTGAAGCACACATTGTTAGAGGAAAAGTGCTTCATCATCACCTAGGAAGCAAAATTCAGTGATAATTTATGCTGCCATGGGACATGGGTAAAGGTGTCAACTGTTAAGTGACAAATCAATTGGCCAATAGGTCTATATATATTTGATCTCCATAATGGAAACAACAAATTAAGAATAGGAGAAAAAATTTCCAAGAAGCAGTCATGTAACTCATCACAGCAAATTAAATTATCCACACATATAGAAATGTACCAGCGAACATCAGGCACAGCAAATGTCGCCAACAAGTATTATTGGTTGACTTTCACATTGTTATATATTAACACGTTATCCAGACCTGAGAGTAAGCAGAAATAGTTAAAACCACGTAGTCTGCATCTTATGGTAGCCAACAATCACAGAACAGTTTTAACACAGAACAAGAGATAGCAGACAACATCTACCATACTACGAATAGCTCCTAAAATGAAGCAGATATAGCACTAGACAAGAGGGGGGTATTGCTTTGCCTGCTGCCGGACCCTTCTCTTATACTCTGCCACATCCTGCAGAAAGTATTACGATGTAAGGACACACCTTTGATAATAAAAATAAAAAATAAAAAAAAATCTGCACCCTATCAAGTAAGGAAATAAAGGTCGCCATTAAATACTACACATTGTATAACCCTTTCCCAGCACCTATTCTTATTGCACAATGTTCAATGACCTAAGATTCTAGTTGATGAGCAATATTAAAATCCTTAGGGAGTGGGGCTGCATGTATGGAAATTTTGGAAAGTATATCACTGCCTCCCCCCCACATTTCCTTGATTAATTAAGCCAGCTGTTTTGCTCAGTGAGAATAACTATAGTTATAGGGTCTCCAATGGAAAAAGTAGGATTTTCAGGTTATTACCTGGATGAATAGATGATAACCTTCTGTTTGGGCAGGATCAGCAGGATTTGGCTGGTCAAGCAGGTCTTGGATGCCCACAAGAATTTGCTTCACTGTTATGGCTGGTCTCCAACCCTACACGTACAATAGATTCTATAAATCCGCTCACTGAGAAGCAAAGTAAACGCACACACTATACTAGTTTCAAGCAATCTTGCAATCATCTAGAGAGTCGTACTTACACTATCCTCATTAAGTATAGACAAGCAAACAGTTCCAGATGGATAAACATTAGGGTGGAAGAAACCTTGAGGGAATTTACACTTTGGAGGCTTGCTGGGGTAGTCTTCACTGAAGTGCATTGTAAGTGGGAAATAGCCACCCTCCCAATCAGTCTGCAGCAAATGACAGGCAAAATAATTACCATGAAGTAAACAACATGCCCTCTGTTCAACAGGCTGCTTAATTTTCATGTGCAAATCTAATCCAAGCATGAAATCAGAGAACATGATCCATTGACATAAGTCTTCTATGATAAAATATTTGAGTAATTTCCAAGACCTTACCTATGCTAAATGCAAAAGAATAAAAAAGGCAGTATTGAGCACTTAGTGGGCACTTCTTTTCCTTCTTCTCCCCATTGCTCCACAGGCATAAGAGGTACTTATCATACCATCACTAATTCCATCAACAGTGCTTAGAAAAGCATCTTCCATGCCACCAAGTGCAGGCTTGGACAATCTTAGAAGGCGGTTCCAATACTAGAATGTTAATCAAATTGGTCTCACCAACAAGAGCACAAGGCAACAAAGCCAACAACACAGTTCTACAAAAACCACCAGCTGATTCTCTCTAGTTGTGGACTAACTACAGCCTCTCCCCAGCCCCTTCCCCCTACCTCTTTTTTTTTCCTCCTCTGTCAAGAAGATGACACTAATATCCAGCTCTCAAACCCAATCTAATCAATGGAATTTAATCAAAAACAGAAAAAAAAAGGCCAAACTAATAATAAAAAATCCGCCTCATGCATCATTCATGTAATTTCAGGCATAAGAAATAGCAAACAGGATGACTAAACTTTTCGAAGATGAGCACCAAATATAAAATTGATTACACAAATGCCAGTTCTAATCACTGATTTTACCCAGCTGTTGCATTGAAGATCAAAGCAAACAGTCCAGTAAAAAATAAAAAAGAAATTCATCATGAGGGAATTTGACAAATTAAAAGCGAGCAAGTAGAAAGGGGAAAGGGAAACATGCAATACAGAGAAGATAAGAAACCGGACCCCGGGCTTGCCAGGAATAGTGCAATGCCAGACCATCAAATTGACGGTACCATCAGGAAGCGTCTCGGGCTTCGCAACAAAACCCTAAAATACACAGAAACACAACAATCATATAAGCGAATTTGAAATTGATAAGACAAGCGAATGAGAATGAATGAGAAAGCAGAGGGGGATGGTACGGACATGGGGATGGTTCTTACGCCATGACTTTCTCTCCTCAGTAAGCCTTCCACGAGCAATACCAGACATCTTCTCTTCCTCACCACTCACCCACGCACTTCCACACTCTTCTCTCTCTCTCTCTCTCTCTCTCTCTCTGCTCCTTATATATTAATTTTAGTAACAATGGAGAAGTAGGGAGCGAATTCCCAATTCTTTCTCTCTCTCTCTCTCTCTGTCTGCGCCTCTCCCCAACTAACTTTCCTGATTTTCTCTATTATCTTTATTTCCTATGCACAATGCTTCTCTCTAGAACCTACGGTCCAGATTTCATCTTTCGCGACACCGTGGATTTCTCCCTTTTATGGATTCATATCACAAATATTGCCATCCACCTACCAGCTCATAAGTCAATCCTTATTCTTTTCTTTTTCTTGTTTTTATTTTTATTTTTTTCTAACCTCTCGTCAAAATCACGCTACCCCTGCCCCACACACTATCACGTGACAATTCCTCCTCTTAATGCTCTATACCTTATTCTTTCTTTTCTTTAGTTTTCATTAAATTTATTATTTCCTTTTATGTGTTTGTGTTCTTTTTTTTTTTTTTTTTGTGTCACTCACGCACACTATCACTGGGATTCCCTGTCGCTGGAGATTTGCAAGGCCAATAACATTAGCACTGCACCAATGCCTTGCATGCCCTTTTTTTCCTTTTTAGGTCCTGGTTTTTCATTTCCCTGAAATGTCCCTTCCGTCTTTCCCACCAAGCGCGGAACGATTATGCGGATGCTGCTGCATTGGGCTTGGGCCTGTCACAAGCAAGGGGGGTTGCGATCAGTTTCGACTCTTTCTTCATTTATGGGCTTTCAATTGCACAGATTAATTGGGCCGATTAAAGCGGGAGAAGGTGAAGGTTACGTACTGCCTGGACGACTTTCACACAGAAAAGAGATTTACCCAAAAATGAGAGTATTATATTTAAATGAAGGGAAACAAAAGGAAAAGAATGGTGGAGAAAGTGACGTCGGCGTTGGAGTAGGAGATTCGCTAGACAGGCAATAATTTGGTACAATGTATTTCATGAGACGGTTAGTCCAGTGCATGATGATCTGTTCATTGTTTAGAGCCATGGCGTTGAACATTTGTTATAGCTGAATCAAGAAACTATGGAAGCAGAAACTCATCCGATGTATGATGTCAACAAAAATGGCTGTATCCAGTGGATATATCCGTCATGAACCGATGTATGCGTGTCTATATCAGAACCACTACAACTCCAAGATTTTTTCTTCCTTTTTTTTTTTTTTGACTAAATTTGATTGAATATTGCAAAACTACTAGATTCTGTCGTTTTCATGAGTGATTGATATCTGCGCCACTATTTCATGAGTTAATAGTTTGTCTGATTTTCACTAACCCAAAAATAACTCTTTATTTAAGGCGATGTTGACCCTACAATATGAGTATCGAATGTTTATCTAAAAATAAATCGTAAATATAAAATTTTTCATAAATTTAATGATGAAAAATGATAAAATAAATTTATAATCTAATAACTGAAATTGAAATAATTGTATTTTATCATTTTTTACTATTAGATTTATAAAAATATTTTTAAATTTATGATTTATATTTAGATGAACATCAAATATTTGATAAATATTTTATAATTTTTCTTTATTTAATAGTATATCAAAAGTGTTATAAAGTTTCTACTGTAGATGCCAACCTCTATCATTTCATCTTTCTTAAACTATCATATCTTCTTTAAATCACCAAAAAAAAAATCTTCGTAAAACAGAAAAAAAAAAAAACTGTACAAAGTGATCAAAAGATGAAAAATGTAGTTCAAACCAGAAAAAACCCTTATAATCTCTTAAAATATATAAATTATAATATGTCCAGGACTTTTTTGGTTAATAATTTTAAATATATTAAATAATAATTGAATTGAAAATTATACTAACACCTTAATTAATTCAAGTTATTTAGTATTTATTTTTCTTAAATAAGATCTTAAATTCAAATTTCATAAATTGAAAAAAAAAGTTTTAACAAAGTTCTATCTCCATAATAGGTCTATTTAATTTAAGTTAAATTAATTAAAATTTAATAAATTTTAAATATTAATAATTTAGACAAAAAAAATTGTAAAACATGGGAAATTTATATAAGTAATTGGCGATTATCAATCCAATTCATAAAATTAATTTAAAATAGATTTTGAAAATTATTTGGGGTAAAAATACTGATTTCATAGTTTTGGTTGCCGGCATCAATTTATTATTTAACTTAATTATCATGTCATTAGGAAATAATTTTGTATATGTTTAATTTTTTTTATTAAAATTTGAGAGAATACAATCAATGCGAAGCAAAGTACAAATTTTTAACTTATAAGCATGATTGTTAAATAAATTATATTCAATTCTTTTAATTTTAGTTAATATTACACATAAATCCTTTTATTTATAAAAATATATATTAGTTTTTTTAATATTTAGATAATATTATATATAATATTTTTATATTTTATAAAATATAATATTAAATATTTCTATAAATTAAGACACGAAATATCATATAAATTGAGAGGTATCATCTCCACGAAAGAAAACTGAGTGCAATTTACCCCTATTGTAGATTGCAATATATGCAGACCAACCAACCAAGCAATTAGCAAGTTCTGACAAAGGCTGTTTGTAGGCTAGCTTAATCTTTTCACTTATTGCAATCTAGGCTGACACATTTATCACATTCGCGTCAGATCATATCATTCATAGCTAATCACTAGGCAATTAATTGTGTGTGTGTGTGTGTGTGTGTTTTTTTTTTGTCCATATGGTAGGCAATTAATTATGTTATGTGCACAATCGGTACATTTAGCATGTTTGTTTTTGAGAATATAATAGTTTATTTTCCAAAAGTTGTCTCGAAAAAATTTTAATTATAAACTCTGTTAAACTCAAAATAAACTTACTCAAGAATACAATCATTTTGCCATTTTTTAAAGGGATTTTTTTTTGGTACATAAAGGAACTGTTAATATGGATTTTAACAATAGTTCAGTTTCAATTCATAAAATGATGTAAGTTGTACCAACAACACAAATGCCAGATCAGTTATATATATATATACACCTCTTCATTCGGACTCATATTGTTTTCGATATTAAGAAACCGGTCATTTTTACTCTCAAAAACAAAAATTTCACAAGCTCACAAATGAGTTCATCACCATCTATTAAACGTTTTTTCCCTCTTTCTTTTTCCATTTATTTTCCTATCAAGGACATGTAATATTTTTGAAGACTGATAATCTATGCAAGGATCATTTTCTTTTCTCAAAGCAATTTTCATTTCACTCAAAGTGATTAATTACAGTGAAAGTAAACTATACTATTAGATAAATTTTACTACAATATCAAGGATAGTTTTTTTTTTTTTTGATCCTGAAGGATATGATTTTTTTTTTTTGTCATTACCCACACTCACACACACTTGGGAGGGGTAGGGAGGGTTGATCCTCCTAATCAAACCCAATTTATGGATTTTTGCAAGGCATTCCATCTCCACTAAGCCTTGCCCCGAATCCAAAGAGTATAATTCTTTGAGTCACTACTTTGAGAAGAACTTTACTTAACCATCATCCCCAACTCAAAATTACATAAGTAACTTCTAATACCAAAACAAAGAAAAAAAAAAACAATTCCCCTTTTTCTTGTGGTCAACTGCAATTTCTTTTTTTTTTTTTGTCATTAATGAAAACTTCATCGATGAACAAGCCCAACTCTAACTTTTGCTTGAATAAAAAAAGAAAAAATGAAAAAAAATGAAAAGAAAAAAAATAAAAAGCAAATTTTTTTTTTCTTATTAATTGGTTAAGAAAAAAAAAGGAAGAAAGAAAATATAATTATATGTAAAAAATACTTTTATCAATTTATTTTATATGACTAAAAAAATATTAAAAAAATAAAATGGATAGTTTAAATCATAAACTTTCTCTCTTTCATTTTCTCTCCAATAAAGGAGAGAAAATTTTTGTGGGATCCATATTTTTTTTTTCTATTTAAGTAAGAAAAAACTCTCATTTTTTTTCTATCCAAACAGAAGATAAGTGGCAGAGAGTACAAAGACTAATCACAAGCAGCCCACAGTTGTGGTCAACAGCAGTTTCCATCTTTTTTTTGTTTATAAATTACCTTCATACGAATAGAACCAATTAAACCTATGCAAGTTCTTGAGTTGGACAACGACAAGGAATGGGAAGAAAATAAGACACAGCGCTCGGGGGGAAAAAAAGGAACGAGAATAAAGGCCGAAGAATGGTATTTTAAATGTATGATTGAGGAAGTCACATGCATGTGAATAGTAAAATAGGTATTTGGTTCTACTTTTATAAAATTAATTTTAGATATAATTAATTTTAAGTTAAAATAATTTCTATTTGATAATTTTTTTAAAATAAATTTGAAAAAAATAAAAAAAATTTATTTCTTTTAAAATCAATTCTAAAAATTAGAATTAATTTTAAAATTTAATAATCAAATATCATTAAAAATTATCAGAATTAATTTTGGGGCTAGAATCAATTCTAAAACACCATAACAAACTCCCAAACATGCTAGAAATCTACGAAGGTGAATGAGAGCAAGGGGACCTATACGTATGAGCAAAGTTGAGTTAAGGCAAAGGCAGAAAAGCAAGCAAAAGAACAAATTTGCGAAGAAGGTAGGACCCTTTCAGTGCTAATCAATTCCACACCCACCCATTTTGACTTTGCCATCGGTTTTCCCACAGCACAAGGGCAAGAGGCTTTGAATACCATCAACCTCCCTCTCTCTTTCTTCCAGTGCACTACAAGAGCACAATTCTAACCAACCTTTTCCGTAGGAGCCAAACGGCCCAACAAAAATTGCATTTAGAACTCCTTCCCATGGCTCACCTCAATTTCATTCACTAAACATCCGTTTGGATAAATTTTTTTAAAAAAAAATTCATTCTTTCCTAAATTTATTTTAATAAAATTTTAATCTTTTAAAAAAATTATTTTATATTTAGATAGACATACTATTAAAAATATTTATAATTTATTTGAATAAAAAAATAAATATTTTTTTATAACTAAATTATAAAAAATATTGAAAAAAATAAAATTTAATAAAAAATAAAAAAAGATATCTATTATAATTTTAATTAAAAATAAATGATAATTTTAAAAAATAATTTTATTAACAGTCACTTTTATTTCTATTTTTTAATAAACAAGATATTTCTAATTTTTAAAAATAATAATAAATTAACTCTTTTTAATTAAAATATTTTTTTAAAAAATAATATTTAAATATCTATAAAAATTTATAAAAATATTTTTAAAAAAATACTTTTTCTTAAAAAAAATCAATTCAAACGGACTATAATTTAGGCGTCCAAACTGACAACTGCCAACCTCTTACTCTCTCTCTCTCTCTCTCTCTCTCTCTCTCTCTCTCTCTTAGTCAACCGTCTTAAACCCGACATGTCCGTCCGTCCTCTTCTGTCAGTTCTATGACCCTGTCTCTTTCCTTGCTTTTTCTACCCTTCTCACTCTTTTTTTTTAAAAGGAAAAACAATTCAAACAAGAATCGACGTTCGGCATCGAAACTCACCCATTAAAGTTGAAAGATGATGAGATGAGCATCCACGATACGCACCACGGATAAAGCAAGCAACCAAATACAAAAACGAAAAAAGAATTAATAAAAGCGATAACCCCCCCCCCCCCTTCTTTTTTTTTTTTCTCTTTCTCTCTTTACAGGGCTTCTTTCTTTTCTTTCTCTTTGTTCAGATTTAAACCCGTTACCAAATCCACCACCTTCACCTTTCTTTTTTAATGAATAAATTACAGCGATAATGGATTCGGTGTCTTTGAAGAGAAGTACCGGAAAGATGAAGGAAGCCAATATTGTACAGGGACATGGAACACCCAACAATTAATCATCTCCTTCGAGATCAAATTAAGCTATGCCGGAGCAAAGATGCAATTGTACAAGCTATCACTAACATGAGAAGGTACTTTGTGATGGAAAATGATGATGAATTAATTAAGAGGATTCTAGGATGAGACTAGTAGCTTCAGCCGTAGAGAGGGAGTGGTTGTGCTCGCCTTCATAGGTGACCACCAGCATAGACGGGTCATCAAGAGCTCGCTCCACGTGCTTGCGCGCTGGACACCCTCTTACGCTGCTGCACTTGTAGTAACCCCTGTCATCGTTCCAAAACAGCACGACTCAGTACCACCCACTCCACTCATTCAAAAAAAAAAAAAAAATCAACTCGCATAAAAATTCAAGAGCAAAAGGACAGAGACCATGCAGGGTTTTCCAGATTTAGACCCTGGATGGTCTGAGGGAATCTAATCTAATCTAATCCAAAACGCGTACGGGTCCATTTTAAAATTTGAAATTGAAAGGGTCAACGAGCAAGTTAATTAGCATATATCCAAAGAATAATCTGGTTTACTACTCAAGAGGCAGATTCAAAATCAGAAAATTTCAGAACTCGATGAAAAGATCGTTGCTTATTGCTTATAATAATAACATAAAATTTGAATATTTGATGTACCTTGGATAAGGAGATCCTTTAATGGGTTTCTGCCCGTACTTCCGCCAAGAATAATCGTCAGGTGGAATATCAGCCATCTTCAAGCTTATCGCTGGTACCCTCACCACCCTCTTCAACCTCGTTTTTCTGCTTAGCAACAAAACATCTCAGAATTTTTTTTTTTAACGAATTGTTTTTTGAACATTATTAAGAGTAAAAAAAAAAAAAAAACAATTTTGAATGAAGACCCATGACGTACCTCTTCTTTGAACAATGGCAACGGCTAGAGGAACTGCCGCACTTGCCAGAACCCAAGTTCTCAGAGCTACACTTCCTCTTCAACGAAGACGAAGAAACCGGAGGCTTCCCCACAGAGGACACCTGAGACAGATTCGTGATCTGAAAAGCCACGGCGGGCGCCGGAGACGACGCGCACGGCTGTTTTGTGTCCGTGTCGCCGGTGAGAGACGACACGAAGGAGTTGTTTGCACCAGAGGAATTATACGATGAGAAGTTGATGGTCTTGGAGGACGAAGGGTGTTGCTGATGTTCGCTGCGAAGGCTTGGCGGTGGTGGTGGGATCTGCTGCAGCGGCGTCGCATGAAACACGATAGGAGTTTCCGAAGGTTGTTGTGGGGGAGGGAGAGGGGCTCTTCTGAACCGGGCGTGGCCGGTTCGGGTCCGGCCCAGAAGGGAAATGACCCTTTTGAACTTGGAAACGGCGGCGTCAGCGACGGCCCTGCAATCCATCTCGATCTCCATGGAAGGCTTTGGAGTTAACGAAGAACAAGAAGAGGAGTGGTACTGTTGCTGTGACTGCAGCAACCTAATGAGCTTCTCCACGCTTTCTAGCCCCGACGCAGCTTCCTGAACAGCAGCATTCTCTTCGGCTTTGGCCGCGAAGTTCTCGTTCCTGTAACCCATCATGAGTTCCATGGCCATGCTTGCTACACCATCAAAGAAGAGGAAGAAGAAGAAGATGATGATGATGATGATGATGATGATGATGATGAGAGAGAGAGAGAGAGAGTTGGGAGAGGAAATGAAAGAAGGAGCTGGGAATGTGATGATAAAGAGAGTCATAGGGTACCCTGGTCAAATGATGCCAAAGAGAAAGAAAATTGATAGTGGTTGATTTGGTCTACTAGGTGACCGCACTGTCACGTTAGCTTCCTACTACTCTTCCCTGTTGTCGTCAAATGTTGGTGCGATTGCAAATAAGATCTAACGGACAAACCAGTTTTTAATTTCAAGTTTCTTTTAACTAATATTCTAAGCCTATTTAGCCTGCTAAGAACATTAATTGAAAAAAATTAAATTAATCCGTTATTCCTAAACTTTTTAAGGAAAATTTGAATAAATTCTTTTATTTTAAAAGTTTATATTGTCTTTGATTTTATAAAACGTTTGTAATTGAATTTCTAGACACAAAAATCTATAATAAATTTGTTAATAAAAATTAAACTTTTTAAAATATAATTCTACGTACTATATACCTGCTAAGTTGATATTTAAAAATATTTTATTTTTATTAACAAAATTTTAATAAATATTTGTATTTAAAAATTCAATTACAAATAGCTTATAAATTTGAAAATTCAATTACAAAATTTCAAAATATAAAAATTTATTTAAATTTTTTTAAAAAAATTTAAAGATTAATAGATTAATTTAACTGTTAAAAAATTTATAAATTTTGAATAAAAAGTAACATTTTTAAGAATTTTTAATGTATTAAATATGTTAAAAATTTAAAATTTTCTCATTTATTTAGTTAATGCAATTAATACATTCATTAAAGAAATTTTTTTATTTTATTTTATTTTATTTTATTTTTTCTGCCGAGACCAATAAAAGTATGTGGGGGAATATTGACCTTTTCTAAGTTGTGGGACCCAAAGGGCGGTTATTATTATTGATCTGTGGGACGCTGGGCAATAAAGTCAGGTCAAAGGCATTGTTTTAGCCGTTTGATGAATACCCAATGGTCTGAAAAAGTTTGGTTGCAAGCATAATGCTCCAGTTGACTTGGATTGACACCTTACCATGGATTCTCTAAATTGTTTATTTTCTTCTTGTTTTTTTCTGTAATTTTGTCCCCGTGTGTTCTCTCACCACCTCATATTCGTCAAACTCCAGATTTTTTTATTCTAAATGTCCTTTTCTTTGAGCGGTGTTCGCCAATATCTTCCAACACATTATTAAATATTAAATATTACAATACAAATAGCAAAAGAAAAGGTCATAACACCATTTTGTGGTTTTTTAGATTGTTTATTGAATTTTTATAAGATATTTAATATTTTATTGAATTTAAAAAATAATTAGTAAATTATGGTAAATTTTTTCTGATTGACTGCCAATATTACAACATATCACCATGATATATCTAAATTGCAACACACCATCGTAATTTTCCCAAAATTGCGGTGAAGTGTTGAAATTTTTATTTACCATCCACCAAAATTGTAATATAGCAATGCAATTTTGAAAAAATTGTGGTGATATATAACAATATGTGTATATGTGTCAGAAATAATTATACATTTAATAATTGTAAGTATACAATTATCAAATCTCTCCTATAATTGCTACGTTTCACATGCACATGATGAAGTCTCTCTTATAATACGTATCACAAGCAGTACAGTGTAACACAATATATGAATTCTCTCTATAAAATGCCAAGAAGTTGATCTATTGATACAAACATATGTTCAATAGCCAAAAAAATTTGAAAGAGTTGAGTTTCAGTGATATTGAGTAAATACGAGAAAGAGTTGAGTGAGGCTTGAGATTAGGCAATGAAAGTTTGTGAAAAATAAAAAGAATGAAAAGTTAGTGAGTTTATATAGAGAAAAAAAATATTTTGCTAGAAAATAATATTATAGTTAGTATACAAAAATGGTAGATAAGATAATGATAGCATAAGAGCATATTTTGGATAAGATTTGCAGTGAAGAAGTAATATTTATTTGTTAAAATTATAATAATTATTATTATTGTCACGGCAAAGCTTTAGTCATGGCCAAGTGGCATGGGGGTGCTCGTCCGTCCTGCAAACCTAACTAATAATTTAAAAAAAAACAAAGTTTCTTAAGAAAGCTGAGCATTTCTCATAATGATATCAGTCATGTCAAATCAATCGTTTTTTTTTATAGGTAAACAACATGACGTTAACTTAGAATAACTGAAACAGCCGGAGCCATATATATATATCTGTGATAAATAATCGTAAATAACCGAATAGCGAAAACAGGATCACTGCAGTAATGGAAGCGATTAGAAAATTCTGAGAATCAAATTTAGAATAAAATAGCTGATCATAAATTCAAAGGGCCGCTAAGGTTGGGCTCCCTGAGCTAGGTGTGGCACAACTAGCGAAATGTAATTGATTCTGCAACAAGCACCTGAAAGCTGAAACATGGGAGAGGCGGGGTGAGTCAAAGTGACTCGGTGAGGGAAATGATAAAGCCTCTTAACATATGAGAGCGAGCTCTAAAATAAAAAGCAAAACTACATATAAATAAATTAATATCACGAAGCTAAATATAAGTAAGAATCATCATTAAAGTTTATGCGTATATATAAAGAATTAACATTGTTCATAACTTGAAACTATACTCTTCAAATATATATATATATATATAAAACAAAAAAATACATTTTTCTCAAATTTAAATACCAATGTGGGAAAACTTAGATTAGAGATCTTCAAATTAAGGGATAAGCCTTTTAGATCGACAGAAGTCGAAGCGATTGTGTAAGCTGTGTAGCATACAGCTATGACCTTTCTTCAGCTGGGTTCGAGCCAAGTCTTGTGTGAGGCTGGCGTCGGTGACATTAATTCTGGAGGTCTTGAAAATCACTCCATGAGGTATATATAAAAACTAAAATAATATATATCAATAAAAGTTAAAGTTACAAATATCCAAATCAGTTAGAAAGAGCAGTATTCATCAAAATTTAAAATTAAAATATAAGTTCTCAATAAGTCAGGTTAGTAATCAAAACAAAAAGATTAGAAACATTGTCCTTTCGATTATACAATTCATAATCTCTTCTAAAAACTTAGAATATTCAACAATTGCTTACCAGAAAATTTCTTTCAAAGCAAAATAGACGTTCACAAATAGATAGATATTTCAAACTAGATGATAACTATACCCATAAAACAAAAACAATCATAATTAACTAAATAAATAAAAATAAGCCATCAATATATTAAAATCAAAACAATACTAAAGCATAAAACATATCTTATAGAAAGCCTTGTCATCATAGAATATTAGAAATGTCTAGTCATATGTGAGTAGCTAAACTTGTAGATTGATCTCATGGATAATCTGAAAATTACTGTATGAATGGTTTAAGTTTAATCGTAAATCTTGATTTATTGTTTAACTCCAATCTTCTTTCTCTAATCTTTTTCAAAAAATAAAATAAAATAAAATAAAATTTAACTTTCAAGAAAGTTTTGAAACAATTAAATACATAATTAACTAATTAATTACTTAATTAATATTTTAAGTCACAAACTTTACAAACGAAACAATATACAATTTTGACTTAACAAAATCAAAACATGACAATGAAATAATACTTAAAGGTAATTTTTGCATAAAGCGAAATTACGTGAAAGTATTGAGAATTTTGCTAGTCATTACTCTTATATACATAAGTATCCTTCCAAAAAGGAAGATCCAACTCTAAAGCTCAGTTAGAATATTTTCATGATAGTTTGACACAAAGCATATTAATAGATGAATAAAATTAACTAAGCTATACTTATAAAGTAATAAAATATGTAACAGTTTAAAATTTGCATAAACGATAGTAGTTGCTCACATTCTCTCTCTTAATACTCAAAACCACCCAAAATCATGGAACTACCCATTTTAATTTAGTCACTGATCCATAGATTAAGATTTAGCCTACTGCTTATATATCCTCATACAATAAGAAATTATCAATAATGAACAAATCATCTATAGCTGCGGGAAAAAGAAACAGAGAGAGACAGGTGAGAGAAAGACAAACCGAGAGAGACGCGGAGAGAGAAAGTGCCAAGGGAAGAGGCTCTACGGTGGTGGTGACGGCCGAGCGGGGCGGCGCGGATGGCGGCTTGTGGGAGCAAGAGTGAGAGATGCCGAGAGTGAGAGACAAGAGTGAGAGAAAAGAACGAGAGACAGGGCGTTGCAGGAAAGGAAGAAAGATGAAAGAAAGAAGAAGAAGCGTGAAGAGTAACTTCCAGACGGTGATTTGAAGAAAAAAGGGGGTTCTACGATGTGCCATACTACTTATGGTGCACCATGGTCCCCATCCTCTCTTTTTTTTTTTTTTTTAACAAATATTTCAAAAATTTCACCTATGTAATTTTAATTTCTCTATTATAATAATTTTAAAGGTAAATAAAAAAAATACCTAATGTATAAGTTATGCAAAATTTAAAAATTACAGTTCTGAAACATTTTATCTGCTTCATTATTTTATATTAATCGGGGTATTACAATTATATTTATTTTTATTCTGTTTATTATTATTGTTGTTGCGGTAATATAAGATATAAAGTATGCTCTATAATTGTCTCTAATAAGGAACTTATGTATCAGAAATATATATATATATTTTATTTTGCTTATCTATTACTTTATGTATTAGTAGTATTTTTTTATTTATACCTCTTAATTATTTTATTTTTATGAAAATTGTAACAAAAAATTAGATACTAGTATCTCGAGTGTTGAATTTGGAGAAACCAATATTGAAATGTGAAATGTGTTTGCAGTATTTTAATGATAAATATTTTTCAAATAAAATAATTTATTGAAACTCAATTGTAAACTACTTGAATATATACTAGGGTTGCAACCAAGCATAGTCCTTGATTATAATATAATAAGCGATTCTCTATAATATATCATTGAAAGGCAATGAAGTTAGTTTGAGTGTTCAAGGTGCGTAAAATCTTTGTTGAAAATTGTGCTTTTCATTTTGTGGTTTTTTGATGTATCAAAATTATAATTAAAGTTTAAATCAAATAAAAAATAATCATTTATCCATAACATCAATTCCGGAAATTACTCTAGTGTTAATGGTTTTGCACGTATATTGAATGTTTAGTTCACAACATTTTGTACTTATTATTTGAGTAGAAAAAATATTATTTTCTTTTATTAGTCTCCTATAATTTTTTTGTTGATCCTGTATAATTTTTGTATAATCTTTAGTAGAAGTAATTTTGATTTCTTTTATTCATCTTGTATAATGTTTGTATAATCTTGAGTAGAAGTAACTAACACTAACCCCCCCCCCAAAAAATAGAATTTCAAAGTAGCAAGAATAAATTAATTCAAGGCAGCAAGAATGCTATTGTTCCTTCTTTTTTTTTTGGGCAATTTCCAAAGTATAAAATTAGTCATTTTAATTTATACTCATTCAAAAAAATAGAGATAATATTAATCTTACAAAATATATTAAACAAAGTTAAGTTTATAATTGCATAGTGGAGATGCTCTAGGATTCTAAGGATTCTAATTTGTTGCTTAATCCTAACTCTAACCTTAATTATAACCTTAGTATTAAATTTAAGTTAACATAACTTATTTTAAATAAATTTAACTTATTAAATATTTTAAGTAAACATAACTAGTTGATATTGACAAAGCAATCATACATTATAAATAAAATGATATCACTGAAATTAATTGCTAGAAGTCCAAATTATATTAGCCAATACAGGATAACAACATTTCACTCATTTCTATGGGGGCATTGTTAGGCGTTATGCCCTTCATCTCGATAGAGACCACAATGTTTTCGGTCCCCATATCTTTGTCATATTCATTTCATTGAGGAAAAAAGTTGATCTGGGCTGACCTTTTTCTGTGCGTCTCAATTGGGGGTTGGGATGAATTCTCGAGCTATTATACGGTGGCTATGTACTTTCGTGTCCCACAATCCCGAATTCTCACTTGTACACTTTGCAAATCCTATTCATCTTATAAATGTTGTCCACATAAACTTGCCAGTCAAGGTATTGATTAGAATAGCAAGTAATTATATGACAATATAGAAATTGATCTGTCTGAAAATCGCCAGAGTCACAATACCTATCTCTCATATCAACTTTGAATTGTGATCCGTTTGATATGTCTTTGACATGGAAGCTCTCATGTTGTCTTGCACAAGTAGTGACGCGACGCCTCCAGCTGCCTGCCGGTTTTCTCACAGTCGTGTCGTGATGGCTTCAGATAAAACACTACCTGTAATTTTTCGTGCATATACCTCCCTACTTTTGGTAGCAAATAACTTATGCAACTGAAAGTATGTTTCTTTAACTAAGATAGTAATGGGCAGATTGTGAGCCTCCTTTAAAACAGAGTTAATGCACTTAACCAAGTTCGTGGTCATATGTCCATACTGATGCCCTCCATCAAAGGCTTGAACCTACTTTTCTCTCAGAATTTCGCCAAGCCAATTTGTATATATCTCACCATGCTGGTGCACCTGCTCGTAGTGAAGATTCAATTCACGCTCTATCCTTGAATAGCCTACAAATCATAATGTGATCAGTATATTATAAAAAGAAAAAAATTGCATTCACAAACAGAAATAAAGATAATTAAATTGAGAATTACCTATACTAACGATTAGTTGGTGTAAGCAAGGCTTCTTGAATCTCCGCAAGAAATTGGTTGTGTTGTGTTTGATGCAGTACATATGAAATGCTCTTGGAGGTTCCCATTGACGATGGCAACGTTGAATTGTTGCTTTAATTGATTCATGTCGACCAGAAATAATGCCAATTCCATCTCGAATCACCACATATTAGCGTAGATAATGCAGAAAAAAATATGCCATACATCTGCAGTCTCACCCTTGACTATTGCAAATGCAATTGGCAATATGTTCTGATTGTCATATTGTGCAATCGCCACCAATATAGTGTCTTTGTATTTTCTATATAAATGTGTCCAATCAATTTGGATTAATGGTTTGCAGTATCTGAAAGCTCTTATGCAAATACCAAAAGTCCAAAACATTCGGCCAAATATTCGATCATTCAGTCGCTCTTCAGTGCCATGGTAAGCTGGAATAGTATTAAACTCAATATATGAACCTCTCATAAAATGACACATTTGGGTAAAACTACATATGACTCTTTCCAGCCACCATAGATTCTTTCAATTACCTTTTGCTTCGTTGCCCATGCTTTCCAGTATGTCAGTGTGTATCCATATCGAAATTGAATTTTTGCAATCACAACTTTTACTTTAATAGATACATTAGCTCGTATCATGGACTCTATATATTATGCAATCATGTCAGCATTCAACTTTGTGTGATCTTAAGAAATTATTGCCACAGTACAAGTGTGAGGCCATTGTACTTTCTGACTTCTCAAATATCCTTTTTTTTTTCCTGAGATTGAGCCTAACAAGCCAATTGCACCCCATGCCATAGTATTTATACTTACAATAAAAAGTCCTTGATTCTGACTCATACACATTGTAGTCGACCGATTTAGATATACTATAGTTCTTGATTGCTCGTACTACAATCTCCTTATCATTGAATTGCATTCCCACATATAGTTTACCATCTATAGTATAATCACTAGCTATATTTGCATACTCGAGAAACTCAGGTCCATGCAAAGCTTCAAGATTCAAAGTACGCATAAAAGATGAAGGATCCTTCAGATGCTGAATAATAGCCTGTGTGTTTGGTATGTTATCATCATCTTCTACACCATCATCCAACACTCCATATTCCCCTTCTAAGTAATCGCTATCACTTTCATTGTCCTTGATTTCGCATTCTGCACTCTTATTGGGAACGGGCTTGGCAGACCTTCTTCCTAATATTGTTACTAACATTTAATAATATAAATATAACAGATCATTAATTAGATATATTTCTAATACACAAGATCCTAAAAAAGAGGCAAATGTAAAGCATACTTTGTATCTCATATAATAATATCAATAAAAAGACTAATAGTAATAACAACAACAACAACAACAACAACAATATTAATAATAATAGAAAATTAGTAGTAGTAGTAGTAATAATAATAATAAAAGGAATAACAATTAATAAAGATCATTAACCATATAAATTTCTGACACACAAGATCCTCAAAAAAAGGCAAATATAGAGTATACTTTGTATCTCATATAATAATAGCAATAAGAAGATTAATAATAATAATAACAACAACAACAATAATAATAATAGAAACATTAGTAGTCATAATAATAATGATAATAAAATGAATAACAATTAATAAAGATTATTAGCCATATACATTTTTTATACACACAAGTATAGAGCATATTTTGTATATGATATAACAATAATAATAATAATAATAATAAAGGAAACTAATTTATAATACATATTAATTTTGAAATAAAAATTAGTAAAGCAAAATATAATAATGCTCATCGGGTATGAATTGAAAACAAATTTATTGTAATGCTAGTTAGTCGAATATGAACTAGGACCAGCTTGAGCAACAACTTCTTCGAAGTCAACATACAACTCCATGACCGCATTGAAAGTTTGATATTAACAGTACATCTTAAACATTACTCTTATATCTCTATCACTGTTTATTGTAATAGCTTGAAGTTTTATACTCTTGTTAACATTTGAGATTTGACACTTGTATCGTATTTTTTCTATTTTCTTCTGAAAACCAACATTTATGCTTTGAGAAAACTCAACTCTTAGTTCCTCTAATGATATAGTGTCGGGTAGGTATATCCATGTAGGATAATCACACCCAAACGTCACACTTTCATCTATTATTATAATAGAACCATTAAAATATATAATAGTAGTAACTATATTGCTATCCATATTTTTTTCACTGACTTTTTTTGAAATTATCTTACACTCTCAAACACTATCAACCATTCACTAATACTTTGCAAACATTTCAGTAGAATGTCGCTCTATTTATAAGTGAGCATTTGAGTGATTCATTAATTTTTTATTATTATTTTTTTTTGAAATTGCAGCACAGAACCACAAATTCTTACAAATTCTAAGAATTTGGGGCCATTATAGAAATTGCAATAGGTGGCCACAAATTCTTAGAATTTGTACCACCTATTGCAATTCCCCTTTTTTCTTTCTTTCTTTTCTTTTTTTTTTTTCAAACACCATATATCTCTAATTATGCAAATATACCATATTTTCTCATTTATCACACTGAAAAACAATATCAATCTGAATGACCCCATTATGTACCAAAAAAAAAAAAAAAGAAAAAGATCATAATAAATTTAAGGGTTTAAGAGTGTTATTATTTTAACATCTTCTCATGAATATATCAAGCAACACTTTCAATTTATATATTTTTTTATATATTTTCATTGAACTTATGTAATATAATTAAGATTATTCAATATAAATATATTTTTTAAATTTAAACTACTAGTATCTGAAACTTGTTAGACTCTAATTAATCTGATTCCAATCGAGTTAACTTGCTAGAAGAGTAAAACTCTCAGTATTATGCTTTTTATTCATAGGACTTGAACTTAAATGCTTACTTAAAACAAATAAGTATCACATCATTTAAATCCATTTAAGTATTATAACTTTTATAATAAAATGTATAATTTTATAGTTATTAATGGGCAATTTTATACATCACCGAATTGTTACGTATCACCCTAAGAGTAGTGTTATATGAACATAGAATATTAGACATTTTGCCTAACATGCACTCACAAAAAATAAAAAATTCACTTATAGGGAGTGTGTCATATCACTCTTTTCTGTCCCTTCTTAATTTTTTGGACAATGTATTGGACAAAAGTAGTATGTAAAATTATCATTTCTCATCACCCTAAGGCTGTCTAATATGCTTGGAAGTCAAGGTGCATAATGCATATTGAAATATGATGTGTAGATTTTATAGTGTGTTGATATACCAATCAATTGTGATGTACAATAATAATTTCTTAATTTGAATCCAAACTTAAAATATATGGTTGTGATCTTAGAAATGTTGAGAATAATCTAGAATTTTTTTTTAATTTTAGGATAATTCTATTTAACTTCATAATCATACAAATAAATCAAAAAATATTTTGTAATACTCAAGAATTATTGTGAATATCTCTAATAACTTTTGTTTAATTTTAGAATTACAAAAATAAATTTTGGTCGTTTTTAAAAGTACATTTGATCACTCTTTAAAGTATGGCTAAATTTAATAAATTAGATAATTAATATACCGATATATTATCAAATTCAAATCGTTGGATTATAAAGTTTGTAATTCATCTTTGACTGCAAGGTTCATGGCAGCACTCGCCCCACCCTAATACCATTTACCGGCAGATCATTGTACATGTACGAGAGGTGGTTGATTGATTTGTGGGACATGTAGTCACTGTTTATCTACGGTTGCAGCTGGTTGTGAACTACTGTTTCTCTTATACGTGATCAAAGGTCGTCGTTATTCCGAAAAAAATGAATAATAATAAACGAGAGAGGGAAACAGGTGATTTCAAAGTCTGCAAGCTTGTTAAACAAACAACATCACATGTGCCCGTCATGAAAGATAAGGCTCCAAAAGTCAACAGACGAAAAGCTTGACATTTTGCTCACTGATGAAAGAAGGGCAAACAGATACGTGTCAGACTTGACTCATTAATTGTGATATATATATATATATATTTATTTATTTATTTATTTATTTATTTATATTATCATATTCTATTTTTTCGACCTTTAAAACTTCTATTATTCATATGATTATAAATCTTCTTACTAACATTTTGTTCTGCGACAATTTAAAAAAGCCATCCTGACGCAAGCTTATTACTACATTTCAACTAATATTTTCTTTCTCTTTTCTTGGTCATCTCGCTAATATTTTCATATGAACCGATTGAGGCCCATAGCTTGCATAAATTAATTGACGGGAAAATAACAATTGAATCTATTGCCAGCAAAATAATAGATTTGGACTTCCGTTCAAACTTACCAATATTGACTATAATAAACTATAAAAGCTAATATATTAAAAAAAAAAAACTAATACATCAATTAAAAAAAACGTTATGCATTTGCAAACTTTGAATGACTGCATGAACCGATAATCTAACATGGTAGTTGGTTTCACGTAGAGAATAGTTACAATATTTAAAAGACAGAGAACGTATAATAACTTCAATATAAAGAAGAAGAAGATATAATAACTATGAAGAGTTATTAAATTGTATAGTATTTTGTGCAGGGTATGGATATTGTTAAATTCTGACAAAAATTGAAAAAGAATTTGAAAATTGTAAATTCAAAAAGTTTTAAATAACTTTTAATTCCCTATAGTTTTCATTGATTTTAGTTTTAGTCCCTATAATTTGTTGTATTTAGGTTTTAGTTCTTATAATATCAAAATTTGGTTTTTGGTCCCTTAAATTAATTATTGTTCTTTATAGTTTTATTTTTTAGGTTTTAATCCCTATAATTATTATTTTTTTAAAATAATTTTTGTCTGTATTTTCAGTTATTTTTCAGAAACGATAGGTCCAAATAATTTAATTTATTTTGATGTTGATCTTTCAAAGATCAAAAAGCAAATAGTAATAAAATCTATACTGAATTATATCAAAAAGAAAATATTATAAAGACCAAAATTAAAATTTGGTGCAATTATAAAGATAAAAACAATATTTAAATCATTAAAAAATACGTAGGAAAAATTATCTAAGGCCACAGAGAAAATATGCATAATCAGTTCAAAAGAGCTTATATTAAAAATTAAAAAAAAAAAAGATGTATAATTTTCTTAATAGATAATAAGTTAAAAGATTTAGTCATTCTTAAAATAATATACTGTAATTTAGTTAATAAAAATAAATTTTGATATTGCAGATAGCGAGGTAAATGAACGACGCCAATAAATCGTAGTCATGCTGACTATTCTTTTGTCCTAAGCGATTAGGGAATTGTTGAATGGAAAACGAGTCACGATTCAATGCCCTTTTTCTAGCTCCCTCCTAAGCCGTATTAGGGATTGGAGTATCATTAGGGGCTTTTAATTTTGCAAAAGGGTTTTTGATTAAAAAAAATTTAAAATTTTTTTAAGTGAAAATGTATGTGCATTAGTTTTTAAATTATTTATTAGTTTATAATCATAATATATTTAACTAATCCAAATGTAAATATATCTTTTTCCATAAAAATTTTAAATATATCTTTACGTTTTTTTGTTAAATATTTTCTTAATTTTTATCTTTGAAGTGAACCTCTAAAATAATGAAAAAAGAAAAAAAAACACGTGTCCTCTCTCCCTTTTTATTATGTTTTAATTTTTTGGGCTAATATATTCTTGGCAAAACAGAGGCCCCATTCCGGGCCTTTACTGTTCGTATTGATTACAGCAATGACCCAAGAAAGAAAAAAAAAGACAAGGTTCGATCTTCAGCCCAACTTCATAAACTGTCACATTGCGATTTATGCTTGCATCTCCAAGCTAGTTCAATGTCTGCAAGAACTGGAATTCCATAATGTTTGCCATATGAGAATGGTGATCATTATAGATTCCAAAAACAGCCGCTGAGTTTGTGGACCCTTGTCTTATAACATATCCTCCTGACCTCCTCGCATTGTATTATACGGCAAAACCATTATGCTACTCAGATATTATGTGACCTCAAAATCATTGTTTTCGAATCTGTTTAGTTTTAGAGTTGATTTTTAAAGTCAACACTCCGTCTTCCCCACATTGATGCATAGAAAAGAAAAACAAAATCCCTCTATAAGTTCAATTTTATCAAATTGATGAATGTGAATTCAAAGTTCATTTACTCTTTTTTTTTTTTTAATTACTATTCTTTTCTTTTATATATATATATATATACGAAATTTTAATAATCATATTTGAATCATATAAATGGTTAGATGCTTTTAAATTTCACATGATTCTTAGTTTTTTTTTTTTTTTTTACATAGATGATAATGAGATTTGGATCAAAAACCTTTATCATATTAGTTAGAGTATCTCTAATGGTGATCCCATTTTGGATTCTAATTTTGGCTTTATTTTTTATCGCATCAGTGCCACCTAATCATTACGTCATAAAAAATAGAAGTTGGATAAAATTGTGATTCTTCTCTCAAATGAGAGGGACTATCTTTAGTCCCACTTTGATCCCACAAGATTTTTAAATTAAATAAAGAATTTACAGCTTAAAAAAAAATTACAATTTTAAAATGCTGTTGCCAAGTCACGTGTTGTTTTCCTATTAATGCATCATGAACTAGGACTAGTCCCATTTTAAGGAGATGTTGAAGGACAAATCCAAACCCACTTGAGACCCCATCGACAAAAAAATGGGATGGCACTTTGCACCATTCGAGTTGCTCTTAAGCTTCTCATCATTAACCCGACCGACTCCTAGTAGTTTGGTTCTTGGTTAATTAAAAGTGAAAAAGAGTACTATATAAATGGATAGATGCTTTTAATTATCACATGTTCGGCTGCTTAGACTTAATTGACCATCCCATCATAATAATTGAAACTATCAACGATAATCCAATAAGAACTTCTTTCCACAATAGCATATGTTCCATCTTGCCTACTTCACACTTTCTATCTAAGAACCTGCAACACCGGTTAGACCTCAACTGTTAATAGTTCAACCTACACGAAAATGGTCAATTGTGTTGTCGAAATGAAAATTTATGGGTGGATGAATGGACAATTGGACAAATAAGAACATGGTCGAAGCTAATTGGAGAGAAATATGACAATGCATTGATTTTTAAGCAAGTAGAACTACCTACTATGGAAAAATACTCGTGTTATCGTCGTTGTGTAAATAACCCAATCAATTAGTAGAAAAGATTTTATTTTATTTTTTGTTGAAAAGAAAAATTATTTAAAACGTTGGGTCCGAAGTAAGTCGTTACCTTACCTCTATTAAAACAAATATGGGTTGAACAACAGCTTGCGAAAACATTGGCTTTTATTTTTTCAGTTTCAGTGGTCCAATCGTACAGGTATTTGTATCCCTTGACTGTTAGCCCAAATAAATCTCGAACTGGACTGGCAACATCAACATGGAATCAATTATTTCAAGTGGGCTAGCTAGGTTTTTTTTTTAAGTCCGTTTAATGTAAGTTGTCCCAAAGAAAAAGGGCTGTTTAATGTACGACTGAGAAGTTGGCCGAAAAGATGTACTAATGGAAAAATATTGTTGACCAAAATTAAAAAAAGAGAAAAAATATCAAATTAAAGCTTGAGGGGAAGATGAAAGAAATCAGACTCAGAAAGCAAATTAGCCAAAAAAAAAAAAGGCATTTTTTATGAGATTGAAAGATTTAGTACGTTTCAATCGTAGAATGAAATGAAAGTAATTGAAATTTGAATTTTACATGAACAAGTGTAACCAGTAAACTTTCTAGACGACCATGTTATATAGTTTGACAAATGTTGATCGATTTTGCCTACAGTTCTTTCTAAACCAATATGCTATGTCATAAGCAATGGTAGAATGTAGTAATCCAGTGAGGCGACAGTCTCTACCTAATCAAGAACAAGACACGAAGCACACTGCACGCCTCATTTTTATAGCACAAGCTCTTACCACGTAAGAAGATTTCCTTTGTTTGCAAGCATGGGGAGCTGGGACCAATGACGTTGACAGATTACAACTCACCAACCGCATTTGTTCTTTGGCCTTTCGAATTTTGAATGCCAAATCAGACGTCGTTGCATGTAAATGTAATTACATAGTTAAAGAAAAAAATAAAAAACCAGAGGTTCAGTTTCTATGGTAAAATTTTGTGCTTTTGCAAACTTTTTCCATGGTGCTCGTAATGATAAGTAGGAGGAATTTCGAAGTATACGTAGCTAGCCACATTCTGAAGGAACCCTATATATAAATGGCCATTTGGTTTTGACGCATTGAGTTTGTAACCGAAGCAACCCACCAACCCAATCCACTGTTGCGCACTCTACCTAACAATCATTTGGCTGGGGTTGGTGTCATGAAATTTCTTATTGTTTTGTTTGTTACCTTATTTCCGCAATGTGGCAAATAAAAAATCACTTGTTATTTGCTGCAAATAATTGACTATACCACCAAAATTTGTTGCTGGTGATGCGTGAGTTAAACCTGCCATATAGAGATGAGGGGGATACGTATCACACTGTCACTCTCATCCATAATTGACACAGAAATTGCAGTTGCAGAAAACAAGTATAAGAACCGTAGATGAAATTACAATTATGACGTTTGGAAAAGTCATGATTGGAGTTGATGATGGTTTTATAAGGAAAGATGTAAGTAAAAGAAGTTTGAACAAGGTCAAATAGTGGCAACTATTCACATCGTCGAAGGAAAAAGTTTGCGCGTACCAAATAATTATTTTAGGCTTAAGAGGGCAATACATACGAATATAGAAAACAATAAGAGAAACGATATAATTGTTTCAATTTAGGTAATTAACCGCTATCGCTTTAGAGGATTTTGACAGTTACTTTTATCTTTTCCCCCTTTCAATTGGCAGTATCTCCCCTAATTTTAGAAAACTCTTGCAATCTACATGCTGCGTGGACGAATCTCGTGAATTAGGAAAAATAAATAAAAGAAGTACCCATGTTTGGTTGAATAGAATAAAAAAGGGGAAAAAACAACAGCTAATTGAGTTACTTGTCCTCATGTATTTATTATCTTTATCTAGAAAAGTAAAATACAAACCATTCACTTGAGTTATTGTTCAGTGTTGCTTGGAATGGCCGCATAACCCTCCTACTTCCCGTTTGCTTGCGAGAAAGTGCAGGAGGAAAATGAACAAGGATTGAAGCAAATCAACCTAAAAAGACTTGCTTATACCCTTGACCCCCCGTTGACCGCAGCACCCTTCGTCTAAATTGGTGACCCTTTTCTCTTACTCTCTCTCTCTATGTTCGTCTACGCAATTAGCAGTAACAAAAAGGGATTAGGATTACCTAACTGCTAATTTATTAGACTATTATTACTGTACCCAATAGATCTTGTCCACGCGTAGACGTAGCTGATAGCTCCAACCTAATACTAATACTTACCAACAATGGCGAAGAATGAGTCTGCCCTATCACCTCCCACTGTCTTTCCCTTTCTTCATTGAAAGTTGTTAGAAATAATTAATCATTTTTTCAGAAAAAAAAAAATGTGGAAAAGAAGAAGGAAACCGGTTTATCCGTAAACCCAAAGAAATGTTAGAGGATTAAATCAGAGGGCAGCAAGCACCAACCTAATGCCACCACCATCTCCAACCTGCTCTTCAAAAATCGCTGTCCATCGATTCAACACTGCAAAAATCAAATCCCCAACCTCAAACGAAAACTCAATAGTAGCTACCTTACCACTTCAACTCGCAAAACCTTGCACAAACACATAACATAACTCTCGCTTTGAATCGGCGCGTTAGTGTGAGTGTACGACACACGCGCAGAGAGAGAGAGAGAGAGAGAGAATGAAGCTCTCAGCGTTGCAGCAGAGCTACCTGAACCGCCGGAGCAACAGCTTCAGGGGATCGGCGCAACTGGACTCCTCCGCCGACGGCTCTGTGAAGTCGCCGGCGGCCATCTTCTGGCTCGTCCTCCACGGCGTCTGCTGCCTCATCAGCCTCGTCCTCGGCTTCCGCTTCTCCCGCCTCGTCTTCTTCTTCCTCTTCTCCACCTCCGCCACCAACCTCTACACCACTCCCTTCCGCGGCGCCGCCGAAATCGCTGCTCACCTCGACCTCCGCTCGAGTCCCGTCGCCGCCGGCGTCGACAGCAATCCTGCCAACAGGACGGCTCTCGTCGCGAGCTCCGCCAGTAGAGTGGTGGTCGGGCGGCACGGGATCCGAATCCGGCCGTGGCCGCATCCGGATCCCGTGGAGGTGATGAAGGCTCACCAGATAATCGAGCGAGTTCAGAGGGAGCAGAGGGCGCTGTTCGGCGTGAAGAACCCTAGGACGGTGATCGCGGTGACGCCGACCTACGCTCGAACCTTCCAGAAGCTTCACCTGACCGGCGTGATGCACTCGCTGATGCTTGTGCCCTACGATCTGGTGTGGATCGTGGTGGAGGCCGGAGGAGTCACCAACGAAACCGCTTCGATCATTGCCAAGTCGGGACTCAGAACCATCCACGTTGGATTCCGCCAAAGAATGCCAAATTCTTGGGAGGAAAGGCACAAATTGGAGTCTCGGATGCGGCTTCATGCTCTGAGGTGCTTAAATTTTGAGCTCTTTTTTTTTTTTTTTTTTCCATTGATCGAAATTCCAATTCTTGCTGTTTTGTTATTATGGAAACTTTATGGATTATTATGAGATGTTACTATTTTTTCTACTACTTTGTGTTGTGCCTAATACAGTGGAAAATGGAATACATGATGGCATTTTTTTTTTTTTGGCGTGATTCTGGCATGAAACGTTTGGTTGATTTGATTTGCCATGTGGCGGAACAGGATTGTGAGGAAAGAGAAGCTGGATGGCATTGTGATGTTTGCTGATGATAGTAATATGCATAGTATGGAGCTGTTTGATGAAATCCAAAGTGTGAAGTGGATTGGTGCTGTTTCAGTTGGGATACTTCTTCATTCGGCTGATACGGCTGAATCTTCGGCCATGATTCAAAGGGAGGGTGAGGAGGAAGCCACGCTGATGCCAGTGCAAGGTCCTGCTTGCAATGCTACCAATAAGTTGGTTGGGTGGCACACCTTCAATTCATTGCGATATTCGGGACGGAGTGCGGTTTACATTGATGATCGGGCACCTGTGCTCCCCAGGAAGCTTGAATGGTCCGGATTTGTGTTGAATTCCAGGTTGCTATGGAAGGATGTTGATGACAAGCCAGAGTGGATTAAGGATCTTGATGAGTTGCGTGGGGTTGGTGAGGAGGTAGAGAGTCCGCTGTCCTTGCTCAAGACCACCTCTGTGGTAGAACCACTTGGGAATTGTGGACGCCAAGTTTTGCTTTGGTGGCTGCGGGTTGAAGCGCGCACAGACAGCAAATTCCCTGCTCAGTGAGTCTTCTTCTCTTTGATTTAGAAACTTTCATTTGTGAATCTCTTAAAATTTTATGCTATCCGCAGGATTATCCTGTTAGGAATAGATGCATACTTGCATTGACCTTTGGGCATCATTTAATGTAGTCTTATGTTTTAGGATGATTTATGATTCATAAGTTTCCAGCTTAAGTAGTTCTTCTGAAGCAATAGTTAAGATGGTCCAGGTCAGACTGAGCCAAGCAGAACCCTATCTGAGAAAGCAAACTGTTGCCAAATTGGGGTGGAATTGTTGTAGACATTATATAGTATTATCTTTGTTAAACATCTAGTGACACTATTGTGCTGACTTGAAGAGACACTCACTTAGTATACATTCTGTAGGTAATAGTTATTCTGAAAAAGGAAATATGAAAGACTCAATGGACACAAAGCATGTTTCCC
This sequence comes from Pterocarpus macrocarpus, assembly GCA_031439585.1. NCBI lineage: Eukaryota > Viridiplantae > Streptophyta > Magnoliopsida > Fabales > Fabaceae > Pterocarpus > Pterocarpus macrocarpus. The sequence continues at coordinate 69,634,668 of CM062520.1, read as the reverse complement.
TTCCCCTTGGTGATTGGCTTATACTGGGCTATCTATTGGATAATAACTATATGATTCTGTGCAGGTGGTTGCCCTCGGGGGCTTACTAAATATAAGTGTTGAAACCACAATGCATGGATGAGGGAGGGGTGCTGTTATAGGCACCTTGGTTGTTTAATTATCTGGACTATGTTTGGGTATAGATTGCAGGTTTTCCCAGACATCAGTATCTGGCTGAACTGAGAGAACGAAAATGATCATAAGGAATTTGTAGAGCAAGGAAACAGTAGTCTCTAATTGTCTGCCTGGTTAAAATTAATTGGATACAATGATTGAGTTGGTGCTAGGGACTCCAGTAGCACCAAACTGCAGAAAAATATGAATCAATGAAGTTCTTGTTTTACTTATGAAGTCAATAGTACTAACTTAATCATAAATTAAGGCTTACTAGGGTTGTGCAATAGCTCCTCTACAACAGGTGCCTTTATCTCCCAGATGTAGTGATTTTCATTTAGATCACATGTCAAGTCAGTTTTTGCATTTAGATGGACTTGGTAGAAGAAAGGCCAAATATCATCATACTGTACGTCCTGGTGATGTTTGATGGGAATTGTTGGTTAATATCTATTGGTGCATAAACTTCAACCAGATCACTTGTCAATGACTTCACATACTTTTTTCGTGGATGTTTGCATGTGGATGTTTGCATCATTATATAGTATTTTGCTACAATTAGGAAGATGCCAGAGATTAAGTTAGGTGCATTCTATCATCAGCGCAATCTCAGAACTTTCACCTTTTAGGACATATGTGGAACAAGTAGGTGGATTTTTTTGAAGGCTACCTTATGTTTTCCTTTGCTTCTTTTTCTTCATTAAGTCAACTTTTGCTGACTTCAAATTTTCTTGCTTCTTAATTTACTCTTTCCCTCGGAAACGGAAGTATTCGTCAAATAAGTGGTAGTTCTGATTGTACTTCCCTAAAATTTCCTCTGAAAGTCATAGAGTTTATTTCCAGGTCAATATCAGTCCAATTATTGTGCTTGTAATTGTGATACGTCATCCACCAAGTAGCACATGGATTTATCATTTATGTACTATCAAAACTTTGAGCGTAGTATTTATGACCATATATTTTGTCCAATTCGCTGACCATATAACCCTATTTCATGCAGATGGATAATTGACCCTCCTTTGGACATCACCGTCCCGTCAAAGCGCACTCCATGGCCAGATGCTCCTCCTGAGCTCCCATCTAGTGAAGAAGTGTCAATTGGCACACAAGAGCAGACAAACAAGCATTCTACAAAGACCAAAACGCCCAGATCCAGGGGCAGTAGAAGTAAGAGAAGGCATGACACCAAAGTGATAGGTGTGCAGGCCTCTACACTTTCTATTTCTGAACAGCAAAACTGATATGTTAATAGGAGTACATCTGAGGAATTTTCTGGCCTGTGGATACGAGAATGCTGATCGACAGCGACAAGAATTTGGATTGAACCAAACGGAGGAAGCTGATGTCTTATACTGCATGCATACATCGGCCTGGTAACTTTCATGGTGGGCCAGCATATGTGCATTCGAGTCTGATTTCACCAATTTTTTTAAAGTGATTTTTTTTTCTTTATTTTTGTTGGGGGTGCTATATATTCCGTTCGCATGAATTAGTTTTGCAGCAGTTGCTGCCTTGCAGGAAGCCTGTATTCAATTTTATTCCATGTTAATACATATTCTTCTCAATAGGCTTATACAATTGTCTTCGTTTATTTTTTTCGCAGGCAGATTTTGTTAGTTATATAGTTTGGCAGCAGGATAACAAAGTCTAGAGGCACTTTGAACCAACTAAACAAAATAATCACGCGACCCCTGTAGGGCATCCACAAGAACTAAGATAAGTAATATTTTGTTAATTTTAAAACTTCTAAACTTAATCTTTTGTACATAAGTAACACTATTGTCACAATAATACTTTTATATTAATATAATTTCTTTGAAAAATATGTATAATAAAATATTCTTTAATTTTAATCTTTATCTATAAAATTGTCTTAATTATATGTATTATTTTAACTTTTACACGTCGTTTAAATTTCGATTTGCTCAATTCAAATTAAGCTATTAGTTAAGCCATAAGTTAGTCGAGATTAAAAAATAAATAAATAAATCCGATCAAACCATATAAAAGAAGAGCCAAAATCAAGTTAAATTTTACCCGTTCCAGTGATGTTTTTAAGTCCAACATCGGTTTTAGTAAATTCAAGTGTGGTTTACTGCTGACACTTCAGCTTGTCCTGATGTTCAAGGCCTCAATGATCTTTCCTCTATTTGAAGTTTAAACTCAACTCTACCTGCTTTTCTTCACCAACAACCTCTCCAAGTTCCAAACTTCTCTTCTCCCTAGCTAGTCCCCAGTTCCCTCAAGGTTCAACTCCACTAGCTAGCACCCTTTCCTCTCACCATGGTTGGAATGGCTATATCCAACTAGCTCTTCCTTTCATTCACTTTGTCATTGGCTCGGGACATGTCCATCATCAGCCATACCCACAATCACGACCAATTGAATTGGCGAAGCAATGAGGAGGTCATGGCCATCTACGAGAGGTGGCTGGCCAAGCACCAAAAAGTATATAATGGGTTGGAAGAGAAAGATGGAAGGTTTCAAGTTTTTAAGGACAACTTGAAATTCATCGATGAGCATAACGCTCAAAATCGCACCTACAAACTTGGGTTAAATAGGTTTGCTGATTTATCCAACGAGGAATACCGTGACATGTATTTGGGCACAAAGACTGATGCCAAGCGAAGGGTCATGAAAGCCAAGAACACCGGTAACCGGTATGCTTACAACGCTGGTGACATGTTGCTCGTCCATGTGGATTGGAGGTTGAAATGTGCCGTTAATCCAATCAAGCATCAGAAAACTTGCGGCAAGCTTTTCCTTTAATTTTCTCATTTTAATTTTGTTTTTTGATCTATCTATCCATTAATTTTGTTAGATTGTTTTTATGTTACTTAAAATGATATTACACGGAATCAGTCTTAACAATTGAAGTACAAATGATTGCCTTTCCATTTTATGAAGGAGATGGTTGGAGATGGTTGCAAAGATGGAACATTAATCACTTGTGCAAAATTTAGTCTAAAAAACTATACAAATGTTTCTCGAATGATATTTTCATTTTCACGTATTTCCGCTCACATATTTTTTCAAATAAATCATTAAGCTTTGACGGGTAGACTTGGACCTTCTGTTGGAATGTTGGATACATGAGTTCTTGCCAAAGGTCATGTGGAATATACACTAAACAACCAAAACTATGAGGGGGGAAAATTCAATTTAATTGTTCTATGGGCCTAAAGATAGACCCATATCTCATGAGGTTGTGCAGGACCTTGTAAAGCCTATTTTGTTGTTAGGCCGAAAAGGACAACGGCCCGGACATGTTTGTTGGGCTTTTACTTACTCATTTTTTTTTTCCCTATTTACTGAGTCAGGAAGTTGTTGGGCTTTCTCATCTTTGGCTACATAAGATCGGGACCGGAGAGCTTGTTTCATTGTCAGAACAAGAACTTGTGGACTGCGACAGATCCAACAATGGGTGCAATGGGGCCCTCATGGACCATGCCTTCGAGTTCATCATACGAAATGGTGCCATCGACAGAAAGGATGACTACCCATACCTAAGCCTTGATGGCAAATGTGATCCAACCAAGGTACATGAGCGGCTCCACTCTCCGCGTACAATTCTCAATTAAAATTGAACTTAGCTTGTCTCCACTCTCCACTAATTGATTGATTCATTAATTTCTAATGATATGAGTGGCTCATGTTTGTTTGTTATTAATATTAATATTAATATTATTGTTGCTAATGCAGAAGAGTGCTAAGGTAGTGAACATTGACGGGTACGAGGATGTTCCAACATTTGATGAGGATGCGCTGAAGAAAGCCGTGGCTCATCAGCCTGTGAGCGTTGCCATTGAAGCCTCTGGCAGGGCTTTGCAACTCTATCAGTCCGTAAGAATAAAACTAATCATAATTTTTGGATATGATTCAGCAACATAGTCAACATCTCACAGGGTATTTAATCGTAGCCAATCTATTGACATGATATAAAGCCGAGGAAATTTGTTAAAAGCGTGAGACAGTGTACTATTGCACAATAACGTGCATGTCTTCTGAAGCCTACATGCTTATAAATTGCTGATTAATTATTTTCTTTTCTTTTCTTTCTTTTTTTCAGGGGGTATTAATTGGTGAATGTGGTGCAGACATAAATCATGCTGTGGTGGTTATTGGATATGGCAGTGAAAATGGTGTGGACTATTGGCTGGTGAGGAACTCATGGGGCACCGGCTGGGGTGAGGATGTCTACATCAAGATAGAGATTAATGTGCTAACCACTTTCACAGGCAAGTGTGGAATTGCAGTGATGGCCTCGTACCCAGTGAAGAAGGCGAACCTTGATTCAGCCAATGAAAACGAAACCACTCGAGCGAAAATTAGCAGTGCTTGAAACACCTTCGTCGTTGCTTTGAGTCAGGGAAGAGGAACAAGTGCAGAAGGCGCATGAAATAAAAATGTCTATATATATAACTTGAAATAAAAGTGAAGATCTTTCATGTACTGGGTCTATCCTCACAGATATTTTTATGTATGCTTCTTGGTTTGATTGTGGTTTTGTTCCTAGGACTTGCAATGAGGTAGCAGAATTCTTAATAAAGCTCTATCGGGAGGATCGGAAATTTGGATTGAACATCATCCCGTAGATATCCTGCTACACCTTGTCAATGACATTATTTAGTAGCTAAATATTTTAAAATTAATTCTTATCTAAATTAATTTGGGCATAAAATTAGTTCTAAAAAAAATTAATTTTAAATTTATTTTATTTCATTCCATTTTTTTAAATCTCTTTTTATTATTTTTTTCTAATTTCGCACCAATATTTTCTTCATTGACCCCATCAAATGTCTGCCACCATCGTCCACCATCGTCGACTATTGCCGGAAGCCACCGACCGCCACCGACTATCATTGTCCTCCACCACCACCAGCCAGCCACTATCGTGAGCCACCACTGTTTGCCATCATCTCAGTCGTCATCTGCCACCACCGTATGACACCATCTATCGCTGCCGACTGCCATCATTTGCCACCATCCCCCAATGCTAGTTGCCACCATCCGCCACTATCTGCTATTGCCGATCGCCATTGTCTGTATTTCCGTCACCACAAATAAGTTAAAACTAATTTTTTAAGTTGTTAAACTAAACAAAATTTAATATGAAACTAGTTAATTTTTATACAGGTTAATATAAGTAGTTCTATTTTATATCATATTAACTTAATTTTTCAAGTTACCAAATACCTCTATAGTTTTATCTTCTAAATCTAAATTTATAATTCTAAATTTAAAGTTATGGTATTTTATAAAATAGTAAGTGATCAAATTTATACTATTTATTTCGATTACAAATTAAATTTGAGTAAGTGATCACATTGTTTCTTGGAATTTGCCAAGGGAAGAACTCCTTGGATGTCGTTTTGCAATCACTTAGCATACCTATTTAAATTTTGCAGTAATAGTTTCAACCAATGCAAGAAGTAAACTCTGAATATGCTGATTGAAAATTACCATACAAAAATTGACGTAGTAAAATTTTGATAAGACGAAATCGACAATATTTTATAAATAAGTTCTAAAATGAATGACATTTTAATAATTAATTTAAAATGGCATTTTTTATGTGGCATTATTGTTCTCGAAAAGGTTAAATTTCATGTTGCAAAGCAACGACTTTGCCTTGGTATCAAGTAATGAAGTATCAACATGATGGACTCCGAATATGCTGACTGAAATTTTATCTTCATAGTTTCATTGACAAAGTGGAAAGAAAAAGATCATGCTTAAACAGTCAAATACAGTTGAACCTAATCTATTTTGAGCGCTCTAATTAAACTTCAATTTATTACCTACCCATAAATTAGAATTACCTAGCAATATTAGAAGTTTAAAACGAGAGAACTGGATCCTTCCATCAAAGTCAAACCAAATAAATTGAGTTAGTCCATTGTGAAAAGGAGAAATAAATTCCAATGTCTTGACTCTTGGAATTAGTAAATCAAACAAGCCAATCATTTGATTACTCAACAAATAAATTCCTTATATACTCCAACAAATAAGAGCATCAAACCATCAAACCAACTCGGAGCATGAACGGGTTAGCATATCAGTAACCTGACATGGTAATCACCGATACTGCTCATGGATTCTTCAGCTGCAATTTTCACTATTGTGAATTTGATAGTGGCTATCAAAGTTTGCAGTTTTTTTACAACTTACATGCTACATGATCAAAGATTTAGCCTAATTAAAAAGAAGGACAACGTGTTGTGAGTCTTCTGACAACCTTTATTCAGAGTATTATTGCAACCGCTACGGTTCGGTATCACAAGAAGCTGGCCCATGATTAGTTACTACTGATGCTAATGAACACAGCAAATAAACCTATCTGCCACCTACACTTATTTTATGCAAAAGTATAGGAAAAAACTATATGGAGATGGGCGTATTCAATTAAGAAGCTAATTAGCAGCAATGCTATTGTCAACTTTAGCATGAATAGATGTAAACATCCAATTTGATGAGCCTAAGCTCCTGCCTCCATCCGTGCCCATAAGTTACCTTCATCAGTAATTCCCGATGGTGACTTCTAGCAATCGAAGAAAATATTTTGATTTGCTTGGAAAGTAAATCATAAATGTCTGGATATATGCTTATTAAAGCAGAAAGTCCTTGTAAAATACGAGAACTTTACCAGATCATAGATAACACATCTAAAGCTTGAGCGTATAGGTTATTTGCTAATACTGGCATGGATAATTGTGCTCATATTTCAACTTAAGTTTTAGCTGTAAAGTGCATCACTTGGGGTCCATCTTTGCTAGCTGCAGTTGAAGCACAAGGTACTCAGATGTCAAAAGTTCACTTAATTTTTGAAGTTCGAAGATTTAAAGCTATACGGGATGATGGTCTGTCTCCCTCAGTTCACACTCACGCTTAGACAATAGACAATAGGAAACCATGTATTTCTTTGATTTTGAAGTTATTTTAATGTATAATTAAGACATGTTGCAAGTCATGATTAATAAGATATTAAAATTTTTAGTTTCTTTCACGTTTCTCCCACTATCAAATTTTAATGTTTGTGTCTGCCTCTGCTCCGCCTTACTTCCTCCATATAACTTATCTTTTTATTAATATTAAAACAAATGGGACCCAGAGGAGGTAAACCCCACATTAATATTACACATGTGAAGAATTATTATTTTTCAGCTGGGTTGCTAACTATATTCAGTACAGAAAACTATGATGCATGCTTCCTCATGATTTTGTATAAAATATGATGGCTAACTATGATTTAGGAAGCTAACCCTTGAGCTTCCTGTCACATATCTACCACAAAAAAAGTAAGCTTCCTGTCACATATCTACCACGAAAAAGCAAGTAAAGCTTTGGGTAACCAAGCAGTATAAAGTTGAAGAGGGGAAAGCGTCATATCGTATATGTTGGATAAGGGGAAAAAAGAGAATGGATAATAAGTAATAACGAATGAGAACTCTCAATTTATAACCGAATGATAAAGGTGGTGTTTGATCGTCCTGTGCATCGGATACCACAGTTTCTTCTGATGATAAAGGTGGTATTTTTGAACATGCTGAAGCCACTTTTATCCGTTCTTGGATGCTATATACGATATTTTAAGGCTCTTTTCCAAACTAAACTGACATGCTGTTAGGGAACAAGAATAAGGCTTAGAATATAATGTCGTACTTGAAAGTTAATAGTTATCGGGAAACTGCTTCCGTTTGGCTCCAAGGGGTCCCATATGAGCTGCACAATTTGTTACAATTCAATTAATTAATCCTATTAAGAAATATCTAGGTCCTTTTACACCATACTGTTGGTATGCAGTGCCTTTATTTTATGATTACAATTGACTCTTCACCCAATCACAAAATAAAGTATTCAGCTCTATTTGTTTACGCTATCTATAGTTGGACAGCACCCTTGAGACCATTGACAACAACCAGAATAGCAGCCTTCTGAAAAAAGATGGTAGCTGTATTCAACAAAGATCTCTTGAGCTGGTACCTTATCACCCTTAAACTTAAAGAAACTTTAGAATCCGGGGTTCCATCTTCACCTAATTCAGGTACCCGATCAACCAAGTTTCCAGAGCAGCCTCCTCAGCAGCAGCAGCTGCAGAAGCTTCAGCAGGGACCTTCAGAACCATTGCATATTACCATCAATGAAGATGGTGAAAAATTGCAAGAAGAAGCCAGCTCACCAGAGTCTGAATGGGTGATCTCTATTAAGGAAAAACTAGAGCAGGCTCGCCAAGACGATGCAGCAAGTTCGTGGGCCAAGTTATCAATATACAGGATCCCCCACTACCTCCGAGATAGCAGCGGCGATGACAAGGCTTTTGTACCCCAGATTGTGTCCTTGGGACCATACCACCATGGCAAAAGACGCCTTCGCCAAATGGACCGCCACAAATGGCGTTCCCTTAACCATGTTCTTAAGCGTACCAAGCATGACATTAGGTTCTATCTGGATGCAATGAAAGAGATAGAAGAAAGAGCACATGCCTGCTATGAAGGACCAATCAATTTGAGCAGCAATGAGTTCGTGGAGATGCTGGTCCTTGATGGTTGTTTTGTGCTTGAGTTATTCAGAGGAGCTACTGAGGGGTTCACTCAACTCGGCTACTCCAGAAATGATCCCGTTTTCGCAATGCGTGGATCGATGCATTCAATTCAGAGAGACATGATCATGCTAGAAAACCAGCTTCCACTGTTTGTGCTAGATCGTCTTCTGGGAATTCAACTAGGTAACCCTCACCTGAAAGGACTTGTTGCAAATCTAGCACTAAGATTCTTTGACCCGTTGATGCCAACAGATGAGCCATTAACAAAAAGTGACAGAAACAAATTGGAATCATCACTTAGAACCACTGCCACCTTTGACCCTTTATCTGATCAAGGTGGTCTCCACTGCCTTGATGTGTTCAGGAGAAGTCTCTTGCGCACAGGGCCTCAACCAGCACCCAGAATTTGGATCAAACGCAGGTCTAACGGGAATAGAGTCGCGGACAAACGGCGCCAGCAACTGGTACATTGTGTCACAGAGCTTAAGGAGGCTGGAATCAAGTTCAAGAAAAGGAAGACTGATCGCTTCTGGGACATAAAATTTAAGGATGGCATTCTGAGAATACCGCGCCTTTTGATCCACGACGGCACAAAGTCTTTGTTCCTCAACCTCATTGCCTTTGAGCAGTGCCATCTAGATTGCAGCAATGACATTACATCTTATGTGATCTTCATGGACAACTTGATCAACTCTCCAGCGGATGTGGGTTACCTTCATTACCGTGGGATAATTGAACAGTGGCTTGGAAGTGATGCTGAAGTTGCAGACCTTTTTAACCGCTTATGCCAAGAGGTTGTGTTTGACATTAATAACAGTTACCTTTCTCCATTATCAGAGGCTGTGAATAGGTATTACAACCACAGATGGAATACTTGGTGTGCAAGCTTGAGACACAATTACTTTAGCAATCCTTGGGCCATCATTTCTTTGATTGCTGCTATCGTCTTGTTGCTTCTTACCTTTGCACAAACCTACTACTCTATATATGGATATTACAGACCAGCACAGTAAGTGTCTATGCAGAGTCCTTCGTTTCCTATTTATCAATATTTCTTATAGGATTGCCCCCATTTTTTCAGTCAAGAAATTGATGTGTTTGCATTAACTCCAAGAATCAAGGCTTGAAAAGAAATTGTGAAAGACTGAAATTGAAATCTCATTGTTTGATTTATTTTGTCGCAGAATGTACTGGCCGGTGGCTACTATTTGTTATATAGCTTCAATTTGTGATGCATGTGCTTACAAAACAATGTTGACTGAATTGCCTTAACAAACTTTCATTTCATATACTAAAAGAGATCACTGCAAAGAAAAAATTACTTCTCTTTTTTAAATCTTACAACTGGAATAAATTAATTTTAAATCATAACCCATGAAAATTTAAAAGATTCTGTTAAAACAGAGGTGAATGCAAGTGATGAACCTTTGTATTTGTTTAACTTTTAATTATAAAGTTGTCATACAAAGTACAATGTTGACATTTTAAAGAGGTAAGAAGTACAACAATGGAAAATCCATTTCAACAATAATAATAATTAGATAAAGAGGAATGAAGACAATATGTCTAGCTAAGACAATTCTAAAGTCAAACCAGAACCACTTCACCATCCAAATTCCAATTCCATTGGAGAGACTGGACAATTGGAAGATGGGAAAATGCTTGCTTCAGATTCCTTAGTATTACGTCATCTTACCTATGTATGTAACAGTAGAGTGAGACAAGCTGTACTCACATGATAATCTTAAAATGTGTGTTTATGTATTTGTATTTAGCATTATTCTAAAAGATGCACTTCAATATCAGCTGGTTAATTTCCCGAGCAAATGGTACCAAAATACCCATCTGCAAAAAAGACATAACTACCATAACCAACTGGCTGGACTGAGGGATCGTTTCATCAAATAAAAAATTTAAGTTGTCACTTATGGTATGAAATTATGAATGATAACATTCTGCAAATACAGTATGACCACCAATCAGAGAAACGTACTAAGAATACTTTGTTACCATCCACAAGACAATAATAGGTTAAGTCACACACTTCAGACAGTCCAAATGCACAAATGGAAATCATGCCAACTGTAGCAGAAATACAGTGAAAAATATAGATCAGTATAACCCCATTGCAAATAATGAAGGGGATTCCTTCTGCACATGCTTTGCAAAATTCTCATTATTTGAATAAGAATTCAACATAAGAGTTTGGCATTTGCCCACCCGTATAAAAGTTGAAAATAAAGAGAAGGGATTTTAACTAGGGGGGACGATGCAAAGCCAACCCCAACTTCTCCCCAAAGCTAAATCTTTACTAGGGCGTCAAAACATCCAAGATGTCCAAACAACTGCTCAATTGGAAGTTGAACAGCCAGATGCCCACATCCATGTCAGATTTCAATGCAATCTTCTTCTGCCAACACATCCTAAGATTGCTTCAGCTGTTAAAATATACTGCAGATGATATCAAGCCACCTGTGGGGTTGTGACTTAAATGTAGCGAACAAAGTTCAATTAAACTGAAAATTTTAGTCTGCTGGAAGGCTTGTGCTTTCTTCTGATGCTTTCTTTCCATTATAACGCTAAAAATAAAATGGACAAGACCAAAGCTTAATATTAGCAACAAAGATGTAATCATGATAAAAAACACCATCTGATGATTTAATAACTATACAACATCTATGAAATGACAATAATTTTGATAAACTTACCTGTTTCCCAAATGAGAATGGTACATATTTGTATTTGATCATGTGTGATATCTGTCTCCTCATAGTATGCGTGAACAGGACCACCCAGTAGAAGAGAAGTATTGGCCAGAACACTGGAACATCAAACACACTAAAGAAAGTCATCACAAATGCGATGCAAAACGCCTTTGTGATGGAGTACCTGCCCACAAAAGAAAATTAACCAGCTTCAGTAAAAGCAAAGCAACCATCTTCATATAAAAATGATTCTGAAGGTAAAAATATGAAAGAGGTAATTGCTTTTCTAAGTGAACAAGGAACTTATACAACTAATAGCACAAAAAACAAGAGAACAACCAACAAACTTTTATATCTAAAATGACACTAAGCCACTAGAATTGGTCTCCTAGTGATGAGGGGTTTGAATAGTTTGCATGATGTCGTAGGTTCAAACCTCGACAATGTAACCAAATATATATATATCTTAAATGACACTTATGTCATATAATGAAGCACAATAAAACAACATTACACCCTCGTAACTTAGAAGTAGCACAGCAAGTGGAAGGGACAGACACTGGAGAGAAAAAAAAAAAAAAAAAAAAACACTCTGCCGATTAAGTTGTTTTCCAGCGCCCACAATTGTCCCAGATATAATGTAGCTATTACAATCTATGGATATTTTGAACATCCCATAATTTGCTTGAATGAAAATCTAGATTCTTCTGAGGATGACAGCACCGAGAGATCAAGTACAAATTAAGTCTATCATTCCATTCCACGTGCGGAGAACCCATAACAACAATTCCAACAGATCACAACATTAAACGTTTCCGACATGATCTTGTTCACATTATGAATCACATGATCTCCTCTGAAGCCAAATCTAACACATAATTAAGCTCACTTAGATGAATCACATCGATCCAATCCAATTGCATGAAGTTAATAAACAGTACAAGACCCTTACCAAACAAAATTCAATCGCGAATTAAACACGGCAACAGAATATACCAAAACTACGCCGTTTAGGAAACCCCAGAAGGGCGAATTACGAAATCGAAATAGGAAAGAGGAGGGTGAGACGGTACCAGAACTTGAACTCGGGGAGGCGGCGAACGAAGGGACGGAACTCATCGGAGCCTCTGGTGGGAAGGGTGGGGCCATCGTCGGAGAGTTCCTGAATTTCCGGATCGACCTGAGGGGACAGGAACCCGATCAGGAGGTTGAGCATGTAAATGCCGAGGCCGTACGAGACGATGTAGAAGCCTTGGACCAAATACACGCGAAGCACGTAAATGGACGCCAACACCAAGCAACCGATCCAGCGGCGGAGCACGTGCGGGGTGGTCTTGTCGAGAAGGTGCTGGTACTGCCGCGTCACCGCGAATTTCCATCGCGATATGGCGGCTTCCGGTGATAGATCGTCTGCGGCGGTGGCGCCGGCTGCTCCCACGTTCATCGGTGGGAAACACTGCACTGGCAGCTTCGAAAATGCAAGCGGTTCTTTGATCCCTCTCGCTCTCTCTCTCTCTCTCTCTCTCCGGCGGAGGAGAAAATGCAAATTGAAGGGTGTGGCGCTGCACGAGACGGTACAAGTACAACTACAAGGCCTCACTTTGCGGCTTGCGTCTCGTATCGTATTTTACATTTTTTATTTATTGGGTCTCTTTATTTGCCGCGACATCTCGTCCCGGCTCGGATCTCCAATCGGGTTAAGGGAAAATCCATCGTTACATAATCTGGTCTTTCCTCGTCTTCTTTTCTTTTTTTTTTCTTAGAAAAAAATAAATTTAGGGGCTCAAAATCGAGACCATTACTTAAAGAAAGGAGTATCTATTATTCCTACCAACCATGTATTAATACATTCGTTGTCTTCTAATTTTGTTTAACCATTTTCCATCCTATTAATTTTCTTTAATTCTTTTTAATTATAAAGATATGTTTAAACGTTTTATAAATAATGGAAGAGACTAATTCATAATTTAATGAAATGGAAAAATGAATGATAAAGTGAAATAAATTATGTTGCCCTATGTTTAGATATTGAATAAATTCTCGTAAAAAAAAGATATTGAATAAATTTAACAAGAATAGTGAAGAAACATATATATCATTTGTTCTTTAACCCTTAATTTGAAGAAATAAAAAATAAAAATTTTAAATAGTAATATCATATTACTCTCTCTTTAAATAACAGAGAGTGTTGTATGTATCTCCGTCGTTGGCATATTCATAGCTACTGAGAGAATGTGTTGGAAAAAAATGTTTTAAAAAAAAAAAACTGAAAAAATCACGTGGGGGTAAGATAACGACAGGTGTATTGGGTGTCGGTGGGGATTAGTGTGTTCAGGGAAGAGTTAGCCCCTCTTTTGTTAAGAATGAGTTAATATTAAATAATTAATTTTGTGCAGAAAATAATATATATTTTTTAATTTTTAATTTTTATTATAAAATTAAATAAAAATCATAATATATAAAACAAAATAAATATTTTATCATTAATATATATATATATATATATATATATATATATATATATATATATATATATATATATATATATATATATTTAAATATCTAATTAAGTAAGAAATTCATATGAACTAATAAAAAATTTTCCTTTTATCTATATGAATATATGAAGCTCCGCCCCTGAGTATGTTCAAAGAGTATTTTCCTTGAATAATTTAACCATACTTTTAAAAAAATAAGTCGTTTTCTTGCTTTTCATTTTTATTCTTTTTAACCTTGCAAACATTGTCTAAAATTGAAAGATATATAATGATATAGTTTTGGAATAATAGTTTTTTTTCAAAGAATTAATTTTAATGTCCTTTATATTATTATTTAATTATATTTTATTATGTCATTAAATATAATTAAATCTTATATACTATTTGAACAGGCATATAAGTGAAAGAATATGATTTATTATATGTGAATCAAAATTAATTTTTTTTAAATACGATATGTCAAAGGGTTTAATAATCATACTTAAAAAAAAAAAATCTAACCCGCACATAGACTATCCAAATTTCTAAATTAATTATAAATTTTATGGTAAAGTTAAAGTATTAAAATCATAGATCATGGGTTATGATTTATGATCTATGAAATTAGTAGTAACGGCCTGTTTGTCTCTTTATACCATTTCCTATTGGCGAGCTGAAGGCCTCAAGCTACCAAAGCTTTGCGCTCTCGCATCACATCACAGCGTTGATACATTGAATTTCCATTTCGAATGTCGAATTGGTAGTGATTCTAACAAAGCTGCATTGATCTAAATCCCAAGCTTAAAAAAACCGTTCATCTCCCATTCCCTGCGAAACAGATCGAATAAGTGCAATTTCAGTCACCGACTCACCGGTAAGCGATCCACTCCTCCTGCATTTCACCAAATATGATTCTGCGTCGTTATTTGTTTAATTAAAACCATCGCTAGCGCACTCTTGATAGCTTATTCAATGCCAAATCAACTCAACTCAATTTCTATTAGTGAAGACTCCATTTTCAGATCCCTCTGTTCGCATTTTTATTCAGCTTATCGCTAGATCGAGTTAGTTTACGATATTACTATTTCGGCTCTGAAATTATAAATGTTATATGTGAAAGAAATTTTAGGCGAAGATGCTACTCTTTTTCTATTATGCCTATGATTGATTCATCACATTCATGTAGTTAATTTGTTGTTAGGTGCTTAAACTGCTCATGCCTGTTATTATTATCATTATTATTATTTTGGCTCTTTACAGAACTGCATTTGGGTGGACTCATGGAACAAGCATCTGCTGACTCATCATCATCTCAACCTACTCCTTCAGCTTCCAACAGTGAATCACCATCCTTGTTGCCTGCTTCTGGAATATCATCCTGGGCAAGAAATCTGAAACTCCCACAGTCACTTGGGCTTGGAGGGGCACCACAACAACAGAACTCGCCGGCCGAAAATAATGGGGTGTCAGCTTTTGCTCGCCTCACCGGTGGGCTTGGATTGCGAATGCCCTCGGATGAGGCTGCTCCGGTCAATTCAGGAGCTGAACAACCTAATCTAATTGAATCATTCACCAAAGGGTTGATGGACTCTTCCAAGAGTGCTGTAAAGGCAATGCAGGTCAAGGCACGCCATATTGTCTCTCAGAATAAACGTAGATACCAGGTCCGTTGTCAATGGCATGTTATTCCTGGTTCAGTTTCAATTCTATTTTACCTCTATTACTGCCATGCCGTATGTTAAATTAAACAATTGGTTTGTGCTATCCTCTCCAACTATGCTCCTTGGGTTACTTGCAAGGAAACTGTGTTCACTGGCTGCATGGTTTGATTTGGTCACTCCTCCCTCGAGAGTTTTGGAATACTAATTGGGCCCTTATATTTACTTAATTTCTTTCGACTTCCATAAATGTTTGTGTCAGGATGTTGTCATTGTCCTAGGTAGTAGGTACTGAATCATATTCTTTATTTATCTGATACTTCATTGGGTACAAACCAGCATTATTCTAATCAAATTGATTGAATTTTGAATGACACAAAACCAAGTTTTGTGAAGCAATGACTCGCTTTCAAGTTGATTTCATTTTTCTTTTAATTTTTACATTTTTAATTCTTATTCATTGTAACAGGAAGATGGATTTGATTTAGATATGACATACATCACTGAAAATATAATTGCAATGGGATTTCCAGGCGGCGATATTAGCTCTGGAATTTTTGGATACATTGAGGTATGTTTATACACAGTCAGTCTTGTATCTGATGTTCAATTTACCAAGCTCAATCATCATTTAATTTAAGCGAAAGCTGTGTTGCAGGGGTTCTATCGCAATCACATGGAAGAAGTGATCAAGTTTTTTGAAACTCACCATAAGGTAGAATATTGTATACAGCAATTCTTGGATCCTATTATCTGTTGATCTGTAGACTCGAGATAATGGGAAGGAAATGGACAGAAAAGCGAAATCTAAAACTGAGCCAAAAGAGTACCTGTCTTCTGGTTAACAACCTAGGAATATAGAAGATAACATGTTATTAAGACAATGGGAACTATCCTTTGTTAAAGCCATTAAATCCCTTTATATAGCATAGTTAACCTAAGTAAAAACAAATTGTTAAATAAGCCATTGGTATCCATTTTGCTGCTAGTATCATTAAGTGGTTTGCTATAACAATTAAATTCTTCTTTTATCTTTATATGTTGAGTGTTGTCGACAATTTATATATTATCTTTTGACAATGTTAGTCTCTTAAAACCTTAACTTGCAGGGAAGGTACAAAGTATACAATCTTTGTTCAGAGAGATTATATGATGGATCACTATTCCAGGGGAAGGTGTGGTTTTCAATTTTATTTTCACCTAAGTACTCTAACTGATATTCTGGTATAGATGGGTAATAATCTTGATGGTTGCGGTAGATTTCTAAAACATATCTTCTACCTTTTTAGTCTACTGCATACAACACTTGTTCTTGATATTCAATTTCAATTTGATAATTGATTGGAGTCAACTTGCCATAAGCTGCTAATTTTGCAATGCAGCAACTCGGGAATTTGGTATTTTTAGATGTTTTAATTAAATGCATGTGATGGTTTTCTGCAAAAGTATCTGAAAGGGAGAAAAATAGCACTTAGAATTTTATTTTTGAAAAAATTATCCCAAGAGCCATGCTACAGACCATAACGCAAATTTGATTATAAACAGCAGTTGTACGTTTTGATTATTAAATTAATACCCAGAAAACGTTGTGCACTATTGACCAAATTGTGAACAATTATGCTTGTGGGACTGAACTTTGTCAAGCAACATTAGTTCTTTAGTATGCGTGTGAGTTGCTGGAATTCTGTATCTCAGAAAACATCGTGCGTGGAACAGATAAAAATCAGATGGAAATATGTAGACAATAACTTATAAACTATTTTATATCAGTCTGGTTTTGTAGCTTTAAATAAAAGAAATAAGGAGTGGGCCACTAATTGTTCTTTATCAAATTTCCTATCCAAAATATATATATATTCTTTATCAAATTATTGTAATATTCATGTTTACCCTTCTAACCTATTGGAATCGTGTTCAGGTTGCAAGTTTCCCGTTTACTGATCATAATTGCCCTCCTATTCAACTTATAGAGTCATTTTGTCAAAGTGCATATTCATGGTTGAAGGAGGATATTCAAAATGTGGTAGTTGTTCATTGTAAAGCTGGTATGGGGAGGACAGGTCTGATGATCTGTAGCCTTCTTTTATTTCTTAAGGTAAGTCTTGATAATCAGCTTGTTGTGCACTTATTTTCTATGAATTTTCGAATATTGACTCTCAACTCCTTGGGAATCATTTTGCAGTTCTTCCCAACTGCAGAGGAAGCCATCGATTACTTTAACCAGAAAAGATGTATCGATGGAAAGGGCCTAGTTCTCCCTAGTCAAATCGTCAGTCATTTATTTTAGTTTGTCATTTTATTTAAGATGTACTTCTGGATATATGCTTCTAAAATCAATTGCTTCTTCAATGTTTAAGAGATATGTCAAATACTTTGAACGGACTTTAACACAATTCAATGGCGAAGTCCAGCCTGGACGAAGGTAAGATGTAATTTTGTCACAATGTACCAAAACCAAAGAAAGTTCTTCTTAATTTGGAACTTTACAGGTGCATGCTAAGAGGGTTTCGGCTTCACAACTGCCCTTATTGGGTTAGGCCATCAATTACAATATCTGATCATACTGGTAAGCAGCAAGGCTCACTGCTTCCTCTTTCATGTTACGTGAATTTCTGTAATATTGGGAAATTATTCCATGAAAAGGTCTTTTTCAATAAAGTGGTTTTTGTTTATCAAGTGACATATCTTTGATAGGAAAATCGATTAGATTCCAAGTTTTGCAAGGGCAGAAAAGGGAAAATGTATAATAGTATGGTTATAGAAATTGTTTGCTTCAACTAATGTCGTACTTTAATAAAGGTGTAAATGGAAGAATAGGCGTAAAATGAAATGAAAGATTAAAAAAGAAAAAGTCCTCACTATTTACTCATTTTCATCTCTACGTAGTATAGCTCAAGAAATTTGAACATTCACTTGGGAGTCTAGTTCATAACTTCAGATATCCTATTTCCTAAGACAGTTACTCTTTATAAGCTGATAGTGCCTGTATATTTTCCCAGATTGAATTTGCACCAAAGTAATTGAAATGTATTTCTACCTCTGCAAAACTCTTAAGTTTGTGCTGTTCTTTGTCAAATGAAACTTGCCAACTTGTTAAGTTCTTGTTACAACCAACATTTTAATGTAAAGAGAGAGGCTGATGTTTCTACTTATTCTCAGGAATTCTTTTCAGCACGAGAAAGCATCTAAAAACAAAGGATCTACTGGTACACACGTGCAATTTTTAATGCCTTCTTTTGATCAGTTTTGATTCTTTTCCCAAAACCTCAATGCTAATGCATAGATTTGAATTTGATTACTGAATTTACTTTTTAAACTCGTTTGCAGCCCGAAGATTTCTGGATCAGTGCACCAAAGAAAGGAATAGTGGTTTTTGCACTACCAGGGGAGCCTGGTCTGACAGAGTTGGTTGGGGACTTCAAAATTCATTTTCAAGATCGACAGGGAGATTTCTACTGGTTTGTTGGGAACACATACTTCTTTTTGCCCCTCTGCACTTAAGCTTTTTCCTCTCTGAATTAGTTGTGAAGGAGAAATCACATTCAGTCATTTATAAGAATCATTATGATTGTACTTTGACCGTTGATAGCGATTTTATTATATAATATCTTTATTGGTGTGCATATTTATCTGTCTTCTTAATCCATTCAATATGAAGGAACCCAAAATACCATCATGACGAATAGTTTGCTTCCCAACTCTGCTGTCATTCAAGAGTTGGTCTCTTCCAAGCTTTGTATGCTATGGAACAGAGTTTGTTTGTTTACACATATATAAGCAGTTTTCTTGACAAGTCACTTTCTTCTTGGCAGTTGGTTGAATACAACAATGATAGAAAATCGAAAAATTTTAGATGGCTTGGATCTCGACGGTTTTGACAGGGTAAATACACACTGTTTTATAATGTAATTTTGGTTGCAGTACTTAGCCCTTTCTAGCTTTTGCCTCTATATAATTCTATTGGTTAATTATCTGAACCTGGTATGATTTAATCCTTGTAACTGCACCATTCAGAGAAAGATCCCTGCTCCAGGATTCCAGGTCGAAGTTGTGATGGTAGACTATGATGGCACCCTACCAGCAAGGACAAAAGCCAATCCTAGCAAAGGACCCGATGGCAGCACAAGCAAGGTCCAAGAAGGCGCAAGGCTTGCATCTAATTCTAGTGAGAGTGAGGTCCCTAGAAATGGAGATGATGATGTATTCTCTGATAGTGATGAAGAGGAGACCAGGGATACACAAAGCAGAAAATCTGCAACTGAATACAAATTAGTGGCACCTCAAGTATCTGAGGCCCCTACAGGCCATGTGGGGATGTTGACACATTCAACAAATCAGTTGTCACTCCAGCATGAGGAACGTACGCAAAATATTGCTTCTGAAGAATCAACTACAGATAATAAAATTCTTGCAGGCCCCAACACCACCAACATGGAGTCTATAGGGGCAAGTGAAATCAAGGCAATTGCAGCAGATGCTTCGGTTTTTTCTTTCGGAGATGAAGATTTTGAAAGTGATTGATAAGACACGGGATTAAATTTTCATATTGTTCAGGACTAGGTATAAATCGCTTTCCAAAGGGATCATACATAGCGGTGGAAGTCAAAAGGCGTTATGAAAATTCACTGCATTTATTCCCGTTCGTTGCCGAGCGAACTTTCCTGTATTTTATTATTTTATCACTGTATATTTGTAGAGAACGGATAATCACGCAGACAAGAAATTTACAGACATAACACAGTTTCATTTTTTTTTTGAAATACGTCTTCAGAATCTTTGTCTTACACCTCTTCATCAATAAACTAAACGCAAATATTAAGTTAAAAAATTTCATCAAAAAATATTGGAGTTAAAAAATGCTCTAATTTCTGCAAAAACGTTATCTATGTATCTTTTCTTATATTTTAAAGGCTACAAATGCTTACACAATGCTTCCAAGTTGCCTTGTGCTTCACAATCCTCGGGGTCCTCTCGAAAAGTCCAGCAACCGCAACAGAATGCTGTAGGTGAGTTAATTTGAATGAGTGAGCAAGCAGTCGGACAAGGAACAACATGAAATGCAATTGTACTAAATCTACTAGTTCAAAGTTTTAGAGATGTACTTATTATTATTTTTATTTCGTATGAAAGAAAACATTTTCAAGTGTTAAAATTATTTACAACTCCTTAGAAACGATAAATGATCTAGATGCTAAGTTGACGAAGACAGTGCAGCAAGATAAATCTCATAAGTTAATGAAGAATTTCAATGTTCTGTCGTTAAAAAGAGATTCCCGTGATCACTGATCACACTAGGCATAGACAATAGTGTTCCAACGCACAGTGTTGTGACAAACAAAAGAAAGAAAAAAATAGACTTAACAATTACAAAGCTATTATCACCATTAAGACAAACAAATAGAACAGGAACAACCAATGAGGGTAATTGGCAAATGCAGTTAACAGAAGCAATACTGCCATTACCAACTCATAGGAAAAATAAAACTCGCAACAGCCAATTGAACTCAAAAAGGATTCATCTCACGTGCTATCAAATGTGGACTTGGCAAGAATGCATTTGCTTTCTAAGACCATGAAATGCTACTACTACTGGGCGGGGATATCATCACTGTGTGACCACCTTCTGAAGGCCGAGGGTACTAAACTTCTACCAGCCAAAAACCCAAACGTTGTTCTCAACATTGCCAATCCATTGTTGTTACTACTTGACGCAGCATCAGCCACGGTTTCTTGGTTAACTATTGGAGGATACGCTATTGTACCATCATGCGCTCCACCAACATCACTTCCACTTCCATCCAAAGGTTCAACTTCACTATCATCAAAACTAAACGCCAAAGACACCCTATGTTCACGCACCCACTCCACAGCTTTACCGGTAACCTTTCTGCACCTCCTTACCTTAACCTTAACCAAATTGGGACACCCAGAAGCAAGAGCTCCAATCCCAACATTAGATATAGGGCAACCCTTAATGCAAAGCTTCTTGAGTGCAACACACTTGGTGGCAATGCACTCAATCTCCGCATCACCAAGGGTACCAATCCCACAAAGAGCCAACCTTTCCAAACCCTTGCAATTGGAAGCAATAGCCCCCAGGCTCGAGGAGGTTGGATAAATACCAATCAACACAAGCTCCTGCAGATTAAGACAGTGTTTGGCAACAGAAATCAAACCATCATCACCAATCCTCTTAGTCCTCCACCCATCAATGTGAAGCTTCCTCAACATCTTACACCTCTCAGCAACACCAGAAAGCCCCACATTTGAGCACTCAGCAGTTTTCACAATGTGAAGAGTGTCCAACCCCAAACACTTAGACACCCCACCAAGACCCACATCGCTAACTTGAATCTTCTCAAGGTGAACCTCAACCAACCCAGCGTTGACGCGCCCAATACTCTCGAGGGTTTCATCCCAATCCCCCAAACACCCAATTACCTTCAAAGATCGAAGCTTTTTGGAACCAATTATAAGCGGCGCGAAGCTTTGCCCTTTCACAAGCTCCTTCAGGCAAATAGACTTCAACGACGTCGTTCCGGGACCAACGACCTCGGTGCTGTCGTGGACCCCACGGAGCCGCTTCACGGAGAGCTCTTCCAAGCCACCGCAACGGTGGATAACGGCGTTAATTCCCTTGACGCCGAACATGCACGACGCGCACGAAAGCTTCTTTAGGGTTTTGCAGTTTTCGCCGACTGAAGCCATTCCGGCCTCCGTTATATCGCGGCAGCCGCGGAGCTTGAGGCGCGTGAGGTTCACACAGCGGAGCGAGATCAGGATCAAAGCGTCGTCGTTTACGCTTGTGGATTTGCGGTGACACCGTAGGGCGAGTTTCGTGACCGAGTCGAATCGATTGAACATGGACGGCACGTGATCCAGCAGTTCCGCCTTGGCGTTCAGGGAGAGCCGGCGGCGGCTCTGGCCGTCGACGTGGAGCCACCGCCGGCACACGAGGGAGCACCGGTTCCGGTCGGCGGAGCTGAGAAAATGGAAGATTCCGGCGAGGCAATCGTCGGGGAGATCGGAGGTGAAGTCACGGTTGACGTTTGAGTTTCCCGTGAAATCGACATCTCGATCGGTATCGAAATGTTGCCGGCGATTGAGTTCCGGCGAAGAGGCGGCGGTGGACGGGGACTGTCCCATGGAAATGGGGTTTGTGTGGCGGCGAGGTATCCGAGGATTTAAAGGAAGGGGGTGGTGAAGGCGCGTGGGTGTTTGTGTTCAAGGGGCGCGTGATGTAGTCTCAACGAGAATAGCGTATGGGTTCGACGCACCTAGAGTGAGCCATGTTAGACGTA
The DNA here is from genome assembly GCA_031439585.1 of Pterocarpus macrocarpus. Taxonomy (NCBI): domain Eukaryota; kingdom Viridiplantae; phylum Streptophyta; class Magnoliopsida; order Fabales; family Fabaceae; genus Pterocarpus; species Pterocarpus macrocarpus. The sequence goes on along the minus strand of CM062520.1, from coordinate 69,611,832 downwards.
GGCTGTTGTCATAGTGGGCTTGCGTGTCTGTGTTGTCTTGGACCTGGCCCCTTCTCTGCGTCCAGATTCAAATTGCCCTTTTTATTTTTCTGACCTTTTAAAAAAGAGAAAAAGTCTTTGTGCCCGTTTGGTTCGGTTCTGAATGTGGGCGCCCAGGAGAAGGAGAATGATTTTGTCTGAAAGAAATGGTAATGCTTTGGTTTAACTTTTTTAGCGCTTCTTCCGTACTTTTAGAAGAAGTATCTTTGAAGTTATTTTTCATTCTAGAAAAAGACCTTCTGAAAAAGAATCTCACTATTACTCTCACATCAACAACCAAAAGTAACTTTATTTTATGCTATCCAAACAAAACTCATTCTCCTAAAAGGCCTTTTAACATATTCAAACTAAACAAAAATTATTTTTTTAAAAGTAATTCTTCTAAAAGGCCTTTTTTTAAAAGACCTTCTTTCAAAAGATCTTCTCCCAAAAGTGAAACCAAACGGACCCTTTGATTATTTTGCTATTCCTTTTCTTTTATTACACAGATGATATGTATCTTTAGGTTTTTAATTTTTTATATGGTATTTGAATTATATATATACCAAAATATGTGAATTGGGAGGAATTTATGCGAATATGAGATTTAATAATTCTGATTTTATTATAGATAAAAAATAAAATATTATTTTAATTGAAATCGAAATTTTTGATTTCACATATGTATCTTTAGGTTTTTAATTTTTTATATGATATTTAAATTATATATATATCAAAATATGGGAATTGAGAGGAATTTATGTGAATATAAAATTTAATAATTCTAATTTTACTACAAATAAAAAGTAAAATATTATTTTAATTAAAATCAAATTTTTTTATTTCACCTTTTCTAAAATCGAAAATTTCGATTTTATTAAATCCTATATTTACATAAATTCCTCCTAATTCCTATATTCTTCTAAATTTTCTATCCAAATATCATATAAAAAAAAAAAACACCCGTATCTTTATCCTTTTCGTTCTTAAAATATTTGAGCCATTATCTTTATCTTTTTGTTTTTGTTTGATTATGTCCAAATGGTTGATTATTAATGCCATTACTCTTTACCAATTATACATCGTCTTGAAATTTCGATTTAAAATTTTTTTGAAATTACTAAAATGTAGGATTAATTTCATGTAATTTAGAAACTGATTTCTATATTTTAATTTTTTTATTAATAATATTTAAATGAATTTATAAATTAACTTCCACGTAAATATTTTCAGAATAAGTAAAAGTTGTTGTTTCAAGGATTTTATTTTATGCTTAATTTCAATGAGTCAAATAAGGGCACCCATAACAATAATCCATTCAAATAACAAAAAATTAAATAAATTTCTAGACGTAAACAATTTAAATTACACTATTCATAAAAACAATTATTATTTTATACTTGTTTTAGTCCATTTTAATTGTCACTTTAGCATGATGTACAAAAATTAAAAGATCTAAAATCAGGACTCATTCATAAATTTTTTTAATTAAATACCCTCATTTATAAATTATATTTTTATTAAAATACCCATATCTATAAAATATAAAATATTTTTATTTAATTTTTAACATATAATTATATCACTCTATGTCTCTATTAATGTCATATTACATTTATTAATTAAAAATAAATTAGGAAGGATAAATTTTAAAATTTAATCATAAATTATTTATTAATATGTTAAAATATTAAATTTTATAAATTAGAATTTTTTTCTTAAAATGACAAATAAAATAAATTGAAGATAATAATAACTTTTAAATTCACACACTAAATTCAAAAAATCTTGTTTATAAATAATAATCAAGTCATTTATACGGGAATTTGGTCAAGTTCAATTTGACCTCATGTGCACCCCTACTTACCCCGTCATCCTCGGCTTATAAGTATGCCTTTGCTATGGTCAGGAGTTTACAATTTAATTTAATTTAATTTTGAGACAAAAATTTAATTGGTCTAAAGAGTAAAATTTATTTTAGTTTGGTTTGGTTAAGTTTGATTTTATTTAAAAAATTAAATCAAATTAAATCAAACTAATTTAAATTGATTTGAGTTGATGTGATTGTATCAACTTTTAATTAAGCTTCTATATCATATAAAATAATAACTTTTAACTTCATCAAATCAAATTAATTATCATTTTTTTCTAAAACTTTACAAATTTAAAATCTAAAATAATTATCAAAATTATATGAACAAAAATTATGCATAGACTCAAAATTATTGAGTAAATTAAAAGCATTAATTAATAGATAATTAAAATTTTAAAATATTACATTAAGATTTGATAATAATATTAGATTAATTTTAGCATTAAAATATTATAAATAGATGTATATACATATCTATACATGAATAAGTAGTATATAATATATAATATATTTCCTATATGTTTATAAATATTATGTATAACATCAATTGGGTTTGGTTTGAATTAGTTTTTAAAAGTAAAACGAAAATAAAGCCAAATCAAACCAATTGGTTTTTGTAAAATAAGAATCAATCAAAAATCAGTTTTTTCGATTTAACCAAGTTTTTATTATTTTTAATTTTGAATTGATTTGGATTAAATTTAAATACCTCTAGATTATTGTATTCCTCATTGTTGCTTCTCCAATTCCCATGTGATTCACCATTCAATGTTTCAGGTAAATTTCTTTTTGTTCAAACACATGATCCTTCCGATTTGTAGGTAAAATTTTCTTTTGGAAGGTGTGAGTCTTCTGCTTTTTGAAAGGTTCGAACTAAAAGGTAAAAAGTCTACCTATGTATTTTCATTCCACCAGCACCATAGTGGAATGGAGACAGGAAAAAGTAGGGAAATGGAAATGATATCGAAGGCAAGTAAAGTCGCTGAGTGCGCTCTGACACAACACATAAAGTGATTATGGTTATATCGAGACTATCAAGTGACTGTTTGGATTGGATTTTGGATCTACCAAAAAAAAATTTTGTAAGAAAAATAATAATTTTATATAATAATTGATAGTATTTAATTTAATTTTTTAGTTTTATTTTAAAAAAAAATTTGAAAGAAAATTTTATTATTATTTTTATATCAATAATTAAAAATAATTTTATTTTATTTTATTTAAATAAAATTTATTCTTTTAAATTTATTTTTATTATATTCAAATCAAATAAAAATTATTTTTTTAAAAAATAATTCCTTTAAAATGTATTCTCCCAAAAATTAAACTAAACGGACCCTAATATATTTCGGGGTATGACAAATTCTAAAATAATTCTTAATGCGCTATAGATTAAGATAGTCTTTGATCCTATTTATAAAAAAAATTAATCAATAATTATTTTATTATATAAAAAATATTATATAAAAAATTTTATGGACAAAATTCAAAGATTATCTTGATTCAATGACCATTTTAGAAATATTATGCATTTACTTGAAAAAAAAATTAAATATGCTAAATGATAGTGCTGGTAGCTTAATGTTGATTTGGGTTATTTAATTGATACGCTGATCCATCACTCACGTAATTAATTGTTTTTTACTTTTTTAATGTAGAAGTCATGGCAAATGTGAAATATGAATTGGTACTTATTTAAAAAGAGACAAATTAATCATTGTTTGAATATATATAGTATATATTTGCAGGATCAACTTCAATTATATCTATATAGATAAACCTTCATATTATATGATAGTTAGCGTATTATATGTTTTGAATATTAATTGTATAATTTGGTCTTATCATATACTACTGAGAAAAAAATATAAAATCTTGCCACCAGCATCAAATGTTTTATATATATATATATATACAAAATGTAAAATTTACTGGCGTCTTGTTTAAGATGCTAGTAAGTTTAAGACGTTGGTGAGTTTTGTATACAAAATGCAAAATTTACCAGCGTCTTGTTCAAAACGCTAGTAAGTTTTTGTATAAAAAAAAAAGTTGAACAAAAATAATAATGATTATGTGGGATCCATCATCAAGCATTTTTATATGCGTTGCGTACTGCGTCGCAAAAAATGTATCCCCCTATCACTACTCCGTAAGAATTTGTGGGAAGTTGGGGCATTTTGACCTCTTTTTCTCTTTCCCTTGCGTGAAAGCTACGATTGAGTATCACTTTTATTGGGTTTATAACTCATGATGCAACTTTGGTGGATAGCACAAGCTTGCATCCTTCGTGGTGATTGTATTCTCATCGATTCTCTGCCTGTGCCAATGGGATGAAACAATGGCCACTTATAGTGATCTTTGTCGGTTGTGAGAAATGCGTTTTAGCATAAGGGGTGAATCACAAAAACAGTATGAAAACGTGGGTTTCTTGTTTTTTTTTTCTTTAATCCAGTCAAGGATGAATTCTGTGAATGTCGCACTGGGGAGAGCTAATGGCATAGGGTTTGTCTAAAATGCTCTTAAAAGATAAGGAAAGTATAGATATATTATGTGTTTTAACCTCTAAGATTTTTAGGAGCATGTTAGAAATCAAAATCATCTACCAACGCTTAATTAGTTTAAGTGATTCAATACTAATTTTTCTTAAATAAAGTCTCGGGTTTGAGCCTTTTAGATGGGAAAAAAATTAATATTGGACCATAGTAGGCCAACTCAGTTCAAACTAAATTAGTCAAAGTCTAACGAACATTTAGATACTGGTGGTCCATACCAAGAAAAGAAATTAGATTCCTCCAATAGCATAAGAACCATTTACTATTACCCTTCATTCGTAGTTTTTATTTCGTAGCAAATAGTGGTATTCCTATTGATAGTTTCATTTGCACCAACACCTAAACCAGAACTTTTGGAGCTCTTGTTTAGGTTAGTCTGGGCAAAATCATCCATTCCATATTATGATTTACATTTGGCTCATTAGTCAAGGTCGAATGAGTAGCACTAAACAAAAAATAATAACTTGCTCAATATATAATATATATTGATGTGAGTGTGAATGAGTATTAAAATATGCATACATCAAGATAAAATAGATATATTGGATGTTTATATAAGAGGGATGTTGCATTTGGTGTTAAATTTTAATCTCTAAACAACATAACTCATTTTTATCATAGACTGTTTATTGTTATGAGTATATTTTTAAAACTTAATTTTTCGAATTCGTCATAATACCTATCAATTCTGTAAACAAAATTCTCATTTAGTTGATGAGATGCAATTATTTTTCCAAATTTTGTTAGACTTGATAAGGTTTGGTTGTTGTTGTGATTGAAATTTTATTGTTGGTCAGAGTTATGATTTTTTTTTCTTTTGTGGGTGGGAGGGGGAGGGTTCTATCCACCGCCAGTCAGAGGCTGGCTTGAACCCGGATGCGAAGTTTAAAAGAGGCGGTACATTGCCATTTCTTTTTCTTTTTTTTTTGTTTTTTTGTTTTGGTCAAGATCACATTGCCATTTCAACTCAAGCCTGTTCAGGCCAATGTTATGATTGGAATTTTAAAAGGAGTGAAGAGATTAATTTTGGGTTGGACCTCTGTTTTGGAAACCCAGTTTTGGGCCTATTACTTTCTTCAGCCCAAAGAACCCAGATACCGTTCTTGTTCTATTGACATTAAATCACTTTAAAAAAAAAAGAAGATTTGAGTCAACTATCGGATAAAAGAATAGAAGCATTCCAACAAATGAAAGGCTCATTTCAACATTGGAAAAAAAATGTTGAATGATGAAAGTATGTCCAACTAATGTCCTATTCGATTTTCCGTTAGGTGAATATCGAATTGGCCATGCTCGTATTAACCTTTTATCTTTGCCGGGAAAAATAAATGGTCCATAATCTCAATTCTCAATTCATCTTTTTCTTTTTGCCTTCTTCTTGTGTTGGAATCACAGGTTATGGTCCAAAAGATGTTGCATGCCATAAACGGAAGGAAGATAATGGAGAATATGACAAGTACATAACGAGTTCAATTGCACATGCTAATTGCTATGGAGAAATGGCATCGACGTCAGGGCAATGATATTCATATACATTCTTTCCTTTTTTCACCTAATAAATACTCGTTTAAGAAAGATATTAAATAAGAATAATGTAATAAAAAAAATTTCTTTTAGAGTCATTATAACCAAATGGAATACATGTAAAACCAAATAAATCGAAGTCACTGAAAGTGATTTAATGACGAGAGATTTGAGTAATTTTTTTGTTTAAATTTAAATTTTATTATCATCAATATATTAAAAAAGAAAAACGCCAAACAGAACAATTTTCTTTTGCACAGAAGCCAACTAGATCGATTGACACTAAACTAAAATGGCGCTACAATCGATAATCTCTTAAATAGAGATTGGTTGACTTCTAACTAAGCTAATGCAAACACAAACACATGTTTGTTTTTTAGTAAATAAGGCATGCCTTTTGATATTGATTTATTAAAATGACATGGTGTTTGCAATTGATATATTTAGTTAGTAGTAGATTTGTCGCCTCTTACTAACTTAAAAAAAAGCGTATATTTGCACTGTTCACAAAAAAAAGCAAACCAGAGGAATACTCTCTCCTTTATTTCAAAGTTGGATTCGCTGGATAACACTTCTCTCTCTTTCACAACCTCGCCGCCTGAGCCGTGAAAGTGCAGAACAAAAAGAAGAGAAAGCAGATGGTAGAAGAAAAAAATTTAAGAGCCTCACATTAATCAAGAAAGAAGAAAATGAAGGGTGGAAAAAGAAATCCTTCAGAGAGTCAGGCGAAGATATACAAGTTTTATCCCACTGCTGGCAATTCAGACCCTTTATCGTTCTGCACAATCAAACCGTTAAAAAGGAGATGATTATGCAAACAATGTGTTTGTCTGTTTCTTTATTGTTTTCTGAAACAGAGAGGTTACTAAAATCAAAGTTTGGTGGGAGAAAATGTTAGAACTTTACAAGTTGTTTGTAACGTGGACATTTGGCCACGAATAGTCAAGAATCAGACGTTCATGTTTGTTATTATATGTGTATTGTATACTATTAATTAGGATGCCTATTATTTGTTCTTGATGTCATATCGACATTTCAAAACCATTGAAATTCTTATAATTTGACTCAACAAGAATTTATCATGTTTTATGAATGACTGAATTTATCAGTGAATAAAAGGGTACAAGGCAACACAGTGGGGTTCTTATATACATGATCCAGACATGGGATCGTACGTAGGGACGTGGACTAATAGTGTATGGTGTGATACTAAAATGGGCATAATTAATTGCTCATCATGTGGGATAGGACATACTCCATTCATGTAAAACCAAAAGGAAAATGATGTGCCATCGTGCTTGAGTTGGCCACTAGACATAAAATGATTGACCTAACTGAGGCAAACTGTGGAATAACCACAATGATAATAGGATATCCTATGGTTCCTAGCTTGTTTATGAGCTAATCGCAAAACATTTTTGCATTTTATAAGAGAGATACAAATCAGCTTGAACGAAACAGATTGTGCCAAGAAGCAAGAACAAAGAACGAAATGTACGTGTAATTAACAAGAACATTGAATAAGCAAGTATGATCCGAGATTCCACGTGGTAATAACGCCAATCATAGTCGCCTTTCATATTATGATAACAAACTTCATTTTTTATGGGAGATAATTTGCACATACCAGAAGTCAAGAGGGATAGGTGTCGCCTTAAAGGAACACTGTACGAAATATAATAAGAATTTTGCAATGGACAAATGTGTGGTTGATTAAATTAAATTTAGGCACAAAGAGATTGGTAGCATTTAGTAATATAGAGTAGCAGCTAGCAGGGTGCGCATTGATGGTTCAAACTCTTGGTTTAAACAGAAACATGCAAGAATAGAGGGAAGGCGCGGAACAGGAGACATCACGAGACGTGCGGCGTATGCTTCTCGCAGACAAGACGACAGCAAATATAAAAAATAAACATGTAGATGAATGAGAATAATATAATGAGGTTTTGCTTAATTTGGGGTGATTTTGTTTCGACCCAGGTCTATTCCTTTCCTTTTCTTTTTGCTCACATTGTGTTGTAATCTCGTTTCTAATGTGTCAATGGCGTTTGCATCATTCTTCTAGAGCATAATGCCATGACATTCTTTATCGATTTTGTCATTTTGTATGTAAAATAATTACAAGAGAGCTTGCATGATGTATATTAGTTTTTGCGGGGGATTGGTAATTACCAACAACTGCTACTGTGTGCGGTAACGAACAAAATCACCGTTGAGCCTTATGTCATTTCACCAATTAATAGTAATAATTTTTGTCTCTCGCTCAGAGCTGCAAAAGATTTTGCAGTCAGGGCTTGAATACTCGCTCATGAATTCTTTACCAACAGCAAGTACATCACTGATGACGATATCAAGAGTTGACTAGTCTGGTCTAGGTAACGGCAAATTGGTCTAGTTACTACAACCACAAATTCAACAAAGAAAATAAAATATACACAAAAGATAGCAGGACACAATAGTCAATAAAGATACTTCAAGTTCGGTTTATATTAATTTTAAAATAAGAAATTAGTTGATTTAAAAAATACAATTTATATATATTTTAAATAGATTAAATTAGTTTGAATTTTAAATTTAATCTGATATAAATTAATTTTTGTCAATTTGAATTACATGCTTCACCAAAAAAAAAAGAATTACATGGATTTAACTAATTTTTAACAGGAAAATATTTAAATTTTAAATTTTATAAACTAGAAATAATTCAGGTTATAAAAATAAATAATGAAATAAAAATAACTTATTTAATATGTATAAAATAATACTTAATTAAAAATAACATATAAAACAAAAAAGTATATAGTAAATTTAAATATTGTAAGTCAGAATATGTAAATTTAATAATAAAAAGTTACATTATATAACATTAATCGATTTTAATTAGATTAAAACAACTTTAAAATTAAAAAAAAAACTAATTCAATTCAATCAACATTTTTGAAAAAAATAATTTAAAAATAATATAATTTATTCAATTTTAATTCAATTTTGATTTAATTTTTAATTTAGAATATACCTAAACACCCCACAAAGCCGAGCATCACTATTTTTTTAATTGGCTATTTTGTTCTCGACCCAATCCTGCTTAATCAAGCTTACTTAGTGATGTCCCCAGCTAGAAATTTACATCCCGTCTCCATCCATGCCTCCATTCCGATCATGAATCCCCATTTCTCATTTCCCATAGGGAGTCAAATTTTCACGGATATCTGCGGATTTATATAAAAAAATTCAGAAAAAATCCAGAAAAAGGAAATATTCTTTAAAAAAGTCTTAAATATGAATAAAAAATTTATAAATATCCATAATCTATTGACACTACACAATCCAAAATAAAAATGAAGCATATGATGCAAATCTATTAAAAGATAATTAGAAATATCCAAAATCATGAAGATATAAGTATCCAAATTTCATTCAAGGAAGAATAACTTGGTTTTTTATACTGTATATATAAAGATATTTAAATAAATTCATATTAATGGAGATTTAACGGGTACCTATGGGGCAAGGGATGAACCTATGGGGTAGGGACTTCATCCCTTGCCCTTACCCCATTTATTAAACAAGGACTTTTTCCCATTTCTATAGGGACCACACTTGTCTTTATCCCCATCTCTGTCGTAGGTATTATAACATCTACTTTTTCATAAAATACTTTGTATAGAGTAACTTTGATTCTTTTAAATGATTTAGATATTTCATTGATTTAGTTTTAATAATAATTCATAAACTAGTTAAGTATTCTACCAGATTCTATTTAAAATAATAATCATAGTAATAGTAGTAGTAGTAGCAGTAGTAGTAGTAGTAGTAGTAGTAGTAGTAATAATAATAATAATAATAATAACACTTTTAATATAAATTTAATAATAAAATAATTTTTTTTAAAAAAGAAAATCATGTCAACTAACATGAAGACTTGGTACCAAGTTTTTATAGAAAAAATAGGCATAATAATAAATAACAAACGAAGAAAGAGAGAGAGAGAGAGAAAGAGAGAGAATTTTCAGCAATGACGTTTTGAACATGAATGGCAAGTTTGAAAATCTCTATATAAAGAGATGAGGGGGAAGTTACGGTAAACACAAAAAAAAAAAGTGATTAATAGTATGTTGGAAAAAAAAAAAGGAGAGAAAGAAGTGACACAGAGAGTGAAGAGTAAGTTAGAAAAATGAGATTATGAATGTACAAGAATAAAAAGATAAGTAAAAGAAGAGAGAGAGAGAGAGAGAAAAGAGAGAGAGAGAGGGGTGAACAAAGAAGTATATACGAGCAAGTAAAAATGCTTGGCAAGTACATACCATTTTAAGGTAGAAAATACAGTTATTTGTAAAATAAAATCGTAACTACAATTATTTGCTTATTCTTATTAAACTGTTATTAATTTTAATTACAGCTCTTTTATATTAAAATTACTCATTACTATTTATTATTCCCTTATATTTATATTATTCACTATTCATTGCAAGTTATCTTATTTATAGTTCATTTATATTAAAGATGTTCATTTTTATTGTAATTAATTTTATTTATTGTTTCTTTATACTTACAAATTATTATGAGTTATATTTTTATAGTTTATTATTCTGGCTATTTATATAAAATATTAATTATGTAGAATTTCTTTATGGGATTGATATTGAAGAATAAATTTACTTAGATTACACATTCTTATGTGTGTGGAGAATTTATGCATGAATGGCAAGCATGTGAATTAAAAAGAAAAAAAAATTTAGGACTTGCAGCTAACCACAGAGAAGGTAGATAGATATATGTAAGATCATTTTATATTACCTGTCTTAGTTAATGTGGCGTAATGGTCTTGCTTTGGTGTTATGATGATATGAGCAATACCAGAAAAAAGAGAATTCCCTAGAAGAAGGTCTTTGACTATGTATGAGATAAATAGACCAAATGAATGGTGAAACTAAAGCAAAAATATTATAATATTGGCTTTATAATGTTGCATGTAAAGTTACATCAGAATGATATATTTTTATTACCTATGATATTATGTCTTGATATGTGCTTGTACGAGATTTAAATATTATGTGGTAGCTATATGGTTTTTCGTGATAATACACTGTTGAAATCACTGTAGTTTGAATATTTTAAAATTACTTATTTTTTATTGAGAATTTTCATTTTCACTTTATTCCTGATAGTTTCATATTAGTTAAATAATACTACAAAAGAAGACAAACTTCTCCGACTAATAGAAACTGTGGAGTTGTATTAAATAAATTATAATTTCTTTAATTGAATTAGAAATGGGTAATTTATAGCCAATAGCACTTTGATATATTTATGTATATTAATACTTAATGCTGAATTTTCTATATAATTTGTGTCATTAACTTTATTATAAATGGATATTACAAATAATCTCTACGGACATCCACTTTAACAGATTTTTTGGCCATCCATAAGTTTACTTACACAAAAGTTGTAGGATCCCTCGTGAGCTGCCAAGCACACAATTTACAACTTTCTCAACTCATGTAGATTTGCACAGTGAAAAACAATATTAATTTACACGTTTATATTGATTTTAGAGCTCATTTTGATGAGCTTATTCAAAAATATATTTTTTAAAATAATATTTTTTTAAAAGATCTTTTTAAAAAATAAAAGTTATTTTAAGTTAGAATGTAAAATTAATTTATATATTGATATAATATTAAAAGATCTTCTTATATCCTTAAACAGATTTTTTATATTTTAAAAAATATCTTTTTTCTAGAAGATGAAAATTATAACTTTTAAAAAAATATCTTTTTGTGCTTTTTTCTAAGGATTCTTTTATTAAAAATTTTCACTCAAACATACTAGGAAACATTAAAAGATCTTTTTTTACTCCCAAATAAGCACTTAGACCAATCAATATTATTTTAAACATTTATATTTCTAGCAAGTTAAGACTGGGGCAGACTATTTACCGGCTCAAAATATAGGTGAAATAGAAACGTATAAAATTAATAGTTCCACGCAGAAAAGTTATGTACTTAAACGTATATAAAAAATTAGGACAGAAAAGTTTAATTTATTTCTTTTAATTAAAATTCATATGCATTCGGTTTTCCAAATTCTAAAAATATGTCACGTGATTTTTTTTAATTTTATAATTATGTAATTTTATTCTTTATTTAATTTTTTAAATATATATTAGTAAAAGGTTTTTTATTAATTTCGAGAACAAAATGTATTCAATTTAAGTTGAAAATAATTAAATAACCCATAAAAAAAGAAAATAATTAAATAGATTTTTTATTAAAAAATGATGAAAAAATTTTAATTGGAAAAATTAAATTTTCTTTAAAGTAAAATTTTGCTAACTAGCTACTACCTATACCAAATATGTGATAAATTGACATACTTATTTTACTGCAATAGGAAAAAAAAGTCATACTTATTTGATAATATTAGAATATTTTACTAAAATATGGTGAATCTAAAATAAATTTAAAAAAAATTCAAGAAATCTAGTTGACTTTTTATTATAAGTATTGGACATAAGAATAATAAATCATAAAAAAAAAATGTCGTAATGGTAACATGAATATGGTTGACCAGATACCGCGTTTTGTTGGTTCCGCGTTCCGCTGGTGTGAGGAAAAAACAATAATCCCGCGAGTGATGGTATCACTTTAGAAATAGTTACCGTTTATATTGAGAGTAAGACATCCTTGTGCTGTGTTTATTTAGTCGCACGTTTCTTTCTTTTTGTTTATTTCAGTCCGAAGCTGACACCTTCTCTTTAGGCACGGTCAACGCTTTACAATTCCCCACACTTTGTCCATTATCCATATCAGCTTCCCACAGCGCGTATCTAGCACGCTCCCACCATGTGAGTAAATAAGTAATTACATTTACTTTTTTGAATGTTAGTGTTTATTTTTCTCTTCTCACATGTACTCTCTAGGAAAGACAACCTTTTTCAAAATATAATCGGAATTAAATATAAATATTTCTATCAAGTAAAATTTGGATCATGATTCATCCTTTTATGTAGAATTAACACCTTTTACCATATGCAGTCCTTATTAGTTAAGATTAGTGTTTATAATACTTTACCATCAACGATTTTTTTTTAAAAGTTTATATTTATATCTTTTACTTTATGTATTATTGATTATCAATTATTTTTTGACTTTTGATATCATTATTTTTTTTTTTTGAAAATTTATACTTAATTTTAATATTTACAATTAGTTATTATATTATTTATTTTCTTTTTAGCTAAATCACTAAAATCTTTATTTATTAAATTTTAACTAATCTAACTCAAATCATATCAACAACATTGAAGGTTATAAATAATAATTGAAAAAATTATATAAATTTGCAATAAAAAAGTGTTAAGTGGAATAAGCATTAATATTATGACAAGTCATTATAATTATCTTTACTTTCATGCTATTTAATCATATATTATTATCTTAATAAATAATTGATTATAAATAACTATTTCAAACAATAATAATATTACTTATGTATAAATAAACTTTGTCCTAAAGTTTGCTTCATTTCTCTAATTTTTCTGTAAAATCTAAAATATTAAATTCTATTTTTTTGAATTCTTTATGATATTATAATATTTTTAGTGTTAAAATTTAACTCATGTATGTATATGAGGAGTTACAATTCTCAATTATTTTAAGAAAAAAATTTTTTTTTAAACAAATAGTTTCCAATTAAAATTCATAATTTAAATGTTAATAAATTAATTTTTAATTAATACTATTATAAATTTATTTATTGGAGTAATTTATAAAGTGTTTAAAATATATTTTTTTATAATTACAACTTAGTTTTTCTTATATTTTATACAACTGTTATTTTATTTTTTCATATTTTCTCTTCACATTTAAATAAAGCATTAGAGATTTACATATAATTGAAGGAGTTTCTTGAATTTTTACTTACAATAATAATAACAACATAATACGGACTACGGAAGGGCGGGAAAAAGAAAGACATAGAGCTAAAGAAAAAGGAGGGGGCAAAAAAAAAAAAAAAGGAAAAAGACAGGCCATAAAATTTTTTTGTTTGTCTTGGCTACTGGCACTCACGGAGGCACTTGGCAGAGTAACGTATTCTTATGTAAAAGCAGAGGATGAAACAAAACAATGGCTCCCTTCACTGTCACTCTCTCCTTCCTATAATGAATGAACAAACATCTCTTCCTCATCTTCTTTGAACACTAACAGCAACATGCCTCTCACAGTTACAGAAGAAGAACACCACACTCCCTCCTTCCTCGACGCCCTCCTCTGTGAAGAGCAACACACTTTCGACGATGATTCTGTTTCTGGACCCAACACCATCCTCGGAGACACACACTCTGATAACGACGACCCAACCCTTACAAAGCCTCCATCTTTGTTGGACAATGACTTGTTCTGGGAGCACGATGAGATCCCCTTTCTGATCTCAAAAGAGACACACACCCATCTCTGTTCCGACACGAGTACTCTTGTCGAGGGTCCTCGCCACGACGCTGTGCGCTGGATTTGCAAAGTTTGTGCGTTCTATGGTTTCACTGCTTTGACTACTGTTCTTGCCGTCAACTACTTTGATAGGTTCGTGACGAGCCTAAGGTTTCAGAGGGATAAGCCATGGATGACTCAGCTCACTGCAGCTGCGTGTTTATCTCTTGCTGCGAAAATGGAAGAGACCCAAGTTCCACTTCTTTTGGACCTTCAAGTATGCTTCTTTTGAAACCGAGTTGAAGTCTAGTTGTTTGTTTCCTGTGCTGGCCTTTGTTTTTGAACGTTGGGGGTTTTGTGGTTTTTTATTAGGTGGAGGAACCAAAGTTCGTGTTTGAAGCTAAGACTGTTCAGAGAATGGAGCTTCTAGTGTTGTCCACTCTTGAATGGAGGATGAACCCCGTGACCCCAATTTCCTTCTTTGAGCACATTGTCAGAAGGCTTGGTTTGAAGAGCCCTTTGCATTGGGAGTTCTTGTGGAGGTGCGAGCGAGTTTTTCTTTGTGTCATTGCGGGTAAGCAATTCTACAGCACTTTATATTAGGTTTTAGTAAATCCAATGAACTTGGCATAAGACATTTATAAAACTGAAAATCTGGGGGCATTCATGCCACCATGATCACTGATAATATCCAATGTGGCGATTATTTCCAGATTCAAGGGTTATGAGTTATCTTCCTTCTACATTGGCCGCTGCTACAATGATCCACGTTGTTAAAGAGATTGAACCATTTAATGCAATGGAATACATAAATCACCTTCTGGGTTTACTCAAAATTAGTGAGGTTTGTATTCTTAACTTTAATGGTTCTGTTATCTGTATTTCCTAATTTCAAATTCACTAAAGATCTGATGAGTAATTGGAAAATTTTCCGGTGGTGATCTTACAGGAACAAGTGAATGAGTGCCACAAACTCATAGTGAAACTATTGGTTTTGCATGAAGGCATTTACAATCTTTGCCGGAAACGCAAACGGATCTCTGAACCAAGTAGCCCAGGTGGTGTCACTGATGCATCTTTCAGTTGTGACAGCTCAAATGATTCATGGACTGTGACATCATCAGTCTCACTTTCACTGGAGCCAGTGTTGAAGAGGAGCAAAGCTCAGGACCAGCATATGCGATTGGCTTCAGTAAATCGTGTGACTATTGATGTTCTAAACAGTCCTCGTTAATAACTTATTTTTGTATTACTACATGGTAGGTTTCTCTGGCATATATATCTGGAGTTGTGATATTGAGATGAACTGTATTATGTTCCTAGTTTTATACATTCCTGGCCAAACACTTGAAAATGAATGAGACAGAGAGACTACACTCCTCCTCCACTTTATGGAACAAGGATCTGATACTGAGTTGGAAGATTTATTGTAGTTTTACCTGTGTTATCTTTCAAGGGAAATTTCTATGAATATTACACATGATATTTTCCTATAAGCACAGTCAAGAGATTTCCTTTGTTTCTTTACTTTCTTTATCATCTCCCAGTATTTCTTCTGTTTGTGCAGAATAGGAACTAGAGATGGAGATTGTTAACAGATAAACAAAGATGGCTGAAGTGGCTTTAGTGATAATGAACGAACCAGATCCAATCACAAACCATCTTTGTTATTCCTACAGGAGATATTCATTGTTTCTTCCATCAATGCATATCTTTCTATTACTTTACTTATTTGCAGGTGGGGAACCCTGTTTTGCCAATAACATACGAAATTTACAAATCTATTTATAGTTCCAATCATCTCAATCTGTTTATATGAGGTATGTATGTTTGCGTCACTTCCTTTGCCTGAATTAGATATTAAGATCTTCTGAGCTATGCTCAGAGTATTGAAAAGCTTTGATTATAATTCATAGCTCAAGGATTTTTTTGCCTTGCTCGAAATTCATGTATCCATAAAGCACTAAATGGTCAAATGGATATACGTATATTTAGGTCCTATGTAAGCCACCCTAATTTCTTTCTATTTACTCTCAAAGTTGCTCGTTATTAAACTCTACTTTCGGTTCTTCATTCTGTTTGGTCTATATAACTTCACTCGTAAATTATTGGCGGAGAAAAATTGCAATTTGTAGTGTATGGATTTTTCAGTAGTCCTATAGTCAGATCACACTTTCTTCCTGTTTGACAATTTGGTAAGAAAATGGACTTTAAGCAGTCCGGTGTCTGTGGTTGCAAATAATTTAATGCTATGTTTGTTGTTGCTACCATATTATAAATGAATGCCAAGTACATGTGTTAGGAAAAAGAGAACTAGGAACAATGTCATCTTCCATTCAATCTAAGATCGGGAGATGGAAATTCATCATTGCTTGTTTTGAGCATTTATCACTATAAAGTGAATTGGCCAAAACAGAAAATGCATTATGCACAGGTTATACAAGGAAAATAATGATTAAGATGAGCTTCATAGCTGCTATGGTATTTTACCTCTATATAGGTAATGGGTGATTGAGGGAACTTTGTTTTTTGGAAAGATGGATTCTCTTTAAGCTTTTAGGGGTCTTGTCTGACAATTCTGTTTGAAAAGTAAGAATTGAGCAATGTTGACTATATAGGCACTGTTCAGAACAATACAAAATGGGTGCCCAAAAGATTAAGGGGAGACCAGTCACCAAGAGTATGAATGTCTTTACAAATGACAAACTTTTGATTTGGGGGAGGAAGGCGTGGCTTTGTTCCTTATCTGGTCCTGTTTCTTTGCTTTTTTTTTTTTTTTTCTTTTTTTTTTCTCTTTGAGTTGGTTATGGTCCGCTAAATGTTGCAGTTGCATTATGTCCTCGCTATGATGGTTTTCAAGGGTCCGCCGCTTGAGATTTTCAAAGTGACAGCTATGTTCCTGCCAAACAATAATTATTTGTGATATCATAAGTCTGTTTCATGGAGTCAAATTTGGTAGTTGCATGCAGTGCTTTCTTTAATCTCAAGAAAACTTAGGTTTTCTAGATCAATTGGTTATAAGTTCTTTAGAGAACCCTGGTCGTAGTTTTGAAAAATCCAAGTCCATTTCGGATTTCTTATATTACTAAAAACAACAAGATAGGTTGTCTAGATCAATCGGTTGTAAGTTCTTTACAGAACCCTGGTCGTAGTTTTGAAAAATCCAAGTCCATTTCGGATTTCTTATATTACTAAAAACAACGAGATTGTGATGTTGTTGAATTCTCATAGGAAATAAGAGAGCGTACTGTTGTAGATAGTGTCCCTATAGTTTATTAACTTGCCTTGTGTCTCGCGTGTCCTTGTAAAGTTGTATGCTATAGGGACCACAGGTATGAATATGTGGCCATGGGCAGTGACCAAGAGACAGGTAATGTGCACAGTGGTAGCATCTAAAGTAGCTACCTATCATCAAAACCATTAGGAGCGAGCACGCTCCTGTTGCACGAAGTATTGGGTTCTTAATTTTTTCTTGTTTCAGTAAAAAGTGCCAAATTTATGTAAGCGAATTTAGTTTATGCAACCAATTCCGTTGTAGTCTTGTAGAGCTATAGTCTAGGGCCTTAATTATTAGGCTGTGTAAGTCTTAGGGGAAACGGGGAAAGAACACGTCTGCAGCAAACCATAGTCTAGTTATGCAGTGAATTATCCGAACCTGCATGATCTAGATGGTACCGTGCCAATTTAGTGCAATAGCTGCAGGAAGAAGAAGGAAAAAAAAAAAAAAAAAGATTTCGTAGCTAGAAACAAGGTCTTATATGTTATATTAGTCTAGATCCCCCAATTATGTAACAGTTAAAACATGATGCACAAGTTAAAGACAGATTATAAGCGAGATAAGCGACCAGTAGTCCAGCAACAATTTAGTCCTTCATAGAGTCCGTGGCTGATATGGCACAATTTGCCTTGTTGTACCAGGACCAATTGAAAACAAGGCTAATTAAGTTCATTCCATATATTATTCTCATGAATTTGTAGGGATATAAATCAACTGACTCAGGTTCTTTCCGGGACTCGGAATTGAATTGACACATTGAATGATGGTTTATCGAATTAAAATGTGGCCTAGCAGCGGCGCTGGCGGAGCGAATGTAAACCAAGTTTGTCCGTAACTGCTGCAAAACTCAAAACATTTGGAAGGTCTTGATTATTAGCAAATACCGAAAATGTAGCATCATGAAGTTCTTCCTGCAACGCACATGCTTATCAAGAAGATTGCAATAGCATCTCAATTGTCGAGGGGTAAAAATCTGGGGAGTTCTTTTATATTAAATCCCCAAACCCTTTCCATTTGCAGTGGGTAACGCGATCGGCAACCATATTCTGGTTCCATTGGATGTATGGTTTTGGGGCTTTCGATTAACGGCTCTTTTTTATTTTTCGCATATGGTATTTGTGTAAAATTAACACCATAATACGCTATTTTATTAATATTTACGGAAATATAATATTTTAAAGGCAATCCACCATACTGCATGGTGAATTTTGACAAGAAAAAAAAGGAACACAATCCGCGATCCAGTATAGCGGGTTCTGACTTGATCGAAAAAAACTAATGTACAAGAATCCACCACCCACCACCATGAATTCCCCCTTAAATAAAAACACACACACAAAAACATCAACAACAATCACATCAGCACCTGCAAAAGCTAGGAGGACTCCCAGCAAAAGCTGCCATGCATGTTCCTATCCAAGCCGTGGTGGATTGCATCCAGCACTTATGCGACTTGTTTCTATCTTGCTCAACCCATAAGCTTGCAGTTATGAATATCAAGCACTCACATAGCATTCCTTCTAGCTCTTGTCATTATTTTCATCACTATTAATATGTTGTTATATAATTTATTGGTTCAGTATTGTCATAATATGATTATTTGCATTATGGTTAGTAATCTCGTGCTTGTTAAAGGTGCCCTTGTCAAGAATTAGATTTGCTCTTGGGGGTAATATAATGAGCACTTTTATCATGGTAGATACTATTCATATTTTAAATATAGTAATCCTAATTAGTAAACCAAAAATAAATTATGGGTGCTCCAATCAAACTTTAAAATTCTAATCAAAATCTTAATCATGTATCAATAAAATTGTTCCATTCATAGTACATAAATCAAATAATAATTTATGTTAATTTTCTTGGCTTGATTGAGACTTTTAAACACCGCTAATAACAAAATTAGATGAAAAGTGGTATACTAATACTAGTAGGAATGATGTTCTCAAAAGTCTGTTCGATATCCAAAATATCTCGAGGTTTTAACAAGCAATTTACCGTATGCGTCATAATAAAATATACTATATAATAGGGTATGCTCCATGAATCTTTAACAAATAAGGCAGACATTTTTTATAAAAGAACCTTGTAAAGGAAAAGCCACAAAACTTTAGAGTTTGAACAAGGTTTGATTTTTTGTTGTTGATAGCCAACCAAGGGCGAAGCCAGAATTTTAATTCTAGGGGGGCCAAGATTAAAAACTACATACATGTCTTTAATTTTTTTTAGGTTAAAAAAATGAGAATATATATATATATATAGAAAAAAGATCAAGTGAGAGGAGTGGTTAATTGTGAGATTAAAATGAGTAAATCTTGATCATTGGATCTTATATAGGTGGTCAAAATTAAAATATAAAGTTATATAATTTTTTTAAATAATTATATGACTTTTAAATAACTTTTAATCTTGACCATATCTATTTACGGTTATACGGTTAAGATTTATTTCTTTTACTCTCATAATAAATTACTTCTCTTATTTGATACATCTTATACAAATGATAATAATAATAATATATGTATAATATTATTGATATCATAATATCGGATAAAAATTTAAAAAAGTCAAAGAGGTAGTAGTTTGCACAAGATTAGCTGAGGAAGAAGGGAAGAACAAAAAATTTTAAAGAAGGCTAGAGCGAGGGTAGTTCTTACTAGGACCAGCAAGGGGAAAGAAAAGAGATGAAATAAAACTTTAATAGTATTAAAAGTAAAAAAGCTTACAGAATACTATTATATAAAATAAACTCCCAAATCAATACCCGACAATATTTTCACTAAGTAGCTTAGGTAAGAAAAAGCTTCTTCAAATTAAACTTGTGTTTAATGTGAACATGTTTTCACTCTTTAATAAGATAAGATCATAATATATTTTAAATTTAATCAACAATAGATACATTTTTAGTAATTACTTAAATTATGTAGAATCTCTACCCTTTTTTTTTAATGGCCTAAAATGATTTTACATGTTCAATGTATTAGATTTATAAGAAAAATCATCTTATGACAACAAAATATTTTTATAAAACTCATAAACAATTATTATTAAATTTTTTTAATATATATGTACTTTTAAAAATATAACTCTCCACATGAGTTACATCCCTTTAAAAATAAATAAATTATTTATTATTGCATCTAATATATGAATTATGTTTAAAATAAGTTGCAATAATATATGTAAATAATATCAAAATATATGAAATATAAGACTAATTAAACTAATTAGTAACTGATAGTTGAAAGCTATTCTTAAGAAGATCATATTGTTACGATAATTCTAAAAAAAAATAGTCTCATAAGAATAAGATATCTTAGTAAAAAATTAAATCGCTGTAATAATAATAATATAAGATAGCCATAAGGATTTAATTTTAAAATATTGTCTATATAAAAAAAAATAACACACTATTAATGTAAATAAATTTGTATAGGTATTTAATCCTGTATATCGTATCATATAATAATATTATTTAAAATTTAAATTATTAATATATTATTTTGATAAATAGAAATAGCAAATAGTGTATGTTAATTAGATAAGAGTAAAAATTAAAATAATAGTTAATATGATAAAAAATAACTTATAAAATTGTACAGAATCATAAATTATATTGGTTTAGAAAAGAGGAATCAGAAGTGAGTTTTATGTTTAAGACAAAATATGGAACTTGTTTGCCTCTACATAAAGGTGTGGGGGTTAACATTCCCATATATAAATACTTTCTTTTATTTTGTATTTTGCCTATATTATTTACATATATTAATGCAATTTATTTAAATATAATTAATATATTAGATACACTAATAATAATTTATATATCATTTTAAAGATATAATACACGTAGAGGGATGTATTTTTCAAGAATGCATATATATTAAACATTTTTAATGAGAATGTATAATACGAACATTGTTGAATGGGGAGAATATGAAGATATATTGTTGGGAGATAAAGAAGCTGTAATATTGTATATGGACAATGCAAGCTGAATAGAGGTAGGAGAATCTCTTTTGATGGATTATATTCATAGATCTTCTCAATTTTCATAAGGCAACTCTCAACAACATATGGGCTATATTTTCCTCGAAAGGACCATGGTTCTTAAAAGATGCTTGTCGTTCAATTTTGAAATAGTTGAGTGAAAAATCAATCCGATTTTAACAATATAATTTATTGTAGTTTTGATTAGATCGATTTTATTTAAGTTTTAAATCCAATCCAATATGATCAAAGTTTTATCGATTTATATTGGATCAATTTTTAAAAAAATAAAATTTACAATAATATAAATAAAAATAATAAAAATAAAAATAAAAAATAAATTTTTTAATATTTATTAAATATTATTTAAGTGAGAATTGTATATAAATAAAAAAAGGTATAAATTTTAATTATTATAATTAAAAGTATAAACTTAATAATAAAAGATTATATTATATAATATTATATGGTTTAGATTGAATTTGACTAATTTTAAAAATTAAAATCAAAATCCAATCTAATTCATAAAGTTTGTAAAAAAAAAAAAAAAAGATCTACTCTAAGTCAAATTTTTGTGGTTTTGATCAATTTTTTATTTGAATTGATTGGATCACTTCAGAAGTTTTGATTGAACTAGATCGAATTTGAACACACTTAATAGTTGCATTGTACTTGATAGAATATTTTACTAGCTTACAGCTAACTATTAAAAATGAAGGAGTCCCGGGCACCCCAACTATTGCACGACATAACTACAAACACCCAGATTATTGGCTTAGTGGTGCACTATATTAAACATTTGATCCAGGGCCAACTTATGTGTTCAACATTTGGAAGGAATTAACCAACATTTGCTGTTTTGCTTGAAAAGACAAGATTGACATTTTGCAACTATCTTAAAAATGTTCGTGTGTACTCACAATCCTCCACAATCCAAATAAGAAAGTGGATCTGCTTTTACAAGTAAACCCACTTGTTTTAGAATTTGCCCTCTAATAAGTAGGAAAGTGGGCCAATTTTTGCAGAAATTTTCAATCAACTTTTGCAGGTGAAAGAAAAAATAATAAAATATATTTTACTATTTCTACTAAAATGGATTATGTTAACTAAAATCATATGCACGAAAATATTCAAAATAACCTATATTATGATAAAATAATGACATAACTGTCACATAAAAAATAAAAAGCCTCGATCGGCAGACTTTTATTTATGAATACAAGGATAAATTGGCCGCTTGATGAACTAGAGTCCTGATCTGCGCAAGAGAAGAGACACATGGACGAACATTGCAAATGTAATATATATTGGAAATGATAATTTAACTGGCAGGAATTCAACACGCATGAAGTATCAAACCTCTCGGTATGGGAACCACCCACTTCACACTGCTGAGACACAAAGAGCCATGCAGAAGCAAAAAATTACTCTTTTTGTTTCCACTTATTTTATTATGGGTACAGTTAGGCAAGATTAAAGAAGGAACCGTTGAATTGGGCCTTTCCAATGTGTGGAGAAAAGTAAAAACAGGGCTTTATGTGGTCGACTCAATACATAATTAATCAATTGACATAGGGGGTGTTTGGAATGGGCATTTTTTTTATGCCATGAAATATGAAAATATTTTTATGTTTGGTGAGAGATTTAAAATAATATTTTTGAAAATAAAAATTACTTAAAATATATTCTCATCTTCTATTAAAATCTAATATTTTTATAGAAAAGGAATATTTATTATAATGAAAAGATCAAAATATCGTTATCACCTCTCAAAGCTACCCACTACCGATTATCGTCACTGCCATTGTCCACCACCTGGGCCAATGTTGGCTAGCAGTAGCCACCACTTCCATCAAAGATACTTTTGAAAATTTATCAAATATTTTATAAAATTTAATCTGCATACCAAATACATTTAAAATATCATGTGTAAGAAAGTTATTCTCAAAAATAGCACGGGCTTCTACCAAATGTCATCTTAATGTTTGTTCAAATCTTTGTGCAGAACTAGCAACAGCAGCAGAAGAATGAACTCACACACCAGTAAACCATGGTCCTTGGCAAAACAGAGATTGATCAGTGGTTGCTCTATTAATATATCGTAGGACATCCCATTATCTTTTGGATATGGCATCCTTGGCGGACTGTACAGTGAACACCACCGCGGCAGCAGCACCAGCAAGAACCCCACCACTGGTGGTCGAGTGGTGCTGGTGACCTGCACGTTTCTCTCTTTTTGTCCTTGGCCCTGCCGAACATCGATAATCCACGGTTTCCACCTTTCTTTCCATCGCACCTTGTGCATTCACAGTCTCATTCTGATAGATTATATTTCATAGAGGTTCATTAACCACGAGAACAGAAAAATCCATAGAAAAACGATGGAGTTATATATTACCTTCTTGGGTTGTTCGTTCATGTTAACCCAGTAAATTAACACACAAAATTCTTCCCTTGAGGTGATTAGAATCCAAGTATTTAAAACTCTTTACCGTCAATCGCAGAAGTTGCCAGTTTTTAAGGAGAGTTGGAATTTGATTACCATGTCAAGGAATGACAAGTATCTAGGCGGAGGAAAAGGACCTCCACACCGACACAACCCACATGTCAACAAATCACACACCCTTTTCCGATCACTGGATCAACCAATATTGCAATAAACGTTTTAAAATGTCAAATGATAATCTTTCTTCCAATAACCTTTATTTGTTTAGCCAGGTGACATAAGTGGCCTAACAGGACATATTCTTCTATGCTATTGATAGTTAATAGATATTCAGATTTGTAATTTGTGGCAAATTGCATATGGTATGATCAAACATAAGCACAAGCCAGAAATACTTTCTGGAATCTGGATTCTAAACTGACACATCGTTGGGACAAATATAAATTCTATATAAGCAAGACAAATACACCATTCATAACAGATCTCTAGTAAACCCTAAAATTGTTTGAACTAGAGTAGTTTTGAGTTGATAATTGAAATAACACAATAACAGAAGGATATCCCACTTTTTCTGGGTACGAGAGGGTTGATCCCTCTCTTCAGCAAGTCATAAGAGGTGACCCGCTGCAGTGAACATCTGAAACATCAGAAAGCCTTTGTCTCGGAGATAAATTTGCGATGCCAGCAGCGTCAAAGTCAAGATTGACAATATTCTTCCTCTTCTGAGTTTCAGAACTGCTTTTCTCCTCCGAAACCTCGGCGATGGGGCTCAACCTTTCAGCTTCCTTCTGAGCAAGGGAAAGCATAGCTTGAGCTTCAGCCACAGCTGTTCCATCGTCATCTGTAGCATACAATATCTTCTGCATGGCAGCAACAACCTGAATCACAAACCGCAATCACCAATGATCACTACCCATTACCAATTAACGGTTTCATTATTTAAAATGGAAAAGGCATGAGAGAACAGTACTGTTGAATTTTCAATCTCAGGAGTCTGGCAGAGTATCTCAATATCTCTCAGTTTCGCAAAATAGAAGTCCCGTTCCTTCTCAAGGCTATCAATGGACAACTTCAACTCCGTTATCTGCATTGACTTCAGTGTAAGACTAATGTACAACATACTATGAATATCATCTTCGTTATTATTATTATTATTATTCAATTGACAATTGACAATTTGTGAAATTTGACAGCATATTACCTGTTCATCATATGCAGGCCCTCCAGCAGAAGAAGGCCTTGTGGCCTTGGCTGCCTGATTTGTAGGGTTTGCAGCAGAAACATCATTTCTTCGAGCATTATGGGCAGACTGAGGTCTCGGTGCAGCAGAGCCCTTATTTGAGGTTTGGGACTGTGCAGATTTCTTGGTCACTTCTCTTCCTCCTTTGCATACCTCTCTCCTTTCCACAGCATTGTAACTAAAAACAATCATTCCGAAACACTCAGAATCCGAGACTTCAAACCATTGAAATTAAACCACGTGAGTTCTAAATTCTAATCACATCTCTACTGTGCACATTAGGATTAAAATTTCCAATCAACAAGAACTAACCAGAGGCAAAGACGGTTAGGTTCGGAAAATTTCACATAAAAATTAAAGTAGGGATTAAATTACTTCATTAGTCCGGAATTGACGGAATCGCAGTATCTTTTCATCCACTGCATGAACTCCAGATTATCCAATGGCCTCCCCTTCACAAGCTTGCTGACCTCGATGTGCTGAGAAATCACAAACACAAACAACAATTCACGAATTGAAGACCGTAAAAATGAGTGCAAGGAATATAAAAAAAAATGTAACAAGGAAACGTGAGAGAGAGATAGTGTTACCTTGGTGATTTTGAGTTTGTTGAAGACATCTTGAAGGACCTTGTAGTTCTGGATCATCTCGTACTCGCTCTTGGCGTCGAAATTGACCTTGTGCATGGGCACGATCCCTGGATGAACCGCATCCAGAAGCTGACAATGAACCGCACCCGAACAAGCCTGAATAAAAATTAAAAATAAAAAGGAAAAAGAAAATTGGACGATCCAAATTAACAAATCCAGTAAGCATCGGATCAAAAACCTCGTGCTAATTCTGAACGAAGATGGTTAAGAAATAGGTTTCGGTTGCGTACCTCTTCGACTTTGGAGAGACTGAGTTGGAGAGTTGAGTTGATCCAGGCCAGAATCTCAGATCTGCCAACGAAGTAAGCCGAATCCATGATCCC
The DNA here is from genome assembly GCA_031439585.1 of Pterocarpus macrocarpus. NCBI lineage: Eukaryota > Viridiplantae > Streptophyta > Magnoliopsida > Fabales > Fabaceae > Pterocarpus > Pterocarpus macrocarpus. Next base: position 69,585,510 of record CM062520.1, on the reverse strand, counting down.
AATATTGGTCGCCATCTCTCTCTCTCTCTCTCTCTCTCTTGCTCTTTCTGGGTTCTTCTGTTCTCTCTGCTGCTAACGGCTCTTTTCGAAGCAAAGAGAGTTCAAATTTATATGGAGAGACGAGCGGGAGTTATTCGAATTTAAAATTCGTCCAGCGCAACACAGCGTGCTGTCCTAATGGGGAATCGCCGTAACGATATGCTGAATGAGGGTCCAACTGTTTGGGCTACTCTTTGTTCGTCGCCGCGCTTATCTGACTAATATATTGGACTCACTTTTTCGGGGCCCATAACATTGATTTGATGAAACACCCGTTGCCGATATGAAGTGGGCTTTGATATCTGACACTAGAAGCAGTTTGCTAAACAGAAAACTTTTCGACAAAAAAAAAAACTTTTGATTGACAAAAAAAAATATACTTAATTTTTATGGACCAATAATATAAAATAATTTACATTATCAATCAATAAAAATATAATAAAATAATAAATTATAATACATAATTATCCTATATAATTTGGCATTTTTTTGTATTTCTATCAATTAATACTGTAAAATTATTTTATATTGTCAGTGTATAGAAATTAAATTAAAAAAAAACTTAAGATTTGACCAAAAAAAATTTTTTTAAAATTGTTATTTTATATAATACACGTTTAAATAATTTTCATATTTTTCATGCCCTATCCAAATTTAAATTTTTATTTATACTCAAAAATGGATGTCTCTTATCTAATATTAAAGAATATTATTTCTTTGGTGCAAATAAATACATGGACTATTGCATTAGTTTCATATATTAGTTATAATAATAAAAAAAAACTATTAATGTTTTCGATCAAATACTACCCATTTTTTTTGGAGGGTTGGGGGAGAAGAGACCTTGACTCGGCTCTCCTACAATATTACTTATTTCTCAAATTTTATATTGATAGTAATTATCAAATAGGATTAATTCACATGGTAAATCTTATGCCCATGTATTATTACAACTTGGGTTTGATATCTAAGTTCCTCCAATGATGGGTGATGTAATTATTTTCGTAAACACTCAATTAGTCCGAAAGCTTGGCTTGACCCCAAACTGAAATAAATATTTTCCTTAATCTAAACATTTTGCTTGTACATATGCTTCAAGCATAGCATTTGTTGTAAAATCCTAATTCGGAGCAATATCTAAGACTTATTTGGTTAATCTTTGAATTTGCTATTTGATGGTATGACTCTTATGTGAACATAAGTTATATTTGTATGACCAAAAATCCTTTATTTTAATTATCATTAAATCTATAATTAATTAATATTGAGGATACATGATTTTTCAAAACCATCATTATTCAAAGAAAAATTGGTATTACGAGTAGTATTAATTTTCTCTCACTTCATGATTCCTCTTTCTCTACCTCCATGATTTCTATGTTATTGGGGGCCATATTTTTCAAACACTTTTGTGCACTATTTTTTCATATAAAGAAGCGTCACTCTTATTCAAAATATACTTAACTTCAACTAATATGACTCAATTATAATTGATTCACTATAAAAATAAAATTCTCAAAATACTAATATATTTTTATTCATAATATTCAAATACGACACATTTTTTTAAACAGTTACTTATCTCAAATTGATTAACTTCTCTCTTTTGAAAGAGGAAACAACTACTTGTGTATATTATTGTATACTTTTTTCCTATCATATTTATGACACGTGAAAAAAAATAATCTACGACTCTTGTTTTAATAGAAATGTTTTCCGCTATGTGAATCAAACAACAATGTGTGAACTTATTTAATTTATAATAATTATATAACTAAGACTTTGGCTTTAATCATGAAATGTCCTTATGATAATCATTATAAGACTTTGGTTTTAAGACTTACAAATACACAATTTTAGAAGCATTCTGTATAGAAATTAATCAATTTATAAGACACATATGTACATGAGAGTTTTTATTTCAAAAAAATTTAAGTAATTTTTGTTGAATAATTGAAATAATAAAATTGAATCTAAGGACATGTGTTGTTCACGGCTCCGGGACTCATAATCACATTGGATTGTTGTATATCACGCCACTGCGGCAGTTATGATGATTGCATTAGTGGGAAATGAACTGTCCATTATAAAGTTGAAACTACTTCTTAGCTGAAATCTTTCTCTACTTTGAACTTTCACTCATATAGATGGAGTGATAAGGACAGGTGCCAGCTTAAACGGTCAATTATTGCATAAACAAAAGAAGAAAAAGGCTTAAACGGTATGTCATTCATCGAAATCTAACGTACTCATCAAAGCAAGTAGGCGGTCATTTTGAACAGAGGTGCTATTGGTTCTATTCTATAACTAGAACCATAGACTACAGCTCTCTCCAACTCATCACGTTGCCGTTTTTGTTAGTTGACACTTAAGGCCCTCCGAAAACGACACTGGCAGTCAGCACCGCTTCCTTAATTTGTTCGGTGAACTATTTCTGTGTCTCTGCGTGGTTTGGGTTTTTTTTTTTTTTTTTAATTTCAAATTTTAAATAGTTTCCTTTTTATTAGCTTTCAATAAAATAAAACATGAATAATAAAAGTGAATTTGTATATAGTAGAGAGAAAAAAGAATTGGTGAAGTACTTAACCATAAAATATAAAAAAAATAATAGTGACTAAAGCTAGTTGCTAATCAATTAATTCTCTTCTATGATGGCAACAGCATTGTTCTTATTAGTTTTCTAAATCTAGAGGCCGACCTATGTTGGTTGCCGTGATTTAAAAATATATCAACTATTAAAGCTTTCTTTTGGGTTCCAGAGAGGAAGCGTTATCTATCCAATGCTATCGTCATGTTTGATGTTGAAAGTGTTGGACGCTTTCAACATTCTTTGCAAGCAAGAAAAGAAATTTCACATTCTCCATTATCAATCGACTTGTAATTTCTTGTTTATTCATTTTCCGAACTTTTTCGTTGGTTTAGACTTTTAGTTTTGGATTATGACTTCCACCCAGCTACATTGATAAAACGGGATGGAATTGTCACAGCCCATGGTTTTTCTCTTTCCATCCTGGTTTATACAGAACCTATTTCATAGAATTACGTTATTTATGTATAACTTTTCAATATTAAGGGTGTGATTGGTTCGGAGATAAAAATAAGGTGAAATTTTTTATGGATAAATTTTATCTGTAATTTTATATATGAAATTCATCCATAGAAATTTACATCTCATTTTACCCTTTAACCGAATATATCATAAATATAATATTTTTCTTACATAAATATATGTAATATTTTTTATCTCAATATATATATACCTCAATATTTATCTACATTTACATTAATATATTATGCCTATACATGTGAGGTTCAAACATAATTCTCTATTTGATACCATAAACAAAAGAAAAATCTTTAGATGATAGGGAAAAAGCAGCCTTGTTTCTTAATATGGGTGTGTTTCTTTCAGTTTTTTGGACAAAGAATAATTTTTTAATTAAAAATCACTTTTTTATAATAAAAAAATTAATACAAATGCACCCTAACTCTAGAAAAACAATGGCATCTTTTAATTTTAATATTAATGATATACTTACAAACATTTTTCATATAGAAATTACATAGATCTCGAATTTATATTTATAATGATAAAAAAAATGATTTAATTTAAATGTATTGTCAGTATAAAAAAAATTTACACAAACATTCAATCATAAATTGATAACATCAACAAAACTTTTTGACATAACCATTCACTATTTAAATGGTCATGCAAATGGATTAAACTCAAAAAAAAAAAAATTCAACAATTATCTTATACATATTACCAAAAAACACTCAACTACAATTCTGAGTAATCTGCAAGATCTATACCGTCATTTTAGAGAACTATACCTGTTTGCTTAACAGTTACCTAAAATTCCCATAAAAAAACAGTTAATTAAAACTGTACGAAGCTGATATAATATGCACAGATCTACGGATGATTCTAAGCAACTTTGTTGTTAGTGGTCTAAATTAGTAATATTAAGTAATGTTATAGTAGAAAAAAATTGAGAAAACTCGCTCAGGATTTTTCAAGATGCAATGCGATTATTAGATAAGTTAAAATGCGAATAAAATGCCAACGTTCATAACAGAATTAAAATGAAAAATAATATCAACTCATTCTGACAAAAAAAAAAAACAAAGTCGTGTTATTTAATGTTTATTATTTAATTAGTTTTACACAGATTTCATATTCACATCGTTTATGACTTATGGTTTCAATTTTTTTTATAACTCTATAAGTGATGTAAGAAACAATCACGTGAATTAATTTTTTCTAAATGATATTGGTTTAGTTAAAAAAAAAAGGAAAAAAATTAAATACCCAGCACACTTTCTCTCCTCTTTTTATTCATAAACAAGGTAAAGAATAATGTAAAGAAATAGTGCTAAAACACCGAGGTCCTTTCATGTTAATGCACGGGCACCAGCCCCAAGACGTTACGGGGGGTTGAAATTTCACCAAAGTGAAAAGGGAAAAAGTTAGCTAAATTAAACAGATGATTATATGTTTGCTATTTTATTATCCGTCAGCCCCATATAATTCATGGACAATTTAAACACTTTGGATTTATATTGCGTATCTGTCGTCTATTTCCATGTTTCTCCCGAAAAGAAAGTTTGTTTTTATGCTTCAAAGAATCTCTTCGTACACTAGTTGTCTTGACACATTAAGCTGAGCATGCAATTTCGAAAGAACGAATAATCTTTAAAAAACAAAAAAAAAAAGTCAAGTTACAGTTATCAGTCAACTTGTTTGATTGATTGCCTTAATTAATTGGGAGCAATAGCTAATTAGCCATGGCACATTTGAAGTCATTATTTTAAAGTGGTGATGTTGGTTGGGAAGATGTCACTCAATGTTTAGACTTAATCCCAATATGATCCTGTGATCTTATCTCCAAGTTTGGACCGAGTCATTGTACTTGTGACTCCAAAAGAGCAAAAGTAAAATGCTTTTACTTTCCTTTTTCCACTATATTTTTTTTCTTGTTTTATGGGAGTAAGGAAATGACTCCGTCAAAGCATGGTGGTAACAACAAGAGCTAGGCAATCATGGCTAGCAAAGGAAGAAAAGGAGAAAAAAAAAGGTAAAAAAAAAAAATGAATAGAAACAAGAGGAAGCAACTTAACAGTTAGTAGTCATTATCAAGAATAAGAAACAGAAACCAAATACACAAAAAAATAAGACCAAAAATTATATTGGCTATTACAGGGTCCCAGGAACCACAGAGGAACAAGAAAGAGCCAGCCTAATTAATAGGCATTTGAATTAGGCCCTACATTCCAAACAGAACAAAGCACGAAGACTACAAAGAGCCTAAACTTTATCTTTCCGTTCACACTCGGCTGTGCCTGTGCATGTCCCACACGACCAAACCTACCGTCCAACAAAGCCAGCGTTGAAAATTGAAACCATTACTCAGTTGGGCGGCTTCTTTAAGTGGTTGTTGGTAGCGTATCCCCCTGTTCGGTTGCTTGGACAGTTCTGTAAGTGGAAGGAAATTCAAAATCAAATTTGGTCTGGTTTGAAGGTTTCATCTGGTTTAGGTTATGCTCAAATTTCTTAACGACTGAGTTACTCTAAGCGCTCGAGCAATATCACCACTTTGATCAGGAAAATAAAATTGAACATATATGACACCTCTTTTTTCATTTTTTTTTTGGTTTTTTGGGGGGGGGGAGTGGGATTAAGTTCCTCTCATGTTTGCTTTGAATAGGCACACAAATAGGTTAAAGTCTTCTTAAAATTTGTAAGTCCAATAACATAACATAACATCAACATATTCAAAATAAATATAAGAAAATCATAATTTTTCTTTTTAAAGTTTTAAAATAGTAGCTGTCAATGCAAAAGGTCAGTATTTATATGCTCAACCGTTTTGTAGCAGTTACCATTCCTTAATTATCTTCTTATAGGTATTAGCTAGTCTCTGAAGCCCAATTAAATCTTTTATCACCAGGAAAACGAGAGGAAAATAACCCCTGTAAGTTTGTTTATGATATTGAGTTAGTTCATTGGCTGCAACTTTGAATGAATTAGATACGTAGAAACTAACATATATTGATAACTTTTAAAACGGTGTTCGTGTTTTTAGGTCCAAATCATTTGGCAAATGTGGAATTCTTCACATCAAAACCACTACACCACCGCAAGAGTTTGGATATGATTTGTTTCCAAAAGAACAGCCATGGTAATCATAGTATTCAAACTTCGAATCTTATCTTGAAAACTCTTGCGACTGCTTTTCGTGAATGTTTGTGGGCTGTGTAAACAGTTCAAGATAGAACTGAATAATGACCAACTAAGCTCCCAGAACTGAAAGGATGGTGACCTTCCACCAAACCACGCCACCTACGACAGGGAGCATTGGGCTCCACCCTTTGACGAAGAAGCCCATATTATTGGAGGAGCCTTGTGTCTAGATTCACAAGATGGGGTTTTTAAAATAGCTGGGGGTTTTTTAATAGAACCGTTCCTTTTCACTTCAATTTTGTAGATATTTTTATTGATTTCTATTTCTCAACTGCCTTAAGGGATGACATTTAATGCATGTTTATACTTTATAACCCAAAATTTCGGGCGTTCTTTATTTGTTGGTATTCTTTTGTTATCCTTGGCCATGCGTCTATAATTAGCTCCACATCCACTAACATATCTGACGTATAAAAAATGATACCTTCATTTTAATATCCACCGTTTTAGTTCGATTCTGTCCATGATGGTCCCTCTTGAGTAATGATTGGATATTTGTGGGTTCTTATCGCCTGCATCAGCTTGCATCATTTGTTCACAAGAATATAACTCTTTAGAAAACACATTTAATTAAGCGTAATTGGCCTTCTTCGAGGGATATATCACGGTCTCCTAATTTGATTTGATGAAGTGAAAATCGTTCGAAACGAAATTGGAAAGGTTTGCTTAGATTCTGCAAACGTGCTTGATTTTAAAGAGCAATGGCCACTCTAGTTTGATAAAAACGAATAAAGCAGAAAAAGGAGAAGTACGAAGGGTAGCAGTGGAAGTATGGTGGATCCATAACCCACAGGTCTCAGGATTGCAACGTGGATTTGATACTATTTTAAAATCGAGTGATTTTAATTTAATTCTAAAAATTAACTTATAAAATAAGAGTTATTTGATTTTTTATAAAATTTATCTTGACTATATTTTTAAGCGGTGTAAAACTCTAAAAAAATGTTTAGTATGATGATGGTAGGTAGTATTTGCTTTGCAGAGTGCATTACATCAAGCATAGTTGGTTTTCACTAATCATAAGCTTCAATTATATAGTAATTTAATTGGTTTAAAAGAAAGAATAAAGGAAGAATGAAGCTACATTGATGCGATATATATTATATAAAATTAAAAAGTGGCTTGATCTTTATTTCTCAATGTCATTCCAATGCCATACAACTATCAGCATTATTAGATGACAATCTTCAATGAGAGTGCTACCACACTGCAATCATCATATGTAGGAGTTGCATTCATTGGCAAATCAATCAACGGGCCTTTATTTGCAATTCAATTTCATGAATTAAGAATTTTAATTTGATACGTCATATATTTATAGTATTTTTTTTTTTTATATTTTCATTCAATCATGTATCATTATATTATTAAAATATTTAATTTTTATAATATTTACTTCAAAAATTCTGAAAAGTATTAAATTTAACACCTAAATTAACCACTCGTGGTCAATATCATTGTGCAAGTTAAACTAGTTTGTGTTCAATCCAAAATAGGCTATTTCTAGTTTGCAAAATGTCATTGTACTGTGAAGCAGTGTACGGCTACAAGAACCAAACACAGGCCAAGGGGCAGGTGGATGGATGGCTGGATGCCGCCTGGTGGTTGGTACATTTTTTTTTTGATAATTAGAAGATGCCACAATCCGTGCAGTTAATGATATTTTCAATCTTTTTCTTATAATATTTGTAGTTTTCTGAGTCAGCTTCTCTTCGCAAAAAGGCGCAAGTAAAAGTCGACCAAAGGGAAACAATATGTGATCTCTATATGGGTTATGCATTCTACATATAAAATTTATTATATTAAATAATATTCAAGTAATATATTAAGAAAAAGTTTATTTCAACTCGTCGTTTCATAAAATAAACGAGCAAAAGCGGGGAGAGGAGAAAAAGTTATAGCTATACAACGAAACAAAAGAAAAAAAAGTGAAAGAGATGTAGGAAAGGAGAGAAAGAGAGGGTGTGTGGACAAATCAGGGTCCTCTTCTCTCTATGTAGTATTACTTTGAGGGATTCCAGTGTCCTAAATTTTGGTCCTCTGCCTCAGTAAGAATTTGAGCTTAAATTAAACTAATCAAATTCTGTTCAGTTTGTTCCGTTGCATTTAATACGTAATATATTATGAACCATCAGTGTTAAACTAAACCACTGTCACATCTCACCCAACCTATTCGAAAATATCAATTGTTATATCAATCGAATGGAACAAAGCCAATATGTGCCTTCACCGTTAGCCAATGCATATGCTAATGTAGATTCCTCCATCCTCCCGGGAGAAGCCAGAAGGAGATTTCTTCTGATGAAATTTGTCCTAGACACTTCAAGTTTCTAGCTTTCTAACATGCAGAAAGCAAATAAACATTGTTCTTTCAAAAGCTTGGTCTAATTCGAGCCCTTTCACCAAACATGTACAGTTGCTCAAAAGTGCAGTTTTGCTCAAAAGTGCAGCTTAATTACTTGATCTAATTCGTCCTGAAAGAATTTGTTTGACTATAATATGGGCCAATTTCTTTCGAGAAAATTTTTAAATATTTTCAAAGTAAAAAATATTATTTTATACTATTTTCAATTCAATATTTTTGTCTTGTGTGTTATTATTATCTCTATTTTTATTATATTCTAAATACAATAACCGAGATATGAAATTATAAATGGCATAAAATTTTATATATGAGCGGTTTGAATTATGATTTGACAAATTCGATGAATAGTTCAAGTAGATTAATTTTTTAGTTCTACAAATTTTTAGGTACTTTTTTTTTTCACACATATTCTCCATCAAAGGTAATTTTATTTTAGATGCAATTGAACATTAAATATAAATATTTCTTTTTAATAGATAAAGGAAGGCTGAAAACACTTCCCAAATAAGAAACGAGCCAACACATATCTCTTTTAACTGAAATTTGAGTTGTTGTTGGCAATATTATGAGGAACTAATCCTTTTTGTCAATCTATTGATTTCATTACTACTTCTTCATTATGATAGTTAGCATTAAAATATATTCGTTGTAAAAAGAATGGAAAAGGACGCATTAATCCTTTAGTACGAAAAGTGGAAAAGTGACGTCGTAAAATATAGAAGCAAAAGTTATGTAGCACGAATATTTTAAAATATTTATCATATTCATGTCGGATATGTATTACGTCAAATATTTTATTAATTTTTTCATAAGCTTTTATTTATATTTTATAAATTTTTACTTAAGATTTTTGAATATTTATATTAATATAAATAAAAATTTTATAACAATCAATGAAAATTTTAATATATTTATAAAAATAAATATTAATATTAAAATATTTATTTCTCATTATTAATTTAAAATTTACTATTTTATATAATTTTATATATTATATTATAATTATATCATATCTTATAATTTTTAAATATTATCATTTTCTTGTATATAATATTGTATTTGAATCCCATATTTATGTTTGTACTTCATAGAGCAAAAGCATTCACGATATGAAGACCGAAGACGAGATGAGGCCGCAACAAAACGATATTGCATGAGGGCACAGTTGCATAGCGGGCTTTACGATGGATAGCAGGAATCAGGGAGTATGAATACGAGGGTATCTGTGTCACTGATCATTAGCTAGTCTACTTTACGAATCCCCAAACAAGAACGTAAAAATAAGAAATTAAATAAAAACGCTTTGCAATTTAAAATATTATCTTTTTACTATTTATGCAGATATTAAAAAAATTTAAAATTAAGGATTAATTATAAAAATATTTATTAAAATAATTAAATAATAAATTTATTATATTAATAATTTATTATTTATTATATTTAAAATTATATAGAGAATAAAATAAAAAATTTAAAATAAGTATTTTATTAAAATATAAAAATAATAAATAATATAAATTAAATTTTTTTACTCAAAATAGCAATTATTTTGAACTGGAGCAAAAAGTAGGAAAACTAACAAGGGAACAATTTAGTGTAATGTGATATAGCTGGCAAGGGTGGCCCACGGCGCTGCCTCCCCATCGCTTTTCTCATTAGTGGTTCGAAAACCAAACAGAGCAACAGTTTCCGCCATAAGAAAAAACCAAGCTCCCTTGCCCGTCACACAGCACTAACCACACCTTAACAAAATAAAAAATAGAATGTCGACTTTTCTTAAGGAAATGTTTGATGGGAGGGAATGTTATTTTTGAAAATACTGTTTTTGAGAATGATTTTTTTAGATATGATATTTAGGTGTATTTGGAAAGTAAATTGAATTTTTAAAAATATTGTAATTTTTATATTTGATTGACATTGATATTTCTAGAAATATTGTGTATATTTTTAAAAATACCCTTGATCATGACAGATGATGGTGGCAACTGTGGTCGGAAGTTAGCCAATGACTGTCGAAAAGTTGCTGGAAGGTGGCCGATGGCAATAATTGGTGGTGCACGAACGATGGTCGGTGGTGATGTTGGAGGTGATACGAGTAATTTGATCCTTTTGTCTGTGCATAATATTTCCCTTTTTATAAGAATGTTGGATTCCTATAAGAGATTAAAATGATTTTGGCTCAATTTTCTTTTTCGAGAATCTAATATTCTCAAAACAATTCTCCAAATCTTATACCAAATATAAAATTTGGCCCATATTACATTCACAAACATTAAAAAAAAAATAAAAATACTCCATATCAAACTTGCCCGTACGGATGACTTGGGAAATGGAGGTGAAATAATGGAATTCACGAATTCACTATTAAAAAATAGTTTAAATATATTTTTAGTATTTATAAATATAGGTCATTTTAATTTTAATTTCTCTAAATTTTTTTTGAATTTTTAATTTTCTTATATTACATTTTTGGTTCCTATTATTAATCAACATTATTAAGTAATAATACTTATAAGAATTAATAAAAAATTATTAAAATATTTATAAAGATAAAATAAAATTTTTAATATTTACAAAGACTAAATATATATTATAAAATAATTTTTTTGACTAAAATTTAGAAAGATAATAACTAAAAATATAATATTAAAAAAATTTAAAAAAAATTATTGAGACTAAAATCAAAACCTAAAAATGTATTTAAAAAAAAATTACGAGGAGTGTGGCGTGTCTGTGCCACATCAAGAAACACGACAAAGTTCAATGACGTGAAGCCAAACATCTAATTGGCACAGAAAACATTTTTATATTATAAAAGCAATATTCTTAATTTTAGCTTTAAATTTAACCATGTATTTTTTTCATATGGTTGTTTTTTTGAAGTTTCGACAGTATTTTATATTTAACTTAATGCCATACGCATAAATATAACATTAATATTTTTTTGTTGTTTATAATGTTACCTTTTTTAAAAAAAGTGAAATATAACTTTTTTTTTGAAAGATAATATTATTATATTTTCTCCCTTTTATTATTAAAATATACATTTTTCTTGTAAAAAAAATTAGGATAAAGAATATAATATAATTTCTTTTTTTAGAGATAATTTTATTATATTCTTCTTCTCTCTATTTTTAAAATATACACTCTCATTCCTTAAAAAATTAATATAGGCTACATTTTAATCTATCTTCAAATTTTTTATTAATATTTTATTATCTCACTATTATTATTTTGGCTAAAATACCTTTTATTATTAGTTATATTTATTATTCGTTTACACAATAAAATACATATGGCCAATAATAATAATAATAATATTAAGGGGATTGCTAACCTTCATATTTTATTATGGTCATAAAAATCACTCTCCTCTTTCATGAATCAATTTTAGATTTAGGGTAGCATTGTAATTTATTTTACTGACATTTATTATTCTAATTTTTCTCTCTTAATTAATATTCACTCTCCACTACTTATGCCATTATCTTCTTTTTAAAATTTTTCTGTTAGATAAATATATTTTAATATTAATTTAACAAAATATTTTTATAAAATCATAAAAATTAACATTATATATACATATATGTGTGTTTGAAGCGATTAAATTTTTTAAAAAACTAAATAATTCAATAATTCACACTTTTATTAATAAGTTAGTTGAACTCTTTTATAGTTGACTCACTCATAATTATAAATATTTTTGTTTTTGTCAATATGTTCTCGTGATGTTAATTTTCAAATGTTTATACAAGTAGAAAACTTTTTTTTTTAGCAAATTAAATATATAAACAAATAAAAATTGCATTGCGATTCACAATTTTTTTTGGAAAATATTTTATTGAATTAATATTAAAAGCATATTTATCCAACACATAATAACGTAAGAGAAAATATTTTTATAAAAAATAGCATTCATATAAAAATAAATAGTAGAAAATGGATATTAATTAGAAAAGAGAAAAGTTGGAGTAATAAATGTGAATAAAAAAAATTATAATGTTGCCCTAAATTTTAAATTGATTTGTGAAAAAAGAGAATGATTTTTATAATCCTAAACCCTGAACCCTTAATTTGATTTTTAAATTATTACTAAATTAAGAAAACAAATTATTGATGGTTACAGTAATCTGTAATAATTATTTTTTGAAAAATAAAAATTGCATATTTTATCATCTATTAATTCTAGAATATTAATGTAGATAAAATAAAAATTATTTGTTAATATTATATATAAAGATGAATCACAAAGAAGATAACAAAAAATTATAAAAATGAATCACGAGGAAGATAGCAAAAATAATTTTATGATTTTAAAATAAAAAATATGCATTAATATTATAAAATTAACAGTTAGAGAAAATATGCAATTTTTATTTTTTTAAAAAAATTATAAATTATTGTTACTATTAATAATTTATTCTCTTTATATAGTAGTAATTTAAAATAAAAATAAAATATGTATGCATATACATTGACAGTATAACATAATTTGATACTGTTAATTAATAAAATTTTAAAAAATTGTCATATCATAATGAATAATTACTCACTATAATAATTACCTATCATGATTTATCATTTTTTTAAAATTTTATTAACTGATAGTGTAAAATTATTTTATACTATTAATATACGATAATTAATCTCATATTTTATTTTGTAAATAATTAATATGCATAAATATAATTAAAGGGTGTTTTGATCAAATATAAAATAATAAATACGAGATAATAGAGAATTTAAAAATAGATTAAAGTATAATTTATATTAATTTTTTAATAGAAGTATATATTTTAAAAATAAAAAAGAAAAAAAATATAATAATATTATCTTTAAAAAAAAGAGGTAGTATTTTATTTTTTAAAAATTTTTACCTTTATATAAAGGCGATGAAAGGGTATAACTGCTATTTGGTCACAATTCATAATACCTAATATGCTCTTATTCATTTAACATAACTGGCACTGTAAAAATCACTTTCGCTGCCCATATTTATATCACACCAATGTGCACTGACGTTCACAAAACACACTGCTACACTCATCCATCTTCGTTTTGTTTCTCATTTTATGTTTCTATTCATTTTAATAATATTCTAATATTAATGAAATTATTATTATATATTAGTAATATTAATACCAAAAAAATAAAAAAGATAGTGCCTGTTAAACCGCTAGTTAATATAATGTATTTACACAATAGTTTGTCGTTGGCACCGGTTCTGCGTCTGAGGTTGAACTGTCAATTCTTGTACACACGTGGCAAGGGTTAGCGAGGAACACGTATCTGGAGAGGATCCATCGTAACAACTGTCGTCCTTGTCCGTTAGGGGATTGGGATGCGCGGTGACTGACCCTGACACTAACTCCGGTGTTTTTCACGTGCCAGAAATGAATCTACTTCTTAGGCAAATTAAAAAAATAAAATCTGGATAAAGACGCCTACGTACCTGAAATTGGACGGGTGATATTGTTGGGCCTTCCAGTCCTCGTCTTACCATATGTTTATTTGTTCTCATCTGCGGGTTGTTTTCTACTTCCATACTTTGGATGCTTATTCCTTAAATATTTGAGATTAATTTTATGTATTGCTAGAATTAAAAAAAATTATATTGTCGTATAATTGTATTTTGTTATATGTTACTTTTACTCTAATTTATTTTTTATTTTAAGTCAATTTTTTATATATATTTTATATATCATTCTCACATATTAATAAAATATTTATTATTAATTATTTAATTTTATCCTTCATATAATTCTAAACATACCATTAATCAATAAATATACTTTAATAAATATGTATCATAATTAATTTTTAATTTTAAACTCTCCTTAATTTTTATTTATATAGCTAAAGTAATAGATAAAGTGGAACAGAAATAATATATCACTTTTGATATAGTTATTATAAGAGTCAAATATTTTAATTTATACAATAATATATAAATAAAATTATATAAAAAAATTTATACTCTGAGAGTATATTAAAATTAAATTATATATGTGTCCTTTCTTTAACTTACTCAGTAAAAGATTTTATATATATATATCAAATTATATATTATTCTATCATTAAGATTGTTTAACTCTTATAATAACTACATCATATTTGTTATGATTATGTTATATCATTAATTTACATTATTAATATATCAAAATTAATTTTTTAAAATTATCATAAAATTTATTTATGAAGAAATGTAAAGAATAATCTTTTTTATCAAAACAAGATACAAAGGTTCATTGCGAGAACGAGAATTTCACTACTTTTGCTCACATGAAAAATTGAAATAGTATTAACTTGGTTTAAAATAGATTTTATTTCCTATAGTTTTGATTCTTATGTTATTCTTCTTTGGATTATTATATTTTTACTTATTTGAATTTTGATACTTCTTGTAGTAATTTTATATTTTTATTTATTTATTTACGTTTTTGTTCCCATGTATTCTGTGTATAAAGTATTTAATTATTTTATTATTATGAAAAATTAATTCAGATTTTATTTTTTACCAAAACGTCAATATGCGAACTTTAAGAAACCATATCAAAAAAAAAATTGTAGAAAATAAAATTTAAAAAAGATTATAAATCAAAATATTATTTAAACTTATTAGCTTTTTTTGGATTCATTTCATTTCATTTTTTTTTAATTTTAGTAATTGCATGCACAAATTTGGGCTGAGACATCTTAATTGCAATAGTATGCGAGACTTTAATCTCACAACAATGTCTTTAAAAATACTTTAAAGTCGAAAAAAAGGATTAATTATTTATTTCAAATATACTGAATCAATGCAAGAGATGTAACTTTAACATCATTTGTGGAGAGTTTAATTTCAGCTAGCACCAAGGCAAATCCAAAAGTAGCTTTATCTTGATGAAGCCCTTCACTTATAAAGTTTAGTATATTATAAAAAAGTTTGTTAATCTTCATAAATGTTAGCCGGAGTTTCAACTTTAATTCTTATAAGAGGATATATATATATATATATATATATATATAACCACTAAGCTAATCCCTTTAATTAAGTCAGCCAAAGATGTAGAGTATTAAACTTAAAAGAAAATACAAGCTGAACTAGCTTTGCCAAACCAAGGGGGGAAACAAGAGAACTAAAGTAAAAAAAAAATCTCAAGCAAGATCAGCACATCTACCCCTAAACAAGTGAAATAAATTTTAAATATATCCTCTTGTGTCTTTGAGGTTGAGTCGATTCTTGTACGGGCTTGAGAGCTGAGAGAGCCTATCCTCCTTGTTCATATCCTTCATTTGTCTCTACAAAATTGCCTTTACGTGCCATATAATTGCTTTTGTCTATGATTGAATTAAGCGTTGAAAATGTTACCCTAGCAGGCTTGGGCAGCCAGTTGATGTTAAAAGGCTTTCTGCCATTCCCGTCACAATCACCAACATTGACCTTATGAGTTATGGACTTGTGATAGCCCTGTGCGATGCAACTATGCAAAGGAGAGCCAGGCATTCAGCAGCTAGTAATTTAAATTTGTTTGAGAAAATTCAAAACTTGTTCAGAGCTGGTCCAATTGGGTTAAATTATTGACATATAAGATGATATATCCATATGCAAGCACGACAATCGTGCAGAAAGCTCCAGGACCATTCCCCCTCATCACGTGAGGGAGCCAGGAAATTATTCACCTTCCGTACCTTCTCGTCCGGTTTTAGACCGTTTTGTTTTTCCCACTAACATAGATAATTCGAATCAACGTCAACGATTCAGGAGGAGCGAACTCAGCTGAAAATTACACCACGACGACGGGGCACTCTGGTAATTTCATGAGGGTAGCTAGTTGCTTTGCCGCTTCAGGGGGTGCAAGAACCACGTGTGTCTGATTTGCGTTATGCTCAAGCACGTGATCAAGCCCTCAACGCGTGTCAAAGGATTGTTAACATATAAAATGACTAGAGCGGTGGAGTGTAGGTGAACCAAAGAGATTTATTTTTATTTTATTTTATTTTATTTTATTTCAGAAAAATGGAAAAAGAAGGGCTTGGCGCGTACAGAGTACCCTTAATTGCAGCTGTCCCCACGCAACGGTTTCAATGCTGCCAAAGTACAATTTTCCGTATCTCTTTTCTTGTTTTGAAAAAAGAATGCGCTGCTGCGTCAAAATTTTACCTTTTTTGTTGGTACATAGTAATAACCTCCTTGGCGACGAATACAGCTGCAATGCAAAATACGAATCTAAAATTATGGTAATTGGGATTATGCAACCCATTCATTTAGCTGTTGATTGCTATTTCTACTGCTCCCTACATCTCCCCCTAATCCATCTGTGGCCTTGGTTTTGGAAGTACTTCATAAAGTGGTGTTATTTTATTTTGGCTACTAATAACAACGACAGATTTGGCATATTCTAATTATGCTGTGTTAGCAGATCACATATCCTGTAAATTACACTTATAATCCCACCATGATTACATTCATTCCCCATTGTTCTGATAAATTTAAATTATGCAGTTTTTATGAATTAAGAATTGTACTGATGACAGAATATCTACTTCTTGTTGATTCAGAATCACCGACGCTAGTGAATTATCGGGTCAAGTTAATTTTTTATTTTTTTAAAAAAGGTTGAGAATAGGAAAGAGTTATATATATTAAATCAAGACAAAGAATAACTGATTTTTAAAGGCAGTGCATAGAAGGAAGGCAGAGGGCCATGCGGTGGGTTGTATATGTACGATGTACGAGTAACAGAAATGGATACGGATCTGTTCGATCAAAATAGCAACATCCTTGCTTTCCCACTTGAATACCCCATCCTACCCGACAATCTTCCCTCTCGCCCTTTTCCCAAACCTTTCTTTAATCCATCTCCAAATCCTCCACTTTCAGATTATTGATTAATTAATATTTTTAAATCTTTTGATGCCTGACAAATACGTGGGCTTCATAATATTTATAGCCTTGAAAAATAAAATAAAGGCAGCTGAACAGGTGCAACTATGCAAAGACTGACGATCGGTATATTATAGAACTGGAGGTGAGGGCAAAAGGGGTCGCGAGGAAGATGACTGGAAGGTGCCCTGGCCTCGGGGATTGCGAGAGAACCGGCTCCGTACAGGTGCTATTTGAGAGAGGGAAGGGGAAGTGACCGACACGTGTGGGTGGAGGGTAAGAGTAGAGAGATAGATAGGCCGTTATAGGATGAGATGGTGGTGGGGGGTGGCAGGTATAGAATACAGGCTGGACTGACAGAAAAGCAGTAATGATTCGCCCTCCGATTCGGCGACCGATCTTGTCGTTTTGTGCCAGCTCAGCATATCGGTGGGCCCCACCTTCCTATTTTTCCCAAGAAAAGGACGAAACTTAAAAATCCCACACGAAATGCTATACAGCCTGGAGTCCTCAGTCAAACTCAAACCAAAGCACAAGGAACCTCACCCAACCCAACCCAACCGTTATCATCGTTATCTTATTTTTTCCTTTCCGTTTCTTGTTTTCTTTCTTTAATGCTATTTTAACGTGAAAAATTCTGGTTCTTAGCGTCTTGTTTGTCTACATTAACTTCCTGAACTGTTCTACTCACGTACCTTCCCACGCTCTCCTACGATTCGTATATTGCACTCACCCCTTCTTTTCTTTCAAACTTTAAACTACGACTGTTCTAGATGCAAGACAATACATTAAAAAAAAAAAGGAAAAATTAACATTTTTTTATTTTACATATATACTACTCTAATTTATTAATTATTATACATCACAGCGACCAATCATTCAAGTAGTAAATAGTGCAAGTGATAGGCTCCTGTCCTCATAAAAATATGTCCAAGCCAAGGGAAGGATAGGTAAGTTTAAAATTGAGGCCATTATTGCGTGGAGCGTTCTATCATGTATGTGTGACAGACGCGCCGTTGCATGGGAAAATAACTTCCCCGTATATATATTCTTTTTGATTTGTTTTTTTAAAAAATAGTAAGAATGAAAGGATAAAATTGAGAGGAAGAAAGCAGAGAGGGATGAAGATTGAAGAAAGAGAGAGAGGGGGGTGGTGACTTGTGTAAATTGGAGCAGCTGAAGAGTGACGCGTGTGGGATGACAGCTGTATCCCAAATCCCAAGCCAACCGCTTCCCTGGAAGAAGCGGTACCGATTGCCCATAACGCTAGCTGACAACTCCAGAACCTAACTTGCCCAACCGGTAGCCTCCCTCCCTATCCCTCTCACATATAAGCAACCCAAGCACCTTCAAGCCAAGCCAATGCTCCACCACCAATACAACAACAAAACATAAAACACACATAGCAAGGAGCCTCCTCCTCTTTCTCTTCAACCTCTTCGGTCAATCCTTCACATCTCACAACAACAACAACCCTTCCCTTAATGTTCATGATCCTTTGAAATCCGAAAGGGAGGAGAGATGAACACGGCAGTTACCAGAAAGGACATGGATCGGATCAAGGGCCCATGGAGCCCAGAAGAGGACGAGGCTCTGCAGAAGCTGGTGGAGAAGCACGGGCCCAGGAACTGGTCCCTGATCAGCAAGTCCATCCCGGGCCGCTCCGGCAAGTCCTGCAGGCTCCGATGGTGCAACCAGCTGTCCCCTCAGGTGGAGCACCGGGCCTTCACGCCCGAAGAGGACGACACCATAATCAGGGCCCATGCCCGATTCGGAAACAAGTGGGCCACCATAGCCCGCCTCCTCTCGGGCCGAACCGACAACGCCATCAAGAACCACTGGAACTCCACGCTGAAGCGCAAGTGCTCATCCATGGCGATCGACGAGCCGCAGCTGGCACAGCCGCTGAAACGCTCCGTGAGCGCCGGCGCCGCCGTACCGGTCTCCACGGGGCTCTACATGAACCCTCCCACACCGGGAAGCCCCTCCGGATCCGACGTGAGCGAGTCCAGCGTGCCGTTTGCGTCCACCTCACACGTGTACCGACCCGTGGCAAGGACCGGCGGGGTTCTACCCCCCGTAGAAACGACGTCGTCTTCCAATGACCCTCCAACATCATTGTCGCTCTCCCTCCCCGGCGTGGACTCTTCGGAAGTCTCTAATCGGGCGAACGAGTCTGTTCACGCGGCTCCGCCGTTGACTGCTATACCTTTGTTGCCGATAATGGCGGCATCGGCGGTTCCAACGGCGGTTGCTGCTGTTCCGGTTGTGGCGCAGCCGCAGCAGCAGATTCACGATCCTTCGGCGGCGACGAAGCAGAAGGGGGCGGTGCCGCCGTTCAATTTCAGTGCAGAGCTTTTGGCGGTGATGCAAGAAATGATAAGGAAGGAGGTGAGGAGTTACATGGCGGGGTTGGAGCAGCAGAATGGGATGTGTTTTCAAGCAGCTGATGACGGATTCAGGAACGCTTCGGTGAAGCGAATTGGGATTAGCAGGATCGATTCGTAAATACGTTGGTTCATGTGAGATTGAGAATGGAACACCAAGTAGGGATGAGAGTTGAGGGAATGGTGGGGCCTTTGAGATGCAGAAAAAGGGAAATTGAACCTTTGTTTTATCCCCTGTTTTTTTTTTTTTTTTCTTGTTTGTAGGCAATAATTTTGGTTAATGGTTAATGTACAGAGAGGTAACTCGTTCGCAAGAGAGATGGGTTGGGGGAGTAGCATGAGTGCCCTGGGATGGGATATGAGGGGAATGGAATTCATTTCGGAGAAGCAGAGAAAACCATAAGAGGGTTGGATGTTGGGAAAAAATGTGAAAATTCTACATCTTTTTTGCTGTCTCTTGGTCCTGTGCTCCAGGCCTAGTTGAAAAAGAAAAAAAAAAAGAAAAAAAAGAAATTAGAATAAAATTATTTTCAAATATATATCAGATAAATCTGTTTTCTTATTTGCACAAAGGTATTCTTGTTTTGCTTCGAACCTAAATTTAGACAAATAGTATTTAGCGCAATAAGGCACTCGAGTTCCTAAATTGCAAACTAGTTAAATTAGTGGAAGAGAATATCACTCTGATGCTACTTTCAGTTGAGCGTGTAGAGCGCATCTAGTCTAGGTAACAAAAAGGATAGCCTAGAGATAATGTTGTATTTGGATTCGTGACTTTAGTGTTATATATGTTGGAGTAAATGTGGAACAATAACTGGTAGTTTCTGTTAGGTTAGCTAAAGATAAACTCACTGTGGATCAACAATAAACTGTGTAGGAGAATTGGAGGATAATTCTCTCTTGTGCGTTAAGTTTTTTTTGTTTTCTTCCCCCCTTTTTGGTCAACCATCGAGATAAGGTTGAGATGATGGTAAATTACACGGGACAGGCTGTGGGAAGAGGAGAAATAATTCTCTTCAAGCTTTGAGGCGTTGGGTTATAAAGCATATGATATCATTGAAATGTATCGGTTGAAGTAACGGAAGGGGTTATGAACTTGAAGTGGACCTTCAATTAGCAAATGATGAGAAAAGACATCTAATTGGTTACTGCTCTTCGAAGGATGTGGAAGCTGGGCCTATATATGCAGGCTTAATTCAAATTATATCCTAAATGCGGAGCCTATGATTCCAAGCCACTAGTATATTTATTTATTTTAATAGGAGGTCAAAAACATGGGACATGAAAATGAATATTAGTCACTTTATTACAAAAGCTTATGCGCCGCTCTTCTTTGACCTGTATTTCAAGGTGCTTACAAGAACTTCATGGACGGTAGCGAATTCCGAAGTTTTACGCGCACAAAGATCATCAAATTAACTTGGTTGGCAGTTTTTGTAAGTGATTAATGAACAGGAAACAATCAGCCATCAGAAGTAGACAATGTTTATCAACAAATTATGTCAGTCGAAAGGATAAAGCTCACACGGATAGTAGAGAATTTAAGATAGGGAGCCAACACATACTATAATGCAACATGTAGGCTTCCAGTGTTAATACTTCATTTATTTTGCAAAGATATTTGTTTAATCAACACTGTAACATAATTTCATCAATGACAAGACCAGCGTTTACATTGGATCCATTTTTTCGGATTATTAGCCCTTCATATAAAATACTGATATTACTGTTGAAAGCATTGTTAATTATGTTATATAATTTAATTCTTTTTTTTTAGCTAAATAGCAAAAATTCCCTTAAGATTTCTTAAAATAGCATTTAATTTCATTTTTTTTTTTGTAGAAAATTACACTCTATCCTATTATAAGAATATTCAAATGGAATATTCTCATTTATTTAACTATTGTTAACCCAAAATATTTTTTTAAAAAAAAATTAACTAATCTTAACTTACAGTCTCATTCTTCAATCACCATTTACCCTCACCAACTTTAATTATATATCTTACTAAAAACTCAAAAAAAAAAAGTAAAACTTTTCTATTTTATAATTTTCTCTATATTCTTATTATTTAAGATGACCTAAAAGATGGATTTATATTGATTAAGTTCAACATGGAATTCTAATTAGTTGAACAGGTAATTTACTCTCTTATAGCAAAGAAAAAAAAAGATAATTCTCTCATTCCTTCTCCATTTTTTTAATGCAAATAGTTTATTTATTTCATCTACAAATAAATTAACTTTTTTAAAACCAAACTGAACTTTCAAAATATACTATGTAGTCATCATAATTCCTTGATCTTTCAATCAGATCATGAATAAAATTTCTCTCCAAAGATTGTTTGTATTATACTTTATAAAACTATTTTAATCTCCTTTATATGTTAAAATCATGAAATGTACGATCTTTATTAAAAAAAAAATAGAACAGCAGGAAAGTATCTTCTAAGGAGTTCAACAATCATTCATTGAATCACCTACATTTTTAACAATTTTCACACGTTTAAAAGGTAAAAAAATTCAAAAAAATAAAAGGCATGTGAAAAATTTCAAAATAGAAAGAAATTGCTAAAAGAATGAGAATATAGAGAAAATCGTAAAATGGAAGAGTTTCACATCATTTCTTGTGAGTTTTAATAAGAGATATAATAGAAGCTGGTAAAGGTAAGTGATGATCAAATAATAAGACTATGTGAGTTAAAGTTGGTTACTTTTTGAAAAAATATTTTGGGTTAATTATGGTTAAATAAGTGAGAATTAGAATATTCTCGGGTGGAGTGCAATTTTCAAACCAAAACTAGCAATGTAACCATGCAATTGCACGTGGCCCCTTTTTTATTTTTTGTATTAATAATGAATTTATATATTGAAGAAATTTCATCTTACTTAATTTATTGTTTTATTTTTTTTTCATAATATACCAATAATTTTTAATTATAGATATCATGACTAAATATGAGTTTCAGAAGATATAATCTCAAAATTTTGATTAAATGGTTTGTATGCAAAAATGAAGCTAATATTACAAAAATAAAGATATCTCACCTTGGTTTTATCATCGTATTTACCAAAAAAATATAAAAATTAGAAAAGGCATGCAAAAGAGAAATGATAAAGAAAATAAAAATTAATCTAGTATATTGTAATAAGGTATGCTTGTCTTTAATAATTTGCGTAATTGCATTAGTTTTATGAGTTTACATAGATTGAACAGTATATGCTCATTATTGAACTAATGGTTAATTAAATAAACTGAAATTTACTTAAATTATTAGAGAGTTTCCAATAAAGGAAGTTAAAATAGATTTTGTTATTTTACTTATCTTAGAAAAAAGTGATGGAAAAGGCGTATAAAATGGAGATGATGGTTAGCATTAGAATTAATAAGGCATATACTACAATAAACAATATATAGTCTAATTGATGCAATAGAACATCGGGCTGGTATGTAACAATAAAGCTAATATAATAAAACTAAAGAAATAACACGAATGAATATATTAGAAAAAAATAAAATATGCACAACATGCAGGAAAAATATCTATTATTACTCACTTGGTCTTATCACCTATTTGCGCAAAAAAATTAGTAGAAAAGGTATACAAATTAGAAACAATAAAAATAAAATTTATCTTACATATTGTAGCAAAGTATGTTTTTCTTCAGTTATTCTGGATAACTGCATTAGTTTTATGAGTATCCATCGATTGAATGGTAAATGCTCGATCACTTATTAAGCTAATAGTAGCCACTTCTGACAAACAATAGAAACATAAATTTATTTAAATTCAATTCAATTATTAAATAGTTCCCAGTAATCAGAGTTAATAAGATATTTAAAAAAAAAAAAAGAATCATCTCCTCTAATAATTCTCACCTTGGTTCTGTTATGTTGCTAGTGTGTGAACCTGTGTGATGCACAAAAATATTTAATATGTGTAATATATTAAATACAATAAGTCATTGTTGGGATTTTGTTATATAATATAAGATTAATGTATAATTGTAAAATACATATTTAAAATGGGTTATATAATAAAATAGGAAAGTATTAATTAAATAAGAAAGTATATAATTGATATAATAGAACACCAGGCTGGTATGCAACGATAAAGCTAATATTATGAAACTAAAGAAATAACATGCATCAATATAGTAAAAAAAAGTTAAAATATGCACAACATGCAGCGAACCATATCTATTGTTACTCACTTGGTCTTATCGCCCTATTTACCGAAAAAGAAAATAGAAAAGGCATACAAAATAGAAAAAAATAAAGAAAACAAAAATTAATCTTATATATCGCAGCAAGGTATGTTTTTCTTTGGTTATTCTGGATAACTGCATTAGTTTTATGAATATTCATAGGTTGAATCGTAAAAGTTCGATCACTTGTTAAGGTAATGGTAGCCACCTCTAACAAACAATAGAAACATAAATTTATTTCCCAATAATCAAAATTAGTCAGATAATCGTATTTGTTTTAAAAAAGAATCATTTTCCCTAATTATGCTCATCATGGTTCTATTATCTTACTAATGTGTGAACCCATGCAATGCACGGGATGAGTAATGTATAATATATGTAATATATTAAACACAAGAATTCATTGTTGGGATTTTGTTATAGAATATAAGTTTAATGTATAATTATAAAATACATACTTAAAATGGGTTATATAAAATAAATTTAACCTTGATACATTTTTAGTATAATAGTTTTTTGCAGAATGATTCAATCAAATATTGTTACATTAATAAAAGTGACTTACTCTTACAATTATTATCTTAAAAGTCACAAATATTATATTATATGATTAAATAATAGTATAAAATTCTTTCCATTGATAATATATTAAAATTAATTTAATATAAAATAACTTAATGAATAATCATAAAAATAAAAATACCTAGAAGAAAATAATTATAAAAATGAGAGGTATAATTTTAAAATTGTTAATGTTAAAAGAAACTTTTATAAAATTATTTAATATAACAACTCATTATTGAAAGTGTAATTCGTTGTATGAGAATATCTACAAACTTTTAAGAATAGAACAACCCAAAAAAATTCATTTCAGTTTTGTATCTATCCCAATTCTTCAACCTCCTAGTAACATAACTTGAAAGAAAAAAATTTAAAGAATCGTTTAATATAACAACTCATTAGTTATAGTATATATTTTTCATTTTATAAGAACATTTACTTCAACATTTCATTTTCCCCCTCTTCCCTTTTCTTCAACTTCATAATAAAGTAATATTAAAGAGAAAATTCCACATTTCTAAAAGAGAGAGAGAGAGAGAGTTCCAAGAAGTGTTTAGTATAACAATTCATTATTAAAAGGTTAATCCATTTTAAAATGATATTTACTTTCAATTTTTAAGAAAGGATTGAATAACTCAAAAAAAAAAATTATTGCATTTTGCTCAACCTCCCATTTCTTTTATCTCTAGTATTGTAATTTTAAAGAAAAAATTATATAAAACCCATTTCATATAGCAACTCATTATTGAAAGAGTAATGCTTTCTATAATAATAAGTACTTTTTAGTTTTAATTAGGTTGCTTTTATTTTGGCCTTATAAAGAAAAAGTTTATCAGATTTTGCATAACAACTCATTATTGAAAATATAAATAATTTTATGAGAATATGAACTTTCAAATTGTCAGTTAGATTATAGTATATTATAATTTATATGCTTTTAAATTTATTTTTCTATACAATTATTACTTATTTAATTTTGTTAATTCAGAAAATGAGATAATTTCAAAATTCATCTTAATTGTAAAATTTTATTTTATTTTATTTCTAAAAATCGTTTAAATAAAGCTAAGCTCTCATCACTCTAAGTAAATCATTGTACATAAATTCATGTTTTGTTATAATTTATATTTATACTATACATCTATAACATTAATATAACATTTACCATATCATTTTAGAGTTTCAAAATTAACATAAATTGTATATTATATGTCTATCATTAGGATAACGTAATTTATATAAATTACATAAATATAACAAAAATACTAACTTTACATATTTGAAAATTGTAATGCAACGTAATGACTTCTTAAAAGAAATAGAATTATAAAATTATTAAAATAAGAAAGTATTAAAATAAATTAAAAAACTAAATATACCTTTCAAAATTTGGTATATAATATTTATTGTATTAATTTGTTGTTTCGCATTTATCATAAATAGTGGTTATCTTGGTTAAACTTAGCTTGTTTGGATTAATTAAAAATTAATACATTTTATTTAAGTTGTATCTAATAATACTTCACTCTCTTTGATGCTGTATAAAATAATTTTATTATAACTTTTTTTTTTTTGCAATCTAATATAGATGTTATGGAACTTGATCATATTGGATAAGATTAATTTTTTTTTTTAACAATGAACATATTCTAGGTCTATAATTTTATGGGTTAATTGCATTTTATCTTCCTGTGTTATAGGTCATGTATACTTTAATCCCTATATTTTAAAAATGTGCAAATTGACCCCTTATATTTTTTTTGAATGTGTATTTTACCTAAACTAAGTGTACTATACCCCTGAACTTTGAGTCATGTACAAATCGATCCCCTGAACTTTTTTCGAATGTGCAATTGGATACCGTACACTTTCTTGAAATGATAGAAAAATTGATGAAAAAATTAATAGTTTGGGTAAGATACACATTTAAGAAAATGTAAAAAGTCAATTTACATATTTTTAAAATATAGGAGATAAAATACATATAACTTATAATGCAGGGAATAAAGCGTAATTAACTCTAATTTTATTTTATAAATTAAAAAAGAAAGAAAGACTAAATAATAAAGGATGAAAATTTTGTATGCAAAAGGCGAAAAATAGTATATTGATTTGATATTTAATGAGAGGCCAATTCTCTGGTGCCTAGTTTAAAATATATATTTGGTGCCCATTGTAGTTGTTATCCAATGGAGAGGCAACAAGTGGTTACTATTTGTGTGGACAACTTTAATATGGTGCACGGTAGAGGTGTTTGATGTGGGTAATTAAACAACGATGTGAAAGGTCTATGAGAAAACATTGCGTAGCACCCTCCCCACCATCTTCGCTGGTAGCCACACTCTCTCATCTCCCCACATCACACATCACACATCACACATCACACATTCATTCCTTCCCCCCCCCCCCCCCCCCCTTTTTTATTCCCATTCCATTCATTCATTCACCCCTTCCCCAAATTGTCGCCCTCCGCTCTCCCCCAACACCGCCCCCACCACCAAGAGATCCACCCCTCCTCACCACCACCACCACCCCCACAACCAAAAGCCTCCGACGCCCTCCTACTTCCACTGTACCTGACCAACGCCATATTCTTCACGTTGTTCTTCTCGGTTGCGTATTACTTGCTCCACCGGTGGCACGACAAGATCCACACCTCCATCCCTCTCCACCTCCTGAGCTTCTCTGAGATCTCCGCCATCGTCTTGCTCATTGCATCCTTCATCTCACGCTCCTCACATGAAGCCTGGGAAGAAGATGAACTTCCGCATGGTTCCAACCAAGATTTACTCTCTCCTTATCGATTTTCAAATATAAAAAATCAGACATAATAGTGTGATTAATTGAAAATTACCACCTCTTAAATAACACATAACAACATCATTATGGACAATCCTCACTTACTCTCTTGCAGGTCCACTATACAACTTAATATAGGTGGCAATATCTTGTCCCTTCACACCACAATGGCACCAAATGTACAACATTCATGAGGCACCATAGCATTCACCTTAATGAGATATAAGTTACTTGTATCTATTGCTGGTTGACCATTAAGAGCAAAATTTGTCTATCAGTCATATGTATTGTTTAGTAGTGAAAGAAGAAGGTAGAAAGAGGTTGAATAAAGAAAAAAAAAAAAAGAGAGAAAGGAATTTCAGGTAGGAAAAATTTTGGCCATAGGGTGACGTGTATAAGTTAGGGACTTCTTTTAGAAAATAGTAATAGATAGATGGGTTAAGTGCTCTTTTGAGAAATTTCAAGAGATTTGTGTTATTATTATTTTTTTTAATAAACAAATGTTTAAATAGATTCGATATTGATCATCTCACTAGCGTCAAGACTAAGTTCACGAGCTCTTTGAATGCTCGTAAGGAGAATTTGAAAATTCAAACTTGTTTTTTTTTTTATCAAATTTTTTTTAACCAAAAGCAAGTTCAAACTTGTTAATTCCAGTATTTTTTTTTTGGTCTAAAAAAGTAATTCGTTGAAAAGAAAACAGTCCATACACCGCTGGTAATAGGTTAATTGCAGCATTTAAAAGCGCCAAGATATATGGTTGCAAAATGGGGGCCAAGTAAAATGAAGGCCATAGCCCATAGAAGAGTATTGAGCTGGGTAAAGTCTGCAGCTCCATTCAGAAGCTCATTAAAATCCTATAAAACCCGAAATATTTTGGAGCATTTTCTACCAAACATGCTCTGAATTTACTATTCAAAACGATCTCACTGATGGAATGTATCTAATATCTTCAACACGCAATAGAAAAACAGTCCTAGTGATGAAGAAAGTCTAACGAAAACAGATTTGCAGAAATAGAAACAGGACACGGGGATTTAATGAATACTATTGTTCTTGATGTACTCTTTATCCACTTTGACAACTACAAAATCTCAAGCAAACGTAACATTATCAAGAAACAAAAAGAAATATTCTGAGTATATTACTTTTTCCAAGTCCAACAGTTTCGGGACAAAAGAGCAGAATGAGGATTTGTTGCTTGAGTAAGTATACTGTGTACACACAAATTGTCAAGTATTGAATACCGTTGTTTGAGGTCAGATTTCTTTAATCCGAAGAACAAACAACTGTGTTCACTAAAAGTCATATTTAACAAAATTTTCAGAGGTAGGTGATAAAGGCCCTCATTACACTATTGAGAACACGTCCAATTTAAGCTGGGATTTAACAGATAGCAAAGGTTCCACCTATAAGAATTTCAAGGCAGTTATGTACTTGTCTATCCCCTGCCAGTTCAAACTCCTACAAAACCACCTAAAATAGACAATAAATGCCTTAAGGCGTCCATATATGCTTAGGTGATTACTTTCATTTAATGGGTTTTGCACAAGGTTATGTCAATAAATAAACAGTCACAACTTCAGACCACCTTGCCAATAGAAAGGATGATTAATTGATTATTCACAAACGAGGGAAGTAAAAGCTCCGCCACTGCTCCAAGAGTGATTCAATGATAGATAGCAGATACAAATATGCCAGAGAAAGAAAATAACAGACAGCATTATATATTTTTCAATCAACTACTAGAGGACTTCAGAGCCCGTTGCATGAGGAGAGGTTGAATATATATGCACAAACTAGAGAAGCAATTCATGAAACTCGCATGTGATAATTCAACACTTTATCACCAATTAACGGAGAGCATATCTTACCCGTAGCTTGGCATTTGCTTTAGCTGAGCCGTGACTTACCATTCTTCTCTGCAATTTGCTTGTTGTCAAGGACTCGCTGTATCCAGATATTCTCTTCAGTATGTTTCATTATATGGTCCTCGCGTACACATTGTCCCATCTGTTGAAATGATTTTGACCCCAGGATTGATTCAGTATAACCTTTTAAAAGGCCATAATTATCAATGATGGCAAACGTTTATAGCATAATTAGTAATACTCGAGGATTCTCTCTAAAAACTATAGATCAATCATGCTACAAAGGCCCTATAAACAGAATGTTACAGTAGCTAGCAAATATTAACTTTGTTCCTTACTTTGAACCTTTTTTGGACCACACGAGTTACAGAAGAACAAATACACAATACGTCAGAACACATTGTAACCTGGAATATTGGGGCTAATGCCATTTGTACGTCTATTATTTAAACTCTGAATTTGAATGAAATAAAAAGAAACTCACTTTTTATTCTACCCCTGCAAGAGGTAAACCAAGCTAAAGTTAATATTCTACCAAGGAATCACTTCAAAAATTGACATTAAAGTTATTTAAGATATCAGATAGAAGCTAAAACAACATTATTTTAAGAGGCAATACTAAGGGACACTCCTGAGGTGAGGTAGCCAGCATATTTGACTTGAGTCTATTGGAAAGAAATATTACAATCGAATTGCACAGACTATATTGATTCATTCTTTCTGATATAAGCTTTTCGTACCTGATAATCCAAGCATGCATGAAATTAGATCATAATTACAAGAACACAATGAAGAAAACAAATATATTAAAAACTTTGCTTATGGTAATAATCAATCAGAAATAAACAACGCGTTACACATATGTATATAGGGGGAAGACAAAAATCGAAAGAACCGTAAGAATAATCTCAATTCAGCCTCTCTTCAGCAATCTTCCGTTCTCCAGTGGAAAGGAAACATCAAATCTATTAATCACGAGTGCATTAGTTTAACTGATCAAAGTTGACTTTGAAACTGTATTTGAAATAGGAACTTCAAAATGATTTTCCGTCGGTCTAAGAAAGGCACGAATACTTACGGGAACTGGAAATTGAGCATGAGAGCAAATAGAAGGAGAAGATCAACAAAAAGAGCAGTGGAAAGGAATTTGAAAATTGGAAGGTGCAAGTGCTTTTGCTTTGTAGATGCTCATGCGAGCGAGGGCCACGGTTGGCAAATGGCAAGCACTTTCTCGCCCTCGGAATCATCCTTCGACGAGTCGCCCATGTTTGCATCAGCCCAAGAGCCAAATGGGCGGTGTCGTGGTTCACAGATTTGCTTTTTCGTGTGTGCTTTTACCTAAGCAGGTTTATTTATTTGGGCAAGGCCCAAACCCAAAATCTTAACTCGCCAAAAGTTAAACTAACGGAGAATGCTCTGTCCCAAATAAATAAATAACGATGAATGCTATTTGTCACCTATCATAACTCGGAAATGCACACGAATTAGTTAACGTGAAATCTAACAATTTCACTATATATATATAAAAGAAGAAATCACCGCATCAAAAAGAAAAAAGAAAAAGAAATAACCATTTTTATTTAAGCCAAATCATTCATGTTGTCATTCCTGATATATTTTTGTAATTGTCTTTGACCCTATCCTAAGTGTTTGGTAGTTAAGGTCTAATTGGTCTATGAGGTTTCTAAGTAGGGGTGTAAAGTAGGTGAGGTGGAATATGCCACCTGCAATTTAGAAAATTGACTCTTATAGGCAACCCTAGCAACAAATGGCCTCATAAATGGAGGAGCGGCCAATTATGTGAAGAGGTGTATTAATAAAGAGTCAAATAGCCTTTTAATAATACTATATTATTAAAGTTGAACACTTAAACAAAATATTGTGTTAAAATAGATTGTTCGGAGGATAAAATGTTTTAAATGTATTGGGCTAAGTATTAGGTTGGTCGACTGATTTATAAGCCCCTTAACTCATAAGTCGACAAAATTGGCTCAAAAAGCTATAAGCGTATTCAAATGACTTGACATAATGTACATTAAGTCTTTAATTATGTTTGAACGATTCAACTTAAATAGCTTGATTTAAATTAGATTAACTCAAAAAACAAGCAAGAACTATTTATTATTTATCTAAACTAATGAATAATAATATTATTATTTGTATATCACTTTTCAACACCAAATACAACACTTCTCTTATATAAATATATGCAACAATATTTTTTAACTCGATATACGTTAATATAGAGTGGAGATTGTAAACTTGTTTAATTTCTTTTGACCAGGCTTGGTCCGCACCACGTGATGGCCCCCAGGTTCAACCAAAGAGAAACTCCCACGAAAAGCATCCATTCAAGGATGATCCTATACCTCCCGTCATTTTCTTTGGTCAACTTCTTCCGTCAGCTCAAGTTGTCACATTTTGTGTATTCATTTTTTATTAAAAAAATTGACAGTACAGATACAGGCCAGCAGCCCAAAAGAAAAAGACTTAAGAAGGTGCTGCTAAGAAAAAGGTTGAAGCGGAATGACCAATTGCAGAACGTGCTGGTACCACAAGGTTTCAAATCACGATCCCCCCCCCCCCGGCCAAAAGAAAAAAAGGGATAAATCAGATGCAAAAATGAGCTTCACAAATTTTAATTCTATATATATATATATATATATATAGCGCCATCAAATCTATGAAAAATGTTATATGAGAAATTTGACTATATATATGGATGGATTTCAATATTCAACAAAAATAAGTGAGAAAATATGGGTGCTTTTGAAAAGGAAGGAGCGTGGGCGGTTCATAGGGTGGAATTTGGTTGGTAATTATGGAAACAAATGGACCATATGAGTGGCGATTACGCACTTCTTTCTTTGATTTGCTGGTCTAAGCTAAGCTTGCTTGACTAAATGCCCCGCCTACTGTCAATGCAAAGTACTCCTCGTCCAAAGTTTTTTTTTTTTGGATAAAAAATCTTTTATTTCTTGTTATTCTTAACATCTTATTAAACCTTCCATAAACCAAAAAATAATAATAAAATATTAAACCTAGTTGCATTCACGAATTAGCACTTGTCTTTCTATACAATACAAACCGGGTATTTGTTTTTGCAATAAGCAGGAAGCATATAGAAACACCCTCCGTATCAGTCCAAATTAAACAAGCATGCTGGCACTAGAGAGTAGACGTTTCAAAGCTGGCTTACCTTGCATGCGAAGCAGGCCAAATTAAACAAGCACGTTGTGTGCATGAAAAATTATGGGTAGCAGAACACTGTTTCTGTTACCATACTTTATACGACTTTCCGACCTTGAACTCTATAGTCAATATTACATGCGCTCGCCAGTTTCATTATTCGTGAGTATTACGAATGCACGTGCTGCACATAGTCAAATTGAAAGAAATCATATATAGTATAATTCAATTTAATATACAATTTTCTCACATAATAAATACATTTTTATATTAGAGTTGTTAATTTTATTTATTTTATTGTATGGAACTAAAGTATTTATTTAGATATAATATTATTTTGAAGCAGTGTTAGAATTTGATATCGGTTTATATACTATTATTTTTAAAAATCTAATAGAGAGTTGAGGATAAAATTAAAGCCAAACGATATATAGTCGACATAGAGGACGCGGCTGCGGCACTGCCGGCACAAAGCGTAATTGCAAGTATATATACTAACATATTGAGCACTAAAAACGCATAAGTATTTAAATGATCAAGCTACAGCTTAAGTATTTAATTTTGAGACATGCCAAGTGTTATTAAAATAATAATAATAATAATAGAAACACAGACCCCCTCATCGCACAGGAAGTTCATACAATCAACGGCTAAAAAAAATCCATCGCATGAGCCAATAGTGATTGATCATTGATCTTTTATATCCACTTATTTCCATATATATGTAGTTATGCCCAAAGAAAAAAAAAAAAAAAGCGCTGTCACTGACATCCATTACCAATTTAGTAAACATTAACGAGGAAGCATTTTTATAATTGTTTCGATGTACAGCTAAGTATTACTAATAAGAACTGAATATTTATTAGCCGTTATAGAAGATAATTATTATTAGTCTCTTATTTTTGGTACAGAAAAGAGTCACTTATTAATTTATAACTATATTAAAGAATTAGTTTCATAATAACGCTGGTGGAGATAATCTAATAAAAGACAAGAAGAAAATTGCTGAACATCACATGTCTTCGAACATTTAACATTTGTATAATTAAGTTGAATGTTTTGCTGGCTTATATTTTATTTATAGAAATAAAATTCAAAAAAAATTAGTAATTAAAAATATATTTATTTTAATTAAATATATGAGCAACTCTATAATAAGTTGAATGTAAAATATATTATGATTTAAAAATATTAAATAATTTAACTAAATTTATAGTAACAGTAGTTATTCTACAGGTTCAATTTACAAAACTTTATTTCTTTTCTTTTATATTTAAAACTTGAGAGGGGACAAATTGAATCTTAATTAACTAGTCAAATTAGGGAAACAAAAAATTATTATAGAGCATAGTCACATATCGAGCAAGCGCATGTTTACTGCAGCGTTTGTGGCTTGTAAAAGCTCATTTTAGATACAAAACTTGCCTTGTTAATATGTATGTGTATGTTTTATAATTTAGTACTGTATTATTATTTTAATAAAAATTACTGCACCCCTTATCTATAATTTTATATTTCAAAGTTCTTTTGATTTAGATGTTCAAACAAAAGTTTTTAAGTATAAATGACAAATTACAAACTTATTTTTCAACCAAATTAAGTTCAGACTAAATCCAATTAGTAAATTTAATTCAAATACGCACTTCCTGCATACCTTTTTTTTGTTTGTTTATGTAGGAAAAGATAAAAATAAAAATACTACATACCTACCTCATTTAACTTTGCTTTCTCGCTTTCTGGCCATGAAAAGTTCATGAGTCATTGGTAGATAAAAATAAACCAGTTAAGATACCTTCTTTTTAATTGAATAATCACTAGCCCTTTGACTGAAGATTAAGATAATAAGTACGGCTCTCAGAAATAAAAAGATAATCTAAGGAAACACGTACTATAGAATTAAATATATACATTTTTGTCCTTCCGTTTTGCTCAAGTAATTAGTTGGAAATTATAAGTGATAAAAACAGACTAGGACAACTGGATAAACCATTTGATTTGTTGTTATTTTTATTTTTTTATTTTTAAAAAGAAGACTTCATATGTCTCAGATATCCAAAACAATAAATCTTAAATAAGTGGCCAATTAGAGTTCAAAGTCAACTAAATACTATTACTATGATATAATAGAGTGTTGAAATGCAATTCCATCGTAAACTAAGAAATTAGATATCCTTGTTAATCACTATTTGTATACATAACATAAAATGTAGGCTTTGCCCCCCAACATGTCCACAAATTCCAAAAGGAGTAAAAGATAAACAAATTAACCTTTTTCATTTATTATAACCCGCATATTCTTCATAAAGTAAAAGAACGATAGATTGATATTCATAAAACCAATTCTTATACAAATAGGTTGATACATAATAACTAGCTAGTATTTCACCACCTAAAACAAAATTGGCGGATAGTTATGTAGAACATCAATCAATCTAATCTTAGCAACCGCCAGCCACTATATTACGGCACGCGAAGTTAATTATCAATTTCATATATTGGCCCTTGTGTGGGAACGTGCAGAATTGTGGTTAAAGTTGCTGTCCTAAAAATTACTGGTTTGTGTTCTGTAGCTTGCTCTTGTTAATCAGCGTATGCTATGGGTGTGCTGATTGTGGGTGGCTCTTTTTCTCTTATCTTTATTTTGGATTTCTGTGACTTTGTTTGTTTCCTGCTTCCCTTCCTTGTTTTGGGATGAGCCTTATTTCTGATTGTCTAAAAAAAAATATCGTACGAGTAACACCGTTCTACTCTCAATATACTCTTCGAACCAAAACTGATGGTATTAAATTTCACATTTTGAATATTACATCATAAATAGTGAAAAAAAAAATTGCAGAAAGAAAATCAATGAAGGAATTTATTTAAACGAAACGTTGTGCGTCATGAAGGCTGAAGTCAAGGGTGCTGGGGAAATTAAAGTACTAGTGTCCTTGGCCATTGCTTGGTCCAGAGTATTAGATTCCACCAAGGATCTCACTGTTGGTAGATTAATGTCCCTCCCCTCCGCCGCTAGGACCCGAGTCCTTAATCCCTCCAAGGGTCTCGGTGTTGGTGAACTTGTGTCCCACCCCTCCACCGCTAGGACCCGAGCCCTTAATCCCTCCAAGGGTCTCAGTGTTGGGGAACTGGTGTCCCTTCCCAGTGATCTTGATTGCTCCCAGTGATAACCAATCAAAGAAATCGATGTCCCCTCCGGTGGCTGAGCTTCCTGTCTCAATGATATTCAATGGACGGGCTTGTACAATGATGAGAACATAGCTCAGGAACATGCAGAGAACAAATAAACATTTCGGGACAGCGGTTGCCATTTTTTTTTTTTTCCTTTTTTTAACGTAAGAAGGCAAACAGAAAGGCAATTAAAGACTACTAGCAACTATGAGCAGGAACCTGAGGTCTGTTTAGGAAACTTTTAAGATAATGTTTAAAATGAAGTGCATGGATTTTGTGAGGCACTGGGAGTCCCTTTTATAGCATGTGAGGTATGATTTGGGGTCTTGACTATAATGTATTCTACTCTAGTGTGCGCACATTCAAATGTGGAAAGAGACTTGAAGAATTTTTTTTTTTCCCTTCGTTCAAACCAATGTTTATATTTTTCTCACGGAGGAAACAGCTTAGGGGCTTCGGAAAATCGATTTGTATATTAGGTTGAATCGGAAAATCAATTTGTATATTAGGTTGAAAAGTGCATATTAGAAAGTAAATACTGAAGAAACTTGTAGAAGAGAGTAAACGAAGAAAATAGGAGAATTACGTGTCCAAGTTGTACAAGTTGGCATTACTGAAGTCATTAGGTTTCTCTTCGCACCCACGGCAATGGAGTTATCCGAAAGGTTGAATGAGCTGCTTGAAATCGAAGACCAAGATTGTTATGTAACTTAAAATAATATATAATAACAATAATACTTTGTTTTGAAGACCAAGGTTGGCAGTAGAAATTCGTTTCGAAAGAACGGTTGTTCTTATACATTTTTTTACACTATAGAATAGAAGATCATAAAATTTAAGAATTTTACATCCCTGACAAAAATTAAGAATGTTTAACTTTTAACATTTGGATGGAAAAAGTGTGGGACATAAAATATATAAAAATAATAAATAATATAAGTTGCATTTGCCTATTATTTCTTGTCAACGAGCAAGTTTGAATTTGTGAATTGTCACTTTAAAAATTTTATCTACCACCATTTTTATTGAAAATTGCGTTGAATAACTGTACTTAGAAAAAGAAAATATTACTAGCATTTGTCATTAGCAGTCAAATAGTTGTAACAATGAGTGAGATTTGACAAGCAGCGAAATTTTCTGCAGGCAAAGGCCAATCGTCCAATCGCAACGGACGAAGTCGCTTGGCTTGTGTTTTGAAATTTCTGACTTTTGTTTTTGTTGGTTTTTTTAGGTCTCCATTTTCTGGATACTTCAAATCCACGTCACACTGCTGATCGGGCTTATATTGGGCCTCTCAGCATGTTGGATGTCATCTATTTGCTAAGACTTTTTTCAAGTCTTGAACTTAATGACAATTTATGGTTCAAAACACTTACCGCTTCCCCCTGTGGACCCAAAAACAACCAAAATGTACTGATTTACCACATGCAAAAAAGACAGACAATGTTTTCAAACCGTGCTTGTGAAGCTTAACTTTAAAGGTCACCGAGAAGCAGTGAGGTGGGTCAATAAAAATATCACACGTGTCGAGGGGCTAATAACAAAAAAAAATTTAAAATAGTCCCTGCAATTTAAGGACTATCGTAGTTCTTAATGATTATTATTTTTTTTTTAATTTTTTCTCCTCCTTCCCGCAACCTTTTTTTCTTTCCTCCCCTCATAAACGAGCGCTTTTCTCTCTTGTTCCCCTTCCCTCATATGCAATGCCTTCCTTTCCCTTGAGCGAAAGAGAGTATGACATTCTTTAATCAAGAAAATTTTTTGGTTTAGCATTTTTCTTTTTTGACCGTTTTCTTATAATCATCAAGTGATGCCTTCCTTTCCATTTTTCAGACGCATACATGACGCATACAGTCTTAGTGTGAGTGGAATCGGGGAAATAATCACAAAATGATAAATACTGTATAAACATAACATAACATACTCCGAGGTAAAATGCTTAGAGGTGAAAATGAATGAATGAATAGTAAAAATTTTGAAAAATCGAGGAAAGTAACTCAAACGGTCGCGCCAAACCCTTGCTCCGAACCCCCGCACGTTCGTGGCAAACTCGCCCCACCCATTCTTCCACCCCCCCACCTTCGTCCACCCCAAGCACCCAAGTACCTTTTTCCTGCCCTTGAATTACTTCCCCTTCTACAAGGAGAGAATTTCTTCATCTTATAGTGGCTACTCATTCCGTGCCAACACTATTCTTGTCTCATCATCCATTCATCTGTGCCAGGTATAATCACAAAACCACTGTCATTCTCTTAATATATAACTCATTGTTTGTGTCGAACTCTAAATTGTCTTTTGAATCTAAAATTAATTTTTTGGGGCATTTGTAAATGAAGGTCTTGAAACTATGACGAGTAGCAAGATTGAGTTTTGTTTTAGTGTTGTAGTATAGGTGTTTGCAGTTGTGCCCGTATGAGTGAGTTTAGGCTTGGAATGTTAAGCAGGAAAAAAAAACCATTAAAGCGTAGTCAAATATTAAAGAGCTCATGGACGCTGGTAAATATTTAGAAAACGCTGGTAAGTTTGCGTCATTACGCTGGTAAATACATTTAAAATGCTAGTAAGTTGCTGTGTTTGCTGCGTATTGTCAAACTAGAGAAAAGAAATTTACCAGTGTATTGGCATATATTTACTAGCGTATTGACATATGCTTACCAGCATTTGTAAAGAATTTACTAGCGTCTAAGAAACTCTTTAAAATCTGATTTTGCAAAGAATAAGATTATATTCTAAATTTTTATTGATTTAGGTGCACATAATCTATAAAATTTGCAACATTTGACGAGGAGAGAAAAGGAAAAATATAAAAATAGCCAAGTAGAGAAACTTACCAGCATTTTGTTAGAACTTATCAGCATTTTTAAGGAACTTACCAACGATTTGATAAAACTTACCAGTTTTTATAAGGAACTTACCAACCCCCTTGTGAAACTTACCAGCATATTAAAAACATTTTAAAATATGATAACTTATTGATTTAAGTTCCCATAGTCAATAATTATTGGAAAATTTGACAAGAGTTATAAATTTAGCAAAGTAGAGAAACTTATCAGCATTTTGTTAAAACTTACCAGCTTTTATAAGGAATTTACTAGCGTTTATGGGGAACTTATCAGCGTTTTGCTAAAACTTACCAACCCCTTGTGAAACTTACCAGCGTCTTAAGAACTCTTTAAAATGTGATAATTTATTGATTTAAGTCCCTGTATTCAATAATTGTTGCAAAATTTGACAAGAGTTATAAATTTAGCAAAGTAGAGAAACTTACCAGCATTTTGTTAAAATTTACCAGCGTTTTGTTAAAACTTACCAGCCCCCTTATGAAACTTACTAGCATCTTAAGAACTCTTTAAAATGTGATAACTTATTGATTTAAGTCCCCATAGTCAATAATTGTTGGAAAATTTTATAAGAGTTATAAATTTAGCAAAATAGAGAAACTTACCAGCATTTTGTTAAAATTTACCAGCATTTTATTAAAACTTACTAGCGTTTATAAGGAACTTACCAGTGTTTTGCTAAAACTTACCAGCATCCTAAGAACTCTTTAAAATGTGATAACTTATTGATTTAAGTCCTCATAGTCAATAATTGTTACAAAATTTGACAAGGAGGAAAAAATTTATAAAGTAGAGATACTTACCAGCGTTGTGTTAAAAATTACTAGCATTTTGTTAAAACTTACCAGCGTTTAGAAGGAATTTACCAGCATCTTTGGAACTCTTTAAAATCTGATTTTATGAGAGTTGGAGAATATAAGAGATATATGAGTACTTCATAGTATATTGGGCAGATATTGATTAGCTTTCAAATACTCTACTCTCTAATAGTATTGGAATTAATTGAAATGTATATATTATGCCTGTTATTGTGATGGCCATAAGCAAGGATACATGCTACAGTTCAAATATTCAACTAAATTTTTTTAGAGGGTGCACTTCTTATACATTTAAAAACTGAGAAAGAGATGAAATATGATCTCATCTGTGTACTTTGTAGATATTACGACCTAAATTTGATGTGATAAATTATTAAAAATCAAAATGCCAAAGAGGAAAGCTATGAAATGCAGTCGAGGAGGACAAGGTATGTTATCCTATGATAACCAATTTTTTTCTTTTCTTTTTTTTTGTATAGTAAATGTTGGTAAGCAAGGTTGATGACGCTGACCTATAACAGAATCGCATGGAAAAGAAGCGGTTCCTATTCCTGAAGTTAAGGATGGTGAGAGTGGCTTATTTATATAATAGTTGAATTTTATTAATCATGTTGCCCTTTTCTTTTGGTTTAGGGATTAATTCTATGTGTAATTATACTGATCTTGGTAGTTTTTCGGTTGACAACTTTTCAGGACACAAGAAAAAGCAGCCTACGAAAAAATCAGGGAAGGTATGTATCTAAGTAACAACTAATTAAATGTTACTAGTACATTGGAAATGAATGACTGAGTTAGCTATGTGCTTCTGTTTCGGTGTGAATAAGAGGTCCAGAAAGAAAATTTGCATTTTAATTCTCTATGTCATTATTGATCAGAATTTTTTTGTTCTCTTTCATCCATATCATCCATGGTAATATTTGAGGATTGATGTATTGTTTGTAATGTTTGTGAAATACATGCTCGCCCAGTTGATTGCATGGGTTGCATGCAAAGTTGACTGAAGAGCAAGCCAGTGCTGCCATCGACATGGGTTTCGGAGGTTTGTTGGATCTTAGATGTCGTTCTCTCAACCGTGTTTTATGCTAGGAGCTGGTGAACTCTTTTGACTTGCGGCAGCAAAAGATGTTTGTTAAAGGGTGCCCTATCCCCATAACCTATCATGATGTGGGTGTGGCCTTAGGGCCACCAAAAAAGGGTAATTTTTTCCTACCAATTAAACCTCTATGCCTTTTTTTTTTTGTTTTGGGTATTTATGGTGAATTTATTCTTATATGAATGAAATAATTGTTTTATTTCACTTGTCAATAGTTAAAATTTATTCATGTGCTAGTTTTAATACTTTAGATGTAATAAGGTTGCTCGTGCCAAAGTCTGTCAATGGCGATCAACAATTGCTATTAATGACTTTCAAAGGCATTAAATACAGTCAGCTAGAATAGATGATTGCTGACGGCAATGCTGATGACCAGTTTAGATGAGCATATCTGCTATATGCTTTGTCATATTTCCTGTACTCGACATCAGAGATGGCACCTAGTTCAAAGTTTTTGGGGGCCATTGTTGATGTGTAGAATTCGCACAAATACAACTGGAGCAAATTCGTCTTTTCTTGGCTTGTAAGGCACATCAAAGCATACAAGACCAAGAAAGGGAAGACAAAGAGCATTGGTGGCTGCCTCTTTTGCCTAATGGTATGTTGATCAAAGGCTTCTTTGGATGAATTGAGTATGACTTGTTCATGTAAACATCTTAATAATGATTTGGCATTGCACAGATCCTGTATTTCCATGCTCGACCACTGGGCATAGTCCAACTGAATATGGATCTTCCATTGCTTAAACACTGGGATGACAAGAGGGTGCATTCGCGGATTCAGGTGGAAAAGGAAAGTGCAGAGGTACAGTGGGGTTAGAACCATTTAGATTAAGTCTAGGATTGATGTTTATATGTGGTTAGGAAATTTATCTATTTATACCATCACCAAGTATACTAGAATGAAGCTTTACATTATTGTTATTTGACAAGGATTACTAAACCACGACAATGATGAAGATGACATTTTCGGGGAGCTTCAATTGCATACCGTGTACAAGAGTCAGGTATAGACCAAAGTACTTGGGGCACTTGAATGAGTGGATTCATTTGTCTATTTGCAACTAACTAACTAACTCATTTTTAAATAAATCGATATATGTAGTTTGTGCAGGAAAAGGTTTGGGAAATGCTTAAGATTTGG
Source organism: Pterocarpus macrocarpus (assembly GCA_031439585.1). Lineage (NCBI taxonomy): Eukaryota > Viridiplantae > Streptophyta > Magnoliopsida > Fabales > Fabaceae > Pterocarpus > Pterocarpus macrocarpus. Next base: position 69,543,913 of record CM062520.1, on the reverse strand, counting down.
AAGTCAGTAGATGATCATATCATGGCTGGTGAGTCTGATCCAGAGCAAAGCAAGCCCGAATAACCATTTCCCAAAACTCCAAGTGTTAGAGAATTAGACAACATCATGGATGTCGATGATGATGAGAATATCTCTATGGATGAGGAAGAAGAAGAACAAAATGAGAATGGTCATAACATTATCCATGACGGGCCTGTTCTGACCAATATGGATGAGGAAGAAGATGAAGAAAATGAGAATGGTCATGACATGATCCATGACAGACCTGTTCTAACCAGTGAGGGAGTTGACAAAGAAGATTTGATAAAAAAATTATATGACTACTACATTGGGATGCAAATTGGTCCTCCAACCGAGTAAGCCCTTTTGTTAAAAAATTGACTCATTTACAAGCACTTAACCGTAAATGAACGATTATTGACTATATACGTTTGGTTTCTTTTCATGGTCTTGTTTTAGATCAAAGAGATATTTTTATCTCGTTATAAGGCAGCAACATTCGTACCTAGAAAGTGGATCAGCAATCTTGTAATGCTAACATTTTCCCATTAATTGATTAATTGCCCCAAACTGAACATCATAACCTTATATTTTCTTTTGCAAGTTCTATCTTTAATAAGGATAATGTGCGAAGTTCGAGGTCTCGGTATTATCTGTCTTCATTGGTGAGTTCAACTTACATAAGTTCAATGATAGAGTTAAAATTGTTGCCCATAGTAGTGTTGTTAATTGTTGCCCAGATTTAATTTTTTTTTAATCGCATGATGCGCTTGTAAGAAAGCTGGATGACTTCAAAAAAGGGGGATTGCAGCTGTCGTTGGAAATATCAAACCATTTTCTGCTATTCGAGACTAACGTCGGCTCTTGCAATGAGGTCCTCTATTTCCCTTTAATCTATATCTCGCATACATATTCTTAATGATGGCATTGTCATGCACTTACACAAAACTTTTATTATTGTTGCAGAGCTTTGCAATGGTCATATTTAGTGATCATTGGCGGTGTTATAATGCCTTTAACAAAGATAAAAGGACATTATACGTGCTGAATTCTCTGCCGTGGTCTCATAGGGGTGATAAGACTAAGCTTGACCAACTGGTGGTATGACTTCAATTTATTGTTTAATAATCAGTTTCTGGTGTCTATTCACATGTACATTGAGTGTTACTATTTTCTCAAACATTGCAGGCTTACCAATTCAAGCTCATAATGCCCATGATGGATTCGAAATTCAAACCCCCTATCGAAGAGATAAAAATTGAGAATGTCAAGGTGCCATCATAACATAATGGGTAAGTGGTGATTGAGTTTGTGAATTCTTCTATGATATTCGTCAATGCTAATGGTGGGTTTTGCATGTTTCTCATGAAGGAATGACTGTGGTCTCTACACTATCAAATATATGGAGATGTGGGATGGTGTTACAACATACGAACAAGGCCTTACTATGCCTTCTTGGACCGAGATCAATTTTCTATGCTCTCATTAGTATTTTTGTGATTATATTAAATTACTATAGCCTTGTCTAAGAACATATTTATTATGTCCACAAACTGATGTTGATGACATTTGATGTGAGCAATTAACCAGTTGGGTCCTTGATGATAGAAATGAGGCAAGGGTAGAAGTGTTACAGGCTATAAAAGTTGATGTACTGCTTTCGACTCCTGCTCAGTCCATTCAAACTTCAAATGTAGAGGATCCTGACACTGGCAAAGACAATCCAGAGACTGATAAACTTATTATGGCAGGTTTGTGTATGAGTTTATGAATGAACGCTATTTATGTGGCTAATTACGAATTAATATACTATAATATGAATTTTATGACATCGCTGGCACAGAAGTTGCAGATCAAGGTCATATAGGTGATACCCTATACAAGCCAGAGTTAAATGTTGCAACCAGAGTTAAGACCTTCTGAAGAAACCGAACAACTGGGCCACATGGAAGAACACCGTACACGACAAGGCATGTGAGGGGAAGAAAAAAATAGGATGTCGTCCTTTTTTGGAGGGTGATGTTGAAGATGGATGGTTTTGCTGTCAATGCTGGATGGCCCTGACCTGAGTCTATGTAGAATCAGAGATATTGGAGTCTATGTAGAAGAGTTGTGTACTTGGTGAGTTTTCAAAAATTTTCTCCTTCCAAAATATAAATTACTGGATTCGAAAACTAATTTTTCAATTAGCTTATTAAGATCTATTAGGTTGTTGATATGTTAAGCAACTTATTTATGTTCTGTGATTCGAAAAAATGTTTTTTGCAGCATGTGTAGAAGCTATTTTTACAATGGTGGCTATCCATGAATTGGCATTGATATTTATTGCTTGTGTCCAAGTTCCCCAACTCTGGCGGATTAGGATGTGAAGAAGAAAGTGGATGCCAAGAACTCTCTGCAGGACAAGTAGAAGGAGTTGGAAGGATTGTTCAACCAAATCATTGCCAAGATGTACCAAGGTGCTGGTAGGGATGTGCCAATGGGAGGTGCATATGGTATCCCTAGTGGTGGCTATAGAAAATCATACTCTGCTGGCACTAGTGTAGGTCCTATGATTGAAGAAGGTGACTAAGAATGGTAGGAAAATTCTCTGGATTCTGTCTCGTAAACTTGTCATTGCTGATATGTAATGCAATGCCTTTTACAGTTTTACTTGAATTGAGTGGATTTGGTTGTGGGCTAATAGTAACATCTTATAGGTTAAGGTTGTGTGGTATCAGAAATGTTATGCAAGAATAAATTTGACAGATATAAATGATAACCTTTATCTTATAATGACAATGTTTTTTTGGACGCTGGAAAAATTCTTTAGGAAAGCTGGTAAGTTTAAGGCAAACGCTGGTAAATATTTGGAATGTGCAGGTAAGTTTCTGTTTATTGATATTTTCATGACTTTCATTTTTTTTAATTTCTATCCAATATACACCATGGGGCACCTGAATGACAAGCAAACATATATCTAACACTAAATATTATTCTCCAAAAAAAATCAGAATTTATAGTCTTTCTTTGAACGCTAGTAAATTTTCGTACAAACACTGATAAGTTTTAGAAAAACGCTGGTAAATTTTACTAAGACGCTGGTAAGTTTTTTGTCTATTGATTTTTTCATGACTTTAATTTTTTTTTCTTCTTGCCATTAAATTTCTTTCCAATATACACCATAAGGCATCATAATGACAAGCAAACATATATCTATCACTAAATATTATTCAAAAAAAAAAATCAGAATTTATAGTCTTTCTTTGGACGCTAGTAAATTTCCTTACAAACACTGGTAAGTTTTAAAAAAATACTAGTAAATTTTACTAAGGCGCTGGTAAGTTTTCTGTCTATTGATATTTTCATGACTTTAATTTTTTTTCTCTTTTTACCATTAAATTTCTATCCAATATACACTATGGGGCACCATAATGACAAGCAAACATATATCTATCACTAAATATTATTCTCCAAAAAAAATCAGAATTTATAGTCTTTCTTTAGACGGTGGTAAATTTCCTTACAAATGCTAGTAAGTTTTAAAAAAATGCTGGTAAATTTTACTAAGGCTTTGATAAGTTTTCTGTCTGTTGATATTTTCATAATTTTAATTTTTTTCCTTTCTTGCCATTAAATTTCTATCCAATATACACCATGGGGCACCATAATGACAAGCAAACATATATTTATCACTAAATATTATTCTGAAAAAAAATTAGAATTTATAGTCTTTTTTGGACGTTGGTAAATTTCCTTACAAATGCTAGTAAGTTTTAGGAAAATGTTTGTAAATTTTACTAAGGCGCCGGTAAGTTTTCTGTCTATTGATATTTTCATGACTTTGATTTTTTTTTCTTCTTGCCATTAAATTTCTATCCAATATACACCATAGGGCACCATAATGACAAGCAAATATATATCTATCATTAAAAATTATTCTCTAAAAAAAAATGAAAATTTATAGTCTTTCTTTGGATGCTGGTAAATTTTCTTACAAACGCTGGTAAGTTTTAGGAAAACACTGGTAGATTTTATTAAGGCGCTGGTAAATTTTTTGTCCATTGATATTTTCATGACTTTAATTTTTTTTTTCTTCTTGTCATTAAATTCTATCCAATATACACCATGGGGCACCATAATGACAAACAAACATATATCTATCACTAAATATTATTCTCCAAAAACAATCAGAATTTATAGTCTTTCTTTGGATGCTAGTAAATTTCCTTATAAATACTGGTAAGTTTTGGGAAAATGTTGGTAAATTTTACTAAGGCACTGATAAGTTTTCTGTCTATTGATATTTTCATGATTTTAATTATTTTTTTCTTGCCAATAAATTTCCATCCAATATACACCATGGGGCACCATAATGACAAGCGAACATATATCTATCACTAAATATTTTTCTCCAAAAAAAATCAGAATTTATAGTCTTTCTTTGGATGCTGGTAAATTTCCTTATAAACGCTGGTAAATTTTGGGAAAATGCTGGTAAATTTTACTAAGGCGCTGGTAAGTTTTCTGTCTATTGATATTTTCATGACTTTAATTTTTTTTTTCTTCTTGCCATTAAATTTCTATCCAATATACACCATGGAGCACCATAATGACAAGCAAATATATATCTATCACTAAATATTATTCTCCAAAAAAAATTCAATTTTATAGTCTTTCTTTGGATGCTGGTAAATTTCTTTACAAACATTAGTAAGTTTTAAGCAAACACTGGTAAATTTTACCAAGGCGCTAGTAAGTTTCCGTTTATTGTCATTTTCAACAATTTTTTTTCCATTAACTTCTTAACCAATATTAACCAAAGGGAACCTAAAATCTCACATGTAACTGAATATTATTTTCCAATAAATCATTTTATAGGGCTTATATAGGACGCTGGTGAGTTTTAGCCAAATGCTAGTAGATACTTCGAATATGCTGGTAACTTTTGGAGAAACGCTGGTAAATTATGAAAAAATGCTGGTAATTTTCCCTTGCTTGCTATTTTTGGGGTTTTCTTTGATATTTTGAAATTTTCTAGCAAATATTGGCCATGGGAGCACCTGAATGGATAAATCTAATATATCACTAATCATGCAACCATCATTTTGTATAATCGAAACTTGAAAAAAGAAAAGGTCTTGATCTATTATAAGCCACCAAACCCAACACAACTGACAAATGTGTATCTAATAATCATTACACCTGCAATAGTTTCATTCTTCCAATCTAGCAATCATAATAGTATACTATGAACATGTGTGAGAACTAAATTGTTGGCATGGATCTCCAGTTGTCTGATTGGGTCCTCCGAAGTCCATTGGGAATGTCATTGTGTTCCTATTAATCAGTAGGTCTGTGAAGGAACAACCTTGTACTACTTAGATGAAATGGTATAATCAGTAAAAGTAGCAAACAAAATTGATAAGTTTTATCATTGTCTACATGCTTGTACACATGGGTTAACGTCCTGATTAAAGGCTTCAGGCAGTGAGACTAATCCACCCGACTGCAGGTTGCCTAAATCTGCATCCAAACAGTAATATTCTAAATTGAGCACTACATTATTTTGATTCAGATGTACACCCCTTGACTGTTGCTCAACAACAAACAACAACAATCAAAGTTAATAATTGTTTATAAGCCACACAGATTACATTATATGAGTTTCTAACACCTTGCAAAACTTGTAAGTAAACTATAATAGATAACAATTTAGTCAGAACATAAAAACCTCTAGCATTAAATTACCAGAATGTTTTGCAATTTAGATTAACCCTCAAATACCATAAATCAAAACTCAAAGCCCAACAATTGAAATAAAAACTGTGCTTAACATAAAAAATGTAGCCATGGCATGCAACTTGCACCATGACTAAATTAGAACAATTGTACAAATTTAACATTAAGCTCGGTGTGTAAACACACCAGGAACCTTTCATTATTCATCTCTTTAGTACATTGAATATCGACCGAAGACTCAACACAAAAGTTTTTTCCACTGTGCTGACCAATATTGAAATCAATGGGCTCCTGCATGTTTAAACAACAAATAATGAGATCACATCTTGCCTTCATTTGTACCAATCTAGAAAACACATAAATTAACACAATAAAGTATACACAAACCTTAATAACCAAATTTTCAAGTCTTTGAGTGCTGTGTTTTTTAGATTTTTGGCCAAAATTTTCAACTTGACCCAATTTTATCTTTGAAGGTGGCTTCCCTTTCCATGTCACACGCAAGGGGCTTCGGATCTTACACACTTGATTTTCACAATTGGTACCCAAGTTGCTGATAATCTGCTCACCTCTAGGACTTACACTGAAATTGTGATGTAGCAAGGATAGCATAGCCTGCAAATTGGCCATAAATCCATCAAGTGTACGGTAGAGGGCACTAGTTGCATCTTCAAAATCTACAACAACTTCTGCAACATCATAGAAATGCTTGCATAGCTTGTCAAATCTCTCCATTCTCGTTTCAACTCAGTCACAGCATAACTGGTCTTTATGTAAGAATGCTTTCATCTAACCTTCTTGCTTTACCATGCCAAAATGTACTTACATGGCAATTGCTTAACTCTTTTAAAAGTGAGCACACTAAACGAATGCCTACAAATAATACCTCTGAACTCAAATAGCAAGCATTGGCAGCTAAAGTCATGGCTGTCACGATTAAATATAACTTCATGTGTCATCTCCTTTGCTCGGTCTCCCATGACAATCTCCTCTAACACATGATAAATAGCAATTATCCCATCTATATTCTTAAAAGATGCTCCACAATTCATTTTCTCTCTGAATTCTGTTTGAACTTCACGAAATTTTGCATGAGTATACTTAGCTTGAAACTACTTTTCAATGGTGGAGTTCAACCTACAAGGAATTGTAGTATTCATTGATTGAAAATCAGCTTCAAATTCCCTTTCTGCCCTATTTTTGAGTGCATTGTCATATTGCTTGACAAACTGTTGCAAACTCATTATTGAGTTGACATAACCATCAAAGAATGCATGTATACTCTCACTTCGTTGCGTTGTCGACATCCCTGCCCAAAAATTCTTTTTCAAAAAAATTGGAACCCACCTTTGCCTATCCTTGTACCATCCACTCAATCATTCATTTTCTTCAAGCTCAAATTCCTTTAGTAAGGAACACCGTTTGTCTTCAAATTCTTCCTCCGTTATGGTTTTATAAATGGCTGCCTTAAATGTAGACTTTATCTTCTTGTATTCTTCATATGATCTGAGCTTCTCCAGGATCTTTTTCATTATATGCCATAAGCACCATCTATGACGAGTATTAGGCATAACTTTTTCAATTGCCTTTTGCATTAACCCTACATTGATTAGTCACAATGCCATTAGGTGCCTTTCCAGACATGCACCTCACCCAAGACTTAAACAGCCAAACAAATGACTCAGTATCTTCTGATGAAAGTAGACTACACCCTAACAAACATGTTTGTCCATAGTGATTAACGCCAACAAATGCAGCAAACGGCATATCGTACATATGTTGTGTCAAAAGTCACAACATCTCCAAAGGCTTCATATGTTACTTTACTCCTAGCATCAGCCCAAAACACATGTCTCATGCGAAACTCATCATCCATGTCTATGTCGTACATAAAGTTACAATTCTGTTCCTTCATAGTACGAAAGTGGCTTAACAAGGCTTTTGCATCTCCTTCCTTTCCAATTGCACGTCTTTTCTTGTGAATATAATTCCTCAGATCTCGTTCACCAAATAGCAAATTCTCGTACCCTCCTATAGCTTCGGCAAGATATTGAAATGTTTTGTTAATCCTCATATCTGCATCATCATTCACTTAGATTGTCCTCTTCACATGCAAGCTAATGATCTTATTCATGTTGAAAAACCTTGACTTTGTAGGACTGAGATCATGACTGTGATCAAGAATAACTTTCTTGATGTACCAAACTCTACTTTTTTCCCTGCTTACTGTAATTTTTGCATCACATTGTGCACCACTAGTTGGGAATGTCTTTATTGTTGATGATATTTTCAGCGCATGACGACTCCCTTCCCATGTGCAAGCTAGAACCAAATAACGCAGTTACCCATCAAGTTCAGTTTTCGAATTTCTTATCTTCCACTGAAAACCCTTTCTAACAACATACGACTTGAAAAATGTTTTAACTTCTTCTATTGAATCAAATACCATCCCTACAGTTGGCTCTAGTATAGAGCTTATATTTGACCCATCAACATCACAGTTGGGATCAACATCAATAGGCATTCCTTGATTACTTGATTCCTCTATCAACCTCAACAATAAAAGGTTACCACACCTACAAAAAAGAGGGACAAAACAATACTAATAGATTAGTAGAAGTATAAGCACATTAAGAGAATAAAAGATTGGCAGAAGCATAAGCACATTAAGAGAATAATAAATTAGCAAATTTGTGCTAGTAAATCAGATTTTCAAGATTACATAAGATGCTGATAAATTGTTAGGAAACACTGTTAAATTTGTGTAAAAACGCTGGTAAATTGTTAGGAAATGCTGACAAGTTTGTGCAAAAATGCTGGTAGATTTTTAGAAAATGCTGATAGATTCTTAGGAAACGCTGGTAAGTGTAAACCTTATAGAAAGAAAGACTATGAAGACAATGAAGACCTACACTACAACACTAAAACAAAACTTAAAAAATCATTGAAGACAAAGAGAAGACAATGAATTCTAATACCTTCATTTAACAAAACTCCCCACAAAAAATAAAATTCAGATTCGAAAATATCAAGTTCAGAATAGAAAATGAGTTAAAGGCAAAGAAAGAGCCTGCTCTTATCATACCTGGGATTGAGGAGTGGAGACTCCCTCTGTGGCTACCAACTGACTGGAAATCGGGTAGCTACTGATAGAGGATGAAGAAGTAAGAAAGGGTACAAGGGGGACGAAGGGCAGAGGTAAGCAAGAAATCGCTGCTATGGCTGGTTTTGGAGATGATGTTGGGGGAGTTGGACGAAGGGGAGAGTTTTGGCGTGGTTTGGGTTTCTATTTTGGGTTTTTTCAAATTTTACTTCCTTTTTTCGTTTCGTTTGGTAACCTTTTTTACTAAATTTACCCTCGTATATGTATACAATTTTTGTCTACTTCTGTGTTTCACTCATTGTTCACTCCATATGCGTTTGGAAAAATGCGTCCGCCTAACATTTCTCGTATGGAACTCTTGTTTATGGAACTCTTGTTTCAATCAACTGTTCTGTGTCTTGTTCTGTTTCACTTATATAGAGAAAAATAGAAGTTTATTGAAAAATGAAGAAAAGATGGGCTTTTTTAGATGGTAGGAGATGGATTTTATAGATCTAGGATGTTAACTTAGGGAGCAATAAGATTCAAATTTGGGTACTTACCATAAACAAAAAAAAAAAAAAAAAATCAGATTTGGGTGAAGATAGAATGGTCTTTGATGCTAACACTTATGAGGCAATGGGTGGAGAAGCTGTTTAAGATAATGCTTGAAGCAATCTTTAACAATAATTTTTTTCTACAAAGTGTGGTTTCTCCTTTTAGATTTTTTTGTTGCATTTGAGCATTTGGAACCGCAAGGAACTGTTGGATAATCATGCCATCGACTTTGATGGATCCATGGTTGTTGGATAATTGAAGTAATTTGAGATTTGTTGATGGTGGAGATTGACAGTCTTGGCAACTGGACGTGGGAGGAAGAAGAAAAGGGAGGAAGAAGGGGAGGGAAGGCGATGTTTTGACCAAATAATTTTTCAAGGCTATTCTGACTGAAAAAAAAAAAATTTGAAGGCTGTGATTTAGTGACCACCTATGGTCATTAACTCAATAAGCTCTATTGTAAAATTTTTCAACTTATATCTCTTTCCACATGTGGTCTATTTATTTGATACAACTCGTTACTTCACAGTGAGGTGTTGTATGAAAACTTATAAAATTAACCATAATGACGCAGACGAGGCAATGACTCAGTGGTATTATTGCATCATGGTGGCCAGATGGAGCCGTGTTCAAGCTATTAGGGGGTAAACGTACCCCTACCCCATGGCATGAAAAAAGAACATAACAACAAAAAACTAGCAAAACCATGCATTCTAAATTAATTTATTCTGAAATTATGGTATATTATTTTTAATAATATTTTTTTATTATAATACAAAGTTTAATTACCATATTTAAAACAATTGGTTTGCTTATTCAACTACCGGGGCTTGACCTAATGGTTGTTCGTCTTTCCAAGAATGTACAAGCTATTTTTATATACAAAATGACAGTTACTCAACACTAAACCCACTAAGCACATTTCCTTACCCATAATCGTATTCAGCTCAATGGTCAGCAGCATTCAGCACCAAATAACATGTTATTGCCTAATCTTGATGCATAATTATATCCATATTCAATGTATTTTCTAGCAAATAGCTCCTTTATGCGTTCTACTTTCTAGGAACCATAATCCATTAGCTTCGGCACTCTTCAACTTACTGCTTTTAATTGCCTTCCACGACATTTGAATAAGAAAACTACTCCCTCTTAGTCCTCCTACATATTAGGGAGTGATTGAAAACTTGGTTCCAATCCTCCCCTTTAATGGTGGAAAATGAGCTGTGGTGAGACCAATGTCCCATGTCTCAGCTTAGAGGTGGTAGTCCATTACTAGGCCTAATTCCGAGCCCAAGAGTAGGCCCAATATCCTCGGCCACCATCTTTTTCGGACATCTTAAATATACTATGAGTTACTTCATTATTCGCCGATTCTCCTTAACTATTACATACCTTCAACTATCAACAACTGTTTATTGTCAACAATTTTTAGCGTCAGCTAATTTTTTCATAACAACTTTATTTTATGATTTTATTTTTACCATATGATAATTATTTTGTTTATATAGTGATAGTTATAAGCATACAATAATGCATTTTCAGGAATATCTATCCTGGTTAATTATGATGAAACCATAACCATTATGGTAAGACTAGTAGGCGATTTTTTCTCATTAAAAGCTTTCGTACAAAGATTTTCTTTTACCATAAGAGCGAGATGCCAAAATTTTTAAGGAAATAATATTGCCAAAAGATTTTTCCTTTGTTCTTTTTAACCAAAATGAGATTGCTCATAATTACTCTAATATGTCTGTGTGGGCGCATGTCCATTTTTCTATATCTTTGTAACACCCATAACACATATCCATAGATATATAGTGATGCCTTGTACCTCATACACCAATCCTTGAAACACCACATTTTCTTACCCAGGAACAATGCTGACAGAGGGAGAAGTGAACGTTTTAATAGTGCCAATTACCTTGCAAGGCCACATTAACCCTCTACCGAATTTCTCTAAGCGCCTTATTCCAAAGGTGTTTGTGTCACATTCATTACCACAGAAGTGGGCCACCCCCGCATGCTCAAGTACAATGCTTCCACTAACACAAACCTACATGCCCACAGCCAAGAAATCTAGTTTGAGTTGTTCTCTAATGGCCTTAACCCTTACTTTAATCGTGAAAACAACACTAATGCATTTTTCAATTCTCTCAAAACAATAGGTTTTGAAAACTTGTCGACCCTTGTCATCATTAACCTTAGCAAAGGCCGCAACTTTTCTTGTGTGATTGTTAATCCTCTTGCGCTGTTGGCTATAGATGTCGCTGTTGATCATGGTACTTTGGATGCAACCTTGTGCATTGCATTTCATTTATTATTGTTACATAAAGAATATAGATTTGTTTCCCAATTTTGATAACCCGAATGAGAAGGTGTAATTGCCTGGACTGCCAATGGTTAAGGTTAGAGGTCTCCCTACTTATATGCTTCCTTCTAGCCCCTTCAGGTAGCTCCTTGTGTGGATATGTTTCACGCTTTGGATAAGGTTAAATGGGTATTTCCCAACTCGTTTTAAAGATTATGAAGTCCATGGTTTTGCTAACCATGATTTATGCATGATCTTGGAAACCAAAGAGCAATTGATATCCAACAAATTCATTCAATTGATGATTTAACAATTTTTTTACTAAATTATCATCCATTTCTTTTTTTGAGAAATAGTACAAAAAATCAAAATGCGTCAATTTTTAAACCTTAAATTAGAAAGAAGTATTATACTCTTTTTTCATCCTTAATCAAAATTTTTGTCTTATTAGATTTTTTCTTGATAAGATTTTTATTGAAACAATTCCCACCATGAGGATATTATATCTTCTTTTTTCCTTCAATAAGAATTTTTTTTTCAATAATTTTTTATAGTAAAATTTTAATGAGGTATATTGCTAATAGACATTTAAGAAGGAGTGTTGTGAAATATTATTGGAAGATGAATGTCCAAAAGATATTACAATATATCATTATCTTGATTTGTTTAAGACTTGAGTAAATAGAAACTACTATTTCATTTTGACATGATAAAGATTTGATATGGTCTTGTATACCTCACCCTTAAACTATAAATACTTCTTTGGATGTTCTATATAATACACACTTTGAGATTATCAATTATATTATTCTCTCTCTGTTTCCCCTTTGTTGTTATTCTCCTTCTTATTATTTTACAAAATCATTCACAAATTAATATTTTAATTATTATTTTAAAAATATAATAAAAATAGAAGGTAATAATAAAATATAACACTGGCCTTTTTCATAAAAGCTTATGAATCACAGAGCGAAATGGTCAAAATGCACAATATTCAAAAGATGATTGGGGGGGTTGTTTCCTTGAAAGGAATCAGAATTGGCAGGGATTTGCCACTCCTTAACACTCGAATAAATTCCAAGTCCAGATCAACGATGCCCGTTGCTTACTTATGATTTGTCTATATGTGAATTTCTTTCCATTCACCTCCCGGGACCAAACTCAGTTTATCTGTGTTATGTTAATCCCTTCTTTTCTATTCTCAGGACATCTCTTTTCCATTGATTAGCAACAATCAATGCATTTAATATTTTCCCTTACCAACTTGTAATTTTCTCTCCTCAATCTCACTCAATCCTTATTTCTCATGGAAAGAATACATAATTTAGATCTTGGCGTTCTCAATTTGATGAACTTAAAGACGTAGATGAATAAAAAGTAAAAAAAAATAACATATAACACGTATAATTTTAGAGTATTATTATTTGTATCACTTTAAAGTGAGACACCTTCCAACCCTCACTCACAAAGCAAGTAAAAAAAATTATGAAAAAAATGAAAAAGTAAAAAAATAAAAGGGGAAGGAGAGAGATAAAAAAAGAGTGTCAAATATGTAAGAGAAAATGGATGTTTACGAAATATTTCTCATAGTTTTAATCAATGTTCTTCTTTTTTTTGGGCTAACATTAAACCGAACATAAGAGTGAGAAACAACAGTAATCAAGGTTTTGTTTTTCTTCTTATTCGGTGTATGGGAGTAAAAGCAAAAAAGAAACACTTTTAGACTAGTGTGTTTACAAGCAGAAGATAGTTCTTGGCGGAAACATATATTCCTCTTATTGCATTTTCGCTAAAGAAAGTGATGTTCGTCAAGCCCCTCCCTTTCATTTTTAAAAAATGATTGGAGACCAGACCACTAACTGAGAGATTCTAGTTATCTTGAGCTTGGATGCACTATTTTGTCATCCATCGATTGTGGAAAGTGAAAATCGAATAACTAATGGTACATAATAATAGTTGTTTGCAAAACAGTGTTTTATTTTTTTTGTTTAACTTTGATCAAATATCTTCACAAGCATTATTGTGTGACTAATCTCTCAGCCACTGTTATAACTAATAGTTTTGAAATCACTTCATCCTTTCCTTACTAGTTTTATTTAACTCTTCTGTACTTGGAAAGCAATTGCTCCAAGAATTCCGTCCCAAGTATAAGCTTTGTCAGTTGTCACAATACAAATGAAAAATGTTCAATTATCTTCCTATCCGCATAAAGCTTTATATTAATAGTAATTATTATTAATAGATGATGAAGCACTTCGATATACTTCCAATATCAACATCAAACACAAATATTAAAGACTTAAGCTAGTGACAATTGATCTATAATTAAGCTGGCATCCACACAAAGTTAATAATTGAGAATCTTGCAATCTTTCCCGTAAGTGCAATTTGTGAGGATGTGAATCCATGTCCAAAAACTCCGGTGGCTATTCAGCCTAGCATAGTCTATTCCCCCCCGCCACTTTGCATCTGGTACTCCCTTTCCACCCTAAACATTTGCACCAGAAACTTGGAACGCGTAGATCCTCTTTGTTTCCCAAGCTATTAGCAATGTTCTCTCGGGTCAAATTTTTGGACACTCCCAAATGGGAAGCTTGTAACTGGCTGGCTATGACTGCGACTGATTCTAACCATAAAAAAAAGGTTTCAGTCAAATAGGACCCACCCCCCAAAAGCCCTTCACCGTTCTTTAGTTAATAAGTAAAGGCCCTTGGTTTTTGGCTCGCTCGTTGGAGATGCTGCACCAATCTTTGCTGGCCCACCCCTTTATTGGGGTATAAACACTTCTTGCACTTCACCAATAGGGCTTAAGCCAACACTTCTGCCATCTCTACAATGAGGTGCTCTATTGTACTTCTAGCGTTCCTCATGGTGATGGCAGCTGTGACAAGGCCTAGGCTTGTAAATTGTAGGGTCCTTATTGCATCACAAGAGAAGGCCACTCATGAACAAGCCGAAGTGCTTAAGTCTTCGAGAACGGCTTCCGTAACCAAAGAGAAGGCCATCATAGAGGATCATAATACAAGCAGCCGGCGGGTTTTGGTTGGGAACCAAGTCCACACAATGTCTTCAGGGCCTAGCAGAAGAGGTTCAGGTCACTAACACGGTGTTTCGGTTAATGGCTCTTGTTGGCTTTTCGTTACTGGTTTACATTTGAATTTGTTAGATCAGCCTTGTACATGAACTATGGAAATTGTAATTTCTGTCTATAAGGTATTTAGGTGTTGATTTTTTTTAACAGAGCTAAAATATGATGAAATTTCGAATTTTGCACATTGCATAACAATTTGTGAGCTTGGAAAAATGGACAGTTACATGCCCTCGCATTTGCAGCTTATTAAAGTTGTGACTAGCAAGGTGAATAATCTTAAATATTGTAATCTTAGACATGTTTGGACGTGAAATGGTTTTCGGCTTCATTGGCCGTAGGGTAGAGAAATTGAGTACGTACATGGCCGTCAAATATGGCTATCCCCGATAGATAAACTTTCAGGCATATACTATAATTCACATGGCCAGTTTGCAGCAGGTTTTCATGGCGATTATAAGGTACGACAATATAGTAATTGGTTAACAAAATATGACTAGGTAGCTGACTAGTTGTGGTGAGATCCAAAGTAACCACGTTCATGCCGTTTCAAGTTAGAATGATCCTGTGTTACGAGTTTGATACGAGTATAAGTCTGCACTTCACTCGATGACGCTTCACTCGATCATGATTAACCCCTTCGCCGGTCAGAACTCTTCGCGGGTAGCCCTTTCCAGGTTAGTAGGCTCTCAACGATAAGACTATTTATTCTGACGTAAGTCGCTTAGAAGAATCACACCCCAAAAGTTTGGTATTATGGAGCGAAATCTTTATAGCGCCCCTTTAAGCGCGCTCTCCGATATACTAGACTCGTAACATCATGCTCTCGATTTTTCCCTCCCTTTTGTGGTGTGAAAAGAATAAGGTTATTTTACGACCACGCGATCTTCCTTTCAATTACAACTAAAGCTTTCTCGTATCGCTCTGTAATTCAATTCAACGTGAACACTTGACTACTTGCGAGCACATTTTTGTTTGCTCTAATTTTGCCAAAAAAAATAATGTTATTTATCATTAACAGTAAATATTCTCATTGAATTAATGTTTTCAACTTCTTGTTTTTCTAAATGTTGCATTAAAGATTCTCTCTTAACTTCGTTCAACTGCAGACAAGAAATGATTACTTGGTACATGTATGGATTGACACACCATTACTTGACGATGTGGTGCATACACTCTCATGTTTCATTTTGAAACTCCATGAGGAAGTGAGTTTGGCATTCCTTATTTCACGCTTAACTCATATTTTAAAAGAGCCAAATATATAACTTGTGCTTGACTCTGTTGCACATGATCGAATTTGTTCTATTGAGACAAAATCGAATCAAAAGTATGAGGTGCTTTGTGCAAGACTGAATTCAAATCTACATATACAGCTAAATTAATTTTTTAAGTGATTTGAACTGTCTGATATGATAGATTTTTGTATGGAATCCATATTCCCTGCGTGAATTCTATAGCCCTTCCTTGATTATATTATAAAAAATGAAACTAAAGTATTCTTCAACTTGTGCATAATATTTGAAAATAAAAAAGTCTGATGATGAGGCATAAATAAACTCCCACGTGTCAATCAAAGAATGCATTATGTCATTAAAGAATAAGAATTTCACAACTTTTTGAATTACAGCGGAACAAGAAATTAATGAAAGACCATGACTGATACCCACTTAGCAAGTGACCATGTATCAATGCATTTAAAACGGGAAGTGGATTATCTGGAATTCATCAAATTATAGTTTTTTAATATTTTTCATGAAAATTTTACAACAAAAATTGAGATCCTCTGTAATTTAAGAAAAATACAAAGAATCCTGCTGCATTTAAAACGATATAATTAGGTTTGTGGGGTGTAAAAGTATTGGAATTCTTATCTCATGTACTGTTTCTGTTTTTATTAATTGTCAAAGTCAAGTAATATACATTTTGTACCAGTAGGATGTGATTAATATGTCAAATTTGTTTTTTAAAATAGGTAACTTAGAGAATTGAAAAGAGATGGCAAAATGAGTTTGACCCGCCGGATCAACCCACTTAGTCCACCATTTTTGGTAGGTTGGGTTGTATTATTCAATCCATAAAAAAATTTTAACCCGTATAATCCATTGGTTCAGGCGAGGCAAGGCAGATTAACCCGGCGGGCTTGTTTCTTTTTTTTTTTCTTCTTTTTCTGAATTCCTCATCCTTTCTCATTGGGCCAAAGCTTATTACTGGGCCTTTCTTTCTAATATTGTGTTTGGCTTAGGGGAAATTAGAAGGAAAGGGAGCAAAAGGAAAGACATGGAAAGGAAGAAAATCAATTTCCTCTGTTTGGATTAAAAAGGAAATAGGTGAGGAAAGGATAAACAGTGACAAATAGTTAGTGGGTACCACCAAATTTTTTTCCTCCCATACCTCGACAGAAAATGAGAAGAGAAGTGAGGGATTGCTCTATGTTCCAATAATACCCATGGCCTTCCCCTCCGTTCGTCATTTAGCTCTACCAAACCATCCAAAGCCTTCCCCTCCACTATCCTATTCCATGGCCGGAGCTCCACTTATAGCTTCACCCTTGTAATGGCTTCAAATAATATGCTTCAAACCAGCATTCGTACTTCAAAATTAGGGCTAGTTTATGGCATTGGCCACAACGACCAGGGATGATGAAGTAGCCTAACAGTGGTAGTAATGACAAGAAACGGTGATGGTATTGCAAAGAATAGGGTGGTCATGAAGGAAGCAGATCTTCTCCAATAAGGATGGATGAAGGAGGATGGTGGAGGTGAAGCATTCGAAGCTTTAAGGGAGCTATTGGAGTGCATTAGAAGTGACTAGGTGCATAGATGATCCATCAAATCTAGTCATTAGATCTTGCAGTGTGTGATGCTCCTTACTTATAAAGGAGCACTGCATTAGTTGCCATTTCGAGTTCACTTGGCCAATTTCATATGAAAGTTAGTTAAAGTTTATTGTAGTTTATCTTTACTATTTTAGATCTTGTTAGCTTATTGTTTTGACTTATATTGGATTTAGGTTGGACTTCAATTATGTACTTTGATTAATGCTTAATTTAAGTAAGATTTAAAAAAGGGATTTTTGGTATTGTTTAGTTGGTAAAATATATTTTTAAGTAATATTTTAGAAATATTAGATTAATTTAAAATAATAGTTTTATCTTAAATAATTTTGAATAATTTATTTTTATTAATATTGGTTTGAATTAATAAGTTGATATTATTCTAAACTTGTTAACTTAAAAATAGTAAAATTTTTTATTTGATATTAATTAATATAATTATTAAATATAAATTAAAAATATAGACGTGAATGCTTTTATATAAATATAGAAGGTCAATTTTTATTATATTTATTTATATTATTTTGATAGATAAATTTATGACAAAATTGCTTTAACTTTTATGTTTCTACTATTTTTTACTAGAGTCTATATTTATAGTTGAAATACCTTTTTATAATAATATAAGGGTAAAATTGTTATTTTGTATCATTATCTTTTTCTTTCCTTTCACTTTTTCACACAAACAAATAAAAAAAATATTTTTTCTTTTATTTCCTTTCCTATTATTTTTTTTTTCATCCAAACATACTTGTAGAAATTAAAAAATCACTCAATTTCTTTCCTTTTAACTTCTTTCCTCTTTCTTTCTCATCTCTTTTTTTTTCTTTGCCAAACACACCCTAAGGGATTAGGGTTCACTTAATCTCTCATCTCACAATATAATCCCTTAATCTCCTCTAACTATAGTAGTAAGCACAACCATCATCTTGTCAAGCTCTTTCTCATACTCCCACATTGGCGTAACAGCCTGTCTCACCGGCGAGCCACCCTTATCACCTTCCCTCATTGGCAGCCTATCTCTACCTCGATACCGGCAGTTCACCTCATCCTTTTCCCTCACTGGAGGAATAGCTCACCTGCAATTCAGCCTCATCCTCTTCCTGCACTAGTGCTTTTTTCTCATATCCTCTTCCCACACCTTTTTTCTCTATTACAAACCTACCTAAGTCATCTTTGTTCGTGCTTTCTAAGTTGACCCCCTTTGAAATTTGTGCTAGATTTAGTTTTATATGTGTTGAATTCGTGTAAAAGTCTAAACGATACTTTCTTTTAAGAATTGAAAGTCTAAAATGAATATTTGCTTTTATTTTGTGTTGCATTTTTCATTAAGTGCTTTTATTCTTTTTTTGGGCAGGGGGTTTTTTTTTTGGGTAGATTGCTTTCATTCTAATTGAAGAAGACAACTTAGGAATCTGATTTTTTTTTTTCAAAAAAATTTAGCAAGTTATCTTACCAGCCCACTAGCTCACCTAAAAAGCGGGTGGGTTAAACATTTCAACCCATATTACTAGAATGGGTCAACCCACCTCACCTCGTTTTGAGGTTGACCTGTGGTGCGAGGTGGTGGGGCGGGGTGGATCAACCTGTTTGCCATCTCAAGAATTAAAGACTCGTAAATTATGTAACTATCATTGATGCTATTACTTTAATAAAATCATTTTCCAACAACGATGCACTAGGTACTTATGCAAGTTGATGAATGGTAGTGGTACTACACCTTTGAAATTGAATAAAGGTAATGGAACATACATTCAAGGCTTAGAGTAATTTATCTGCCATCATCAAGTTTCACTAGTGAGAAAATAGAACGCCCTGCATTATCTGATTGGTCATCCCTTAGAATTGCCATTTCTTCAGTCTCACCTAGTGTCGAAAGTGAAGTGAGAAGATATGGGCAACTCAAGTGATGTTGAAGCACCACTACAACTATCCTAGTGCAGCTCTCTCTTTATTGCTCTATCTAAAGCTGTAGGGCATACTCTGATCCCAAAATACATCACCCATGCTAGGCCGAAATACTTCTCTACCATTTCACCAAACTTTCTTAATGAGTTTGTATCTATTTGGCCCTCGATGGAAAGATCTACTATCTCTTCCAATGTCCCTTTGTTCTTGAAAAGGATTCCCCATTCATCTAAGTTTACTTGCTTCCTTGAAAGCATCAGATTCATATCAATGGCTAGCCTTGCACACAGCACTTCAAGAAATACTACCTCGAATGAATAGACATCATGTTTTTTAGTTAGTTGATGGGACCAAGGTAACCAAAAGAGCCTTTAATATCCATGAAAACATGTTCTTGAAAGGCCAAAGTTAGCATCTTTAGCCACATGGTTTTCAACAAGCATTATGTTTGTGGACTTGACATCATGATGAATGATGCCCCTAGAAAACCCTTTGTGAAGGTAATAAAGAATTATGATGCCCTTAGAAGACCCTTTGTAAAGGTAATAAAGGCCTATGGTAGCTCCAATGCAAATTTCAAGCCTTTGAGTCCAAGACAACTAGATAAGTTTGGCAATCTTGAATTGTAAAAATCATTTTTCGGTGTTCCTTTTCATTTAATCTGCTGACTAGAGTTATCGTAGAAGTAAATATTGAAGTATGAAGTTAATATTAATAAATAGGAAATTAATATCTTAAAAGCGAGCAGGCATTGATTCAATTCATTTACCTAGTAAGGGTTAAAGCACTGCTTCGAATGTTTATTAGTGACTTACCTTTAACTTTTGCTACTGGTAATAATTGTAGCCCCATATCAAGTTTGTTATTGGAAATTAGTGGTTAATTCTGTTAGAAGTTAGTATTAGGCAGTTAGGTTGGTTAGTTATTTATGCTAAGTTGTTAGTTTGGTGTAGTTATTTGTATATAAAGAAACTCATGTACATATCACAGATAAGAACTTGTATTCAATTCATCTCATTCACTTTCCACTTCTCTTGATTCTCTTTTTTGTAACCATCAAGTTCCCGATTTTTGCATGGTATCAGAGCTTTAACAAGGGGTTCTATTTTTGCATACTAAGCATTCAATGGAAGCTTCTTCTTAACCTTCAATGACTGCTCTAGTGGCTCCATTTTTTAGTCATGTTCACACAAATTCTTCTACAAATTTGACAATCCCTTCCATGATCCATTTTGTCTATATCCAAACGAGAGTCCAAGTACTATCTTGGTTAACTCTCCTTTAATTGGAAGCAATTACCATCTTTGGGCCCGAGACATGCACATGGTATTGAAATCCAAGAACAAGGTGAAGTTTATCGATAGCTCCATCAAGAAACCGAGTGAGGATAATGCATCCTTCTTGGCATAGGATCATGTCAATACAATGGTGTTATCTTGGATTTGGAGTTGCCTTAGTCCTGAAATATATCAGAGCACTCTGAAATAGATTCTATGCCTTAGTCCTGAAATATATCAGAGCACTCTGAAATAGATTCTATGAGCATATATTTCCTTACGTAAACACTGACCATTTAATCCATAAACCCAGTCAACCACCAAATCTTTTGTTCCCTACTTCTCAACCTATTATTGACTTACATTCAAATCCTGCCCCATCCACTTTCCCACTAGATACAACAACTGCAGATCCTATCCCATCACCCACTTCAACACCTTCACCTTCACATAACCCTCCCACTTTTATTACTCTTGAGCCTATCAACCCTACCCCACTTTTAAGAAGATTAGAAAGGACTAAATATCCTCCAAGTTACTTGCAGGAATATCATTGTGCATTGGCTTCCTCTACTACACCACTATCAACATCTAGTAAGTGCCCCCTTTCTCACCATCTGTCTTATGATTCATTATCCTCGAAATACAAGAAATTCTCTCTTATTATTTCTTCTATATCTGAGATTAAAACATTTTAAGAAGCTATGGTCCATGATTGTTGGAGGCAAGCTATTGAAGCTGAAATCTCTGGTCTTGAGAACAACGACACTTGGTTTCTCACCTTACTACCTCCTGGCAAGAAGATAATCGGGTGCAAATGGATTTTCAAAGTAAAGTTCAAATGAGATGGGATTATTGAGAGGCATAAGGCTCAATTGGTAGCAAAAGGCTACACACAAACAACTGGAATTGATTACATTAAGACTTTTAGTCAAGTGGTTAAGATGACCACCCTTCGGGTCCTACTTTCTTTTGCTGTTGTCAAAGGATGGTTTCTCTATCAGTTTGATGTGAATACTGCTTGCCTTCATGGGGATCTCCATGAGGAAGTCTATATGAAAGTTCCTCTAAGTCTCAACATTCCTTATTCTGGTTTAGTTTGCAAATTGCCAAAATCTTTGTACAAATTGAAATAAGCCAGTAGGCAGTGGAAAGAGAAATTGACATCAGTGCTTTTGGCCTCTAATTTTGCTCAATCCAAGGCTAATTACTCCTTATTTACTAAGAAAATTTCTTTTGGTTTCACTACCACATTGGTTTATGTTGATGATTTAGTGCTGGCTGGGCTTGATTTTTTAGAAATCTAGTTAATCAAACAACTTCTCGATGGCAAATTCAAGATCAAAGACATTGGCAACTTCAAGTTTTTTCTTAGGAATGGAGGTTGCTAGGTCCAAGGAAGGCACCACACTCTATCAATGAAGAAACACACTTGATTTGCCAGAGGACAGTGGCATGTTGGGGGCTAAGTCGATTTCTACCCCTATGGATTACACAATGAAGCTCAACAAACATTCAGGTACACCTCTCTCTGATCCTTCCATGTACAAAAGATTAGTAGGCAAGCTTCTTTACTTAACTAACACCAGGCCTGACATCTCTTATGCTATGGGGAGATTGAGTCAATTTCTTGATTGTGCTACCACAACTCACTTTCAAGCTACTTATAGGGTCCTTCGATACCTCATGTATGCTTCTTTATTTGGTCTCTTCTTCTCTACATCATCAGACCTTCAACTCAAAGGTTTCACTGACTTAGACTAAGGAGTTTGTTTGGATACCAGGAAATCCATCAGTGGTTTATGTTTCTTTATTAGTTCCAGCCCCATCTCTTGGACAAGTAAGAAACAAACCACCATCTCACGTTCATCTTTGGAGGCTGAATATCAAGCATTAGTCTTGGGAACTTGTGAGGCTCAGTAGATTCTCTTCTTGCTCAAGGATTTTTTGGTCTTGAATCTTGTACCTGTGTTGCTATACTGTGACAATCAATTAGTGATTCATATATCTTCTAATCTAGTGTTCCATGAGAGAATGAAACATATAGAAATTGATTGTTACTTGATTTGGGATAAGGTGCAAGCTGGTGTCCTTAAGTTACTTCCCATATCCACCATACACCAAATAGCAAACATATTGACCAAGCCTTTGGCCCCTGGTCCCTTTGTTTCTCTTTATTCCAAGTTGGGTATGAAAGATATTCACACTCCAGCTTGAGAGGGCGTAGCCCTATATCAAGTCTATTATTAGAAGTTAGTGGTTAATTCTGTTATATCAATTAGTTAGGTTGGTTAGTTATTTATGTTGAGTTGTTAGTTTGGTGTAGTTAGTTGCATATAAAGAAACTCATGTGCATATCACAAATTAGAACTTGTATTCAATTGATCTCATTCACCTTCCACTTCTCTCGATTCTTTCTTCTCTAACCATCAAGTTTTCACAGTTTCCATAATAATGTTCCTTGCCAAGAACATATATGGTTATAAGTTCTAATCTGTCCCAACTAAAGCAGATCTTACCAAGGGAGAGTCAAAGTAATGTGGCATATCACGATAGAATGTGATTTTCACATGCTATTGGTGTTTAGAATAGGTAAAGAAACTAAACGGGCAACTGGTGATGTATCTATCTACATTGGCCGAAGCATCCAAATACGTGTTGTGTATTTCTGGTTCCTTAGAAGCCTCAGTATGATGTTATGTTTGTTTTGCAAAGCTAACAAAAAGTTCTCAATTTCTTAGACTAATGTTATGTTTATTTTGCCTTTCTTTTCAGGTGACTGATTCGTAGTCCACCCTATCTTTTGGACTAACGTTAGTCCCTTCTGAAAATTACAAAATAAACCTCTTGCATGTTTGTTAAAGAAGGCTTATTTTTTTTTCTTGCAAATACAACCCTTATCCCATTTTATCTTCTCCTAGCTCCCATTATGCAGCAAATCATACACAACCAACAATTGTTGTCTATCAAAACACCAACCTTGCAGCTGAACCAAGTTCTTTTGCCTCAAACAAACAATGATGAACAACATCTCAACAAACTCATTTTCCCTTTATGGGAGTAATGCCTTAAAGTATGAAATATGAGAAAGAAGGATAGAGTTACATGATAGTAGATTTTCTTAATATGTGCTACACAGAGGTAGATAGTCAAAATTAAATGCACCGATGAAATCTACAACTGATGTTATTGCACCTCAAGGTATATATAATGGCATTGGATTGTAAGTAAAATATTGACCTTGCAAATGTTTCCAAAACTTAATTTATCTAGCCATATTTTTTTTTCCTTTTTGGTAATATCACATTAATAAAAAATTACATTTATATAATTTTAAGTAGTGATATATCTAGAAATTCAAGAAAGCTAATTTTCAGAGGGAGATTTATAAATAAGAAAATCAAACAATTATTTAAGTAGGTAAATAATTAAAACAGACTGGTAATGTAATTTACTATTTACGTGGTTGAAGAGAAAATGGGAAGAAAAAAAGATGAAAGGAGAGAAAATGGGTGAATTTTCATTTTTTTCTTACTTAGATGAGAAGAGAAAATAAGAAAAAAAAATTGGTGTGGGGCTACAAAAAGTTCTCTCCACTTTTAGAGAGAACACTAGAGAGGAGAAAAGATTTTATTGAAAATATCAAATTCACCGCTATTTTTTTCTTCACATTGTATTGCATTAAGAATAAATAAGTTATTTAATATTATTACACTTTCTTTTTTTTCATTTTTCTCTCCAACAAATTAAGAAAAATAAATATTTCTTTTTTTTTTCTTTTTCTTCATCTAAATAATAAAAGAAAAAAATTAATTTTTTTAATTTTTTTTCTTAATTTTCTTTCTTTCTATTTTCTTCTGCCTGGATTAATACCCTTTTGTTATTGCAGATAATGCAAAATGAAAATGGGTTATAGGACCTTATTTCAAGCCCATTCATTCCACGCCATCCCTTTCCCAGCCACCGCATCGGGAAGCCGCGGGTTTCAAGGCCCATAGTTTCATTTTCCTACACTGCCACGCCATTATTCCGTGTCTCCAATCTAATCCATTGTCCCTCTCCCCCGCCCTTCTTTATGTGCTACTATAAATTATTGTCAAGCTTGGTTAGAGGGAAGAAAGTGAAAAGTGACAGCAAAACAAACATGATGGTGGGGCAGTCGACGGTGACTAATAATAAGCCCAGCCGGAGCGACGAGGTTTTGGACGCTGATGAGCAACTCAAGATCGCTACTCAGATCAGAGCTCAATTCGATGCCTTGGCTCCCAAGCGACCCATCAAACCCAACAGAAGCGAGCCTGACCCCTTCGCTCAACACCAACACCCCGTTGACTCCACCCTCTCTGTCCACACCCTACCGGAGTTAGACAAGTTTCATTCTCTTCAATCTCAATCTCATGTCTGTAAAGTCTCTCTTTCTCTCTCAATTCTCAACTACTTTTCTTTTTTCTTTTCTTTGAACACAAAAAAAAAAAAGAAAAAAAAGAGATGAGTTTGGGTTATGCAGCTATTGTTTTCTCTGATAACTGTCAAAATTCCCAGGCTGTACTTTCCAAGGAGGGGTGCGTGGATGTGCAGGATGAGTTTGTGGAGACTGAGTACTATAAAAAGTTGGCATCTATCGACAAACAGCATCACGCGGTTCGTGTTGCAGATTTGTTTTGATATTGCAGTTTCTAATTAAATTCAACTTTCAACCTTCCTTGTTTGAGTTTGTGAACTTTTATTTTGTTTTGGATTTTATTTTTTCCAAATTGAGTAGACAGGGAGTGGGTTTATAAAGGTCGTGAGAGAAGAAGGTGAAGGTGGGTATGAGATTCAGTTGCCTGAGAGCCATATTGATGCTGCTGAAACTAAGCTCAGAGGCTATAAAAGCAACCCCGCTACCAACGACTGGGTTCCCAATATTGATGAACATGATCAAGTAATTGCTTTCTTTTTTTTTTTTATTTTTTAATTTGAATTTTGGTAAGATGTGTATGTCTTGTTGAAGAGCCTTGTGTTGTCTTTTGTTGCAACAGGTCTTCGCCTCGTCGAAGCCGAATCGGAGCGAAAGTTCTTAGATCTCTCTGTCCAGAGAAAATCAGAAAACCGATTGTCTTCCACCAGCTTTACTAGTTCTGTATGCCTTTGTCGTGTTTGTAGGAGATGGGGTTTGGTGGGAACTATGCAATTTTTGTTGTATAGTACTGTAATAAGAGAATGGACTAATGGACCTTCACAATGCTAGCATTTCTCGTGATGTGATGACCTCTTGAGCAACTAAAGCACCTTTTTCTACATTGTTCTCGTACATTGTCACTTCCACTTTCGTTATTAAGTTGTTGTCGTTGGTCTTACCAATATCAATATGCAACCACCCTTGTCAATTATATAGGTAAAGTAGCCCCTCGAAGGAAGAATCATGTGTTAGGTTTTGGTTTATATTTTCTTTTTCCCATCCAAACCGCGGAATAAGTTAGTGCCACAAGGCCCTACGTAACAAATCTCGTCTTGGGTAAAAGATGGAGCTCTAACAGATGACTAAGCCGTGACGATATCCTACTTAATAGATTAATCTGTGAGGACGGACTCTAATGATGGACTTGAGGCTAACCTTATTATAATGCGTTTTGGAATGCAAATGTGAATCTGATATACATGCTTGTTTTATTTTGTTACAGTCTGTGATTCTATAGAAGAAGCTGTATCAGTATTTCTCATCGCATAAACAACTTGTAGTATTCCATTCATTATTCGTGGACTGCTATCCCACCTTCCAAAAAAAAACCTGAACAACGAAAAAGCCTCGCGAGTCACGACTTATTTACCAAACAAAACAACCTATCACTTTTCCGTGGATAATCAAGATCAAATGTGGTGGAAAGCAGGCTGAGCAAATTAATTTTCTTACAAGGCTATCCAAGTTCATATCATAGCCAACAAGTGGAAAGAGCATTAACTATTTACTTTTTAGTAGGAAGAGCTTTATTCCAAAGGAAACATCCTATTTTATTTTCCAAAAAAATGCTAGTATTGAGGTTTGAACATGTAATCTGATGAAAATTAACACCACTTGTCCAATTTTATTGGTTTTTATTTCAAACCAATTGGTTACTATACATACAAGCAACAGCCTACAGCACTAGATAATAAACATAAATTTCTCCAAATATAAAAAAGCCACTAACTCTTTTTCTTTTTTTAATTTTAAAAAAAATAAAGCTACCAATTCAATGAGATATCACACATGACTACGATTCAGAGAAAATCTTGCCGATGATTGGACGGGCTTTGCATTGGGCCTCCAACGGAATGGCCTTGGGCGTAAGAGTTCCGCGTCCTTCCGTCATATCAATTTCTTCGTTGCCAATCCTCTTCCACTCAAAGCATTGAATCAGCGAACCCAAAGTCAAGCCCACAGTTCTCTGGGCCAGGCCCGACCCAGGACACGCCCTCCGCCCCATACCAAAAGGTATAAGGCTATAAGGGTTCGCCTCACCATTCTCAAACCTCTCGGGCTTAAAGCTTGTTGGGTCAGCCCACAACTCCGGGTCCCTATGGATGGCCCAAGCATTCACCATGACCAGAGTGTTACGTGGCACGTCATAACCTCCCACGGTGCAATCCTCGGAGGAGAAGTGTGGCAGCAGCATTGGCGCTGCTGGGTACAATCGCAAAGTCTCAGAGATTATGTTCTGAAGGTAGCGTAGTTTGGTAACATCCCCTTCCTCTAACAGCCTCTCTTGTCCAATTTGAGTGTCCAACTCCATCCTTGCTTTTTCCAACACCTCTGGATGGTTCAACAGATTCGACATCGCCCACTCTAATGTTATAGCGGAAGTTTCTGTTCCAGCCACCATCATAGCCTGAGAAACAAAGAAATTGTTGAAAATAATTACATGAGATTAATTTTAATATGTTTTACATTTTGAATCAATTATATATTATTAAATATATAACTTTCTAAATAGTCACTCTAAAAGACAACTTTCTTTTTTTTTTTTTTTTTTTGGAGGTGACTAAGAGAGACAACATAATTGAAGAAAGTGCAATAGTACATGGCATAAAGATATTACCAGAATTATTATTAGATCGACTTATTCATCCAATAATTTATAACCATATCACATTATTTTAACAACTCAATTGTGTTACCTTTACACATAATGACTATTAATACTAGTAAATCGTAATGGACCCGGCAAATGAATCATTAATCAATCATGTGGGAAGAAAATGACTCACCATAATAAGCCCTTTGATAATTTGGTCAGTGTAATACTCAGGCTGTGACTCCTGAAAGGAAAGTAGGTGATCAATCATGGTATTCGATCTTTCCTTCCTACTCCGATGCTCATCGATGAGCCCTTGGAACAGTGCGTCCATCTTCTCCCCAACCCTTCGTATCTTCTTACGGTCACCACTAAAATCGAACCACCTAAACACAGGAACAAAATCCCCTAGATTCGATCCCAACCCAAACGTCGCCATCTCATCCATCACATCCCTAAACCTCTTCGCCTCCTCAGCGGTCGTCCCATCACACCCATCTCCGTAATAGCGTTTCCCACACACCATCCTCATGATGGTGTTGAACGTTAGCTCCACAAACCTGGACTTCAGTTCCACTTTCGCGAAATCCACGTGAGACTCACGTGACAAATTGCGAATCAACCTCGTGGTCTCGTCCTTTCGGATTCCCGTAAAGGAGTTGAGGCGGTGAGTGGAGAGGATCTCGAGCGAGCTGATACGGCGCAAGTTGCGCCAGTGGTCGCCGTACGAGGATGTTATGAGCACGGTGTTGTCGTAGGTAAGGTACTTGGTCTTCAAGGAGCGAAAACGGTTGGCGAGAACGATGTCGTTTTTGGTGAAACATTCTTCGGCCGCGGCCGCGGACGAAACGACGACCGTGAGTTGGGACCCAAACCGGAAAGAGAAAATTGGGCCGTATTTCTGTGATAAGGCATGGAAGGTGCGGAAGACTGGTGTTTTCAGCTGATGGAGGTTGCCGATTAGAGGAAGAGAAGGTGGGCCAGGTGGCAGGTTTTTGTATCTCTTTCTGAATAACAGCTTGAAAGTGATGAGAGCAAGGAAGAGGAAGAGAACGGAGTTGTAGATAAGATCCATGGTTTCTGAAGTCTACGGTCTTGTTGGATTTGATATAAAACTGACATGAAGATTATATAGAAAAATATTTATGTACACGTTGAGGATTTTGCCTTTTCTTCTTCCACGACAAAACACTTAAAATTAAAAAACAGAAGAGAAAATAAATTAATGCGTGATTGAAAAGTTTCATGGAGGAGGAAACTTCCTCTAGCAGCAGGATAGAGTATATCCTTCAATCTAATTTTTATGTATTGACATATAAAATTTTTTAATTTTCTGACCAATTATATATTTTTATTTATATGATTATTTAAATAATAAAAGTGAAATTTAAATATATTTATTTATTGATATGATTAAATTTTATTAAATGTTAGTATAAAAAATAATTTATATGATTAATACATTTAAATTAAATTTTATCTCTTTTTATATAATTTTTTAACATTTTTTAACATCTTAAAATATTGATAAAAAAGAGTAAATCACATAATAATTAAGTGACATATTAAATATATTTTAAAAACAATACAAGTAATATTTTTTTCTCTTTTATATATGGTTTGAACTTTGAAACTTCCAGATAAAATCTATACTAAAATTAAAATACCGATACATTTTATTGGCGGTCGCCAATAGCATTCCAACTTAGAATGAAGAAAGGTCTTCTTTGACTTCAAGTTGGACACGGCAGGCATTGGATGTTTCTTTTTGAGGATTACACGTACCTCATAGCTTTCTGGTAGTTTGTTTTAACTATTTTAAAATGTTAGATAGTATTAAAATATTTAATATGTTAATTACTTTAAATTTTTATTTAATATTATCTTTTTATTTTCTCCGTTCATATTCATTCATCACAATTATAAATAAAATAATTTCTTTTACTGAAATTATTGTTATTGTATTAATATTTTTTTATTATTACTATCACCTCGGGGACAATTTTACAAATATAATTGATAATATGTTCATTTTTAAAATATAAGATAACTGAAAAATAAAACATAGAAGATAGAGTAAATAAAATTGAGACTTGCTAAGAACTGTCTTTTTTTTTTCAAAAAGAAAATCATGAGTATTTAATACTCTATTATGATTTAATTTTGATGCATTGGTAGCATTAAAGATTTTTACTTAGTCATATAGTTATATATTATCGGTTTTTTATTTTTTATATGACATTTGAATTGTATATATACCAAAATATGGAAATTGAAAGAAATTTATGCGAATATGGGATGTAACAAAATCGAAATTTCTGATTTCAGAAAAGATGAAATCTGAAATTCCAATTTCACTTTTTCTGAAATCGAAAATTCTGATTTTGTTACATCATATATCCGCATAAATTCCTCCCAATTCCCATATTCTCGTATATTTTTTATCCAAATATCATATAAAAAAAACACCCAATATTATCATATCATTAAAAGTGTTTAATACTTATAATAATTAATTAATTATTTTAAAAGTCACATATATAATAATATAAAATTTATTGATAGTGTAAAATATTTTATACTAATAATATATCAAAATTAATTTTTTTATTAAATAGTTTCATCTAGTTGCGCAAGCATTAGATATTTTTTATATACTTAATTTTGATATATTGTGATGCTTTATTTGAATGTGCACAGAAAATTAGAGGAAAAGATTAAAAAGAGAAGAGAAAAGAAAATGAAAATACTTATTATTTGATTGGAGAGAAAAGTGAGTGAAAAGAAAATATAAATATATATAAATAATTTTTATATCCTTCCTTTTATAGCAGAAGATTAGAGTACATAGTACACTTGTAAGTTTATAATACGAATTAATTCTCTTCATTTTATTCTTAACTTACATAGAGGAGAAAACTTTTTTGGGTGAGACGCACTAACTTTTTTGGGTGAGACGCACTATTATATTTTTTTCCTTTCACCTAATTTTCTCTTCTTTCATTTTATTTCCTATTGTTTTTTATTCAACCAAAGAACGAGTTTGTATAAAAAAATTTTGGTTTAAATAATATTTTGGTCCTTATAGTTGCATCAAATTTTGATTTTGGTCCCTATAATATTTTTCTTTTAGTACAAGTCCCCCATCATTTTCTGCAATTTGGATTTTAATCCTTGAGGGACTAAAATTAAAATAAATTAAATTATAAGGACCAATCCTTTATGAAAAATAAGGACCAATCTTTTATGTAAAATAATAACTATAGAGACTGAATCTAAAAAACAAAAAACTATAAGAACCAATAATTAATGTTAGAGACCAAAAACTAATTTTTTGACACTATATAAACTAAAACCTAAAACAAAAAAATTAGACGGATTAAAACCTAAATTAGTGAAAATTATAGGGACCAAAAACTTGCTTAAACCATTTTTTTAATATAATCATCTAATCATCTATTGTCATATTATTAAAATAATTTGACTCATAATATAATTTGCCTTAAAATTCATATAAAAGATAAAATGATTGGTTGACAGTGTAAAATAGTTTATAATGATATTGTATCAAAATTAATTTTTTTATATATTATTGATCTAATAAATGTTTATCCTTTATTAAAAATTTTAATTCTTATTTATGTAACCAATTTTTTTTGTTGACTAACACTAAATTTTATCTGAATTCTACTAGATTTTAGTAAATGTGTCTCAATCAGATCGGTCCACTATAAGGTAAAACTCTCTTAATGTTATTTCTTTTATTATTCACAAAGATCAAAATTGAAATCTTATTTAAGGCAAATAAGTATTGAACTACTTGAATTAACTATTTCTTTAACTAACTTTTGATATTGAGTATTAAATAAAAATAAAGATCTATTTTGACACATTATTAGTTAAAAAATTTTACACTTTCATCCAATTATATACTATTATTTGCAAGATTATCGAGATAGTGCTTGCAAAAGTTAAATATTTCTGCTAATATGATAATATATGATTACATGATAATGAAAAATTTCTTTACACTTATATTATATTAAAATTAAATTAATAAAAATAAAATATTAAAAACTTAAAAGAATAGCTAATATTTTCTAAAAAAAATTAAAAAATAATGGATAATATTAAATAATTGTAAATCAAATTTCTTAAGGCACTAGTTATGTTTGGTACATTTATTTATTACGGTGGAAAGAAAAAATATATAATTCAATGATTACAAACTTCCTTTGTTTGGTGTATTTTTTGAAGTTGATGAGAATGTTCATCACAATCCAACATCAAGGGTATTTGCCTTTGAACTCATAAAGTGTTTATAAAAATATTAACAGATTATCTATTAATAGAGAAACTTAGAAATTGAACTTAAGTCATGATAATATTGAATGAAAAGCAAATCAAGTGAACCAATTCTTATTGGCACAAACCTGTGTATCCTGTGAATATTTCTTTCTGTACTTATCCAAGGATTTGTTTTGTATAAAAAAATTTAAGATAGAAAGTAAAAGCTATAAAAGGAAAGGAAGAAATAATGCAGAAATTACCTCGTCTGTTTTGGTAACATCTAATTGAAAAAATTAAGAGTTTTTCTTTTTTAAATTTTATTAAAGAAAAATAAACAAAATATATGTAAGTTTTAGTATGGCCTTACTAAGGCTCATTAATGCAAATTTCCTTTCTTTTTGCCTTTTTCAGGTTCATATTAAAAACAAGGAAAGGGAGTCATCCCTTCTTTTCCTTTCATTCTAAAGTTAGTATACCCAGTAACACAAATGAAAAAGCAAAAAATAAAAAGAAGAGAGGAAAATTTTGCAAGACTTATTCAAATTATACGTATTTTTTTTTTATATATATTATTGTTATATTCTACGATGAATTGATGATCTTAAATAAAAAAGGAAAACCCTCTTCTCTTTTATTTTATAATACTAAACAATAAAAAACATAATTCCTCTTTTATTTTGGTATATAAAAGGATAATTTCTCTATTTGACCCTTTTTTATTTTTTCAAAACGAAACCAAACAAAACTCACATTGTACACTATTCCATTTTTTTGTGAGTTTGGACTTCTAAAAGTCAGCAACGTCAATTATTTAAGTCAGCAACAGCATCACTACATCAGTATTTCAGGTCCCCGCCTTGGGCACTAAAAGCATCTCTAGTCAAATTTTCACCTTGAATTTCACTTTTGTTTTTACTACTTATCATATTAGTGCTGTTTAAAAGTGAATTAATATTGCAATTTCTTTCTCCAATAAAAAGGCCCAACTTTTGGATCCCACATAATATTAAAAATAATAAATATGTGTCAGCAACTAATAAAAATAAGATAATTTCTACTATACCATTTTAATTTAAAGGGATTGGATACTCTTCTTATATAGTCAAACCATTATTTGCCATGTGTTTTAATAAATGTCCATATGATTATTAATATGTTAGTCTCAATTACCTATTAATTTTACAATTTAACCCCAAAGTTTTTATTAGAAAAATTAAAATATTTTTCAATCAACCCGTCTCCTGTATAATAATAGTAATAAAAAAAAACCGTTCCCCATTACCAAATTGATGAAGATGCTTTTCCTTCCACTCAACTAGTGTTCGTCTCAGTAGTGATGATAACCAGTGTTTGATTGGCATATGAGAATCGTGGCGGGCAAATGGCCAACGCATAGTGCTAAACAGCCATAGCTGCATATGTACGATATCATTCTCCCATTGTCATTGCCAGCTTCGAGAATGAAAGAGAAATGAAGTTGGTGAGCAGAGATATAATTAGGGTTGTACTTATGGATTTGGCCTTTGGTTCAAGATTGAACATGGTCCAACCCAGCACCACTCCGTGGACCTACCATGGTTTTGATTTGGCTTGTATGCTATATGTATTCCTTTGATCAATGACCTTTCACTTGCACGGAATCCATTGCAAGGACAAACACCAACCATGGTGGTGGTTAAACCATCATATATATAATAAGCAATTTCTTTTATGTGCATTGCATTGTAGGCGATAATGAATCCAGAAGCAATTGTCAACTTGAGGGATCTATGATTTTGTGCAGCATCAGTTGAATACATTGTGATGGTGAAGAATTAGTGGAAGGGGAAGGAGAAGCGACCACATCCATTCGATAATAGAAATAGGCATGATTGGAAATTATTTTAATTTTTTCTAATAAGCATTTTGGGGTTGAATTGCAAA
Source organism: Pterocarpus macrocarpus (assembly GCA_031439585.1). NCBI lineage: Eukaryota > Viridiplantae > Streptophyta > Magnoliopsida > Fabales > Fabaceae > Pterocarpus > Pterocarpus macrocarpus. The sequence goes on along the minus strand of CM062520.1, from coordinate 69,509,885 downwards.
ACTAATGGAGACTAATTGGGCTCACATGTAAGCAATGACATGGGTATTTATTAAAATATATAGCTCATTAACTGTGGACTATATAAAAGGATTTCAAACTCTTTCAAATTAAAAAATATCAAAAACCACCTAGAAATAAATTGACAATAGCAAAAAGTTGTTAAAGTGGGACGCGTCCGGCTTGAACGAATTACTCCAGTGATGCTCATGAAATAGCTATCCCACATGATGGGATCCACATGAGGAATTGGGACCAACAAGAGATCATTAGAGGGAAAAATTCTTATATACTTATAAAGGAAGAATTTTTTCTTTTTCTGCATATATTCTCAATTACAAAATAAGTAAAAATTTGAGAAAATAATAATAATAATAAATTAAATAATACATATATTCTCAATTACCAAATAAGTAAAAATTTGAGAAAATAATAATAATAAAAAATTAAATAAGTGGTTCAGAAGTTTTGTAGGGAAAAAAATTTTGTCCTTTGCGAGGATGGGAGCATCACTTCCATTAGAGGCGCTCTAAGCAACCTTTTTTGTCATCTTGTTTGGACCAAAGAGGCAAAGACGTCACCGAGTGCGCAATTGCGGATTTATGCAAGGCTTCTTTATTCTTCACGTCTATTTCGGTACTACAACATTTTTTAAATATTATAACTTGAAGTAAAAAGAAGGTTATATATATATACATATAAACAATAATAATATTATAATTATAATAATTGATAATGCTATAAATAGTCGTAATTGTGTGTTGTATGAGGTCGAGCAACCTAAACATTTTAGGGTTCGAATTTTAAAAAATCACTTTACAAAGTCTTTTGTTTAATCATCACTTTCGATTTAAAATTATGTAAATAATTACTAAGAATAAAAATAATACGTAAAACATTTTCAAAAACGTAAAACATTTTCAAAGTCCAATAACAACTAGAGAGAGTATCTTATCATATATAGATGAGTTCTTTAACAAAATAATTCTCCACCAGACTATTTTCACAGTAGAGCAGAGCAAACATTGCACCATATTTAATTTTCAGTAATATTTAAAAAGTATTGTTATAAATTTAAAAAGTGTTATTAAAATTCTTTAGTAACATTTTTATAAGTATAATATATAAACTATGTTACTAAATCTCAATTATATTATGCTGCAGTGAGATACTAATTTCTATTAGAACGATAAAGGACTAATTAAATATTTTATTTAATTTATCTATTAAAGCGTACAATACGGTTAAGCTTTTATTGGCTTGGTTTATTCCCATATCGATAATTTTCTTTTATAAACAGTTCATTTAGGCTTGAACCAAGTTATATATATGGGATTGTTACAATAATCAATTCAAACCAAACTAAGCTTAAGCTTATTGTTTTTCAAATGAAATAATGTTGACCTAAAATTTAAATTTATTTAAGCCGCAACATTTCAGTTTACGGCTCAACTTAATTTGATTACACCTTTACATAATGATAATGTATATCGGCGAGTAAGTGATTTGACTGTCAAAGATAATTAATTCACCATAGATAGTTAAATGAATTAAGGACCCAAAAAAAGGAAAAACAGAACAACATATGGACTAACATTTTGTATTCCAATTAACAAGAAAGATCATATTACATATAATTAAAAAGCAAAAGGATTTTGAAGAAAAGTGAAAAATGAAAAACGCTGATGAAGATCGAACCTAATTGAACATTGGTGATCCCAACCTTATTTTATCACAGATATTATTCATGTTATTATACATAGAATTGCATAAGTGTACTTCAAGATGATTATTTCGTGTGCATGCTTCCAGCCAATGTCTCCCAGAAGTTAGAAACTATTCTTAATTGCAGATGGCTGACGCACTTTACATATGGCTTCTAAGGGAATTTTCCTTGGCACGGTAAGTCCTTTTCCTTCAGTCATATCAATTTCTTCCTCTGTTGTTCGTTTCCACTCAAAACACTGAATCAACAAGGCCAACGTTAAGCTCACCGTGCGTTGAGCCAAGTTTGATCCAGGACAAGCCCTTCTCCCTAGCCCAAAGGTAAGTAGCCTGTTTGCTTCGCCTTCTTTTTCAAACCTCTCTGGCTTAAAGTGAGTAGGGTCACTCCACACCTTGGGATCTCTGTGAATGGACCAAGCATTAATCAACACAATTGTGTTTTGTGGTACCTTATATCCTTCTATGGTGCAATCTTCTGAAGACAAATGGGGAACCAACAATGGAGCAGCAGGATGCAACCGAAGTGTCTCATAGACAATGCTTTGAAGGTAAGGGAGTTTTGCAATGTCAGGCTCATCAACAAGGCGATCTTGTCCAATGCATGTGTCTATTTCTTTTCTTGCCTTCTTCAGTATTTCTGGATGGTTTAATAAATTAGACATTGCCCATTCTAGAGTTACAGCTGATGTGTCTGTTCCAGCGAACAGCATGACCTGCAAAATTAAAAAATGCAATATTGATATATACAAAGAATGAGGAAATAGTTATATGTAGCTTTCTGTGTATTTAATTACTATATTTTAATGCCATTGGTAATCTACTCCCTGATAAAAGCTATGGATATTTGATAAGTACTTTCTAGACTACTTTGTGTAACATAATCTCATCAATGGTAATAATTACAGATGGCATGCGTGTATTGTAATGTAAAATAATTAATTTTGCGGTTTTGCGCAATTCTCCTTACTTTTGGGCTTACTACTCAGTGATGTACTAAAGTAGAGGGCAAGAAAATCAAAGTACGTAAAGCACATGTGGAGCAAATAATATATATATATATATATATATATATATATATATATATATATATATAAGCCTATATATTTAAATGCACTATTGCATGATTGCACAATGCACCCACCCATCATATTCCACCCTAATTACTTGACATTCTAGCATTTTACATCTTCCACGACAAGAACAAATTAATGATTCTACGCTTGCCCTCTTATTTCCGGAGCACGATGCAAATGTAAAATCAATACATAAATTTCACAAGTTTTGGATCAATAACTTGGAAGTTATGCCACCTTATTCACAAGCTAAGAGATTTTTGGTGGCATTAGTCTCATTTAATTTGATGTGAGAGATTTGTACAAAATCCTACCTGTGCACTCAACGTTTTCCATAAAGATGTGTGATAACTTGCCTGTTTGAGTTACGGTTTCAAAACCTTGCGCTTGTGAATTACCCAATCAACAGTAATAATACACAGGATATTCTATATCTAAGACATTTTTAAATGCTCTTGACCAAAAAGAAAAATCTTGTATTTTGAACTATTTAATACTTAACACTTCAATAATTGCTAAAGTTGTAGTTAAAGTGTGAGATATGACTTACAAAATTGAAGTGTTGAATAATATTAAATTAAATAGAACACAAGCTTTTTTTTTTCTTTAGAACATCCTAAGAACTTTTCATATTTAAGCAAAAGATGTATCTAAATATGTTATTTGTGATTTACCTTTTCTTACATTAAAAATTTACCCGAAATATGTTGATTAGTTTCTGTATAAGACAGTCATAATTTATGTGTTTGAAATTAAGTAATTTAAACAATAATATATGGATATCAATATTTTCTGGACACTCGCTAGTCAATTTAAATAATATGTTTATCCCACTTCGCTGACTTGGTTATCTTCTTTTCATGGAATACAAATAAATATATATTGGTAGAATGATACAGAGCAACTTACCACAATTAGTCCTTTGATGATTTGATCCGTATAGTATTCAGGATGCAACTGTTGTTCAGCTAGGAGATGGTCTATCATGGTATTGGTATTCTGCTTCCCATTACGATGCTCATCAATGAGTCCTTGCAAGAACGCATCAGTTCTCTTGCTCATCCTCTTCAACCTCTTCTCCAAATCATCAAAATCAAACCACCTTAACACAGGTAAGAAGTCTCCAGGGTTGTTTGCTCCTCCCAAAGTTAAAAGCTCTTTGATGATGTCTCTGAATTGCCTTGCTTCCTCCACATCAGTCACATCACAATCATCACCATAGTACCTCTTCCCCGCAACCATTCTCGTTATAGTGTTAAAAGTCATTTCCGAGAACTCGGACTTGAGCTCCACTTTTGCAAAGTCATTGGAAGAGTCATGAGCCAGCCTTTGCACAAGCCTCATGATCTCGTCCCTTCGGATTTCCAAGAACGAGTTGAGACGGTGCGTTGAGAGAACTTCGAGCGCCAAGATGCGGCGAAGGTTGCGCCAATGGTCACCGTAGGGGGACTGTGTAACGACCGTGTTGTTGTAGCCAATGTACTTGCCCGTGAGAAAGTGAGGCCGGTTTGCAAGGACTATGTCGTTTTTGGAGAAGCATTCTTGCGCTGCGGATGATGATGAAACGACAACCACGAGGCGGGAACCGAACCTGAGGGAGAAGACTTGGCCATACTTTTGTGATAGGGCGTGGAAGGTGCGGTGGAATGGCTGTTTGAGTTGGTGGAGGTTCCCGATTATGGGAAGATAATGTGGACCTGGAGGAAGATTTTTCAGTGTTCTTGATTGGAAAAAGAGCTTCAGAGTGACAAGGAGAACAAGAGAGAGGGAGAAAAAGAGGAAGGTGGACATGATTGAATGTTCTATTGATTCTTGATGTGTTGTGTTCTTGGATCTTGAATTGCTTGCCAGATACAAGTACTAGCTAGAGAGATGTTACTGGGGCGAAAACGATATTGCTTGGTTTGGTTTTGGTCACTGCTTGGCACTTGTGTTTATATAGGCATGTGAAATGTGCTGCCACATTCAAATGGTGGGTTGTATTGCGTTTGAGCTTAGGTAATAAATCCTTGATTCAAATGATGTCACGGGTGGAGACATTGGGAAAATCTAGCTTTCTCTCACATAATTGATGACGATTCCAATGGATAAGACTTAACTTGAGGGTGGGCGTTTGTTGTATTTACTAGACAGATACGATGGATTTGCTGACATGTAGCAATTTTCTCTCTGGGCAATTCATTAATTTGCAAATTTGCAATTGAGAAGCACGTGCTTGATCTTACGTTATACATATTCTTTTGGCCCTGGGGTGATGTTGCGTCAGCGAGTATGTAATATAAGCCTTAAGGCATACAGAGATACAGACAGAACACGACTATTACTACTTTCAACTTAACAGGGGATTGTTTTTGCTAAAAGATCCTAAACTAGAAGGAATAGTCCAGTTCTATTCATACTTTTATTTTATTAGCAAGATTTTCTAATTTTGTGTCATAGATTTATAACATTTATATATTGTTACCATATTCTACGATGATCTTCAATATAAAAGGAAAACCCTTTTCCCTTTTATTTTATAATACTAAACAATAAAAAAACATAATTATATTCCTATTTCTTTTTTGGTACATAAACAAAGAGCGAACTATTATTTTGACCCCTTAAAAAATTAATTTACTGATAAATTAATCTTTGAAAGATATTTTATTAGTTTGTAGTATTCCAATAATAAATTTTATTATTATTAATTGGCTTCATTAGTGATAACAAAAAAATATTTTAAGGACAAACTTATCATCACGTTGATCTTTTAAAAACTAATTTATTAACATATTGATTTTTTAAGGATTAATTTATAAACATACTAATCCTTAGTGTACCGTAAGTTAATAAAATATTTTTTTAAGAATTAATTTATTGGTACATTGATCTTTTGAGTATCAAAATAATGGTTCTCTCCATTCCTCTATTTGCCCCTTTTTCATCTTATTTGTTTTCTTTATTTTTTTTCCATACAAAAATATTATTTATATTCATAATTGAGACTTATTTTATGAAATTTATTAAAATATTTCATTATTATTGATTAAAAAAAATAAAAATTACTCTCAACAAACCCTTCAAATAAATATAAACGACAAGTACAAATAACCCAGGTCTTCTCCATAACACAAAACAAGCCCACGTTGCATTAGACTATTCCATTTGGTTGTGATTTTGACGTCTAAAAGTCAGCAATATCAATTACTAAAGTCAACAAAACCAACAGTATATCACGTCGCGCGTCCACCTTGGGCGCTAAAGCAACCCATTTTTTGTTCTTTTATAATATTGCAGGGTAAACTGAGTCTTATTATGGACTTTTCAACAGATTTGCACATTCTACGCTTTTCAAATTCTTAACGTTGTAATATTTTTATTATATATAAGTTATAATTTTTTATTTAAATTTCAACTATTAAAGGATGTATTATCTTTTTTAGAGATATATAGTACCGCATTCAGCGCCTAAATTATTTAATATTTTTGAAGAAGAAATGTTTTAAGTTATTTAATATGTAATATTGTAACTATATATAACATTTAAATTATTTTTTATTGTATAACATTTAAATTATTATTAAAATAAAAGATAATAATAAATAATTTGTATAATTAAAGTAATATATATTACATGAATTAATATATTTGTGGTTTTAAAAAATCTAAATTTTTTTTTCTCTTCATCAGTTCTATGACCTCTAACATAAGCCTATGAGATTACAATTACTTGAAAGGTAATATGAAAAAATGTTAAATACTCGTATTCATTCTTTACAATTTTTATGTTTGAAATTATATATATATATAGAATTAAATAACGAAAGCAATCTATGTATGCAATTATATATATTTATATAAATGCGCGTCAATGGTATTATAATTAATAATAATTGACATGCTACAAATATAATGAAAGCAATATATGTATGTAATTATATATATTTATATAAATGCGTGTTAATAGTATTAATATTAATAATAATTAACATGCTATAAATAGTTGTAAGGGTCATTCTCATGTCGATATCACATCTGCTGTCCACTAGTGGTAATCTGATGTGGACGAACGACATGAAGCCATGTGGTAACCGTTAGCATTGACTTTTTTTGTTTTTTTTGTGTTTTTCCAATGTTTAACAGGGGCTTTAGGTAACCGGTGACAGTCTAAATAACAATTGTATGAAAATAGCAAACTAAAGAAAAATGAAAAATGTATTTTTTTTTGGTTTCAAAGCTATGCCATTTATGGTTTAGGGTGGGGAAAAAAACAATCGATCAGTTGCATAGAGGTCCTCTACCGCTATCGAGACGAGGTCATACCTTGCCAGTCGTGACGACAACCGCAACCGCTGTAGGAGGCAACGTCGTGGTCTAGCATCAAGATATCGCTCACAAAAAATGGAATAGCGATCACAAACGTAAGCACCATAATCCAACTTCCAGGCAAGCAATCCTAGTGTAAAGCTGACAGACCGGGTCTACATGCTTCACCAAGATGGAGGTGCATTCGGTTTCTGGTACAGGTTCCACCCAAAATAGTCGCTGTTTTGTCGTAGGATCAATAATCGCCACTACGGCCTAGGCTCAGCGTCGTCATTAGGGGTTGGCTTCCTTCACTGCTTTTGCCATTGCCACGTATTCAGCTTCCGTAGTTGTAGTGCAATAGTAGACTATAAAATTGTTTTCCAACTAATTGCAGTATCTGATAGCGTGAGGATGTATCTTGCTGGATATCTCCTTTTATCAATATCTCCAGCATAATCAGAGTCAACAAAGCCGGTAACATTGTCATTAGTATTAGAACTCCTGTCATATATTAAGCTAACATCTATAGTACCTCGAAGATATCAAAGTATCTATTTTACTGCTTGCCAATATATCTTGCCAGGATTTCCCATATATCTGCTAGCAACACTAACGACATGAAAAATATTTGGTTGTGTGCACACCATAGCATATATTAAGCTTTCAATTGGACTAGCATAAGGAACACATGACATTTGTTCCTCTTCTGCAACAAACTGTGGTGACTGTACAACTGATAGGCTAAAATAGGCTGACAATGGAGTACTTATAGGTTTTGCATTTTGTATTCTATACCACTCAAGTACTTTTTCAATGTACTTCTTTTGAGATAAATATAATTTTCCAACATGCTGATTCATATGAATTTCCATGCCCAAGATTTTCTTAGCTACACCAAAATCTTTCATCTCAAATTCACTATTGAGTTGCTCCATCAGTTTCTTGATCTAAGACATATTCTTATTAGCAATGAGCATGTCATCAGCATAGAGCAACAAATACACGAAAGTTCCATCTGAGAGCTTCTTGTGGTATACAAAACAATCATAGTCACTCCTAGAATGACCATGACTTAGCATGAAGGTGTTAAACCTTCTATACCACTAATGAGGGGATTGTTTTAAGCCATATAATGACTTCTTTAAGAGACAAACATAATCTTCCTTGCCTTGAACAATGAAGCCATCTAGTTGCTGCATATAGATCTGTTCTTCAAGCTCACCATAAAGAAAAACTGGCTTAACATCAAGTTGTTCAAGCTCTAATTCAAATAGTGCAAGCATAGCAAGCAACACATGAATAAAGCTATGCCTTACAACAGGAGACAATATTTCATTGAAGTCTATTCCTTCCCTTTGGGTAAAGCCCTTAGCAACTAAGCATGCTTTCTACTAGGCCAATTTAACTCGTGGTGATCCTTCTTTTTTCTTGAAGATCCATTTGCAGTCAACGATCTTTTGTCTTTTTGGTGGTTTTACTAAGCCCCAAGTCTAGTTTTTATGAAAAGACTCTATCTCTTCAGTTATAGCAGAAATCGACTGTGTAGATTCACTACTCGAAATAGCCTCGTGGTATGTTATAGGATCTTGTGTTTCAATACTCTCTACTATCAATAATGCGAAAGAGACTATGTCTGTGTGACCATATCTCTGTGGTGGTTTTATTTGCCTCCTTCCTCTGCCTCTGGTGAGGCTATATTATTGTAATTGCTGTGGAACATCCACATCATCAGGGATTTGTTGTTCTTCTTCATGAATTGGCTGATCAGGGGCATATTCTTGCACTTACTTTGGTAGTTCAGCTTCAAACTCCACTTGCTTACTGGCATCGTGGTTTGTTTCTACATTGGCAACCTCCTTTTTCAGATGAAGCATGGATGATTCATTGAATTTGACATCTCTATTGATTATAAATTTAGGTGATTTTGGTTCAACACACCACAATTTACAACCTTTCACCCTAATTGTATATCCTAGAAATATGTATTTTAGTGCCCTTTGTTCAAGCTTGCCATCGTCAATATGAGCATATGCAGGACATTCACAAATTCTTAAATTTAAATAATCAGTTGGAGCATTGGATCGTACATCAATAGGAGTCTTCAAATCAATTGTAGTTGATAGAAAATTTTATAGATTAGTTTTATGTAAAATTGTATATATTAAATTAATTCATGAAATTTTCTTCTACATTCTTATTTTTATATTAAACTTATTTTAAAAAACTATATCCTCACAGTAAGTGAACTTGACTTAATCTACATTAGTTAGGATTTAATAAACTTTAAATATTAACTATTTAGATTAAAAAAATGCACTTACTATTGAAAATATATATATACTGATAGCTTCAACCCAAAATTCCTTTGACAAGCCAACATTAGAGAGCATGCAGTGAGCCGTCTCCAAAAGAGTTCCATTCGTATGTTCTGCTACCCTATTTTGTTATAGTGTCTTTCACACAGTAGGGTGTCTCACTATGCTTTAATTTTCATAGAACTCGTTGAATTAACCTTCACAAAACTCCAAACCATTGTCTGCTCAAAGGCGCTTGATTTTCTTGCTAGTGGTCTGGTTCTCAACAAGTGTTTTTCATTTCTTGAAAGTGTGGAGCACATCATTCTTATGCTGTAGAAAATAAATGCTAACCTTCCTTAAAAAAATCATCAATGAACGTCAATAGGTATTTAACATCATCTTTTGACGGAATAGGTGTTGAGCCCCACAAGTCAGAGTGGATGTAATCCACTGCGCCCTTCGTCTTGTGGATGACAGTACTAAACTTGACTATGGTCTGCTTCTAGTAGACATAGTGTTCACAAAAGTCAAGCTTACCAATTTTGGATCATCTAGCAAGCCACGCTTGCTCAAAATGGACTTTCCTGTTTTACTCATATGCGCTAGCCGCATATGCCACAAGCAAGTAGTATCTAAATTTAAATCTGATGAAGATTATACTAAAGCAACGCCAATAATAATACTTCCTTGAAGTAAATAAAGGCCATTGACTAATCTACCTTTAATTACGATAAGAACAACTTTGGAGACCTTTAGAAATCCACCTTGAGCAGAATACTTACTACCTTGAGAATCGAGAACACCTAAGGATATAAGATTTTTCTTCAAGTCTAGTATGTGCCAAATGTTAGTCAATGTTCTCACAACTCTATCATGCATTTTGATTTGGACTATTCCAATGCCAATGACCTTACAGGACATATTATTTCCCATAAGGACAACATCACCATCAATTGACCGATAAGAAGTAAAACAATCTTGGTTTGGACATATGTGGTAGGAGTAGCCTGAATAAAAAAATCCAACCATCACCAACTAAACTGGTTGATAATAAGAGAACATTATCAGCACTTTCAATAACACTTACTGAATCGTTTGAATCTTTCTCCTTTTTGTCTTTGAGCTTTGGACATTTTGCTTTCTAGTGCCATTCTTTCTTGCAATATTGACATCTACCTTTACGATGTTTAGACTCAGATCTAGACTTGCTTTTACTACTACTAGATCCAATCTCCTTTGATCTCTGTTTAAGAACTAAGCCACATGCAGTGTCATCATAATTGACACTATCATGCTCCATCTTATCACAACTTAAAGGTGCAGACTTAACCTCATCAATTTTGAGGCTTTCACTACCATATATGAGCATCTCACGAAAATGGCTGTAGAAAGGAGGTAAGGAACAAAGCAATATCATTATTTGTTACTCACTTGAGAATGTCTCGTCCATATTTTTCAACTTTGGGACGAGTGATGCAAACTCAACAATGTGACATCGAATTAATGTTCTACCATATGAAGCATATATAGACGTTGCAAAACACCGAGACAGTTGGCTACCATCTTAGTCATATATAATGACTCCAACTTGGTCCACAATGAATATGCCGTTTTCTCTTAAAGGACCTCTTACAATACATTGTCTATAACGCACAATTAAATAATAGAAAAAGTCTTTTGATTGACCTCTTTCGACTCAAAATCTTTCATTGTTGTAGGTTTCCTATCTTTGCCATCGAGTGCTACTTTTACACTTTGCTGTACAAGAACGGCCATCATATAAACTCTATATTTCGAAGTTGATGTGCCCATCAAACTGTTGAATGTCAAACTTTGCACCAGACATCTTTGAACAAATTGGCCCAAAACTCTATAAGAGCTCTAATACCAGTTTGTTATAAAATATGGAGGTGGCCTAGAAAATTAGGCATAAATAAAGTAGTACAAAAAAAATTTGTGGAAGCGTAAGAAAAGAAGACGCAAAAATTTAATGTGATTTGACTTATAACTTACGTTTATGAGCAAAGACGATAATCAAATATTTTACTAAAACAATATGCTGAAATTATAAAAGGTGATCACATTCCACTCAAGTTCAAATTCCAAATATATTCAAAATAACTTATAAAATTTTTCTCATCAATATATATACTCAACCCACAAAAGAGAAAAACTTTAAAAAAAAAAAACTCTGAAAATGATTAAGTAGAAGACAAGATGGTTTGATCGATGGTGATGCCAAAAACTCAAGGCAAAGGCTTTATTTATAGAGCTCCTGCAAAAATTTCAAAGCACCTTTTAATACATAATTCGGTGCTCGGTGCTTGCTTTCAAAACTATTCCCACAACATTTGAAATATTGTTATCTTCAATTAATATTTGCGGCGCCGAAAGGTTGCGTGCAGATTTGATGGCCATTGAAAGTCAAGCCATATCACATCACAATTTTGAGCTCAAATTTAAATTTATTTAATAAATAAGTTAAGCCGCAACGTCTCAGTTTACAACTCGACTTAATTTGATGACACCTTTACATAATTATAATGTATATCGGTGGCTAAGTGATTTGATCGTAAAAAACAATTAATTCACCATATAGACAACTAAATGAATTAAGGACAAAAAAAGGAAAATAGAACAACATATGGACTAAACATTTTTCATTCCAATTAACAAGAAAGATTGCATATAATTAAAAAGCAAAAGGATTTCGGCGAAAAAAGAAAAACACGAATGAAGATAACCTAATTGAATATCGGTGATCCTACCCTTACTTTATCACAGATATTATTCATATCATTACACATAGACTTGCACCACTTTTCTTCAGCTGATTACTTAATGAGCATGCTTTCAATCAATATCTCCCAGAAGTTAGAAAATATCCTTAATTGCAGATGGCTGACGCACTTTACACATGGCTTCTAAGGGGATTTTCCTTGGCATGGTGAGCCCTTTTCCTTCAGTCATATCAATTTCTTCCTCTGTTGTTCGTTTCCACTCAAAACACTGAATCAACAAGGCCAACGTTAAGCTCACTGTGCGTTGAGCCAAGTTTGATCCAGGACAAGCCCTTCTCCCGAGCCCAAATGTAAGTAGCTTGTTTGCTTCGCCTTCTTTCTCAAACCTCTCCGGCTTAAAGTGTGTAGGGTCACTCCACACCTTGGGATCTCTGTGAATGGCCCAAGCATTAATCAACACAATTGTGTTTTGTGGTACCTTATATCCTTCTATGGTGCAATCTTCTGAAGACAAATGGGGAACCAATAATGGAGCAGCAGGATGCAACCGAAGTGTCTCATAGACAATGCTTTGAAGGTACGGGAGTTTTGCAATGTCAGGCTCATCAACAACGTGATCATTTTCAATACATGTGTCTATTTCTTTTCTTGCCTTCTTGAGTATTTCTGGATGATTTAACAAATTAGTCATTGCCCATTCTAAAGTTACAGCTGATGTGTCTGTTCCAGCAAGCAGTATGACCTGCAAAGTCCAAAAGGGCAATATTAGTACAAAGAATGAGGAAATATTATACGTAGCTTTCTGTGTATTTAATTACTGTATTTTAATGCAGTTGGTAATCTACTCCCTGATAAAGGCTATGGATATTTGATAAGTACTTTCTAGGCTACTTTGTATAACATAATCTCATCAATGGAAATCATTACAGATGGCTTGCATGTATTGTCATGTAAAATAATTAGCTTGGCGGTTACTTTTGGCCTTACTAGTGAGCAATGCACTGACGTAGAGAGGGCAAGAAAATCAAAGTATGCATTAATTGCATGATCGCACAATCCACCTACCCACCCACCCACCCACACTAATTACTTGACATTCTAGTATATCTTTACATCTTCCACCATGAGAACAAGTTAAGGATTCTATGCTTGCCCACTTATTTCAGGAGCACAGCCAACCCCCAAGTTAAAATCTATACATAAATTTCACAAGTTTTAGATCAATAAATGAACTTCAAAGTCGAAGTCACACTATCTTATTTTCCCACGAAAAATGTTATTTATATTTTTTTAAGAATAAATTTTAAAAATACTTTAAGATATTTCTTAAATATTAGTTGAAAATAAATTTTAATCTTTTTTAATTAATATTTAATAGACATCTTAAAATATTATTTAAAATATATCCGAAAAAGTTATACAAAGGACAAAGAGTGAGAAAATGATTATACGTAGCTTTCTGTGGATTTAATTACTGTATTTTAATGCAGTTGGTAATCTACTCCCTGATAAAGGCATTGGATAAGTACTTTCTAGGCTACTTTGTATAACATAATCTCATCAATGGGAATCATTACAGATGGCGTGCGTGTGTTGGCACGTAAAATAATTAGCTTTGCGGTTACTTTCGGGCTTACTAGTCAGCAATGCACTAACGTAGAGAGGGCAAGAAAATCAAAGTACCACACCATGTGGAGCAAATAGTATATAAAAAAATCCTACATATTTATTTAAATGCATTAATTGCATGATTGCACAATCCAGCCACCCATCCACTGTGATTACTTGACATTCTAGCATTTTTTACATCTTCCACCATGAGAACAAGTTAAGGATTCCATGCTTGCCCACTTATTTCAGGAGCACAGCCAAATGCCAAGTTAAAATCTATACATAAATTTCACAAGTTCTGGATCAATAGATGAACTTCGAAATCACGCCACCTTATGTCCACAAAAGAAATGTTATCTATACTATTTTTTTTTAAATAATTTTTAGAAAATATTTTGAAATATTTTTTAAATATTGATTGAGAATGAATTTCATTTTTTTTAACTAATATTTAATGAACACTTTAAGATATTATTTGAAATATGTCCTAAAAAATGATACAAATAATATCACTAGTATTTCCGACCTAAAAACTTTTGGGACATTAATTAATCTCATTTGATGTGAGAGATCTATACAAAATCCTATCTGGGCACTCAAGATTTCGTATGAAGGTGTGTGATAACGAGCCATTTTGAGTCGATGGTTTCAAAACCTTGCGCTCGTGTTACCCAAGCAACAACAATAAAAAATACTAGGATATAAGATCTTCCATATCTAAGCGAAACGTTAAAAAATGCTCTCTTTAAGAAAAATCTTGTGATTCAAATCATTCAAGACTTAACATTTTTATAATTGATAAAATTGCAGTTAAAGTGTGAGACATAATAATATACAAAATATTAGAATATAAAACTATGTATATGACTCTGCCTAATATTTTAAGCTTTGGAAGAAATAATTTATGATATGATATCAAAATTTTTATAATTAAGAGGTTTAAAGTTTAATTCTTATTTGTCTCAATTCTTCTAAAAATAAAAAATTAAATTTTAATATAAGATAAGATAGACCAATGCAAAGTTCATGCTTCAGGTTTAAAGAGGCTCAGGCTATTATTATTGAGTAGAAGCATATAAATAATTTTATATTTTAACACAAAATTAAAGTGTGAAATATTTAATTAAATAGAACACGATTTTTTCTTTCTGGAGAAACTCCTAATAATTTTTCATGTTTAAGCAAAAGATACACCTAACTACTTTATTCGTGATTTACGTTTTCTTAAATATATTGACATGATTAGTTTTTGTGTAAGATTTAAACAGTCATAATTTATGTGTATGCAATTAATATACTAATACTTTACTAATTAAATAATGTAGAGGTGATATCTGGACATCAATATTTGGAGACTCACTAGCCAATCGTCTGGGGCCAAGCAGACAAATGCTATCGAGCCCACTTCGTTGACTGGGTTATCTTCTTTTCGTATGTATTATTATTTTTTAAATATTCTATCATAAACTAATCCTCATCTTGAACGTATGGTTGCGAGCTCACCGTAAAGTTGGAACTCACCGCAACAATCTTGGCAATACAATAACAAATAAATATAGGTAGAAGGATATAACAACTTACCAGAATTAGTCCTTTGATGATTTGATCCGTATAGTATTCAGGATGCAAGTGTTGTTGAGCTAGTAGATGATCTATCATGGTATTGCTATTCTGCTTCCCATTACGATGCTCATCAATGAGTCCTTGTAAGAACGCATCAGTTCTCTTACTAATCCTCTTCAACTTCTTCTCCAAATCATCAAAATCAAACCACCTCAGCACAGCCAAGAAGTCTCCAGGGTTGTTTGCTCCTCCTAAAGTCACCAACTCTTTGATGATCTCTCTGAATTGCCTTGCTTCCTTCACACCAGTCACGTCACAATCATCACCATAGTACCTCTTCCCCGAAACCATTCTCATTATAGTGTTGAACGTCATTTCCGAGAACTTGGACTTAAGCTCCACTTTTCCAAAGTCATTGGAAGAGTCATGAGCCAGCTTTTGCACAAGCCTCATGATCTCGTCCCTTCGGATTTCCAAGAACGAGTTGAGACGGTGCGTTGAGAGAACTTCGAGCGCCAAGATGCGGCGAAGGTTGCGCCAATGGTCACCGTAGGGGGACTGTGTAACGACTGTGTTGTTGTAGCCAATGTACTTGCCCGCGAGAAAGTGAGGCCGGTTTGCAAGGACGATGTCGTTTTTGGAGAAGCATTCTTGCGCTGCGGATGGTGATGAAACGACAACTACGAGGCGGGGACCGAACCTGAGGGAGAAGACTTGGCCATACTTTTGTGATAGGGTGTAGAAGGTGCGGTGGAGTGGCTGTTTGAGTTGGTGAAGGTTTCCGATTATGGGAAGATAAGGTGGACCTGGAGGAAGGTTTTTGAGTGTTCTTGATTGGAACAAGAGCTTCAGAGTGACAAGGAGAACAAGGGAGAGGGAGAAAAAGAGGAAAGGGGACATGATTGAATGTTGGTGGATGCTGGATGAGTTGTGTTTTGGACCTGAATTGCTTTGCTAGGTATTTCTGGGGCGAAAACGATGCTTGTTGGTTGGGTTCGGTCAGTGCTTGGCACTTGAGTTTATAAAGGCACGTGACATGTGCTGCCACATTCAGATGTTGGCTTGGATTGCGTTTGAGCTTACGCAATAAGACCTTGATTCAATTGGCATCACGGGTGATGAAATTGAGAAAAATCCATTCTCGCACATAATTGATGATGGCTCCAATGGATAAGACTTAACTTCAGAGGGGGCAGTGGGCGCTTATATATTGTACTTACTAGTAGACAAAATGACAGATATTATGGATTTGCTGACACGTAGCAATTTCTTTTTAGGCAATTCACTTGCAAGTGCAAATTTGCAATTGAGAAGTACATACTTGATCATACGTTATACAATTTCTTTTGGCCTTCAGGTAATGCTGCGCCAGCGTGTATGTAATTTAAGCCTTAAGGCATACAGACAGGGCACGGCTAATTCAACTGAACATGTGATTGCTAAAAGACCCTAAACTGGAAGGAATAGTCCAGCTCTATTGATATTTTCATTTTATTAGCAATATTTTCTAAATCTGTGTCATAAATTTATAATTTTAACCCTGTATACTTTTATTCTATCAGCAATCTCAAAATAAAAAGGATAAAATCTCGCATTGAAATTAAACTTATTTTTCCCCAAAAAAAAATTACCAAGTTAAAAACAAACATAGTTAAGTCTACAGATTTTATATGATTATACTAATTAATTATTCTTACCAGTATCCTAGACTATTGGTACTTAGGGCCCAACTAGTTTTAGAAAAGGGCTTTTATAGGAACTAGTATAGTACGCATGTGATGCGCATAACTATTTTGATATGTACTTTTTATGTCCGTTTATACTACGATAAAAATATATTTGAGCATATTAAATTAAGTAATAATTATATCTAATAATATGTTTATATCAGATGAGAGTAATGGAGCTTGTTATAGAAGAATGACTTGGATTTGCTACGAAAAATTACATAAAACAATAATTTATAAAAATTGTTTCTTTAGATAAAACACAACTAAGCAAATTTGTCTACATTTTATAACAAAATAGTTAAATGAGTAATAAGCAATGTTTGTTCTTCATTGCATTGCTTTAATCTTATTTATTATTAACTTCTTCAGGCATATGAATTAGAATGTCATCCATCTAATCATCATCTCCTAAAAGGCAATAATTTTTTGGGTGCAAATAAACCAAATTATATGTTATAAAAATTTTGTTCTGATTGAGTAATGGTCTGATTATTATCATTATATTTTAGCATTTTATAACAATAATAATAATGGTGTAAATATCTTTTCTAGTTCAAACATTTTTTAAGTTGATATCAATTTGGTTTTGAAACAAAATTTTGACATTAATTTAGTCCTAACATTTTCAATTTGGTAATGTTTAAAATACTCACCTTAAAATATGAACATTGAATATTCACTTAAAACTAAACTATTGATCTAAAGCTATTTACAAATCTAATGGTAGAGAATAATAGAATAAGTTTAATATATTAATACATAGGATTAGAGTATTGTAGTCCATCGAGTTGACATTAGGTAACTTGTTTATCCCTAATTTAAAAAAAAAATTTATTGCCATTTGTAACATCCTCCATACATATGCGCCATGCTCGAGTCATGGGGTTATAACTAGAGATTGCTACGAGTGTTGTGGAAAGCTTTCAAACAAGAAAATGTAGCATAGGGCCCTTATAATATAGTATTTCTTGAATAAATGAGAGTTTACAATCCTCCTTGTGTGAAGGGAATATAATATAAAAATACAAATTGATCAAACTTAACTATTTAGGGTCACAGAATAAATTTTTGTTCTACATTCTTCACTTCATTACACTAGCCTCCCACCTTGACACTCGAGTTAGAGTCCAGGTATTAAGCTCAAGTCCACATTTTCTAGTTCATAGTAGTCCCAAAACTTTGTTGTATACTTGAAGTCTAGTCTATATACTGGAATGTTTACAGGGACATACAAACAGGTAGTGAGAATCTAAAATTCTTAGTATGTACACTCAATCCACTAAACACATAAGGTATCATCGTAAATATTCTACCCGCTTCGGTTTTTTGTTGAAAATGTGGACAAATACACATAGGCATAGGTTCAATTTTAAAATATGAAAATGTATTTTCTCAAAGCGAGTTGCTTTTAGCAATCATTTGGCACCTTTCAAAGCAGGTATAGTAATAGTAAGAGTATGAATTCTAACCATAATATTAGAAACTATATAATATAATAAGATAATGAACAATGTATATGTAGATGCACATACTTCATTCATGCAAGTGCACCTGTCTTTCTTGTCTTTTTCTTTAACTTGTAACTTGAACATCTGTACTCAGTTCTCTAGAAGTGGATGGTCTCTTCCCATTTTTGGGTAATAGCCTGCTTTTTAAGACTGAGCTCGTTCTTATATGTGATTGCTGAGTTTACTTTCCCCAACTCTAACACCGACTTATTCCCCTTGAATATATTCAGGGGCTGACCCAAGTGATCATCTTTGATGATATCACCTTAACCCACTACTAGGTGGAGGCTCGATATGTTTTTTTGAAAGTTCTTGTTACATTTTTCATTCTTATACATGGTTATGCATGAGTATGTTATATGTACTTATATACATGCTTCATACATTTATGTTCCAATCATTCTACATCTAAGCGTTATGTATCGCCGTCCCCAGTATAGTTTAAATCCCGTACAATAACATTCTTACTTTCAAAATATTCTTGCATACATGATGTTTTCAAATGTTAAAGACATATATTGTAACATACTTAAGTATATATGCGACATTATCATGAACATGTAGTTAGTGGGACATTAACCCTAAGGATTTTCATGTCCTAACTTATACTTCTAGGTCTTGTTCAATATTTGGGTTATAAGCCACTAGAAATCTACTCTCATTATAGAAATTCATCATAAATCCATTTCTAATCATCTGACTCTTATATTTTATGGGGACATTATACTTTCTACTTAACTCTCTTAGTCCCATATGACTTATTTAAGGGCAACTTGAGTTATGTCCATTTAATCAAAGATGTCCTAATTTATCTTCGCATGAGTTCCAACCTTAGGGAAGAAGGTTCTTAGTTCCTCCAAGGTTTCGAGTTCCAATTTTATTCGTTATCCAAGGATCTGGGTTACGATTTTAATGAATAGGGTTCCAGGTTCCGATACATTAAGAGAGGGTTTACTTTTTTCCTTGCCCCTCAAGTTTTAGGTTCCGAGATTAAGTGAGTGGATTCACTTCTTCATTGTCCCCCGAGTTTCAGGTTCTGAGCATAAGGGAAAGGGTTTACTTCTTCATTGTCCCTTGAGTTCCTGGTTTCGGGTGTAAGGGGAATGGTTCACTACTTCATCGTCCCCCAAAGTTCTGGGTTTCGAGCATAAGGGAAAGGTTCATGGGTTAAACTCGATTTCTATTCTATTTTGTTATAACATTCATATGTAATTGATTTGGACTTAGATGATTAAGATTTTTGGTTTATGTACTCTCTCTTTTTATACTAACAGGGAAAAATAGATTTAACCTCATAAGATTTTCCAATTAGTGCAATTTTTCTAAACATCTCCACTATCCTGTTTTAGACTCTCATTTTAGGTAGCCAAATTGTATAAATTCCTAAACAGTCATTTCTAGTTAGATTTCCACCAAATTTTAACTGAAGGTAAATCTATGTGTTAACTTTCAAATAAAATAAGTATCACTTAAATCTAACATTTGTAGCTTTAGAAATAATTTTCATGGTGCAGGGTATTTAGGATAGTGGCTTAATCACCCTCTTTTAGCATGTACTTTACCTCAAAGTTTCTTAACCTAGTTCTTATGAACTATTCTCACCTCAACTCTTCCTCAAGGACCTCAAGAGACTTATTTGAGGTCAACTAAACATTTATTTCTATTCTTATGAAGGTAGAAACACATACACATAGAAGCTTCAACAACCGAGTATAAAATCAAATTTAAATCAACATTTCAAAGCATACTATCATTAAATCATATTATCAATACCATAATCCAACCAACCAACATAAGATTTATGTTGGAAGCCTAGGTTTTAGGCAAGACATAAAGCACAAAAGGTTAAAGGAAAATAACCTAAGATTTGAGCTACCTACCTCAAGATTTTTGAAGTCATGGAAGCAAAGAAGCCAAGAACAACTTATAGCCATTCTCTTGTCTTGTGACTGCAAATCTCAAGGGTTGGAAGGGCTCCATAAATAACTTGAATCCTTTAATCTTTTAAGGGGTTTTGAAGAAGAAGAGATGAGGATTAGTTTTCATAAAAGGAGTAGGAGGTTTTGAGGTTAAGAAGGACATCAACCATGAGCTTAAATTTCATGGCTATGGTGGTGGTGAAAAAGAAGATGAAGAGGATTATGATAGGGGGTGTGTGTAGTTGTTGGCGTGAATGAAGGGGAGGAAGAAAGGATAAAAGAGTCTTGATATTTGTAGGAGATATTTTGTAGATATTTGTGGAAGGAGTTGTGGTGATCAATTCACCAATTAGGGCCAGTGTGGCTCATTTCTAGCGATATTCTATGGCTACTCTCATGATATACCTATCTAATCTCTGTAGGATTATTTTCCTAGATTTGTCATGCCCAAAGATAATATGAGACCCTTGAGAATTAATTCAAGGTATCCAGTGATTAATTCGGATACTCTAAGTTACCCGAGATATTATGTACTATGCGAGTGATCCCACTTTTATTCAAAATCATGTGTATAAAATATTATTTATAAGGTTTTTACATATATTCTAATTATTTAATAGTGTCGTGGCACCCAAATCTTTCCAGAATCGGGATTTTTTTTCTTTTAATGCCCCTTCTAACAACTATAGACCTTTATTCGCAGCTTTGCTATTGTAATACAATAATTATAATTTCATCCTTTCTCCTACTTTGGTTCACTTATTTAGTATTTTGTCTTTGCCTCGGGCCTGAGCTTCCTTCTATATTGGTCTACTCTCAGAGATGGAGATGTTACACCATTGTTGGACTTGATATGATTTTGAGTTCTGCCTTTGATGCGAGTTCTGAGTTCCACTTTTATGCGAGTTCCTCTTTGGACTGAGGCATAGCTAAATTCCTCTTTAATGCTAACTTGGAACTCATATCAAAGGAAAACTCGAAATTTGCATCAAGTCTAGCAATGGCAATAGAAAAAATTTGATTTAAAATCATAGCCGAATTCCTCTTTGATGCAAACTCGGAACTTGCATCAAAGGGGAACTCGAAACTTACATCAAGTTCAGCAATGACAATAGAAAAAAATTTGATTTAAAATTAGGGAAAAAACTCTCTTTTCAGTTATTATCAATTAAATAATTAAAATAAAGTATACTGCTTGTGGCAGCTAAATGAAGATGAATATTTAATATTTATATTTTGATATGAGCATTCTATAATTTTCCTTTGAATTTTGATATCAAATTATCAATGACTTCTATTACGATTCATCCCAGTTGACACATTGGTGCACTACATGTTCTAGTTTGTATTCCTTGACCAATGAAAGAAGACTATTTCAATGTCACAAACTTGAAAACGACACTGAACTCCCCAAAAAACACAATTACTATTTTTCATCTTTCTCATCTCACCCACCTATCTAACCACCGTATAATCTGAACTTTAAAATAGGAAACAACATTGAAATCGAAAGTCAAAAACGGTTTGAAATGTTGAGCTTCTTTTCATCATTTCTGATTTCCAATTTCAGTTTTGTTTCCAATTTCAAATTACACGTCATTGGGAAACGTTGGGCTTCTTCGCCTTGTTTCCGATTTCCAATTTTAATCCGTGTAATCAAAACAAAATATGTAGCTTTTTAATGGTTTCCTCATAGTAATCAGAAGTTGGAAATGGCCGTTCAATGTTGAGCTTCTTCGCGATCATTTCCGATTTTCGATTTCAATACCATTTTAGAGTTTAGTTTACACATCACAGGGAAACGTTGAGTTTCTTTGTATCATTTCCGATTTTCAATTTTAGTGCGTATAATCTGAGAACAAAATATGTAACATTTTAAAGGTTTCTTCATAGTAATCGAAAATCAGAAATGGTCATGAAATGTTGAGCTTCTTTGCAATTGTTACCGATTTTCTATTTAAGTGCTGTTTTAGAATTCAGATTACACGTCACTATGAAACGTTCAGCTTCTTTGCATTGTTTCCAATTTTCGATTTCAGTGCATGTAATATGAACAAATTATGTAGAATTTTAAAGGTTTCCTCATAATAGTCAGAAGTCAACGGTCATGAAATGTTGAGTTTCTTTGGAATGTTTTCGATTTTCAATTTCAATAATGTTTCAGAGTTCAGATTACATTTCATTGAGTTCAAATTATATGTCACAGTGAAACGTTGAGCTTCTTCGTATCATTTTTTATTTTCGATTTCAATTCTTGTGATCAAAACAAAATATGTAGCATTTTAAAGGTCTCTTCATAGTAATCAGAAATCGAAAACTATCACGAAATGTTGAGCTTCTTTGCGATCATTTTCGATTTCCGATTTAAGGGCTATTCAGAGTACAAATTACATGTCACCGTGAAACGTTAAACTTCTTTGCATCATTTCCGATTTCAGTGCGTGTAATCTGAACAAAATATGTAGCATTTTAAAGGTTTCCTCATAGCAATTGAAAATCGAAAATAGTCGTGAAATGTTGAGCTTTTTCGTTATCATTTTCGTTTTCCAATTTTAGTAACTTAAAATTGAGAGATTGTAACCAAAATAAGATAAAAGTTTTATGTAATTAAGATTACTATAATAAATGTAATATTAATAAATATAATATAATATAATACAATATATAGAGCTTTAATGTTAAACTTTGCAGATTTCAACATGCCAACTCCCATACGCATAAAATGATAAAATATCTTGTAAAATAAATTGAAAAGTGAAAAAGTAAAAGTAATATAATATTTTCATATAATGGTCAGGAAAGAAAAAGCGGGAGAAAATATTAGTATCGAGATTGTTTTAAGAGGAGAAAGGATTAGAGAAATAAAATTTATCTTACACTATTATGTTATACTAATATAAAAAATGACTAAAAAAAATCGTATTGCTATTGGTAGATCGAAGTTGTATAATTTGTAAGAGACCTTGAAGACATGTTTTATTATTATTTGTTTTTTCTCTTTTGAACCTAGTGCAAATAAAAAAGGTAGGAACTCAAACCAAGAAAAAGGTGAGAACTCAATGGGCAAGAAACAAAAAAATGGGAGAAAAACAATGGCACGTCGATTGTTTTAATAGAGGAGAGGACTATCGGCTGGTAGTTTCGATAATAATGATTGAACGACCGATTACTCCAGATAACAAAACAACTCATTTATACTGTTTATGGAATGCTTAATGATATGATAATAAGAAAGAAACTATTTGGACATTGGTTGACATGTCAGACTTCTTTTTTTTGGTCAAAACACGTCAAGATTTATGAAAAGTTCAATGGTTTTGTTGGGCCCTCTATCCAATGGTATTGGCCCTAAACAAATTGGACCAAAATAGATTGTGGTCAGAGAATCAATCCACTAACGACAAAAAAAAAATTGAATCTACTAATGTTTTTCTCACTTATTTTTTATTAACTTGATTTTATTTCACTTTGCATAACATTTTATTAAGAATGATATTAATATATGCCATTGAAATGAATCACATTTACTAACATGACATAGTCATAAAAATAAACAAAAATACGGTATTTTTAGGTTAATTCTTATACATTAAAAATATAAAATAATTTTATACGACTAATTAATAAAAATAAAAAAAAATCAAATCATACCCTATCTATTATAATATTTTTTCTCCTTTGGTTAAAAGTTTAGAAGCATCGAAGCCTATTTTAAATTCTTCTACTGGCCAAGCACAAAGGTCCCATAAAAAGTGAAGCCGCCAAGCCGGTTCACGCACATGACTGACCGAGTGCACTTAAGTGATTAGCAATTTTGACCCAAGGATTTCCCAACTCTAACAAATCCCTTTAAAAGAGAACGACTTGAAATTATTATAATTATTTAATAAATTGTTTCTCAAGAAAAATTGTGAATACGAAGGTTATATGGCTGAGCTTGGCCGTCGTCACCACATTGACATTCACACGGTGACCTCCCTTCAATAACAAGGGCGGTTGTGTGTGCTTTCTCTTTTGACCGCTCCCGATAACAGAACTAACACTTTTCCTTCATCACCTCTGTGAACCTTGTTTTCGTCAAATACGATGTCGTTCTGTCGCGGACTATCTCGGATTTCGAGAAATCTCAGAGGCAGCTTCAACGGATGTCGGTGGTTTCCGTCCATTCGACACCACAATCACCAATTTCTTGTCTCGCATAACTACCAGTCACCTAGAGGCTATGCTGAAAAGGTATATGTCTCCTCCAGGCTCTCCACTTTAGTTTTGGTGGCTTAATATTAGCATTACTGGTACGACACTCTATTTCTTAAGGTTGGGGAAACTAGAAGCGTTCGTGGAATTCCCATTAGTTGTATTACGATCTAAAGGAGGTCATTCCTTTTAATCCACTCATTTTCTCCCAATTGGAACGATTTCATTCACGTGTCATTTAGGATCGGCGTATCATTGCGTTCTGGATGATGTTATTGTCAATCAGCATAATTATAGTGCTTCCCAAATGTTTGGGCTTAAAGCAATAGAGCCCTTGTTTAGGTGCAACTTCCAAATTTCAATAATGACTTTGGGTCTGGTTACTTATGGCATTTCTTTTCGATAAGATGGACCAGTGGCAAATTGATATTGACTATTGAGGCACTTTATAACTAGATGATTGTTGTTGGTGCTGTTGCAGTTCACTAGTATGGAATTGGTAATCATGAATAGTGCTACAGGAGTAAGGGTTCAGTGGAGGGTTAGACCAGGACATCTGTCTGGTGCGTCTTTTAATTGTGAAGCCAGGGAAAATGATCTTGATCTAAAAATTGAATACTTGGCTGAAACTATATTGTGTCCGGTGTGTACCTAATATTTTATGTTGACAAGAAAGAATTATGAAATACAGAACAATGAGTAAGTGCCAAAGTAAATTCTATAAAAAGAGATAATATATTTGGCCTCGGATCTGGTTTGGCAAATAGTTACTTGTGATATCTAACTGGTGGAATGGTTATACAAGTTTATGAGTCACGTGCTCTTTCTATTGCATACAGCCCATACTAAGGAGCCGCTTCCCTGTTTGATAGGTGTTTGCATTGAAGCTGTTTTTGTGATTTCTGACCCATGCTTGGCCTGGAAATTTCATTTTAGTGATTAGGATTTGTGCTTGTTTAGAGTATTATGATTATGGCTGAGGAAGATTGATGCTCTGGAAATTGTGATTCTATTTTATTAATGGTTTAATTGTTGTTTTGCTTTGTTTCTGTCGAGAGTTCTTTTCTCTACTAGTTTGCTTGAGGAGAGTGTCATTTCTCTTTTGTTTGGATTAAAAAAAGGGAAATTTCATTAGACCAAAAACTGTTAAAAGTACAACTAACCATTTCTATTAATCTTATTAAGTACCACTTTCCCTAAAAAAGAAAAAGAGAAAGATTTCTCTAATACTTTTTTCTAACATTGAATTCTACTTGTACATGCTTCTTGTGAGATGCAGGTCATGAGAAGTTTAATTTTTTCAAAGGGTCTGCCAGCATTGCATAGTAGTAGATATCAAATCCATTATCAAAGCAGCTCCATTTCCGAGGCTAGTTTTTCTATGTTCTTTCTTCACTTTCTTATGCATACTGGTCTGAATCCCAACTTCTTAGAGGACTTGTGATTCTATAGGTTTAAGGCAATATCATGTTTCATTTTTGTTATATATAAACTCCTATATTGTAGAGCAAAATTTAAGAATCTATTAGATTTCTACAGCATTTATAAATTTCACTTTTTAAGATATTTATAATCATAAATGTTCTACGGGGAAGCTTAAACTTTTTTGACTAGTACAGATTAATTTATTCATTAAAACTTTTAAGAATTTAATTGGGAAGGTCTCTTCTTCAATTTCACATTGCTCAATTATTTACTCATTTCTAATCTTCTATTGAGATATGTATACTGTTGTCACTTGTCAGGATGAGCTTGATCCATTTTCTCTGGTTGCTGATGAACTATCACTTGTTGCTAACAAATTGCGAGCAATGGTAGTTGCTGAGGTATTATACTGTTTGTTATTTACTTTTAATGCATATATGCTTGGAAGCAACAAAAAAGTTCAGACTTATATGCTGTGTAGAAGTCAGGTGCAATTCATGGTGTAAATTGGATATTATATGCCAGGTTCCTAAGCTTGCCTCTGGTGCTGAATACTTTTTCAGAATGGGGGTGGAAGGAAAAAGATTTCGTCCCACTGTAAGAATATTTTTAATTGTAAACTGACCTTGTTGTTAATCTCTTTTCCAGAAATGTTTGCTTCCGTATTTGATTTAATATTTACATAACATTGGAATTTGGTAATGCGTGGAAATGCTAGTAGTTTGGACTATGTCATGGACAAAGGTTTTTTAAGCTGAAGCTACAATTTTTTGTTGTTTTAGTATTTCTAGTATCAAGATGCCTTCCTGCCATAGTTTTACTTGTCCACTTGAGCGTAGAAAGTAAATTTTGCAGCACTATGTTTTCTAATGTCCTTGATGCTTTCATATACAGGATATGGGTTAATGGATGGTTATCTCTGCAGGTTTTATTGTTAATGTCAACAGCATTAAATCTACCAATACCTGGACCACCTCCTCCTAATGACCAAGGAGGTAATTTGGCAACTGATATACGCTCAAGACAGCGATGCATAGCTGAAATAACAGAGATGATCCATGTCAGTCCTCCAGAAATTTTCCTTTATTAGTAAATGATGCTTTCATGATAGTGTTGATTATCTTAACAAGAATAAATATTAATTAATATTTTTCTATGACACTCATTTAGGCTGTGTCTTATGTTTATGCCTTGGTTAATAATACCATTACAAATATCTTAACATGATAAAGTGCAGAGTCAAATATATGAAAAGAGATTATGAAACTGTTGATTTACATTTTTCATGTTCATATTGTTTCTGCAACCAACCATGGTTTTGTCTATGTAGTTTAATTTTGTTGTTTCTTTTCAAACTATGCCGTCAAGGACTCATAAATGTTACTGTTATGTTGTTTACATGATTACATTGGTTCCTTTCCACCAACTCTCTCTTGCTTGTATCATGACTCACTGTTATTCAAACTTAGACTTGCTTGGTATTCACTTATCGATTTATATTTTCTTTGGCTCATGAGTGTATGGTGAAAATTCCTATGAAATATAAAATACATGACGAATAAGAACTTACTAAGTTCATTAATTGACCGTTAGAGTTGGAGGAAAGGCCTTGTACTTGTCTTAGGTATGAAGAAAGCATGGCATTGTGTTTATGATCTCTGTCTGGTGCTCTCTGCTTATGGTTGTTTTAAGAAGATAAGGACCCTTAAAAGCAGGTATCCTTGTAAAGTGAGAAAGTAAGGGGTTATTCACTTTTGGATCAATAACTTCCATTGTGTGTGGGTCACACCAAATAACCTAAAGGTGGATAACCTCTCATTTTCTTACTTTACAAGGATTATCACTTTAGAGGATCCAAATCCGTTTTTAGGTAATATCTGTTTGTGCCAAGTTGAGAGATAGACAACTTTAAAAATGTTTTCTATGTTTAATCATGTGTGAAAAGTTTTGAAAGATAACTGTGACAGTAAGATCTTGCATATTAGAAAAAATAACTGTGATCATATCAAATTCACTGAGTTGTTCATTCTGTCAATATAAGATTGTTTCTGGGCAAATGTAATCTAGATATGCATTCTTTGGGTCCACCATCAAGTTCACATTGAATTTTTTTTTTTGCGTGATACGGATAGCTGCTTCTTATCTTCAAACCTCATGCATCTGAATCAAGCAACAATATGATATAGTTTGTCCCTTAAAATGGTTTAGGAGAGTCACTGGATCTGTTCATTGTTTATTTGCTTTACCTTTATGTCCTTAATGACTTGAGAAATTTTGCGTTCAAGTCATATATTGACCATCTCTCTTCTGGTCTTTTTATTTTGTTGCCCTTAGTAAGACAACGAAATTACCTTTTTTCTATCAAAATAGTTGCCTCCTGCCCCTCTCCTCTGAAAGAGTTGGTGGTTGTTTAAGTCATTGTGCATTGGGAAAGTACCCAATAATATTGAAGTACCTTTTTTGTTTATAATTTTACTCAGTCTTTCGCTTGTTTTCATGTTGAACCCCCACCCGGCCATAAAATGGGAAAAAAAACTCCATCAAACTAATGGTGTCATAATTTGCCACAGGTGGCTAGCCTTCTTCACGATGATGTTTTGGATGATGCAGAAACCAGGCGTGGTATTGGTTCATTAAATTTTATAATGGGCAATAAGGTATGTATATTAAGTTGTGTGCATATTTCCTGCAAGTTATTTTCTATTTGTTCTTAGTTGTTCAATGATACTTTCTACAGTGGGTGTAGCTTACCTGAAGTGGTTGTTTTCCTATATTCTGTATCACTTTTGATGCAGCTGGCTGTGTTGGCTGGAGACTTTTTGCTTTCTAGGGCTTGTGTTGCTCTGGCTTCTTTGAAAAACACAGAGGTAATGCAAGTGGGTGATATTTTATAGTAAAAGTATATAGATGTATTTGCCCAAGGACCATGCCTTTGCAGGTTGTATCATTGTTGGCAACAGTTGTAGAGCATCTTGTAACAGGGGAGACCATGCAAATGACTACAACATCAGATCAACGGTGTAGGTATGCTTTGTGTTCGTGACATATATGCTTCTACGTTTTCTGTTCATAGGAACTTAATCTTTATTTTACGTAATTTTTATCACTATAAGTGATTAACGGTTTCTGTAAAAAAATTCCTGATATACTTATTAGTTAATTATTTACGGAAGTTTATTTGATTTTCTCTTGCACAAATACATAATTATGGGTAAGTCTTTAGAATGCATTGAATCCATAGAGACATATACGGCACTTACGGTATGTTGGATTTCTAACAATTTTTTATATTTTCAGTATGGAATATTATATGCAGAAGACATATTACAAGACTGCATCATTGATTTCAAATAGTTGCAAGGCAATAGCCATCCTTGCGGGCCATACAGCAGAAGTTGCAATGCTTGCTTTTGACTATGGAAAAAATCTGGTTTGTATATTCTTAGATTTTTCACTTTTAAGTATGATGTTGCGCATCTGTTGTAAATAGAATAGTACTGAGAGTCTTTGCACAGAGAAAGAAATGGCACTGAGCCTTTAAGATGTGTCCTTCATTTCATCTGGCAACAGTGCTACATTTTAGTTGATATCTTTCTACCTACCAGTGCCTGTTATATATGTGAATGTTTGTGAAACTTTCTGGATGGCATAATTTGATTCCTTCTCCTCTTCTTTTGTAGGGATTAGCGTTTCAGTTGATAGATGATGTGCTTGATTTCACAGGCACATCAGCTTCCCTTGGAAAGGGTTCTTTGACAGACATTCGCCATGTAATTTCATAATTTCTTCTGATTCTAAATTTCACCAGTCTCGAGTCTGACTCCTCAATATAATTTAAAATATTTTAATGAAAGCATATAAATCCTTGATGATCAATTTTGTCAAATGCATGATCCACTCTTTGGCATAAGAACAGTAATTTTTCATTCGTGTAGCTGCATTGCTTTGTTCATAACTAATCTAAACCTTGATACTGAGTTTGCGTGAGACCTACTGTTGGTCCAAAAAATTGTTGCAGGGAATTGTAACAGCTCCAATATTGTTTGCGATGGAGGAATACCCTCAGTTGCGTGCAGTTGTTGACAAGGGCTTTGACAACCCCGAGAATGTTGATCTTGTAAGTGCTTGACTGCTTGTATCTTCTCCCTCTAAACAAAAGTATCAACTACATTGTGATATATGGCTTTGATGAATCTACCTATCGAGAACCAATTCTTTTAAAAGGTCAAGCTGATAAGTTAAAGCCCAAGAATATTATCTCCATTGCACTTGCTTACGCGTGAAAAGTCCTTTGGGCTTGAAACATGAAAATACTCATGCCCACTTTACCTTATGTTTAAATTTAATTAATTTAATTAAGGAAGAATTGGGATGAAAAGTTTTGATGTTGTCAAGGATCAACTCTCCTAGAGCTTAAGGTGTTAGGTGAAGGTCCAAAAACGATTGTGTATGTCTGACTGTAACATTTAAGGGATGATGATTTGTTATGGTTAATCCAATCTTTGCTCACATAATTTTAGGCTGAATAGATAATTGGTAAGCATCAGGGCGCCTCTAATTCTCTTATAAAGTGGTTCAAAATATCCTCCTTGGTAGTTCCATTCTTATAATTAAATTTTCAGCTCGAGATAGTGGTGAGGCTGATACCTTCCGTGCTTTTACCACAAGATGCTTCTGTGTAAGGGGATTTTGAAGTATATATCTGGTCCCGAGCTAATAGCTAAACCTTTCTGATATTGTGATGAGTGATCTTTCTCATGGTTGATCGGGTTTAAAGCTTTTCAAAACTGTTAATTACTTCACATGAATGCTGCACTTCATGTTTTAATTGGGTCGGATAACAGACAGCCATAGAATTGTTAAATTTTCTATCGTTTCTGTGTCATCTAAATTCTTTTATGCAATTGGCCTCTTGAAAAACTGTTAAGTTTCCATCAGCAACCAAATTATGAAGAATTCAGATGTATTACTCTAGCATCCCAACTTCTGGAATGGCATTTAAGCTGTTTACCATAATTTGTTAGGGTTGATTTGATGTTCATTTCATTTGTTTTATGATCATGTAATTTTTCTGTATAGCATGCGGTTTTAACTTACAACCTGGGCAAAACAAAGTTATTTTAGAGATTACATAGTTATGTATTTCTCACTTTTGTTTTTTTTTTTTTTGGGTAAAACATGTTTAATGTTTTTTTTTTTTTTTTATATTTGCAAATATAGGCTCTGGAGTATCTTGGAAAGAGTAAAGGTATACAAAGGACAAAAGAGCTAGCCATGAAGCATGCTAACCTTGCAGCAGCAGCAATTGATTCCTTGCCCGAGAGTGATGATGAGGAAGTAAGAAAATCAAGGAGAGCCCTTCTGGATCTTACTCACAGAGTAATTACAAGAACCAAATGAACAAGAATGCTTAGGAAATTTAACAATTATTATTCTGTTGTGAGTTTTCAATTTTCTTCAATTGTTCCCCGAAAATGAGGGGAAATAAGTTTTTTCTAGGATTAATTTGGTTATTCATTTTCTTCTTTATCATTGTTTTAGATTAATTCTTTACCCTACCTCTTTACCCCTTTCTTACACTATCTGCGTCCATTTCTGTAATGACTCTCAGAATAAGTTCTGCTAGCGCCTAATGGTTTTCTTCCTCATCATCACTCGTGGGTTATCATGAGAAAAACAAGGAACCTCAATAAAAATAAGAACATAAAAAAATCCGAGTTATTCTTTTGAGTTTTGACATTTTGCAGATTTTTTTTGAGTAATGCAAAGGAGCATATCATTTCTGGGAGATCACATTGAAAGCTATTTTGTGGTAGAATGTAATTTACCACTTGTAAATCGAATGATATTCATACTTTCTCTTTTGTATGATAATTAAAAAAATTATGGTTATGGTTGATGCTTTGTCCCTTTTGTAACAATTAAAATACACAACTGAAAAAGGTTTTCAAATTTATATGAGAGTTAGCAAATATTGCATGAATAGTCATAAATTAAGGCAATTTTATGGTGAAAAAGTAAAATTATAGATTAAAAGAAAACTATTTAAGACATAAGCATCAAAATTATGGTTTCGCTTGGATGCGATTATGAGCAGGGAATAAGTACTTATTTTAGAAATTAGTACCTATGAATATTTTGTGATTTTTTTTTTTG
This sequence comes from Pterocarpus macrocarpus, assembly GCA_031439585.1. Classification (NCBI taxonomy): domain Eukaryota; kingdom Viridiplantae; phylum Streptophyta; class Magnoliopsida; order Fabales; family Fabaceae; genus Pterocarpus; species Pterocarpus macrocarpus. The sequence goes on along the minus strand of CM062520.1, from coordinate 69,477,655 downwards.
TTATTTTTAATAAGTAGATAAGGAGTTGCTTTTCTAAAAAAATAGAAGTAGTAAAAGATAAGGAATTATATTTTATGAATTTTAACATCATTATATTTTGCTTTTATTATGATTTTATCCTCTTACTCTTATTCTTGTTTTTATTCTCTCATTTCTTAATTGTAATTTTATAAGAAAAAATTATTTTTATATTTATCATATGCAAATAATTTAACCACTTTTGATTTTAATAATAAATTATTTCTATAATTATAATCAAATGCAAAACAATTTTCTTTATTTTTTTCTTTTAATTTTGCTTTTGAAAAAAATTTTCTCTCAAAATCTTAACTAAATAGGCCCTACAAAGGAAATATATTTAAATAACGTGAGAAGAATTTATAAAATGAGATTAATTTTAATACATTATTAATATAAAAAAGTTATATATTATTATTTAATTATATGCATCTATTTATAATAATTTTAAAATAGTAAGTGATTAAATAAAATATTTTATTTATATAGTATTATATTATTGAATGTCTGTATAAATTTTTTTTTATATTAATCATATATCAAAATTAAATTTTTTTGGATTGTAGATTAAAAGTATTTTAAAATAGAAAAGAAATGATGCAAAATTAATTCAAATAAAATGGAATTTAAAATTTAAAAGAAAAAAGGTTGAGTAACATGTTAGTGTCACTCTTTAAAATTAAAAGTAAATAAACTAAGAAACTAAGTCAATTTTAGAATCATATTAATCTAATTTAATTTGCATTAATTTGATTTCATTTTCTAATAAATTCTATACTTGAAATTAGTTAAAAAATTAAGATTTGAATTAATTTACAAATTAAATTTTATATTTAAGTTAAATGATTTAACTAATAATTCTAAATTATTAATTTCTATAACTAAATAAATAGATAAATCCAAACGAGAAAATCCGGACGGGGGAATCGAATTATTAATTAATTAAAACAAATAAATCTTTTTTTATTGAATCCCAAACGAGCGTCGTTTTCGTCAATTAGATGTCAGAGAAGCGGCCGATTTATTTAAATATTGAATTAATTATATATAAAACTGCTCATCCATGAAGCGAAAAGGCTTAAACGGACGAAGGAAGTAGTAACAGAGCCAAACGAAACGGCGAGCGAGCGAGCGAGCCAGAGAGAGAGAGAGAGAGAGAGAGAGAGTTGCAGTTTCGTTGTAAGCTGCAATTGTATATTTGTAACCAATCCCCTTCCCCTGTTTCTGTGTCTTGTGCCGTGGTAGCAGCTTGCTAACGCCGGCACGCAACGCTCGCTGCTACTTCCTTCTGTTCTGTTTTCTCCTGTTCCTCCCTATTACTCATGCTTGCTTAGCCCTTTCTCTTCTGTTCCTCCCTTCCTCAACATGACCACCATCACCTCCGTCGAGCTCAATTATCTCGTCTTTCGCTACCTTCAAGAATCAGGTACCTTCCTTCTCTCCTTCACCTATCAATTTTCATTTTCCTTTTCCTTTTTATGTTTTTTGGTTCCATGAGATGTCAGGGTTTTAGAGTTTTAGACGAATTTCGAGCTTTCGAATGTTCGCGGTTTCGAGCTGGCTCGGGCGCTTACAATTGTTGTTACCACTGGATTAGGGTTTAGCTACTGCTCTCAAACCGGGAAACCTTATTTGCGGAGGGAAACTTCTAGCTCCAATTGTATTTTCTTAATGCATTTCATTGGAACGAGAACTGAAAATTGTTAGATCTGATGATAAAAATTGAATTTGGTGTTGAGACTTGAATCTCATAGTTCTGAAATCACTGTTTAATTTCTGGGATTGGATTATGATTATCTGTTAATATAGACTACGGCATCCATCATACCTAGAGCAGCTTTATGAGGTTGATTTTAAAATAATTTTTTTTTTTACTTATTTGAACGATAAAAGGTTTTTCATTCCATATTTTCTGAGAAGGCTATACCATGAACCTTATTTTATAATGGCAGGTTTCACACATTCAGCTTTTGCGTTTGGATATGAGGCTAGTATTAACAAAAGCTCGATTGATGGAAGTTTGGTACCGCCAGGTGCTCTTGTTACATTTGTTCAGAAGGGGCTACAGTACTTGGAGATGGAAGCCAACATGAGTAATGTTAGCATTCTTTATTTTTTGTTTTGTAGGTTTCACTATTAGCATAAGAGCTGTCTGTTTGAGTAGACTTTTTTTAAGCTTTCGTACCCTAGGTTTCATGTTGATCAATGTTAGCATGCCAGTGTGATGCAGACGCGGATGAAGATTTTTCATTTTTACAACCTATGGATCTTATCACAAAAGATGTGCATGAACTTAGGAAAATGATAAATGAAAGAAGGAAAAAACAACAGAAGGATAGAAATAAGGAATCTGAAAAGGAGCATGAAGGTGAACGTAGACGGGTAAGAGAAAAGGAAAGGCGTGAAAGGGAGAAAGAATGTGAAAAGGATAGAGAGAAGGTAGAAAATCATAAAGACCGAGAACAGCAGCATGAAAATCAGACTGGTAAAGAAATGGGCACAGATCAAGTAGATAAGGTTACTGTAAAACAAGAAGAGAACAGATCTTTTGGAGGTAATCATCTGTTCAATGGAATTGGTTTACATTGTCTTATATCAAAGTGGTCTCTGTTGCATGTTCTGATGATGTTCAGAATTTCATGTGGAATAGCTGTGTTATTTTTATATGTAAATCTTACATAATCTTATGATTGGGTATTGTATCCCAAAAAAAAAACCTATGATTGGGAAAGGATGAACAGAGGAACATATTTGCTTGCGTGTTGTGATTGGGTAATGAAGATTGAGTGGTATAATAAACTGATGACTATGAGTTTATGGTTGACTCCTTATATTACGGTTAGCTAGCAAGTCTGATTTTTTTTTTTTTTTGGGGATAGAAAAAGAAATTTTATTGGCAAGTATGAATTTTTTACATTGAACATTAGATTTGTGATTTTTGCCCATTCTCTACCTGCCATATTTTTCGGAAAATTGGATTATTAAATCAGTATAGTTCCGCTAAAAGCTTTGTATCTGGTTTGTTACTTTGGTGAATTTCTAATTTCAATAAATTATTACTAGCCAAAGAAATGTTCTCTTTCAGATCATGTTTTTCTGGCTGTGTCTCCAAATCCAACATCCTGATTATATCTGGCAGAAATAGTTTACATTTTAATTTATGTATTTTATTTTCTTTGGGGATTTCCCAGTGAATTCTCTAATATTTAGTTGTAACTGTTTGCAACACTAGATCCCCCACCCCACCCTCGCTCTCTCTGAGACTGCATAAAGAATGCAAACTAGTTGGTAATGCAAGTTTTCATTCTTTTTATTAGGACCAGAACCAATGGACATCTCTACAACATCAACATCTCAGCCAAGTGAATTTTCTAGGTCAGATGTGACAATTTTGGAAGGGCATACTTCAGAGGTGAAGACTTTCATCAATGCCTCTTTTGTTAGAAAACCTAGAGTTGCTTTCATCAACTGTTTCTTCTGTTACACTCTTTGTTAATGGATCTGTTTACCATTCACTTAGGTGTGTGCTTGTGCATGGAGTCCTGCAGGATCTATTCTAGCATCAGGGTAGGTATCTTCTCCATGGATGACTTGTTTCTGCAAAAAATATGTATTCATGTGCATGTACTGTGTTTTATAGTTGATGTACAAAATATTGCTCATTTTGCATTTGCATTTGCATTTCTTATACTTCCAATTTTCTTTGACTTCCATTTTCATGAAGAGATGCCAACTACATTCAGTATTTTGTGCTTGTTCATTTTCATTTGAGGATGTTGGCAAGAGTGATTGCTATGAGTCTAATCAGTATTCTTTCGCTCTTTACTTCAACTGCTGCATTATTTAGTTATATTACTGCTTATATTTTTTGGAATTAAAGGCCTTCAAAATTCTTGTTCTCAAAATCAGTTATAAGATTTCTGAAAATACACATTAAGCTAGAAACCTTGTTTTGGTATTCAGTTTCTGTAACTATAACTCAGGTTTTTTTTTTTTTATAAAACAGAAAATGGTAGTGATTTTAAAATGTTTTAAAAGCTGGTGTTTCTTGAACAACTGCTTCCACAGTGCCCACTGTGGTGATTATAATTCAAAAATAGCAATTTCATAGATAATGAGCACTGCTAATATGTCTTTTGCTTTTGCTGTACTGTGGAGAGGAACTTTGAAATGATATGGGCTTTAATGGTATCAAACAAATTTCAGCCATATTCATACACGTTCAAATCCCCATGTATCACTGGAGTTTAAACAAGGAATGAGTGGGATCACTTTGTGAAGTTCCCCAGCTTTTTTTAATTTCTTATCTTCTAGGTTCTTTTTGTTCCTTCTCCCCAATTTTAAAAAGGTATAGATACTAAAGAGGCTTGAACTTTCTAGCTCTCTCTTGAAACCATAAAACACAGATAGTTTATGTGTGATATATATTGGATGTGGTTGAGGAGTTGGTTAAATTGTAATAGATGTGGATATCCAGAGTAACATAAATAATGCAACATATTCTGTTATTGGAAACTAGTGGAAATTTACTATCGATGCAGGCACATTTTTTTCCCTTTCTTGATTCGTTTGCTTTATGATATTTATAATCATATGCTTTTCTTTTATCAAACAAAATTTGTTGTGTGTTTTCTTAAACATTTTCAAAAATAATTCAATTCTGAACATTTTTGTTCTTCAATAACTGTTTTTCACTCCTGTAGTTAACAACAGTTTTAATTGAAACTAATGAATTAGAACAGGATTAAAGGCCTTAACTTTTGTTAGTAATAATTTTCTAAGCAGTATGTGAGGTTAGGCGATCCTTGTTATATTCCTTTCTTTAGAAAATGAAAGGTGATTTGATTTATAGATGAGATTAATCCTTTTCTTTTGTTGTGAAACACTTTAAAGAATGCTTTTGTTGTCTTCTTTTTCAATTTTGAAGACAGTAAACTGTTGTGGAAACGGGATTCAGATAGATGGCTTCTTATAGTATTATTTCACTTTACTATCAACATTTTTGACTTTAGGTCTGGGGATGCAACAGCTCGAATTTGGACAATAGGAGAAGGGAGATGTAAATCTGGTTCACAGAATAGCCCTTCAAATGTGTTGGTGTTGAAGCATGTTAGGGGTAGTAGAACAAATGAAAGGAATAAAGATGTCACTACACTTGATTGGAATGTGAGTTTGATTGCATATTCTGATTTGAATCCCAGATGGGTACTGATAGATATTTCAACACTCCCTTCTAGTTTTCTGTTTTTTCACATACCTTCGTCTTTTTCAAACCCGCACCAACCTCCCTTTAACAGGGAAAGTTTTTGACAAGGAGAATTTTGTGATGTTTTTAAGAGCAGGTTTTGTACATTTTAGGGGAGGTTAGTGTAGGTTTTGAAAACAGAAGGAAGCTATGTGAAAATCAAGAAATATATGGGAGCTTTATAATTATTTATATCTTACTGATATCTTGACCTTCGGTGGCTATTGTGCAGGTGGAGGGGACACTGCTTGCTACCGGTTCATATGATGGGCAAGCAAGAATTTGGACCACTAATGGTATGCCGTTTTTCTATACATAGACTCAGCAATACTGCCTTTTGGGAGTTATATGTGATGGGATGGGATGAGCTCAAAGGATCTCTGTATGTGTGTTTACATTTGCTCTTAGGACTTATCAAAATCAATATTTTGATCATGTGGTGATGTCTTTGACCAGGTGAACTGAGGAGTACATTAAGCAAACACAAGGGACCCATATTTTCTTTGAAGTGGAATAAGAAAGGCGATTATCTTCTTACTGGAAGTTGTGATAAAACTGCAATTGTATGGGATGTAAAAGCAGAGGAATGGAAACAACAATTTGAATTTCATTCAGGTATAAAATTTGAATATACTTTTTAAACAAAGGAGAATTCTTTGAACAGAACTCTTGTTGAGGTAAACCATGTTTATGAATCATTTTTTAATTTTGGGCTTGATATGTTGTTTAGGTCCAACACTTGATGTTGACTGGCGCAACAGCGTGTCATTTGCAACAAGCTCCACTGACACCATGATATATGTTTGCAAGATTGGTGAAAACCGCCCTATAAAAACTTTTGCTGGGCACCAGGTTTGTATGCAGATCATATTTTAAAGTATTATGGCATACACTGATACAATGCTGAGATTATACCATCCCGGGAGGCAGAAGGATTAATCCTCTACTTTATTCATAACAAGTTTAAAATGGCTGGCACGGGTAACTATACAGATTGTTGGATCACCCTGGGTTGGTGCATTCTGTGGTGTCCGAGTACTTAGGTGGATTTATTATAAAATTACCAACACTACAGCAACAATCAAGTCTTGTCCTTCTAAGTGGGTTCGGCTATATGAATAAGATGATTGTCTAGTAAAATGACGTTCACTATGGGAATTAATTGGGTAGTGTTACACTGGTACCAGGAAAGTAAGAATGGAAAAGAAAATATGAACAATCTGAGACTGAATTCCAAGGTGGAATCAGTCCAAACAGTGTATTGATATAAATGTGTTATGAACAAGTATGTGTGTAAGCAATGCAACAGAAAGAAATAAGCCTGGGCAATAAAGGGGCCCTTCCCCTCCTAGTCCTCACTCTCAGATTTTCCCCAATGAATCCTTTTTCCCACCCCCTACACAGTATAACTAACTTCCACTCACCAACCTCACACACGTCTCACCCATTCTCTCTCCTAGTCATCCTAACTGTGCACTATTCTGTTGTTTCCTCATGATTTGGGCCTGATTGGGGCCCACTCCCCTTTCCCTTCTTGCGGAAATATTTTTTTCTGAACCTGGCGTCTCTGACAATACACCCCCCCTTGAGGATCCACCATGTCCCCAAGGTGGAATGAAGGGAACTCCTGCTCAATCTTGGACCTCAACTCCCATGAGCTTTCGAATTTAGGCAAATCGAGCCACTGAATCAACACTTCTGGTTGCCCTGCTGTATTAATCTGAGTGGCCAGCACCTTCTCAGGAATCACTTGCAATTCCCAGCCATCAGTGAGGCATGTTGGTATAGGTTGAGTCACTGCTGTGGGAGATATACACTGTTTCAGCAAGGAGACATGAAAGACAGGGTGAATGTTAGATCCCTGTGGTAACAATAGCTTGTACGCAGCATTTCCAACCTTCTCAAGAACTTCAAAAGGGCCATAGAATCTAGGACTCAACTTCTGATTCTGTCTCTGTGCCAATGACCTAAGTTTATATGGTTGTATCTTCAAAAACACCTTATCTCCTACAACCAACTCTAGCTCCCTCCGGTGCTTGTCCACTTGAACCTTCATACGGTTCTGCGCCTTAAATAGCTGGTCTCTGATCTCATCCAGCATCAAGTTCCTTTCGTGTATCATCTAGGTCACCTCCTCTACCCCAGAACTAGGGAAATCACCCCTTACTAGTGTTGGAGGATCTCTTCCATATAGTGCTTTAAACGGGGTGGTCTTGGTTGAAGCATGGTAATTCGTGTTGTACCAATATTCCGCCCAATTAAGCCATTGTGGCCAAGTTCTAGGCTTCATACCAGCAAAACAACGTAGATCGACACCTAGGCAACGGTTGACTACCTTAGTCTGCCCATCTGTTTGGGGATGATAGGCTGTTGAGAATCGAAGCTTAGTCCCTGCACCCTTGAACAACTCGGTTCAGAAGTGACTCATGAAGAGTCTTTCTCTATCTGTCACTATGGTTTGAGGAAAATCGTGGAGCCGAACCACCTCTCTAATGAAAAGTTCTGCAACTTGCTTGGTCGTGAATGGATGGGAAAGTGCTAAGAAGTGGGCATACTGTGTGAACCTGTCCACCACCACTAGAATGGTATCTAGGCCTTTTGCTTTAGGAAGTCCCCCCAGAAAATCCATGTTTAGGTCAGTCCAAGTAGTTGCTAGAATAGGTAAAGGTTGTAATAACCCTGCTAGAGATAAAGTTTCATACTTATTTCGCTGGCTAGTCTCACAACCTTGCAAATAATCTTGAATGTCCTTTTTCATCCCTTCCCAGTAAAAGAGAGCTGAAATTCTCTTGTAAGTTCGAAAGAAACCCGAGTGTCCCCCTGCTGCTGCTGAATCATGAAATTCCTTAGGCACCGAAGGAATTCTAGAGGAACTCTTGGCCAATACCATGCGGCCCTTGTATAGCAATTTGCCGTGCTTCAACTCAAACCCAGCATGGCTACCCGATTGTTTGACTAAATCTCGCAGCACTTTCTTTAGTCGTGCATTAGCTAGGATCTCATCGTCAACACCTTCGAAATCAAAGAACTGAACTGAGGAAATAGCAGCAAAGTACATCTTCCTGGATAATGCATCGGCAGCATTGTTTTGTCTCCCAGGTTTGTATTTGACCTCAAAATCATATCCCAGCAGCTTTGACACCCATTTGTGTTGATCTTCTCCCATCAGCCTCTGATCAAACAGGAATTTAAGACTCCTCTGATCAGTATGCACTACGAAATGTCGCCCCAGCAGGTAAGGTCTCCATTTTTGTATAGCTAGCACAATGGCCATTAATTCCCTTTCATAAACAGATTTCATCTGGGCCCTCTCAGATAAAGCTTTGCTCATGTAAGCTAAAGGTCGCCCTTGCTGCATCAAAACAGCTCCAATTCCCTTGCCTGATGCATCTGACTCAATCACAAACAGCTTCTCAAAGTCTGGTACAGCCAGTATCGGTAAATTGATCATCGCAGTTTTCAGTGCCTTGAAGGCTTCTTGAGCCTCTTGGCCCCAATTGAAGCCATCTTTTTTTAATAACTGAGTCAAGGGAAATGCCAACTTGCCGTAGTCCTTCACAAAATGCCTATAATAACCAATGAGGCCCAAGAATCCTCTCAAGCTCTTAAGATCCTTAGGAATTGGCCATTCCACCATAGCTGCCACTTTCTTAGGGTCAGCAGGCACCCCTGAACCTGAGATGACATGCCCAAGATATTCCAATTTAGCTTGTCCAAAGCTACATTTTTTTACATTCACATAAAGCTGATGCTGTCTCAAAACCTCCAAGACTTCTTGTAAATGAGCAGTATGCTGTTCCATGGTGTTGCTGTGGATGAGAATATCATCGAAGAACACCAGTGCAAACCTCCTCAGGAAAGGTTTCAGAACTCTATTCATTAGGGCCTGAAATGTTGATGGGGCGTTGGTTAAACCAAATGGCATGACTAGAAATTCATAATGGCCCTCGTGCGTTCGAAAGGCCGTCTTGGCCACATCTTCGGGTCTCATTCTAATCTGGTGATAACCAGATTTCAAATCCAGCTTCGTGAATACCCTTGTGCTGCCTAGTTCATCCAGAAGTTCCTCAATAACTGGTATTGGAAATTTGTCAGCCAATGTAACTTTGTTTAAAGCCTTGTAGTCTACACAAAAATTGCCATCTTCCATCTTTTTTTCGTACTAAAATGACAGGGCTACTAAAAGGGCTGACACTATGTTGAATTATACCTGCTTGCAACATCTCATTCACGATCTTCTCTATCTCATTTTTCTGGTAATGCGGGTATCTATACGGCCTGATATTTGGGATTTCTGCTCCCGCTTTCAGAATTATAGCGTGGTCTCTCTTCTAGGTGGCAGACCTTGTGGGGGCTGGAAAACATCAGAGAATTCTTGCAACCACTTCTGAATATCCTGAGGAATATCCCCTAGTCTGCCCTCATCTTGCTGCTGGTTTCTCGGGGTAAGGAGATACCCCTCTCCTACTTCCTTCAATACCTTCAATGCTGTCTTCCATGAAGTTTGGGCATGACAAAGGGCTGGATCACCCCAAATCTCATACTGCTGTCCATCCTTTTGCCATCTCAACAACATTTCTTGAAAATCTGCTTCTATTTTACCCAAGCTGGAGAGCCAATCCATTCCTAATATCACCTTGGTCCCCCCAAGCTCCATCAGAAAAAAATTCTGGATGATATGTACATTCTGCTCCTGCAACTTGACACCACAACATACTCCCTCACCCTTCTCTTTCTGGCCATTGCCCACCTCTATTGTGAAGGTAGGGAGTTGCTTCACCTCCAATCCCAATTCCTCAGCCAGCTGGGTGGTGAGAAAGTTCTTGAGGCCCCACTATCCAGCAGTACCAGCACCCTCCTGCCTCCAATATTCCCTTCCACCTTAAAAGATTTGTTTGAAGTGAGCCCAACAAAACTGTTGAGAGAAAGCTTCATGTGTTGCAAGACTTGCTCCTCTTGATTCTCTGCTAGTTCTTCACCCCTTTCTTCCTGCTCATCCGCCTCTTCCTCCACCAGAATAAGCTGCATCCTCCACATCGGACAGATATGCTTCGCCCCAATAACTCACCACACTTAAAACAGAGGCCTCGTCGTTGGCGTTTTTGCCAATCCTCCTGTGAGAGCCTTCATGGCTCTGTTCTCCTCCGCTCCCCAGGGCCTTCCACTTGCCCTTTGCCTCCTCTTTCACCATAAGCTGCAGAGCCAGATCCTCCCACCGTGACAGTCGATAGCGGAGTCTGGTAAGGTTGGGTGCTTCGCGAACTTACCCCACCTCTTGGGAAGCCAGCTATGCCACCCTCTCTCCACGCTTAATTTCTCTCCTCAAGCTCCATCGCCTTATCCATGAGAGCCGTTAGAGAACGGAATTGACTCACCTTAAGCTCCGCTTGTATTTCAGATTTGAGGCCATGAAGGAATAAGCACATCACCACCTCATGGTCCAAATCCTTTTGAGCATTGGCGGCAGCTTCAAATGCCTTCCGATACTGCAGCACACTCCCGGTTTGCTTTAAATTGAGTAAAGGACTCATCGGGTTCTGTGCCACTCCGGGCTGAAACCGCTTAATTAGATCTTCCTTGAATTCCCGCCAAGTGGGACAAGGCATTTGAGTCTCCCACCACTCATACCACACAAGAGCTTCCCCTTCCATGGTGACTAAGGCCAGCTCGACCTTCTCGTCATCATCCACGCCATTGATGCAAAAATAGCGCTCCACACGAACAACCCACCCATATGCATCGTCTCCTACGAACATCGGTAGTTCCAAACGCTGTCCACGATCCCGTCGCGGGGTGCGCTCATCCCACCATTGCTCACCTCGCACACCATCTCTTCCCGCTCGACCTCTGCGCACATGGTTCCCACCTGGGTCTCCACGTTGTTGTCCCTGTGTTGGGCTTGGTTCCTGATTCTGAGAGCCCCGTTCTTCATCCCGCCCTGGAGATCGGTTCGCGCACCTCTCCCTCATCATTTCACCAATCTGCTGCGACAAGGATTCAAACTGTTTGCTCAATACCTCTTGTTGTTGCTGCACCGTGGCCAACGCATCCAGTCGACATTCGACCACATCCAACCTCGCCTCCATAGCTGCGCGTGACGACACCATGAACAAAGCCCCCCCCACCCCCGGGAGATTGCAAGGCTCTGATACCAGTTGTTACATTGGTACCAGGAAAGTAAGAATGGAAAAGGAAATATGAACAATCTGAGACTGAATTCCAAGGTGGAATAAGTCCAAATAGTGTATTGATATAAATGTGTTATGAGCAAGTATGTGTGTAAGCAATGCAACAGAAAGAAATAAGCCTGGGCAATAAAGGGGCCCTTCTCTCTCCTAGTCCTCACTCTCAGATTTTCCCCGATGAATCCTTTTTCCCACCCCCTACACAGTATAACTAACTTCCACTCACCAACCTCACACACGTCTCACCCATTCTCTCCCCTAGTGATCCTAACCGTGCACTATTCTGTTGTTTCCTCATGATTTGGGCCTGATTGGGGCCCACTCCCCTTTCCCTTATGGAAATATTTTTTTCCGAACCTGGGGTCTCTAATAGGTAGAAATGTCAGAAGTTATTAACCTGCTTTGATTATTAAGTTCTGCTTAAATAGTTCATAGGTTTCGCATGTTTGATATTTGTTATTTGTTATCATAGTTGGTTTGGCTGAGGTTGAAGGATCACAAATTTAAAATGGCTCCTAGGCATTTGGAAAGCAATAAGTTGTTGATACATTTACCTGAAATGCTATGTAATGCTTTGATAAGTCTACTCTCAGATAATGAGCTTTTGCAATTGCAGGGTGAAGTTAATTGTGTCAAATGGGATCCAACAGGTTCATTGCTGGCCTCGTGTTCTGACGATATCACTGCAAAGGTAATATTTGTAACCGATCTATGTCTAATTTATCATTCCATAATAACATATTTTCATCTGGTACTGGATGGTGCAATCTAATATTCATTTTGTAGAATATATATATTTTTTATCAGATAAAGCTGTCATCTTGCTGAAGTATTTGGAAATTAATCTGTGTTTTTGCTCTATGTTTATCGTTTCTTGTTTTGTAGATATGGAGTATGAAGCAAGATAAGTATCTTCATGATTTACGAGAGCATACCAAGGTACTGATTTTGAATATCTTTCAATTTCAGATTTTGTATTTATGTTTGCATTTGAATTTCTTGCATGCTATGCAGATTATTGGGAAACTAAATAATTGTTTTGTAGGAGATATATACTATCAGATGGAGCCCCACTGGTGCCGGTTCAAATAACCCTAATAAAAAATTGTTGTTGGCTAGGTATGTTTACTTGGTGATGTTAGGTTCGTTGCTTTTGATTTACTTACATGCCTTTACTTATGATGTCCTGAAATTTAGAATTAGTTTACTCTGTATCTCCTGACACCCGAATCATAGTTGATGCTTGTGTTAATCTGAAAATGGTATTTCTCTGGATGGCCTTGTACAGTGCTAAGTGCTAGCTGTGAATGATGTGCTACCTTTTTGCATGTTACTGATTCTAATTGATTATAATTGCCTGTACATTGCTCTCTGTTGTTAGACCTCTTCATTTACTGTTAATTCTTTAGAGTTAAACCCATTTCACATACTGTATATCTAGTGCCGCAGCGTTTCTATTAAATTGCTTTTCATTGTATAGTTTGATTTTGGTTACCCATTCCTGCCAGCATTGATGACTTTAATTTAAGCTTGCTTGATTCTCCCCCCCCCCCCTTCTCTCTCTTTTTCTCTCTCTCTCTCTCTCTCTTTTCTAGATACCATTCAAAAAGTTTGTTTCATTTTAAACTATGTAGTCATCCTTTTTGTGCAGTGCATCATTTGACACAACTGTAAAGCTATGGGACGTAGAACTTGGGAAACTTGTCTACAGCTTGAATGGACACAGGTATTGTCTTTTTTATGCTTTCCTTAAAATATGGAGGGAAGGGAATCATGAAATTGCCCTCCCAGGCTGATCAACTTGATGCCATAACCTTAATTTCGTGTTTCACAATTGCTGTTACGTTCCAAACATATAGTTTCTCTGGTAATAACTGTAGAGTGTATACTCTTGGAAAATGGATTCTTTTAGTGGAAAATATTTCAGGCCTAAGAAAGGAGGCAAGTAGGCCGCATCTTTGAACATAGCTAACCACTGATTCCAACTTATTTCTTTGGGACTACAGGGATCGTGTATATTCTGTTGCATTCAGTCCCGATGGCGAGTATTTAGCCAGTGGGTCTCCTGACAAATCCTTGCATATATGGTCCTTGAAGGAAGGCAAGATCGTTAAAACATACACCGGCAATGGAGGCATTTTTGAGGTCTGTTGGAATAAGGAGGGTGACAAGATCGCTGCCTGTTTTGCTAGTAATACAGTCTGCGTTTTGGATTTCAGAATGTGAGATCCTGTGGAACATTAGTTAGTTTTGGCTAGTTGATTAAATTCTTTATTGTCCCATCTTTAGATGAGATCGGTGGAAGTGTATTTTGGGGGGTAGGCTTCCCATGTTAACCATAGTTGCAGCCATAACTCATTGTTCTTGGATCCTGTTGTAATTTGATGCTACAAATCATTTGTATGACTAACAAGTAACTGGTAGCCGTAGGAGTACATTCTTGAGAACTGTATAGATTTCGTTGAAAAAGATCCTGTATAATCATCGCACCGGTCTGTATATTTGGAAACGTAATGCTACCTGCGTCCCCTGCTAGGCTGCTTCTTTAATTACTCTTTGGGTAAAGAATGCTATTTTGTTACGCCTTCGCTGCTATTCTGTCTTTTGTCTGAAATCATTATTGGTTTTATGGTTTGTCATAAAATTATATATCGACGATTTTTATCATTCATATGTTATTTCACATTTTTTATATTCAGATTTTGTAAGTATATAATTTTCGTCCAACATTGTGCAGCTACTAAATATATAATAAATAAAGATTTTAGATTTGATGCGTGCGAAATGTTTGTACAAAATCATCTAACTATTGTCGCATTTAACAAAAATGTTTGATTTTAACAATAGCTATATCAAATATCACATATATAATAACATATGACCGAGAATGTAAAATTTTTTATATTGGCAATGTGCTAAAATTAATATCCTAAATGAAGCACAAATTTCACACTTCATATCAAACTTTGGAGTATACTTTTTGCAATATCAACTTATAATATTTTTAGATTTTTCCGAATTTCATGTAAAAATGGAACAATTCGAATGCAGGTACTAAACTAATGAGCATTGTTAAATTTTCAGGAATTTTAAGTATCCAATGTTTTACATGAAAATAAAAATAAATTATAATTTTTTAGTTTGAAAAATTAAGTATATTGATTAAAAGTTTAAATAAGATTAGAAATTTAGAAAAGTTTTGTAGTAGGTTGATTAAACTTAAATCAGATTAGTTGAAGTTCAGTTAATTCTACATATTTATAGTTTAGACCAAAAATAAAAAGAATAAATATCTTTTTTAATTCAAATATTTTAAAGTTAACATTAATTTAGTCTTAAAAAACTTTTGACATCAATATAGTCCTAATATTTTGAATTGTGATATCAATTTATTCATATACTAATAATTTGATGGAAAATTTGATTTTACAAAAAAAAAATTTGGATTAAATTGATGTCGAACCTCAAAATATTAAGATTAAATTGATGTTACAATTATTTTTAAGACCAAATTAATATTAACTTCAAAGAAGTAGGACTAAATTAATGTCAAAATTTTTTTAAGATTAAATTGATATTAATTTTAAAATATTAATACTAAAAAAAATATTTACTCAAAAAAATGAAGGAGAAGCCCAAAAAAAAAAATGCGTAAGTCATCAGTCATCAGTGTCATTTTACATATTTTGGGTGGAAATCAGTGTCATTTTGTTTTGGGTCTGAAGTGCAATTTTCTCTTCTCCTTTGGTCTGGACTAGTGGGCCATAGTCCAGTCTAGTATGGGCTGGAGTTAGCCCAAATCCCGTAAACCACACTAGGGTTTAGCTTCTTCGCCACTCGGTGCCTAAACCCCTAGCCCTGGCTAGTCGAGTTCCACAGTGACAGGCAGAGTCTCACAGAGCAAGAGCAAAAACATGGCGTGGCGCTGCGGATCGCTGTCGAGGTCGTTCATCTCCGCCGCCAGAACCATACCAAGCCGTTCCTCTGCCCCTCGCATTCATCGCCCTTCTTCTTCTCCTTCCCTTCGCTCTCACTTGCCCCACTCTCGCCGTCCTCTATTCACGCTCCCTCGGTAACCTAACCATACCATACTTGTTCTTATTTTCTATCTTTCTTTTTTTTTTTTCTACTTATTTTTCATAATTATGCAATTTTTGAATTCCATTAAATTCAATTTTTTTAAGGAATATTGGAGCATTGGGATGCACGCAGTCGTTTATGCCACTGCACAGCGCTGACGCCGCCGCTCGCCTCACCTCCCACATCTCCGTCGAATCGCGCGCTTGCTGCGAATTGTCTCAGGGTACTTACTTCACTGTCACATGATACCGTTGTTAATTGTTAGTTACGACAGTTATTACAGTTACATCTCCTTTACATCACATTTCAGTTTCATTTCACATTTGCTGTGATGCTGAGGTGTCACATTTGTTTGCAAGAATTTTAATGCTTGCTTCTGTGTTTTGCAACAGGTACTTGAATGGACCATAGATATTCGGCACCACTTGTGCTTTTATGGCTCGAGGTATAGATGGTGATGGCTGATGCTGTGAAGCAGGAAGCTTGTTGGTCAGGATCTTTTTAATCTTTTCATCTCCTTTTTTCATAACTGTTTGTGCCCCTTGATGGATGTTTTAGGCTGTAGTAAGTTTGAGTAACATTTTAAGTATATCATTTTTGTCACCAATAAAGAAGTATATCCATTCTTATGTTCAGATCTAAGAAACTTTTCTAGCTAATTCTAGGGCGTAGACTTTGTGTTTTTTTTTTTCCTTTGTATCAGATAATAATGTGGTCCAAAACCCAAAATTATATTGAAATTAAGTGGATGTGTAGATGTTAGTTGGTAGTGTGGATGCTCATATTTGAGGAAATGCCTTTGCTAAAATCTTGGCCAGTGTTCTGCCTCACTTCAGGTAAACCTCTAGAATATCTTGTCCCCCTTTTATGTAACACTATTCTAGTCATGGTCTTGCTTGGATGCTAGGACTGATTTCAATTTTTACGTTGAAGTTGAGCGATTACGAGGCATATTGGTTTCTGTTGATTTTGGGTAGTTTGGGTTTAGGACACTGTCTAAATGATTAGATAGTTGTAGGCACTTCTGGTTTATGTTACTTCACAGCTTAGAATTTGGTCTTGCCTTCTAATGAAGTTGATTATGATTGTTTATTGTTGGAATACTTGCAATAGCGATAATACAGAGGTCAAGAAAGAGAGAGTGGGGGAAAAATGTGGTGCCATTGAGAGTAGCTCACGGGGCTTATCTTGATACTGAACACACCAGGGTGTGCTAATTCCTTTTAATAAAGGGCTAAATCAAACAGACAAAAGAACTCCTAAGAATATATCAAAATAAGCATACCCTGGCTTCCTGAGAGATTCCTCATAACCAATACAGAACCAGTAATTGAAGGTTGCTTGCTTGCTTTTTCGACAGAAAATGCTGTGAGTTGATGCCTGTATGAGATTCTGACTCAATAGGTACATATTAGCTATAGTGAGTCCTGGCAGCCTAGTAGGTTAGGTTTAATCTGAAATCTGAAGTTTGAACTAAGAGTGGATGTCGCAGGGCTTTGGGACTTAAATAAAATTCAATCGATTTAGAAAAATCTCATGATTTCCCAACCTCATTTAACATTTTAACATTTGAGTTGTTTCTTAATGGCAAAAGGAAAGCTGGTTATATGTTGTACTTGTGGGTGTGTTTAGGGTTTAAGGTTTTGCTTGGAGGAGGGAGGATTATGTGTTTTTTTTATTAATTAATTTTTCTTCTCAATTACCTTTTTCCCTTATGAAGTGTAGGTACTGCTTCTTGCCCTTATGAGCCTTATGCTTATTTCAGCATTTTGTGGATAACTGACACAACCTTGTGGATTCTGATTCGAATTTTTTTTTTAATTTCTATGATATTCCAAGCTAATACATGTCAAATTTGTAACTACCAACCGATTCATGAATCCAAGTCCTCAATTATTCTTTTCCTAATAACGCTTCAGTACCACAATTGCTCCATCAACCCGTTGCTGGGGAAAAAGTGCAAGTGCCTTTTTTTTTTTTTTTTTTTCGGTCATAGTGCAAGTGGTTCTAAATGCACATCTCCTACTGTACATAGATATACCCCACTATCATCAAGAAGAGCCCACAACCATCATCCCTCATTTCTCCCTAATTTTTTTTGGCCATGATTGACAGCATCTAGAGTCCCTTTAACTTCCGGAGTAGGAGTATTTGCCGTATTGCTTTGTAATCAATAAAAATAAAGGTTTTCCAGAATTAGCGACCTCTTCAACCGCTATGATCTTTATTTTTTTGTGTATTTGATCTTTTATAAAGCTGCGAATTGCTTCGTTGTTTACTGAAATGTGCCCTTTATGTATTGGTTGTCATGCATTTTTTGCCAATATCTAACGAAATAAAAACAAATTTCGACTATACCGGCCCGAAAAACCTTATCTGCAACAGTCTACGAAATAAAAACAGTATGCTTGCATTTAAAACCAATGTTTGCGTATAACTCGTGGCCTATAAAAACTTGACCTTTTACATTTCAAACATGTGGCTTCTTCAAGACCAAGACCAAAGAATGTCGTAATTCAGCAGTGGTCCATAGTTTGCTGTGTCCGGTATGTATGGGAACCAGTAACTGCAGAATGGGTAAAAGCTTCCTCTAGGCTATCATTTCTCATCTTGTTTACCGTTATTTAAATCAAGCACAGCAATTGATATAACCTCAAACGGGACTCGTAAACCATTCTAATCTGAAGGAGACAGTGCCATGACTTTCGGCAGGTAGGAGAATGCTTGAGTTTAGGAAAGTAGACATGCCTCTGGCAAATGACCAAAACCCACATTTCCCAATCGAAACCTCTCCACAATAAGGTGTTCTCATGCAATTTCTGCATAAGAAAGTTCTACAGTTCACAAGACTTGAGTAGTCACCAGAACGTACCAAAAGGGAAAAAGGAGAAGCCAGAAGGTACCAATCTCATAGGATGATGATGATGATGATGATGATGACACCAATGGGGCTTGCTTACTCTATCCAGCACCACTCGCTTGTGCACAAGCCAAGTGGAGAAAGGTGTGCTATTGTGGCTTGTTTCACTAAACTTTGATTTCGTCTTTGATACATGCCATTCTACAGCACAACGCGATTTAGTACGCACGTTTTCATCCCATCTCCCAGCCATCGAAATCGTCATAAAGTCAAATGGTTCTCAACTTCCGGGACTTGGGCTTGCATTTTTTGGTCTTGTGTTTGGATTTCAGTCGATGTTTATAATGCTTTAGATATGGACACAGACATAAGCAGGTCCAACTGCTCCAGAACCTGTTTTGCTCTGTCACTATTTTGTTTTATATCACTTTTCCTCCTGCCATTGGTCCGTGATACAACAGAAGGGTTGAATTGCAACTTCAGACCGAAAAAAAGGTAAATTATGTAACAACGTAGTACTCCAGCATACATACCGATTTTGTTACTAGTACAATGCACAAATGTTTCGTAATCAATAAGCATTTTATTTGGAAGTATTTGCACTAATGTTTACACTTTACAAGCTTTACTAACGAAAATCGATCCAGAAACAGTCGAAAAGGAGAGAAGCCCAAGTACCATGGCTGTGGCACTCAAGTGTAGGAGAAATACTTCAAATGTCATCCAACAAAGTGTTAAGAGTCCATATTATTTAAGAATATGGCTAAGATAATTTTTATAAGTATTTGGATAACCCTTCTTCCATAAGCTAATTTTTTTAAGTTGAGTTAGCCCCACTCAATTCTAAGATGATATCAGAATCTATCATTTGTTATTAGGCCATCCGCAGAAGTGTAATTCTGGATAACTTTTCGGGTTGAGTTACATATATTCAAGAACCTCTAAATAGCTAGCCATTAGAAGTTGGCAAACAAGAAATCTTTCTTTGCTTCTACCCAAATTCACTTGTCAATCGAGAAGATATGTAACATTAATATCAGGCATGTGATAGGACTTTATTTACAAATCTATACATAGGCATTGAATAAACTTATCTTTTTCTTTAGATAATTGAGGTTTTCATGTCAGCCATGTGATACTCCAATGGTTGTCAAATTTCAAAGTTTGGCATACGCAATACTGCAGAGAAATTCAAAGTGCGGTCTTAACCACAACGATTTCATGAATGCATATGACGATCCTATAGCAGGCTTGGCTAACGAATCAAATACCTTCGACTATCCTTTAATTAAATGTTGATAATTCAATGAAAAAAAAATTCTTCTCACTTAACTAATAATAATATTCTATTAAGTATTATTTTCTTAAAAGTTGTTGACATTTCTTTTTTTTCCTTTTTTTGGAAAAATAAAAGCACAAAAGACCATCCATCCCCGAAGCCCGCCACAAGAAGCAGTAGACTAAAGCAAATTTGGAGATAATAGGACCCCTATGTGTAACAATTAAAATAATTTTTAATTACGAGTAAAAACAGAGTATTCCTTATAGGAATAACGTGTTACCTTCTCCTTTTCGTCTGCTATAACATTTTGTTATATCGGTAGCCATCAAGCTACAATAACGGAATCAGCATATGCTAGAAAATTCTCTGGTTTTTCAAAAACAGCTTCTAATCATTAATTTTTTATTAATATTTGATTAAATTGTAATTTTAGATATTGGTTTTATTTTACCAACATCACCCTTAGAATTTGATGGGCTTAACATTCTGACCGATAGCACCTATAATGGGTGCAACCTCGTATGCTATATGCGGTTCTGAGAAATTATAAAAAAATAAAGTCGCACCATTGCCAATAGTTATAATTTTTGGTCTAGAGATAAGCACTTGATCCTATAAGTGATATCAAAGCCAGATTATAGGTTCGAATCTCCCAATATCACCCTTAGGATTGGATGGGCTTAACATCTCGAAATTATAAGGAAATAAAATTGCACTCTTGCCAGTAGCTATAACTTTTGGTATAATAATAAATGCTTGATCCTACAAAACTCATATCCAATTCACCTAGTATTAAGAAGATGCCACCTTGAAATGTATTCTGTTATAAATTATAAATAAAATTCTGCGCATAACTTGAATCAAAGAGGCACGTAATTATTTTTAGTGTAAATTTCTTTTACAATACTAGTAGTAATTAAATAAAATAAATTTTTTTTGCACTAATACATCACGATCAAATTCTTATATTTTATCCCTTATACAATTCAGGATATGTTTTCTATATAATCGCTTATATTCCTTTTCATTGTCTTCGACAAAACTTGACGGTTTATAAGAAAGAAAATTAAAGGGGATAAAGTGACGCATTTTATATCTTGGGGGCCGACAAGAATTCATCCTAACCTATATGTGAATGAAATGTAATTTGTATTTTAAGGCTTATAATTTATGAAGTGACCTAATGGTATTTTAATGGAATAATAGAATCTTAGCTGAATTGTATGAATATGTAATCAAATGTAAATATTGTATTTTAGTCGTCGTGAGCTGGAACGCATGGAAGCCACTTTATAGTTTTTTTTTTTTCAAAGTAAGACATACACTTTCAAGTTATCCCCCCCCCCAACAAACAAAAACAAAAACACAAAAACGCACAAAAAAAAATCTATGTGAATAAATAATGGAGGGAGAGTCATGTTGGCATTACATGGTGAAAACTATGAACTCCATAATTCATGTTTGGAGAACATTAAATTGAACATTAGAAATTAGAAATTAGAAAAGGTATTTGTGATGCGGGTGGAAGAAAATATCAACTTATTATTATAAGAACGGTAATTTTCTTATTTTAAATGCAAAAATTGAATGTCAATTTAATTCAAGTTGCAATTCATGCAAAAATAATTTGCAAGAATAGTTATTTAAGAGGGTGTTTTCCATCCTTAATGTTAGGCCATTCACGCTGAAACATGATTATGTACGATAAGGTTTATTCTAAAATGCGAATGGCAGTTAAAAGTAGTAGTTTTTATTGTTAACATGTAAATGAACTCTACTTCTCTTTTCAATTATAGAAAATTAGAATTTACTTTAGAAAGCAAATTGTTGTCAAAAAATATTTTTGTTCCTATAATAATTCAGATGAGGTAAGTGATATACTTGAGGGGCATAAGAAGCTTCACTAGCCCATTATAGCATACGATTATAAATTATTGGAAGTCGTTTGCGACTGGACCACTTTTAAAAGAATGAAAGAAACGTAAAGATACCTGCAGCTCCAATCAAGAACATACATAATAATTCTATGCAAAATGACAATTAAAAAAGTCACGGATATCTATTCATGCTTCACGCAGTTTATTTTTATAAGTGATTATGAGCTCAGGACATGTTCTCTTGCATCTTTTTAATTAGCTTAAATGAATTTTATTTCGTCTAAGCAACCATTATTTAAAATTTATTGGAATCCAATTAATCTAACTCAAATCAAATTGATCTATTATGAGAACAAAACACTCCTAACGATTGTTACAAAACTTAAACTCAAAACCAGTTTATACGAAGTTTTTATCTTGCTGAACTAAGCACGAGAATTTGATTCTTCACGGAATTTCTAGCTGATATTTGACAAGATCGAGGGCAAAGATACCCTTAATAAAAATTCTCGCTTGAAGGTGACCTTAATTAGGTTTTGTCCTTTTCAAAAATTAATTACTATCTCCGTTTTAAAATAATTATCTATTTTTAAAATTTTACTTATTTATAAATAATGGTTCATGTAAAAATTTTAGATAATATTAATTTTTTTTAGTTATATCCCTATTAAATAGAGGGGAGAGAGTAAGTATAAAAAATTAATTAAGGAAGAAAAAGAACTAAATTAAAATAATTTTATAAAATATACCTAAATTTTTTTAACATTAAAATTTTTTAATTATTTTCCTAATTCATGTCCGTATTTATAATTAGATAGTTATTTTTAGATGAAGATAGTATATAATAACATTTAATCCAATGTTAAGCGTAATTGATATATTTTGTTCTCTGAAGCAATCTACCGAATACATTATCATCAATGATCCATTTAAAGATAGTTTGTTCTACTTGGAAAACATTTGTCCTCACTTTTGTGCTTCTTTGTTACTTTTCCCCTTATATACCCTCTAATTTGGCCACCCTGTACCAACTAACGTACTGTTCTAAGGAAATTGGCCATGAAATTAAATATATTACTTCTTTCATTATGTACGATTCGTTTAGGTCTTCTATATCAAGTTTTTAATGGTCGTTTTACATGGGATAGGGAGATAAGAAAACCATTAGTTGAAAAGGGAGGCAAATGGATTAAAGTCTAATGAGCCGAGGGAATAGGATAAAAAGTTAGAGAAAAGACGTCTTTTTTTTTTCCCCCGATATATAGGCAAAAGTTCAACCCCAATTATGAAGGGGAGTGAAGTCTAAACAAAAGGAAACACAGCAGCCAAAACAAAAGCACAAGAAAGATGCTCTCACAACAAAACAACTACAGCATCAGACATGATCAACTTCAAGGCGAAGGCTCCACGCACTGTCTAATCATACGGTAAAAATGTGTGGTGTATCCGTGAACCTAATAACCTCTAATGCATTGTAACATTCTCTTTCTCCTCTCCCAATTTTGCTGCGCTTCCTTCCTGGAGTACCCGAATCCTGCTGCCTCCAACTCTCGCATTTGTTCATCATCACCATTACCACCACTCACCATGCTTTCACTGAACAACATTACCTTCCCTTCCACGATGATGGCCTCTTCATCATCATCATCATCATTAATTGCTTCCAACTTGCCCCTTCTCCGCCCCACTCGGGAGGAAGAATGAGACCGTATTGGAGGGTGGCAAGATCGTGTTTTGATGGTGCACTTCAGTAGCTCCCCACTTATATCCCTCACCTCATTCTCGAACCTTGTCCGTCCGTCCATCCTTCGTCACCATCCACTGCCATAGCTCACAGCCGTGTCCTCTCCTTGAGGAGCCCGATGACACCTCCGCCTTGCACCACCACTATTGTCGCGCTCTGCAGCCCTGCCATGTGATCATTGTCTTCAACGTTCGCGAACAGCAAGCACCGCACCAAACCAAACCACCATCTCCAGTCCTCAACCTTGTCCCATCGTGCTTGTGCCGCCTCTCACCCTCGCGACCAGCCACCAACATCATCATTTTGGCTCAGCCACCACCATCAAGAGCAGTTGCGGAAGTCGCCTCGCTAATGTCTCGCCGTCCGCCCGTCACTGCGCAACTGCCAACCTAGCAGCATCGCCAACCTGTTGAAGGAGGAGATCCATTGTCGAGTTGTCGCACTGCCACAGCCGTGGTCACCGCCACGCCGCGCCAGGGTTACTGTAGGTGGACGCGAACTGTGGCCATTGGATGCGCGAGTGTGGTTGGGGGAGAGAGAAAGTGATAGGTTTATCAGTACATCAAAACATTCTAAAATTTATTTGGTATACCTTGTAAAAAAAGGAGCATAGGAGCCTTCGCCCAACTTCAAAGCCTATACATCAAAAAGGCACAAACCATAACTATTAATAACACGACACTGGTAAGGCCGCAAGCATGACACCTAGAAATGGTGTCAAATCAATGCCGAGATGGTACTAGAATCAACCATCAGCTAGAGAAAAAGATGTCTTGTCTAGCATGAAAAATTTTTATGCGGTAAATAACAATACATGGGGAAAGAGTGAAAAGCAACCAAATATAAGAGTGAGACTAATTTTGTATGACTTTTATACGAAAAATTTTCATACTCTTTTAACATTTTTCTAATAATATTGGTATACCAAAGTGCTAAGTAAATAGCAACTCATGTGGCTGAGAAAATTGAAGGAACAGACTATAATGGCATTGGAAAAGAAGAATTTACGAATTGGCCAGAACATTCTCACTTCGTACGTGCATCTGTTCGGTTTGCGACCTGAAGGATGAGGAAATATGGCTAGACGTAATTCTCACAATTGTTTGAAAGGAAATTCCCCGTAATAATCCTTCTCTCTATATCTCAGTGTTTGAAACAACAGCATGACCAGGTTCAAGAGCGCGTTTCAGTTCTCCATATACTCGTCTTTGGATTATTTACGAACTAGGTGTGAAATGCATGAAATTAAAGCCTGCGAAACAGAAAGAAACAAAAGCATTAACTTTGCCAAAAAGCGGGACAGAAAACAAATAAAAGATGAAAAATGCTTTTTGGTACGGATAGTAATTCGTCAAGACACGCAGGAATGAAAGAATGCACTACACTTCTACATTTTTACCATCGCATGAATGGTAAGCAGTGTGTAAGCCGTTTTGTTTCTAATAGTTTGATTGGGCCACCTCATTTCGCACAATGTTTCATTACTTTTTTTTGTCGTACCATTTAGCACAACTCATAAAAGAAAGATACAAAAAGTAAAAATACTGCTGATTCGAGAAAATTTGCTCGAAAAATCACTCTCTTTTCCAAACAGGTTCATCATGTTAGATACAATGCATGTACGCAACGACCCAATGAAATTCAAACAAAACTTTAGGGTCTTCCGTTACATGCACATTGATACATGCATTGTACCTCATCACTTTTCTCGGACTTGGATGGTCTAGAGGTAAGAAGACAGAATTGCATGGATGACAATCACAGAATATTTGTTTCTTTCCAATTTGGATGCTTCTTGTGATCTTGCAGTAAATATCACAAGCTGTTTGGATATATTAAATTATTTATGATGCACTATAATAGTTATTCAACTTAGATTTTAAAAATGTGATTAAATATATTTTAGAAGTGATAAAATTTTATTTATATGATCCAAAAATTAAATAATTTTTTTATATTATACAGATAAAATTTGATTACTTTTAAAATTTAAAAATATTGTTAAATATATTTTAAAATTGATTAAATTTTATTTGTATGATTTTGAAATTAAATGAAATTTTTTGGATATCATATGGAATTAGCTAAATATAAGGTGGAACTAGAAGTCGATGCAAGGAATGTTTGGAAGAGTATAGAAGAGGGAGACCAAGATAGATCTCATGGAGGCAATATTCTAAGAGACATTTTTATGTGCAGCTCTTGCTTTAGTGGATTTAGATGTAACTTTGTTCCTAGTTAGTGTAATAGGGAGGCGGATGCTCTAGCCAATTATGCAAAAGAGTCCCAATTGGAGACTTGGTTGATTCAAGCTCCTGCCTTCCTTGACACTCTCCTTTTGTTAGATTCCTTTGTTGATTAATGAAATTTTTATTCAGTTAAAAAAACAAATGGCTTCTTTTAAAATATATTTAACCACATCTTTGAATGCACGGTATTATTGACTCCATAAACTACATAAAGAAGTATCTTTTTCTAGTTTTAGTAATAGATTTCCTAACATTTAACTTTAATAATGGTTTAAAAATATTTCACACTATCGGCATACACTCTAAAAAAATGCTAAATTGTAGGGTTTTTTTTTTTCCATATCTTATAGATCAACGCAATATTTGCTCTGTTTTTTTTTTTTCAAACAAAAGTATTGCACAAACTGATTATGCAAAAGTTTTGAATTAACAATGTGTATTACTTGATTCACGGTTATTATCACTTACAAAGTAAGCACTGAACATGCATGCTAGCATTAATTTTTACTTTTCTATGTATTATAGTGAAAAAAGTTCTTTTTTTTTTTTAAATTAAACTATCAATATTTGAAATTTATTGGACTCTAATTAATTTGACTCAAATCAAGTTAGTCCAATATGGAGATAAAATTCTTTCAAAGCCAATTTTTTTTTTCCTTTTTTTATCCACAAGACTCAAATCTAAAATATTGTTTAAAAAAAATAAGTGTCAAACAACTTAAATTAACCAAATATTAATATAGTAAAGAAAATACTATTTGTTTCACTAATAAACAAAACAATTCAGAAAAAAAAATATGTATTTATGAAATATATTATATTTAAACTATAGTGGCTTTTTTAAATATCATAACATTGTGAGTATAGATATTATTCACTTTATTGTTTAAAAGAAATAGAATCTATGACTACGGCTGACAATAAGTTAAATTGGGTTATCTTTTAGACGCAATGAGTTAATCAGTTAAAATTTCTATATATATATATAGTGAGAGGGTTACTTTTTATGTGAGACATAAGAGTAGCAAATATAATTAGTCCTTAAACTATATATAAATTATTAAGATTAAAAATTATTTAAATAACACACGATCAATTAAAAAAGTTACCTGATTTTCTCATGTAATTTGATCATTCATGTAACACATGAAATAGTCAATAGTTGCTCATTTTACTCTTATAATTAACTACTCCTCTTATTTAATATGCTATATATACATACAGAGAAATTGATTGACTGGTGTAAGAATTATTATATTTACATTTTCAATAACTTTTTAAAGAATTGTTTTTTGTCAAATTGTTAAATTATAAATATTTATCATGATGGCCATTTGTGCCAAAATTTTAAAAAACTTGGCATCAAATAATATTAATGTGATCAAATAATTTTTATTTATATAATTAAATTTCGGAAATATTTATTACATTAATTTTGATTTATATAAAAATGTGTATAAAACGATTTTGAATTAATATAAAATTTTATAAACGTAATTTATTACATATGAACTTTTGATCTAACCGCAGGTCACCCTGGCCCGCGGCTCTTCTCTCTTTGTTCTTCTCTTCTAAATATATACCTTATGTTTGCAAATGGACTCTCCTTTACGATGACTGAATCACAATCACATCTTAGCTACGTTCTCAATCAACACATCAAAGTTGTGATAGGCCAATTCATATGACTAATGGACAAAAATTATTGATGCAGTAATCACTGTATCCTTTTGTTACTACTTCTGGCTGATAAAGCTAATGCACCAGGCCACTATTATTACGCGTAATATCTGTCCTTGATTAATCTGCTTTCCCCGAAGTTGTTTGCCTCACCAATTCAAAACCCTAGTCTTTTAACCTAGACGTAATGCTTCTAAGATAGACAAATTTGGCAAACCATACATTCGATTGTCACGGACATAAAGATGTGTGCTGTTAGTTCCCATTCCCACCACTTCAAAGCAGGACCACGCGTCCGGCAGTTATACACGTAATTGATCCACTCGCGCAATTATATGCGACCAAAGGTACAATTTTGTGCCTCATGCATATGGATAATTCATTGAGTTATATTATTTATACAGATCGTTCTTCGATGGAAATCAAAAAAATTTCCACCAATGCTAATGTTAAATGGCACGAGAAGAAGAAGCCATGCGGCAAGCCCTATGATGCACTATAATTTTGTTGTTTTACGGTACAACGTCTCTTGGTTATCTACACCAAACCCCTCACCCACAAATCCTAATAGATAACGTCGCCACACCAAATACGGTCGTCGAAAAGCTCGCCGAAGCCACTTCTGCCACTACCAACTCTCAAACAAGACAGAGAAAGCCATAAACAGAGTACAAGCATAATCAAGATCCACAATCTAAAATCCTATAACATGTGAAAAAGATCTAGGAGAATTGAAAGAAAGAAAAAAAAAAACCCGTTTACAAACAGAAACATGTTAGCACAAATTTATACATAGAAAAATGATATCAAAGTAAGACTTTGGAGGAAGAAAAGTCACAAGTTTTTTGTTAGTGGAAAGCTGCTACGGCGGTGCAGGGAAAAGGCCATGGTGGTTCACGAGTAGGGAGCAACAGTAACAGTGAGATTGTGGTTAGCGAAGGAGGCTAGCCGTGCAGGGTAGAGGTGGTTGCAGTTGGGACAAGGCTGCGGTGGCCATCGGAGAAGAGGCGCTCACACGAGAGTTGTAGGGCTGTCTTGTGGGGGGTGGCCAGTGGTGACTGAGTTCAATGGCGGTGGAGTGTGGTGACGTAAAGTCACTTTTTTGGCCTTTGAAAAGTCAAGCATATTAATGGAAATACTTTGCAGCTGAGTGAAGCATGCATATATGTTTTTGATGAAGAGAAATTTTCTCCATCTTCATTGTGCATGTTAGAAGCTAGAAAAGAAAACATTCTTCAATGCTTTTGGTGATTAAATGCTAAGAAGAAAATTTCTTCTTGTTATCGATGCAACGCGTGAAGATTAGAGGGGATCCTTCTCTATAAATAGATGGCACCTTAGTTGTGTTTTTTGCATCCCATTCTAGAGCAAGCATCCCACCTTTGAAAGTAAAATACAACTGTTTTTCGAGAGCTTCTCCTATTATATATAAGGAGAGCTGTATTCTCCTAATATAAGAGAGAGTGTTATACTTTTCTTCTTATATTTTAAAGAGAAGTTGTAATTTTTATTTTCATATAGTGAAAATTTCTCTATCTCGCCCGTGGATTTTCCCTCAACATTAGGGGTTTTCTATGTTAAATATTTTATGTTAGTTCTAATTTTTTCAACTTTATTTTAATTTTGTTATACTATTTCCATAACTCAAGTATCCAACAATGGTATTACAGCCTTTGGTTACTATACACGCTGTCGATTTCTACTCATATGTGTAGTTGTATACTTTTGCAATATTGTTAATGTGTATTGAATTTGTTCTATATACGCTATAAATATATGGTACTACTCATATATACGGTACTAATCACAATGAAAAGAGAGAACCAATTCAGTAGAGAAATAGATCTTGGTAAATACCATGACAATAAAATTTGAGATTAAGAAGTTCAATGGGAATGATTTTTCCTTGTGGAAACAGAAGATAAAGTCGATCTAGAAGAAAGATAACTGCTTACCTGCAATAGAAGATAGACCCACTAGGTTAGCTGATGACAAGTAGAGGGAGATGGATGACAATGCTATTGCAATCTGTATCTAGCATAAGCAGATTTAGTATTGTAAAGTGTTGTAGAAAAGAAAATAGCAAAGGAAATCTGGGATGCTCTTGTCAAATTGTATGAGATCAAATCATTTCACAATAGAATATTTTTAAATAAGAGGCTATATTCTCTTCGAATGAGTGAACCTACTTTGGTGATAGATCATATTAACAATCTGAATACACTATTTTTCTCAGCTTATATAGTGGAGAATGAACATGCCGAACTTCTACTTCAAAGGCTACTTGACTCATATGATCAACTTGTCATCAACATTACAAATAATAATATTGTCAATTGTCTAGCCTTTGATGATATCGCCAATGCTATTCTTGAAGAAGAGTCCAAGCATAAGAATAAGGATCATAGATAGGAGAGCTCAAACAAGTAAAGGCATTGTCAGTGATGAGAGGGAGATCAATGGAGTGTGACTCAAGTGGGAGTCATGGTCAAAGTAGATCAAAGTAACGAAGAAAAAAGAACTCCAAATGCCATAATTGTGGCCTGAGATGGAACTTCAAGAAAAATTGTCAAAATAAGAAGAAGAATACAGAGAAGTCTCTGAAAGTAATAACTTCTCGAGGATGTGTTGCAAGTACCTCTAGTGATGGAGAAATCTTATATAGCAAAGCAGCAATTGGTTCTAAAGGTGGTAAATAGCTCATTGATGTTTGGATAATGGATTTAGGAGCAACTTGGCACATGACTCCATGCCACGAATGGTTTTACACTAATGAACCTGTCTTGGAAGGATTTGTGATCATGGAAGATTACCATGCCTTAGAAATTGTTGGTGTTGGCATTGTCAAAATAAAGATGTTGATGGTTCCATTTGCATAATTCAAATGTGAGACATGTGAAGGGCTTGAAGAAGAATCTATTGTCTATTGGGCAACTGGATAACCTCGGGTGTAAAACGCATGTTGAAGGATGGATCTTGAAAGTTGTTAAAGGTGCTCTTATAGTAAAGGAAGCAAAAAAGATTGCTGCAAATCTATACATACTTCTCGGAGATATGTTGTAGGATGCAGAGGTATCAATTGCATTAACAAGCCAAGAAGAAACGATAATGATATGGCATCACAAATTGGGCCATATGTCAAAACGTGGTTGGAAGATTCTTGTGGAATGTAATCTCATTCCCAGGCTCAAATCAGTTAACTGACCGTTTTGTGAGAACTGTGTTACAAGTAAGCAACATAGATTGAAGTTCGATAAATCAACTGCTCGGAGCAAGCACATACTGGACTTGATTCATTCCAACGTATGGGAGTCACTTGAGATGTCCCTAAGATGAGCAAAATACTTTATCATTCATTAATGATTACTCCAGGAAATTGTGGATGTACCCAATCAAGAAGAAATCCAATGTGTTCCCAATATTTAAAGACTTCAAAGTAATAGTAGAACTTGAATCCGAAAAGAAGATCAAGTGTTTAAGGACGGGCAATGGAGGAGAATATAAAGATGGATATTTTATTGCATTTTGCAAGCAAGAAGGAATTCAAAGGCAATTTACAATTGCATATATACCTTAACAAAATGGTATAGCAAAGCGGATGAACATGACTCTCCTAGAAAGAACAAGAGCTATGTTGAGAACTGCAAGATTAGCCAAATTTCTCTAGGCAGAAGCAGTTAAAACTACCTGTTATATGATAAATTGGTCACCATCAATTGCAATTGGTTCAAAGACACCAATGGAGATGTGGAATGGTAAGCCGACAGATTATTTTTCTCTATATATGTTTCGATGTCCTACATATGTGATGTTCAACTCCCAAGAAAGAGCAAAGTTAGACCCAAAGTCCAAGAAATGTATATTCTTGGGTTATGTTAACTATGTTAAAGGGTATCGTCTGTGGGATCCTATTGCTCGCAAGGTTATTGTCAGCAAAGATGTGATATTTACAGGAAATAAACTACAAGGAAAGCAAAGGAATGACAACACTATTAAGAATACTGTCACAGTTTAGATAGATGAGAAATCTAGAGAAGATAATTCCTTTGAAGCAAAACTAGTTCACGATGAACAAGTACTAAATGAGGCCAATAATACAGAAATCTGGCAATCATCAGGCCAGACAAGACCACCATCATGGCACTCAAACTATGTTATGCCAAGCCACGATGTATATTATCTTCTAACAAAAGAGAGAAAGCCATCACCCTATCAGGAGGTTTTAAATAGTCTAGATGCTTCTCTATGGATGATAGCAATGCAAAAAGAAATAGAAGCCTTGCATAGGAGCTAGACATAGGAACTTGTTGAACTTCCAAAATGTCAGAAAACCATTGGAAACAAATAGGTCGATAAGATCAAATGAGATGGCAATGATTAGGTGGAATGATATCATGCAAGACTAGAGGTGAAAGGATATGTTTAAAAAGAAGGTATTGATTTCAACAAGATATTCTCTCTAATTGTCAAACTTACCACTATTAGAGTAATGCTGGCTATATATGCTAAAATTGACTTGTATCTTGAGTAGTTAGATGTGAAAATTACTTTTCTTCATAGAGAACTTGAAGAGGAGATATACATGCTAAAACTAGAAGGCTTTGAGGAACAAGGAAAACAAAACTTCATTTCCAAGTTAACCAAATCTTTGTACGATCTAAATCAAGCGTCAAGGTATTGGTACAAGAGATTTGATTCCTTCATAATTTGCCTTAGATACAATAGATTGAGTTTAGACCATTATACATTCTACAAGAGATTTAGTGATAATGATTTTATCATTTTGCTATTGTATGTGGATGACATGTTGGTGATAGGCCCCAACAAAGATTGCATCCAAGAATTGAAGGCGTAATTGGCTAAGGAGTTTGATATGAAAGACTTAAGACTAGCAAACAAGATTTTAGGGATACAAATTCACCGAGGCAGAAAGAACAAGAAGATCCGGCTTTCTCAGAAGAATTACTTGAGGAAAATCTTGCGGTGATTCAATATGCAGAATTGAAAGCCAGTTTTTACCCCATTTCCTGTAAGTTATAAATTATCCTCAAGAATGTGCCTTAGCAGTAAAGTGGAGAAGATGGAAATATCTCGAGTACCTTATGCATCGGTAATGGGAAGCATTATGTATGCCATGATTTGTACAAGGGCAAATATTGCTCAAGCTGTTGAATTGGTCAGTTGATTTATAGCAAATCCAAGTAAAGAGCATTGGAACGTTGTTAAGAGGATCTTTAGATATATTAAAGGAGCCTCAGGAGCTGCATTATGTTTTAGAGGATCAAATTTCATTATCAGAGGATATATTGATTCAGATTTTGCAAGTGATTATGATAAAAGAACATCTACTACGGGCTATATGCCCATACTTGTAGGTGGGGTTGTGAGCTGGTTATCCAAATTACGAATTGTTGTTGCTCTATCTACTACAAAAGCTGAATATATGGCAGCTACACAAGCTTGCAAGGAAGTAATTTGGATTCAAAGGTTAATGGAGAAACTCGAGCACAAACAACATAAGATTACTATACATTGTGATAGTCAGAAAGTCTTGCACATTGCAAAGAATCGAGCCTTTTATTCCAGAACAAAGCACATAGGAGTTCAATATCACTTTGCTCGAGAAGTAATAGAAGAAGGAAGGGTCGATATGCAGAAGATTCACACAAAAGATAATATAGTAGATGTTATGACAAAGCCGATCAACTCTGACGAGTTTAAATGGTGCAGATCCTCCTATAGCCTATCAAAAACATAAGCAGCATGGAACTGGCAAGTTGAGAAAGGTTTGGAAAGCTCACCAAAAGTAATTTTAAATGGGAGATTGTGAGGCCTTTGAAAAGTCAAGCATATTAATGGAAGTAGTCTGCAATTCAAGGAAACATGCATATATGTTTTCGATGAAGAGAAACTTTCTCCATCTCTACTATGCATGTCAAAAGCTAGAAGAGAAAACATTCTTCAATGCTTTCGGTGATTAAATGCTAAGAAGAAAATTTCTTCTCATTACCGGTATAATGCGTGAAGATTAGAGGGATCCTTATCTATAAATAGATGGTCCCTTAGTTGTGTTTTTTTAGCATCCCACCTTTAAGAGTAAAAGACAAGTGTTTTTTGAGAGTTTCTCCTATTATATATAGAGAGAGTTATATTCTTCTAGTATAAGAGATAGAGTTATAGTTTTCTCCTTATATTTTAGAGAGAAGTTGTAATTTTTATTTTCATATAATGAAAGCCTTCTCTATTGTGCTTGTAATTTTTCTCTCAACATTAGAGGTTTTTCACATTAAATATTTTGTGTCAATTTCAATTTTTTTTAACTATGTTGCATTATACTATTTTCCTAATTCTGGTATCCAGCATGGAGGTGGGGAACGACATGGTGTCAATGATGGTGAGGGAGTGTGAGTGTGGTGGTGCAGTGGAGGAGAAGGGGGCTATGGGGTAAAAAGGAAAGGCAGATATAGAGAGTGAAACAGAGGTGGCTGAGAAGATGATGGGAGGGAGAGGAAGAAGGTGAAGGAGTGTCTATTATGGAACACAAAAAATAAGGTCCACCCTTGATTGATTTAATCTAAAAGTGACACCTTACATTAGCATGGATGGATATTTGTTTTGAATATCTACTTGAGAACGGGTCTATTTATACACAACTTTGTAGTACTAAATATAATATCAATCCCTCTTACCTAAATATACACAACATCTTTTTACTTATATTTGCATGACACTCACCCACCCTTACATTTATATATTATATTCATAGATGATGTGTTCAAATAGTCTTTCTCTAATTCATAAGCTCTAGCTTATAGCTATAGGTCTAGGCCGTCATCTCACTTTAGTCCTTCTTCTTTTTTGTATTTTTTATTTCAAACTTAATTACATATTTTCAACTGTTCAATGCATGTGAAAGGGATTTGCCTTTCTGGTAAGCGATGACCTTCAGCATACATGTGTATGCTGAAGCTTCCATGTGTATTTTTACTTTCTCAATTAATCGCATGGGCAATTACTGTCCCAACATGTTTAACATGTCGCTAGCTACTACAAGCCTGCATTGCAGATGGATGACGGTGGCAAAGAAATGTAATTCCTCAACATGGGCCGTCAAGTCTGACAAAATGAATGCGTCAAAGAGAGACATAAACAGATCATAGAAATGGACTTGTGGATGAAGAACAGTTGGTCCAGTTAATATATTATATAACAGAGCAGCTTATTCAAATTGGGTTTCTTAACGGCACTACAAATTGTAATGTTCACGTAAAATCCAGTCAATATTCCAGTAGCCAATGGAGTGGCTCATTGAATTTGACCATGCTTCTTTTGTTACACAAGGGATGTTTGGTAAGGTAATGTTATAGCATTACACGACAGGAGGTTTCCTTGGTGGAAACTAGGAGGAATTAATTAACTAATTATTCTTTGTTTATTGTTGATTATTTAACAAGGAGTCGACTGAGCACTTTGCACCCCAAATTCTTTGCTGTTCTCAGAATTTCTCTGACTACAACTTGCTGCACGAGGTTATGTCAACGACTAATTTATGCTCAGGATATTCTAAGAAACTTTTCAAATCAAAGTACGAAATTGGAGCAAAAAAGGGTGCATTTTTTTTCACTTACTCAGTTACTCTTTTAGGTCCTAATTGTTTGCCCCTCAGCCCCTTCTAAAATTGTTCGTGAAGTTCCCCACTCACTAGGTGAAACGTTCAATATATTTTTCCTATCTATCCATTGATTAAGCACTCCACGGGGAAAAATTGATGAAAAGTCAAAGCTTCGATTTTTTTTTTTTTTATTTCTATACCCTTGAGTTGGATATCTAAGTACGAACTTCTCTCCAATAGTGTTTTATTATACATATATAAATTTTGAAATTAAACCCAAAATTTTATGCTTAAGAGATCCAAGTACTTTTTTACTCTGACCACTACCTTGTTGGTCAAGTCAAAGCTTCTATATGACTTCCAAAGATTTTACCTTAGGGCTAGGATAAGGATGTTCATGTTAATAATGGACATATATATATATATATATATATGTCATACATGGAGGGAATAAATATAATCGGTATTTCGCATTTCAGCGTACCAACATTCAACACAAGAATTACAAAGTGGTTGGGCGGTCAATGTCCAAGAAATTTCTTTCTATTAATGTGTAATCATATGTGGCATGGACCATCAGATTATTTTTATCAGAAAACGTTGGCCTAATTTTATTTCGTGTATTTCTCCTTGCTCTCGGATCTGATTTATTGACCTTTCTGTGTCTTGGTTCAAAAAGACATCAGAAATCATGTTTGGAATAAAACCACAGATAATGCTAAAAAAACTTAAGCATTAGATAGTTTGAAAAGGTCCTTGATCAATACCAAACAGGCCAAAGAAAGGTAAATTTCGATTTAAATCTGTAAAAAGTAGTAATCTCCAAACATTTTCTTTGAGTCTTTATATGATTTAATGTTATCGTTATGTTATTTAAGAGCAACTGCGATAATCACGGCATTGCTTTTGCCTAAAATATATAATCTACTACCATAATCGTAAAATTATCTTTTCCACAAATATATAAACAATGACTTACAATTTTCATCAACTTATCACAAAAAATAAAGAAATTTATATAAGTTACTAGCTTAATAGTATATAGAAATAGGATCAAATTATACTCATATAAATTGATTCTAACTCATATTAACATTCAAATTTTGTTGGCCTTTAACTAATCTAGCTAGTTTGAACCATGTCAGTTTATTATGAAATAAAACTCTTCTAGCATTATTGTTATTGTTATTATTATTATTATTATTATTATTATTTATAAGACTTAAACTTAAGATTTTACTTAAAAAAAAATAAGTGTTGAATCATTTGAATTAATCGTATATTAATATTGTATTAGTCATGATCAAGATATATTTATATATATTACCCAAAAATAATTTATCGTAATGAAAGTGAAATACAATTCTAAACTAATTAACTTTGAGTTTAATTTTTATGCATTAATAATATAAAAAAAATTTATATTGTCATCTAATTATATACTGCCACATAAATAAATATGTATGATTTTCACCTCCATTACTCCAAAAATTATGCAAATGAAATAATATAATTAAATAATAATATAAGACAGTTTTATACTGTAAATATATACAAAGTAAATCCATTAACTTTACATATAATGTCAAAATTTTACTGCATGACTCGAAGCTACGTGAATAATTCTAATAATTGATTCGACCGTTTATAGTAGTACCCTGCGCCTACATGATAATTATTTTGCTATATTGTCCGATCGAATAATTATATATCTTTTAGGATGTGCTACAAAAATTAAACGCTCTAGCTTTTATATACTTTAGATCTATGTGTCGTAATTTTTTTATTGGTGACAAAAAAAAAATCAGATCTCTCAGAAAAATAAAACATAATGAAAATTTTATATTCTTTTAATCAGTTCTTTTAATAATGTTTTTTGTTATTCACCTTCTGATAATATTTTTAGTTATTATAATTGAAAAAGTTTTTATTAAATATTATGATAATATTTTGCGAGTATAGCATAAATCTGTCAGATTTCACAAATTGGAATGATAGATGAACAGGCATAATAACACAACTTACACCATCACCATCTTATCTGCCATTAGTCCATTACTTGATAGATTATAAATACGCATTATTACTAATTATTTCTCTTTATTAATTGGCTACAGTCCAAAATTACGACGTAGAAACCTTAAGCGTTGAGTAATAAGAGCCACGAGTATAGGCCAATAGCCTTAGCCTTAGGCTATTTTTTTATTTTGGTTTAGCATATATGTACTTTACGATAACGGTTGCCCTTTCAATTCTAAGGTCTGGATAATTCATAAATCTCAGAATTTACACTGATATTATAGATTCCTTACCAATAATTTGGTCCTAAAAACTAGCATTAATTTATTTCAATT
Organism: Pterocarpus macrocarpus; assembly: GCA_031439585.1. NCBI lineage: Eukaryota > Viridiplantae > Streptophyta > Magnoliopsida > Fabales > Fabaceae > Pterocarpus > Pterocarpus macrocarpus. The sequence goes on along the minus strand of CM062520.1, from coordinate 69,440,469 downwards.
ATAAAAATATTATTACTGTAATTTCTCAATTATGTAAAATTGACATAAATTAATTCTCTAATAAAAATAAAGCTATATCAATATACAATCCTAATTAAATGTAGTGAGTTGTGTACAAAAGAATGCTTTGATGTTATTTTTATTATTAAAGAATTGAATTGGTATCAAAATTTGTAAAAAGATGAAAATGAAAATACTTTCATCTTTGTAGAATTAAAAAAAAAAAGGTAGTTTACTACTTTTCAATAATTGAAAAATTAATAAAAAATGTTAAATACAAACTAGTTGATAACATATATATTCTTTTTTATATGTAATAAAAATAAATAAATTAAATATCAAATAAAAGTGTAATACACTGGATAAAATCATCCATAGAAGTGTAAAGAAACGTGAAGATATGATTAAGGTCACAATCACCCTAAAAAAAGTATCCCGTTGCAGTTTTCACAAGGAGGTCACGTAAATAAGGATATGAATCAGTACTGCATTTTTGTTTTGGTCAGAATTTGAAGTTTTTGCGTGCTTCTCTATATCAGTATATCTAGGCTACTGGTGACCATTTTATATCCAAAGGGTAGGTGAATGGTTTAATTTATTTTTCTATGTCATGACAGTTGCATCATGACAACATTGTTTTCTTCTCCATCTTTGGGGAATCTTTGATTAATTATCATAATATATTATATATTACTTATAACGAAGTGGGATTATAAAATGACGGTTTACAAAGTTATTGAAGGAATCCTAAGAAGTTCTTGAAAAACCATACAAGCAACCATGACTAGCGTTTCCTGAAATTTTATATGCAGGAGTATAGTGAAGACTTCTAAAAGAAAAATAAATTAAATTAACGTTATCCTACAGCATGTCTGGATGAGAAGTAAAGAGAATGAAAATGAAATAAGAGGAAGGGAATCAATTCTCAGAGTTTAAATACACATAAAAATGGAAAAGAATTTAACGGAAAATTATTCCCTCTTTTTTTTCCCTCAAAGTCTTCTCTCTCTCTATTTTTTTTTTTAATCAAACTGTTCCCCTCAAAATTGGGGTGAAATAGAGGGAAAATGAGATAACTAAAAATTATATCTTCTAAATAATATAAATGTTTCATTCTATAATATAACTTCTACACAAGATTGATGAAGTTTCGTTCTATTCCCTTTTTCTGTCATCAAATAATATCTATTACTGATATTTTTATTGTTTGTTACTGGAAGACTAACCAATTCAACTCTTCAAAATGAAAAAAAAAAAAAAAAGAGAGCCTTATTAATTTCTTAAACAAAAAGGAAGATAATTTTGTTTCATTCTTTACCTTTCTTTCTAGCCCATTTTATTTAATTTATTTTTTTGCCGTTCTACTATTAATGAAAAAATATTTAAATATAATATTAGAAAACTTATGTGGCTAATTAATAGCCAAATTATTTTAAAATTTGGACCTTTTTCAAAGACTAAATATAAAATTTATCTTTACAATGAGAGATTTTCAATTTTTGAAAGAAAATTTAGACGATATATGATTATGAGTTTAATTGGTATGTATTGTTAGTATAAACTCTATGATTATATTATAACAGAAATGAATCATCTCATATGAAAACTTCTCTTAATGTTATTATATATAAATTTTTACCATTAAAAGTGTGTTTGGTACGAGGATAAAAATAGAAAGTAATATTTTATAAATAAATTTTATATATAAAATTATATATAAAATTTATTCATATAATTTTACCTTTTATTTTTATCCTAATACCAAATATACCCTAAATATGAAATTTCCAATGAAATGCTCATTCCTACCATGACACTTGACCTTTCTTGCCTCCGTATTGAACATCCATTTTCTCATTATTTTACAATTCTTTACATTTTTTCGGTAAGTCCCACATTCTTTTTTGTTTTCCTTTGTATTTATCTTTCTTTTACAATGACAATTTATTATATTAATTTAAAAAAAATCAATATTCAAAATCCATTAGATTTTAACTAATCTAACTTGAGACGCTAAATTGGTTCATCATAAGATGAAACTCTCCTAACATAAATTCTTCCCATTTACAAGATTTAAATCTAATATATTATTTAAAAGGAATAAGTGTTAAGCAAGTTGAACCAACTATATGTTAGTTTAACATATTATAATATGAAATATAATAAGATAATTTAAATCATAAAAATGTATATCTTATAGTCAATTAGCATTTTGTAAATCATACTTAAAATTAATAACTAAGAAAACAAAATAAAGTAATTAGGCATCAACGAAATATAATGTCCGACAAATCAAACGTTGGCCAATAATTTGTTTCATCTTTAAGCTTCAGATCTCCGCCTCGGCCACCCTGTTTCACACTTAATCATATCAATTCATCCAAAAACTTGATGCCATAAGTTATTCCCTTTGTTTAGAATTAAAGTAAAATAAGTCAATTGCAATTATTTATGTAGTTTTCCTTATAGTTGCTATACACACATGGAGTTAAACATCAATGAAATATTATGGAATAATTTTCTCAAATAATGCTAAGCATATTATATATCCCAAATATTATTCAGTTTGTTCAAATTAGGCATATAAGTAGCACAAGTAGCTAGCGAAAATAATTGAATATTTCGTGAATATTGCTTCGAATTGGGACGTACTCGCTGTGACGTGATACGCAGCTGTTGGTTCATTTTAGGATGTGCTGTGCGAAGACAGCTATGCTTCGTGGTCTCAAAGGTGTTAACGGTTCGGCTTATATTGATTTCGAATTAAAAAATTAATCGATATAAATAAGAATTTAATTTTGATATATATACCATCATTGAATATAAGTTTTATATAAATATCTAATTATATATTATCGTATAAATAAAAATATTTAACTTAATTATTTACTATATTAAAAATTTTACAAATAAAAATATGTGATTAAATAACAAATTAATAGTGTAAATAATGTAATTATACTGTCAGTATATCAGAATTAATCTCTATAAAAAAATATAATTTATATTAAGTTAGATTAAATTCCCATCAAAAAAATTAGAATGAATTAATTTAATAAATTTAAATATTATTGATTTAAATTGGATTAATTTATTCAGCTTTTGACTAAAAAAAAATTCTTGAACTTAAAATGTTATAAATCAAAGTAGTTTAAGTTTTTAAAAAATAAAAATGCAAGATCAAATTAACTTATTTAATATACATAAAATAATATTTAAATAAAAATAATACATAATAACAAATTATGTGATAAATTAAAATTATAATAAATAAAACCATAAATTTAATAATAAAAAATAAATTATATAATATTAATTAATTTGAATTGAATGAATTGCTTTTGAAAATTAATACTAAAATTTATGCAAATTATAATCGGCTTTTCAAAAGTAAAAATCAATTTAAATTTGTTTTTATTTTTTTCAATTTTAAATTTTTAAATCAATTTTCAAATTTTATTTAGGGTTGTTTGGATAACTTTTTGAAAAATTATTTTTTTTAAATATAAAATTAAAAGCAGAAGTAGAAATAAAAATTTATTTTATGTTTAGATTTAATTACATGTATATTTTTTATTGGAATCAGAAATTGTTAAAGTATTTAAATATAAATAACATAAAAAATACCTTTTTTTTATAAAATTACAATTGAAAACATAAATGATTACTTTTCAAAAATTATCTTTGGATAAAAAAAATTATTTTTTAATCATGATAAATAAACTATTTTTTAATCATGATAAATATTTTAAAAATAATAATAATTTAATATTCTTTTTTTACTAAATATAACTTAATTAATTATATAATAAAAAATTAAATTGAAGTTAAAAAAATTATTTTATTAAAAGTGTTCTAATTCATGAAAGGATGTACGGATATCCTTCGTTAATTCAGAAAAATATCAATGATATTTTTTGAAAGTAATTGACTACAAATTTATCTCATATTGCTTCTACTTAAAATTAAAAGTAGCTCTCTACTTATTTCTAAAAATAAAAAAAAAATGATTATTTTTTTATTCTTCTTTTTCTTAATACCACAAACAAACAAAATATATAATATTAAAAAATGCTTACTTATCAATTTTTTTTTTTACTTTAATAAACTGACCCAAATGGTCTTTAAGTTAATAGATTAAATTTGAATACCTTCCACTCCTACCGCAAGAAATTATAAGAAGTAAGATTCCATTTTTATTGTTCAGTTAGCTACCCCCACACAACTGCAGGGAGTCGCCCCTAGGCCGAGATGACCTAGTGCTGCCCTACTTAGGTCCTTCTCCTCTTCCTAATTTGAATGCATTTTTATTATTTTAAATTAATGAATGTATGCAAGTTAAGGGACGACACCATCTTTTAATCGTGTGTTGATATATTTTGAATGTATTAACAAATATATGCAAAAATAAACTTATGCGATAACATATGCATAATTAAATAATAATAAAGAAATTTACATAGACATCTTTACGGAAAAAAATTATATATTTATATTAATATATAGTTTTGTCAAATCAAAATTATGCTTCATACGCATATACTATATATCTTATATAAAACTCAAAATGGCAATCGCGGTCAAGTCGTAACCAAACAATGATATTTGTTTTCATTCTTTATACTAGACTTTATTGTTTATTGTCGCTGAGGGAATTCTATATCACTGCGTCTTAGGAAATACCAAGAGTTCAAGAATAAGGGAAGGATAATAGGAAGAGGAAGAAGATATTTCATCCGTAGACCTGACCTCTCCACTAAAAAATTGCAAGTAAATGTTTCAACAAAGTGACGAGAATTAAAAGATATATAGCAAGGTACTAACTAATCTTTGTCGGTCGAGGGAAACTACATTGTGGTTTATACCCATTATATACCCACATAAAACAAAGTTTAGCACGCAAACAATGCTGGGATTCTGTACTAGTTCATAAGTATAAATCGCACCTGCACTGTAGTCATGGTAGAACTAATCAAGGTACGAGTATGGTGATCAAGTGATAAATCTCTCATGACACACGATCACTTAAACAATTTTTTTTTATAATTCCATTAAATTGTTAAATTCCTTCACTATAAACACACACACTAAAATTCACGATTTTTGTTTAAATCTTTAATTAAATTAACAAAACTTGTTATAAAATGAATCCTAATAATAAAAGTTTAATACCTAACACGTGATTAGTTCAAATGATTTAACGTTTATTTTTTTAAGCAATGCCTCGAGTTAAAATTTTATGGATAAAAAGTTAGCATTGAGAAAATTTTATCTCATAATAAGCTAATTCAATTTAAATTAAATTAGTTGTAATCTAATAGGATCGGAATATTGATAATTTAAACCAACAACAAAAGTTTGATATTATATTATGATTTTTTTTTGTAAGGCCATAATTTATTTAAGAATTTTGTTATTTTGTATATAATATTTATAAGATATCATACTGATATACTCCTATTTATCATTAAATGAGGTGTAGATATACAAATATTATATACGAATAATATTTCTTTTTATTTAATTATTTTATTACAATTTTTTTTTTGGGTCGGTATTTTATTACAAATTTACAAACTTACCGACGGTAATTACGTTTGGGCTGTCTCTTACTGAAACAAATGGGCTACAATGCAAGGGGGAACAGCCGGCACGGGTCGCTTTCGGAGTCCAACATACCTCTGCAGAGAAAATGGCCGCGTGGTTCGGCCGACGAGTAGCCTTGGACAACTCCCTGCTGACCTGGCGATACATTGGGCCCAACCTGTCTGCCATAATCCCCCCATCCCTACGTGTTCTGGGCCCCACATGTCCCCCAGCCATCTTTACGACAACAAATAAATGAATCCCTTTCCTCTCACACCCTTAGCTTCCCTCCAAAACTACTATATGGCCCCGCCTTTCAACGTGGCTTCCCAGGACCTGGACTGTGACATGGCGCAAAATTTTTTGGGCTTCAAACGCCGCTATAAATATCCTTCACCCTTCACCCTCGTTCCACCCATCCAGTCCATCTCCCTGCATTGATCCTCACTTCCCAAAAAAAATAATAATAATTAAAAAAATACCGCTTCTATTGTTCCTCACTCCCACAAACGCCTTCTCTTTAGAAAATTATATTCTGTGAACCGGTCGTTATGGCTTATGGGTCTGAGTTGTTGTCATCCTCCCCTCTTGAACACCCTTCATCAGCTTGTGATGAGAAGAGCGCAAAGGCTCTTCAGTTCATTGAAGAGGTGACAAAAAACACTGACTCTGTCCAGGAGAGGGTCCTGGCGGAGATTCTGAGTCAGAACGCTGACACTGAGTATCTGAAGCGGTTTGGGCTCAACGGAGCCACTCACCGTGACACCTTCAAATCGAAGGTTCCTGTCGTTACCTACGAGGATCTGCAGCCTGATATCCAGCGCATTGCTAACGGTGACCGCTCTCCTATCTTCTGCGCTTACCCAATCTCTGAGTTTCTCACCAGGTAACTTCTCTATTGCAATTATTTTAATATGTATATTACAAATATTTATCGTAAACTCTTTATTTTATTTTACGTGTATTTTTTGAAATTTGTTTATGTTTGAAGGAATGTGAGTTAATTACATGCTATGAAAACTGCAGTTCTGGAACATCTGCCGGCGAAAGAAAATTGATGCCGTTCATTCATGAGGAGCTGGACCGACGTCAGTTACTGTACAGCCTTCTCATGCCAGTAATGAACCAGTACGTTTCTGTTCCTGTTCCTGTTCCTGTTCCTCGACTAACATTAACTTACATTAATTCATTGTAACTAACTACAGTAACATATAATTTATTAATTAAATTATGTCTTTTTTTTTTTTCCCCATGATTAATCTGTTTGCACAGGTACGTTCCTGATTTGGACAAAGGGAAGGCCCTACACTTCCTGTTCGTTAAGGCAGAGACCAAGACCCCCGGAGGGTTAGTGGCACGTCCAGTGCTCACAAGCTACTACAAGAGCGAGCACTTCAAGAACAGGCCATTTGACCCATACAACGTGTACACGAGCCCAAACGAGGCGATCCTTTGCCCCGATTCCTTCCAGAGCATGTACACACAGATGCTGTGCGGTCTCATCATGCGCCGCCAAGTGCTCCGAGTTGGTGCCGTTTTCGCCTCCGGCCTCCTCAGAGCCATTCGGTTCCTCCAGCTTAACTGGCAACAGTTGAGCCACGACATCTCCACCGGAACCCTAAGCCCGAAAATCACGGACCCTTCCATAAGGGAATGCATGGACCAAATCTTGAAACCCGACCCGGAGCTCGCGGATTTCATCACGAGGGAGTGTTCGGGTCAGAATTGGGATCGCATAATCACAAGGATTTGGCCCAACACGAAGTACCTTGACGTGATTGTCACGGGTGCTATGGCTCAGTACATTCCAACACTTGACTACTACAGTGGTGGCCTACCTAAGGCTTGTACCATGTACGGTTCCTCCGAGTGTTATTTTGGCCTTAACCTCAAGCCTATTTCGGAGCCCTCTGAGGTGTCTTACACCATTATGCCAAACATGGGTTACTTCGAGTTCATTCCCCACGATGACTCGTCCCCTGTAACTCTATCTCGTGACTCGCCGCCACGGCTAGTTGACCTTGCCGACGTTGAAGTTGGCAAGTACTACGAGCTTGTTATCACCACATATTGTGGTCTTAACCGCTACCGAGTCGGAGACATTCTTCAAGTCACTGGGTTCCATAACGCGGCACCGGAATTCCGGTTCGTGAGGAGAAAGAACGTTCTTCTGAGCATTGATTCCGACAAGACGGACGAATCGGAGCTTCAGAAGGCCATTGAGAATGCATCAGAGTTACTGAAGGAGTTTAATACTACTGTGGTTGAGTACACGAGCTTTGCTGACACGAAATCCATCCCTGGACATTACGTGATTTACTGGGAACTGTTGATGAAGAACTCGTCTTGCCTTCCAACGAACGAAGTGCTGAACCACTGTTGCTTGGTTATGGAAGAGTCGCTGAACTCGGTGTATAGGCAGGGAAGGGTCGCGGACAATTCGATTGGACCGTTGGAGATACGAGTGGTGAAGAGTGGCACCTTTGAAGAGCTGATGGACTACGCTATCTCTAGGGGTGCGTCCATTAACCAGTACAAGGTGCCAAGGTGCGTGAGCTTCACACCCATAATGGAGCTACTCGATTCTCGGGTGCTCTCCGTTCATTTCAGCCCAGCTGCACCGCACTGGACCCCAGAACGTCGTCGTTGAAGGGTGGTAGCGCACGCCATGCAGTCATGCGCAAGATCAGTTAATAAGGGGAGGGGAAAAAAATTAGAAGAAACAAAAGTTGTCACTGCCAACCCATGAAAGTATCTGCATTTGTTGATTAGATATTCCAGAAGTGCTTGCTTTTATCTTCTTTTCTTAAATATCTCTCTCTTTATTTTTCTTTTTTCATTTTTTTCCTTTTTTCCTTTTGGCCGTGGCTTTGTTAAACATATATGTGCTTTAAACTTTTATTGTTCATATAAATGCTTGTTTGTCCTTAGTATGGAAGCCACGTTCACACTCTGTGTGTCTTACGTTTTGAAAAGACATCGAAAGCTCAGATGATAGAAGCCTTTCATGTTTGGTGTCTGTGGATGTGGTAAGGATATCAAACTTTTAATGCGATCAATGACCCAAGTATTTAAAGTTATCTCTTTCTATAGGCTCTACGTGAGTGTACTTATTTGCACGTGCTAGATATTCTGCCTGTGGCACTAGGTTTATTAATCACGGGAAAGTAAATTATGAAATAAGTCAAGTGCGAACCATCGTTTTAACTTTTAACTTTTAATAAATAAAATTCTCGGAGGCCTTACATTTTTGGAAGCATGTCACAAGGCCTTTATACCATGATTGATGCCGGACGGCTTAGTGGGTGACTGCGTGAGGTAGTTGATTACTGTGACATTTGACAGCCTTATTATTCTTTTGCGACTCGAAATATTAAGTAATTTATATTACATTTGGTAGCCTTTCTAACTAACGTCTTTGACTAACTTTACCTCAGTGATTTAAGTCGGAAGAAGAAGAAAAGGTGCAAAGGCAATGGATCGAGGATGATTTCAGAAACGAGCCTTCGGAACTTGGAAGTGGCAAATTGGAATTGGAATATCCCTTTAAGGATGAAAACAACAGTGTCAAATTCTATGTGCAGTGATCGAGCAGACCCACATCTGATGATTGGGCTAGGGATGTTCAGGCCGGTTCAAGAGTTCCCTTCAAACTCCTTTTTCTTCTCTCCTTCTCTTTCAAAATTAAAAGCCATAAACATATTCTAAAATTCTCCTCATTCCTCATAAAGTGACCTTTTTCTTTAAAGATATTGTGGGCTCACCTTTGAGGGGGTGTGTGTGCGAATATGTTTAAAGGTTATGCACAACTCTACAAGTAACAAAGTTCTTTTTAAAATATTTAAAATAAACTTTAGATAAATGTACAATGTCACCATATTTTGACCAAAAATTTTAAGATAATAAATTTTATGGGTCTTCATATTATATACTCTTTACTTAATTTATTTTTAATTAATGTGGGGCTCACAACTCACACTTAAAATTTTAATATTTATACAGTTAAACGAAGCCTTTAGACATCAAGGCTCAACCATTCTCTCGGATGATTGATGAGCTTCTCCAGTTGATTCATTGACCATTAAATTTTTTTAAAAACCTTTAGTCAGAACAAGCCCAAGCGCGTTTCAATCTAACCCCTGATATTATATCCACAAATTAAGTCTATAACCGTCAGCCTAGTACTCGATGAGTCTCGCTTTCATCATCGGCCGGTTAGTCCCTTAACTTTGCCAAGAACAAGTAATTTTTACTCTTTATAACTTGTTAACATGTTTGACCGTTTTTAACCCATCTGATCAATATGATTACGCGCAATACATAATGGGAAATAAAGTTTGCTTAGAATGTTGCTGCATAAATACTTCAAATAAGGGAAAAAGAATGGCAGTTATCATAAATGCGTTGTAGTTGAAATGGTCATTAAACCAAAAAAATAAAAAATAAAATGTAGTGGATGGAATAGCTATGTCAGATACATAGGATCATACATCAGTATTGTTTATATTTTTTTGTTTAAACCACTAGAATCTAAAAAGTCTATTATATCTCAACTAATTTTGCTCAAGTCTAGTTAACTCTATTATAAAAGTAAAACTCTCAGTCTTATTGATTTCCATTCACAAAAATGGAACACAAAGTCATGTTTGAGGGAAACAAGTCTTGTATTACTTAACCCAACTAAATGTTGGTTCAACATTACTTATACTTCTACTTTATAGCCCCTGCTTTGTGATTAAAAATGTTATTGACACACACTTGCTCGCACATCCAGTCACATAATACATATGTGATAGTAGCTAAGTTTGTAGATGTTTTTTTATTAGTGTTATACCTAAACAATCAACAATAAACGTTATAAAAATATGAGAAATAACGATGCGTTGTAGTGTTTTTAGCATGTGATTTGTATCGAAAGTATATTTATTTTATACAAGTATATATATATGAGAAATAGTTGACCTCTTCTATCGAAAAAAAGGGAAAGCTTTGGCATATCATTTTTTATATTGCTTCTTTATATTTGTAATTATTGGAAAGGGGAAAAGATAAAATATATATTAAAAAGTGAATTTCTCTTATATATATTGTAGTTTTTTTTAATTCCCAAGCAAACTAAAATATTATGTCAAAGTGAGGCAGATTATCTCAGCAAATGCTATCTTTTCTAAGTTAATTGAATAGAACAGAAGGCAATACTAAATGTGGTAGTTGGTGGTCGGTATGAGGTTTTAAAGTGATGGGAAGATGTTAAAGTAAAATCTTTGAATGTTTTCCTGTCTGGTAAAACCTCATTAATAATCTCTGGCCTTTTTCAATCTTAGGCTTGAAGTACCTTAATCTGGAGAGTTCTGACAAATCTGAAAACAAAAAACTTAAAAGTAAACAAATTAAAGCGTATCACAAAGTTCATACAAAAGCTAACGGCTACAATAAATATGTTGTGTGTTAAGGAAATTAATTTTAGCAAAATTTTCATATGATTATTAAACTATAAACCAACAAATTGTTTGAAAATTTGATCTTTTTGAAAAGAGTTATTAATATAATCAAACGCAAGAAATTAAATTTTTGAAGTTATTTTTATTAAGTCGTATTCATTTAATAATATCATAACATTAAATATGGTATTTGTTCATAATTTTCTTTCATTTAAGTTCCTTTAATCTTTTTTTTCATTTCATTTGAATTTATTTTTTTTTTATTTTCTGTATTTATTATATTTTTTTTATTTGTTTTATCTACTATTTAAAAATCTTGAGAGTCTATGAGAGGAATAGCTTCCGTTTCCCGAATTGAGATCGAGAAGTATGACTATCGTCATTTATTTGTTTATTGGGAAAAAACCAGTTAAACTAAAGTGGATTCAAACAAAATCATGTTTTAATTTGCTGCAGTGTACTATCCCATTGCTATGAAATAACCATCAGTAAGTTGTTGGCTTATTAGGATAACATTAAACACATTATGGTAAAAATTTCCGTTTTTTGCGGCAGGAGGGAAGCTTGTGTGCTTCCGCAGTAAATATGAACCCAGAAAGTTCGAGGCTTGAATAATAGAGATGCTATCCGGGTTGTGCTATAGCAACATGATTAAATTCGAGTTCAGGCTTTCTACAAAGAGAAACATGGACCACGTGTATTATTGTCCTTTTAGCGGTACTTTAACGTCTGTGTATGCTTTGCTTGCGCCACGAATTTGCCTCAGGCAGCTTCACTTCTTTTTCTTTTCCTGTAAGTGCTTGTCCCTTCATAGATATACAGAGTAACAGACACTGGACTCTCTCGATCTAGGTCAATGGAATTGGACCACCATAAATATATATTTGCCAGTTTCTTGTGACCTTTTAATGCTTATATGCGGTACAGAGCACCGCCATAGCTCATTTATCTGTGTGCTAATGACTTCGGATTATTGGTTATCTTCACTCTTTCGTCAGCCTAATGGTCCTTTTCATTTGCTATAGAGTTGGTGTGAAATGGAAAGGAAAGAAACCCAAAAAAAAGGTTAAAAGTACAGGCAAAATGGTAATATAGGGTTCGACATTTGAGATTGATTAATTAATCCCCTAAAACTTTATATCACTATAATGCTACTCAGTCATAAGGTCGTAAATAGAATTTTTAATAGAAATTATAATGATAGTTGAATAAAATGTAGTGATAGAATCCATTTGTTTATTCAAAAATCACTAATCATGTTACAGTTTTGTACATTATTCTAGCTAATAATTTTCTTTTATTAGGTGAGTTACAGCTTTGGGCTACAACTTCATATATAACGCGTATGCCTAATGGCCCATTTTTTTTGTCAGAATGGCCCATTTGTTTGTATAATTGGTATTGCTCCATACTAAATTACTAATTTTTAATGTACATTGAAGCTACCGCTGGGGATAAATAAACCAAACAATATTGGTACCTTTTTTATTTTGGTCATTTTTTTGGTCATGTTTTTTTATCTTTCTTTCTTTTTTAACAGGTATCATGTTTTCTTTTCTTTTCTTTTGTTGATCAGAGCGTCATGTTTTCTTTAATTCTTTTGGTCGTTTCCCCTTTTTGGTGGTTAAAATAAATAAACGGTAGTTTCTGACCCAAAAAATAAAATAAAAATGAAAAAAATAAATAAATGGTAAGTTGTCTGATTCGGATTTGGGTCGGAAGAATGTATTGGACAATTATCACGGTCCATGTTAAATCATGCTTATCAGCGTCCGTTCTTATAGTTGACAAAAAATCAAAGTCCATTTCTACCAAAACTGGACCCAAGTCCATTCTTAAAATGCAATTACTTTCTCTTGCCTATCAAATATTCACAACTACTATGCAACCCCCCTCCCACCAAAAAAAAAACCTAATCAAAGATTCAAAACTACTCAGACCCAAAAAAAATAAAAATCTACGTACTTTAAAACAATTTATAAGCTCTAACCAAAGAAAGAAAACAATTTATAAGTGACCAAAAAAACATTTTATAAGAATTTATATCAGAAAAAAATAACAAATGTTACAAGTACCAACGGATATACTATTTAAAAACAGTATTCTATTAAAAAAAGTTCTATTAGTGTAGTTATTTTTAAATAATTTTATCATGATTAATAGTAAAGATACGACATATATATATATATATATATATATATATATTAGAATTTCATAAAATCTCACCTTAAATTTTAAGATAAATGTGAGAAATTGTTAATATATGTTCAAAATTATTCGTTGAGTGACAGTGACAGAAATAATAACATTTTTTATTCCTTTCTTTTCCTTAGCATTCGGGCCAAAACAATGTATTCATCATTTTTAATATATCCTTTTTACTTATTTTTTATTTTATATAGTCAGATAACAAAAAAAAGATTTAATCACATTTTTGCTCTAATTTTTAAACTAGAAAAATTAAAGAAAGTGTAGTTTTTACTCAATATTATTAAAGTAACTTACCTAAAGTGACTCAAAAATTAGTTTAATCCCTCAACCATGAATAGTAACTGCAAATCCCGCTTTTATCCGCGGAAAGTGTGTTTGAGAAACTAAATTAATGTTTTTTTATTATTAGATGGTTAAATTTTAATTATTTTCTTGAAACTATTTTTGAATATATATCGGGGTTCAAGGCCAAAAGTTATACATGGATGAGTATTGGGCAACTTTATATGCCCAGAAAGGTGAGCTTAAAAATCAACAAAAATAGTGAATAAGGCATAAAGTGACTATCGAAAAAGATTAGTCCTAGAGGAAGCCTATGGCCCGCTTTAGCCAACTTATCAGCATATCTTTTTGTTTGGCGGCATAATTCGGGTCTAAATACAATCGCCATGCAGCAGACCCTGTTTAGCTTTGATTAAGGCACTGTAAGCATGTGTTGCTTGAATTCCTTGGTTAACCAGATAAAGGCTGGGGTGTGTTTGTTTTTACTTTTAAAAATGTGAATATTAAATTAAAATTTTTTATATAATTGAAAATATTTTTTTAAAAATTTTGATTATTTTTAAAAATTTATCTAAATATATTAACAGTAATTTTTTTACAGTTAAAAAGTTGATTTTTTTATCAAAAAAATCTTGTCCAAATGCATCCTAAAGGAGTATTTAGATGGAATAAAGAAATTGGACGGAAAGAAGTTGAAAGAAAAGAAGTTGAATGGAAAGAAATAGAGTGAATTTGTATTATGTTTGGATAAAAGGAAAATGAGAGGAAAGGAAAATAGAAGGAAAATAATTTTTTTTTATTTGTTTGTGTGAAAAAGTGAAAGGAAAGAAAAAAGTAATATTACTAAATGATAATTTTACTTTTATGTTGTTAGAAAAGGTATTTCAACTATATTAATTAATATCAAATAAAAAATTTCATTATTTTTGATTGAAGAATTTAAAATAATATCAACTTATTAAATCAAACTAATATTAATAAAAATAAATTTTTCAAAATTATTTAAAATTAAAACAATATTTTTAGTTAATCTAATATTTTAAAAATATTACTTAAAAATATTTTTACCAACTAAATAATACAAAAAATATTATTTAGCTATTATTTAATATCCCATTTAAAATAAAATATCTGTTTAAAATAAAATATTGATAACTGAAAGAATTTAAAATTTTACATAGCTTATATTTTAGTTATTTTTTCTGTATTTACCTTTAATAATATAATAATAGATAAATTAAAATTGATTATATAACATTTTTAGAAGTGTTAATTTAAAAAAATAAATAAATAAAAAAAAGAAAGGTCCATATAACATCTTTAGTGGTGTTACCTACCCAAACACCCTCCCTCTCTCCATCATCTAGTCACTCATATCTCTGGACAACGAAGGAAGGAGGGCAAAATGAGAAAGTAAAAATACCCTCCCGTCTCTCCACCAATTTCCATCTAGTAGTGGGAGGAAAAAAATGGGTATTATTTATGTGAGACCCACATGTTAATATGCACTATTTAATCTTTTTTTATGCACTATTTAATCTTTTTTTTCTAATTTTTCCTTTCAATCAAACAAAGTAAATATATCATTTTCCTTCCTATTTCTGTTTTCTCCCTCCCCTTCCTCCCAAAATCACTCCAATCAAATACACCCTAGAAGAATTTGTCTCAAGCCACACATATTTATAACCCAGATTCCAGCCTAAAAATAAAAATAGACCCAAAAAAATATCCCACAACAATTACCCAAATTAATGCTCCAAACTGCTATAAAATTTCTATGGTGATTCCTTGCAATTCCTCCTCCACAAGATGTAATTGCCAAATCACCTAGCAAAGATCCATGCATGTTGATCTTCATCCATTAGTGGGGAGGAGGACTCCACTTCACCTGCTTGATAGCTATACTGGGAATACTCTTCTTTGGTGTTGTAATAAGATCCAGATTATGCTCATAGTCTCTAGCCAAGCTAAGGATACTGCAAGGCAAGAAACTATGTGCATTATCTTTTCCTTAAAAAAATGAATAAGTTTCAAGAGTACCAAAGTAAATAACAAGCAGTGGAAAGCAATAAGGGCCAATTAATCCCTTGAAAATTTCGAGTTTCATTAGGCAAATTACTTTCTAACCAAGTCATCAAAGGTTGTTACAAGAAAGATTTCTCAATAAAACTATTTCCAACGCTCTTGAAATTTAACGCAATCACAAAGAACGTGGAGCGTTGTTTCAAAATTTGTACCACACGAAGTACAAAGATCATTAGTCACCATGTTGGTCCTACGCCTAGAATAATTAGTGAGCAAAGCTTCATTCGTAACTAACCACATAAAAGTTTTAATCCTTTGCGGTGCCTTAATCCTCCACATGTTCTTATATATTCTAGACCTGGCCATAATTTCGTGAAACTATGAGTGATTAAATTGGTGTCAATTCTTCTTTCAAAAATTAAATTACTGTCGCCCTCCGTTTTTAAAGATTAGATTGACGTCACTTATTTTTAAGGGAGGAGTAAATTGACTTCGACATAATATTTTAAGAACAAAAGTGATGGCTTACTATATTTTTTATTTTACCGTTGCTGCATATGAATGATAGGTTTTTATTTGTTTATTAGTTTCTTGTAAAAGCATAAAAGTTTGACATGACTCAAAAGCAAAGCATATTGAGAGGCATATAATAATTACATAAAGCTCTAATAAATAAAAAAAATAATTTCAGATATTAAATTTATATAACCTTTAGTAAAAATATAATATTTTAAAACAAATTTGTGTTACATTAATTTATAAATTAATTTTAATATATTATTAATTTAAAATATTTTACATCATCAATCAACCATATACTATATTTTTTTTCAACAATTCTTGAAAATAACTCAAGACCCTTCGAAAAAAGAGGAGTAAAATACAGATAGATATCCAATAACCACCCAAAAAGGCAAAGGAATCGCCTAAAATATAAAGCTACCACACTATAAATCTAAACCCACCCAAAAAGATCTACAGCGCAAGAGAAATTTGAGTGCCCCACGCACAAGAAATACAAACATTCAACGCCTACAGAATATTAATACTCTAGAAATAGCTCCAAACAAAGAACATCAAACAGCCCACCAAGTAGAATGATTACTAAAAGCACTTGGATTTTATCCTCCAAGGGATTCTTTTTGGACTTTCCCACCTTTTTTTTTTCTCGATTTCGACATTTTAATTTAACTTTTTTTCTTACCTTTTCTATCTCTTCTATCTTTAACCATGGTCCATATGCATCAATTTGATTTGGGGAGAGTCCTAATATTTTCCCTAATAGATTAAGTTAAGATTAATTCAAAATAAATTAAATATCACTTTTTTCATATTATTTAACTTACCTACGCTTCTAGGTAATCTCACATCAATATCTAAGTTTAGTTAATTCAAATAGTATAATTGTTATGCATTTATCATTCAATCAAATATTTATATTTATAAAATTTTAAAATAATAAATAATTAAATATTTATATAAAAAAATTTTATATTAATAATATATATAAATTAAATCCTAACTCAAATTATTTATCAAAAGTGTTAAACTTAAATTTTATAAATAAAAGAAAATCAGAATAAATTTTATTTTCATAATAAACCGATCTTATTCAAACTAAATTAGTTAAAACTTTGAAAATATATTAGTTTAAAATAATAATAATAATAATAATATCCGCAGATTTAATGTTCGAGGATTTTTTTTTCATGTCTAGTTGGATATGTCGCCATTATGATGACATGCACGGCCAAAAACAAAAAATTCCAAAGCATAGTGATAGGGGGACACATATTTTGCGACATAATATGCGATACATATGAAAAAGTGAGTAAAACGATAAAAATGTTTGGATGATAGGTTTATATAATCATTATTATGTTTGTTTAATTTTTTTTTATCCAAAAACTTACTAACGTATTATTAAAAAATACTGGTAAATTTTGCATATATATATATAAAATGCAAAACTTGTCGGTATTTTTTACAAAATGTAAAATTTATTAGTGTATTAAATAAGATGCTGGTAAGTTTTATATATATATATATATATATATATATATATATATATATATATATATATTTGTCGGTATATATGTAAAATGCAAAACTTGTCAGTATATATCGATATTTTTTAATAAAACACTAGTAAATTTTTGGATTAAAAAAAAAGTTGAATAAACATAACAATAATTATACGGAATTTATCATCCAAGTATTTTTGTCATTTTGTTCACTTTTTCCATACGCGTTATATATTATGTCGCAAAAAATACGTCTTCCAATCATTTTTCAATCCAAAAAGACGCAAACGTGACTCTTTTACGTTGAATAAAAGCTAATTTGGTTAAGAATTTTAAGCTCCAAAATTATTTTTAGTAGAGTGAGAATGAAATTATATAATAATTAACTCAATGTGTGTTTTTTAACTAAAAATTATTTTTAACGTAATTAAAAGTATTTTTAGCAGAAGTATTATTGGAATTATTTTTTATTCTAAAAAAAATAAGTTTAAGATCAAATCTTACTTTTACTTTTATATTAATAATTAAAAATAATTTAACTTTATCATATTCAAATAAAAATTATTCTTTTAAACTTATTTTTAATATATCTAAACCAAACATATCCAAAATTTCACTCTTTCTTTGAAAAAAGTTTGATAATGATAATCATATCTTGTTTATCATCTTTTTTTTAGTCAGATATCCTTCATTAAAAATAATTTTCATCAGTGAAATTTAAATAATTGCTCATCAAAGATAAATAAGAAGAAAAGGTATTTTAAAAAATTTAAATGAATATTAATTAAATTAGAGTAACAATCAATATGTAATAATGACAATAATCATTTTTCATTAAAAATATGTAATTAACGAATTGCTAAAATGATTTAATTATTCACAGTTAACTATTTATTGAATTGATATGGAAAATCGGTTAGCAAGTGTCAAATATATTAAATCCATAAATAGGTATATATAATTAATAATTTTAAAATATTAATTATAAATTTCTAGTTAATTAAAATAGCTAAACTCAACTAACAATTAGTTTTTTTTAAAAGAATTTTGATACTAAAGAGTTCTTAAAGGAGCAATTAGTAAATATGGAAAGATAATGGTGAATAAAAATTGAATCTTTCGCCAAAACTAACAACTTCCTTATCATAAGCACTATGGAAATTGTCATTTGAACTACGGCCGTTGGTTAACAATTAGTTAAGTAATTTTAAAATTCACAACCATTAGTTAAATATATATATATATATATATATATCTATAAATTGTTCAAGTGATTATATCTGATATGAGCAGAATTATTTTTAATAGGAAAATATACGTAATTTTGATTAAAAAAAAGAATTTAATTTAAATATATTGATAATATAAAATAATTTTAGTCAGTTAATAAAAATAGTAAAAAATATCAATTCACACAAATAACTACCCATTATAATAAAGGACCTACCATAATTTCTCACTTTCTCCTATTTCTATTAGTTGACAGTGTAAAATAATTTTATACTGTCAATACATACTAATTAAACTCTAAAAAAAAATACATACATATAAAAGAATCTGTATTTTTTTTATACAAACTGTAAAATTTATTATACGCAATAGACAAATTACTTTACAATAAAATCATTCTAAAATAAAAAGAAAAACTTTTTTTACGTGAAATATGAATGTATATTTGAGCACAAAAATCAAATGTCAATATATCCCGAGTACACCAAGAAGCCTCAATTGCCCACCCCTGACTACCCCCCCCCCCCCCCAACTTGTCTTATTGAAAAAACTTATACTCAAATTAATAAAATATGTCATAATCATCATCCATTATGGCGAATAGAGATATTTCTGTTCTGCTCTTGACATCCTCTGCCTATTCGGATTTCGGACTGCCGTGGAATAATCAATTTGAATGGGTGGTAGAGGATATCTGGGATCCACATATTTTGATATCTTATACAGCTATAATCTCTTGAAAACTACTGCCGGCATGTGAATTTTTTTTTTTTTTTTTTTTTGCTTCAGTTCAGGGTGAAACACTAAAACACATTGACAGGTTGAATGAATAGTATCATAAGTTATCATAACTATAAATAATATTAAAATGAAGGAATTATAAAATCGAATTCAATCATGACTATGCAATAGCAGAAAAGCCAAGTTAACTCATTATAAAAATAAAACTCGCTCAATGTTATATTTTAACTCTTGTTAATAATATGTGATTTATTTTTATTTTAAAGTGGTATATTATTACTAATAATTAAGAAAATAATATTTATTATAAATGTAAAATAACATAAATTCAAAATATTAAGAAATATATAAAAATAAACTAAAATTATCTTTAAGTTTTTAAGAATGTGCTAATATATACTTTATTAATAATAAAATTAAGATTAATTTTAATATACTATTAATATAAAATATTTTATACTATCAACTAACCATATATTATTGTATATATAATTTTTGTGATAATTATTATACAATTCAAAATTTTTTAATAATATAATAATATATAATTGAATAATTATATAATTTTTTTATATAAATAGCATATCAAAATTAAATCTAAAAAAGTTATACTAATAAATTGATAATTGATGAAACTAAGCTCGTAGTTTTTATATACTGATATATAATATGAATTTTTCAACATTGCTTTAATCTTAAAATTAGTTGACTTTAGATTTAACCGTACCTAAATTTATAACATTTTTTGGATTTAATTATTCAAAAAATTTAATTTTGTTCGCTCATTTGTCAAAAATGAATGTAAATAATCATTGTTACAAGAATACAAAATAATTTTTTTTTCACGTTTTCAAAAGTTATTTATACTCGTTTTTAAATGTAACAGGAACTTAAATTAAATAAAATTATTTTAAGAGCTCAAAATAAAACATATATATATACTAGATGTTTAAGGGCAAAATAATCCTTAATTTTATCATAAAATTTATGATTTCTTCTCACTTTATATGTTTAATTTTTATCTGATCAAATTTATTTTGTCAAAATCTAGACAGAAGTAGCAACAATACACATGGCCCCACAAAAAATGCAAGATGCATACGTGTCCTCGACTTTTACTTGTACAGAAGAAATGTCCAAATATCGTATTCATCCAGGAAAAAAAAATTAAGAATAAAAACATATTTTTCTTTTACTTTTGGTCTGAAAAACATATTATTCTTAAAAACAAAAATACATTGTGTCGTAAGGAGGTCCATGGAATGCTTAGTCAGTACACAGTAGTGGCAGTCCGGAGGAGCCACGGGCCCACGAGATGCTGTTGCCTGCTGGTGCTGGGTCCTACCTCTTGACCCACGCACACATTGCAGCGTCGGAGTGCGGCATCTTCGTACGATATTAAACTGGTAATATTTTTATTTTTATTTTATAATTTAATTCACTAAATTTCATAATTTATAATAAAAAATTAAATAAAAAAAATAACTGGCCATCTAATTAATTTAACTCTAGTTCGATTGAATTTTAATAACATTAGTAAGGTATATACATACGAAATAGAAATCAAATCGAGGCAACTTTTTTCTTCAATTTTATCAGTTTTGTTTGTTTACTTTGACAAGTTATTTGGGTTGGATCATCAAGTCTAATTCATTATGATACCGCTTTTTATTAGATCTGATAGCTAATTTTGATGCCTTATTATTAAAGAATTTTATATTATTATTTTATTATATATTTTTATTTATAAAATATTTAAAAAATAAATAATTGGATAAATTATTTTTATTAATATAATAGTATATAATTAAATATTTATTTAAAATTTTTTTATATTGATAATATATTAAAATTAAATTTTTATTATATTTTATTAAATAATTTTAGGATCTCTTTATTTTGAGAAATATTTTTATTTTTATTATATTTCTTATTTTTAAGATTTTATGAAAAAATATGAAAATGTTAAAATATTTTTGTTTCTACTATTCTATTTATAAAATTTTAAACATAAAAAATAAAATAAAAATGAAATAGTATTTTTATAAAAAATAAAAAACTTTTAAAACGAAATATACTCTTAAGTGCATGTCTTGTGAATCGGGATAACAACCCAACCTTAAACTAATTTATTAATAATAATAAAATTTAAATTTAAAATTTTATATAAATTTTTTAAATTATTCACCACAATTTTAGTGGCTTTAGCTATTGGCATCTTGCACAATTCGTATAATTTTCAACTTTTTAAAATTTCTTTAAAAATATTCTTTTTAACCGATGCTTCAAGAATTTTAATTAAGAAGTTAAAGAAAGGAAATTTTGATTAAAAGTAAATTTTAAATTTTTGATCCATCAGATGAATTAAAATTTTTTAAAAACTTTACATTTGTAATATATTAAAAATTTAACTAATGTTACAATAACTGGAAAAAATAAAAATAAAAAGTGATCATTTTATATCATCATAAAAAATGTTGATACTTGAATTATGAGACTGCGGGCGTAATTTTCATCATTTAAAATTCATTAAGGAAGATAACCAGAAGCACAGTGCATGCGTTATCACTTAGCTAAAGCTGCAGTGAACAGTGACTGATCTTAGCTCCAAACCTTCAGCCACCAGAAAGAGCCAGGCCGGCGGGACCCTACCACCACTTGTTCTCTGACTCCATCTCTTGCCATGCCTCCTCAACAACCCCTCTTACAGGATACCCGCCAAGGGCCAGAAGGCGACACCGCTTACGACTCCTCCGAGAAGGTTGTCGTGGTCGGGGTCGAGGAGTACGAGGAAGACGATGACGTGGACAGCTGGGCTAGGGCGCCACCCTTCTCGTGGAAGAAGCTGTGGCTCTTCACTGGCCCCGGGTTCCTCATGAGCATCGCTTTTCTGGACCCTGGGAACCTGGAAGGGGATCTTCAATCGGGTGCCGTTGCTGGGTACTCGCTGCTGTGGCTCCTCATGTGGGCCACGGCTATGGGGCTTCTCATTCAGCTCTTGTCGGCGAGGCTTGGTGTGGCCACTGGGAGGCACCTGGCTGAGCTTTGCAGGGAGGAGTACCCTACTTGGGCCAGTATTGTGCTGTGGTTGATGACTGAGGTGGCCCTGATCGGCTCCGACATACAAGAGGTTATTGGGAGCGCTATTGCTATCAGGATTCTGAGTAATGGAACTGTGCCCCTCTGGGCAGGGGTCGTCATTACAGCTCTTGATTGGTAATTTTCTTTCTTTTAATATTATTATTATTATTATTATTATCTTTTTTTATTATTATTATTATTTTTAACTGACAATCTTGTATTCTTTCGGGTTACATGTTATTCGGAGCTGTCCATGTTTACTGCTATTTTCGAATTGCGCTCTTGATTTATTTGTTAAGTATGTCCGATGAACCGTGCTCTGTATGAGGTTTAATGTTCTGGGTATTTGATGGTTTTACAATTTCCAATTTTTTAAGTCTGGTTCGAAGCTCGTTCCTTAATTAAGCTCTCAAAAATATTATGGATATATTATCTTATCATGGTTCTGGAATTAGAAGTTCTTGACATTTAGCCTGGAACTGGGAGTGGGTTATACAGAGCTTTTTAGATATTAAAAAAGAAAAAAGAAAAAAAAGCCCCTAAACTTGGAGAGAACAATCTTTTCAGTGGAGAGCTCTGTTATGAAGTTAAAAATAAGAATTATTTGTGAGTCCGTGAGCAAATGTTATTTCTGTTCCGACATTTTGAAGGTTACCGGAACAAGCTCCTGCTCTTTATTTGTTTAGCTAGGTTTCGTATTCCAAAGCGAACACTAACTTCTATTTTCTTGCCTTTTGTTACAGTTTTATTTTTCTCTTTCTTGAGAACTATGGTGTGAGGAAATTGGAAGCATTTTTTGCTGTTCTGATAGGTATAATGGCACTGTCATTTGCGTGGATGTTTGGTGAAGCAAAGCCCAATGGTGTTGATGTTCTTCTTGGTAAGGAGATTTGGACGTGTGCAAATTTTATTATAAGTAAATTATTAGGAAAGCTCTTCTTTATATCTGATACACATTCCGAACTTAACTTTGTAGGTATTTTGGTTCCTAAACTTAGCTCCAGAACTATACAGCAAGCTGTTGGAGTTGTGGGTTGCATTATTATGCCTCACAATGTTTTCTTGCATTCAGCTCTTGTTCAATCAAGGCAGATTGACCACAGAAAGACAGGACGTGTTCAAGAAGCTCTTAATTACTACTCTATAGAGTCCACCCTGGCCCTTGTAGTCTCCTTTGTCATTAATATATTTGTGACAACTGTGTTTGCTAAGGGCTTTTATGGTACTGAAATAGCAAATAGCATTGGTCTTGTAAATGCAGGGTATTATCTTCAGGAGAAATATGGGGGTGGACTATTCCCCATCCTATATATATGGGGTATTGGGTTGTTAGCAGCTGGCCAAAGTAGCACTATTACTGGTACATATGCTGGACAATTTATCATGGGGGGTTTTCTGAATTTAAGGTTGAAGAAATGGGTGAGGGCATTAATGACTCGTAGCTGTGCAATCATCCCAACCATAATAGTTGCTCTTATCTTTGATACCTCAGAGGAATCATTAGATGTCCTGAATGAATGGCTTAATGTTCTTCAGTCAGTTCAAATCCCTTTTGCACTCATTCCCTTGCTTTGTTTGGTGTCAAAGGAACAGTTAATGGGCACTTTCCGAATTGGCCCTGTCCTCAAGGTATATTAACCCTTTGTCTGCATTTTGGTCACACTGTTGACTTACCAGTTGCGCATTATCATTCCATATAATTGATAAACGACTTTGAAATACCAAATTAATTCATTTGATATGAAAATGCTGTCTGTACATGCCTGTAGGGGTCATAAATTAAGCTAAACCTAGTAAGGAAAAGTATACCTTTTGTGTTCTGCTATTCAGGTAGGAGATAATTCAGAATTGACCCAAGGTAAGACCGAATTTCTCGTTTGTTCACAGTTAGATTTTATAATTGCAAATTGGTGGCATTTTTTCACTGTCCTGTCTTGAGAATTGAAAGGAGGTAAGATAGTGGAGTGGCCATTGAACTAGTTTCACTACTTTTTTCCTCTCATGGCCTTTATCTTCTAAATAACTTCCCCCAAGTAATTATCAGTAGTTAATGTAAAGCTAGATTCTTTGCCCTTTTCGGTGCTTATTAATATTCATCATGAGATTATATGCTCGATATCCTCTACTGTGCAGTTGATTGAGTTTTGCAGCAGTTGGAGACAGCATATGGTACAGAAGTATCCTAAAAACGAGTTGTTTTATAGATGTGATAAATAATGTCTAGCAGTAAGATTTTGATAATGTATCTGGTTAATATCATCGAAGTTGACTTATGTATTCTGAAGTCAGTAGCCCCAATGCTTCCTTCCTTGTCCACCCTTTCCTTTCCATTTTATTTTTCTTGCGTAGATTGGTGCTGTTTGTTACTTTCTCGATTGAACATGATCGGAGAGTTTTGGTTGTTACTTTGATGCTTTTGACTTTGCTCTGTTCTTAAACCTTAGCTTCTGTGGACCTTGGATGTATTAGGACCGGCACCCCTTCGCCTGATATTCAGCTTAGTTTGTTTCGATTAATTGGAAAGTAGTGATGATTGTCTTAATGATATGGTACAGATTATTTCTTGGCTCGTGGCTGCTCTAGTGATAGTGATAAATGGCTATCTTTTGCTGGACTTCTTCTCCTCTGAAGTGAATGGCGCGGTGTTTGCCACTGTAGTGTGTGTAGTAACGGCCGCATATGTTGCATTTATACTATACCTTATTGCACGGGCCATTAGCTTTTCACCTTGGCAAAGTTTAACTCGATCAAAGACAGTTGCTAGCACAGAGAACTGAGCTTTGCCGCCGAGGGCTTTCATGAATACTTTTGCTCGATTCATTTTTGGCACACTCATGCTTGTTATTTGTAACAACATACAACTTAATGCAGGGGGCAGCGCGAGCGGTACCGTATTGGCTGCCTGTGCTTGAAAGAAACAAGTCTGAGTGGATGTTTCTGTATTATTATCAAACTTTGATGTATAAAGGAGCTGTAAGCATGCCTTGGAATTTCTGACATAATGTATTTGAGACGCCTTTTAAAGCTGTAATGTTCAAACAGATAGCTTCTCTTTGTTTTCAGTTCTCTCTGACTCGCGCTTTGTTTTTCGGTTGTGGGTGGAATATGCTACGCACGTCCAAGTCCAAATTCTAGCACAGAAGATTGCATGGCGGGTACTGGGACTGCTAAGACTGCATTTGAGTTTTGTAATACACAAGTTTAATTGTGTGGTGCATTATTTAAAATTTAAAGTTGCACTGTAGACCGTTGACCTCATCCAAACCATTAATTAGCCATATTAATATTCAACTGTGGAGATTCAAATTGACTGACTAATGGATCACGAAAACTCCTTCTCCAGCCTGACCACAGAAACTCCCCCAGTCTCCTTTTTTATCGACCTCCTCTACGCTGGTAGCCATCCTCCAAATACCACGTCAAGACCTTTGCCATCCTCTCTGGCATGACCAACGCCGCCGCCACCTCCACACCCCAACCCCAACGCTCTTCGTCAATTCCCTTGCGTAACCCACTCCCTTCCCCCCATTGTTCTAGTCAAATCTTCTCTAATTAGGAACAAGACAAAATGAGTCCTAGCTCCTTCAATGCATTAGAAATTTCTAATTCGAGAGAAGTTTTGAAATTTCCGTCAACTAGCTTCCATGCCATCTCGGTTGAATTGGTAAACACCGGAACGCAAGCAAGCAAGCAACCGTGTATAATATAGTTACTTTGACAAAGGATATGGTATTTTTCGATGGGGAGGGACCACTGGAGGTGAACCTAGAATAAAGCTTGGTCACAACAAACATAAAGAGGATGAACAAGGGAAGGCATCAACGGCATCGGTTTTGGAAAAAACAAGGGGGAAAGAGCGCTGAGTTGAGTGAGGTAGGGGAGGGGGTGGGGCTAGCGGGTGGAGCAATGGCGCCTGGATAGAAGAGGTCGGTGAAAAGGGAGACTAAGGAGTTTCTATGGTCCGGCAGGAGGAGGAGTTTTTGTGCTTTGTTAGTGACTCATTTTTAATCTCCACTATTGAATATTAATATGGCTAATTAATGGTTTGGATGAGGTAAAAGGTCCATGGTGCATTTTCAAATTTTAATCAGTGCACCACATATCATAATTAAACTGGATTTGGATCTTTTAAAATGAGAAGATTTGTAAAGTAATAAAATAAGGGGTTAATAATTCGTAGATCAATAATTTTTATTGTCAGTGGAATTCACTAAATGATAAAAAAATTGTTAACCATTTATTTTCTCACTTTTATAAGTCTCTTTACTTTAGAGAATTCAAATCCAATTAAACTAGTGTATTGTAGAGCTCGCGTTTGTCCCAATATGTATAGGGAACGTTTGGTAGATGGAATGAATTTTCATTTCTGGGAATAGGATTTTAATAAATATTATTTTCGAGAATTACTCTCTCGGATATGTTATTTTAGGAGTGTTTGGTATGCAAATTGAATTCCCGAGAATATTTGATAAATTTCCAAAAATATCCTTGATGGAGGTGGAGGCCGACGGTGATGACGGTGGCGGGCAGTGGCAAAGGGTGGTCAGTGATGGCCAGCGGTGGTGGCGACGGCCCGCGACAGCGACCGGCAATGGAAGGTGGCCAACGCGGTAACCGGCGGAGGTGGCGGTGACCAGTGGTCAATGGTTTTGACTGGTGATAGGAGTATTTTGGCCTTTTCATAATATCAAATATTCTCTTTCCATGAGAATGTTGGATTTTCATGGGGGAGGTGGTAATATTCTGGAGATGAAACTCTTTCCCGAAAATATAATATTCCTGAGAATGTTACTTCAAACCTCCTATCAAACATAGGAATGTTTTAACATTTTCGGAAAAATAAAAAGATTCCTACGTACCAAACAGGCAAAATAAGGGGGATAATAATCCGTAAATCAATAATTTTTATTGTGAGTGGGATCCATTAAATAATAAAAAAATTATTAATTTTTTATTTTTTTATTTTATAAGTCTCCTCACGTTAGAATATTCAAATCCAATTAAACTAGTGTATCATAGAGCTCGCATTTGTCCCCAATATGTATAGTTCATTCAGAAGCTTAGGATATGTGTAATTAATTTCAATTATGCTATGTACGTCCGTGGGAGCTTTTGTTTTCTAAATCATGGCCTGTAAATGTGGTGTCTAAGGATGTTACGATGGCCCGTATAATAATTGTTCAAGAGTCACAAGTTTGATCCTTCAACTGAGGGTGTAAAAAAAATGAATCAGAAGGAAAATTAATATAAGTTTATGTATAGTTTGTCTTTTGATCCTAGTTTATGCGTAAAAGTTTTGATATGATATTATTATGAAAAAATAATATAACTGCAAAAAACATATTTTTTACAGTTTGATATGATTTTACAGAACTATGTATTTATAATTAACTATGAAAAAAAACATAAAATTGGTCCAGAAAATGTATGAATTAGTAAAACCTAAACGAAAAATTCAACTCTTGAAAATTCCAGTGTGATTATGACGTGAAAAATCAATATCAGTTATCCCGTTTTCCATTTGTGCTTACCCCTCCAATTTATAAATAATAATAATAAGAATAAATAAATAAAATTTCACGCAGGAAATATTATTTTTTTTGTCCTTTCTATCACTCGTTTGTCTGGAACCATCGGCAGATGAACCTCAATTTGTAGAGTAGTTTCTCCGTCAGAGAAGATTACAGATTTGGACCGGAAGTGAGGTAGTCACCTGATTCACCCTGCTTCTCCTGAATTTTATGGAGTTTATGGGTTTTGTAAGGTTATTTTGCTTTATATACTTCCAATCTCTAGCAAATTTTATAGTTCTTTTGGAATAGGAAGGGATTTTGCTTTTTGTTTTGGTCGATTTTGTGCATTTGGCTGTAATGGAACCGCAAATGCAGTCTGCGACAAACGTGACAGGCCGCAACGATGCGCGTTGCGCCGCGATACACGGCAACGTTGCGCGTTGCGTCGCGTTACACCGCAATGATGTTCGTTTCGTCGCTATACACCGCAACAATGCGCGTTACGTAGAGATACACTGCAACACTCGTGGTTATCTGTCCCCTAAACCCTTCACGGTGTCATTGCGGTCGCATCAGCTACTATGGTCCGCTTCGTAATTTAAAGCCATGAATCTTCAACTTCAACCATCTATCAAACAGTGCCAAATTGATGGATATGTTTGACAAAAATTTTCAGTGTCCAGACTTCAGATATTCATAACAAAATTATTTCAGACATTAAGCAAGGAAGGTGTGAAGAAAGAGATGAAAGGTAACCTTAGAAAATTATGAGAAGGAGATGGATATATTAAATTCCAGGCTTATTCAGTTATAATTATGAGCATCTAATCTGGTCTTTAGTCATCTCATTTGGAGAATAATGTAATTCATCAAACTTTCTAGAGCCGAGACTAAAAGTTCTGAGAAATTATACCTGAACAATTGTTATCTTTATTTTATTTTATTTTTTTCTGTGGACTTTGAAATTGCTTGTGACAGGGATTTTGCAGCATGTACTGTTTATTGTGTCTCAGGGTATTGTTAATGCTTTTAATAGTTTCTAATCATCAAATTGAATTGTTCTTGAAGCTCAGTTAGAGACGCTGCTTGAATATGCCTGACATGGAGCAAGCTGGGGACAATAAAATACTGTCTCTGATAGAGCAGCTTGCTCGGGCATTTCTTGAATTGGAAGCTCGCAAGGAGGCTTCTGAGACTAAGATTCAGTGGGCTGAAATTGAGCAACATTTCCATGAACTTGAGGCAACAATGAATAAGAAGCTTGAAGAGGTCGAAGATAAGGAGAAGGAGTATGAACAGAAAGAACTCAAAATGAATACACTACTTGCTGAGAAAGAGGCTGCAGTTGCTTCTAGAGAGCAGGACCTCTTAGATCGGGTGCAGGAGCTTAAAGATGCTGCCGTTTCTGCCATAGTGGAGGCTCGTGCAAGTCACCAGACTGCGACTTTGGAGTCTGTAGATGATGGGGAGAACAAAGAAAACAAGGTAAGCAGCTCTCTTGGTGATGCAAATTCCCAAGAGGAAGCTTTTCCTCATAAATCAGGTGAAAATTCTGAAGACGTGGCTTCTGTGGTTAGGCCACGTCCAGAGCTAACTCATTTTTGTGAGCATATGGATGCAAAAGGTCTTCTGAATTATATTGTGGAGAATGAAAATAATCTTTCTGTTATTCGTGAAGATCTCTCTGTTGCACTAGAAAGTGCTACTGAACCGGCATGGCTGGTGCTGGATTCCCTGGAGAAGTTTTACCCCATTAGTGAAACTTCCAAACTAAAAGATAAAATGGACAATGCCCTTCAGGGCATGCACAAATCCTGTATTATAATTATGGAAGCCATGGCCAACTTATTGGCAAAGGCTGACCCAGCTGCAGATCACCTTCTGAACCCTGAAACAAAGCAGCAAGCCAAGGCAATTGCTGATGAGTGGAGGTCCAAGTTAACTAGCGCAGATATTGATGCTGCCAATGGAAATTCATTGGAAGCAGAGGCATTTCTGCAGCTTCTTTCAACTTTTAGGATTGCTTCAGAGTTTGATGAAGAAGAACTCTGCAAGCTTTTACAAGCTGTTGCTCAGCGCAGGCAGGCACCTGAGCTCTGCCAATCTATTGGGTTAACTCACAAAGTGCCAGGTTGGTTTTCTTTTGATTAACTGACCTGTGAAGTCTGCAATGAAGGATTCTCCTGTCAGATATCGTGCCTTACTCTAGATGACTAGTTTTCTTTAAGGAATTTAATAAATTAGAATTTGTGACGAAGTGTGGGCATGTACGACATATATACTGCTGCTTTTGTTATGATTGTACATGCTCAGAGGTAATATAATTATCAGATATTGATTGTTCTAATTTGTACTATTTATGCAGCTATTGTAGAATTATTAATAAATGACGGGAAACAAATTGCTGCAGTACATTTTATTCACGCCTTCCAGCTTGAAGGAAGTTTCCCCACTGTACCTCTTCTGAAGGTATATCTCAAGAACCTAAGGAGAAATTCACAAGTCAAGGCTGGAAATGTGGATGATGTTGTCAGTGCAAAGGTATGCTTTGGTGCTTCATCGAAGTTCAATTCAATTGAGTGATTGTCTTGTTATGCATTTATAACCATTCATGTAATTTCTCATTTATCTGCAGAATGATGCCAATGCACGAGAGCTGGCTGCACTGAAAACTGTGATCAATTGTATTAAAGAATACAAGCTTGAATCTGACTACCCACTTGATCCACTTCTGAAAAGGGTCGGTCAACTAGAGAAACCGAAGAATCCAGATAAAAAGAGAAGTGGAGAGTTTAATAAACGTCCGCAATCAAAGAAACCAAGGATCAATACGGGATATACTCGTTCATCTGGTGGTAGTGCTGCTTCAACTGGTGTTATGGGTAGGCAACATGCACCTGTTAGGGCAGCATATGCAGGGATTCCAGTTGCGTATCCTTATGCTAGTACAGTTACGTATAATTATCAAGTTCCTGGCCAAGCTATATACACTCAACCATCTAATGTCGCTTCTTCTAGCCGAGGTCGATATATGGGCAGTAGTTTGCAGTCCTCACACAAGCTGTATATGTGATACTTCAAATCATTGTAGGAAAGACCATAGATGTGGGATTAGACCATTAGTAAATTTATCTATGCTTTTCGGCTTGTTTTGTTTTGTTAACTTCGTTTGGGAATTTGAAATAATTTAATCTATGGAAGAGGAAGTTTCGCATTTGAGTCACTATCTATTGTTTGTATTTCACAATACAGCTGCGATTTGTCTCAGCATTGTGACTAATTGATTATAACGAAACTTCCTGTTGTTAAGCAAGTCTGCTTTTCCCTCGAAAATATATGTATTCTTTGTCGGTACCTCACCTCCTCGTCATCATCTCCATGTTTCGCACAACGGTACCGTTCATGAGTTCATCGGTAAATCCAAATTGCTCTGTTCTCTTGATATAAACTACGTCCTCGTTCAGGTAGCTTTCTTGCCGACAAGCGTTTTTCAAAATTTGAGTCCTGTGTTTTATTTTTACTTTTTGAGTTAGTCTTTTTAAATTATACAAAAATTATTAAAATGGTTTTTTAATATATCTTTTATTTAATTTTTTTCTTTTAAAAACCTTAAATAAACATGCCTTTAGTATGCAAACCACTAAGATTTCATCCGTTATGTATCATATTAAAGATGGTGCATCATACATTTTGCAATCTAAGGGTTGAGATATTTAGTGTATTGATACACTAATCATCTTAAATTCATCTTCAAATTTTATCTTTCTTTTCGCACCAGAAAACCCCCCTCCTCTCCAAAAAGCCCCCCACCGCTCCCACTCCCACCACTAGCCCTTGATGGATGTGACGCAGCTTCGCGACATCGACGGCCACACCAACATCAACTATGGGCCAGCAAAGCTAGGCAATGGCCCGGCAAGGTAGAGACATGTTGGCTAGGTGGCGATGCAGTGGAACATGGGTATCAGGGGTGGTGGTTCATAGGCAATGGCATCTCAGTGTGAGGCAAAGGATAGCGACAGACTGTGACGATGAGGTGATCTCCAGCGAGAGCACTTCCTCTCCTGATGATCTCCTCAGGCTCCCCAACCTCAACTCTGATTGGAATGTTTTTTATTTTTTGGTTTTAATTTCTTTCATTTTATTACTTTTTACCTTGTGTTTTGTTCTTACAATTTGATTCCCTTACAAAGTTATGTGTGGCTTTGCTTTGCCGATTGAGATGCTTCTTGCTGATTTCAATCTTAAAGTTGGTTATTCTTTTTCATTTTGATGAACTAGTGCTGTAATAGTTAGTGTTGTTCGTGGCTTTTCTTTCATGAATATTGTTCTTCGATTGTTCAAGGTAGCACTAGTCTTTTATGGTTCAATTGAAAAATTGCATTCTCTTTCAATTTTTATTTTGGTTTATTTTTTTTTTTTTTTGGTCATGCAAACTAAGCAATGATGGCTCAATTTGTTGGAAAAAAAATTGCAAGCATGAATATGGTTGAAATCACGGTACTTGGAATACAGGCGTATTGAGCAAAAATTCTATAAATAACACTATTAGGTGAGGATGGTTTTAATGTACTTTGAGTGATAGTCGGCATTGGTGGCTGAGGAGTTTGACAAAGGGGAGTGGGTGGTGATATTGGCAGCAACAAAGGAGTTTGGCGGTGGAGGGTGGGTGGTGCACATGAAGTCGAGCGGAGGTGCCGAGGGGCGGGCGGTGAAGAGAGTTAATAGAGTAAAGGGGAGTCTGTGGTCCATAACTATTTCTTAAGTGTATCTATATTTTAGTAAAGATTTCACTGCAACAACTGTGGTACATAGTGCACCATAAATAACAAAAAGCATAGCAAAACGCGCCTGCAAACTAAATACATGTCAATTAACATTTCTCAACTCCCATTTCGCAACGAGCTGTTAGCTAGGTTTTAAGGCCGGGGTCGTGGAAAAATGGGTACGCAACTGGACTTTTAAACACTGGAAAATGACATGTTGAAAGTTGAAAGTTGAAACTTCAATCTGACTTCTGACCAAAAACCATCACAGAAAAAAGAATCTAAACCAAAACAAAAGTTGAAACATCAAATATAGTTAGGCAATGAAATTAGGAATGCTCAACAACATAAATTAAAATACTTGACTTAGTACTCTTTTGCACATATAACTAACAAGTGTTCGATGCACTGTGTGAGATTAGCAAACTCCGGATAAGGTGAAGTCCATCAAGTGGTACTCAATTTGCGTTTAGTTAGTGGCGCAGCCTAGTTATGTTAAGTAACAGCACTTAAGTAAATAAATATAAATATTTTTTGACCAAAAAAGAAAAAGAAGTAAATAAATATCTAACTATATTATCAAAAAATACTGAATTAAAATGAAAAAACTCGAGTAAACGGAAATGAATGTATAAATTCAAGCACACGCAACTTGATTTCCTTCTTTTCTCCAATTGGGAGAGTTTCTATTTGCAGTTCCGATCGGCGCCATCATCGCGCAGGGCTCAACGGGAATCGTCGGAGTCAATCAGTAACTAATGGCGCGGGCATGGACTCAGCTTATTCTGATTCTATTCCTGGCGCAGTTGGGTCCTTGGGTCTCCGCCAGCAGCGATGTCTTACTGCTGCGAAATGGTGAGAAGGGCTCTCGTGCTGCCATGATTCTCCCGCTACATCTCTCTGCTCCTAATTCTTCCATATCCAACTTCAACTTCAACTTCAATCATCGTCGCCAACTCCAGGGATCCCACCCTAAAGCTCGCTTGAGACTCTACGACGATCTTCTTCGAAACGGGTTTCCCTCACTTTCCTCTACCTCGCTCTCTATTTTTTTTTTTTTTTTTATATATAATAAATTCTGAAAATTGATATTTGTGTTTTATTTATTTATTTATTATTTGGGAAATTCGGTTGAGTAGGTACTATACCACGCGGCTTTGGATCGGTACTCCTCCGCAGAGGTTTGCTCTTATTGTTGATACGGGGAGTACTGTTACTTATGTCCCCTGCTCTACTTGCAAACACTGTGGTAGGCACCAGGTAATTCTCCATGCCCCCCCCTTTTTTTTACCTTTATACGTACACTTTTCGACCGATAATTTGATGTTTATATTGGTTGATGGAGAACATAAATTAAATTTGTGTAAAAGAGCTGCTATTGGGTTGTGGATATGATTCATGACATGAGTCTCGATTATGAAAAATGCTAGTCTAAGTTTTCCTGTGAACATGATTAATATGATTATTTGGTTTGTAGCTGAGGTTTTTGTAAGTACTTCTCCCACGGTGTGCTTGGTAAGAAACCTAGAGTGAAAATTTTTTATTGAAACATTTAAGTTTTTTAAGTTTCCAATGCATTGCATACTCACTCATTCATCTTTCCTTGAGAGAAATGGAAAGATGAGTTAGTGAAATTGATAGGCAGTTTGGACACAATTTAAGTCTAGATACTTCCTTGGGTTTTATTCCTCCATTTTCCACTTTCTAATTTTTACTTATACAAACCACACTTTTAATGCTGTGAGCAGACTGCTTATGCCTCTCGTATGTTTATTTTGCTTTTCAATATATTCTACTTCATCTTGAAGTAGATGTAAAAGAATGATTTTGTTTAGAATGTGTTGTACCCATGCATGTGCAACTTTTCTGATTTATCTGAAGTTGATTGGATTTGTGTGCACAATTTTATTTTGACAGGATCCAAATTTCCAGCCAGACTTGTCAAAAACATATCATCCTGTCAAATGCACTTCGGATTGCACCTGTGACACTGAGAGGAACCAGTGCACATATGAGAGACGGTATGCTGAAATGAGTAGTAGTAGTGGTGTCCTTGGTAAGGATGTCATATCCTTTGGAAATCAGAGTGAGGTTGCCCCTCGACGTGCTGTTTTTGGCTGTGAAAATGCTGAGACTGGTGATCTTTACAGTCAGCATGCCGATGGCATCATGGGTTTGGGCCGTGGTGATTTAAGCATCATGGATCAACTGGTTGATAAAAAAGTAATAAGTGATTCATTCTCACTTTGTTATGGTGGAATGGATGTTGGTGGAGGTGCAATGGTTCTCGGTGGCATATCTCCTCCAGCAGACATGGTCTTTACACATTCAGATCGTCATCGAAGGTAGGTTTCGAATTCCACATATTACGGATATGAGATGTCATGCATTTCCTCAACAAAATGCATTTGATTGATCTCACACATTTACTCTAGTTTTGGGATGGCGACAGTCCATATTATAATATCAATTTGAAGGAGATACATGTTGCGGGGAAACGATTGCCTCTAAACCCAAAGGTCTTCAATGGGAAACATGGAACTGTCCTGGATAGTGGCACAACTTATGCATACCTACCAGAATATGCATTTCTTGCATTTAAACATGCTGTAAGTTCTTTCCATAAATATTAGTGTTGAAGGTTTTGTACTTTAATCTCACCTTCTATTTTCTAAACACCATGCATGTTTGGTAAAACTTAACTTTGGGGTGAAACAGTTTTTTTTCCTCAAAAAAAAAAAAAAGTTTTTAATATATGACATGTTTGGTAATTTTAGATAGAATTGATTCTAATCTTCAGCCTTTTTTTATTTATACTGGATGAGACTTTTTTTCCCAAAAGCATTATTTTTGAGCATTTTGATTGTAAACATAAGTTCATTACTTTGGAGTCATGACATTCTTACCAAATTAGCTGTAAATATCAAATATTACATGAAAAAATCATTTCATACTATTTTTAGTAATTTACTATATAAAAGCAATATTTTTCATACAATCCAAATAAAACACACTACCTTAAAAATCACTTTTTAGTTAATATATCCAATGATGAAATTGATTCAATCATAATTGATTATAAAATAAAGTTTAATTATACTTATAATTGATGAAATAATTTTATATTTATACTTATCCAATTTGTGAGTGATATATCTCAAGCATGAAGCTAGAACTGGGTGGGTTTGTTTCAGCATTTTTTGACAAGAAAGTGATTTTTTTTAACTGAAAAAAAAATCAATTTTCATAGAAGCTATTCATCTCAATTTCTATTCAAAAGCTAAAAATAGATTATTTATTTATTTATTTCTTGCTTTTGAGTAGAAGCAGAGATGAGAAGCTAAAAATTTTTAAGTTCAAAAAAATCACTTTTTTGTCCAAAAAAAGGGGGTTGAAACAAATGCACCCTAAAAAATTGCTGAACGGGCCTATATACAGTTGTGTAAGGGTCTTTTAAGCTTTTTTTTTTCTTTTTTTTCTGAGGAGGCCATCTAAATACTATCAGAATTAAAGAAAAAGAAGAATTTTCAATTATATAGATTTGGGGGGTGGCCATGATTCCTCTGTTGTACAAAGAGAAGGTCTAGTGTCCACCTGAATCTGCTTATGAAGCTTTATTTCTCTCTGTTTCAGTATAAAATTAAGTTGATTGATCAAACATATGTGCCATGTATCACAGAGAATCCTTTTTTCTTTTCTTGCCATCATAGATAGTTTCATTTGTTGTATATCATAAAGTAACAGTATACTATATGATTAGTTGAAAAATCAAGCATACTGTTAACAATATGAATTTCACTTTATATGGATGACTCTGATTATGTATTTATCTGCTTGCAGATTATGAAGGAACTTAAATCGTTGAAGCAAATCCATGGTCCAGATCCAAATTATAATGACATATGTTTTTCTGGTGCTGGGATGTACGTCTGTACCATTATTTAAAGTAACACACACATATCCATTACAACTAAAGTAACAGTTTTGAGTTTACTTTTATTTCAGCGGTGTCTCTGAACACTCTAAAAGCTTTCCAGTGGTTGACATGGTATTTGGAAATGGTCGTAAGTTTTCACTGTCACCTGAAAATTACTTGTTCCGGGTTAGTCACATAAGAAGATCATTAGTATCTTTTGCTTCACTGGTTGGTTGATTGATTTCCTAATCCCTACTTTTCATATGGCTATCTCTTATGAAGCATTCAAAAGTGCGAGGCGCATATTGTCTGGGGGTTTTCCCAAATGGAAATGATCCGACTACTCTTTTGGGAGGTAACTGATTTACTGTTGGTAAATTAATGCCATTTCATGCTTTGCCCTCATTTGGAATATTGTTCCTCTCTAATATTTTTGTATTAGATGGCTAGCTTCTGAGGTTTGTACATCACTTTAGCGATCATCCTTATATCATTTTTTGTGCAGGCATCATTGTCCGTAACACACTTGTAATGTATGATCGTGAGCATTCAAAAATTGGTTTCTGGAAAACTAATTGTTCTGAGTTGTGGGAAAGATTACATATCTCTGATGCCCCACCACCAGTGCCTCCAAATTCAGAAGGAACAAAGTCATCCAGGGCACTTGAGCCTTCGGTTGCTCCATCTGCATTGCAGTATAATTTGCATCAAGGTATTATAAACTGATGGTATTCTATTGCTATTTTATATAGATATATCATGTTTAAACATGGATCGAATATTGTACAGTACAAAAAATAGCTCATCTTATTTGTATTTTGTTCAGAAATTAGTGTGTGTTCATAATGTCTATGCTCACTCATGACTGATGTGCTTTCATCAACTATGTGCAGATGAACTCCAAATTGCTGAAATGACAATTGTAATTTCATTTAACATCAGCTACATGGATATGAAGCCTTTCATTACAGAGTTGGCTGGACTCATGGCTCATGAGTTAGATGTTAATACTTCACAGGTTAGAAAATGTTTACTGAACTGCAGGAACATTTTATTGCATAGTTATGGCTTTAAGTATGATTAGTAATTGCGATGCAATAAGTGGGTTTAATTCATCATATATACAGACAACCTTTGCTAGTTCAGGTGGCTGGTGTGGGTTGGGTTTAGTTAGAGGATTGGATGTCCTAGGTTTTAGCCTTTGAGCCAACTTTCAGATGTACCCAAATCAGCTATTTTTTTCTTGTTCAAGTGCATTGTTATTTTTTGATAATAATGTTCTTGGTTTCCTGTTCCCAGGTTCACTTAATGAATTTTACTTCTCTTGGAAATGGTTCTCTCTCTAGCTGGGTCATAACCCCAAGGCCATATGCTGATTACATTTCTAATGCTACAGCAATGGTAAGTTAACTTTGTGGATTTGCATTTGTGCCAACATTGCCATCTGATGGTGATTTTTTATGTGACAGAGTATAATTGCCCGGCTTGCTGAACATCGCATGCAACTTCCTCAGACATTTGGAAATTATAAGTTACTTGATTGGAATGTTGAACCAAAACGGTAAAGACTTTCCTCAAAGTAAAAGAAAAATTATCTGTTCCATACTATCTTGAATTTGTTGTCGCTGCATAACTTCCTATTTTATTATTTATGGTGCATGTAACACTGAGTGACATAATTTCACACATTCAGATTTGGTGGAAG
Organism: Pterocarpus macrocarpus; assembly: GCA_031439585.1. Classification (NCBI taxonomy): domain Eukaryota; kingdom Viridiplantae; phylum Streptophyta; class Magnoliopsida; order Fabales; family Fabaceae; genus Pterocarpus; species Pterocarpus macrocarpus. Next base: position 69,401,948 of record CM062520.1, on the reverse strand, counting down.
CCTATTGTACTAATTTATTAAAATTCATGCTTGCAGTTATATGTATTCCTTTGCGTTTCTGATATTTTGTAAATACACATGCATGCATTTTCATACTTATATATACTGGTATTCTTGTATACATATATATAACTATTTTATATGTTTGTGCGGTGTCGTGTTCTTATATTTTGGATTTTACTCTGTAGTGGTCTTTGACATGTTGAGTCCCTTGTTCAGTGGGTAGTTTAGAGGTAAAAGTATAATTACTTTGAAATATGAACTTAATGTTATATTTACATTTAGAAAATAGAGCCTTATAAATTTATTACTTTGTTGAGAAAATTATAACTTTTTCCTAGTTTGCCAAGCAAGTTTGTTAATGAAATAACTGCTCTGAAACTTTTTGGATAACAAACGAAGTGAAGTGGGAAAGCTACCTCTGTTCTTCCTAGACAATTCATTACTCTATTTAACCTTACCTACGCAACTTGTGATTCATCTATTTTCCTCGCTCCATTCCTTATTGTAGTTACCATTTTGGTGATCACTTCGTTCTTGTGTGTGTCTGTGTAGTTGTATAGTCTTCAAACTTCTATTTTTTTTTTTTGGATATGAGTTAGGGATTTATCTATAACTGTTTCGGATATTAACACATTTTTCTATTGATGCAGGACCTGGTGGCAGCAATATTATTTGGTTGTGGCTTTAGCTGTTCTGCTGACATTGCTTTTAGTAGTATCGACCTTAGGAATATTCTTAATTTTGAAAAACAGACAGCAAGCTGTGCACTCATACAAGCCAGTTGATGTGGCTGTCCCAGAGCAGGAACTTCAGCCACTATGAGCAACGTTTGTGCTACTGCTGCTGCTTAATGGTTTGCCTGATTAGTGCGACTAGCATATTCGACTACTATCACGAGCTTTTTATACGCGACCATAGTCTGATCAACATTTTTGTTTCAAAGAAATTAGGCTGTCTATCATGATATAACGAAAGCCTGAAATATGTATAGAAAGAATCCTTTGGAAATTGTATAATTGGCGAACGTAACTTTGTGAATATTGTAATATACTGGTGAATCAAAGGGTGGCACATTAGGTTGAACTATAATTTCGCAAACTGTAATATTTGCATTTTTATTCAGCTGTTGTTTTTACAGTTTATATTCTTATTATTCTGTTTCTAGTTTTTTGCTTTTTCTTTTTCTTTTTTTTTTGGTTACAGTTTCTATTTCTTTCTACATAGTGTTAGTATTTGGTCCAAGAAATTCGTCTTCTTCATTATTGATATTTACTGTCGATGAAATATATCCGCATTTAAGTGTTTTGATTGGTACCTTGATGAATACTCTTGAACATGTTAAGTCAACTATGTAGATCACTGTTGTTTTTCCCTGTTCATACGTCAATAATGATTAGTCATAAAAAATAATGTGTTGTGGTTATAGTTGAAGATCATAACTCAATTTTCTGTGTCAAATTATTACATATAAATCAATAAATATTGAGTGAAAAGTTTACTTTAATTCCTAAAATTCTGGATACATTTCACTTTAATTTTTAATTTAATTCTTAAAATTAAAAAATTAATTATTTAGTTCCTAAAATTATAAATTATATGTTATTTTAGTTTCTCAATTATTTTTTTTAAGAATTAAAATAATATATAATTTATAATTTTAAATATTAAATAATTAATTTTTTAATTTTAGAGATTAAAAGAAAATATGAGTACAACTTTAAGGTAAAGTAAACTTTTACTCATAAATATTTAATAACTCATTATTATAGCAATAACGCGGACAACTTTGTTGTGCAATTTCCATTTGTCTGCTTAGATCTGGTATTAAATTAAGAAAACAAAGATGTGAGGAATCTCTCTTCTATCAACCACGCGCCTGGCCTATGTTCGTACCATAGACGCAGATCACAAATTGCTGGCTTCCCTGTACCATTGTTCACGAGGTCCTTTCATTTTGTGGCAGTGGAGGTAGGTGAAGTGTCATTTTATAATTGATAAGTCATAACTGTCAATGTTTATTACTCACAAGCCAAAACAAGTGTCTGTTCTTTGCGCTGGAAAACCAAGAAAGAATGGATTCACTATTTATTTAAAACAAAAAAAAGCGAGAACTTACTTAGACATTATTCAGTTAAATGGTTGCAACAACAATAAGATGTAAAACTAAAATCAATTTGAATTGAATAAGTTAAAAATTAGTATAACATTATACAAAAGAAACGAATGTATGAAGTCATATGAAAATATGATCAACTATTTTTTAACATGATTAAAATTGTACACAAATTCTAATAATGTTAAAATAATTGATATTTCTGTTTTTTTTTTTTTTTTTGGGTTGACGATAATGTACACAAATTAAAATTGTACACAACTATTTTTTTTTATTTTCTTTCCTATTCTGGAAACTACAAACAATACATATAGCATAAGGCATACATCCCTTTGGGCTCAATTCATCGAGTGCGATTTTGGCACCTGAACATTTCTTCCCGGCAAAGGAAACTTAGGAAGGGAGAGATTTATATCTTTGTGCTTAAAGAATAATCTACTGCGACACCCTTTTTTTTTTTTTTTGCGGGTAGATACTACGTACAGCACTCTTTTGGTCATGCCTTTAACTGAAAAAGGCGTCACCCCACATCTAATAAGTAATAAATTTGTGGCAAGCGGCAACAGAGACGCATAAGGGTGCAGTGCAGGCAAAGACATTGCAGAGAAAATTTTCATTTTACACAAGCAGAAATTATCTGATAGTGAAAGCTGATCGCGCCTTTAATTTTTTGTAATATGTTACGTGGTATAACACGTGAAAGTGGAATGAGGACCTGCAGTAACCATTAAAAGCGACTACTAGTAGCCAATGATGCTAAGACCTACGGTGCTCTCAGTCTTTTTCTGTGGCTGGCAACAGGTAGTCCAAAACGTGGCTTTGTCATTTGTCAATACCATACATGATCCTATCATCCGAGGGAATATAGATGAATCTGTGAGGCACTTCAATAAAACCATCAATTTCTAAAATTTGCTTCCACTCGCTTATTCTCAATTAGAACGAAGACAACCTTAGCACCAAAAAATGATGAATGCACAAGCTGGCGCCTGTAAATTGGTTGAACCGTAATTGCATGCCATAAAAAACGATGCCTAATTTAATTATATGATAAAGTTAGGTATAACTTCTACACGAAGAAAACAGAAACAAAGTATGGAATAAAGTCAGATGAGGGCAAGTAATTAAAAAGAGAAATGGGGATAGAAATGAGGATAGTAATGACTAATGGCTAAGGTCAAGGTAAAAAGTAACAGTAGTATGATTGCATTGGTAACTTGGTAAGCACAGCGTCGATATCAATGACGACAATGTTAATTATCAACACGGTAGTTGAAGTACTTCGGTGCAAGCGCGTTTGTTGCAAAATGCATATTATAATTATTACTTATTGGAATTAAGATTCTCAACTCAAGCAAATTGAAACGACTTTAGGGGTTTGACATATTACCTAATAGAATTATTGGTAATTTAGATTATCATTCAAAAAAATTGTTATATTTTAAACTATTGATAATATTATAATATAGTGTTTGTTATACACAAATAATCTAATGTGTAATCCATATTATCTTATTTGGTATATCAAAAAAATTATTAGACAATATTTTTTTTTTTACTAAAATATCCTCTAAAGAAAAAGTATTATTATTATTATAGTAGTAGTAGTAATAATAATAATTCTATTTTAAATAGTAGAGAGAGAGAGAGAGACATTTTTGTGAAAAAAATTGAAAGTGGTAATCTAAATAGACATCCCACGAGGTTAATGTTAATTATCGCTTGGAAGATAATGTAGATTACTTTGGAAATATAGATTACCAATAATGTGGTGTAATCAAACAAAATAATTTTGTGCGCTCAGATAATTTAATCTAATATTATTAGTAATCTAAATAGATTACCCTATACCAAATGGCCCTAGGTATGTTTTCAATTCAAACACTGTCATTAGAAATTGAAATCGTAAAACTAAAGGCAAAAGAAACACGAAATTAGAATTAGAGGGTTCAATTTCAAACCCAAATTTAAAGGCAAAACGGGACTCTATTCTTTTTTCTTTTTGAAAAAAAATCAATGCACATACGAGATAATTATTCCAAGTAAAATTTTAAATTAGTCCTCAAAAGAGTTGTAAAATATCAATTTAGTTTTCGAAAGAGTTGTATATCAAATTAATTTTCAAAATATTTGTGACATCAATTTGGTCTTCAATAGATTAAATTTTATTTCAAATTAGTTCAAAAAATTAAAAAAAAGTTCGGACCAACTTAAAATGAATTTTAATCTTTTAAGGATTAAAGTGATATTACAAATATTTCGAAGGTCAAATATGTCTCATAAAATTTTTTAGATACCAAATTGATGTCACAAATATTTTAAGAATCAAATTAATATTCCTCAACTCTTTTGAAGACCAATTTGCAGTTTTACTCTAATTATTCCAAGTAGCATTTAGAATGCTCACCATAGAATATGAATATTAAATATTCACTTAAAATCAAACCGTTGATCTAAAGCTATTTACAAATCTAATGGTAGATAATGATAGAATAAATTTAATATGTTAATACATGACATCGTAATATCAGAATTCATTGTTTCTGCATGGCGTAACCTCGTTATCAATGCCTAACTCTAATTCTAACCCTGCCTCAGATATTTTTGTTAATGTGAGACCCAATTCAGAATTTAGAATCTGATATCCTTACATTGATATTTATTAATGCAAAACCTAATTTTTAACTCGGAACTCGATATCTATGAAACTCAGAATTCAGTATCAATTAAATAATTAAAATAAAATAATTATCTATAATAAATAAAATAAATAAATATTTAATATTCATATTTAAATATGAGCATTCTATATCTTACCTATATGGTGTTGTGTATATATGATGTGCAAGGAATTTGTATCAATTTGTGGTCCTGATCTCCTTTATTGTTGTCCGCTTGTGTTATTTACCAACCGACAATGGCTGAGTCACCCTTGAAACAAACAAAATATGCATAGTTCCAATGGTTCTTTTTAATTTTTAAGATAATGTTATTGCAGAAATTTATATATATTTCTTCACAACTGAATTTCTCTTTCGACCAGTACAAGTCCATATCAAAATGCTTATATAGTTTATTTTTTCTCTCCAAGCCGTTCATACAGCTAGCATTATCGTTTTCCACTTCGCCACTATTAGGCCAATCTAGATTTTTTTTATAATGGTGACCGATCTAGATCTTGAGATACGGCGGGGGTGCAAAAATAGAAAATGGACCAGAAAGCGAGCGTGCACGCCCCGTGTGTTTGTACTCAAAATGATAGTTTGAAGTGTATATCAAATTTCAGTTCATTTTAATGTTTGGATAAAAATGATGTTAAGTTACATTTTAATATAATTTTTTTTTCTCAAGTTATAATAGAAATGAATAAAAATCAAATTTTCATAAGACTAAATTATGATTTGTAAACTATATAATCTAGACAGAGCGCTAGTAGTAGTTAGCCAAAGTCGTTAAAACTTGACACTAGAATAGAAAGTTTACCAAAAACACGACTAGAATAGAAACTACAGTGAGGCATAGCTGTGTCGGTGCAGGTGCTTACGCCATGAAGCAATCCCAAGTAGAATAGCTAAACCCAAAATGCACGAAAACAAAAGGACAAGCAGTACTAAAATAATAGTAACGAGTAACGATAATGACAATAAACATCATCAATAATAGAATAATCAGAGTTTAAACGAAACAATCGTAAATAAATTAAATCTTAGCCCATAACGGAGCCTCAAAGAGAAAATAAATGATACAAGAATGTCGTAACAACAGTGAAGTCTCTTTCTCTAGAAGATCAAAACAAGGGTAGCCCAGCCCAATGCTAAGCATCCTAGCACCTTCTTCAAGCACCTGATGGTTTCCGCTCCACTCTGCAAAAAATTTCAGATCCCAATATTAACACACACGCACAATCTATAATTGTCAAGACCTTAGCATGACATTCTCAAAACTGTTTGAATTGTTTGATTTTATTTTCCTTTTGGTCTTTGGACTTCAATCGTTCTCTCGGATTCTCATACCCTAAAATTACTTTCATACCCTAAAAAAAACACTAAAATACATTTAAAACAAAAAAAAAAAGAACAAAATCCACCTCAGTAGTGGCGCGTGGCCACACCATATGAGAAAGTAGGACACCAATTGAGTTCAAAGATCTTGAAGGAACCGCGTACTCTCTCACTCACTCTCAAGTTCGGCTAAGAGAAAAACCTTAAACTGAGTTCAAAATCAACTAAACATGTCAATGACTACTTCATCTCACTCCTCAGATCTGAAACTACATTTGCAAACTACAGATCTGATGCAAACACCAGATACAAAAGAACAAAGAGAACATACCTCGTCGTTCGCAGAAGCAGCGGGGCCAGGAGACAATGCATCCATGCTAGGTCCCGGAGCTCCCACCGGCGGCGCAGGAGGGCCAAGCAATTCAGGTGACGGTGCAGGCGCACTGTGCTTCTTCCCCTTCTTACCCTTCTTCTTAGACTTACTAGGAGCAGGAGCAACAGAGGGAACCTCAGCGCTAGGTGCTACCACAGGTGCAGGGGGAGCACTCGCAGGAGGAGTTGCCGGTGCGGGTGCAGGTGGAGACTTCGCTGGGGGCGAGCTCACTGGAACAGGAGCCGGTGGAGAATTCACCGGAACAGGTGCAGGTGGCGAGCTCACAGGAGCGGCCGCCGGAGGCGACGATGCCGGAGCTTTGGCCGCTGGAGCTGGAGCCACAGACTTCGACGGAGATGCGGCCGGAGGCGACGATGCCGGAGAAGACGCCGGCGATGCAGCTTTCGGAGACGAAGGTGGAGGTGATGACTTCGGCGAAGCAACCGGCGCCGGTGATTTTGGCTTGGAAGGTGCTGCCGCTGGGGTTGCGGCTGGACTGGTAGCGGCAGGAGTTGCGGGAGATGTGGTCGGCGCTGCCGCCGGAGCTTGACCCCCAACGCCGGCGACGACAATGCAGATCAATGCGAGGGAGAGCACACCTTTTCGATCCATTTTGCTGTTAGCTGTTGAGAGTGAGAGATGGAAGCTTTGGGGAGTGTGGCAAGAGCTTTATATAGGCCCTTTCTCACAGGTTTTTGACGTTGGTGATGCCTCATTGTCAGGACGGAATGGACGGTGATTATTCGTCTGGATCGGGTGAGTGGAGTGGGTCCCGCGGGTATGATGGGCCACAAGTAGCCGTTGGATTAACGTGCCTGGAGTAGGGTACAGAAGCTTCGGCTTTTTGGGGGCCACGCAGTGAGGAAGCCAACAGAGGTTGCCGTGGCGTGGCGCTTCGGCCAGTCTGGACCGGGCTCGTTTGGCCCATTAGGCGCATGTGATTTCGAAAGGTTGATTAGAGGGGTGACAACGACCAAAAAAAAAAGGGAAGAGGGGTGACACGTCAGCCAATGTGCTACGTTCTCTGGCTTTAATTTTTCGTAAGGAGCATGAGATTATCATCAAATACATTTGTCGCAAGAGAACAAATTTTTTTTTTCAACCAAAAAAAAAAAAAAACAACTTAACAAAAAGAATATGGTTTTAGTGTGCCATGCCACTCATAATGTTAAGTAATATACGTTACATTATCATTCTTTAATTTAATTGTGCATATATTTAAAATGTTTCGAATAATCACTGTTAAAAAATGAATATAAAAATCAACGTTATAAAGTGTTCAATATTTTTTAATGTAATTTATTAATATTGCATTATTATAATAGCTTGTGTTGTTAAGATATTATTATCACAGTTCATATTTATTAATAAAATGTCAATAGGCAACAAACAAATAATTAAGAGATCTAAATCAACAAAGAATCCAAATTAAGTCTAATAATTTATACAGCGTAGGTTGAATGATGTAACATACATACTAATGTGATAGTTGGAATATCTCTCCGTTAGCTGCATATAGTTGGTGTTTGGGCTGTAGGTGTTGGTGATACAGCTGGGTTAGTGTTGGTGGGGGCACAAATGAACGAATCACTTTGTGCCAGCAAGGATAATAGGCAATAATTGCTCGCAAGATTACAAGAGGGAGCTGGTAGTATTACCGACACAACTTGTGGACCCCGCACGATCATTTCCTACTTCGTTTTTAATGTTTTTGTCCAATATATAAATTTACAAAATTTTTAGTTTTTATATTACAGTGAAAAATCGTCTATTGTTATTATAAATTTTTTTACCAATTTATTTTTTAAAATACTTATTTTTAATTACCCATTTAAATATTTTTGCCTTGTAAATTAACGATTATTTTAATGCATATTTAACTCTATAATAACGTTTATTTTTTATTTTTATGCTATGATTTGTCTTTAAGCTAAAGCTTGTTCCCCACGGAATACAATGTCCGAGGATGAACAAATAGTGAACAAGAAGATATGGTAAGGGCCATGGTGGCTGCTTTAGCGTTTTCATTAGTGAGAAGCTATCGTTTATCAAAGGCCTAATGGATTCTTTTAATCATACAGCATTATTTCCCTTTATTTTTACGACCTTACTTTCGATATTTTTTGGCCCAACAAGGCACATCATAAAGATTAAAAGGCAAGTGAACAATACGCGAATAAGTTTCTTGCTTTCTTTTTCATTTCTACTATATTGTTATTTTTTAATAAACTTAAATATGTTTTTAATTCCTATAAATATAGATTGTTTTAATTTTAGTCTCTCTAAAAACATTTTTTTGGCTTCTAGCCTCTCTTTTTTTAAATATTATGTTTGTAGTCCTTGTTATTAGCTAATACCGTTAAGTAGTGATGTTTATAGGACCAAAAAAAAAAAATTATTATAATATTTATAAAGACAAAAACAAAATTTTTAATATTTATAAGAATAAATATATATTTTAAAATAATTATTGGGGCCAAAATTTAGGATGTTGGAAATTAAAAATATAATATTAAAAAAAAAGGGACTAAAAATAAAAAAATTTAAAATTTAAAATAAAAATAACCTGTATTTATAAAAAATAAAAATATATTTAAATTTTTTTTATAATTGTATATTAGTGGAACTATGAGATTCTTTGCTTTCGGCAGAAGCGAATTCTGATATGCGTTCGTATGTAAAATATTGCGGATTACAAGCCCACAATGCAAGTCGGATCATTAGAGATTGCGTCCATCCAGTTGTCAAAAGGTTAGGCCTTTCGCTTTGATTTTAAAGTTCTTTAAAATTAAATAAGAGTTTAATTGGTATTAAACTGATTGTCATTCAATAAAAATCATAAAAAATATTATATTATTATAAATAATTACTTAAATATGGGTTATATTGATAATATTTTTTTATTTTTATTAAATAGTAATATAAAATTATTTTGCAGTACTAATACATGTAAATTAAATCCATATGATAATGGGCTTTAAGCTTACGCGCATGGCGAGGCCATTGAGTTTGTCCCAAAATTCCAAAAAATGGTTCGTTTCCTAAATGATGGGCTCTATGCCCCGTTTATTTCCTGAGCTTCTTTCTTGGCCTTGCCCCGATTATGTATCCAGATTAGAGTTACGTTCCAGGGCTGTTTTGACCAAAAACAATTTCCAGGGCATTATTGTCTATTAACTATTTTAATTAAAAAACTTCTCAACAATTTTTTATCAACTGAGATTTGGTTTAACAATAAAGACATTAGCCCACCACAACATAACGAAATACACTTTGAATCTTAATTGGAAAAATTGCTCACAAGTGCTCCACAATAGTCGAACATGATTATTTCTAGTAGGAAGATATCTATGAAAAAGCAAAAACTATCTTTTAATTTTTGAAAAAAAAACAGAAAAAGAAAAATTAAATATTACTTTTCACCCCCTAAAAATGAAGATGATTGTTTTTTCTTTTAATGTTACATATGAGGAGGTGGAGAACGATTAAAGTCTTCTGTTCCTAATTTTTGTCCCCTTTCCTGTTCACTCAAAAGTTGATTCTGTCATGGCACCTCTTTGCTTGAGTTACAGGTGCCTTTGATGTATTTCTTGCCTATTGGGAAAACAAAATTAAATAACGTTAATACTAATTCACTTATGATCAAAATCAATTTTGTAAAATCGAATTAGTACCAACCTCCATTTACAAACTTTAATCCAAACACACACGGAATGGTTGGCAACACATGGCTTAGTCATTTATTAATTGTGATTTGCATTAGATTGTTAAGAGTTTATATGACTCGTGTATTTTTAATTTCCTATGATAAATTAGGGGCTAGATTTTCAGTGACTCTTCATTTAATGTTTTGTTTAGCTAGATACATAGTTCCCCCCCCCCCCCCCAGCAAAAAAAAACACAGGTAAAAATATACTAATGATATTTACCGCTAATATTCAACTCGCTTCTCTTCCCTATGCCCATAAATAAGTTTAGAAAACGAAAAGAAAGAGATTGGGATCTTCCAAAATGAGACATTCTCCTACAAATTATTATTGTAAGACATCATGCTCCTCTGGCAAAATCCAGAGATTTTATTTAAAAATTAAGAATTTCTTCAATACCTTTATAAAATTTAAAAAATATCAGTATTTTTTAATTATTTATAATTAAAAATTTACCATATATTCTGCTAACTTAAATTACTCAAGTTTTAAAACTATTTTTTTATTATATTTAAAATCCATAATTAAATCACAACCACTAAATACAAAGAAATACTAATACCTTTCTAAAAATAAAAAAATTTAGTTTAAATATATTGATGGTGTAAAACTATTTTACACTGTTAACTAATAAGAATAATAAAAAATACCAAACTCATACAAATAATCACTAATTATAATGAAAAACTCATCATAATTTCTCACTTTCGTTATTTCTATTAATTGATAATATTAAACTATTTTACACTGTTAGTGCATACTAATTAGACTCAAAACAAAAATACCCAAAAAAACACTATAAAATTATATGTACACATAAAATAGACTTATTGCAGATTTAATGGGCCCAGTATTCTTTTTCTTTTATTGCAGATATAATGTTCACAATGAGCCGACTTTATGAGTACAATACAAATAACGTTCTCCCTAATTGAGGATGTACACCGAACCATGAGGCGTTACGAGACTGTTAAAGAAAATATACGGCAAAAAAGGTAAGATTGGGAGTATTAAATACAAGGATGTTGTGGATAATGGAAGAACCCAATTCACTCCGAACAATTTTAACAAATAAAATACAAACAAACGGTATTGTTTATTCTCTTTCTTTGGGCGGGACGGGGACGAAGTAGAGATTATTGAAGTAATGGAGATAAATTGAAATTTTACATCCGATGCCTCAAGTTACATTACTGTACAATGGCGAACATATGATTTCAACATAACAAGCCTGCGCACAGATTAAGCCTCAACAGGAAGGTCAATAAGTTAATGTCAGTGCTTTTCAACAGTAGTGCCACACTTTCCAGCACTTTATGAAAGACCAGCAGCAATATAGTTATCAGGCAACCTTAAAGAGACCTACGAAAATCAGATCAATACATTGAATTTGCATTAGCAGACACGTTAAATTGAACCACTCTGTTGTCTAACATAGGTGACATTTTGCATACTGGGTATTTAAATATAAACCACTATTCTTGTATTGCAAGACCAGATATTAAAGGATAAACAGAAAGGGGGGAAAAATTCACCAAAAATAAACAGAAATGGAAAATATCGTAACATGCAGTTGACTCACCAGGTCATAATTCAAGGAGTTCAATCATCAGAAGAGCTCAACGCAGCAACAACTGACCCTGTTGTTGCAAAAGTTGATGCGAGGTCAGGATAGTCTTTCCATGAGGTAGTCACCTTCAGAGATGGGTATAGCCAACTTTTGACCGAATCCACGAAGGAGTTTGGATCCAAGTTCAAAATGGCTTCCCAATCAACCTGTAAACCCTGTGGGATGCTTCCTGTGAACTCCATATTGGCTGCAAGTAACAGACCCAGCATAACTACAAGTCCAACTGCAGCAGATCCTCTGGACAGTGGCATAAAGTTGTACCTGAAAAACAATGCAGATAGATATACAGAAATGACCCTCAAATGCTCTAAGAAACAAAGATAATTTACGCATTTTGATAATGCCGTACCAGTAATATGTCATCCTTAAAATTGCATCTCTCACGTTTTCAAGAGCGTCGAAATCAGTAGACCCATAATTTTCACCACAGTAAGCATTGCACAGAGCCTGATAGATAACAGTCCCAAGATGGATACAAGTTAAATGTCACAACCCAACAAGTAACTTGAATAATGAATAAAAACAACAAAAACATGTCTGCATACGAAATTTCAAGAATAAAACATACCATAAGCAAATTTCTAAAGCTAACACTTCCATATAAGCATCACTCATGATCTAATGATAAATGTGGATGAGATCATTGGTAACGATCTAAAGGAACATTCTTATTAGAAACAAGCCACACAGCATCACATCTATCAGCTAAGCAATACAATAGAAGCTCTTTTGGTAGTACATACTTCCCATGCCATTGCCATTTCTGCATCATAATCTTCCCATCTCGCTGGTGTACAAGGTGTTCTAATTGCAAAGTCAAAACCATGTTCCCCCCTTAAAAAAAAAAAACAAAAAAAAACACAATTTCCACAGTATGATATTTGGAAAAACTAAAGCAACAAAAAAGAAGACTTGCATTTTCACCAGACTTGTATCTAGCTTACATTTTTACAAGGGTTATCCTTGTCCCTTCAAGCTGTTTCCTGAAAGCGCATTAACATCCAGAGATAAGTATATAAAAACGTTGTATTTTCCTCAGAGACTAATATGCACTATGCAACTTACCCTTCAAATGCAGTACTGTTGCACCAAGTAGCTGACCAGAAATCCTCACCAACAACATTATAGAGATCAGAGCATGATTTTGCATGCATGACCTGCACATCAAATATTAAAGTTTCCATTTTCGAAAAAACATAGACTACTAAAATATTATTATTCAAAAGACAGAATAGCACGTTACATGAAGCAGCGACCATTATTAAAAATTGTTAGCAATGACAAGCAAGAGAAAGAGAGTATTGAAGCATTTACATTTGCTCATCAAAAAATTCATTGAAAAATGTTTAATAGTGAGCTTCAATTATATTTGGAAGGGAAGTCCTATTTCTATAAGTTAATTAAGAAAAATAAACCATTCACGTGCTTTCACCTAATAGCTTAAGCTTTGGAATAATTAGTTTTTGACATCGTATCAAAGCTCTATGATCAACTGGTCAGGAGTTCAATCTTTGCCACCCCCATTCTTCAAAATAAAAAGTTGAATTTCAACAAAATATGGTAAAAATAGACTTGAGCATTGTCCATGCTTAATGCTTCGAGGCAAAGGGCTCTTGTTCGAGGAGGCTATTAAGAGAGATATACAACTATTCATGTTAACAGCCTAAGTACTTAGGAGAGTTGCTCATTGACAATAGTTTATCTGACTTGATGCATAAGAATTTAGAAGTGCTACCTATCATGCAACTCGTAAATTTCAACTCTCTGTATTAGTTGCACATTAACCCTATTCAAGAAATATCTAAATAAAACAGTTTATATTCAACAAGTAAAAACTTTAGTCTATCACCCAGCAAACGCACAAGAGTTAAGTTACTACTGTGAGCCAAGAAAAAGTAAAAGTTTCTAACACTGACCGCTTGAGGTTACAAGTCATGGCAGATGCCTGTTGATAGTAAATCAAATAAATACTACAACAAAAAAGCACGAAGCATCAAAATCAACAATAAACAACTCACCTCTTCTAATTTCCCATCTTTTGAAAGATGAATGATCTGATCTGTTTTGCTGTAGACATATGATCTCTCTTTGATGACAGTCTTTGCAATATCTAAGGTCCTGTGGCATTTAATAATAATGAGCATTTCCTCAGCCAGTTTGTTGATATAGAGAAAAACAGGTGCTTTACCTTTCATAGTTAGGATAGTATCGGACAACTTTCGCTTGTCCCAGAATCATAGGTGTGTGAGATCCAAATCCAGAATTGAACTCTTCACTGCACTACAAAGAAACAGACTCAAAATCACCACAATCTGAATTTGATCAAACTCGAGTAATGATCTGAAGAAAATCTGAATTTGATATTTTGTGATTGATCTTTGATGCAACCTAATAACTAGGTGATTCAGGCTGCTTATTTTACTGCCCATTTAAATGTGGGCCATTTTGGCCCAACCCATTTAACCTGCGGCCCATTGTGGGTGGGCTTAAACAGGCCGAGTAGCCCATTTGGCAGCAACAAGATAGCTCTGTCATGCAACTAGGAATATGAGATTTTATAATTTATAGCACAACCAACAATTTTATTAGTCAGAGAGATCAGAGTCCATGTAGAAAAACGAGAATCTATGGACGGTTCAAATATAAAGAAACATGAGAAAAATATGCATCTAGGATTATGAGAAACACATGTAAAATCATCAAATGCCTGAACAACAAAACATGGAAAGCACTGACAGATAATATGGTCTGCTAGAATACTTAGCCCAAGGATGCAATACCTTAGCTTGTTCACCCACACAACAGGGTCACAAGGCTCAGAAATCTGTCTCCATCTAACAGCTAATGTGTAAACATCTTGCCATGACATGGAACGGCTGGATGATCTATCATCTACACTGCCATAGGAAGACGATGTTTCCAAGGCACTACTCGTGCTACAACCTGCACCTCCTCTATTCTGACTTGCCATATTAATTCTTTCCCTTCTCCTGGCCCTTTTTCCGTACTTTGAGTTTGAGTTGCTTTTATTAGAACATTTCCATTCTGTTAGCAGGGACCGCCAAGCCTTGGAGACCTTTTGTGCAATTTCAATAGCAGCAAATCCTGCCATACGATGCTGATAAATAAGGAAATATTAACATGACGATGTAGACATGATAAAAGATGAAAATATCAACAATAATATTTAAATAACTACAACCATTGGTTGAATGCAAAGTGCAAACATGAAAATTAAGAAAGGGAAAAAAAATATGAATTACAACTTACAGATATTTAAAACCAAGTGTCAAGAATCAGATGATATATATGAAACTGGTTCAAAATGGAAATTTAATAAGAATGTAAGATTTTTACATTTAGTATAACTTTATAAAGAGTACAATCATGCTCAATAAAGAGACCAAACACATTCGTAATTTCTCCAAGAAACCCATGGCACCTGATGTAATTTTACCCAGTAGCACATGGACTGATATAATAAGAGCAACACAACCTTTGTTCAGAAACTGACATCATAAATATTAAACAAGAGAGCAAGAGAAGATAGAGAAGAAGAGAGGGGGGGGGGGAGGAGAATATTTGCAGTGGCAAGACACAAAATAAGCACTCACTGATTTGAAGCCTGCCCATTTTCATTTTGGTGCAGTTTTCTTAATTATTTGAAAATATTGAAGAAAACTAAACCAAAAGGAAAACAGCACAACTCACAAGCAGCTGAACAAATTGCCTTACCTCAAGTAAATGAGAAACAATATATAAACACAATGCATTTTACATATTTTCTTCTTATATAAATTTGATTTCAAAACACAATATACTCAAGGATTGTTGACATTTTTAGTTGCAATAAAACAATCAGAGGCAATTATCAAATCAAGGGCAAGGTATCTAGTAAAAGCCAAAAACCCTTTCCTAAGCCTATTAGGACAAAGAAAAAAGTAGAAGTCCAATTTTTCACAACAAAGACTGTACAAAAATAAAAGCATCCCTTAAGAGATAAAGGATTTCATGTAAAATAAAGGAAAATAAATAATTAAAATTAATAAGCCGCACAAGATATAGAGAAACTAACATATGATCTAACTTTACCTGACGTCTGTTAGGTAGGAAACCAGGAAAATCATACTGGATTTTCTTGCCAATGGAATCTGCAGCCTGTATAAGAGCAGCCTTCTGCTTTGTAAGAGCTAATTCTTGCTTTCTAAGCTTTCCCTTTCTTAAAGACTCACGCAAAGGAGGTTGCCTGTAAACCTTTTCACATACATTCTTTGGATGCAATCTCTTGCACCAGTACTCCTGAATATAATGAAGACACAAATAAATATAATATAAATGTGAATCCAGGCATTACAAAACACACCTTCAACATAAAAATTTCTATGCTTCTGAAACCCAAAGAGCACCTTAAGTTATAATACAAACAAGCAAGTGTTTTGTATTTTGAACATTCAGGAGGCATAGCTACTATGATACCATGATTCCTAGTTGTTCAGCTCACAGGAATAATCCTATTCCTATCCCATAACACGTTTGGTTTGGGCCAAATTAAGAGATAATAAGTACAAAGAAAGGTGGAATAACATTTTTACCTTAAAAAGTGGATCAACATCCCCATCAATATCAAACCAGCAAAATTCACTGTTAAACTTTGAAGCTGTGTAAAGAGCAATCTCTTTCTGCAAAAGAATAAAAGAGTGTTGAAAGCACATCAAAGAACTAGGATCATAATGCATATAACTTCAAAGTATCATGTTAACTGTCATTACACCGATGTCCATCAATAGAATGTCATAATGCACTAAGAGAATGCACATAAGCATATGTAGCTTAATCAAGGGAATGCAGTTCCTATAAGTGTTTCTCAACATAGACATAAATTATAACTAGGCAACATGAAGAACTCAAGCAGAAGAGAACAGCACCACATTAAAAAATGCCAACTGATTTGCACTTAGTCAGTAGCTATTTCAATAGTAAAGGAAATGTAATAAGAAACCTGATAAAAGGCAAGGCATTGGAGCACAAACTTATCCATTGAGTCCAATTCCAAATCCAGTGCAGCATCGTAATCCTTGACCTGTGACCATTAAAAATAAAGCTGTAGCCTGACGAATGTGAACTTGCATTGCTCTCAAAAAATTAAAATTAAAATTAAAATTGAAATCATACTGCCTCTTTATATTGTCCAACAGCATGATAGCATGAAGCTCGTAAATACAGACACTCAATGTTGGCACCACCAATGGTCAGCCCCATTGTCAAATCCTTGATAGCCTTCCTGTCCCAGTCAAACCCAATTTAAGTCAGAAACAAAATCGACTTGTAGAACACAAAATTCCAAACCAAAATATTTTAGCACTGCCCCCTGGTGTGAAATATTTGAAAGAAATTTACATGGATCTGTAGGTGATATTAAAAGCTATCAACAATTCATTTCAATTTTAGCAGTTTACACAACGTCCAATAATTCACACACAATTTATATCTCTACAATTTTTCATTGCATGCCAAAATGGAAGTCACTGAACATTTTATCCACCACTAAATTTTAGGACTAAAATGGATAATAGCAACAGTACAACTACATGCTTAGAGACTTCAGGCATACTTAACATATCTGGTTACCAAAATTTATCAATATGAAACCATGCTCCTAATGAGATGCCATTTCAATCAACATAGTTTACATGGAAAACAGGAAGTAATCATAGTTCTTGCCCCACGATCACTCCTTAGCCCCTAAAACCAGTATTCTCAACTTTTCCCTCCCTGAAAAGTTTCATCATATTCCCACTTCTACCAGCAAATTTGCTTCTATAACTGCTCATTAGTCTGCTGCTATACCTCAAACCTTTCATTACGTATTCATGGACTCAATCATCAGGACTCTAGAATGCTCGCAGCAAGAAACAATCAAGTCAAATAAATATTCAATCTCCAATTAAACAGCAGTTATGGTCGTATAAATACCTATGCTCTCCCATTGCATGGAACAAAAGGCCACGCAGATGATAAGCTCTAGCAAACCTAATATCAAAACTCAAGCAATCAGCCTCAGATAAAGAGCTAAAAGGTACAAAGGATATCAGGTGTGATAAATCAGTGAAAATAATGATAGTGTGAGTAATACTTTTCAATTCACAACAATTACCTCCCATCAATTTGCAGCACCTGATTTAGACATTCCTGAGCTTTAGTTGGCTTTGATAAATCTTGATAGAACTGCCAAAAAACCACACACACAGGATAAAATTAGCAACCAACATCATCTAACATAGTAGCTTTAAGCATATAACTGAAAACAAAAAGATGAAAAAGGTGTTCCATACTTAATAGCTATAAATCAAACACTGAATCACTGATAAATCTGTAATGTGCCAACACACTATCAGTGCGGCAAAGCTGATATATACCTGAGTCAGGTGTGCCCATGCTTCAAGGAAATGTCTGTCAAGTTGAAGTGCTTTTAGATGTGCTTCCTCAGCTTTCTTATATTCACCAATTGAAGATAATGCTAAACCCTGTAAAAAGATAATGTTTTCTCAGAAAAAGCATGAAGACACATTTCCATGCAAAAGACCAGAAAACCAACATCAAGTGTTCATAATCAATGAACATTAAAGTGTTAAGACCTAGAACCCACCAAATATGTGTAGGCAGACTTATTATCCCTATCTAGCTGCACACAAGTGGAAAGGTCTTCAACTGCAGCACTAAACTCCTTAAACTTGAAGTTGACAATTCCTGCATTAATTTTATGGAAAAAAAACATAAATTAAACATATCTAAATAGCTACTCTGTACAAAAAATTCATTAGTTCAACAATTTAACCACATTTATTCAAAAATAAACTCCCTAAACTTGAATTAACAATGAGTTCTGAAACAAAATACAGGATAATATCAATAATAAAGACTACAAGTTCATTTCACATATAACTGATCAAGTCCCACTGCCTAGACTCTAGCAGGTACAGGAAGATACATATGCATCTGCATAATAATAGTAAACAGAGAAAGAGAAAGGAGGCATCATTGATTATTTCAGCATCAATTAGTTACCTAATAACAAAATCAAAAGACTCAAGTGTCAAACAAGTTACCTCTCTCATGTAAAATATCTGCTGAGTTGGATTCAAACTCTAATGCCTTAGTTAAGTCTTCAATAGCCTGATATACAAAGCAGTGCCACGTTTATGGATTGTTATTTGTGCAAGAAAATTATATAGTTAGATACTGCAATAACATGAATCCATCATGATAAAAGACCACAGGACTCTTAACGACCACATTAATTTAGTTTAGCACCAAAATAATAAACAGTTTACTGTTTAGGCATTCAACAAGAAGCACTAAATCTTTAAGTGGTAATGCCTAACCCATACAAAACCTCACATATTTTGTTTAAAGAAGCAAATTCATACATACATTAAAACCAAAAGCCTTGCCATTAAAAACCAAAAGCCTTGCCGTTTTCACTTTCTGTAATAGAATTATTCTATTTCATCATCATCATCATCATCATCATCATAATAATAATGGGCCACACTTAAGATGAATCCTTCTTTAACTAAAATACCCAATTATTTAAATAGCAAACATAAGATTTCAATTGGAAATGAGACTAGGTAAAACCTAAAAATGTTAGACAAATACTAAGTTAGGGTATGGAACCCTCACCTCAACAAACTCCCCCAAGGCTGCCCGGGCCTGACCTCTCCTTTTCCATGCCTCACCAGCTGATGGATTAAATTGTATAGCCTAAGATATACAACATGGAAAGTACTTACAAATAGAGGAAATATCCATATTATCACCCTTCACAGTGTTCATTCACATACCTTCGTAAAATCAGCTATAGCAGAATCAAGTTCTCTCTGGAACGCATATGCTGTTCCTCTCCCTATTAGTGCCTCGGGATATGCAGGGTCCTCTTTCAGTATCTGTGTATATGATGGGGCAAAGGCTACAGTGTGTTATTTGATAACAAAGAAAAAGAAGATAACATAACAAACGCACAAAAGGAAGAAACCACAAGTATATCTGAGGAGGACAAAATTGCACCTGATCAAAAATGGATATGGCATGAGTGTACTTTCCTTCATTAACCTGCAAAACGATTAAAATGTCACATATGCTCTAAAACACATAAATACTGCGATATAGCAGCTGTGCAAACAAACCTCTGCTATTCCCCGTGAGAGCCGAAAATCTACACTTATAGACTTTGTCTTTGAAATCCGAGCAACACAGAACTTCTTATTTTTCCTCGCTTCACCATTCTTTTCATTGGTAAAAATAAACTTACTGCTCGGCTTTGTAAGAATTTCAGCGACATCAATTGACTCACTAGACTCACTACCATTGGTAAATACTTTATCGCATGATTCCGAAGTGTCACTTGAGTCATTACATGATTCAGAGTTATAACTCAATTTATCAATCACATCAGGGCTTCCGTTCACTTGGCCATCGAATTTATTAGACTCTCTATCTTCACCATTTAATTCACTTCCCGAGTCAAACTTATCAGCAGACTTCAGCAAGATCTCAGACTTATCACTCAAGTTGCCGCATGACTCATCTTGAGCACTCAAACTATACTGATTATTAACAGTTTCAGTTGAGTTCCCATTACTCAGAGAATCTGATTCCGATTGCGGCATGGTCGACCCGTGGGTTTCATACAATACATTGTCGTTTCCTTGTTTTGCTGTCGTCAAAAGTTCTTCAAGTTCTAGCAACTGCCTCAAATCAGCAGAGTGATGCTGAGCGTGTTCATATCCTTGCTCCCATACTAGCAGAGCATCTGCTTTCCTTCCCAACGCAGAAAGTGCTCGACCTAGATAACAGAATAAACCACCATTAAGTTCAAAAGATGAGGCATCTGTCTCTTTTTACTTTAAAATTAACCAAAGGAATTTTGCGATGGTAATCTACAAACAGCATGAACAAATCCATCATCATAACATGATTCCAAGTTCCAACAAGTTTATTATCCAATATTCATCAACCCGGTACTGCACAGACTACACAAAGAAACAGTTAAAAGAAGCAGAAATTGTTGAATTATGTTCGATAGGGGCGAAGAGAGACCTTTAAGAATGTAAGCTTGAAGAAGCGCGGGGTCAAGCTGAAGAGCTCGGTCGCAATCCTTAATTACGTGCTTGTGCAGCTCCAATTGGCTGTAACAGAAGGCTCTGTTGCTGAAAATCAAGCATCAGAACAAAGATTGCACATTAGCTTTCGCGAGAATTAGCCACGATGAGAAATCGAATCGGAGAGGAACGAAGCTAGAAAAAGAAGTGTGATGCGAACCAGATGTCTTGGATTGCACCGCACTGAGAAACGAAGGAATCGAGGATTCGAATGGCCTTGGACCAGTCCTTGGAGCTGCAGAGCTTGGCCAGTTCGGCTCGCTGAGAGGTAGCAGCAGGAGCCATGGGTGAAGGAGAAAAAGCAAGGTGCACAGATCAGAGAGGATTGTGTGTGTGTGTGTGTGTGTGTGTGTTATGCTGTGTTTGTTTTGTTTGTGTTAGCCTCAACAGTTTCAACGGGGTTCCAAAGAGAATAGAAAATTTTGGGGCTACCGATCCAGAGCACAAGGGTATAATGGAGAATGCGATGGTTAAGAGCTCGAACTCGGAGCTGTTTTAGCTTTTGAGAGTTAGGAGGAAGGAGAGGGCAAAAGAATTAGTGTGTTTAGAAAATAAAAATGGAATTGGAATAATGGAATTAGCGACGACGTGGCAGAACGCTTGACATGCACGTGTGCTAAAGATGGCTTCGGCCCAAAGCCATGGACCGGTGAGTGCGGCCTTCTTCTGAGCTGGGCTGGGTGCTTGGAAGTTCGATTAACAAAATTTAATAATAATTAACAAATAGTTTAATTTGTATATATTTACCTGTCAGTCAATAAAAATATTAAAAAATACTAATTTATGTAAATAATTATTTATTATAATGAGAGATATATCATAATTTATCACTTTTTTATTTTACACAATTAATGCATATAAATTAATCTCATTAACAAATAGATCAAAAAATTGAGCCAAAAAAAATTAACAAACAAAAATCTTTTCATACATCAATTGACATTTCACTTTTATACCATCGAATTTTCATTTCCACATTGACCTTCCTTTAAGAGAAGAAAAGAGGTTAGCATCATATTTATAATTATATTTAGTATCACAT
Source organism: Pterocarpus macrocarpus (assembly GCA_031439585.1). Classification (NCBI taxonomy): domain Eukaryota; kingdom Viridiplantae; phylum Streptophyta; class Magnoliopsida; order Fabales; family Fabaceae; genus Pterocarpus; species Pterocarpus macrocarpus. Next base: position 69,379,918 of record CM062520.1, on the reverse strand, counting down.
TTTATAAGATATAATGGTGATAAATATAATATCATCCATATCTCAGATAAAATTAGTATATATTTTTAAAAATTAAGAAATATCATATATAATATCACCTAATTTTAGGAGAGATCAGTATAATTTACCAAAAAATATAGTCTCATATAATTATGTATTATTACTTTTACATAAAAAAATCATGTATTATTATTTATGTGATTTTAAAGATAATAATTATAAAAGTTAAATATTTATCTTAATATGATAATATATATTTATATAGTTGTGTAATACATAATATATTAAAATTTAATTATTTAAAATAATATTTTTACTACAAACTGAACATATAGAAATAATGTGAAACTTTACTTTTACATTGATTCTAGCATAATTTTAATCAAATGCAAAAAGAAATATCAATTCCTTTTGTTTTTAGTTAGTTTTGTAACTGTCACGTGCATAGTAGTGCTAAAAAACAAAATTATTTTTAAGTGCATAACAAAGATGTACGAATGATGTATAACGTTATTTTTACCAATATTTTATCATGATTTATGTCAAATGTAAAAGGAAACAACAATTCCTTTTGTGTTAATCATTTTGTAATTGTCGTGTTATCATTCGTAAAAATCTCTTCGTACTACATCTCAATACTCAGAAAGAAATTTACATTTCAGTACAAAACGAATATATAAAAACGACGAGAAGTAATGTTACATTTACTAAATTCCATCATGAGTTAAAGTACATAAGGAAGCAACATTTCCTTTGTTGTTTTGTTCACTTGATAATTATCATGTGTTTTTCCCATATTATTTATGAAAACCTCTTTATACTCAAAAAAATATTATTTAAAAAAAAAAGCATTCTTACTAACAATTATAAATCGCTTAATAAACTATGTTGCGTTCTTAATATCGTTATCACTTGTTGCGTTCAAGATTAATAAACTGTGAACAGCTTTTGAATTGTCAGTAAGATTTCAATTAAATCGTTAGTAGGATACAACGAGTATACAATAATGATAATAATAATATGACAGCTAACTAAGTTAAATTAAGCAAAATTGGTAAACCTATATTAATAAAAAGGAATTGCGACAGAAGTTCGAAATTCTGATTCCTTACTTGGCCTACTTAGGAGCCCTAGCAAAGCAAATAACAAGAAAGGGATAAACTATTGTGGGAGGAAAGAATAAGAGAAGAAATATTATGTTAAATATTAGTTTTAATCTGTTGCTCAAATATTTTATATTTTAGTACACAGCACGCTATTTTAAGCACGTCAGTGGAGTTATTCTACTATATATCATGGAAGTAGAAAATTCTTTTTTCATTATTTCTTTTTGCCACAAAATTTCTAAATTTAATGCTAACAACTGGGTCCCGTATAAGTTTTTCTTTAGATTGTGATTTATTGCGGAGGAAAAATCACTATTGCGCCTTATGTTAGAAATTTTTATATCTGTGTTCTCATATATGAAATTATGCATTTTTTTTTCCTCATCTTTCAGCTGATATTCTGTTAGGTTAAGTTTCTCTTGAAATGTGATGTACACATTAACAACTAATTTTGTAGTTATTGTGAGGATTAGGCGTGTTATATAGTCACCACTGGTTCATTTTTTTTTATTACTTATAGAATTAGGTATGAGTGGAACCTACTCTTAATACTCTTTAAAAAAAAAATAAAAAAAGTTGTCTAAAAAAATTGATTTTTTTTATAAAAAAGCAATTTTTTAACAAAAATTTTTTTTTATATAAAATAATCATCTCAATTTCTACTCAAAAATTAAAGAAAAATCTATTTTTAATTTTTGAATAAAATCTTATTTGATAACTTTAATGGAAAGTAATTTTTTACATAAAAAATATTTTTTTTTATCAAAAATAAACTAAAGCAAATGCACCCTTAGAGGTGTCCATCAGATCGGACCAATACACAATCCCATAGGTTTTGGCTCAATCCAACCCACAAAATACAAATTGAGTTGAGTCTACTAAACTGAGTTGAGTTAAAAAAAAATTTAACCTATAAGATACGAGTTGAGTTACGAGTTTAGAAATTTTCAACTTATACAATCCAATCCAACCCATTATATATATATATATATATATATATATATATATATATATCTTAAACTTGTGTGAAAGATTGGTTTTTTTTTTTTTTTTGGCCTATTATTTTTAACTTACAAGAAAACTTATCTTATATATGGTTTAATACAATGGACCATTTTTTTGTTTTGGGATTAAAAAGATATATTTTTTCCTAAAAGGAAAAATGTCATACCAAGACTTACCCAACAATGAGTCAATGCATTATGCCAATAAGTTATATGTGATGACATTGATTTCAATTAGCTCTTATAACTTGTTATGCATTTAAACTTACAAATGTTTTTTTAAAAAACTTTTAGAATTTATATATGCTTCTCAAAAAAATTTTAAGATTTATATGTTTTCTTGAAAATTTTTAAGACTTATGGATATTTTCTTGAAATTATGTATGATCTTTTAAATGTATTTATGTTGAGACTGATAATATCATTATCATATAGATATTTTAACATATTTTAATAAAAAAAATTTTATTTTTAATCTATATCAAACCTACAGATTGGATTAGTTGGAAGAAGAAAATTTCCTCATTCCAACCCAATTCATTAATTGAATAAGCGAGTCTAATTAAAAAAACTCTCAAAACCCACTCAACCCAGAACACCCCTGCCCTCCGCACCCTTGTTATTGTTTGCACTTTAATTTTCAAATGTTGAAATTGTATAATATAATTTATAAATTTTATAAAACTTGCATTTTAGTCATTCCATTTGACTTTGTGCCAAATAGTGACACAAATTGTTATGGTCCAATCACGCGACTACTTTTTTATCAAATTTTTTTATTAAAAAAGTTTAATTTACCCCTTTTAACGTTCTTTTAGTCTCGAAACTTATAAAGTATAATAACTTTTGTTAATGTCTGGCTGAAAACTTACTAAAAAACTAATTTAATACACACATAATAAAATTTAGCGATTTCTGTTATACATTTTTTTTTATGGTGGTTTGCCTTTTTTTACGGTTTGATAGACATTTTTAAAATTAAAAATTAGAGTACACATGATCTTAATAACGTTGAAATGGTTAAATTAGATTTTTTTTTCCTTGTTTGTTATTGCGTACCATACTTTAGCTTTTAGGGTGCATTTGTTTCAATTTAAAAAATAATAATTTTAAAATTTAAATTTTATATATAATTAAAAAAATTAAAAATTAATTATTTTTATAAGCTACTTTTTTCAATTTTTTATAAAAAAAGTTGAAAATAAATTTTTTTAATATTTTAATTATTTTTAAAAAATTATTCAAAAATATAAAAACTAATTTTTTTTATGAAATATGTGATTTTTTGTCAAAAAAAATCCCAAACAAATACACTCTTATTTGTCTTTGGTTAACGATTAAATAAGATTTTTTTGTTTCCTCAAATTATAAAACACGTATGATTTGGTCTCTAAATTTACACACATTATAATAAGTTAATTTTGTTGGGGACCATTCCGTTAAGTTTAGGGATCAAATTTTTATTCTATTTATTATAACATAGATAAATTCAAGGACTTTATTGTATATTTTTTTAACCTAGGACAAATTTGTTACACTACTATTATTTCAAGAATGAAATTGTAGTTTTTCTGGGTTTTATTAGTTATTTGTTTTTGATAATTTATTCCTTATCCACCTTCAGCTCGTGCTATTTGGCCCCTTTTTTTTTCTTATTTCTATTTCCAAATTCTCAGCATTTCCACAGTCAATTTTCATGTTTTTACAGTTCACCCAAAGGAGGTAAAATAAACCTTACCCACAAACAAAGACATATTTAATTATTCAATTTCAAGGGTTAATCCACATTTGTTATGGTTCACGTGTTGCATAAAGAAAACTAGCTTATTTATTGCTAAACTTGATTTTTCTCGATAGAACAATAAGATTTGGTTGCTAACCCCCCTAGATATTTAGCTTACTGTTCTTTTCTTGCATTAATTGTTGTTTCTTTTTTCGTTGGTTTCTAATTTCTTGTACCAAAAAAAAAAATACTCAATCAAAGTATTTGTTTTCCAAAAATTACGTTAAAAAGATCATATAGCCTTAACCAAAAATGATATAACTCAAGCATATAAAGTCTCTAACAGTGTGTTTGTGAATAGAGGGTTTGAAGGGAAAAAAAAAATATTTGAAGAATAAAATAAAATCATAATTACTCTTTAAATTTTTTCTTTCCTTCCCTTTCCTTTCCTTTCCTTCTAAAACCTTAACTCACAAACATATTCTTAAGAAATCTTAGTAGAGTGTAGTGTGTCGTTTTCTTTTGGGCTTTGCCCCATTGTTCATCCCAAAAAACAAGTCTCTAAGAAAACTGCTTCACTTCAAAATTGAATCGCATGTGGATCGTGCTGTTTCATGTAATTAATTTCTCTCCACTATTTATTTTTAAACCCCGTTATTAATTTTTATTTTACAAATTACTATAACCATTATATCATTTCTAGCTGTTGACCGTTCACCAATTCACATGGGAGGAGGAATTTCAATATCCCCTCGACATGGTGACGGGCAATGACATCCTCTATGATTAGGGGAATGATTTTTATACATAGTTTGACATAGATAGCTTTGAACATTCTCTATGAATGGGTAAAAAAAGATAAAATAAAAATTTTTGAGTATTTTTTACTATTGATATGATAGTGTATCTAAAAATATATCCCAAAATTATCTTCAAATAACATAGCCCTTATGATCATAATAAAATTAAGAACAAAGTTGAGCCTAATTTAATCTCCTCTTGTCAAACGAGAATTACCTAAATTATTATCAAATAAGAATTTTGTCAATGTTTATAACATTTTGATTTACTCGTGCATCTTTTTAAATAACTCTCCTTAAAACTTGATAAATACCGACAAATTATAATCATAGTTATATAACATCAATCTCATAAAATATATAACTTAGTCATGAATCTAGCGGAACTTGTTCCTAAACCACAATTGGATTGCAACAGCAAACAATTAAAAACAGTTGAAGGCAACCGATTCCTCCCATTTCCCTTGTTCTTTTACGAACCAAATACAAGAAGAGAGAGAGATTCCCTGTTTTCTTAGCTAAAAATATTAACGTCACCAGCTAACATTCACGCCACAATATCATGGCGAATGTGATTCAGCAGCACCGGAATAACGATATCCGGCGAGCTCAATTGCGGTAAATGACCATCAGTTGCCATGACCTCCACGATGGACACACCGCCGACGTGCTGGTGGAGGTACTCCGACACCACCACCGGAACCGCCATGTCTTTCTTGCTCTGTATGATATGGCACGGGACAGTGACTTGTCCCAAAATCTGCCTCATGTCGCTCTGAAAAATGGTCCGCGACACGATTAGAGCTATGTCTGGCCTCATGTTGAACAACGTTCGACTGAACTCCTGCACTGCCACCGATTCCATGTCCCCGCCCACAGCCAGCGGAGCAAAACCAAGGCACCACGCTTTGTAATTTGCTGTCATAGCTTCGAATAATTGGTCCAAATCTTCCTGCTCAAACCCTCCATAGTAATCCACATCGTTCAAATACCTAGCCCATAGAGGAATGCTATCAATTGTTTGCTTTATTTTTCATAATATTTGAACGGATATATTATTATTATTATAATTATAAAAGCCAAAGTCACTTGCAATATAAACGGTAATATAATTTAATTTAATAGTGAAGCCACACTGCTGGAATAAACGTGGCAAATACTGAATGGAATGACAGAAATTATATATGGATGGAAATAATGTAAGGTCTCCATCACATATCACATTAAGTCGAGCAGTATAGAATTCTAACAAATTCTTTTAGTTTAGACTTTAGATGTTTTAAAGTGAAAATTCCTCTTAGAAAAAGGGGAAAATATTCATCTTTAAAACAATAAATTGAACTGTACGAAAGGTTCACCAAGTAATTTAAAAGCAGGAATCTCTTTACTTTCTCAATTTATCGTATTCGAATCCAATTTCGGCAAAGCATTTTGCTTAAACTAATTTAGTTACCTTGGCGAAGCGGAGATCATGATGAGCTTGGAGAAGAGGTCGGGACGAGCAATAGACGCAACGGCGCCGATCATAGCGGAAACCGAGTGACCAACAAAGATGCAGGAATCAACACGGAGCTCTTCCAGAATGGCAAGCAAATCGTACGCGTAGCCTTCTAAGCTTGAGTGGCGCTCGAAATCGAAATAATCAGGGTTAGTGGTACCTGCGCCCATGTTATCGTAGAGTATGACGCGAAAATCGTCCAGGAGATGAGGCACGAAGTGTTTCCACGCGGATTGGTCAGTGCCAAATCCATGAGCCAGAACTATGAACCTCTCCCCTGATCCCAGAACTTTCACGTTGTGAGCTTCCTCCACTATCCCCATTTTTTCGCCACTTAAATTTCCTCCTCCTTGTTTCTATGTGTGAAACGTACAATGCTGTCTCTCTATCTCTACTTTGCTTAATCACCGTATGAAAGGCTGACTTCCCGTATTTCAGTCCCGCCGTTGTATTTGGACTTACAAAGGCCACGGGGAACATGTAGCACCACAATAAAAAGTGACGTTATTTCAACCCATTTATTCAACACTATATATAATACCTCACTTACATAAGTCTATAATATATTTATTTGAGTTTAATTATTATACACCATTATATTATTATTTAATTAAATATTTATATTTATGAGATTTTTAAAATTATAAGTGATTAAGTTAAATATTTTTATTAATATAATAATATATAATTAAATATTTATAAAATTTTGTTTATAATAACAACACATATAAATTAAATCATATTTATTTTATCTCACTATATGTGTATCTCAAATCTAAACCACACTCAAATAAGTATATTATGTCTATCTAAGTGTGCTTTAAACAAAAATAAGTTAGAGAAAATTTTTAGATATTCTTCAAATAAGAGAAATTTCTATTGTTCCTATAGCACTTAACAATTTCTCTAAGTTAGAATAGCACAAGGAAAACTAGCGTAAATTCATCGGTCATGCAAACGGGGTACACTCCGAGGCTTTCATAAGATAAGGGTAGGCGTGTGTGGAGAGAATGCATCCAACGGTTTTTAACTTGTTGCCAATGGTTGCTTTGATACTGATTTAAAAAAAATCGGCATGGTGCATATAATAGTTATATAAATGATATGTGGATAATTTATGATATAATTAATATTACATATTCTATTAAAGGTACTTTTTTGAAGATTTCATTAAATATTACGAATTCTGATCTTTAAGTTTCAAATTTAAAGTTAGGTCTTACACTAATAAATATTAATATATAAATATCAGGTTATGAGTTTCGAATTTCAAATTAAATGTTATATTGATAAAAATATATAAAAAAATTTATGATATATCATATTTTATTAATTATATAATATACCCACTATACCTATCATCTATTCCTTTGATAAAATAATATATTCACAGCACTGATTTTTTTAAATCAGCACCAACCGCCTTTGTTGCTGGCCTGGATAGTTAATTAAGCGGAGAAATCATGACTCAAATCTCAAAACTCATGGCTGCACGTCCAGCCTCCCATTGATGGCAACTTGACGTTATCCCAGCCATGAACATCAACGTTATTAATCGCCCCACTGACTCGACGGTAACCGGCCAACGGCTTATTAACTTGGAAGCACCCCAGCGGGACACCAATACACATTAGACATAACTATAATACATATCTGACACATAATTTTATATGTTTTATTTAAAAAATATTATTTTTTCACTCAATTATACATCAAATGCAGTTGAACACACTTGAATATGCAATGGACATGGCCTGGGCATAGTCATGACACAACTTGGATATAGTCGGGACAAAATTTAGTATTTTTTTTTCTAATTATTTGATAAATTCAAAAATTTAAAAATTTAAGTTTATTTAAATTTTTTTAAAGATATTAATAAAAATATTAGCTCTTTTTTTAAGGGATGTGGAAAATATTTGTAATATATATTAAGAAATGCTCCATTATTTTTGAGAATATTTTAAAAAATAATAATTTAATATATATAAATATATAAAAATATTATTATATAATATTATAAATTATATATATTTTTAAATTATATATATATATATATATATATATATATATATATATATATATATATATATATATATATATGTATATATGTCATATTTATATTCTATAATTTTATAAATTTGTTATATCTTTATTTCTGTATCCATATCATATCAATTCTGAGAAAAAATATTGAAATATTAAAATTTTTAATATGTAAAAATATCATACCCCTAAAGATTGTGCTTCCTAGCTATTAATAAAATAGCTATCCAGGACGAGGATACGGGACCATGCACACCGGTACCGTGAACATCGCACCAGACAGCGAGAGCCAAGTGAAAATGAAAGGACAAGACGTATTGGCTTTGTCTTCGTTGGAATATAGATATTTTGGTTCCAAGTCCGACAATACATTGCCCTGCTCCTTAGGTTATTTATTACTTTTTGTATGTAAAAACAGTCAAGCTCACCAAAGCAATGGTTTGTCCCGCGAGTACGGTCAACTTCTTGGGTATTTAATTGACGGATGATCTCAAATGGCAAGATCAAACCAAACTTATAAGATTAGTATGGCTTTTAGAATGAAGAAGGCTGTTATTTGAGATGGCCTCCATTTTTCAGCACTTATTTTTTTGAAAAAATAATTAATGTATTTCTCACCTCACTCACATAGTTGTTAGAAGTTATTAGAAATTATTATAGTAGAAGTTATTGTTAGTTTTTAGAAGTTTCTATAACCACTTGTAATCTCCATTTATACAGAGTTGTGTAATTTGTATGCAAGTATCCATCATAACTTTCGGGTGGCATTTACAATGTTTCAGTCAAAAAATTTGACATTGATGCTCCAAGATTTTGTGACTGTCCAGATATGAAAAAAGTCAATTTAATAGTTTAGATGTAGTGAGAAAATTTTACATAATAACACATAGTAGAAGAGCATGGATAAGCCTCAATTAATGGGTAAATGTCTTAAAACATAAGAATAGTTGCATTTTTGGAATGACCAAAATGGACACCGACCTTGTTCCTATGCAGTGAAGGTGAAAAACTGGTACGAGTTGTGCGAAAACAGGACAGAGCACAAATTCTTGGTTGTTTATTTTATTTTATTTTTTCTCTGTACAATATGCATGAGTTGAGTGAATTTATTCAACTATCAATACAAAGATTTAAATATTACTATAACTATGAAAAAAATACTAAATTGTTGAATATAAATATTTGTAAAATTACTGTATTGGATATATAAGGATATATAAGATTTGATAACTGTATAATATGTGAGCAGATGAAGGGAAAAATGGCCATATGGCACTATTACTATAATCGTGAGTTGAGTTAATTTATTTAACTATTACTATTAATAATTTAAATGTTACTATAAATAAATGTTAACTTATCGGATATATAATATTTTATTATCTTATAAGATCTAAGTCAATATATAAACCCTGAGCGGATGAAGGGAAAAATTTTATAAATTTATGCAAATTTTAATCATGGCTATAGGCCACTATTTTTGTAAATGATTCTGTAAAGCTACAAAACAAAAGTTAATTATTTTATGAAGAAAAAATAACTTGACCCTACGGTAGTTTAAAAAAATATGACGATAAATGTGTGTTAATGTGGTTGAAAATTGTGATGAATTCAATTTTAGCATTAAAAAAAAGAATTTAATTAATTTTGATGTATTATCAATATAAAAAATATTATATAGATATATAATCTTGTATTATCACATCAGCTAATATATTTTACTCAACTACCCACTACGTTAAAAATCTTATAAATAGAAGCATGTTATTAAATGACAATATAAAACTTTTTTTTACATTGATATTATATCAAAATTAATCTCTAAAACAAAAGGCTTTTATACTTTTGCTAAAATAATATGGATAAATTAGTTGATATGTGTTAATATTAGTAATCTATTAGTAATTTTGATACTTTTACGTATATTTTATAATTTTTTAATATTTTCATATGAAAATATTGATGTTAACAAAATATTGATGAGGAAAAGAAGTAGCTTTTATGGTTAAATATAATTTTTATTTAAAATTACTTTACTAAGGTACTAAAAGAAAGAGAGTGAAATGAAATTAGAATGATATTTTTTTTCCTTATTTTTGAATTGATTGATCCTTAATTTAAAATTAGAAATAGATATCTTTATAAAATGAATTACACTTTTATTGAGGCACTGTTATAGGAAATATTAAAGAAAGATGAGGATGAGGAACAAAAATGATTTTTTAAGAGTTTTTAATTGTTATTTACACAATAAATTATACTTTTTATAATGGATTGTTATATAAAATTATTGTATAATTTTTTTTTTAATTTCTTTACTAGAAGACAAGGGAAAATAGAGGAAGAGAATACTAAAATGAACTTTTCTTTTGTTGTTCGAGTATCATTTAAAAATTGAATGTACTTTTATAAAATAAATTATACTTTTAACAAATATAAGAAATTAATTTATAGAGGTTATTTCATTGAATAATACTTTTAAATTTATACTTTCATTTTATAATTAAGTTATTGTAAACATTTTTTCTTTTATTTTTTTGTGACAAGAACATTTAATCATTTTTGTGGTGCCACTAGTGTTGTAGGATTTGGGATTTTATATGGGAAAAGCTGTGTGACATTCCATCAGTCATATCAGCACTTAATAAAGGGTGACTAATGGCACGGATTGAAGTTGAACACTCTCATAAAATTATAGATTAAAACCAGAAAAAAAATTTAATAGGGGCTAAAATATTATTTTAGCAATGATATTTACTCATGTTAATTATATTATTATAATTTCTCATTATAGGTGTATTATATTTATGTAACTGTATATTAATAAAATCATTAATTTATCATTGTTAATATGAATTTCTATCTGAATGCATGCTTTTACATGAAAGACCAACCTACGACTGCAAAGTAAATTTTTTTTTAAAAAATTCATTTTATTATTATGTTTCATATTAGTCGTTATGACTTATTCGATTAATGTATAATGAATTGATATTCTTTGAATTGATATTCTGCTAATATATTATGAAAGTAGTAAATTATATATTTTATTTTAATTTGATATATTGTCAATATATAAAAATTTTACACAAACATTTATTCATATTTTTTAACATCAATAAAAATATTGGTTCAATTATCTATAATTTTAAAAATTTTATAAATAAAAATATATAATAAAATAATTATGTGAAATTATTATATATTATTAATATATTAAAATAAATTTAAAATTTTTTTATTATCAATATATATAAAATAATTCACTACAATAAAATATTTATTTTATACCATCAGCACTAAAAATGCTATTATGATAAAATTGCATAGCCATTGTACATGGCCAGTGCATTGTTGAATTTTTCCTCTCCTTTTATGTATTTGCTATCAACCCTTCACATCACATCATGGATCACATCATTATAACTGGCAAAATCTAGTCCTTGGGACATGACAATCACTTCGTACCGAGGGAAAAAAGGTAACAAGAACCGCATCCCTTTCCTCACCTACAGTAGGGTAAAATTGTCTTTTTAATACAAAAAAAATGTTGCTTTCGGACAAAAATGAAGCATCAATATCCAAATTTTTTACTGGATTATTATAAATGCCACCTAACTTTCGACACATTGTCATATCATCAGTTAAAATCACTTAATTTTTTATGCTTCTCTATTTTTGTCTATTCTTCTTTTTTCATTCTAAGAATATATCTTTAAAGGTGTCAAAAATTAATGTACAAATTATTTTTTGCCCCGAAAATGAAAGCATTTAATTAAGAGTCATTTGAAATTAAAAAAAATAATTACAAAGTAAAAGTGATATGAGAAAAAGAATTGTTAAATGTCTCACACCAATACTTCTCCATTTATATTTCGAGGTTAAAATTATTTAATTAATTTATCAATTTGCTATATGCAAATCAACATTTTTTATAATGGAAAATACATTTTTCCTCCATAATTATGGGTCACGTATACTTAATCCTTAAACTAAAAAAAGTATAATTTGGATCTTAAACTTTCTTAAACATATACTTTAACGCTTCCGGTAAGTTTTTTGTCTTCTTTTTAATAGAAGTTCACATATGCTAGACATGCAATTTATTTTCGGACAAAATTATCCCACTAACCTTGAATATTTTTGCTAATTCTAACCCTAATCTAGACCTCCTGATCTTTTACTAAACCCTAACACATTGCAAAAGTAATCTAAAAGAAAAATAATAAAGAGAGAGTGAAGAGAGGACTGGCAGCGCGAACAGGAAAGAAGGGAAGAAGATAAGTGAAGAAAGCCTCCTAATACCTCTGATAAGTGATAAACAACTCTGTAAAAGGTTATCTTGTTTTAGGGGGTTGAAATGTCTATCTGTATGAGAATTTGGAAGGGGGTGGTTATCTTGTTAAGTGGTTGGGAATAGCTGATTGGTTGAATCGCTGGAAAAGGAGAATCTTTGTGTGGAGTTGACACGATTAGATAAGCGAGGAGAACCATATATCAGTGGATGCAAACGGTTTCACAAGAAGTCTCATATGGTTAACACTCTCGGAGACTCATAAAGTTCGTATCACAATTTGCTCTCAGATCTAAAAAGCACCTACCTTTTCATCATTTCACATACCCCATCTTCATCCATTCTCATTTTTTCCTCTCCTTTTGTTTTGTGCAATGGAGAATGGACTGATGAAGCATCAAGAGCCAACAAGGATGATAGAATGAGAGAGTACGAAGAAGGTTGAGATCATGGAAGGAGAGTGAGAGAGTGATGGGAAGGAGAAGCAAGAGAATTACAGTCCACCAAAAGAGAAATTGTCCAATCTCATAAATTGTCCTGATTTATGTCTGAAAATAAAATAAAAGGAGAGATTGTAAGCAAATCAGTCAGAACAAAATTATCAAACTTGAAATCCGAAGCATTAAATGTAGGATTTCAATCGGGTTCATCCTTTCATAACCCAAATATCCAAATATTCAAAGGTGATCAAAATCGTATTTTTAGTACAGTATTCAAAGCCATTTTCATTACTATAAAAGCAATCTCTTCTTATTAACAATATCAATTTTTAACTATAAAATAAGTTTGCAAGATTTTTACACGTAAGTTTCAGTCCAGCATATTATTTTACATGTATTTAACCCTCAACATTCTAAGGACAACATGAACTTCTAAATAAACAAGCACTGGTGATATATTTTGAATGATACTATATATTATATATCTGATTTTTTTTTTGACATGATATATATGAGTACTTTATATATATATATATGAAGTTAAGGCGAAAATATATTTTTATACAATAAAAGTATCTTGGAATTTTTTTTTTTTTTGGTTGATACTATAAAAGTTATCTTGGAACTAACCTTTATGAATACTAATTCTAATTAGCAATTGAGTTCCTTCTCTTATTTACAAAAAAAAAAAAAAAAAAAAAAGGCTCCTTGTCTTAAAATTGTAAGGGCATACACATTTATTAGATATAACCCTAAAAAATACCGCCTTCTGTCATGAATTATTATATCGGTTTTACATTAATCTAAATTTGAATTATTTTTCCAACCATACCATAAGTAGTTTGAAGTTTTTTTTTTCTCCCCCAAATAAATCCAGCCACCACTACCATAATAACATCAACCAATGAACAATGCCCTCACCCTTTTGCAGCGCCACATAGTCCACATTTGCAGTTACGTTCCTTTTTTCTTGTTTAATTATTTTGAAAATTCTATAATTTCACTCAAATTTTAATTAAATCTCTATCATTTAAAAATTTATAATCAAATTCCTAAATTGAATAAAAATTTATAATCAAATCCTTGTCTATACTCATTATTACAAAAACCTTAGATTTAACAGAATATTCCGTAAATATTCTATCTTTATCTGCCCTTTCATTCTCGCCTCCACCATCCTCCAACACCCACTGCCCACCACTCCAGAGCTACTTCTCTTCCATTTTAGCTTTCCCATTCTCCCCCTCCCCCTCTTGCCCATTCTCGTCTCTCTCTCACCGCTATGCCTGGCTCCCTTGCGACCACCATTCACCTTACATCCCAAACAGTAACAATCCACCATCCACTAGCAAACCCCAACCTTAACTTAGCCCTACTAAACCAAACATCCCCAGCAACCATTATCACAACCACACATCACCATCCCTGCCTATCTCAAATAACCACCATACATCACAACTTTCACCAAAGTCAATCACACCCATAGCTCCAAGCAATGGTGGTTCTAGGTGATTTGCTCAAAACAATGATAATTTTTTTTTTATTTGGTGCTTGATTGGTTTGTTTGGAGTTTGATTTGTGATTTGGGGATATATTTTCTTTTTTGGGTTGGAATTGATTTTGATTTTGAGGTATGATTTTGGTTTTGGTTTGGAATTGATTTTTGGGTGAAGATGGTGGGTATGGAGTCGCTGCCGTTGGAGTGGGGGTGAGAGAAGAGGAAAGAGTGATTTTTAGGGTGAACTATAGATGATAGATGCATTGGTGCACCATCAAAATCTAAGCCATAAGATAAGATAGTGCGTGATGCACTTTATTTGAAATGATGCACCTTAAAATGCACCCTATGTCATTAAATATTTTTGTAAACGTAATTAATTTCATAGATTTAATTACAAATTTTTATTCAATCTAAAGATTTGATTACAAAATTTTAAATTATAGGGACTTAATTTAAAATTAAGTAAAATTATAAATTCCCGCACAATAATTAAACTTTTTTTTATAGCAATTTTGAAAAGAACTGCAGAGGATACACTTCATAATTTAATGATTTATACCTTTTAATTGTGGTTTCATTCAATATTTTATAAATTTTATCATACTACAAAATATTTCTAATTATTGAGATTTCTTGCAATTTCTTTAGAAATCGCTAATGATCCGTTTCCGATCTTCAATCAGCAATTGCCACTTCTCATCTCATTTACAACCTCTTCGGATAATTAGTCTAAATTCGCAATTATTCATCCAGCCAATGCAGCCACGACTATAATGCTAGCTTATTCAGTTTACAGGTCACCTGGCTTCATCTGCATTCAGAGAGTAGATATCTACAGGAGCACTAATGCAATCATAGATTCCTTGATGTCTTGAACCACCATTCAGAGAACTTTGTGAATGATCAAGATATACAACGATCACTGTAATATCATCATGGAAATGGCGCCTTTGACCTTTCTCAATTTTCTTTAAATCCTCATATCTCATTTCTCTTTTCTTTGCAGCCACTTCCAGTGTAGCTCTCACCAATCGTTTTGCTATTCCCTACAATGCAATTTCAAATCTCTCAACATAAAAAAGAGTAAGAGAGAAAAAAAAAGGGGGGGGGGGGGTCTATTAGTTATAATGCTTACTGTTCTTGGACTTCTGGAGATGATTTCAACAGCCTCTTCATCAGTCAAATGCTCCCAAAGTCCGTCTGATGCGAAGACCAAAAACAAATCCTCTGGCTTCAACTTCCGCGTCAATATCGATGGTTCTGCTGTCATTACAGGTCTCTTTAAAGGTACCGGACATACATATTGTTGGAACAGAGGATTATTGTCAAACTCTGGTTTCTTTAGATAAACATCTCCAATTGATCTTGAGACCTATTAGGTGAAACACAGAAGATTTTCTGATTTTAGTAACCTAAACAAAATTGACAAGCAGGAGATGAAGTAGTAATTAATATTGAAAATATGCAACTAATTCAAGTTTAAACAGAAATTTCAGAATGATCACGGAGAAGAATTTCACTTAAGTTATACAGCGATACAGGTCACTTAAATTTAGTCAACTTCATAATAGCACTAGCTAAATACCGATTCACTAGTACAAAAAGTGATATCATCTTTTCTATCATCATCAATAAGTCAATAACACACCGTACTATGCCTTCAAGGACTTCACAAGCATCCCGTGATTAAGATCTTAGGGAACCTTACGTTCCAGAAATTTTAGGTTCTTGAAACAGAGGTCAAGCTGGCAAAACATGCGAAAGTAGAAGGCCATCCGTCACAAAAGAAAGCATATCAAATCTACATCACAAGTCTGACCACCGAAGATTCACAGATGAAGATGCCTTCTACATATCCTCACATGCACTTAGGGAAAAAAATGCTGTAAGAATATATTTATTTTCATAAAGGTAATTCTTAAAAAATATAACGTGACTACTGATTAGTGATTACAGATTCAGACCGTGGAAGTCCATGGAAAACCAATTATGCGCTCCACTCAAAATTGTCCTAAAATGCAGACAAATTTAATTTCAAGGTCATTCATAAGCAAGAATCCATTACAAAATCACATCATTGATCCACACCACACCTACCCGGCCTGCCACAAATAACAGGAGATGAAGGTATGTGACGTGGCCCAAACACACGGAAGTGGAACAAAATATTGAGCACAATATTCAGTTTTTCCCAAAACTGTATTCCTTAGGTGGAGTGATTTAAGAGGAAAGCTAAAACAATCAATGCATTCCTTATCTATGTAAAAATCAAACAAATCACACTAGATAAAGACTAAAGAGCAAAAGCTGAAACTAAGAAAGGATTTATGTATATTCCTTAACCCAGAAAAAGCTATTCTTTATTTAATTTTTCGAGGACCACTAAGAATTGCCTGGATGTTGATGATTGTATATTGCACAGTGCAATTTAATTCCATGGTGCCCGCACAGAATAGTTTGACATAATTACTAGAAGATCAAATATGCTCAACTGTATCTAGAATTTAGAAACTTAAAAAAAAAAATCGCATACCGAAGAAGGGGAAAAAAAGAGCTATGCAAATATTCTAATCAAAATAACATCAATAGTGCCCTTGAAGCTTAAGTTAGCTGCTCTCTTATTAATTCACGTCACTCATCACGAGCTGAAAGCGAAGCAGAACACAAATACCGACAATTATTGAAAGTAAATATATTAGCAAGCAATTGAACAGAGCACGCAAGGGAGAAGAATTATATTCCTGTTAGAGGAAAAAAGATTATTAATCTTAAAACAAAAGTACCTGAATAATGCCCTTGATTCGCCAAACTCCATGAGCGTGAACCACAATGTGTGCATCATCAGGATGAAGAGCCTCAACCTCCCTTCTAACTTCCTCCACTCCAACATTGTGATCAGTGGACAAACGCTCTGCCACCACGTGACCACAATTTACCTCATTTCCTCCGAGTGCTTTCCGACCCAGAACTGCCCTCGAATCCCCAAGGTTAGCAACGTAAAGAACATCGTTCGAAATCGCTCCAAGAAGACAACACGATCCCACCGAAGCAATCTGTGGCAGAGCAATCCATGATTGCTTCACCAAACGCAAGAACTCCTCTTCGGTTGCACTGAAAGCCTTCTTTATCACTTGCTCCGATAACCCAACTTCCTCTGAAGAGAACTCTGTCACAGAGAAGAGAACAACAATAATCATTTCCATCATTCCATGTTCAAATTCAAAAAAATCAAACGTTGAATAGTCTTCATCAAGTGAAACGATTAAAACAGCATATATATGGTTTTTTAGGACATGTCAGCTATAAAAAGAGGTTTGGCGCACAAGACTCCCACTAAGTTGTGTGTGAGGGGAGTAAATGTACTCAGCTTTATCTCCGCCAGTTCAGATACTGCTTCTAAGATTTGAAAATATATATATATATATATATATATATATATAACCATCTACCACTCTTAAAAGGCTAAAAGCCTAACTATTTATCAGGTATCAAAATTAATCGATATGTATTGTGTGAATATTTCAGGCTTCAGGGGACTTAGTGTCTTACTGTGAAGGAAGGAGAAGAGATGGTTGGTGATGAAACGGGAAGCTTCAGGTCCACCATGGCCGTCGTATACGCCAACAAAAGTTGCAAAGGGAGAGGTAAACACCTGTGCTTGGTCTTCCAAAGACGAATTGGCTTGTACCACTGCAATTGAGTAGTCCCCTGAAGCGTGGGGCTTCAAGTCTATGTGCCACAAAAGCTCATCATCGTTGGCTCCTAGTCCACCCCGGAAGCACATCTCCAATGGCTTTCGACACAGCTCCAACATCCTTAATTTTCTCTGTGTCTCTGTGTGTGTGTGTGTCGTTGGGTGCGGTCCACGGTGCTTGAAAAAATACGGAGGGAGCTTTTGTTGGTGAATGGGAATACCGTTTGTTGATGAAAGAGAAGAACGTGTGAATTCCGCGTTAACGTAGAAAAAAGAAGTAAATGAGTGGGGGAATTTCCTTTCGGGGAAATCTTGTTGAGTAAGAAATGGGTTTACCCGGTGCCACGGAGGATTGATGGAATGCCGCCGCGAAAAAGTCAGGGGTAATTAATAGCTGAGAAGTGATAAGTCAACCCGTTACTACATTGCGTGCGATAAGTGACAAGATCGATACTCAAAAGTGAGATACCCGGTGAATATGTGTGTTATATATAAAAATATGGTTTATGAGTTAAAATACAAAAATATGGGAATAAAAAATTATTAGTGACAATTTTTGCTTTTTTTGATATAATGCTCGGAGATACATGAAAAATCGTAATTGGCGATTTTTGTTTTATTTAAAAAATTATTGCACTCTAAAATATTGGCAATAGCAATTTTTAATCAAACCTAGTATTCTCATAATTTATCCTAGAGTCCCATATATAGGTATATAATATTTTCAAAAATCATATAAAAAAAAGCCCTTTCTTTTTTGGGTACTTTTTGTTTTTTCAAAATTTGTGTAGTGCTATACTCACTATAATTTATGAAAAATTTTATACCAATTATGGATAATATGTTTTTAAATTTTTCCTAATACTTACTTATATATTTAGTATAAATAGCAACAACAAACACGTCTTATCCTATCAAGTGGAATTTGTTGCATGGATTGGATATTATCATAATATGAGTGATAATTATAACCCAATCTGTTGGTAACCACCTCGCCCCATCTTGATTGGGTTGAGTTTTGAACCCGCCCCAAAATAGGGGGTGTAGGGGTCGAACGGATTTGGGTACGAGCAAGGTCGGGTTTAGTTTGAAGGCAAACGCACCTCGCACCCATATATAATTTATAGATATATAAGATTTTTTAATATTTTTATCACTTTAAAGGTATATTTGGTATAAGAGTAAAAATAGAGATAAAAATTCTATGAATTAGCTTAATATATAATTTTTTTATATAAAGCTAATCTATGAAAAATTTTATTTCATTTTTACCCTTATACCAAATACACCCTAAATACAAATTAAATTTTAAAATAATTTTTATCTCAAAATTTAAGATAACTATTTAGATATTTAAAAGAAGTAGCAGGTACGGTACGTGTTAGGGTGGGTTGTCTGGGGGTTCCGAGTTCTGAGTGTCAAAACTTGCGGGTAAGGTTTGGGTTGAGGGTTGTTCAACAGGGTGCAAGGCAGACTCAAGGTTGGGTTGAACTAAAACCCGCTCTATTGCCATCCCTATATCATAGTGTGTTATTGTAAATTACATTTAAAGTTAAAACATTAAAATCTAATTTTTTTTACATCATTTTTCCTATAAGTTTTCTTAATCTTCTTCTACTTCTAACTATTGGGTTACCTTTCATATAATTTATTCTTCTTAATGGAGCTTCTATAGACATTCTTCAAACATGCCTAAATCATCTAGAGCAAAATTTTATAATTGCTTTGACAATAGTACTATTCCAGACAAAGCTGTAGGAGTTCAATTGGTCAAGTACTAAGCCTGATTGATCGATCTCTAATTTAGAAATAGGCTAAACTCTCTTAGTACAAGGGTACTAAATCTAAGTTTGGAACATGCCCCCTTTCAATCCCTCGAAATTTTATAAGGGTTAGTTGAGGACTTTAAATTGAACAGTCAATTAACTCGTAAAGTTACCTAAATTATGTGCTAACTGGACAATAAAAATGCCAACCGATCTTTAAGTACGGTTACAACTGGAGTAACCGAATAGAATCATAGGCTCATAAGCCAAACAACCCAAAAGAATATATATGGTTTAAGAACTAAATCAATTTTTTTTTTGCTAATGCACTCATTCTTAATTTTATTTTTCTCAAATATTTCCAGTCATCTAACATAATATTTTCATCTCTTTATTTATGCTTAATTGTAAATATTTACATGGTTAGTTCTAAGGCCATATAAAGAAAAGAGATTTGTAGTAAACATTTGTCTAACATAAAACTTCATCGAATCTTGTTGACATTTATATATTTAGTATATGCACGAATATTTTATAAAACTTTATCCGATAACATTTTTAAACATGAATTTTACCTATGCTGGGACGATGAATCATGGAATTACTTTTTCAAATGAATCAGTCAGAAGTGGAAATGACTTGAATGGTCAATTAATGGAGCATTTTGATAATTGATGATAATTTATTTTGAGAACAGCTTGCAGCTCATTTTCAAAGTTATTTGAGAGTGAGCATTGACTTGTTTGCCAGTCCGTTCTTCTTGTTATTTCAGCTATCGCTGGTCTTGTTTTCTTGGAATTAGTTGAAGGTCTTAAAAAATTAATACAACAAAAATAATTGTGTATGTTAAAACAATAAAAAAAAATTAATTTTTGTACACTGACGATTAATCATAGAAACTATTCTCGAACAATATATTTCAGTTCAAAAATATTCTCGAACAATAAAAGGCTTCGTTATTTAATTATGGGAACAGTATTTATTATATACTGAAATATTGGGTTTAAAATTTAATTACAGATATATGGGAAGAGTGTTTCACAATTCGCCGTGCTTGGGGGAGGAAATTGGTGTTGCATATTTCGCCCCACCACAAGTAGAAATCCGGCAAGTTAAAAAACTATTTTTTTATGGATTTCTATTTTGATGGGGGCGAAATGTGAGAGCAAAAAAGCTTGCACACATTTCGCCCCACCATGTGTAGGAAATTGACAAAACACTGCTCCAATGGTCGAAGTTCAACGGTCGAAATATTTAATGGTAAAATCTTAACAACTCTCAATTTTGCTTATATATACATTTCCCATTTTACAGTTGCTCCTGATTATTTTTCGTTTCTGTTGTTTTCCCTCACCCCATTCTTGCTATTCTCCCTTTCAATTATTACTATTTTGTTCCACTTTCAGTTGTGAGAGTTAAAAGTAATACAAGAAAAGTGAGAAAAATTATGGATAACAGTTTGAATGTTACTGTTATTGCATATTTTAATAGTTCTGTTATTAAAAATATAGAGGAAGGTGTGATAGTTTTGTCTGACGAACTGCTTATTATTTTTGTTCCTCAAACCATGTCGTTTGATGAACTAAATATTGTACTTTGTCAAGGCATAAATATAAATACTCCAAAGAAAGTGGTGAGAATTAGATATAGGTGTCCGATTTCAAATATTAATGACAAAATACAATTTCGACCAGTCAAAATAAGCAATGATAGAGAGATGCAAATAATGTTTAGGACGTATAAGCGATCACTCTGATACATTACTGCCATTGAACTATATATCGACTTTGAAGAAGTTGTTGCTAAAGCTGGTGGAGCAAGTTTGCATCACAATGAAAATGTTCAAAGTGCATATCCGACTATGCAACATGAAGACACTGTCCCTAATTTATATCAAGTGAGTCATGTAATAGTTTATTAAATTTTTTTAATTCAAAGTTAGTTATGTAATTTCTTGATTATAGCACAATTTATTTACTAATTATGAATTAATCTCTTTAATAGTTTTGTGGAATAAAATTTGTATATTAATTAATATAATACTTATATTAATTCAATTGATTCTTGTTAATAATTCAGCATGAATATCATGTTGCTTTTTATTTTATTTAGCTTTTTAATAATTCATATAATATTTTATTTAACTTTTTATTTTAAAACTATTTATATAGACAGGCTTCTTTGTGATTTATTTATTATTGAGTTTTATTCTATAAGTTTGTATCGTTGTAATTAATAGTTTTTCTTGAGTTAAATTAAATTTTAATCTTGATAAATATAATATCTGTGTTATTTTAGTTAATAAATTTCAATAATTCTTGTTTCAGTATTATATTGCTCAAACTGGTACTAATTCTTATCTGGATAAATAGCATGCCTACAACACTACTCCCAGTTCAAGTCAAGTAAGTCATTTGATATATATTATTAACACACCTTACTTAATATTTTAATTGTTTAAGTCTAATTAGCATATTTAACATAATTATTAGAATATATATAAATGTTAAAAAAAATTTCATAAATTTGCTCAATTTGATAATTATGTAATTATTTAAAAAATAATTAAGAATAATTTTTTTATTTAAAATTACTATTTTTAATGTATTCTCATAAAAAATTACTAGAAGTAGCTTTTTAATGAATTTAAAATACTTTCATAGTTATATTAATTGTTTTTATTACTATTCAATTTTATTCATTATTTTATTAGAATACTCACTATTATAATAATTTGAGGATGTTGTTATAGTAAGAAAAAAATTAAAGAAAACAAATTTACTAGTTAGATGCGAGTAATTGAGTTAAATATGTTAATTGTATGTTTATCTTTAATTCAATTAAATTGTTATGTTGATTAATATAATGTATATGTTAATTTACTTAATTCTTTTCAATCTAGCATCCGTGGGAAGATGAACCTAGCCCATTTCCAGTAAGAGGCACTGAGTGCATGGTTGATAATAGTGAAAGTGAAAGTGATGGCGAAAACTCGGAAGGAGAGCATGAAAGTGGTGGTGATGATGATACAGATGATGAGCGTGGACCAGACGCAGTGGTAGCAGATCAACTTATAGAGGATACTCCACTTTTTATGCGGACTTTACATCTGGAGGCTATGCATGCTCCCGAGTTTCCAGAGTATGCGAATATGGTTAGCAGTAATGCTCTTGATAGTGAATTTTATAGTGGAATGATATTCAATGATCAGGAGGTTGTAGTATGAGCAGTTAAGAACTACAGCATATCTAGATCAGTGGATTATAAAGTGTACGAGTCAGAACCACTGACCTTTTACTGTAAGTGCAAACACTTTGGCCTCGGGTGTCAATGGCTTATTAAAGTCAGTTTCAGGAAGAACCAGAACATTTGGGAGGTTAGGAAATACAACGGCCCGTACACTTGCACTTCGGCAATGCTTTCTCAAGATCACACCAAACTGGATTCTGATATGATTACACAATATATAGAACCAATGGCAAGAGCGGACCCATCTTTAAAAGTAAAGAATGTGATTGCCGAGATCCATAATCGGTATGGATAGTTGACAACATACCGGAAAGCATGGGTGGCGAAACAAAAAGCAATTGAAAGAGTTTATGGTAGTTGGGAAGGTTCGTATGAAGAATTACCGATCTGGCTAGGAGCAGTGTGCTATTTTGATCGATATGCACGTGTTGAGTTTGAAGCTGTGTCGGCCTACCATGGAAATGAGTTGGTGCCCAACACTCGAATATTCAAGCGGATGTTCTGGACTTTCGGTCCCTGTAGGAGAGCTTTTGGACACTGCAAACCATTAGTACAGGTTGACGGGACACATTTATACGGGCAATACAAAGAGACTTTATTGATTGCTGTTGCACAATATGGCAATCAGAACATATTGCCCATTGCTTTTGCAATTATTGAAGGTGAGACTACAGAAGCATGGTCTTTTTTCCTGAACCATTTATGCAGACATGTAGTGTTCGAGGATGGGGTTGGTATTATTTCTGATCGGCATGAGTCAATCAAAGCAGCAATAAGACAGAGCCAAGGTTAGTGGGAATCTCCGAGAGCACTCCACATGTACTGTATTAGACATATTGCAGCCAACTTCTTAAGGAGATTCAAGAAACCGTATTTGCATCGACTTGTTATGAGCATAGGTAACATATTTCGTTTGTATTTCTGAATTTTTTTTTTAGATAATGTATTGATCACATTTTGTTTTGCAGGGTATTCGAAAATGGAGCATGAATTTAATCATCATTATGGACGGATGCACCAACATGGTGAGGTGTATACTACTTGGCTTGACGAAATTTCACGAGAGAAGTGGGTTCAAGCTTTTGACGGTGGGCATAGATACGGGTATATGACCACAAATTTAGTGGAGTGCACCAATTCTGTGTTAAAGGGTGCTCGCAATCTACACATTATGCCCTTGGTTCGAGTAACATATTTTCGGTTGGCTGAGTTGTTTGCAACTAAAGATCGGGAAGCACATGCTCGAAGAGATGCAGGCTTAGTTTTCTCGGAAGCCCTCACGACACGATTGTGAGAAATCCATCAAGTATCCGGTAATGTGCATGTCACGCGGTTTTCAAGGCAGAATCAAGTTTTTCATGTTCAAGACCTCACTAATGGGGATGAATTCAGTGTTGATTTGATTTGAAGGTATTGTGACTGTGGCAATTTTCAGACTGATCGATATCCATGTCGTCACGTAATTGCATGTTGTGCCAATCAGAATATCGATATCGATTGGCAAGTGTATATCGATAGCATTTACAGCATAGAAAAGGTTTGCAAAGTGTATGACAGGGAGTTTCAGGTGGTACGGAATCGAAGTACATGGCCACCATATAATGGTTTGGTGATTCGACCTAACCTTCAGTTAAAGTGCAATATGAAAGGTCGGCCAAGATCAACCCATTTTCTAAACGAAATGGATATACGTGAGATGCGATGACCAAAATGGTGTACCTTATGCCATGGTGAAGGACATAGTCGCAGACAATGTCCATTTAAATCTGGAGCTAATTAGTATTGAGCAGCAAATTGTTTTTGTTTGAATATTTGTTGGTAAATGTAATCGAGAATACTAGTAATTTTAACTTTTTTTTTCTTCATTTTTGCTTCTAATTCTTATTTTTCTTATTATCCTTAAGCAAGATTAAAGTTTGCTATATTGAATATTTTTAAAAATTACTTTTTTATAGTATTTTTCATTAATAACATAGATTAACTGGAAAGTAATCACAATTAGGGTAGTAAATTGAATAAGCTTATTTTAAGTATATGACTTTTTATTCCAACATAATGTGCTTTTAAGAACCTATACTCTTTAACATGTAGAAAAATACTAAAATAATTCCTTTTAGAGCTTTTACTATATCTTAAAAAAAAGGCTAATTATTTTGATTTTTTTATACATTTATTTTAATTAAAATACATTTTTTTAAATACTCAAATAATCGAATCTTATTGATAGATCATGAATGAATGCATTGATTTTTTTTCTTTTTTATTAGATTATCAATAGATTAATACCTTATTTTTTTATTTAACATACTTTGATCTAATCCAAAATCTAACCCAGTTTTACACCCATACATTGAAAGTTCAATACAAATTACATATTACCCTAAAGTTTACACAATAATAAAAAATATACATCAGAAAGAAAAAATACAGAAATTAAACTACTTACGCCCTTTGTCCTTTTTTCTTTTTTATTAATGAAGGGGACAATCTATGTTGGGATCTAAGAATCGGACGTAAGATACCTGAAAAGTTAAATCTCTTTCTCCTTCTTCCCTCACCCCCCTCACCACCCTCACCTCCCTCACCTGCTGCTGCCATGCTTCACCTTGAGTGGATGGATCGCCATGGCGATGGAACCAGGGTTCATAAAGTGCTACCTGATTCCAATTGAAATTCCAATTTGTAGGTGCACTCACAGTTGCAGCTTCAGAATCTGGAGGTGGCGTCTGCAGTAACTCATCCATGGTTGGGATATACACATCTTCGGTAGGAGCATTTAGATCAACATGCATAGGACGAGGAGGAATACGACTACGGTCGGGTTCATCAGCATCATATACAAGGCGAAAATTATTTAAATTTGGCATGCTACTACTGCTTGATGATGAATCTACCGACATACGCCTTGGCTGAAATAACTGTGCTTGACTATAACCAGCATCGGCACGAAATGCCCCAGGATCAATGGACATTCTTGCAGGATCCATATGGATATGCTATCGGGGGAATGACCTATTGGACGATTGCCGGGGGGTGGTGAGGGCGTGCGGAAATGCTCCTGGGGCCATAATGCCGTGGATCTTACAAGTAAAATTCTGGAGATAGCCATAATTGGGCACGAGTAATCGCTGTGTGCTCTTGATACCAATGCCAATATTTAGGGGATGGTGTATAATCAATAATGGGATGACCATGTAGCACACACTCAGATCGACTATGCCACACATTAATCCAGTGTTGATGTGTCTGTATCCAGTTCCAATTTGTTTTTCCCCTCAAATCTTGGTTATGAGATTCTTAGGATCAGGCGGAATAAGCTGATATAAGCCAAACTGATGTGTCACGCGGTTGCTCGGGTGCCACTCAACCGCCTCAAAGCACACAAGTGTGGTGACAGCCGAGCAAACTGCACGTTCATCCCCCACATGCGATGGAATATATGAGATATATATATATATATATATATATATATATATATATATATATATATATATATATATAATTTGATAATCAAATTATAAGAATTGTTATAGTATTCTATTCGCTACCTGATTCTGTAAGCCAACGCGATCTAAAGCCCCCCTTATATTGGCGACGGTTGCATAGTTAAATTTCCGTGGATATTTAGCTCCAGCCCATCTGTGTAATATTAAAATTACTATTTTCAATGCAATGTTATGATTTATTTTTTATTAAGTTATCGTTTTAATTAATAAGTAATTGAGTTAAATTAGTTTACCTTGCATATAAGGGAAATGTAATTGGTCTATCAACCGGATATAAAAATGGAAGCCGATGCCATGCCCATGATTGTAGCTGTATGAGGCAGCCGCTGATCTCCTTTGTACCTTTTCGTAAGACACGACATAAACCTCGATATAACTTAGTAAGGCATGCCGAACCCAAGCTATACTGCCCAATCTGGTCCAACTGTAAGAGCAACGGAAGATACTTTCCATGGATGTTGGACGACGTCTTGTCTGGCATTATTTTACAGCCTAATAAGCGCAGTATATAAACACGCGTAAAACGCTCTATTGTCTGCTGGTCGGCATTCTCTGCAAGTGTCGAATTAAGACACTCCAGCCAAGACAATCTGATTGCGCAACTAATAAAGTCATTGGCTTTAGGTCATTCACCAAGGCATGCCTCACACATATCCTGAATTAATTGTACATTTAGATCAGTTGTTTCAGTGACAACCAGCCCATTGATGGGCAGCCCAAGGTGTAGTGCAACGTCTTCCAATGTCATGGTACACTCCCCACAAGGAAAATGAAATGTGTGACACTCCAGCCTCCATCGTTCTACCAATACACTAATTAGATGTGGAAGTAGATGAAATTTGTTAATACTAGCAACTTCATTCAGTCTTGCTCTTTGTAAGTACCCTTCTATCATATGATGTGGTAGCTCCACGTTCCTAACTCGCATGCGCATCTGTCTACAATCCTATAACATTATCATAAATTAATAAATTAGATAAATTTATAATAAAAATTGTTGCATTATTATTGTAAATAACAGCAGGAAATAATAAATCGCTCTAAACTCAAAAATAAAAATAAGTATCATTACTTCTATTCTACTTTTTTGTTTAAATTAAATGACATTTTAATTTAATTTAACTATTTAAATCGTATGTTACTTTTATGTTATCTATTCTTTGTTGCAACAAAGAATAATAATAATAATAATAATAACACCAAAAAATAAATTAAACTTCTATCATCGATTTATTAATTTAAATTTATATTCTATTAGCTACTGCCATCTCTTAAATATTTATTGAATATTTCTATTGTTAATGTAATTAACAAATAAATTAACTTTTATATTTAATATTATCAATTTTTAAATTTTATTCACAATGAATTTCCTTTATTTAATGCAATTATTAAAAAATTTTCTCAATGTAATAATTTTCTAAATAATGTAATAGTAAATATTACAAAACACCAAACAAAACTAATCCTAATGACTAATAAATTAATATATTATAAAAAATATATATAACCATTTTTAATAATTGTCTAATGTTTTTATTTTCACATAAACAATTAAAACAAACACTTGTTGAGGTGCGTCTTTAGTAACTCTGTCATTTACCTAAGTTGAACCCAACAATTATCATAATTAAATATATAGTCTTAAAAAATAGAATAAAACTAAAATTATATACAAAAGTATGAAAAACAAATATCGCACAGACCTAAAAAAGATTGAATAAAATAAAAAATAATACCTATACAAAGATATTTAAGATACAATTTTCAAATTACATTCCAATTTTTAAGGGATTGATAATCAAACTTAAATGAATATAGTAAGCCAAATCTAAAAGCGCACTTAAAACTAATACTAATGACTAACTATTACAAAAAGCATTTTTGTAAATAATGTAATAGTAAATATTACAAAACACTGAACAAAACTAATACTAATGACTAATAAATTAATATATTATAAAAAATATATATAACCATTTTTTAATAATTGTCTAATATTTTAAAACTAATAATGCACTAAAATTAATTTCAAACATAATATTACCACAAAATAAAATACCTCTTATAATATTCATCTTATGGTCAATCTAATTTGATATACATACGATCCTAACAAACTAAAATTAATTTTAAACATAATATCAATATAAATTTTCAAACATAATTTCTCAAAATAAATATATTACCTCAGGAACTTGCACTGCAATATGACTGCTTGAATCCACTATTGAATCATGTGTGGAATTGCGGCCATTCTTCTTAGTCCCATTCTGTCCTTCTTGATCACACACCAAACTAGATCATATATTCAAAATAATTTTTCTCACTCTGGCACTCTCACACATTCAAACACTTCTTACTCTCGTTAATGAAAAATCTCACAACACCTCTCTTCACTTTGCATCAATAACACTCACTCTGAGCTTCGCATCAAATGAACTTCACTTATAGAGCTTTCAGTCCAACTATCAATAATATTTAATATTCGCTTGCAAAACTCATGGCCAATATTGTTTTGTTTCCTACCTGCAACAACACACCCGACTTCTATTCAACATCTAACATTAGTCAATTCTTTTATTATGCACCTTACACATGTTAGCTCCCCATCCAACCTATTTTTGCCCCCATCCAACCTATTTTTACTGCAAGAACACATTGGTCCCTATTTCGCCGTGTCACAAGGTGAAGTTTGTGTTACTATTCATAGCCTTTTTTTGTATCAGGTTTCGCCCTACTACAGGGCGAAATGTATGCATTTGTTGTGTCTCAAATTTTGCCCTACAGTATGTAGAATTCAAGTAAAAAATAATAAAATATAAATACTACTTATAATATGGCAAAATGTGTATTAATTTCCTATCTATATTTTTGTTCTTAATCCCATATTATTGTATTTTAAATCAACTGTTCTCATAATAAAATTAAAAAACCACAATAAAAGGTCAAGAAAAGAAAATACTGCAATAGCTGAATCCGAAAGGAGGTAGAAAGCTGAAAGTTTGAAAGACGGATATCTAACTATGGTTTCACTCATTTTAAAACGTAATGGGTTTGATAAATACTTAAAACTAAAGTTTGGTAACAAAAAATTGGTATTTTATTTAAATATTTTGAGGTAAAATGATATTTAAAAAATTCTAATTTAAAGTTTTCATTTTTTAGCGTTACTCTTTTTCATTAATTCTTCACTTTTCTCACGTGTAATTTATTCTGATAATATAAGAAATTAATGAAAATTAATGAAAATTTATGAAGTTACCATTTTTCTTTAAATAATTTTGTCCCTTATTACTAAAAAATCTTCCAAAAACTATTTCATTCCAAGTATTTTTATTATATAGTAATTGTTTTTCATACTCTCCTAAAAACGTAGTTAGTTTGTTTAAATAAATAATCCATAATAAAACACTAAGCCTGCATGTTTTGTTTATAATTTGATCAACTTTATATTTTATTTCATTATCATTCTCATATATTTGTGATCTATGTTGAAGTTGGTGAAGGCACATGCCTCCTGTTATTTGAAATTTTTTAATATTATATAAATATACATGTATTTTTAGTTCTATTATTTTATTAAGTTTGATCCCATACTAATACAAAATATGTAATTGAAAAAAATGAACCAATTTATTATGTTTATGTATTAATCTTGTCCCTATTACTAAAATTTTTTAGATCCGTCACTAATTTGTATGATTATTTTTTTTTTCTTAAATACAGAATAAAAATAATTATTTTTTATGGCCTAATTGATTTGACTTTGAGGCAATATCAAAACCTAGGAAAGGGACTAAAAAAAAAAAGGCAAGAGCAAGGAAAAACAAAACCTAAATCATATAAGGAATGTGAAAGGGGATAACAGATGTGACACACAGATGAACATGAGGGTGTGTTGCTCGCCAGGGAGCTGGATGTTGCCATTGATGAAGATGACCATGCCATTTGGTGGAGGGTTGGCAGTCAAGGTGGTGATGACCCTTGATCAAAAGTGGGAAAGAAAGAAACCCTAAAGAAAGGGGAGGTTTTAGAAAATCGAAATGATAAAAAAAAATAGAGATCTATTATTTGAACCACTCTCTATCATGGGACACCCAACACCAAGAGATAAAAAAGTGTGGGTCCCCATATCATCATTCCTTTCTTTTTTTTTCTCTCTCCACTCCTCTCCTTTTTTTGTCTCTAAGCGTGTTTATGGACACCCTTTTCCAAGGGTCCAAATTTTGTTTCCCAAAGAAAGAGACATCAATGAGAATGGAACTACGTACGGCCAAATGAGTCAAAAGCTAAAATGGGTACGTGTAATATCATTATTTGTGGTGGCCTTTACAAACCGACAAAAATGAACTTCCACTAAATTTTATTTTTTTTCATGGTAAAAATATTATTTATAAATATTAACAACATTTTAACTAATGTTATTAACCATATGTTACTAAAACTAAATATGTGGTTGTGCTCAACGGATTCAAATCATACACCATTTCATGGCTTAAAGCAAAATGAGCTGATACATCTGCTGCGTGGTTATAGTTATGTGAGGCATGAGTACAAAGGAAAGCTATGGTGCCAGGACACATAGGCGCACAAATCTTGTAGGTTTGAACCGTTATGTGTTAGGTTTGATCTTCCTTCTTCTTTTTTTTTTCCCTCTTGAGGAAATACTTTTTTTTTGGGGGGGTGGTTGAGTTGAGGAAATAGGTTTAAGTTGGTATTTCTTCGTTTATATTTTTGATGTCACCTTGAGAGTTGCCAAATAATTAGTGGACCAACCTAATGTTTGGCCCAAAATGATCGGCTCAACTATTAGCATAG
This sequence comes from Pterocarpus macrocarpus, assembly GCA_031439585.1. NCBI lineage: Eukaryota > Viridiplantae > Streptophyta > Magnoliopsida > Fabales > Fabaceae > Pterocarpus > Pterocarpus macrocarpus. Next base: position 69,348,470 of record CM062520.1, on the reverse strand, counting down.
AGCAATACGCGGGAGGCTCAGATTCTCTAATATAGATAATTATTTGAGTAATATTTACTTTAGTCTCTGAATTTACATGTATGAAGTGCTTTAATCCCTAAAATTTAGAATTTACACACATGAGGAATATTAAAATTCTCAAATAAACAAATTAGCCTGCAAGTAAATTTGAAAGAAAATTTAACAAATTAAAAAATTATCATTATACTCACTCAGTTACTAATATGTTGTGTACAAGTTACCAAGAATTTGACCTAGGTTACTAACATATCTAAGTATAGTAGATTTACTTTCTTTTTCAAATCTTTGTTATTAGGAGAAATTATTATAGTTCTCAAACCCACAAATCATCCCACAAGTGAATTTGAAAGAAATTTTAACAAATTGAAAAGTTATCAACATTTCAAGTCAATTACCAATATTTTCCAAACTAATTACCAACAATTTGGCCAAAATACTAACACATGCAGGTATAGTAAACTAACTTTTTCTTCAAATCTAGGTTATGAGGATGAATTATTAAAGTTTTCAAATACGTAAAGTGTATTTGGATGAAGATTAAGTCAATTGAAATGTTACCAATATTTTGGTTAGTTACCAATAAATTTGTAAACCAATTACCAATAAATTGGCCAAGGTTATCGATACATATAAATATAGTAGATTAACTTTTTCTTCAAATCTTGGTTATTAGGGGGAATTATTAAAGATCTCAAATATACAAATTATCTCACAAGTGAATTTGAAAAAAAATTTAACAAACTGAAAAATTACCAACATATCCGATCAGTTACTAATATGTTGTGACCAAGTTACTAATAGTTTTGCCTAGGTTATCAACACATCTAGGTATAATAGATTTATCTTTTTCTTCAAATCTTTATTATTTAGAGGAATTACTGGAGTTCTCAAACCAACAAATCAGTCCATAAGTGAATTTAGAAAAAAATTTAACAAACTGAAAGGATACCAACATTACCAATTAGTTACCAATATTTTGCAAACTAATTACTAACAATTTGACCAAAGCTACCAATACATGCATGTGTAATAAATTAAATTTTTCTTCAAATTTTGGTTACGAGGAGGAATAATTGGAGTTCTCAAATAGACACTCAGCCCACAAGTGTATTTGGATGAAAATTAAGCTAACTGAAAAGTTACGAATATTTTCAGTTAATTACCAAGAGTTTGTGAACCAATTACCAACAAAGTGGTCGAAATTACCAACATAAGCAAGTATAATATATTAACTTTTTTTCAAATCTTAGTTAATATGAGCAATTATTAAAGTTTTTAAATGCACATATTAGCCCAAAAGTAAATTTAGAAGAAAATTTAACAAACTAAAATGTTACTAACATATCCGATTAATTGCAAATATGCTGTGAACAAGTTACCAATAATTTGGCTTAGGTTATCAACATATCCAGGTATAATAGATTTGATTTTTTCATCAAATTTTTGTTTTTGAAAGGAATTATTAGAGTTCTTAAACCCACAAAACAGCCCACAAGTGAATTTGGAAGAAAATTTAACAAACTAAAAGTTTACCAACATTTTTAGTCAGTTATCAACGTTTTGCAAACTAGTTACCAATAATTTGGCCAAAGTTACCAACACATACAAGTATAGTAAATTTTTTTTTTTCAAATCTTGGTTACAAGAAGAAATTATTAGAGTTCTCAGACACATAAATCAGCTCACAAGTATATTTGGATGGAGATTAAGCCAATTGAAAATTTACCAACATATTGGCCAAGGTTACCAACACGTGTTAATATAGTAGATTAACATCTTTTCAAATCTTGGTTATTAGGAAGAATTATTAAAGTTTTTGAACACACAAATCTTCCCACATGTATATTTGGAAGGAAATTTAACAAACTAAAAAGTTACCAATATATCTGGCTAGTTCGCAATATGTTGCGAACAAGTTATAAATAATTGAACCTAAGTTGCCAACAAACCCTGATATACTAGATTTGCTTACTTCTTCTTCTTCTTGTTATTGTGTGGAATTATTAGAGTTCCTAAACTTACAAATCAATTATAGTGAATTTGGAAGAAAATTTAATAAAGTGAAAAATTATCAATATTTCTAACAGTTACCATTTACCAATGTTTTACAAACTAATTACCAATAATTTGGCCAAAGTTAATAACACATGCAAGTATAGTTGATTAAATTTTTCTTCAAATATTGGTTATGAGGAGGAATTAATGAAGTTCTCAACTATATAAATTAACCCACATAGACATTTGGACAAAATTTAGCAGTTGAAAAGTTATCAACATTTCCATTAATTACCAACAATTTGTAAACCAATTACTAACAAATTGGTCAAGATTACCAACACGTGCATGTTTAATAGATTAACTCTTTCTTTAAATCTCGGTTACTAAGAAGAATTATTAAAGTTATTAAGCACATAAAATAGTAGTGTATTAAGTGGGCGACGTGCATGGATTTTGGAAGCACTGCAGGGGATTTTCTTTTTTAAATTTTTTTTACTTTAACTATTATTTATTTTAAACCAAATTGCATTTGATCCGACGTATTGGTATATATAAAGGTCTCTATGACTCTTTCAGCTGTATGCGTCCAGGAAATGCTTCGAGTGTCCCAATATCATTGTTTGGATTTCTTTTCCAAGTCACATATTTTTCCCCCTTCATGTTTGCACTCTAATGCAGCAAAAGATATATGACCTAAATTTTAACAGATTCTACTTTCACATACTCCATCGAACCAATCCAAGCGTGAAAGCATCTATATTCACACTTCAATGATGACGAGCATAAGCACCAATTGTCACCCCTTATGGTGGCATTTATCAATTTTAAATCCAACGTCGCTACTCGCCACAAACCTCACTTACTATACCTGTACAAAATTAATTCATTTACATCCAGTTGACAATGAGATGACTGGTTTACTGCCTCATTTCCCACGAGAAGATTAGCAAATTTTGATTACAGAGTCGCCACCACAACATCGTAATTTAATTAAAAAAATAAAGGAACAAAGCAGCCATAAAAGGCAATCTAATAAATCAACAAGCATGCAACCAACCACACAGACACAATTAATGAGTTTGATAGAACTATGTCGAGCCTAGTTCCCAAGCTCCAAGAATTTCAATGAATTCACTAATCTGATAATTCACAATATAATTTACAATGAGTTAATACTCTTATTTACAATCCCAAATCACTAACTAATATCCCTAACTAACTATTAATATGGGTTGGGGTGTAACATTATCCTCTCTTTCAAATCAACCTTGCCCTCAAGGTTGAGAAAGAAAACAAGAATTTCTTATACAATATTTTTTTTTTTTAATATTTACAAATAAGTGCCACCAGGATCTTATTGCTTGATTGGGCTGAAACTGACTTGATCCACTGATTTTATTAAAATGGCCTTCCTCTTCAACTTGAACAAGTGGCCCATTAACCCACTCATCTGCATGGATCCAGAATCTGGAATTGGGCCGGGTCGGACTTGGCTCAATGGGGCAAGACATTGCTCTGGAACGGGAAACACCAGAGTTGCCCTAGCTCCCATCTTCCTGCTGATGACAGCACCTCGGAACCTCTCCCCTATGACTGCTCCAGTCACCGCCAAAACACCAATCGCCACTAGGTGTGAGTCTCATCGGCCGTCGCGCGCTAGGGGATCATCGCTGCCACTCGTCCTTGTATCTCCTTTGCCGCCGCATTGTTCACGTGACGGTGGCGGTGGTTTCCACCCTTCCTTCGTGCTTCCTTTCTCTTCCTCTTCACAAGCGAAAACACCAAGCGTCGCCGTCAACGCCACACTAACCTTGGCAAGTGGACCACGGATGTTCACCTCGTCCTGTTCTCCGCCATTGTTCTATTCAAGTGGCTCCGCCATGTGTTCCTCCATCTTCGCCTTCGTGTCAGCAATCGCGCAAGGATTTGGTGTCGCGCAACATGGTAAAACATCAAAGCCTGCATTTTCTATTGTCGACGGCACCATGTTGGCCTCCGCGTCGGGATCTACTTTTGGTGGTTTGGGGATTCCGCTCCCAACTCATGTTCTTATGACCTTACCATATTCTGATGGACCTTCTTCCTTCAGTGGTTCTTCCTTCTGATGCAATTCTTAGGCTTTTGTTGTTGCTTTTTGAATGTTTGTGGTTGATGTTTTCTGATGTATTGCTGAGTTTGAATCTTGATTTGTTGACTCCCTTGTTGAACCTCCCTTTGCTGAATATGTTGTTGCCTTTGGTTCTTGAACCCTAATGCCATGACCAACAACCTTTTCTTGATTTGTTGTTGTTGATTTTGAACCTTCCTTGAATCTTCCATGAATCCTCCCCGACTTCTTTAAAGCCAATAGTTTTGGTTCATGCAATCTGGCTAGTGAGACAACCTCTAGGTACGAAGATGGCCTAGCTAACCTCAATTGACATTTGAGGTAGTCCTCCAATCCAGCAATGAAAAAATGAGCTTTCCATCGTGGAGAAAGACCATGGATCTCGCTGGAAATTGCTTCAAATTGTCATTGGTAATCAGCTAAAAATCCTTGTTGTTTCAGTTCTTTGAAAGCTTCTTCAGCCATAGAAGATCTCTCAACGAAAACACCAATGATAGAACTATGTTCGAGCCTAATTTCCAAGCTCCAAGAATTTCAATGAATTCACTAATTTGATTATTGACAATATGATTTACAATGAGTTAATACTCTTATTTATAATCCCAAATCACTAACTAATATCCCTAACTAACTAATATGGACCTAGCTAACTATTAATAAGGGATGGGGTGTAACAAGCCCCCTCATCGGGATAGTTTGCATGCAAAAGCTCCTTGATCCATTCAAATGGTCGATGACGTGGCACGGCCTTCTTTCCCTCCTTTATCCTCTGCTTCTGCCTCTTCAGCTCGAGCGCTTTTTCTTTCATGGCGTGCGCTGTGCTTTCTGTCTTATTCGAGCTTTTACTATGACTCCTAATCATGAGTGTGTCCGATTGAACTGCTTCAATAGAGCACTTACAACCACTGAATATACCACCACCTTTGTTTACAACCTGCTTCAACATATTCTTGCTCTTTCCGTTATGATTAAAGTTGTTACTCATTTTAATACCTTTGGTGGTGCTATTATTAGAGTTGAAATTACCTTCGCTGCTGCTATTACTACTGCTATTGCGACTCACAGATTTTTTATTAGCATTGTTGGTACTACGAACCTTTATGTCTTGCAATCCTATCTCAGGTGCAGGCACCACACCTAGACGGAAAAACTCCCATGCTGATGATTTTCTACCTTGATTACCAGAGCTTGCTTGTCTTGGAACAGTTACTTTCAACTGAGGCTTGGGACTTGGATGAAATTGATTTTGAACTCTAGCCTTGGAAGTTTTCGGGGTTGTGGTTGTGGTGGAGTTTGCGCTACTAGATGAGTTCTGGCTTCTAATACTGCTGCTTCTACTACTATTGCTCCGAAACTCACTCAAAGAACAGTGGTCCAAGGACTCTGACCTCGATTCACACCGGTTAAATTGCTGGCCATAACGCTGGGAACCGGTGGTTTTTGATGAGAGACACAATGGGAGAATTTGGCCTTGGAAGAAAACTTCATCTGCAGCACACATTTCTGGTTCTTCGGAAGCGGGGCCACCCCATGAGCGGAAATCAAATTCTTCTTGGGTTTCAGTGATATGAGAAACTGGTTTTCTTGCTTGGTCCTCTTGGTCGATCAAATTGAGTGGAAGATCGCTAAGTGATAATGCTTCTACTTCCTCTTCGTCTTCCTCCTCTTCTACCACTTGTTCCCATTTTGCGTGGGTGATGTTTGTTGCCATCTCACGTAAGGAACAGATTTGGACTGTTGGATGAGAAGGAGAGGTGGGAAGGGATAAGTTATAAGATTGTGATTTATAATGAGAATGTGAGATGAAGATAGATATACGTCTACCTGAAGAGGGGATGGTGGGTTTGTGACAGTGTGACAGAGAAATTTGGAATATGATGAGTATAAATTAAAGTGAAGTAGTGACAGGCACTAAAGTGAGAACTAGCATAGAGAAGTCAAGTGAATTGATCGGTGCAGTGCAGCGGAGGAAACCAAAAGTAATGTCTTTCCCTTGCTTGATGGGTGAAGAAAAGAACTGAGACCTTTTGGGCCGGCCACTACCAGAACCAGTACGTACCTGGGGTCGCTTTTGATGCCATTCTTCTGGATGAATTGGCTTGCATGCCTCAACAGGGGTGGGGACAATTGAGGTATTGAAATTGAATAACCATAGTAACTTCACAATTTCTTTTTATTTTCAAATCAGAGTACATTAACAATAATGCATCATTACAAGAAAGTAACGAGTAACTTAACCATGATAAGTTCTCGTAATCATTAATCAATTAAGGTTAAGATCTGTTTGTATATCTCTTGCTTATCAGTGAAAAAATTGTAGATTTCCAAGTTTGTTCCAAATGTTCCTAACTGAAAAGTAACTTAGCAAATTGGTGATTATAATTATCCAAAAAAAAAAGAGATGGTGATTATAATATCGGAGTAAATTGGCGACGATAGAGTTGAAATCTAAACCTATAGTTGTTTGGACAACTACACTGTCTACACATGGTCATGTCTCCACACTTGTCTTAAAAGTGGTGGACCGCGCTTCTGTCCTTCTATATCTTTACAATAATTGTGTTTTCTTGTTTGAAATGGTATTTTTTTTTTCAAAAATCTATTCCAAATAATAAACAAAAATTTATTCTCTTTCTTTTTCGGCTAAAAATACAAAACTTTAGATTCATTATCGCGAGGAGCATGTACCAAATATAATAATAATAATAATAATAATAATAATAATGTACCAAAAAAATTATCGCAAAGAGCCGAATAGAAAGGAAGAAAGAATATCTATCCGTCCAAAACCGAGGAAGAAACATCTATTTGGTTAAATCATAACAACAAGCGAGCGAAAAATCTATTTGTCCCCAACCAATATATGTACTATTTTTGGTCATTAAACATCTATGTATGTTTTTATTGGTCAACAAACATCTACGTACTAGCGTAAATGAGAATAAGACGGTACAGGTTCAGGAGGCCCAAGTATTCAGGCCTCAAGCCCGATTTACTGGAAATATGAAACTTGGGCCCAACATTTTGCACCCTTTCAGAAAGGAAAGTAAAAATCTAAAATGTTGGCTTTATTTGGCCACCGTAAATTTGGTAAGGGGTTTCAATTTTATTTTTGGAAATCTCAATCCCGGAATATTATTCCGAGGAGTAATTTTTCCAAACATATGTATTTTGACGCATTTAGTAAACAAATTAAATTTCTAGAAAAAGTTTATTCATTTTCAAAAATACCCATAGCAATTCGCCGACAAACGACGTTGGTCCCAAGAATGGCCAAGATTGTTCGCGGGTCGACGGTGGTTGGCAGTGGTTCGACCATGGCTCGTCATGATTTACGGTGGTTGGTAGTGGTCTGGTGGCGGCCTGTGGTGGTCCGGTGGCGGTCGGTAGTGGTTTAGCAGCAAATGGCGATGGTTGTGCAGTGACCTAGCCATGGGCAATGCTAGTTTGTGGTGGTCGATGGTGATCTACCCAATTGTGGTTGGCGATAGCCGCCGACAGTTTGCAATGGTCGATGGTGGTTTGGTGGCTACCCGTGGTGGTCCGGTGACGGTCGGTTGTGATCTAGCAGTGGAGGGTAACTAATGGTCGATGCCAGTAGAAATAATTTGGTCTTTTTACATGAAAAATACTCATACGATGAAAATGTTACAATCCGATATATAAGATGGGATTATTTTTGAAAAAATCTTACCCCAAAATCAATTATGAGAATATTACATTTCATGGAATATTTTTTAAAAATTTATACTAAATATAGGCATATGAGATTTCCGAAAATCTCGTTCTAAACCATATATCAAACGTCTCCTTAGAATTCGATAGAATTAACATCCTGGCTCTTAGCGCCAATAATGAATGCAACCTTTTATACTTGATGCTGTTATAAAAATTATAAAAAAATAAAATTATATCTTTATCAAAAATTATAATTTTTGATCTAATGATAAGCATTTGATCCAATAAGTAATACCAAAATAAGGTCATAAGTTTGAATCACCTGACTGATACTGGGGGAGATTGTTAGCTTTATTTTACTAGTGCCACCCTTAAAATTCGATGGATTTAACATTCCAGTCCATGGAACTTATAATGGGTGTAATTCTTTATACTTGATACAATTCTAAGAAATTATAAGGAAATAAAATTATACCATCACTAAAATTTATAGCTTTTGTATAATGATAAGCGCTTAATCCGATATAAAAAATGACGAAGAGGATTAAAAACAGAACGAATTCTTCTGTTGACAAAGGAAAATAGGAATACAGCAACCTCCGAAAAATGTTACAATAAGCTGTTTTGAATTAAAATAAACTTATTCAAACACGCAATAAGCGCATAAACCTTAAAACATCACCGAAGAAATCACTATTCAGAACGAAAACAGATAACTCTCTTATTACACGAAGAAACTCTTGGTACCACCTTATGGGACTCCTTGGCGATTAATGGCGTCGGTGGCTGAGAGCTCGGCCTCAGAAGAAACGGCAGCACCAGACAGAGTGGGTGCCTCAGTGGCGCCAGCTCCACGACCTGTCTTCGGTTGTTGATGGCCTTCGGTGCCATAACCCTGACGCTTATAGTCTTCTAAATCCTTATATTTCACGTAGGGACTGTCCTCCAATGGAAGTCCTTCACTGCTTCCTTTACCAGCTGATTCGCTCTGGGTCTTTTTCTCTCTCTGCTCCCCTTTCTCCATGCTCATTTTACTTGCTCAGAGCCTCCTGAGTTCAATGGTTTCATAATATATAATAGCGCTTTCTTTCCAGTGGCTGTATAGTTTGGCACCTGTAACACACGTGGTGCACCACGAGACATCTCGAGAAACGTGGCTAATATCTCTTTCGAAGAAGCTTTGAGAAGGTTACATTTATTGTAAAATATGGAAATAACTGGGACATGAAATGAATTATCCAAACTTCTCGTCATATTTAAATTTAAAAAATTGAAGAATAATGTTATTTGAATATACAGTAGTGATGTACACACACAAAATAATTGATTATATTGCACTTTAAGAATTGGTTTGTGCATGTGTTCGTGCATGTGTATCACTTTTACGTCACTTCTACACATTTAAAATATATTACTCAAAATTAAAACTAGTGTAATTTTTTTTACAAGATATAGTATTATAAACCTTTTTTTGTTATGGATATAGTATCATATTTTTATCCTTACGATGGCTTCTTTTGGTATAACAAGTATAAAATATTTTTATTATGTATATACTGTAAACCTTTTTTGGGTACTTAATTGTACAACATTGTTATGACTCTAATAGTATATATATTCATTATTTACCAACTAGCGTATTTGATTTATACAATAGAAAGGTATATATATATATATATATATATATATTTGTAATTATAATTTCATATATTAAAATTTATCTCTTATTTTTTAATTAATTTAAAGGAGATTTTTCTCTTTTAAATAAGAAATAAATAATAAAATAAAAAAGCTAATTTCTTTTCTCTTTTTTTTTCCTTTGTTCAAACTCGTAGTAAAATAATTTTAACGAATAAATTTTATAGAAGTGTTTTGTATAATTCATTATTAAAGATATAATTTGTTTTATAAAGGTACTATCTTACAATTTTTTCTAGTAAAAATAGAACAAATAAAAAAAAATTATTTAATTGTCTTCAACTCTTTTTCTAGTTCCTAGTAAAGTAATTTTGAAAAAAAAATTATCTGATATAACATCACATTATTTAAAAAGTCATTTATTTTTAAGGATATTCACTTTCAATTTTTAAATAATAATTGATAATATAAAATTATTTTATATTATTAGTGCATAAAAATTAATTTCATAGTTCATTATTAAAAATATAATTTACTTTATAAGAATTCTTATTTTTTTAATAAAAAATAAACAACTAAAAATCAAATTAATTTCTTTTCTCTCCCCCTTCACTTTCTTTAACCTCATAGTTAAATAGTTTTAAAGAATATGCTATTTTACAGAGTGGTTGACAATTTCTTAATTTCAATTTAATTTTAAAATCTAAATTCTGTAAAAAAGAGTATATTTTTTTATACAATTTGATTAAAATTTTAATTATATTAGACTAATATAAAAATAATTATTAAAAGAATTGTTAAAATCACTTTGTTATTCACTATCTTCAAATAAGAAATTGCTACTGCAATAAGTTATGATAATAATCCTTTAATAATTATATTACCTATATCAATTAATCACACTTGCATATTTTTTCTTCAATAAGTTATGATATCAATTTATTCGGAGTAAACTATGATAATAATTCTTAGTTTTATTATTGCAAATTTGAAACTAATATTCATCAACATTTAGCATTATACGATCCCGTAAAAAAAAAAGTAGTATTATACGGTTATAAGGATCAATGAAAAAGAATAATATGACTTTAATGAGATTGAAGAATTGAGACCAAATAATTATATTTTTTTCTTTTGATTTTTTTAATATTCCAAACAATTGCATCTTAAACAATATTTAAAATGCAAATAAAATTTTAAAATTTGTGAATAAGGTAATTAATAACATATTGTTTGTGATTTTAGATAATGGTATTCTTGAATATACATAAAAAAGAAAAATTATGAAATTTAATAAAAATATTATAATCATAGAAATTACATTAAAGAAATCTCATAAATTTTTGTATGGCTCAAATGAAATGACATAGGAGAGAGATTTCAGTTCTGACATGTTAGTGGAGGAAAGAATCAGTGTATTACATTAAATGTAAATTAAATAATGAAATTTGAATTTTATTTAAATTGATTTAAAATTTTTTTGTGTGGCTCAAATAAAAGGACAAAGGAATATTTCAGTAGTATATCATTCAAGAAAATTTATTGGAAGAGAGAATCAAGGCAATATATTTATTGTAGATTAAATTACAAATTTATTTATATTTTTGATAAATTTAATAAATAGAAAGTTGAAATGTTTTCTATTATAATAACTTTTACAAAGTGCTGGAAAATTAGAATTCATAAGAAGCTAACATGTGGCATATATATATTTCCTTGTTTTGACTCTTAATTATTAGTATTAGTAGATTTGTAGATTATATTATTGATTCGATTATTAATTTATGCACTTAATTACTGTAAGCATTTATCTCCCAAACATACTCTCTTCTTTTGTTGAAGATGACAATTCATATATGAAATAAGCTTCATGAATAAATGTCTAAGATATTAGATTTTTCCTTTCTCTTACACAAATAGCTTGAAGTTTAGATGCAAAGAATGGTTTTAAATTGAGGGTGTTCATTGTCAAATCAAATGAAAGTTACTGAAAAAATTGAACCAAAAAATCAAAAATCGATTGAAAACCAAAAAAATTATTTTTTTTTTCAGGCTTTCTTTGCAAAAACTCATTTGTTCGGTTCAATTTTCGATTCCCAAATTGAAAATCGAACCGAATTGATCTCCTTTCCATCACTATTATACCCTTACTAATTTATTGTATTCTCAAATTTACCCTTGTTGCCCAAGCCCAATACTTCCAAACCCTAATAGTGCCTCTTACTTTCACTCTTAGGCTATATTTGGATTTGTGGTAAGTAATGGAGTGGAATGGAACAGAATAAGATGGAGTGGAGTAGAATGGAGTGAAGTGGGCTTCTATCCCATTCCTCCCAAATTGGGGGCTAAGTTAAATGGGTTGATATAATGAGATTGGATGGAATGGATTCCATCCTCTCCCACTCCATTCCATCCATTTATTTTGTTTCCAAACAATAGAAGTTTTAATAATTTCATTCCTCTCCATCCCACTCCACCCTTTTCCATCAATCCAAACATAGCCTTAGTACTGTTAGCGCCAACCCACAACCAACAGAGACCTCACTCTCACTCCATCTCACCATCTCCACTCCAGTCGCAGACTTACTTTCATTGTCACTCTCAAAGACTCTCATCATGTTAGCATTCATCTTCTCTGAGTTGAACGACTTGCGATGACACCATCGCCTCCCTTGCTCTTCATCTCTTTGAGTTCAACAAAATGTGATGCCGATGGCTTCCTCTTTGTCGACAGTGACAGGTGACGGGTGACAACCTTCCCCTTCCACTGTGCCGCACCTGTTTTGAGATCCTTTTTAAAGCTCCTCTTTGGCTTGCAGTCTACTCCCTCTCTGGTATCAAGTAGGGAGGATGACGGCAAGCCACACCATTAGCAGCAGTGATTTTAGCTGCCATTGTACCTGCAAACAGCGCAAAAGCAACAGCTTCCCCATTCTATTTGAGGATTTGGGTAGTTTCTTTTTTGTTGTCTTTTTCATTTCTTATTCTCAGTGTTGGAACCTTCAAGACCTAGACTCTTTTATGTTTGATTAGCAATTTTTGAAGTTTGTTTTTCTGGTTCAGTTTGTTAAAGTTTCGATTTTCTTTCTTGTGGAATTTCTATTTGGGTTTTGTTTGGTCTAAGCATTTTTAAGATCCATTCTTTATTTTATTTCAAAGAAATTCTTATGATTTTTGTTACTATGATTGGGTTTTGCTTTTTTGGTTGAAATTCTTATAATTTGAGGTTTGTAGTGGAGAGAGCTGCAATCCTTTTATGTTTATTACATATATCTTGGGCTTGTATTTTGATTATTGTGTTATGTACTCTAAAAATCGAAAATTGATTGAACCAAATCGATTGAAGTTTGGTTTGGATGGCTCGTAAAAAAAAAAATGGATCGGTTGATATTTTATATCAACTGATTGGTTCAGTTCGATTGATTTTTTTTGTTCAAAATTGATCCAAAATCAATTGCAAACACCCCTAATTTGAACGAGACGCATCACCTAATGATAAGAGCACCACTGAATAATATGTGCTTAGTGTGTACGTGACCACGAAATTAAATTATACGCTTAATAATATTAGTTATGAAAGAACATGCATGTATAAGGCTTTAACAGAAGGTAAACTTCTCCCCTTTACAGCTTTCATTTATCTATACCAGAAGAAATACAATATTTTCTAGATGCTTATACCTGTAATGGCTTATCATCCAAACATTTCTTAGGGCTTTAGGAGTCAATTCCAAGTAAATGTAATTGGACTTCCAACAACGTTCTGTCCATTAGACCATTCCAAACGTCCAAAACCAAAATTTCCTTCCGGTTTCGGATCTATTGACGTAAACGTAACCGTATACGACTTTTTGTCCTTCTCTCGGAAACTTAACACTTTCGGTTCAACTGAGATCTTCACCGATGGGGTCTCCAACTTAACAGACACCTTGTATGTCCCCGCAGGCCCAACATTGGCAAGAGTCCGCGTGTGTTTGACTACACCGGCCGAGTCAAACACCACCGCAAACGAAGGGTAGTTAAGGTCCGTCACACTGTACTGTTTGCTTTGGTCGCATTGGAACTTTCTCCTCGTCACGGTCTTTAACATATCAGCTGTGTAATTCACCGCGCACAAGAACCCAAGATAATCATCCACCGTTAAATCGTAGACCAGTCCCGGATGAAGCGCATTAATGGGGTTCACGTGTCCAGCTCCGTAATCAAAAGGCGTTGACGGTTTTTCAGTTGCACTGTCCAGAAACTTTTGGCCATTCTTGTAAGTGGTATAAGCCGTGGTCATTAGCGCGGAGCGAATAACGGCTGGGCTCCAATCAGGGTGCACCGATTTGATCAGAGACGCGAGCCCACTCACGTGAGGGCACGACATGGACGTCCCTGATTCGATGTTGAAGTCCACGCGCCTTTTATCCTCTTTCAGACCAGTAGGGCTCGTGGCCCTCGACCAGGCCGCTAAGATGTTGACACCTGGCGCAATCAAATCGGGCTTTAGTATCTGCGGCGTGATGGGGTTGGGGCCCCGCGAGCTGAAAGACACAATAACCGGCGCGGGCTGAACCCCCAGCTTTGTTCCCTTAAATTCAATTGTGGCCGTCGGATTCGAATCGGACGACAAGTAGTTCTTCATGGCAGTGCCTTCTCTAAAACCAACGGCTGTCGCCGGCAAAAGATGTGCGTTCGCGATCCTGTCCTCTCCCTCTTCAATTCCATTGGCTACCACCATTCCCAAGCCGCCGGCGGATTTTACATTGTAACCCTTCCTTGCGCTACCAATTTCTCCAATATCACACAGCACGATCTTTCCCTTCACCTTTTCTGGCATCAACGAACCATGCTCGCAGAAACCGCTACCTTGGTCGCTCGCATTCGCTGCGTATATGAATGGCAAGGGAGTATCGGGCAAAGGGCTGCCTTTATAAAGAGACGTTCCGGGGTATTTTTGTCCATTCCCGAGGCTAACGTACGCCGGGAAGTCCCGATCAAGTGTGCTAGCGCCCACCGTGGTGATCCAAGGTGCCACGTTGGAGATATTATCGGGACCTGAGTTTCCTGCGGAGCAAGAGACCAGAATGCCTTTCTCCATTGCCGCAAAGGCTCCAATTGCGATGCTGTTGCGGTAATATTCGGACGCCCCATTTCCTAGAGACATGGAGAGGACATTGACGTTGTCGGAGATGGCCTTGTCCATCGCGGCCAATACGTCAGAGTCGACACATACACCACCGCCCCAACAAGCCTTGTAGACAGCGACCCTGGCGTGCGGGGCCATCCCACGTGCCGTTCCGGAAGCGAACCCGAGTAGGTTCGCGCCTCTCACCGAAGACCCCGCCATCGTGCTCGCAGTGTGGGTGCCGTGGCCGATACTGTCACGTGGCGATTTAAACTCCTTGGTTTCGTTGATTCTGCCCGCCGAGGACTCGTAGCCGGCTGAGTAGAACCTCGCTCCAATCAGTTTCTTGTTGCAGTTTGAAGTTGTGAAATTGTGACCTGTTTCACATTGGCCTTTCCATGTTTTCGGGATGGGTCCCATTCCGGCGTCGTCGAAGCTTTTGCTTTCAGGCCAAATGCCAGTGTCGATGACTCCGATGATTACCTCGGATGTTGCGTTTGGCTTGGTTGGGATTATTAGGTGTGAGATTTTGTCGAGGCCAAGGAAATGTGGGGTTCGAGTTGTGTGTATGTGGTACCTTTGCTCTGGCAACACCGCTAGAACCCCGTGTTGGCTCTTCAGTAACCGTGCTTCTTCTGATGTTAGTCTTGTGGAGAATCCATGAACGTTGTCATAGATGTAGATCATTTTTGCTGAGTCGGATACTGATTTTAGACATGATTCGTACCAGGCTGAGTGGTGCTCGAAGCTTGCTGGCATTTTGGATTTGTCCAAGTATACTACGTAGGTACGCTTCTGGTTCTTCATCTTCATCTGCACTGTTGCCGAGGATACATTGCAGAAGTTTAGAATCAAAGCTAAAAAAGTGACAACGAGAGGTTTTTTAAGTGTCTCCATGTTCTTTTCTCTCCCACCCTTGTTTGTGTGTAGTGATGAGGGTAATGTGACAGAAAACTGAGCTTTATAGGACTCATTTTTAGTGGAGGTTTCGTAGATGATGCCATCGAAGAAGTGTGAAATCAGAAGAAAGGATAGTGGTTGCCTAGTTAATTGAATTAATGCATTGTGACAAAAGTAGAAGAAAGGAAAAACAGAAAGGATAGCGTAATGGGAATGAGCTCGATGTGCGTCACATTGCACCCTTCTTTCCTGTAACTTGTAGGAGACACCCTCCTTTCCTGTGACTAGTGCTAGATATATTTGCTTGACCACATGCACGTTACACTTGACTTATTATGGCAACCTATCACTCTAGGACTGGGTTTGGGAGTGCACTATTTTCCATGGGTTTTTTTTTTTTTTCTTTGATGAGTCCATTGGAGAATTTATTTATAAGAGTTTTAAATAAAATTTTTATTATTTTTATAAATCATTTAATATATTCTAGTCTTCTACATGTCCTTGCACAAAAGAGTTATTTAAAATTTTTTTATAAAGCATTCAAGATTTTAAAGTTTAAACAATAATTAGAATTGGATTACGTAAAATGGGGGTTAAATTTTAGAGTACAAAGTATAAATAATACCTTTTATTTACTACTTTTAGGTGTTGTAATCAAGTGGTGTTTAGACCATTTTTTAGCTATTGCCGATAAAAGAAAGGGCTCACATTTCTAATGAATTTAATTTTAATATATTATTATTTATCAGTATGCAAAATATTATAGTGTTACGTCCTCTTGTATTAATATATTTTTTAATAAATAAACAACTGTACGAGGTTATTATATGATATAATAATATATTATTAACTGAATATAAGTGTAAAATGTTTAAAAAATAGGTGCTCTTATGTTTTATATTTTTTTCACATGATCGTTTAATTAAAAGGTCCTCCTAACAATTATTTTAATTGTTGAGGACACAACTGGTTTACCAAACTCCCAATGGTCAGTATAAGAACTTTAATTATGTTGTTTAATAATTAAATATAGGTATACTGCTTTTAGAATTTTTAAAATATTAATTTTTCTTAAAATTACCTACTTTGATATCTCAATCAATTATAAAAAATATTATTTAAAAGTGTATATTCTTTTCATTTTAAAATACATTAAATATTTTGAATTATCATAGCATTAAATTTATTTTTAATTCAATGCCCTTTTCTTTTTCAAGTTTTTACTGAAAAATGATTCTTTCTTTACCTTAATAAATGAGAAATATGTGTATCGCATTATATTCTTTAATGTTTTTCTTCTCAACCTCACCTGCAAACTAACCAATTTATTTTTTTATTTGAGTAGTTAATTAAGTTGCACTTTAATCTCCTTATTTATTTTTTCAATTGCACTTTCTACGTTGATATGTTAAATTTACCACACTACACCCCTATTCAATACTAGTATATCTCATTGCAGTTTTTCCTTTCTATCTAATTAGCTGCTGATTTTAGCCTTATAGCTAAACAAAAGATCTATCTAATACCTATAGTTGTGTTACCCAAACAAGACACGCTCCTCTTAGAGTTAGTGGAAGAACGTTTGGTCAGCGAAGTCATTCCCAGTTAAATGTGAACAGGTTTCCACAAAAGTCTTTCCACCATTTCTCTCTTCATAATTGATTCTTTGGCTTCTCTCATTGTTCATTAATGGATTTGTGTTGGTGTTTAGCTACA
Organism: Pterocarpus macrocarpus; assembly: GCA_031439585.1. NCBI lineage: Eukaryota > Viridiplantae > Streptophyta > Magnoliopsida > Fabales > Fabaceae > Pterocarpus > Pterocarpus macrocarpus. The sequence continues at coordinate 69,331,302 of CM062520.1, read as the reverse complement.
TCCTAATAAGACAGCCTCTTTTAGCATATATTTATGTGTACGTAAGTGTATCGAAAAGATATATCGTCAGAATAATGGCCGTTGCGTTTATCAAATTGTGCAAGAAACCTAGCTAAAAGTAGAAAAAGGATTCAGAAAAGGAGAATTTCATGATAGAAAGAGCTTGAATGGGTAATGAAATTTCTAAATTCACGGTTATTAACGTAAAATGAAAAGTAAATTTATCTGAGGCCATATTTCTCATAAATAGTGGTCCGGTCAGCATAACCGATTTTTATGGTCTTGTCAATCTATTCAATTCTGTTTTCCTAATCTTATCATTCTGCTGAGCTCGAGGCTGAGATTTTGGTCCAATCAGCCTAATGATCCAAAGATATTTGGCTTAAAACATACTTTTCTTTATTAACTACCATGTATGTTATCATATTTATGTTGATTCATTAGGTTTTCTTTCCTTAACGTATGTTATAATGGACCTCTCTCTTATCATAATGGTATCAATCTTGACATATACCCTTCCCTTCTTTGTAGGAGGTAAGACATTTCTAACTTAAATACCAATCTATCCTACCTCATAGTATAAGACAGGAATAGCGAGTAATCTTTTCTATTTATTTTATTGAAATTGCAGCAACTCTATATCTTCATATCGTCAAAGTTTTATGGTCATTTTGTCTCTATCGTTAAATTGGCTATGTCTAAAATGACCCCAAATATAAATAAGTAAATAATTATAAAACATAACAGGAGTCAAATTTATTACTTTACTTTGTTAAATGCTATTCACAACATAAGCTATCGTTAAATGAATAATTAGTTAATGTTAATTTATATTACGTATGTTAATATTTAGAATGTAAATTTGATTTAATAATTTCCTTCTTTGCCAAAAGTAATTATTCCATAGTCTTTGAAACAATTGTAATATTATTAAAAATAATTTTAAATAATTTTTTGATTTTATTAATAATTATATTATCATATAATTAAGATTTTTCAAAATAATATTGTTTTATTATAAAGAAAAAATTAAATTAAAACTAATATGAAATAAGAATAAATAGTAGATAAAAAATACATTTGATTTTAAAATTACGTAAAGATAATTAAATATTAAAATTTAAAAATATTTTTAAGCAAATATCCACAAACAAGGTAGAGTTACAATAAAATAATGCTAAAAAATCAGAATAATACAACCAGAATTTTTTATAAAAATATTAGTAATTGTTAGATAAAATATAATAATACATTCACTTTTTTTTAATCTGAAAATTACTAATTTACCATATTTTTCTAAGAGTTAATTTCTTGAAAAAAAATCAATTTTTATTTTTATTACAGTAACCTCACCTTATACATGCTGTAGGAATTTTCCGAAAGAAAAAAGTGGACTCCCAACCACGTGTCTTCATTTGACAAATTCACTTGCATAGGACTCGACAAGTGCACGCTCCGTGCAACGTACGGTGAGCGTATCGCGTCGTTCTTCAGAAAGCTTCACAGTTATACTCTCCATCCACTCCGGTGCCGTTCTTGTACTGCGTGCCTGCAATTATCTCATCTTCTCCCTCTAGTTACGCTACAATAAAATTGGAAAAAAAAAAAAAACCAATTAAACGAAAGAAAGTTTAATTAAAAAAATGGTCTATATGGCCGGGTACAGCACAGTCGTTGGAATCAATCACCGGAGCCCAATTTCTTTGATATCAATAACACAAAACGGCGCCATTACAACGCGCTACGACGTCGTATTTCTGTGTCGGGGTTGCAGAGACCACGGCTTCAGTAGTGCCTCTGAATCGGCTTGGGCAGAATTTCCCGTGGAGAACGCGTACGAGCTGTTAGGAGTGTCGGAGACCAGCTCATTTGCTGCGATCAAAGCGTCGTTTCGCAAATTGGCAAAAGAGACTCACCCGGACCTTGCTGAGTCAAGTAACGATTCCGCTGCGTCTCGGCGATTCGTGCAAATCCTGGCTGCCTACGAGGTGGGTGCAAATCGTGCCCCGGTTTATCATTGTCGTTGTTTATAGTGTAGGAATTATTTTATTCGTGAGTAAATTTTATGAGATAGCTTAATTTTGAACTTGAATGGAGACAAATCAATGAAGTTTGGTTCATAGAATAATGCTTGAAAATTTTGGGGGATATTTCCTGTACGATTACGTTGGATTGAATAATTGGTTTTAGCTTGAATATTCTGAGTGAAAAAGGAAAAAGAAAATCGTGATCGAAGTTAGTTGTTAATGACTGTAAATTTTACAGTGTATAATTGAGAATAAATTGCTCATAATAATCATTTGGATTTTGATAGCCTATCTTGTTTGTTTAATGTGTTTAGCTAGTTCTTAGTCACAGAGAGACTGTAAAATTGGAATAATGAGTTCGAAGAAGCTTACTTGGATGGTGATATTATTTATTTGAATAGCAGTCTACTGCCCTCGAAGGATGTTCCGCGGCCAATTGTTCAATTGGATGAGAAACCAGCAGTTGCTCAATGACTGTCTATTTGAACTTTCTTTTAGTGCCCAGAGTTTGAATGTATAGCATTGTTCTCATAAATTTGCATTTGTCAGTCTGGTGTTCATCTTACTGCATTGTTTTTTTGTTCTGCATGTGTTGGTGGCTCAATAGGCGAATGTGTCAAGTTAGTAGTGGGAGAAACGACCATACATGGAAGTTTTTCAATTTTGAATATGCTATACATGGTCTTATACTTTATGTTTGCTACTGATTTATTGTCTGTCTTCATCCCATTAGCAAGATAACCACCACCTACTTCATGACTTGAAGTGCTGGAAATCTTGCAGACCACGATATAGAGTCCACATGGGTACCTACCATGGGATTTTCCTTTGGTTTGGAGGGAATTTTGATTAACACAATAATCCATGATTCATTGCAGATTCTTTCAGATTCTCAGAAAAGAGCCCATTATGACATGTACTTGTTGTCTCAGAAAAAACTTATGCAGAAGCATTCTGGACAGGGTTCAAAATTGCACATTTACAAATCACATGCTACTACTTTCAAGGAGATGGAAGTTGTTGAATGGTTAAAGTGGTATAGATTAGCTATAAATGATATTTTGTCAGAGAAGAAGGTGGTGGTTGGAACAGGCTATTTTGACATACTTGAGAGAGATTTCTATTCAGCTATTCATGCAGCATATTATGGTCCTGAAATTGATTCTATGCCTATGGAGCTTTTTCCTGACTGCTTTGAGGCTGAGGAGAGGTCCTCTCATGAAACTCCTGAGGTTTTACACTTGGTTTCAGGCCGTGATCTTTTTGGGATGGTTTGCCTAGTCAACGAGAGTCTGAAGATATCATCTACAAAAAATGAAAAGTTAACTTCTTTCAGATCCTTCCATTCTGGCCTGTGCCAATCTACAACAAAGGAGAACATTCACATGAATGCAGAAAGGCGAGATGATTTTGGAACTCATCATACTCACGCCTCTAAAATTTCATGTAATGTATCGGATGCATATAAAGATCTAGAATTGCATGTCTGTGGAAGAGTGGTTGCTACATCATCCAGGTCCCTACCTAGATGCTACTCTGGTGGGATGCAGAAACAAGATGCCGAAGATCACATTCACGTTTTCCTCAATTCAGATGAAGATCCCAAACATATCAGCAGTGGCTTTTCAAAAAATTACTTTGCAAATGGTGCAGTTGGAAGCAGAATTCATTTGGGAACCATATCTGGACTTGGGAGCACTCCAGATGAAGGTTGTTGTTATGTCTACAACAGCAGTGGTGAAAAGACCCACGCGATTATGAAACATAGAACATTGATGGTATGTAAAGTTGCTTTCCCATTGTCTGTTGCTAAGTCCTCTCTTTGTTTACATTTTTCATATTCTTAAATATGAGAAGAATGGTCTGGGTTTCAGGATCTTGCTTGAAATGTAGTATTATGAATAACTTGGTATAGCTAGATGCTTGTAATCGTGGAATGTTATTTATGATAAAATTTCAGGTGAAGCATATGCACTGGTATGGAGTGGGTGACAAAGTTTCAGTTTGTGAGTGTAGATGCACTAGAGCACGTTTACCACCAAGCAAGTAAAGCTCTGGCCTCTCTCTGTAATATTTTTTTGGTGAACATCATAACATATGCTGTGTTGATCTCTTTCATTGTTAAAACATGTTGTGATGTTCTTGTGCATACCAATCTTCTCATTCCTTGATTGCTGGTTTGTTTTTTCAAGGATTGATGTTATTCGCTATTAGATAGTTCTATAATGCTGTCAACATTCAGACATTTTCTTGAATGCTTAAAACATTTCTATCATTGGACTAATTTACTTATGTCGTTGTCAACTTTCAATTGTCTGGAAAATGGCATTGCTTTACCTTCTAAAGTGAAAGAACCATGAATTGATGATGGTATATTAATATGTAGATCTATTGCTGAGAAATTTTTCTTCTGTACTCTCTACTACTTCTAACTGCGAAAATAAATGTACTGTTGTTTTATCAAGTTTATGTGAAATGTTTATGACACTGCAACTTGTTATCTATGAAGATTATCTGCTTCTCTCTCATTCCTGCATTTGATACATTTTAATAATTTTTAAGCCCTTAATTATACAGATTTTGGCTATTTGAGCCTCGTTGTGGCTTCCATGACATAGGGGGTTGGTATGTTGAAACATATGGCAAAGATAAAAATGGTCGTACAGTACCATCACAAAGGTTGTGGGATGGCTTGGATAATAGTAAGCAAGCTGAAAGGTAAGTTAAGTGATTTTTTTTTCTGTCTTTATGAAGAATTACTTAATGGTACCAACAGAACTTCTTTCAGAAATGTATGGTGTGGATTATGGAATGGTTATTAATGATATGTAAATAATACTATGGATCTTGGGGGAAATGCCGTGATCTTCCCAGGAATGAAAATTTGAAATCTGTATTTTTGGAATTTGCATTTCATCTGGGTTTTTTTTTTATAATTTTCTTGAAAATATTGAAGTCTGTTTGACATGCGCTTGGTAAATTGCCACCAGCTGCATTTCATACATTTCGTAACAAAATTATCTGATTGGTTCCTGATTGTAAAAAAGTTGTTTCAGAATCATCGGCCTGTTATATAGCAACTTCAGCTTTGATCTGTTTTCTGAATTTTTAAATTGTTGATTAGTTTGGCCTGTCAATGGGAATCAAGTATCTTATCTTTATTAACCACACTTTGCTCCATCTTGGACATGTAGAAGTGGTTAAAGCTAATCAAAGTTTTTAGAAATTATGTCCCAACCACAAGTACTTGCCTATGGAGTGTATTGACTCTCTCAGTTTTGCAATATGCAGAAGACTTCATCCAGCAATGTATCTGTTTGCTCTTGCATATCGGACACTTGATATTGAATATGCCAAACTAAGCGAGAAAACATTTAGGAATGCTGTTGGAGCACAAATGTTCAGAGTTCTTCACTGGTGTAGGAAATTTGTTTAATAGGTATATTGGGATTATGACACTGTCAATGAATTTATTCCGCGTTATTGATACACCAATTTAGACAGAGCAACGGATCCTTAACTGATCTCTATTTAGTGACTCTAGAAGATTTCCCTGTCAACTTACAATCGTATATTGATTTCTGGGAGGAGTGCTCTTTTAAGTATTGAAAGGAAATCTCATTAGAAGCCTCAATTAGTTTTGTTTACTTGGCTAGAGCAAGTTCAGTTTTCGATCTGCCTTGTGCTGGCTAACCAGTGAAATAATTGGGTCAAGGTGTGGCTGCTGGTGCTGCTTTATATGAGGAACCGATATCATGCTTGAGCTGCTTTGCATTGAAATTGATTGTGTAAAAAATGTTCTCTGGTGCTAATTGTCTCATAATTGGGCTGCAACCAGAATTTTTATGAGTATACATCTCGGGATGTCTCTATGTGGAGCCTATCTCCGTGCGTGCCTATCTGGCTCCGTCAGTATTATTGAACCTAGTTGTTTCGCTGAGCAAGGAATTTCATCCCCTAAACCGGAATGTTCATAGAGCTGAACACTTCCCTGAAATCTACTTGGCTACCATAACTCATGGTATATCAACAACAATCTTCTCCTGCTTGCAGTCTTGTCCCGATGCGCATGCAGAGCTTGTACTTGCGTATCTGTATATATATTCAAGTATGTTTTCTTGTTCACATTTTTAGTTCTTAAATTAGGCAGTCATGTTGTCCTTAATTTATATGCAACTAGTAATATGACGTGGAGTTCCATATGATCACGTTATTGCTCAGTGTGATCTTATGTTTCTTCACAATATATTTCTGGGTTTGTTTGCTTTCGCTTTGAGCAACTTAAATGGTATTTGACTGATAGAATAGAACTTTGGGCCGTAAAGTTACTATAAATCATAAACTGCTTCAAATAAATGAAATTGATATCAAATGCAGCTTTTTTATCCTTTACTTGAGCAGATCCTCCCATTTGCAGTACTGGCCTCCTGCTAATGCTCGATAATACCTATCCCTGCAATAGACTGGTCTTCCATCAGCAGCCTCTGCAGCAGCTGCTGCTAGATCGTCATCAGCCATCACCTCTACCGGCAATTTAAGCAACTCCTCCTTTCTACAACATGCATTAAAAAATTGCAATGACGTGGTGGAAATAGTCTGGAAGATAATGCACGATCTTTCTATTGTCTTTCCTTACCTTAGGTTGTATTTTGTGTTAACCTTGGGAGCTTGTGCGCTTGATTTATTTTCTTGTGTGGTAAAGGTGGTTTGGAAAAAATTCTCCACTGGTGTAGCAAAGATAAATAGCAAAACTCCGGTAACAAGTAATGCTCCTGTGCCGACTAGAGTTTGCTTGAGCAGTTTAATAACTGGTTTAACCTGTAAACATGGAATATATGTGAATCATGCTGCAAGAAATCAACTTTAAAATATTGCTTTTCTAGCCTACATCCAAATTTTTCTGCATTATGAATTGATGCTTGTGTTACTTTGCTATATTCATTACCTTGTAAGAGCCCAACAATCTATCACGAGCCAGGATCTGCAAAGAAAGCTAAGTTTTCAGTTTTAAGTGCTTGAAATAAGAGAAATGAAGCATGTCACTGCTTCGATGTTCATATTCATTAATTTTGAACAAACTGCTTGATTGTGTCCAAGTAACAAAGTGCCAAATTGCAAGCGACATCTAAAATCCGCTACCTTCTACTCATTAAGGCTATTTTTTTTTGGGGGTATACTGCTTTGAACATGGTTTTACTTAAGTGGTTAGTCTCCAAGGCACCTTTGTGCTGTTCTCTCAATGCGTAAAAGAACAGATTCTTGCATAGATATGAATATAATAGCTCATATTATGTCCACTCACAATAAAATTGGACTTAACTAGTTTTACTTTTGATGTATTCACTTGTTTTTGGATTCCACTAGTTTTATTATGAGTGTGCATAAAGCGTTAGATTTGTATTTGTATAAGAAATTTTTTGCATAAAAGAGGCTAACCTCGGGTGGCTTGACCCACATCTGTCCATCATACCATCCACTTTCTTCATAAGGAATGACCGCTGATAGAAGTCTATCACCAACATAACTCCATCCCTGCATTGTAATTCAATTATCTTGACTGCAACAGTTATTAAAGTGTGAAGGTGCAGAAACGGCTCAGGAACTTAAATCATTGGTTATGATTGAACAGTGTGAACGATGAATGAGTTACATTCAATTTAAAAACTCGTTATATTGCACTCGGGCAACAACATAAACATCATTCTGACTACAAGAGGGAGTTCCGACTGAGCTAGACTTCGAATCCTTGTGCTGCAAATGCAATGCGGTTTTAAATCCATGATGTCCTACACGAGGACAAATTTGTTTTCAATTCTCTGCCTTACTTAACCCCATGCTCCCCAGTCCCCAGTAATGAAATGACTGTGGTATGCAGAACAAAAAGAGGATTAGAACGCACCAGATAAATCCTCAAGACAATCAGCGATACAATGAAGAGTGTTCCTGTTCCAGCAGCTAGTATAAATCTTAGAGGCTCCTGCAAGGTTGTGAACATTAACACGGGCAGAAGGAAATTTTATGTGCGACTTTATAAATGTTTTGTGTTTGTGTGCAGCTCACATGCACTCTTGTGTGTGTATCAACATTTCTGGTTGATTACTTGATTAGACATCCCAATAATTGTATGTGCATAATTTTTACATCGTCCTTACTCTAGAAGGATTAAAGCTTGCATTTGCAATTGGCACTCCAAGAACTGTGAACACTACCAACCAGAGGCCTCCAAGGCGAAGGAAGAAGGAACCAGGACCCAGTTCACCCCATGAATACAGGATTCCATTCTTCAGAGACGAGTACTCATTCACCTATTATTACACATTGAGAGTGTTGTGGTCAGCAAAAATTGAAATATAAGCAGTTTTAGTGGAACTGACATGATAACTAATAATCCATTTTAATCCCTTTTCACGAACCGTCCCGGTTTATCTATGTGCGCAGGGACATGCAACTCACTAACTGGGATGATGGTTTCAGATGGCTAGTTTCAGCGACGAAATTCATACACTAATATTACACCATGCAATATCATCATGATTTTGAGGATCTTTCAGAAAAAACAAATTATTGCCGACACATACCGGCCTCTGCTCAAAAGGGACCTCAATTTCCAACCCAGGATCCCAGCTACGTCCTGAAGAGCCACTTGTTTCCCCATCCATCTCATCCTTTATAGCCTTGACCTTGATTGAAATCCGATGAGAAAAACTTGTAGCTCTGCGATTATGAATGATCAACGAGCCATAGCTGCTTCCTGGTCTGGCTTGTCTTGCACTTAGAATTAGTGAGCAGTGGAAATTTAGCCTGAGCATTTATTTGTTGAATTTAAGCTATCACTAACGCAGCAGGGTTGTGTTCTGGTATTAAAATTCTTTGCTTGGAGGAGGAAGAATATTGAGATGATATATTTTTTGTTTTGGTAGGTGTATTCAGATGGTATTAAACTCACTGATTAATAGTAATCGTTTGTATTTTATGCGGTCATCCCAGGGACCACATGTTATTTACGCCGAGGAGGACTCCACAAGTAAATAACGCTTGTGCGTTTTCCAGATTTTCATAGGGTCCCTGCCCCCTTTGTCATGTGGACAAGCTTCTTGTCCACGTGGTCTTCCTAGGAACCGTCCATCTAATGCGGTGAAGGTCCTTAGCAATCTGATTATCCGAACCAAAATGTATTTCGTGCTTTTATATTTTTGTGGTTTGAGAAAGGCGAAGGGAATTGTTGCCTGAGCAACGTGGCGGCTGTTCTCTTGCACGCAAATTGGAACGGTGTTCGTGTTACCTGCACGCAGCGAGAACGAGCTTGATCAATTAGCAAAGCAACGACAAATCCGCTTTCAATCATGTAGCAAAGGAGTTCCGTGCTGTCCATTCATGAATCCTTTTTCATTTTTCTGTGTAGCAAATGAATTCGGCTGTCGTTTAAAGAGATATATTATTTATACATATCGAAATTTTCAACACCTTAATACTTTTTTTTAGTTTTTTTTTTCTTCATCGATTATTTCACTCTTTTCACTTTTTTTTATAATTTTTTTTTCTTCTTTCTATCTCTGAACGTCCAAGATGTCTACCTATTCCAATAATACAAAAAATATTTCTCTTGTTTAAGATATACTGTAGAGCCCTCTTAGGCTAGTTTGCTCCCTCGTAACTGACATATAAACTAACAGTGTATTTTTGCTTGAAAATAATTTAGTTTAAAAGATTTTTTTTTCATCATTTCCATGTTAAAAAGATTATTTATGTAATTATAAATTTTATATTATCATTTAATTATACACTTCTATTTTTAAAATTTTTAAAAGTAATAAATAATTGAATTAAATATTTTCACTGATGTAATAATATATAATTAGATATTTATATAAAATTTTTTAAATATATAATACATCAAAATTAAACTCATTTAAAAAAATTATCAAAAATTTTGACTAAAAACAATAGTGACAATTGAATCCGATAAAATGATTTATCTCATTTGTTTAATTAAAAATCAATAATAAATATATCATATTATTCTGAAAAAATAAATTAGGACAAAAGTGACACTTGAACATTTTTCATTTTCCATTTATAGAGATTAATAGATATAAGGAGTCTTTAAACAGATCTACATAATAATAATAATAATAAAATCTTAATTTCTATTTTTAATTAACTTTAAAACTGAAAAAATGTTACTTAAGGTGTTAAATAAAAGATTGTTTTTCATAAAAAAAAATGTTTTTCTTTTTAATTTTAGTTCATCGGAATTAATTTCTTTTACTTTAATCTCTTACAAATATTCACTTTCCAATTCAGTCTTTTAAAGTTATTTGACTTTATACGGATTTTTATTTTTTATATGGTATTTGAAATATATATATACCAAAATATGGGAATTGGGAGGAATTTACGCGGATATGGGATTTAACAAAATCGGAATTTCCGATTTCAGAAAAGATGAAATCGAACATTCCTACTTCAATTAAAATAATATTTTATTTTTTATATGTAGTGAAGTCGGAAATTCCGATTTTACTACAGACAAAAAACAAAATATTATTTTAATTGAAATCGGAAATTCCGATTTCACCATTTATGAAATCAAAAATTCTGATTTTATTACATCCCATATTCGTGTAAATTCCTCCTAATTCCCATATTTTTGTACATCTTTCATCCAAATACCATATAAAAAAAAAACACCCACTTTATACCACCAATTTTCTTATCCTTTTTTTTTTCCATTCTAGTTCATTTTAGTCTTTTTCTCTTATATCCTCTTTTTTTTCATTTTTTTTAATCTCCCGTATCTGCACATATTTATGGAGCCTTTCATGGGAGAAATATTTTTATGGTCTGGGAGTATCATATGCTCCCAGATCATACAAATATTTCTCTTTAAGAGATCAATCTTGTATATAAAAGTAAATTTATAAAATCAATTATTCTATCAATATCCCCAAAAGACCAAAAGAGAATTGATAGGAGGCCCACAAATAACGGACGTATATGCGAAGCACATTGAAAAATTAAAAAAATAATAAAAATATTTATATGATAAATTTTATATAATTATTGTTACTTTTATTTAATTTTTTTATTCAAAAATTTATTAGCCTAAACAATGCAAGTGCCGGTAAATTTTGTTAAAAAAAAACAATTACTAATATGTGCACTATTCATATTCATAAATTTTATATAAAAAAATTACCAATATAAATAGTATGTATGCTGGTAAATTTTGTGTGTGTATATATATATATATATATCTTATCAACATTTTAAATAATATATTAATAAATTTTATATATAAAATATAAAATTTGTTAGTGTATTATTAAAAAGTATTTATAAATTTTTGAAAAAAAAATTTAAATAAAAATAATAATAATTATATAAAATTTATTATTTAAATATTTTTATTATTTTATTTATACATTTTATATATGTGCGTACTACATCACAAAAAATGAGTTTACAGAACAATTTTTTAAGTCGAAAACAATGCTACTGGGTAAAAAGCGTCTCATTGGGGTCCGAACAAGCATCCACCGATAAAAGCAGGTGAAGGCGTCTTTCGTGTCTTATGCTATATATTAATTACGTTGACCAATTATTTTAAAAAAAAATAAAAAAGAAGCTATATATTAATTGCCGAGTCCATTGAATAACCAAGACTTAAATGAAATTTGAATTGACTCGTTTAAAAAAGCGGGCGCACACAGACACGTTGAACCACCTGGAAATCAGTTAGAAAAACGGCCATTGGCGGCACTGAGAGAACCGCAAAACCAACTTCTTAATAAGTCGCAGAAGCAACAACTTACTTCGCATCAGCATTTGGTTTGAAGAAGGAGGAGGATACCACCAAAAAAACAAAAACAGAGACGCTCTCTCTGCACATTCCAAATGAAAGCCAAAACGGCTAGAGGAAACTGGAGCTGGAGGACGAGAAAGTTCAGCGCGCCTTCTGTCCTCTTCATATGCATCTTCTTCTGTCTCGCTGGATTCTTCGGTTCTACTTTCTTCTTTCACTTTCAGGTTTTCCTTCTGAATCATAACCATCTTCTTCTTCTTTCAGATTTCAATTTGAGCTTGTTTTTCTTTGATTTTGTCCTTTTTTTACGTGTTCGAAGTAATCGATGGCTGAGAATTTGCAGGAAGATGAGCATGGCGTGAGGCCGAGAGCGAGGGCGAACTTGCCTGAATCAACGAAGGAGGAAATGGAGTACAATTTGTTGGGCGCGGGAGAGTCAGGTGACGATTCCATCACGTCTATTCCTTTCCAGGTGCGCGATTTCGTTTCTTCGAGCGTTCTCAGTTTTTTTTTTTTTTTGGCTGAAATGTTGTTCTGCTAGGTTAGTTTTGATCATAGTTTCGTCGGTTGAGATGATCGCGGCATTTTACGATTCCTTTCCTGTTTGAAATAGTGCAGTGTTTGTGAAATTATTTGGCAGAATTGTTGATTCCGGTAAACTTACGTTAATGTTTTGATTTCATAGTATGAGAAGGATTAGAAATCTCAAATTGATTGTTTCATTGTTACATGAACGAGATCATTGTTACGCATGCGATTCTTTTGGAGGATTGACTCGAGCGTTGACTCTCAAGTATATGTATGCTTGACTTGTGTTCCTTAGCTTTTGAGCTGGAAACCTCGCGCTCTATATTTTCCTAATTTTGCGAGTTCAGAACAATGTGAAAGCATAATTGATATGGCAAGGGAAGGACTAAAACCATCAACTTTGGCACTGCGGATGGGAGAAACGGAGGAGAATACAAAGGAAGTTAGAACAAGGTATTGTGTGTGAATCTGTATGTGCCTGTAAAATAATTAATTATATAGGTTCACTACAAACTGGACCAAGTAGAATGGTGATGTTATCACGAACTTGGAGAGAAGGTCAATAAGACTTACTTGAATCAAAAGACACAAGAAAGAATTTATTACTGGAATGACTAAGATAACAAACTTATAAAAGCGTGGTAGATTCTGATTGGGATTAATGTGTGTCAGACAAAGATTTTCAGCATCTGAGAAATCAAGGTGCAATGTGTTTGATTCCTTATATTTTCTCTTCCTATTCCTTGTCCCTGACCTTGACAGTGAATTTTTTGAGCAAGATATCAACACATCTTGTGTTGACTTCCTGAATCCTAACCTCTTATCTGCTAGACTGGACCTTAGATAGCTGCTTGTAGACAGAATGGAAGGCCTCATGCGATTCTTGGATAACCTGCTTTGCGAATGTAATATGTTTTAAACTGAATTTCATCAAAATAATGTCCTCATATAATCGGTGGAGTTCCAATTCCTGAGGCTTTTTGTGACATGCTGATATTTTTTTGCTTATGTACGGTGCAAATGCAACCTTGGATTAATGAACTGGCCCATTGGAGGATTGGTGATTGTGGTTATGAGAACCTTCTCCTAAAATTCAAAGATGCATATTATGCCAATGTCACATAGTTCCATAAATTCATATCGCGTGTTTATGTTTTCTTTTTTAATTTTTTTAACAGCTATGGTGTGTTTATTAGCGCTTCTGAGGATAAAGCAGGGATTTTAGATGTCATTGAGGAGAAAATTGCCAGAGCAACTAAAATTCCCAGGACTCATTATGAGGTACCATCCCTAGGAATCTCTCTCTCTCTCTCTCTCTCTCTCTCTCTCTCTGTGTGCTGAAAAGACATTTTTGAAAGCTTCTCAATCTGATTTACTGAAAATATTTCTCTCGTGCTTTATTGCTTTGATTAATTGATTGTTTGAATTTGTATCTATGATAAAACCTGTTAGATTACACTTTTCTTCTTTCTCGTAAAACTAGCATCATGTCCATTACTTCTGCAATGTACTTACTCTAGGGGAAGAGAAAAGTTTTTCTGGCACAAGGGGGCATGGAAGAGGTTGACATCATTGGTCTCTGGATTTTCCCCTTTTCAAACTAGCATGTCTCTCCTTTTGGTTTCAATTATATATTTTCTGCATAACATTTTCTCTGTCTTCATCTTTCCCCCTTAACGGGCCGGTTAAAGACTATACTATGAGAGGTTTATACGGTACCAAATTGCTTCTTTAATAGGTGCAGACCAGTACTTTAACATAATCTAAAACCTATTGAATGCTCTAGACTAAAGTTGCATGAATGTGGGTCAGTTCCTTCATATACTTCTGTTTTACCTCTTTTCCCCGGCATAAAGTAGAATAAGATTGTGTACTTATGCCAACTCAGGACCAACGGTTCATGAACCCAAATAATGCTAGGAATTAGTAGTTTGACTAAAGTGGGAAATGTAGTGCTGTAGCACGGTTGAGACTGCTAAGGGAGATTGTGATGATTGGATTATATCTTTTTTGCTTCAGTTTTTTTTATTTTTTTATTTTATTTTATTTTGGTTGAGGTTCCAGAGGAGATAATGTTTTTTCTATACATCATCCAAGCAGTCTTATATTGTCATAGCTATGGCATCTTGAAATCTGCTAGCTTCTTTTCTTCCTTTTTTGTTCTCAAAAGAAAATTTAGGTAATTGAACAACGTAGGGTAGAAGAGAAAGAGTAAAAAAAAGGGGAAAAGGGAGTGCAGGATTTTGATGTTTGATCTGACTCAGTTATAGTTTGGTGCAAATCATCATCATCAAAATAGTTGTTAATATTCTTCTCTTCTTGTTAATAAAATTTAAAAAAAAACAAGTTGTTCGATGCAAAACAAATCTATTAACAGCGAACTTAATGTTCAACAACAATCACAATCACAATCACAATCACATTTTTCTCTGTGACAATAGTAACGTCTATTTATTTCAATATTAAGAGATCATTTTATAACAAACATAGGTTCCCTTCCCATTACATGAAAGAGCTGTCTGTTGATGGAAAAGGTAAAATTTTTGTTGATCAGTTAAAACTAACACATATTGGTGAGGATGGTAGAATCTCACCTTAGTTGTTTTGGTCATATGAAGAGAAGACCTTTAGAAGCCTTAGTAAGAAGAGTATATCAAATGAAGAGTAGTCCAATAGATAGCATTAGCATTGAGGGAAGCAAGAATAAGTATAGACAAAATCATTAAGAAGAACTTAGATAAAATGACTTTCTATATGATGGAGCATACTGACATCATTTGATCTATGTAGCTGGCACTAGTGGAAAAAGACTTGGTTATTGTTGTTGTTGTACTGCTAAGGAAGGGCTAATGGAAATTTAGAGAATTATTTTTGTAAATTTCCACCATTTCTAATGGTTAATTTGTTCCTCATGTCTGGAGGGAAATTTTATTTTCTATGATATTTTAATGCCAATGAGCTTTGAGTTCTTTACATTTTGTACATAAGTATCTTCCATGGTTCACCCATTCGACGTCTGTGTTGCCACTGACCTGAGCTGGTTCCTTCTATGTTCTTTCCTGCCCTAACAGAGTAATAGTCCTCATGTTGCTGGTGAATCCAGACTAAATTTTCTACATTTATCAGTTGACATTGCTATTGAAGAGAAGAAATAAGGTCACCCGATGCAGAGAAAATGATGTCTCCTTTTATGATTTTTTTTTTTTTAATTTTAATCTTTAATTTTTCTTTCGATAAGTGCAATCAAAACTTCTGTCTGGGATAAAGATTGTGCTTAGCTGCTGTCTTCACCTTTGAATAAGCATAGTAAAATTCTCGCAGGAAATTCGGGAGCACAACTCTTATAACCTTTAAGACCAATGTTCTTGTACGCTTAGAGCCATAGACTAGTGAATATTTGGCTTCCCTTCTTGAGCATTATATTTTCTGCAACTCAGGTGCTTCTTGATTTTCTTGAATTTGTAAACCTCTTATTTTCAGGGTGATTTTTAAATTATCTGAGGAATCGTGATGTTTCAGGACTTTAATGTACTTCGCTATGAGGTTGGACAGAAATATAATTCTCATTTTGATGCATTCAATCCTGCTGAATATGGCCCGCAAAAGAGCCAAAGGGTACGTCTAAAGCAAAACTCATACATTCGAATTTACATTTTGTTTTGGTGATGAAATTTGTGGTTAGTTGTAGTACGCACAGTGTTCATGTTATAGCACCCCTGCCTTACACTACAATTTTATATGGAAGAAAGTTACATGCTTGGATGTACGCACGACGAATGCGTGGTAGTGATCTCATGTGCGTCCAATTAGAGTTAATATGGGTCCAGTTTAACTATGATGCTGTTGTTATGTGGGTATATGTAAAAGTGATCTGTATTTGTAGGCCTGCAATTTGCATACCATGTTAAGAATTCTAGTTTGTGTTACGTTGGACTTTTTAATCCATATGGTTCTTAGATAGAATATGTCATGTCCATAATAATATCTGTCAATACCCGAATTCAACTTTAGTTGCCTATACTTATCGCAATTTCATATTTTATTATTCCTACTAGCCTTCTTTACATTTTTAGCTCTTGAACTTGCGCGGTTTGCTTCATTAATTGTTCTTAATTAGTTCAATTCTTAAAAGTCAGTTTTGGTTATCCATGCAGGCTGCTACATTTTTGCTGTATTTAAACGATGTTCCGGAAGGTGGGGAGACCATGTTTCCGTTTGAGGTAAAACAAGTTTGTCACTGCATCTTGATTCACGTACTTTCCATTCTCTAGTACTTAGGTAGCAAGTTCACTATTATTCTGCAGAATGGCATGAGCATGGACGGTAGCTATGGTTACGAGGATTGTATTGGCTTAAGAGTAAAGCCACGCAAGGGGGACGGGCTTCTATTTTATACATTGTTCCTCAATGGTACAATTGATCCGGTTAGTATTTTTCGCCATCGTCTCGGTTATCATAATTTTTAACTGATCTTCCGGGTAAGGCTGAAATCAAGAATGCATCTCGTTCCTCTACCCTCAGGCCTTTATGCAGATAATAATATATGTTCCAAACCTCGCGATTGCCCTAAACTCTTAGCGGTCATCGACCATAGCTAAAATTAACAATCTATAATATCATACGTGAGAGGGAAATCTTTCAAAAGAATGAAATTCTACCATATCTATTATATATATGCTATAGCTGGGAATGGATGTTCTCATGTAAAACTTCATATGACCTTGTGAGAAAAACTTAACGTATGACAAGATTATATGAGATTTTTAAATAGGAGGATTTAGTTCTGCTATGATCTTTTGATATGAAAATGTTTTTCCCTCCCTTTTCAGTTTGTTATTATAAGTGATAACCTTTTTTGGGACACGTTCCCCTTTACGGGAGTTTGCCTTTGCCCTTGGTACAAAAAGATGTTTCACTTGCTGCCTTTGAAAAAGGAGAAATATTATTTGTATATAATATTTGTGGGAAATAATATTGTTACGTTCTTATTCATTATTAAATGAGGTGTGAGATATAAATTAAATGGGATTCATATTTCATTTAATAATGGATAGAAGTATATTGATATGGTGTTCTATAAATATTATGTATAAATAATGTTATTCTTAAGAAAATTACTTTCCTTCTAAAAAATAAATATTTAAATTAGTCCTTTAATTTTTTTTTTATAAATTTAAATTATTTTTTAAAGATTTTAGATATTAATTTAGTCACTTAACATTTAACAAAGATATTAATTTTGTCTTTTAATGTATATTAAGATATTAATTATTTTTAAATTGATAATCATTTAATATTATGAAAGATTAAATCGATGTATAGAATATTTGAAAAATTGATTTAATGTTTTGTCTATTTTACAAAAACCAATTTAAACATTTATTTAGAAAGAAAACACTTTAAGTCACTAAGAATGATCTAATTATGAGAGATTTGGATAATATGCATGAGATCAAGGATTCGAATTACTATTGATGTACCCAAAAAAAAAAAAAAAAATACTTTTCTTTATTAAACCATTAAAACAACGCTTGCGTTAAAGCTGCAACATTTTTGCTGAAAAATGTTGACACATAAGGCGAAAAAAAGTTTTGAAAATGAGACTTCTTATGTATATTGGTTTTTTTTTTCTAATTACTGAATTAATTAAAAACCATCTTACATGGTCATCCCTTAACACATAACTGAACAAAGATACCAATCCTTTGAGGCACTGTAGAATTCTTTAAAAAATTAGCTTCTAAAAAGAGCGCACAAGATGTTTTCAGCCTTTTTTGAAGCTTTTTTTTTAGCTGATTTTGACGTTTAAATTTATAGCTTTATGTACCTGGTTTTTGTCCAACATATTTTTTTTCAAGATCAGTTACTTACTTAGTTTATAAAATAGTAAATCATTCTCATTTCTCTATATTTTGCGTTTATTCATAGTAACTGGATGAAGTTGATGTTTTATAATTTGGGTTTAGGCTCGTTCTCCAATGGAAATAAAAAAATTTTCCACGGGTGCAAATGTGAAATGGTACGATAATAAGAAGTCATGTGGCAAAGTTTGTGGTGAATTTTATTTTCTGTTTTATAGTAAATCCCTCTCTTATATCTTTTCTTTTCCCAACTGGTCACCCACTTTGTCTCCTTCATCTTCTAGAGAAGAAACAATGTAACAAATACAAAAAAATATGAAACAAATTAAAATAAAAACCTCAGCAGCTCAGTCCATGACCACTGCAAAAAACCTCATTGTTACTCCTCCACTTCCATTGCTACCGCTACGCCTCCGTTCTTCATTCTTTTTTTATCTTTGCATCACCACAGCCACCACCTCACTAGCACCGTCGTGCCTCCGCCCTCATCAACCTACGATGGCAAAAAAAATTTATTTAAACGGATACTCGCAAGGATTACCCGCAATGGGGACGGGGACAAGGACGAGTTTGGTCCCTATGGGGACGGGCGATATCCCCATTTAGCTAATGGGGGTGGGGATGCGGGATGGGGAATAAGGTCCCCACCCCATAGGGATCCATAAAATCCTCGTATAAATATAAAATTACTCAACTACCCTTCTATATATATAACCATATGAAAATACCCTAGACTTATTTCACTTTCTCCACTGCCATTCTACTTCTCTATAAGAGTGTAACTATGACTTCTTTCTTTTTAACCCAAATGTGAAGTGGCTTATTAAAGTTTTTATTTGAAATTTGGATATTTGAGTTTTTGTAATATAAATACTTTTATTTTATGATTTGGATATTTCTATTATCTTATAACGAATTTGCAATTATGTATTTTATTTTTAATTTAAATTGTGTCGGATAATGGTATGAAATATACATAATTATGGATGTTTTATCTAGATTTAAGAGTATTTTTTTTTAGATTTTTCTCCTTTTTTTAGATTTTTTTGAGTTTTTCTTACAGAAACCCGTGGATATCCGCGGGGATGGGGGGCAAAATTCTAAATAAGGACGGGGGGCGGGGGGCAAAATTCTAAATCGGGACGGAGGCCGCGGGGCATGTCCCCGTCCCATGGAGACCCATTGCCATCCCTAATCCATCGTTAGTCGTGCCATCTCCACCGCATAGCTATGATGAGTTTCGCACAACAAAGACAAAGTCGAGTGTGATCAAGGTACCATTGATAGTCCCTCTTTTGAAGCTTGGGGTGTACATTTGTTTGGCTATGTCATTGATGCTGTTTATAGAGAGGTTGTACATGGGTGTGGTCATCATCCTAGTGAAGGTTTTACATGAGGCTCTACACTTTCTTTCTCTTTCCCTTTGTTGTTTTTGTTGGGTTTTTCATCCTAAGTACTAGTACTGTTGTGTTTTCCTTTTGGTTATCTGTTTGTGTCTTGTGCAATCTAAAAGTGGAAAAAGTTTAAATCTTGTTGTGGTGAGTGTGAAGGGAGGGGCAGAGAGAGAAAGAGAGTGAAGACAATGGTGCCACCAAAGAAGACAATGGAAGGAAGAAGGCAGAACATCGTGGAAGGAGAAGGTGGAGGAGTGGCTATGATAGAACACAAAAAATAAAATCCACCCTACGCTAATTTAATTTGAGATTGACACCTCACATTAGCACCAGTGGAATTTTTTGTTATTTATTTCTACCTGAGTTCGAGCCTTATAATTAAATTTCATTCTTGCCATTGTTTAGCCATATTTGTTGAGAAAAAAAGAATGTATTATGTGGAGTGATTCAAATGATTAGGTATTGAAATGAAACTTCAATTCAACAAATGTATTAAAAAATGTTCTTAACATCCAAGGCTGAGTAAAAGTCTACAAATTAAATTTACTTTCGGGAAAGTACAAATTAAATTGATCGCTAGAAAGGTTGTAAACTATCAAACGGATTGGAATTAATAGAAGGGGTTAGTGTGTGTTTGTTCTACTTTTGTAAAATTAATTTTAGATAGAATTGAATTTTGTTGGAATTGATTTGGTTAGAATTGATTTTGAAATAAAGTGATTTATATTTGATAGTTCTTTTAAAAATGATTCTGATAAAAAATAAAAAATGTTCATTTTTTTCCAGAATCAATTCTAAAGGCAAGAATTGATTTTGAGAATATACAATCAAATATGTCTGTTGAAAAGCCACAATCAATTCTAAGGCCTCATAATCGATTGTGGCTAGTTGAAACGTGCAACCAAACACATGCTTAGTCTCTAATATGTTGCAGATCAAGATTAAAGTCTGTATTTAGTGTCCAATCATATCTTGAATAGAATCAGCTCAAGTGGAGAATATCTAGGGGAAACCATATAAAAAATAAAAAATTATAAACTTTTTAAAATACAAAGTTTTGTTTAATATTTTAGAATAAAGGTTTTGCATAATCAACACTTGTTTTAGTGATTTAATATTTATTTTCTTTAAATAAGGTTCTAGGCTCAAGTTTTATAAATGAAAAAAATCTAGTCGTAAGAGAGATTTACTCTCACAATGAGCAGACCCAACTTAAGTTAGATTAGTTAACATATTAGTTAACATTCACTAGACTTTAGATACTACAATTTAAACAAAAAAAAAAATATTAAGATTTTGAATGCAAAGTATAATAATAATAAATAAAAAAAAGAGAACACTTTCGTGTGTGTACACACACAATAATTTATTAAAAAAATGAATTAAAAATTATGTTTACTATGTTAAAGATCATGTATATAAAATTAAATCTGAAATAAAGTAGACATATGTAAATATATGTAATTTGATAATTGATAATATATTTTGAACAAAATAATACGTTGAGTATATTGTGAACTAGTTTTCATATTTCATAAAACTTTACTGACTTGATTAATATCATGAGAACTTTCAATTCAAGGATTGAAATGATAAAATTAAATATCTATAAAAAAAATTAAATAATTTAGTAGTTCCGTGCTCTATTGGGTTGTTTGACTATCTTCTAATCTTTCACTCTTTGGCAGACATCACTCCATGGGAGCTGCCCCGTGATAAAAGGGGAGAAGTGGGTGGCTACAAAGTGGATAAGGGATCAAGAACAGAATGATTAGCCTATGTTTGGATCTGCATTTGTGCTCCCAAAATCCCGGTAGAGCACCTTCAACCATGATTTTGCCAAAAAAAATTACGTTTGGATGCTTCATTTCAAAATCAATTCTCCCTGTAAACCTTAGTTTAAGTAGAAGCAACCCCTTCTTGCTTTTTCGGTGAACATTTTTATGGTGAGATGCTTTTGATTGTGTATTTTCAATACTACCCTTTAGCCACGTTTCTTGAGTGTGGCTAAAGAGTAAATATAATATAAAACTCACATCCATCCTAATAATTATACATTTAAAAATAATTTTTATCATACTATCTAAACAATATTTTTATTAAATTACTAAACATAAATTATTTTATCTCAAAATCAATTCTAACTAAAATCAATTTTATCAAAATCAATTATATTTAGAATCAATTTTACAAACACAAAATCAAAGACACACTAGATTAATAGTACATGCAATTGACATTCAAATTCATACACCGATCGTAGTATTTATGTCTCTTGCAAAGTTATCAGAATTTTGTATGGTTTTCTGTCTTAAAGTTGATAATTTTAGTCGGAGGAATGATCGGGGCAAAAATCTGATTGTGATTGGTGAAATTATAAAGCGAGACTGCACATTTAGATATGCATGCACTACTAGCTGGCCGGGGATTCACAATAACATTCAGACATGGATCATGGATCCCTTTTCCATTTCTTCCTCGATAGCTGATATAAATATATTCTTTTTTTTGTGAAGAAATGTAAGATTTAAATGTTTATTAAAATTGTCGAGCAAAGGAAAAATTATTAAAACCAACTTCCAAACAAAAATTTTATTATAACGCCGTGCAATATATAACAAAGTGGGTTCCAAAAAAAAAATAATAAAGAGACATAAATTACTATTCAATGATTAATTTTTCCAAACAACTAGATGATTATTCTTAGTTTATCTGCTTTGTTATATTATGATTTGTTACACAAACAATAACGCCAAGAAGATTCTTCCACATATCAGTGCAATTTTCAATAACCCATCATTATGTGGAATGCAACAAATTTTGCAAATGCAACTGCTATCCAAACTTGGAATAAATGTTTTGAAGAGATATTTACAACCCTGTATTCAATATATATTAGATCTTCAAGATATGTTTAGGTGGAGAGTTTTAAAAGAAAAGGAAGGGAAGGACATTTTTTACTTTTAAATTTATCGCGTTATAAAATATTTATAAAACTAAAAACAAAATAATGAAAGCATTCATAATAATATACCATTTTATTTTATTATTTTAAAGACTTATAAAAATTCTTAAAATAGAAAATGCATCCCCACCCTTTTTCGCATCCGAAACCTCCCTCCCAAACATTCCGTAATCTCTACCGTCCTCCTTTGCAGATCAAAACAGAACAAGATAAAATGGATTTTCAGCGCAAACATTTGTTTATTCTGAGCGCAAACATTTTGGTCGTTACATCACCACAGCTTAGAATGTTTTCATTGGGACTTCATAAATCATTTTTTTTCATAACTAGTTAGCATGTTGGGGTTTAGTCGTGTGTTATGGGTTATGCTACTAAATTAAGTATAAACAAGCCCAGCCCATAACACTAACCATAGCATGCTAACATAACTAAAACGACATCTCAGACCAAAAATAAACAAAACGACATCTCCAGACCAAAAAAAAAAAAAAAAACTAAAACGACAAGAATCAGTTTTCACCTTCTGATCTTTTGATGCACTTCTGCAGTAAACAGGCATATGTAAAAAAATACAGATTCAGATAGCACCTTCGGAAGCTGGTGCGGTTGGCTGACTATATCTCCATTAGCAAACCCAAGCAGCAAGCTACAATATATTAACAGAATTAGAAGCCCGTTAGTCCTGCATAGCTTTTGAAGGCGTGCTAAGAATTTAAAGAACGAATTAAACTGTGCAGTTTCCGTGTTCAGTGTTTCTTTTAGTCCTTACACAATGTAGCCCAATGTCAGTCCAGTTCAGCACTCACTAGTAGTTGAGTGTTGCATTCTTCTGAAATTTATTTCCCTTCGCCTGCATTGGCGTCATCCAAGTTTTCATCTCCTTACTCCTCATTTCTGTCAACAAAAGAGACAGACATCCACCACTACCAAAGCCTGCCAAACGGAAACGCATTCACTGTTTATGCCAATTGTGATACGGTTGCTTTCCCCATTGCTTCAGGGCATGCATGCAACCAGCTGCTAGCAATAAACCAAGCACACCAACTGCCATTAATGTTGAATTTCCAACATTCCGATAATAGCCACCCTGCAACAATAACAAGGAAGTTAATATGTATGATAGCAAATACACACATGAACCAGTTGAAACACAAGAAACATACCATTAAAAAATTTTCACAAAAATCACTTTTAGACTGAAGTCAACGAATTTAGAATATAATATTGCAAACAAAGATTTAACAATATATTACATCTAAAGTATCATATTCCATGAACTTAACCCTTCTCCGTGTGTTACATGAGCATGCAATGTCACCTCATATAGCTAACCAACTACAAGGACAAGTTGTGACAATCAATGAGTGCAACCCAGACTCAAAAAAGTTATGTCTATTTTCAAAGCAGTGCCAGCCAGCTTGAATATTCGTTTCATAGACAAAAGTCATGTTCAAGACTTGTTGGCAGGCCCATTAAGAATTTAGACAAGGATTTGTTTCTGCTACTTTAAGGGAAGACCGTGGAGGCACTTAAATAGTGAACAATAACAGGGCCACTCTTTATTCTTGAAAAGCAATTTCTTATGCCACATTCCACAATTATGGTATTCTAACTTCAAAACCTCTTATACACCATTCATCTTTCATCATATGGTTCATATCTGTCATGTTAATAATGCTTGGTTGGTTAACTATTGGCTTCCTACAATTTCAGAGAATTTCATGAAGACACACTTGCATCACAGAAAGCAGAATTGCTGCATTTGCAGGTGCAAGAGAAAGGCCCATCATCCCTCCACGCAATTCATTAGGCACATACCTGAAAACAAAATAATTAGAACTATCAAATCTACCATCAAGCAAATGAATGAGTACAACTCTTGTTGATGAATTTACATGGTTCTCAGTCTGGCAAGTGATGGTAAAATGAACCCGACACAGGCATGAAACATACAAAATAGTGTCACCAGAACTCCAATTTCCTGCACATGATAAAAGTATGACAGTGGAATCCAGACTTCCAGCACAAAAATCTGATAAAAAAGTATATTTGAGACTTTTTAAGGATAAAAATAACTGCACCTGATAGTCATAGGCCACAATAGACAGGAGAAAAGCCAGTATGATGTATGCATATACTAGGCAGTCCTCAGTTCTAAGTGATGATGGACCACTTGTAAGACAAGGGAATGTGGAGCTTCCTAGCATCCTTGATGCCAGAAGGCAAGGATATATCAATCCTAATTGCACTTCTCGCCCATCAGCCTAAAACCACACATATTAAGAATACATACAAGCATTCAAAGGCTTAGTCTGAAATATAACAGGTTCAATAACTTGAAACCTAATATGACTAAATCAAGAAGAAAGAGATGCTTTCCGTAACAATGGAATGAAAAACAAAATATCTTCCAAATATTTTCAATTAAGTCCATTTCAAGAATCACCAATACAGAGAAGCTTGAAGAAGAAAGGGAAGCCAGTAAAATATCCATTCAGTGCAATATATTACTATACTGTTTTTAGGATAAGGCTTCACTAGAGTGAGTTTGTCTCTGAAGTGAAAAAGTAAAGGTATATCCACTGTTAAATTAATAAAATACATCGTAATCATAACTCACTAATTAATCTAATGGTGGATAGATCCTTATTTTCTCACTTCACGAACAAGCTTACTTTACAAAAGCTTTTCCGCTGTTTTTAATATTCTCCACATATATTGATCTCTCAGTATATCATAGCTGTGTTCTAAATTATCGATATCATACCACCACTGTAGGTGCCCAGAGGATCCAAAAAATTCCAATGGAAAAGTGAAGGCAAGTTTGTGCCCATGCCAACAGCCATATCCTCTTATCTGCGGATTATCAAATTATCATCAGCATGTTTCTCTCAGTAAACTTTTTATCACATTGATGGAAAATGGAATAATGCATTTCTCTAGTAGAATACTTAAATTTCCACATGCATACCTAAGAAATGATCATATCATGTCAGTATGAATTTTGATATGGAGTTTACCAAGCATACCTCAGGCATAATACAGCTTGAGAGTGAAACTAAAATAAAACAAGATCAAATTGTTGAAGTGTCAAATTATATACAAACTACAAAGAGATCACAACAAGCTATGGGGGTTACTCAGCAGAAACTTAGACATGGTGAAAAAGAATCAATAGAGCTTGATGTATGCAATCATGAATTCCAAGATATATTTCACATTTCAATAAGTCATATTTGAGGTCCAAATTTAATCCAGTCCTCTCTTCTTGAACTTTCAGTTGATTCTTATTGAAGCTTCTCTTGCAAAAAGAATGGAATAAATGGTTTATTCATGGAACAAGTATAAAGATAATGCAAAGCAAAAACTTTTATAGAAAATGACTTAAATGCCAAGTGTCAGCCAAAGCAAAGCAAAGGGCTACTGAAAATTAGAAAACTGGAAAAATAAAAATAAAAATTCAGGTATATAGCTAGAAAAGAAGGAAAACTCTAATACATAGTTCAATTAAACACCAACTCATGGTACAAGACTACATACATTCTAATGACAAGATAGCAACTGCTATCTAGTAGAAACATAAATGAGAGGAGGTAGCTGTTTTTTGTAATTTCAGAATGTTCAAATATATTACAAGTTATCAGATTGCCATACAAATAAAGTACTCCATTTTTAATAATGTTGAGTTTTGTTTTCTCAAAATAGTAATATGGAATTGTTGATATAAAGGAAAGAAGAATAAACACGAGCTAGCAAAGCACGTGAACTTACCACCAAAAATATATGAATAGAAGGACAGACTGTACTCCTTAAATGTTCCTGATCCTGGGGTTTCTGTCCATCCTCTGGCGAGAAAAGTGAAGCATATGGTTGCCAAGAAGATAATTGCAAAGGAAGGAGCAGTGTTTTTCACCGTACTATCATCAATAAGCCAATTTGCAAACATCTGGCTGGCAATACAGCATGCAGACTCAAAGAAAGTCATTAACCAAAATGTGTCATTAAGTGAATCTTGCCTGTGCCCTTGCTGCAAATACGCAAAAGTCCAGGTTGACATTGAATTCTAGATATTTTAAGGATCCCTATGTTCTTTCCTTGGCAACCACATATTTTCCACACACAGTG
Source organism: Pterocarpus macrocarpus (assembly GCA_031439585.1). NCBI lineage: Eukaryota > Viridiplantae > Streptophyta > Magnoliopsida > Fabales > Fabaceae > Pterocarpus > Pterocarpus macrocarpus. Next base: position 69,304,597 of record CM062520.1, on the reverse strand, counting down.
AAAAAAAAAAATGTAGACCAAGTTATTCAATCAGGAAGAAATACGCTCCTACTGGGCCACATCTGTGGCAAGTTTTATGGATGCTTAGACTGAAATATGTGTCTAAGTGGAAATCAAGATAAAATAAGAAAATTTCCTGATTACCTTTTCATGTTGAGTGACCATCCAAGTCTCAAAACTGAATGAGAATATAGTATTGGCCAGAGAGAGATATATGCTGGTCACAAAAATGCTTGGTTGCTCTGAAATCCTCTTCCATACACCAACAAAGAAGTGTAGGATGCAAAAGATCAAACAAACTTTCTTGTGACCTCTATACCAATAATAAGTAGCTAGTCAATTTCATCATGTAAACGAACCCCGCTTCACAATTGAAATCAAGCATAGAAGGACTGTGACCAAATTGATACACATACTGAAAACTAATACATGTAATGGAAAGTGAGACAAACATCACAAAATATATAGGCTCAAATTGTTATTATAATATGTTCTTAACATTTGGAAATTTACAAGTTTTCGAGAGATGCATTTTCAAAAAACTTTTTCATTCCTAATATCATCTCAAATATCCACTAAAATCAACAGAAAATATTATAGTGAATTGAGCAATATCAATGATCATCCAGAGTGGTAGCAATTCTTCCACATTTAGATCATACACATTACACTACATAAATCGATAAACAAATAAATCGTATTCACTGCAACAAACATCATAATATGGCATCCATCCACAATCAAAATTGAATAAATAGGCACTTCTAATACTAAATCTTCAAATTCCAAGACTTAATTAATTTTAAGTGATCCGGTAATGACAGCTATTAGAACTGGGGGCTCACATCAAATCTGAAAGCACGCCAAGGAAAGGTGCAGCAAAGAGAGCCGTTGTGTATCCATAACATAGAGACTTGACCATCTGCTCTCTGCCGAATCCATAAGAAGCTAACTCATACTCCCCAAACACCGACCACAGACCTTCCATCACTAAGAAGACGAAAAATAAGAAAAACGAATCAGCATTCACAATTTCTCATCACCGATCTAAAGCTTACCGATTAGAACAAACGAAAAAACGAGTTCCGAAATTCGGTTGCCAGACGGAACAACAGATCAAAAGAAACGAGAAACTAAAAAACTCTAACTACAAAAACTACGAAACTAATGAACTCTCAGCTAAAGCTACGCAGAGATTGAATCCTGCATCCATAAGCAAAAGAAATTTGAAGTTCCGAAAACTGATTTTCCTTCTTGCGTTCGCACATTTTCTAGGAAACCAAACAGCCTAACAACGAATAAGAAAATGAAGTGAAGCACACCTGAAGCGAGAGAATAGATGAAGAGGAAATTCCGCTGGAAACGGAGAAATGATGAAGAGATTCCATGGTCGAAGATTGTGGAGGTTCTGTTGAGGTTAGAGGCGTGAGGGAAAAGAAAGATCGAGAAGCAACAACAAACGAAGAGGAAGATGTAAATAGATGGATTCGGTTCCCAAACGGAGCTCTCGATGACTACTCCCATTGGCTATTTATAATTTCGGTTTGAAGACACAATGATAGAGAATGCAAGAGAACTTGCGTTCCGTTTTTCGGATCTAAAGTGAACCCTAGATCGTGATTGGTGATGCTATATGAGAGCAACGAAGACACAGAGAAAGTGAGAGCGAAGGAGGAAGGGATGGGTTTGATCGACGAAGGATGATTCGGTTATCCTCATATGCTGTTACGATTGGATGCAGTGGCTTGGCTTCTATACGGAGATGGAGCTAAAATCGAAAAGGTAAACGACGTCGTTGTTTAATGCTTTTGCTGAAATCTACTTTTGTTTTTGTTTTTAAATTTTTACGAGAGAAGTCTGATTGTGTTTGATTGTAGCCAAGGGGAACATTCTTGTTTTTATTCATGATCAAGGCAACATCTATATATCTATATATTTATCTAGATAAGTTTAAACATGGTCCTTGATGAATTATGAATTAAGATGGTCCTTGAATTCTGTCCATAAAATATATATATATATATATATATTAAAAGCATAAATTAAAAAAAAATTTACCATGTGGCAGCCATTTGCTGTCATTCTCTATAATCAATTAAAAAAAATTCGTAATTTAAAAAATTATCAATTTAAAATTAAAATTAAAATATAAAATAATTGAAATTAAATGATATTAAGTGTATGTCCATTTAATTGAACAGTGCACTATAATCAAGCCCAATTTCATGAAACTATTTATTAGATTCATAAACCAAAACAAGAATTCAATAAAATGTTAAATCTTATTAGTAGATGGTTATTGGCTTAGATGGTAATGTGAAAGAAATTCATTTTAGAGTTGTGATAATTTAAATATAAATGAAAAAATAATAAATTAATTTGATTTATCCTATTTAATAAGTTCTCAAATTAACTTAAGCTAAAAATTATTAAGTAAACAAATTTTTTTTTGACAATTTTATCTAACTGATAATTCGTGCTTTACAACAACAACTTATTTCATTGATAAGTTATTATATGAAACGAAATTTTGTTTTTTTTAATTTAAAATTACTTTAATATGAGGTTGAAGAATAGAAAAGAAAAACAAAATGGACTAAATTTTTCTTGAGTTCAATCCTGACAAAAAATTGTTTCATAGTATCCTTAAAAAAAATTATATTTTTAATAATGAGTTATATAAAATATTCTTCTAAACTTTTTTCGTTAAAATTATTTTATTACAAGTTTCATTGAATAAAGGGAAGGAAGATAGAAAAAAATTAATCTTTTTTAGTTATTTATTCCTCACTTAAAAGTTGGGATTTTTTATGTAAATAAATTAAAAAATTTAATAATTACAAAAATATGATAATTAAAAACTAATTATGAAAATCCAGGGGAAGTTGGGTCTTCAAGAAATCGGCCTAGGTAGGTCAATTTTTAAAAACACATAAATCGGCCCAGCTAGGGCAATTTATACAAAATTATTGTTGTATATAAATCGGCCTAGCTGGGCCGATTTATGTGTTTTTATAAATCGCACATAAATCGGCCTACCTAGGCCGATTTACGTGTTAATCAGTTTTGGCTTACGTGGGTCGATTTCTGTTGAATATTTTTCTATAAAAACCCTCCAACGGGAAGCAGATGCACATCACTCTTTGTTTGTTAAATTCTGTCTTTACGAAAGAAAAAATGTCTAAGAGATTTATCATATTGATTTACCACAATGGTGAAATCATAAACACAACAGAGGATACTACATTTTATAGTCAAAATCTAGTTGGTCTAACTATTTCTTCATCATCTACAACTCTATCAGTGTTGTTAAATAGAATATTGAAAAAGTTGGGTCTTTTCAACTGAAAACAAATCACTGGAATGGTGTACAGAATGCCTGCTGCATTTGGGCCTGGTGTCGTCCGGTACACAAGTTTTCCAGTTGGAAGTGATGAAGATATGAATCTGATATTCTACTGTCACTCCCAATGTCCTGGAATTCAGATTATGGAGTTATTTGTGACCCTTGAAGATATAAATGGCAGCTCAGAAGGATCAACTCCCAACTCACAGTCTTTTGGAACGGACGCCAGTAGTAAAGGGTCAGGTTATAATCCTATACCATGTCCAACTTCAATAGCTACAGTTTCTCCATCTTTTGATTTCTACTGTCAAAATGAAAATTTTGGGCGTGAAGATACAGAAGATATGGAAGATGGTAGAAGTTTAAGGCAGCAAACAATGGACATTACACAGTTGCTTATGGCAAATGGCCCAATTGCGGGTGTTGAAAGTTTTAATCATCATGGAGACGAAGAGAACGAGCCGCTTCAAGTATCAGTTGATAATGATAGTAGAGAAGGCTGGACGGAGTGGCTGCCCCTATGACTGATAGCTACCCATCGGAAGCTCGACCAGCAATGTCTGACTCACAGAATCATCTGTGTCATTATTTGTATTTGAACTTGGATGTGATGCCACAAAGCACATTTGCAGGGCTCCGTGGAACTGTAGGGGATATTTTGTATAATGCAAGGGAGGATGAGTTGTACATTGGGCAATAATTTCCTCATAAGGAAGCTATGTTATTTGCTGTTAAAAATTATAGCATTTGAAGATCAGTTAAGTACAAGGTATTGGAGTCCGATCAGTTGACATACCATGGAAAATGCAGGCATTTTGGTAATGGGTGTACGTGGAGTTTACGCGTTACATATCATTGGAAAAATGAGCGGTGGGAAATTCGGAAGTACAATGGCCTGCACACGTGTTTGTCCACTTCCCTTTCACGGGATCATCCGAAGTTTGACATGAATATTATATGTGCGACCATATTTCCTATGGTACAGGCTGATCCGACGATATCGATTAAAGTGCTGCAAGGATTGGTGGAGGCGAGGTATGATTTCAAGACTTTGTACAGGAAGGTATGGCTAGCGAAGCAGAAGGCTGTTGCTAAGGTTTATGGCGATTGGAATGCATCGTATCATGAGCTTCCACGATGGCTGCAAGCTTTGCAGATATTTGTGCTAGGTACCATTTTCCAATTGACTACTTTGCCATATTATAATGGGAATTTTCTCGATAGAAGCTGTGTGATGTTCCATCGTTTATTTTGGTTATTTCAGTCTTGCATTGAAGCATTTAAATATCGCAGGCCATTCATTTCAATCGACGACACCCACTTATATGGAAAGTATGGTGGCACACTTCTGATGGCAATCGCACAGGATGGAAACTTTATCTGCCAATTGCATTTGCAGTGGTTGAGGGTAAGATCAGGGATGCCTGGTCATTTTTTCTTAGCAATCTGCGCCAACATGTGACACCATAGTAAGGAGTTTTAATAATTTCTGACCGTCATGGGGCTATCAAAGCAACATTAAATTCAGAAGACAGTGGGTGGCATCCTCCAACGGCATATCATGCATATTGCATATGGCACATTGCTTCAAATTTCGCACTTCAATTCAAGAGCAAAGAGGCACGTCGAGCCCTTGTGAACGCGGTGTATGCAAAGACTCAGCGGGAGTTTGTATATTATTATGGGTTATTGAGAGATGATAACTCAGCAATGTGTGCATGGATTGATAGGATCCCTAAAGAAAAGTGAACACATCATTGTGATGAGGGACGAAGATTCGGGCATATGACGACCAATTTGTCAGAGTGTATTAATGCTGTTCTGAAAGGCACTCGCAATCTTTTGATTATAGCCCTTGTAAAGTCCACATACTTCCGTCTTGTTGAGCTATTTGTAAGAAAATGACAAGAGGCCGAGGCCCAACTTGTGAGCAGACAAGTGTTTTCACAGGCGCTGATGCAGGCGATTGAGATAAACAAGCAGTCAATTGCCACCATGAATGTGTCGTAGTTTACACGTGCAAGTGAGTCATTCGTAATGGAAGAACTTGCACCAACAGCGGGTTGAAGTCACCGAAACTATAGGGTGAACTTACGAGAGCGTTGGTGTGACTATGGGTAATTTCAAGCCTTACACCTCCCATGCCTGCATGTACTCGCTGCATGTGCATATGTGCGAGTTGATTGGCATACTTATGTGGATGATGTTTACTATATTCAAAGTATATTCAATGTCTACAAAATAAAGTTTGCCGCTGTTGCAAGTGAAGAATTTTGGCTTAAATATTATGGAGTTTCAGTACGGCCAAATCCAAAGCATAGGCGATCTACTGAGGCCGCCGGTTTCAACGAGAATCCGCAACAACATGGATGAAGTTGAGCTAGGGCAACACGAGTGATGTGGTCTTTGTAGGCAAGAGGGGTACACCAAACGAAGATGCCCAACCTTACATGCTTCAAGCTCCCGCCGTCCTAGCACAAACAATTGATGTCTTTGTTTTTAGTTTGTCTTCCTATATTAATTTTTGTTGTTATGTACGTTAATGTTTATTATGTTGTATTTGTAGTTAATTTATTCTGTACTTGTATTCTGTTCTGATTTGCACGTTAATTTTTGTATTTTTATTTTGGATAAATACATTCTACATTATATTTTGGAGAAGATGCAATCTTGAGTTTAATTTGATATAGATAATTAAATTTCTTTCAACTAATCCCAACTTTATAGCCACGAATCACTGATAAGAAAAGAAAAAAAAACAGAGACTGAGAGAGATAGAGAGACAGAAAGAGTAAAATAATATAACATTAAACATTAAATTACAATATCTAAACTAACTTAAAGTAAATCAAGATAAAACTAAATAATAATGTCACTACTAAATTAAATTACAAGATTATAATTACATTTAACTAAAATTACGCTATTACAGTTAATTAAAATGAACTCTAAGAAAAAATGAAATAAGTAGTGAATGCCAAACAATATTTTCCGAGCAATTCCTGCAAAAATAATTGAAAATTTTTCCAAAAAATAAGAAAAAATACTACAATTAATCTAAAATTTAAAAATTTGGGTATTATAACTTATACCTAATTCATGCATATCCTAACCATTCTGATGGCATCGTCTAGGAGCCGGAAGAGAACAACCCGTGTGACCCTGAGGGGGTCGAATCTCCCGCATCGGTCTACCTTGTCCATCCACTGGTTGTTGCACTTGGTGTTGATCCTGATCCTGATCCTCATGACGGTGCTGCTAATCAAAAGTACTAGGATCAATATGTGCTGCCGTGAATGCGGATGGTGGTGTCCTACCAAACAAATCAAAACCATACATCATCCGATGCGCAGACTCAGGCGACTACATCGGTATGGTCGAGAATGGTATGTCTGGTGCATTCAGGTCAATAACATCATTCATAGATGGCCTGTAGCACTCAGATGTTGATGGTACATCATGTGAAGCCTGAGGTATAGCGGTAGGGGTAGTCGCCTCTTGATATGACCTGTATATGTCCATCTCCTGAATATGAAAATGAGCATACCCAGGAGGCGTCTATAAATTGAATAGCTTGTCAAAACTCACTGAGAGTCTAGGGTCAATATCCTAACTGAACCCAGTTGTGAATTGATGAGCAAGGCTGGAAGGGGGTCTAAACTGGGAGTTAGAAGAAGCACCAACCTCGTGGGTAGAACCATAAAACTGATGGCTGGAGTCCGACATAGAAGGGTCGTTGTGACTCGGCATAAAAAAGAGGCTCTGTTCCATGCGATCAAAATCATGATACTTCTTATGGGCGTCCTCATCAAAGCCAACATCCCGCCGATGTTGCGATCGCGGGAATGGTTCCCTCTATGTCCTCTACCCCCTTGACCTCGACGACATGGGTCGGGTACATGATCTGGTCTTCGAACAAATAGCAGCGGTGGGGCATCAACAGGTGCTTCAGCTGGGAGTTCCGCCACCATATGGTCACTTTCGGCTCTTTCTGTTGACAAGAAACGACGTGCAACACCGGAGTACCATTCAAAGTACTTGACTGACTGAAGAAGGCTCTGTGTAGGCAGAAATTCAACAACTCGGCCTCTACGGTCATCCCATATCTCATGATATTGTCGATAGTGCGTAGGCCACCAATAATCAGTGCCTCTCCCATCAGTACGATGCAACCTATCAATGTTTAGTGGCTCCTTTGGCATATGTTGCTGTCTGCCAAACTGTCGAAGGATACAATCAACTTGATGCCACTCCACGATAGCGAAGCATAACAAGGATGTCACCAACAGCCAAATGTTAGATTCAGCACACACAAACTGAGGTGTCTTCGCTCTCACTTCTGCATACTCATAGGGCCTCCATCGAAACTGCAATGTACATCAATTAACCATTAAATGCCATTTTAAAAAATTAAAGTTCTAAGTCAATATTCTCTTTACACAGCTTACCCTATCAACGTCGATAGTATCAAGATCTTCTCTAGCATGAAGCAGTCATCTCTTCTCTGAATCAGACGAACATCGATATCCTCCCCACCTGTTAAAAAAATTAATTAGTACTCTTGTAAACTAAAAAATAATAAATTAAATTGACCATTTTTAAACAAAAATTACCTCTCAGCTAGCGAAAACCTCAATGGACATCAACGATATTCTACAGAACATAATGCTAGTATTCTGTAGAATGCCCATGATTGTAGAAAAGCTAGGCACCCAGCAATGTTCTGGGTTGACTGCTTAACACCACGACATAATTGGCAATAGAGATTCATCAATATTGTAGAGCCCCAACTACGCCTCCCAATCTCACCAAAGTCACGAAGAAGAGGAAGCCACTTCAAACTTACTCTTGCAACTTATGCATCTGCCATCAAAAATCTGCCAAGAAGCCGCAGAATAAATGCACGAATATGGCGTGCAATCGTTTCCTCTTATGCATCAACATCCAAAGTTTGAAATTCTAAGCTCAACCAGGTGAGTGTAACACTGCTTCGTTGTATCTGTGACTCATCTGGAACAGCCCCAAGAAGCTCTCTATAGAAGCTCTGTATATCACGGGTCTAGTAAGTCTCCCAGTTAGTTGTGCATCCGCTAATTGGCTCACCATCAATGCATAATCCAAGTTGAAATGCAACGTCCTGACGTGTGATGGTGCACTCTCCAAAAGGCAAGTGAAATGTATGTATCTCCAGATGCCACCTCTCGACAAGCGCACACTATTATAATCAAAGTATGGAATATTTGCCGTATGTCACAAGCCTGCTTGCTCTAAATTATTTTGTATAAGTGGGTGTGGTACCGCAACTTGAGACTCCTGACGCCGACCTCGAAGCACTCGCTTAGGCTGCATGTGCAAAATCAATTTCAAAATTATATTTCAATTGAATTCAAGTTTAAATTGTCCTCAAATCCAAATTACAACATTCAAGACATATGTAACATCGATTTTAAATTCAAATGCACATTACGACTGGCATTCTAATTCACATGCCAAATACATATTCAAATTTGAATAGCAAATTTAGATTCTCACTGAAGTTCTAATTCTAATACAATATTACATGATCAAAATTCAAAAATCACAATTCTCATGAAAATTCAAATGCAAGATTTCAAATTCAAAATTTAAAATTGAACATTCCCGTTAAATTCGATATTCGAATTTCAAATTTTAAATTCAAACTCATTCAAATTAAAATTCAACTTCAAAATCATAGTCAAATTCTAATTATGGTTTTTATTCTACTACATATAAATTCAATATTCCTACTTAACAAAAATTCAAATTTGAAATTCCAAATTCCCGCTCAATAAAAATTTGAATTTGAAATTCGCAATTCCCGCTCCCGCTTAATAAAAATTTAAATTAAAAATTTTCGAAAATCAAATTTCACATCCAAACTCACATTTAAATCCAAACTCAACTTCAGAATCATATTCAGGTTCTAATTATGATTTTAATTCTACCATATTCAAATTCAAATATAAATCCAAATCCAAATCTAAGTTCATAAATCTACGAATCTAAATTTAACTACAAATCCAAATATAAATTATATTATAACTAATTTAATTTAACAAATAAATTACCTCTATATTCAATTATCCAGCAATATGATTAGTGTAATCCAAACGGTGTAAGTCATACTCCATATCTTCTTCTTCTTCCCACACTCCTTTCTCTTATTTCTTTCTGCCTCTCTCTCTCTCTCTCTAAAACAAATTTTCTCTCTCTAAGTTTGTTAAATGTACATAAATCGACTTACCCTAGCCATTTTTATAGGAGAAGTTTTGAATGGAGCTAGGCCGATTTCTCTAATGCCCAAATTGCCCCGAATTTTCGTAATTACTTTTTAATTATCGTAATTATTTAATTTTTTAATTTATTTACGTAAAAAACCTAAAAGTTGAAAGCATACATTCTTATATAACAAATTACATTTTTAATAAGCAGTTCTCATATATGGAATATTTTTATCTAATTTTAAAAAAAAAATACTTTATGGGAGGGAAAGAGAAATTAAATTTAATTTTAGTTGTTCAATCCTTACTTAAAAATTGAAAATATACTCCTTATAATTGAGTTACATATTAAATAATGAGTTATTGTATGAAATATTTTGTTATAATTTTCTTAAACTTTATTGAGGGTTGGAGAAAGGATAGGCGAAAATCAATTGAATTTTCTTTTTAGTTGTTTTATCCATGCCAAAGTCATTAGAAGTAAAACCTTTAAATAATGAGTTATTAAATAGAATGCTTATTTGAAATTATTTTTTTTTAAGTCACTTTACTATAAAGTGAATGATAAGAAAAAATGAATCTATTTTATTTATTTATTTAATGCTTACTCAAAAATTAGATGCAGGTATCCTTATAAAACAAAGTATATTTTTAATAATGAGTGACCAAACAAATGGGAGGGAGAGAGAAAGTTTTTTTATTTGTTCTATCCTTATTTAAAAATCAGAAGTACATATCTTTATAAAAAGATAATATTTTTAATAATGACTTATTATATAAAATAAATTTCTACAAATACTATTTAAAGTAATTTATTCAATATAAAAATTTCACAATTATACTTTTTATTTACATAATTATTTCATTTTTCATAGTTTTAATTTAATAATATTTTAAATTAATTTATATTATCATATTATAATTCAAATTATAATTTTTTTATAAAATTTATACAATAAAATAAAATCCCAATAGCAAAATTATTACAATAAATTAAACTATATTATATTTTATATATGTATATTATCTATTTTATTTTAGATGAGAAAATAATTATTTTATTTAATTATACTATGACATGATTTTTTTCTTAATCAAAATTTGAATAATAATGAGTAAAAACTTAAAATGTAAATAGATTATACTTTTGCGAATAATTTATAATAATAACAATATTCTAATTTAAATTACAGTTAAAACCAAATAAGATATTTTAATAGAAAATTAAAATTAAATACCAAATGAGAAATTTTAATTTATCTAACAGAATGTACCCAAAAGAAATGGCACTCATATAAAGAGTTATGGAAGCCAATTTTATTCACTAAGGTCCATCGTAAGCTATTAAAGTATAGAAATTTCCATGTACCCCAAAAAAAAAAAAAGAAATTTCCCATTAAAATATATTAAATGAGAAGACTATTAGGGAATTCCAGCATTGCGTAGGATAATAACAATTGTTGAAATTATAAAAAGAAATACTAAATTATCAACGAACCTACAGTTTGTTTTTCTTACTTTTTAAATTTTTATGACAATTTGTACATTATGCCATGGCCGGAATATATTATTAGGTGTGTTTAGATGCGCATCTCCAAGAGAGAAAAGTACTTTTTTCAAAAATAAAAATAAAAAAATATTTCTAATATTATTTATTTGTATTTTTTCAAAAAAATAGAAATAAAAAATAATCAATTTTTCAATTTTTTTGAGAAATAAATAAAAAAGTTGTTTCTTTTAGAAGTAATAAAAGAGAGAAAATGACCTCGAATTTTAAATCTATTATTTTTTTATACTACTAATACATTTATCAGTGTGATGCATAGGTAATTATATGTTTATAAAGATAAATTAATGGATGAACAAAATATATTAAATAAATTGAATTAATTAAAAATATATGTAGTTGCTAAAATAATTTTTTATAATTTGCTTAAATGGACAGCAAATAAAATTAAATACTATTACTACTAATTAAGTATACATGAATACTTTCTCCTCAAAAAAAAAAAAAAAAAAAAAAAGTACTTTCTGACAAATGATCATTAGAAAAAATTTGAGGATTTTATAAAATTTTAATCTATGAGTAAGTTTTAAAAAAGTTATAACATCTTTCCTTTCTTATTTTTTAATCTATTAAATCTATGGCATCTTTATTAATAGAAAAGTAAATAGTATTATTTTAGTCTTATAAAAATGATATAGTTTATAATATGAATGTTGTAAAATTAGAAAAATTAATCGATAGATTAAATTTTACAGTGTGCTATAAGTGTTTAAATATTTAATTTTAAATTTGATTTTAACTGTTAATAAGTATAATATATATTAATTATTATCCATATAATTTATATATTTGCATTACCTATGTAATATATATTTAGTATCATTTTATAGTATAATTTTATATTTACATCACCCGTGGAATACATGTTAAATATCACCTATTAGATGTAACAATATTACTTAAAAAACCAATATATGACTATTTTTTATGTACCATTAAATTTTCTTAGGTTTTTTTAGGATCTTTTAAATTCTAATCCATGAGATAGTTCTAAAAAACTTATAAAAATTTTTATTCTCTAGTTTTTAAATCATTAAGTCTATGGCATTTTTTATTAATAAAAAATAAATAATATTGTATATTAAAGCTTCAAATATCTAATTTTACAGATATAAATGTATGACATAGATTTACTATTTGGGTGTTGTAAGATTAGAAAAATTAATTAACAGTAATTTCAATTGGTAATTAGAAAACCAAATTGATATAACTTTAGATTGTGTTATAAGTTTTAGAGTTCAAATATTTAATTTTGAATTTAGTTTTAGCTATTAATAATTATCAAATATATTAATTATTATCTGTTTAATTTATATATTTGTATCATTCATATAATATATGTTTAGTATCACCTTAAAGTACAATTTTTATGTTTGTATCACTCGTAAAATATATGTTTAGTATTATCTATTTGAGATATTAATATTAGTTATATTATAAATAGATATTGCAATTAGAAAAAATAAAATATGAACGTAAAATCAAAATTGTTAAAAATAATATATAGAAGGATATTAAGAGATAATTTTTTAAATAAAAATGAAGAAAATGATACTTTCTAAAATCGTGATAAAGATAACAATCAAAATAATTAAAATAAAATCATACTATATACATGTCTAAGTAATTAAAAGGTTTAATTATTCTGAAATAGTTTCACTCAATTTTCAATTTAGTTTCTATAGTTTAAAAATTTTTAATTAGGTCCCTACATTAGATAAATTTTTTAAATCAGATCCTTAGAGCAGCCTAAAATTATAAATTATTTTAAAATTTTATATAATTTATTAGGTCCTAACCTAATTTTACAAGTTCAAACATAAAAATTTATTCAATTTAATTAATAATTTTGCAATAATAGATTGCTCCAGAGATTTGATTACAAAAATTTGTTTAATGTAAAGATCTAATTGAAAATTTTTAAAATATAAGAACCTAATTGAAATTTATATAATGCAGATTAATTAAACCTAATTAAAATAATTTGTATTAGTCTTTAGTACTATATATTAAAAAATAACTTGAAATGGCATATAATGCACCAATTTTTTATTACAGATGTTATGAACAAAAATAATATAAAAGATTTTATCCAAAATTGTATTGATTTTATTCATAATATTTACTTTTCTAAATAAAACTATAATTAAAGTTTTGAAAGTAATAAAAGTATTTATGTATCCTTACAGAGACTAAACCTACTATTAGCATAGTATAGTAAGCAACTAAATTCAGTCATTTTAAAAAAAAAATAAAAATAAAACTGATATATTGTACACATTTAGACAACATTTAAAAACATGATACTTTTTTGGTTTAAAAAAATGATGCTTCTTTTATATATTTTGAATTCATAATAATTAAATATTAAATATATAAAATAGAATAAAGACTATACATAGTTTACAGTTTATTGCAAAATAAAATATGAAATTCTAAATTACTAAAACTTCATTGATAGAGAGACACTGAAAAATAGGAGAGAAATAAGGGGAAAAAAATATGGGAGAGAAAGAATATGAAAGAGAATAAAGAGTGTTATGAAATAAATTGAAAGAAATAAATGAGAGAATTTAGAATGGTAGAGGTAGAGAGATATTGAAAAGCTTCTCAAAGAAATATTTTTTTATTTTGGAAAATTTTCTCAAATAAGCATCTTCTTTTATTTATGATATGTATTAAAAAAATAAAAATAAATAAATTTTGATTGGTTGGTATCATTGGTAAAAAATTTGAAGGGAAAATAAATTCATAGAATTGTGAGACCTTACAATTTTACTACCATGAAACCCTTTTTTATAGAAATACTAGGATATATAATTTTACTATTCTATCCTTAATTTTTTCTTAAAAATATCACTTCCTATCTGCCAAATTATAATTTTACACTAAAAAAGTACTTTTATATTAATCACATCCAAATAATTTAATAATTTTTAATTCTAACAAAAAAATACTTTAATTACATCCAAACATAAAATAAATTTCTACCTTCATTTTTGCTTTTATTTCTGATTCTAGTTTTAAAGAAATATTTTTTCCCAAATCTTTAAGTAAACGGATCAATTACTCCATGAAAGGATTATACAATGAATCCTGCCATTTGCATCGGAACGTGTCATAGGAATTGGGAAGACACACAAAATGCTTGTTGTACTTTTCAAGCGAGAGAAAAATAATAAGTTTTCGTATTGAACGATGGACAACAACACTCCACCCAGAGGGTGAGCTGACCGGCTAGATCATTGCAGTGAGAATACTCGTGTTAGCATTTTGCATATATAATTGGCCACCGTTTGTTAATTTCTTTAAATTAATTTTGACTCATCCCCTCGGAATGCAATGTTTTTGGTTTGATATTTTTTCACGTAGATGAATTTTGGAAAAAGATTGATAAATATGACGTATAATCTTACCTCAAGTTACACGCAATCAATTTATTGTCAAGACTCATAATTTCTAGTGCATCCAGATCATGGTTGTGTTTTTTTGTTTGGCCCTTATTGCATTATACTTATGCAAGTCTAAAAGATTATGTGATGTAATTTCCTTCTATAAAACATTAAACAATCTTTCTAACGCAGTTTCACATACGCACATGACACACAAATCTTTCCCCACGCCAATAGAAGTCCAGTAGGAGCAGACATTATATTGAATCATATACAGACCAGTTCCTTAACTCATGGAAGATGCAGAATTATTTAATAATGTGGCCTAAACTACAATTGACTAATCACAATTTAACTAGTGAATATTGTAACCTTGCTCAACCACCGGGATCTGCACTGATATCAAATAGGTACCATTGTGCAAAAGATGAAAGAATGCTAAAGCAAATTGTGGGACACGCAACTCCATTACCATATGTTCAGTTGAGTATGCAATGACTAGGAGTTCCATGAAAACCGAGAAACTCTGCAAGTTAGAAATTCTATTTAGTTGCTAACCTTCAGAATTGAAAATGGAATAATTTAACTTTATCTTATCGTGTTCAGCACCTTTTTGCTATTGTACCTATGCCTTCAAATCAAGAGGTTAGCTTTGCAAATGCATGGATGTCTGCAGAAGCCGATTTAGCATTTTCCTGTAATAAAAGACATGAAAAATTCAACCATGGTATGATACGAAAACTCATCACCTGACAGTTAATACGAAGTATGAACCCTCCGAGATCTACCTGAGAGATCTAATAAATAACTAAAATAACCCATTCTGCCATCAAAATCTGGGGTTAAAGGGAATTAACTAGGGTAGGTAGCGGGTACATTCTACATTGTACGTAATATCTTGCCTTCATTTTCAAAGAAGGGACAAGTAATACAAAATACATACAACGGTTAAAACTATGTACTTACATAAGGACAATCTGCCACCCAATCAGGAATGTTATCTGAAAGAAGGCTGATATATCGCTCCATGGCCATCTCTGGACTCATAATCCCAAGTTGCTGCCATGCATTCCTAGAACAAAAATAATCCATTTACCACATCAAATAATCTGATGAAACTGCTGTAACTCTAAGCAACTCAATTAGTCAATAACCTAGAGGAAAATGTTCTAAATTTTTAAAATATTAAGGATAAATTATAAGCAGGAGTTGATCAACTACCACTTTGCTCGAGCAGAGAACTTGAGTGCCATTGGCCGTGGTTCCCGGCAAGGACCCTCGGTGGCAATTCTGTGATAACCATATAGCTTCATCTTCACATCGTTACTAAGATTAGCAGCTGCATCAGCATTGATCTTTGACTCAACAAATACCACTGCAGCACCAAAACGCTTCTCCAACTCAGTTCTCTCTATTCCCTCCCAATCATCCTCATCCAACAAGCCCCTACTCTCACCAACTTCTTCCTTCCTCACAGATTCATCAACCTCATCACAATTTTCATCGCCCTGCAAGATCTCAACCTCTTCTACTTTGCGTGCTCTAGATTCCCACTCCATCATATCTAATTCAACCTCTATTTCATTAATCTTAATTCCCTCATTACTTTCTTCCACTACACACTCGCACATGAGGCCACAATCGTGAGAATTTTCCTCAGCCGGATTTTCTGCCAAATCCACGACTTCAATTTTATTGTAAACTCTGTTCTCATCATCAATATTCCCTGAACTGTGACTCTTGGGCGATCCACAACTCACATCCACTATTTCTGGGACTACTATCTTACCCAATACTGATTTGTCTCTAAATTCATCAAGTTTCCCCACAATCCGAACAATTTCTTCTGTTTCCCATTCCTGAGAATCAGATTTGACTCCATGATCATGATCATGATCACCTCCAACAACAGACACTTTCTCATTTGCCTCCAAATTTGGGGTCACGGACAGGACCTTGATGAAAATCAAAGGAAGCAGAATAGAGAGAGCTATGGTGGAGGCAAGATCCCAAAAGAGCTCCATGGCTTGATAGAAGAGATAGATAGCTTATGAGTTTGTGTGTGAGAGAGAGAGAGAATTGAGTGTGTTTTCTGAGGATAACATAACCGACAGGGAGAGGAGAAAGTGTGCTTTGCATAGAAGAGCGAGCAAGGTATATTCTCCTTTGCATAAACATACTGATGTTAGGTGTGACTACATACATGTACATGTTTTACTCAAGCCATATATGCAAGTCGGTGTTGGAAAATGACCCTTCCACCACCACGACTATGGACATAGGTGGCCGTGGAACAAGGAGCGAGGGACCTTCAAGGGAAAATCCACACAAATAATTTCAAAGCGGTATAGAAATTATCAGATTAGTTAATCTCTGTGGGGATTCGAACAGGTTCGTGTGTTTTGGAGGCTGAATCAGTAAATTAATAATACTACTTGTTTTTTGCACAATAATACTATTTGTTGGATGCCAGAATGGAATGCTTATGATAGGATATTGGAGTCCAAGACACCATGTCCTAGTATAAAAACACGAAAGACTATCAATAATTGGTCTAAATTAATAATATCATTAGATTAATTTTAGGGTTTAATTGGAATACATTAATTTTATATTGTCAGTCAATAGAAATGTTAGAAAGTGAGAAATTATAGTAAGTCCTTCATTATAATAGATGATTATTTATATGAGTTAACACTTTTTAACATTTCTATTGGCTAACAATGTAAAATTAGTTTACACTCTCAGTATTTTTAAATTAAATTCTTAGTTTTAATATAATGTTAGTATAAAATATTTTATGCAATTATATATATATATATATATATATATATACTGATAATATAAAATTATTTTATATTATCATCCAATTACATACTTTCATTTGCATGACTTTAAAATAATAGGGATGAGAATTATATATATTTACCTGTGTAATAGTATTATAAAAAAAATTTATACTATTAATACATATAAATTAAATCTATATATAATTTTTGAAATAGTGGAAATGAGAATCATGCATATTTACCAATATAGCAGTATTATAAAAAAAATTTATACTATTAATATATATATATATATATATATTAAATTTCTTAGATATTTTTATAGCATAATAATACAAAATAAAATAATTATATAAAATTTCAAGACGGTAGTTTGTCAAACTAAATCATAATATAATAGATCCAGGACTTGCTAGCAATCGCTAGGTGGGCCTAGTGTTTTGTACTTTTTATTTGACGTGGGACCAAGACAATAGGTTGTTGTTTCTTGTTGCAGTCATACCTACACGTACATGATAAACCACAAACTTATAATAATAATAATAATAATAATAATAAAAGGGTCTTTCGGTCAGTTTATTTACTAAAATAAAATAAAAAATTTATTGTATATCTAAATATTCTATTTTAATATTATTTATCAATTTATTTTTTTATATTAGATAAATTGCCAGGCTTAGGGCACGCCGATTTTTATGTATTTAAAATCGGTCTAATTTATGCGGATTTCCATGTTACAAGTTTTTTAAAAAAAAAAATAATGATAAATACTTGAATTAAATAAAAAAACTACTTAATTGAAACATAAAGGTGGCAGAATATTTGATTAAAATAATGATGAATATTAAACTATTCCATTCACATCACATAATTTTTACTATTAAGTTATTCCATGAAAATATTTATCTTAATTTTTTTCACATCAAACATACCCTTAATTGTACTAATTAAAATATTAATATAAATAAATACATAAAAAAGACACATAGTAACATTTAGTATTCTCTCTAAAAAAAAGTACTTAATAATGTGTATATAATATTTTTTAAATTCTCACAAAATTACTTTTGTGAAATTAATATGGTGGATTTGTAAAAATACTTTCAAAATCATTTTATCAATTTAGTGTGATCTTTCTTTTGTGATAGATAAGTATGCGTGTGTGTGTGTGTGTGTGTGTGCGTGTGCTTTTAAAATTTAAATATTAGAGTTGTGCCAATTTGTTAATGAGTAGTTATTACATGATTACTTATAAGATTTTGTCGGTAATTATGACCCATTGTGTGTGTGTAACTATGGAATGAAGGTGAGATATGTGGGTATACCAAATTGATGGACGTGAAGCCGTTGAGGGCATGGGTAAGGGCAATGGGTTCAGTTTTGTTCATGAACGGGAAAGGGTGCGATTTGTGTTACAAGGTCAAGTGCTTAGACTCATCCATATATTTGAGGCGAGCTATGATGATTATAATCACGGATGAGTGTCTCGAGGTATCCCTCTAATCAAACCCACTTCAATCTCAGTTGTACAGCCTTTGAGTGCATGTTTATTATTGGCAAGAACGGTTAATATTAGTGATTGTAGTTAAATTCCTATCATTTACTGAAGGTTCATAGTACCCCCAAACCCTGAAAAATATTTATCATCATTTTAATAAAGTATTCTATCTCATTTCTTTTCTAGTTAAATATTGTTTTTTAATTCAAGTATTTCATTTTTTTTTAGAAAATCGGTAACATGGAACTTGGCTTAGGTTAGGGTTGGCCAATTTCTGTGTATTCAAAATTGATTTAGTCCAGGCCAATTTCCCTAATATATGAAAAACAAGACAAATTGATAAATAATATTAAAGTATGGTATCTAGATATATAATAATTTTTTCATTTTATTTTGGTGAAAAAACCATTCCGATCATGAACATATGTAATGAGTAAATGCGGTTCATTCCAAAATTTATTTTTAGGAAAACACTTGACGACCCGATAAAATGCTCGGACCATATGAGTTGTTATTATATGGTCTATTATGAGTTTTATAACCACTCACTCATGATTAGTTATATTTCCTTTGTGTCCGATAAACAATCACCATGTAAGCCGGGCAAGCGTAACTCTAGCAGTATGCAATGCTCTTACTTTTATTGAGGAATATATTATGCTAGACAAAGTTCTCCTTTCAATATATATATATATATTTAAGAAATTAAATTTCAATTATCATATTAGGAGAAGCAAATTACTAGCATTTACCTCATCTAATACGGGTGAATTGCACATTTTCAAACAAGTTGACAAAAGAAACATATATATTTGTGGCTAAGCATTGTTTTGAAACTTCAAAAACAATAGTCAACTATTGTCATCGTCTAGTACACAACATTCGTTATAAATTGACATAAAAAAAATTCGTTATAAATTAAGCGTGCTAATCTTTTTTATCAAAATTCTACTATTGTGCTTTGAGAATTACCCCAGCCAGTAACTGTTATTTTTAAATTATTTTAATCTCTGAAAATAGGAAACAATATGTAGTTATCTTCACCGAAACACATGTTTTTCATAAAGGAAAAAAAGGTCATGTGTACATTAGTATTCGAGAACCTTTTTTTAAAAAATAATTTAACTTGTTTATACTTAGTTTGTCGGCACTATAAGTGTGATTCGGTTAAAATTTTAGAAAAAATACTTCTTTAAAAATAGTAGTAAAAGTAAAGATAAAAAAATTGTTTGCTTTTGTATATAATTATAGATTATAATTTTATTAAAATTAAAAATTATTAAACTATTTATATGTGATAAATATAAAACTATTTTTTTTTATAAAAATATTAAGAATATGAAGAGAAAGAATGAGAATAAGAATAGAAAGAGAATGATATTTTTTGAAAAATTGAAGGATAATAGTATAACCGAGTGAAAATAGAGTGATTTCTATATTTGAGGGTCAAATTTTTTTTTTTTCATTATTTTACTTCAAGGAAAAATAACTCTCTATTTTTCTATAAAAAAATGATTATTTTTTACTTTTATTTTTTTTATAAGCACAAGCAAATAAAATAAAAAATTTTTAGAAGTATTTTTTTGAAATATATATATGTTTAATTAAGATACACTAATAATGTAAAATTATTTTATATTTTTAGTCAATAAAAATGTTAGAAAATGAGAAATCATGATAGGTCCCTTATTATAATGGGTGATTATTTGTATGAGTTGATACTTTTTAATATTTCTATTAATTAATAGTATAAAATTATTTTACACTATCAATATTTTTAAATTAAATTCATATATATATATATATATATATATATATATATATATATATATATATATATATATATATATTCACCTGCTATAATCACAAACAAATACACCCACCTTTGTTTTGGCATATTAAGAAAAGACGTTTAATATTAGATATCCATCATGAATATACATCTTAATCTCACAAAAAATACGAAACATATTTGATTTAAAAAAAAACACATTTTTATCAGAATTTGTAAAATATATATATTTTTTCCTATTATTCCATTTAATAACACAGCTAATAAAAAACATAAATCGTTCTTGTTTGCTTTTAGTATAAATAAATCGGATTTATTCATTTATCTGTTTAAAATGTAAGATAAATATACAATAAGTCAACATGGTGTAAAGAAAATCGTCCATTTAACCTTTACCCCGCAAATCACAACTCAAGAAAAACAAATGAAAAAACATTTTTTCTTGTTTAATAAAAATTTAAGCCATTATAATAATAATAATAAAAATTTTCCTTGGGCTTAGGCCCTTCGTTTCACAAAATGTAAAATCAACCCCAACAATAAAAGAAAATTGAAAAAAACAAAGGAACAAGTGGGGAGTGCCTGGTGTTAGCAAGCAATTATAATTCGGCTGGAGCCTCAGACCTCGACCAATCGAGGCATATATCGTCATTCGTGTTGTCTTCTAGTCCACCTTCTGCTTCCGTGACTCAACTAAATTCCCTTTGGGAAAATTAGGGTTTCGTGGGTCTGACCCTGCGGTATCAGACATGGGAGGAGGCAATGGGCAAAAGGCAAAGATGGCCCGTGAGAAGAACCTCGAGAAGCAGAAGGCCTCAAAGGGTAATCTTTTTTTTTTGGTTTCCTCTCCCCAACGTATCGATTTTCCATTCATCGTCTGTTTCGTTAACTAGGATTTTTTAATTGAGCAGGGATTAGGTTTAAAAACCACACTTTGACGCCTTCAATTTTTAATTCTGAAAAAACCTTTTTAATAAAAAAAAAATCTGGAAATTTGAGATGGTATGTGTTAGATCTGGTGTGGTTCTTGATTCTAATGATTTGTTTGATATGCGCCAGGAAGCCAGCTGGATTCAAACAAGAAAGCAATGACGATCCAGGTAATATGGTGTTTGTACATCTTATACCAGCTTATGATTCTCGTAGCTTTTCATCTTTCCGCTCCCTTTATTTTTCTCCCCATAGATTGAATTTCACACATCGGTTCTTGGGCTCTGTAGAATATAGAGGTTCGACAATTTAATATTGCTGTGTATTATTTCAGTGGACGAAGACTGGTGTATAGATTTGCAGTTTAATTAGTCTAATGGGTGTTGTTTACTCAAATGTCTTTTTAAACTGCTAATGTCAGCAGCATTTGTTACAGCTAAGAGAGTTTTATGTTTTGTGCTTGGCTCTGCATCCTCTGGGGGCTAGGGGCTATATTAATTAATTTATTATTATTATTATTATTTAGGGAATATCTTTTGAATTTACATCCCCTATTCATAACAAAGTTGGTGAAGTGCCATCGTTAGTATACCATAGGGCCAAAAAATGGAGAAAATGTGATTCAGGGTTTATACCACTACCAGGTCATTGCAAATTCTTAAATACTTGGGGGATTATCAAATATCACTTAAATTTCATGAATTTCGTTTTGTACCGTTTTAAATATTTGAAATTGTTAAAAGGGAAAGGTAACATAAAAAAATCAAGATGCAACGTATCGGTTCCAAATTTTTATGATGAGACATACTTCATCTGCATCAAAACCATGGGAAATTATTATTACTATTGGGCTGGGGGAGATATCACGACTTTGTTGTAACTTGTAACTGTATGATCTAAGAAGTCTGATGTTGACTAAGTTTTCGAAATTTGGTATGCTATATATGCAATATGTATGTCACATACATTTTCTATTAAAATTATTGAAATGTACACATTGTTAATGATGTTATGTCAAAATTCCACAAACAAAAAATCTTGGCCTTTTTACCTTTCTACCCTTGTTGGGAAAACTATTTGCCAAAATGCAATATTTTCCCCACTATTTACCAAAATGCTCCTGTTTTGTACAGTGCAGCATTTTATTCCTTTTTTTTTTTTTCGTGGTCCACATGCATAGGCATAGTGCCAATCTATTTGGCACTGTCCACATGGAAGCACCAAAAAGGAAGTCATTTTCCATGTCAATACACCAATGAGAAGTGCATATTCGGTATTCCATGTAATAATGCCAACCATATTGGTGTTATTACATGGAAATCACCAAGAGAAATGGCGTTTTTTCAATGTCATAATGCCAACCATATTGGTGCCTTCTTTCTTATGTGCCAACGTCATGATGCCACTTAATAAGAAGCCTCCTTTCTTATCTGCCTACATTTCACACTATACTCTCAGATTTTTACTTCTCATCTCTCTCAATCCTCTCGGGGGGCATTTGGTAGAAAAGTTGAATTTTCATTACCGGAAATGCTATACCCGCGAATAGCTTTCCCAAACATGTGTTCTTGAGAGCACTTGATAGACGGATTGAATTCACATGGATGTTTTGTATATTTCTGAAAATAACCCTGGCGGAGGGCGGCGGTTGGCAGTAGGTGGCGATAGGGGTAATTTGGTTTGTTCACATAGGAAAACACTTCTTTTCCATGGAAATGTTACAATCTTATGTGTGAGATGAGATTATTTTGGGGGGAATATTGGGGAAAAATCAATCCTGAAAATGTAACATTTCCGAAAATATTTTTGTAAACCTACCAAACAGGGGAATGTTTTCACATTCCCCTCTACCAAACGCCCCCTCGGTGAAGAAGTCTGGTTTATGAAGCAAGAAGAATTATTAGTGGATACTTCTTTGTTGTAAGTTTTAATTTACTGTATTATTATATTTGTGTGAATTATCTATGTTTGTTATAATTATAAATTAGTATACAAATTACTTATTGTACATGTTTATTGTATGATTAGTGTGCACATTAGTGAAATATATATATATATATATATATATATATATATTAGTGTTCAAATTAATATTAGATTAGTACAAGTGATAATATGATTTTTAATTAATTCCAAATAAGTTGGCGTTTTCAGTGAAAAAGCGCCAACAAATTTGGCACATTACAAACATGTTGCCACTTTTACATGGAAATGCCAAACTTGCTGGCCCTCCTACACTAAAAGCGTCTTTCTTTTTGGCGCTTCCATGTGGACAGCACCAAATGGATTGGTGCTATCCATGTAGACAACAAAAGAAATAATAGTGTCATGCTGTGCAAAATAGGAGTATTTTGGTAAATAGTTTAGAAAATGTGGTATTTTAGTAAATAGTTTTCGCTACAAGGGTAGAAAGGTAAAAAGACTAAAATCTTTGCGCATTTTGTTGGTTTGATATCCCAATTTACTAATAGATATGAATCTCATGTAGGTAGTACACGAATGCAGTAAAAGAGGAACAAAAAGTGAACTCCACTGTTTTCATTTCTTTCTCAGACTGTATTGCTGTAGTGACTGCAGCAGAATTTGATGCCTTGACTGATAATTATGTTGTGATTGATGATTGCAGTGCAAGGTGTGCATGCAGACATTCATGTGCACCACATCAGAAGTGAAGTGCAGGGAGCATGCTGAAGCCAAACACCCTAAATCTGATGTTTATGTTTGTTTTCCTCATCTTAAAAAGTGAACATATTGGGGAGCACACAGATGGCGACAACTTCATATCATCACGGTCTCTTTCTTTAATCCACTTACAGAGATCTTCCTCCTATTTATATTGATTGTGTCTATGTGTGTTATGTGGAGAGACAAGAAGGGGTGGGCATTTAACATGACTTTCCCTTTGATAGTTGTAAAAGAAACTGCGTGATGCTTTCTCTCTTTTGTCAGTTTAACTGTTAAATGATCATTTGGGTGTCTTACAAAAACTTAAATTCTAATCTTATTAGAGTAAGTATTTGATATCACAGAGTAAGTACGCGACTACCAGTAATTATGGCTTATATAAAAGACTGAACCCAAAATGGAATTTTTGATGCTCTAAGCCGCCACGAATCAAGGGAACTTTAGTATATCTATATGTTTTCGTTCTGCTACTACTGTGGATTGAATCTCTCCTTAATGATTGTTCACTTCGTACCAAAAGAAATGTCGAGGATAAGTTTGATTTGTACTAGAGCCCAAGCATTTTTTATCTTGTGATAAGCCTTCTTGGTAAGATGCATCTTGTTGGGATCTAGGTGGTGTCGGGGACGGAGGGGAGGGGAGGTCAGGTCGAAAGCCGAATACCTTTCGTCAAACTAGCATTTAGTGTGCCTGATTTCTACCATCGTTCACCTGTATCCTGCCTAGTGAGGTTGATGATGGTACATGAACATCGAGTAATATTTTGCACAGTTGAAGAATTCCTGCCTCGATGCATGATCATACTTATCTCGATTAGACGTCAACATGTCCAATCGTATATTATTGCAAGTAAATCCTCATCGGACATCAGAGCTATAGCTGCAGAAGTTCGTTTGCAAACGAATTCTAGCCCTTTATAGGAGCTGTTGCGGCGCATCAAAAGGAGACATTAGCAGATTAATCATACACGATACGTTATCACCTCGATTTTGAGGGGTACAAAAACACAATTGTAAGGATCTTTACCGCTTTGGATCATGGCAATCTAACAATTCTATAGTAGAATAACGAGAGTGAGGGGACACAGCGCGTCCGACACCCTAAGTTCTAAGATGTCATACATAATCAAAACTATGAAGGCACAACTTAATTTTCAACAGCTGGAAATAGCATTATTCCTCAACTGAAACAACATACTATTGTTACACTCCACAAGAAAACTAAATTAACTGTAATAACAGAATATAATCAAGGTGCATGTTAGGGTATTATAAAACAATCCCAAATTATATCAACTCAGGTTTATGGATCCACATGTGATCAAGTTACTATGTCCTCATTCTGCTACTTTCTGCAGCCCTAACTTGAGAAAAATACGGATGTGCCTGCAGGACATACACCACGGTGGCAGCAAGAAGTTAGTGCACGCAACTTCAAAATAAATAAAAAATAAAAATAAAAATTTGTTAGATCAAAATATTATGAAGTATATGCAACATAGGAACAATGTTACGTCAAATTGAAAAAACAATAAATTAATGAGCTCTTTATCATTACCATTGCTTCTCTGGCTGTTAGCCTGTCCTGGTGATCATATCGAAGGAGCTTATCAAGAAAATCAATTGCCTGCATGTCAGGCATGTGACAAAAAAAATTTAAAGTCTATCTATACATGCAAGAATTGTTAAATTGCAGTATATACTAAATGTGAGGTCAATGCCAGATTGAAAAATCACTTAAATGACCTCGGGAGACACAAGATGCTGATTATCTGCATTGATAAACTTAGACCAAGGCTTGCGGCTGTGCCTGCAGAAGAAAATAGTAATACATAATAAAAAATGCGTTAAAAGCAGCAATGTTTCTTCATCTATATACCAAGAGAAAATTATGTCAAAAATAAAAGCAGCAAACTTCTGATGGCAGAACTTGAACAAGGATAATACATTGCAGTGGAAGATATTTATGATAATTAGTTGTAAATTAACTAAATCAAACCTCTTATGAAATATGTGGAGAATCAAATGGTAGATGATACCTACCTCCCAACAAGTGCATCAAGTTGAGGATCAAGCTCCAGATGATACTTATTCAGATATGCATTCAGTTCATCAGTCCCAAGCACCTGTAGATCACACATAATTAACAATAACAACTACTTAAATCTGGAAAGAGAAGTATACTATCAATGGATCATAAGGAGGGGGCAGTTTAGTAATGAATATTTTATTACGCAGAACAATGGTCAATGATTTAAGTAGTCTTTGAAAACCCGCATATAATAGGGGAAATGATATCATAGACATAGTCTGGAACTAAACATTTAATTTATGTGTACAGCATTAGCAATTTACCATGATAATCACACATTTATAAATTATGCAAAGCAACATGAATCTTACTTTAGCTATCTTGACAAGCTGATCATGGTTGTCATGACCATAGAAGAAAGGTTCCTTGCGAAATATCTACATAAATACAATGAACAAGTCATAACCCACAATAACACGTTTTTACACAAATACATTCAAATTTAGATTATCTACATAAATAATGCCAAGGGTATGCCATACATATCCAGTAACGTGTAGCTATAATTCTCACCATTCCAGCAAACATGCAGCCAAGGCTCCACATGTCTAATGAATAGTCATAGTCTAGCAAATCAACTAGAAGTTCGGGCCCCTTAAAGTATCTGAACAACAAAAGCATAAAACATGACAATTGTTTTTGGTCAGCAACATTTAAGAACTTAAGAAACCACAACTGATCCTCACATTGCAATACTATAAAACTCTAGAAAAATCTAGACAATCATTTGTCCTTTGTCAAGTTTCAACCTAACGTATGATTATAGAAACAAATGTAAGCAAATGAAAAACAAAATCAGACAAAGACAGCAGTGACAGTATGAAATGCCTACCTAGAAATAAACTATGGATTGTCATTTTACTATAAACAAAATTGGAGACTATGAACTTGCAACATGATACTAATAAGTGTTGATATGAATTCAGAGCATTGGGTTTGGGATTTAGGTAACCAGACAAAAAGGCAGAAGTTTGTTTGGGCTGGAAATGACAAAAGAGGGAGGACAGCTTGAATGAGTGGGCCAGAATATCACTAAACTCACATCAAACAGGAGAATCAGAATTATCATTTGCATGTAACATTATCTTTGCATAAATTGGTCAGAGTTTGCTATAATCTTTTTGCAAGAATTGCTACTACGTTCAGTAGCAAAAGGTCAGATCTCAATTAAACAAAAATACCTTCCCAGTCCCATAATTTAATTAGAAAAATAATAGCGGTGCTCATTTTTATAAAAGTGATGTACTCTTGGTTCACATTACCACAACTTCAGAATTACTTCAATGGATGCAACAAACTTGGCACACAAAAGATTTAGACAATTTACCAGTAATCTGTCCAATTTGAAAAATCCAAATTGAAATGTGCCTTACTTTACTGGTTTTGATTTATATCACAACCAGTCAGAGAACGTTACCTTGAAGCCACACGAACATTATATTCCTTTCCGGGATGATAAAATTCAGCAAGACCCCAATCTATCAAGCGAAGTTTTCGTAACTCATGATCTATCATAACATTATGAGGCTTGACATCTCTATGCATTATGCCTTGAGAATGGCAGTAATCCAAGGCCTGCAAATCAAAACTAAAACAGTCAGGTAACAAGGAAAGGTTGTCAACACATTTGCTGAAATATTAATTAATAATTTTTATGATACATAAGCAAAAGCCTATAGGCCCTATAATTATGAACCAACCACAGATTCATGTATGAAGCCTTACCAAAGACAAAGATACTCAATTTTTTAAGAAAAACAAAATGTTAATTATGGAGAGGAGAGGACGCATATAGTGACAACCCCAAGTATAATAGAGGAAATTGAAGGATCACATTACCTTAAGGAGCTCATATATGTAATAGCGTATGTCATAATCAGTCAAGGTTGGATACAAAACTTTGAAATCTGTACTGTTGACATACTCAAATATCAAGCTAGGAGTTTTCGAATGTTGATCTCTGACAATATCATGAAGCTTGACGATATTGGGGCCTCCACAAAGGTTCTGAAGTATTTTTATCTCTCTTTTAATCTGCAAAATGATGTTGTAAGAGTTCATATGGTGAAAAAAGTTTCTAAGAAGAATGAAAATGGCATAATACATAGAAACATATACCAAAAATAAAAAATTAAAAAAAAAAAGTTGGAAGGTTTATTACTAGTTCTAAAAATACGGAGATGCTCTTCCTGTTCAAAATTTTGGAACCAAGGTGTCTTTGATCATGGCCTAAATAATTTATATCAAAAGGTGGACTTCTGATTTGACTAGAATGATTTGAACAATTCTAACAAATTACATAAATCAGATTTGAAGAACCAGGTTGCTGCAGACCCACATCATGGGCTGCTCAACTCAATATTTTTTTTTTTCTCCTCCCTTTATTGTATATATTTTTTCAAAAAGATAAGTTTAGGCATGCCTCAAGCCCTCAACCACTCCTCTGGATATTTTAGGGTGACACACCCTTTGTCAACAAAATTCATCAAGTATGAAGCTCCATTTCACACCTGAAACCTTGTATGGCAGTCTCTCCAACCATGTTATATAATTAGATTATGATACCAATGTTGCTAATCATGTCATTATGCCTTTTATGGAATTTTTTTTTAATACATATCTTATGCCATACATTTATATTCTTTATTCAAAAACTGATTATATTATCTTATTTTGTGTAATGACTTCCTACAATGAATTTTAAGTTATGTTTTGTTTTGTTTTGGCAACGATTGTTGTGCAACTGTGTGAGAGAGATTGTGAAAAGGGGACAGGGTGTTATGCTATAGCCCACAAAAATGATTGTGAGGAGCGTGTGAGAAATTTGATCGTGTAAATAACATAATTCATTGTGCAGCAAATCTTAGAATAACAGTTCAGGATTCAGATAAAGCATGCCTGGTTGGCTTTATTATGCAGGTCCCTAAGTAACCGTAGAAAGCAACTCAAACGAAAAAAAGATCACCTTTTTTTTCTTGACAGGCTTGAGAATCTTGATTATACAGCGCTCATTGCTATTAACATTTATGCCTTCAAAAACCTCACTATATTTCCCCCTTCCCACTTTCCGCACAACCTCATAATCATCCTGATCACTGGAAAAAGTATGCATTACATTAATAAATGATGTTATTGGAACAAAAACTGTAAACAGAACGGGAATTAGGGTGCTAAGGCATTGGCCTCAATCATAGGGATAAATATTAAGAAGAAATCATCGAAAGGTCCCAAAACCACACATTCTCTTGCAGCATAAGTGAACCATGAGCTAATACATCTCAAGCAAGCAAGCAAGCCTCGCTCAGTAATTTTTTTTTTTCTAAAAAAAAAAAAATAATTGCGCATAAGTTGAACAAATTTAATCAATTAATTTCGGATTACAAGGTGATTCTCGATCAGCTTCTCTCTGTGTTCCTACCACATAAAAGCTAAGCAAAAACATGAGATCCAACCCAAGAGACATAACAATAAGAGAAATGGCACAATTCCCCATCCCTCAGCTAGTTGCTACAAAATGTGAGATAAAATTGTCTAACCTACTGGAATTCAAAAGGAAGACAACAAAACAGCAGCTAAGAAACTATGCACACACATGCTTAGATTCATAACATAAAATTCCCCTTCATTGTGAATTGTTCTATTAGGGTTTGCGGAACATTACCCCCATTGAACGTTGAGAGACTCGTAATCCCAGTACTCTTTGGGACGAAGAACATTGACATCGGTGTAGACACGCGCCTTCGACATGGCGTGGCGCTTCGAATATGAGATCTTGAACTTGCGGTGATTGATTGTTTTTTCGGTGAGATGGTTATTAGTTAGTTACGATGAGGGGGATGCGCACGCTAGGAGGCTGCGCAACCAGCGCACGGAAGGGGACATGGGTGCACAATAGCGAGAAGCGAAGGAGGGGGAGTAGTAGTAATAGTAGTGTGATGGTCCGTCGGTGCGCGTGTTAGCACTCATGTGGCGCACGCCACCTTGGCCATGTCATCCCTCTCTCTGCCTTTGGACGCTTCGCAACAAACGAAAAAAAGCTGCGTTTGTCACGGTCGGTGCCCCGTTTTGATGCTTAAAAATATCCCAACCCGGGAGATTCTTGTGTGCGATGGTTGGACCAAACCTGTGGGTCTGACAAACGTGAAGAATCTATTGACGTGGCAATTAATGACTTGCCTTCAAAATATCTTGAGGCAGCCCAATTTGAGAGATTCTTACTTTTTGTATGTAGAAATGTATTTCGAGAGGGGTGAGGCACCTGCTACTATAACTCGTTTGGTATGCCGGAATTTTTTTTTTTAGATAGATAGGTATGCTGGATGATATTCATTCAACCATCGGTTAATGAATTCATATTAAATACTGTAAATAAAAAAAGACGCCAGTGTAAAAATATGAATCTATTAAGACACAAGTATAATTTTGAGAAGATAGAATTTGAGCAGCTGAAGTAGAAAATTTTAATCACCATGTAATATCTAACTTACTCCCTATATAATTAAGATGTGGCTGCCTCTCTGCCGAAAAATGTCCCAGCATTCTATCCATAGTTTACTGATCATTAAATTTTGTATCCAAAATTGTTTAAAATATATGCCAATAAAATAGGTGACGTTCACCCACGAAAGACTATAAGCTTAACCTACTACGAGCAAGTTGCAAGAATTCTCCTTTTTGATCCGAGTGCAAGTTGCAAGAGTAAGTGCTGAATCATAAATCATATGTAACTCTTGAGAATCAAGGAGAGCATGACACCCGACAGCCCAATTATTTATACCTTGGACTTGATTAAAAAGTTGCGGCACCGGAGTTGTCAACCGAAGGCCCTGTCCCCACTTCCTAGCCGCGGCAGCAACCTTGTGGTCTGTTACATTACATTGGTAAAAAAAAAAAAAAAAAAATCATGTCAAAGACGAATGTGAATCGTGGAATAGCCGAATAAGAATAAAGATAGAAAAGCTGCAATCACCTCATGCATACAAACAAGGCTGGGTTCTTCACAACAAAGCCAACCTCTCCAACCAGCAAAGCAACTGGTAAAACCGCCTGTCAGCCAAATATGAAAATTTTGTAGATGATCACCGTTTCTCAAACTCTACTTCAAAATCAAAAGGCAGAATGAAGGCCACTCTTTAAGTTTTCTAATTTGTATTGTGAAAATCTCAAGTTAAATTCTCAAATAATTCCACCAATCAGCATAATGTTTTCGTCATCATGCATTTGCTTCATGGTCTGAGCCATGGAGAGTCGAACAACTAGGCATTTATGTATCCTCATCTCCGTGGATTTTTAGGCGCTAGAGCACACAGTATCAAAATTAATAAAATACAATGAATATATACAGGAGAAATTTCCAAATCAGAAATTGCAAATCAACTACAACTGGATGGATCAAATCATAATTTGGAAAGCCTAAATAAGGGGGGCAGAAAAGAAAAGCAAAAGAAAGATGTGAAAGAGGAGGTTGAATGATATGGGGGAAAACGGAAGTGCTTATATCGTCATGTCACTCTTGCTTCTCCATATTTAGACTTCTTTAGGCTGGATCTGCTCAAAGTCAAAAACCTCAAACATTAGACGTCTCACATCACGTTTCCCATAGACAAGATATGAAAGCCCATGAATCGCTTGTTGAACAGCGGTTGTGGCTGGGTTTCTGTTTCTCCGGTTGTGCTCGAAAGAGTCTTGAACCTGCTCGGCATATATAATAACACCGTGAAGATGTTTGGCCCTCAAATATCTTCCACAATACTTGTTCATAAGAAGGCGGCGGTGCCTCTCTTGAAGCCACAACCCCGGGGCATCTAAATGCTTCATCAACAATCTTTCGGCCATCACCAAATCCTTAAGAAATTTTTAATATATATATATATTAATACAAAAGTATGAGATTGAGTAGAAAATTTTTGAATCTAAATAGAAGTTGAGTAGTAAATACATGATCGATTTATTTAACAAAACTAGAGTCATTCCACCAGTGCACTCAAATTGTTCCATACACGTCAGGCAGAAATAACATACCTGTATCTTTTGGCCTAGGTATTCTAATCTCTCATAGCAAAATCGAGGATGCTCGAATTTGTACTTTGATGGATGCATGAAACAGAGCTGCAATTAGATAGGACATTCAACATTAGATCTTATAACAGAAGCACGGGAACCTTCAAACTTCTTACTACCAACATCATATCTTCCATGGAAGCGTCTACAAAGATCCTAGAAAGTTGATTTCATAATCAAATACATGGAATATTTCCTAAATAAACTATTAATGTGCTTAATATTTGGATATTTTGAAGTGCACAAAGATTTGCAAACTACAGTAAAGCAATACTTAAAACAGGTAGAAACAAAATGTTCAATTATCAATTATGTTGCTATCTCTCAGTATTTTCCTCATTTCTTGTAAACAGCTTTTACGTCATTTAATGTGAAGCCCGATAACGGACAAGTACAAGCATTAAGATTTGTTTTGTTCAGATATACATGAAAGGTATACCTAGCCCCCCTAGCATGTCAAGACAGATATGTGCTTTTGATAGTCAGATAGGGCAAAGAAAAAGTAGAATGAGAGGCAAGTAGAGCTACCTGCAATCCAAGTCCAAGCTCTATGTTTCTGGCGTCGGTAATCTCTGGAATTCTATCCGTCATTTCTAATGGATATCCGAGTGTTTTCATAACCTGGGGTCTGCTATCATAATCCCATATATTTCCTCTGAACCTATGCATGCCGGGGGGAACACAAGCTCTGAACAGCCTTGGATGTGCAAATAGAGCATCTGCAGGAGGCTGAATGAAGAACAGTAAATATCATTTCTGTGTCTCTATCTAATAATAGAGTATATGTAATTTCTGTTGTAGGGCAGCAATTTTGGATTGAAATTTGGCAATAGTGAAGGAAAAACAAAGCTAAATTTGTAATGGAATTAGATTAAGTTTGAGCTATGTGTATAAAATGTAGATCTCTATGAGCTAACTTTTTTTTTCAAACAAATAATACTTTAGCAGAAGATATGTAGAACTTACCCTGTAAGCAACCATGTCTTGCCAGCTTAGCTTGCCTTCAAGTTCGGCAGATACATGATCTACATCTTCAAGTTGTCTACGCAATTTGGGCTGGCAATCTTCGGCATCTGGATCCATTCCAAAGACTTCAAAAAGAACACGATATACTTCTGGCATACCAAAACAAAGATAGATTGCCCCAAATAAAGCCCAAAACACTGACCTGCCAAAGAATAACAAATGTGAAAATGCAGTGAAATTTTCATTTCAGAAATATATTATGGGCAGAGACCAACTCCATTGATTAAGATGGTTCTTTGGTAAAGCAACAAAAATATAAGCCAGCCAAGCATCTTGTTATTTTGAAATCATTAATCATCTAACACCTTTGACTTGAAAAGGAGACAGTACCAGATAGATAGGTCATTGATCTCATAAATGTTAATGTAAACCCATACTTGATATCACAAACAAGTGCATCAAATTATGGATGATTATACACATGGCGAAACAAAATTTGCAGCTACAGAGCTAAACTAGCGTACAAGTATCCACATCCCAATTTAAGTCAGTCATTTTGTTCCAAGTCAAAACAACATCAACATTATTTTCATAACTGAATTCTCTATTCTTCAACATCCCAAGCACATACAACACATTGTATTTTTAGATATCTTTCAAATGAATATCAACAGAGAAAAACAGAAAACAATATTTAGAAACTGTAAAGCAAATATCCATGCAAGCACAACTCATAAGAAGAAATGCGTACGCTAACACCTAACCTAACAAATCAATTCAGTTTGCTAGTCACCTAAGCAATAATTCACTGGAGAAACTACATTACTAGTTTGCTAGCCAGGAAAGGATCACGAGAAAAAACAAGAAAGAACGATTAAAAAATACCATAAGAGGCAGAATTTGTGGAGAAAATGAGAGTTAAGAACTTACTTTACAGGTCCCTCCTTATCCTTCCTCACCATCTTATCAATATCATCGAATGGAAACACCAAATTCTGCAAGCTAGCAGCTTTGATCCACCGCGGCAAGCTCCTCTTCCCAATCAACCCAAACACTCTCTCCCTCATCGGACCCGGGGACTCCCTCGGATACCTCTGCAAGAAGAACTCAGCCATCGCCAATTCCAGCACGTACTGCCCCAGAAAGGACAACCTCGAATGCCCCGACCTCACGTGCCTTGCCTTCGTCCTCTCGCACGACGGGTGCTGAAACGCCAGGTACAACAAAACATCGAGCTGTTTCGCAGGGTTATCGTCCCCGAGCGCCTCTGAGGGCTCCAGAGGGTACCCGAGAGCCTGCTTCGCTTCGAGAAGGTACTCCTCCATCCACGCCTTGTCAGCACTGTTGAGCCGCGACCAAGGCAAGCACGAACTCAGCAAGGGAAACGATTTGAGGGACAGTTGTGGGCTGTTGAGGAACCTGTATTACACGTGTATCATTAGTTAGTTAATGCCGTTATTTTCTGTTAGGTCGTTATACTCGATCATACAGATAACAGAAATTTGATAACTATAACTAACCGGTCTGCGAGTTTGTTGTCGTCTATTGGGGGCTTCAAGATGAACCTCCTTGGGGGTCCCTTCTTCTTCGGAGAAGTGATCTTCTTGCGTTCCGCGAGCTCCTTGAGGAGCTGATGGGGGCTGTTGTTAGGGAGTTCCTGCTGAGGTGGGTCTAAGGCCACGGCGAGAATGCGAAAGCTTTGTGCAGTGGGGTTTCGGGATTTGGGGGCTTTGATGAGGATTTGAGTTGCGAAGGGAGAGAATGAGGACGAGAACGAGTAATTGGATACCGGGGATGTGCATGGTTTGGGATAGAGTAAGGAGGAGGAAGAAAGTTCCATGGGTGGAAGCTAACTGTGGTGGGAAAATGGGAGTGGTGTTTGTTTGGAGAAGGTGGGGCGGTTAATACGATTGATTGGTTGGTGTTGTGTGTGTGGGTTTTGACGCCATAGATGAAAGGGTTTTGTTGCAGGGTTTTGGACTGTGAGGAGAGGGTAGGATAAGGTGAAGCAGCAGCGTCGCTGACCCATCGTTTTAGCTTGATGCTTGATAGATATTTCTTCATTTCGCGTTATTTGTTTTCGTCAGTCAAACGGCGCCGTACTATGGCCTTCTAAACGACACGTCGATAGCTGTCCATGTTACTGTGTTTCACTCCCAGCAGGGGCGGGGGCCGGGAGTCGGTGGGACGGTGGGCGTGAGCCGAGGCCGAGTCCAGCCCAAAAGGACTGAACTTAATTTTTAAGCTCAACTCCAATTGCCTAGAAGCTAATTTTCTTAACCACAGAAACAAAAAAATATATGATAGGAACGGTCTAATAGTAAAATGTTTAAATAGCATGCATAAAATCAAAAGTTCACACCTTATTACAAATGATATATTAAAAAAAACAAAAAGCTCAGGTCAAGTTTTTTTTTTTTTTATTGCAGGGCCAAATGCCCAAAAAAGTTAACTAGCAATAATCCTTTGATATAGGTCAAGCTTGATGAATTTACTCAAATTAAGTATAAATTAAGTCTTTTAAGTTTAATAAATCAAGGTATTTAATCATAATTATATAATTTTAACAATAATAATAATAATGTGATAATATATGTATCAAAATAATAATGATAACATAATTTTATAGATGTATATCAAGTTATTTCACAAATTATTAAATCAAACATAATAAAAGTTTAAATTTAACTCTTTAATAAAAAAATTCAAACTCAAACTCAAACTTGACTTATAAACTTAATTTATTGAGCTATTAACAAATTAAATTAAAAATAATTTGCAAGCTAGCTTGATTTATTTACCCTGAAAAATTCTTTATATGGGAAGTCATTGTATTTAAATTACAAACAACTCTATCAATTGAGGCTAGCACATTCCAATTAAGTGTACTCTTATAGTAAGGTTAATAAGTGTTTATCACATCTCATTAAATCATTTTTAATTACTTAAAAATATTAAATATTTTATCAAAAAAGTTAAGGGCTTATATTTTTATTTGGAAAAGTGCTTGATAGTAGGAAAATTGATTCATGCATTTTGTACTATTGCTTCTTATTGGACTAAAAATTTTACCTTTCAAACCTTTTCACTCTTATCCTACTCCTTTCTGGATTTTTCCCCTTGTTTATTCTACACTCTTCCTGTTCGTACTATTTCGTTTGAATAGTATCACTGATTTATTTAATGATTAACAATAACTTTTAAAACAATGCTAACCAATAAGTTGAGCTTTTATTCTCAAGCTATATTGCATTGTTTAAGAATTTCTTTTATTTTTTTTTAACATTGTGGTAAAATAAGTTTGATCAGGTTACCGCATTAATTAATTTACCACTTCAATCAAGGGTAAAAAAGACAAAAAATATTCAAATAAATGGTATGCTTAAAATTTAAGTGCACTGCTTACTTATAATCACATACTCATTTCCCGTTACACCAAGTGCATGAGATTAGTTTTTTTTTTATATATATATTTATGATAACGAAAATACTTTTAAGACAATAAAAGTGCTAGAAATTGTTGCTCAAACTACAGCAAAATATAATAGAAATATCTCAAATTTTTTAACCACCCATGATTTCTGTTAAGCTAGTCAAAATTTGTCTCATATATATCAACTATGTGCATGTTTGGTTTCACTTATCCCTATAAAGCCTTTTATTTGCAGGAAAATGAAAAACGACAATAATATTATGTGTTTGGTTTTACTTTAAAATATTGGAAGTCATTTTAAGGTAAAAAAAAGGTCTTAGAGAAAAATGAATTACAGGAGAATAAGGTGAGTCTTTATTTTTTATTTTGAGTTTAGAGTGAAATTACTACACTATCCTCAATAATTCCCCACCCACCCCAAGTAACCAACGGCTCCTTCACTTCATCACTCATCACTCCCCTTTTCTTGTCTGAAGCTCATCACTTACTCACTCTCCTTCATAAGATATCATCATGTTGCCGCCGCTAGGAACTCTTTCACCGCCGATCTGTTGCTCGCTGCCACCGCCGTTGGTCCGTCGCTCAGATCACAGCTGCAGTTGCCTCCTTTGCCGATCCTTTGATCTGCCACCGAGGGGTCGTTTGCTCTCTTCCGCCGCCCTCAAGCTCTACTGCCACACGCTCCACTACCATCGGTCCTTCAATCTGTAACTGCCGGGTCCTTCGCTCTCCTTCGCCACTGCAAGCTCTGCTGTTGCACACTCCATTGCCGTTGGTCTTTCGATCTATCACCGCTGGGTCCTTCGCTCTCCTCCGCCGCCGCAAGCTTCGCTTCCACCTGCACTTCGAACCTGAGGTCCTCTCTCTCTCTCTCTCTCTCTCTCTCTCATCATTGAGTGGCAATGCTGACTATTTTTGCTGTTGGAACTTGGCTACATGTGATTTGTAGTTAAAGACTTGCTGCTGGAATTTGGACGTTGGAACTTCGATTATGAGGTTTATTGTAAAATCGGAATTTATGCTAAACTTCATAAATTGTTTGGCAATTTATGATATTATTTGATAATTTTTGGTATAATTTGACAAATTATTTTGGAGTTTTTTATTGCTCTTTTGATTATTAGGTTTTGTTTCTATTGTAACGTTGTTCAATTTGTGCTTTTGTTGCTGCCCAAAGTAGGAATTAGTGAATTTTATTATTTATGATAATATTTATATTTTGGAATACTTGTATAAATAATTTGTTTGTATAACTTAAATTGGGAGCATGCAATTATGCCATATTTTTTTATTATCTTTTTGTCTGTATTTGAATGTAGAAATATAATTATCTCATAATTTTGTTCTTATGAATTATTTTGATTGGAAATACTATCAATATTAATATATAAATCTATATATAGAATAGAGCTCTTATAATGATATTTTATTTTAAAAACATGATTTTAGGTTAAATTTATTTAAAAATATATAAAAATATTGTATTTAATTAGAATACTTAAATAAAAAAATTTTAATGATAATCTGAGAGTTAATTATCTTTTAATATCAAAATATTTGAATATAGTATAATAATATATCTCTAAATTATATTATGTCTATTTTGGTAATTATATCTTCAAAAGTTATTCTACTTTATCTTATCAAAATAAAAATATTTCTCTTAAACTTATTTTTTAAATATTCAAATCAAACACAAATATTTTTTTTAAAAGACTTTTTTTTGAAAAAATCTTCTTTTAAAATATCTCTCAAAAGTTAAATCAAACGGACCTAGATAAATTTTTGGGCAAGACTTTGTCGAGCCGTGTAGTAGTGCTTTTATGATAAATTCCCAAATGCCTCAGAACTTTGTATTTACATTGATACAAGGGACATAAGTGTATAGAACTTGTGCATTATACCCTTTTGCTGGTGGCAGCACCTCCCTAATTTTCATTTTGAGGTGCAATGTCCATCTCCCGTGATTCCATGTCCTCGGCACGTTGGGCACCACGTTTTAATTCGTTTTGTCTGAATGCATAATTTTCAACAAGGACTCGCTATGATCGGGATCATAGGGTTTAACTGATATGAAAGGTAATGGAATAAACCTATATGAATCAGTCAAGCAGATGAATACACAATCTGTCATTCCAGGAATTTATCATCTATTATCTGTCTCTTGATTTAGCTGCAGAAGTTGAACAATTTGCTCGCATACCATGTGCCGTGTGGACGTACAGTTTCTCATGGCCCCATGACCATTTGCTCACGTGCCTTCAAGCATTTTGCCCGGAGGAAGTGATTAACAACTAACGAGGCACTTGGAGGTGACAGCCTATAGATTAGCATGTACGAGAGGACAATCATGAAGAATTAGGATTAAAACTACATGTTCTTGGAAATTATTCGCCAAAGTTTAGGCCTCCATATAGACATGAACATGTCACATCTATAAGAAGCTCTGTGGTTGGCAAACATGATTGTCCCATTGACGTTTTTGCTTTTGTCTTTCACCCCCAGCTTCACACTCAGACAAAGAACCTTATTGAGGGAATCGATCTGTTTAAGCTCAGCTAGGGTAAGTATGTATCCTAATTCCTAGTACTGTGCATAACTCCGCAAGACTAGTCCTTCTCACGGGTCTCTCTATGGGAAAGTCCTTAGGCACTAAATCGTAAGATTTTTCGCTACAGTTTCTTTGGGAGCAACTGATCGACAACAACCGTAATTTGGATATATGTGACAAATCAATTTGGATCCACCATAACATATAAGCAATTCGACAATCATGATCACATTAAGCCATGCATTCAGGTCATAAATGCTTTGATTTTGATTTGTTGGAAAGTGGTTGACAAAAAGTCTTATGAGGCCATGGATTGATTGAAAATGAAAACAACAGCAGTGTTACGGGGCAGCCTCAAATTGATGGATGACTGTAAGACTTATGGGCTGCATTATTTGGAATCTGAAACCAATCCAAATAACGTAAATTTCAGATGGAGAAACCAATCTTATGTGAATTGACTTAAATCTTGTTTCTGATGATTAGTCTGCATTCTAAAGGGGACCCTTACTGTGCATGATGTGAAAACACCAAACTAAAAAATGATGTGTACCAGAGCAAGTCTTTCATTAATACTGGGAGCACCAATTATTGCAGACGACATCCTACCACCCGCACAGCACCCCTAAAAATTAACACGGTATAATCAACAAAAAGCAGCAGTGCTGTTTCTTATGGAGAGGAAGTGATTGTGGGGACTGGGGACTAGCAATCTTCCCAAATTGATATA
This sequence comes from Pterocarpus macrocarpus, assembly GCA_031439585.1. Classification (NCBI taxonomy): domain Eukaryota; kingdom Viridiplantae; phylum Streptophyta; class Magnoliopsida; order Fabales; family Fabaceae; genus Pterocarpus; species Pterocarpus macrocarpus. The sequence continues at coordinate 69,264,525 of CM062520.1, read as the reverse complement.
TTGCGATGTCGATATGACCTTTGTGCCAGTACATAAATTGTCTGGATTATCTCATATATCCAACACAACGCAAAAATTATACTTCTTGTTACGCCTATTCATATTATTAAAAAGTTAAAAACCTATAATAACTTTAGATAATAGTTTTTTAGCCGCAACAACATATTTATAATTTCTAACAATACAATTAGCTAGTGGTGCAGTTTTTATATAAACCACGAGTAGTATCAATCTATAGATTGCAGGCCTCTTTCTCTAATAGAACAAAGTCTTCCTTTGCCTTGATTATAGGAACTTATTTATTTTCATTCTTAATCAAATTTTTAAAGAAATAATTTTTTAAATGAAAATTTTAATTAACAATAATTAATTGTTATTTATTTATGAAGTATGTCAACATACTTGTAATGAATTTATATTATATTATTTTTTTTTTATAATTAATAATGCTTTCCCTAATCTTTAAGGTATGAATTCGCCATCATAAATTAGCTAAATTCAATTCAATTTTATAAAAAGAAGATCGAGGCTATGTCTGAAGCTAGTTTTACATAACAGTTGTGTAAAATTAAGAATGCCAACATGTATATGAAATTGAATAGTACTACTCTAAAATTTTAGCATGTTCAAGAATAAGACAAAGTCTTAATTTTGGAATTCAATTGTAAGAAAAATTATAAATTGTACCTTAAATTTCTATTTACGGGTTGCATGCTTGTAAAATCTTCATACAACCTTTAATGCTACATTTAGTTGGGGGAGAAGATACTGGAAAAATAAGAATTTTAACATTTTTCAAAAGAACTTTTTGGTGTGAAATATTTAGCACTTTCTTTTCTATACTTCTTTTTTTCCTAAGTTATTAATATTCAAAATTTACTTCATCTTAAGTAATTTCACTGGAGCCAGGTTGGCTCATAATAGAAACTAAGCTCTTTAAGCACTTGTTTTTTTTTTTTTTAATATTCAAATTCGAAACCTTATTTTTACAAAATAAATGTCAAATTATTTAAACCAATTACAAATGTTATAGTATCTACGACTATTTTTGTTTTAATCTCTTCATCTGAACGTGTTTTGAATTTCTAGTTTTGCTATCATAATGTATTATCCATTCATTACCCGCTATGGATTTTCTCGATTGGTCGTTTTCACAATGTTAGATCAATAATGCATCGCTTTTAACCAATTCGAAGCCAATGACAACTTTTCAGCTGATTTACTTAACATTAATAATTTAAAAAATGTGAAGTTACTTGTTAAATTCAAATTATTCAGTGTATGTGTATGGTGTTAAACAAATTTCCAAAAATGGGCCAGGCACCTTTGTGGTTGTGGACGGGAATAAGAAAGAAATTCAACTTCCCACGTTGAAACAAACGACAGAGGCGCCAATCAACATGCAAGCATCTCATCCTTTCCACTCAAACTCCCTAATCACACACCACACACCATAAAGTACATCTTCATGCTCGTATTTTGCCCTTCCTCCTATTTTATAATGTCGATAATACCACTCATATTCCTTCCTATACCCTCCATAGAGTTGCTTTTCTTATTGAAAATAAAACCTTGTTTTGGTAATTCACAAGGCCTATGATTTGTTTGATTACCGTTGCTTGGAAACTGATTTGAGGTTCAGGTTCCAACTCTATCCTCGTTAGTCCTTATTTTCCCGCATGTTAGTTCAGTTCAGCTTGAAGTTCTCATTTGAAACCCCCCAAAAAAAAAAAAAAGTTCCATTCCAAGGGATAAAAAGTACTATTCTTCTCACCTTCACTTCACCCCTTGCCCTGAAGAAAATGTAAAAGGAATCTACAAATATAAAAGATGACCTTGAGCCTATACCATCACTGACTCAATCTTTTTCCTTTCTTTTTCTGCTTCATCATAAACTGTAAGATAGAGAAATTATACTGAGCTACCATTCTGTGACTGCCATGGTGGATCGTGGTCAAGAGAAAACTATACCTGCTGCTAGTGACTTGTCTCTGAAGAAGAAGAAGGAGCTTCTTTCCAGTGCCATGAAGAGAACAAGTGAATGGTATGCTTATGTTCTTCTGAGACTACTACTTTGGTGGCTTATGTTAAATGTACTCTACCTGCTTCTGTAATGTACATTTGCTACCTTTTCTTGTAAAGAAGGACCAAAACCCATGAGTATAACTACTTATTACTTAATTACAGGATTTTTTCTCAGGAGATTCCAAGTGATGTCAATGTTCAAGTTGGAGAAGCTTCCTTTTCCTTACATAAGGTAGTGAACCAATTCAGACTTGGACTAACCATATAAGTGCAAAGTAACCATTTGCTATTCTTGTTAACTTTCAATAAACTTTTTACTGGTCCCCCGCTTTTCTTTGCTGCTTGTCTTCTAATAGAACTTAAATTAGGAAGCCAGATGTATATATGGAAGCAATAATACCCAGGATTGTTATTTTGATCATCGATTAATATTGAATTATTTTGCACATATTATACTGTAATTGCAGTTTCCATTAGTCTCCAAGTGTGGTTACGTTAGGAAACTGGTCTCAGAATCCAGTGATGCTGATGTGTCCTTCATTGAACTCTCTGATGTTCCTGGTGGAGCAGAAGCATTTGAACTGGCAGCAAAATTCTGCTACGGGATAAACTTCGAGATAAACGTTGAAAACATTGCCATGCTGCGCTGTGTGGCCGAGTATCTTGAGATGACAGAGGATTATGCAGTTGGGAACTTGGTGGGAAGAACTGATGCTTACTTGAATGAAGTGGCACTGAAGACAATTGCAGGGGCTGTGTCTATCTTACACATGTCAGAGAGCCTCCTTCCAATGGCAGAGAGAGCGAAATTGGTGAGCCGGTGCATAGATGCAATTGCATACATAGCATGTAAGGAAAGCCAGTTCTGTACATCTTCTGCAAGAAGTGACAGTGGCTCTGGGGGAGTGTTGTCTTCCATGGTAACTCATCAGAGGCCAGTAGTTGACTGGTGGGCTGAAGACCTAACGGTCCTCAGAATTGACATATTCCAAAGAGTTCTAATAGCAATGATGGCAAGAGGGTTCAAACAGTATGCTATTGGTCCCATTCTAATGCTCTATGCACAGAAATCTCTACGAGGTTTGGTGAGACCCCTCACTAAAATGATGAAATGTTCAAAATAAATATGGTTTTATGGACACAATCCTTAACCTTTTTCCTTTTTTCCTTTCCTTTTTTTTATGTGTTATCTTATTTTTGAGGGGCAGGATATATTTGGAAAGGGAAGGAAGAAGATTGAGCCAAGACAAGAGCATGAAAAGAGGGTTGTTTTAGAGACAATAGTGAGTCTTTTGCCCAGGGAGAAGAATGCAATGTCCGTAAGCTTTCTTTCTATGTTGCTTCGGGCAGCAATATATCTTGAGACAACAGTTGCTTGCAGGCTTGATTTGGAGAAGAGAATGGCCATGCAGTTAGGACAGGCTGTCCTAGATGATCTTCTTATTCCTTCTTTTTCATTCACTGGGGACACATTGTTTGATGTGGACACAGTGCAGAGGATCATGACCAATTACCTAGAATCTCAAATGGGAAACCATTTAGTATACAATGCAGATGATGAATATTTTTCTACTCCACAAAGTGATCTGGAACGGGTTGGAAAGCTAATGGAAAACTACCTAGCTGAAATAACCACCGACCGAAATTTACCGGTTCCAAAGTTCATCAGTCTGGCCGAATTAATTCCTGAACAATCAAGGCCAACAGAAGACGGGATGTATAGAGCCATTGACATCTATCTTAAGGTGCATTCCTTTCTCTCTATTAGGTTAATCATGCCACAGACTTGCACACTGCTAATAAAATGTCTTCCTTTCCTCCTGTTAATATCTGGTGTTTGAAGCCAACGAGGGTTGGTTCAGAAGTCAGTTTTTTGCTCATGTGTTGTCATGACTTATGTTCGATTCTTAGGTTCCCTTGGTAGATGGTCATTTATAAGTACCTGTGTAAACACTCATTGAATTGGAGACATGCCCCGATTTGGATTAAGGCGAACCTTCCTCTTAAACTAAAATTTTGCCAATCAAATAAGAAAAATCTGTGGTTTGAACAACAGAACAAGCACTCATATTTTACTAACCAAGACTGAATCCGTGCCTTCTGCAACACATTCTCTCAGGCTTCATCAAATCGAGTTGTCTTTAGATTTAATCTTATCATAGTTTACCTGCTACACTGCACAACTGGATTTATAATAGTATCAACATCAATTCAAGGATTTAATTACATTTTTGTACACCAATTCTCAGGCTCATCCTACTCTAAGTGACATGGAGAGAAAGAAAGTTTGCAGCGTGATGGACTGTCAGAAGCTATCGCGAGAGGCCTGTGCACATGCTGCTCAAAATGACCGTCTTCCTGTCCAAACTGTGGTTCAAGTTCTCTACTATGAGCAGCAACGACTTCGTGATGCCATGAATGGCAGTAGTGCAAGTGGGGAATCTCCTTCTTCGGGTCAAGCCAAGACGAATGTGTACTCCACTGATCTTCACCCAGTTTCAAATGAGCTCTCCACCTTACGTAGGGAAAATCAAGACCTGAAATTGGAACTTGTGAAACTGAAAATGAAGCTAAAAGAGATTGAGAATTCCACACTTAAATCAGGAGTTACCAGTCCTGCAGTAAGTGCTTCACCTTCTAGTGCTGATAAGCCTCCTCTGCCTCGAAAATCATTCATAAGCTCCGTGTCCAAAAAACTTGGGCGGCTTTCTCCTTTTCTACGTGCTGATGGTGCCACACCTTTTGCCAAAGGCCGCACAAAACCAAGTAAGAACCGGCGCCACTCCATTTCATGAGGCCATTGGTAGTTCCTGCTTTCACACCATACACTGTGCAGGCTACAGGTTCTTCCTTAGTTTCTGAGGCATGAAAATACAGGACTAGTCTTTCCCAGTTTTCACTTCATCGTGTGATGCCCATGTAGATTATATATTATCATAATCGTTCAGTGAGAACTATATTGTAAAGGGTGGTGAAAAATAAAATATATATCCTTGGTTGGATTGCAATCTGTCTGGTGAGTGGCAACAATAATGCTGCAATACAATAATAATAATAAACTGAATTCAACAGTGGTAGTCGTTGGAAGAATTATCATTCTTCCTATCAGTCTAAGTCAGTTAACAATCTAAGATGCCAACATCTTTCCTAGCGACAAATGAAATCATAGATTGGACATGGCTGGGGTGTCATGGGTCATGGCATCTTGCTGAAAATAATTCTGTAAAGTTATAATAATAACAGCCATATAAAATTCATCATTTACAATTGTCTGCGACTGTGATCAGGTAGAAAGATAGGAACGAAAATAATATGCATTTGGCACGATCTCAACAACAAATCGAGATCACTGACAGAACAAAAAGTCATGAATCAAGGATACAAAGGCCAGAGCATTCACATATTTACATCCGAGATCCTTGAAAATTAGGTGGGTCAAGTTACTTCTCAGTTCTCACAGTGACATCTTGTCTTCCTAAAGATAAATGGGCCATAAGATGACTGCACTGGAAGAATATAAAATCTGAATTAGTGGGGTCTATCTGCGAAATTATTTAGTCCTTTGGGATAAAAAGCTTTTGAAAAGGTAAGAATAGTTCAAGTGACAGCCTTGCAGTGTCGGTGTTGATGTCTAAAGTCTAATCATCAAATAAAGTAAGAGATCATGATTTGGTTTCAATTCATGAATATTCTAAAGGCATTAAATGTAGCAAGTTACACATGTTTTGGGACAAGACCTTACCTGAAGGTCCTGAACTTGTCCAAAGATGTTTGAGTACGTGGAAAAGACTCTGCGGTCCATCTGATGGTAGACAACAACTAGATCTCCACCTTCTTGTTGGTTCGTATGTTCATGAATGATGGATGGAAAATCAATTAGATTGAGGAGAAAAGAAAATTTACATCCTACCTATTATGTTTTAGGAAGCAACAAAAGAATTTATGTCTCCTATTTGCAAGTATTCCTCACCCAGTTTGCAATTACACCAAGAATTTTTTACACCCATGACTGAGTATGGGGCATGGGCTGAAAAAACGTGAACAAGATTTCTGGCTAACACTAAATTGACAGAAGCAGCCTCACTCATTAGAGGTTTGTCTCCTTGAAAACATGATTTTGACTAACTAAATCAGCCTAGCTGCCTGGGTTTGATTGCTTTAGTGAAACGTTTCACTGTATGCTAGGAAGTAGGACAAAGGATAGACGAATTTTGTCATATTATGGAAAGATAACTATCCAAAATTGCTTCTCTTGGAAGACTAAATTTCAAGGTAGGAAGATGATTTGATAACCAAAGGAGGATTGAATATCTCCTTTTCTTTCAGGCACAGCACAGGGCTAACACGGGACTTAATAAGCTCATAGATATGACCGCATAAAAGGAAAATTTTCATGGTTTTGGTGCAAGGAGTATGGTGTAAATACGAGTAGTCACAATAGACCAAAGAAATATCAGTCACAAGTGATTTCGTAATCAAAACGGGTTTAACCATGAAAACAAGTACTTTATACAGAAAACATCATAAAACCCCGCTACACTTGATAACTAGTAAGAAAAAGTTCCACAGAAAATCATTCACAAAGTTAATCTTAAGCAGTAAACAGATATATATCACATTGACCATAGAGTTTTCTAAGTCACGTTTAGGCTCAATACTTGAAAAAGCCAAGGTGGCTGTTTTGATCTCTCTCGTCTTGATTGTTCGTCAATGTCATAACCGTTTCTAATTCCACTTGATTGTGGCACCTGGACAAGGCCTATTATGCCACTGTCTAATTCTTCTCTAGTTGTATGACTCCTATGATGGGTCTTGCATCTTGTCTTGTTTATGAGGCTGGATCCAGTAGAAGAAGACAAACTATGTCCTGAATCTGAAGTCAGAGATGTCTCAACTTTCTTACGGTTGTAACTTGAGGGGCCTAGAGTCAGCTCAATCTTAGTCTCATCCATGATCTCTAGAACTCCATCATTGTCTGATTCTGCAATTTCCTCCAAAGCAGGCCTTTCAAGATCAAATTTGATGTTAGTCTTTTCCTGTGCGCCTTTACGATGACCATGTTGTTGAGTTAAACTAATGGTATTCTTGAAGTTCCATCCTCGTTGGCTTGCTAATTCACCACCTCTTCTGGCTTCCATATTTTTCATCAGTATCTTTTGAATCCGATACAAACGGTGAAGCTCATATACCTGTGAAAACATTCTCAGTTACTCAGGCTCAGTTGATGCTGATTGAGGAGTGAGGACAAAGAACCCAAAGCAACGGAAAGAGAAGTACCTGCTCTTTGAAAGTTTCTTCGTGTTTTAGCATGGCAATCCTCATGTATTCTTTGTCACATGGCCTAATAAGCTTCTCCATTGGAGATCTGTTAAGCTTCTACAATAAAATTAACTGCTTTGTTGGAAATTTGTGTTCAGACGTGCATGTTTATGGTATCGCTCCACCTTCATATATATCAGTTATCCCTGTTAACCTGAAATGAGGAAAAGTCCAACTTCAGAAAGTAGTTGAACAATGAAACATTGTTTATGTAGAAATTAGGTTGGTGCGGGGGATGTACAGCTATAATGGCCTCGAAACCTAATACAAAATGATGACATCAACTTCCTTTTAGCATAATTTGTCTGTTCCCAATCCCATGCTTCTCTCATTCCAAAATTTTGGACCACAATTGAATTTGCATGAACTCTTTTAACCAAAAAATATCTTCCGACACCTATATGTGTTGAGTTTTTCCTACCATAATAATTTCTTATATATATATATATATATATATACACACACACACACACACACACATACGTACAGAAAGGGAGAATACGATCAAGGCAGTATTTACTCTTCTTTTCATATACCCACAGTTTGAAAAAATTGCTTGGTATAATATCATTAAAGTCAGGGCCATACGGAAACCCATTAACTAGAGTTTTTAGCCCTTGCGCCTCCTTTCTCTCTCGTTCATGGTACCTGGTGCAATAATTAATTCACTACTTCTGTTCGTACTTGAATTTTTCCTTTGTTAAGCTTTATCTAGACAATTAGCTTCTGTTTCTCTCCAGAAGTTTCAGGGGATTAAGCAACTATAAGGCGATGCTTCTGTGTAACAGTTGAACTTTTTAGCATGAATTATGAGGTTTTCAGCTTATGCATGTTGGCATCATGCCAAGCCATATACATTCCTCATGCATGAGACAGCAGACTTTCGCCCCTCAAAGAAACTTTTCTTCGAGCGGTTGTTAAATAGCCACGTTGCAATCTGAAATTTCAACCTGACTTTAAAATTATCACACCAATGGCATGCAATAAATTCTAATCATCAATAGATCATCTTCAATGAACCTATGCTGCACGTTCATTGAAGTTATGCAAATAGCAAAAATGAAGAATCAATGATGTGAAAGGCCGAACCAAAGATTTTGCAGGCCAGATGGGAAGAAGCACCCGTGCCCCAGTTTCAAAATCAACTGGTAAAATTCGAAAACATTATGAAATAGAATTTCTGTCATGAACAATGGGTTAGGTTCATGAGAGCCTTCCCAGAACCAAAGGAAAGTTAACAGACACAAATCCACTGAATTCCGACGCAAAAAATTTTTAAGAAGTAAAGTCCAGATTCTGACCTGTTGAGAGTTCAATGAACCAAGGACACCATTAACTTTCTGCTCTGAACAAGAAGACAATCGGAAAAAGGAGCTCTCTCAATCTCAAGGAAAGGCAAGAAGCTCCTCCTTTGGCCGCAAGTTCAGCGACAACCTTGTTTTTTTGAGAAAAACTCTGTTAATCTGCTCTCACATTCCCCCATCAGGATCGTCAGTAATAAGTATATGCTGTTGGAGTCTTTGAGATCAAATACAATACGATAAAACAGTTGTAGAATTTGAGATTCCCGCTCAGGGCACTCACGGAAACCAAAGTGCTATTGCATGAGGTTGAGGCATGCCAAACAAATCGCAGTGCTTTGACCAATGCGAATCAAGTTTTGTGGAGAAGATGCCTGAGACAAGTCCAGCAATGCAGATATATTAAATTAACTACCAAGTGCCAAGGGAAAAAAAAAAAAAATCATTATATTAGTGTGCTATTAAAGTTTATATAATTGTTGAGGATCACAAGGCATTGGTTTGCTCAAGACAAATCATCAACAAAACAGCTTAGCCTGCTTAGGCGAATCACATGCACCAAAGTTTCTGTTTCACAGATCTCAACTATAGTAAGCATAAACAATTGCAATTGAAGCGTGCTGCTTATGCGAAGAACTAAGAAGCTTGAGGTGGCAACTCCTCTGCCGCCGACAAGTAGATCCTGACCGTACGATAAGTTGGTACCTATTGTAACTGTCCAAACTAGGAACTAGCACATGATCTCAGATGCAACACTTCTAACTTAAAAAAGGGACAAAAAGTCATAGGTTTATCGCATCATTGATTCATTCTTTTCTATCATATCAGATTGATAGAGCAATATAGAATTATCAATTATGGATGCTTTGAACCTGCCCTATAGTGCGGTTTACAAGATGAAAAATATTTTCTAATCTATCCAATGATGACGTATAAATAACTAGATATTTATATTTTCCATAAATGTGATAGAAAAGTCATTAATAATAAATGTTAAATCTTTTTATTAATTTACTATTAAAATATAATTGAATCTCTGATTATTAACATATTTTCCTATATTTTTTCATAAACATATTTATCAATGATGCAACTGAAATCCTTAAATATTAATACGTGATTCTACAAATGTAGGAATGATATCTAAAAAATTGTTGTACCAATAATAAAGTTGAAATTCTTAAATATTAATTTGTGATTCCCTGTAATATTCGTGTGATGTCTAGAAAATTATTGTACCAGTAATACTTTTACAACATAGGCGCAATGTGCTGTTTGATGGATTTTAGAATGACTCGGCAGAAAGACTCAGCAGCGCGCAATGATTATAGACATTAATTGACCATGTCCCATGTGTGTGGCAAGTCAATGCGGATGTGCTAATCAGTACACTGAATGTCCTTTATATAAAATCAAGTTTCATATGCTTGCCATACGATACGAGTACATGGGTATATGACAATCAATGATACAGATACATGTATGCTAGCCCCAACAAAGATGCCACAGGCTTGTTAGGTTGCGCTTCTCTCTCTAGAATGTGCATTATACTGCATTATACAGTCCTAGAAGGTTAAAAAAGGACCAAAAGATAAAGAGAGAAATGGACATGGAATGGAAGCACGCGTTGCCGGGGCTGGAAGGTGCATTCGTATGGGAGCAGTGGGTCCTTTGGTTTTGATGAAGCGAAAAGGCTGAGCTATACGTGCTTGTGCTGTTTTTCGGTCCCACTCGAATTGGATATTCGATGACAATGAGGAACCTAGAGAAAATTATTATAAAACACAAAATCGAGGCGGGAATATGATAATGCTAGCACCTAATTAAGCATATACTAAGTCCTATCCATTCACATTCGCACTGGTCTCACATTTTGCATATGATAAGTTTTTAGATGGTTACAAAACAGTCACATCAACAGTGCACAAGTTACTGTAAATGAGACTCTAAGGCCTGGCAGATGCAATACTAATGGAACTAAAAACTCTTGGCTTTCTGAAAAGGATTTTCTTTTTTCGTTTTGTTAAGAAATATTAAGGTAATTCAAATTTTATTGAAGAAACGATGAACATGAAGTGAACAATTATTTAATGCTTAAATTAAATTAAATTAAATTAGATTGGAAATTGTGTCTCATTCAGTAGAGCTCCTAAACTGAAAGCAATGATACACTGGGTCTGGTGTTTGACTGTCTTTGACCGAGATTCACATGCGCCTGTATGGATGATGATTTTCTGGGCAAAGACAAAAGGTAAGCACCAAGCTTAACTTCGTCTTCATGGCTATACGTCGCATGAGTATTTCATAGTTTAATTAATCATTGCAGAACAACCATATATAGGTACTGATGATTTTCGGCTTTTATTCTTTCAGATCATTTATGTGATCAACTCTAAATATTGTCACTGTTGTCTACTTGTCTAGCTATGACTAGATAGTTAATTAACTTAGACTGAATTTTATATTAGTTTGAAAGCGGATTCTATTACAACCATAAGAACCAATCTTCCGGTGCATGTATCTAGAACTAGATTTAAACAGTTCATATTTTATTAATTATTAATTTTTTATAAACTTTATTCTTATTTTTTAAGAACTTTATTCATCCACCTAAACGAAAAAAGTAACGAAGAATGAGGTATAACACCTTTTGTCAGATGCAATACAATAAAAATAATCACAAAGAGAATGTTAACACGGAAGGCCATTAATGTTAATGAAAATTTAACAAGCTACCCTTACTTTGTGATTCAAAGGATAAGTAAATTTCCACTTACAAGAAGACTTTTAATTAAATAGTCAGTACTAAGGATCCATACAAAATAATGGGGTAATTATTGTATTTATTTATATCTTATTACATTTTTAATCTGTGAATAACTGAAGTTAAAAAGAAGTTAATGAGAAAAAGACATTCGACATCATTCATATATTAATTTTGTAAGAGTTATTTTAGTACTAAAGAGCATTTTCTAAGTACCAAAAAAATAGCATCTTCTGTCAAGAAAAGCATCTTCTTAAAAATAGTTAACCTTTAGATTTAAAAAAAAAAAAAAAAAAACAGACAATCATGTTTAAAAAGCATAAGATATATTTTTCACGGAAAAACTAATATTTGATGGAAAAGAAATAACCAAACATAATTTTCTATTGTTGCGAAATTCATGTCCTACCATAAGTCTGAAAGTTATACAATCGGCAAAATGAGAAATTTAATAGTGTTGGTAGTGTGTATAAGAGTGTTATTCTTAAATGGGATCCATTCCAGCCTTCACTTTAGAAGCAAGGACAGAAAAAGTTAAAGATTACTTTTCTATATAACTCAAATTACTGGGTGAAAACATTAAAGAATTTGTATAGAGATGAGTCGAGCGGTTTTGTTTTATTCTTATCGTGTTGAAAAAAATGAGAGAAGGCGATGATCAACTCTAATGAAATCCCAAGTAGCTAGCTAGCACCCGTACTATCAATCTATTTCATCCCCAACAACTTGAAGAAGCTCACCATATATAAAGACATCTTCCCTGCTGAAGCTTGTCAATTCAGAAGGCAACTTGCGCCACTTTTTGTGTTGTTATGTATCCTTATAGTGTTCAATTCATAGAATTAGCATGACGACAAGCTTTCACTTTAGATATGCTACATGGAACTGGGTCGTGCCAGAAATTAACTTAAACCGTTATTCTTCAATTATCTGTCTCGCATGATCAAGTCGGCATTATTATCACCATCTTTTAAATCCATGAACCACCTATACTTTTCTTTTTTTGTCCAGTGGGGAAATTCAGATGAGAGGGGATAGGATCGGCGGCAGGAGCATGAAAGTACCTTTGTTGATGTTCGTTCGGTTAGATTCATGTCTTCATTAAGGCATAATCTAAAATAAAACCTTTTTCGGTTAAGTGATTATATATTTACCTAAAATATTAAATATAGAAATTTCTGGAAATTCCGACAGATACCATTATTTAAAACAAATCCAAAAAGATGATTTTTATGGTACCTCTTTAATTTGAAGAAATTTAAAACTCTTCTTAAATATACAAATTATAATTTGACAATTATATCAATTTTAGTTAAATTAGATTCTTAGGTGACATAATTTTATTTTTTGCAAAAGTAGCTTTTTAATATTTTATTTTATAATTAATACCCACAATTAATTAAAGGATTAATTGATAAATACAATTAAATCTAACTTTTTGCATTAAAAATCAATTTCTCTAACCAATATTCTTTTCTTACCACTTCTTTCTTCGTCAATCCAATCCTTCCTCAAGTGCTCTCGATCTGCAATTTAAATCTGGTACACATGAACACTGCCTATATTTTGCCATTCTATCTCATTCTATTTTCCAAAGTTTGGATTGCTAGTTTTCAACGTGAGCTCCCACTCATCAACTTCTAATAGAAAATAATGTTGTTGCTTTTTCGTTTCTTTATTTTTAATCCTACGTTGACCCAGGACACAAAAAGGATAGGTCTATTTAGCACGAATAGAGTTAGTACGAAAAACGACGAATTGATCTGTATTAGTCGTGATTGCTTTATCAGTGTGTGACTTAAAGAAATTAAGGGGTGATGGGTGGTAAACCGTTCTCCACATCATTCGCATGGATCTTCGTACGGAAAATTTTTCATATTAACAATCATTTTCCTATCAATTGTGTAACGCGATCCATTTTTCGTTAGTTTCGGAAAACCCTGATCCAACCCTATTTGTTTTCTACACCTCCTCATTGCGAATTGCATATCTTTCATTATAAACCCATGCGATGCACGGACATATATTATGTATAGTATATAAGTAAAATATAGAATTTAATATAATAATTAATTGCTAAGAATTTGTTATACTATATAAGTATAATAAAGAATTATAAAATCTATATTAAAAATGGTTGTATAGAATAGCTTTATAAAAATAAAAAATATGCGGAATGAAACTAGTTTAAAAATGAAAAGTATAATTGTTAGAATTGAATTGTTAGAATAATACGATACATTATTAACTTTTGAATGAATATATGAATTCTACCACTTTATTTTATTCAACAATTTTTATGATTTCTGTCAAAGGATTATAACCAAATAATTCTAGCAGTATAGCATCCCTCAAAACAAATGTATCATTTTTTCTCAACACCAAATATGCTGAATTTTTTCACATGCTAGCTTCATTTCTCATTTGAAGTATGTTATGTTTACATATTTTCATTCTTTATACAAAACAAGAAATAGTTTGGTTATTACATCATTATTTTTTTATAGAAAACAGTTTCACATCTTTTTCCTTTATATATCAACATGCATTTTTTTAATACCCATAACTAAAATTTAAAGGGAAATATTACTTGTACCCCTTTGTTATGTCTCAAACAAATATAAAAAAATAAAATAAAATAGTAATTATAAGTAACTTTTCTCTTATATTTTGTGGATGTTCATGTACTATGTCAAGAAAAATGATGTACAATTATCAAATCTCAAATTTAAAACAAATTACTGTACTAAATATTGTGTGTCATCTAAATCTTGGTACGATGTGTCTTCAATTGAAGGAACAAATTAACATTCTAAGCGACTAAATATCATTGAATGGACGGTGGCACATTCCACAATAATGTGTGATCTATTTTAAAAAGTTGTTTCAATAAAGTTGATTATATCCACAATCAAACTAATCAAAGAATAATTTGTTTCATGACAAGGACATTGGCATTTCTTTTTTCTCCCTTTCAGGCCGGAGGTACCAAATGACAGATCTTGCATGTTTTTATTAAAGACTGCACACATCAATAATGCAATGTACTGGACGCCGATGCATATTATGTAGGTTACTTTTCGGAAATGGACAAAAAAGAAAAAAGAAGAAATTTTATTTGGTTTGAATATCTACGGAAATGTAACAAATTGATTGATAACTAATAACGGAACATGGTGAAACTGGAAATACAGAAGGATAAAACTAGAAAGTGATTTTGAAATAACTGTAAATTAAGACACGTCATTTTCGTACTTATTCGAACATTTACCTTACCAGCATTTCTATATATATATAAGAAGCAAAACGGTAACTTGTTAATTCCTAGCAGCTAATGCCACATCCAAAATACATCGAGTTAGACGACAATGTATACAATATATGAAAGACGTAGAGTTAATTTGACAACATTAAAACACTAGCTAGAAAAATCTGAATGAACAAGCAAAAAGGAAGACTATTCTATACTTCGAGTTTAGGTTCTATATATATATATATATATATATATATATAAACGTATATATGTCATTATTAAAATGAGAGTTTTTATTATTTTTGGTGAATCGAGAGCTTTTATTTTTTATTAAACAAAATACTTCATGTCATATCGAAAATATATCATTCGATTTGTTTTAGGAAAAGATATATTTTGCGGTGGTTCTCCTGTTGAATAGGGAAAAAAAATCGAGGCCAAAATTAGATTTGTGTCTAAATTTTCAAATTAAATACCTGGAGTTCGAACTCCTATGAAATAAAAGTGAAAAACACATACTTATTACAAATAAAAAATCAGTTTTTAGTGCAATTTTTTTGGCAATATATTTAAAATTTGAATCCAAACCTCAAATAAAATAAAACGTAATGACATTTACCTTTCCAGTTTCCACTCTAACAGATCAAACTTTATCTATAGTATCCATATAATAATTAGTGGTCAGTCCACCAACATCGATCGTTATCAAGTTTGAGCAAACGTAATGAACAGCATGGACACAATGAGGTCATTGCGTCAGGAAAAAAGAAATCGCACATGTCTTTGGACATTAGCTCCTCGAGGCCAATTTTATCTGTCCCCCCCCCCCCCCCACCTTTTTTCTTTCTTGTGAGTTCTGAACTCTTTTCCGATAGGGTTTCCAGGGGCAGATTTTGCATACTTTTCTTGCCTTCACCTCTACTGTTTCGTTCTCATTGTCCCGCTTAGCACCTTAGCCACACACTTTCGTAATATCATCTTTGTTGTAATATGATGAAATGTTGTACGAAGATATTGACAGACAGACATCGAGACACGCGAGAGAATCCAAGTTGGCTAGCTGATGTTAACAGGATTATGCCTCCACCATGTCGATGTTGAGTCCAGAAGGCACAGACTTTTTTTTCTTTTTCTTCATGAAATGGCAAAAACAGACTTGATTGACGTTACCAACACCAGCGACGCTAGAGTCTCTGCTGGATGTCCTATTTGCAAATTTAGATTATGTGGTCTTTATATATATATTAGATTATGTGGTCTTTAATTATAGAGAAATGTTACTTATAGATTGAAAGAAGACATTTTTTAGTAAATTTCATGCGGGGAAAAAAATACAACATCTTGTTCCACTTCTTATTACTATCAAATATTTTATACCTTTCTCTCAAGTGTCTAAAAAAAATATATTTATTTTAATTACAAATAACATTACTTAACTTTATTTATGAGTTCTAACACAAATAAGTTTCGTACCATACAACACCTCTGTTAATTTATTTACCTTAATTTATCCAAAATCCAACTCATCACATCACACCTTTTTTTTTTTTTTTTCTCTGTAGGGCGCTGTTAAACAATTTTTTAACAAGTTTAGGATAGGAAAAAAATAATGTGGTAAATAATTTATCTTGATATATGTAAATAATTTATTTACAAAGAATTATTAGAAGAAACTAAAGTTGATTTTTAATCTTATTAATTAAATCTTTTCTAGTTGAAACAATAATTTCTCTTAAAAGTTAAAACAAACAATTAAAAAAGGTCAATATGATATATTTACTTAAATTTTTTACCTTTCCATAAATAATTTTAACATATTTATAATTTTAATATGTGATAAATAGCTATTTTTATCTAAAATGAAACAAATTTAGAAACTCTAATTGGTGATATCATTACTTGCTATCCAAATTTATAAATATATTCCATTATCAAATACTTGTTAATCAATTTTTATCTAAACTCTATCAATCTCTCTTACTTTTTTATTTTTTTTTTCACTTGTTAAAAAATGAAAATAGATATTTTCTTCTAATCAAAACTGATTGATTGCAATGGAAGAAGACTCCAACTCCATGCGAATTTTACCAGCAATATCGAAGTTCGAATCTTTTAGTTGTCATTTTGATAGGACTTTATTTATCCATTATTCCAGCCCAAAATTGTATGAACAATATCTTGGGCCAAAATTTTTTTTTTATTTTGATACATTATTAGTGTAAAAATTTTTTATTTAATTATTTAATCATGTATTATCATATTATTTAAAATATTTAACTTTTATAATAATTAACCCAAAAATGACACACATAATGAGATGTTATTAGTTGACATTGTAAAATATTTGATACTAGTAGTGTATCAACATTAAGCGAAAAAATAGATATTTGATGTATGTTATAAACGAAGTAATTATTAACATAAAAAATTAAAATATGACTAAAGCCCCAATTTTTTTAATAACATAATTTATTTATATTTTGGCTTTAATTGAACAAATGTGTACCACAATAGGTAAAGAAAATACTGATGGTTCAATAAATGAAGTTTCGCTTATTTTCTTGTGGATTTTTTTGGGTGCATTTTTTTTCCTTGTGGATTTGAGATAACACACTAAAATATCGATTTTTTTTCCTCTATAACTCCCTTTAATTACACTTACATAAGTATTACTCTTTTAGCCGGTATGAGGCATAAGGGTAATTAATAATAACATATATGTTATGATTGTCATAAAAATAAAATTAAAATATATATGAAATAATTATATTGTACATTTAATTAATTATTAGCATAGCAACTTATAAATTAGTTTAGTTATACACACAATCAATTAAATAAATAAATAAATATATCAAATTAAAGCCACTAAATAATTAAAGTTTTATGATGGACGTTAATTTTGAAGAAAAACAAATGAACATGATAATGCACGTGACATAATAATAATAATAATAATAATAACAACTACGACAATAATCTGGGTGAATGTTACAAGCAAGTTTTCTTTAGGTCTTAATCACATATTTACTATTTGATTATAGAATTTAATTTATATATATTATCAGTGTAAAAATTTTATACAGATATCTAATTATATATTATTATATTAGTAAAAATTTTTACTTAATCACTCACTATATTAAAAATTTTATAAATAAAAGTATCTGATTAGATGATAGTGTAATATTTTTTTATACTATCAATGCATTAAAATTAATTTCTTGATTACATGTGAGTTTATTTTATTTTTGTACACACATATATTTGAATTTTAACATATAACAAGAAGATGTGATTGACACATCTTTATTTTTTTCATATTAATTTTAAATCCCGATACATTACTTAAAATTATGTTTAAAACATGACAATACAAAAAGTGATAATAAATGACCACAAAAAGGAGCGATAAGAAATAGAATTGATAAATTTATTTAAAATGTGTATAAAAGTAATTTAAAATAAAAAAGTAAAATGATAAGGAGTGATCAAAGAATTTCTCCCTTCTCATTCAAAACTTCTTTATTGAGAAAGTTAATAAAATAATATTTATTTACTCATTAAACTCATTAAAAAATCAAATAATAGGATAACATATTTTAATTTATTTCATTATTAGCTATTATCTTTCGGCATCTTATTTAGCACTATGAAAAGCTTAGCCTAATGTTATAGGAAACTGTGCGCGAACGCGAGGGACTCAAGTTCCACTCTTCTTTCCTACCAAAAGAAAAGGGACAACGAAAAGCCCACATGACTGCCTATTCATTTGCATGGGTCCTGGGTTTAGAGTCCGATTGTGGAATTGGGCCCTTTGCAGAACTAAAATTATTAAATTCGGGAAAGGTAGAGGGCTCAGAAAGACTAGGCACATGACGTTGAAGCTTAGGGCGTTTGACATGCATCATAATATAAGGTATAGGATAAAAATTAATAGTATAAAATTTGATTATATAAAATTTGATAAAAATTTAATATTATATAGTATTTAATATATTATTATATAAGATATTATATTATATAAAATATAATAAAATAAAATATTATAATAAATATAAATTTTAAATATTAAATTTAAATTTTAAAATTTAATATAATTATTTAAATATTTATTATAATTATTTTTACTATTTTTTATTATATATACATATAATTATATATTAAAATTTGTTTATTTATTTATTTATTTTTAATATTTTTCATAAATATAAAAAAATGAGAGAGAGAGAGAGAGAAATAAAGAGGTAGTTTTTATAAATCTAAATCCAAGCAGACATAATATCATATTCTTATATTTATTTATATTTTTTATATATATAATTAAATTTATATTAAATATTATTTATATATTTTAATACTAAATTTTTATTTCTATATTTTTATATTAGTTTGAATAGTTATTTTATAATTATTATTTTTTTAAAATATTTATTTATTATTAAATATTTTTATTAAATAATATTATTTTTGTTTATATGTTTTTATTATTTTTTTAATAAAATATATTAAAAATAAAAAAGTGAATTAATCAGGTCAATACGGTCTTCCTAGACTAAATTAATTTATCTATTATTTTGATATATAAGAGAGGTTTAATGGATAAGTTTATACAATACGTTAACTACACTAAACAATAAATAAGGTCATCATAACATATTGTATTTCTTTATCCTTTCATGCTTAATACAGCATGCAAAATACACCCATAGTGATGGATCTGTCTCCTCTTATTAATTGCACCTAAATTTATTATCAGGCATAGTTTGGTTTTTAATATACGAATCCTCCCCCTTTTCTATAAAGGTATGCATCCATTAACGAAAAAAAAAAAAAAAAGGTGCAAACACATGACTGTGAGCCACATTGTGTTCTTGTCCATTTCCATCATTCTCTATGAAAAACCCAAAGAATAAGTGAAAAATCATTCTCTATCCTTCCTGCTTTATGCTCTCATTTGATTAGAGATAATTTCTCATATTTTTTTATGTAATTAAATTAGAATATAAGTGTCTAAAAAATAAAGTAAATGTTAGCTTTATAATATTTTTTATTATTGTGATAATTGTGATGATTACAAATATAATGTATTAATCACTTGATCTTGGCAATAAAGAATATTTTGCAGGAGAATAAATGTTGATATATAAGCTGATCAAAATGGAAAGGCTACTAAAAAGAAAAAAAGAAGGAGGATATTGCTTAGAGGTAGTAGTTAATATGATCCACTTTAGGAAAGATTTAACATAGTACAAAGAAAAGAAATTGAGAAAGGTAAGGGAATTAGATCAGCACCCTTCAAAAAAGGTTTTCTAATAGTATAATAAGAGAAACAAAAAGAAAGAAAATAATAACATAATGGAGATTTTATGCTCAACCAAATGATCAAATGACCATAGACAAGATTGTTCCACTCCTAAAATAACATGAAGGCTACCACGAAAAAGGAAAGTGCAAGAGCTTTGCAAATCCATACAAATAACCAGATATGATAAGCACTATTTAGGGAATGATTTTAAGTAATAAAGACAAGAAAGGAAGGCAACAACATCAACATAAAAAAACTTTCATTCTCATGTAAGGAGAACAAATCTATCATAAGCTGAAATTGATACATTCCTTAAATGGCAAAAGGAAGCAACTGGTCCTCCAATGTTTCTTTTGCTTCAGTCTATATATGAGGACTTGTACAACCATTGAAGTAACTGCAGAGAACAATAAAAGAAGAAGATAGCATAGCAGGGTAAAGAAAAGAAACCCAAGAGCTATTATTGTTCATACAACACTCATTTCTCTATTATTCTTTATCTCAGTTTTATATTGAAGCTCTATAAGAGTTGAGTTGTAGTTTTGTGAGTGAATAGCTAGTGAGAGCTTAAAGAATAACTCAAAAACTAGAGAGAGTATCCGAAAAAAATATAATAAAAAGAATAAAGATATAATATCACGTTGAAACTTCTATAATTTGGGAAGCAAGATTCTTCGTACAACTACAAATAGTGATTTATATCTTTTTAAAACAAGAAGAAATTTCAGACTAAAAAAGAAAAAGGAATTTATATATTAGTTTATTTTGTTTATTTTTTTCAATTTGTGGGGAGGTATATACTTCACTTTAAACTTTGATAATGTTTAATTATTGTGGAGATGATGGTTTTGTCAACATTGATACGACAAATGAAAACATTATACATAGCTGGTAAAATGCACATTTCTGCATTTCTAATCTATCCATTTTTTTTTTATAAGATTTCTCGTTTATCCATAATTGATACTTTTTTATTAGGGGAAAAAAAAAGACGGAATACAACATTATCACAAAGAGCAGTTAATTTCGAGAACAAATCGAGTATCAAGCTATTAAACTGCGCAGACTACATTTCTAATTATTGTACTTTTTCATAAGCAATTCGAAATTAATGGTTGCCATCTGTTGTTACTTTCTCATAACCAATAAACCAATACATGAACCAGTATTCTGTCCAAACTGTGAACTGCTTAACCTTTCTCTCCATCCATCTTCTATACCCTCTTTCAGGTCACTCATCACTCAATTGATTGATTATAAAGTGTTGCAACTTTAATCTTTAATGCGGTTATTTAGCAAGTCGCTCTCATGCCCACGTCCTTCATGATAGAAAATTCAAGCATTTAAAATGATAATGTTGTGCCTAATTGGTCAAGATTCTTGTGGTGCAGGGACCGGTTCTGTGGGTACAATAGTCCCCCAAATGTCCAAGACTTTATAGTTACGATGCATCTAATATATAATATTGCCGCATTAATTTTGTTAATTCCTCCCTAACATTATATATTAAGTCAGTAAAACTCTCAAATTTACGTAAATATCTTCAGGAATAGGGTTTTTACATGAGTCTCATTCTATACATTATTAATATAAAAATTGTTTATAGTATCATGTTATCATATTGTTACATCAATGAAAATATTCAATTCTTATTATTAAGGTATAAAACTATTTATATCCCTCTTCCCAAGAGCTCAAATTTTTGAAAGAAATGATTTATAATACAGTATCAGAGTTTTTATGATCAAATATATAGAGTTTGATCCTTATTTACTCGCATTCTTCAAAATAAAAGTTAAATTTCAGCACAAAATAAAGTGGACTTGTGTATAATCCATGTCTCAAACCCAAAGAGGGCTCTTACTTGAGGGGGTGTATTAATATATAAAATCATCTATGTATTTCTACCCAACAGTTTAACCTTTTAGAAGAGATATACATGAATAATTTTATATCTTAACAAAATATATGAGTAGATAATAGTATAAAACTTTGTTTACACTAATAATATATCAAAATTAATATTATAATATGTTATTAATACCAATATTTATTACTTCGCAAGGCATTCAAGAGTTAATCAATTTTGGCCGCATGATCATATATAATTAAATGAATGTATAAAATCAAATTTAGTCATAGGAATTTATGACTAATTATAAAAACATATTGTGCGATTCTCTTAGGAGTTATTTAAGTACCTTGTAACAATTATGGAAAAACAATGAATAAACATATATTTTGATCATTGAAAGATGTATGTAACACTAATTTAGTCCCTAAAATTTTTTTTGAGATCAAATAGTTTTCTGAGAGTTAAATTATGATATCATATTAGTTTTTGAAAGTTTTTATATTAAATAGATCTTTAAAAGTTAAAATATTATATCACTTTAATCCCTAAAAGACATATGTAATATCTATTTGATCACTCACTTTGTGATAAAATATAAGTTTTTAGGAATGTATTTAATATTAAATAACTTTCAAAATAACTAAAGTGAGGTATATTTTCACTTTTAGAAACATATTTGATGTTAAACAAATTTTAGGAACTAAAGTAATATTATATATTAACTTTAAAAACCTATTTGATGTTGTAAAATTTTTAAGAACTAAATTGATATTACATAGATCTTTTAATAATCAAAATACATGTTTATCGGAAAAAAATAAAAAATCTAAAACTTTCATATATGTGACATAAAAAACTCAGGGGAATTCACTAACGCACCAAAAGAGGAATTTTTTTTTTTAATTTTTTGGGCAGTGGCGTATTTTTTGTAACCCAGATTAATAATTTGTTACTGTAAGGCAACGACTAGAAAAGAGATAAAAGCAATAGCATAAAGCTCCAGAAAACCGAAGATGTTGACCTTCATACAGGCAACAACTTGCCCCACATCGGATAAAAACATAACACCCAACGACGGGATCCACTCCAGCTGTCATGTCTGAGAGTGAGAGGGGAAAAGGAAGAAGAAGAGGTGGAAAAATCATAGACAAAGTTAAGAATAAGATTACGTGCATGAGCAGCCAATAATTATGTGGGTAGGTGCCCATGACACTTGAATTGCGCTTTCCATTCTCAAGCACTATTACCCTAATCAACGAGGCAATTTTCAGACCGCAAGAAATAAAAAAAAAAAAAAAGAGGTAGAGACAATTTAGGGAATGGATTAATGGAATGCCTAATGCACTCACTACTTTAGATTAATTCCTGGCGTTCTATAAATCGCATCAGCATCCTTTACTTTAATTGACATTTCATTTTTCATTTATCTTAAATTTCTGTATATCTTCTGGGATTATCTTTTATATTTTGCTTTGTAGTGTGGCCGCCATGTGCGGTGTTTTGAGCTCGCTGTCGCCAACAGGTTTGAGTCAAAAGCCTAATAATGCTCGTGTCAAACGGCTAAAAAGAATCAAAATCACCTATAAATGGTTTTCTACAGACAAGTGATACGGCATTAATTAAACCATACATTTTCTATATATAATGAAAAAAAAATAATTACAGCACAAAATATTGAATTTAAATATTTTTCAAAACATAACACTAGGTCGACACAATAGGAATGACTATTGTCATAGCTTTTGTTTAATATCACATCTTTTTTTTATTAATATTTTTAAAAAAATTTTTATTAAAAATTTGGTTAAATATTTATCTATTGCCACATTCTAATTATGTATTGATATTTTTTCTAAGATAATATTTTTATAGTACCTACCTTCTTCTTGTGGCTATCTGCTCCACTTCTTCCGTTCATGGTTGCAACTAATCTTTTCGCGCTTTGCTCCAAAAATCCTTTCTCATTTTGTTTCAAAAATTGTAGTTGATCAATCTTGTCACTACAATCTTTTCTCGTAAGTATCATCTAAGCAACCATAGAGCCTTTTTCTATTTTTTATTATTATATTTCTTATATATTATGGGTATTATGATTTTTTTTATTTCAATTTTTTAATTGTGATATTAGTATATCATTTTTACTTTTTTTTTTCTTTTTATTGTGTCATTTTTTTAGAGAATTGAAAATCAAATTAAGGAAGAAAATGCTTTGCCTAACATTCAACTTTCAAATTTTGATGATAGTTTTCACGTTGAGATGAATTCATATTTTCAAATTATTATTTCAGATATGATTTACTTTAGATTACATAATATGACAGTTTGCTTTAAATTTTAGTGTATTTTCACTAAAGTTGAATTTCTAGTTTTATTTGTATTGCTATAATTGCATGTATTGTTTTATGGTGAGAAAAATTAGTGTGTTTAGTTTTTAGAAAGAGATATTTAATTTATTTTAGATTTTTTTTATATTCTATATTTTACTGTTGTGTTTGAGTAAATTGAGTAATTTTTAAGTTGAGAAGTGTCAGATGTACATTCTTGCACAAATATAATATGAAGTGTGTTGTATATATATTTTTTGATCAAATATGACAAGTTGTTTAAAATTTTTTTGACTACATTTTTTTTATACGAGTAAATTATTAGATTTAGTTAGAATTTTTTTGTGCTAAGTTATTAGTTTAATTATAGTCAATTTTTATATTTAATATAATTTTAGAATATGAGAGTGACAACAGATTAAAATTTAAAATAAGTTTTGATCTCAAAAATTGAAAAAAAATTGGTTTAATAGATTAATTTCATTTTTAAATTATTAAATTAAAAATAGTTAATTTTTGTATTTAATATTAATTGCTATAATTTTTAAATATAACTTAAAATATGAGAGTGACCATAGACAAATTTTTAACCAAACTTTTGACGAATTTTAGGAATCTCTTCCATTTTAATTTTTAATTAGAACTTAACAAATAATTTTCCTGATCCTGTGTGATTATTCAAAAGAAGAAATATACAATTTTTTGGTAAATTAATTTAATCAAGAATATTTTTTTTACTGGAGGTAACTCTGCTCGAGTCGGATAGAACTATTTGAGTAGCAAAGATTTCTTCCACTAGCTCCATATAATGAAATGTGCAAATAGTATTTTCCATTTAATCTTTACCTTTTCCTTCTGAACTAAATATGTGAGTTTTAATTTATCTACTAACGAATATAGGATGCATTTATTTTAGATTTAAAAAAATAATTTTAAAATTTAAATTTTATACATAGTTAAAAAAGATAAAAATTGATTTTTTTTATAAGTTAATTTTTTTAGCTTTTATAAAAAAATTAAATATAATTTTTTTTGATATTCTGATTATTTTTAAAAAATTATCTAAATATATGAAAATTATTTTTTAAATAAAAAATGATTTTTTGACAAAAAAAACTTAAACAAATGCACCCATAGTAAAATAAGTTTGGAGTTAATAAGTATTATCAATAATAATAATAATTTTTAAGTAGTGCAAAAGTTTTTGGGTACAAAAATAGTGCAAATTTTAAGTCAGTATTTTCATAATTTCAAGATAATTACATTAAATACTAACTTAATTCATATAAAGCGAGTCTTTTAAATAGTTCAAGTTGGCCCCCGGGGGGGGAATTTTTAACACCCCGAACTTTTACTCATTGCAAAAAGCTATCATTAACTATTAAATTTTATAATTTAATTCTTAATCTTTCATTTAATTACAAACAACCGCCACCAACTATATTAATTCTTTCAATTAAGGGTGAATTTGGCATGGAATAAGATTAAGGAAAAAAAAATTTCCTCATGCGAAACTTACCGTGAATATGTAAACAACAATAACTTTTACAATTAGACATCTTTTTCAATTTTACCGATCTTACTAATGAAACACTGACAGTAATAAATGATGTGATGAGACATATGAGTGTTAAATGTCAAAATCTTCACCATTTTTATTTTCATTTTTATTATTCCATCTAATATTATTTAAAGGTATATTAATATATTAAAATGATTAAATAATTTTCTATTTTTCAGATTAGATTAAAGCAAATTAAATTAATACTTCAAAATCTAATTTAATTTTTAAGTATATTAATATGTTATTTTAGAAATATTAGATGAGGAATTACAGAAGAGAATTAAAAAGAAAATAATGATAGAGAATTTGACACGTGGCACTCATACATCTTATCATATCCTTCACTAATAATGCTTTGTGAATGAGCTCATTAGAATTGAACAAAAGACACAATTATGAGAATTATTGTAACTTAAATATTTAATCATACGATTTAATAATGGTTAGTAGTTATTTATTTTATTTTTTTTGGTGATGGTTAGTTGTTATTTATAAGAGAATGAAGGTTTGATGATGCAATTGAAATGTTTAATAATTGTTGGCAAGTACTTGTAAGTGAATGAAAACTTAAGATTCTAGTTGAAAGATTTAGTAGTTAAATAGTGACTATTTGTAAATTAGTAAAAGTGTAGGGTAATCAATTTTTTTTTACTAACACATAGTTAGGTGGAATGATAGATGCTTCTTTATCTTAACCACTAGTCTCAGGCATTGGAGGATACCTATGGGAAATTATAAAAAAAAAATAAAAATTCTCTTCAAATTACGCCTCATACGTTTTTTTACAGAAATTTAAGTGATTAATTTCACAAAAATAAAATACTACATGTATAGACCCGTAAATAAGGCCAAAAACTAAATGTTACTCTCGCAAAAAGTAATAAATATTTGTACTCACAGTTAATTTGATAATATTTTTGTGAAAGACTGAAAGCTAATCAGTTGAAAAAAATAAAAGCATCATTACTCTATTTTATATCATTTCATATCAACATGTCTTATATCATCACATGTCCCCAAATGATTTTAAGGCAACGCACGACCTAAAAGGCTAATACTATCCAAATAATGGTGAGGAAAACAGGAGAAATAGAACCGAACAATAAAAGGGCAGTACATGGAGTATGGACCCGTGCATTAACAGTCAAACTAACCTAGTGTCGGTCGGTAACTGTCAAATAAGGGTATGGTTCTAGTCTTCTTGATATGTGAGCAAAGATTCCTGTATCACCACTTTTCCTGATATAAACATACTTCTCAATCTTGATAGCCCACTCAGACTTTTCTTTTCTAACTTTGAATACTTGTGTTTTTTAAAATTATAGAATTTGGCCCTGAATCAAAATGTCTCTTCTTTAGCAACCTCACATGAAACTTTCTAGTTCCCTATTAAATGTACTTAAATGTATATTTCAAGCGCAGTTATTTTTTATCATACTAATGTACTACTAGGACTGCCAAGCAACAAAACTGGCTAGTACGCTTTATTTCTGGTGGCGAGGGGATGCAAAGGTTGGGAAAGTAACCTTAACGTGCATGCCACTCCACATTCTTCTTGTGTGCTAAATGTTAGCAGCCCCTTCTTCTCCCTCTTTCTGTCGGTATTGATGTTTAACCAACTTGGTCGACAAATTTTTTGAAATTAGGAATTTGTGATTCAAACCAGGCCCCTCCCCCCAGGCCTAAAGCAGAATTTGATTTGTTCAAATATTTAGGAGCAGCCATATAAATGAAAGGAATGCCAATACAGAACCGACCTCAGTAGTGTCCCCCCCCCCCCCCCCCCCTTTTTTTTTTGCTTTGACCATTAATTAATAGTGTCCCTTTCAAAGTTTATCATTCTTCTATTATTATTCAAAATGCACTTTCTTGCTGTAAAAGAAAGTGTAAAAATATTCTATTACAACTGGCTCGTGACCCCGACAAATTTCATAGGTCGTATAATATATGCCCCCTTTCCCCGATACTTTTCCACTTAAGCCATAATTTCACTCCAACTCTGCAGTCTGCTACTACAGAACCTCCGCATTTTATAGTCCTCCTGTACCTCTCACCGCAGGAACAACAAAAATGGCTCAGCTTAATCTTCTACTTGTCTGGTTACTAAGTGTGTGTCTTTATTCACATCCTACTTCTGCCCAGCTAAGTCATCACCACTATGCAAAAATCTGCCCCAATGTTCAAAACATCGTCAGAGAAGCAGTTAAAAAGAAATTCCATGAAACATTTGTCACAGTCCCTGCTACCATTCGCCTCTTCTTCCATGATTGCTTTGTGCAGGTAATCAATTGCATGCATTTGATTCACCTTATAATGTTAAAATCATCAAATTTCTACTTAATTTATGCTGTGCCTACATTGTTGTCAGGGTTGTGATGCTTCAGTTTTGGTAGCATCCACGCCACACAACAAAGCAGAGAAGGATCACCCTGACAATCTTTCACTGGCCGGAGATGGGTTTGACACGGTGATCAGAGCAAAAGCAGCAGTGGATGCTGTCCCTCTGTGCAGAAACAAAGTCTCATGCGCTGATATTCTAGCCATGGCAACCCGGGATGTTATTTCACTGGTTTGTCCATCAATAAACTAATGATCCGACTCTAATTCAAGTGAATAATATCATTTGCATTTGATTTGTATGATCAACTGGGAACTTCATTGAGTTAATACAATTTGCATGTTATTCAGGCTGGTGGACCGTACTATGAGGTTGAGTTGGGAAGATATGATGGGCTAAGATCAAAAGCTTCAGATGTAAACGGGAGGCTCCCTCAGCCAGGATTCAACTTGAACCAGCTCAATTCACTGTTTGCCAGAAACGGGCTTACCCAGACTGAAATGATCGTCCTTTCAGGTAATGCGCGTGCACCACACTTTCCAAATCAAAGAGTGCCAACCAAAATAATTATGAGCACTTGCCACCAGACATGAACTCTGTTCCCTTAATTACGTTTGTTTCTCCCAAAGTCTTCCCTTAATAACGTTCAAGTTTTAAAGTTGATTAAAAAAAAATTTACGAATTTAATTCTGATCCGATATGTTTTAACTATCATTATCTCATAGTATATCACATTATATCCTTTTTTTTTTTATGTGCATATTATATTACGTTATTAAAAAATTATCTTTTAATAGAATCATAATTCATTGTATAGCTCAATGTGTCAATTAATTTTAATCAAATGAAAGGTAATAGATTTGACATTTTTGAATGCGTTTATTGAATCAATATACAAACTAAACATATGCTGAATTTACTTAAAACTGTCTCGAGAACCTAGCTTCAAAGTTGAAACTGTTCTTGTGCTTCGTTCGCGCTGCACTGCACATGCAAAAACCAGACAGAAAGTTTGAACCATGTTAACGTGTTGTGATGGTGCTCCTTTCACTTTGGTAGGGGCTCACACCGTTGGATTTTCCCATTGCAACAAGTTCTCGAACAGAATATACAATTTCAAGGGCCACAGCCGAGTGGACCCTACACTAAACTTGCTTTACGCATCAGAGCTAAAGTCGATGTGCCCGAGGAACGTGGATCCAAGGATTGCAATCAATATGGACCCGGCAACCCCACGGGCTTTTGATAATGCTTATTTCAAGAATCTTCAGAAGGGGATGGGCCTGTTCACCTCGGACCAAGTCCTCTTTACCGACCCAAGGTCCAAGCCCGCAGTGGATGCCTTTGCCAGTAACAGCAAAACCTTCCACGCCAACTTCGCCGCTGCAATTACCAAGTTGGGCCGAGTTGGAGTCAAGAATGCACAGAATGGGAACATTCGTTCTGATTGTTCCGTGATTTAAATTTGCCACGAACGGGAGCCCAAGTTAGAATCTATAAGGGGGAGATTATTTTCCGAATAATTAACTTAATAAGTGTGGTGTACATGTGTTTTCTTTTGTTTAATCATAAGTACTGAAAGTAGTTAATATCTTTACAGAGTAGTGGCATGATTCCTCTGTTTTTTTCTTAATTTAATTTACAATTTTTCTTCATTTTTTTTTCGCTTGAGATAATCAACTTGTTCCTGAAATAATATATGAGAAAATCAAGAGAATGATTCTTTTTTCTTTTTTTAAAATGGTGCTAAAGAGAATGAATTTTTAAATATCCATGATCTATTATATAAGTTCTTATTTAAAAAAATAAAAGCAACAATGATTAATTCTGCTCTACACTCTAAACAAGGCATCTGCACATAGCACACATATGTAGTTTATAACTCACTTTTCTGCCCGTCTATATACATATGTATACATATGCTCCCATGACTCGAGTAGCAGCTAGTAGTTTCTCCATCACATGGCTCTGCTCACACCATGGTGCAAACTGCAAAGGACCGTTACAAAGATTCTGGTAGCACAAAATCTTGCAAAGGCATGAACAATTACGTAGACCTAAAACATCTCAAATAAGAAGCAAGCAGAAATTATTTGGTTCATAGAACCAACAACAATCCCACTTTTACTTATTAGCAACCTAATCCATAACATTGTGGTATCATTATGAGTGAAATTTGAAAAAGGTCAACAATATTCAATGCCTAATGATTTCTTTGATCGAATGCCAACAAATTTACTTCATCTGCTGTATGTGATAGTGATACTTTATGATTTATGAAACATAGATCACGAGTGCATATAGCCCCCACCACTAAAATAAAACAATAAATGCAATGGGTCAAGGAATCGTGAATCAAATGCAAAAGAAAAAGCACATTCATGCCTTTCAGCTTTAGTGCATGGATTTCAACCCATGGCAGAAAGAACCTCACCATACCCACCAACTGCCGTATCCATCAGGATCAAGCTTACAAGAAGAAGACTTTTACATGGACAGCATTCAAATCTTACAGGTGTTAATATTTTGGTGATTTTTATGGTATCCCTTTAATTTGAAGGGATTTGAAACTCTTCATAAATATACTAATTATAAAATAATAAGTATATCAATTTAATCTAAATCAGATTTTTAGGCGGTATAATTTTATTTTTAGCAAAATTAGATTTTTGATACTTTATTTTATAATTTTGTGCCAACAATTAATTAAAGGACTACTTGATAAATATAATTAAAATTAACTTTTGGCACTAAAAAATCAATTTTTGTAATAAAAAAGTTAAAACAAATAAAAATTACTAGTTATATTCATCCCAATTCTAGTGTTCAAGAACCCTAACCTTTTTCCTTCATCTACCACATAGATCCCCATTCCCACATTCTCTAATAACAAAAATTAGGACAAGGAAAAAATTTGTGGCCACTGCACATTTCAATCTCTTATGGAATTGAGCCTAAGTTGTGTAAGTGGTGATGGTCTGAGTAGCTACTCACATCGATGCATAATGGACTTTGAGAAGCATCAATGGTGTATCAATTATCAATATGAGACACATGAATAATACTTAATGCTCAAATTTACTCCCAGTGTTCATTAATAAATTCTGCATCATTTATGTTCTTTATAAGAAACTTTATATAGCGCCACATGAATGAAGTAACACTAGATTCTAATAGTGAAGAGCTCTATGGTCCGTTTAAGCTCCTATTGATTTTCTCAGGCTCAATGTGATTGAAAAAGAAGCTACACCCTCCACTTAACATCTCGCTAAACTTGATTAGATATGAGAATCAGGATCCATGTGATAGATGAATGGAAAGGGTTAGGGTTCTTGGTCATTAGAATTGGGAATGAACACAAGCAGTGATTTTTTATTTGTTTTAATTTTTTATTACAAAAATTGATTTTTAGTGCAAAAGTTAATTAATTGTAGGTGCTAAATTATAAAATAAAATATCACAAAACTAATTTTACTAAAATAAAATTATGTCACTTAAGAATTTGATTTAGATTAAATTGATATACTTATCATTTTATAATTGGTACACTTAAGAAGGACATTACACCCCCTTCAAATTGAAGGAGTACCATAGAAATTATCTAATATTTTTATGATTTAACATGTTGTAAAGTCCCAAACTAGGATAGTCAGCATTGAAACTATACAAGATAAGGTCACCAAATTAAAATGTGCATCTCATTGTCCACACTTCAGGCCATTGAGGGAGCATGTTAGAGATATAATAAAGACACTCATGATCCTCTGCCTGATAGGAGAGTTGATCCTTAATATGGTATTCTAGAGTCTAACCGGCTAATTTAGTCCTTACCACCTCATTTCTTTCAATAAGAGTAGAGTTTTAGGATAAGATAGAATGAGCTTGTGCTCTATCAATATTTTAAGTCCAAAGGGCTTTTGTGTGAGAGTATGTTAAAAAAATAAATAAAACTAATCTTGTGCATTGACCTAATAGCATAAACTTATAAGAAAGTTCGTCCTTGTCAAAAACATCGCATATTTTCCATTTATATGAATGTATGCTTATGAGTGCAATATCACTATCATATTCAGTGTGGATCACTTAGCCAAATTCAATTTCTAGCTTTGATCAGTACAAGGTGCAACCCTTTTTTAGCTCATTCTGCTGATGCATTTAAGATAACCCTCTCCAGATGTAGTGGACCAATTTCCCCCTAGTATTACAGGATTCAACTCTATTGCTGCTTGAAAGTCAAGAAATAGATGCAGAAACAGACTCCATTGGCTTCAGCACATACCTAGTCACAGGCAATCCATTCAAATCATGTTGGATTTGACCAACAAATTTGTCTACAGATTTATAGACAACCAAATCCAAACAAAGTTTTGTCAATCTTGAGGTAAACATCAAGTGCATTATTTAATAAGTTGGCTGAATCAGTTAATATCTTAAATCCTTCCATTTCCAACTTCTGCTCCAACCTCTTCATCAAAGAACATGTATCGGGTTTGCAGACCAATGCTTTGACAGGCATTAGTGAAAGTAGTGGATGTTGATCCATTATATTTTGTGCTCTTAGTATTGATGGGAATCCCAAGACGTGCTCTAAGAGGACTTCTACTGTAAATGCCTGGGTATCCGGAATCTTGGTCAACCTCCTCCCCATCTTCCACATAGAGAGTTGGCCTGATACCTAATTACCCACAGAATGTAGGTCGGTACTACTTTGTTGCTCATGAATTTTAGGACTGAATCCTCATATGCAATGCTATAGTTCTTCCCATGAGGATCAAGATGGCTGGGATGGTCCCTGAATCTGCATTCAAGTAAACTGAAGATTGCTCTTTTGACAGCCGTTGGGCGTTTTCTTACTTTCTTTGGTTTTTCTTGGTGGAGGTATCCTGAAGAGGCATGCTTTTTTTAAGATTGACCTGATGAAATGATTATGAAGATGGACATTGTCACTCCCAATAGTTACTATGCGCAGCCTGACAAATTCATGTTTATTATTTATAACACTCAGTAATCTTGTGATAAGATGACAGTACTTGCGTGCTTTCACGCTTCCAAGCCTGCTTCTAGCATGTAATTTTTGCTCTAAAAATGTCTATTGAGGGAAAATACCGAGCTGCTGGCATCCTGCATCCTCAAGTAGCCATTATAATCAGAATCAAAACACCATACGGTTAAAGAGAGACACCTTTATAGTTGACAATTCATAACTCAATTTTGGTGCTCAATGCCATAGGGCAATGCCTGTTTTTGATACGTTAATTTCAGCAACAAAAGTTAACCATGCCAGCTAATATAAGCTGAAACACTACTAAATTGTGAAGAGGGAAACACATAGAGAGAACCAAAGCCCAGGTATTTAAATTGTCAAAGCTTAAAGAAACAAAATCCTATAACTTGTTAGTCAACTCTCTACCATCCAACCGCACAATTGACTCTCTCGATCAAAGAATGAAGTAAAGGCCTATACCAGAGAAAATGCAAGTTATTCAGAGTTTGACAGATAGAATAATCAAAGTTGAGCGATAATTTATGTCAGAATAAGCAGTTTTCCTACTTCATAAGTTCACATCGATAATTCTAGTTGTAGAAGAAACTAAGTCCCCGAAATTGATCAAGAACAGTACATGGGCAACAAGCAATTCATGAGGGAAAAAGAAGAAAGCGAAGTAAAGAAAGAGAATGTTAAACATGAAAATAGAAGTAGGGAGTGAACTTCGTTCAAATTAGAATAAATTTGCTTCAGCAATTGATTGTTGGATCACTAGCACTTGCTTTGCTTCGGAAGAACGATTAAGAAAGATAAGGGCTTGCCACTGAATGGGGAGAGATGGCCACCTTGACTTTCGCGAAGCTTCTTAAGTTCATAAAAGTCAAAGTCATGTGCGTTATAGTTACACAAAGTATAATGTAACTACCACTTGCTTTCAAGCAATGGTCTTCCAATGATAACATGATCACATAGAAACTATATAGATAATATAATGGACTAGAGTTATCTCCAGACACATCCAACCAAAAGGTCCTTCTCCAAATATAAGCGTCTCATTATCGAATTTACGATCACATTAAACCCTCTCATAATTAGCTATCAATTGTTCATGCTGCTTCCTTCTAATTAGTCATTGGCCGATTACTTTTCTGCGAGTTAGATATATTATCTTATCATCAGGACATATTCCATCTTACCTACCTCATACTCTTTATTAAAGGATCTTAGAGATCAGTTAAACTGAGTAGTAAACGCCTAAAACATCAGCTGAGCACAAATAAATTGGATATAAAACCATATAGAATTCAAGTGTTCATTGTTCATATGTATTTAAGTTTCAGCTCGCCGTGTGATTTAGTTCAAACAAAATATTCATTATAAATGATACAGGAGATCTAATTTGATGGGTTATGTCGCTGACATATATAGTATTTCTTCAGCATGCACATAAATTATAAATGTGGTCGCATTGGATTTTAAATTATTTTATTTTATAGTTAAAGATATTGTGAAGTGAATAATGGAATTTAAAGTACATTTTATTTATACTTCACTTTAAAAATTCAATTAATAACTACTATATGAAAATAACATAAAAATGATTTTTCACCAGTTAGCAAACAACAATAAAATGGATATTTAAAATGACGGATAAAAAGAAGATTGATAAATTTTTATCTATTAAACTGGACTAAAAGGATAAAGAGCTATAGACATTATTGTGCTAATGGACTATGTCCATAGCTTTTGTACTCCTAGTCCAATTTAAAATATAAAAGCCCATCAATGTTTCTCTTACTCCGTCATTTTAAATATCCATTTTCAATATCGATTATAATTAATCACTCCCTCCCCCGTATTTTCATACACTAACGGCGGCATTAGAACTACTTTCGGTCTTACACTAGACGTAACTCGAAGTTTATCTGCTGTAACAGGAAATATAGGGTAAATTTGTTTTAACATTTAAAAAAAAATAATTATGAAACTTAAATTTTGATTACGTTTGTTTCAATTTTTTTTTAAAATAATTTAAAATTTAAATTTTATATATAATTAAAATAATTGAAAATTAATTTTTTAAAAGTTATTTTTTTCAATTTTTATAAAAAAAATATGAAAACAGATTTTTTTAATAATCTAATTATTTTTAAAAAATTATTTAAATATATGAAAATTAACTTTTTTATGAAAAAATATTCTTTACTAAAAAAAATTCAAAACAAACACACACTTTTTATATAATATAAAAAATTGAAAATTAATTTTTTTTAGAAGTTATTTTTTCAATTTCTACAAAAAAATTAAAAATAAATTTTTTAATACTTTAATTATTTTTAAAAATTATCTAAATATATAAAAATTAAATTTTTTCAATAAAAAAATTTTACCAAATAAAATCATAAACAAACACACCTGTAACCAAATACTACTCTGACCAACCCAACCAGCCACCACAAAACTACCAAAGCCACAAAGGTTTGCAAGGTCCCAAGGCTAACGAAAAAATCCTGGGATCAAAATCAGGTCATAAAGACCCAGAACTAGATTGAGGTCAAAATGACCAACAATTACAACAAGGTCTCAAAGGCCAACAAAGAAGTCGAGACCAACAACAACTACAAGAGCAAAAAGGAGTTCCTACTAGAAGTCTTCAACAAGGCCAGCAAGGAGACTTGCAACTACAAAGGGCGGCAAAAGTACATATGGCAAATAATCATCAAAGAGATTGAAGCTCAACAACAAATATAACTATGGCAACATATGAAGGAAGAGTGTTGGAAAATGCTGCACATTTCTATAAGAGCCAACGAAATGTGCAACAAGGAAGAGTGTTGGAACATGCTACACATTTCTGGAATGTACAAAATTAATCAAGAATGGGATTTCCCTGGCAAAATCTAAATATAAATGAATAAAATATTAAAACTACCATTACGTTGTCGGTGAAATCATGTCTATAAATAGACTTGATCATTTTGTATTGAGGCTGTGATGGAGTGCAGGAAAAACTCCCTCACCTACCTCCAACCCACCAAATCTCTACTATTCCACGTCAATAATAAACTATACTATCATTTTCATTGCTCCTCCAATTATTTCTCTCTTCTCCTCCTTCAACATTTCAACAATAAGAAATAGACACATTAACTGGAGAGAATGAAAACAAATTGAGATAATGGGTGCTGAAAAAGAAAGAGTGGTGATTGTTTCTTTCTCCCTATGTATGTGAACAATGTGTCTATTCAATAACATTCCTCAATCTTGTAAGCCTAGTTCGCAAATGAATGCAATGCCTGATATCTGACAAATGCCTATAACTGCACCATAATGGTGAAATGAAATCTTACCATATAGAACACGGTTCAGATATCTAGTCAGATTCACACTCAATACATCTATACGTACCCAAGCAATCTGTAAACCTTGCTTAATTGCTTCTAGCTCCACCATGAAGATTGGTTGTAATTCCTAAATCCACTAGCCAGGACTCAGGAGCCATCTTCGTCATGGATCAAGCCACCAAACCCAGTCTCCGAGGATTGTCAATTAAGAGAGAGGGAGGAGGGGGAAGGGGAAGTAGTGTCATTATCTGCGTCGACATCTAATTTTATTAGAATTCATCTTATAATTAAGGAAATTGGGATACGCACAGAAGAGAAGCAAAGTAAAACGTAGACTGCGATGACATGAAGTCATTAAGTCGGACTTCTCATTCAAATCTACCTTGAGTGGTCAAATGTGAGCGTCCTTAAAATTGGAGAGAGTTCATGGAGATCTTCAAAATGTTATTTACTTGAGGGGAAATTCTTAATTATATGTTCTTAGAGACGAATAAATCGTTGCTTTCTACCATTTAACATGCATCATCACAGTTATAGCACTAAAAATGTAAAAAATACAGATAAAGTAAAACACAATGTTAGCCAACCTAACTAATATGATAGAGAGTGAATTGCACAAAGCAACTATTATCTCCACGTCCCATACAAGACTTCTAACTAGTTAATTACTATAAGATAAAGGTATACTATCTCTAACCCAAAATTGAAAAAACAAAATGAAAAAACTTCTCATCTACGTACTGATTTACTCCTAGAAATACAACGGAGAAAGAAGAATTATAGAGACTATCCGAGACGTTGAAAGCTACAAACTGCATAAGAACATGAAACGTTCATTATTCATAGAGTACACAGTGAGAAACAAAAAATGTTCAAGCAGGCAACCAAGCAGAGGCAAAGATGACATTGTGCCCTTTCCATGTGAGCACAAGTTGCTCATCCTCCTTCTTCAATCCCCACCCAGCAGCATGTTCATCCAGCATGGCCTTAACCTCCGAAACCGAGTCCTCACTGAACCCGATCCCATGAAAGCTCGCATTCCTCATCCGCTGCTCCCACTTGCTCTTGGGCTCAACCCGCTCAACCCTCTGAAGCCCTTCATGCGCTATTACATTCTCAATCTTCCAGCAAATATCCGCTTCATACCACTGCCTTTGCTTGCTCCCTCGCGGAAGGAACGTGTCCACCGTGTCGTACGGTATCCACAGATAATTAAATGCAGACCTTAACCTACACACCAAGTTATTCGATGTCAAATCCGCATCCTCATCTACCAAAACGACAATGGTAGGGTCTAAGCTCCGCAGTGCCTTAAGAAACATTGATCGCAAGGACGAAGTGGTAATAGTAGCGGAAGAAGAGCCAGAAGAAGAATTATAATCATAAACATAAGGGTTCGTATCTGTTTCATGAACCGCAGATAGTGCAGTTTCGTCGGGAATGTAATGAAGCATCATGTGACAGTTTATAACCAAAGCTTCCGTTGGACGACCTTCCGCAGCGTACATTATATGTTGCACCCGAAGGTGTTCGATCAAAGCCGCGAATCCATCAGAGTAACTCGAAGAAACAACCCTGAATTCCATAACCATGTTCTTCGACCTAGCGAAATTCACCAACTTGGCGCCCAATTCCTCGTAGGAAAGGTCAAGCATGGGAGGGATATTGATACTCTCCCTGGAGGCAGCACCGGCCACCGTGAGCTTGATGACAGGTGGGACCTCGTGGCGGCTCGCGATGGCGTCAATCAGCGTCGGGACCTGCATGCAGTGCGTGAGGCTCAGGTCCACGATGTGAATAACGGAGAATCCTTCGGTAGCTTCTAGAATGGCGGCGTTGGCCGCAGTGAAACCGAACCGGTGCCAGGGTGTCAAGTCAACGAAATTCGCAAGCTCGATGACAGAGAATCTGTGCGTGTCGATGGCGAGGTTGTTGTGGTGAGCGTCCGCAACGGCAGCGAGCATCTTGCAGCTTCCAGTTTTTGCGGCGCGGGCGGTTAGAGCCCTGAGGAAGCTTCCAGCGAGGCGCTGATTGGAGTCCCCGTCTGGGGGAGCTATGTTGTTGAGGACCCAGAGGATCTGTTGCGCGAGCGTTACGTCGTTGGATTCGATGGCGTTGGCGCAGTGAACAAGTAACTGTTCCATGCAAGTGGCGTCACCGAAGCTACTACTTAGGGACTTGGATGTAGGGAACCCAGGCCAGGGCCTAGTCCTAGGAATTTGGTTCTTGTTCATGACGCTACTAGGGTTGGAAAAGTGGTGTGTGGTTTGGTGCAAAGGTGGTAGTCTTTGGGTGAATTGCGTCATTGACAGAGGGGGGAGAGTGTGTGTGTGTGTACAAAACAAGAGAGAGGGGAGAGTGTGGGGAACACGAGAATTAACTGGAAATCAGAGATGTAGCAGGAAAAGGGAAAGGGACCTGACTAGTAGTGGGTACCTCTTCCATTGGGAAACGATCCAATTTGTGAGGGTGAGATTAGGGATTGAGTGTTTTGGGAGGATTCTGCAGATGAATCAAAGGGAAAATAGACATTTCATCAGCTTTTTGGTTGAGGATGTTATCCTTCTTCTTGCCAAAAGAGACTAGTCAGTATGGGAAACTCTCTTCCCAAAAAAACACTACTTCTAAAGTCAAAGTCGGATAAAGAGACCGTTCTTGGCAAATTTCAGGCTTTTTCAGTTTGTCCGAAACGGCCAAAGGCTAAAGGGGGCAGTGTGATATGAACAACCTCTTCACGGCTACAAAAGACTCTAATCCCACTCCTGGGAAAGCACTTTTCTTTTTCTGATTTTTACTTCTTCAGGAAAAAAAAAAAAATAAGAGAGCACGAGTGAGAGTGAGAGAGAGAGAGAGAGAGAGAGAGGTTATAGTACCTGTAGTTGTAGGAGCACTGGTTGTGTTGGATATTGGTGGCATGTGAAGCAGCCGGCCAGCACATTGTTTGTATGTGGGAGTTGGAATTTGTCATGTACTGGAGGACAGTGTGGGGGATTTGAGGCAGTTAGGCTGTTGGCTCACTCACGGGCCATCATACAATGAACAAATCATTTTTAGCCAATTTTCTCTTCGGCAACTCCTTCTTCTCTAAATGATGGATGATAACCCGTATTCCCATTATTTTATTTTATTTTTTCTTAGTAAAGAACCCTATACAGGTTAATAAGGGATGGAGGAGGAAATAAGCAAATTAATGATGTGTTTGTTATAAAGATAAAAAAGGAGTGAAAAAATTTATAGAAAATTTCTGCTTGTTATTTTATCTATGAAGTTTATTTATCAAAATTTTTACCCCTTTTTACCTCATGCCACACACACCGTATCAAACTTTAGACCCAAATCACGTTAGTTCCTTGGTTACAAGTATTTCTATCATTTGTTTACTTTTATCACTTGGGTTAAAACCTTAAAGCTAGCTATTAATTATGACCTTTAACTTTGGACAAATACATAATTAGCTAGTGATTTATATATGGCACCGAAAACTGTACGATAATTTGTAGGTGAAAGGAGTGAACCTGAAGTCTGGTTGATATTCACTCATTTTTATTTTGCCAATCATATCATCAAATTTTATAATTTTTTTTTTCAATACTAAAATAAGACTCCGCTTGTTCAACAAATTCTGGAGTCTACATGATAGAATAAAATATATATATATTATAACACATTGCTTTGTATGAAATGATGTGACATAGATATGTCTATATATATTATTATCCACTAACGACATGCACATCAACGGCATGAATCAGAACAAGAATGATAAAATGCATTAAGAATATGTGTAACATGATCAAGTTGTATGTTATATGAATATAAACATAGTTTAGTCGTTCCTACGCAATCCAATATAGGACAATCCGCAATAAAGCTCGAAAACTTTTTGCACTAACTATTCTCATATTACTTAAAATGACGGATTAGACAAAACAAATATATGAGAATCCCTGGTCAAAAATTACTGTTTATTGTTTGCTATACATCGTTTTCCACTTCCGATTGGTCCCCGTTATCTCTATTAATATCAAAATCCAGATACGCACGTCAAGTCCTTGTATTTTATGTAGCATATTACTATTCTCTAGGGAATACTACAATTCTTTAAACATTCTCCAATCATTCTCTTTTTCACTTACTCACAAACAGACAGATAGAAATACTTAAATAGTATTATTTCTGTCATTGTGTGGCCTTATCCAGTAGGACCAGCTGAGCAGAGACAGAAATTTTTGAATGCTACAAAGAAAGGCATCTCACATGAAATGACAGACCCCAATTGTAAGTGTCAGCTCGTACGTATATGTCTACTCAGGATTAGGAGATTTACTCCCATGATTCATGAGGCTTGCTTGAACTGATTTACAGTGTACACTGCACGCGATGTACTCTCTTTAGTTCCCCGCTGGTTGTTTTAGCTTTCCTAATGTTATTCACACAGATAAAACTCGTACACAATATTCAAAGGCATGAGGGCATGACCTTCGAGACTCAGTACATGATGAGCAATGCTGCCAAAATTATTAGGAGAATGATTGTTAGAGTCGTCAAATAATTTAAAAGAGTAAAGATTGTGCCTCTATCCAAAAGATTAAAAATAATAGCACCTTATTCAGGTGAAAATTTTGGTAAGTGTTTAATATTTTTCATACAAAATATCTAGTATTAATAGCTAAACATTAATTCACATTTTCAGCTACCAAATTATACAGGGTCTTCGATCGTATCATCTTACAGCAGTTTTTTTCTTCTTCCTCCATCGTTCTAACGCGACAACAAGTAGAATAACTCAACGGTGGATCTAACTTAAAACATCATCTTTTCTTTTCTTTTTTCTCTGGTAATATGTTTTTTCACCCAGGCTCTCAAATCAAATACGAACTATATATATTTTTATTTTTCAAGACTGAATTTGTACACTAGCCAGATCTGTATCCCGTCCCCCTTCTCTTTCTTCTTTCTCTAGGGCCCAAATTTGATGTGTATGTGAACATTTATGTCCGTGCATTTTCAGGGTAACTTGTGGGTTCTCCTCCAAATCTTATCATATTGCTGCTTCATAGATCGAAGCAACAGTGCTCTTGTGATTTCAAAATTTTCAGTGGGCCCCGCATGGCATACATATGAGCTGTAGAAATCATTTTGGTCCACGGGAGTAGAAATTATTGAAACTTTATTTTCACGAATCCTAGAAATCTTATAAAAAAAAGCTCTAACGTGTTCGTTTCTTTTTTACGAGCTGTTGTTTGCTAACTAATTTCACTGTTTCAGGAAAGAATTAACGGAATCTTACAATCAAAGGCTGACTAACTTTTTTGCCCATATATTGGTTAATATATAATATTGTGTTTCACAAATCACAACACAATCTGCCTTAATTGCTTATGCAATGGCTTAGTTGAAGAAGGAAATGAGACGAGAATCAAAGAAAAGCACATAAGGAAAACCACAAAAAGTTAAGGACGCGTAATTATAATAATTGTGCATGAGAATTTTGAGGAGTATTTCCTAAACTTGAGGTACAAGAACTACAGGACAAGAGGATAAAAGCAAACTTCTTGAGGCAGTGTCAGGTGAGAATTCTCTTGGCATCCAGAGCAAATGTTTCTTCCTTCATTAAAACAACACTAAAAACAGAAAATGCAAGCACGAAACTGATGAAAGTAATGTGCGTAACCATGTGCTTTTAGATACCCACGTTGATAGCAATTGTTCTTTGTATTTTAAATTTACTTATAGTTAATCAGTGTGCACGCTGCGTCAGAAATATGTTAGTTTTTAGGAACTTACCTACATCATAAGCAAAAGGTATAAAGACATCAGCTTCGAAAGTTGGGCTAGATCGAGTACAGCATGTGATTGAATTAAGAAGTTTTAATCCAAAAATGTCTCACCAATCATTAGGAAGCACTTTTATTTTTCTTGCGGTAACGACATGTATGTACATTCTTTAAGAACGAGAATAATTTTATCGGTTAAAATATAATTTTGATATTTATACATGATATTAATTTTGAATTTAGTTCCTATACACAGAAAAAAAAAAGTTTTTAAAGTAGTTTCTACACATTAATTGTTTGTAAAAAAATCTCTACTATCAGTTGGAGTTATATCTCCATGATCATTCTATACTGGACTAATGAAGTATGATATGTCTATTTCACTTATTTAGTTGGCTATTATGTGATAAATGACAATCAAATAGAACACACTCATCTATAACGGAGTAAGAATGGGTCATACTCTATTAGTCATGTAGAAAGGCTCACTAATGGAGTTATGACTTCGGTTGACGGTGGAGATGTATTTCCAAATGATTACAAAAGTAGAGTGATTGATTTAAAATTTTTTTGCATAGGAATTTGGACCGGAACTTCATTTGGACATAATGTTCGCAAATAATCTTCCCAGATAATAGTGATTAAAGGATCTCATGATTAAACTTTATGACATATAAATATTGAGTGGTGCACTAAAATTAACTATTCAAAATTTTAAGAAACCTCAGTGAGACCAGCTTAATATAAAAGAATATAGTAAGAAAACTCGAATGTAAGAGACACATATACACCAAAACACACTTTTAACCTCAAGATCTGGCCGGATATAATTCTGCCCGATCGAAAACCTTGAATTTCCATAACTTGATTGGAACATAACTGAATTCAAATTATGACATAGAGACCAAAATTATATTTTGACTAATTTTACCGTTGAATCTATACGAGAGAGCTCTCTCAATAACATTTTCTTTTTCTTTTTTTTTTCCATACACATCACTTATGGACTTTTATTCTCTCTACACATACAATTTACATTAGGTTTTTTTTTTTTTTGAAAAAAAAAATATCTACGAAAATATTCAAATGTAAATATATATATATGGATCTGGAAATATGCATTTAATAAGTAGTGATGTTTTAAGTATAAACTTTATATGTAGTGTGCAAAAATTGGTATAAAAGAATGTAAGTTAATAAGGATGATTCAATTTAAGGTTCAGTATCTTGAGATTTGATATTACGCCTAAAAAA
The DNA here is from genome assembly GCA_031439585.1 of Pterocarpus macrocarpus. Taxonomy (NCBI): domain Eukaryota; kingdom Viridiplantae; phylum Streptophyta; class Magnoliopsida; order Fabales; family Fabaceae; genus Pterocarpus; species Pterocarpus macrocarpus. Next base: position 69,221,112 of record CM062520.1, on the reverse strand, counting down.
AAAAAGTACCTCCTTTTATATACTCCTAAAAATATGTATTTAATGTTATTAAATATAAACTTTACAATGTACAAAATTGGTAAAAAATAATGGAAGTTGATTATGATCATTCAATCTAATATTCAAGATCGTGAGAAGGGTATTACAATATAGTAATAATGGGAGGTGTTTGTTATTGTGCTTAAGACACTAAGTAAAATATCACATCCATGGACTTCGCATATCAAAGTGCTAAACAAGAGGCAATGCACACTCATTTTCATAGTGACAAACAACATTACCTTTTTACATTAAATCACGGCCATAGGGATGGTGTTTCATAGAAGATGAACTAGAGCTTGCATCACATCAATGTTAGGAAAGTTGGCTCATGTTTATATCTTGATAAGATTATTATTGATTTTATTTATGTATATCCTTAAGATGTGTATCCTTGATATATGTATCCTTGAGATATGTATCTATAGATTTAGGAGTATTTGAATTTGAGGATATGAGAAATCTGTTAGGATATGGGATAAGGATTCTTAGAGGCTAAGAACCCTTGATTATAAATAAAATCAATGGTCTAGATATGTAATAGTACTGAGAGAATGTAAAAGAGGGGACTCTGTTATAAGAAAAGGTATACTATTTTTTTCTTATAGTGAAAGTGTTTATTCTCTGGTGTGGACATAGGCATAAGATTTGCTGAACCATGTAAATTCTTATGTCTCTGCGCTCATTGTCATCTTGTTAATTTCTTCCTTTGGTATTGTATGTTTATATTTGATTTATTGGATCTGTACAAGTGTGTTTATGGGACCTATTTCGTTGCGCCAATTCCCCAATAACTAGTATCAGAGCTCTTCTGAGCTTGTATGGTCCAACAAATATGTCTAGCACAAGGAAGGGTGAAGGGCATCCTAGGTCAAAAGGATGAGAAGCCGGAGAAGATAACGAATATTGAGTAGACTGCAGGGCTACATATGTTCATTGGTCGAGGTTTCGAATCAGTTCAACCATGTCATATGGTTGGTTCGGGTTATGTGTAGCTGTTACGCATTGAGGCCAATGGTACTTATTAATGGTATCTACAAATAAGGGTTCTTCATGGTATTCATGAAGGCTTACACATCTTTGAGATGTGTATTCTTGAGATATGTATCCTTAAATTTAGAAATATTTGAATTTAAGGATATGAGAAATCTGTTAAAATATGTTAAATCTGTTAGGATATGGAAAATTGGTTAAGATACATGAAATCTATTAGGATATGGGATAAGGATTCTCAGAGGTTAAGGACCCTTGATTATAAATAAAATCAATGGCCTAGATGTGTGATAATTAGAGAAAGACTGAGAGAATGTAAAAGAGGGGACTCTGTCATAGGAGAGGATATACAAGGGGCTTTGGACATATGGGAACAAAGAAATATTCTTGAACTATTTTTTTTCTCATAGCGAAAGTGTTTATCCTTTAGTGTGGACGTAGGCATAGGATTTGCCGAACAACATAAATTCTTGTGTCTCTGTACTCATTGTCATCTTTTTTATTTTGTCCCTTGATATTGTGTGTTTATATTTGGTTTATTGAATTTGTACAAGTGTGTTTGTGGGACCTATTTCGTTGCGCCAATTCCCCAACAATTGGTGTCAGAGTTTATCTGAGCTTGGTACGGTCCAACAAATATGTCTAGCACAAGGAAAGGTGAAGGGCATCCTAGGTCAAAAGGATGAGAAGCTAGAGAAGATGATGGATATTGAGTGGATTGCAGGGCTACACATTTTCATTGGCCAAGGTTTTGAATCAGGTAGAGCCATGTCATATGATTGATTCAGATTATGTGTAGCTATTACGTGTTGAGGTCAATGGTACTTATTTGTTGTATTTACAAATAGGGATTCTTCATGGTATTCATGAAGATTTAAACATCTAGTCTTATGTGGGATAGCAGGCTGCACATGTTCATTGATTGAGTTTTTAAATCAAGTGGAGCCATGTAATATGGTTGATTCAGTTTGTGTGTAGCTGTTATGCGTTGAGGCCATTGGTACTTATTTGCGGTATTTACAAATAAGGGTTCTTCATGGTGATCATGAAGGTTTGCACATGACTAGGCGATTTGGATCGGGATCAATGTGGAGTTATTAACGATTTCCAAGGTGGCAGGACATTAACCAAGATGAAAATTTGTTAGGAAAGTTGGCTCATGTGTATATCTTAATAGGATTGTTATTGATTTTATTTATGTATATCTTTAAGATGTGTATCCTTGTATGTATATCCTTCGATTCAGGAATATTTGAATTTAAGGATATGAGAAATCTATTAGGATATATGAAATATGTTAGGATATGGAAAATTGGTTACGATATGTGAAATTTATTAGGATATAGGACAAGGATTATTAGAGGCTAAGAACCCTTGATTATAAATAAAATTAATGGCTTAGATGAATGACAGAGAGATTGAGAGAATTTAAAAGAGGGGGCTCTATTATGAGAAATGGTGTACAAAGTGCTTTGGGTTTGGGACCAAAGTTGTACTATTTTTTTCTCATAGCGAAAGTATTTATCCTCTAGTGTGGATGTAGGCATGAGTTATGTCGAACTATGTAAATTCTTGTGTCTCTACACTTATTGTCATTTTGTTAATTTCATTCCCTTTAATATTTTGTGTTTATATTTAGTTTATTGGATTCATACAAGTGTGTTTATTGGACCCATTCTACTGCATCATCCCCCAACAATCACCTCTACACAAGTGTGAAAACACATCGATGCCACAAAAATCAATAGATCCCTTACACCTCCATCACCTAAAGATGGCGTTGATTTATTAACAACCTTAAATACAGTTTGTTGCATACATTGATGACAATGAGAAAAAACAAGCGTGAACCAACTATATCATATTTACGATCTAAACAATAGTGACTCTCAAAAGAGCTACACTAGATAGAAAATTAAACAAATCACCATTCATCGGAGAAGGTGGGAAAATAGAAAATTAAAAGATAAGAAACAGAGAAAGAATTTTTTTTAAAAAAAAAAAGAACAGAAGAGCAAAATGAAAAATATTGAAAAAAAAAGGAATCACCATAATTGTTATAGAGGGGTGAACCTCTCCATGGGTCAGTTCTCAGCTTGAGTTAGATTAGGAAGGATGATGGTGCAGACAAGCAACACAAGGTTAAAAAAGAAAAAGAAGTGTGTTGTATTTTTTTTTTTTTTTTTGGGTCATTACGTAACAATTGTTCAATTAAATTTTAATTGCTCGCCAATGGACTATAACTCAAGTGATACCTCCCTTCATCTTTGTGACGGAGGTTGCTGGCTTTAGATTAAAGATTCAATCCCCCTATTCCCATTACCCTTAGTTAAATGGGGAGGCGGTCATTTATTTCTTGCTTGTGCTGACTTTGACTTCCTTTTTTTCTTTGGGTGGGGGGGGGGGGGGGGGGTCTGACTTGACTTCCCTTCGACCCGTGCCCAACTCTTTCACACTGTTCGGCAAAGGATGCCCAATACTATCGGCCATACGCTACTATTTTTAATTTTCAGACAGGCAGGATACAAGGAAGAAAAATTTTAGCCCATTCAGATTGAGGACACTTAGGGAGCCCAAAAGTAAAACCAAAACTAAAAAAACAAAAAAGAAGAACGCCACGTGGGTCCAGTATTCTCTAACGGGACTGAATCATGGCATGCCATTCATTTGATTCAAAATAAATTAAGTAACAAGTCCAGGAAAAAAAAAGAATAACAAAATATTTTATTTTTGTACAGACTTTAATACCAGTTAACAATTAAAAAGTATGATTTACGTGTGTAAATAAACACATAAGATATAATTATAACACAAGCTTTGTCAGCAGATTGATTGGATTTGGACCATTTGTTCGGAGATGCAAGTCAGTGTTCGATGGGGGTCATACCCTTACCGCTTTCCTAGCTGCATTTCTTGAAGGACTAGTAATTGAATTCGCCATTCAAAACAAAACTTGCTCCTCCGCATTATTACGTCAAGTAGTTCTGGACTTCAAAAAATTCTTCTTAAATTAACAGATACTTTGTTTTTTTGAGCACTTTCAAGTAGATTAAGAATTTATCAATGTCACTTTTCTGTCTTTAAAAAAAAAAAAATCAATTGTCCAATATAGACTGTTTGCTAAAACCACAGTTATACAGATTAAAACAGTTGCATCCACACAAATCGATGACGGTCTAATGGCTTCAGCAACGAAAGTCAGGTTAATTTAAGGATTTTAATTTTAATGCATAATCAACATAAAAGTATTTTATATCAATATCTAATCATATATTGTTATACCAACAAAAATATTTGATATTATATATATTATCTTAAAAATCTGATATATATATATATATATATATATATATATATATATATATAAAAGAGTCATTTATGTATCAAAATTAATTTCTAATTTTAATTTTTTTTTTTGTCAAACACCAAACCATTGAAAATGACATTTTATGCATAAATAACTACCAAATACAATTTTTACAGCATTTTTATATGGCCAGTTTATCATGTTAATTCCTAAAAATCACAGCAACATCGAACAACCCAAAACAACAGATAACCCTAAGGTCAAAGGGAACATCATCACATGGAATGGACTTTTTTGATATGTTGACGGTTGCAGTTAAGCACTCATCCTTATCCAGTCGGCAGATCCTGATTAATCGTATTCGCTGACTGGAAAATGAAAAAAAATATAATTGCAATTTAAGGGATAATCGGAAGTTTATGACAATCTTCAAATTAACCACTCCTGAGAGCTTATACTTTGTAATGGCAATGAATATGGGCCTTTAAAAGAAATCAATATTTTACAGCTGAGGTTAATTTCAGGTAACTTATATATAGGAGTTTCGGTTTTTCATTTGAAAAGTTTCAAACCAGAGTTATAAAATTTTAAACGGAAGTCCAAATATATTACTACTCTTCTAGGTTTTAAGCCACAAAAAAGGAAAATATTATACATTTTAAGAGAACGGAGTGTTTAAAATGGAAGGATCAAATCAGTAAAACATTAAGTCCCTAAAACTCAAGGTGACATCCGCCATGCATCTTGTATATTTGGTACATCATGCATTTAGCTAATCTGGCTGTGAAATATTAATTGGAGTGTCCATACTCCAAGAAGTTGTGATGCACTGTAGTAGGAGCCTTGTTTCTCTACTGGCCTTTGAATCCACAGTTGTGATCAACGACGACATAAGCTCCTCGTCGCCGAGCAACTCAGAATTAGTGATGATGCGAACTGATCTAGCATGTTTGCGGTGGTCCTGCAGGTTGCCGGTGGGGCTAAGCATCGTCGTTGGGGTCGGCACGGACGGAGCTAGGTGGCAGAGGTGCTGCGGGTTGCTAGAGGTGCTGAGCGTCGTTGTCGGGTCATGGTGTTGGAAGTTGCGGTGACAATCATAGGCGACGCAAGTTGCCGGAGACAGCATCGAGAAGTCTGGGTGGTGATGAAGATGGAGGAGTGGTGGTGGTTAAGGGTGGATGTGGAGGAAGAGGAAGGAGTGGAGGGGAGGTCGTTGGGTTGGTGTTGTCAGAGTAAACTGAAAGTGTGTGGAAAAGATGATGTGCACCAGTGGACGTCTAAGGGGAAACACTATGATGCACTCGATGCATCATGCAACGTTATTAACACGATGCATCATAGCCTACGCCAAAACTCAATAATAATAAAAGTGAAAATAACAACAACGATAATAATAATACAAAAGATTATTAGATTTTATAAGAAATTGTAACCATATTAATTTACTCCATAAAACACATATGTTTTTGTTCCTGCTAACATTAGGAGGATCCAACCGACCAAATGATAAGTCTAACAGAGTAGAAGGTTGGTTAAAGGTCACAAATATTATGGGGTTAAAGGCTAGAATGGAACATGCATGAGTTTGTCTAAACCAGAGGGATGTTTGCCAATTTAAAAAACTAAGTTGACCTAGTATAAAGTAGAATCAATTGTGTTAATTAGTATAAAAGTGAATTAAATTTTTTTATCAAAAATTATTTGATTTGACAACTTAAAAAAATGGGTTTGGCTCATTTTCTCATATAATAAAATACAACATACTAACACAATTTTAACTTGTGTTCAATAGGCAAATAGTGGCGACGGATAATGGCAAATGGTGGCAATTGACGGCCGATGATGGTAATCGACGTCAGTTGGTGGTGACCAATGGTGGCAATTGGCAATGGACAATAATGGACAATAGTGGCAGACAATGGTGGATAGCGATGATTAACAAGATAAATGAAGAAAGAAATAATTAATGTAAAATGATAAAAAAGTAGTGTGAAGAGATAAACTTGAAGAAGAAGAATTTGAGATGAAATAAGACCAAATTAGTTTAGATAAAAATTAATTCTAAATTATTTAAGTTGTTATCAAACAATGTTTATTAAAAATCAAATCATATTATATCTAGTTATCCAATTTTTTTAATTTGTCAAACACCTATAAAAGGCTTTACAAGGGCTTAATTTCTAGTGAGGTAACTAGAGAGTACTTAGACCTAGTTTGGTAGTACTCTTTGAAGAGGTACTTTAACTTATAAAATGCATAAGCTAATTTTTTTTATTTGATAAACTGAAAAAGCTGAAGTGCTTTTATTCTTGGCTTTTGAGAGACGAGGGCTACTCTCGAAAGCCTTTATGAGGTGCTTTTTGGAGCTGATTTGTGCTTTCTAAATTTTAAAAAATTAATATAATCTTAATTTATTTAATGACATTAAAAATAGAATTTTTTTTTAATATTTATAACCATTGAAGTCATTTTAGATATTAAGAATAATTTTATTAAACACTACTTTTGTGACTTCTGCTTATTGAGAGCAATTTTTATATTATTTTATCAAATAATACTATTATGACTTTTTTATAGCAGCTTTTAGAGAGCCAAAAAAACTTAACAGCTTTTAAAAAGTCACAATAATATCAAACCAAGCCTTAATATATTAACAAATAATTTATTTTAAAGCTCTTTAAAGGAGTCGTTTGGCTATTCAAGCGTGGACCGACAATATAACGGTGGTTCCAACCATTTAAAGAAAATATAATGGTCATCTTAAGAAAAAGGGAGCTTTCTGGTCCACTTTTTTTGTTTTTTCTAACAATCTGTACCCAAAAAAAAAAAATCGAACATTATATATTATTGTAATATGATTTAACATTTTCAGGATTTAAGAAAAATGAACGGAATTAAGGGGTAAGATAGATAAAAATATATTTAAAAAAAAACGACTGACTAACAGCTTAGGAATAGTGAAAGAGAAATGAGTATACGTGAATTTTTAAGGTGGCTGAAAAGAATTGAAACCGAGGTTCAATTCCGTATAAATGAGTTTCATTAATGTCACACGAGTTTTAATATACAAAAAACATTACTAGAATATAATACCACATTGCTATTTTTTTGAAGTATGCAACACTAAAAGAAAAAAAATAGCCATTAATACTAATAGACTTCGTACAAGACATGACAAATGACGTGCAAGTAATTTTTACCATTTAAGCCAACATGATTTCCTTTCCGTACATTGAGGATTGATAAACTAATAAAAACTGGTCTTCCCCATTGCATTTCATTTCGTACTAGCATGCTTCTTGCTATATATCACGAAGCATACTAAAAATAATCACATTACTTATAGAGTTTAATTTGTATATATATATATATATATGTACTAATAATATAAATTTTTTTTATATAATCAATCAATTATATTATTCTATTTATATGATAATTTAAATAATAGATATGAGATTTAATCATATTTACTAATACAATAATACTTTTTGGTACAAAAGAATTTTTGTACAATCTATATAAAAAGAAAGTGATTGATTGTTTTTCCACATTTTTCTCTCCTCACTTCTACCGGACCCCATAATTTCTGCCGGTGTAAAAATTTCATTGGTTATTTTAATGTTGTACTTGCATTCGCAACTTTTTCTTCATACTAATTAGCATCATTCTTGTTAATATGGTAATATATGAATGAATGATAATATAAAAATTTTTTATATTGATAATGCATATAAATTAAATCCTTACTTATATATGGTTTTTAGTACAAATTACTTATGACCCTACGGAAGTTTGTATCCATTCATTTGCTTATATCATATTATACGTTCTGAGGGTTGGGCTAATACAAATAACAATAATGTTGTGTTCAGAACGAAGCTAATTAATGTCTGAACAGAAATTAATCTTATATCTTGAGAATATTGAGACATCTCATAGTTATATTGGAAAATAAGGCAAGTTTTGTGCTGAGGAGGGTCAGGTTTGGGACCAAAATGATCCCTGAATTTTGACTATTAAAATTATAATTAATGGTTAAGATTAAATTTTTTATTATAAAAAATAATTTTATAATAAATTATATTTAAAATTTGTTATTTATATAAAATACTTTTATAAGTGATTTTCTCCTTTAACCACTTGCAACTGCCGCCCACTACCATCCATTGTCCACTGCCACCACCCCCACCTCGATACATCTTCCTTCAACAACCCTCTGTCACACCATCACACACCACCACCGACTATCCCGTTAACAACCTTCATTTCATCTACTAGTCATCATTGCCAAGCTTAGGCTTCCAATCGGTACCTATTTTATCCTTTACCCACTCTGCTCTAGCCTCCACCCGACACCACGCTGTCCTTTGAGTCTCTGTCGGCACAAGTCATGAGATTGTCATAGTCCCCACCTCCAACGTTGAGGACATCACCGTTGTCAAGCTCATAGACTCGCCGCTGCTCCTTCGCTGCACCGACCTGCATGACCTATGGTTCTTCCATGGTGAGTTCGACCTCGGGTTCTTTTTTGTGGGCCTCAACGTGGCGCTCTTCCTAGTGCGATTCGCGACAGAGATGGAGCGACTAGGCGGTGCATGCATGGTGGTTGTTAGGGCTATCGATGATGAAGGTTGTGTTGTGAGCAATGAGGCTGTGCACTGATGAGGTGCACGAAGTTGGTGGGTTCGCCACAAAAGAGGAAGCACGACAGTAGTAGAGTGAGGATAATAAGGTAATTTTACCATTCTTTTTTATTATAATATTAAAAAGATTATTTTGGACCAAAACTCATTAGAGACCATCACAGACACCGCCTAAAAAAAAATCAGTAATGTATGTTTAACAGCCAGAAGCCACGATGTAGAGTTACAGATAAGAAAGAAACATGCAAAGTTTTACAAACACGCGATTATATAGTTTATTCTACAGTGTCTTTGATGGTTTGATAGTTACCACTTACCCCAACGCTGGTGGTGTAGAGCCAACGATAATGGAAATAGGAAATTGACCCTGCTGAAGCTGGAACTTGGAACAGAAGAGGTGACCTTAAAATCATTTGAAGAGCCATTTGTCTGTGGGAGAGGCCAAAGACTAATAACGCCTAGGCTTGCTTGAAAAGAGAGACGTGGTTTCAGATACATTGCCATTTGCCATTCGAGAGTAGCAATAACATGTCTAAAATAATAACAAGAAGTAAATAAATTATTTGTTACTGGCAAGCCAAGCATCATACTGCACATCAAAGGGAATCTCAAAAGCCAACATGAGCGGCGAATTATAGTGTGGCAACGTCATCCGCATTCGCTTTCAGGTAGACCCAGGGTGGCAACTTGCTCGGCAACTTGCAATAACTCAGAAAAATCCAAACATTTAAAAAGCTATATGGTACCGTGTCCCGAATTCTCGCTGATCATGAACAATCTTATGAGTGAAGAATGGAAGATGGGGCATAAATTAGATGCCTACCAAGGTATCTTTAAGCTATGCTGCCCAAATATTTCCATTATATATCCCTTTCACCTTTCTTGATCAAAGCTGTTCATAAGATCTAAACGTGACAAGAAGTAGCCGAGGAATATGTTTCTCATAAAACAGAATCCCTATAATCTTTACCATTTTTTTTTCATTTGAAAGGCTTTCACATGAAAATTAAAACTAAAACACATGATCTCAGAGATAATTATAATTACCACATTAAAATTGGAGATGAAAATTTTAATACACAAAAAATATTTCTGAGTTTTTCACTTCAATCTTTAAGGAAACACCAAACTAAACATAAGATTAAAGCCTTTATATGCGATGTATATATGAAAAATGGTACGGTCTTATAAACAAGATTGAAATTTATTGGATATGATAAATAAGAAGAGGTAAGTTGCACATTGTTTACACCAAGGTTTGGCTAATTTTTATTTGGGTATAAAAAAGGGAAATTTTGTGTTGAAAGAGTAGGATTTTTTTATGCATTGAAAATTTCAAAAAAAAAATTCCTTAGTACATAAAGAAATACTCTTAAGGACAATGGTTAGCAAAACGTTTCTTCATTTTAATATTAGTTATTAGATGTAAGTTACTAAAGCAGCATTTAACTTCGAGCACGCACCAGTTCAAAGAAGGATAATTAAGAATTGGTAAGATATCCTTTTGTTAAATCGCGAGAGTACCGCATCCGCACCAAGAAGCCTGGAATTTGTCGTGATAGCCAAAAATTCATTATTGAAAGGGAGCGTTGGTGAAATCCACGTCACACCTTCGCTCTCCTTGTCCTTCTTCGAATAATTTTGTTTGCCACATCCAGATTTCATATTCCATGTTTTTTGTCCGCGAGCCAGCCCCATATACGCACCTATTCTCTACTTTCTACAATGCCTAATTGCGTCGTCCCTTTCATTGTTAATTTGCACGTTTTATTTTAACTTTTTTGAATGATTCTATCAACTTAGTCTTTAAAGTTAAATAAGGTTTAATTTAAATAAGGTTTTGATCCTGTAATTTTTACTAATTTTGATTTTGATCTTTGTGATTTTATTTTTTAAATGTTAATACATATAACATCATTAATATAATTTTTTATTTTTATAATTAAATCTAAATTTTTATATGAATTTAATTTGAATACACTGTCAATATAAAAATTTTTACACAGACATCCAATCATATATTGCCATATCAACAAAAATCTTTGATATAACCACCGACTACTTGAATAGTCATACAAATGGAAGGTTTTGATTGGATGACAGTGTAAAAAAATTTTACACTATCAGTGCACTCTAATTAAACTTTTTTTATATTTTATTTTTTAAATTTTTAATCTTCATTGTCATTTTCTCTTTTACGTAAGAAAGAAGAAAGGGTAAAAAATCATCTCCTGCCACATCCGCAAGTAGAAAGATGGCTAATACAACGAGTGAAGTATTCTCCACTGTACAAGGCGTGAGCACTAGTGTTGACTTACCTTAACTGAGATTAGTTAGTTAACTATAGTTAGTTATCTGAACCAGTTGTTAGAGGCCAAAGAATAAAGTAACTGTACAACTAACTCTAACAGAATAGCCTCTAACAACTGTTTAGCTAACTAACTATGGTTAACTAACTAATTTCAAGTAAGTTAAGTCAACACTAGTGTTAACACAAGGTTTTCATCAGATAAAGCACCTATATTTTTTTTCAGAAAAATGCTATATAACCTCAACTAATGCCCGAATGCATTATAGCTAACATTAATATGTCATCATATTTTTTCACTTCTGAAATTCGTAATCTCTATCATTTTTATTGAACCAACATCGTTTTAACCACTCAACCACTCCATGCTGGAAAATATTATTTGTATATTAAAAATTAGACAATTCAAGAATATTTTAAAATAGTTTCTATAGTACCCACCTAAATTAAAGGGGATTGAAAAATCTCTTAAGTGACCCAATTAAAATTGACTATGTATTTAATAATTGCCTAACTCATTGCTTATGTGGCAAGCACTATTATCTTTATTTTTTAGGGTTTCAAATTTTTTAATTATGAAATTAACCCTAATAAATTTATTTTAAAAAGTCAAAAATGCTTTTAATTGAAATATCTTTGGATCAATCAATAATGAATCCTAGCTCTTTTTATAAAGAACCCTAATCCCTTTCTTTTTTACACCTCAACCATTGACCACCCTACCACTCACCTCAATTGTCGACCACCCTAACACCCACGGTCTCAGTCTCACCTCAAGTATTGAATTGGTAGCATCATTAGATGATATTTTCTCACTTGGCTTTGGCAGTGAGAGAGCAATATAAGCAAGTTTTAGTGCTACATTGGTTGTAGCGCTATCTTTTCAATTAAAATAATGCTAAAGGTAGTCATAAGTCTTGCAATAAAAACTACTAGCAATCTGTGGGTGATACGGTCTCTTTGACAAGGAATTGAGACTTGCAAAACTTATTTAAGATTTTGTCCAAATAATATTTACATAATCACTATCGTTTGAGACATGCATCATATAGAATTCCACTTGGAATTGCTCTCTACTCAAGTTGTAAGAGTCTCACTTTAATAATGCGCACGGTGTTGGTTGCGTTCTTCATTTCCAATGGAGATTGCAATGGTGGGTGGGGGGTGGTCTGTGCTTGAGGTGTTTAAAGGGAGTAGGGTTTTTATCTTTTAGAGTTTTTGAGATAATTCAATTGATTCAAAGAGGTTCAATGAAAATATTTTTTTTAAGTAAATCTATTGGGTTAAATTTTATAATTAAAAATTTTGAAACCCTAAAAAATAAAGATGATAATACTTGCCACATGAGCAATGAATTGGACAACTATTAAACATGTGGTCAACTTTAATTGAGCCACACAAGAGGGGTTCCAAACTCCTTATATTCAAGTAGCTAGGTACAATAGAAATTATCATATTTTAGAGAAAGATAGATATAAAATTTTAATTTTTCTTTTTTGACACTTACCATTACTTAAAACTTTGTGTTTATCTTTTGTTAAGATGTCCATGAAATATCTAATCTTCAATGCACAAATAACATATCTCCTCCCATGCTTGAACACCAGCATCACTGCCACCTCTGGCTTAGCTTGTTCTGGTCTACACTGGCAAGCTCTACATTTCACTCAAAGATGGGTCCATTTAGATCTTGACCCTCAATGAACTAGGGAACTAAGCCAATATCTCGCAAGCCGAGGCCAAAGCTTTGGCTACCTCGCTACTCCAAATATATGTCTTTATCGATCGGCGTCTTCCATTTCATCGACTACTGTAGACCATTTTAATTTAAAATATTTTGTCGTCGGCGGCATTTAATTTGGTTTTTCTTATATTGCTTCAACTCTTTCCATGTTTTAGTACCCACTTATGGCTAACGATTACAGTTTATTGTCTTCGACGACTTCAGGCCTTCAATAAAGAAGAAAAGAAAAAACAGAATTTATTGAGAAGCTCATTTGAGTTGGGTAACAAGAAAAGGTCAACAAGAAATTGCTAAATGCAGTGGAACGGAAAAATAATAAAATTAACTCATGTAAAATTAGGAAAAATAATAAAATTAACTCATGTAAAAATAATTTTACATGAGTTATTTTATCTTCTATGTAGACATAATTTTTATTATTTATCTCATTTGAAGTTCAACTTCTAAAAATCTTCAAAACTTAAATAATAAATTATTTTTGGCACTTACAACAAAATAATGTAGAAACTAAAATTAAAATTATATTTAAAGCGTTCAATAATCTAAAGCTTTCAATCAAGTATGATCTCAAAAGGAAAAACTAGCGTTTGAAAAAAAAAAAAAAATAGCATATTTGGTTTCTCACTTTGAAACCCCAAAACCATGATTTAAACAAAAGGATTATTAAATGCTATAAAAAGATTTGTATAAAGTAGTCAAAAAGAATACAGGACATCTTTGTGGGTCTTGCCCAGCCAAAACCATACTTAAAGTAAGTACATTGAATTTACCAGTAAACTAACGTGCTTGGCAAAATCTAAGTTGGGGGTATACCTAAAAAAAATTTAGCCTTAAACTGTAGCTTTAGTAAAATTGTAAACTGGGATTATGTGGAGTTAAAAACATTTCTAGTGAAAACAATTATTTTTCAGATAAGAATAAACAATAAATAATGTTTTCTAAATTCAATTTTGATAGAAACCGAGCTTATATGATTAAATCCTTAAGAAAACCTAAAATCAATTTTTAAAAAATATAATTCAAATAGATACTGAAATATCATGAATAAATGTTGATTATGGGTAGCAAAGAGAGCAAGACATTACCAACGAAGGAGGAGGCGAGGCGCAGCGAGAGTGGGATAGAACCTAATGTGAGAGTACTAAGGCAGCATTCGGTTAGTGGGACAGGACAGAAAATACAGAGATATAGAGATAGTAGAGACAGAGATATAAAATTGGAAAAAAAGTTATTAAACATTTCTGTCTCTAGCTTTTAAAATCCGTGTCTCCCTCTGTCTCTATTTTTTGAATGGACATAAATTTGGCCCGAAATTATCTCAAAATAAAGACAGTTTTCCATCTTTTGTGCCTATCTCTCCTTCCAAATATCTTTCTATCTCCATTATCCCTGTATTTCCTATCCTATTCCACTAACCAAACGCTACCCAAAAGACGCTGAACAAGCAGTGGAAGCTGAGGTGTATGTGGGAATCTCATTGTTGAATTGGGGAAGGCTCCGTGGGCTCCATGGTAAATGCGGCGAGCCACAGCATTGCAGAAAGAAAAGCTATTTGCTGCACTTGCTTTCTTGCTATCCATTCAACTCAACCACAAATGGGTTTTTTCTTTACGTTCTCTTCTCCACATTCTTCTTGGATTAGCCTGTATTTAACTAAATATTGTAACGTTTGTGGCTTTGGGAAGGTGAAGTGGCTCCCACTCACTTCCCGCATTTTTTTTCTTGTTTTCAAAGATATATTTTTTTGGAGGTTATCTTATTTAAGATATAATTTAATATTAAATGTGGGCACTTTTTCTAACTGGAAATCGAATCGTGACTCATCATGTTGTGGAAATTAATCACTTTCATTAAATCCAATCTCTGTTGGTTACTCACTTCTTGCATTTAGGACTAAGAGAAAATTATTTGAATATACATATTGCTAACAACATAATAAGAAGGGGTATTGTTAAAATAGATAAAATAATAGTTCTAAAAATAAATATTGTACCTCATAATTTATCCGTCCGAGTTTCCGCACAATGACATTTGTATTTTTTTCCAATTGGTACTTTGAGAGGATCAATTTTGATATATCATTAATACAAAATATTTTATATTGTTAAACAATAATAGGCGAACACACAAGTTCAAGTAGATTTGACCATCAGATCAACTCAACTCAATCTAATTATAAATATATGGGTTAGGTTAGATAGTTGGGTCAAACTAGATTAAACCTGATTAAACACTATTAGAAATGCACTATTTACTTACTAGGGGTGGAGTTTAATATAGACAATAGGGGCCATAGCCCCCCAAGATTTTTCAAATATATATATATATATATATAAGCTTTGATTTGTAAATAAACTTAAATTTTAATATGCTACTTATATAAATGAATTTCTCCAAACTTAAAAGCTCATTATCTTATTTTTGTAATAAAAAAACTAAAAATAAAATAAATCATATCACAATTGCGCATCATTTTAGTGAAAATATTTTTTATTACACTAGATAAGTAAAAAGTTGAATAGCATATTTAATGATCAAGTAATAGATTTATTAATTTTAAACTCTGCTTTGATTTTTAAGGATGCTTACAAATTTTTTTACACTAGTATTTGTACTCTTGTTAATAAATAATTAAATATTATACTATAAACTTTACTGAATAGAAGAAGATTAATTTATCTTTTTAACTTTGGTATTTTATTATTGATTCTTATTAATAATCAGACTTGAAAATTTTATCAACTATTCATAAATTGTGTATATACTTGGTAAAAATAGAAGAAAAAAAAATCAAAATTTACTATTTAATTAATAATTGATTAGCCTTATCTTAACTCTTACAGATTCTAAAAGTACTACGAAATGATCATTTTTAGTAATGAAAATAAGGTTGAGAAATAAAATGAAATATGAATTTTTGGTAAATAGTATAATTATTTATATTGAAAAGAAAAGTGTTGAAAGTTTTAATTCTGATTTAATTATTGATGATTTTAAGTCATTAAAGAGTAAAAAAAAACCATATGCACTATAAAATATTTTTCAATCCTTCTCTTTAAAATTACTTTGCTATGTTAATTATTTACTTTAAAATTTATATATGTAATGTGCAATTAATTTTAATACTTGATATGTTAAGCTTTTTGCCCTCCTAAATTTTTTTTTCAAGCTCCACCAGTGTTACCGAGGGATTTACCAATGGAATAGTCGACAAAATCCGTTAGTAATCATTTTACCAATAGAATTACTGACAGACATGATTCGTCGGTAAGAAGCGCGTAGGTAATAAAAAAATAAATATTACCAACATAAACACTTATCCGTTGGTAATTTATTTAATTTTACTAACTGATTTTTTTTCCGTCCGTATAACAAAAATAGCGTCGATAATAATAGCGACAGAAACCATCACAGACGGATTTAAACCAACAAATTATTTATAATTACTAACGGCATATACGTCGGTAATTTTACATCTTTTTTAATTTAAAAATATTACTGATAGATTATCCATCGGTAATATAAAAATAATATTTTAATGTATATAATTATTGATAGAAAATCCATTGGTACATAAAGATTTTTAATTTTTTTTCCTAGTTTATATTGTTAAAATTTGAAATTAGTATTTACTCAAATCATTGTTTTAATTATTCACAAATTCGTATAAATAAAAATAAAGAAAATATTGATAATTCTAAAAATATAAAAATATAAGAAATAAAAAATTGTTAATTAAATAAAATATACATTGTTAATTAAAATAAAAAAAAGTGAATAATAGAATAAATGAAAGATCATTGTCTGGAAATGCACACACTTTTTCCATAAAGTCCTATTCACTGCCTCTAACAAACTATAAACTCTCTAGTCAATTGGATTGGGAATCTTTTCCGAAAGTTCATAATACATTTCAAACTCATGATCAGTAGCATAAAAAATCATTCCTTAATAACGACTAAAATTATCTTCCAAAGTGACATTATCACCCTCTTCGTTACCTTTATGGACCTCACTCGAACTACTTCCAACATAATCGACACCAAATTGGTTCTGCGGTGGTAGGGCTTTCCCATGTTCAGTCCAAATCCAATAATCAGGCTTAAACTAATCTTTGTATAGGTGATATCTAATGGATTCTATGTCTAAAAATCTTCTACATTTATATTTACGACAAGGACATCTAACTGTCTCTTCACGTGTAAACTACTCTATTCGAAGACAGACCGTTATGAATTAAACTCCCTCATAAAATTCTAGTTTAATCCCCTGCGACTTGGGTGTAATCTATCACACATTCATGCTCGATTTGGAGCAAATATTTTGTATCTCAACAATATCACACACAGAGTAATACAATAAATCACATATCAATCAAAAAAATTGGACAAAATCTCCTCATAAATTAGGAGTCCCCACTAATTTTTATTACAATATTTTTTTAATCCACAACAATATTTAATGCACACTTCCAATATTTATTTAATTCAACCAATATTTTTAAATAATGTTCAAAAAGATTTAGGCTGAGTTTCCTTTTAAATTAGGATCCTTCACAAAAATTAAATCATCCCCTAAATACATCTAATAATTACTTATTTCATTACAATAATTATTTAATTCAAACAATATTCTAAATGATAAACAAAATTTGAGCAAAGTCTCCCCTTATTTTAGGAACCTCCACAAAAATTATTTCATTTGTCAAACACAAATAACAAATACATGCAGTCGTATAAATTAATCAGTTAATCCTAAAATCCGTTTTAGAACGCACCCCTTTACTTCACATCATGCAAACATATAACACCACAGTATATAATTCAAATAATAGGAATGAGCTCTAAGTCTTTCCTCAATTATGTAATCACATTTTTCTTCTTCTATCCTACAATTCTATCTTAGAAATTTTAAGTCTTTAATATTTCAAAAAACATAAATTTAAAAACGGGTACAATGTGCATACCTAAAACTTCTCATCTCACTCCAGTTAGTCAATGCACCAATCACCAAGTGCTCCAAATGAGATTTTTAATAATCAACACAACAAATTAAGTTAATTAATTAACTTAGAAACTAAAAACTTTGAATAAAGAAATGGGAAAAAAAAGAGGATAAATAAAAAAATTAAACCTATTAAAATACTCATTGATGCACCACAAACACAATGGCGATATCCGGTTGTGAAATGGAAGCTCTGGCAGCAAGAAAATGACTTGGGGCCGCAATGGAATACGAGAGAGGGAGAGAGAGAGAGAGAGATATTCATGCAAATGAGGAAGAAGAAGTGGGCGTTCGCATTTTAATGTCCAATTTGATTATTACCAACGGATTTTCCATTAGTAATAATTTAATAAAATGATTTATTTTATTAATCACATGTTACTGATGGATTTTCCGTCAGTAAAATGATAATGAAACGAATTGTTTCATTAATCATTCATTATCGATGGAAAATTCGGCGGTAAGATGGAAACTGGACCGCCTCTGGCAGTAAATCCTAAATTTCAAATACCGACGGATTTCGGTAATATTCAAAAATAAATTCTAAAAAAAATAATATTTATTTTATAAATTATCAATGGAAAAATCTATCAATAACATATTAAGTTTTTAAATTTAATTAAAGAAACATAATTACTTCCTGACAGCTTTTTCGTTGGTAATGGTTTGGCGCAACTAGATGCGAATATTTATCGACAGTTTTATCAACAGAATATTAAACCATTGGTAAAATTTCATGTAAATGATTTATTTAATTTTATTGATTTTCGACGGATTATAGCCATCAATAAAATCCATCGATGTTTAACAAATTTCTAGTAGTGAAATTGATTAAAAATTATTTCGGTTAATAGATTTCAAAAATGTATTCGATAACCCAACCCAATATTATGAAATAAAATGACATTGTATTGATAAGCTACAATTGTTTTTTTTCAATTTTTTCCATCAAAGACTCATTTTGAGAACCCTAGCTTGTGGACTATTCATTTTCTCTCTATGCACTCTCATGCCATCTCCTTTTTTGTTGTTGCCCTCACCAACCCACCCATTAGCCCTAGACTCCATCTTTGCCATCACGCAATTTCGTCATCTTCATTTGCGAGGTCGTTGGCCCATGATAGCTTGTTCTCATCATGAGATTGTTGCCTTAGTATTGCCAACTAGTTTCTCTTCACTGTGAGATTGTCTCCTTATCACCACTATTGCATGTTTATTCATCTTCATTATGAGATTGCTGCCCCACGACCATGCTACACCTATTGTAACATCCCCTTTTATCGTAAAATATTTTGTGCAAAGTAACTTAATTTATTTGATTGGTTTAAGTTGATTTTGTGATAATAATTGATTGATTAGATAGTTAAATTATACACATTTTCTTTCTAAAGTAAGATTATAAAGTTCAAATATATTACTCTATATAAAGGATAATAATATCAATAATAAAAATATAACAAAAAAAACTTAATTATGACAATGAAGACTTGAAGTCGAGTCTCGGTAGAAAAAATTGTGCATAAACCAGTTTGTCTATAAGTAGATGAGAAAGTAAACAGAAGACAATTAAGTAATAACAATAAAATAGTAGCAACGTAGAGGCATGGTGACTATAAAGTCATGGTGATCATGGAAATTTTAAGCAAGATGACCGTAAAGTCATATGGAATGAATGATAGCAATAGAAATTGCAACACACCTTCATCCAATTTTTCCACAACAATCCTTTTAACTCATGCCTATAAATAGGCATGTGGATACATGAACGTAATTGCACAAAGAAAATGGAGGAAGTATATAGAGTAATTCTGCCATCCATGAGTGTTGGCAGCAAGAGTGAGAGAGGAGAGGGAGAGAAAAATTGGCAAAGTGCATAGTGACCACGCACTACTTAGAGGTAGATAATAAAATTATTTGTGAAATAAAATTATGACTATATTTACTTATTGCAAATTATGTTATTATTACTCATTACTATCACAATTTATATTCCAAGTTATTTTATTAAATGTTCTTTCATATTATTCCTCGTTATTATTTATTCGTCGTACATCTATTTTATTGTTCCAAGTTATTTTTATTTATTGTTCTGTTACATTAAAAGTTGCTCATTATTCTTTATTACTACAACTTATTTATCGTTCCAAGTTATATTATTTATCAGTCCTTTATATTAAAGATGCTCACCACTACTTTTATTGTTATTTATTTCATTTATTATTTCCTTATATTTATATTGTCTATTATTTATTTCAAGTTATTTTATTTCTTGTTCCTTTACATTAAAGTCATCCATTTATTTATTATTGTAATTTATTTTTTTTTATCGTTCCTTTATATTAAATGAAAGTTATTTTATTATTCTTTTATTTTACATATGCTCATTATTATTATTATTATTAGTATTATTATTATTATTATAATGATATATTACTTTGAGTTGTTAAATTTTTATGATAATTTTTCTAAAAGACTAACATTAAGAGTAAAATATTATATTTAACCATAAGTAAAATTTATTGTAAATGAACTTGAGCTATTAAATTATCTATATCATTGCTTGAAATTATATACCTTGACTTATAGACAATTTGATGACTATTGATTTATAGACATTACTGTGATATCATAATGACCCTTGCAATGACATGACTATTATACGCTAAATGAGCTATGATGATAAGAACAGACTCATGGACTATGATAAAAAAGTTTTAAAAGAAATTAAATAAAAATAATTTTAAATTCAGTCCCTTTACATATTAACATTTAGATTTGACAATTCTATACTTTGAAAAATTTTATTAAGATATTATGTTATTTAGTTTATTCAAGCCTATATTATTTCAATTCTTGTGCACTTTATTTATTCTAAGTTTATTTATATCTTTTGCACTTTATTCAATTTATTTTATTGCTTAATTTTATGTGATGAATTTAATTATATTAGTCAAGTTATTGTTTATTTTGCACTATTTGAGTCTTTTATTTAAGTTATATTTATTGTTTAAGTTTATGCATCTCTATCTTTACTATAAATTATACATAATGACAAGTAAGTAATTGTAAAATGAAAACATTTAAGATTTGTAGCTAACCACTAAGAAGACAGAGGGATAAGATGTAACATCCTTTGATGTTACCTGCCTTAGTTAGTGTGACGTAAATGTCTCACTTTATCGTCACGATATTAAAAGTAATACCAGAGATTGAGAATTCATTAAGAGAAGACCTTTGAATATATGTAAAATAAGCAGACAGAAGAAAGTGAAAACTAAAGTAAAGAGATTATAACTTCAATAAGGCTTGTTGCATTTTGAAATTTGCATAATATCATTTTTAGCTTTTACTATTCATGGCATTATAAAGTATTATTTGTTTATAAGTAATGTGATAAGATTATGATACAGTAGCTACTTTTTAGTTCCAATGATGGCTTCTGTTATATAGTACACGAGAAGTTATGTGCAAAACTTGTTGAAACAAAGAAAAGCACCAAAACAGAAGGATATGAATATATATATCAACGGTGAAATGTTATTTAAATCCATGAAATATATAGACATCTCGTATTAACACGAAACATGTTATATATATTTGGTGTCTCATTGCCAACTAACACACTCATGTCCATACATGATAAATTGTTTGTGACCTGTGAAATAAAATAAAGATATGCTATCACTTATTTGAAGTAACAAATCCAACACATACACGGACACAGAAAGGGATTGGCATGTGTCCCCTTCTACAATAATTTTCTATCACTCTTTTTCTGTAGGTGCCAAGTGGTATGGGTGTGGAAAAGGAAGGTCCAAATAACAATTTTAAATTAAATATAAGGGAATTACCTTTTCCAGATTGAGGTTTAGGTGAGGCATATATGTTTGGAAGAGGACGATAGTTGAGTTTGATGTTGCTTATTAAGACCTTGACTCAGTTGAGCTGCCTGATTAGCTCCTGTGGCAACTGTTATTTAGCACAAGGATATATAGTTATGTGAAAATTTTGTTGAAGAGAAGAAAAGCAACAAAAAGAGAAGGACAGGAATATACTTCCATAACACATGAAATTATATATGAGGTAATTAATTACCTTTCCCAGGATGTTTGGAAGCAGACGAAGAAGAAGAGGTTGGTTGACTCCGCTGGATTGTCAGTTTAGCTCTATCCATCTGTTTTTATGAATTTAGAGTAAACTATCTATAGCATGGATCGAAAACACTATATTTTTATGAATTTAGAGTAATCTATCCATCAATTTGTTTCCTATAGTATGGAACCACTATAGTTCAAATATTTTGCACTATTGGTAGTTTCAGATAAACCAAATAATGACCTAGAGAAAGGCAAACTCCTCCGATTGTTAGGAACACGCAAACATGTATTTAAGTAAATTATAGTTTTCTTTATTGACCTAAAAATGTTTATCCTATGACTAGTAGAACTTTATTCCTATTTTTGAACTCTTAAGAGTATTTATGTATATTAATGTTCTACTCTGAACTTCCTATATAAATTCATGCTAGTAGTGTTATTATGAATGGGCGTTACACCTATGCGCTAGTTCATCATCAATGATGAACTTGTCCCCGACTATTGTCCATCACCAATTTGTCTGCCTCTTTGTCTTTGCTAAGTTTCTTCATTGGTTCTGGATATATAGTATTTTTATGCAATTTTTTTGATAACACAACTTGACTACTTGAACAATCCAACCTAATTTAGATTGAGTTCGGTTAATTCAGGTTATACAAGTTTTTTATTTTTTTGAAAAACTAACATAATATAACTCAATATCAATTAATTGGTTTGAATTTTATGTTTGTATGAACCTATCCCACCCGGACCCGTGTGTAGCCCTAATTATATGTATAACTTTTAAGATGATTGTTATAAGGGTGTGCTTGATTTAAACGGTAAAAATAAGATGAAAATTTTTATTAATGAGCTCCATGTGTGAAAAACCCTAAACCCTAAACACAACTTCAAAAACATATGGAACTCATCCATAAAAAATTTCACCCCATTTTTGTCTCCAACCAAACACACCCAAAGAGTTAAATATTTTTATTAAACATGAAAAACATTATTGAATGACTATACTTTACATTTATGGTACATCAAAATTAAATTTATAATCTAAATAAAGGAAAAGAAACCAAACCTAGAAGGTATCCTTCAAATTTAAGTGAATAACTAGTTTTCATTTGGTCATACTACAAGTAAATGAAAAAAAATCGTTGTAATAGTCAAGATTTTAGTTATAGTGCATTCAAAATTAAATAAATACATATAAGCATAGGCATAAAATTACCAAATAATAATAAATAGAGTTTAATTGTTATGCACTGACAGTATAAAACAGTTTTACACTGTCAATCAATAGACATAAGGGAAAGTGAGAAATCATGGTGGGTCCCTTATTATAATAGGTGGTTATTTGTATGAGTTCACACTTTTTACTATTTCTATTAGCTAACAGTATAAAACTGTTTTTACTATTAGTGTATTTAAATTAAATTCTAATAAATAATATAAGAAAAAATGTATTTGAAATTATCAAGAATATTGAATATATAGCTAGTGATTTGGTAAGAAATTTTGTAGTACTATTTTAAGAAAAATGTTAGCATATTTTTTAAATAAATATGCCTTATATTTTTTAGTTTAATTGATATGTACAACAGTGTAAAATAATTTTACACTGTCAACTAATAGAAATAGGGGAAAGTGAGAAATTATAGTAGGTCCCTCATTATAATGGGTAGTTATTTGTATGAGTTACTATTTTTCATTATTTCTATTAACTGACAGTATAACAGTATATTTAAATTAAATTCTATATTTTTTATGTGCTAAATTAGACATAAATATGCAAGCAAATAAAATAAACTTTATTATAATTAAATAATAAAAATATTTAATTTTAATGTATTATTGGTATAAAAATATTTTATATACATATTTAATTATATCATATTAATAAAAATATTTAATTTAATTATTTATTATCTTAAAAATTTTATAAATAAAATTATATAATTAAATAATAATATAAATTTTTTATATTAAAAATGTATCATAATTAATCTTTTATATATATATATATATATATATATATATATATATATATATATATATATATATATATGTTTTCTAATATACTATTATTTAATCAGTATTGTCTTCGAGTAAGACTTGGACAACACAAAAGAAGACAGCCAAACTCGACGCTGACGAGTAGCCGTACTCTTTGGAATTGCCATTGGTAAAGAGAAACGCACAATGGCAAGAGGCAATCAGCAGCTTTAATTGTAGCTTCTCGATTACTACTCCTTGTAGTTTATACGCCTCTTTGCGTCCTCCAATAGTCGCCTAACTAGGCAGCAACCTGTGTACTTAACTAATAACTTAATACTACTTCATTGTCTCTCTCCAAATCCCTCGCTTTCTTCCATGCAAATTGCAATTACAGTACTACCTATTGATATTACTTTATTTACCCCACATATAAATTCAGATTCAACTTTTTGGTTTCTACGTTGCCACAGGTGTGATTGACTGACTGGCTAGTGGCATGGAACTCTCCCATCAAAAATGGAGGTCATACTGCTGTGTTTGATTCCCCACAGCTGAAACAATCACATTCGTTAACGTTTATGTAAATGTCGGTTCTACTATTCTTCGATAATACTATTTCAGTACTATTTATTTAATTAACAGTTCAGAAGTCTGATTTTCTGCAAACATGATCACTGACGATAAAGTTGTTCAAAGTATAACTCCACGCTCTAATAGTATATATATGTTTGATTTTTGGCGTAGAAATCTTCAAATCATGATTTAAGTAAATTTTTTTATAATTTTGCACAAATTATGATTTTGGTGTTGTAAACAAAAATCTAATCATGTTATTAAGGGAGAAGGCTTTTGTGCCTATTACTTGTATAATACATCGTCTCATCTAATGGCACTGATGTTATAGTCTATTTATGTGCTCATACTCTGATGGTACAGGTCAACAAAATCTCTTTCTCTTCCTCCTTCACAACTCCACCATTTCTGACCCTCCTTCAACCTCTACCATTCGGCTCGGCCACCACCGACCACCATTGCTCAGTCCAACTCTACATCGTCGACGCCGCTTACAAGCGCCGCTGTCTTCTCGACGAGGCTTGCCATAACAGTACTTGCTCTCAGTATGGTGGCATCCTTCACATCGAGCATGACATCGATGCCTTTCTTTGACACCGGTGTCTGGAGAGTTTCCTCCCTAAGACCAAGAGCGACAACATCGTCAACGCTTTCGGGGCGGCAAGTCGTTCATCATCGTCTGGAGAGTTTCTCTATTTGGTTCCTTTTCCTTCCTCTACGATTTTGTTGTTGTTCTTCTTCTTCTCTTATCTACGAACTTCAACTTCTTCTTGGAGTGCTTCTTCTACTTCTCCAAGGGAGAGTGGAGATAGGCTATTGAACAGAGAGTGGAGATGGGCTGCCAAAGAGGAGGAAGACATGGAGGGGTGGGTGGTTGTTGGGATAGGTGGTGGGGGTTGGCACAGTAAAACCATGAGGCAGGAAGGTAGTTGCAAAGAGGGGAGAGGAAGGGCAAATATAGTGCACTGCATTATTAATTTTATAGATACTCCATATAATCTCAACTATAGATTTTTAAGTATGAAATAAGTTGTACTATATAACTTAGGGTGAATTACACTGACATCTCCTGAGGTTTAGTATAATTATACCCGGCACCCCTTTATTTAACTATATTACACAGACCTCCCCAATTTCTTGCCAAAGATCAAGTTCTGAGTTTCGATTTACAAAGTTCCTAGCTAAAATTGTCTTTTAAATAGATAATTCACTTACAAGTTCTAAGTTCCAACATCATTCCTTGATAATTTATCTTTCTGTAGGCATAATGATCTTGGAATTCAGAACTAGGAAGCGAAAATATATTTAAATGACAATTTTAGCTCGGATGATTTCTTGATCTAACTCTAACTCTACTCTCATGGTAAATAAGGGAGGTCTATGTAATATAACTAAATAGAGGAGTACCGAATATAATTACACTAAATCTTAGGAGATGATAATGTAATTCATCCTAAAACTTATGAAGTAATAGGCACACAAGCCTTCTCTTCTCTGTTATTTAGACCTCAAACATTTTAATTATCTATACATTATTCCCGTATTAAAACATTGGGCAAATTTTGTTCTGAAATGGCTGGATTATCGTGACTGTGCTAAGGATTCGATTTGAGATTATTAAATCAACTGCACATTTGTATATAGTCCTGAAGGAATTTGATTCCAAATATCAATGCAATCTCGAGCTACTGTCATTTTATTATCAACAAGGGTACGAATTTAAAGCGGCGCAGTTTAATATTGACTACGTTGAAGAGCAGATAAATAAGTACGACAATTGGATTGAGTCTGAGTCATCAGACAGCGAACACATGCCTCAGCTAAATGAATCAGGCCAGTTTCTTTATGTTACGGGCGTAGATAGGAAACCTGAGACGCCATTCTGACCCACAATCAATAAATAACTCAACATCAATCAACCTCCTCATATAGATCTATTAATTCACCAAATTATGCAGATAATCATAAAACTTTTGCCAATCAATTAGTAAGTAAAGCTAACAAAAACATAATGAAAAAGATAAGAAAAATATGTACATAATAATCATTATTTAATATTCATGTCACACGATCATAACACGTTTCATAGACCCAAAAAAAGAGCAAAAATTATCACCGACGAACCCTCATCTTTCTCTCCCTGTCTACAAAGAACAAGAGAGAGAGAAATCCGGTGCCGGTATCTCACAAAATCTCACCGGATTTCAATTCCGGGAAAACCCTCTTCTCAAAATAAAGCGTTCAAAAGGAAGAAATAAAAAAAAGTCATATTTAGAAATATTACAACTACACGTGCGTGTGACCCCGTTAACTGGATTCAGAAAAACGCGAATCTCAGAGTGAGAGAGAACCCTCAGATGAAAAGGTTGAGGACTTTCCGTTCAGCGCCGGGAGCGTAGTGATCTCCGATCCCGCTCTCCAAGCACGCCGTCGTCGTCACGGACTCCTCCGAATTCATCGACGGCGTTCCCGGACGGCGAATTTCGTGCCGGCAGCTGCTCTGCACGAAACTCGGCGTCAGCCGGAGGTTAAGGTCGGCCGCCGTCGCGGACTCGTCAGATCGCTTGCGCTTCCCGCTGGAGGAAGATCCCTTATTGGACCGCGAGCTCGTGAACCGGACGTTCGGGCACGGATCTCGGAGCCTCCTCATGTCGGTGCACGTGACTTCCCCTTCGGACGCGTCGTCGGCGGGCGCGTCGAGCCCGAGGAGCTCCGGCATGGGCCTGAGTGTGCCCCCGCGGAGCACCGTCTCCACCGCCGCCTGGCACACGTGCCAGTTTCCGGTCCACAGAAGCCCCACTGCACCGTTTACCGGGTTAACCGTTCGCCCACACGCTTCGAACAGTAGAGACTGAAACAGAGCTGCATAGAATAACCGTCAGAAAAAATTTTGGTTGAAAAAAAAAAAAACAAAAGAGCGAGGTTTTTTTTTTTTTTTTCAAAAGAAAAAAAGAAGTACCGGGTCGTTGGGGTTCAGGGACGTTGGAAATGAAGGACATGAGGCCGGCACGGCCGAAGAATTTGGCTACGAAGACAGTGGCGTGGCCTTGGGCCTCGGGGCTCTCGATCCATTGAAGGCAAGGCCTTAAGATACAGGACTCGCTGCAACCCTTTCGAAGGACTCGGCACCCGTTGCAACTCATGCCTCTCTTGGTATATAGTTTCCTTAAACCACAAATTAATTTGAGTGTTATGATCACACAATTGCCCTCACATGGAACACAATAAAGAGGACCAGAAGAGGTGATGGTGAATTGAGGAGAGAAGATGGGGAGGTGGGGAATGGAAATTGAGGTGCAGGTGCAGTTGGGGTATAAATAAACCGGAGCAGGAAGAGAGCATGAGTGGTGGGGTTGGGAATTAACTAGGGTTAGGTTAAGTGGGGAGGGAGCGTGAGCGGGTGAGTGAGGGAGTGTGCGCGTGTGTGTGTGTGTGTGTCTGTCTGCGTTTGTGTGGGAAGGACGAGATTCCAAGGTCTTGGGCATGCGCGGCTCCGCGTTTCCGCGGATGGATGTTCCTCCACCGTTGGATTTCTTGCATTTTCTTTTGGCTTCAGGTATTGATAGGTGCCTTTCCTTTTCATCTTACGTGGAATGTATAGTCTGTCTTGCGTTTCATCCATAGTCTTCTTACTAATTTGTCCTTTTTTTTAATTGATAACTTGGTATATAATAATTTATTAATTTCTTCAATTGTTTAATGTTTAAAAAAGTTAAAAATTAAATTACAATATTTAAAGAGGCTTTTTTTTTTGGGGTACAATATTTAAAAAGGCTTTATTAACATGTAACATGTTAAATGTTAAAAATAATGCCTGTTGCTTTTTATTAAATGATCTTATCTATTTAAAAATGTACTAAATATTGGTTAGATAAGATAATAAATATACTGAAAGCATAAAACAGAAACGAAACTACATCCTACTGAAGGAAACACTGGCTATATTCCCTTGAAGTAGCAAAGCGAGGTCCGGTGGAGGAGAAGTCAAATATTAATTCTTATTTAATATTTTTTTATTATTTAAGTTTTATTTTAAGAATGATCTTTTAGCCTTTTTTTTTTAAAAATTATAGGTATTCTTTTATTGGAAGTAACTTTGTTCAAGTAGTTGAGATCATATAAGGAATATAACTCTTCCAACACCAATTACTTCATATTCCAAATTTAAATATGAAACCACTAATTAAGAAAAATGATTTTTAGCAATTACAAACTCACGTATCATTAAATACTTTAAATACAAAAGAAACTCAGATAGATTTACTCTTTTTTTTTTTTTGTTTAAAGGCTCATTTCTTTATTACTTTCAAAATTAGGGTAAAATAAAGAACTAAAAATTATAATTTAAAAATAATATAATTATACCAGTTCACTTTTTTATAATAAATTTTTTTAATAAATTATTTTTTTTTATTAATCTCTTAAAAAATAACTTTTTTTGTTCCATTTGTTTTCTTGTTTAAGCTATTTTACTAATTTTGTTTCATTCTATTAATAAAGAAATATCTAAAAACAATATTAGATTTGGGACTCTATTACTAGAATGAGAAGAAAGGAGTACGATGAAGCCTATTGTTTAGTTGGCATCACTTTATCAATGAAAAAGAAACTAAAGCGGTAAAATTTTTGTGAGCTCTATCATTTTTTTTCATGCTCTTTCATTTTGGAATCATTAAAAAAGTTCAGTATCTTTTAGATCCCACCTAAACTTTCTACGCTTTTTATTCGTTTACATCTCTTATTTTTTTTATGAAATTAATTTAAACAAAGCATCTTTTTTGTATTTTCATTAGGTAATATTAAATAAAAATAATAATATTTTCTTCTCTTATTTTTTTTTCTTTCGTTATATTCTGATAGTTGTTTTGCGCGGAATAAAGAGTTTTGTTGGAATTACCAAATGGGGCTCATAAGCTAGTGGCTATTACCAGTGACCAAGCCGTGGAATGGCGTGCACATGTACGAGTACGAGTTTTGCAAGGAAATATTAAACAATATTCCGTACCAGGTGCAAGGCTGTAAGGGGCAAAGAGCGGGAAATGGGAAGTTGGGAACAGAAAAGAAGGGCTATAAAAATGGGAGAGACGCACTAATGATTGAGTGCTTGGTGCAAGATCGGGAAACACACGCATTGTTTGCGCAGCAGTTCGGACACTTATATTATGAGAAATATTTTTTTCACAGACACCAAAAGGGATACTACATTGCTAAACAATTTCTGTCAGAATTTTTTGTTTGACAAAAATTATTGGATTATTGAACTATTGGATCTTTGAATAAAATAGAGTGATAGAACTCCCTCATTTCTCCAAAAATTAATAATATATTACATCATTTTTACAATTTAATTTTAGCAATTACATTTTGACTCTCTTAACTTTTTTTCCGGCCTTTTTCACGCATAAAAAATAAAAAAATATTATATATGAAAAATATCTTATTTCATTTTTTTAAATATCTTTTTTTAGTGTTTATAAGAAAATTGTGTGAGCATAACACGATTTATTACTAGATTTAAGGTATTTAGAAATCGTGTGAGTCCCGTGATTTTTGCATTATACAGAAATCATGTGATCCTCACATAATTTTTAGTTGGTTTATGCTAACTCACACGATTTCTATATAATGCAGAAATCGTGGGATCTTCAATATTAAATTAATTAAAAGTAAATTAAAATATATTAAACTATACTAATTAAATTAAACTTAATCATACTCTATAATAAATCAAATAAATATCAAAATTCAACTTTATAATGGAATAAAACTAAACTACATGAAATTAATCTAAATAAATGAAATTAAAACCCTAAACCAATAATTTTGTTTTAAACTAACAAAAAGCAAACTAAAATATAATAAATTACTCTAAATTTAAACTATAACATGCACTATGATATAAATAAACCTCAATATTAAAAAAGCGGTAGAGAGAAGGAGAGTTGGATACTGATAAAACACAATAACTTATGCCAAATGGATATATTTGGACCTATTATTGCAAATCTTAATGTAAATGTAATTTTCTATCATACTTTAACATAAGCTATTTGTTTAATTTAGTTTAGAATACTTTAATTTAGTATTTTTTTTTTAGTAGGGACTTTAGTATTAAAGCAAAACAAATTTAGAGATCTAATTTAGTTTATTTTCATATATTTAAGTTTATACTTATTTGGTATAAAGCAAAATTATAAGTTTAGTTTTTATTGAAATAAGTTTTGCTTAGGTTAAAATTTTTTAGGGTAGTTTTATTTTATTGAACAACAAAATTTTGATGTTTAGATTTATAATTTAAATTATTTTGATTAATATAGTTTAGTTTTATTGTATTATAATACTAAATTTTGAGATTTATATATATCATAGAGCATGGTGTAGTTTAAATTTAGAGTAATTTATTATATTTTAGTTTGCTTTTTGTTAGTGTAAAATAAAATTATTGGTTTAGGGTTTTAGTTTTATTTATTTAGATTAATTTCATGTAATTTAGTTTTGTTTTATTATAAAGTTGAATTTTGAGGTTTATTTGATTTACTATAGAGTATAATCAAATTTAATTTAATTAGTATAATTTAGTATATTTTAGTTTACACAATTTTTAAACACCCTAAACCCAGTAATAAATCATTCCACCTTCACATAATATCTTTATAAATACTAAAAAATGACATTTTGAAAACTAAAGATAAAACAAGGTATTTTTGTATATAATTTTTTTATTATTATTTTATATATGTAAAAAAGCCTTTTTTTTCCAACACACAAATTCACGTGTAATAATTGTAATTTATTTAAATAAATATAAATTTTAATTATATAAATATTAAATATAATATTAACTAAGAATATATTTATATTATTATTCAATAATAGAGATAATACGTGAATATAATACTTAGATAACTAAAATTCAATTTTTTTCAATTCTAATTATCATATGTCAATTTAACTATCTAAATTACTATGTTAAAATAATATAACTGTTATATTATACATGAAAGCTAATTTATTTTTAGTTTCTGTTCTCCTCAACACATACGCACTCAGATTTTACCACAACATGTCCCTTGGCTTTAATTAACGCAAACCACGTGACGCTTCTGCACTTATTAATAAATGAGGTAACTCTGATAACCGAAAATTTTATATGTCGATGCTCCAGTTTAGGGAAATATATTCTTTCATGTGAATTTTTTAAATATGTAGGAAGCTAAACCACCTATAAAGCCCCTGAATGTGAATCCTTTATCTCTATCGGACAAAAAGAAAGTGGAAGCATTGTAGTGGGGTTATTTGATGTTTCGTCATTTTTCTCATAATAAATAAATAAATAAATACACTTGTGGGAGATTAAGCTACGTCTCATTTAATTGATTATTGATATTGTAATTTTATAATAATGAGGAATCAAATCACTTTTCTGCATTGGCTAATTTCATTGGACAAATGAGTATGAATATTCCGTAACCGTAAGACTTGCCAAGAAGAACCGGATTTTAAATAAGTGGAGTGTTATTTGAACCCACAATTTAAGGTATTAAGAAAATATTTATATAAGGAAAAAAGTTATTAGAGAAAATTATTGTTTCTATTTTTTAGTTTTAGGGGGGGGGAACCGTAGTGTTTGGTTGATATTCGATTTTTTTATGCGCAAAAAATATTTCTAGTTGAGAATGATATTATTTAAATATCATAATTTAATACTAAATGCATATCTCTCTCATGTAAACAATACAACACTTTTTTTTTAGTTAGATATACATGTATCTTGATATTCCCCTATACTCACATTAGTATACAATGTCTAAACAATATAGGTTAAAAAGAACATTTCGCATTTTATTATATCATCGAGTATGTTTTGAGATAAAAACGTTTATATAGATTCTAAAAATATCTTTTGTAAACTTTTGCATTAATGTGTGACGCATTGGATGGATCTTCTCTTATTAAACTTTAACATATTTATATTATTTTAAAAGAGAAATTTATTTATAAAATTTATTAAAACTATAACATACCACTTGATTAAATATTTTTACTTTTTTATAAAATCTATAAAATAAATCAAGAATTATATTGTAATCTTATGAGCTTGATTTTAATATATTATTACTATAAAAGTGTTATAATATTATTATATTTGTAATTTCTAAAATTATAATAATTAAATATTTTAATAATATGATAATATATAGTTAATGGATAATTAAAAATTATATTAAAAATTTAATTTTTATTCATTGATAGCGTAATATAATTTTATACTGTTAACTAATAAAAATTATAAAAAATGCCAAATTATGATGAAATAACTATCCACTATAATAATTACCTTCCATAATTTGTCATTTTCCTTAAATTCTATTGGTTGGCAGTGTAAAATTATTTTACGTTAATCAGTATATAGAAATTAATACCATATATTAAAACTAACTTATTTTAATTTTTTTATGTTATTCATTTTATAATTATAAAAATTAAATTTTAACAGAAATACTAATACCTATTTTTTCTCGCTTCCCACGGTTACAAAGCTAGTTAACTTTAAGAAAAAATAATTTTTTTTTTGTTTTTTTTTTTTGGGGGGGGGGGGGGGGGAGGGTGGGGAGCCAAGTTATTTAATTGCGAAGCGTGATTGAGGCCGCACAGAAGGGATGCAATGCGAAGTAATATGATATTACGATGTCCCTCTCTTGTCAAACGTGGCATCCTTATCGCTTTCTCTGACGAGTCTTCACTATATTCTTCTTTTGTTGTATTTGACATTATTATAATTCAAATGAAAAACAAGATATTTATTATTATTATTATTGAGTGAATAATTATTACAATTTACAGCCCGAAAGAATATTTGTCGTCACAACTGTTGAATCTAATAATAATAATAATAATAACGTAACTGAAGTGTTATTTATTAACATAAGCGAATTTGTAGGATATTTATGTATTGTACATATAAAGTCTTATTTATAAATTTTGCGCAAGAATTATTTTGTTCAAGTTAAGACTTAAGAATCTCTGGTCCAATTATCCCCACTTGCATTGGATTGCATTGCATGTTACTGCTGTCTGCTGACTAATCATTGAGTCACTATGTTGACTTCAGCGACAGAGACGACAGTTTCGTCTTCTTTGTTCTTTCTATCTAATATGATACGATATCTATGGGCGATGACCTACCCAGACAACAACCATGGTAACATACAACGCGCTGTCTGTGCTTCATTCTTTACATCCCTTTTTTTTTTTTTTAAGACTTTTTCAATTTATACATCATATATAAAGTATTTTGTTACCAATATAACATATTTGTTTATTTGAGAAGTCTATAGCCCTATGAAAGGGCGTAGCATATCATATTAAGCCTCATAATTTGGAGAGAAGGGAGGAGTCGGGACTCGTTTGTACTTGAGATTGGCGGGCATTGTACCGTCTAAGTAACCGAACTTATGTCCGATTAGCCCTTCCCTCTCCTCTCGCCCCCTTTGACAGACCAGTACCCTCCCTAGCTTGACATGACTGTACCCGGCCCCCACGTACCAAGCTAAGCTTAATATTAGGGATTTATTCCATGATTTATGCTCCTGATACGGATTAGATTCGCAAATTGAAAGCTAAGATTCCTCTAATAAGTAATTAATAACCCTCCAATCCTTGACATAACAGACACCCCAAGCTTAATAATAGGGAACTTTTCCCTCCCTATATATAAATAACGTAGCACAAACAAAGGGGGATAGTTCTTCATTTAGCCTATACACCACCTCCATCATCTTCTACCATAAGTTCAGACAGCAACAGTTATATACACCATTCTTAAAATTTGAGGGTTATATTGATTAAATATTTTTGTGGATCTCATACTTAGCCTTACCTCTTTAGTTAATGGTAAATATCAACACATAACAAGGTCATGTGAGATTTTCAATTAAGATGATCCATTTCTAACTTAAATATGATTTTAGTTTCTATAATTATAAATTATTTTAATTTTAGTCATTCTAAAATTTTTTTAAAAAATAAATAAAACTTCTTTCTACTCTTCCTTTTTCTCCAATCCCCCACCTTTTTTCTGCCTCCCATCCCCATGTTTTCTAGCCTCCATTAGTAAAGGAGTTGCTATCCAAACTTAATCTAATATTTAAAAAAAATCGAAACACTCCAAGCCTGATCCACCCTTAATTTTTGTACTAATAGAACCATAAAAATGACACTGCAAAAAACAAAATTTAGGGCATAACAATGCAAGGAACAAAATATAAGGGTAGGGAATTGAAAACAAGGGAAAGCATGACCTGCGACGGAGAAGACAAAGCTAGTGATATTGTGGTGGAGAGATGATGACAAGATGGTGATTTTGCAATGGTGGAAGTGTGGCGCGACGACATGGTGGTCCATGGTTGAGCTCACACA
This sequence comes from Pterocarpus macrocarpus, assembly GCA_031439585.1. NCBI lineage: Eukaryota > Viridiplantae > Streptophyta > Magnoliopsida > Fabales > Fabaceae > Pterocarpus > Pterocarpus macrocarpus. Next base: position 69,185,996 of record CM062520.1, on the reverse strand, counting down.
AGGGGCGCTTGGTGGCTAAGTGACGATGACGTGGTCAACAAGGAGCAAAAATGACACAGCAAAGGTGCGGTTTATGGCAGTGACACGATTTTTTGCTAGATAGTGGCTATTGATGAATTGGCTAGGCGACGAACAATGACTACACAATAGAGGCTTTAGTGTCGATATTATCACGGTTAAGATGGCTATGCAGAGGATGTGGTGGTGGTGGTGTTATGCTTGCGATTTTTTTATAGAGAAGGGGTAGGGTGGGGCTGGAAGGGGAAAAAGAGAAATATTTTTTGTACCACTGGGGTAGGTAGACACCTTGGACACCCAGAGATAGAAAGGAGAAAAAAAAATTGTAAAAGAAAGTGAAAAGAGTGAAATGATTGATGGAGAGAGAAAAAGTTGAGAGAGGGCGTTGGGGTGTTGAGATTTTGGGTATGTACAAATAACATAATCCGGGGAAAAAAGGTTGAGTGGGGGAGGGAAGGGAAGGGAAGGGGAGAGAGTGGGGCTGGAGGAGGACTGTAGTGAAAAGAGGTGTTAAATTTTTTTTTTTTAAATAAATGGGCTAAAACCAAAATGATTTACAATTATAGGGATTAAAAATGTATTCAAGTTATTTGTTAATCGAGTTTGACTTAATGGTAGGAAATAATATTAAAACTTTTTAAAATGTTTGGATTAAAACAATAAAATAATTAGGGATTAAAACCAAAATTTATACAGGCTAATATCATATTTAAGTTATCACATGAGAAAGATGATGTATACACGTCATCATTTAACGAAAGCAGACTAATGGTAGGGACTAAGGGTCTGTTTGTTTGAGATTTTTTTGGCAAAAAATTAATTTTTTTTATCAAATAAATTAATTTTTATATATTTAGATAATTTTTTAAAAATAATTAAGTTCTCAAAAAATTCATTTTCAAATTTCTTGTAAAAGTTGAAAAGAGTAGGTTCTAAAAAAAAAATTAATTTTCACCCTTTTCAACTATATATAAAATTTAAATTTTAAAATTATTTTTTTAAAAAATTGAAACAAATACATCCTAAATTCAAAACTTATAGGAATATTTGAATCAAAATCCAAAAAACAAAATTTCTATAAACTATAATCAAAATTTACTAATTTTATAAGAATAAAAATATATCTAAGACTTATAGAAATGTTTTGTAAATGAGGAGTATTATTTGTACTATTTTTTATTATAGACACCCACAGATAAACTTAAAAAAAAATTATAAACAAAAAGAAAAAATAAAAAAATAAGAGAAGAAAAAAGAAAAAAAATATAAAATATCAAAATATATCAATTAATAAAATATAAAAAAAATATTTTTCTTTATAAATATATCATCACTATTTTGTATCGAAGCTTTCTAAAAGGGGCCCGCACATTAACATCTACAGTTTGCTTCTTGACGTACATGCCGTCCAGTTCCTTCAAATCATCCTACCTGCCGTGATTTTACTTATGATGTATCAAATGAGCAAACAAACATTCGAAGGCTAATGATGCGGCCTTAATCACGAGAGTGGAAAAGAAAAGATAATTTAGCTACACATCCCACTCATGCATTGTATGTCAATCAATCGTATGTACGAAATCAGTGATGTAACTTATACAGAATACAGACATGACATTAAATCCCGCTCTGGCCGATATTCTGAGCAGACTAGAGGTCGTCTAAGCAGGAAGTTCCTAGAATCTAGATCTGTAAGGGTATATATGCTTCTTGTGAATATATTTTAATGACAGCGGTGAAAAATTTAGAGTCGGTTAATAGATAAGAATGGATTCTCTTTTATAAAAATTTTATTTATATATTAATTTTTATTATTAATTAAAAAAAGATTAAATATGAAATTTATTAAAAAATTTAATTAATAACAAAAATAAACATATAATAAGATATGAAATTTTAATATGAGTGAATCCATTCCTATCAATAAAATATATTAATGTAATTAACTGGCAACTAATTATAAAAGAGCGATATAACTGATCAACAATTATTTATAAGAGAATTTAACGTGATCATGAACATCAATTGATTACAAGACATTTGATACTTGAGAATAGGACATTCAGCCTTTGGCATGAAACGATCAAATAGGTTTAGAGGCCAGCCCGTTCCAAATCCTAAAATCAACGATGTCGTAAGAAGGCATAAGAAAACAACAAATTAAAATAAGTGTGTGGTTAGAATTACTCGCAGAAGGTGAGGAGCCAACGCCTATTGGAAGGTAAAGGTGTTAATGAATGAAGCACAAGCAATTGATTTGATTTAAATTAATTTAATTTATAAATTAAATTTTATATTTGTAATGACTATATAAAAATAGAATTTAGATTAATTTAAAAATAAATTTTTATATTTATAATATATTAAATTATATTTAAGATAATTAATAATAAAATTGATTTAATTTAATTTATATTTAAATTTTAAAAATAAATCAATTTTTATCAAATTCTTTCAATTTTAATAAAATTTTAAATAAAAAAATTAAATTATATAAAAAATTAATTTATTTTTTATTTTTAAAATATAAAAATATAAAATTTAATTTTCAAATCAATTTTTTTTTTCCATTCCAAACAAATTCGAATTGCTTTCAAGACCATCATGGACTAAAGGAAAAGAGACGTGATATATTTATCCCATAATACAAACAAACGGAGCTCAAATCCAAGGTGAAAATGGAGGCAATATCCTAAAGATTCCGATATGTGGGGTCGCTGTACTACCAACATACGTTTGGTTTTGATTAGCTTGAGTCCAATTTCCACCCACAAATCATGATATTGATGGTAAGGTCCCCATGTCTCCTATATAAAGTAATTTGCTTGGTTGGTTGTCCTTACTCATCAAATCAATCGGCATCTCAAGTACAGAATTTCTGTTTAATAAGGTAATCGCATCAAAAATTAAGGGAAGCAAATGAGATAATTTCAAACAGAAATAGGATTAATCTGATGGTCAAGATGAAGTACAAGTATTATTCCCTCATGAGTGGATGAAACTTTACCTTAAATTACCTAGGCAAAAGTACCACGTTAGTGTGTGTAAGTGGCCTTGCACTATTAATCCAACCAAAGTGAAAATAAACTAAGAAACAGAGGAAGTGTACCATAGTTTAGTACTTTCTAGCGGTGGCGAGTGGTCCCTTACGCCCACCAGAGAAGGGAGGAAAAAATAAAAATAAGAAAAATGGGGCTGCCATTAGCTGTCCAAAACCCACCACTTTTCAAAGCTACGCCTGATTTCTTAAAATGAAGGTACACAGACACCATTAAAGGAAACCTTGAATAAACGTGCTATTGATTTCATGAAACTACATCAGGATGGAGATTTTGGGCAGAGATGCTCATGGTACGGTCCGAGAGTGGTGCTGCCCACACAGGTGAAAAAGATGCCATGGGAACAGACTGGACTGTCCCTTCAGAGAGAGTCCCCCACTTGCAAATGTTACACTTGCGGAAGTTTTCAGCTTTTAGATGACGGAATTCAGTTCAGTGTTTGGGGGGGGGGGGGGGGGGGGTTGGTATTACGCAGAATTACACTGCTTATGATATCAACCATGCTGATCTCTCTATTTGTGAGTTCCTAATTAGTATTTTGTTACTGTTGATTTCTCTCTCTCCCTTTTTTTTTTTTTTTTTTGCCCCCAATCACACAAATATGGTGACCTATCTGTGTGACGTGAGAAATGAATTAGAAATTCCAACAAAATAAAAGGATACCATAGATTAGTGAGTTAAATTGGGCCACCAGGAACATTCAAGATTTCCTTCTTTTTTTTTTTTTTTTTTTTAAACCAAAGGTAGGAGAAGCCAAAATTTCATCAACTTATTATCTTGCAGGATAATAATTAGAATTTTATTTAGTGACACGTTACGAGTTATACTTTTGGAATGACTAAATTTTTGAATTGATTTGATCTAAATTAAATTGATTTAAATTTATGAGTTAAATTTTATATTTAAAATAATTATATAAAAATAGGATTTGAATTGATTTAAAAATTAATTTTTATATTTATAATATATTATATTTAGAATGACTAAAAATGGAATTGATTTGATTTGATTTGTACTTAAATTTTAAAATTAAATCAATTCCCATTAGATCCTTTCAATTTTGATAGAATTTCAAATACAAAAGAATCAAATCTATTGAAAATTAAAAATCACTTCATTTCTTATTTTTAAAATATTTAATACAAGATTTAATTTTCAAATTAAATTATTTCCATTTTTTTATATTTCAGATGCACTCATAGAGGGAAACAATAATTCAATATAACACTCGAGACATAAAATTCTAAGTTAGTCTTTTAAGTTGGAATCTTCTTGAGCTTTAAGACAGCATAAATAAATTAATTGATAAAGAAATCATTCAAATTAAGTTAATTATTAATAGCAAATATAATTTATATCTGTATTATGAATTAATTGTAATTCATTTTTCTTTTGTTGTCTTCAAAATATTTTATTTTTAACATATTCACCTTCAGAGCCCAAGCGGCTGACGACACTCAACCCCGGATGAACTTTTTTTTGGTCGAGGGATTAGTTTGGTTAGTTTGGTTAGGCTTGGGCTGCGTGGCAATGAATTTAAGTTGGATGATCTCTAACATTAACCCAAATACCCAACGAATGCACGAAGCAGTTGGGTCTGGGTTTGTGTTATTTAGCCGCAAGTACAAGCCAACATGTAGACCAAAAAAATCAACCCACACTGTGGACGCTCTTCGAAATCATATTTGAACAAAATCCTCTAGGCGGTTGAGGTCGTGGATCAACTGGCTAATCTGCCAATCTCTAATGGGGCGTTTGGTAGAGGGTTTAGAATAGGATTCTTAATTACATGGAGACGCGCCATGTTTGATGCAAGTTTTGGAAAAATATTTCTGAATGTAATATTCTTGATTGATTTGCAGAAGATTCCCCCCAAAATATTCTCATCTCACACATGGGATTATAACGTTCCCATGGCATGGAAATATTTTTCTATGTGAAAAGACCAAATTACCCCTACTACCACCCACCACCAGTTACCCTCCACTACCGCCCTCCATCGCCAAACTGCCATCGACCGCCGTTGGACCACCGCGGGCAGCCGCCAGACCACCGCAAACCATCGCCAACCACCATCGAGCAGCCATCGAACCAACATCGATCGCCGTTGGACCATTCCCGTTTGCCGCCGAACTGCCACCGTGAACCACCACCGGCCATGCCAAACCACCATCAGCCGCTGCCGAACCACCATCAACCGCCATCGAACCACCGTTGTTTGCCGCCGGACCACCATCACCCACGGCCGGACCACCATCAACCACCGCCGGACCACCACCGATCGTCACCGGACCACCACCAACCACCGTCGAATCATCGGTGTCTGCCGCGGGACCACCACCAACCACCGCAGGCCACCGCCAGACCACCATCGACCACCGCGAGCCACTGTCAACCACCGCTGGACCATCACCGTTTGCCGCCAAACTGCCAAGGGTATTTTTGGAATTGAACAAAATTTTCCTGAGATTTTAATCCGTCTACCAAACGCCTCAAAGTATATATGCTTGGGAAAACTATTCTCGGGAATAATATTCTTGGGATTAAGATTTCTAGGAATGAAAATTGAAACCCCCTACCAAATACCCCCTAAAGAACCACAACTGGGTTCGATCCTGCCAGAGGCAGGTAGTGGTGAATGAACCCATCCCCCAATCCCCTCCCCCCCCCCCCCCCAAGCAGAAAAAGACCAAAAAAAAAAAGTCTAAAGATGTTAACCCAAAAAAACGGTTACTGTTAAGATAATGAAGCAACCGAACGCCTTACATTTATCTCCAGATGAAAATCTAAATTTTGCTACTCGACATTGGTGTCATACTGAGTAGATCTTACCGTTTCGCAGTGAAAAAGAAATTGGCATTTTCATTATCATAGTGTTCACGAGAATTCAATTCATTCTCAAATTTTCAAAAATATCCATAATCCTTGCGCTCATTATAAAGACCTTAAATTAATTTAGCCAACTATATAAATTAATTTAGCCAACTATAGTAACTTTCTGTCCGTTTATGTAGACGTAACAAAGATTTGATTCAACATAGATCAGAAAGCAGCGTCATTTAGATCTTCTAAAATACACCAATGCTTAGAAAGACCAAATTCACCAAAAACCACGCGCTTTCATCGGGGAATAAAGAGGTTGTAAGCGACTGACATAATAATATTTGGGTTAATTTAAATGTTTAAAAAATCACTGAGTTTTTCAGGAAGCTATTCTCTTTAATTCATAAAAAATAAATATCTTTTAGCTATTCTTCAAATTATCTAATTGTTTTCAAATTTTTATCTAGATTTCATCTAATTTCCTTTTGAAAACTTCAACTGCATAATTGATGCAACACACAAATCCAGTAGCGATGGTAGGCAGGACAGGAAGTACCACTGAATTGCAATCCAGCCCTAGACATGAATCCTGTAGTCTGGAGTATTTGGCTTCTTAGGTATTAGTGCATATGAACTTGGAAGAAAACACAACGTAGATGCAAGGGTTGCTTACAAGCGAGAAGTGCTAAATACCATTGACTACCTATCCAAGTTTGGGTACTACAAAGAACAGGTTTATGTAATGGACATCGAAAAAATCCCCGCATTTCAAGCTCCACTGTCCCACATGATAAAGTCTATTATTATATCATTTCATTTATGTATTCAATTGCAAGCTCACACAAGCACATAATACACTCAAGACACCCAAATGCAGCCTGTGGTTAATCGCTGTATGTAACAGCTGATGTACCTTCTGCTGTCTAGTTGTCACTGTGAAGGAACATTTTCTGCAGTAGTCAATTCCCCTACTGCTGTTGCAACGCTGGCTATCCCAACGCTATACCAGGTAAATATTAACCTCCCCCTACTTTTCAACAACCATGACCCTAATTATTGACCCCGTAAACATTTTAAGGTCCACAAATTCAAATACAATGGCTATTCATAATTTAGACGGCACCTGATTAGATATCTCATTTATATAAAATAAAGCACAACTAGATTGTGAAGCACTTCGCAAATTACAAAAGCTAATTCCAAACCTTGGCAAAAAGGAGGTAGATATTCACATTATCTTTATACCCTAAAACATAGGCATTTTTTTTATCTTACAACTGAATTGTTGATAACTAGTTACCATTTATCATATGCTCAATAATATATCGAAAGTGTTCGGTGGTGCTGCAGAGTTGCGCACTGAACACCAGAAGCCCAGAGCCAAAGATCCAGCTCCACACTGAGCACCTGAAATATAATTGGGCAAAGACTTAAGTCAGAGATATAATGAAAGGACAAAATAACAGGCTAGGGGAAGATAAAAGAGAAAAATGAGGCTCCCAATAATATTCTATTAGATTGATATGGTGTGTAATAATTTGATACGAAAAGAACTAACATAATGCTAATGGTCCTATATATACCTACTAATTAGGTCAAGTACTAGTATACTATTATTAGTACAAGCCCAAGCCCACTAATAAAATAAGACCACTAAACCTAATTAAATAAGGGAACAAATCGAGTAATATAATGAAATCGTTGTTTCATGACGTATACAAATACATACGCACATGTGTCTCTGACTCTGTGTGTGTGTGTATGTATTCAGGCATAAAAGAACGACTATTTTCAGCATTATTTGCAATATCATAAACAATCACACATAGATGTATCTTGCAAAAAGATAGGTTAAGGACATGGTTTAATTGTTTCAGTGAAAATGTTAAATTACAACTAAGGGAATCTCTGGTCAACTCACTCTACATGCATTGAAATGGGTTATCAATGGGAGATGCTCGGCAGAGAGAACTGAAGAACTCACCTGTCTTCCTGATTTTAGACTTAACAGCTCCCTCATTTTCTCCACAGCATGTACAGAGCAAGCCCGTAGTTCAACTTCCTCCTCAGTCCCTGGACCTATTTCTCCACTGGCATCAATAGTACTGGCAAGTGTTGGACTATATTTTAGAACACCGAGCTGCCGAAGCACAGCTGGGACAATATAGTCTGCCATTATAGTTAGAGAGCTTATGTCTTTAAATTCACCATATCCTTGGCCCCGAAATGCGCCCCATAAATCTGCTGCAAATATCTGAGCTCTTTTATATAAAAATACCTGTCGGCCTTTGTACACTGAATGGTCTCTAAAGCCTAAAACATTCCAAATTTGGAGTCAATGAAGCAAATTCTTTGTGCACAACCCGTAGCAACTTCAACCAAAGTATTTAGAAATTAGTCATTGTTTATTTCAGAACTTGAGTTATGAAAGCTAAAAAAAAAAGATGGAAAAAAATTCTAAGATACCAGGAAAATGACGCGCAACAAGAGCAACAAGATTCACAGCCGATTTTCCACATCTCTCCACAAGATTACATGCTTTTCCCTCAAAACTTCTTTCCAATTCAATTCCAACCTAGCAATAAAAGTGGGTTACACACATGGCTATTAGGCTTCAAGACATGATTATCACCATAGTTCTACAGAGGAAAAAAAAAACACAACAAATGAAATGAAATTCAGGTAAAAAAAAAGAAGAGAAAGATGTATATAACTGGTTAAAGGTGGTGACTTCAGCAATGATTTGTTTTACCTCACGAAGTAATCTAACACGTTCATCTTCCAAAGGAAGGGGTCTAGGCCACCTCAAAAGCTCACGTAGTTGTGGACCTAACATTGTGAACAGATTTTGTCATTATGCTATTTGAGAAAAAGTATTTCCTCACTGGAAGCAAGCGAAACAACATAAGTCTAGATGTAAACACACGTGCAGATATGTCTTTTTTAAATACTGCAACTTAAAACACAAATCCCAGGTTTAGTTATCTTGTGTGAAGAACTAAAATTCAATTGTCGCTCATGCAAAACCATTTTAAGCAGGCATGGAAATCCCAAGCTTCAGAATTATTGTGTTTGAACTGGCAGCATAATATGAACAAAGACTTTGTTCTGTTCACTGTCCTGAATCCTGACTACTGACTACCATTAAGGAATATGTAATTTTATGCACCAATACCATTACTTTTGCTACAAGAACAACAGATGCATACCATACTAAAATCAACGAACATATAGGCCTGTCTCAACTTTTTATCCACCTTCAATAATTTTAACTAGCCTTAGTTTTCAGCTGATAATAAAAGCATGAGCTAAATTGAAGATAGTTCTTGATATAATTGCCATTTACACAAAAATGTGTGCTTGAGAATGGATGTAATTTAGCAAGCTTGTTAATTAGCATACGGGCAATGCAAGGTCCAAGCACAATTACCGGTGTACTTTTGCAGCCGGTCGGCATCAAATGCAGATTTATCATTTTGAAGAGCTGCCTTTAGCCCAGATGCCAAATGATCATAACTCAAATCCTTATCTGTTAACAAATGAAGTTGAGAGGCAGACTATTGAAAATAACAGAAAGGATGACAAATAAAGTGTCCACTAGACACCTGATCTGCTGAACATATCACTGAATATAAGGCAACTAAGTTAAATAAAATAAGATAATTATTTAATTAAAAAAAAAGCATTTATATATGAAAAAAATGATATACAATAGTTTTTCATCCTCATGTGAAGGAGAATAAGGAAATGACAAATTCAAAATCCTTCTTGCCTTTCATAAGAGAAACTTTGGCAGAAGAACTTTATCTAAATGCTATTTCATTCATATTAGTTTACAACAAAAATTAAAATTTTTTTTTTTGGACAGGAACAAAAATTTAAGTTTTTATTATAGGTTTATGTTCATATATTTCTAAATAAGTGTAGAAATGCAATATGATTTTATTAATAACTGACAATCATGATATCTGGGATGCCTGATATGTCCAAAAGCAGCAGAGTCAGTTTACAAAGGGGGTCACGCTAAGAAATTAGAAATGTCCCACTACTATTGATAATATAAATAACCAGCACACATGAACCAAAATGCTGTTGACCAAATCCAATACTTAAATAAATAAATAAATAAATAATAAAGTAGATATGGAAGTCCAAATTTGCCACCTCTTCCGTATTCACAAACCATTTCCATACCTATCAAGAGTCAACATGTTCTACAGGAAATATCAACTTATTGAATCTGTAACCCTAATAAAATGTTTCTTAATCCACATATATATGTCAATAAAGACGAAACTCGTCTCACCGGCGTCTCACCGGAAAACGATTCAGTCTGGCCATGAAAATACAGCCAGAATGTGACAGATAAATTTAAATAACTGTCAGAAAAATAGTAATTAAACTTAAGGCCCTTAATCAAGGTGCTTAAGGCCAGTAATAAACTTATGGTAGTCGTTTAACATTGTCCAGTTTTTTTTTTTTTCCCAATTAATCCTTTATCCTTATCTTGCATTTGGGGTGAAAAACAACAGTAATAGAAGGGCACACAACGTACCAGGCCAGAAGCAAAAATTCAAAGCGTCCAACACAAACAAGTACTGCACGGTGAGTGGCCCATTATCAAAATAATGAATCCCTTCGAAATCCCACTCAACCTTGGGAATGGACTCGATGGAGTTCACCACTTTCTCAATCCCTGAAAACGACATCAGCATCTTTTGTTTTTTGTTCATAATGCACAAGCTCAAGAAGCATTCCTAAATAAAACGACATTCGTGGGAGAGTGAACCTGCAGAGTCGACGACAACGTGGGAGGAGCGGCTTGCGACCCAAGCAGAGGTTGCCCTAACGTCTTCCATGGAGTAATGCGGCGAGTGACTGCGAGGCTCTTCTCGTGAACCCTAAAACGAAGACGTTTTCGACAAGTGAATGGGTATTATATATAGGGTACGCGGGAAAGAAGGGAGTGGTGGTGTGTCTCTTTTATTTACCTGCTTCGAAGTTTCGCGGGTTTTCATGCTGCGTGGTGTTAGGAGGGTGGTATTTTCCATGTGGGTTTTGGCGCTCCTCTGACTCCGAATCTGACCCTCTTTCCGTCTTCCAAAAGGTGAAATGCTTTTGGGCCACGGAATCCACCATATCGAGTTAACAGTCATAGCGGATAATGTCGTCAATGCCATTAGCCAAACGCAGGCCAGGCCACCAGCAGACACTGGACCCAATCGAAAATGAGATCACGTGATGAATGAATGAATGACTAACGGACAATCACGGACGTACCCCTTCATCCAATCTAATGCTTCCCGTTTTGGGGGTGCTGTCCACGTTCGCCATCGGCAAATGCCGTCATGCTGCTTATGCATTAAAATTACATCGTACATCATGTGTGTACCCCACAAATAAATCACATATAGTACATTGTACCAAAATAAAAATATGTTACACGCATACATTGCTATTTTGTTCATAAGATAGTGTTTGAAATTAATGTGTTTTTATTGTTTATAATTGATTATAAATGAGAAGGGAATTCTTAAACATCTAATTATATTTTTAACTATTCACGCCTAGGTCCTGCGCAAATCAGGCGAGCATGATCGATTAGATGATTGCCTCAAAGTGGGTAATGGATTGCGGACAATATTGAATGCACGATCGAAATGCCGTCACAAGCTTGTTGAGAGTGCTACTTGTAAAGACATTCTGACACTCAAGTTTATATGAGAGCTAGGTAGGTAAAATATTTAGGCTGTGAAGTGAACATGCTTGAAATCTTCTCTGTGTGGGAGTATATATGTGGTGGGAAGACAAATGTTTGGAGGTCATAAAGGTTCATATCATATCAGCAATATTAACATAACAATAATCAAATTCCAAGAGCACCCTATGACCTCTAATGTGCACTCTATTAATTAACCTTGCAAAGCTTCCCATATTCTTTGGGAAAAATTACATTAACCTCTCTTTAAACTTGTTGATATTAGACTTACATCATCCTAATTTTTAAAATTATATCGGACTCCCATCAAAATATATGATATTAACTGCTATCAAGAGAGTTAACAGAATCTCTTATTTGTCCTTATTTGCTATTGACTTCTCTTTTTGAATTCACTCCTCCCTCTTTATGTACCAGACTCCCCTCAAGATATATGGTATTAGTTGCTATCAAGAGAGTTAACAAAATCTTTTGTTTATCCTCATTTGCCATTGACTTCTCTTTTTGAATTCACTCCTCCCTCTCTATCTCTTCATTCTTTAAGTTTTCTGATATTGAGATTGCTTTTATGTCTTCCTGGTTTGGGATTGCAAAAGAGGGAAAGGAAAACCACCAATTAGGGGTGTAAGTGGATCGGGTCAACCTGATGAACCCGAACTAAATCGATTAAATTGGCTCGGCTCAATTCAGATCAGATTATTAGGTTAATTGGGCCCAATCCGATGGGAACCGATCAATATTTAGTTTGGATATTGGATTAGAAGATTCACAATCCGTTATTCGATCCAACTATGTATATTCTTTTTTTTAAAAAAGAAAAAACCACAATAACACATTACAAATCAGTTACTTACTTACTTTCCCTTTCCTTTCTCATTCCCAAATCACTAAACCAGTAAGTACCCAACTCGTTAATCACTTACCCACCACCATAAAGCCCTAGTCACCACCACCACCACCTACACCCACCGTCTACCAAGGTTGCCGGTCGCCACCTTCCCAAGCCTGCTGGTCGCTGTAGCACCGCATCGTCAGTTGCAATAGCAGAGACACGGACCAACACAGTTGTAGAAGTAGAGACATTAATCTCCACCCAAGACTACCAGTAGCTGCTATCATTACATGCTGCTGCCATTGTACGCCGTTGCTGTCACGTTGTGTAACATGACCATCACTCTTCACCGAAAACAATCATAGCCACCAATCACCACCACTCATCTCCACTAGCCTGTGCCTGCCATTGCTAGTTCATCTTCTATACCTCTTGCTGTTGTTGCCTAATTTCTCTTTGATCTATGATTTTGTGTTAATAGTTTATTTTCAATTTTTTTCCTATTTCTAGTTCAAACAGATTCAATGATTGTTTGTGAGATATGATGTTTGATTTTTTTTTAATTATTATTTATGGTGATGGTGTTGAAACATTATCTGTCGAGTGATGCTATGATGTTTTGAGTTTTGACATTTTGATAGTGAAACAAAAGTTTATTTTGTTGATTTTTGGTAGTTTTTATTTTTAACAAAAACGTATAACCCGAAAACCGAACCGAACCAATCCGAATTTGGCTAGTTTAGATTTGGTCAAAAAATTTCTTAAACCCAAACAAAACTGAACTAATCAAAATTTATTGATTCGAATTCACTTTTCCCTTAAACCCGAACCAACCCAATCTGATTACACCTTATCCCTAACCACTTGCTCTACAAACAACCCAACATTATACACCACCAAGCGACACTATCATTGTCCATGAACTAGCCACAATCCCCCGTGAATTGCCACATCCACATTGTGTGCCAACGATCCGCTCACTACCACCAGCTCGTACTTATGTCACCTTTACACTATTACTCCCATGGCCAACCAAACCCCCAAGCCAAGCTTATGCCCTTTTGCATTCCAAGAACATAGCTTCCCTATTTTCCATTAGTTTTTGCCTTAAATACTCGAAGCTCCCATTTTGTTTGATCTAATTTTTGAAATTAGGGTTTGTTAGGCAAACCTTTTTCTATTTTTGTGATTGCTTGCTAAATGGGTAGTGGATTGCATGTGGTTCAAGCTGTCATTTTGGTCCAAAAGTTGACTATGATCTTAATTTGTATTGATTGATTGTTGACTTTTGGGCATACTTGACCCATTTTAGTGTTGGAATAGGACCAACGAATGAGGCATTTTTTCATAGTGCATTTTAATTGACTAGGAAGTGTAGCTTAATGGTTAGATACCTAGCCTCCTTTTTAGAAGTGTATCCCGAGTGCCTGGTGTCAAGTGTTTGATTGCCAAAGGGGCTAGAGGCCCCGACGAAAAAAGAAAAAAGCAACACCTGTAAAATGTTTTTTGGTATCATTAACTACCTGTTAAAAGTGTAAGTGAGGATAATGTGATTTGGCTGAATAAAATCAATGAGTTAGATGAAATTTTTGAAACTATAAAACTATAAATGTAATATCAATAAATTTTATGGAAGGTTAATGTATTTTTTTCTATTATTCTAATATAAATTTGATTAAAGTATGAAAATTATATTTATTCACAACTATTTTTCATAAGATTCTTTTTTAGAAGTTGATCCGAACCAACTCTATATATCATGCATTACTAAACGTTTCTCTAATTTAGGGAATTTACAGGATGCAACCACATTTTTTTAAATCCTCCCATGCATATAACATCTAGAGTTTATTTCAATAATTGATTATAACTTTAATTGTTTTTCTAATAATTGATTATGTAAAAATTAACTTATATTTAAAAGTATTAACTTATAAGTAATTTATGTTCAAATGTATTAATTTAATAGTAATTTTAAAAATTTACTTATAATTATAAGTCATTTTTAATTTAAAATTATAATTTTTTTAATAATTAATTTCAACTTTTTAACCTAAACATGTTAAATTATTAAAAAACAACTATTTTAAGAGGAAAAAGTTGTTATATTTTTTTATTGTAAAAAAAAAATCAGGAGATAGTCCTTAGTAATAGTATCTTGATTTTTTTCTTTTGGCTATTTTATAGAAAATAAAATAAAATTAAAAAGAGAGAGAGAGAGAGGAGGGTTCGAGTTAGAAGACATCATCATCAGAGGGGGCTTGCTGCAACTTTTATGCCGTACGCGATTTGATGGCCATAAGGCCCTTCCAATTCCAATCCACCTTCTCCCGCGACAGATTGCTCTCTCTCTTCCGCGCTCACTATCATTCCCTTTCCTTCTCCTCCTCTCACACTCAATCCTTCTCCTTCTTTTTCTCCTTCTCTTTCTCCGCTCCCCCCACTCTCCTCCTCCGTCGCTTCGCCGCGTCCTCGGCCGCAGCTCCCGTCTCTCGCCCTCACCACTCCCACCTCCCGCATCAGCCGCCGCCGCCGCCTGACACGCTGGCGCAGAAGATTGGAAAATCCACTCGCCGCCCCGGCGCCACCTCTAAGGCCAGGATTTATGCCGATATCAACGTTGTTCGTCCCAAGGAATATTGGGACTACGAGAACCTCACCGTTCAGTGGGGGTAATAATCCCCACCCCACCCTGTATCATTATTAATGATTTTTAATGTTGATTTTTATTTTTATTTTATCATTTATTTTTTGAATTGGTTATGAGTTGCAGGGAGCAAGATGATTATGAGGTTGTGAGGAAGGTGGGGAGAGGGAAATACAGTGAGGTGTTCGAGGGTGTTCACTCCACCGATAATGAAAAATGCATCATCAAAATCCTGAAACCTGTGAAGAAGAAGAAGGTGAGTCGTAGCATTGGCTTTTTTTTTTTTTTTCCCTCATTTATTTTTTGTGTATGGTTGCTGCTTTTCAATGGTGTGTTTGGTAAATGAATTGTAGTTTGTAATAGCCAATTACTCATGGCCATGGTTAAATGGAACCATCAGCGATGTCCTCTCCTTGAGGCAGGTAGCTACAACGAATAAGACAACACTGAACTTGAAACCGTGAATCCCTTATCTTAGTTTGATTTTTCTGTACGAGGTTTGCTAGGATGATGGTGTAGTTTTGATTATTTTCTTTTTGTCTTGCTCTGGCACTAGAGGTGTTTATGCATCCTCATTCTTCGTGTAATTTTCAGTCGTCAATCTGTGGCATAAACTGGCATATGGGTATGAATGAATGCTATGTTGCTGCTTCAGTTCTCTGTTTTACTTTTACCATGAATTGTTTCTTTGTATTGTTTGAGGTAAGTGGTCAACTGGCCATGGAAGTTGTCACAGTGCTCGAGAGTATTTCTAGATTGCTGTTCAGTTGCTACTCAGTCGTTTAGTTTGTTGTTTAAAGTGTAATTTCAGTAAAACCTGCAAGATATGTGCATGCTCCTTTCCCATCCTCTGGTTGTATATATAAGCGTGCAAATCTTATATTTGCTTCTGATTCTGAATGCAGATAAAGAGGGAGATCAAAATATTGCAAAATCTTTGTGGAGGGCCCAATATCGTAAAGTTGCTTGATATCGTTAGAGACCAGCAATCGAAGACCCCAAGCCTTATATTTGAATATGTTAATAACACTGATTTTAAAGTGCTCTACCCTACCCTGTCAGATTATGATATACGATATTATATCTATGAACTTCTAAAGGCAAGTTCTTATGCTCTCTTGGTTATTTAAGTTCAACATGACAACTATAATTTAATTTTGCAGTCATTATTTGTTTTACATATTTCTGGACACTATATATGCTAAATGCTTCATGAAAAGGTCAATTGTTATGACTTGTGAGGTGATTTTCTTTGTGGAGAATTTAATTAGAATGTGACTGTTGGATTTGCTGCATAGATTTGTGAAAGCTTCTTCTGTACTAATCTTGGATGAAAAACTCATTTTGGTTGGTATCTTGGGATCCAAAGTATCAGCTATCAGGATGGGCTCTGTTGTATAAGGGTCATAATAGAACTTTAATCTTGTTCCATAGCTGCTTGTGATATGCATGATATGATAAAATATTTCCTCATCATTATCATTCATTGACAATTCATAATGAGCTCCTTTCTTCTCTTGAAATCATCTGAGTTTATCAACGCCTTCTTGTCAGGATGGTTTGCTTGCAAAAGCTTCTTTAGCTATTCCTAGGTATTGATGGTCTTTCTAGTATCCCTCAATTATGATTATATTTGATAGGGGTGTATGCATCACTTATGCAGAAGTTTACTGTACATGACCATGACAACATGCTGGTCTGTGAACATTTTTACTAAACTATGAAGTCTTGCATGGAGGAATTACATTGCGAAGAATGCTTGCAAAGTACAATGTATGTTCATGTATATGCCTGCTTATGTGTACTGTGAGTTTCTGCATAGGCATATATATTACGTGCTCATATATCCTGCTTGGTGCCTGTCCTGTTCTACTTTGTTGAGTTTGTGATTTAGAATTGCAGTAGTTTCTTTTTATCAATCCAACCTTTTTTCCAATTTTTTTGTGGCCATCAACTTGCAACAATTAAGTTTTATGAAACTTTTCTGACAGGCACTGGATTATTGCCACTCTCAAGGAATCATGCATCGGGATGTAAAGCCACATAATGTAATGATTGACCATGAGCAGCGTAAGCTTCGCCTTATAGATTGGGGACTTGCAGAGTTTTATCATCCTGGGAAAGAATATAATGTTCGCGTTGCCTCCAGGTTTTTTATATCTCTTTCTTGGCTTGTTCTTGTGATTTATAATTGTAGAAAAAATTTCCCCTGGTCAGGCACATGAGATAAAAGAATAAATCACTGTTTAGTTGGTAAATGACTGATGACATTAGCTCCAGAGACTTCTTCAATATTCATTATGGCATCAGTTAATAGAGCAATTATGGTTGCACCAGAATAGGTGGGATGCTGACCCAGCTATCATTGCATCTCTCTTAGCTCTTGGAAATTTATTTCTTGAGAATATATCTCCTTTAGATCACTGATTTCTTTAAGAGTAGGTAAGGATTATTGTGTTAAATTTTGAGGAGGATAACTGGGTAGGATATATTTCTTTCTAGAGGCTTTTCATCGCAAATGTCGCCTTCTTTGGATCAGCCCCCCTTCCAGATTCTTACAATACTAAAGGCTCCAATGTCTCTTGAAACTTCCATTGATATTGGAAGTTGAACTACATTTGCTTTGGAAACAGTCTTATGGTTAATTTGGAATTGACCTGCTATGTTGAATACTAGTCAAGTTTTGTGAAAAAAATAAATGCATATTAAAGAATATTGTGTTCCTATGTTTTGTATAAATATCAAATAATACACTGATTGGGAGATATGTTGCCTTTGTTCATGAATCGTGTTACAGAAATATAGACATTTTGACTAAATGTCCTTGAAATATCAATGTCTAGTAAGTTGATATTTAGTTTTCTACAGACAATATGGTTAAGGTATGGGAATAATTGGAACTACTGTGGTGGCTGTAGTCAGCTTGTTGATGTTTCGGTGACGAAGTACCAAGAATATCGTTACTGACTAGTATTTTTTACCTTTTTCATCTTGTGTATGTGCATGAATACTAGTGCTTTTCTCTTTTTCTTTTTTCTGCTGAAAATACATACTTTCTGATCTACTACCTTGTGTTTATTTGAATATGATTTTGTTAAATTGTCAACTTATTACTTCCCTTTGAGAAACTATTATTTGACCCTTTCCTTTATGCATGGATTTTTTGTAGATATTTCAAAGGTCCTGAGCTTCTTGTTGATCTTCAAGACTATGATTACTCTCTTGATTTATGGAGTCTTGGTTGTATGTTTGCTGGAATGGTAAGCAATCCACTTTTCTTAGAATGCAATTTGATTGTTGTTTAGGATTAAGGCCTGATTCCAGTGGTAAGCCTTGACATTTTTTCCTAGTCCATGGCACATCATTTTCTCATTCCGAAGTCAATGTATGGCTTGCATTTTTCTGCTCTGCTTACCTGTTGGTTGTGTTTTCACAGATCTTTCGTAAGGAGCCATTCTTTTATGGACATGATAACTATGATCAACTAGTCAAAATAGCTAAGGTTGGTAAGGATCGTGAACTGGG
Organism: Pterocarpus macrocarpus; assembly: GCA_031439585.1. Classification (NCBI taxonomy): domain Eukaryota; kingdom Viridiplantae; phylum Streptophyta; class Magnoliopsida; order Fabales; family Fabaceae; genus Pterocarpus; species Pterocarpus macrocarpus. The sequence continues at coordinate 69,167,373 of CM062520.1, read as the reverse complement.
CTTGATGGATTCTGTTCCAGATTTTCTTGGGTTGTGTGTGTATTTGGGTGATAATTAATTGGTGCATTTGCTTCAGATCTGGCAATTCTTTTATTTGTAACCTCCTGTTTACACTGGGGACATTGTTATGGTGCAAGTTTTTATTGCTCTTGTATGCTGCAGGACTCCCCACGTCATTTTAGACTCTTCTTTTTCGATGCATTATGTACCAGAATTTGTCTCCCTTTTTTGTCTTATGACAGAATTTTCTCTTTCTTGTAAAGAAATGAAAAGTACCACTGTTTGCCTTTGAAAATTCCTAGCTCTTGTTTCCAGCTTGGTGCCATATTTTTGTTGCTGGTCATGTAGAACACACTGCTTCTGGAAATATTCTTTAAATAACGATCCATCCCTGTGAAGTCAGTCCAAATTTTGAAGTAGATTTAGAACTGAAAGGGATGTTTTCTCAGTTCTTAGCTATTGTGTGGAACAGTCTGCTTGCCTATCAAAGAGATAGCAATGGAAATTTTGGATTGATAATCTGTTTTTCTCGCTCCACCTAGTGGAAAAAGACTTAGTTGTTAATGTTGAATCTGTTTTTCTCCTGCTGAAATAGGTACTTGGAACAGATGAATTATATGCGTATTTGAACAAGTATCGCATAGAGTTGGACCCGCATCTTGCAGCACTTGTTGGGAGGTTAATTCCTGGGCTTTCACAATTCTCTATATATGTTGCTTCTGCTTACCAAGTATCAACTATTATTTATTCTAGAAGTTTCAACTAAGAAAATGCTTTGTGACAGGCATGGCCGAAAGCCATGGACAAGGTTCATTAATGTAGATAATCAACACTTGGCAGTTCCTGAGGTAGCATGCCTTTTGATTATATCAGTTTTGATAAATGCCTAAATATTCATTCACTCACATTCTAAATTTTCCTCTTTTTTCCAAAGGCTGTCAACTTTGTTGACAAGTTACTGCAGTATGATCACCAAGATCGACCCACAGCAAAAGAAGCCATGGTAAAAAGCCCAAATTTACAATAGGTTCAGTGACTCGTTTTTTTAAGATATGTTTGGATAAGCGCTAGTCTTTGACCTTGGGGCTTCGTGATACTAATGTGATTTGTCTCTAAGTTCATCTGCAGCATATTAATCGTGCCATGTTTGGTTTTTTTTCACCTTTGTGCGTAAAATCCTGTTGGGAAGTTCTGCTGAGTAGATCTTTCCGTGCATTTTAATGCTTCTATCCTGACTTTCTTGGTTCATATTTTTCTAAGTTGGTTGTTGGGTAGTATGCTCAGTTATCTAGAAGATTGTATTTTTTGTCAACTGCATACCCTTCCTGCTGCACCCATACTTCAATATGAACTCATTTTCTATAATGTTCAGTAAACAAATATTCAATGCTATGCAGGCCCACCCTTACTTCAATCCAGTCAGAAATGCAGAAAGCAGTAGAACTCGTGCACATTGAGTTGATGGTGCTTGTTGAGATACGGTGCTTGCTCTTGGTAGGGGCGTTCCCATCCTCTTTATGGCTAAACTTATAATTCTGGTGGAGCTTGCTTTTAGGAGATTCTGCCTTTATTCTGTTGTATAACTCAAGTTACATTAACTGTTATTTTCTTATTTTCTTTTCTTTTTTATACCCAGGTCTCAATGATTTCATTTGTTTGTGTGCTCCAAATTTGGGAAAGGATTATTGATTCAATTTCATTGAGATCATACGCTTGTGTTGAACAGTTAGTCAAATTTCTTTCATAGTCTTTTGTAGTCTTCAAGAAGTGGCAACAAAGTAACAAATTGTCTAGTTATATTGGAACAATATAACTAGATGGCACTTAAAATTTTTATGATCCATCTCTCAAAATCTTTTCCATCATCCGATCTGAAATGTCGAATCTGTGGGAGCCTTCAGTGGGGATAATGTTTGTATAATAACTGCAAGTGTTGAAGCACGAGGCAGAGATAGGCAGGCAACCCATCGAGCATGAGAGTTGGATTCAGGATTCGTATGTCGTGTTTTGACTTTGTCCTCACTTTGTTGCTCGCAAAGTGGGTTTAGGATCTTTCATAACAAAAGTGTTAAGTCATTACCCTCCTAATTTTCTGTTAATGTAACATTAACATCTGATCTGAAAATGAGCTTTTGTAACGCAGATGGCTCTCGAAAATAAACCCTGCCCCATGTTTCAACCATCTTGAAAGTTATATATTTACAATTCACCACCTTCTTCTAACTCTAGCAGGTTTTATACTAGAAGCTGTTGGCTAGTTCATTCTCTTAATAACTAATTCTCGTTTTTCCCCATTGTAATTGTTGGCATTTGAACATTAAAATTTTGTATAAATTTTTTGTGTTTTTGTTTTGGGTCGTGTTTTTGGTCTAAAATCGAATGCCAAAGTCCCAAAGCCCGATTGTTTAAACTCTTCCCGGTTATAGTCCAGCAAGAAGTGAGACGAGTGTTTCTGTTGGGCCACTGGGTCTATAACTATCGTATTTTGGATTGGTTTAACGGTTGAAGTAACATAGTTATCAATACCTAGAGGCCAGCACAGACGGCCCAAGTTTCGCCTCTTACCCCGACCAAAAAGTAATATAGTTATCTCTGACCAAAAAAAAAAAGGTAACATAGTTATCCGATTTCTTCTGCTTTTAATACTTTATTATTTTGTAAAACACCTCCCCCCACAACAAAAAAACCAAAAAAAGAAAAAAGAAAAAAGTTATTTGAAGGCTGTGTATCTATCGCAGCAGTTGTTTGACATAATGTTTATCTGTGCTATTATTATTATTATTATTATTATTATCATCATCATCATTCAAAGGAATGTAGTTATGTGCATGTATCCTTTCTCCCCCAATTTTGAATCACTAATGGCTATTTGTAATGTATCTTAAACTCTTATTTTTTCTACTCAACCAAGTTTTCAGAAGGGTAGGGTAGGATTGTTCAACCTTCGTTCGTACTCAATTTATGGCTGGACTTATCAATTTTAAACTATCCGGTCCAATGATGCCTTGGTGTCGTTTTGACCCTACGGCAGCAAGTGCAACTAGCTGACCTAGCTTCGTCACGAAATAAAGCACTTTTACCGCAAATTCAATCCCACAAAATCATCTGCATTATGACTGCACACCATCATCAGCTTGTTATGTTTTGACTCCCTATCTGTCCCCCTTGTGGATAAATCTTGATTAAATTCTCTTACAGAAGATACATATAGGCTTGAATTTTGTAAGGTACACAATACATTCTATTTTAGAGAGCCATAACATGCGAAGGATGATTGCTGATGACAAAAAAATGAGTGATTACGAATAAATTATTTGATTGTTAAATACTTATAATTTAAAGAATACAATTTTTTTTTTTATTTTAGCCAGAACTATTTTTGTTTATAATCATTAAGTTTATACTTTGTTCGTTAGAGTGTATGATTTGGAAGCATGAATCATTGTTTAAAAGATAAAGAATAATAACACAATTTTGAAAAAAAAAAATGTAAAAGTAGGTTGCATTCATTAGCCTCATGTAGGATTAAGTTTTAATTGAGGTCAAACTGGTCAGAGCTAGCGATGAGAGAGTTCCAGATCCAAAAGACAAAGATCCCCACTTCAATAGAAAGTGACAGACCACGGTCTCCAACCCAACTAACTTTGAGGACAAGAATACCAGCGTTCTCACTTGTCGTGGATCCTTGCGCCTTCACCTAGAATATTTCCTCACATAGTTATAGTCACATTCTACTTGAACGGTTGAACCTCGTTTGCCTAAATTGCTTAATGACGCATCTTCCTAATCCTTCCCATGATCGTCCATGCTTTCATGATGCTACTGTGTTGTCCTCCCACAGATCCACTAGCTTAAGGGATGTGCCCCTTGTTTTTGAAAGTGTGTTTTCTTTTCCTAGATTAACTTGCTGTGTTATTTCACGCTCCTTGAGATAAAGTTTCTCAAATCTAATCACTAGATCCGCAGGTTATCACCTTATTATGTACCTTAATCGGAGCGTGTGGCCACTCTCCTTGATTGAGGATGTGGAACCGAAGTGCCAGATAATAATTGGAGACAAGGTGAAGACATACAAATTACGATATCTTCTTGTTTATGGGACATTTGGCATATAATCCGATATCGTGGAGCAACACCGTGGGGACCATCTAACTCGCATCACAAATATGCACTAGAATCTATTATCTTATGAATTTGAATGTCAATTTAATTCACTTGAAAAAGGTTTAATGAAGATCGTGATGAATTTTTATTTTCCTTTTTGGTTTTGCCAGACAATTTTTTTTGCCCTTTTGTTTAATTGAACATCAAGCAACATGGGCATGGTGGACTACCACTCACCTTTCGACTTCCCTCCTTTTTTAAAATGGCGACGTTTCGAGTTTAGCCACTAAGTGATGAGAAGCATACATAAGAGAAAAAGATACCTAATATTTGCAATGTGTAATCGTAGTCCCATCAAAAGAAAAGGAAATCCCAATATGTGACAAATTAACAAAAGTTATCAGAGATCTTGAGGTTCAAAAATAAGTCACTTTGATGCATGAGAATAATATTAAAAGCTTGAGCAATTTATTAAAATATGCGATGATAGGCGCCAGCTGATGATGATTTTGGTTTTGTTTAGATTATAATTGAGAGCTTTCTCATCACTGAGCAAATCGAATGATGTAAAGATCAAAACCCTTTAAAATGTGTATACAGAAGAAGCTTAGTGGGAATTCTGTTGAATATCACCCAATTAGTGGGTTGGGAATGGATTCTCTGATTTGATTTTATAGCCAAGCCTAAATTTTCAATGGCATTTTGTGATCAAATTCATATTTGGCACTCTCTAACAATCTTATACGTACGTTATGCACGCGTTGTATTGTGCTGCGTCAGTTGTGGATGTAATTGAAGATATGATGGCCATGCGATGGCACGCATGGATGTGGGTGGATGATGTGATGATGGTGGGTGGGGGGCGCATGATGATGAGGTTTCAGGGCTTGTCATTTGTGAATTTGTTTTGTTCTTATCCTGGATAAACCACTCCCATGCCGACGAAAGGCCCTCAACATGGGCATCGTGGTAAATTCGGACACCAAAGTTGACACCAAGCACTAGCAGCAAATCCACCAAAATCTTTGTAGCTCAGAGACACTTCTGTGGTGGCGAGGAGTGAAAGTGAAAATTGCAACCACGCTTGGCACAGCTGTCCCATGCTGTCGGTGAGTTCTCATTTTTTCACCCTGCTAGGAAAAAACTCCCGTCTATTATTTACCATGAACTTCCCACGATGTTTTAATTTAATTTTTGTTACAAATTAATAAATTTGTTAATACATATGTTAGTTAATTATTATGCATAACCAAATTTAAGTTAATTTGTTATAGAAATAAGGGATTTGACTTCTTTAACATGTAAGTTATACTTGGGGTATAAATTATATAATTATAGTTGTTAATGAAAATTAAAAAATGTAAAATTTAGTGGGATATAAATATTTAATCATAAAGAAAATATTTTCTATATTTTAAAGTAATCAAATCCACGTGTCTATAAAAAAAGGAGAATGGGGATGGATTATGAGGGTTTTTTAACATAATTAAAATAAAAAAATATTATTTTCAAAAATCCTAGAAATAAACAAAAATTTCGAAAATCCAAGTTATTGATAACCTTAGAGAAATCGGCCTAGGTTGGGCCACTTTAGTGCAACACAGAAATCGGCCCAACCTAGGCCGATTTATATACATATAAGCCGAGCCGATTTCTATGTTGCACCAAAGTGGCCCAGCTTAGGCCGATTTCCATGTACTAATTTCCTATAAATCCCCCCACTCAAATGGTCGAGTTCATTCGAGATTTGTGAGTGAAATTTTGTTGTGAAATTGTTGTTGTGAGAGTGTTTTTAAGTGAAAAAATGTCTGAGAGAGTTTTTATATTTGTTCATTATGATAGTCAAATCACAAATACAGAAGAGATCGATAGTCAAGCTTGAGAAAAGAAAATGAATAAGTGATAAGGAAGAGAGAGCTTTGCATAAAAACATTTACAATCTAGCTATACGAAACGCCGGTGTCCACATTTATAACAAGAATGAGGTTGCAAAAAGAGAAGTTAGCTTATCCATTTGACATGAGTGATAATTTCCTTCCTATGGAGAAAGGGTGGATTTATTTCACATCATATGGGAGCCTTTGATTTTTTTTGAAAAAAATGAGAGAGAAAGGGAGAAAAATCAAAGGTTGAAATGATATTATGGAAGAAGAATAAATTTACTTCATGAAAGATATAAGAATTTTCTATTTGATATATCATGCCAAAAAAAAAAATTGTACTTGTTCGAATAGGTAAAAAATGAATATGTAAAAAAATTAGAGTTAAATTAAAGCCATAAAGATGTGCTTCAAAATTTGTTTAGTGCATGGATGATGAACTTTCACATCTCTGTCGGTGCAATTTGTTCTCGTTCTCAAATAGAAAATGGCGGAGTCTTTAAAAATCTCTGGTGCTACTCTATCTAATGAGTGCATGGAAATCGGCCCAGACTGGGCCACTTTGGTGCAACACGGAAATCGACTTAGCCTAAGTCGATTTACATACTTCATTATATGTATATAAGTCGGCCTAGGCTAGGCTGATTTCTATGTTGCACTAAAGTGGCCAGCCTAAGCCGATTTCTCTAAAGCTCCAATAACCCAGATTTTCGAAAATTTTTGCTTATTTCTAGGATTTTCAAAAGTAATTTTTTTTTATATTTTAATTATGCAAGAAAACCGGATTATAAGAGTGAACGGTGGGGATATATAGTTTGGGGCTGGGAAGGGGTGGATAACAAAAAAAAATGTAAAATTTAATGGGATATAAATATTTAATCATAATAACACATTTTCTATATTTTAAAGGAATCAAATCCACATGTCTATAAGAAAAGGAGAATGGAGAATGGATTATGAGAGTGAACGGTGGTGATGTATAGTTTGGGGCTGGGAAGGGGTTGATAACTCGTGTATATCTATCAATCTACATTTGAATTGGAACTATATTAATGTATGTTCAATTTAATCACCACGTGTTGTGATATGATGCACTCACATGAAGAGTGATCCTTGTCTACTCACATGAAAGGTCATTTCAGAAAGTTTGAGAATACTAGATAGCTAGATAACAAAAGATGAAGCAGATGAGGCTGGATACTTGGGGGGAAAAAAATGGTAAATTGAAGAGGAGAGGAGGAAACACGGTGCACAAATGGGAAATTTGTCCAAGCCAGGGCCGCACCCTAGTGTCGGAGTCTTGGCATACAAACTGCTAAAAAACATACAAAAAAAATAACAAATGTGAGAAATGACAGCTCCTCCATGAGCCCTCTCTGACCTCAATGCTTAGTCTCATGACCTTACACATATGACACGCCACTCCTTCACAGGTACACAACCAAATCGATCCCACCCCTATCTCCGCGTTTGTCTCCCTCCTCTGCCAAGCAACTCTCCAACATGCAAAGCTGTACACCACCTAAAGTCCTAAGCAAAGGGTAATTCTGAGTTATGCCGTGTTTATTATAGATAATTTGATTAAGAGTGTGTTTGTTTAAAATTACAAGAAGTATTTTTATGATATATATTTTTTATTTTTTTTAAAGCTTATAGAAAAAATAGAATAATTCTTTTTGAATTATAACTTTTTTTAAAAGAAAAATGGCTTATTTAAGATTTTTCATATATTTTTAATTAAAATTTGTTTTTTCCTCAAAGAAGGTTTAAAAATTAGATCCTAAATAATATTACTTCATACTAAGAATGGATAAATTTCTACATAATATTTTTTATTTATGTCAAACTATTGAATGTAGTTATTCAAGCAAAAAAAAAAAAACTTGTTTACAGTAAATTATTTTGAAATGAGAAATAAAGATATATTTATCTTTGAATTATTTTAAAAAAATATAATTAAGATACAATTTATTGGTTAAAAAAATAGAGATTAATTTTATATACTATTAATATAAATATATTATTATATATGTGACTTCAAAGATAATAATATTAAGAGTTAAACACTTTTATTAATATAATAATATATAATTAAATAATTAAATAAAAAAATTTTAGGGTAAAAATGCATCAAAATTAAATTTAAATAAATATATCATCATTTTATGTTTCAGAATTTATCCCTTAAAAATGGGTGTGATAGACAATGCTTGAAAAAAAAATATTTCTTTTATTTTAATTTATCTATTAATTTGGATAATTTAGCATATTCTCAAATTATATTTAAATATATTAATTTAAAAATATATCAAATTATTCAAATAAATAGATAAATTAAAATAGAAGAAGTTTTTATTTAAACCAATGGGCTTGCATGGCAAGGGCGCTTTGGGGTTTTGAAACATAATTTTACGTATACGGTGACGATTTCAATTCAAGTTTCTAGTTGTAGGTCGCGAAACAAAGAGCCAAATTTGACTGAGACAACGCATATTTTGCTTCTATAGGCAACGCAATGCCATGCCTTAAATATTTATGTAAATTTATGGGTTGCTCTCCAACGTCGTATACCTGTACAAAGGTCAAGGTATAGGCTATCTTTTGTCGCCGACCCGGAGAACATGTAGGCTTTACTGGCTTATTAAAATATGATACTTTTCTTACCGTTTGCAAAGTAGGTCAATGTAAGTTCTCGAACGATGACAAAAACGTAGGCAGAGTGTCCAGTTATGGCCAACTATGATTTGATATAATAATACTCATTAATTATTACTTGTGTAATATAAATCAAGTAATCAAACACAAAATTATACTAGAAACAAGTGAATAATATGTATGCATTGCACAGAAGAAGCGGCAGTTAATTAAGTAATCGATCCCACGAACATTCCTCGAGCCACACCATCCATACTCGTTTTCTTTTTTCTTATCATGCATGGTCAACTTGCCACATTCCACTTTTCCATCAGTCGTAGCCAATTTTTAACAAGAGCAATGTCACATAATCAGTAAAATATTATCAGATTTTTAATAGAGATTAATATATGATGGTTGGTGGATAAAATGAGGTATTATGATTTGTTTATCTATTCAAGAATTAAGAATCATGTCACATTATTTTAACCACTAAATTTTAGCAAAATTTCTAATTATGTAACAGTTTTCTTTTAATAATCCCCTTACCTACTATGCTCCTTGTTCCTTTACAATGGGCTAGACAATGTGGAAGACTATGGTCAACACGCTGCCTAATTGTGTCATTAATTTGTTTAACCCTAAACCCCTTTCAAGCTTCGCTGTCGATGGTCACACTAGGTGACGAGGGGACTAATAATTATATTATGCCAATACTTAACCATTTAACTCTGTCAGATCCCACATAGTTAACGTCGTGCCTCTAACCCTAATTTCTCCATTTGGTAGCCGAAACGAGACATGGCCTAACCACAGGTTTTACTGTTTGGTAAATGCCCTACAATGTTACTTGTGCTTCGCGACCAGTAGTGATTGGTATACAAATGAAAAGGTCAGGGGGCCTGTACGGAACCCAACCTGTTTCTAAAATAAAATAAATTAAAGGGAACAAGATCTCTACCTTTGATCATTTCCTAGGAGATTTGTTCCTAACTGTTCTCTTTGTTTATTTTAACGCGCGGATGAAACACATAAACATGATGCGTGTCCGGGACCCATGTTCCTCTTGATTGGGAGCATGTATATATATATATATATGGATTACGATTAAGTTATACCAATATAATTTTAAGTATAATTATATTACTTATAATTTTCTATAAAATATATTTTTTATCGATTTAATCATTGAATTATAATTATTTATCATGAAGATCATTTATATCAAATTTTATAAAAATTGAATATTAATAAGAATATAATCAAATAACTCTTATTTATATATATTTTAAACATATAAAAATTTTGATTATATATAAAAAAATATATTAAATAATTTTATATTAATATAAAATTTTATAGAGATAAGTTATAGAATATAAACTTTAAATCCAACAATAAATTTTATAAAAAATTACACGAATAAAAATTTATTCAATTAATGATATATATATATATATATATATATATATATACACAGACACACACATACACCATTAGAGTTCGACATTTGATCTGGGATTTTTATTTGAACATGCTACGTGGTCCTGCTTTTTCTTTATTTTTATTTTTTTTAAACTACTAAGAGTTTATTGTGTTCTAATTAATTTAGTAGAGTTGAGTTGACTTCGTAAGAGAGTAAAATTTTCTCAGTATTGATTCTTTTTATTTATAAGACTCGTTAAACCGGAGACCTAATTTAAACAGAAGTAATATCAAATCGCTTTAACCAAACGTTTTATTCTTACGTATATTTGGTCGCTTTTCTATATGTATAGAATAGCCTTTTTAAGATATGATGATAACGAAATTTGAATAGATGATTTTATATATACTATTTAAGTTTCTCTCCACTAATTCACTCCTAATGATTTAAAATGTATAGAATAGTTGATTGTAAATAATAGCCACACTAAACAGTTAAGGAAATATTTCCAAATCGACGAGGTGAACATTCACAATTTGATCCGTCATGAAGATCCAAATAAAATTTAGTATTCGTGAGACTGTTTAAATTAAGGATTGAAATGGGATATGAGAATCGTAACCAAAAAAATAATGGAATATAAGAACGGACTAAAGCCAAAGTTTCGCGGGACAGAACCATGCGCTTTGAAATGAATTTTTCTTTTTTTTTTTTTTCCTTTTGTTTTTTTAATCTTTTGCATTCATGAGCATGTTTTATCATCATCTCCTTTTGATTAGGAACTTTGAATATGATCCAAGGAAGATAAAAGAGTCATTATGAGACAAAAACTATTTTTTAAGTGTGAGATTCCAAACTAGCTTCAGGACCAAAAGTATAGATTGATCTACAGAAATTATTCTATTTTCTTAACAAGAGTTATATTAGCCAAAAAAAAAAAAAAGGTTCTAATGTTTAATTGTGATGGAAATCTTTTGAAATGCTTTCTTCATCATTTCAAATATAATTGGGTATTGACAAACAACTAGGCAGAGAATAACGTGGTCAGCAAAATCCTGGTGGACGTCTCTTAGGATCACGCTTTAGCTCGAAAATGATTAATTTTAAATTGACAATAAGCAGGAATCTCATCGGGTCATTTTAAATTTATTCTACTCCCAAGTATGCATTGTGAGGGTATATGTATGCAATATGCCTCAGTGTTCACCGCCAATTGTTGGAAAGGAAAGTTGAATCTTGAAACCACAATTATAATTAATCACACTTCTAAGATAATGTCTTTGTTTTTGTATCTGGTCATTATCTGGTCACCCTAAATCAAAGAGCTTCGGTCTCAAAACACGTAGATGGTTTCGTACTGTCGCTGAGAGCTGTTGTTTTGTTTGGCGTAACTGCTGCTGTAAAACTATTTTTTTGGCATTTGATTCTCTCAAAGATGGGACACCTTGCAACTAACTACGTAAGAGTTAAATAAGCAAATTTGAGAGCGATAAAGTTTTTCAATTTTTCTTTTTCAAACATGAGTTCTCTAAACGGCCAAAGTATAATAATTAATCAATTTTAGAATTAAGTAACCCTAAAAGTTAGCTTGCGGCGGAGGATTGCCCAAATATTTATAAATGTTATATATATGGGTTATAATCAATTTATATCAGTATAACTTTAAGTATAATTACACTGCTTATAACTTTTTATAAGATATATTTTTTATCAATTCAACCATTAAATCACAATTATCCATGACAAAAATCATTTATACCAAATTTCATCAAAATTGAATATCAATAAGAGTGTAATCAAATAACTCTTATTTATGTATATTTTAAATAGGTATATTACATTGATTTTGAAGCATATAAAAAGTATATCAAATAATTTTTAATTAACATAAAATTGTGTAGAGATTATTTATAAGATATAAATTTATAATCCAATAGTGGGTTTTGTAAAAAATTACACTAATAAAATATTATTCAATAATATAACAATTGTTTAAAGTTACACCAATAAAAAGTTATGTTATATTTTTAATATAAGGAATTTTATTAATATCTAATAAAATATTACTAAATAACAGCATAAAATTTCTCATATTAAAAATATATCAAAATCACCTTTATATATATATATATATATATATATATATATATATATAAAGTAATTTTATTGACGAGAAAACTAAAACCCATTCAACTATATAAGTCAATGAGTGGCTTATATTTTAAAGTGAAACTAAATTTTAAATGGCAAAATAACTGTTACAATTTTTCGCTGACCTAAAAAGGCAGATTTACTAGCAGAATATAAAATTAATTTTCAAATATTTTTATCAACAAATAGAGCTTAACACTGTGTTTGGTTCGGTTGAATTGGGATCGAAAAAATGGAAGGGAAAGGAAAAGGCTGTATTTTCATTATTTGGTTATAAAAAAAAATTAAGAAGGAGAGAATAAATAGTGCACAATACTTGGTGGGATCTGCATAAATAGTGACCAAAATTTTTCCCCCCACTTTCTGACAGAAATTCGCGGAGGAAAAGGTTGGATTTTTTGTTTGTACATATTACTCCTCCTCACTGTACAGAGAGATGGAAGATGCACATAGAGAGATGATTAAGTGGGGGAGGGCTTTAGGGTGGATAACACCAGTTAAGGTGTTACGTGATCTCTTTCCCTTTTATTTATTTATTTTTTCAATCAATATTTCTCAAATTTTTATTTAAATAATTTTAATTTTTTTATTATTATATTATTAAAAATAAATACAAAAAATATTCAAAGTACAAGTTAAGTAAAATTTTAAATTTTCTTGGTTATTAATATTTTATTTTAAATAGATATTTTATTTTAAATAAGATATTAAATTATATTTAAATAATGTTTTTGATATTATTTACTTGATAAAATATATTTTTAAGTAATATTTTGAAATATTAGATTAGCTAAAAAAATTAGTTTTATTTTGAATAATTTTTTTATTAATATTAAATTGATTTAATAGGTTGATATTATTTTAAACTATTAAATTAAAAATAATAAAAAATTTTATTTGATATTAATTGATATAATTAAAATATTTTTTCTAATAATATAAGGGTAAAATTATCATTTGAAAGTATTACCTCTTTCTTTTCTGTCACTTTTCCATACAAACAAACAAGAAAAAATTATTTTCTTTTCATGTTCATTTCCTCACATTTTCTTTTCATCCAAACATACTTATAAAAAATATAAATTCATTCTATTTCTTTTCACTTAATTTTTTTTCTCTTAACTTCTTGAGTTCCAATTTCTTTTTTTCATCCAAACATACCCTAAAAATTTTCTAGTACTGTAATATAAAATATTGTTTTAAATTGACATTTCATTTTGAAGCTGTAAATATTTGAGATTTCATGTCGGTGCGTGATTTTGTTTTATACATTAACAGTACTCATGGTTACTTCTATAGCCTAACTGTATATATTTGGAGAATGTTACTTTTTATCCATTTATTAAATATTATTATAGAGACATCACCATTTGTAATATAGGTATTAATAAACATGTTATCAAATATTTTATTTTGATATCTCTATTTAATGCTCAAATAATGGAACTTGTATATTTACACTCTCTCATAATGATTCTTTAAATAATGAAATTACTCTTAGAATATTATATTTGTGAGTTATGATGGAAAATGAATTGAAGATATGAAAGGGGAAGAAAAAGTAAAAGAATGACTAATGAAGGAGTTGAGAGGGTTTATCCTATCTTTGTCTGGGGTGTAAAATAGATAAGGGGAATGAAATAGAAGGTTTATAATATATTTTTATAATTTTATTATTTAGTAAAAAAATAATTAAATATGAGTATTATATTTCATAATAATACTAATTTTAAAAAATGTATATCTTATAGACTTTTTTGTAAAAAAAAAAATCTTTCTAAAAAATATTTTTTTCCTCTCTAAAATTTTGTATATAATTTTTCTCTAAAAAATTAACCTTTCCTCAAAATTTTATTATCACTCAAATTTGTCTCAATTTTTTCTCTAAAAAGTCTCCCAGTTTTATTCTATAAAATTATTGTGTCTCTAAAATTTTCATTTTCTCTTATTTTAATTTAAAATTATTATTTTTTTGACATCTATGTACGTGGGTGAATTGGAAATAATAATATTCAACATTTTAATATGAATAAAAAATTAATTTAAATCTTAATCCTATAAAACCCACAATTTGGGAAACTACAAAATAGGGGTGACAGAATTTTTAGGGTTAATAAAAATCCTCCCAAAACCTCTCCTCCTCTACAAAAAAAAAAGAAAAAGAAAAAGAAAAGAAGCTCACAAATAAGAAATTGACCTTCAAAATTTTTCCCTTCGCTTCCCTTCTCTCCCCGCTCCCCTCCCCCAAAATAAAACTCTCAACACACACACTTCGACTAATTTACTTGACTTTGACCAACAGTTTTCCTTTGTGATTATTTTCATACTTTTTAAAATTTTCCCTTATTCATTCTATTTACCTTTTCTCCCCTTTATTTCCTTATAATGCATTTTTCTCATCTGAGAACTATCACTTTTCGTTGAATTTTTTTTTCTCTGAATCTCATTATTATTCACCAATTCTTTGATTATAGCAAATTTTAATTAGCACCATTTCCATTTTAAATTGTTTTATTTGATTTGACATGAACATCAATCTGGACTAGAAACAATAGTGAGGGCCCCAATTGAGACTGGGAATAATTTTCCAAAGCTATCCATGCATTGGTTTGAATACTTGCAATCAGTAGCTAATGCAGTAGTTGTGTGTGTATCACCCAGAAAAAAAATGTGAGCATCACCAAAAAACAATGTGAGCATATACAACAACAGGGAAGCGTAAATAACATCATACTAATTCATTGTTACTGGTTGAGAACGTGTGGTTGTTATCTGAATTATTTGGATTTTGAAATTCAATTATTATATAAATTTTCATTTAATATTAATTTTAATATATTATCAGTATAAAATATTTATAGTGCCAATTAAATATATCTCATTACATGTGTTATTTTTGAAATAATTATCATAAAAATTAAACACTTTTAATAATATAACAATACATAATTAGATAACTGTATATAAATAGTACATCAAAATTAAATAAAAAAACTGAACCTAATCATAATAATTAAGTAACACTTTTTCTTGTAATGTAAACTCATTTGTCATGATACTTCATAATGAAACCAGCTTGTTTTTATCGTGATACTTTATTCGCAATGTTAACATTGTTAAAGAATGACATTATTTTGTTGTTATTGCTGTATGTTGTTCTCCCATTGTATCATAGCTTGTCATTATCATTAGTTACTGTCAACAGCAAATTATACATTACGTTGGAATATTTCTTTTACATTAATTAGTGAACGGAACCACATGATGTAACCTATATATGATATATTTCCTGTCACCTGTGTGAGATGTATAATGTAATCTTCGATGTATAAGATAAAGTATTATATCACCATGATAGGCATAGGATAATCTCATCGTTTGCTTTTACTTCGTCTCCCTCTATACTCGGTGTGGAGGAAAAGGCTAGGCATGGGATTATCAAATATGTCTTTTATAGAAACGCTTTCAAGAATTGAAAACGAGCAAGCGAGAAGACAACCTGTCAAGATTGCAGCGCAGGAAATAATTAAGTTTTGCTCAACCTTATTCCCGATAGAGATAGCATAAGATATTATTAAAGAAAATAGGGTGACAGAGTAACCGAGCATAGTTCTTTCACTCAATTTTAAAAGGTAAGATTGTGGAAAAATAATACGCAGCTTGATAGTGCCAGGAAAATTTTAAAATTTGGGACTACGCTCCTAGGCTCTCTAGCTGGAATGCTGAGTAGCTTCTTCAGAGTTTAGACACGCATGCATTTCACTTTTCAAATTTAGATGAGCCAAATGTGCCAATCGAAACGTTTACTAACTAAAAAAATTCAGAAATCAGACACATTTAGCGGAATCAGTGTTAATTCATTGAACATCATCCCATATACTCTATTTGATTCAAAATAGCTGTGATTTTAAATAATTTTTTTTTAATTTTATTCTTCACACAATTATAAATACTATAAATAATAAAATATTAATAAAATAAATTAATTATTTAATACAAATATTTTAGTAAATATTTTTATATAATTAATTCTTAATCTTAAATTATTTAATATTCATGCAAATAAGTAAATTAGCAATTATTTTCAATCAGAGGAAGTATATTAATTGAAGCAACACTAAGTAATGAACGATACACCTTTCTAAACATCACAAAATTGTTGCTAACGTGATTCTACATGCTCCACCGTTTGAAGTGTACTAACATGTATCCAAACACATAATAAATGACTCAAATTTAAATCTCAAATATTAACACAAATTTTTAATATGTAAATTTTTTTTTTTTTTGTGTACACTTTAACATGTATTAATAGTGAATGTATTAGATCAAGCATTTACTATTAGGTTAAGAATTATAATGAATCTTTTTACATGAATCCATTATCAAAAGTTACGGTATGATCTAACTTTACCCTCATTTGAGCCTTGCTAAGACAGGATGTTGGTCGACAACTAACAATCTCCTTCTTGTACCTATCAATAGTCTGTGTCTTTTTGAGAAAATATATGCCAACTCAACTCACATATAAGATGCATTATAAATTTAGCTTAAGGCCCATTTGGGTACTTACCTTATTTAAGTACTTATGTGAAAATAACTTATTATTTTGTATTTGGATATATAGTAAATAGAAGTGTTTATTTATAGTATTTTAAAAAGTGTTACTTGAGAAATTAGATATTTTAACTTATCAAAAAAATATTAAAAATAGCTTTTTCAAAAGTAATATACTATATAATCAAATAGGATAAAAAGTTAAAAATGTGATTTTGACTTTTAAAAGACTGAAAAAAGTCATAAGTGACGTTATCGAAATGGACCCTTAATAATATCTTAAAATATTTACTTAGGCTTCTAATTTTGTCAACGATGAATGACTATATATGTTTTGTATTTTAAATTTAATTTTTTAAAGCATGGGGGTGCATTTTAAAGAATAAAATGTATATTTTTTTATTTAAACTATTGGTATTTGAAATTTATTGAATTCTAATTAATTTGGCTAATTGGGTTCACCTATTATGAGAGTAAATTTTTTTCAGCACAAAACTCGAACCGAAACCTTAATTGAGAAAAATAAGTGTAAAATTATTTGAATCAATCAAAAGTTAATAACAAAGTATTAATATAATAAGATTTTATAATGAACAAGTGAAGACCCAACCCCTTAAACTAATCAATTTTATTTTATTTTTTGGTCTTAAAAATTGAGCATACAATTTTGGACTGAGAGTGATAGATAAAATCTTCTTAAAGTAGAGACTCCATGATTCAAACAATCCCTGTCATTATAAATAAAGTTTAAACCAACCATTCTATGTCAAAAAATAAAAAAAATAAAAAAGTTTAAACCGACCAATTATTTGACCATTAACAAAAAAAATTTAATAGTTTAAGA
Source organism: Pterocarpus macrocarpus (assembly GCA_031439585.1). Classification (NCBI taxonomy): domain Eukaryota; kingdom Viridiplantae; phylum Streptophyta; class Magnoliopsida; order Fabales; family Fabaceae; genus Pterocarpus; species Pterocarpus macrocarpus. The sequence continues at coordinate 69,149,777 of CM062520.1, read as the reverse complement.
TTTTATAACATAACAAGTATTATTATTTTTATCTTCTTATTAACTATTAAGATTATACACTTTTTCCGTTAAAATACACTTTGCATTAAGTTTATTTTATGAAATAGACTATCCTAGTGATTTATATGATAATTGCATGGGTCCTGAGCACCGCGCAGGGCATCAATTGCTTTTTCCAAGATTTTTCCCTTATCACTCCGTGCTTCATTTCGGTATTTTTCTTCCTATCACTTTCAGTTTCGCATGGGACAATGCATTCACGATTTTTTTAAACAGAATTCTTAATTTTCCTCAATTCTATTCAAAACTATCTCAACTTGTAAAAATGTAAAATATAAGTGCGAGTAAGAAAAAAATCTTATATTGAATAAGAATAAATAAGGCAACGAATATATAAAATAAAAGAACTCATATAGAAATATAAAGTTTCAAAGTTTTAGATTGAGTGTAATGATGCCTGTCATATAACTCCTTAATAAATCTATTGAAATAAATTCAGACTGTTATGAATTTCTAAATAGCTAAAAATGTGATTTTGTAATAATAATGCCTTAAATACATACATAACTCTTTAAGAAAATTAATTTTAATGTATTATCAATGTGTTGGCACCAAAAATAAAAATGATTGGGCCAAGAAGAATGATAATTTTGGCCTGGTATGAGATTGGCCGTAATCGGCTAAAATTTGTGAAATGAGGCCATGGAAGGAGTATCGGCCAAATGGGCTGAAGAGAGAGGATAAGCCCAACGGTCAGGAGAGCAAGGTAGTTGGAGATTGATGACTTGAGAAGCAGCGGTTACCATTGCTCAGAACATGGAGCCATGACAATTAAGATAAAGGCCATTATGCATAGAATAGGGGGAAATAACGATATTTCAGGAAGCTTATAAAAAGACCATGTTTTCAAAGGGAAAAAAAAGGAAGATCACCATATATCATATCATTTTAACTATCAGTTTTTATTCTACTGTCTAGTTTATGTTTTAACTTTATGTCATTTTTTTAGTTTCTTTATCCATCTCCAAGGCTTTGTACGAACTGATGGTTGATTAATAAAAGTTCAAGTTTTTATTCTAATTCTTCGTTAACCAATCTTGCTCAAAGGCTTGCTCCTGTAAGCCATTTGAGAAGTCCATTTGCTAAGGAGCAGAGTACCCTCCTTAGCCTAAATTGTTTGAACATAGGTAATCTTTGGGATGTTGTTATCGGATAAGTTTCTTTAAGGAATTTAGCCGATTGTATTATTTTCATCCAACATAAACATGCCCAGTAGGACCATCAGGGTCGAGTCAGCGAAAGCTTCCTGTTCCAGGATTATATCATACTTGGCATATGAATTTAAGACCCGAAAAGGTGATCAACATGAGTTCAACAAACTAGAATCCAAGTTCCACCCAAAAGCAGAAAGCAGGGGGGCAATCGGCTACGTATGCGGCAGCCTTGACTACACCTCAAGGGGTGAATTCCGAGCAGCCGAATACAGCTGGTACCTTCCAGCCGCTGAGGGATTCAAGTTCTACCCCACGATTGAAAGCATGGGGTAATCAATTACGTATGCGGCAGCCTCGACTATGCCCCAAGAGGTGATTTCAGAGCAGACGATTGCAGTTGTTACCTCCCAGCCGCCAAAGGCTTCGATAGCTTTTCCTAACGTGACCAGCTATACGCAGACTGGACGCGAGGAAAGGCAGCCATTAGTAATGTCCACATCCTTCATACTGCAACAGATCGAAGCAAGTGTAAACGATCTGATGCAGGAAGTATCTAAGCAATTGGCTGAGATAGTGAAGTGACTCGCGCGTCGTAACACGAGCAAATTAAACCGAATAGCGACTATAGTATAGTAGCTAACTCGGATCGTTTTCCAAAGATGAACACACTATTTGATCAGAAAATTCAGGGGGGTTTTTATAACAAACACTTAAAATGCAATGCTAAATTCCAAAGCAAACAGAAAACAAAAAGACTAAACCGAATTAAAATTCTAATCCAAGACACACAAGAAGAAAGCAATCAACACTCAATCATTGGATTCAAATATACATGCACACTCCAATTCGATGATTAATTTTAGATTCAATTGAAACCTCAAATCAAACCTAGCATTCACATGAAAATCTCCATGCATTCAACTAATCACTCAAGCAATTCGGTTTAGAGACCTCTAAAACCGAATTGATTTTGGATTAACTTCCAAACCAATGCTCTAATCTCATATTCAGAACCGAAATATGAATCACACTCTTGAACAATCGAATCACATATATCAACCGAATTATGCATGATTTGATTGACTCTTAATCAACATGCATGAATGAAAACCTCCAATTCAATTACGAGATTAAGAAGAAGAGAAGAGGAGTGAAACCGAAATTGGAATTTCTATGTCTTGATGCACCAATCCTCAAGAGCTTGAATGCTTCTCTTGATGCCTTGGATCAGAGGAGAATCACCCCTCCATTAATGGAGGAAAACGCAAAAGAAAGAAAGAAAGAGAGAGAGAGAGTTTTTCTTATTTAATAAAACTCAAAATTACAAAATGAGCAAAAAGGTCGCTGAAGCATAATCAGAATTTCTATATATACCTCTAATTAAAAGTCACTAATTACTTAATTAAAATAATCCTCTTTTCCTAAGCTAAATTTGGATAGCTCATTTGCCCAATTTGGATGCTTAGAGAGAAAGTTGTGCCCAAAACAAGTTGAGTGGGCTCTCTTAGACTCAGCAGCGACTTCCAACACGTTTTTGGGCCTCATAACGGTTCTTCTTGGCTTAGTGCTCTGAACATAAAATGAAGCCCTGGATGTTAGCTTTCCAATGCCACTGGAATGGGCTCAATTGAGTCCCTGTAGCCCAAGATATAGTCCAATCATTGAAGGCTGCTCAGAAACCGCGCCCAAACGCTTCAGTTCAGTTCCGAGCCAAATTTCGGCTTTAAGATCTCAGAATTAGCTCTTGCCCTCTTCATAGAAATTGTAGCTCTATCTCTTAGCTTTCCTACAAATCAAGAAGCGTAATAAAATGAGGTATAGAGCTCAAGATATGATCTGAACACTGAAGCAGGTCAAAATAGCCGAAATGCTGTAAAAATTAACTAAGTCTCACTAAGATCCAAAAAAAGGAAAATGATCTAAACTCAACCAATTAAGCACAAAGGAGGATTAATGAGACAAGTATGAAGGATAAAAATAGTATAAAAATCCAATTCATCATGAAGCTAATAGTGCAAAATGAGTTGCAGATATTTCAACAACAATAGAAAAGAATATGGCAAACTCATGGTCAACCGGCTGAGTCCATGTATACAAATGCCTCGGAAATTAATGATGAGACAATGATTTATGCTGGGGGGCACCAAGGACCCCAACTTGGCCAAGTACAAATAATAAAAAGACCCCTAAATGCACCAGCAAATTTAGGATTACTGGTGAACCATATCAAATTAGGGAATGGCTTCAATAGCAATTGGGAACAACCTGCTCACACAACGGTTGATCTAGTAGGACTGGCAAGTTGGTCTCAAGGAGATAATCGAGGGAGCCTATACAATTCAGGGCAAAATATTCAGCCGATTCATCGATGTCCCACCCAGCCTGGAGGAATGGCACCGCCAACGCATGTCCAACCACCAAACTATATGGGTCAGCTGATGAATGTGCCCTAACAGTTGATATATCCTCTGCCATACATGCAGTTGCCCCACGGAATCCCTCAAGGAGTAGAATAAGGGGCCAATTGGCATGTAGCATCCGTTCAGCTTCAACCTTGTGTTGAGCCGAGGGGGATTGCGCCTCAGCTGATTGATCCAAATATGATTGCTGAGGCTATAAAGAGGCATTTTGGAGTACAACTAAGACTTTTACAGAGGCCGGTATGCAGGAAAACGTACCTAGATTGGGTAGATAGGGTACAATTTCTAAAAGGTTTTAGAACCCCAGATTTTACAACATTTTCTAGAGAAGATGGCAAGTCGACTATGGAACATGTCAGTCGATTTATAGCCCAATAGGCTGAGGTTAGTCAAAATGATTTTCTAAGGCTACAATTGTTTCCATTATCCTTAACTGGGGCAGCATTCACTTGGTACTTAGCATTGTCACCAAACACTATACAAAGCTAGGCTGATATGGAACATTTATTCTATGATAGGTTTTATAAGCCGTAGCTAGAAGCTTCTATGCTTGATTTGTTAGGAATCAAACAATAAGCAAGTGAGCCTGTAGCAGAGTTTGTGGAAAGATTTAGAAGGGTTAAAAGGAAGTGCAACATCCAACTACCAGAAGCTGAATGTGCCTCTATTACTGTAAATAATATGAACTCTCAACTGAGGGAGAAGCTCATTGTCTCGGAATACTATGACTTAGCTTAGCTCTCTTGAAAAGTAACTCGAGTTGAACAATTCATAATAGAAAGAGAGTAAAGGAGGTCAAATCGAGCAAGGGCTAGAAGTTCCCAATTGGTGGTTGTAATCGAATGTGATTCAGCCGATGAGGAGGAAAATGAAGAAGAAGGGGCAGGCCAAGGGGAAGTTATGATAGATAAATTGCTAGGGGAAAACCATATACTTATCCTGCTCTTACTCCTGCCAAAGGAAAAGAAAAAGTCAAAACAGAGAAAAAAGAGGCATTTCTATTTGACATTTCAAAAGCATATCAGATCTTTGACTTCTTAGTTAAAGATAAACAGATTAAGCTTCCAGGAGGGCATAAACTACCTCTAACGAATCAAATTCAAAATTTGAAATATTGTAAGTGGTAATTCATACTCACATTATACGTATAACTGCACAGTTTTTCGGAATGTGATTCAAAAGGCCTTAAAAGAAGGAAGGTTTAAAATTGCAGATAAGAATGGAGGAGGTATGACCATTGATACCAATCCTTTTCCATCAGTTACTATCAATATGGTTTCCATATCCGCAGAGAACAAGCGTACCAAGAAGGATGCTTCATCCACTCAGCCTATCTAATGTGATAAGCAAGTATGGAGACCAAAATTAGTGGTTGTAAAAGAAAAGACCAAAACCAGAAGTCATGATGCGTTCAGAAAGGTGGAAAAGAAGGAATGAATGCCTAAGCCACGAGGCAATTCAGAAACTGTAGGACAGCACGAACAACCTCGACAGAGTGTATTTCAAATATTACAATTTCCTCAAGAAAGAAGTCAGCCGAGGGAAAGACAGCGTGAAAGACCTCGGCTGAATGTGTTCCAAAGAATACAATTCCCTTAAAGAGACTAGCCAAGGAAACTATGGTATAAGCATAGGCAACTCTCTCAAATATCTGATCATCTAGTATCTAGAGACTCCAAGCGGGCTGTGGAGCTAAGCTATAACGAAGGGAAGTCTATGTTAAAGATCATAGTGAGAAATGATGAATCAGCTAGAGAGGCGAAGATGATTAAGCCAAAGGTTGAGTCTAATAAGGGAGAATGGTCCATGAACAAATATAGTAGAGGGAAGCAGCCAGAGCCACGACCTGTTCAGCCGACAAGGACACAGAAAAGAAGGATGCAGAGGAAAAGATCCATCCAAAAATTGAAAGAAGTAGTAATGATGTCAGGTCTAGCTAAACCTATGGGAGAAGCAAAAGCCATCAGCCCAAAGATGGAAGGCGTGAAAGAATTACAGAGGCAGAATCAGGATATGAAAGTTATTCAAACGGCTGAAACATTAGCCAAGAGAATGCAAATCCCAGAAATAGATCTATCAGAAAGTTTAATTGATCAGATTCTCAATGATGATGATCTACTCATTTTAACTGATGATCTACAAGAAGATATGAATTTAGCTGCTACCATGGGAGTCTTACCTACTGAGTTTGCTGTAAAAGAGAATTAGCTGATATAGTTAGATAGTGATGTCTTGGCTGAGGAAGCTGCATGGGCCACTCTAGCCGATGAAGAAGGAACTGTAGAACCTCAGCAGGAAAAAACAGAAGGGAAAGATGATATAAAAGGAGTTATCAAGTTTGAGAAACCTCAGTTGGCAAGACATTTAAAGCCACTATATATAAGGGCTCATATTGATGGGAGGCCTATCTGTCAGGTATTGATTGATGGGGGTGCCATCATGAATGTTATGCTAGTAGGGATCCTTAAAAAATTAGGCAAATCTCATAAGGATCTCAAGAAAACTAACATAAAAATGACAAATTTCATAGGAGAGAGCACAAATGCTCTAGGATTCTACATGGCTGAATTGACCGTGGGAACCAAAACATCCATCACAGTATTTTTTGTTGTGGATGCCAGGTCAGGATACTCTTTGTTATTAGGAAAAGATTGGATCCACTCAAATATGTGTGTTCCATCTACCTTACATCAGCAGTTGATGTTTTGGAATGAGGATAAAGTGAAAATGGTGCCTGCGGATCAAAAACCGTTCTTAGCCGATGTTAAAGTAGTAGAGGGAATGTATTATACCCCTAAATTTCAGCTAATAACCTAGCTTGAGGAGATTACCCTAAACACCATTCAGGCTGTAAATTTCACCAACTAAGGGTTTATGGTTAAGGTAAGTGATAAATATGCAGAGAGTTTCCAAATTTATATACCAAATGATGATGTCTTATCGGATGAATTCCAAGGAGAATCAGCTATCGTAGCCATGATGGGGATTAGTCTTATGGAGTTTGCCAATTAAGATGGTAATATTTGGTATTTGCAAGGGGAAGTGAGCACAGATGAAGCCGAGTATGAAACTTTGGTGACAGCAACGCCAAGAGAAATAATGTATGAGAGATGGGTCAAGGCTAAACATCTCAGACCCCTTTACATCTCGGCTCAAATAAACAAAGAGCCTATAAGCAGAGTCTTGGTTGATGGGGGAGCTGTGATTAATACAATGCTTTACAGCATAGTTAAGAAGCTCGGAAAAAGCCAGAAGGACCTCAAGAAGACCAATGTGACCATCACCAACTTCACTGGGGAAAAGACTCTAGCGCTAGGAGTCCTTTTTGCCGAGTTCACAGTAGGATTCAAAACTACTAATATAGTTTTCTTTGTGGTGAATGGCAATCCATGGTATAATATGTTACTGGGAAGAGAGTAGATTCATACTAATTAACGTGTGCTCTCCACTCTCCATCAGCAACTTCAGCTATGGAATAAAGACCATGTTGAGGTAGTGAGGGCAGACTCATTCCCGTTCACAACTAATGTAAGGGTGCCAGATGCCATGCTTTATTTTCCAAAGATTGAGCCTATTTCTTGGCTCGAGGATGTTACTTTGGATTCTGTCAAATCACTTGACCTCTCATTAGATGGGTTCGAGGTTACAACAAAGGCCGACTCATGACCAAAACTAGAATCTTTCAATGAATAGTCATGCGATAGTGGCAAAGGATATCCTACAACGGCTAGCCCTACATTCAGCGGAGACTAGACTAGAAGACTTCTTATTTTAGCAGGAGTTAGCCGAGAAGGACAATAAGGTAACAGGAAGTAAAAAAGAATAAGCAACGAATTTTTGTATGTCTCCCATCAAGAGAGAAATTTCAAGCTTTGAGGCTCAGGACCCCTTGATTGAGTTTAACCTTGGCTATAGCAATGAGCCAAAAATGACTAAGATCAGTGGCTTACTTAGCCAAGGTGAATGAAATCAACTAATTCAGTTAATAATCAAGTATAAAGATTGTTTTGCATGGGATGATCATGAGATGCCTGGATTGTCTAGAGAATTACTTGAGCACTGTTTGCCTATCAAAGAAGGTTTCAAGCCATTCAAACAACCATCTAGACGATTTAATCTAGAGCTGATGCCAAAGATAAAGCAGGAGATAGAGAGATTGTTGGAAGCAGGTTTCATTAGGACGGGCTAGATATGCACAATGGCTTTCAAATATTGTTCCTATAATAAAAAAGAATGATCAAGTTAGGATTTGTATAGATTTTTGTAATTTGAATTTAACGACCCTTAAGGATGAATATGTTATGCCTATTATGGATATGTTAGTTGATGCCGCAGTTAATAATGGAATTTTATCCTTTATGGATGGTTATTTGGGTTACAATCGAATCTATTTAGCTGAAGAAAATATACATAAGATTGCATTTTGTTGCCCTAGGGCCATTGGTATTTTTGAGTGGGTAGTAATGCCATTCGGTCTCAAGAATGCCGGGGCTACCTATCAAAGGGCAATGAATTTGATATTCCATGATTTGATTAGATAATATATGGAGGTTTATATTGATGACGTGGTTGTAAAGCCAGCCGATTTCCAAAATCATTTGGCTAATTTAGAGCAAACATTCCTCAGGATGAGAAAATATTCGCTCAAAATGAATCCTGCCAAATGTGCATTTGGGGTCTCGGCTGGTAATTTCCTTGGATTTTTGGTCCATGAGAAAGGAATTGAAGTAGACAAGAACAAAGTGAAAGCCATCTTAGAAGCTAGACCACCAAGAAATAAGAAGAAATTGCAAAGTCTAATAGGTAAAATGAACTTTATGAGAAGATTCATTACTAATTTGACTGGCAAGATGAAGGCGTTTTCACCTTTGTTACAGCTCAAACAAGCCGAGAAATTTACTTGGGGTAACGAGCAATAAGAGGCTTTTGAGCGAATAAAGAAGTGTTTAACAACACCTCCAGTATTAGCAACACCAGCATTTGGGAGGCCTTTCAAATTATACATATCAGCCGCTGAGGACTCCATCAGAAGCTTGTTAGCTCAAGATTCAGAGGAAGGAACCAAACAGGCTATTTACTATTTGAGTAGGCTACTAAATGATGCCGAAACTAGGTACACTCCAATAGAAAAATTGTATTTATCACTATTCCATGCATGTACAAAATTGGAGTATTATTTGTTACCTAGAGAGGTATTAGTGGTGTGTAAGATTGACATAGTGAAATATTTACTTAATCAGCTAGTTCTTCAAGGAAGACTGATGAAATGGGCCATTAAGTTGAACGCATTTGCTCTAAGATATGTACGGCTGAAGCCATAAAAGGACAAGTTCTGGCAGACTTCTTAGCACAACATCTATGCATAGAAGTTCAAAGCCCACCAGCCGAGGGCCAAGGATATGTACAAATTAAACTATGGACCTTGGCTTTTGACAGCTCGAAGCATCAAAAAGGAGTTGGTGTAGGGGTGGTGATTACTAGCTCTAAAAGAGTAAATAAGAAGTTTATGTATTGGCTAGATATCCAATGTTCAAAAAACCAAGCAGAATATGAGGCTTTCATAATTGGCTTAAAGCTGCTCAAGTCTCTAGATGTTAAGACGGTAGAAATTATAGGGGATTCATAGCTGGTGATCAACCAATTACTAGGGGAGTATAAATACAGCAACCTAATATTAGAAAGATATTTGGATAAAGCCAAAGCTTTGTTAGAATGCTTTGCTAATGTGTCAATATCACATTATACCCAAATCGTCAAATAAAATAGCAAATGACTTAGCACAGCATGCCTTTGGTTGTAAGTCCATGACTTCGAAAATTAACACTATGGAAGATGGAAAAGTCTTGGTAATTGACCATCATATAGGGGTATCAACCGATTAGAGACAAGAACTGATCCAATATTTGGCTGACCCATCAGTTCTGGTAGATTACAAACTTAAACAAAAAGCATTGAAGTATGTGTTGATTGATGGTGAATTATTTAGAAGAAGCCAAGAAGGAGTATTGCTCAAGTACCTAAACAAGGATGAAACTTTAAAAGTAATGGGGGAAGTACATGAAGGCGTGTGTGGGGCACACAAATCTGAATCTAATATGAAATGGCTAATCTGTCGCTATGGATATTATTGGCCAACTATTACAGCCAATTGTTTTGCCTATGCTAAAGGATGTGAGGCTTGCCAACTCCATGGACTCACAAAAAGAGTTCTAGCCAAGGAATGATATGTCATTGTCAAACCTTGGCTTAGAGGGTGGGCAATGGACCTCATAGGCAATATATATCCTCCATCCTCCAAAAGACACACTTTTATCATAGTTGCCATGGAGACTTCACAAAATGGATGGAAGCTCAGCCGATGACAAATGTATCACAAATTGATGTAATAAGCTTCATTGAAAGACAGATTATACATCGGTTTGGCATTCCAGAAACTATAACAGCTGACTAAGGAACCATGTTTACAGGAGATAAAGTGAAGGCATTTATGCAAGACTATGGGATTAAACTCATTCATTTATCACCATATTATGCATAAGCTAACGGTCAAGCCGATGTAACTAATAAAGTGTTGATTGACATGATTAAGAGAACTGTAGAAGATCAGCCAAGAAAATGGCACGAGGCATTGTCCATGGTGCTCTGGGCTTATAGGAATGCAAAGAATAAAGCTACAGGCTCGACTCCTTTTAAACTGACTTTTGGTCAGGATGTAGTTTTGCCCATGGAAATAAATGTTAAATCATTAAGAGTGACGAAACAAACTCACTTGCAGCCTGAAGAATACTCTCAGGCTATGTTCCAAGAATTGGAATCGGCTGATGATGATAGGATTATGGCCTTAGAGAGTATTAAGCTAAATAAGGAAAAGGTTGCGAAGTCGTACAACAAGAAGGTAAAGAGAAAACAATTTGCCGAGAGAAACGTTGTATGAAAGGCGATATTACCTATTGGAACTAAAGATCCAAAACTGGGCAAATGGTCTTCAAATTGGAAAGGTCCTTATATTGTCAACCAAGTTATATATGGAAGAGCATATAGATTGGTCAGCATGTAAGGGAAAGAATTAACCAAAAGCATCAATGAAAAATTTTTGAAGAAATATTATGCATATATTTGGAAATCAATTCCTAAGTAAGTAGTCAAAATCAATAGCCACAAGTCGGCTATGTAACTAAAATGGCAAATACAAGAGATATAACAATAGTCTCCTAAGCTAAGTTTGGGTCTAAGTGGCAGGTGCATCGGCTGGTTGGCCTTCCATATTGGATGATTTGACTTGATCCCTTGGCTTAGCCAACTGCAATACAGTAGAATTGGCAGTCGCTTCGGCAGCTTCTTTTTCCTCCAGGAGCGTAGTCAGAGCATCCCCCACGGCAGACAAAGCATCGTCTTGTAAGTCTTCTGATCTAAGATCAAGAATTGGAAGAGCAGAAGCTTTGCCTACGTAAGGAACTATGGCAGAGCTGAAAATAGTATCTGTATAAAAGAGAAATAAGTGTCAAGAGATACACCAAACCTAAAGAAGCATATCTAATTGAGCCGGGTTAAGTTGATTACCTAGAGAATGAGACAGCCGAGCTGCTTGAAACTTTGAGAATAACGAAGCTGAAGAAGATTCAGCCTCGGCTAGGCCTCTATTGCCTACCTCAACTGCATGCTCCAATAGTTTTTGCTTCTCTGCCAGAGGCACAATCTTGTGATCAAGAGCCTTAGCACGAGAATAAGGTTGTTGCCGTTGAGCATCCTCAGCCTTGATCTGGGCTTTCACACTCGCCAATTCAAGTTCCAAAACTCCTAATTCAGTCTGCAGCTTGGCAATCTCTTCATGGATGGATTTGATTCTATTGGTAAACTGAGTTTGCCGCTGTTGATGATGGTATCGGCTGGACTTTATGATATGATATTGAGACAAGAAGGCATTCTTCTGCGTTTTAAGAGAGAATAGTTCCTCCAGAGCTCCAGATATAACTGAGGAGGCATCTTGAAAAGTCGATCGGCCAGTTGGAAAGCAGAGAAAGTAAGAATGGGCACTGTGTTGTAATGTAAGCTATAAATGGGAGCGTTTGGGACTGACTCCGTGGGGATAGAGCAGTCACGGTAGAATTTAGGGAAGTACTCATTAATCCATAAAAACAGGAACCAGACTGGGCCAGGAATGGCTTTGTTATATCGAGTCTTTAGCTGATTTACCCACATTTTCATGCCCTCATAAAAGGAAGACAAGAACAATGCCCCCAAGTTCATCAGTCGACCAAATACAACAGCCGAGACGTAATAAGATAATTCATTGACCATCGAAAGCGATTTATTGCAAAGAAAAAATTTACAGAGCCAAAAGAAAGTGAAAGCATTACGCTTTGTAGTACTTACGGGTCCGTGTTCTCGCCTGTGTTCTTCCATGAACTTGCCATAAGGAGAATTTTCCTTGAACATAGGGCAGCCGAGGTCGTCGAATCTTTCTTCATATAGGCTAGGGATGTCATCACCTAGGATCGGCAGCCCCAATGACAGATACATCCAACAGCGAAGGAGACATAATGCCAAATGGGAAAACAAAGGCATTAATAGTCGTATTCCAAAAACCCATGAGAGCCATAAACATGTCAATATTCGGGGAAAAGTTGAGTTTGGAGAGCATGATCATGTTATAAATTCCCCAATGCTTGAATTCGCTTTTCCATTGGGCCGAAACTCTCTCTAGCCATGACTCGTATTTTGGAGAAAGTCTAGGCAGGTCTGGGCCAGTCGCGAAGCTCTTTAAGGCGGGAAGAGATAGAAAACTAGCCAGCAATAATAAGGAGATTGAATCCCTCAAGAAGAATGAATGACTCCGTGATATGGGAGAGTAAAGGAGGCTTAGTACACAGAGGACCTAAGATGTAAGAACCTTGGTCAGCATCGTGCACAACCAGAGTTTTTGCGCCAGGCTCATCTTCCGAAGAGGAATCCTTGGTTGTGTGAGACAATGAAGTCATTTGAGACAAAGTTGGCTTGCCGGCTAAGGATTTGAGAGCTCGGACAGATTCTTAAAGTCTATTAGCTGATGGATTTGGGGAATGACCGAAGGAGTGACTAGAAGAACTGTCGGAGCTGGAGGAAAAAGAACTCTCAAATGGAGTACGAACAACTGAGCTAGAAGGGTTATCAGAGTCGGAAGGAGTAGAAGATATGGTGAGGACTGAAGAGCAAGAAAAAAAGTTTGAAAGCTGATGGCGGTTTGAGGTTTGCACGGCAGCCTTGAGAAGCTATTAAAAGGGAAAGAATACAAACTGAATTGCAAGAAAGAGGCGAGAAAAAAATAAGGGGTTATGAATAGTAACGGTCAAAAGAAGGCTTTAAATGCAATACTGAGTCTACTAATTAAACCATTTGCTAGGTATTGTACTGAGGGATATATGTTGGCACCAAAAATAAAAATGATTGGGCCGAGAAGGATGGTAATTTGGGCCTGGTATGAGATTGGCCTTAATCGGCCGAAATTTATGAAATGAGGCCATGGAAAGAGTATCGGCCAAATGGGCTGAAGAGAGAGGAGAAGCCCAATGGCCAGGAGAGCAAGGCAGTTGGAGACTGATGACTTGAAAAGCAACGGTTACCACTACTCAGAACATGGAGCCATGATAGTTAAGACAAAGACCATTATGCACATAATGGGGGGAAATAGCAACATTTCAGGAAGTTTATAAAAAGACCATGTTTTCAAAGAAAAAAAAAAAGGAAGATTATCATACATCATGTCATTTTAACTATCAGTTTTTATTCTACTTTCTAGTTTTCTGTTTTACCTTTATGTCATTTCTTTAGTTTCTTTATCCATTTTCAAGGCTTTGTACGAACTCATGGTTGATTAATAAAAGTTCAAGTTTTTATTCCATTTTTTCGTTGACTAATTTTGCTCAAAGGCTTGCTCCCGTAAGCCGTTTGAGGAGTCCATTTGCTAAGGAGCAAAGTACCCTCTTTAGCCCAAATCGTCTGAACATAAGTAATTTTTGGGATGTTGTTATCGGATAAGTTTTTTCAAAGAATTTAGCCGATTGCATTATTTTCATCCAACACAATGTAAAATGTTTAGATAGTCATTCGATTATATATTATCACAACGTTTAAAGTATTTAACTCTTATAATAATTATTTCAAAAATCAAATATAAATATATATGATTTATTGATAACATAAAATTCTTTATACTACTATTGTATCAAAATTAATTTCTAACAATAAAAAAGGGCTTGGTAGCTCTTAAATTAAATGTATACTAGGATAATTGTCTTATTTTATATGGAACTAAAATAGCTATATCAAGATTTTGAGGCTTGATTATGTTTTTCGTCCCCTAAACTATAATGTTTTTTTCCGTTTGGTTTCCCTTTTCTAAAAACTTTTTGTTTAGTCTGTAAAAAATTATTTCCAATCCTATTTGCTCCCTCCATTAATTTTCTGTTATCTTCTACCGTTTGGTGTCAATATAACAGTTTATGTAGATGCTGACATGGATTAAAGATTAAAATCATGGACCAAACGAAAAATTTGAGATATTTTGGGACTAAAAGAGAAAAACATAATATTTTAAAAGATAATAACATAATTAAACTAAAATATATATATAATTCTTCTCTCATTGTTCTTTAATTTAACACACCAAATTTAAAACTCTTCATCCACCTCAAATTCAGTAGTATATGTAACAATTTGTTCAGTAGTATGATTAATTGATTATTTATTTGTTGAATATATATATAAATTTTAAAAAATAAATTATCTTAACAACTAAATTAATTATATGTTAGTGAAAATTTTGAAGTATGCTTTTATATATATTTAAGCTTTCAGGCAAATTAATTCTGAATGTCTTACAATTTCAATTGAGATTTAATTAAAAAGTAGATGATAAACAAAAGTATCATATTATATTATGAGAATATTTCTGAAAACTTGATATGCAATAATCTTATTCACAGTTTCTTTATAGGATTAGAATCTATAAGCACTGCTGCACTCTGTCTTAGGCATAGTAAAGCAACCAGGTCTTGTTATTTTAGCCACACCATCCTCACGTATGGAAAAATTATGCTTTCTACAATGGTCCTTGGACCTTCAAGTTTTAAAATGATACCTAAGATGTGTTTAAAAGTCATTTTCATGTTGTTTAACAGTTGGAAAGTATTTCTGTGATGTTACAATGAGTATGGTCTAACGGCCCTGTCCGACAATTGGAAGCAACTACTCACATTTAATTTGAAAGCTATTATCAATTGGTATGAATGTAGTTCTCAAATTTAATTTGATGTGTAACACCTGTCACCTATGCGGCTATGCCTAAATATATAAAATATAAATAAAAAATTTCACTAACATATAATTAATTTAGTCGTTAAAATAATTTAGTTACTAAAAGTTATTTACAAATTTAAGTTATATATATATATCGTACTCTTTGAACAAATAATTATATATATACTAATGAATTAGATATGGGTGAAGAGTTTGTGTAAATTTAGTGTGTGAAAATAAAGAATAATAAGATGAGATTGGTATTTTTTTTTTTAATTATTCTAAAAGTCCTTATAGTTTCACTCAATTTTCAATTTAATTTTTATACTTTAAAAATTTTTAATTAAGTCTTTGTATTAGATAAATTATTGTAATTAAGTCCTTAGAGCAACTTAAAATTACAAAAAAAATTTAAATTTTATATAATTTAATAGGTCTTAACCCAATTTTATAAGTTTAAATGTAAAAATTTATTTAATTTAATTAATAATTTTGTAATGATAGATTACTCCAGGGACTCAATTATAAAAATTTATTTAATGTAGGGATCTGATTAAAAATTTTTAAACTATAGAAACTTAATTGAAAATTGAGTCAAAATACAAGGACTTGCAAATTAATTAAACTTTTTTGCTTAATTATATTATTAGTCTTCTATATATATATATATATATATATTCCATTTTAATCCCCCAAAATATCTCATTTTTCCTGTTTGGTCCCTTGTTTAGTTTTAATCTAGCCAGCATTCCTGTAAGTCATCACGTTGATACCTGATGATAGAAGATAATGCAAAATTAATGGAGGAACCAGACAAAAAATGTCTTTTTGAGAGACTAAATGAAAACGTTTTTTAAAAAGGGAGACTAAAAAATAGAAAAAATGATATTTTAGGAATAAAAAATATACTCCTAATTAAGTCAGCTTTTATTTCTTTTAGCAACAATTAAACCTTTAATTAAAAAAAAGGGAAGCCGTCCACTGATCCATATAAGTAGTAGCTCTCGGAAAAATATAGCACTTGTTTGGATGTCATTATTTTGATAAAAAAACTATCTTTTTTAGTTAAAAAAAAGTATTTTTGGATTTTTTATTTATTTGGGTAAATTTTTTTAGTAAAAACATAATCACTAAAAAATGGTATAAATTTTTTTTATAAAAAAATTATAATTTTCTTCTTCTAAAAAATATTTTTTATAACATAAAAAGATGATTAAAAATAAAAGAAGAAAATTTAATATTATTTGTAAATATAAATTAATTCAACGAGAGGAATGTTTTTGCCTACATGGCAATCCTCAACGAAAATACATAATTCAACGAAAATACATCATTCAAAAAAAGTAATCCAAAATTACATTAAACCCAAAATCATGTATCAGAAATAAACTTCTAAATTCAAATATCATAGTAAATAACAAGAGGAATGTTTTTGCCTACATGGCAATCCTCAATCCCACATCCTTTCCTTATTTGAAAAAGAAAAAAATCTCGCCTAATAATTCTTCTATTAATTATACATGCTCAAAAATTTTGGGTCCATTTCGGAATATATGTATAATCTTATAATGAAAAAGAAGATTAGAGAAAAACAAATACGTGCTCTTGGCGACGTATCCCCGGCTTGTAATTAAATGCGGCAGTTACCCCAATATAAATGTTTATTTAAGCTAAAATGATTGAACAATTAATTATTAAATAACTCTGTTATGAAATATTATTTGAATTTGAGTGTGGATGTCTATATTTTTATTCTGATTTGATTAAGATTTGATTAGATAAAATTTATTATTTAATCATATATTGTATCTCTCACCCTTTAATTATAAATAGCCCTTTGGGTGCTCTATATATGATAACTCTCTTGAAAATATCAATAATAGAATTCTCTCTTCCTTCTCTTTCTCTATTCTCTTTTACTATTATTTTTATAAAACGTTATTAACATGAGACTCTACTATCAATGTGAAAGCCTGAGATAAGATATTTTAACAAAGTGAAGAATTGAAGTAAGACACTCTAACCATGTCAAGCTCTTTCAATCATAAATTTGTGATCTTACTATTTTATAAAAGACATATTTGTCTTGCATGATAGATACTAAAATTCATATTAACTCAAAGAGTCCTAAAGATACCATTAAACAATGCACATTCCATCACAGCAGGATCGTATAAAATCCATCTTGATTCAATGGGCCTTGAAGGTACTATTAAACAATGAAATATTGTATCCCAGAAGGATAACTCAAAATCGATCTTGATTTAATGGATCTTGAAGGCACTATTAAAGAAGAAAATATCGCATCCCAATAAGATTGCGTAAAATCTATTTTGATTCAATGGGTTATGGAAACACCATTAAACAAAAAAATATCATCGCATCGCAATAAGGATTGCGTAAAATCTACTTTAATTCAATGGATCTTGAAGATATCATTAAAATAAGGAAATATTACATCGTAGAAGGATTACACAAAAATATTGATTTTCCTTCGTTGTCACTTTCACGAAGGATTAATATTTTTATATTTTATTCTAAAAGATCCTATCGATCTTTAAAATTGCCTAAAGCAGATATATGAATTGGATTTATTTGTGAGTTACAAGATTTTAGATCTATTAGTAAATATAACACCCCGATATTATAGAATTACCTCTCAATTAAAATTATGGGGGGATATTACTAATGGAGATATGTTAGAAAAATGATATTCTCTAATTTTCATGTCTCGAATATGCTCCTGCAGTAGCAACATCGAGCAAAGGGTTTTACAAAATATTTTGAATTAATTTCATATCTTGTTGTGGTTGAACAAAATAATAAGTTGCCCATAAAAAAAAGCACAAAACCCGCTCAGTTGGCTCTACTCCACTTCTTGAAGTGAATGTAGCAAATTATAGCCCCAGCAGTGACAAAGATCATGGTTCCAATCAAAATCATGATTGAGTTAAAATAAAGTAAATACTATCATTATGGCATCAAAATATATTGGTCACGTACCTATCGTATGTGGAGACATTTTGCTTAATCTTTATCAAATATCAATTGGAATTACTATATTTGAATTTTTAAATTGTTAATATGCTTTGAAATTCAAGTTTACATTTTTACGAATTTCAAATTGTTATTTTTCTTTTTAAATCTAAGTCGTTGATAATTTCCTATTGTTGATAAGTGTTTTAAAATTTCAAGGATTTTGATATATGGAGGAACAAAAGTCGTTGATTTACTTAAATATAACTTAAGATTTAAATTTACATCAATTAACGTAAATTGATAATATTGATAGTGCTATTATATATATGTATATATATTTTGTTATTATTCAATGTTATGTGAATATTCATGTGCAAGTGCACTCAATATTTATTTATTTTTATTATAATTATCATATACAAATTTTCATATTAATATACTTCTTTAAAGAAAATAATATAAATATCTGTTTTGTGGTAGTACAAGTATGCACATTATTTTTAAAAATAAGATATATTTTAATACAATTATTAGATAATTGAAGGCTCCAAAAGAGCTATTATTTTATTTCTTGAATAAATTTTTTTTTTAGTCTTCTATATTCGCATCTTCCAGAAGAGTTGTTATTTTTTTTTCCTGAAAAAATTTATTGAGTTTTAATATATTCGTAAACTCCGGAAGAACTACAATTTTATTTTTTAAAGAAATCTATTAGGTTTTAAAGATATTCGCTGAAATAAATATCATATTGAGATGAAAAGTGAGGGAAGTAATGATTACTTCCATATTATAACTTGTGCTTCGAGAAAGAAAGTTATAGTAAAGAAATTACTTGTACTTTCTTCCAATTTAAATTACATTAATATTAGTATAATTGAGTACATGTTATAGTAAACCAGAAGTTTCTAACTAATATTAGTACAATTGAATATATTTTATAGTAAACTAGAAGTTTACTAACCCAAATTATTTAATTTATCATTTGGCATGATTGGTTAGGACATTTGGTAGCAATAATGATGTGAAAAATTATTGAAAACTCATGTGGGCACTCATTGAAAAACTAGAAGATTCTTCAATCTTATAAGTTTTCTTGTGCTGCGTGTTCTCAATGTAAACCAATTATAAAGCCATCATTAGCAAAGATTGAATTTGAATCTTCTAAATTCCTATAAGGAATTTAAGGTGATATATGTGGATTAGTTCATCCACCCTATAGACTTTTCAAATATTTTATGATTTTAATAGATGCATCTATGAAATAATCACATGTGTACTTATTATTATCTTGCAACCTAGAATTTGCGAGATTACTTGCTCAAGTTATTCAACTAAGAGCACAATTTTTAGATAATTCAATCAAGATAATTCATCTTAATGATACTAGTAAATTTATTTTTCAAGCTTTTAATACTTATTGTATGGCTGATGATATAAATGTTGAACATCTAATTGCTTATATTCATATACATAATGGATTGCTAGAATAATTTATGAAATACCTCCAATTGGTTGCTAAACCAATGCTTATGAGAACCAATCTCCCAAATTTTACTTAAGTGCATGTATTTTACATGCTGCAGCACTTATTTATATAAGGCAAACAAGTTGCTATCAATTCTTTCCCTTATAATTAACTTTTGGCCAGTAACCAAATATTTTCCATTTAAGAATTTTTGGATATGCGATATATGTTTGCCCCACTTTATTGCACCGAAATGGAACCCCAAACAAATTGGAAAATATGTTGGATATGATTCTCTCTCTCTTTATAATCAAATTTCTAGAAATACAAATGAGAGATATCTTTAAGGCTAAATTTGTAAAATACCAATTTGATAATGTTTTCAACATTAAGGGAAGGGAGTATATAGCTGAAAAAGAAAATAAATTGAAATGCATTATTCTTACTTTATTTAGATCGTCAAATAAGGTAATGAGAACTAGAAGTTCAAAATATTATACATTTGCAAAGAATGGCGTGAGTTGCCAGATACATTTCCTGATGCGAAAATGATAGATCCAATATATCAGATAAAAATGCCTCAATTCAATAATGTCCCTATTGGGCAATTATATGCCAGAAGTGTGGTAGCCCAATCAGTTCCATAAATGAAAATCCTTAAAAAAGAAATGGGGCAAGTGATTTATGTAGACAAATGATTTTAATAATGATACTCTTCCTATAGAAGAGGATAGAGACATAGTAAGAACTCCTCCTGTAGTACAAATTCTGACATAATTGAAATGCTAGAAGATGTTCAGGTACCTGAAAGTAGTCAAGTTAATGAGATCTCAATAAACTATGTCTATACAGGAAAAATATGGAACCGATAAAAAATTATTATCAACAATATATTTGTATATAATGTAACGCTAAATATTATACTTGAAAATGAGAATCTTAAGCCAAGAATCAACGTAGAGATGACTATCAAAATGGAAAGAAGCCCTGTAGGCTGAATTAGACTCACTTACAAAACGTGAAGTCTTTAGACTTGTAGTCCAAACACCACAAGGTGTAAAATCTATGGGATACAAATGGGTATATATGAGAAAACGAAATGAGAAAAATGAGATTGTATGCTATAAAGCTTAACTTGTAGCCCAAGGTTTGTCACAAAAACCTGATATAGATTATGGTGAAACGTGCTCCCCAATAATGGATGCAATTACATTTCGAAATTTGATAAGCTTATCCACACATAATAAGCTAAAATGGATGTTGCCACGACCTATCTATATGGGTCATTAGATACTGATATTCATATGAAAATCCCTAAAGGATTAATGATATTAACATCTAATGAACATTCCCAAGGAATCTATTCAATCAAGTTGCAAAGATCTTTATATGGTCTAAAGCAATTTGGACTGATGTAGTATAACTGACTCAATGAGTATTTGATCAAGAAGAGGTTTAAGAATGATGTTATTTGCCTTTGCGTTTATATAAAGAAATTTGCATTTGGATTCATTATAATTATTGTGTATGTTGATGACTTAAATATTATTGAGACTCTTGAAGAAGTTTCCATAGTATAGAAAATCTATAAGAAGAGTTTGTGATACAAAGTCCTCGAAGGATAAAATTTTGCCTTGGCCTGTAGATCGAGTATTTGACGAATTAAATATTTGTTTCTTAATTTATATAGGAAAAATCTTTGAGAGATTTTATATAGATAAATGACATCCACTAAGTATCTCAATAATTATAAGATCATTAGATGTGGAAAGGGGCTCGTTTTGTCCTTGAGAAGGTAATGAAATTCTTGATCTTGAAATACCATATCTTAGTATCATAGGAGCAATTATACAGCTTGCTAATAGTACATGACTTGATATAATATTCATTATAAGTGTATTAACATGTATATTTTCATTCCAAACTAGCTAGAGAGCCATTGGAATGGAGTTAAACATATACCCCTGTGGAACGATTGATATGTGGTTATTCATATGAATCCAAGTTATAATTAGTTAGTTATACAGATGCAAGATATTTGTTAGATCCACATTAATACAAGTCTCAAACAAGTTATTTACATGTGAAAAGCAATGGATTAATATATTCAAGTGTCATGTGGATAATCTTATAAGGAAGAAGTTCCCACAACTTTATACGAGGACGATATAGCATGCGCAGACTTATTTATCAAGTCACTACCTACTTCTTCCTTTGAAAAACTAGTGCACAAGATCGGAATGCGTCAATTCTAAAACTTTAAATGATACTTTGAAGAGGGAGAGAAATGCTATACTCTTTTTTCTTTAATCAAGGATTTTGTTCCATTAAGTTTTCCTTGATAAGGTTTTTAATGAGGCAGTTCCCATTGTGAGGATATTATACTCTTTTTTCTTCACTATGATTTTTTCCCAAAGGATTTTTTTCTTAGTAAGGTTTTAATGAGAAATATCCCTAATGGACATTCAAAGTAGAGTGTTATAAAATATTATTTGAATTTGAACATAGATGTCTATATTTTTATCCTGATTCAGTTAAGATTTAATTAGATAGAATTTGTTATTTGATCAAATATTGTATCTCTTACTCTTTGGCTATAAATAGCTCTTTGAGTGCTTCATATATGACAACTCCCTTGAGAATATCAATAATAGAATTCTCTCTTCCTCCTATTTCTCTATTCTCTTTTACTATTATTTTCATAACAAACCCAAAATTTTGGTGACGTACCCACTTCCATCAATGACCAATCATTATCAAACCATTTCATGCCTTATAATAATAAGGGTAAATAACAAAGAGATCCCTCCAAGTTTACCTATATGACAGAGAGCCCTATCTTATACAAATTCAACACTCCGCCTCATTCACTAACTCAATGTTATGGATCAAACCCACACTAGCCATGATATGATTTTTTTTTTTTAAAGCTCAAGTCCACTCAAAAAAATAACCATTGTTTAACCATTCTTATTACCTTTGGTTACGAGTTGATTTCGCAAGAGGAGGGCTCTCCACTTTTCCAACCCATATTGATCTGTACATCACAATCCTAAATTAACTAAAAAGGAACCTCGAGGGTTTGAAGGGAGAGAGACAAAGGCGAGAGGCTGAAAGGCAAGCTGAGGAAAATGGCGATGGTAGAGAATGGTGGAATCACAGTAGTTCAACGATGGCTCACTGGCTTCGAGGTGGTGGTACTGAACCGTGGCTGCGATGGAAGCTCAAAGAACAGGGAGGTGATGGTGGCCATGTGAGGCTGAGGTTGATGATGGTATGGGGTCATGCTAGGCGCAATTATGAGGTTCGGTTGGTTTGTCACGGTGCTTGACTAGGCTATGCAACGGCGGTGTTCTATTTTGACGGTAACAGCAAGTATGGCGGCGTGAAGATGGTGGCTTGTGGTGGAGAATGGGGCTGCAGGGGGATCCAGATTTGACAAAGTCTGAAGACGATGATGGTGGTTGATTAGTGGTGTCGTAGTGGATAGCATGGTGTTTCATAGCGATTCAAAGACTGCAGAAGGTGGTTCGTGGCAATGTGAGGAGAAGTAGTCCCTTCTTTTGTTTCTTTTATTTTTAGGCTGGTTCCTCTTGATGGATATTTTGGGTTGTATTTTGTAACTATTCAAAGGATTTTTCCTTGATTCCAAAATGTTGTGATCAATTCTATTTTGGATTTTTGACTGTGGTATAGCTTTGTATGATTCTGTTTTCTTTTCTTTTTTCAAATTTTGGTTTGTTTTTTAAATTTCTAGCTTGAGAAATGTGGGGCCATGATGGGCGATATGGGTGTGGAAGATTGAGATGTGAAGAATTGCCTTTTGGCTATGGCGATAATGGAGTTCTTTTTTTTTCCCCTTTTACAGATAAGAATGTCTTTTGTAGATAGGGAATGTCTTCTAGAAGGATATTGTTGTATTGAGATAGGGATGTCTCTTGCTAGTGTTTTTGAAGAAGAATTTGAAACATTGTTTGTTCTTCTTTTATTTCTCAAAATTATGGTAAGACCATGAATGAATGAGATACAGGACTGAGGAATTTTAATGTAATAAATCGGCCTCACTGTTGGTGGATGTGCTAAATGGGTTCACCCCCCTTTGTGTGTGTGTGCGTGCGTGCGCGCACATGTGTGTGGTCCCACTCCTTGTTTTTCACACTGAGGTAGGATGTGTGGCAACTTCATTCGAAGAAAAAGGGGTCCTTCAACAATCTAAAACACAACATCTTTTTTTTTATTATTTTTTAACAAGTCATGACCAAAGTTAAGTAGCAAATAGAATATTCTCTAATAACCCATTAGATTTATTAAAGAGTGGGGCGGAGTGTTACATTTCTATAAGAATTGGGTTTTTTGTCATATAGGCAAACCTGAAGGGGTGTCTTTGTTATTTTACCCTAATAATAAATTATGTTGGTAGGCTCTAATAAGTATTTAACAATAACAGTCACATGCAGCCAATGAACTATAACTCAAGTGATATCTCTCTTAATTTTTGTGCCAAGGGGTTGTTAATGTTGCATCAGATATTCAATCCTTGTATGCCCATCCTTTCCCCAATCCTTTTAACTCTATTAGGAGCTTCTTAGAATAATAAAAAGAAGTAGTCACATGCAAAAATAATTTGATTATGTGTAAATTTTTATTAATTATAGCTTTTTGTGTCTTATATTTAATTTTATCTTTTTTTATAATATAAATCTATATATAATCAAATTATGTGAAATTTTTATATTAAAAAAAATGTAGTTTCCCTTACATGGATAATTATTTTTTATATGATTTTTATTTACAAAAATTTAAAAAATATGATATTTTTGATAAAATTTGAAAAATATGATATTTTTATTTTTTTATTATTTTTTTATTTCTTACTTTTTTTTCCTCTCTCTCCTTTCTCCCCTCACTCTTACTCTCCTATTTTCTCTCCCTCACTCTCACACACACTTACATAAAAGACAAAACACGCATATTCATATACAAATAATAAAATAATAGAATCTGATTTATATTCTACCGGATTCACATTTTACTTTTATTAAAAAAATAAAGTCTGACTGACAGAAGTGGATTCATTTTTTACTTTTTATTAAAATAATAGAATCTAACTGATAATAAATTAAATTCTTTCTAAAATCTCATATTTTTCAAATTTTATCAAAATTTCATATATTCCTAATATCATTCTCAAAACTACATATACACAAAAATCACCCCCGTACATGCATATCAATCTAAAATTGGTGAGGCAGTTCCTTTGCTTCTTAACCTTCAAATTGGCATTGATCCAAGTTAAAAATATTAGGGGGTTTGGTTTTTTTTAGGTTTATGAAGTAGTATATTGTATTTAAAAATTATAAAATTCTAATTTTTTTTATAGTTGAACCCATAATTTAATGATTATCTCTTACATATTTTATTTGAGTCTAGAATATCCCGTATTTAACTCACATCATCTCTTCTAAAAATATCTCTTAAAAATAATGTCTAGTCTCACTATATTTGATAAAAAATAAAATAAAATTTGTTTTTAAATTTTTATATTGAAAATTACAAAGACAAGAAGAGGCTAGCTTTTGTTTTTCACTAAAATTAAAAATATAATTAAAATAATATTTTTACAATTAGGAACAAAATTATAATAACATTATATGAATCTATACTCATATTATTTATCTTATATGATATTTTATATTTAACAATAGTTTAACTTTTCTTTATATATATATATTTTCCTATTTTGATATATAAAAATATTAGTTAAAAATAAAAAATTAATACAAATTTAATTTTCCAAACCCGGAACTATGATAGAGCCTATTGATCAGTTCATTCTAATATTTTCATGGACTGGAGATAATCGTACAGGCCTAGGCTGAATTGTAGTAAAAGCCATCAAAATCAATAGGGCTGCGTCTCAGGGTAGCAAATTCACCCTCATAGGCTTTAATCAGTAGTCAGTACTATGACAAACTGCAGAAAATCTTAGCTGCCCATGAGTGAAGGGATCCCAGCCGTCAATCGGAAAATGGAGGACAAAGATATGATATGATCATCGCACTCGGCAAATCTACGCTACCAGCAGCAGCTAAAGAGAAAAGCCGCTTTTGCAGCTCAAAGGTCCGTCGTCAGTGTTCAGCACTGAAACAACCAAAACATTAATAATAAAAAAAACGTAACGAAAACGCTGTGGCTAGAGTTTGTTAACCAGAAATGGAGGGTGTCCGTTTCGCCACGTGGCCTTTTTTTGTTTAAATTTTTTGTACTATCCGTTTCACAGATAGTGCATAAGGCGGAATCATCGACTTTGATTTTACGGCAATAGTATTATCCAATTGTATTTGGTGGAAAGAAAATTATGCATGCTCATCGCAAGTAACGCTAACACATCCCTTGCATGCAGGCAGAAAGCAACATACTATGTATCATCCATGCCAACAATAAATGCAGTAAATATAAACACTCGCTCGCATAGTGAACAAATTGAAACTAAATGGCAAATGGAAGATGGATATATATGCATGTGCATATCTTATTCCACATGATTATAGTAGAGATCCCCATCCCACATGAGACATGCATGTGCACATCTTATTCCACATGATTATTGTAGATGCTTAGACATTATGGGGCTGTAGAAGTAGGAGGGGAAGAGAGTATTAAAGGTAATGATTACAAATGGGGCCACGATGGCAACGCGTCCTTCCGTATAAAATTAATGATTATAAACACAATTAAGAGAGGAACACCTCCACAAAACTGCGCAGCCATAGCCGCCACATGCTCTTCGCTTTGCCGCTTCCTCTGCCTATCTAATGAACATTGATTGATTTGTGTTAATTTAATTTGTTTTCCATCATTGTTGTCACTCTTTGTGCAAGTAATACAAGGCGATATAATTTTAGACCAAAAAATTTAAAAATGAAAAATTGAAAAATTGAAAATGAAAAGACACAGACAGAAAAAAAAAATTGAACAAATAAAGAGAGAATAGATAAAGACATGTCGTGAATTATTTTAAAGTTACATAAAAAAAATTCAAAACGAAAGCAAAAGGAAGTAATGGATTCTAGAGAGAGAGAAATAAAAAACAAAAATCACAAAAAATAATATTAAATAAATATTATTTTATGAAATATTATATTTAATTATATCTTATTCATCACGAAATAAAATATGAAAAAATATAAATTAATATAATATTTCATAAAAAATATATTTATCTATTATTTCTCTAAACAAAAAAGAGAAAAAAACAAAAAGCTTACAAGTTCAGGTATATAAAGACCCGTAAGAGGACTTGAACTTGTGCCTTAGCGTTGGCTGCTAACGAAGAATAGAAGCACATATATATTAAATTAACAGCTTGCCTTTTTTATTTCCCCCTATCGTCTTCACTCCCTATTTCCACCTATTATTATTTTTATATATAGAAATATCTGAATTTCCAAAGTCGTGCGAACCTATGATCGCGTACGAATGATGAAGGCTCTACCTCTGTTTTAGTGGCTTAGGTTTCTTGCTTATATATTATAGCGCACTGCCCACGTTAATCAGTCTTGAAAAAGCTGCGATCTTCCTCGCTCTGAGTGCCCTCCTCAGTCTTCACCTCCTCTCTATATAAGCCAAGCCTACCCCTTGCTACGTTCTTTGCACTTCCATACGGTCCTAATACTAATCCATCTCTCTCTCTGCCCTTGCCATTTGTCTCTTTTTCTTTCCTCTGTAGTGAATGTGAATATAGCTGCACACTGATTAGACTGGGAAATATGGGAGAGGAGTATCCTATGGTGGTTATAAGAGCGTTCGACCCAAATAAAGACAGAGCAAGAGTGGAAGCCGTTGAAAGAATATGCGAGGTTGGACCCAGTGGGAAGCTTTCTATCTTCACCGACCTCCTCGGTGACCCAATTTGCAGGGTCCGCCACTCACCTGCTTTCCTCATGCTGGTATTATTTATATTCACAACTATAAATCAATGCCTTCCTTTCTTTTCTATTTTAATGTATGCCAAGAGTTCTATCCCCTTTTCCTATTCCATTAGCAAGCAATCAAACTCCCACTTCTCTACAACTTTTTTTTTTTTTTTTTTTCAACTCTCAACAATACAATCATAACATGATGCATAGTTAATTATTATTGATTTTAGTTTTGTGCGTGTTCAACTATAGCTGGCCGAGATGGGTGATGAGATCGTAGGAATGATAAGGGGTTGCATCAAAACCGTCACATGCGGAATGAAACTATCCAGAAATGGAAAGCACACACATCTCTCCACCACTACCAACAACAACGGCACCGCTGACACTTCCCTAAATAAACATGTCCCTGTTTACACCAAAGTCGCCTACATATTAGGCCTTCGCGTTTCTCCTTCTCACCGGTAAGTTTAAAGATATCATCATCAATCAATTAAAATAAAATGCTGATTATATTTACTAATTAGCGTTTTTTAAAAAAAAAAATAATTTTTTGGTGTCATGCAGGAGAATGGGAATAGGGTTGAAGCTAGTGCATAGAATGGAGGCATGGTTCAGAGATAATGGCGCAGAATACTCCTACATGGCAACGGAAAACGACAATTTAGCATCCGTTAACCTCTTCACCGACAAATGCGGGTACTCAAAGTTCCGTACCCCGTCCATCCTTGTCAACCCCGTTTTCGCGCACCGTGTCAGGGTCTCCCCAAAGGTCACCATCATCCACCTCACACCCTCCGAGGCCGAGTCCCTCTACCGCCGCCGCTTCGCCACCACCGAGTTCTTCCCCCGCGACATCGACGCCGTCCTTAAAAACAAGCTCTCCCTCGGCACCTTCCTCGCCGTCCCCCGCGGGTCCCACTGGCCCGGCCCGGATCGCTTCCTCTCGGATCCACCCCACTCCTGGGCCCTCCTCAGCGTCTGGAACTCCAAGGAACTATTCACGCTCCAGGTCCGCGGCGCGTCGCTTGTGAAGCGCACGCTCGCGAAAACCACGCGCGTGGTTGACAAAGCCTTTCCGTTTTTACGGTTACCGTCGATTCCGGACTTCTTCAGGCCGTTCGGGTTTCACTTCTTGTATGGGCTTGCAGGTGAAGGCCCAGAGGCGGTTAAGATGGTTAAGGCCTTGTGTGGCTTCGCGCATAACTTTGCTAAAGAACGCGGTTGCGGCGCGGTGGTTACCGAGGTCTCTTGCCGCGAACCGTTACGGTTTGGGATACCGCACTGGAAGATGCTATCGTGCGCCGAGGATTTATGGTGCATCAAGAGGCTTGGGGAGGATTATAGCGATGGGTCCGTTGGTGACTGGACCAAATCTCCACCTGGAATCTCCATTTTTGTTGACCCGAGAGAGGTCTAAATCTTCACTACATATGAAGAGAATGTAGGAGTGTAGACTTCTAGAGTCAGCTTGTCTTTTTTTCTTCTTTCCTTGTCTTTTTCTTTTTTCTTTTTTCTTTTTTTTTTTTATAATTTTCACTTTTTCATCTAGTTTTGTGTATATTTTGTGGAATATATTATCTAGTTAGGGTAACGACTTTGGAGGTGGGGAGAGATGGAATGAGGTTTATGTGAATTTTTTTTTTGTTTTGTAAAGTTGGAGGAATATCCCCCCACCTTTAGTTGTTAAGAATTAGCTTTTTCGTAAATGGATGTGGCTTTTTAGATCCCTATCTAGCCAAAAGCTACCTTCGTTTGGAGTGTTATTTTCCCACCATCTTTTGGAATATGGACTTTTGCCTTGTTATGTTATTATTATTCTACTTAATCTAAATAGTTCTATGGCGATCAATAACGGGATATTAGCTTTAGTAGCTATGAGTAGGAGAGTATAAATGACATGATATGAACTCGTGTGTGAAACCGAATATCCATTGGGTTTGGGCGTGGGATTGTCGTGTCGCCAAGCTTTTCTTAAAGAACCTTTTGGGACTAATATCTTCTGTCCCTTTGATAATATGCCCCGCAGGCAAGGATCTTATCCTGGCCAACTCTGTTTGATTATTAGGTTCCTAGCATCTTTCTCAATGGGGGTGGTGTGCATAAAATAGTTCCCATTAAGCTAATATAAGCCTCCCAATATTGGCATTTGGACTTTTTGAGGCTAACTTAATATTTTACTATATAGCTAGGAGAATACGAGTTTACTATATTCAATGGGACATCGCTTTTATTCTATCAGATTAAAACCTTCCAGATTTCCTGAGATGAGACTTTCTGGGGGAAGGCCTTTGACGCTAACTGATACAGATCTTTATATTACAGTATTATATAAGTGAAAATATTTTTTGAACAGATACATAAAATAAAAATACAAGACACTGTATATTAGTAAGGTATGCCTGTTAATGTCAAATTCTAATAGCCAAGTTACTAATATATCCTTTTAAATAAGCGAACGAAGAGAGGAAGGTACCGTTGAGATATGGTGTTCATTTTTTTATGTTGACTTTTACATGGGTATCTTATTTTCATCCAGCTTCTTTCAGAGGTTGAAGTTCCTGAATATTTGAGTCCGTTTTGGGATAGTGACATGAAGATAACAAGCCGAATCCAATAATACGAGGAAAGCTGCAACGCTTTGAACAATAAATAGTTTGTGTGTTTAATATTGATAGGTTTTATATTCTCATTTAATTATATATTTTTATGGATTTAATTTAAATACACTGACAGTGTAAAACAGTTTTACACTGTCGATCAATAGAAATAGTGGAAAGTGCCAACTCACACAAATAATTATCCATTATAATGAGGGACTCACCATGATTTCTCAATTTTTCCTATTTCTATTGGTTGACAGTATAAAACAGTTTTACACGGTCAATGCATATCAATTAAATTCTATTTTTATTTATAAAATTTTAAATTAAATATTTTTATTAATATAATAATATATATTTAAATATCTATATAAATTTTTACATTAACATTGCATTAAAATTAATCACACACAAGTTATGAGAATTAGCAATAGATAATTATTAGATTAGAAATTTATAACGATGTGCATTTTAGTTACTGAGTGAAAAAAAAATTACTTATTAAAAACTTTATATGAAATATTTTTATTATAGTATTTAATTTTAATAAATTATAAATATAATTTAAAAGTTATAAAAAATAAAATGTGAAAACATTTTATACTAAAGAATGTATTAAAATTAAAATTTTCATTATAAATCAGTTTAAATTTAAAATAAATCAATTCAAACGATCGTACTTATACAAATACAATATGAGAAATAAAAAAAATACGGCACGATAAATTTGTGTGTGCGTTTTATGTTTTACGTGTTATGTATTCGTTTTATATTTTTATCTATTAAAATAGAAAATAAATAATGTACCAAAACAATAGAAGATAAATGAATGTAAATTATATTTGAAATTAATGTAAACCTTATATAAAAACAAGAAAATAAGTAAAAAAACTGGAATACAATATATTATCAACAAGTAAAAGAATTTTAAAAAGATTTAATTTTGATGCACTATTAATAAAAAAAATTTTAATACAAACTTTTATTTATGTATTATTATGTTATTAAAAAATATTTGACTTTTATAATAATTAATATTATATTTATTTAATTTGTAGTTTTTTTAATTTGACCTAATTTTTAACTAAATTTTTGTAATTAAGTCCTTTGAGCAGCCCATTGTTACAAAAAATTTTAAACTTTTATAGAGACATGGATTAAGAAATCAAGAATGAAATTTTTTAAAAATTTTCATTGCAATTAATATATTAGAAACCTAAAAATCTTTTTTAGTGAATTTTTTTTCTTAATTTCTTAATTAGTATCCTTTAATAAGCCCTACCTTGTATAGCCAAACTAAAATTTTATTCAATCTAACCAAAAAAAAATTTATAACATTAAATTATTTTAAAGACTTAATTATAAAAATTAATTTAATATAAAATTTTAATTAAATATTTTTTAAGTATAAAAACTTAATTAAAAATTAGAACAACCCATATAAAGATTTACATATTAATGAAATCTATTGTATCTAAACCTGCAAAACATGTGGCAGTGGAATCATCTCGGCTAATGGGTTGGTGACAGTTTTATTCTCTCTCTTAACTCTTGTCTTTCAGATTTCTTTCGATAAATTAGTCATAATGGAATTTGAATCTAGAATTTTATACTAACTATCCAAACTTCTCATCGCAGGATAATGATAGTATTTGGAATCAGCTCTCTGATTTCTCTAGTACGGGCCATCTAATATAGATCAATGCTTAGAATGGTTTAAGGAAGAAGGTTGGTTGCGAAAGACCTACCAGGTTCTGGCTTGATAATTGGCTGGATATTAGGGGTCGAAAGGTAAAATTTCCTATATTATTCTCAGTTTCTACTTAAAAGGAATGTCATATAGCGGACATGGGGCATTGGAATCAAGATGTGTGGCATTGGAATTTTAGTTGGAGAAGGCATCTATTTGCATAGGAAGAACAACTCTTGCAAGAAAATGTTGTTGATCATTAACCAGTATAATTTTGTTGAAGGCTTGGACAACACAATATTGTGGAGATATGACGTTTTTGGGGAATATACTATCAAGTCCTTTTCCTTGCAGATTTTTAGAAGCATAGTTTCATCCTTTTCCATTTATTCTTAGGCAAAGGGTGTTGCACCTCCCAGGGTCGAAATTTTAGTTTGGTTTATCCTACTTGAGCGATTGAATACAAAGGATAGACTATGCCGTTTTGGTTGCATACCAGCCAATGATTCTCCGTGTGTGTTACATTCTAACAATGTAGAATCAATTCAACACCTTTTCTTTGAATGCCCTATGGCTTGGATGTTTTGGCATAGTTGCTTGCAGTGGTGGGGGATTAGTTGATGCTACCACAATTCACCCATGTTATTCTTTGAAGCTTGGTAAGGTGCGTCATTTAGAGAATTTGAGAAAAAACTTTGGATGTTAATGATGTATGTTATCTTATGGACAATCTGGATTACTAGAAACAGAATCATATTTGAGCATTTTATTTTGAATTGGCCATTTGAAATTGATAAGCTAAAGTTGCAGATGGGACATTGGGTAGAAGCTTGGTGTCAGAAATTCCCATTCACACCAGAATTCCTAACTAATAATCTAATTATAGTTAGGAAATGGCATCGGTTGGTACCTGCTAGGAGGGACATACAGTAATCCTATCATGAAAGAGGATTTTGCCGTTGGTCCACTCATGATCTATGACACTAGTGCTTAGCTTTGCTGAATAGTTGGTGTGTATACATGGTCAGTGTATTGATCATTTCTGGTGTTAGCGCGATGATCCTTATTAGATTGTTGTTTTTTGAATCTTTATTTGTAGTAACATTATTTGCTGTACTTTGATTACCGGATTCTGGCTCCCACTTTGTTCCAGAATAGTTGAGTTTTGACATTTATAAAAAAAAAAATCCAAACTTCTCATTAGACAATCCTAATAATTTTTTGTATTATTTTTTTTTTCTCCAAACGTTGATACATGATTACAAAATATATTTTTTGAAATATTCTCTTAATATTAAATAACAATGAATATTGAGATAAAAAAACAAAAAATAAAATAAATACACTTAATATAATAATAATATAAAATCTCTAATATTTTTATTTGATAACTTTTGATGAAAAATTTAAAATTGTGCATGACTAAAAATAAAACTGTTTAAATAGTGTTATTTTAATAAAAAATTGTGTATTTTTTAATTATATTATTTTTATTGAAATTGATATATATTTGACTTAATCATAGTTTAATAACTATAAATCAATCATACGCCTGCTCACCCCGAAAAGAGCAAAATATAAATTAGAAACCAACGAAAGAAGCTACGGAAGTGTTGGGTGGACGAGACAGACACAGAGAAGTACTTAAAAAAGAGAGTTTTGTTTGGATTTGTTCGGTTTTGCTTTTAACATTGTTTTATTTTATTTTTGTGGGGGCGGGGTAAGCAAGAAGTAGGCGACTCATGAAAGTAACGGAGAGAGTCAATGAATAGACGATCCGAGCATGGACCAAGTGAAGGCAACTCTGTCCCTAGCCGTAGCACTCTCACCGGGACTGAGCTAAGAAACTTATGATTATCCACTCACATGTGTCACGAGTTTGTAGGGTGGGACTAGGCTTCTTGGAGCAACAAATTAATGCGAACGCTAAGTGGCATCATCCTTTCTTTCTGTCATTTTATTTAAATCATTTTCAGTATCTCTTTTTTGGGGCTGCCATTTCCATTTATATCTTTTCCTACTTCTCCTTTTCGCTAATGGGTTTGCCTTTCATTTATGGCTCTTGTTCTTGTTACGACATGACTACTGGTTGGAAAGAGATAGCTATGAACTCTGCCAGTGTGCAAGGAAAGGATAGCATGGTAAATTTCCAAGTCAAAGGAACTTGATCAAAATGGTAGATGGAACTAGATTGACCACATACCGAGCATACCTACTTCTATTATTTTTGAAAAGTATAATGCTCTACTTTTTTTGATTTGGATTATCTTATCGATGTCATATTATATCCCAACGGATGTAGCACTGACTTTTCCATTTCTGTTGGTAAATTGATATTTCACCATACAGGACAAAGGTTGTACGCGAGTTCTACGCAAAAATTATTGATAGCACTGGACCATGCAGGAGAAAATACAAATTTAATGTCACAAAAAGAAATGCGAATCTTTATACAAGTAAAATATTTTTAACTCGTACCAACTTGGACGGTACAAGTAGTTTGACTTTAAATAAAATCTCATGATTGAAGTTGATGAAGTTTTTTTCCTCATGATAAGTCGATTTGATTTGAGTACCATTAATAGGATGAAGAAATGTTGATTTAGACTAGAATAACATTCTTTAACTCATTATTCATTATCGGAACAAAAATTGAAATAACGAGAATAACACGTTTAAATTCAAAGAAGTGATTGGATGATTGAATAGTAGTGTTCATTTGCCTTTGTTTGATATTTAAATTGCTTATATAATTTTAAGCCGGGGATAATAATTAAGTTTAGTATTTGAATTCATAACATTGTAGGAAAATTTTGTTTAAAATTGCAATTGAATTCTACTGCAACGAGTTATTTTTAAGCATTTTTCTTTCTTATTTAGTAAATTTTGTGAATATCTTTTATGGTAGTGCATTCTAATTGTAAAGTAGAAGAAATATCGAGAAGTAAAAAGTATATAATATAACTAATAAGGTGTTAGTTCGAGTAGAAGAGATTCGGTTTCATTAAGTATAAGGTCTTTGATTCAATTTCAAAATTTATATATATGAAAAAAATAATGTTGGAATGAATTTCTATTTAGGTATCTGACCGTATTTTGAGAGATTAGTCTTTCACTTATTAAGTGAGTGAATATTCTAAAAAATTATTGAAAAAAAATATATATAATACATGAACATAAGAGGGCATACATTATGTTTATACATGCATTGTAAGTTTTCCTCTGTTTTTTTCGTTTTCATCAATTCTGTTCTGGTTGCGACCGAACCTAAAATTATTATGAGAACTATTCAATTATCTTTGACACTGTCGATTTTTTTAAAAAAGGAAAATCAAACATCAAGTACTGTCCCAACATTATTTTTTTCTATCGAGCAGCCACTGCATGCATTGAAACTTCCACTACTAAATTTTTTCAGCGGTAGGTTCAAAAGTTTCCACCTGCAAAAGTTAACATCTTTCTCTCCAATTGCACATGTAAGTATGTAACTACCTACCTTTTATGGACATTAAAAAAAGAAGAAGAAGGAGAATGCACAAATGATCCCTGTCTTTCCGCGTCTCGCTAAGCCAAAGAGAAAAGTAAAGGATTGACTGACTGAACTTCGCATTATGACCAGTCATTTATCATTTGGCAGATACAATGAGCACAAGTTTGATTATTCTTATCCTATAATCTAACCGCATACACGATAATTGGTTTTCGCCAATTATGTGTATAGAAGTGTTAGGCAAGGTTAGACCATATGTTAAGTTTTGCCTACTTGTCAGTAATTAAACATAATTTATTAGGTGTGGAAGCTCGTTCTTCGAGTCGCATTTTAGAGTTTAATAAGGTACGCCATAGATACTTATGCAGGTCAGAGAGACAGAGAGAGCCATGAAGGAAAGTGACTACCAGTCTGCCATGAAAAAAAGAGACAGAGAAGATTGAAATGTAATATTTTATTTCAAAAGCAATGGAAGGTCGATTGATAGGTGCTTACCGTGAGTATTTTTCATTTTCGTTTTCCACCATGTCTCGGTTTAATTGACTGATTAAACTGATTGGGGTTCATGGACAAAGACAAATGGCTAGTTATAAACTTGTAGTCAAAGTTGGGCGACATTAATTTAAATTCTTCTATGCAGACTCAATACGTGTGTTCGGGAACTTACCAAAGTAGTTTTTTGAAGAGTTTAGGATTTAGGGAATCTATTGAAATGAAAAAAAGCTGTTGTTAAAAAAATTATTGTGTTTGGATAAAAATAACATCAAAAGATTACAATTTAAAATTAAAAAATAGTTTATAATCATAAATATTTTTTTGAAACTTCTGATTATAAATAAAATTTGATTATTTTAGAATTGTGATATTTTTATCAAATTAATATTAAATATTAAATAATATAAATAAATTATTTTATATACTTTTTAGTAATTTGCTATATAAAAGCAATTTTTTCATACATTTTAAATAAAATATACTACTTTAAAATTATTTTTAACTTAATATATTCAAACATTAATTATTTTTCACAATAATTATACTTATAATCAATTATTGAGATAATTTTATCCTTTTTACCAAACACACTTAATGTTCAGATTTATTTTGTGAAATCAACTTCTGGGAGTCAAATAAATACTCTGATCTTGTTAATAATTACACAACACATGCCTGAGCCGTTCATTATACAAAGGTGATATAAACTACAAGTGTATCTCCCGTTAATTTTGTTCACCGTTA
Source organism: Pterocarpus macrocarpus (assembly GCA_031439585.1). NCBI lineage: Eukaryota > Viridiplantae > Streptophyta > Magnoliopsida > Fabales > Fabaceae > Pterocarpus > Pterocarpus macrocarpus. The sequence goes on along the minus strand of CM062520.1, from coordinate 69,113,484 downwards.
GAGACTTTCTAGTCAAGAAGCACTAAGTGGGATTATGCATCTGTTAGCACTATCTTGTAAGACAAACCTATCTTTTTCCTCTATCTACATTAAAGGTGGGATTAGACATCTCTAACCGCTGCTGCCGGGACGATAATATGAAAATTAAGTCCTAATTAACATTATCCTTAAGAGGTCCACATGTTTTGAATGTGAATTATCTAAAAATCATTTTTGTTTGACGTCTGGGACAGGAGAGGAAGCAAGGAGGAAAAAAAAAAGTCTACATTGGCAAAATTGTTTAGTTGCCGTAATACACATCTACTTTGATTATTAAACTGCATTGTGATTATTGGTTAGTTTAATTCAGGCGCGTGCTGTCTTAGCACTAGGTCAAGGTCAATTGCAGTGGATACACCACTGAGGACGAAAAACAGTGAGAATATAGAAAAGTGGGGTGGATTTAAGCCTTGAGCCCCTCAAAATTTGCTTGAGAGATTTTTGGCCTTTTTTTGGGTCTGACTCAAGGCTTGAGAGTTAAGAAGGCTGAAATATGTCTCTGAAGGGCCCAACAAAGATATGTGAAAGGCTCAGCCCAATCTAATTTAGAGCCACATAAGGAGGCCAGGCTGTTCGGGCTTTAAGGTCATTGACCCAAATGCCAAGGTGCATTTTTTTTTAAACAGCTGTAACGTCCTCCCACCTGAATCATTGATTGCGTTGAGTTTGTACAGGCTTCTAGAGGAAGCTCAACCTCCAAAGGACCTTGGAGGTCACAGAATAGGCAGTGGAGTTTAGTGGGGTAGAAAGAGTTGACCTCTGACCAAAAACGAAAAAAATAATAGCTGAGGGTTAAAAAATGGAAAGAAAGAGAAAAATGATATATTATAAATAACTCCCTACTCTTTCAGCCATTTGTTTATACATAAATTTTATTTTCTGGCACTACCCCTTGGAATCAGGTTAGAGTAAAAACGCTGGATTAAGTTAAATTTAATGTCTCAGTCACATGAGAAGAATGCCATAATGTTAAAATCTTACCTTTTTTCTGCGATTTGTGCGTAGAACATTAAAAGTAAAAAATAAAAATGATATTTTTATTCTAACTCAATCTATAAGGAAATTGTGTTACAAAAGATTCTTATATGAAAAGTTAAAATAACTTAATCAACTGAGTTATTTACAATTTACCTAAAAAATATATTTTTTTATTTTTAAATTTAGAAAAATACAGAATATTTAAAAAAAAAGAAAGGTGATATAAAAATCTTTCAATTAAAAAATTTCTCAAATAAATGAATGTTTACTTGGAATCAATTACGGGGATGAAATGAAATGAAGACTCAGATTATTTTTAGTGCAATATCATTAATAGAAATAATTTATGAATTTTTTATCCATATTTTTACACTCAGCGGAATGACCCGTAGATCTTTTATTTTTCGTCCCAAACTAGTCCCTATTTTCCCTTTTTTCTGAAACTCCATTGTTTAAACATATACTTATTATTAACACAATCACAGAGGGAATCAAGGCTCCATGTGTCTATCAGAATCTATGAAGCACGAACACCAATTTGATGGTATTTGTATGTCCGACACAAATGGGATACTGATGTGTATTAGACATCAGTATAACATATTTTTGACATGCAATTTTATGTGTTCCACTTAAAAAAAAAAATTATTTTTTGGCTCAAGTTGGACATGGCTCGAATATTATATGGACATGGTTAGGACACGGTCTAGTAACTTTTTTTTAGTAAAAGCTATATTGCACCTTACTTTCTAAGGTGCCCTACACACCTTATAATCTAAAAATTAAAATATTATGGTGCATTCATATTTTATATACTTATAATACACTCTAAAATTCATGTTGACTCAGAACTCAGAAACTTGGGTCAAGCTGTAATGTTGAACTTGTAATTTGGAACTCAAAAATTTGGACCAAAAATAAGAGAACTCTACTGAACTTGGAACTCGAAAACTAGAAGTTAACACTCACAAACAGTGACATGTTGAATATGGAATGTTGAACTCAGAACTTGAAACTCAAAAACTTGAAATAAGAAAGAAGAGAACTCTATTGAACTTGGAACTCGAAAACTAGAAGAAGTGAACACTCTCTCATAAATAGTGACACATTTAATTTAAAACTTGAAATTCGAAAACATACATCAATGAATTAGAGAGACACAAAGATAATTTTATAGTATATCATAGATGAGATACACTATCATATTCTAGCAATTGGATAACAAGGTGTGTTGTGCACCTCATGAAATACAATGCATTGGAGCTGTGTCAGTTTTTTTTTTCCAATTATTTAATGGATAAAAAAAATTCATAGATCCAAAAATCCAAATTTATTTAAGAATTTTTTTGAAATGTCAATAGAAATAGTGCTTTATATTTTTTGGCAAGGGCATAAAAATAGGAAATACATATGATATATATAAAAGTGTTGTGTCAGTATATTGTAATTTTATGAATTTGTGTGTCTCTGTGTTCATGTTCGTATTCATGTCAAGTATCTATGTTGATGCTGGTGCCTGTGCTCCTTAGGTCAAAATAGTTGCCGTAAACAAACAAAAATAAAAAAGACTAAAATCAACTTTGAAGTTTTTTTTTTTTTTTTTTTTAGTATGTGCATTTGTGGTTCTAAAGAAAACCTAATAAAGTTAAAAAGTTAAGAAAAGGGATAAATATGTGATAATCAAATCCTTAACGCTAAAAATAGGGTTCGGAAATGTGTTCACAAAATAATGGATTAAATGACCTACGGACTATATTATGACAGCTCAGCCTATTTAAGATCGGTCTGCGATCTTAAATGAGCCAACCCATTGTTCTTTTTTTTTTTTTCTTTTTTAGGCTTCTAAAAATTTGATTGTACATAATATATATTGATTTTGATTAAAAAAATAAAAAATTCTTAATCCTTATTAAAAAAGTGAAAATATTTTAAATTTAATTATTAAATCATATTTTTATATCCAAAAATCATACCCATTTTCTTTTAAAAAAATGTGGGTAAACCAGCCAACTCATTAATGCTTATGGGCTGACCCGTTACTTGCAGGTTAAACGAATTAAGCTAAAAATATAATAATTTAAATAGATCGTTATTTTTCATACTCAACCCACCTATTTTTGACAAGTAAATAAATTAATTCGATAAATTTGACCCATTTTTACAACCTTAAAAGTGTCATTTAAACTAAAGCTGATTAGCAAAGCTATTCAAGAATAACTTCAGCTGTGGATATTATTATTATTATTATTATTATTTAACCTTGAGCTTATCCAGTTGGCTCTAATTTTTTTATGCCATTACACTAGAAGTATACAGTATACACATCTACGTAAGTGATGTGATAAGTGGTACCAGGAGATCAAACCTCAGATATATCACACCTCAATAACTAGCTCGTGTATCAATAATACTATAAGCTCATCGGCAGTTGATTCTAGTTAGTTAACCTCCTTTTGCCTTAAAATCTCCTCACAAATTTTGCCGGTGACAAACCAATCTCCAACAATCCGGACCTATAACAAGATAAGGCAATGCATTCCTTTTCTCATTACAGTACAGAAAAAATGTGTCACTACTTGAGCTCATCTCTAATCCAATGAAGACCAGTGACGGCTGGTTGGAAGCTGCACCCTAGAGATATGGCATAGCCGCAGTCAACATTGTACTTTTTTTGGCCCTCCATTCTTTATGCCAACATTCACCCAGAGTTCCACTAAAGTATAAGCTGGAAAATGTCACGTGAGCTCTATCTTCTAATGCTCTACCAGAGTGAGAAGATTATACAACAATTGAGTGGTGCTCGAAATCTGCAAAACATGTTCTAAGATACCGAGTGCCTCCTACTTCTAGAAGGGGTGGATTTTGTCTCCTCTATGACAGTAGAAGCAGGGCTTTCTGATGTGTCAGAGCTAGTAATCTCCCTATTTCTTTCTTTGCTTGACCAAATCTTGGAGAATATCTTCTTTGACATAAGGAAACCTTTCATTTTACTAGCAGCTACTTTTTCGGCATTGCCTTTACCACCATCTGTGCTGTTTTTGTCACTACCATTACTGCCTCCACTTGATAATTTTAATGTAGTAAGTTCCCCTTTCAGTGCTTTTACGTCCTCTGCTGTTGCCACAGCTTCCCATTCCTCTTCTGTATTGGTTGTGGTAGACCTCGAGCTGCCATTAGATCCACCAGGAAGCAAAGCCCTGATGGAGCCGGGAAGATAAGGTGTGCTGCTCCCTCCGGATGATGCTGTTGCTCTCAGCTGCTCAAAGAAGAGAACCTGCACAACAACACGCAGTGGAAGCCGCTCATTCTGCACAGCATGCATGCATGCTTCTGCAGACAACTTCCTGCAGTCCATCAACCTGCATATTCTCTTCCTCTCGCTCTTGCTGATGCCGGCATGTTCCTGCACGTCATGGTTGAGTCAGCCTGTGAAACCTGGTTACTATAAATGGAACCACTCTGTATTTTCTTTTTATAGAGTCAATTTGAGGCTTCAACGGACAAATATTATATCAGGATTATTACATGACAAATAATCACCCTAAATCACTACAAAAATTTTACAATGATGAATGATGCAACTGATAGTTTAATACTTCATTATTTTTAGCAGCCTCTTGGAATGTATCCCAATAGGAAGACAGTAACATATGTCTACGTGTATACTGAAAATTGACTTTTCCAGTGAATTGTCCAATTTCAGAACCTCCCGCACCGGTTTCGGACAAATGTTTTAAACATTGGTGAGGAAAAGAGAGAATGACTGAAATGCAGAGCTGGAAGGATAAACCTACCTTCAAGTACATGTCAATGGCACGATAAAGGCCATCATGAGATGGTCTAGGGAAGCTTGATACCAATTCGGCAAGATTGACAAAATTCGAAATAGGCAAATTGGGATCACGTGCAATCTCAGCAAGGTAGCCATCCACCAGTTTTGCCACCTTCATCTTCTTAGAATGATCTGATGCCATCCCAGGGCTTCTCATCTCATGCAATTCATCTTCCAACATAGATTCGGTCTGAGCATGCTGCTCATGTGCTATAAACTCCTCAACTAGCCTTTGCACAGTATCAACATCAAATGTTGTCGTCTTACCGGTTTGGCCACAAATCAAAAGATCAGCCACTGTAGCCTCCTCAAGGCATTGTCCTATTCTCCTCATCAATTCAGATCTCTCCAACAGTTCACACTCCAGCACAATAGCCGCTCTTAATAACTTCAGCAAGAAACTGCAAGAGACACTGCCTGTTTCTGTGGGCAATAAACGGACAATAGTCTGCAACAATATTCTGTTCTTTGTGATATCCCCACCGTGGATCATACCCTTGTTGAATCCAGGCAACCTTCTTGAGGCATAAGCGCTTAGAGCTTCTCCAATCACAGGACCAGAAACATTTCCTTTGGTTATTATTGTTGATATGACCCGCTTATAGAGATCAAGTTGGAGCTCACAAAGGTCTTCCACCCACCAGTCCTTTGGAACCGTCTGTTGTTTCCTCACACCATTCCAGTGTGGATCATTCCCGTTTTCAGAGGGGAGCTTTTGCCTGTTGTATGTGTATGACCACTCCACTTTGGATGGATCCATTGAAGCCTTGGTAGCTATGGAGTCAAGCGAATGGCTCACCACCTTTAGTTCCTCAGACCATGGAAGAAGGGACTTGGTAGTTTGAAGAAGAATAATTGAGTCTTTCCAGCTCCTGAAAATGCTGGAGTTGAGGAAGACTTCAATCTTGTAGATAAGGTTTCCTTTCTCAACAGTTTCATACATCTCAAGATACTCTGCTGCACAGCGAGCTGCAACAACATTGTAGGCATTGAGAGTGACAATCATACCATAACAGAACTTGGCACATATTTCAAATGCAACAGGCCCTCCAGGAATGTCATGGATGTGGACTTCATCATTGTTCTCCTCATTGGTGTCACTAACCAACTTTTGCAAGCGTGCACTTTTGGACAGAAGAGGAAACTGTAAATATTGATACAGTAAAGATCATGATCAGTAGTCACATGGATAATGTAGCCCATAATTGAACCAAACAAATTTATGTAGAAAACACGAATGTATTTAACAAACCAATTGCCTCACAATAATTACAAAGAGATTATTCTTGTAAACAAATTAGGCAAAGCCATTGCGAATTCTTATTAAGATTTTTGTGACAAATGTTATGCTGAGCCCCAGCCTTCCCAACTCCAGCTAAAAGTACAATTTGTCCGAAGCATAAAGTCAAAAAAGTCCAATTGAATGATCAAGAATACATACATTACCTGACCCTGCCTAAACTTTAGTCTTTGCTTTACATTAAGAGTAAAATTTTTATTCCATAGTGAGGAAAAAAATGTTCAACACTCATCTACCAGACTGGATTGGTTTAGAACAACATTTGAACCCTTATTCTTCCGCATTATTTTCTAAGTATTGGCCGACGCACATATGAAGATGGTTATGAATCCCTTCTGTCATCAGACCATTGAAGCAGTTGGATTGGATTATAGACTTCTCTTTATATAATAAAGGGACAGATGCACTAATTGACAAGAAAAATTAGCAGTTCATTTCTGATGTGAGCTATATTTCAGATAACTATATCACCTCAACTCAGATAGAATCTTACCTTATGGAGATAAAATTTTACGTCTCCAACATTAATGACTATGTCAGTTGACAACTCAGTCGCCACATACCTGGACAAATATATGCCAGTTCATGTTATTTTTGAATGAAATAAATCCGGACAAAATTTATTGAAACTACTGCAGATACAAAGTATGAGATTCAAGTTATGCAATTGCAGATTTTCTGGCATGCACATATTAACTACAAAAGGGGAAATAAAAGGTGCCTTTTTTTTAAAGCGCCTGTACGTTTAACAGTAAACATGTATCTAATATTGCCCATAAATATGATGAAGGTGCAGGACATAAAACCAAAGATGGGCACCGTGTTAATTCAAATACTTCTATTGTTTACTAAATTAATGGTAGTTGCCATGTCAAATTTCCATGTAAATAGTCTAGTAATGTATGTGCGTATAGATAGATCCGCGCCTATATTTATAACAGAAAATATTCTCGGAAAGGAAAAAGATTTTTATGGATAAAATTGGAAAGAAGGATAGAAAATTATAGCCTCTCAATTAAATGTCAAAGGAAGCAATGACTGATATACTACGGGGAACCGCGTACTTGTTGCACAGCAATGGGTGAGATATTAAGTCGTGTCTCGTTAGATATACATCCAATCCCCATAAGGTATTTTTCTCTCTATTTCTTTCGGTTGGATTCGAGGTAGGTTTTATTGGACTTGAGGGAAAATGGGAAATAGGGATGTCGGAGATTGAAGCCCCACCACATTTAGTAAAGATCAGGGACATGCCCGTTAAGCTATGCTCCACCGATTGTCCCTATAATAGTAGTTCTCAAAAGGTTCGGAAAATAATTGTAGAGATGGTTATGTATACTTTACTCATACAATGAAGTAGGACTACAAACATATTTATCCACAATTCATGATCAATTACAATCTGGTAGAATAATAAGCATTTATATATTACAAATTAGAGATGAAGAAGCATTTTTTTAAATAAAAAAAGAAAAAAAGATCTGAATCGGCATCTTCATGCTAGAAGTTGAAGTACAATTAGGAGAATAAGATCATTTCTCAAAGGCAGCTCAAATAAAAGTCAAAATTCAAAATTTGTTATTTTTTCATGTAAATGATTAAAAAAATGTCCACCGAAACAAAAATGATTAAGATTGATTTGATATGGAAGCAGTCCGGTCTATCAGAATCGATTGATCAAAGTAGAATGGATTTTGAAGAAAATTTAAACAAAAAAAAAAAAAAAAGTCCATAAGAATCCCACAACAACATATAATTCTAAGCGTGAGCTCAAGAAAAGGAAACAAATTTGCAAGTGTGTTTCTGAGGAGAGAGGTAACTGATCTCATACCTGATATTATCTCCATCAGTCTGAAAAGTATCAGGCTTAGATCCAAGTTTCATAAACTTCATCTTGGCCACAGAAAATACCTATAACACAATTCCTAGCTTCTACTTCAGCTGCAAACACCAACCTCGCCTTCTCTCCGGCTATGAAAATCGAACCACCGACTAGGATTTTGGATAAAAAATGAATGTAGTACTAACTTGCTAATGTTCCAAGGTAAAGAAAGAAGCATCAAATAGAATTGTGGTATAGTTCCCTACTTCCTAGTATGACCGAATCTTTCCCACAAAACGAGGCCAGTAAGAGTGCAAAGAGAAAAGGTAAAATGGTTAATCTCTGCAATTTCTTTTTTTTTTTTGGAGGGGGGTTATTCTCTTGTGACTTGAATGGGAAGAGACTCAAAGAAGAGGTTGCTTACTAAATTGGTAACACAGCCCAAGAAGACCGGCAAATATGGCCATGTTAGGAGACATTGCCAACAGAAGAGACCATATGAAACGCATATATTTATATAATATATAGTATATAGTATAATTTCTCAAAGCCAAAGGAGACACCCCCACTTGCTCAAAACTGACACCACCACCCCACTCTATATTAAATTTAATCTCTTTTCCGAATCTAGGTATCTGCTTCCTTTTCCTTGTTTATTTGTTGTTCCCAACAATGGGATTTAGACGCCACCAGCAACACCCTTTCTGGTCCGCAAAGTTTCAGAGACCAAATTCCATTATCAACATTCCCTCCCCTCACTAGCCACGTTGTCCCTCCTTTGAAGCCAAGCACCTGCTACAAACACAAGACAGCATATCTCGGTGTGAGTTGAGAGAATCACCGGATTAGTAGACAAAAGGCATCATTTTTGGTGGTTTCTGCTCCAAAGATCATTGCACACGTTTGACGATACTATTGGGAGAAAGCAAGCAAAAAATAAAAAAAAAATAAAGATATATTTTGCAAAGAATATATAGTATTGGTGGAAGAAAATACCAACATTTTTTTCTCAGAAATTTAAATTAATAAAGCTGCAGAGAAATCAACCCAACTGCACACCGGATCATAAGCTTGGTAATGATGGGTTTTTATTCTTTTAGAGCCCAACAAGAAGCAGAAAAATCCTCAAGAGATTTCCATGCTCAGCTTAGAAGTTAAAAAATCACAACCCAAATATAAATAGAAGAAAAAAAAAACATTCATGCACAGAAATTTGGCGAATCGTTAAAAACAAAAAATTTGCAGAGTCAATATATAATAGGCAAGTGACCATGCGGGAGCAGAACTGTTAAATGCTCAGAGAGAATAAATAGAGGCAGATGAATGGACAGAAATCAATCTCAATTCAGAGCTATGTCATCCATATCATTCTTACCTACCTACCAGACCCATAACTTCCCTTCTCGTTGTGTGAGTAAATATTATTTGAGAAACCGAAGTAGATTGCACGACAAAGGGAGCAAAACAAACAGAAACAGGTAACAGGAAAGGAAACAAGTGAAGGGGATTGAGGTAATTAAAGAGATCTGAAATCTGAATGCATGTCTGGGTCTGCGGAGTACGAAGAATCAAAGTAAGGAGTGGGCACGACAACAAAGTAACACAAAATTAAGTTCACTACTACTATATCTTTAAAGAAGAACCAACCTTCCCCACATATCACATATCACAGGAACCAGTCCACCCAACCAAACCCCAAAAGATCAACCCTTCAAAAAAGATGAGCTGCTCCTCATCTTTGACAGCCACCACTGCTACACAAACACTAAAAGCCAACCAAGATCAGAATGTTCCCACTCTCTCTCTCTCTCTATCTCTATGCTCAGAGCTTTTGAATCAGCACCCTAGCCCCCACCGCCCCCACCTTTCCCTTTCCCATTCTCATCTCGCAACCTTTTTAGTACATCCTCTTAGACTACAAAAAAAAAAAAAAAACATTGACAACATGAACAATGGTCCTATATATTTCTTTACGAACACAAAATAGAAAAAAATAAATAAATAAGGACAATGATTTACGTGTGTGTTGTTCGAACTTGATATTTAGAGTGAATAATGAACTTTTATTAGTTCTCATACAGTCAATAGAGTTAAATCGAACGGCTACGACCATGAGGCCCCCTCACTCACTCACTCACCTTTTTTCTTTCTCCCTCTGTCCACTATATTATTATTATTGTTATGACTATTCATGCAGTATAATCTAATGCACGCCCTTCTGACAGGCCACTTTGTTGCCCCCTTTGCGAAATACCAACGGCTTCGTTTCAGCGCGTGACGGGAACCGCCACATTCTCACTTCTGTTCTGTTCTGCCACTCTCTTTCTCTGTTTAATTTTTCAGTAGAAACGAGAAGAGTTAATGCTACTTTAATTATGGACTTTTTATATGTGGGTCGTTTTTGTTTGTAGTCTTAAAAAATTATTAAATTAGTTTTTAATTTTGTAAAATATGAGTTATATATATTTTTTAATTTAATTTCATTAGTTCACTATTATTATTCTGCTGCACGGCATGATACATGTTATGTCGGTGCCACATGACAAATCACGTGTTATTAGATGTTGTGCGATTTTATATAAATTTAAATTAATTTTTAAAATTTTTGAAATATATCAAAAAAAATTTTTAAATTGTAAAATAAGCTAAATTAGTCACTAAAATTTTAAAAATATATAAAAAAATTCTAAATTTTTAAATTTTTTCTATTCATCTTCATTAATTCAAAATTCTCAATCTTCTTTAAATTCATTTATTTTTTTCCCATTTTTACACTTACCTAAATTAAATCATCCTTATATAAAATAATATGAATAGAATATATAAAAAATGAGAGTATTATTACAACTATTATTACAAAGAATAAAAAATGAGAGTTTTCTACTTAGATATCTTATATTTTATAGCTAAAATTTGGTTTACAAGTTTAAGCATAAGCAATGACAGGAGCTTTTTAAAACTATCAATATGTGCTAATTATTCTCTTAAAATTTTCAAAAACTTTTTATGTTAGACTAAAAGTTATGGTTAATGACAAATACATAATCTTTTTTTTTTTTTTTAAGTTTCTAGACACTATCAATTATAAAAAGAATCGTATATATTACAAGTGTCATAGACTAAAATATTAAAGCTCATATATCATAGGAGAAATATTGACCAAATAAAGCTATAAGAAAGATTTTACTATTAGCATGCTTCTCCTTATGGAAAATGAAAATCTAGATATAAAAGAAATCATAACAGAGATATTGAACAAGTAAAGTCAAGAGTCAAGAAAAATGTGTTATTACTAACAAGCTTCTTCTTATGCCAAAATAAAAAGATAAGGCTTGTAGCATTTTGGTTTTGCATAGCACAAAAAATCAATATATTTCGATGCTCATCGATATTCGAATATTATTTCTTTGGTAGATATATAATAAAAATATTGTTTGTACATAGATGACAACTAATAAAACTTATTAAAATCTAAATATCATGCCAACATATCCTAAAAATGTCAAAATGTAAAATTTAATTTTGACTTGCAATTGTATCATTGGAGATAATGCTATAAGAGCCTATGGCTCTGATGTTCCTAAAGGTAGTGTTTATAACTAAATAGTAATTGAGATTTATTAATACAAAATATCATTTTAAGAGTATTATTATTATTATTCTCACATTATTGTTAAGATATTAGAATTATATTATTTTGATTCTTGTATGGGAATATTATCCCCCCCTTTTTTAAAGGGAATATTATTTCATTCATTTAAATGAAAAAACAAACAGTTGTGATCGATTAAAAACTAAAAATATAAAATTTTGATTATGTATATTAAAAATAGTGTGAAAGAATCATTTTTTTTCAAAGACAAATGAAAAAGGTCATTGATTTTAATTTGCAATTGTAATATATAATCATATGTGAGTCTCTATTTGAAAAATAAAATTAGAGTTGAAAGCATATATAGGTTAAAATTACATTCCATTAGTTAGTTGCAAGATATGCACATTAGTACATTAATATAATAATGGGAGAGAAATGAGCGAATTTAAGGAAAATTAAGGATTTAGAGTTAATAATGATGAAGAGGAGAGATTTGAGGATTTGAGATTTTTTTTGATATATTTTAAAAGTTTCAAAGACTAATTTAAACCTATATAAAATTGTGCCACATCAGATGACATGTGGCATGTCACGTGGCACTAATATGCCACATATCATTTGATGTGACATGTCAGCAAAATAATAATGGTGGGATAATAAAATTGGGAGGAGGGATTAATGTGACTCATATTTTACAAAATTGGGGGCAAATTTGACAATTTTATGAAATTAGAAATAAAAATAACTCATGTATCAAAATCAAAACCAAAGTGAGTATTAACTCAAAATGAAAATAATCCCTCAAATCCAATCCATGCAGCCATTCCTCCCTCTGTCCGTATATGATTTTTACCTTATAAAATTACTATCCAATTATATGATTTTTTAAAGTAATCAATAGTTGAATCAAAGTAATTTGTAATTAAATATTTATATAAAATATTTTTATATTATTAGTATATTAAAATTAAATTTTTCTTTTGATTGGGAGGAAGAGCTTTTTTTGGAGAGGGGTTGGGTTCTTCTACCTACTTTCTGCTTCTAACAAGATTGAATCAGGGTGCACATCATGTAAGGCTAAGATTTCGACCACTTGAGCTTTTGCCTTGCGTGCATCAAAATTAAACTCGTTAGGAATATGACAGAGGAGATTTCTATCTTTTCATTTGGGTTAGGACTCGGGAATTTCTCTCATTGTATGGGTGGCCTATTATACCTAAACTCTTTATATTTTATTATTTGATTCTAATTAAGCTAGTTTTATATTTTACATATTATATAGACTAAATTTTTACCACATAAAAATGTTAATGACACATGTCCTTCGGTAACATTTGTCAAAATTATTGATATAACTGCATGTGAGTCAGTGAGTGTAAGAGAAAAAGTTTATAATCAAAGTTTATTTAAACTTAAAGATTTGCATTGCTCTAGATTTTGGCATGTATATAAGTTGAGATTGATGTTTGCATTATTTTAATAATTTTGATCATATGATAATTAAATAATAATATTTTATCTGAAAAAATATAATAATATTTTCATCTCTGAGTATAAAATATGTAATAGGAGATAATCTTTTTCATTTATTTAAAATTCATATTAACATAGTCTCCAATATAATAATGTTGAATACTTCAGTAACATTCTTTTAGAGTACTTAGTATAACCTTTTAAAATAGGAACAAAAACATTAGGGGATATTATTTTTATACAATTTTCATATAAATCTTGTTCCTTTTTTCATTTTAAAGGTACACCGAAATGAGAAACATGCCATTTAATACATGATTAATAGATAAAATAATGTTTTTACATAATAATATTTCTACATAATACATTAAAACATTAATTTTGACTTTGCAAAGTGTACTTTACATCATCAAGCAATTGTATAACATATGTATGACTTATAATAAATTATTATAAGAATTAGACACTTTTAATGATATGCCAATATATGATTTAATGATTATGAAAAAAAATTTAGCATCAAATTTAGATTCATTTAATATGCGATAACAAAAATTTATATACTGTTAAAAACTTGAAATCAAGACAGTTTGTTGTTTTGGTGATTACGGGAACGGCAGTATGGTAGTTTTATTGATAAAATTCCTTACGGTAGGTTAATTCCTTCTCTTCCTGAAATCGTCATTGTCAACGAAGGACGAAGCTAGGGGAAGAGAGAGAATTAGGATTTTTTTTTTAATCTTCGAGAATTAGTTAAAATTAATTAATGGACGATGGCCTTTGATTGGACAAATGGTGGGTTCTTTCTATATCTCTCCCTCTCATTTTAGTTGAATAATCAGAATTCTGGTATAGCAGTTTGTTTAGTCCCTCTACTAGTGGACAGCTTGTGACCACAACGCTTTATCTTATCCAATCTTTTATTCCCTCCATCCCACATGCAATGCTCCAATATACTCCTTCCAATGTCAAGAATTCAATTAAAAAATATAATATATAATCACTAAGTTTTATCCTATTCTCTTTCTCAAACACATCCCCATGATAATGCTTAGTTGTTTATAATTTCCCTTGCCTCAAGATTCTTTTTTCCCAGGAAATCAGATGCATCAAAAACCTCAACACATAAACATTAATTTAAGTCTATGTTTTTGTACACCTGATGCAGATGATGATCCAAGAAAAAAAAACCGTAGGATCTATGGAAAATGGGATAGATAGCTGTAAAACTGTCGTGACCCTGAATTATAAAATCGGAGCGCATTAGTGTCACAATCTTTGAAAGATTATATTCATGAAAGATTGTCGGATTGATGGTCACTATATATTTTCATCCATATTATTCAAGGGCGCCGACTTCGGTGCTCTTCGCTGGTCGAGTCTTGTGTGCTGTATGTCTGATGGTGAGATTATGAGGTGTATCGATATACCAATCACTTATGATGCACTGTAGTAATATCTAATTTTAAGAAAATTTAAAAATATAATTAAATATATTTTAAAAATTAATTATTATATATTGACAATATAAAATTATATTGATAATATAAAATAATTTTATACTATCATTATAATAAAAAAATTTTATCAATATAATTTTACTCTGTCAGTGTAATTTTATACTGACAGAGTATAAAATAATTTTACACTGTCATTATAATCAAAAAATTTTATCAGTATAATTTTACTCTGTCAATATAATTTTATACTGACAGTGTAAAATTATTTTATACTATCAGTGTAATTTTACACTACTAATGTATAAAAATTAATTTTTAAAAATTATAAAAATTTTATCAGTATAATTTTACTCTGTCAATATAATTTTATACTGTCTATCAGTATAATATTACATTGATAGTATAAAATTATTTTATATTATCAGTATAATTTTATATTATTAGTGTATAAAAATTAATTTTTAAAATATATTTAATTATATTTTTTAATTTTTTTAAAATTAATATATTACTATAATGCATCATAGGTAATTGGTATATCGATACACCTCACAAATCTACACCATCCGATGCGCTACAGTCACAAGGTGCACTAAGCACCTTGGACTGCGAAGCGCACCGAAGTCGGCGCCTTATTCAAGTGCTTATATTTCACAAATTTCAATCGAAGTTATCAGCTACTACAAAAATATACTTAACGATAATTGAAATTAAACTTTGAGCATTTTCTCAAATTTTAATAGAGTAAACCAGTATGACGTATAAATTTTTAAATTAATATATAAAAAAAAGTGTGACTTGGCCGTAAATGAGTAAAAATAGACACCAATGTGGTAGGTGTAGACACGGTGTTTAATGAGTTCGGGGTTATGCAGTCACCGATAACCGAATAGTAATAGTATAACGTAAACGTGGGGAAGTTGCACATTGGAAGATGGGGCATCGTGGATGACTTCACTTGGTTTGGCCCTAAATATATGTGGAATGTTGACCTATACCATGTGAGCATGCTACTCGAAGGTCATGCTCAATATTATCTTTCGCAAAAGAATTGTTTTTCCAGCTCAACTGAATTTCGGACTTAAGTTCCTTGTGAGGGGACCATTCAGTACCAACGTCCTTAAATCAAGGGCACCCTCGATAGCTTTCATTTTTTGGGGGGTCTTTAGGACAGCCTTGATATTAATTTTCGATTTTCTTTTCCTTAAAAAAGCCACCCCAAAAGGCAATGCTGAGTGAAAAGCTCTCCGTGGAGAAAGAAACAACTCAATGACAGGATTTATCTATTTGCTAGTAGTACAACAAAAGGGTTTCTAAATATGTTAATGGGATTTCAGTAATTATCACAACGCACATGCACTTTGATTCTCGTGGTCGAGTAAATTGCATTGGAACCTTGTATGAATGCTTAAAAGTTGCTATGAACATGAACTAATCGTGAGAATCGAACTCAATCTTTTAGCAAAAAATAACTTAATATCTGAAGCAACAACTCGAAATTATTCTTTCACAAAGTTGATCAAATATGATTGACAATGTCCAAATTAAATTCTTTGGTTTAAGGGCCGATCAGTATCGTCTGACACAATCAGGAGTAGTGTGCAGGGAAGTTCATTGAATGTGTTGTAAACTTGTAATTAATTAACTTCTTTCACTTCATCCTCTGTTGATAAATCATTCCCGCTAAAGATTAGAGCACAAGCACATTGGCTTACCTACAGTACAACCAACAGATTAAAAAAAAGCGTCATTCTAGGGCAGATGAATTGTAATGATTATTGAGTCATTTTCGAATCTGTAGCATGACTGTGTTATATATACCCCCGCGGAATGGTTGTCATTTTCAGTTTACTATGTACTTAATAATGCTTGAATTGTATGCCAATTGGTTGGAGACATCCTTTAGAATAACTTTGGCCTTGCGTGCCATAACAATGGTCTAGTAACCCATCTTCAGATCATCCTTCCAAAATGATGTTCTAAAACAACGGTGTCTTACAATCATTTTTGAAAGGAAAATAGTTGTAGATACCCATATAAATAGAAGTGAAAATTACGTGTGTTTTGTAGGCATCTGAAACCGGTGTTGTGTATATATGGATTTAAGAGGAAAGAAAATTAACGTGATCTCGTAAAATTTAGTGGATTTAGTACAAGAATATATATAGATTACATTTACATTTCACACACAAAAACACAATATTACCGAGACTTTTTTTAATACTTACATAGAATCTTATTCCAATGCTGTGCAACCTTCATATAAGTGATTAAAAGAAAGAATTCACATAGGTGCGTTTGTTTCTAATTGTTTTTTATTTTGAAGTTTAAATTTTATATATAATTAAAAAAGTTAAAATTATTTTAAAAATTACTCTTTTTAATTTTTATAAAAAAATTAAAAATAATTTTTTTTGAAAATCTAATTATTTTTAAAAATTTATTCAAAAATACGAAAATTAACTTTTTAAATAAAAAATAATAATTTTTTATCAAAATAATTTCAAACAAAAACACCCATAATACTCAATCATGGATGGATAACATTAAAAAAAGCAGGAAAATGCCCCTCCTGAAACAGCTCTTAGAAATAAGCAGAAGAAAAAAAAAGACACCTAGACTTTCTGATGTCATTAATTTCTGTTTAGGTGTCAATTTAACCTGGCCACAAAATACAAATGTAACGAGTTTTGAATTTCTGTAACGCATATAAAATTAACGGGAATGATTTTTGAACTCAATCCTGCTCGACATCCCCTGGATGCCTATTAGAATTTTAGGGAAAGTTGAAATAAAAAATCAATTATATTGAATGATTGAATGTAATAGTATGAGTGTGTTATATCGCTATCGTTAAATAGCACTTCTCTAAAGTTAGTTTATCAACTGTGTCAGTCTGTCAGAACTTGTGATTGTCGAAATAGCTGTGTTTGGGTTGACCGGGGCACCATGTATGGGACGTGATCTAAAATTTAGGATTGAACTGAAATTAAAGGTGGTTACTGTATGGTTTCTTCACCCGCTTTGACCCAGAATACTGTATAGGTTTGGCAATTTATTGGCACGCCCCTGTGCTTGGATTTGATGGTTACACGGAGCGGAATGATAGATGTCAAGACACTCGGAGTCTCGATGCAGTTAAGTCTGCCAGATCTAAAGTCGGACCCTAGCAAAAAAAACCTCAAAGTTAGGTTTCTTTTTTCTTTCTTTTTTGCCCTTTCGAATTTCTTTAATTTCTGATTCTCTAAAAATTTTAATTTTATTAATTTTTTTTTTTGGTAGACGCTATTAATTTATTTTGCCTTATATAAAACTATATTTAAACCACTGTAAATGGATTAATGGTAAAAAATTTGAATATTTTGTATAAAATTATAAAATCAAATCTTACTATCATTAGTATACCAAAAAAAAAAATATAAAACTACATTTATTTTTACACAGCACACAATCGTCTACAAAAGTAAGAAAATAAGGTTAAGAAATCGTCTCATTCATGTTAGGACATGTCATAAATAAGACTTTAATTCCTGTTACACACGGCCTATGATTTCTTTGATTCTCTTAAAAGAAGTAGGGAAGTGTGACTGTGATCAATTGTTATGCTCGACGATTGCATGGAGATCCCAGCTTAATTCAACGGCATTTGATTCAATTATTCATCTCCCCAGGGTACGATGGACGCGAGTCCACTAGTTAGCAAGATCGTGACAGATTTCAGGTACTAGTTTCACTGATAGCTGCTTGAAAATTTATTTCTTTTTCTCGAAAAAGAAATATCATGAGGACGAAATGTTAGCATTCAAGTAGAAACAAGAAATGGCAGGCACAAGAGCTGGCATGAATGATGAACCAGAAGTCATTAGTATTTCCTACATATTATCTCTCTCTTAAAATAATTGTCTATTTTTAAAATTTTAAATTTTCACAAGTAACTATTCGACTAGAAAATTTACGTAATATTAATTATTTTTTTTAGTTATATCCCATTAAATAGATGAAAGAGAATAAATGAAAAGAAATAATTAATTAAAAAAAGAATTGAATAAGGATAATTTTATAAAATATATCTAATTTTTTTTAAATTGAAATATTTTTAATCATTTTCTTAATTCATATAATATTTAAAATTGGACAATTATTTTGGATGACTTTTGTCTTGAAATAATTGTCTATTTTTAAAATTTTATTTATTCATAAATAATTATCTACTTAAGAAATTTAGATAATATTATTTTTTTTTTCAATTATACCTTTATTAAATAAAGAAAATAGAATAACTAAAAAGGGACAATTAAAGAAGAGAGAAAATTAAAAATAATTTTATGAAATACAAATAAATTTATTTAATATTTAGATTTTTTTAATTATTTTTTTAATTTATGTACATATTTAAAATTGAATAGTTATTTTCAGACACAAATAATATTTAAGATGCTACATCATTTCTTCTTTTTTTTTTTCTGGTCTTGATACTACATCATTATTATGTATGCAATTGCATGATGCCAGTTCTGATTTTTGAAGAATCTAAGCCCAAACTTAAAGGGTTATTCCAAGCCAACCCTCCTAGCTTTACTCCTTTTCTTTCCATGGACATGATTTATATATAATTGCATTTTGGAGCATTGAGAGATTTGTGGTAGGAGTGATTCCTCTCTTTCCTTCCCCTTTTTGCCTTGCTCGTGTCTGAACTCTGAAGATTCCTTTTTTTTTTTTTTCGTCAAATCAGAATATTCTGAACCATTGCTCGTGGAAGACAAAGCAAGATGGGCTCTAGAAATAATTGGTCAGGTTTCGGCCATGCCAAATTAAAACCTATGTTATGTTCAAAAAATTTAAACCCACGTTTTCGTTGGTCCAATAAAAGTATAAAACCCATAGTTAGACTGCCGTGTTTAGAAGAAGAGTTAAAAGTGTGTTTGGTTTCAATATTTTCTATTTTCATTTTCAAAAAAAACAAGAAACAGATCTAAAAATATGTTTGGTACAAATTTTCAAAAAATATTTCTTGGAAATATTTCCTAAATTCCTCACAATTTTGAAAAGATCATTTTGACATTTTCACATTTCCACGGAAAATGTTTCAGAGCTTCAAAGCGTGGTGACATACTAGCAATAATAGTGACATTTATTATGTTTCTTTTGGGTATGTTTATTGCTCACTTTCAACCCTAAACAGAACAACCAGATAGCAAGTTTATAAACAGAACAACTACATCCACTGTGCATTGTCCTTTGTCATTACTGTCGCTTTTGTTGCTTCTCCTCACTCTTGCTCTTGCTTTCCCTTTTATTGTCAAATGAATGTTTTTTTCTTCCTATTTCCTTTCTTACTCACCGGCTCTGTCTCTTTTTAATCACAACTCAAATTTTTGTTTTTCAACTTGCAATTGGGTGTCTCTAGTCTTTGAGTGAAGATGATTCTACGCTTGACTTCCACCTGGGTACTACGACATGATGAAGATGCGAGCTTCCCTTTTTTTTTAATTTTTCTTTTTTTTGGTAAAGCTTAAAGAAACACAACATGAAGTTGGAGATACATGAAATGAGAAAGCACGGTTAGGACCAGAAATAAATTCTCATGCCCACCACCACATGGCTCGTGCATTAGTTGGAAATCTACTTTAGATAAGATATTGAAGGGAGATAGTGTGTGATAAGATTTTGTCCTTTTAAAATTGGGTCAGGGCTGTTAGATTTTCAACCAACTGGTTGGCTGCTTCTCACAGCCAAAAGAATATGTTAGGCACTCAAACTTCTTAGGCCTTTATGGTGAGATTTCGAGAAAACAAAAAAAAAAATTGTTTCATAGATAATCAACTTAAAACGATGCATTTCTTGTCCTCATCATTCATGGATAACCAAATAATATATATCTATGATTTATCTCTTCAAAGCAAGAATTTCTAGCAACTTTTTAAATATGAAATAAAATAATAGTAAATATAGTATTTAAATATTTATTTGTGTACAAATCAAACTATAATAGTTGATAATGATAATAAAATAATTTAAAAGTAAATAATTTATTTTATTCTTAATTTTAATATTTTGTAGAGTTATTTATTATTTTAATAAATATTTTTAATAGATAAATAAAATGTGTAAATCAAATATATATCATTGATATTATTTAATAATAAATATAATTTTATTATCTCAAATTTAATTTTGAAAATATTTTTTAAAAACAAACAAATCAAACATATTTTCATTATTTTCACTTTTTGAAAATAGAATATATTTTTATAAACCAAACACATTTCCTAAATTCAAAAAAATTTAAATATAAAAATCTAACTCAAAAAATAAAAACAGAAAATATTTCCTAAATTCAAACTCACCCTAATGTTTATCGAGCCAATCTTATCTGCCTAACCTCATAGCTTCGATCGAGCTGACCAAAATATTGATAAGGTTCAAGACCCGGAAAAAAAACCACGTCCCTTTTTTTTTTCCTCACATGGGCCTTTCTTTTAGTAATGGGCTGTTTTAATTTTTTTATCTGGGCTATTACAAGATTTGAAGTTTACTCACGGGTGAGACAGTCAGGCCCAAAGTTTACCAACCTTAATTAGAGCGGTCCGGCACAAAACGGTTGGAATAGCCCATCTAAGCCCTTTTCCTCCATGTTTTCTCTTTTTACACGAGTCTCCTCTCACATATAAGAGAACGTTTCCTTCCTTGGTACTTGGAAGCTTCCAAACCACAAGCACGTTCTTTCATTATTCTCCTCTCAGTTGCTTTCTTTTTTCCTTTTTGGATCCCATGTTTCGGTGAAAAGGCATATGAATAAGAAGGAAAGAGCTCCTTAGGGAAGACCAAAAATTGATGTAGCATGAACTGAATTATTTATTAGAGAAAAGAATACAAATTCTAAATTCTCATTTTTCAAAAGGAAAAAAGTTCGAAAGCTTTTTTGAGAGCTTTGGTTTGGCTAGTACTAGTAGTAAAGCAGTGAATCGCAGCAATTAACTGTAGGTTGGACTGTATTTTCTAGTGACTAGCGATGAAGACTAACGGGACATATGATGCAACTTGCAAGAGATAAAACATGCACTTGTTCGTCCTTGGGACGTGGGACTTTTCTGATGATGAATTCATCACCCTATGATTCTACCTATTTTGATTTCATTCTCTTGAAGCACAATAGTTCGGCATATATCTCAGCTTTGGAAAAGTAACTTTGTGGAGAGTGAAGCTTTCGAGACTGATATCACAGTCAGAAACACGCGTGACTGTACCTTATATTGGTGGCAACTCGTTGACTAATTATTTATATGAATTTTATCATCTAGACTTTCCTTTCCAGCTGATAGTTACTAAATTTTCTTTCCTCTACTTAATTTTGTATAATGTACTTTTCTCATTTTATGAAACTTTCAAAATAAAATAATAACGTGAAAAGTTATGCGACCTCAAAATAAGCCAAATGTATATATATCAAACTGAAATTTGAGTAGTATTAATTTTCGAGCAGAAAAAAAAATTTGGCAACTTCGACAACCAATTAAAAGGTCCTTTTATAATGCATTGTGTTAATGATGGTGCTTGATGCACCGTGCAATGTGGTGGTGAAGTTATGTTTCGAGCACTGATACACCACCAATTCTGATGCATTGTAGATCCCCGCACCACCGCCGCCACTCTTGTCCCCACTCTCGCACCTATATGCTCACCTTGCCCCGATTGTCTCCATGTTCCAATAGTGGTGATGGCTCTGAAATCCGTCACTATGGTCTATCTCCATGTCGACCTCGATCTTCATCACTGGCAAGAAGAGTGAAAAGAACTGTCACCACCACGGCAAGATCATCACTAGTGACCATTACATCACCATTTGCATTGCCAGCATCGTGGTGTTTGGTGGCTATAATTGCTTCACCTTTGGATTTGCGAGTCATCCGCTTTTTTTGTGCCACTGTTGAAGTCATTCCACCGCAGCCACCTCCTGCTGTTTCTCGCGACGCCACCGTGTGGCATGAGGGTCAGTCGCGGGTCATCTCTATTGTGCTGACAGCAATTGCTTCGATGAGTGCTTGGCGATGCGGTTTTGGGAGTTGGGTTTTGGCGAAAGCGAGAATCGACATTCAACGGTAGCAGGAGGACGGGGAGACTGTTGGGACATGGTGTGGTTGAGAGATCATAGAGTTGGCAGGTTTAGAGTGGATCACATTTGATTAGTGCATCAATATACCATTATCACTGAGCCACTATATCGACAAGGTGTATCAAATACCATGATAAACACGGTGCACCTAAGACAAACCCCCAATTAAAACGTTATGGAAACTTTATATGCAGGTCTCAATGATGAGGCATGAGGCCCTACTAGCTCTGTGACCTAGCTACTTTGTTTTCAGGTAGGTCCTCCGGATTTTGTAGCAGGAAAAAAAGAGAGAACAGTTCCCCACATCAAATTCAGCAGGAAAAAAAATATAGAGAAGCCACCGTCAACATGCAGCATAAGTAAACGAAACGAAAGACAAAAAAGAATCCGAATGGCATACTCATGGACGAGATAAGACGCCCAGTCAAGTAAAGCATCAAACATTTGATTAGTTATGACTTCTACTTGAGTACACTAATGTGCAAAGCAATATTTTTTTTTCTTTAAAAAAAAAAGACACACACATCCACACACACACACACACACACACACACACACACACACACAAAATGCTGTACACTGTGGCTAACCGTTACTTCTTTTTCATGCTTTTTCTTATCTTTTGTCGCTCAATGCTATGCAGTATATGCACAGCGTCTTTGTCTCAAGGGCACGCATTTTCTTTTGTTTCACTTCTTTTTATATAAAACAGACAGCAATCTGAGCTCCATCATGTGGACCACATAACCCCAAAAGAGGTAAACGGATAAATCTTTTCAGGTTGCCAAATCGTTATAAGAGTAATGATATTTAAATATCACAAATATTAAATACAACACTTTCTTACATAAACATACACAATATTTCCCTCGGCTCGATATAAGTATATTTGCCCAAAACTCATGATTTAATTTAATGATTATGATCCTAACCTCGCCTTGATATTGAGTAGCTTCCAAACCGCGAATAGAAACCAGGATGATGCACGAAGCACCGACTTGTAAGGCATTAGCAGACGGCATAAGAAAATCCCAATACTCATTGTATCCGGTTATAAAAGCTCGCCGAATGAACTCCTCAATGTATTACATACTTTTTTATAGCGCACACTCCCAAATAGGAATCCAAGCACTGCTTGAAACTATCACTCAGATACTCAAATATCAAAGACAGGACAGCAAAACACCACGCCAGTTAAGGACAACATATGAGAGTAACTTGTGGTTTTCAATTTTTGCAACCTCACTCTCCCTCTGAATTCATTTGCAAGTGGAAACTTTTCCAGGAAAACATGTTAATATGTTCATTGGAATAAAACAAAAGCCAAGTTATTAATGGTCTCGTTATTGATAGATCAGTGTAGACTCTAATCACACCCTTAGACTTAACAAAAAAAAATTGGGTGACAATGCGATATCTCTTCTTTATCCCCCAAGGGTTCCACATTCTTGAGCGAGCAACCTTATTATAAATCTAAAGAGTACTGTTACTTCAGATGATCATGGCGCAATGTTATTCTAGAGGAAAAGCTGAAGTGGTCAAAATTTTCTGATAAACAACAAAGGATTCAGGTCAAATGAAATCCGGATCAAGCATAATAAGCATTAATCAGTAATCAGCAACTTTGAACATAACTACAACTTATATTATCCCTTACATATAAATATCATGGAGAAACAAAATAACAACTAAGCACTGAGCTAAATAAGTTGGTCCATGATACTTCCTAAATTAGTAGTTCGAACGACATAAATCCTCTAAGTACATATCTCATACATTATATATAAATTATAAACCATTAACTAGTGGCAAAGTGAATCAAAAGCCAAGTTCACAGTAACAAAATTCTAAACCCTGACTGCAGCTAAAGAAAGTCGCCACTCTTCTTTCACTTGCAGTACTGTATCTAGCTGAGAATAAACCGACACTGAAGGTAACCTGCAAGCCATCACTCTTTGTTAATGAAGTGTAAAATAAAAAAAAAAAAAAAAAAAAAAAAAAAAAAAAAAAAAAAACACCTCAAGTCCAAACCATGATAGAATTGAGAAAAATCAAAAGATAAGATATGATGGACAGGGCATGCTTACTTGGATCGGAATTTATCAACATGGCAGTTCCTCCGAAGCTGCAAGTTCCACCATGTCTCTTATGCTTCTGCCAGTAACTGTTGAAGGCATAAGAAGCGTGCGCAACCACCGTGTCAGGATTGTAACAGTTTCCCTGCGGCAAAATCTGCGTACAATCAGCACCACCTTCTCCACAAGCATAGTCCAAAGCCTGCTGCAATGTTTCTTCGGGAACATGAGGCTTTGCCACACACCAGAGTCTCTGAACCGGGATTATCATGGGGCTAGGCGTAGGCGAGCCATTGTCAATGGGATTACAAGGAGGCAGGTCAAAACCGTTAGGTGGACTAGCTGGAACAGAAAATGGTGGTAGTTGAGGAGCAAAAGTGGAAGGCATTGGAGGGGGTGAAGAAACTACTTGAGCTAGTGGAGGCAAAGGTTTTCTTTCTACATTGGGAGAAGCAGGGGAACCAACAGAGAAATCCAATGGGGGCTCAGCGATTTCTGGTAATGGAGCTGGTCTCACAGGGAATGGGCCTATTTTGCTGGAACCTAAAGCTGAAAGCTTTCTACTGTTTCTAGTTATGTGGTTTCTCTCTTTTGGAACCGTAGTGGCTACAACATTGATGTTGTTGAGAGATAAAAATCCAAGCTTTCTCATGGACTCCAAGTGGGAAGACACCAAGCTCAAGCTTTTGTAATGTGAGAGGCCAGAATGTGGGATGAGAGAGTACGTGGAGTTCACACTTTGGAGGAAATCTATGAGGGGTTTCACCGTTTTGAAGTCATCAGCATACAAGCAGTCCAAATGGAAAGCAAAGGAGACTTTGATGTCTTTCTCCAAACCCCACCTCTTTAGGGAGTGATAGAGATTCTTCAAAGAAGGAAGAACCTGAACCAAAGCGAGATTCTGGTGTTGGTGTCCTTGGCAGAAAGAAGGGTTCCCCACAAGAATGGTGGTGATCTTTGCCGCAGGGTAATGTGCAAGAACGTTGGACCTGAGCCAGGTTTCAGCCAATAGAATGCTGCTAGAGACCCCATTGAGCTCTTCATTGCTCACCGAAACGGCTAAGGGAAGGTCAGCATGAGAAGATGATGAGGCTTCTAGAATGTCATCAGTTGTCTCACACTGGTTTAGGAACACAATGGATTCTTGACCAGCACCTGCATTGCAAAAAGAAAATGAGAAGGAACCAACACTGCACAGAGGGCACCAAAGCTTTTTTTTTTTTTTTTTTTAAGGAAGGAAGAAGGCCACAAAGTTGAGACCTTTAAAGCTCATAGTGTAGTGTTGTTTTTCTTACCAGTAAGACCCAGCGAACAAAGAAAGAAAAGAGAAACAAGCCATCCCAACTTGAACATTTTCTAAGTCCTAACACACTATGCTCTTGCTTGGTCGTTCTTCTGGGCTCTCACTCCCTCCTCTTATATAAGGAACCTTTTTCTGAATATTGTAGAGGAAGGCACCCAACGTGTTACAATATTTTTCTGCGGTTCACGAGTTTCACTACGGTGCTTACATCTGCCTCCAAAGTATGTACCTTTTGGCAGTCAAGACAAAAAAAAAAAAAAAAAAAACTGAATAATGCGTGCTGTACAAGTACAACCGATTCAAAGCGAGGCTCTAATTCAGTAATTCTTCGTTCTAATATTAAAAATTTACAACTACTCCACCTTAGAATTATTTTTTACAGTAAAGGTACTTTCATTTTACTGGGACTTCACATGTTTAACAAAGCTAAAGTTACACAGCCATGATTATGAAGAGCCATTTGCGCTAAACTCATGTACCACATTGCTTCCATTTTTTCTACTAATATTAGGCCTAAGCTAATCCCGTGAGTAACTTTCGTTTTACTGTGACGTGAGCTTGTGAGTAATAGATGAACTTTTCGGTACAGGTAATGGATGGAATTTGAATGGGGTCCTTTGGCCACAGTCATTGGAAGAGGAGCACAAGAAAAATCACCGTCGTTGGATGTTGCTTTCTGACACGTGGAAGAAAAAGAGGACGTGTGAGACTGAGTAGTTTGACTTGTGAATCAAATGGAAAGGCCCACCCTCCGGGCTCCAGCGCACAAAAAGAATCAAGACGTTACAAATGAACCCACAAAACACAGGGCCATTGGCCCAATTCCCTGTGTGGTTTTGTGTTGCTAGTGATGACGACAATAACAGAGTTGGCATTTCCTGCCCCGTTCCGTACATCTTGATGACAATTAACCAGCAATGACAATCTAAACGACATCATGGTTTGTTTATTGGTGTCGTCTCATGACAATTAACTCCGATGCAGAAAATTCAAATTCTTGTCATGTTTTTTTTCCCCCTTTAGGGCTCTTTACGTTTACAGTCGTTAATGTAAAAACTAGATGCATGGAGCATTATTACCCTAATTGTGAAGGATGACATAAATTGTTTGAGGAACAAAGTCATAGTTTGGCCATGAAGGAGGACGAGAGGAGTCTGATATTTAGAAAGTAACCTTTTTTTTTAATAAGAAATAAAAATTTATTTATAACTAAGTTTAACAACGCTTACAAAATGAAGGTGAAGGCTCTGGTGCACTATACTCAATAGAATGCACCATACACTAACTTATTTAATGGTTCAAATAAGATAGTCTATCGAAACACCATAAACATATTATTTACTTTAAATTTCTCACATTGTCCCTTTTTCCTCCTTCCACTTCACCTATCTTTGAGAGCTTCCTTTCTCATCTCGAAGCCACCATGCCGGCACCATCACTGGAGCTTCGACGAATGCACCTCACCAACCGCCTCAACCCCGGCATCGAGTAGAATCGCCTCGTCTTTGCTGCCTAGGTTTGCGACTCCCTTTGGCAATTAAATGCTAACCCCAAACTCATTTCCTCTTCGACATTGTGTAAGGAAGAAAACGTTCATTTTGCATTTCAATGCTAGCACAACAGAAGCTTTTGATCCATGGGTTGCAACATGCCAACAAGCATCTTGAACGCAACTTGAACTTGGATACATGCACCCTGTCTAAAATTGAGCCATAGTCCAAAACCTAGCGATTATAGCATTCACCTTCGTGTGCGCCCTTGACCACATCCAACGCAGCAGTTATAGTGACAACTGTTTGAGGCCATGGTGGTAGTGGTTTTGTGGTAGGGGGTATGAACGAATAGCATAGAAAGAAAACAAAGAAAAGAAAATTTAAAAATTAAAGAAAAAAGTGTCCGTGAAGGGTACTCAGGAGCTTGCATGTGACTGTTAGGGTGCACTGACGAGGCGAGGTGAGAATGAGGTAATTGCAAGAGACAAAGATGTGGCAATGGTGGTGGAAAGTGGTTGAGGATGGACGAGAGGGTGCAAGAGATAGAGGGCTTGAAGTGAGGGATGGGTTGAGAAGCTATTGAAGTACACCATCAAAGTGTAAGAAGACAGATGGTTTATTAGATTTGTACCATTAGATGAGGTAGTATGTGATGCACCTTGCCAAGTAAGATGTACCAGAGCCTTCACTACAAAATAAAATATATACATTAGATCTAAATTTAATAAGAAACAAATACATTTGATTTTTTGAACTAACGAACGATCTGTAACTTTGTTCCTTACTCGAAAATTATTGATCTCTAAACATCTTTCATATTGGAGACCAACATGAAAATGCTACAGTTTAAAAAATATATTATGACTTCATTCAAAATAAATTTAAAGATCTTTATTATCTGTAAGACTATTAAAATAGAAATACCTACAAAGGAAGACCAAAATAAACACAAGGGGGAAACCAAAATACCTACAAAAGAAAAATAAACACCATAAAAGGACAACAAAAAATACACATAAAAGAGACAATAAAAACAAAAGACACCACAAAATGCTAACAATGAAAAAAAGAAGAAAATAATGGGGCTACCACCAAAGAAAAAAGATGGCAACCTCCCTCAACAATACTCACATAATGGAAGACCAAAGAGAGAAGAGGGAAAAGAAATAATTAGGGCCAACTAGGTTACGCAAGATACTTAGAAAGTAACTTGAAAAAACAAATAATAACCGATTATGAAAAATAATTGTTTTGCTGGTTTGCATATAATTCTTATTAATAATTTGAATTGATATGCCATCTTAAAACTCAATCTCTAAATAATAATATTTAGTGAGTGCATATATTTTAATATTTGTTTCCCTTAAACAAAATATTAATTTTTAGTCTTATAGTAAAAAACAAAACCTAATACTATAAAAATTTTATTTTCATATTAGACTAACCCAA
Organism: Pterocarpus macrocarpus; assembly: GCA_031439585.1. Lineage (NCBI taxonomy): Eukaryota > Viridiplantae > Streptophyta > Magnoliopsida > Fabales > Fabaceae > Pterocarpus > Pterocarpus macrocarpus. The sequence goes on along the minus strand of CM062520.1, from coordinate 69,084,552 downwards.
TTCGAATTAGATTAACTAAAATTTAGTAGACTTTAGACAAATAAAATCTCTAAATACTTTAGTCTAAAAAAAGAAAATTTTGAAACCAAACAAATACATTTTTTGTTCTAAAAGTACAGGAAAATTCTCTTCTACAAGACCTTAGGGGGTGATAATTGTAGGTGAGAAAATCTCATGTTTCTTATAGTGATAGAAATTTCCTAAATATGAAACTCAAATTAAAAGGGGAATGGATCATCTTATATTAAATTTTCGCATAACCTTATTATTTGTGATCTCTCACATTAATTCTCTTATATCATATGTCATATTTGGATCCCACTTTTGAAATCAATGATGAGCGATCACACATGACAAAATTATATAAAAATGTAATATGAGATAATCTATTCCCAATTAAAAGATATGAAGATATTAGTTATTGTACCAAAATGATGTCAATCATGGAAAACTTTCAATACCGTTTCATACACATTACTTGAATATAATGTAATCTGAATCTGCATGTATGGGAACATGTATAGTGTGTGTTTGGATAGACATTTTTTCTGCTCCAACTATAATTCAGACTTTGTTAACGGACTTTTGGTGTCAATACGTGATGTTTGGGAAAAATCTTATTTGCAACAAGTTACCATAATTTATTCTTCAAACCAAAATTTGTCTAGAAGCAAGAACTTATCACTTATGAGTTAGAAGAATCTTCATTAAGCATCCATAATTGGTCCCAACGAATTATCCTTTTCACTTTATCCTCGTGCCCTCTCTATTTATTCATTTCATCCAAAATTTCTTTGTGTCTAATGAACCTCTTTCTTGTGATATACACTTTCAATGTACTTGATTGCTTATTTTTTTGGTAAGTACCTGGTTGCTAATTTAGTTATATTGTATTATTATAATGATATTTTTATTTTCAGTTATTATCTAGTTACTTATATTTAATACTAGTGTCACTTTATATATTTTATTGTTTCTTACATAAAATTATTATTTAAATCACATTTTGTCGTCCGATGATAATTTTGAAAGGTTAAAAGTAGCATGCATATTTTTTATTTTAAGTTAAAAAATAAAATAATTTACAATAACATCCATGATATTTGTTAAAATATAGTTAAAAATAATAAAGTAAAAAAGGGAATAATATAAATAAATTAATATGAAACAAGTATCTTTTAGAAGTTAAATATTTAAAAATAATTTTATGTATATTACTCAAACAACATTCACCTTATTAAAATCAATTTTTGTATAAAAATTTTTAAATATAAATCACTTTATTAAAAAGTCAATTTTAATTAAAATTAAATTCACTCCAAATCAATTTTACAAAATTTATACTTAACGCACATTTAGTGCGACAACTTCATCCTCTTTTGCGCTCAGTGCGGTTAGAAGGACTGAGAAAGCAAAAGATAGGTTGTTGGCGTTTTGTTCTGTCCTGCAGGTAATTGTGGTCAAAGATACATCTTTGGGTTCAGAACAGCAGGCAGCTGGAGGCCTCGCTTCACTGAATCTATGACCATAGGTCCACAGACTAACCCATTCCAAAACTTTTCCGGTACTTTTGGGGGATCCTAAGGAAGCATGTGCTCTGTTATGGGAAACTAAAAAGGAGTAAATTAAAATCAAACCAATTAATTAACAACGGCATCCTAATCAATTTAAATATGATTTTTATGTAAAATAATAACAAATGCTATTTTTATAATGATAAATACATTTTATTCAAATAAATGTATTTTTAACCAAAAAAATACATGTATATATATTTAATTGGATATAGCTAATTTCATGTTAATTATTCTTTGGATATATTTACATTAAAGTAGATTAAAACAGTTTTTGATTTTTTGTTTATGAGTTACATGATATAAAATAATTTTTTTCTAAGTTTTCAACTCTTTTTGAGAAAAATGGTGTTTGATCTATTATTTTAAGATTTATTGTAAAAAAAACCTATCCGTAAAGCAAACAAACACATTTCAAAGTTATCATGCTTACTAGGTTAAGTTTTAGCTTGTGTACGAACAAATATTGTGAACTAGTTAAGTGGGAAGTCAGCAATTTAATTTACTACTCATTGAATGAAAAAAATAAAGAGAGAGAGAGAGAGAGAGAGAAAGACAGCAGAAGAATAGTGAACTCAAATCATATTTTTGCTAGATGAAGAAGAAAAACCTGTGGCTACGTCAGGATAGTCGTCTACGAAACAAAAGTTGACGTCTTTATTGTATATATATTCTTAGTTTTGATTGTGATGCACTCGAGTTATAATCACGGGGAGGGTGTTATATGTACGTGTTGGACACTTCAAGCACGTTAGGGCTTTTCTCATAGAAAGGGGTGGTTTCTATGATATCTGACTAAAATAGAGGATTTCTACCCCTTCCTGGCATGGACCAATAGTCAAGCTACACCTGTTTAATGAAGTCTTACTTGGCAGGTGATATTGGACGCATTTACTAATTTAGTACATAACCCTTGGTAGTTCTCACAAACTATGTCGAATTTAATAGTTGTTTTTTTGTTGTTGATAGATGAAGTGCTGGTTTAGGGCTATGTTATGGCACAACACGTGAGCAAAAAATTTAATTGGATAAGGGTATCTGACATTGCCTTTAGGTGCTTGTCAACATCTGACATAAGCGTAGGAACTTTTGACAGAAGTATGTGTTTATGTGGGCAAGTTGCTATGCTGAAGACATCCTCGTCAATGTCCTCGTTAGATATCCAACTCTCTAATGCAATCCCCAAATAAAATTGTTGAATAGATCCTTAACGTCTCACTCGAATACTAGGCGCCCTTTGGAGAATGTCAAGAACATGGACCTTTCATCGCTTGGAACTTGACCCCTGGTCGGCCATGACCGGACGAGAACATGTTTCCTAGAGGTCTAGCCAAACTCTATAGTACTTCCTTGTGAACCAGAGCGTACCACATTTGAAAGCCTGAGATTGGAGTTTTTACTAAAAACCAAAAGGGATGTTTGTGTGCCAGCGTTTGCTGACATAATGGAGGAGGATTTCAGAAGAAACTTCAACATCAAGCCTCCAAATGTGGTGCACACAAGTTCACAAAGAAGTATTATGGAGTCTAGTCAGACCTTCAATGAACATGTTATCGTCCAATCATGGAGCAAGGGTCAAGTGCCAAGTGACGAAAGGTCTATATGTTCTTGACATTCTCCACAAGGCACCCCTTATACTAGTAGGAGGTCAAGGGTCTATTTAACAATTTATCCGGGGATTGCATTGAAGAGTTGATATCAAACAAGGGTATTAACGAGGATGTCTTTAGCATAGCAGCCTGCCCACATAAACACCTCTCCCATCAAAAGTTCCTATGCTTTGGCTTGGAGAACTATAGGATTGTGAAGCTATGGCGGAGAGATGTTGACAAGCAACTACAGAGAATGTTAGATACTGTTATCTAATTAAATTTTGGTGAGTTCTCTGGTGCCTTACTATATTTCTACATTTGGTGCCAATTGTGGTATGGAGCAAAAAAAGAGTGACACGTGTGGTTTTTTGTATAGTTAATTTTTTTTTCAAAGGAGTGTTTTACCATGGAAAAAAGATTTGGGTCCATCGTGGATCCATTCCTTCTTCGCCATCCATTCAATCTCCAACCCCTCCTGCTACCACCAACCACTGCATTTGAGTTGTACTATTCACTTTTGTTCTAAAACCACTATAAAGCCACCAAACAGCATCCTTTACCAACCCGAAAGAGCTCCTGCTGTCACATCTCTCCATAGTGTGCTCTATTTTTGCTACTTTATTTCTAAAACTTAATGAATATATTCAGATCATGATATATCTAGTGTTTTGAAGGATTTTTTCTGTCTTGGGTCTATCATAGACTCATTCCTTCTCCACCATCCATTCAATCTCCAACCCCTCCTGCTACCACCAACCACTGCATTTGAGTTGTACTATTCACTTTCGTTCTAAAATCACTGTAAAGCCACCAACAGCATCCTTTACCAACCCGAACAAGCTCCTGCTGTCACACCTCTCCATAGTGTGTCACACCTCTCCATAGTGTGCTCTGTTTTTGCTACTCTATTTTTAAAACTTAATGAATATATTTAGATCATGATATATCTAGTGTTTTGAAGGGAAAAAAAAAAGATTTTTTTTTGGTCTTGGGTAAGATGAAAATTGAAACAATATAACAAGCATAAGTTTAATTCATAAACCGTGATAGTTTTGCTTTGTTTGCTACTAAGATTCTCTCAAGTAGGCTCACAAACATAGTAAGCTCACAAACACAATGAATATATTTTCAAATCAACCAATGAATTTATAAGCAATGTTACTATGAGAAAAAGCCATTATTTTTTTTAGATATGATAAAATGGAAACTATACAACATAGAGAATGGATCTTTCATCTTGATTGCGAACCTCTATGTTGATGCACAGTATATCCATGGCAGAGAGGGAGCAAGAGAGAGGTGACTATTTGAGGAGAGAGAAGATAATCTCTATTTAGTAAAATAGATGGCCCATCATGGATCCAAAAGTTTTTTTTCTATGATAAAACCAACCTTTTTTAAAGTTAACCATTACCTGTTATAGTAAGTTTTAATACCGTAGCTTAGAGTTCAAGTAATACGAATCCCATAATGCACGTGTCATCTTTCCATTTATTAGGCAAACAATTGGCACCAAATGTAGAAACATAGGGAGGCACCAGAGAACTCACCATAAATTCTTTGCTCACATGTTGTGCCATAAACGACAACCCTAAAGTAGCACTTCATCTATCAACAGCAAAAAACAACCATTAAATTCAACTTAGTTTTTGAGGACTACCAAGGGTTATGTCCAATAAACATTCCAAATCTAAGAGTGAATCACAACAAATATCAAATCTAATATAATCGCTATCAGGATCTACAAATCAATTTCAATTGTTTTCAAATCACCGAACCTGTGAGCTCAGTATATATCACTTTTTGTAAAACTTCTACAATATATCCTGCTGCCATATATCTCAATTTTAATATAATAGCAAATCCAACAAAAAGCACCAAAAAAAAAGGTTCAAATCCAACAGAAACATTTTCAGACTAATTGCTTAGAAAAAATTGAACTTAAACATGCAAAAAATGTTCTCCATCGCAACCTATCAAGGCAAAGTTGGAGCATAAGGAATCTTCTTACCATATTAAAAACTATGCTACTAACTTAATTAACCACAAATTAAAAAGAAAAAAAAAATGAGAAAGTTGGCATCAACTTACCTAACAAGCATCTTGTGGGTTTAATGAGGGATATGATGCTGGTTTAGTGATCGACAACAGACGAATGTCCAACGACAATTCTGATCGACAAAAATTTTGGCGAATATTCGCTCAAGGTTGGCAAAGGGAAAAGGTTCCCACAATGAAAACTCTCATTCAACAATGGACGATGAGACAACATCTTTGGTGGTGGATGTGAGCTATGCAAGCGCCTGAGCAAGGTGGAGCAAAGATTATCCAGTGAACACAGAGCAAGTGTTCTAATGGGGTTCTTCCATTTAGGGTTCTTGCAAATGTTCTCTCTTTGGATTTATTTTTGTTAAAAATAAATTTAACTCACTTTTTATTATCTTCTATTTATTGTTTATTGTTTGCTAACTGGAGTAAGGGTGAGAACAAAAAGTGTTGTTGGCCTACTTTTGTAATATTAAAATTTTGTCCAATATCACTGGCCAAGTAAGACTTTATTAAACATGTGTAGCTCAACTATTGGTCCATGACAGAAAGAGTTAGTGTTATAATATGACAGACTTAAAAAATACAGATAAAGTAACATAAAATAAATATACGAAAGCATAAGAATAAAAGACACAAGTAATTAAAGTGATTCAGCCCATAACCTATGTCCTAAAATAAGATAACAATTAAATATTTTACTAAAGAAATATGATAGAAAATATAAAAGTGGTCATACTTTACTCAAAACCTAAATCTCAAATAAAACTAAAATACCTCATAGTTTGACCTATAATTTTATTGAAAAAAGCTATAATACATAAAGCCTTTAAATAAGTTAATAATTAAATCTTTTTAATTTTAAGCTAAATCGGATGCATTTGAATGAACTTATAAAAAAGTAGTTTTTAAAATAGGAAAATAGAAGCAATTTTTTTTTGTCTATTTCTTTTTTAAAATTGATAAGTTTATCCAAATAGGTTACACAAACCTTATTAGGTACTTTTTAATTAAAAAATAATTTTCTTGTTAAAAAAATATAAATAAACACACCTATCATCTTATTTAAAAAGTAATACATTTTTAGTAATGCATAATTAATCAATTATACAAGTATTATATATTTTTAATTACAAGTTCTGTATTTCTTCGAACTCTTAGCAAGGGATTCTTATATGTAATTGTTAAATATCTTCATCATTCTCTACTCTTTATTTAATAATTAAACATACAAGCTAATCACCTATAGAATTATCCCTTCCTTGAATTAGAAGTATTGCCACATCATACAAGTCATTAGAAGCATATCAAATGAGAAAAATAATTAACTGTGAGAGAAAAATGAGTAAATTCTAAACCATATAAATTAATATAAAAGATCTTGAACTTATTACAAATGTCTTATTTAAAATAAATAATTGATAGATGCAGCTAAACAAATTTTCTACACAACTAAAAGTGGTTGAGCACTAAAAATTATGATCTCAAATAAATTTTACTTACAGTGTTATAAATTTAAATATTAAAAATTATCACTTTACGAAAGATTCTTAGTTAACTGTTACCCTTATCTAAAGTTGCATCAATATTTTTTAGGAAAAAAATTCCCTATACAACAATAATCATAAAATGGGACATTTGGTAAGAGGGAATATTTTCATATTCTAGAAAATATGAAAATATTTCCATATTTAATAGAAGATTTAAAAAAATATTTTTGAAAATGTTGTAATTCTAAGTTTGATTTTTCCTCAACATTTCCTCCTAAAATAATCTCATCTTCTACATGGAATTATAACATTCTAATGGAAAAGAAATGTTTTATCATATAAAAAGACCAAATTATCCCTATTGCCACTCTCTCTTTGCTGCCACCCTACACTGCTGACCGCCAGAGATATTTTTAGAAATGTACAAAATATTCTTGATAATTCAATTCGTCTACCAAACACTTTAAAAAATATATAATTAAAAAAGTTATTCCTAAAAATAACATTTCGGGAGTAAGATTTCTGAAAATAAAAATTCAACCACCCTACCAAATGCCCCGAAAGATAAAGCCCAGAAACTGGCTTTTCGTTGCCATGAGTACTAGAGGCAAACGAAAATCTAATCACTCATCGCATATTCCCTTAGTTTTGGTTGTTCCAGAGACTTCGGCAGTGTTGCAAATATTACAGTAGCCTCTTAAAAAAATTATATGAAGAAATGGCAAGAAAGGTTTGTTCTTAATTTGGGGAGCAAATTTGCTTGCAGCCCATTCTCATCTTCAAATGGATATTATGATTACTTGATCATATATACACGTGTATGTATCTATATATATTATATAATACAGAAGTTTTTTAACAAAAATTGTCATATGGTATCTTCATAATTTGTGAGTTTTAATTCATTTTTAAATATTATCCTTTTTATTTTTAGTTATATTTTGATGACTTTTAATCTTTTATAAATTTTTAAATTTATATTTTTAATTTTTAGAAATAAAAAAGAGTAATATTTATATTTAGTAAATTAGTTTAAAAAAATACTTTATTCAAAATACAAATCTTAAATAATAAATAAAGATACACTTAGCAAAGTGTCTTTTGAATACTATTGCTCTACGTATTTATAAATGAATTTTTTAATCTTAGTCTTGTGAGTTCTAATCACATGGATATTTAATTTATATTATAATTTAATGTATTTTGGAATATTTAATTATAAAACAATTTATACTAATATTAATTAACGGCATGAGATACATCTAGGTTTTATGAATATATATAATATGAAATGTAAACAAAAATCCTTACTTAATACATGGATATCTCTAAGAGAAAAAATAATGAAAATTTCTTTTGAAACTATCTGATCTCGTGATCAAATTCATCTATTCCGTTTTAACCGCAATTTGGCATACTCCCTCTATCTCTCCATAGTATGGTGACAAACTTCTTTTTATGTTTTTAGTGAAGTTAATTAGTAAGGAAAGTAGGAGGAGATGGGCAAACAAAGGATTATAATTCCCCGACCCAAAGCCACAACACTCTTTGATCCCACTTAAGCCGCAAACATAATTCTATAACTAAATAGAGAAAAGGAATAGTAGTCTTTTTGTTTTTTCCTTCGTTCGTCAAAATTAGACAAAACATGTTCATTTAATATAATAGAAATAGTTACTAGATTTTGTGCAAAACTAGATTTAGTATACCGCAAAACTAATTGAATTAAGAAGATGCCTTGTCCACAATAGAAATAATTCCTGGGTTCCTTTACCGCAGAATTGTTAATTTCCAGATTTTCTGTATGCTCCAGACATTGAAGATGACAAGGCGTGAGCGTGAGTGACTTGGGGGCAATAGCAGAACACGTGCATGGGGTGAAGGTAAGGAGCATATAGAGAAGGATATAATTGGCTGACTTTTTTGTTGGGACTTTGGCATTCCACCGTAATGCAAGATCTTTATAGGGAGATCCATCGCTTGTTATGTGAGAAATCCAACAAACGCCAGGAGCACTCACACTACATGACCAGCTGAATTGGCTTTATTTAATTACACACGAAAGAATCTATATATTCCACTTGATATACAGATGGAGACCACTTTCCCAATTGCGTCCTCTAAAAATTAAACCGTGAGCAAAGGTTGCGTTTCGATCACAGACGTGGCATTCGCTCTATCCGTAAGTTGATGAATGGCAATATATGCTATGTTGTTGTGGATAAGTTCTGCTGGATCAGGCAAACAAAACCAAGAGCCTATATCTAATCCTGAGGTTAGGGAGTCTTAACCTACTACCCAAATTTCAAAACCTACCAATTACTCGTTTTTTTGGCTTTTTCTAACTACAGTTTGTTCCCCCACCAAACTTTAATATCTAGGGTTTATAGTAACCAATCTTTACTGTAAGAGGAGGAGGAGGTGGCCAATCAAGTATAATTGGGATCTTTTCCTTTCCCAGACCTTGTCTAGCCTTTGGTACGACTTATGTACAATTTTTCTGACTTGTCGTTACATTCTCCTTTTACCCCCCCCCCTCCCTTTTTTTTTCTTTATCTACTTTGGTCAGGTAGTCCATAACCATTGCTATATTCATCTGACCTAATTACTGCCTCAAAACACTAGTGTATGTATACATATATACCCGAGCTAAGACCACAGTATAACAAACAATAGTGGTAGTATACAGTACTGTAAACAAAGCAAGACCTTGAATCACCTAAAACAATGTTGGAAAAGGGACAGAGAAAACTCGCCACTTAAGCCTGCCTCCAACGCAGAACTTGACTTGAGAGCAGTTTCCTTTGAAATTACGACCGTGACAACTAACAGTTCGATAGTGAAGAAGAGAGGAGGGGAGGGGGGTTACTTTCTTATTTTACCACGTGTAACTTAATTAACTGATTAAATTTAATGGCTACTCCTGATACTGGTATATCGTCTCGTTTTACTTTTAAGTACCGATTTGACACCACTAATGACAATGTTCGCAATTACAACGGGTAGCAATAAGTTTAATATGGAATTAGTTTCTAATCAGCCGAATCCCCACCGGATATACTGGGAAAGGCCAATCTTATAAACATATAGCCTGTTGCAAAACTTTTCTGTTGGACACGTCAATCAGAAAATAAATTTTAAATTCGGCACAGAAAACAGCATATGTTGTTTAAAGGGGGAAAGAAATGGAAATTGACTGTATATTTGTTTAAGTGAATGAAGGGTGAAAAAACACGATTGTTTTTGTTTTTAGTCTAGGTTTAATTAATACAAGGTAATCCCGTACAAGTGGCAAAATGCATAGTTTTGAAGAAAGGCATAACTTTAATCATCTCGTTTTGTGAAAAGGGTATACTAGCAATGGATGGTGGGCTAACAAAGGATAACATTGTCTTTGCGTAGTGCATGAGTCCAAATACAAACAAAAGGGAAAAAAGGGGGCAAACAAAAGCGATAAAGCATTAGCCAGGGCGTGTGCATGTTCCCCGGACAGCACAACGAGGGTCGGTGAATCAATCAGGCTCGTGCCAATGAAAGAAAGCAGAAAGAAGAAGACGTTGTGACTTGTGACCCCATGCATCGCTTTTTCCAAAATTACATGATTGACCTTGGATTCCCATGTTTCAAACTCTCTAGTTTCTAACTTACGTTATAAGGACGGTTTCACCCCACATAATACGTTATGAGCAAAACTGAGCAATATATAATTGAGAATTCTAAGCTAACCACTGAGCTAGCTCGTCCTTCACGTCGACTCCGTCGGTAGGATCCGACAAGCATACCATCGAAGTTGTCATGCTTTTCTTTTTGTTTTGATTCCAATGGAATATGACGTGGATTGTAATTAATTATTATTGGTTACAGAATAATTTATTTTATTAGTGTTAATTACTTGAATCAATAAAATTTAAAGTTTTAGATAATGAAAAACAAGATTCTCTGGAAGAATCAGATTGAGAGTCTTGTAAAATTTTAATCTAGGAAAATTAAAACAAATAGCAGTAAAATGTTTTTAATGCTGAATTTTTTAGTTTTAATGCTGAATTAAATTTCTAAACTGAAGACAAACTTTATCTGTAAAAAAATTTAAACAACCTACACTGTTGTTAGAATGTGATTATTTTTTGCTACATTGGAAAAGCAAGCACCTAAGTAAGAGAGGAGATACATAGCCTGATTAAGTATCAAATATTTGACGTTATTAACTCATTAAGTTTTTAAAGATAATAAGGTATCGTATTATCCTTTTTTTTTGACAAGAAGGTATTATATTATCTTTAGATAACAATAAGTATTTTCATCTGATCGTATACTTGTACTATTATATAGAAATCATTTACTTACCCAAAAAGAAAAGAAAAGAAAAGAAAAGAAATCATTCATGCAGTTCATATCTTTGATATTATTTTTTCATTTTGACTAAACTAATTAATGTTAATTTAACATTTTGAAGTTACTGCCTTAATTGATAGCATATATGGTAAATAATAAAAGTTATAACATTAGTTATGGCTGAGCCAGATTGCAATACGAGTTAATAACAAATAATCATTTTCAATAGTCGTGCAAGTTTTGCCCAAGCCCAGCCTAGAAGGTCAAATGGTCAATGGTTTTCCAAATGAAAAGGGATTCGAAAATGTTGACATACACTTTGATTTACGGTCAAATGAGCAATATATTTATTATTTAAAATATGATTTAAAATTAAATATATATACATTTAATAAAATTTAATTAAAAGTATGTTATTGCATATAAAGTTCAGATGAATTATAAATTTACCGACCAATGTTAACTGTAGTGGTGAATGATTTATATTTTCAGAAAGAGAATCAAGATTTAAAATCTGAAAAAAAAAATGATTATCAGAGGAATCTCTTAATTGTGACAAAAGATAGAGAAAACTTAAAGAATAAAAAGATAAATCATAAATATGAGTCCATAATAACATAACTCGGTTGAGAACACTATGCATTCCGATCGCGAAAAATATTTCAATGGCAATTAAAGGTGAACCGTTACCTTCTCGGGTTATTTGGAAACCTATAAAATTAAATTCATTCTATAAATTAAATTAAATTTTTTGATTTGAAATTAATTAATGTCATTGAATTAAAATATAAATAAAATTTAATTTTTTAAAAAGATCTGAAAGTAAATCAAATTAAAATAGGTTAGACTTGTAATTTCTATTCTAATGATTTGATATTAAAAAATAATATATTAAAAATATCCCTCAATTTTATTTAATATTTCTCTCCTCTAATTTTGTCACTCTTTCCCTTTTCTATTAATAAAAAATAAAATAATCAAAATAAAAAATTAAATTTATTTTTATATACATTTCAAATAATATAAATAAATTTAATTTATAATTTACTAATTTATTCTAAATATAAAAATTTAAATCATAATAAAATTAAATTTAATTTCAATTATCTTTATTATTCCAAACAAAGAAAGTGTCCATTCGGAATCGCATTGGAGATATCAAAAGTACTAGGCATGCCAGACCTTATTAATGAGCTTGTGTTTAGTCTTCTTTTTGGTACATAAGCTTGTGTTAGTGTCGTAATTAAGGATCCCCGCCAATAAACACACCGTCCATTTAACTAACATAAGGAGGCAAACAAAACATAAACTCCAAGAAAAAATGGACACAAAAATAGAAAATGAGGCATCGAAGTGCACGTTACGTTTAGCTACATTTTGGTTGTATTCTATTGCCAGGCTTGTAGATTTACGCCACATGATCTTTTGTTTGCTAATTTTTCCTTTTAAATTACTTTTATTTATGGTTAAATTAATCTGCTTTAACAATTTGGATGATTTTTCAAATGTGTCCCTATAAAATTTTGTGATTATATTTTCATATTTCTTTTATTTTTAAATAAATTATTACTTGTTAATTCTTACTAAATTAAGAAGATTTATTTGAAAAAATTAAATAAATTATAAATACATATTTCATAAATAATGAAATTAAATAAGTCTCTATAATTTATCCAAAATTTTAAATAAATTTTTATAATTTAGTTAATTTCAACAATTATTTGTAAGTACAGACTTGTTCCAAAAATTTTTAAAATTATAAATATTGAAATACAAACTTTTGAATTATAAATTAAGATTTGATTTTGGTAGCATAAAACTTTTTTTATATAGTTATTAAATTATATATAGTTACATCATTCTAAATATTTGACTTTTACAATAATAATATTAAAAGTTACATATAATGAAATTTAATTGATTAACAATATAAAATATTTTTTTAGATTTATAATATATTAAAATTAATCTCTATAAATTATTATTGAAAAAGTCAACAAAATTATAGTAGAAACTAATAGCAGCATATTTGGTTGTGTGTTACAACCTTGCAAAATCGATTATGAGGGGTGAGAATCGATTGCGCCTTTTGAGTATTTTGTTTGGCTGTTTATCACCAAAATCAATTTATGTCATTAGAATTGATTCTGAAACATATAAAAAATTTTATTTTTTATCATAATCACTTTTAAAAGAATTATTAAACATAAATTATTTTATTTTAAAATTAATTCTCACCCATTCATAATGTGTTTAATTCTATTTTTATAGAATTGATTTAGTTAGAATTGATTTTGAGGTAATATAATCTATATTTGATAATTTGATCTAAGAAATAATTTATGTTTAGATAGTATCGATCAAAATCATTTTTAGATATATAATTTATAGAGAAATACCCAAAATCAATTTTGGAAGAATTAAAAAGTGAAAAATTTTCACTTCTACCTAAAATTAATTTTGAAACCATAGTTAATTTTGACATAAAAAATAAAACAATATAAAAAATGGATAGAATCAATTCTGGCATCTCAAAATCAATTCCAACCCCATTCAACGCGCATCCAAACATGTCTTCAATTCCGATTAAATTAATTATATCCAAAATTAATTTTATAAAAATAGAATAAAATACGTACTAGAATAATTTAATCTTTATTATTTATTTTAATAAAAATATGAGCTTTATTAATTTGGAATTACCAAGCAATTACTTAGTTTAAGAAAAGATAAAAGCGCAATGGGGCAGAGGGCAGCGACTCCAGTGGCCAAAAGATGCAACACGGCCACATAGAATCAGAATGTATCATGGCATCAAAGTTCAAAGATGGAATCTGTTCCTTGCCCTCGCTGCTTAACGCACGAAAGATATAAAGGACGTGATCGAACTCAATTTTTTGGTGTTACCACTCCACAACCATCGTGGTCCTTACATCTAATCTATCTATTTGAAAACGAAACACCCAAGTGCACCGAACACTGCCACGTTTCATTCCCCCTAATAGAAATAGTCTATCCTCGTCTAAAGCCTTTATTTATTTATCACACCGTCAATTAAAGGTTTACAACCAAGAAAAAATTGCATTTGACGATGACCTAACCAAATTTTTTTATAAAGAATAAAAAAAAATATAGAAAATAAAAAGAAAATAAAAGTGCGGCTTTTGCTGACGGAAGCTGCTGGAGCATCCAGATCTTACAGCCAAAAGAAGTTTCCTCTCTCTCTCTCTCTCACTTTCACTTTCTCTCTTTTCTCCCTCTTCTTTCGATCAGAGGAGCAATTTGCGGAGACGAAACCCAGAGATGAATTGGGCGAAACAAAACGCAACAACAAGCCAAAGCCACGCAAATTCAGCATGAAATTAGCTCATCACTCGAGCTTCGTTATTACCATTGTCTCACTCCTGTCCCTTTCCGTCGCAAAAGGGGTCAATGAATCTCACACTCACACTACAAGAAGAATCCTGCACCAGCCACTCTTCCCGGCGGGTTCCGCGCCACCCCCAGCCGGAACAGAATTACCGCCACCGCCACCGCCGCCTCCTGCGGAGACTCCACCCTCTCCAGACACCAACATTCCATTCTTCCACGAGTATCCGGCGGGGCCACCCCCGGATCAGACTCAATCAGGACCGTCAACTGCTTCCAACGGCACGATCGCGAATCCAACGGCGACGCAGCCGACGAAGGGGACAAAGAAGGTGGCAATTGCGATCTCCGTCGGAATCGTGACGCTCGGGATGCTCTCGGCGCTGGCGTTCTTCTTGTACAAGCACAGGGCGAAGCACCCCGTGGAGACGCAGAAGCTTGTGGGACGGAACTCCAACGGTAACGTCGACGATTCGAGGGCAGCGCCACCCTCAAGCTTCCTCTACATTGGGACCGTGGAGCCCACGCGCACGTCCGCCAGTGAGCCAATCAGGTCGCCGTATCACAAACTGAATTCCGTTAAGCGGTCGGATCGGTACCGTCCCAGCCCCGAGCTGCAGCCATTGCCGCCGTTGACAAAGCTTCCCGACGGGAATTACCCGCCGGCGGCGTCGCCGTCGTCATCGTCGGATGAGGAGAGCCACGAGACGGTGTTTCACTCGCCGCAGAACTCGTCGCTCGACGGGTATTACACCCCGGTTTCGCGCCAGAGTTATCTGTCTAACGGTAGTCCCGCGGCGGCGCCGGCGAAGAGAGAGGCTAATTCTTCCGCGCCTACTCCGGTTCCGTTCTCGAAGAGGACTTCGCCGAAGTCTCGGTTCTCCGCTCTGTCGCCGGATGTAAGGCACGTCATCATACCGTCTATAAAGAAGGCCCCGCCGCCGTCTCCGCCACTGGAAACTGATGAGCAAGTGGCTGTGGGACATTCTAGAAGGCCAAAGTTCTCAGCACCTCCCCCAGCTCCGAATTTGAAGCATCTTCAGTCAACCCCCGACAACACACCCTCACACCCTCCTCCTCCTCCTCCTCCTCCTCCCCTCCTCCTCCACCTCCGCGGCGGCCGCCGCCTCCTCCTCCACCACCGCGAAAGACTGCGTCACCGGCGGTCAGCGTTTCCTCTTCTTCTGTGTCGAGAAAACAACAGTCTTTGTCTCCAAGCGAAGGAGGCGTTTCGTCTGTTGTTAGTGTCAGGAAAGGTTCAGAGCATAATGGTGAGAAAAGTGTGAGCTCTTCCGAGAGGCTAGAAGCCAATGAGACGGATGGAGCGAAACCAAAGTTAAAAGCTCTGCATTGGGATAAGGTCCGTGCAACCTCAGATCGTGTTACTGTGTGGGACCAGTTAAAATCAAGCTCCTTTCAGTGAGTATATATAAACCTTTCACTCTCTCTCTCTCTCTCTCTCTCTCTCTCTCTCACAGCTCCTACAATTTTGGGCCACTACTTAGTACAACTCTGAACTAAAATTAATATTGGATGTTTGTTCTTGTTTTTGTTTTTTAGATTGAATGAGGACATGATGGAGTCCCTGTTCGGATGCAAAGCCACTAATTCTGCTCCTAAAGAACCACCTAGGAAAACGGTTCTGCCTTCCGTTGATCATGAGAACAGGGTATTGGACCCCAAGAAGTCCCAGAACATAGCTATACTGCTGCGGGCGCTGAACGTGACCAGAGATGAGGTGTCCGAAGCTCTTTTAGATGGTATGTTCTTTCCTTCATTCTTTCCCATTCTGCATTGTAATTAGGCTTATTTTTCACGCCCGATGAGAAGTTTATGTCACATTTTCCCAATTTGGTTGAAATGGACGAAAGTGGGTGATTCGTGATTTTGTTATGGATAGTGATTGGGCTCTCAAATTTCTAGAACCCTGATCTACAGTTTGATTCACGGGTTCATGTGCAAACTCAGCAAAAACGTGCAGTATTTTCCTTGTGTAAAGTATTTGGTATCACCTACTAAAAATATAACTTCTAAATATGATAATATATTCAATGTCTGTATATCATACGTAAAAAGCTTGGAAGTCATATAATAAAAGTTTACCCTTGGCAGTTTATGCCAACTAGGTAAAGAGAACGAATCATATAAGAAACTGAGTGCATAGCTAGAGAACTTAAACAAAACGTCATCATCATTGCACCTGAAATCGAATATGAAAAATGTCTAAACAGCATCATCATGCCATGTGCATTGTTATATTATTTTAAAGGGGTTGCAAAATTAGGTAGTTAGGAACTGTCAATTACAAACTGTGGCAAAGACCAAATCCAGCTCATACTGCTCTGGTTATAAAGCGTCCTTTAGAAGTATAAAACAATGACCAAACATCCACCATGGTATGATCTCACTGCTTCTTCCTCCACCACCAGCTGCAAAATGATTTTTTAATTCACCATTAAACTCTTTTTTGATTCATTATTAAACTCTTTTTGCCTTCTTTTTGTGAAGGCTTCTTGTTACATGACTACATATTCCCCTTGCCAACATAGTTTTACCTTTCTCGGCTGTAACTGTCAAGATTCCTCTAAAAGCAATAGCACCCCAGTTTTGTGAGAGCCATGAATTTCACAAATGATAAAGCCAGGTCATCAGACAATGCTTGCTCCAATCCTCTGAGTTTATGTTACCATATTTCATTTTCATCAAAATCTTTATCTTCCTTTTTCTAATAGAATTATTAATCTCTAATTCCTTGATGCTTGATATCGACTGGGAATAAACCAGTAGCTCTCCCTCAAAGCTTCCCAACAGTCCACTGGGAGTCAGCCCTTATTTTAATAAATATTTTAAAATGTATTGATGTCAAGATTCTAAATGCAATGTATCTCTGGTTACTGTCTTTTTATTCCTATTAAACTTTAAATTTAACATGAAGCAATTTTTATTCTAGATAATTGTTTTGTATGAAATTACTACACAACTGGTGTTTCCAGTTTACATTGATCTACTGAATAATCAGTAATAAATATTTAACATATGTGAAATATCTAAAGATAGGTTGTTTCGCTGCCACATTATTGTTTGTTTTTATCTTGAGCCCGCTGCTATCTACATCCTGTGTTTCCACTATGCAAACATCATGCATGGTGCTGTTTTTGGATGAAACAGGGAATCCTGAAGGTTTGGGTGCTGAGCTATTGGAAACTCTAGTAAAGATGGCGCCTACTAAAGAGGAAGAGATAAAACTTAAAAACTATGATGGTGACCTCTCAAAACTTGGGACGGCGGAAAGATTTCTTAAAGCAGTGCTTGATATCCCTTTTGCCTTTAAAAGAGTTGAAGCTATGCTATACAGAGCCAACTTTGATGCAGAAGTTAACTACCTCAGGAAGTCTTTTCAAACCCTGGAGGTCTGGCTAGCTTGATCATTCCCTTGTTACCTTTGATCTCTTGCTGTATCTGAGAAACTAACCAATAATCAGTTCTTAATATTTTTCAGGCAGCGAGTGAGGAATTAAGGAACAGCCGGTTATTCCTCAAACTCCTTGAAGCTGTTCTCAGGACAGGAAACAGGATGAATGTTGGCACCAATAGAGGTGATGCTAAAGCTTTCAAACTGGACACACTGCTAAAACTTGTAGATATAAAGGGAACAGATGGAAAGACCACATTGCTTCACTTTGTGGTCCAAGAGATCATTAGATCTGAAGGTGCAGGTGGGGAATCTGCAAGTGATAGTGTTCAGAACCAAACGGATTCCAAATTTAATGAGGATGAGTTTAAGAAGCAAGGATTGCAGGTTGTGGCTGGGCTCAGTAGAGACCTTAGTAATGTCAAAAAAGCAGCAGGAATGGACTCAGATGTCTTAAGCAGCTATGTTTCTAAGCTTGAAACGGGGCTCGATAAAGTGCGATTGGTGTTGCAATACGAGAAGCCAGATATGCAAGGGAATTTCTTCAACTCCACAAAGCAGTTTTTGAAATATGCTGAGGAAGAAATTGTGAGGATTAAGGCTGATGAGAAAAAGGCCTTGTTCCTTGTGAAAGAAGCAACAGAATACTTTCATGGGGATGCAGCAAAGGAAGAAGCCCACCCTTTCAGAATCTTTATGATTGTAAGAGACTTTCTAAATATTTTGGATATGGTGTGCAAAGAAGTGGGAAGGATGCATGATAGAATTGTTGGTTCCGCCAGATCATTCCGAATAGCTGCAAGTGCATCATTACCTGTTCTCAACAGGTACAATGCAAAGCAAGATACGAGCTCAGATGAGGACAGCTCATCCCTCTAGTATTGTGAATACAAAAGAAGTGATAGTACTCTCAGAATAACGGGGAACGTAAATGAATGTTTTTTTGCAAATTTAAGTTTATTGCCAGCATTCCACGATTTGGTTCGTTTGAACAGGATTTCTGCAATGCCAAAAGAATCCCATTCGAATAGTGACAACATGGTGGGGACTGGGAAGGATTTCTTGTTTTTCAGGAAACGGCTGCAAAGGTCTATACCATCTACATCCAACGTGATATGAAGCGTGGATGAATTTTTAAATGGGAGGTGCATGGGATTCATCATTTTGTTTCTTCAACTCCAACACGTATGCTATAGTCAAAATAGGTTTTAGTAGCCCTGAGTTCCACACTTCTTCATATTGTAGAATGTTTTGATTTTACCTAAGAGGCTCTTACATGTATTTTTTGAATCGATTATTAATAATGAATAGCAGTTTATCATCGGCAATTCCTTTATCTATGCCCGGTGTCTAAGATTTACCCCACCCCATCACTGAACACTAGATTGCACAATTGGTATTCGATTCTTCTGATGTATGAAACAGACCCCAACACATCCTAATACAGCACGAGTTTGAACATTGGATTCCTGAACCTTTCAATAAATTAAAATTTTAAATATATTCTCGTATTAAGTACGCACATTTTTCCAATAGAAGAGCAGGTGACACCGCCATTTCTATAGTAGAAAGAATGGGTAGTCGATGAATTAAAGCAACGATGGTTGCTTTTGTTGGGAGAGACCTTGCTGCAGAGCACCACCGATTGATCATCAACTGTTCCCGTCTTCTCTTTGTTAATTTTGGCTATTCTTCAATCTTTAATTTAAAGTGCATTATAATCTTCATGTTGCCACTCTGGAGTGATAAGTAGTTAGTTAGTTAGTACAGTTACTAAGTTAGTTACAAGTGGTTATACCTGAAGGAAGTTAGGTGCACGTCGCGGCTGCTTGAAAAGTTAGTTACAGGTACTTGATGTATATATAGCTACAACCAACACAATTGTAACTTGATTGTACATTTTGTGAACTCAACTCGGGGATCTTCACTCAGTTTTCTCTCAGATTCTCGCACCAGATAATTTTAAAATGCATGTGAATACACTTTCTAACGATTCATTTAAAGATCACTTTTCCTTTTCATAACCATTTCCTTATTAGCATACTCTGTTAATCAATTCGTCGGGAATATATGAAGATAAGGACCCGTGACCTCAGAAAGGGTTTCTGATTCCGGATATTGTCAAATTGGCATCCTCATGCATTCTATTTCTATGTGTGCACACTCTACCCATTAAGCTACTGGCAATTCTCATGTACACTTTATCCTATGTTCTTAAATTGTACATAATAATGCTAATCAATACAGATTTTATTGCGCGAGTATTTTTAATTGCAATTAATTATAAACAGCGTAAAACAGTTTACATACATGCTGGTATTTATAGACTAAAATTAAGGTCGCATTGCAATAACAATGTTTTGACAAGTTTCTCTTTAAGCCAAAAGAGAAAAGAAAAAATTAATGGTCCGCAACAATCATAGAAATTCTAGTTAATTTTATACAGTGGGTCAGTCATCCACGTTTATATATTCTAACTACCAATATTGGAGCCCTTTTCTTGGTGAATTAAAATTTGGCCAAGCAAATGTATAGCGAATATTCCTAAAAACAAGGTCGCATATGGCCGACGTTGATAATAGTAGAAGCGTGCATGAGGGTCGTTGTACAAGTAAAATGTATACCGACGACAAATTATTTTCGACGTAAAAAAAAAGCCAGAGTATAACATACCGTAGCATGAAATATGAATAACGACAATGTTTCTAGTTGCTACCACAACAATAATGAGCTAATATTTTGATGGTGAAACCCAAACGCCAAAAAGTAGGTAAATGACTAGGACGCCAATTAATAGCATGAACGACGGATAACAGCCCAACGACAAAGGTTCAAATTAAACTAGCAAGGACTAAGCGACAAAACAAAAACATGGAAGCATCTCTCAAGAATTACGACCACCAATTGAATATGTTATTCCTTTCAAAATTCACATACACCATGATGTCATGCACGCAAAAAACAAACACGATAAATCTATTGCCGTTCATTCAGAAATCTCTTTTTTAATCGAAAAGTTTGTTGCAACTCTCTGATCGAAATGTTTAACGAGGACAGAAGAGAGAATGTGTCATTCCTTATTCCTTATTTCTAAACGTGATTCCCTCAAACTTTATACCTTTCTCTAACACAAGAATAGCTTATTTTGAATAAAGGGCTCTGATAATTAGTTTTTTTTTTTTTTTGGGTATATTTGTGCCAATGAAATTTGAACTTCTCACTTTATATATACTACTTAAGTCCTTTGTTACTAAACCATTTTTAATGACTTTGATAATTAGTATTTTAACCTTGGTTAAGAAATTAAGAGGAATTTTTTTTATAAAAAATATATTTTTTTTAGGTTTTCAATATATTGAATATATTAAAAACTTACAAAATTTTTTATTTTTTGCTCTTTAACCAGTGTTATTCCTTAGGACACTAGTTAACAAAATTCCTAAATTAAATACAAGAAAGTAGATTTTTAACTTTGAAACACAAATAAAGGGAAACAACTTCCTCTAGTCCATTTATATTTTCTTTTGATCTGCTTAGAAGAATCAAAATATAACCCTTTAGGTCTCGTTGATATCATACATGAAATTGAATACTGAAATTATAATTAAATTCTAATTCTAATTCTAATTATTATTTTTAAAATTTTAACAACTAATGTCTAAAAGTTATTGGAATTAAACTAATAGGTTGACCCATGTGAAAAGATAATTAATTTAGATTATTCTCAATTCTTACCATGTTCTCAAATATTTTAATATTCTAAAGAAAGCTAATAATCTTGATGCTTGGAAACTTAAAATTACAATTCCAAGCATGAAGCCTATTATTTTTTTAATAATATTAAAAAATAAAAGGTTATTTAAAGCATTGTATACAATTCTACACTTTGACATTATATACAATAAGACACAGAAATTTGATTTATAAAGCCGTCAAAACAAGCCATCGAGTTGGCTTATTTACCTACTAAAATTAGATGGTCAAGGCTTAAAAAATATTGACATATTTAAATTAATTTATTTTTCACTTGATTCATTTAATCTATTGATTAATGGGCCAACGTTCATCCAATCCATTACCCAAAAACTCTAAACAAACAAACGAAAAAAGTCCAACAACTTTAGGACACATTTGAATAAATAATTTATTTAAACTCTTATGTGAAAAGAATATCTAAAAAGTAACTTATAAATAAATTATTTTGTGTTTAGATGCGCAATAATAGAAGTGCTAGTTTTAATTATTTTAAAAGTATTTTTTGATAAGTTTGATATTTTAATTTCTTAAAAAACACTAAAAATGATATTTTCATAAGTTATAATCTATATAATCAAATGAGACAAAAAGCTAAAAATATTACTTTCAATATTTAAAAAGTTAAAAAAAAATCATAAATAATATTATCTAAATAGACTTTTAGCCTTGTACATGTCATAAAAAAAAAAGGTCCGTTACTTTTTAAAATGAGCCAACAAAGAAATAGAGATAAATAGGCTTAGATCGTTTAAACTCGCAAACTAGCATTAAATCAATTGGTCTAATATAGTTGTGACCGATTAGCGCTTAGTATAAGGTTGACTTGGCCCATATAACCTGCAAGCCTAGACGGGCCGAATTGGTGGTCTATTCAACACCCGTATTGATCCATGCATGGTTTAATTAGTAATTGATATGCTTCCCACAAAAAAAAAAAAAGTGTAATTAATCTGGTTGAATTCTTATCTTGACACTTCTTTAATCAATAGCTGCTTTCAAGAAATCATAAATAATGTAAAAAAGCAATCATACACTCAAATAAATTTACTAAAAATACTTAAAACGTTAAATTGATCCTCTAAATATTTTAGAGATCAATTTGATTCTCATAAAGTAAACATTAATTTAGAAACTAAAATAATGTCTAAAAAATACACTGACAGACTAAATTTGCAACCACTTTAATGATGTCTAAATTCTTTGGAGCACCAATTTAAACATTCAGTCGTTCAAAGAATAAGAAAAAAGATGGATAAAACAACAGCAATAACAAGAGAGAATAAGGGTGGATTTGTTTTGGCGTTTCAAACACCCAACGCACGTTCATAGTTCTTGAACGCAGGTCCAAGCATGTTTGGGCGTTCTTCCGTTTCCCATCTTCCACCGGGTTTTTGATCTCTAACCCAGGTTTTTGTTGAAGCAACTCTTTCTTGCTTCTGCGTTCAATTCTTTCACGTTCAGAATTGATGCCAATGGTTAAAGTCTTAGATACCCCTTATCTTCTACCAGCCTTAGATCAACAGAACAAACAGAGACCAAACCCAAGTTCATCATAACGCCTACCCACACCATAGCAACCTGCAGCCTTCACCAAAATCTCACTGCCTTGCACCCACAACCTCCTTGTTGTTGTCGCCAAGCTACCTGTGTGCTTGAGCTTCTGGACTGTTCCAATTTTTGCTAGTCGTTCATGCCTCCATGGCACCTGTGTATTGAGCTTCCAGACTATTCCAGTTTTCCCCATGCATGTGTTTTGTTAACTGATTTTATTTAGGCTATTTTTTATTGTTTTTTTTTAAATTTTTTTGGGTCAGGGAGGGCGAAGGTGTCATTGGGCGATGGGGGAATGAGCCAGTTACGTGTGCTTTGTGTTCTTTTTTTGTATAGCCCAATTTTTTTTTAAAAAGGTAATCAAACAAGCGAGTCCAAAAAAAAGGATTAAAAAAGGGAGTCTAAATAAAAAAATAAAAATTAAGTCATTATTAAAATTGAATTTGAAAGTTTAATTACGTATCTTTTAAATTATCACAAATTTATTCATATCAATTGCTCGTTATCAAGAGTTAATTTAGGTATCTTAAATAATATTTATATATCATCTTAAAAAATATTTATATAGTTTTATTCACAATAATATTTATGAATAATATTTATATATAATTTTTTATAACAATATTTATTAAAGTGTTCCTCTGCTTCATTATTTTTACTATAAAGGTACAGAGGAGCAACACTTAATCCTTCTAAAGATTTATTACTAACACAGTACATACAACAAATATACAATTTGCTGGCTTTAGATCAACTGCGATCTATAATCCTATATCCACCACAAAGCCATGGCTATTGCTGCAGGAAGCACGGTGCTATCCCAATGCCTCTTGTTCTCAAGATCTTTTTAACCAATATTTTCCACCTGATTTCCTCTTTCTTGCTTTGTTTTGATATCCGCTGCTTAAAGTTCCTGAAATGGCAGAAATTGCTAAAAGTTCAGGTAAATGATTGAGCTGCATTAAGTAAAATTTTAAAACAACACATATTATTATTACTTTTTCTATTGGTTTCCCTAATACATCTTCTAGTTCGAGGCAATCCAGTTTAAGATACTGTCAGACTTTAAAAGTGAACACCTCTTTCGACTAGTAATCAAAATCATAATTTGTTACATGTGTAGGACTAATCCCTTTCCATAGATCCAATGTTTCAAATTGTGGACCGCATCACGTGATGCGGCCACAATATTGCGGTTGCAGCATATCACACCGCATCGGAGTCGCAACGGGCAGCAACAAGCTTAATTTCAAGTGGCAAACTAAAAAAAAATTCATACCGCAACAGCCGCAATGCGTATCGCGATGGCCGCAATACCCGCAATCGCAACAACCGCAACCGCGACCATATCCACAGCCACAGCCGCAATTTAAAACACTGAATTAACCCAATTCCAGTTAGTTAACAAGACATATTATTACCTGCACAAAGGAACTCTACAACGATCAGGATCAGCACATAGTCGAGAATGTAGCTCCAACAGCTGCCACATCCTCTTGCAATGAACACAGCCTCCTGGGACCCTCAACTTGCACCCAGCAAAATGACGCACAAGCAATTCTAGCCCCTTGCACGCTTCATATCTACATGGCTGGTTTGCTTTGAAGTCTTTGTCGTGAGGGCCAATAGTTCGGCAACCATCTCTACATATGTGAACAAGAGCTTCCATTGCCTCGTATAGTTGCATATATATCTTCCTTTCATTGATTTTTCTGATCCTCTCCTTTTTACTCTGAATATTCAGTTCGTTCAAAAGAAATTAGACAATGGACTAATCAAAGTATATGGGGCATAAGATAAGAAAGACAAGCCTTACATTTTCTTCTTCAATCATGGACTCCAGAAGTTCCTTTTCTAGATCTGGGTGGCTCTCCTTCATTGCTTTCCATCCTTCTGACTCGGAAACGGCTTTGAAATTTCTTTGTATCTTACGGTGACAAATGAGGCTGAGCCGTGGAGCATCGCATAGTAATGCAAGTTGAAATACATCAACTACGTTATCTATGGTGAGAAAACCCAGTTCTAGCATCTGTTCACATTCCCGCTTCAAGTGAGGGACCATGAACACATGTGACAGCACTAACAAATGTAGGATGAATTCCTCCATCTCTTCTTTCTCGTAACTACGAAACAAAGACACATAAAACTTCAGCACGTTTATATATAGATATAAATAATATAGGACTAGGATGAGGATGAGTGATGGCAGTAAAATCTAAGGTATAAATCCTATCCCCTCAGGAAAGAATTCTTGTTCGTATTTTGCCACAGCAACAAAAATGCATGCATACTTGGGTGAAATTCACCAATAATTCAGTAGTTTTTTTTATCAGATATATTGATATCCCCTGCCCCCTCAACCGTTTAATCTTACATCTCTGCTGTTTTCAAATTGATCTTTGCTGGTCTAGCATGCCAGGAACTCAATTATATTTTGATATTGCTTACTGTCTTTTGGAAATGAATGGAAGGACTTGGACAGATCAAAAACGCAGTTGCATCTATTTTGAGCAAACAAACCTCAAGAGAATATGATCCAGCCATGCCCGACAGTGTGGTGTGGGTGATGTTAATGATTTCTAAACTAACATTCTGATCATTTTAAGGATGGTTGAGGGATTAAACGTACCATGAAGTGTACAAGAATCGAATAAAAACTCGAACTACATCATGCGGAACCCCTAAGATTGACATTGATCGCCACCGATGATGACGATTTGCTTGCTTCAGCATGCCTCTCATCACGGGAGAAGCCATTGCCTGATCATATGGTATGAAATGAGATGTCTCCATAAAAAATGGATTCAAAAATCAACATACTACATAACCTAAAGATAGACTGACTTAGTTGTTAAATGTTCAATGACAGAATATCATTACCCCATGGTGATGCAGATCATACAACCATAGCATTCCAGAGACCTATAAATCAAAACATATAGCTCTAATTTTACCTTATGATCAAGTAGTTGCTATTCAACTCTTAAGGCAGTGATCTGTTCAGCCCAAAAAACTAACCAGCAGCTTATCTATGCCTGCTGAACCTACGAAAATCTTACGTATACCACTAATTCATTCAAAGAAGTATAGGCGCAGTTCATTGCAGACATGTATATACTATTATACAAAATCAAGTGGAATGCACGAACTTACAAGAATGTTAGAATGAGCGTAGACAGTGCCACCGTTACGAGTATTAATCTGAACATCTGCTTTATAACCTGCATCAAAAAGACACTCCCACAAATCTCTTGTTGCTGAAGAGACATAGCTGCGCTCTCTTGGTATTGAATTGTTAGTGGCCAGACACTTGCAACGACAACCTGTTGCCGCTGAACGGGGCAAAGGAGGTGGTGGTGGAGTGAATTTCTTGGCACCCCGGAGAGATTTGCGACAATTGTTGTCCATGTTAGCCATCAGTTTATGCTTCGCTGCAGCACAAATAAATGTAAAATCGTCGTCTAATGCTCTGTAGTCCGGTGCCTGGTGGAATACTAATCATATAAACGGGCACAGTAAAAAGACAATTATCTTTTTTTTTTTCCCTGTTTCTTTCTGGCAATGACTCTATCCAATTCCAACCTCAATATGGTAATTGCCAAGAAAACAGAGACCGAAAAAATCCCCACCATTCAACCAAATCTCATATTTCGATTGTTTCCTTTTATTACACGAATTGGATAAGCTATTCCACGTAGGTTTAGATAAAATATTACACTCTTGTTAAGTTGTAAATTACAAAAATATTCTTTCCATACAATATAACCGTCCAATGTTTTATTTTCTTGTTTTGTCTGAATCATCATTAGCCATAGTTTACTTGAATCTAATTAATTTGGTTCAAGTCTGATCCTATCATAGAGATAAAGTTCTCTAGGCACTAGTATTTTTCATTTATAAGACTCGAATATGAGATCTTGTCTAAATAGAACAAATGACGATCCATTAGAATTAAGTAAAAAGAATAACGATTAGGTAAAATATTCCTTAAAATGATGATTAATTACTGTTATCAATAATCAGGATTCGGTATGAACTAAATCGAAATTTTACAGAGGCCAGAGGATCTATCCAATCTACATAAATATGGTTCGAGTGTGGAAACTAACAACATGAAATTTGATTTTATCATCCCACTTGTGAAAGTAATTAAAATTTGCATCCACAAACTCTTATCAAAGTCAGAATAGTTTATTCTTTATAATAGAGCACCTCGCGGTGCGGGGAACAAATCCAAATAAGAATCTGCATAAATGGATTGGAAACGAATGTACTGGAAAAAATAAAGACGGCAATATTGAATGAACAAAAGAGAGAGAGATGGATGAGGTTACCGCGTTTGAAGTTGTAAGCGTTCCTCTCTCTATTTCAAAAACACAATGCCAAAGAGGACAAGACAGAGGCAGATGCAAAACCCACCTCCTCAGAAACCTTAACCTTAACGCAGCAGAAAAAAAAAAAAGTGCAAAATCTCAATGAATCCACCACGTCCCACGTCAAACGACGACGTCTATATGTTCCTATTCCCCCCAATAACGGAATGGAAATGGATATTCAGCAAGCGGTGATGCAAAGGAGAAAGGAAAGAGCGGGACGAGAGTTTCTGCGGGTGAATTATGAGGATCACCCTTCTCTCTCTTTCCTTCAATTTGCCAAGAACTACCCTTTTTTTCCTCGACACAAGAGATTTACGCGAAAGGATATACAAATTAAGCTAAAAGCTCAGAAAATCTAGCTGTCTGGTGATCCTTGCTAAAAATATCCAACAGCAACACAATCATGCACGTTTTAGTAATGGGTATGCATATCCTCAAGATATTGTCTGTTTAATTTAATAAATATCAGATCTAACCACTCACGTATCACCGCCCTAATCCCATCATCAACTACAGACAGTTACACTACGGAATCATGCAGAGTTAGTTGATCGGTTGTCACTCTCATAAGAAAGAAAAGTTTGTCATTTTAAATTGAGAAATTGATTTTGATATGATTGTAGAGTGGCAAATATTTTATACTAGCGTATTTCACCTGTACGATGGGCGAGTATAAATTATATAGTATATATGATTTATATTTTTTAATAATCATAATTTTTTTATATTGAAAGTTATCTTTTATTTTTAATTAATTTAAAGGGAATTTTTTCTTTTTTAATTTAAAAATAAATAATAAAATAAAAATTAATTTTTTTCTTTTCTTAATTTCTCTTTCTTCAAACTGATAATAAAATAAATTTAACGAAGAAATTCTATGGAAGTATTTCGTATAACTCATTATTAAAAATATAATTTATTTTATAAATATACTATCTTGCCATTTTTTAGTGAGGATAAAATAATTTAAAAAATTATTTAATTATCATCCACCCTTCCTCTGACCTCTAATAAAGTAATTTTGAAAAAATAAAAAAAAATCATTTGTTATAACAACATATTACTAAAATTGTAATTAATTTATAAAGTTATCCATTTTCAGATTTTAAGTAATAATTGATAGTGTAAAATTATTTTATATTATTGATATATAAAAATTAATCTCATAGTTTATTATTAAAAATATAATTTATTTTATAAGAATTCTTATAATTTTTTAATAAAGACTAAATAACTAAATAACTAAAAATCAAATTAATTTCTTTCTCACCCCCTTCTTTTTAACCTCATAGTTAAATAATTTTAAAGAACATGCTATTTTGGAGAGCACTTGGCAATTTTTCAATTTCAATTTAATTTTAAAATCTAAATTCTATAAAAAGAGTAAAAAAATTTATACAATTTGATTAAAATTTTAATTATATTAGACAAATATAAAAAGAATTATTAAAAGAAGTGCTAAACTCACTTTGTTGCTCATTGACTTCAAATAAGAAACTACTATTAGAGTAAGTTATGATAATAATCCAATAATAATTACATTACTTATATCAATTGATGACACTTGCATATTTTTTCCTTATTAAGTTATGATATCAATTTATTGGGAGTAAATTATGATAATAATTTTTTTAGATTTGTTGTGACAAATTTGTACTAATATTTGTCAATATTTAGCATTATATGATCCTATTTAAAAAAGTAATATTAACGAATATGACGATCAATAAGACATAATATAAAACTTCAATGAGATTGAAGAAGTGGGTTCAAATAATTACATTTTTTTCTTTTGATTTCTTTTTGTACTCCAAATAATTGCATCTTAAACAATATGGAAAGTGTAAATAAAATTTTAAAATTTGTAAACAAGGTAATTATTAACATATTATTTGTGATTTTGGATAATGGTATTCTTGAATCTACATAGAAATAAGAAATTATAAAATTTAATAAAAATAATAAATTTTTGTGTGGCTCAAAATGAAATGATATCATTACTGGTCAATTTAAAAAATGTTAGTAAAAGAAAGAATCAAGGTATTGCATTAAATGTAAATTAAATAATAAAATTTAAATTTTATTTAAATTAATTTAAAAAATTTTGTGTGACTCAAATAAAAGGACGGAGAGATATTTCAATAGCATATCTTTTAAAAGGATTTATTAGAGGAGAAAATTAAGGCAATATATTTATTATAGATTAAATTATGAAATTTATTTAATTTTTTCAATAAATTTAATAAAAAAAGTTGAAATATTTCCTTTAATAATAACTTTTACAAAGTCATGGAAAATTAAAATTCATAAAAAGCTAACACATGATAAAACTTTCCTTGTTTTCAGTCTTAATTATTAGTATTAGTAGATTTTTATTAATTATTTGTTATTTTTTATATGACTTTTGAAATAATTGTGATAAAAATAAAATAGTTTTAAGAATATAATTATAAATGATTTAATATTTGTATAAAAAATTTATTTTAATAATGTATTAAAATTAAAATTTCAAATTATTTAATATTTAATATTCACAATTGCATTTAAGATATAATTAAAATTAAAGATAATAATAATAATCATAAAACTTAGTTATTAAATATTGAACAATATAAAATAATAATTTTACTCTAAAAATATTTAAAAAAATTTATTCAATATGACCTTCGTCATGATAATTTATATATTAATTTTCAATAACACCCAATTGTGTTTGTTTTGTGGCTTTTCTTATTGAATGTACACAATTGCATCATTATCTTTGTGTTACAAAGGTTTTCGGATTTAGCAGACCACGATGCTTACAGCTAAGATCGGTTGGCACCGTCCCATTTTTCGGGTTAGTGATTTTATCATCTACGGGTGTTGTAAATATAAATTTGAGTTTATGATAAACCGATAATATATATAATTTAAAAAATTGTATATTACTGTATATAAGATTTATTATGACTTGAATTTATATTCACATCACTTTTTATTATATAGTTATTTGGAAAATGTTTTTAAATTTATATTGTATAAACATTACAGAAACAAGTATACAAATCCCTTGAGCTTATATGCTTTTGCAAGTTATCACCAATCCACCATAAATTTTAAAATATTTTCAATTAGGCCTTAAACTTTAATTTATGACCTAATAGATCCTTACATGAATAATTTACTAAATTACTGATAGATCTTTGTCATCTATTAATATAGAATATATATTAATTTATAATATTATTCATCAAATTGTGTTGAATTTTTTATTTTTTATTATAATACAATTTTTATTTGGTTTAAATTAATCAATGGTCTAAATTTAATATAAAACAAATTTTTAACATATTTTCATGTAATATTACCATTTGCATCAACAAATTTGAAACGGAAAGGTTATTGAAATATTAGTCAAAGTTTAGGGATCACTAATTGAGAATATTTTAAAGTTTGTGGTGTGATTTGCCAAAAAAAGGTAAACAGTTTGTGGTGGTTCCATATTATTTTTCTCAAATATTATATAAATATCATATATTAATATGAGTATAAATGGACATCAAAATTGAAATATATGTGTATTGAAATAAAAAAAATTAGTATATATATTTATATAAAAATATTATTTTAATGTTAAAATATAATCACAATATATGCTAATTTAGCCTTAGCGCAAAAACTAACACTAGCCAATTTTGACTATCAAAGAAAAAGGACAATGGGGTTTGGTCAGTGTATCATGTATAATATTCAAATTGGTATCTTTATGTCTTAGAGTTATTTATTTTTTATATGATTTTTGTGTAAGAAAATTTAAAAAATATGATATTTTTGATAAAATTTAAAAAATTTAGTGTTTTTATTTTTTATTATTTTTTTCTTTTATTTTTTCTCTCTCCTTTCACTTTTTTTTCTCTCTCCTCATTTTTTCTTCTCTCCCCTCTCCCCCACACTCTACGCTCACTCTCTACCCCCCTCTCTCTCTCTCTCACGCTCACACACACATACACCCACTCTTTCTTTTTTTTTATTTTTTTTAAAAGGCAAATCTAGTTCTCTCTCCATCGAATTTGCTTTTTAAAAATAATAAAAAAATAAAATCTGGTTCTTTTTCCATTGGATTTATTTTTTAAAAATAATAAAAAAAAAATAGAATTTGGTTCTCTCTCTACCGAATTTCCTTTAAAATCCCATATTTTTCCTATTTTGTCAAAAATCCCACATATTTTCAATTTCACTCTCAAAATCCCATATTAAAAAAAATCACCCTTATGTCTTATCTTTCCTTTTTTTTTTTAAATTGTCGTCTTTACGATATGCGATTAGACACTATGTAATAGCTGTATAATTATGGATAGTTCCACTTCTATTGGAGCATTCATTTGTTCATCAATGTTTTAGGGAGAAGTTCTACTTTATCCCCAAATTATAGGTTATATATATTTTAATTTTTAAATGTTACATTCTACGGTGCCCACTTTCCCCTAGTCAATCAACATGCTTCATCTGCTATAGTAAATTATGAGTGAAAAAAAGGTGAAAGTGATATTTTTTTAACACCGTAAATACTTCGTTGATCACCCATCTTCTCTGTTTCCCCCTGATTACCAGCATCTCATTTCGAACCCTAAGTTGCTATCTAGTTCCATCTAAGCTACTATTTATCAAGCTACTCATCTTTGAATGGTAAAGATTTGTGATCCAATTACATTTGAGCTACTATTTATCAAGTTAGTCATTTAATAGTGTGAAATATTATTCATTTAGTGATTTGCTAATTTAAGCGTATTTTGTTGTAGATAATCATATTATTTTTGCTTAGATTTCTATTATTGAACTTGATAGCTCGTTATCCTGCTGTTTTGAACTTAATTGCTTGTCTTGCAACTATTATAGACGTCCCTAGCAATTTTTTGGGAGGGCAACAAAGATGAGTAACAACGAGAATAAAAAATTTTGACATAATAAGAAACAACAAAGATGAGTAACAAACACAAACAACAAGGATGAGCAACGATACGTTGACCACCATCGCGAGATAAGTAAAATACATAACAAGCAATTTTTTGGGAGGGCAACAAAGATGAGCAATGACGAGAATTAGGAACCTTGACACAATAAGAAGCAACAAAAACGAGTAACAAACACAAATAACAATGATGAGCAACGATACCTCAACCACCACTGCGAGATAAGTAAAATAGAGTAAAATGATTTGAACTAGGGTTGGAAATTTGGGGGGAAAATGATATCTTAGAAGATGATATTATCGACAAGGGAATATGGGTCAGCATTCACGGCATTAAAAAATGTCACTTTCACTTTTTTTTCACTTGTAATCTACAATACCAAATAGAACACATTGATTGGCTATAGGAGAGCGGGCATTGGTGCCCGCTATTAGCAATGGGCACCGTAGAATTGCCCTTTTTAAATTTTAAAAATATGTAAATTAATTTTTAAAATTTTTAAAATTTATATTTTAATCAAAATAAATATATTATATTATTAAATTTTGGATCATATATAAATTAATTTTTTAAATTTTTTTAAATGTATAATTTAATATTATAAAATTTTTTGAATATATAATATTTTTATTAATAATTGATAAATAAAAAATTAATTTACATATTTTTAAAATTTAAGAATTAAAAT
The DNA here is from genome assembly GCA_031439585.1 of Pterocarpus macrocarpus. NCBI lineage: Eukaryota > Viridiplantae > Streptophyta > Magnoliopsida > Fabales > Fabaceae > Pterocarpus > Pterocarpus macrocarpus. The sequence goes on along the minus strand of CM062520.1, from coordinate 69,051,414 downwards.
ATATATAATTTATAGTTCAGACAGTAAATTAATTTTTTTTCCATGTTTTATTAGCTTGTCTCGTGAGCATATACTAATTTTACATTTTGTGCTACCCAGCTCAGGGTGATTATACGGGGTTCATGAATGTTCAGCAGCCATTTTCCTTGACTACGAATCTACGATGCATGTGGACCAAGATTGATTTATTTTGGATTTCCCGATACCTTTATGCTTTTTGTGAGTGTGACTACTTAATCTTTTAGCTTAGAACTGTATAACTCATCTAAAATTAATTCTCCAAAAGTAAAATTAAACATGCACTTTAAAGTTTAAATTTTTATCTTTTTTTAAGAGCATAATTTTCTTATTGTTATGTTTAAATCTTTGTAGATAATGAATTAAATATTAAGATATAAAATTATTCATATGGTTCTATATAATAGTTTAAACTTTTGAGTAGAAATGTATAAATGAATTTATATCCTAATATTATTTAATTTAATTGTCTACTATGTTTTGCATTGAAAAAAAAAAAAGAGAAATAATAATAATAATAATCTTCAAATGTGACCCGCTTGTTAAATTGACTTTCATATGGGTATATTTCATTTACAATACAAGGTTTGGAAACTTACTTTAGTTGCCTGGTGTAGAAATACCTTCTGGTCTTATTAAAGAAAGAAAAGAAAAAAGAAAAAGATGCATTGGAGAATAGAAAAGTCTGACTGGTAATTTTGGCCCTACCATCATTTGAAATTTTTTACTGGTAATTTTGCCTCTACCACAAAAACGACAGAAAGATGGCTTAGAAACATCGCATATAATGTTAGATTAAACATGTTGCACGCCTGGCGCCTGCCTACCTGGATGCCACTAGTAGCACACCAGAGAGACGGGGACGGTTTGTCATTGCGTGTATGCAACTATGCATGAACTGTGAATGAAAGGCGGATTCTGTCATGCATCTCATAAAGTGAGATATATCACATATCTTATGAGATTAATGGTTAGATGTGAGGGTATATAAATATACCCTCATAATGTATACTCTCACATCTAACTGTTAATTTTACATGCAATATGTGGAGTTTTTGTTTTGTGAGCTTAAAATGCTATGTTAAGAGGGATTTGTGTGAACGGTGAGACAAGTTATGCTATATCAATCCTCAAATGCTACAAAAATCGCCCGTTGTTAGTGGCACACAGCTTGCCCCTCCCCCCACCCTCCTTCTTCTCTCTGTCTCTCTCTCTCTCTCTATTGCTTGCCATCACTTTCACCAATAGGAATTGCCCAAATTTCAGGCGATAATCTGGAGGCCAAAAGACATGGTAATGGTGATAGATATGACCTTATCACTTTTATTTATTTATGTGGTTTTAAAGAATTCTTTCCCCCAGGAAGAGATAATGGAGGAGAGGGCCGGAGATAATGGTGTTCATAATCCGGCCCGATCCAATGACCTGCCTCAACCCAAAATTTATTAGGTCGAGTTTGAAATTTTGACTTCGTATATATTTTAGTTAGGCTCGAGTCATACTTTGAGTTAACTCAATCTGACTCAAAGTCACATATTTATTTAAAAGTAATATTTTATATAAAATTAGTGATAAATTATGAGATTTTTATATTTCAATTAATATGCTTTATATAATATAATATTACTTTTGTATTGAAATAATTTGTTTTGAAATATGGAGTGTAAAATATCTTTTAAATTTTGTTTATAACTTCTAAAATTTCATAACTTCATCATGTTTAATGACTTGTATATATTTTCTAAATATCGGATTGATCCGATTATTTTTTAGGTCATTATTAAAACAAGTTTGAATTCTAAAAAATAGTCCAATCAAAAAATTGATTAGAGTCGAGTCTAATTAAAATTAGTTCAACCCATCCCTTATATACCCCTAGTTGGGGATAGGGATAGAACCTTGACATGTGGCCTTACAAGGCAACATTTTACCATTGCGCTGAGTCCTCTGCCACAAAGATTTTTACCCCCCGAGATGAGTTAGTTTTTCTTTCTCGAAATACTTTTGGTCTGAGCTAGATATTTGGGGTTATAGTTCGGTCAGGGATCTAGTTGTCATATCCATCTAAATGAGTGTAGGCCGAATTGTCTCAAGCTGTTGAAATCCTGTTAAGAACGAACGAGGAGTATTCTACATTCAAACTTGAATGTTCCTCTTAAAATTTTTTTCGAGTATCTTAGAATATTGGAGAACAACTTGAACAATGACTACTTTCCCCTCTCTATTTAAACACAAGCTCTCCCTCCTAGTTAGGTACAATACATAGAACACTCTTTTCAAAGTTATTATCCTTGATTACTTATTAAGTTGAGTGTCTTAATCCTTTTATAGGTCTCCACCAACGTCGCATGAGCTTGAATTTGGATTTGGTAACCTCTCAGCTCTTTAGGTAAGAGCAAAATGAATATAATGCTGCAAATACTTGAGTGGCGTTAATGATTCAACTCCTGAAATCATCATTTTGAAAAGAGTTTTACCTAATTATACTACTATCTCCAACCCGAAATCATAAAATATATATATTGTGTGGACAACAGCAATGAAACACGAGTAAAAAGACTAATTAAATGAGTAACTTACATTAGTAGAAAGAGAAGGACTTTCACAAAAATAGGAGAACTTACCTTACAGTAGTTTCCTTTACTCTTATTTTTTTTTATTCTTATGATACATTTCGTATAATAAATTAATTTAACTATTATTTACGAATCCAAAAGAGATAGTAAAAACTGTTGCTTAATCATATAAATTATTAATTAAAGAAAAATGCTTTGCAGTCCGAATATTTGCCGGAAGTTAAAGTGCTTGACTTGTATGACATCACATGTATGGTTATAGTCATAGACTCCACATTTTATTCCTCTCTCAATGTTGGTTATAATTCTTGGCGGTTGCTCACGGGAAGATACTTTTCTATCAAATTAGTGGATGACAGGTGTAGTGTATATAGCATATAACTGATGAAATATGATACATCACAAGCCCCTTTATATATTTTTGTCAATGTGACACCAAATTTGAAACTCATAATCCGATATCCATACATTGATATTTATTAGTGCAAGACCGAACTTTGATCTCGGAAATCAGAGGTCGGAACTCGGCTGCTTGATGAAGTCTTCAAAGGAGTGCCTTTAATAGATTATGTGAGATTAATTGCATCATAGATTATTCACATATCATTTATATAACTATTATCTTCACGGTGCCGATTTTTTTATCGTGCCATAATTTTTTATCGTGCCATGTGTATCAGACAAGTGATTTCCAGCAATTAAGTCGGGCCAGCTAGCAGCAATCGTGATTAAATTATCTTATTGTATAACGAAAACCAAACTAAAAATTACTTTCAAAGAGACGACTAAAATCATAATCTTCTGGTCTACGAAGAGAAAAACATGAGCAATCGGGAGAAACGTGGGCTGAAATCTGATATGGGCTTATTCAGGCTTTAATCAGCTGGTAAGAGGAAGTCGTTACTCAACCATTCGACTTTGTTGTTTCCTTCTTTTTTTTTTTTTTTTGACTCCGTTGTTTCCTGAAAAAATAAAAGAATAAGAGGAAAGGGATTGTGGGCTCTTGTTTTTTCGGTCTGGCCGTCTAGGACACTTTTGCGGTTTGATTTTAGCTAAATGCCATTGGGCCGTGCTGGTACCACAATATTAGTGAACAGAAATATTAAAATTTTACGGTTTGTTATGTCAGGCTTAGTTTTTTGATGGGATGTGTACTTGTGTTAGGCTTAGTTATGCTTTATTGTTATGCTTTATTAAGCTTTGATTTATCAGTTTTATTTATTTATTTACTTATTTCTTTTTTGTTAACAGGTCAATACCTTCAATCTTTAATCAGAAAGTTTATTGAAAAAAATAAATGTTGAATTTAACTGCGAAGCAATTTTTACAACCAGAAAAATAATTTGACAAAAAAAAGAGAAAATAATTAACTTTGGGTGAAAAAAAGGAAAAAAAATTGACTTTGGGTTGTGTGAATAATCTTTTATCTAGGATCCAAATAAACTATTGTGTAAGAATTTCAAATAATTTAGCTAAATTATATTATAATTTGTTCATATATTTCTATCGTATTTAAACTAAATTCGAAGGATAATTTATATTTATAGGCATATAAAGAGAGAAGCACTTGTATTGATGGCTAGTAGCTAGCTCGCGGGTAGTTATCAGTTAGCTGGATGATTGTCCCGAGTAGCTAAGAGTTGGTTAAGTCACTGACCCGAAAAGTGTGTGTTTGATACTACTTTTGTAAAATTGATTTTATTAAAATTAATTTGGTTAGAATTGATTTTGAGGTAAAGTGATTTATATTTAATAATTTCTTTAAAAATAATTTTGACAAAAAAAAAATTTTTCACTTATCTAAAAATCAATTATAGAAGCAAGAATTGATTTTGAAAATTAACAGTCAAGCATCATAAAAAAATAATAGAATCAACTCTGGGGTAAAAAACATGATGCCAAACATGCTATTACTCATCTTTGTGTATATGTATCCATGTACTAGCTCATTTATCAATTGAAGCAATTTACAATCTTTTTTACTCTCAAATTTTTTGATCTCTCTTTCTTACCTTACCTAACTCTGATAAGAGTTAATTTCATATCCTTTTTAAAATTGACAAAACAATCAAAATCTTATTAATTAACACAATAATCTATATAAAACATATTCTTAAATTTTTCAACTTTTTTTTTTAGACTTAAATTTTTCACCTTAGACCGAACTAGCTATTTAAGTTGTTGTGCTTTGAATACCCATAAAAAAGAAAAGAAAAATGAACTAGCCCTAAAAATTATATGAAATTTTCTTAGAGTAGCGAGAAACTCATGCGGGTCATAACTGGGTTGTGATTAGCCGATTAATTAACATAAATATTATCTTTTTTTTTTTTAAAATGGTAAGAATTAGTTCATCTTAATACAATAATAGGGGTATGTTTGATGAAAGAAAATTCTAATAATGGAATCAATATTATTTTTCTAGTTGAAATATTAAGTACTAAATTTATATTGTTTAAAAAATATTTTTATTTCAAATGTTGAAAGTGTACTAATGAAAGTATTATTATTTTATACTAGCATAGTAACCTATACATCCTGTCATATTTATATATTCTTTTAGGAAAAAATAATTAATAATAAATAATTTTTTAATTTTAAGATAACTATTTGCAATACTTGATAAGGGTTTCAATTTTAATTAAAGTTAAAAGAAAATATAGATTAATAAACAAGAAAAAGTAATAATAGTTATAGATGTAATTCAACAGTGATCGATTGCAATGGAAATGAATTGTGACATCAAATAAATTTTACTTATAATATAAGGAGTTCGAATCCTAAATGCATTACTTTAAAGAAGATTTTACCCAACACCTATTTGATCCGAGAAAAAAATAGTAATTTTAAATGTCAAAAGATATATATTTTCTGTTGTTTGCTACTCAAAGTGATAAACTACCAATAAATGCACTTGACTTTGGGTTGATTGGTAACTTGTCCATTGTCAGTTAAACATAACAGTTGATAAAAAAAATCATAATAATTACGTGAAATTTAAAACAGAAATCGAATACAAATATCTCATTTATCAAATGACGTCAATTCTTTAGTATACTATGTATTATGAATATTAAAATATCTGTACATGGTAAACAGAGATTAGAATATCTATAAAATAGCACAATAGCAGTTAAGAAGGAAGGGAAGAAAAAAAGACAAAAGTATATATATTTTTTCTTGCAAGTCTATAGACTATAGTATTGTACGACAATTTTGTAACAATGGTATTGGTGTCGCAAATTAATGAGGTCACAATTATAGCAACCATCCATCATCCATCGTCATACAATTTTGATAATGCAGCAATAGCAATATATAAAAATGGAAAAGGAATAATGGTGGTGGTTGCGAAATGATGAAAACCAACACTGAAACAGCTTGAAGGTAAGGGTTCGATTAATGGATGGTGGCCAAACAACATTCAATTTGCTCAATGCTGGCAACGCAATACCATATCATATTACACACCCAGTCCCAGTAAATAGTAAATTCTCAAGCCCAGCAATTCCAACCACACTTTTTTATTTTCCATATACAAACTCCTCATTCATGCACCGTACATGTCCCTTATAATCGCCCTCTTACTCTCTCTCTCTCTCTCTCTTGTAAGTAATAATCTATTTATATATGGATAGATTATCATGAATATATTAATTCCAAGATCTAGAACTTCATGCATTTCACATAATTTAGATAAGAAAGCGTCTGTTCTCCATCACCTTGAATGAAGAAAAGATAGTCTTTAGGCAAACACGATATGAGGATAATGATTTCTCTCTCTTAACCTCTTTCTTAATCTGACAATAGTGATGGAGATAACGTCTTTAATTGATGGATGAGAGAGGACTACATCCTGGTTTATATAGACGATGAAAAGGTCTTAGTGACACTTCCAATAAACGCCTTTAGATTCCAATAGTCATGTTTTTACGTATTAAATAGTCATGTCTTTACATCAATAGGTATGACCATTCATAAAGGATTTGACTCTTCAATATAACTATTCATAAAGATGCCTCTTCAATAAGCCAATTAATGAATTTAACATTTATACAATAATTATTAAACTATTATATGGGACACAATTCTTACATTCTCCCACTTGTCCCATATAACAATACTTTATAGTTTAATAAGATACATAATCATAAATTAAGATAATGTTAAATCCTCATTATATTGGCTAGAACATAATATCATGACTAAGTAGAAAATTAATGCACAGTCATAGGTTGTATGTCACTATTTTTCTCGACATAGTCCACTTCCACGACTACAACACTAACCTTCTTACTTAACATGACCCATAATGAAGAGTATGGTCCAACTTTATGTCTTTATTAAAGACCATTATTCCTGTTGTCATTACTCAATCCAAAGAATGTGTATACTAATTAGAAACAGGAAATAAATATCGAAACAAACTTTATTATTGAGCCTCGAGAATGTCAAACAAGTCAAAACAATCATAATACAATATCATCAATGACGTCCCAATAATGCCCATTCTCTCAACATGCTCATAAAATGTCTTGGCGTGATCCTTTTGTTAATGGATCTGCAACCATAAGGTTTGTGCTTATATGTTCTATTGACACTCTTTGTTTTGAACTTCTTCTTTAACGGCAAAGTATTTGATCTCCATATGCTTAGCACCCTTAGAATACTTGTCGCTTTTAGAGAAGAAGGCGCTCTGGAGTTGTCACAATAAATTTTCAGCGCTTGGCTATACTATCGACAACCCCAAGTCACTGAAATAAAGTTCATTAGCCATAATCCTCAATAGTGGCCTCAAAGCATGCCGCAACTCGGCCCTCCATGGTGGATGCAGCAGAATGACAGATCGCCGCGCTTTTCCATGAAATTGCCTCCAAAAAGGAACAAATAACCAAATGTGGATTTCCTTGAGTCAACACATCCGTGCAAAATCAATCAATACCCAATTATCTCTAGATTATCAGACTTGCTATAAGTGAGCATATAGTCTTTTGTTCCTTGCAAATATCTGAGAACTTTCTTTGCAGCCTTCCAGTGATCTAATCCAGGATTACTTTGATACACCTTAGCATCTGACGACAAAGAAATTGATGTCTGGCCTAGTACAAGTTTGTGCATACATTAAGCTCCCAACAATAAATGCATAAGGAATATTTTTCATTTATTATCGTTCCAATTCATTCTTTGGACATTGCATAAGACTAAATTTATCCCCTTCAATTGGAACTATTCCTGTTGAACATTTGTCCATCTTAAATCTTTCTATAACTTTATTAATATAGGCTTTCTGAGACAACCCTAACAATCCTTGTGAACTATCACGAAATATTTCTATTCCAATCACATAGGTTGCCTCTCCTAGATCTTTCATTTTGAAGTTTCTAGAGAGAAATTTCTTGGTTTCATGTAATAAACCAAGATCATTAGTGGCAAGCAAAATATCGTCAACATATAAGACTAGAAAAAAAAAACTTGCTCCCACTAATCTTCAAATATATACACCGATCAACGGCGTTTGCCTTAAAACCAAAAGAGGTTATGGTATTATTGAACTCAAGATACCATTGACGGGAAGCTTGTTTAAGTGCATATATTGACCTTTTAAGTTTACACACCATGTGTTCCTTGCTTTTAACTGAAAAGCCTTCAGCTGTTCCATATAAACTTCTTCTTCTAAATTCCCATTAAGAAAGGCAGTTTTAACATCCATTTGATGTAACTCTAAATCATAATGAGCCACTAAAGCCATAATGATTCTAAATGAGTCTTTTTTGGACACTGGTCAAAATGTCTCTTTATAATCAATGCCATCCTTACAGGTGAAACCTTTTGCAACAAGTCTAGCTTTATATCTTTCGACATTGCCATTTGAGTCTCGTTTTGTTTTAAAGACCCATTTACACCCAACCTTTTTGCAATCTTTAGGCAATTCGACAAGATCCCAAACTTGGTTATCATCCATAGATTTCAACTCATCTTTCATTGCATTGATCCATTTATCAGAATCATCACATTCAATGGCTTGAGAAAATGAAACTGGATCATCATTTATTCCTAAATTAACCCGACTCTTGTAAATAAACCACATAATCATTAGGGATGGCTGATTTTCTTTCCCTTTGAGATCTTCTTAATTGTGGCTCATCTACTATAGGGTCATTATTGACATCTTCGTGATGGAGTATTTGATCATTAATATGTTGTTCTTGGCCATTATTATGTTGTGTAATTCTGCTAGAACAACAATTTTAGAAGTCATGGGCAAAGGAATCTCAACCTTGGCTTCTTGAATGCTAACATTACGCAATTCTTCACTCCCACTAGTTTCACCATTTTCAATGAATCTAGCATTTCCAGCTTCAATAACTCTTGTACTATGATTAGGACAATAAAATCTATACCCCTTGGACTTTTCCGGATATCCAATGAAAAAATCACTGGTTGTTCTAAAGTCCAATTTTGTTTCATGTGGATTGTGAATTTACTTCAGCTTGGCAACCCCAAACATGTAAGTGTTTTAAACTAGGTTTCCTTCCAGTCCATAATTCAAAAGGAGTTTTTGGAACTGCTTTACTAGGAACCCTATTTAACAAATACATAGCGGTTTTCAAAGCATACATCCACAAAGAAATGGGTAAAGAAGAATGACTTAACATACTCCTAACCATTTCCATTAAAGTACGACACGCTCTTTCTGCTACACCATTTTGTTCTGTATGCGTGGCATTGTGTATTGAGCACAAATGACATGCTATTCAAGGAATTTAGCAAATGGACCAGGATTTTGTCCTGACTCATTATACTTTCCATAATATTCACCACCTCTATCCGACCTAATGATTTTCACCTTCTTTTCTAGTTGTCTCTCAACCTCATTAATGTATACCTCAAGGGCATTCACGGATTGAGATTTCTCATGTAATAAATAAACATGACCGAAACGTGAAAAATCATCAATGAACGTGATAAAATATTTTTCTCCACCAAAAGATGGAACATCAAAAGGACCACATATATCAGTATGTATAATTTCAAGAAGCTGCGTACTTCTTGTGGCTCCTTTCTTAGTGTGTTTTGTTTGTTTTCCTTTAATACAATCAATGCACACCCCAAGATCAGTAAAATCCAAATTTGGAATGATCTCATTCTTTACTAATCTTTGCATCCTTTCTTTGGATATATGACCCAATCGTTTATGCCACAAATAAGCAGAATGTTCATTAACTAAACTACGTTTAGTGCCAATATTATGATGCAGGGTCATCAAGGTCTCAATAAAATAATCATCAAGTTTAAATTTGTAAAGACCATCACATAAGATTCCAGAACCAATAATATTATTATTCTTCAATAAAGTAAAAGATCCAGAACCAAACTTAAAAGAGAATCCCACTTTATCTAGCTTCGGTAAAGAAACTAAATTGCAAGAGAATGTGGGTACATAAAGAGTTTGAAATAGATCCAAATAATGTCCAATATCTAATGACAAACGATAAGTGCCAATTCCTTCAAGTGGAGCCCTGGTTCTGTCTCCCATGTACACAAATTTCTCACTTGGCTTTATGGTTTAGATTGAAAGGAATCCCTTTCTTTTCGCACCATGCTTTACGTTTTGGGCAATCTTTCTGATAGTGTCCTATTTTATGGCAAAAATGACACTTATCTTTCTTATATTCCTTCTTGTGGACTTGAGAAGATTCATTCAGGTTATGTAAACCTTTCTTCTTGCCTTTCCCTGGTTTCCTCTTAAAACTACTTCCAGCTTCTTGATGCCTTACAAGATAAACTGAATGAGACTGCTGACTCTTTAATCTTGTCTCTTCTTGAACAAGCATACTGGCCAATTCATTAACACTCCATTTGTCCTTAATAGTGTTATAATTCATTTGAAATGGCCCATATTGTTCTGGAGGCAAGGAATTGAGTATGAATTGCACCAAAAAGTACTCATCCACGGACATCCCTAATGACTTTAATTTTGCTGCTAAGTTTGTCATCTCAAGAACATGTGCATGCATGGTACGTGAACCATCAAATTTCATGGTGGTCAGTTGACTCATTAATGTACCAGCAAGCGACTTGTCAGCAGTTTGTGAACGTTCTTTCACAAATTTCATAAATTCCTTAGCACTCTCCGCTTTGGAAAGTGAGTAGACTTAATGTTATGCATCTGGCTTGTCATTCGCATGAACATTAGGCTTAACTGTTCGACCTTTCCCATTTCTTATATAATGATTTTTGTTCAATCACCGCTTTCATCCGTATTAGCAGCGAGTTTCTCTTCTTGAAGGGCTAAATCAAGATCCAAAACACCTAAGTGAAATTGGACTTGTTCCCACCCAATCGTAAAAATTCATTCCATTGAACAAAGGAAATGATGAAGCATGCGAATGAAGTGAAGGAATAGGTCTGCAAATAAGAATCAATCATAACTTAATGCTTTGAGACATAAAGTTTATCACATAAAAATCAGATTCAAATAATGGAGACAATCATTAAACACATATCAAAGTTCACCTTTGGGTGATCCTAAGACATGCAAACATAACGATGCTAATATAATACATTAATCTAGTTATTGAGGTATGCTAATTGGAATTATTTGCTATCTTTGGATATGCAGAATAAAACTACTAGACATATCAATTACTAGCAATTATGTTCACTATTATAAGAACAAATAATCAACCTTTGGGTTATCACGGAATTGTCTCATAACAATAAACTTCAATTTACCCACACAACATATAATGTCATATATAAGCATCAAAATCTATGGGTAATTGAAAGTACTTTTACAATTTAAAATTTATTCTCTTTAAGATTTGGCCACTTTGGTGACTAACAAATCATTCATTATATAAATTTTAAATTATAAATAAACATTCAAAAATGAACTAAAACCATAAATAAATCCTTATGAATTTAGAATTATTAACTAACATATAGATTTGACCACTTTGGTGATTAACAAATCTCACATACAATAATTCCAAAATTGAAATAGAATATACATTCATTTAAGAAAAGCACAGCACAATCATAATGTCTCAGTTTCTCAACTAATATTCAAAAAATACTACAAAAAATTTAAGACTTGCCCTCAAATTTAGTGGACTTTCACAAGGTTTTATATCGCACCTTACGCAAAACCAATTTAAAAAAAAAAAAAAAAAAAAAAAAAAAACACACATTTCAAAATGAAATGTGACTTTCGTGAAGTGGGTTACGCCATTTACTGGGAAATAAAGTTTTGCAAATCAACCACATAAGACAAAACCAGCCATCATTTCATATTAAGTCATGGCTTTTGTTTGAAACACATATTCGTAAGGGGAAACCCATGTACTGGCATCAACTTCAAACAATTTTTTTTTTTTTTTATGTTCAAATACAAATATTTCTTTGATTTATTTATTCATGATGGATAGGCATGAAAACGCTGGATACAATTAAAACGTTAATATTGTTTTTCTGGAAAAAAAAAAAACGGTTATAAAACTATTTCAGTTTATTAACGTTTCAAAATAAACACATTATTTATCATTTCAATATACACATTAATTACTGCTATCTATTTTGCTTCTATCCATGGAGGCTTTATCAAGTCATTTAGATTTTGCATTCTGATCTATCCATGGCACTAACAATCCATTCATAAAATGATAAAAAAAACTTTTATCCTTTGAAATTAAATTGCAAAACTATTTCAATTTATTGAATGTCACTCAGCACATGGAAAGCGCTTCACGGAAACCATGCATGCATCAATGGCGTTCTCCATACTTGGACGATAAACATGAGGAGTTAAAGTCACATTGAATTCAATATATAACCATATTCCGTCGGTTTATGCAGCAATAAAGGCGAGATAGAAGAAAATAACCATTCATCAATATTCAATAAAAGGAAAATACGAAGTTCTTAAGCCTGTATTTCGATCTATGTAAGTAATAATCTATTTATATATGAATAGATTATCATGAATATATTAATTCCAAGATCAAGAACTTGTACGATTTCATAATTTAGATAAGAAAGCGTCAGATTCTCCATTTCGGACTTGAATGAAGTTAAGATAGTCTTTAGGCAAACACAATATGGAGGATAATGATTCTCTCTCTTAACCTCTTTCTTAGCATTCAAGACAACAGTGATGGAGACAATGTCTTCTAATTGATGGATGAGAAGACCACATCCTGGTTTATATAGACAATTGAAAGGTCTTAGTGACACCTTCCACAATCGTCTTTAGATTCCAATAGTCATGTTTTTATGTATTAAATAGTGTGTCTTTACATGAATATGATTTAATTCATGCGATTTACTCTTCAATATAGCTATTCATAAAGACGCTTCAATGTCTGATAAGCCAATTAATGAATTTAACATTTATACAATAATTATTAAACTATTATATGGGACACAATTCTTACATCTCTCTCTCTCTCTCTCTATGTCTATGAAAAATCTCACGCACTCATGGTCTGATACATACAAATTGAGCCTTGTCCTTATTCTTTGTGCGAGTGTGTGAAAGCCAGGCCATTCAGTGACACATGATAGTGATTGAATAAAAGCACTGGTCTTGGTCTTGGAACTATGATTTTCCCCATCCCCATTCTGCATCTGTAAGCAAGACAAGAGAGAGCATCATAAGGGGTCAAACTTGCTAGCTGACCCTCTTAGGCTTGCTGATGTTTCAGAGTCAAAGGTTATAGCTATTCTTCCCATCACTAATACCTAAGCTGAACACACACAAGCAAAAAAAGGGGAAAAAAAAATGCGTCATTCTATTTATCTATTTTTATATATATATAAGTATGTTGTGTAATTAATAATATCATATGCTACGTACTAGTATAGTCTAGTACTTCGACACATCTCATGTAATGGTAATATTTGCTATATTCTATTATGAGTGGGTGGCAAGTTAGGATAGACTAGGAGCGTCTTCTTCCTTCCTCTGGCTCCCTTTTATAAAATCTTTGATACTACCACAGACTGGAAGTGGTCCAGCCTTTCACACGTGAAGACGCTCCTCCCCTGCTATTTTATTCACGTGTGCTATCATACTTCCATCAATTTTTTCCTTAGCCTCTAATTGTGGCCCCTCATAAACCCCTCCAATTCTTCATTTTTTTCCCTCCAAATTCTCTCATCCTCTGAATAATATTATGTGCTTAAACCCTTTTAGGCGCAAAGGGATTATGTTGTATTTCATAGACTTATGAAAGTTTCAAACTACAACTTTATGTCTATACCTGTCACCAATTGAAACCATTCAATACTCAAGCCGCAAAATCCTAAAATGAGTGACCCATTTTTTGGCTTTATTTCCCTTGTCCAATCAAAATAATTACTTTTAAAGATGGATCAACCTTTTAACTATGATATTCAAATGTAGATTGAAATTTGCATTGTTTAAAGCGTTAGTCAATTACTGCTTAGATTAAAATGTTTCCATGTGCCTGCAATATAAGCTAATTAATGAAAATGCTGGCGATCTGAGGATGATAATATTCACTATTTATTTTGGTGGACCAGCGGTGTGATCTTATCTGGCAGTCAAGGACTGTAAAAGATGGCATTACACCAGTTTATAATGGCATCACAGATTTTGGATCTTGTGTCATTTAGTTTAATTTAATCCTAACATTAGCAAGTTAGTTATTTAACCTGCTATATGGATTAAGAAATATATTAGGGCCATAACCTCTAGTATTTCTTTGATAGAAAGATTCACTGAGTTATTCTGCTCATCCCTATTGGTCCATAATAACTTCCCTAGTAGACAGGGTTTTCTGATTATCTGACTAAGAAAATGTCCTGTTTAGAAACAAAAGCGTGAAGACTTCATGGCAAGTCAAGTCCACGTAGTTTTATTCTTTTTTCCTTCCTCTAAAAATTCAAGTTAATTAGATACAACTAAAGGGATGACTGAGGCTGAGTACCACAGGCTCACAGCCATCACTAATGCTTTCGGTGATCTAAAGCACTTTCATCGATAACAAACGACAAAAAGGTTAATACATGGATGGAAGAAAGCTACAAAAAGAATATTAATCATCTTCATGCCTATAATAGCATTCACAATGAGTTAATGCTAGCATTACTAGCTATTGTATCAATTTGACACTGATTCTAGGATTTATTTGAAAGTTCAAATATTTTAATCCCATTACTATTAATCTAATACTTTATTTTTATGATTAGCAACAAATGCTTTTATAGCACAAACCTATTTGTTGGATCATAGTTTTGGTGTCATGTACAAATGTATGTGCCGATGTGCGGGGAGCAGGATATAGCTGTACTTGTCTTGATAAGAAAAGAAGATGTGAATTCAATTGCTCATATTTGATGCTGATGCTTAAATGGGGACATTAGGGGCTAATTTAGAAGACCAGGATGGCTGAAACCAAAATAAAGAGAGACAGTGAAAGCCGACAAGTGAGACCATTGATAATAATGTGTACGAATGGAACTTAGGCAACAGGTAAGGTCATGGAGTTCATAGTTTATAATTCATTCCACTTTCTATATATTTGCATATTCTTCAAACAAATTCTACTTCAATACTTTAGTATATGCTCGATGATGGGTAGGCTTGAGCTTTAGTCACTTCTTTATTGAAGCCTATGACACAGACAATCAGAATGCATAGCGGTACATAATTTAACTCGTGAAACACTAGCTACTACCCCGGTTATTAAATTCAGAAACTGGATGACTTAGCTCAGAACTATTATTATCTAACATTTTTTCTTCATTTTTATAAGAGCACCATTTAACAAAACAAAATAAAATGAAATAGACTCAAAAACTGGCACTAGCAAAATAAAAATTAATGGGGAAAAAGCAGAAAAAGGGAGGAGGCAGAAACAAGATGGACGATGATGAACATTAAGACCAAATGAAACCCTTTAGCATCACATGGGACAAAAGTGACCATCCTACAGCTGTCCTAAACTGTAGGGAAAACCTAAAAGTGGTGTAGCATGTACCATAGCAGTACCCCATGGACTCTTAATATTGTGAAGTCTGGAATCTCCCAACATTTGGAGAGAATTTGGGATGGCCAAAGCCACCACACACACTCTACTCTCTCTCACATGTACTAGTAACTAGTTGTGTGGTATTAGGCTATCGTGTATACACATACACACAACTCAAAACCCTGTAACCGCTAATTAACGTCCCTCACTTCCTCAAGTACCATCTCATCTGTTTATTTTGGCGGCACCAAAACCGCTACTTCCCACTCACTCCACTCCCCACTCTAACCCCCCCATATCTAATCTCTCTCTTCAGGTTTTCCTAGTATTTAGAGGTTAGATACTACGACAAGTCTAGTGAACTTTGAGATATTTTGTTCATCGCATATTGATAAAAAATAACATGGGGAGCTCTGCCACCTCCTTTTCTTTGTCTAGCCTTATGTGTGAAGAAGGCGATACTAGCTTCTTTGAAGATGATGATGAACACACCGGCATTGACTCACCTTGTTATGACCCATGTTTTGTTTTGGAGGATGAAGAGGAATACATTGAATATTTGTTCAGGCAAGAAACGGGATTGGGATCCCAGAATCATGTCTTGTCCTCTGATGATTGCTCAAGCAGACACTGGTTGAGGAGTGCCCGTTTGGATGCCATTGATTGGATTTTCAATGTTAGTTTTCATCAACCAAACCAAGTGTTCCTCTTACCCTTATACTGTGCTTGCAATTTGTTTTTGGTTTTTCTGTTGTTGAAAGCTTTTGATTGTTGTTGATTCAGACACAGGCAAAATTTGGGTTCAAAGTTCACACAGCTTATTTATCAGTGTCCTACTTTGATCGGTTTCTTTCAAAGCGATCCATCGATGTAAGCATCAACATAATTTCCCAAACTCGGTGATAGTTTCACTGTAGTTCCAATAATTTGTTTCAGTTTCAGATTTTGCTGGTTTTATCTTTCCCTTTTGTTTTATTTTATTTTATTTTTTGTGTATTGAATGATGTAGGAATCCAAACCATGGGCTATTCAATTATTATCGGTGGGATGTTTATCCCTGGCAGCAAAGATGGAAGAGCAAAATGTGCCGCCTCTGTCTGAATATCCCATAGAAGAATATCGCTTTGAGAACAAAGTGATTAAGAACATGGAGCTTCTGATTTTGGCTACCTTGGATTGGAAAATGGGATCAGCAACTCCTTTTGCTTATCTGCACTACTTCGTCAGCAAGTTCTGCCCTGGATCCAATTCACATACAATAATCACAAAAGCCACGGAACACATTGTGGCCATGGTCAAAGGTGATTTTTCAGTTATGCAATCCCAGCATGAAATAGTAGTACTGATAAGATTACATCTGAAAGTTTGAATTTTTCTAATGCAGATGTTAATTTGATGGATCAACGGCCATCTATAATAGCCTCGGCTGCCATATTGGCAGCTTTTGATGCTACATTAACCAGAAAGGCCATGGATCTTACGATAAGTGAAATCTCGTCCTGGGGAAATCTAGAAAGTGTAAGTTTATTTATAAGTGCATTGTAAATTTATTTAATTGAACATAGCTATTTGGACTGTCCTTCGACACTGGCAATTCATGTGCAGATAAGTAATAATGCTATTGCTCGATTCCCCTTGTGTTAGTAAAATATCCAATCATTTGCACATGAATCCTCGCCAGTATAGATAGACACGCCAAATAACTATGTAATGTAAATTTATTTTTCTTCTATTCTTTCTCATTGGATAGAGAATTTAAAGAAAAAGACAGAACACAGTTTGATGATGTTTCCTTATTATACGCAACAGGGACATGTATTTTCCTGTTACAATCTTATACAGGAAAAGAGGAGAAACAAAGTCAAGACCCCTTGCTCGAATTTATTGTCAACCCAGTCGAGCTCCACGTGTATTCTTGAGAATCCATCTGACATTTCTTCCGGAGTTAAGAGAAAACTTACTTTTCAGGACAATGAAACTGAAAATTGTCCGCGACAGAAGCTACATCGGCATTAGTTTGCACCTCGCAGAGTTTGTGATCTATAGGAAAATGTGATTGGTGTTTTTACTGATTGGATTATAGGGTCCATTTTTCCCTACTGAAAATTTATTCTTGTTAGTTTTATAGGTCTAATGAGTGTCATCCACCATTTAGGGGAATGATTTGGTATTGATGATTGGGGTTTTATTTTCTCATTACCCAACAAAAAGTTTTCCCGATTGACAACCAAGATGATAGAGAAAAAGGAGGAGTAAATAAATAAAAAAGTGGTTAGCTTTAACCTACAGTAAGAAGAAGTATGAAGCTGACTGAAAAGTCCACAAGCCATTAAGGAGGTGAAATGCAAAGATGAGTGAGAGCCACATTGAAGACTATTTGTCCCTAGTGGATTTTGGGCAGTGTTTGCTTTCTTGAACTGCTGCTTCTGTTACATTTCTGTTTTTCCAACTGCACTTCTTTCTTTCTTTCCTATTTTTGCTGTGACGGGTATTGCATTTTTATGTATGCATACAATAATAGTGATAGGTAGCAACCCTGCCCTTTGAATGGGCGAGCTTGGGATGCTTTCTATGTCTTTCAAAAGGCTGAAAGCCATGGACAATGGGGGATTGGTCTTGTTTGATTTGATGTATCTGTGTAGCATTTGGGTTGGGCCATTGATAAAGCTTGTAAAGTTGAAAGAGATTATATGTTTGCTTGGAACGTGGGAGACTTCTTCTCAGGTGACCGGGGAAACTTTCCTTTACCCGTTGGCTGTATCGTGATTTGGTGACAGATAAGACTAGGATCATTTTTTTTAATTTTTTTTTCTGGTATGGATTTCATCCAATTTTAAATTTAAGCAAGGGTATGTGATTTTTTTTTTTTCAAAAAAATAAGTAACTTGAAAGTTAAAGTGTATATCATGAAAACTATTCACATATCATTCTTTGTTTTAAAAATTAGATCGTATAGATATAAACAACTTAATTTAATTTTGTTCCTTTCTTTATATTAAAGCCCTATAAATGGAATAGGATTGGTACTGTGCTCTGCGAGTGTCTGTACTTACTAAAGTAATAATCAAATTGATGAGAGTTTTGAAAAATGAAGTTAAAGGGGAAAGTTCTTATTTGCTATCATTAGATTTACGTGAGTTTCCACCATAGTCGTATGAATCTAACGGTACCTAATGGTTGAAGGTTACATAATCTAATGGTTGAAGTTTTCTTCGGAGGAAGAAAATTTCTTCTTGCAAAAATATAAAAGACTTTCTGTCTGGTTAAAGGAGATATTCTGACTGAGCTCACGTTGCATAAGCTTGAGTTGCCACCCTCCAGAAAAAGGTGTGGTATTTTGGGATATTCCATCGAAATAGATCATTCCATATTAAAATATTATCTTAATTTTTTTCATTGGTTAAGAAGGTAGGTTGTCGTCTAAATTTCAAAAGAGAATCTAATTAGTAGTAAGAATTTAAATATAATAAAGCCATATAAAATGAGATAATTTATTCCATATATTCTATATATTAAGGAGGTTATACTTGCATGCATGGTTTCATTTCACTTGGCTCAGAAATTAGGAAGAGAATTATTGATGGAGGAGAGAAAGACAAAAAGAAAAAAAAATAAATATTAGCACTAAGAGTTTTGTGAGTTGGTGAGGAAAAAAATAAAAAAAAATGTCCATTATTAATGTGAGATTAATTTTGATATATTGTCAGTGTAAAAAATTTTTGTACTATCATCCAATCACATGCTATCATATATGAGACTTTTGAGATAATGAGTATGAAAGTCAAACAATTTTACTGATATAACAATATATGATTAAATATTTATATAAAAGACTTTTATACTGACAATGTATCAGAATTAACTTCTTTTAGTCTTATATATTCCAAAAACAAATATCTTATGATATCATTTTATGTTTATTACATGGAAAAAAAGAACACATTTTACTCAAGAGAAATATTTTTTGAACTAGTAGTATATAAATATTATATATTAATATGAGTATAAATAAGTATCAAGATATGTATGTATCAAAATAAAATGTATTATAAAAAGATGTCATATTTACTATTATATTGTGATGTTCAAATAGCATCACTCCTCGTTCAATCACACTGTTATATGTTTTCTTTTTTTAAAGAATATCTTTATAATTTAATTTTGATGTATTGATAGTATAAAATTTTTTCATATTGTCATTTAATTATATTTTGTCACATAAACAAATATGGTTAAGTCCTAGACACATTATCTGAATAGTCATATGAATGAAAAAATATGATTGGTGAATTACATAAAAATCCTTTACACTGTAAATGCATTAAAATTAAACTATATTTTTATTGTGTATTATGGTTGGAAGTTATTAATTGGCTTCAAGGAACCCAAAGTTTGAAATGGATTCAAAAACAATGATCAGTTGATCAGCAAAACCCAAGCAAATATAATGGATCTATTTATTCAGCTGAAATGTATGCTTCACACCGAATATCTACTACGATGGACAAATCAGGAAACATCCTCAAGGCTTCTTCTATCTATTAGGTGACATACTTTGCTGAGATTGCTAAAAGCTTGCCCCTTTCAATATATATTGTAACATGGCCCAGTCTATCAGGAAATTAGAGACCCTGGTGTTCTGTTGGTTTAGTGGGGAGGATGAGGGGATATATTGAAGGAAAAATCAGATTCAAGGGAAAATTAGTGTCAGAATCTCTGCCCCAGTGTCTCCTTTCACAAGCCCTCGAGGGGTTGCATATGCATGCTTGTCCAGTCTGGCATCAACCTTGTATTTTGCTGTAAACAAATTACCGTGGGTTCCTCATTGTTCCCTTGGTTCACATGTGGAGACTGAACCAGTGAAGGAGATTCTCTTAGCCCCTGCACATTCGTTGGTAAAGTCTTGCTGTAAAAATTGCAGATATGGTCTGATTGTCCTAGAGTACTGACACATAAGTTCTCTGGGAGAACAAATTCACATGATCAATCATAGCTGAATAATTTATAAGAGTGAAGAGTGAATAGGTTTACCCCCCGATGGCATTAATCTTCTTTGCATATACCTTTGACAAAAAAGTACGACTCCACTCTTTGCAGACTTTAGATTGCACTTAAACTTAGGTGCATAACATTGATGAAGACAGTTCCCACCCGTGATTCCATGAAGGCTGCGATGCTTTAGCTTTAGATTCGAAGCTTGATGAGCAGTAACTGAAAATTCACTGTGTAACATTAGCAATATGTAATGTTGTCTTAAATAAGTACCAAACAAGATAGATGGTGAGAGGATAAACACACTTAGTTCAACAATGTCAGTGATAAAGACGATCACATTAAGATGTCCCTGGGTTTAAAGTCCTAATGCTTCCATATACATGACTATCAAGGAATGGGTTGCAGAGGGATGGCTGTTGGACCACAAACATCACATCGTACGGCTAAAGGTTTTTTGATCTTATGCATGTCATAAGAAAAATGTTCTTATCACCTTCTATTTTCATGTTTGGATTGGGCAAAAATCATTTGTCTCGGTTTGAGGGTTTAATAACTTATGGACAAAATTACCTCGACAGATGACAGTATGCGGTATGGAGGGAGGGACCAAATTCAAGATTTTAACCTCAAATGACAAAATGTATTACCTGGAAACACGTTGTGTGTCATAGGAATCTTCATGCTTCAATTTCCTTTTCAATAGGAGACAATAGTATGAACAAATCTGTAGGGCAACATTGACTTGAATGTCAACAGCAAAATATATGCCTATAATATACGGGTGAATAACACAAGGGAAAGTGTTCAATTTTTGTACATTATTTCTGACATTTTCTTAGACATTCTACGGTCAGACGAGAAGTAAATATAATAAAAACAGCAAGCTTTTAGCACGAATTGAGTACCAATTTTGTTAATGTGTGGAACGAAAGGAGGTAAAAACAGAAAGCATGGAAGAGGGAAAAAATTGGAAATCGTTAATGTCAAATAAATGAACCAATCAAAACTATTCGTGCTTTTTGTATTGTGCCTATTCATCAATTCTCTAATAAAAATAAAAGAAAAATCAGAAGCATTTTTTAACACGTTTCACACGGTATCTCTAATTAGTGTTGAATAGGTACATTCAAATAAAATATCTTATATCAAATAAAGCAAATGTTATTCAATATTTTGACACAATGCGGTGAAACTAACAACCCCCAAAACCACCAAAAAAAAAAGTCACGTTCCAATCACATGATAATATTATCCGTTATTGAAATTTTTTATAATCATCTAAATTATAAAAAAGATTTTATTACTTTTAAAACCAACACATTTCAAAGACTTAACATAAAACTAGTCCAGAAGTAATCGGTTTTTTATTTTAATTTTTTAATCAAAACTTTGCTTATTCTATGGACTAAAAAAATATCTTATTAAATATTTTATTAGTTTTTTATTTTTATTTTTATTTCAGTTTTTAAGTTTTTGGTTACTAAGCCTAGGGAAGGCCACAAAATTGCTGAGGGCGGTAATGAGCCCGCCCTCCCTCTAGGATAGTCTACATGGACTCCTTCTTGAGGGGAAGCTAATTGCTGGGCTTGACCCAACTCAACAAGCCCAGTGGCTAAAAACCAAACAAAAACAAAGCCCAATTATTGGCTAGCACTTGACCCGGATTATCCGTTCCACATGAACATCATGATGATGATGGTGAAATGAGAATTTGAAAATGAAACATTTCCCTCCCTCGCGTAGCTGCGAAGATTGAAGTCTCGGAGAGTGAGAGAAACTGGGAATTTGGTGCTCAATTGTAACGTTTGAAATGGTGAAACAGTGAATTCAGAAACTGCCATGGCCCTGGAG
Organism: Pterocarpus macrocarpus; assembly: GCA_031439585.1. Classification (NCBI taxonomy): domain Eukaryota; kingdom Viridiplantae; phylum Streptophyta; class Magnoliopsida; order Fabales; family Fabaceae; genus Pterocarpus; species Pterocarpus macrocarpus. The sequence continues at coordinate 69,028,976 of CM062520.1, read as the reverse complement.
AAGAGGCTTCGCTCCTCTCTGCATTCCTCCGCAGAAGAATTCCTCTCCTCAGCCACAAAGCTAACCCTCAAATCCTCAAAATCATCCCTCAAAACCCTAATCCACGCCATCAAGCCCTGCTCCCACCTCTCCTCTTCCCTCCCTCCCTCCCTCTCCAACTCCATCTTCGCCTCCATCCAATCCTTCCAGAACCTTCTAGAACCAAATCCAACAGCAACAGCAACAGCAACAACAACAACAACCCTCAGCCCAACCAAGTCCCCTCGCACCCCTCCCTCCAAGCGCCTCCGCCGCTCTTCCCGCCACTCCAGGACCGAATCGGAGATCCGAGCCCCCGATGTCCAAGACGAGAAGCAGAAACTTCTCGAGCGCCTCCAAATTCTCGCGCACGTCGCGCTGCTCTGCGTCTCGCACCCAAAAAAACCGTTCTCGCCCTCCGATTTGCTCCCAGGCGTTCAGGCGCTGCACGATAACTTGATCGTGTTCGAGTCCGATTCGGTTCTCTCCTCGTCGATCGAGTGCTTGTGCGAGGAATGGTGGAAGGAGAATTTGCCCGGGCGAGAATCCTTAATCTCGCAGACTCTCCCTTTTCTTCTCGCGAGATCATTAACCCTGAAGAAGAAGGTGGACGTGCACAGGGCTTACACGCTTCGAGAAGCGTTCGCTCTGTTCGATTTCGACGACGAGAGCATCGAGGATTTGAAGCTGTTACTGGTTCGGTGCGTGATTTCGCCGTTATATTTGAAGACCGAGGATGGAAGGAAGTTCCTGGCGTTCGTGTTTGGTTTAAGCGATCAGCTTGGGAAGGAAGTGTTGGCGATGATTCGTTCCCAGATACCGTTCGGGAGGAAGTCGATGCTGGAGGCTTATGGGGATATACTGTTTCGTGCGTGGAAAGCCGCGGAAGGGGATTCGAAGGGTGAAATTGAGAATGGGTTCTTGCAGGATTTGATTGAGGCTGCTATTCTTGCTGGTTCTGGAGCTTTTGCTTCGTATATTAGGAGGGTTTTGGGAGCATTTGTTGAACAGAGGACCACCGATGGAGTTGAGAAACTACTGTATCGGCTCGCCGAGCCTGTGATATTTAGGTCTCTGCAGGTAAATGCATCATAAAATGAAGTTTTTTGTTCTTTTCGTATTTTGTCCTATGTTGTGTTGAATGTTTGTTTGCCATACCCTTCAATGTGAAAATTGTGCTTTGCAAGTTAGTAATACAAGGGTGCTGTGATTAGCGGCGAAAGGGAAAACGTTAGGGGCAGCCATGGAGTGAACATTCACTTATAGTAGGCAGGCTTTCACAACTCTAGTTGTTTATCATATATGCATCAATAGTATTTACTTGTACACTGCCGCCGGCATGTGTTGACAAAATGAGCCTGAATGTTACTTTGTAAAGTTTTGTGATTTTAATTTTTGAGGGCTGGCGTACAAATTTGTACTGCTTATAATTGTTGATTTGGGATGCTTTTAAAATTGGGCTGAAACATTCGTGGGTGAGTCTTGAATGAAAGTTTTCATTATTTCATATACAGCTCATCTTTGAAATTTGAATTTTTTTTCATCCCCGTTTTTAAGGAGTCACCAAACTAGCCCTTAGTAGTGTCCCATAATAAACAGTTAAATGTTTTTTTTACATCTTGTAACTGCTACCAGAATAATTATTTACCAGAACATTCTGAATTAGTCAATTTAAGGTTGGATTTCGTATTAAGGAAAACATTTTGTATTTTTGTTGGATTAGCATGCTCTTAAAATATAATAATAGTCATGATATTTGCATTAATTTGTCATTTGCCTGTTGTGTTCAGAATTTTACTTTGCATTCTTTGCAATAGGTTGCAAACTCAAATGTTCGTCAGAATGCTTTGCATCTGCTGCTCGACTTGTTCCCCCTTGAAGATCCTGACGCTACAAAAGAGGAGAAGGATATATTGCTTGATAAGCAGTTCTTGTTATTAGAAAGGTTACTTATGGATGATTGTCCAGAAGTGAGAACAATTGCTGTCGAGGGTTCTTGTCGCATCCTTCATCTATTTTGGGAAATTATTCCTTCACCAATCATAACAAGGATAATTACAAAATTATTTGATAACATGTCTCATGATGCATGCAGTGAGGTTAGGCTTTCCGTGTTAAATGGCATCATTTATATGCTTGGCAATCTCCACTCTCATGAAATCCTTAAGGTTCTCTTGCCAAGACTGCGGCATCTAATGCTGCACAATGTTCTCACAGTTCGAGTTGCTGTGGCAGATCTCTTACTCCATCTAAAGGATGTCAGAAATTTTCAGTTCAACAAGGTATATGTGTTCTTAAACTCAAAAGTTGTTTAAAGTTTCCTGTGTCTTATGTATTTGGTAATATTATCATTTCTGATTGGCTGGCTGGCTGTTCTTCTGAATATTCTGTAGGTGGTGGAGCTGGATTTGCTATTGTCTATGCTTGCTAGTGATCAACCTCCTATAGCTCAGAAGATAACCAAATTGCTTATGCCGTCATACTTTCCCTCAAAAGTACCCATTGAGGAGGCATGTAATCGCTGCATTACACTCGTGAGAAGGTCTCCAATGGCAGGTGCAAGATTCTGCAAGTTTGCCATCTTGGAAGGAGCATCTAAAGATCATCTTATGGAACTGGTCAAAGTATTCATGAGTTTGGTTTTGTCATCTGATAATCTGGATGCAAATCAGATTGAGGGTTTTCTTGTTGCTGCTAGCCACCTTTGTGATAACTTAGCCAGTGAACTATGCTACAGAAATGCCCTCAAAGAATTATTTACTCAAGAGAAAGTGAAAAGGTTACTTACTTTGACATCTACAGGGCAAGCTCAATCTTCTTTATTCAACATTGTTTCTGCTGTCTGTCCAGATGATGTTGCTGGACTACTTGAAGAATGCATGGCTGTTGTCACAAATTGCAGTGGTTTACCTGAAGATGTTGATCGCCAATTTGAAATGAGGTCTGCACATAAGTTGTTGCTTTCATTGGGTGGTTTTGATGACATGTTTGAAGCCTTAGCATCCCTCCTGCATAAGGCTGCCTATCGTTGTCACATTAAATTTGGCACAGACATGCCATCACATAGCGTTTCTTCTCTTAAAAGGAAGAAATCTAAATCCTCTGTAAAATTTTCAACTAAATCAAAGATTATAAACAGAAAGCAATCTTTTGAGGATGATTATTTAGTTGCTGTTGGGATAGCATGGCAAGTTAGAGACTTGCTTCTGAATGAGGATACCAGAAAAGCTATGTTGAGATCTGAAGCTTTAGAGATCTCATTTTTATCTCTTAAGCTAATTTCTGAGGTCACAATTGTGCATTGCGGGCACTATGATTACATGGACATTTCTCCTGTTTTGGCTTATATGGCTCTTGCTTTGCAAATGACTGTTGATAATGTTAGCAAAATTAGTATCCAGAATAGTGACACAAGGAGGAAGAAACATAAGATTGATTCTTCTACATCACTTTCAGAGGCAAGTAGAATCATTATGCACATTTTTGTTATTGAATTTTTGGCTCTGTTAAAAATTTATCTCCCAAACTTTCATGCATCTTTGGTGTTCTCGGTTTTCTATTTTGTTTGTTGTTAGAATTGATTTTTGCATTTATTACTTTATTGCCACTTAGTTTTATCAGTTAACACATTAATTCTGATATCACCCACTGTATCTTTGGATTGATCTTATCATAAAATGACCAGATTGGTTATAGTTATGGCTTGCCTAATTTGTTTCCATTATTTTCTGTTACAAATTTCTATTGAGCAGACTGTCTTGGAGCTGACAATAGAGCATGTGTTCAACTGTTTAGAAAAACTATTTGTAGCAGATGACATCATAAAAAATGACAGAGTTGATTCAAATTTGCAGTCTGCCATCAGAACAGATCGAAATTCTATGCAAAGGGGTAGGTTATCTCCTAAAGATACATGTTACCCAAGTAATGGTGGTGAGTAAATGCGTATATAAGACATACTGTTCTAAGGTCTAAGAATTAGTTGGGATGCTTTTAACAAATTGCAGCCGAGCCGTGAACATTGGATATCTGTGTGTGTGTGTGTGTGTGTATTTGTCATGTCTTGTACTATCCATGTATATTTCTCCTGTACTTTGATTCTGACTATTACTCTAAAAACATATGCATAGATTCTGCGTACAAGAAGCCCCAACAAGTATTATGTAAAGTGAAGATGCTTACTGCTGTTCTCAAGTTCATGGCTGACACAACTGCGATGTGTTTTACTCCTCACAACCACGGATTATTCTTAAATTACACATCAAAATGTTTGCAACACATCATGTCTTCATTGGACCGGTTATATCATAAACAAATTCAGTTTAATGAAGAGGATCTGAAAAACACATTCTTTTGTCTGAAAAGCTCTTTCACCTATGTAGCAAAAGTACTCAATATGATACTCGCAGATTCTAGTGGATTCTCCATAAGTCCAGCAACAGCTTTTGCTCTTGCAAATGACTTGATTGATTTAATCATTTCGATTGAATCATACTTAGGCTCTGGATATGCATCACGTCTTGTTGCAGCAGCAAAACCTTGGCTGCCTGATTTGGTTCTGGCACTAGGATCTATAAGCATTCTGAAACATAGTGAGGGTGGCAGGGAACATTCAACTGCATCTGACCAAATGAAGTTACATATTCCAAAATGGCTTTTGATTGTAGCCAAGACTGAGCTCTCCAATGTAAATGAAGGTGAAGAAGATGATGATTGTTCTCATAAAGAGAAATTCTCTGCATTTGGTAGACTTCTGTCAATGCTGATTATATTACTTAAAAAGAATCCCAGTGTAATGGATGCAGTTGGGGTTATTTTCTTGGCTTCTTCACTTGTTGGGCTGGAAAGAAAGGACACTGGATTGGCATTAGGACTGTTGCACTTTGTACGTTTTAAGTTGTTTAAACACGACGATAGGGATTGGGGTGACACGATGCTGTCTTCTCTGCAAGAAATCTATCCTAAGATAGAGAGGGAAATTGCAGAAGAAAGTAGTGAAGATGAACTGGATAAATTAACTTTTGCAAAGGATTTGATTGAACCTCTTTGGATGTATCATCTATATGAAACTGGAAAGGTATCCATGACAGATGAATAGAAAGTTAGAACTAGTTTCCTTTTTGGCTGTGATGTATAATATAAAGGGCCTTAGATGCCTGATGTACATACTTCTCTGCCTTTACAATGCAACTGAATTGGTAGCATAAAGCGATATAGTTTGCCAGTGCATTACAAGGCTTTTCTAACCCTGAATTCTACACCTTTTTACTACTGTCCAGACTCTTCAGCTTGTTCTAGGATTTCTTTCTCTTTAGAACGTTTCTTTTTTATTGGTTAACAAAGGAAAACCTATCCTCGATAAGGAAAAGAAAAGGTGCAATGAGTAACAACTGGCTGTTTGATACTGGAGTTTACCATCTCCCTCCCTTGATATCTCAGATATAAAATGGGTCTAAACGGCAGGATTATGAAAAATAGAAGATAATGCTTATATGAGAATATGAATTCTGATCGTTGAAGATTCAGAATCACCATTATCGAACAAAAGGAAACCCGTAGAGTTAGTCAATATAAATTCTGATCGTTCAAGGTTTTGTTTTGTTTTTTTACATTACATGGTTATTTATATAGTGGCACATTTTTAGTTTTTAGTCTTGTTACGGTATTAGTTTATTATAGTTATAATATTTTTAATTTTTATTCATAAAGGTATTAATTTATATTTTTCACTAAGTGTCAGTGTTTATAATCTCAAAAGTTCAAAATATTTAAAGAACAAAATCTAAACTAATAAAATTAAAAAGGCTAAAATTCAAAAAGAAATAATTATAGGGACTGAAATAGTAAAATTCAGAACGAGTTATGAGAAGTTAAGAACCAATAATTTAGTTTAACCAATGAAACTCACTCGCACAAACTGCAAGAGTTTGGAGGCCGTAAATGGAAGTGCATTTAAAATCCAAGAAAATAACAATTTTATTCATCACAGAGAACTGAGCTTTGTTACACAAGTCAGCTACACAATGCCGTAATTTAGAATAAAAAGCAGCATCCCTGTACAACCATTATGTACAGCACGAAGTGCATGTTTCTAATGATGCAAAAGGAGTCAGCACTAATGCATTATCTACAGCACGAAGTGCATGTTTCTACTTTCTTACATCTACGATTCTGCTGGCCTTGCAAAAAAACAACCAATTGAATAAACTAGTTAAGTGAAATTACAGGAATAAGGGACCTCGAAGATTGCCTTCTGAGAAGAGGTATTCACAATCACATGCTTCAAACTGGGATCTTCTTTAAGCCAGCTGCAATTGGCATGCCTAAAAATCCAACCAACAAGCTGAAGAACCACTGTACCAGAGTGAGAGGTGTTGTGTTTGCAAAGGTTCCCAAGTACTCAACTATTACGATTTGAAACATGATAGTAGCAGTGATGACACCCACGAAAACATAGTTATTCAATATGCCTTTAAAAACATCAGTTTCCTCCATCTCACGTGAGTTTATCTCATTGAAAACCTGCAGAACCAAAACAAGCCACATATGGTAAGGAAAATTTTATACAACAGTTAAAATTGAAATATCATGTACTTTGACTTTAAGCCTTTCCTCATTTGCAAACTCAATTTTTGACGTCATAATTCTTCCTAAGCAAAATAGCAAATAGGTCACGCAGACCTTAGACTAATATACATCCCTGCTTCTATAGTTGTATCAAACATTGTGAAATGTTTTTGGAAAATTTACCTGACAGAAGACGAATGAGTTGAAAATAAGTGTGTTCAAGACCAGATCCGAATCGGGGCCATTAAGAGAAAACATGGATTTCCCTTTTGACTGAAGAAACCATATCACCATAAACTGATACAATGACTGCCCCAAGATATTCCTCCACATGACATTGCTGATGAAATTCCCCTTCCTTCCCACAGGTGAACGCTTCATTAAGTCATCATTTGGAGGTTCAGTTGCAAGTGCTAGAGCTCCCAGTGTATCCATTATCATGTTCACCCACAAAAGTTGAACAGCTGTGAGGGGCGCACTTCCTGTGTAGAGAAAATGCAATGATTAATATCATAAGATAAAGAAGGGAAAAAAATATTCATGCAAGCTGATGTGAAGTTGATAAATCATAATCAAAGCAGACAAATTAGGCTAATTTTCTAACCTGTCACACAGGCTGATGTGAAGTTCACTATCAATGCAACCACATTAACCGTTAGCTGGAACTGTACGAATTTTTGAATATTTATGTAAACTGACCGTCCCCATTTGGCCACTGTCACTATTGTGGAGAAGTTGTCATCCAGAATTATGACATCTGCACTTTCTTTTGCAACCTGTACATAAAATATGGAATTAGATGGAATCTGGCATTCTCTTTTGCACATAAGATTAAGAGCTAAATGACTAAAACTTAGCACAATATTCCCTTTTCTTTTTCTTTTGGTTTCTGACATTAGGCCATGCTTTATAATTACTTGGCCCTATTTAACAAGGTCAATTATTTTATCAAAAAAAATTTATCTAGACAGAATGAGTGGTTTACACAGAGGGGGAACATTGCAATGCACTCACCTCAGTTCCAGCAATGCCCATTGCAAGTCCAATGTCAGCTTCATGAAGGGCTGGAGCATCATTTGTTCCGTCACCAGTTACAGCTACAACTTCCCCAAATGTGGTACGCAGGTGTTTCACCAATGTATGTTTGTCTAAAGGTGAGGATCGAGCCATAACCTAAAGGAAATCAAAACAGCATTAGTGAAAGGATCAACCATATGAATTATTTGCATGATTGAGTAGGTATTGAAGCAATCAAGATGTTGTACATATAGAAGGTATGAAGTACCTGAATTTTGGGAATGAGTTTAAGCAATTCCTCCTCACTCTTCTCTCTAAAGTCTGGACCTTCAATGGCTATGCCGTCATCTGTTAAAATCCCACATTCCCTGGCTATAGCTTTTGCAGTATTAATGTTATCTCCTGTAACCATCCTTACTGTTATTCCAGCAGAACGACATACTGCTACAGATTCCTTAACACCAGGACGAATGGGATCTTTGATACCAACAATTCCTATACAAGTATAGCCAGAAACAGGAATTGGGTCTTCTGCAGAGAATCCATTTTCCAATTCCATATATGCAAGGCATAGAGTTCTGAGTGCCTCATTAGCAAACTGGTTTATTGTAGCCTTAAGATGGTTACGTGATTCTTCGTCAAGTGGGACAACCTCACCATCTGAGTTGAGCACCTTGTCACAAGAGGCCAGAATTATTTCAGAAGCACCTTTGCAGTGTGCACGTAATCCTCCACCAGGGAGCTCCACCACAACACTCATTTTTTTCTTGGTAGAGTTGAATGGCTCAACTTTAACAAGTTTGCATGCTTGTCCCTCCCCTTGAAAATCGCCACCAAGAGACAGACCAAACTCCAATATTGCAGTCTCAGTTGGGGTCCCTAAAATCTCATGTTTTCCATCTTTGTTAACCACAACCTCTCCTCCTGTGTTGTTGAATATTGACTGCAGGAGCAGTTTCATAGCAGAATCTGGGAGTTCAGAGCACAAAGTAGAAGCCTTGTTGCTGCTTACTTCCTTCTTGTTCATACAAATGCATGTTTTCACAACAGTCATGTGGTTGGTTGTTAGTGTCCCAGTCTTGTCACTACATATAGTTGTGGCTGATCCCATGGTCTCACAAGCTGCCAAATGCCTGACAAGGGCTTTGTCATTCATCATCTTCTTCATGGCAAATGCAAGGCTCAATGTCACAGCCAATGGCAGCCCCTCTGGAACAGCGACAACAACAATGGTAACCGCAACAGCAAAGAATTCCAACATCTCCAAAGCATCATCCCCGCTCCAGCTCCATAATCTTCCTTCTTGGAGCTTACGGCTCACCAGTCCTTGCACCAGAACCGCAAAAGTAACTACAGCAAAGAAGAGGCCTATCTTGCCAATAATGGTTGCAACTCCATTCAATTTCACTTGCAATGGGGTTTCATCATCTCCACCTTCACTCAGAGTTGCCATCAACTTGCCCCATTGAGTCCTCATCCCAACAGTGGTAACCAACATCTTGCATGATCCATCTTGGACCTTGGTTCCAGAAAGAAGAAATGGATTCTCAGAATTGACCATCACTGGCTCACTCTCTCCTGTTAAACTTGACTCATCAATCAACACAGAAAATCCAGAAAGAAATAGTCCATCAGCAGGGACTTGGTCACCAATGGCAAGATGCACAATATCACCAGGAAGTAATTCATATATTGACATTTTCTGCCTATAACCATTTCTTATGACCTGAATGGAAATCTTCTTCTTCTCCTTGTCTAAATCCTTGAATTGCAATGATTGGCGATAATCACTTGTTGCTGTCACAAAGACAACCAGTAAGATACTTGCTGCAATCCCAAGACCATCATGGGCACCCTTGGGCCATCCTTCTGTAGCAATGCCAACTATCAGAGACACAAAAGCACACACTCCAAGGATCATGAGAGTCATGTCTTGAAGGGCTTCCCAAACAAAAACCCAGAGACCCTTAACTTGACTTTCAGTAAATTTATTGATTCCATATATCTGTTGTCTCCTATTCAGAAATTCAGGATCACTGCTAAGCCCCTTAGTGGTTGAAGTACAAAGCTTTTCTGCAATGCCACTGACCCCACCATGAAATTTTAGCTTCTTTACATCATGGCCTTCAACAATAGACCCCAATTCATCACCACAGATTTCAAAACCTGCAGCTTTAACTTCCTCAGGTACATTGTAATCACTTGGTTGCGCGCCTGTGGATATGATCACAAGTAAATACATTGACTCTTAATTTTGTTAATTATTGGCACTTGAATTAGAATAATACTGAAGAAACTTACCTTGCATAAATTGAAATGCAGCCGTGGAAACCAAAAATGCGACCCTCAACTTCTCCTGCAATAAGGAGAGAATAAGTCTTCAAGAAATGAAACATGCTGATGCGACATTCTATATGTTGAGGAGACAATAGAGAGAGGAATCATATTGTTCATAACTATTCTCAAGTCTTCAAGTCCGTTATCAAGAAAAACAGTCCATTTATACAATAAACGGAAAAAATGGGCATCTGAGCTTGGGTGAAAGCAAAATCATAGGCAGCCTCTTATACTAACAATAAAAACTGTAGAGAACCACAAAGAACATGAAAAGAAATTGTACAATACAACAACAAATGGAAAATAAAGAGTAAGCCAAGAGCAAAGCAAGAACAGTTTATTTTTTAAACTTCTATGGTGACCAACTAGCTTCTGATGCATCCAGGGAAGTTTAAGTTCCTGATACAATGCAATTTAGTTCTTAGAATCAAATTGCCCACAAGTCCATAATAATATCACATGTAAAATTATTTATTTTAATTACTTTAAAAAATATTAAAACATAATTTATATTTTTAAGACCTTAAATATTAATGCTCTAATTTTTAATATTTTCAGATATGGTCTAAAGTTACACATTAATAAAACTATATTTATTTTTTATTTTTGGGCCACGTAAGGGACTTCATTTCTTTATTTGGCGGGATATGTCATATGTATATAAACATTTAAAAAACAAAATTTAACATTCATTAATTTTTAAATACAGTTTAGTGAGATACTGTTGAGTATCAATATTTAGCTGGTCATATTCAGCGTGGCTCATGTCTTCAAGTTACCGTCTCTCATGGTTTTAACTTTAAACGAAGAGATATATGGTAAAAAGGACAACTACACAAGCACAAAATCATGTCGATCAGAATTTAATAAATGTCCTTGAAGGAAGCCACAATCCATAGGAGAATGTCTTTCATATGTAATTAGGAAGTCAAAGTCTATCCTTTACCCAAAAATTTCATTGCAGCACACAAATATGTTCAACAAAAAGCCAAAAAGCTCATAACAGATACCTTATTGGTGCGACGCATAGCAGCCGCTTCGCCTCTCTTGGAGAGATTGGCAGTGAAACGAAACCTTCTTTTGTGGTTCTTCACGACGCCGCACAGCTTCCTCCATCTTTGAAGAGCCTCTTCAGATGAGTTCTTCGACTTCACTTCAAAGTTCTCGTTCAAATAACTGTCCATCATCCCGAGCCTCAACCCTCCGACAATAGTAGCAACTCTCTGCTTTATTCGCTTGCTATGAAGTATGGAATGTTATTTTGATGCCTTCTATGTTATCAAATATCAAATGAATTCAGAGACCCTCTGAACCTTATCGTATAAAAAGGCAAGTAATAGCAGGTAATACTTGAATAGCGAGTAATAGCAGCCTTCTTAGAAGTTAGGTGCCAAACTTTGAATGTGGTTTCGTGGAAAGAGAGAGACAGCGCGGGGTGGGGGGACCTTGAAAAATGCAAAATAATCTTTCTTAGAATCTAATCCTATTGCGTCCGGTCTTGGACGGACCAAAGAAAACTGATAAATAAAAAGTGTGTTAGATGAGATTAAGAAACAGAGGAGAGGAGAGGAGAGGAGAGGAGAGCAGTGACTGAATGAGGGAATCTGAAAACTATGCGCTCAGGGAAACAATGAATATTGTAACGGTCCTCTAAGGGTCAACGGCTGCGCCTAATACTAGAATAAGTCTAGAATGCTTTTGTTCTGGGTCTTGTAACTCTTCGTGAGGGTTAGAAACTTGCATAAACGAATAATTAAAGAGAGATGACTAGTTGAGTTTCTTTTTAGGATATAGGATGGGTTTCCTTTTCATCTTTAATTTATGCTTTATGATGATGCGAATGCACGACTAGAACAACTTTCCTTTTTTTTATTTTTTATTTATTTTAGAGTGTGTTTAACATTTCAGTTTTTGAAAAAAAATTATAAAATTTAAATTTTATATATAATTAAAAAAATTAAAAATTAAATTTTTGTAAATTTTTATTATTTTTAAAAAATTATTCAAATATATTAAACTATTTTTTTAAATAAAAAATAATTTTTTTCTTAAAAAAATTACAAACAAATGCATTTTTAATCGTAATCATTGAACGACTTTATTTATATTTTTTTGTTTTTGAGCGTTTGAGAGAAGAGAGAGAGAGAGAGAGGGGGGGGGGTTTAACACCATTAAACGACTTTATTGTGGTGAAAGCATACGCGGTCCATCCGTGTTTCATTCTTAAATTATGCTACTGCACTGCTATTAGTGATTAATAAATAAATAAATAAATATTATTATTTATATATAATAATTATAAAATATCATATCAATATATTTTTATTTATTATTAAATAATAAAATATAAAATTCAAATTAAGTGAAATCTACTACTTATTTAATACTGAATGATGGTAGGTTTACATGCTATCTAATAAATATTATATATAAATAATATTTGTCGTAAATAAATAAATAATCATTCAACAAAAACGCGTAAAGGACGCGTAAAGCGCGTACGGGAAAGAATGCATGACTCAGACCTTTCGCCAAAAGATGCTGATTCAGACCATCACAAAAAACACGAGTCATGCCAGGACAATAATTTAGGTTTTTTAAATGATTTAAATTGAAAAAATTATTATTTTTAGATATATCTCATTTTAATTTTTTTTATAAAAATGTTCTTTTATTGAAATAGTAATAAATTTGATTCAGATTGAATCGAATTTATTATTATTTAATTTTTTTCAAATGAACAAAAATTAATCTAAAGTTAGTAGAATTCAATACTATTTCACTTGAATAATGTTGAATTTGATTTAACCTTGATCAAATTCAAGGTGAACACAAATTTTTAGAAAAAATTTATGATAGAATCTAAACTTTCGGATACATAGTGGGTCTAATATGGTTAAATGACAAAAAAGTATGATTAATTATCATTTAAATATAGCTAATTACCATACAAGATATGGCAAAATATCGGATCCATGTTAGGTCCATCATAAAATATAACAACTATTAGACCTTAATCTCTATTAAGACTATAAAGAAACAGATGAGGATGACATCCGGATCAGTTATTAAAGACTTAAGAGTCACAATATTTAGAGAACTGATGGGGGACGCACAAATAGTGGACCTAAACACGACGCATACTAAAAAGTGAGAAAAACGACAAAAATGCTTGAACAATGAGTCTCATATAATTATTATTACTTTTGTTCAAATTTTTTTTCAATTCAAATACTTATCAGCATCTTTTGTAGCGTAAACAATGCAAACTTGATAAGTTTAGTGTAATACATACAAAATTAACTAGAGCCTGCATTGTTCACGCGGTTAAGTTTTGTTAAAAAAAAAACTTACCAGTGTGAATAATGGAGACGCTAATAAGTTCTGTAAAAAAAAAAAAAATTTTCCAGCCTTTTTGTAGCGTGAACAGTGCAGATGCTGGTAAGTTTTATTAAAAAAAAAAAACTTACCAACATTTTTTGTAATATGAACAGTGTAAACACTGGTAAGTTTTGTGTAATATATACAAAACTTATCAGCGTTTATACAGCTTACGCTGGTAAGTTTCTAAATAAAAAAAAAAAGATTGAATAAAAGTAGTAATGCTTATGTGGGACCCATTATCTAAGCATTTTTATCGTTTTCCTCTCCCTTTCCGTATACGTTGCGTAGTGCATCGCAAAAAATGCATCGTCCAAAATATTTAATATTTAAAAATCTATACTTATTGTTCCTATATATGCGACTGTAGGTGCATATATATTCTCTCATTATATCTAAAGATAATATTTTTTTTATACTTATATTGCATCAATGATAAATTCGATTAGATCGAATTTATCACTATTTACCAAAAAAAAATATAAATATGTAATATTTCTTAATTAATTATCATTATAATAAATTAATCAAATTTAATGATAATTAATTAAGAAATATCACATATTTATATTTTTTTTTCTTTTAGATAAATAGTGATTACTGTTGCAATATAAGTAAAAAAAAAATGTTATCTTTAGATACAACGAGAATATATATATATATATATATATATATATATATATATATATATATATATATATCCACAGTCGTATACATAGAAATAATAAGTATAAATTTTTTAAATATTAAATATTGTGGTTCTTAAGCCTCTAATGATTATGGATTTTTTAAATATTAAATATTATGGCTCTTAAATCTGTAATGACTGATTCAAACATTATCCTCATCCGTTTCTTTACAGTTTTAATAAAGAGTAAAGTTTAATATTTGTCATGTTTTAAAATGGACCCCAGTTCATCGTGGATATGATATTTTATCATATCTTATGTGACAATTAGTTATATTTATATGATAATTAATTATATTTTTTTATCATTTAACCATATTAAATCTACCATGCACCCAAAGGTTTAAATTCCACCTAAAACTTTGTATGCTCCTTGAATTTGATCAAAGTTAAATTGAATTCAATACTATTCACTTAAATAGTGTTGAATTATACTCACCCTGGATCGATTTCTATTCATCCGGGAAAAAATTGAACAATAATAAATTCGATCCAGCCTTAATCGAATTCACTATTATAAAAAAAAAAAGACATTTTCATAAAAGAGGTTGAAATGATGTATATCTGAAATTAATAATTTTTTATTTTAAATCAGTAAAAAATCCCCATGATTTATGGGTGATATTATTTGGAAATAGATTATCATAAATATTAAAAGCGAGCATAATAAAGTTGGACAAAAATACTTTTAAAATAAATAGCTGAAGTTTAAAGAATTAATTTATTGTCTTGGAATGATATTACAAAAATGAATTTAAAAAAAATCATTTTTGTTTGAAAAGATAAAATAAATTACTTTTAAATATATAATTACAAAAAGGACATAGTCATTTTTTAACAAGAAAATAAAGAGAAAAATAAATGTGGGTAGTGTTATATTTTTTTTCTGGTGTTTCAATATAGCCAAAAAAAAAAGGGTAATATACACTGTTGTTGTGATTAAAATTGATTTTACTAACGCATTTCACTTATCCTTAAAAAATATATATATAGCCAAATATTGTGTTTAAAGCCAACAAATTGCAAACCGTACCACCTATAAGAAAGAGTAACACAAGGTGCCAATAGTGTTTGGAATGGATTAAAAGTAGAATTAATTTAAATGTAAATCGAATCATATGTTTGAAATTTTAAAAAATAATAAATGATTTGATTTGATAAATCTCATCAGATTTGTGTTTTAATTTTTGAAATTCTGTCAAATTTTATAGGATTTAGTAAGATTTGATTTGATTTTAAGTTTACATCCAAATCAAATTAAATTAATTTGCATTTTTAATCATTTTAAATACTATTTATTATATTTTAAACATAATAATTGGTTTATAAATCAACTAGTATAGGACCTGTGCAATGCACAAGGCCAAAAAAATCAAAATGAAAAATTAATGTGTTTGATATTAAATTAGCATAAAAATTAATAAAAATAAAATAAAAGAAGATAAATAATACAAAAATAAAGGTGACTTAAAAAATAAGATACAAAGGAAGCTTTATGTGTGGTAATTTTTGGCAATATTAATCATCGTATGTGAAATTACATTAAAATAAAATAAAATATCAGCAATGATGAAAATATAATTTAATTTATTAAATTCATTTCAGCTAACAATTTGTTATTGCAAGTGTAATTTAAAAAAATAAATTCTAATAATTTTTAAATAATGATCAAACAATAATTGAAAAATTTATTCTATTTTCCTTTCCTTTCACTTTTAGAAAAGCAATTTTAAAGAAAAAAAATCTATAAAATTATTTTGTATAACAACTCTTTATTTAAAGTGTAATTTATTGTATAAATGATGATCGATCAACTCTGAAAACAAATTCATTTCATTTGTCTTACTCTTATTTTTCTTCAAGTTCGTAGTAAAGTAATTTTTTTGTAAAAATAAATTATATTGAATTATTTCATTTTCATGTCTATTGTTATATATATATATATATATATATATATATATAGTTTTTAAACGAGGATCAATCAACTAAAAAACCAATTTTCTATTTTCATCTCACTTCCTTTCTTTAGTGTATATTAAAATAGTTTTAGATTAAAATATATATATATATTTAAACATTTCATAAACTAATCATTATAAAAGTTTAATTCGTATTATAAAGATAAATTTTTCAAAAAAACATCATTTCATTACTTCAACCTCCTAGTAAAGAAATATTCTAAAAGAATTATTTAATATAATAACACATTATTAAAAGTGTAATTCATTTTGTAATGATAACTACCTCCAAATTTTAACCGAGAATCAAACATTTCAAAAAAAGAAAATTTCATTTTCTTCTTATCCTCTTTTTGCAGTCTTCTAATAAAGTAATTTTAAAGAAAAAAATTTCATAGATTCATTTTATATAATGACTCATTATTAAAAATCTAATTCGAGTTATACGAATGTCTAATTTTAATTTTTAAGTGAGAATCAAATAATTAAAAAATCACTAATTCATTTCCCTCCCCTCTTTTCAACTTTTTAATAACCATTTCTTAAAAGCAAACTAAAGGGAATATATATAACATAAAAAATCAAAAGTTAATTTAAGATATCTTTTTTTCAATATTTAAGTGAAAATTTCACAACTTAAAAAAGCTATTTATTTTCCTCTTTCTCCTTTTTCTTCAGTATCCTTATAATGATTTCTTAAAGTTTTCAATCTAGTAATAATAATTGCATGTAAAAAATCTCATTATTAATTTTCTTAAAATCTCTCTTATTAATTTTTAGAAAAATAATGAAGATAAAGAATAAAATATTTAATAAATAAAGAAAAAAAAAAGCATAATACCACCTGGGTTAGTGTTGATCTTGGAGAAGCATTTTTTTATTCTAAAGATTATCTCATTGAAAAATTTATTTGCATCCCTTATATGCTCTAACAATAATAAGAATAATACGTGAATTATAATGATTTATAATATTAAGATTAATAGTACTTCATCCGTTTTAGAATATTTGTACAAAATCAAAAAATATACAGATTAAGGGGAAAAAAATTAACCTTGGTAATGGCATAAAATTGTATAAATGAACAAAATTATCCTTGTTTAAAGATAGTGAATTAGTCTAGCACATTTTTCAACTCTAATTAAGATAATAGTGGATGAAAATTAAATTAAGGACATAATTGAAAAAAAAAATTAATGCTATCTTGATATTAGAAATTGATAGATATTTTGAAACCCTAAAATATCAAAATTAGACAGATATTCTGAAGCGGAGGGAATATTAAAGAATAATTTTAATAAAAGATGAGAAATATTTAATTTAATTTTATATTCAAATTTTAACATCTTAAAATAAGTGATTAGATAAAAAAAATTCAATTTTTTATATGATTTATTTAATATTTTATCTTATTATAATAGTGGATGGAGATAGTGGGGTAGTGGGTAATAAATATTTTATTTTATTTGGATGATAGTGAGTGATAGTAATAATGTTATAATGGAATAATAGGGTAGTGGACTAATTTTGAATACTTAATTAAAAAATAAAATTTTCAAATGTTGAAGGGAGTAGAAAATACAGTAAAGTGCCACTTGGTAAGACTTTCCAATTTATGCTTCTGAATTATTATAGTAGTAGATTTTAACTCTAATTGAGATAATAGTGTATAATAATTAAATTAAGGACATAATTAAAAAAAATTTAATGCTATCTTAATATTAGAAATTGAAAAATATTCTAAAATCCTAAAATATCAAAATTCGACAGATATTCTGAAACGGAGGGAGTATTAAAGAATAATTTCAATAAAAAGATGAGAAATATTTAATTTTATTTTATATTCAAATTTTAACATTTTAAAATAAGTGATTAGATAAAAAAATTTCAATTTTTATATGATTTATTTAATATTTTATCTTATTCTAATAGTGGATGGAAATAGTGGAGTAGTTGGTAATAAATATTTTATTTTGATTGGAGGATAGCGAGCGGTAGTAATAATGTTATAATAAAATAATGAGATAGTGGACTAATTATTGAATACTTATTTAAAAAAAAATTTAAAATGTTGAAGGGAGTAGAAAGTACAGGAAAGTGCCACTTGGTAAGACTTTCCAGTTTATGGTTCTGAATTATTATAATAGTAGATTCAAATTTCTTTTTATATAATTG
Source organism: Pterocarpus macrocarpus (assembly GCA_031439585.1). Taxonomy (NCBI): domain Eukaryota; kingdom Viridiplantae; phylum Streptophyta; class Magnoliopsida; order Fabales; family Fabaceae; genus Pterocarpus; species Pterocarpus macrocarpus. The sequence continues at coordinate 69,010,835 of CM062520.1, read as the reverse complement.
TTCCAAATATAAGATTTAACTCATAAATCAAATTAACTCAAATTAAATCAAATCAATTTTTAATTTTAATTATTCCAAACTCTACCTTAACTCCATTTACTATCAATAAATGCTTTGTGTCATTGTTTTTCTTAAATGTTCATATTTTATATCTATAATCTACATATAAATAACATTATTTATAATCTATTTATAAACTACTTATCAAGAAACCAATTGCAGTCTTGTACTTAAGAAGAATAAGGTTTAAATATCATTGTGGTTCTTATAGTTAGGATCAAATTTTGATTGGGGTCTCCATAGTATTCATTTGTTTTTTAAGTATAAGTCTTCATAGATTAAAACCAAAATGATTTGAAATTATAGCAACTAATCTTTTATTAAAAAAAAGGGACCAATCATTTATGAAAAATAGCAGTCGCATGATTAAAACCTTAAAAAATATATAAGGATTAATACTTGATTATAGAGATTGAAAACTAAATTTATAAAACCGTGAGGACTAAAATCTAAAAAACAAAATTGTGAGATCAAAATCAAACTCTATATAAAATGTAGTTACCAAAATCCTGTTTAAACGAAAAAAAAAGGGGTGATAACTAATAAATAAAGATGAAATTTTATGAGTTCTTACTCTATATCAAATATTAGAATCAAGAATGAATTGAATATAATTCAACTGTAAAGACTAGTTTAAGTGAGGACTATTTAACTTAGTGTTTTAAGGAAAACCGAAAGAGTGTACGTAAATATGGGTAGAAAGTATATTATATAGTCATTTTATGTTCAAGTTAATTAGGTTTTGCACGAAAAGAGCATGTAGCGGAGAAGATATATCTTTATAATTAAACCTTTTATATAGAAAGCGATATTGTTGCTTTTAAAGCAATCTACACAAGATTTAGTTTCCCTCTTATCAGGCATTGAAGAATAGCATGGAGGATTTGAGGGCATTTATCCCTTTATTATCTGAAAAAATTTGAAGAGATATGATCATAGTTTAATTATTATCTAGAAGATGATGTGGTCATTATGAAATATGATGAAATCATAAATGTGAGCATAAAAATGTACTTTCTTCGTGCAGAAAATTTATTCTAAAATTAACTCAACCCCGAATATTTTGATTAAAAAAATTAACAAGCTCAAATGTTAAGTAAACATAGATTAAATAGTTGGAGCGTCTAAGTAATATTTAATTTGAGTTCACAAAAATACACTATTACGAGGTACCATTTCAATACCTTTAAAAAAAAAAAAGATACTTCTTTGTGTATAAAAATACCAATATGTTGACAACAAAAGAAACATATAATTAAAAGCTTTACTATGATGAACAATTTTCATAAAAACAACTATCTTACCGCCTAATGAAAATGTTTTTATGTCTTCCCATCAAAAAAGAAAATGTTTTTACTTTCATCTTTCGGATAACATACCATATCTCTTTTGATATCCTCCAAATATCATTTAATTGGGTCTGCAATCTTAAATTTAGGAATTGAATTTAGGAATCTTGTTTATATATGTGCTATTTGGGATGACGTGTGTTTTTCCTGTGATGCGAATACTCGTACCGTATGTTTGAATTTATGAGAAAAAAAAAAGACTTTTTCAAGACGATTTTATTTTAGATCTATCTCAATGCACTTCCTGCTCAAAGAAAAGCATTTAATAATTTCAACACAAAAATAACCAATTACAGAAAGATTAATAACGGTCACTGTGGTTAAAAGTAACCTATTTGAACCCCAAGATCGAACGATTGATTCTTGGAGCAGCACTCCCCAAGAGAGATCTTCGGCCTTCACCACACTTGGGTCGGAATTGTGAGAACAACTCCCCACAAATTGTTGGTACCCAAAAAAATCAACTAAAAATGATCTTCAAATCTTCAACATACAAAAAATATATGAAAAATAAAATAATTTTATATTATTAATCAATAAAAATATTAAAAAATAAAAAATTATGATAAATTTTTTTATTATAATAAATATTTATTTATATAAAGGATTTAATTTGAATACACTGTCAGTGTAAAATACTTTTACATAAACATCCAATCACATATTGCCACATCAGCAAAAGTCTTTGACATAACCACCCACTATTTGAATAATCATGTAAATGGAATGTTTTGATTAAATGACAGTGTAAAAAAATTTTACATTGTCAGTGCACTTCAATTAAACTCTTATATAAATTGATATTTTTTATTATTTTTATTAATTAATAATATGAAATTATTTTATACTACCAATTTATTTAAATTAAATTTATATACAAATTCAAGGAGCAAGTTCTAGACTTACTCCATTATCGTTAGTTGTTAACCGTTAACCATAATATCATTCTCTTTCGCGGGGCAACCCTCCGGATCAATTCTTTGACTTTTAATACGGAATTCTCGTTTCCTTGTTATTTGTCAATTGTGGGCTGGACCGGTATTAGAGCAATAGAAGGTGATGGAGAATCATTCAAATGAGAATTTTTCTGGAATAGAGCCCAATAAATCTTTGGAGCTAGAAATTACCGCACCATTCTCCATATTCCATCAATTTATATCTATATGAATTTGTCTACAATCTTTACAACCATTACAAAGAGTATTGGATATTCGCAAATAATGTAAAATTTTTTTAGAGTCTATAATATTTATTACGAATCTAGGTTAATTTATAAGAAAATTCAGTATAATATTATTCAAAACAAGAATCGGCCTTCTCTAGTTTTTTTTTTTTCCTCATATTCCTTATATTTCTTTATTGAGGAGCTACATATTAATCTTATTGAAAGTTTAGTGTATTAAATGGGACATAAATCACTCTCTCTATCTTAAATAAACGTTATCATGTGAATGAATTGAATTTCTCATATTACACATGACTCCTTAGTAAAAAGTGCACTAAACATAAAAAGATAGAAAAAAAATATTAATATTCTTAATAAATATATTAAAATTTTCATAAATTAACACTTAGGCTTTGTTTGGCAAGGGAAAGAAGTTGAGAGAAAAGAAATTGAGTGAATTTTTATCCATAAGTATGTTTGGATAAAAGTAAAATAAGAGAAAAGGAAATAAAACAAGAATTATTTTTTCTTATTTGTTTGTGTGGAAAAGTGAAAGAAAAGAAAAAGATAATGATGTCAAACGAAAAATTTATCCTTGTATTATTATAAAAAGATATTTCAACTATAAATATAGAGTCTGGTAAAAAATTAGTGGAACATAAAAGTAATGCAATTTTGTCATAAATTTATCTATCAAAATAATATAAATAAATATAATAAAAATTGATCTTCTATATTTATATAAAAGCATTCACGTCTATATGTTTAATTTAACAAGTTTAGAATAATATCAACCTATTAAATCAAACCAATATTAATAAAAATAAAAATTTCAAAATGATTTTAAATAAAATAATTATTTTAAATTAATCTAATATTTTAAAAATATTACTTAAAAATATGTTTTACCAACTAAACAATATCGAAAATATTATTTAGCTATTATTCAAACTCCTAACACAGCACAAAAGAAAATCAAAATTTATGTAATACCTTATTTAAAATAAAAATGTTTATTTAGAATAAAACGTTGGTAATTGAGAAAATTTAAAATTTTACATAACTTGTGTTTTAGGCACTTTTCTCTATTAATTTTTTATAACATGATGGAGGAGTTAAAATTGTTTAGATAGAGTTTTTAGAAATGTGGATTGAAAAAAAAAAAGAAAAGATATAAAAGAGGGGAAGGACCACGCAACACTTTAAGTGGTATTACGTACCCTAAGCCCCCCTTTGGCTCTTCTTCATCCTTCTTGGTGGGTTTTTTCTTTTTTTTGACCCACTGTCTTTTATCTCCTAACCCACACAGCCACACACACTCACCCATGGACGCGAGTAGCGAGCAATCGGATGAGCAGTAGAAACACTTGGAGATCTACACATATGAGGCACCGCTGGCACATCTACACAATGAAGTGGAGCATTCGCTGCAACAAGAAGTATCACCTAGCCATCACCTCCCTGCTCGAGCAGTACTCCAACCAGGTCGACATCGTCTAGCTCGATGACTCCACGGTAGCGCCATGCGAAGATGACGTGCGACGGCAGTGGACAATCCTCTCTAGAGTTGAAGACGTGATGCTGTAAATAGGGATGGCAAAAAAATCCATTAAAGTGGTTATCCATGAGGATTAACCATAATGAAGTCTCCCGCCCTATGAAAATCCGTGAAATCCCCACTTAAATATGAAATTACTCAAATACCTTTCTATATATATAAACACATGAAAAAATCCTAAACTCACTTTCTCTTATCTTTCTCCATCTCTGTGGCTTTGCTTCATGAATGCCACTGCCGTTTTATGACTATTCAAACTCCAATCCTCTTGCATCTTCTCTTCCACCCTCAGCCACCATGGTTCCCCTCACCAGCTGGCCACCACCAACCCACAGCCATCGGCTATCGTGCCATCCTTGTCGTCGTGCGGCCAATGTCTTTTTCCACATAACTTCCGTCTAGCCATCGTGCTTGTAGCTTTTGACTACGGATCCGCCGCCTAGCCACCTACAGCAACCATAGCTTCTAATTGTCAATCAACGGTCATAGGTCCTCTGCCTTTTGCAGGTCTGCCACCATGTCCATTCCCAATCCCCTGCCCCTCTGATGTTCGGCTTTGCCTCTGCATATATGTTGTTGTTGTTTTAATGTGGTTGTAGATTAATTATTGGTTATTTTTTCTTTAATTTCATTATTGTTGTTATTGTGCTATGATTGCGTTTTACTGGTTCTTTCTTTTAGATCTTTCATTATTGTTGTTCTCTTAATGTTGTTGCAATTTTTTTTTTCCATTTACTGGTTCTTTCACTGCAGTTTATGTATGTTGTTGTTGTAATTTTGTTGTTAGTTTTACAAATTCGAACTTGGTTGTCTTAATTTTAATTTTTTTTTGTTTATGTAGTTTCTGTTTGCAATTTCTATACTAAAAATGGGTCTTGTTATTATTTGTAATTATGTATTTTATTTGTAATTTAAATTGTATTGTATTTTATTGGATAATTGTATGAATTATGAATAATTATGGATGTTTTATTTAAGTTTAAGAGTATTTTTTTATATTTTTCTCTTTTTTTGAGTTTTTCTTGTAGTAATCCCCGCGGGTAACGGGAAACAGGGATCCACGATGGAGATGGAGATGAGACAAGGGAGCAAAATCTTAAATAAGGACAGGGTGAGGGGCTTGTCCCTGCCCCCATGGAGAGCTATTGTCATCCCTAGCTGTATAAAGGGGTAAAGAGCAGGGATATTGTCAAAATATTCAAAAGTTGCCCCCTTCTCCCTTGGTTTTCCACCTGAGTGTGGGGAGAAAAAAATAATGGGTAGAGCTCATGTCTTTTTTATACTATGAAATCTTTTTCTAACTACTTTTCTTCTTAACCAAACAGAGGAAAATCCTCTCCTTTCTTCCAATTCCTTCCTTTCTCTCTCCTTCTTTTCAATTTCCTCTCAGCCAAACAATATCTTAAATGTCCCCATAATATAACGGACTCAAAAAAAAAAAAAAAATTGCAGACTATGTGAATTTAAGGTACTCATATCGTGTTGAGTATGGTAGGTTTATCCTATGTTTATGTGACCATGCCCTAGGCATAGCAACAAAAGCTCGGTTTAAGTTCGAAGACCCTTTTTTTTTGGGAACTGAAGTTCGGGACCATTTCATTCATTGTATATTCGGAAGCGTTTACATTGATCCAGGCGTCTATTTGGATCATTGGTGCTCCAAGCAAGTTGAGCCGTTAAGATATATTATAAAATAATTGAGCTGTCTAGATTTGATATGGCAAATTTATGGTAATGAGGAGGTTGAGTGGATCATAGATAGAGCAACGGTAATCAGGTAAAATATTTAATAGTTAAATAATGCTGTAAAGTGAAATGACGGATGGGGGCAGCTTGGAGATATGCGTTAAGCCATTGGTTTCATGTATTGGGCCGTGGGTTTACCAAAGAACATAGGCCTGAGATCTGTACCTGAATCAAATGAGATTTGGAAGGAAAAACAAATTTGGGCCACAGAGAATGGAAAAAATGCAAACAGAGGGAAAATCGATTGAATGATGGCCACGTGATGCCTGTGTACGATGGTGGTGATTTATAATGACCATATCCTTCGACCAAAATAAAAATAATAAGAATGACCATATCGTTCATGAGTAAATTTTTTGCTTGCAATATTGGAAAAAGTCAGCTTTGTGGATTCCTCTTCATACTCAATCAATGGTGCAGACCTGACGTGAATGGGTTCTTGGGCCGGTGGAAGTCTATTTGCAGTAGTTCGTGCACCTTCCATTGCAATCAATGCCATTTGAAATTACCAACCCTTCGTTTGTGATTACATTGTTGTTATTAATAACATTAAGGAGGCTATGTACGTTGAATGTCTCTCTCATAAACTCCTTAACATCACCAATTGTTGGGTTATTTACTCCCCTTAGTAAAATCTTTTGTTACCTCCTCTCCCTTATATCGCTTAACACCACCAGGCAGTATCCTCCTCCCTCGTCCAGGCCTGTGTTGCCTTTCCCTCAGTCTTACTTTCGTACCATGGAAGCACGCTTTGGCCTAGTGTTGCCTTTCACTCAATACTTTGGCCTAACCTCAACAACGGTTTCTCCGGCAGGACCCACCACGATTTCCTCGCAAAAGTTACAACCAGAGATACACAGACACAGGCACAAAAGAATCGACTCCATTGCCCTTCAACACAAATGTTGCCCTTTGACAAATCTTTTTTCTTTCCCTCCACTATCTCAATATGAGTTGGCATTTAGCTGATGTTACTTATCAAACGACTAGACACCTTCTCATTGGCTTGTATTTTTCAAACCTTCACTTAAGGGTTAAATAGTCTTTCAACACCATAAACAAAAATTATAATTATCTGTAACCGGAAAAAAACTGGAGCACCAATGATTCAAAATGACGCCTGGAGCAACGTAAACGCTTCCTGTATATTCTAAGCTGAAATCAATATAATAATTCACCCTATCCGCAAAAAAAAGAACAAGAAATCAATATAATAAGAATTAAACTCATATAATAATCCACGTAAAAAACAACAAAAATCAATATAATAATGCCGTGTGCAGTGGTGGAGTTTACGTTTCCATACGCTGAGATAACTTTGACCGAAAAACCCTGAATTGAAGGCACTAATTGGAGCAAGACAAGTGGACGTCATAGTTGACATTTTCTCACACGCTTCCTTTTCCGTGAACCTTCCGGGAAATACTAGTTGCACATTGCGTATTATTTTCGAGGGCTCCAGGGGTAAGTACACCACATTTTCTATACATTCTTCGTTATATTCAACGTTATTTTCAGTTGAGAAATTATATACCCCTCTACTTTGTTATTTGTAAAGTGAAAGGTGCAAAAACTCCACATAACGCATAGGGAATAGGGAATATAAGCATACTTCTTAAAATTGAAAAAACAAAAAAAAAATGTCTTAAGGGTAAAGAAAAACAAGTGAAGTCAAGAAGGCGTATGTGATTTTTCACACAACATAAACGTGGGATGTATTGAACATTAATTTCAAAACAAGTAATGCTACGTAACAAAAATTATTTAACAGAACAATTGTGAGAAGTTATCAATATTTAAGAAAGGTGAGGTTTGGATGTGTTAAAGAAGTAGAAATCATCCATCTAGTTGATGGTTAAAAATAAAATTATATTATTTTGACAAAAATTCTAACCATAAAATTCTGATTTCTAACAAGAAATAATGGATTGCATTAAAAAGAAAAAGAGAGGCAATAATATGAGAATGGATTGGACTTTTTGCATCATTACCACACTTGAGTTTTAAGGTTCGTTTGTTTCCGTTTCTAGAAGCATCAAAAGTATTTTTCTGAAAAAATATATTTAGTATTGTTTATTTATTTTTCTTGAAAAATAGATATAGAAAATAATTATTTCACTTTTTTGAGAAATAGATAAGGAGCTACTTCTCTTAAAAATAGAAACAATAGAAAATAGAGAAAAGTACTAAAATTTTGAATCTACTATTTTTCTATAGTATTATTATTTTTTTTCTTAATTTTTTTCTTGAAAATATCATTTCCTATCTATTAACTTGTAATTTTGTATTAAAAATATTTTTATATTAATCACATTTAAATATTTTAATAATTTTTTATTAATGATTGAAAATACTTTTATAATTATATTCAAACACAATATTTTCTATTTCTACTTCTATTTCTATTTCTATTTTTGATATACTTTTAAATAAGTACTCTTCCCAAAATTTTAACCAAACAAAGTCTTAATAGCATTCTTGTTACCATTAATCAAAATTATATCCATTATCAATGTCTTATCTAGTCACTAGACGGTACCCGTGCACTACACGAAAAAGCAATTTGCTAAGTTATTATTAATTTAATACTATTTAAACTTGTTTAATATTTTGACGTATAAGATATTTAATTAATTTTTATAAATTATCTTGTTTGGTGAAATTTACTATTGTTATTAGATTGTCACTCAATTCATGAAGTTATTTTTTTTTTTTTATGAACCAATTCATGAAATTATAAGATAAGATATTCCCAAATATGGTTATCAAATTAATTTTGTTAATGAAGTTAAATTAAGAAAATAAAGGTAAAACATTCTACAATCTGATTGACTACATATTTTAAAAAAATAATTTGTGACAACTAATACATGTCATTTGAAAACACAAATTAACATTTTGATAGTTATAGATCATTTTGAATGACAAATATAGTAATTGAAATTTCAACAGACATAGCCTTACTATCATTGCAATAGTTACAATGCGATGTAATCAAAGTCATAAGAAGGAATCAAATGGATGAAGATACACTCAACAGATGCATAGATCAATGTACTTCCTATTCTGCATAGTAAGAATGATGACACTTCAACCTAAAATATATAAACCAATGGTATTGTTTCAACATAGAATCTGAAGAATAAATTATATCAATTATTAAAAATTGAAGTAGAAATGAAATGACGTAGCTTAGAGTCACTATTACCTATGCTAAGTTTCGAAACATTTCCTTGAAAACAACATTATTGGCTAAATAAGTAATTTGTCCTTCCTTATCAAGAGTTAGAATGTTTAGACCTCTCTTGTCCTTGACTCTAGAAATAGCAACATAAAGTTGCCCATGGCGGAAAACTGGCTTCTGGAGAAACAAACCAACATTTGAGAGAGTTTGACCTTGACTTTTGTTGATAGTCATTGCAAAGGAAAAACAAATTGGAAATTGCCTCTTTTGAAATTTGAAAGGTAGCTTTGTGTCAGATAGAGTCAGTAACATCTGAGATATAAAGACCCTTTCACCAATACATGAGCCTGAAATTACCTTTTTTTCCAAGACATGATTACCAAGTTTAGTTAAGATCAATCTTTTCCCATTACACAAGCCTGTTGTTTGATCTATGTTCCTTAATAGCATAACAGGAACACCAACCTTCAACTTTAGTTCATGATTTGGAACACCTGAACACTTAATACTTTTCAAGAATTCGGGTGAATGAAGGTCTTCATTAGAAAAGGAATTCATATCTGTTCTACAAATGCTATCTGAACTCAGGTAGATCCTTTCTTCACCAGGAACAACATCTAGCATGTAATCATTAATGGAATCAACAACAACATTTGTTGGGGCAAGAATTGCCCTACATTGCATGTATTCAATATCATGCATCTTCTACAAAAGTTCAGGATATGTACTGTTAACAATAGCAGCTATGGGATCAATTGAATCCTTGATAAGTTCATTAGGTACTTCAACAACCCCTTCCCCATCATTAGGAGGGCCTTCATTCCCATCACCAATCTTAGAATCCATTTAGAGAATTTAGTAATATTATCTATGGCAAAAGTCGGCAAATTCGCTGTTAATCTCATATTGATAGACAGTTTTAGCACCTTGCAAAATGGCCACAAATAAGAAGAATTAATAGTAGCTCCAACAATTTCCTGTCTAGTACCCTTTTGAATCATTAGCAGTACTTGCCTGAAATCTCCACCTAGGATAACAACTTTTCCACCGAAAGGCTGATCAAAACTATTAGGGTTAGAAAATCTAAGAATGTCTATCATGGTTCTATCTAATGCTTAAAAACAATGTCATTTTGTCATAGGAGCCTCATCCTATATAATTAGCTTTGTTCTCACTAACAGCTCAGCAAGACAACTTCCTTGGCTAATATTGCAAGTAGATTCTTCATTGATATCTATAGGAATGGCAAACCTTGAATGAGTTATTCTATCGCCTAGCATTAGAAGAGCAGCGATACCACTGGAAGCAACTGTGAGCACAATTTCACCTTTGGATCTAAAGAAAGCAGACAATGTTCTCCAAACAAATGTTTTCCCCGTATCTCCATGTCCATACACAAAAAATAAGCCTCCTTTATTTTCAGTAATAGCAGCAATGACATTGTCATAGACCCTTTTTTGGTCATTGTTAAGAGATTTAAAAAGATGATCATGTTCAGCAGCAAGAGAATCTCGATCATATGAAAGTTCATATTCAATAAGTCTATTTATTATGTAAGACATCTCTCCATCTGGAAAAGGCATCGGAGAAAAATCTTTAAGACTTTTTCCATTGCTTCTAAGAATTTTTTCAATCTCCAATAGACATAAATTCCTCAATTGCTCATCAGAAAGAACTAAATCTATAGTTTTTTTAATAAATGATAATTAGTAAATGAGTTTAAAAATAGAACAGAGATATAGACAAAAGTTGCCAAAAAAGTTACATAAATTTATAGGATGAAACAACAAATCTTATTATTCCTTTAATGATCAATTGTTTCTTCTTTGAAACTCAGCATAAGATAAACTAACAACTTCTTGCCATAAAGTAGAAAGAAATTAAATAAACTTGCAGCATAAACCATATTGAACTTGATAATTTTTAACATAATTAAATAAACTTGCAACATAAATTTCCTCTTTAAGCCTCATAATCAAATAAACTTGCAACATAAACTGATAATTTTTAACATATTGAACCTATTCATATAAAGCCACATGGACTATAGGTAGTAGAATAAGCAAAATTCCAATGTGTAGAGAAAATGAAATTTGAAGAGAGTGGAATTTAAGGTACTTTGCTTAATTGCCTATACAGACCTAAATTGGTGTAAACCTAGAAACATGGTATAAAATAAGTTAATAGCTCAATATCATAAATGCCAAGAAATGAAATAGACATAGGACATAAACCAAATAATTTTAATACATCAAAGCCATGTGAAATAGTAAAACCATGACCTATAGAGGTTTTGAAAATGAAGTCTGATATAGCAGTAGAATTCAAAAGGCAACAATTACAAAAGACCTAAAAACTATAACTTCAATTCACAAATTTAAGTTAAGAATCAATTTGATTCTGAAAGCAAATTTTAAAAAATTATATAACCTTCTTTTTGAAGCATTCTCCTTTGAGAATGTAGTAAACCTTCACTGAGCAGTATCCAAGTTTGCTCCCAAACATGCTCTGGCCTTGCCATGCTATTGGAGAACAAAAGAGATGCAAAGAGCTTCCGTAAATAATTTCCAGAACCCCAATGGCTAGCCTCGTTTATGGCATCCACATATTCCTTGTCATCATCAAGCAATCCTAATGCATAACACGCATCCTTAGAACTTTGATATTGAACACCATTAACCTTCCAAATATCCTCAAAACAGGTACAACCCTTTGCAAAATTTAATAGAATTCTGCAATAATAATTTTCACCACTATCAGGAGGTACATAAAATATCCTTCCAATAGAAAAACCTCTTAGTCTTTTTTCCCACTTCCCTAATCGTTGTTTCCAAACAAACTTCTTGGGAATTCTGCGTAAGTCAACTCTATTGCCTCAGGATATTTCTTGTTAGCCTCTATCCAAGCCATAAAAATCGTTTTCTTACGGGCATTAGATTCAACAACTGAATCAATAGGATTATCATCAGCAAATAATACCAACTGTTCATTTGGCATATGAAATGAGAGCCTTTGAACAGAAGGAGTTCGGTAGTTGATTTCAGAAGCAAGAATTCGCCAATAAGCCTCACATGCAGATATATATCTTGCATCAAAATACATATCTATTTCATCAATTACATCACCTTCTGCAGAGGAATAAAACTTGGCAGTTACTCTGTCATGACCCTTATTGATGTACTTGAACAAATACTTTATAGCCCTTAATTGATTACACCACTCAACATTTATATGAGAATTGAACTTCAACAATAGATATGGGTTATATGGAACAACAAATCTGTTGTCCATAACTGTTTGATTTTTCTCAACAGTCATTCCATTATCCCTCTTCATATAAACCGGATAACCTTGATCGTCAATGGTTGTACAATCGACAAACTTTTTTGGAAAATGTCTGCTACACTTGCCATCTATCATGCAAGTAGAAGTCTTGTTATGTGCTCCACATGGACCGTGAATCATGTGGTCCTTAACTGCTTCACATAATTTTGTATATCTTGATTTGTCAGGTATCTCTGCATATATAATGTTGTCGATATGCTCACACGAGGGGATCTTGTACTCGGATGTCAAGAATAATAAGATATGAGCATAGGGAAGGCCTCTTTTTTGAAATTCAACTGTATATATAATTACAATACAGAATTGAAAAAAATCATAATGGATTAGATATTTCGATTAAGTTGTCATGTAAAACTTATAATTTTAGTTATAGAAATAGGGAAATAATACATACCAGCTCTGACAGTACCAAAGACGTTTTTATCCTTCAAATCGTGAATTAGTTCATCAAGTTTAAGCTTGAAGATCCTAGAACGAAAGTCCAGACGATCCTCTGACTTTAGACCTTTGTTCTGAGTAGCTTTAGCAATTTCAGGCCAGTTGGGATTGCATGTAAAAGTGATGAATAAATCAGGATAACCCGCCCATCTGCAAATAACCATGGCATCTTGGTGGTTTTGAATCATGTATCTGGTACCCCCTGTGAAAGATGACGGTAGAATAATCCGTCTCCCTTTTGATGAAGGATCAGTCTCACCTCTAAAAAACAGATTCAGTTACACACCTATATTCTTCAGCCCTGAGTTCCTTTTGATGTTTCCTCATCCATTTCAATCGTTGTGACTCGGTCATTGTGTAAGCATCTACTAAGAATTGTTGCAGTACTTTCCCAGAGACCAATATAGTGTCGGCTTCACCATCCCTATCCTGAATTCTAAAAGCAAAAAACTTTCTCATTGTTAATTTAGTTCTTTTACCATGACTGTTGGAATTACTGAGGAGAATTTCCTCCTTGAAACCATCTTCACCATAAGGAAAGAGTAATGGGCACTGCAAAGCCAAATATGCTGGATGAAGCTCACTTATTCTCTTGAGATGTCCGGATCTTGTCTCTATAATGATATCTCATTCAGCTTCTTCTTGATCAATATCATCAATAACCAAAGCTGCTACTTCGGAGGTAGTAGGAGGATTGTACCTTCCTCCATCAGTATCTCTTTTGCGTATGAGCCTTAGTTTGATGTTTATCTCTTCTCCTTGTTTGAATTTGTCTCTTGCCATTCTAAATGATTGTGCCAAGACGTTATGTTCATCAAGCATCTTTTTCAAATCATCCACTAACCCACGGTCAAGCTCTATATCAGTATTATTTGAACAGAAATTAAAAAATAAGGATAAATAAATTAGCAAATACGTTAAGCAATAAAACTACATTCTAAAGCATGTACATGTCAACACCGTTAAGAGTATTAAATTGAAGCATTAAAAAGAGGACATTACCTTAGAGCTTTGATCCTATTAGAGACCTCATTTTCAGTGTCATAAATGTAAAGTTGCGCGAACTTTGGGGTGGATCCTTCTTTAGGCAATAGACTACCGATCATATGGAAGTTTTGCCCATAAAGTCTATAGCAATAAGGTCCAGATCCATTGTTGATAGATTTGTCAACCTTACCACCGATTGAAGTGAAGGCATGTACATTGTTTAGTCTTCTTACATTATCCAAATAATACTTACTAAGTGCATATCTACCATGAAGAAGATCAGACAACAACCTTGGAGGTTCTTTAAGCAAAGGCAATAATATTTTTCCTTGCATACAACACATTGTAAATCTTGGTGTTTTGGCTACTTGCCTCTTTCTGATCATCTCATTATACCACATAAGTGCCCCACATTTTTTGCAAACAAATGTTTGATCTCCATCATCAGAATATTCTGAAAATGTTAATATCATTAACTTTAGAATTGTTAAAAATAGACAAATAAGGATACATGGTTTTATCAAGGCATATTTGACATCTAATAAAATATATGGAGCATAACCTTGATTTGTCCAGTTAAATATCCTTCGAGATACACCTAGAAAAAATATGAACAAATTAGCAAAATGTTATATAATTCATATTAAGAATTTCAGAAATTTAAATGAAGAATAGAACTTTCGAATGAGCATAAGATATGGTTAAACAAATTACCTTCATCATGTAATTCACTCCTAGATTGAATAGCATTACTCAAGCAATCATCATCTTGAAATATTTCATTTTCAATTGACTGAGAAGAAGATTGACTTAAGTTATCTTCTTATACAGAATTGTCAAAAGAATGATCTTCTATGACGCAACCAAAATCTAGAGATATCAAAATTCTGCTCCTGTGTATTTCCAAATTATTTTGGTCAAACTTTGAAGCTCTTTTCTGCATGTGATGTCTGATATAATTTGGAGATGATTCAACATTGCCCATATTGTATCTACTATATTGCAATGCCCCCATTGGAGGAGTTTTTTGCATAAAAATGTTTGCTGTCATGTTTTCCTTATGCCTGTATAAGAATAATTGAATACTAACGTAAAATAATGTCAAAGCTTAAAAAACCAGAGTTGTAAGGGAGAACAAACTATAAATAAAAACATATCAGAATGGAAAGAAATATGCATTGTTAACCTTCATAATTCTTGGACAATGATGAGCTTGAGCTAGGCATTTCATTATTTGCTTTTGAATGACCTCCTAGGAATTGATCAATGGAATTATATATTGAGGATGAATTGTTGCAGACTTGATCAGTTGAAGGTACTGCCAAAGGATCATTTAAAAAAAAATTCATAAAATTGCAAATATCAAAGCAATAATGAATTAAAAGATTATGGTATGTGAAAAGAGAATATGAAATTATTCGCAAATGAGATTCACTACCATTTGTTATTTCTTCCATAGGTTTCCTAGATGAAGAACACAGCTTAGGTTTCTTTAATTTAGAAGATTCTTCAAGCAAGACATTACTCCTGCTAGCCTTATTATCAAAATGTTGCTCTGAGACAATTGAGCTAGCGCTAGAGTTGGGCTGCTGACCTTTTGATTCTAGCCTTAGAAAATTATCAATGGCATTAGTTATGAATATCCCATTAGATCTTGGGCGCCCCTTACCTGTGGATAAAATACCAATTGACAGTTAAAAGAAACATGGAAAACAACATAACCAAACTTAAAGCAATGATGAAATATTGAGTACCTCTAGGATGACTATTATCCATCAAAATGGAAGAACGGGAATCAGCTAAATTAATTACTTTTAGTCGAGCTATCAACAATAATTACTATCAATATAACTGTTCAAAAAGAAAAGAGGACATGTGTAAAGCTAAATAGTTTAGCATATTAGGGAAGACAAATAAAAGGCAATGTTGGAAGGAGAAATAAACTCTGAAGCAATGTTGGAAAGATGAAAGGATCAAAAGGGCACCTCTTGGGGAGTCAAAATTAATTTCCCCCCTGACTACTCTATTTTTTGTTCTGAAAGTGGAATCGGTACATAATTAGAGAGCAGACAACTTTTCGTGTGTTATTAACTAATATACAATGGGTTTTAATATCGTCTTCCTTTTTTCAGATTTTATTTATTTATTTATTATGATAATGATAGTGAAGTGACAACTCCGAAACTTATACAGTGCATAAAAGGAAATTATTTGACTATGTTATTAATATTAATATTCATAGAGTAGCTTGTAATTTCCTATCTATTAACTTGTAATTTTGTATTAAAAATATTTTTATATTAATCACATTTAAATATTTTAATAATTTTTTTATTAATGATTGAAAATACTTATATAATTGTATTCAAAAACAATATTTTCTATTTCTACTTCTATTTCTATTTCTATTTTTGATATATTTTTAAATAAGTACTCGAAAATTAATGATTGAAAATACTTTTATAATTGTATTCAAACACAATATTTTCTACTTTTACTTCTATTTTTATTTCTATTTTTGATATATTTTAAATAAATACTCTTCCCAAAATTTTAACCAAATAGAATCTTAATAGTATTCTTGTTACATTAATCAAAATTATATCCATTATCAATGTCTTATCTAGTCATTGGCCGGTTTATGTAAAATACAATTCAAACCTCCCTCCAGTAGCACAATAACAATGACTTCAACAATAAACTTTTATAGCTAATGTGATAACAAATAACAATATAAAAGGAAAAATATACTTTACTCCCTAAAATATAAGTCATATGCATTTTAATCACAAATATTTGAAAATATGTAATTTGATATCCTGACATTTCTAAACTATGCAATTGAGATTTTCTGTTAACTCTGTTGTTAAATATCACTGTTAATAATTATGTGCCATTGAATTCGAAACTCGAAATTTGAAACTCACTTACATGTACTATTAATGTCGGAATTGACTCAATAAATTTACAAATGTAAAAATAAAGAAGAAGTGAACTTTATATTGAAATTGAAACTTAGAAACAGAGACAAGGAAAAAATAAACTCTCTTACATTAAGTGACATATTAAACTCAAAAACTCAGAACTCAGAGCTGGAACTCGTATTTAACAACAGAGTTAATAGAATATCTCATTTATATAATTTGGAGCCGTCGGGGTATCAAATTACATGTTTTTAAATATTATAGGATAAAGTGCACGTTGGTTACACTTAAAAAGGTAAAATGCAGTTTTTTCTAGTATAAAAATATTTTACTAACACAATTGTTAATAAATCAAGAAAGGGGAAAAATGCACACAAAAGATATTTTCTAAAATAGTTTCTAATTTTCCATAAATAGGCCCAAGAAATCAGATCAACCATCAGAGGGAAGAAGAGCGAGGTGGTGGCATGATGGTCCCACGCATCATATTCCCGTTCAAATTCAACGGCTGAAAACGACCAGGATCACGCCAGATAGAATCTTCACAGCACATCGTCTAACGCAGCCACTTCAAACCATCCACTTTCGCTACACCAGACTAGCATTTCGCATTTAAATTTTCAAATTAAAAAAAAAAGGTGAAAAAAGCAAACCATCATTTCATCGCCACACCCTGCTTCGTGAAGCTAAGTGCATCAAGATCGATCTTCTCTCTCTCTGTGTCTCTCTTCTCCTCTCTGTGTGCGTAAGCTACGAAATCGAAAATGAGCAAGGGACCAGGTCTCTTCACCGATATCGGCAAGAAGGCCAAAGGTGAACGCTCAACATGCTCTCTACCCTCAATCTCCTTAACTCTCCATTCCTCGTAATGCAATTTTTTTATTTTTTATTGTTGATTCGAAGCGGGGAAATAAAAAAGAGTAAACAGATCTGTATTGTTTGTTGTTGATTGTAGATCTTTTGACTAAGGATTACAGCTCCGATCAGAAACTCACTGTTTCCACCTACAGCGGCGCCGGAGTGGTAAGCTCTTCAGATTTTCATATTTTAGCGAATCTATTACCTTAATTGCACTCTTTGCTATGAGGTATAGTGGATTTGTGGCCAAGATCCAGCGTTATATCTATGAGGCATTTGCAATTAATTAGCATTATGAGATTAATGATGGCTGTTACCTCTTGTGTTGCCTTGTTTTTAAATGAATCACGAATTCGCCTCCGAAAAATTATTTAACTTGAGTTTGTATGTTTTTATGTGTATATTAAGCCTTTTTCACATCGCATTGTTTGTTCGTAAGTTGATCCATATCGTATAGACAAAATTTATCGATGCAATTGAACAAAGAAGAAATGTTGATACTGGATGGGTGGTCACCTACTGTACTCAGATTCTTCTGTGTGAACTTGTTTTGTGATATTCTATTTGTTGTTCTGAAGTCCTGAAGAGATTCTTATTTGTTATTACACTGATCTTCCATCCTTGTACTTGTTTATGTCTTTTGGAACCTAGTTTAGAATTTTAGCATACTTCTCTTTCGTTTTTTTCCCCTTTTTCGGGCTTTCTGCTGGTCTGCTATGCCATAAGAATGGAGCATGTGGTTTTCAAAATATGTAGCTTGATATATGAGTCCCTATCAAGCATCTCTCTGTTAAGTTCTTTCAGAGGAAACAACCTTTATCCTATATATAACATGACTGTGTTTAACAAACTGCTGAATTGCTGATTTCCTGGATCCGTATTAAAAATACTTTGGGCTACAAAAAGAGAGAAGGGATTTGTGGAGTCAATTGGATTTATGGGTGTTGGGAATCAGAAATACAAGAAATGTAGTTCTGGAGGTGAAGTCATCTTAGGAAATAATTTAAAAAGGGGTATTCTTGGCAGTCATTGCCAATGAAAGTTATCTTGCAGGTTGTGCTATTTTCATGCTTTCATACGAGGTTTCTGATATCTACCATATAAGCCGATGAGAAACAATCAAACTAGTTGTTTTGCCTTTACCAATAAACTATCTGTTTACTGGAAAAGCGACTTCTGTGTGTAAACAAGATCATGAAAGAAAGGCTGATAACAGACTACAGGGGTTAAGAGATTTTCTTTCATGACTCAAGTTGGATTTTTTAAGCACTGAGTAATTGAAATCTGAAAGTATATAGTTAAGAATTGAGATAATGTAAGATCTCGAGTGGTAAAGGTATGGTGAGATTTGGGTAAACCTTAGAAACGAATAAGATACTGTAAGATTGACAAAGTGCACTGACGATCTCATGACTTTTCTATTATGGAAATTTATGTGGAATTTGTAAATGTTGGAATCTCATATATGGGCAACTCAGTAATTTGAAACACCTAATGAGTTCATTTATTTTATTGTTAATTTGTTACCCCATTTCCTGTAGCAAGAACACCAATTTTCCGTGATGGGTCCATCAACAAAAACCTACCCTGCATGAATAAGAATATTCTTAATGTAGTAACTTCTGTTTATGCTGAAGCTTTATGATCAAGTGGCAGCTGTTAACAGTCCCTTTTTTTTTTTTTTTTTGGTATTTGGTAATTTGGTATCTATTAACAGTTCTATGTTTTCCTCAAACTTATCTGTGATGGGGAATTATATGTTCATCATTTTAAATCTATGTTTTCTTACTATAACTCTTAATTCCTGGTTGTTGTTTTGGCAATCTGATTTCTTCTTCATTCCATTCAGGCCCTCACTTCAACAGCTGTTAAGAAAGGAGGACTCTCAATTGGGGACGTGGCAGCACAGTACAAGTATAAGAACACTCTTATTGATGTCAAAGTCGACACAGACTCAATTGTGGGTTGCTTTCTCTTTTTATATTATATTAGATTAATAGTGTATATTCTCGAGCAAATCATCTTATCTGCTTTCTCTCTTCTTTGTCAGATCTCAACAACGCTCACATTTGCTGACGTTCTTCCATCCACTAAGAGTATTGCTTCAATTAAGCTGCCTGATTATAATTCTGGCAAGGTACATAAGCATCTTCTGGCTGGTAAATTTGACTGAATGCCTTACATTTTTTTCTGAAAATTTGTCTGATTTGTCTTTGTCAGTTAGAGGTTCAATACTTCCATGACCATGCTACCTTGACAACAGCCTTTGCATTGAACCAATCCCCTATCATTGATGTTTCTGCCACTGTTGGTACCCAAAGCATTGCGTTTGGTGCTGAGGCAGGCTATGATACTACATCCGGTGGTTTTACTAAATACACTGCTGGGATTAGTGTCACAAGACCTGATTCATCTGCTTCAATAATCCTGTAAGCTTCTTGTGCCTGTAAAATATTCTTGTTCGAAATCTCTAACAGTGGCAATCCTGTTTTAAGGCTGCAAGTTGATATTTAACATGTTTCGCTTTCCAATCAGTGGGGACAAGGGTGACACCATTAAAGCATCATATCTCCATCATCTGGACCAATTTAAGAAGAGCTCAGCGGCTGCAGAGATCATTAGAAGGTTCTCCACAAATCAGAACACTTTTACAGTTGGGGGCTCTTTTGCTGTTGACCATCTGACACAGGTCAAAGCAAGGCTCAACAATCATGGAAAGCTTGGGGCCCTCCTGCAGCATGAGGTCATACCAAAGTCAGTGCTGACTATTTCTGGTGAGGTTGATACCAAGGCCCTGGATAAAAATCCCAGGTTTGGGTTGGCCATTGCCCTCAAACCTTGAGGGTTTTTCTCTATTCTTAGAACGCATGATTTGAATTCCAAACTTAATTCAATTTTTTTTGGGGTGGCCCTTGAAGGGAGGGCAGAATAAGTAGTTCCACAGATGGGTGTTTCTAGGTTCTTCATGACTGGATAAATTATTTCAATAACTTGGAATCCACCAATTCCTTCTGTTTCCCATTTTTTGTTGAATTCTGGTTTCCTTCTTACACTATAGTAGACCGTCTAGTATACGGGAGTCCTGTTCTCTGCGAGGAGTTATATTCAATGTGTTTTTCCTGACATTTTATTGTCAATATTGTCTTCTATCACATCACATGACTTCCACATGTTGCAGTTCTGTCTCTGACTCTTTTTTGTATTTTTGGTCATGCCGTCTCTCACTCTTGTCGATCATATCGGCCTGAATAAGCCCGTGGCTCGCGGAAGAGGCTGTGGTAACGTGGTTAATATGCTGTCTCTGAAAAGCCACACCTTGGTTTCGATCGTGAGGATAAAACCCCCCCCCCCCCCCCTCTCTCCTTTTTTTTCTTTTTCTTTTCATGTGTGTATAATGACCCAAAAGAAAAGAAAAAGGTCCGTGGCTCAGTAATTTTTCAATTGTTGGCAGGCCTTCTCGTGATGAGCCCGCTAAGGCGTGGGCTTACATGGTCTGACCCGTTAGCCAGTGGGTCGCGGCATCCTCGAATAACAAATGTGACCAAAAAACAGAAATTACTGAAGCAACTTTTCTTTTTGCTCTGATAACCAAAACAGCTTAAAGGCAATTAAGATCTCTAGGCAGAATCTTATGATGGGTCACGACCAGAACCCATCACACAAACCTGCTATGTGCGTCTCTTTGCTAAGCCTGTGGTTTGTTGGGCGTTTTTTGTTGGGAATAAATTAGGTATGCCCAAGATTCAATCAGTCATATTATCACAATCTACTTATTTTATAGATGAGTTAGAGTTTGTTATTATCATATTTGCTATTAATTAAATAGTTAATTGATAAGGTCCTTGATTAAAATTAGAGACTTGTTATTATAATAGAGATTATAATAATGAGAAACAAGTCTTTCATAATTTTAAATCTAAATTGTTCTTGATCATAGAATTATTGAATGGGGGCATCAATAATTCGGATAGATCAATATATGTGTAATGGTCTTTATTGGATAAAAATTAATAGATCTCATTTATTAAATTACATATATAAATGATGCATATGGGGATACGATCGTTATCGAACTCATTCAAAAGGAATTCCTAATGGTTCATATTACTTTTAAATTGTCAATAGGAATTTCTCATGAAGAAATATTATAGTTTCCTTTGACCTGAGATTATCATAGTAATTAACAAGTTATTTATTATACTTTAATTCCGGACACCTAATGTTTTGGGACATTAGTTGAATGGATATTGGGCATGATTAAATACTTGTAGAGTTAATGATTAATCAATAAGGGATTCATCAACTCTTAGTAATGAGTTTGAGCTCTATATGAACTTAAAGACCTTGGCCAGGGCAATTGAATGAATAAAGAAATGAGTTTCTTAAGTTATTCATAATATGTTAACTTATTAGAGTTTGACAGTAATACCATACTCTGTAGCTTAACCCAGAAAGTAATAGAGGAAATATTTTATTATTCTTCTAGTGATTCTTGAAAGTAAAATATATTACTTCATGCTATCCGGATGTCAAGGAGTGTTGCTAGACGCCAACTTTGATTAGTAAATTAATTTGATTAATTTTCTACCGGCTTAGTTTTGAATCTATGGGGTCACACACAAACGAGTGTTCTAATTTTTTGCTAAAGAAAAATTTTATTATTTGATAATTAAATTGGAGAATTTAATTTAATCAAATTATAATTTTTTTTTGGGTGGAATATTATTGTATTCTTTTGCTAGCACATAGAATATAATAATATAAATAAACACTTGACATTTGGAATAAAATATTTGGCAATATGATTGCTAATAGAAATGCACTACTATTGCATTTGAAAAATGTTTGAAAACGTAAACGGGAAAGTTAGAACCTGTTACTAGACTTATGACTAAGTCAAATATTTTCAAACTAATAAACGAGACTTGGGAGAAAAACGTGCATGAAAAGATAAGATCAAACTGATCTTATATGCAATTCCTAATTTTAAGGAATTAAGATCATTGTATAGTTACTCTATAAATATAGCGGATAGAGAAAATTATATGGAAATGCAGATGTGTATTCTTCTTCTTATCTCTTTAAAAATTCCAGTTACAAGGTTGAAAATTTTTCCACCGCTCAAAGAGTTGAGAGAGCAAGTTACTCTACATGATACACGCTGAGCCCTTCACGTCACGAAACTCTTAAAATTTCAAGAATCTTATCTGGGTACTTATGAATATTTATTTTGTTATTGCTTTAATATATTTTAGACATAAAATAGATCCTTGTTTATTCCGCTGTGCATGTGTTGTGAACACTATTTATCCTTCAATTGGTATCAGAGCTTTGGGTCTTTTGTGTTTAAATTATATTTAGTTTGCCGTCGTATTGATCTTGTTCAAGTGATTGGTATTTTTTTTTTTTTCTGATTGAACGCCGAATTGATGTTTTTCCTAAAGGAATACATTTGATTGTTATATATACTGATATATATGATTTGATCCTTTAAAGCATTCTGATCGGTGTTTTTTCAAGTTGTACGATACTTGTATTATGATGATAATATATATGCTATATGTTTGGCATGCTGACTTCGTGAATCTTGATTCATTCTGGGATAATTTTGAATTAATATATATGATATGTTAATTTGTTATATCAATGATATGTGATATCCATACTAGAATCTTTGAGACTAATGTATAAGACTAATACATATGGTTTATTGGTACATATTCAGGAGCTTTAATTTTTTTTTTTTATTTAATTTTCTGGTGTAATTTGGATTTATGTATGTGACATACGGTGCTTTCGTACTATACGCATAAGATGCAATATCAGTTAGTGTTTAATTGCAAGGAACGGCCTGACTACCAGGAGACTTGTTGATTAAATTAATTTTAGCATAAGATGCATGTTAAGAATTAATATATACTTAATGTCCGACTACTCCTGAAAAGTATAAAATTAATTCAATGATACTAATAGGAACGACCTGACAACCAGGGGACTATTTGGTATAAAAGTTTTAATTGTATGAGATACAATTTTTTAATATTTTATGCGTGAGAAACGACTTGACAACCAATGTGTTCTGATAATATTGTATGCTTTGTCTTTTAGATTTCTCACCATGTCTATATTGTCGCTACGCTCTATACTTGAAACCGGGAAATTGGTTGGTGCCAATTATGATGACTGGTACCGAAATTTGAGAATTGTTCTCATGCATGAAAAGCTTATCGATACAATTGATAAGTTCACATCGTGACACCAGCTGACCCAGATGATGCTGAAGCAACCAATGCTTATATGAAGTATTTGGAAGATTGCCTTAATGCTAAATGCATTATTTTGGCATCAATGAGTTCTGAACTCCAGAGGCAGCATCAGGATATGGACCCATTGGCCATCATTGAGCATCTTAAGAAGATGTATGGTGGTCAGAGTAGGACAGCTAGATATCAGTTGTCCAAAGCATTGTTTAGGTCCTCACTGACTGAAAAGGATCAAGTTGGACCTCATGTCCTAAAGATGATCGATCTTATTGAACAACTTGAGAAGTTGGAGTGTACACTTGGGAAGGAGCTTTCCCAAGATTTGATCCTTCAGTCACTTCCTGAATCTTTTTCGCAGTTCATCATCAACTTTAACATGAACAAAATGAATTGTGATCTGCATGAGATGCTTAATTTGCTTATTGATTATGTGAATCAAATAATCTCTGAAAAGCCAAAAGGAACTGTCATGGTGGTTGGCAACTCCTCTAAGAAAAGGGGCAAGGGAAAGTATAAATCCAAAAAGAAGCCTCTTGCGCCTAAGGGTGGTGTGACCAAACCTAAGCGTAAAGAGAGTAATCCTGACCACAGTGATGCTGAATGTTTCTTCTGCAAGGAGAAAGGACACTGGAAGAGAAATTGCAAGAAGTATCTTGATTCTCTGAAAGAAAAGAAACAAGGTGAGACATTGATGAAAAATGATTTCATGATCTCTTTAACTGTAACTGATTCTTCTACATGGGTATTAGATACCGGCAGTAGTTTTAACATCTGCAATATGTTGCAGGGACTACAAATAAGTAGATGGCTGAAGAAGGGAGAAGTCAACCTTCAAGTAGGGAATGGAGCAAATGTTGCTGCCTTAGCTTTAGGATCAGTTTCTTTAATAATGCCCACTGGCAAAGTACTAGTGTTAGAAAATTGTTATTATGCTCCGAAATTTGTTTCGAACGTTATTTCAATTTCTATGTTGGACAAGCGAGGTTTTCATGATTGTTTTTAATAATACTATTTGCTCTATTTATCATAATGATGATTTATATGTGAATGGCTATCTCCAACATGGCATTTATGTCTTACATGATGTGGTGAAACTTAATTCTGTTTTGCATGTTTCTAATCTTAAGAGAGAAAGAGATAATCAAGTTAATAAAACATATCTTTGGCATTGTAGACTTGGTCATATTGGAGAGAAAAGAATTAACAAGTTGCACAAGGAAGGTTACCTTGACCATTTTGATTATGAATCATATGCAACTTGTGAATCTTGTCTCAAAGGAAAAATGACCAAATCTCCATTTATTGGAAATGGAGAAAGAGCTTCTGAATTATTGGGACTAATCCATACTGATGTTTGTGGCCCCATGAAAGTTCAAGCCAAAGGAGGATATTCTTACTTTATCACCTTCACTGATGATATGTCTAGATATGGATTTATATATCTTATGAAGTGTAAATCCGAATCGTTTGAAATGTTCAAAAGATTCCGTAGTGAAGTAGAAAAGCAAACTAGTAAGAGTATCAAAGTGCTAAGATCTGACAGGGGTGGAGAATATCTTAGCGGTGAGTTACTTGACTATCTAAAAGAGAATGGGATTCTTCTCAATGGACGCATACTCAGAACACCACAACACAATGGTGTTTCTGAAAGAAGAAATCGAACCTTATTAGATATGGTAAGATCTATGATGGGGATCACTGATCTTCCACCAACTTATGGGGATATGCTCTAGAAACAGCAACTTACCTGCTAAATAAAGTTCCTACAAAATCAATCTCTACGACACCATATGAGATATGGAAAGGACATAAGCCAAGTCTCAAGCACATAAGAGTTTGGGGTTGTCCAGCTTATGTTAAGAGGTTGCAAACCGATAAGCTTGAAGCAAGGTCTGATAAATGTAGATTCATTGGGTATCCCAAAGAAACAATGGGATATTATTTTTATCACCCTTTTGACCACAAAGTGTTTGTGGCAAGAGGAGGAACCTTTCTAGAAAGGGAATTCCTTACAGAAGGTAGCCATGGAAAGGAAATAGAACTTGATGAAGTTCAAGAAACCAATGAAACCACAATGACTCAAGAACATGAGATGGAAACTGAGCGACTTTTCTTTGATGTTTTAAAGCTAACACGAAGGTTACCATCTTCAACAATTGCGGCTCAAGAACCAACTGTAGTTCAAGAACAGGTTAATGAACCAGTCTTGGAACAAGACCAGCAACCCTTAAATGATGTACAAAGGGATCATATGGTGCATATACCTCTTAGAAGATCTAGTCGAGTACATCGTGCGCCAGAAAGATTAAACTTAATGGTGCAAGATGACATGATAGATCAAGTCAATCATAATGATGATGACCCAAAGAGTTATGAAGAGGCCATGCAAAGTTTGGACTGCGAGAAGTGGCAAAAAGCCATGGAATCCGAAATGGAATCAATGAACATCAACCAAGTATGGACTTTGGTTAAAGCTTCAAAGAATATAAAACCAATCGGTTGTAAATGGGTTTACAAGAAAAAGATTGGAGCAGATGGAAAGGTAGAGACCTATAAAGCTCGCCTTGTTGCTAAAGGATATCGTCAAAAGGAAGGAATAGATTATGACGAGACTTTTTCTCCTGTAGCAATGCTCAAATCAATTCGAATTCTATTTGCTATTGCAGCATACTACGATTATGAAATATGGCAAATGGATGTGAAGACAGCTTTTCTTAATGGTGAGCTGAAAGAGGATGTGTATATGACACAGCCTGAAGGGTTCACATCCTTGTCTGATCATGATAAAGTTTGCAAGCTACAAAGATCCATTTATGGATTAAAACAAGCTTCTAGAAGTTGGAATATTCACTTTAATAAGACAATTGAAAAGTTCAATTTTGTTAGATGTGAAGAAGAACCTTGTGTTTACAAAAAGGTTAGTGGGAGCATAGTCATTTTCTTAGTGTTGTATGTTGATGACATATTACTCATTGGAAATGACATTCCAGCATTACAAGGCACAAAGATTTGGCTATCTGAACAGTTCTCCATGAAGGATTTGGGAGAAGCAGCTTACGTTCTGGGAATAAAGATTTATAGAGATAGATCTAAAAGGCTGCTAGGACTCTCCCAATCTATGTACATTGATACCATCTTAAAGAGGTATAACATGGAAAATTCCAAGAGAGGATATTTGCCAATAGGAACTGGAGTTACTCTCAGTAGGGAGGATTGTCCTAAAACCCCTGAAGAGAGAGAACGCATGAATAGAGTACCATATGCTAGCGCAGTGGGAGCTATCATGTATACCATGACTTGTACACGTCCTGATGTCGCCTATGCACTAGGTGTAACTAGTCGATATCAAGCAAATCCTGGTGAGGAACATTGGAAAGTGGTTAAGACAATTCTTAAGTACTTAAGAAGAACTAAAGATCAATTCCTCATTTATGGAGATTCAGAAATGAAGTTAAAGGGGTTATACTGATGCAAGTTTTTCATCCGATAAAGATGATAGCAAATCTATTTCTGGTTATGTTTTCACCTTAAATGGTGGTGCAAAGGAGTTGGAAAAGTTCCAAGCAAGCTACAAGAGTGCATTCAACTACTGAAGCAGAGTATATTGCTGCGAGTGAGGCTGCTAAAGAAGCAGTTTGGATGAAGAAGTTCATAGTTGAACTTGGTGTGGTCCCTTCAATAGAAGAACCAGTTTCGTTGTTGTGTGACAACAATGGAGCTATTGCTCGCCAAAGGAGCCAAGATCACACCAAAAGTCTAAACACATCTTGCGAAGATATCACTTGATAAGAGAAATCATTGAACGTGGTGACGTTAAGATTCAAAAGGTTGATGGAAAAGATAATGCAGCAGATCCATTCACCAAGGCACTTGGCATCAAGGAATTTGACAAGCACAAGTGGGAATTGGGAATGAAATACGTGACAGATTGGCTCTAGTGCAAGTGGGAGATTGTTGGGAATAAATTAGGTATGCCCAAGATCCAATCAGTCATATTATCACAATCTACTTATTTTATAGATGAGTTAGAGTTTGTTATTATCATATTTGCTATTAATTAAATAGTTAATTGATAAGGTCCTTGATTAAAATTAGAGACTTGTTATTATAATAGAGATTATAATAATGAGAAACAAGTCTTTCATAATTTTAAATCTAAATTGTTCTTGATCATAGAATTATTGAATGGGGGCATCAATAATTCGGATAGATCAATATATGTGTAATGGTCTTTATTGGATAAAAATTAATAGATCTCATTTATTAAATTACATATATAAATGATGCATATGGGGATACGATCATTGAACTGACTCAAAGGAGAATTCCTAATGGTTCATATTACTTTTAAATTGTCAATAGGAATTTCTCATGAAGAAATATTATAGTTTCCTTTGACCTGAGATTATCATAGTAATTAACAAGTTATTTATTATACTTTAATTCCGGACACCTAATGTTTTGGGACATTAGTTGAATGGATATTGGGCATGATTAAATACTTGTAGAGTTAATGATTAATCAATAAGGGATTCATCAACTCTTAGTAATGAGTTTGAGCTCTATATGAACTTAAAGACCTTGGCCAGGGCAATTGAATGAATAAAGAAATGAGTTTCTTAAGTTATTCATAATATGTTAACTTATTAGAGTTTGACAGCAACCATACTCTAGAGTTAACCAGGTCAGAAGATGGAAGGAAATATTTTATTGTTCTTCTAGGGATTCTTGAAAGTAAAATATATTACTTCATGCTATCCGGATGGCAAGGAGTGATGCTAGACGCCAACTTTGATTAGTAAATTAATTTCATTAATTTTCTACCTGGGCTAGTTTTGAATCTATGGGGTCACACACAAACGAGTGTTCTAATTTTTTTGCTAAAGAAAATTTTATTATTTGATAATTAAATTGGAGAATTTAATTTAATCAAATTATAATTTTTTGGGTGGAATATTATTGTATTCTTTTGCTAGCACATAGAATATAATAATATAAATAAACACTTGACATTTGGAATAAAATATTTGGCAATATGATTGCTAATAGAAATGCACTACTATTGCATTTGAAAAATGTTTGAAAACGTAAACGGGAAAGTTAGAACCTGTTACTAGACTTATGACTAAGTCAAATATTTTCAAACTAATAAAAGAGACTTGGGAGAAAAACGTGCATGAAAAGATAAGATCAAATCTGATCTTATATGCAGTTGTTCCTAATTTTAAGAAATGGGCATTGTATAGTTACTCTATAAATATAGCAGATAGAGAAAAATTATATAGAGTCAGTATTGTATTCTTCTTCTTATCTCTTTAAAAATTCCAGTTACAAGGTTGAAAATTTTTTCACCGCTCAAAGAGTCAGAAGAGCATTAGCCGATCACATGACACACGCTGAAATTTCATACGTTTGAAGGAAACTCTTAAAATTTCAAGAATCTTATTTGGGTACTTATGAATATTTATTTTGTTATTGCTTTAATATATTTTAGACATAAAATAGATCCTTGTTTATTCCGCTGTGCATGTGTTGTGAACACTATTTATCCTTCATTTTTATCTGATTTTCACCGGCTATTAAAACAAAAAAATAAGAACAATAAATATTGCGAAAACATTGAAAAGAAAAAAATGCTGAATTGTGACCCGGCCAAACGGGGATTAAACCACGAAAGTCTGTTTTTTAGTGAACAGAAAAGTAGAAATATATCTACCTAAAACATTTTTATAGATTTTTTTTTTTACTTTTATAAAAACTATTTTTGTACATCTCAAAAACTTTAAATGTCATTTAAATTTTAACAAATACCTTTTACATAAAGAACTTATATAAACAGAATGAAAAGAATCAAAAAGTAGAAAGGGCTTTTTCTTTACTCTTCTTTCCTCAATTCCATTTCTTGTACTTAAAAAATGACCTGCTTCATCACTTTAGCATCATAAAGTGTTTTAACGTAAGTGTTAATCACCAATTGGTTTAAATGTTAATTACGACAAGGCAAATTGTTGTTAGGGTGATACAGAATTCAAGTTTTAATTTTTCATGCATATTTTTCCTTGGTCAAATTATTTTTCTTGTAGATTAGTGCAAAATTCAAGTTAACTCTAGCAGACCGAGCCGAGATTTGGTGCCTCAGGACTCAGCTACTATTCTGTAGTCGATTTCTGTTTTTTCTTTTCAATAAAAAAAGAGAAAAACTACACTTATGTTTTTATATTAAAATTTTCGTATATTAATATATATGTTAAAAAACCTATTGATTCGATATTCCAGGTAATTTTGCATAATTGTTAACGGTGAATAAAAGAATATTAAAGAATTGAGCACGTTTAATATTTTAGAAAAGAATTGATCAAGTTAAAAGTTAATTTAGAACTTTGCCTTTCTTTTTTTGTTAGGTTCTAACTCGTAATAGTCCGTCCAACGATCCAAACGGGGACAAGTTAGAAAAACTCAAAACGGTCACAATTTTTTTTTTTTTCTGACAGAGGACTTCTTCCATTACATGCTACTATATTGTTTTTAAAAATGATTTCATATCTAAAAATGTAACTAAACTAAATAAATTTGATTGCAACAGAATTAAATTATATCCATCTTAGATTCCACCCCCCCTGCCCATCACAATATTGGTTGCACAATGCAGAAATAAAGAGCATATTACATCATTTTCAACACCCTTTTTTGTTGCAATTGTGCTACCAAACCATATGACAAATAATGAAATTTGGCCGACAAATTGAACTGTCACACTTTGGAGAAAAAAGAAAAAAAAAGATGCCCGGATATCCACCTTCCCATAGCCTAACCCCATTCTAAATTCGATCATCATATAATAACGACCAATGGCTACCCAATATAATCACAAATTATAGAAAGCTACACCATATTTTTTGAAAGAGAAATACTTTCAACTTTGTTCAAATGGTTTTCATTCGTGAAGCCGATCAAGGCATTAAACATTCCATGTGATTAAAACAACCTATTTGCAACATCAATGTAAGACTACAAGAAGAGAAAAAAGACATACTATAATGCAGCTTAAGTCCTAGCAAATAACACGGTGAAACACAAGAAAAATTATCACTCCATTGACCGCACGTCTCAAGCTTTGCATCAATGTAGTCCAAAAACCTCTTAAGGAAGTGCAACTTTCTCAAGAGGGTGGATGAGGCACAAAAATAACATACATAGCGGAATAATCTAATGTCCCATGCATCAACATCTTACGACTAGCCATGCTTGTACAGGGACATATATTCAGCTCCCAGAAGTGTGCTCATGTAACATACCAAGCATAACATTTCCACGTCACTAGTACAAACTCAAACAGTAATTGCGCAACGCATAAAAATGATATCTCAAATTACATACAGTATGATTACCAATTATTTGTTTAACCCAAAGTTGCTTATTAATTCTGTGAGACCAACCCTGATTTAATTGCTCGAATACTATTTCCATCTTTAATCCTATCTAATTACATTTAAAAGATGCTGCCTGGAAGGTAACTAGATTCTTGTTTACTCTCTCTGCCACCTCTGAAGGTATAGCTTCCACAAAGGTAAACCCCAAAAAATAAAATAAAATTGCAAACTAGCTGAACAATTCACCAAGTTTTACTTATATTTTGACGACTAAATGTTGTAGTTGCAGCATGAGAATCCGTCTTTGTTGGAGCGCCTGGTCTACTGTAAATGACAAGCAGAGCAAAACAGCAATGCTAATATAATAGAATGCCAAGATAACTGAAGAATAAATAAAATCAAGACAAGGAAATGAATAAAAAAGCAAGAAATATTAGCAGTAACAATGTCACACGTTTCATTAAATAAGCAAAACATAAGGAGGAGGCCTCAGAACACAGGATTTGTCCAGATCCAAACCACAAGAGCCTCAAGACTACCCAAAAACAGAACACGACAAAACACTAATAGTAACAACAAAAAGTAGCAGTATAGAGTAGAGAAGTTCAGGAACTAATCAACGGCCTGCATGATATCCTCGGGAGCGAACTTGGTGCCCTTCTCCTTGTCGGCAGCAGCGCGACCCTTGGCCTTGCGGTCGAGCAACGACTTCCTGTCCTTGTCCAAGCGGAGCTTCGTGATGACGACCTTGGAAGGGTGGATGCCGACGTTGACGGTTGAGCCGTTAACCTTCTCGCGCGTGATGCGCTCGATGTGGATCACCCACTTGCGACGGTACACCTGAACCACCTTCCCTTCGCGGCCCTTGTAGGTGCCCCGAACCACCTGCACCTCGTCGTCCTTGCGGATCGGCATCGACCGCACGTTGTACTTGGACCGCAGGTCGCCGGAGAGAGGCGCGCTCATCAGGACGCGCCGGACGCTCGACGGCGCCGTGAAGTGCGCCTTGCGGTTCTTCCGCCGGCTGCTCGAAACCCTTGGATTGAACTTCATTCTCTCTCTCTCTCTCTTTGCGGAGCAAGGTGAAGGGTTTTATTATTATCTGCTCTTACCTCTGCTATGTGTGACGGCAATGAGAGAGTAGTGTTTATGAAAAACTCTCAAACTAGGGTTTTCAGATTCTTACTTCCTTTTTGTTATTGCCTTACGAAGTCTTGGATCGGGTCCTGATTTTACCCACACAAGGCCAGCCCAATGTAGCTGAAATTGACTAAATATTAGGCCTGGTGGACCGACTAGGGTGTGGGCTTAGTAATTAATATAGAAAGGTTGTGTTCTTTTACTTAACCCAAATGATTGTTGGGCTTATCTTGGCGTAATGCATTTCTCTGACCCCAAAAAAAAATGAAAAAGATAATTTGGTACAAAAAAAGACATTAATTTCACAACAAAAAAAAGGATTATTTTATGCTTTTGTTAGTGTAAAATAATTTTATTATTTTATAGAATTTCAGAAAATGTCAAATTGTGATGTGCAGTTAAAAACCATAATTTGTATGTAAAATTTATATTATCAATGTATATAAGTTAATCTCATAAAACAAAAGAAAATTTAGTTATTAAGAATTTAATTTTGATACATTATTAGTATAAAAATATTTTATATAATATCTAATAATATATTATTATCTTAACAAAATTGTTTGATTATCATACTTATTATCTAAAAAATCTCACATATGATAACATATAATTTAATGATAATATAAAATTTTTTTTATAGTAATAATATATCAAAATTAATCTCTAATAATTATTACCTGCCTAAAGTCTTATGCGGCTTCTTTCTGTTGTTCTTTTCTAACTTGGAAAGTCCTATTTTTGTTGCTACTCTCACCAAATCAGTAAGAAGTTTGCCACATTGCTCAAGTAAAATCACGGAAGAGGAAAAAATAAATATGGGTTAGCGTGTTTTGTTTTGTCAACACTCTTACGTTGCTAGTAGTGTCATTTCGTTTGTGTTTAAAAAGGAGAAACGCTTGGAGTGTATGAGTGGCTTTCTTAAGAGAAGGGAAATTGTTGGCCTTCCGTTATTGATTCTTTTGTTGGTTATTTAACTGATGACATGGGAGGAAAGGGGTTCTTTCTTTTGACTTAAGCTAGTCGTTTCGTGACTTTGTATCATATCATATATATACTAATAGATGAACAAATTGAAATTTTCCTTACTAGCATGGAACCAATTTATTTCCAAAAAAGAAAAACAAAACAACATAAGCCAGCATTAGAGAATTTCGGCCAGAATTCGAAAATTCAGGATTTTATTTTGAGATAGGAATAAAAATTTTAAAAAAATGAAAGAAACAAAGCAAAGCCAAATTAAAGTCAGCATTTATGAGTCATCACATGTGCCATTAATACCCTTCCCAAACTATATTTATGACCTCTCCAAAACCCCCATGGTCATGGAAATAACAGTAGCAGCATTGAGACAGTCTTGAAAATCGTGTGTAGAGTTTGGTTGCATAGGAAGAAGAGAAGGCAGATGAGGGGGTGGAATCAATTCGGGGTGATCGATACCATCTATGAGGAGGAACGCGAGTTCTCTTCTACCTCCTGCTCCCCCTCTCTTTCACCACCATCACTCTCCTCTTCTCCCCCATTCCTCCACTCCGCAGTCAAGGCTTGGTACTATTTCTTTCTCTCCTCCATCATATATTCTCATACCTTTTATTCTTATTCTTTTTTTGTTTAGGAAAATATCATATATTGTTTTATATATAGGCCCCCTCTCTTCTCTTTCTCTAAAGAAATTATCACAACGTTCAGGTCTCTGGCCTCTGGGCATGAAACGGACGTGTTGATACGTGTTCAAGGAACCTGCTTTCGCCTACACAAGGTTTGTTGATTCAACGTTAATTGTTCACTCATTTGTGGTTGGTTTTGTTTGATTTGCTATAGATTCAAATTCAAATTACGTGAATTAATGCTATTTATTTCTCCTCCGTCGTCTTTGTTTTCCGTTGAAGTTGAATGCATTATAGCTTCTTGTTGTATTTTTGGATCAAAAATAATTTCTGCACCGACTCTGGCTACACCTGTAATTGCAATAATGACTTAAATGCAACGTATAGCGACCTTGACAAGCAAGTTTCAGGTGATATATACTTTCACAAAGCCAAGGCTGAAATTCTAAATCGCGTAATTGTGACTGATAATGTGAAAAACCTGACTTTGGTTATTGAAGGAGACAGTAGATAAAAATCTAATTTTGTTTCAATTTATAGAATATGACGTGATTAAGCCATTTGTACTGCAAGCGGGATTCCCATTAAAAGCAGTGTGGCCTACCAAAGAGGATTTATGAATCTATCTACCCTAGTCAAAAATATCCCTCCTTCAGTAGCGCCACTCTACCTTAAAATTGTTTTTTAACATTCAGCCATTGCTACTCTCTAGACTATAATCCGTATCTATTTATATCCATTGTGGAATTGCATGTGAAGCCTGGGAATGATTTCTTCAGCTTGAGCAGCTTGTTCTTAATTAGCATCGAATGAAGGCTATATACTGTTTATATTGTTTCTACATCTTTTACGGTTGAACAACCCAAATTGTCATATTCCTGTGCATAAAGAATATGAGGAACCCCACCACAATTTGTCGCTTTCTTGTTGTTTACTACATAATAAGTGCTGACTCTTTCCTTCTAACTTCTAAGATAGAGCACTCACCCTGTGTTCAGCTGCTAAGTATGGTGTTTGGAACAAAATAACAAACTCTCAACTTGACCAAAGCTTGCAAAAAATTCTGTGAATCGGTGCTTAATCTCAAACCACATAAACATTGTCAAAATAATACAAAAAAATTGTTTGACATAATAGCAAATCTATTTTTTTACTTTTACTGCTTTGTTTTGCAGCGTAATTCACATTTAGCGATGCTCTGTTTTTGTCGGAAAGGCTTTTAAGCATAGCTTTAGACCTCTGCTTTTAAATCCCGGCAAACAGGGACGTTCCTTTATATAACATAAAAATATGTGCATCACTTTTGTTTGTTTACTTGTTGTGTTGTTAACGAAATGACATCTCACACATGTCCCATAACACTCGCTCATTCCCTTCTCGTGCCCTTTCAGGATCGCATGATTTCACGGAGCTCCTATCTCAAACGGCACGTAACGGACGTCTCCGAATTCACCCTCTCCCCACCGTTAAACATAACGGCCGACACCTTCGCCGCGGTCGCCGAATTCTGTTACAGCCGCAGGGTCCAGCTGACGCCGAACAACGTCGCCGCCATCAGAACGGCGGCGGGGCTGCTGGGAATGACGGAGTTGAGAGGCCAAGACGGAGAGAACCTCTGCTACGTGGCGGAATCTTACTTCAACAGAATTATTGGCATTGACCAAGACTGCGCGTCGATGGTTCTACGTTCTTGCATGCCTCTGCTTCCCGATGCCGAAACGACGGCGTCGCTTGTCAGTCGATGCATTGAAGCGCTGGTTTGGGAAGACGACGGTAATACTAATAGCATCGATGCTACTTGTTTAAACGTCGTCGTTGGAATGCACCCTCAGGATTTTCAAATTGTCGCTGACTCCGTCAACACGCGCCTTCCCAACCACGACGTGCTCTTCAAGATGGTTGATCTTTATCTCAAGGTACGCCACGTGTCACTTTTCTTTTAATTAAAAAATTTTAAAAATAATTAGAAGCTTTTTTTTTTTTTAAAAAAATATTTGATTATTGTTATTATTTTGGTGTTTTGTGAAGGAAAACGAGGGCGGGAAACTAACGGAGGAACAGAAATCTCATATTTGCAATTGCATAGACTGTACTAAGCTGTCGCCGCGTGTGTTGGTGGAGTGTGTTCAGAACCCGAGAATGCCTTTGAGGTTCATAGTGCGAGCGATGCTGGTGGAGCATCTCAACACGCGCCGCTCCATTGCCGCGGCAGCTGCTGCTTCCTGCGCGCATCATCATCAAGTGGAGCGAGAGTCGCTAGGGGACATTCTCCGGCGCGACTCGGCTCGCCGTCAAACGGCGCAGCTGAAGGAGGCCATGGATTCCACGTACTCTCGCATTCAAAGCCTGGAGAAGGAGCTTACTGGCATGAGGAGGATCTTGATGGACCATCAAGCTGAGGAGGGCGAGCAGAAAACAATGAATGTGTTGAACTCAGAGCGTTCAGCGAGTTTCCATGTTGTGCCGGCGGCGGCGGCGGCGGAGGAGAGTCGGATAGGGAGGGGAGGAAGAGGGTCTATTTCGTCGTCGGGTTTTGTGTTTGATGGCGTTACGAAGAGAAATACGGTGGGGAGGTCTAATGTCTCTGTAGGATCATGTCATGGCGGGAGTGAGACTCCAAGGATGACCAAAACTTTTCGGCAGAGGTTCATAACTGGACTCAAGAATGCATTTCGGGTATCAAATTCTGCATCGAGTTAGAAACGTTACTCCTCCCCCATATGATGAAGGTTGTACATAGATGACGGTGTGTGGGAATTAGAGTACTAATGTTATTGGAGTATATTCAGCGCAATTTTTAGGAGTGTTACCTTCTACCATAAGGTAATTTATTCATGCATCTTGCAGTTGCAGTCGAATTCTTTTCTTTTTTTGTTTTTCAAAAAAAAAAAATGCTAGGTGCCCACGGGCCATAGCCCATAGGCATAGCTGCCATTTTATTGATTGGTCACTTTTTTTTAATGTAATTTGTTGTTATGTCTGAATAAATTTTATGCCTACAAGGAGTTCAATTTACCTTGGTTTGCTAAGCCAAGCGTGAATTAGTGATGAGGAGTTTAGCGCTTAGCACTTTTCTAAGGATG
This sequence comes from Pterocarpus macrocarpus, assembly GCA_031439585.1. Lineage (NCBI taxonomy): Eukaryota > Viridiplantae > Streptophyta > Magnoliopsida > Fabales > Fabaceae > Pterocarpus > Pterocarpus macrocarpus. The sequence continues at coordinate 68,973,758 of CM062520.1, read as the reverse complement.
TGGCTAGCACTTGCCACATAAAACAAAAATCTACACTCCGAATCTTAATTATTCATTTAACGCAATCAATCGTACCAAGTGTTACATCAATTCATCCGTTCTTAAAGGGTAAAAAGATGTGCCATAGCCTTGGTCTCATCTATATCCTGTGATAAGTCGCAATAGCTCCAATTTTATCACAAATCCCAATAGCTCTTTGTCCTTATTTGGCGTTAAAGAAGAAGATTAGTTGGGTACACGTAGCCATAAGCCATACAAATTACAGGATGCTTTAAACAATTGGATGAAGCTAAATTAGAAAAGAGAAATTCTTTGATATTTTATAGAGGAAAAAAATTCGTTCTTTATATGTATGCTATATTATTAAATGACTCTAAATAATGGAAAAAATAATAAAATTAATAAAAATTGATGGTAGTTATATATATATATATATAAAGATTTTCTCCACTGACGAAACAAGAATTTCTCATTAGAAAGGCAATCCAGTACGAATTGAATAAGTGCGAAAAAACAATGGGCCGCAAATTTAAACATCATTATACGAACAACGAGATCCACCTTGATCAATGAGGTGGCGCACGCATTATTACTGGAGATCCCACTCACGGTCCAAAAACTAAGCCTCATTCTAATCTTGTACTGCGTCGCTGTCATTTTCCGCCATAGCGTGGCCACACAGGATACGGAATCCAGCTCCCCCTACCCCCGCAAAATGATAGCGAACTATACCTCTGCTAATGCTTCGATTGCCTGAAAGGACATCACTTGCTTAAGGCATGCTTTCATGCGTTTCTCGTACACACGCAGGACGGATTTATATTAACTTCAAAAGTTTTACCGATTTCACTAGCTGAGGAAATACCATAGCTAAGACGCAAGATTATACGTGCTGGAATTTTCCTTAATGAAGTGTACATAGATCCCTCCATTATTATTTAGAAAGGAAGCTATCAAGCTAGCATATCTCATTGTTTAAGTTACTTACTCCTTGTTTATAGTTGGTATCTTGTATTTTTTATGGCCAAGCCAGTCACGATTAGCTCATGGCAGCTCACATAAAAGGCTGTGCCATGGAATATTAGCTGTAACAGAAAACCGTTACGGAGTTACGCGTCCTCCTCCTCCTCCTCCTCCTCCTCCTCCTCAATCCACAGCTGTCAGTTAATTAGTTCCTCACCGTTCTCCTATTCTCTATCGAATTCTCAACAGCAGAATATTGAGTTTGCCCCATAATTCCTCTTCTTATGGCGGAGATGAGCACCGTGCGAGCGTTGCATCCACCGTGTCGCTGTGGATTGTTCCGGGACTTCGAATGTGGACCGTGGACGGCGGAAAAGTTAGGGTTTGTGAAGCTCTGTGAGCTCAATGCGCTTGGATTAGAGCGTAGTCGTAAAAGCTTGGGCCTCCATGTGAGGAGGTCGAACTTGTTGAAGCCGATTAAGGCCAAGGATGAGCAGGGCGTGTTTTTTATCCATAACTTTGACCGCACTCCTGAATGCCACGGTCCTTCTTCTGACATTGTGAAGATGCCAAGCGGCTTCAAACCAAACGTGGCGCAGGATCCTGGCTCGCCTTTGACTGAGAACCGTGCTGCATTTTCCGGTACTCTCTTTTATTTCAGATTCTCTTGAAAGCTACCAGGATCTAGAATCTGCACTTTATTATTATTATTATTATTATTATTATTATTATTATTATTATTATTTTAATGCAGTGATTTCTTATTTCTTCATTTAAATTATCATTATTATTGTTGTTAGTTGTTAGTCGTTGCTGTTATTCTTCGTTGTTTGATTTTTGCTAATGTTTGGAGTTGAGGCATTTTTTTCAGCGAGCTTTTTATTAATCATTACGCCATAGAAGACAAGGGAGGGTGGAATGAGATCATTCGCGACACGATCTTGGACTTATCTATAATGAAATTGGTAGTGAAAGCCAACCGTCCCCATATAAAAGTCTATTCAGTAATCTGTAGCTACATGAACGATTCCATACAATCAACAATGAACCACTCAATAATATCTTGATGACTGATATGACACGAGCTAAATGATCAGATGTATGATGTAAGAGAATATTTTTCCATCAATTGTATCTAGGATTCTTTCCTGCTAAACAGTCATCTTAAAACCAGACAACTGTTCACCAATGCCTTCGTAGCTATAAAACATTGTGGAGAATTTGAGTGGTTCCGGGGAGATGGAGAACAAAGACATTAAGTGATAGATTGATCAGGGACATCTGATGCTATGTGAAACCTGAGCACAAATATCAGGGGAAAAGGCTTCCATGGTGATTTTCCAAATAAACATAACTATTATTCATTATCCTTAACAAAAAGAGTCGTAAGTCTGTACAATATTGTTTTCTCTTTGCTACTATTTTGTCCCTTACTTGTTCATCTTTTAGGGTTTGAATGATCTGATTCTTCTGGAAATTATACAAAGCAGAGCATTTTTTACTTTGTGGAATACCTTCGAAGTGAAACTAGAAATCTCATGGATCTCATTGGATTACTGTTTAAGCACTCGCTTATGCTGCTTACTGTTTGACAACCTTTTTTTTTTCTTTGAAAAAATCAATTAATGTCTAGCTTCTAATTCTAATCGATCAGGTATATGATTATAATTTTTAAACAAACAAACAATTATGATAATTCAAATCTTTAACCCACTTATTATCTAACTAGGTAAAAATCTCAGCCAGATGTCAAATATTGGGAATTCAACAAACATTTTGTGGCATGAAAGTCCAGTTCAGAAACTTGACAGACAGCGACTACTTCAGCAAAAAGGATGTGTCATTTGGTTAACTGGTCTTAGTGGTTCAGGTTTGTGAAACTTAGTTAGCTTTTAGTTAGCCACTGTTTCAGAACTTTTGCTTTAGTTCATTGATAATATCATTCCTACACTTGATTGTGTACACTTCCCTTTTATACCTCCCCTTTATGGAAAAAGGGAGAAGGTGAGTTTTTCTCTTTCCCTTTTCCTCATAAGAGATAGGTGTATAAGGAAAATATAGAAACCAAGTGTAGGAGTAACATTTGTATTAGTTCTTTCATCTCAAGCGGAAATAAGAGCCCAACTGTGTCCAATACTAGAGTACTTGCTTCCTTTTCTCAGTCTTCAATGACTCTAGGATTCTAATGGTGATTTGATTTGCAGTTTTGCTTCTTGTTGTTGTATATTAAATTTCACAGGCAGAAACAGTTAACATTTGTTTTGCTATTTGTTCCTTTTTCATATCGTTCCATACTGTTTAATACCAACTATCTGTTAGTACTTATTAGTTTCTTTACGTATCACGTTATTCCCTTACCTGCCATTCTTCTAGATAGTTGATGTTATTACTCTCTCTATCTCTGTGTGTGTCTCTCTCTGACTGATTAGAGTCTTAGACATTCATTTTAGGGAAAAGCACACTGGCATGTGCTTTGAGTCGAAGCTTGCACTCCAGAGGAAAGCTGACTTATATCCTTGATGGTGACAATATTCGGCATGGTCTAAACAATGATCTCAGTTTTCGAGCAGAAGATCGTTCAGAGAACATACGAAGGATTGGTTAGTTATACGTATATACATATCAGAATACAAACATTCTTTCCTAAATCTTCCCGGTTATATTTTCTATATTATTTTATTAGTAGTCTAACATCATGACTAATAATTTTCAGGTGAGGTAGCAAAACTCATGGCAGATGCAGGTGTTATTTGCATCACTAGTTTAATATCACCCTACCGAAAGGATAGGGATGCATGCCGAGCTCTACTGCCAGAAGGTTATTTTATCGAGGTACATTGTTATTGTGGTGAACCACCTAATGCAGGTAGTTTGGTATCTATTAAATGCTAACAGTGGGGAATACTATGATTATTGAACAAGACAAGTGGTTCTTCATTGCCAATGCAACGTTTATACCCTCAGCCTATGCGTGTTGTAGGTTTTCATAGACGTGCCAGTAGATGTGTGTGAAGCAAGGGACCCAAAGGGACTCTACAAGCTTGCTCGAGCTGGGAAGATCAAAGGTATCTTATTTTATTTATTTATTTATTGTATCGGTGCTTGCAATCATGTTTGTGCTGGATAAGATTTAGCTATATTAGCTTCAATTCTTCTAATAGGATTAAATTATCTACTTGGAATTCTGCAGGTTTCACAGGGGTAGATGATCCATATGAACCACCATGTAGCTGTGAGGTGTGTGTTCGTTGCCTTGTGAAAATGCTAGTGTTGTTAAAACGGAATAAAATAACAAATAGGTACCATAACCATGATGACTTACAACGAGAATATTTTGTCTCTTGGCCGGGATCCAACTTTGACAGGAAAATTTGGCCTAATAAACGAAATGTCAGAGCAACCCTGCCGCTTGCTTTTCAATGAAACTTCTGTGGACCTTTCCGTGAATTGATTCCACTTTCTCGTTCTCATTCAAAAGCTTAAAATTTCTTTATCTTGCAGATAGTGTTACAGCATAAGGCAAGTGACTGTATGAGTCCGAGTGATGCGGCAGAAATAGTGATATCCTACTTGGAGAAGAATGGATACCTGCGGGCCTGATTTTGCTTGGACGGGGTCTTTCTTTCTCGTTTGTTGTAGGTATATTATGTGCAATATAGTCAAAGGCAAATAAAACATTGCTTTTTCCAGCAGCAAGGAAATCATCGTTTCCGGTGCATCTGCTTACGTCTTGTTCCCATTTTCCAGATTTAGTGGTCAGATGATGAATTATATAGGTGGAATTAAGTAAGGTGTTGATTGGCATTATGGTACAGGGAAAAGGTAAATTTTTAGTGTATATGATCTTTATCCTTTACCTAATAAACGTTTACTGTGGAATGAGCAGTGCCTGTGAAAATTTGTTGCCATCCTATGCGACATCCATCGTGCTGGGAAAGCCGTAATAAGCAAGTAGCAACTGGAAATACTAGGACTCCTTGTCCTCAACATTTCTGCTTCAATGCTCAGTGCTGGACTACTGGTATAACACCCTTAATGCAAGGGATGCAAACAATTTTCAGATACTATTAGGCGACCCTGTAAATGATTCTCCACAGTCAACATTTGTTGACTGGCTATAAAAATCAAGCAGCTATCTGTTCTATTCTATAGAAAACCACATCTTAACTTGTTATCTAGAAGAAAAGATATTTGTGTACCAAAGTTATTTATTTCCTCAGTTAGATGGTAAAGCTAACCAATTGCTTTTCTCATTTTTTTCCATGATCCCATCTGTCACTTGACAAATTACATGACATTATGCATATCTGGTCCTGTTTTTGTAGAATTGATCTTAAATAGAATTGATTTTGTTGAAATTGATTTAGTTAGAATTGATTTTGAGGTAAAGTATTTTATATTTGGTAATTTTTTTAAAAGTGATTCTAACATAAAGTAAAAAAATTTTACTTCCCTCAAAATTTGGGAGTCAACTACCAAATATCATCAAAAATTGATTCAAACATGCTCTTGGGGTCTTTATGGAGCTCATAACAGCGCTCCATTAGCATTACAGCCTACACCCCCACGCTCAAGCAAATGCGCTGAGAGAGTTTACACAAGGCATGTCCACATTTTGAAGCTGATAGTTAAGATGAATATCCACTAAACTAGCACAGCGAATTACCATGTGCGCGGCTGTGTGGCTCGCTGCAGATAATATATGACCCGGGAATAAAGAACAAAACTAATAGCACCCGAAAAAAAAAAAGTAACAAACTTAATCACACAGCATGACATTATGGACCTATAAGCCACCCAAATCAGTAACAAAATTAATCACACAGTATGACATTATGGGCCTAAAAGTCACCCAAATCAGCCTTAATTAAAAGCGATGGGCCTGCCAAAATTAAAATACGACAAGCTCACTTCAAGTGATGGCTGAAACAGGGCTCATTCTGCTTTTTGTTTTCCTGAATAGAGCCAACATATTGACCCAACTAAGAACGCTTCTTTTGGTACAATGACCCAAATAAAATGAACTAACTATCAGATTAATGCTTTCTTCCAAAGGAAAAAAAAAATAATGATAGTTGATAGAAATTGATATGAAAATATATAATTAAATTACAAGATGAAAAATTTTATAATGATACCGGATAAAAATTAATAATTTTAATATTAACATTGATGTAAAATAAATGTAATATGTATCTTAAAATATAATGTGTAAATTATATATTTAGTTTAGTTTTATCATATTATCAACTAGTCATTTCACCCGTGCGATGCACAGGGTGATAAGAAAAAATACTTTGAATTTAATAAATATTTATTTTGTTTCAAAATAACTGTAAAAAATATAATATATATATAAATTAAGAAAATAATAAATTGATTCTAAAAATAGTTCAAAATTGTATAAATAAACAAAATTATCACTATATAAAAGAAAAATAAATAAATACATGTAATCAATGATTATTTAATAACCACAATTAAATTAAGGGTATTATTAAAAAATAATTAATACTACTTTGATATTAGAAATAAATATATATTCTAAAATACTAAAATATTTGAAACTTGACAGATATATTGAAATAGATTAAATAGTAAAAAATATTTTATGACAACTTTTTATAAAATAAATAGTAAATAATTAACAATAATATTTATGATTAAAAGTAAATATTCCAAAGAATTGTTTATATGCGAGATCTAGCCAAAAAAAAGGACCACAACAACTCTATAATGTATATTAGCACTCAGACATTCTTCTATAAAAATGAGGCAACATATCACAAGACTTCTCATTGAACCAATTCTGATATAGCATGACAACATATGCAGAAACCAAGTCATTAGTAGAAAAATTAAGCAAATAAAAAGAATTGCAAAAACTACTATAACGTATATAGGCACTTCAAGACATTCTTCTGTCAATAAACCGTAAGTGTTGCTAACAATATAATATATTATAAATAATTACAAACAAAATGTTGTTGTAACAATATAGGATAGTAAGAATGCTAAAGAAAGAAAATAGTAAAAATAGAGCTTGTGGTAGACTTACAAACTCATTCATAAAAACCATTTCAATGGAGTTTATACTTTGAGGGTTGTTGAAGCTTAGAAGAGTCCATAGCCGTATGACTCAAACTTTAACTCTCCAGCACTCCCTATTGGGAGTGATTTTTCCCCAAAGGATCGATGCGATTGGCCATCGTAGTGAATGGGCGAGGAATAAGTATGACAATTAAAGTTAAGGATGAAAGTTAAAATGATAAGAACAAAAACTATTGAATAGAAATTTAGGCAAATTGGCAGGAATCAAATGAAGAGAATGAATACAAATTATATCTGATTTGATTAGATTATTTCAAAAACCCTCTTATTACACTTCATTTGCAATACATTTCTTCCCTTATTTATTGTGATATAAAATCTGATAAACTTATATAGAGTAATATATCTTATTAATCCAAGGAAAATGAGTAAAATAAGTAAAATCTAAAAGAGTATTGTTATGTGTTTTATCTCATTGAGAAAAATATTGGAAATAGGCATGAATCTGAATAGCAATTGACGTGTTTGATCCCACAATATCAGAAACCACATTGTGTTGAGAGAACAAAAGGGAGAGCAGTGTGATATTGCTGTATTCATTGCAGCAGAACATGGGATTTGATATCCTAAAATTATTTTTTTTTTCAGAAATAAGGACTTGGCAGCATTATAAGAGAATAGAAAAGAGAGAGAGGGACCAGTTTTTTGTGCATAGAAATACCAAACTAAAAGATATCCCATACTTGTGTCAGTCCGTGGGAAGAAAAGCCATGTACAGTAAGGGATTAAGAGTTGTGATAGCTTCTGAGAGAATGGAATAGAGAGACCAGATTTTTTGGATCCAAGTAGAAGCGTTGAAAATGCTAGATATATATTTTTTTAAATTATAATATAAAGAAAATAATAGGTTTATATCACAAGTGACGGGAGCACATGAAAAGCAAAGAAATTGAAAGTAAATTTTTTCAAACATTTGTGATGCATTGAATTTTAGAATTAAAATAAAATTAGGGTTCAAATTTTTATTTGATTGATTTAGAATTTATTTTATAGATGGAACAAAATTAATGTTTGAAGAATTTTTACATAATGATTCTAGATGGAAATTTTATTTTTTGACTAATTTTGAACTTATTTTATAGACGCAACAAAATTACAATCCTAATTTTTTTTTATTAAATAGGGATTTGGAGAGGAAGTAGGTATTCATTACATTAAATATAGATTGAATAATGAAATTTGAATTTTATTTAAAGTAATTTTAAAAATTCTTGTATGTCTCAAATAAAAGGATAAAGAGATATTTTAGTAAAATATTATTTAAGGCAATTAATTAGAGAAGAGAATCAAAATAATATGTTACTGCTAATTAATTCCTGAATTTATTTAAATTTTTAATAAATAAAAATAAAAAATAAATTTTATAAATTAGGAGCAAATTCATGAAAAAATGACACATGAATTAACATTCATTGATATGAGTCAAGATTATTAAAATTAGTAGATTAGTAGATATCGTTTAGTCATTCTAAAATTAATAAAAAGGGTAAAACTTATTTATGTCTCTCATATTTTTTATGATTTTAACTTAGTCTGAATTTTTTTTTTTTTTGCTCTATTTATATCCTTAACATTTTCAAAACGTTAAGATCTTGACCTTTCGATAGACATATCTAAATTATAAATTAAAAAAAAAACTGATATTAAGGTCGAGTTTTGATATTAGTGATATCCAAATACTATTAATAGAAATTGTTTACTTTTAATTTTCTAAGAAAAAGTTTTAAGTATTGGTTTTAGTAAGAGAAAATTTAATTGAATGTTAAAGAATTTAAATTAAAAATAAAAACTTTCATACCCTATAAAAATATAGAAGAAAATAATAATAAATAATTTCATTTCCTTTAGATAAATAATAAATATATTATCATTAATATTATAATTTAATCTTTATATTAGTTTTTATTTAGTTTATAATTTGAATGCTAAAATTGGTAAAATTAAGATGTTTTTAAAATATTAGAAACGTAAATAAAACAAAAAATAATTTTGGAAATATGTTAAAATTATTGTAAAATATAAATGACGTTAATAAAACCTTGATCCTAAACCCTAAATAAAACTTTACCCTTAATAAAAGCCGTGTCATTTTAGTGCTCGTTTGACTTATATTTTGGGCACCGTAAACTCTTTAAATTTGGCTTCTTTCGTGAAGCATATTTTGTGAAAATAACTCTTGTTTGATTAAAAAGATAAGCTCTAAATAGTTGTTATAGTCAATTTTTGGAAAATTTTACAATATATTATTAAATAAATATGCAGATTATTTAAATTAAATATTTTACTTTTTGTAGCGTATTAACTAATATTATATATTTATCAATTTGCATATTTTATATTTATTAAGATCAAAAATATTTTTTTATGCAGAAGATAAAAATTAATAATACTGATAATAATTGAAAAAGTTAAAATTATAACTAAATAATAAAATATGTTTCAATTTTTTCTCTTTTATATAAGATATACTTTGTATGAGAATCCATAAAATTTTATCCCATACAAAAACACCCTTATAATTAAATTAAATAATAATAGTTAAGATGTACTCAGGAAACAATTATAACTAGAGGTAAACCCGGCCCACTCATGCACCCGGCGGTGTTAGGCGAATAGCTGAGTCTGTGTAAGGCGGTTGCGAGAGCGGAGATTCAACTAAACAAAAGCGGCATCCAGTTGCACTTGCACTTGCACTTGTACGGCGTCTCTCTCAAACTCGCCGGAAACTGAGGCACACCCCCTGTGCGCACTCGCAACTGCAAAGTAAGTGAAGTAACTCTATCACGGTGGTAGTGGTAAATTAAGAAACCCTAGGCAATTTCAGAGGCAGAGGCAGAGGCAGAGGCGGCGCAATGGGGAAGAAGCAGCACAGCAAAGACAGGATGTTCATCACAAAAACGGAGTGGGCAACCGAATGGGGAGGCGCCAAATCCAAAGAAACTCGCACCCCTTTCAAACGCCTTCCTTTCTATTGCTGCGCGTACCCCCTTCTCTCTCTCTCTCTCTCTCTCTCTCAACACTCACTCACTCTTTCTTATCTTCCTCGTTTAACGCTAATTATCGGTTCAAATTCTTTGATTCAGGCTTACGTTTACGCCGTTTGAGTATCCGGTCTGCACAGCTGATGGGAGTGTCTTTGATGTTATGTGAGTCTCTCTGCAATTTATTACAAGTTTTTGTTTGTTTTATTTTTATTGCCAATTATTTGATATATTGGGTTTGCAATTTGGGTGCAGGAACATAACCCCTTATATTATTAAATATGGGAAACATCCTGTCACTGGAGCTCCGCTGAAGCAGGAGGATCTCATTCCACTAACTTTCCACAAGAATTCTGAAGGTTTTTTGCCTTTTGCCCAGATTTTGTGTCCTGTAGGATTTATTTATTTCATTTATTATTATTATTATTATTATTTTTCCTTTCCCCCGTCTTTTAATTGTGTTGTTTCATTTCATCGGGATGTTTTATTGACAGTCGTGAATTGTTCTTTGGATTGAGATTTTAGTTGACTAGCATCGCTTCTAATACTCAGTATGAGACTCTGACGCCTGTAGGCTCTTCTGATTTAAAATTTTAATTCTTGCATGCCCGGCCCGCTAATGGAAATATGATAAGTTGTCATTGAATCATAACCATTGTTGTGATTGGTCATCCCCTACCCTTGATTTTACTATTGGAGAGATGTCCAACTTAAGAAATGACAAAGGAGGCTCCTCCCTCCCCTCTCTTTCTCCCTAATTGGTTCATTATTGTTTAAAACTTTAAACTTGTATGTGCATACAACTAGTTGCAAGTAGTGTCTGCTATATTACATCGATATTGTTTTGTAAACGAATGCTTCTGCTAATTAGAATTGCCGAGATTTCCTCTGAAGCTGGTCAACAAAGCTCAAGCACACTTTGTTGCTCTTTGAAATTATGTTGATAATATTCTTGCAGAGCTGAGTCATTGTTCAAACAGTTTCTCATGATACATACAGCTCTTTAATGTTTTCCTGTGTGTATTTGCTATCTGTTTTCATTGACTAACCCTTCTTTGTTGTTCTGCAGGAGAATATCATTGTCCTGTGCTAAACAAAGTTTTCACAGAATTTACACATATTGTGGCAGTGAAGACCACAGGAAATGTGTTTTGCTATGAGGTTTGTTTTTTCAGGATCCTCGTGTTAATGATGCTATTTTACTTGTGTAAATGGTATGTATACTTATGTAAGTCATGGAAAATAGGCCGTTAAAGAATTGAACATCAAGACAAAAAACTGGAAGGAGCTTCTCACCGATGAGCCATTCACTAAGGATGACATTATAACAATTCAGGTCAGTTGGCTTTGAATGGAACCACTTTATCCTTTTCTTTATCTTTCATTTGCTTGCTTTAACATCTTGTTGATGCTTGTGTGTGTATCTTTGCAGAACCCTAATGCACTTAACAGAAGGGTTCTTCTGGAATTTGATCATGTTAAAAATAGTTTGAAAGTTGATGATGAAGGTATGCTACAGCCGGAAGCTTCATCTTTTGTCAATGATAAATCTCTTGATGATGATGTCACTGTTTTTATTGTTATTATTAGTATTAGCCGTGATACCTTTAGTATTCTTTTCTCAGAACTACAGAGAATGAGATCAGATCCAACCTATAACATAAATGTGTCGGGAGATATCAAGCAAATGCTTCAGGAGCTTGGAACTGAGAAAGGAAAAGAAACTGCAATGCATGGGGGAGGTGGTGGCAAGGCACAAAAAGAAAGGGCTGCTGCACTTGCTGCCATCTTAGCTGCAAGGTCACATGTTAAAGAAGATTCCAAATCAAATCAAAATGGAGAGGCCAAAGTTCCTCAGGCATTTAGTATTGTAGATGCTGCATCTGCTTCTGTACATGGAAGAAGTGCAGCTGCTGCTAAAGCCTCATCTGGTGATAAAACTGCTGCTAGAGTAGCTATGCACATGGCTGGTGATAGGGCGCCGGTGAATGCAAAGCTGGTGATTTTCCTAGATATTAACCTCTTTTTGACCAAGTAATGAATATTGGGAGGTCTCATGAATAATCAAGTGATCCTTTCTATGTGCTAAATGATGAAAGGCCAATAACCATCTGACTACTGCTTTATGTACTGTCATTTTCTAATTGAAATTCCCTATTTCAGGTCAAAAGCCGTTTTACTACTGGTGCTGCTTCCCGGTCATTCACTTCAACATCATTTGATCCAGTTACAAAAAATGAATTTGAATATGTGAAAGTTGAGAAGAATCCAAAGAAGAAAGGATATGTACAACTGCATACAACACACGGTGATTTAAACATTGAGCTGCACTGTGATATAACGCCCAGGACATGTGAGAACTTTATCACGCTTTGTGAACGTGGATATTATAATGGAGTTGCGTTTCATAGAAACATCCGGTATTATTACAACCTTTTCTGTGTGAATCCCTCTTTCTACCTGGATTGAATCAAGCCCCACGTTTGTGATATGGTGATGTCTTATTATCCACTATATGCAGGAATTTTATGATACAAGGCGGTGATCCTACTGGTACTGGTAGAGGAGGTGAATCGATATGGGGAAAGCCTTTTAAAGATGAACTTAACTCCAAATTAGTTCACTCTGGAAGGGGTGTGGTTAGCATGGCAAATAGTGGCCCACATACTAATGGTTCCCAGTTTTTCATCTTGTACAAGTCTGCAAATCATTTAAACTTTAAACACACAGTTTTTGGAGCAGTTGTCGGTGGCTTGACTACATTAGCGGCAATGGAAAAGGTTCCTGTTGATGATAATGACCGGCCTCTGGTGAGTCATGTTTTTTTTTTTCCAACTGTTGATGCAACTGGTCGGCCCTGCTTTTTTTAGTTTTATTCTTCTCAACCGCATCAAATTTCAACCTGTTCAATTACAAAATACAAATACATGATCAAGAAATATGGATCTGCTTTAGAATAAGCAGATTCTTCTGTTGTACATATTTATATCTTTTTTCTTCTGCAAAAAAATGTTCTTCAGCTATACATCTGTCTAGCTAGTTTGGAGTTGGGACTTTTGGTTTCATTCATTAACTTTTCATCGTGGCTACTGGGTAATAAATATCATTGTATAATTTCCGTAAAAAAAGAAAAAATCATTGTATAAGACGTGGGATTACAATATTCTGCACTTGCATTTGCAAACATTGGGGTTTAGACTACCTCAACTACAATATAATGCGTTTTTGCGTCTCGTTGTGCGTCAAGAGCTTGTTTGTTAAATGGTGACAAGTTTTCACTGGTTTGAAGAGTTAATATATTACATAACAATGCTTGCTGGGACATTTGATGTCTTCTGAATAATACATTTAACCATTATCAAGCGTGCCAATTGTCACAATGCATTTTGTTCTGAATAATACAGCCACTTCTCATAACGCATTATGATATATATATAATTTTTTTTTTTTTTTTGGCTTGCAGGAGGAAATCAAGATAACAAGTGTCACAATTTTTGTCAATCCTTACGCAGAACCAGATGAGGAAGAAGAGCAAGGGAATGCCGAAGAGAAAATTGCGGAGGATGAAGATAATGTTTGTTCCAGAATCTTTGAGATATCTCTTACCGGTTGTGTTTTCACCTCTGCAAGGTTTATGTTGACTAATCCACATTCTTTTTCTTCTTTTCTTTTTCTTTTTCTTTTTTGGTTTACCATTCAGAGTAAGGTTGGCTCATGGTATAGCAATCCTGGCGCTGGAACATCTGGGTCAGGAGGTACGGCTGTTGGTGGTGGCGTTGGCAAGTACTTGAAAGCAAGGAATGTTCAACCTGCATCAACCATTGTTGACACCAGTGCAGCCGTTGTAGGAAAGAAAAGAAAAGCCGGAGTTGCCACTGGTGAATTTAAAGATTTTTCTGCATGGTAACAGTCCCAACCTTGTACCATTTGTATAAAGAACAAAAAAAACAAAAAATGGTTAACGTTTATTGTAGCTTGGGAAAATCTACAGAATAGCGAGAAAAATTTTTTGCACCCCATTCAGGATTTGTACAATAAGTGTGTCGGTTGTAAGAATAGAATCATTTTGTCTGGAGTGTGTTCTCTCTCTCTCTCTCTCTCTCTCTCTCTCGTCTGGAAATCGCAGGTTGCAATCCTGATCCGTTGCTGCCTTGTCAGAATCTCTTCTGGATTTGATTGATGGAACTGGCTTGCCAAACAGTGCTATAAAATTTTCAACTTTATTGCATGGCGGAGATATGAGTTTTCCACTATGTAAATCTTTTAACCGCACTGTTCGTCCCTTTCTGGGGCATTATCAATCCGATCGACTTTTGCTTGCAGGGAATTTCTCTTGTTCTTGTCTGGCGTGGATGCTAAATCCAGCCAACGTTGTCCTTTGACAACTTTCTAGTCAGCTAACCTAGCTAGTTTTCTAGTGTCACCAGTGAAAACAGAGTATAATGATTTTTTTCATTGGTTTTGGTATCGGATTTAGGGGCGGAAGGGTCAGAATCCACAACATTGAGCTTATTCTAAAATTATGATTTTGTGCATAGTGTATACTATGCAGAACGAACAAAAGGATAGAGTGGGGATGGGAAGAAAACCAATCGATTGTACAGACTAGTGTCCGCATTAGAGTCAATACAATTTGAGATTTTCTCAGCGTGGCACATCAAATGGAGCAGGTTTTATTATGGATGAAGAAAAAAGTGGTTGTCCCTCTTTAAATTGGAGGCGAAATTGATCTACGATGATCCATTTGTATGTCATCGTAATTTATTCATCGAATTACATTTTTTTCTATATCTGTTTTCTCAACTTAAATGGGTATTTCACTCCTAATTTTGAAAAATATGTAATCTTTTACCTAAAAGATGTTAAGAAGACCAATTTGTCAATCATAAAAGATACAAGCTTCCCACTTATTGCATAAATAGAACATCTTCGATTCTTCATGAGCTTTGAGGATTTTTTTTTAAAATCATTGTTGTTGTTACGTGAACTAACTTAAATTTTTAAAGAACAAAGTGCGTTGCGAAAAATAAATAGCAAGTGAATGGACAAAGTACTTAATTCTATAAATCAAGATGAAAAAGATAATTGAACTAATAAATTATTAAATTCAAGTTTCGTTAACTACATCAACGTAGTTAGCTTGTTTGACTAGTTATTCGCTCAAGTTTTATCATCATCTTAGTTCGACTTTTGAGTTTCAATATATCGTACGTAATTACTTCTACAAATATTCAGTAACTCTATAAGCGTGTTATGTTATGATCCTAAATTGAGGTAAGTCTTTTCATTAAGTTGAATTTTTTAGTCAATAATAAAGTGTAATTGACTACAAAATTTTGTAATTCTTCATATCATCTTTCGTGGATGGTTAGTTTTCATGGTGCAATAAGTCAATATTGCTATATCGGTGCAATGCTTATGTAGCATGTTTTAGAACAAAAAAATTTTAACTTCTAATTGATACAAGTGTAGCTAATTACACTCAGATGTAACTTTATTTTTAAATTGTCACTTTCATAGCCTTTCAGTTAAAATTGAGTCTGAAATTTGTGGTTTTGACGGTGCCGTATGTGTGTTCCAATAACGCAACAACAGAGCATTTTCGCTATGCCATAAAATTTATCTCTTAATAGAACAAAAAAAATAAAAGATTAATTCTACGGCACTATTAGTATAAAATTTTTCGTACAGTCCTTTAATTGTATATATATATATATATAGAGAGAGAGAGAGAGAGAGAGAGAGAGAGTACAATATCAAAACTGTGTTAACATTTAATATAATTATGTAAAAAGTCATAAAAAATAAAATATGATTGATTATTATATAAAATACTTTACACTAATACTTTATCAAAATTATTCTATTAAAACTAAAGAAGTAAATTATTATGTATGAAAATGACATACTATACTAAAAGTATAATAAGGATTTCTTAATCCCTACTACAGTCCAAACGAAAATTAAATTAGAATTATAATTGAGGCAGTGACATATCAACTATATCCTTTTCTATAAATGTAATAGCTTTCAATATAAATAAAATGGCATATGGGGCTCTCCTCACCAAAGGAAAAAGAAAGAAGAAAAAGTCGCCAAATTAAGCGGTAAGTCTCATTTGTTTTATTTTATTATCTAGTTTATCTTTTGACAGGGAATAGAATGGTGATGAAGAACTAATATTTGTAGTTAATTTCATCAAATACATCTAATATACAGTTCCAGGTTCGGGTTTGATTGGTAGATCTTTTTCACACTATTGGCTCGGTATGAAAGCAAAACAGTGGACCCCTTTCCCTCTCATCCCCCACCCCCACAATTAGAGGAGGCAAGAAAAGAAGAAAACAAAGGAAAAAGGAAAAGCTCCTGAAAGGTCCTTTCCCATTTATATATATGGCCATGGATTTCAGTATGGCTAATAACCTGTCTGATCCTGTCCGAGATTAATGGCTTAAGACTTTTAAAAGAAAACAGTTGCCTACAACTTGAAGGCCCACTTTAAATCGGGGGAACAAAGAGTTCAAACATGGATTTTTCCTAATGATTGATCGATGAAGAAAAACAAGGAAGCCTTGCACGTTTCCAGACAAGATCACACCTCTACTTAATAACCAATTGGCATAATAATTAATATAAATAAACTACTTGCACCAAACGCGCTGTCTCATGATAATAATTATTATGTCTAATTAAAAAGAAGCAGACGTGGACATACTGAAACCCCCTCCAAACAATATGTACACGATATAAGCGCAGACGTGGTTTTTCATAAAAAAGAATTGGGATGTCAATTTGTAATGAGGCTAGTCCGGGCCACAAATGGGGATGTAATTTTATTCTAATCTAACAAGGATTAAGGGGTTGTAGACTGATAGGAAGCGGAAAATTAAGCAGGGTTTTTGGCAACAAGCATATATATATATATATATATATATATGAGGACTAAGACAAGGGATGAGAGCAACAGTTGGGTTGGTTTGGTCTTCAAATTTCACAGAAATGGCCTAGCTAGAGTTTTGGTGCTAGGCTGGAGTGGGGTGATTAGTGCTTATAAACCATCAAATACTTATAAGGGTGCAGATAAAGTAAGAAGGCATGCCCTAGAACTTGGAGAAGGAGTGCATTTTGGTATTAGAGTATGACATTATTATATGTCATAATGATGTGTGGGTTTATGTAAATAGTATAGAAAAGGAAAAAAGTTGGTGGGAATTTTGGCAGGGTTTGGAGAGGGATTAGGAGGCAAGGAACGTGAGTGGGTTTGTGCTGATGAGAGATGATAAGTGGGTTTGATGAAGATGATTCACGCCGGCAGCTTTACTCTATCTCTCTCTCTCTCTGTCTCTCATCCCAATTGGCAGATTGGCACGCCTGCTCCCACTCATCAAATACTTGTCAAATTCCTCTCTCTAAAACAATGAAAAAAGGCTCTCTCTTCTTGCTACCTTTTCCTCACACTTTCTTATTTCTCATCTTTTGTCAGACACAATTCTATTCTAAGCATCAGCTAGGCCACGAGCCCCCCCCCCCCCCTCTCTCTCTCTCTCCTACTACCAAAGTTTTTAAGTTATTTGCCTTTGCTTACAAAGTCTCCTCCTCACTTCTCAGTCAATCCCTTCTTTCCATAGCCATAAATATATTTTCATTCAATAAAGAAGCCACACCCTCCCTCCCAATAAAAGAATAACCTAGAAAAGAAAAGAAAACCCAACCCCACTTCCCCTTCCCTCCGCACATCGATTGCACAAAAAGGAGAATTAAGAAAGCACAAAACGACTCCATTATATTTTGTTTCACCTTCTATACACTTCTATCTCTCTCTCTCTCTCTCTCTCTCTCTCTCCCCCTTTTTCCCCTTAAAAAATAAAAATTAACCTCATATTCTCCCTAGCAAGGTAACTAGAATCCAAATCCAAATCCAAACAACTTCCTCTAATCATATTTCTCCACCGATACCCGCATCTCCCCCCACTGTTAAAAACACATATTGCTTGCGCAGAGACGCAACCAACCAAAGAGAACCACCCCTCAAAATTAAGTTTTATTGATGTGGGTCTCCTTGTGGGTCAAATGGATACCTTGTTTAGGCTAGTGAGTTTTCAACAACACCAACAACAACAACAACAACCCGATCAATCCCTCAATTCCACGACCAGCAGAACAACAACATCTAGCAGCTCTAGATCCTCAAGACACAACTATTACCACTACCACCAACAACAAGAAGACGAAGAATGCTTCAACTTTTTCATGGATGAAGAAGACCTCTCCTCGTCTTCTTCTAAGCACTACTATCCCTATCAGCCCCACACATCCACCACCACAACCACAACCACCCCCACCACCACGCTCACCCCCACCGCCACCGCCACCACAGATTTCTCCTTCTCCCCCGCCCACGACTTCAACTTCGAATTCTCCTCCAACAACAAGTGGTCGCACGACATCCTCCTCGAAACCGCACGAGCCGTCGCTGACAAGAACAGCGCACGTGTGCAACAACTCATGTGGATGCTCAACGAGCTCAGCTCCCCTTACGGCGACACCGAGCAGAAGCTCGCCTCTTACTTCCTCCAAGCACTCTTCGGCCGCATGACCCACGCAGGGGACCGAACCTTCCGAACCCTAACCTCAGCCTCCGAGAAGACATGCTCCTTCGAATCAACCAGAAAGACGATGCTCAAGTTCCAAGAGGTTAGTCCCTGGACAACCTTTGGTCACGTGGCAGCCAATGGCGCCATCTTGGAGGCCCTAGAAGGTGAAACAAAGTTGCACATAGTTGATATCAGCAACACCTATTGCACCCAGTGGCCTACCCTCTTCGAAGCCCTGGCAACTCGCTCCGACGACACCCCGCACCTGAGATTGACTACCGTAGTCATCACCGCGCACGGCGGCTCCGTCTCGGCGGCGCAGAAGGTCATGAGGGAGATAGGCACGAGGATGGAGAAGTTCGCGAGGCTCATGGGCGTTCCCTTCAAGTTCAACGTCGTTCACCATAACGGTGACCTCTCAGAGCTCGATTTCAGCGAGTTGGACATAAGGGACGACGAGGCCTTAGCGGTTAACTGCGTCAACTCTTTGCATTCGATCAGCGCCGTTAATAACCACCGCGACGTGGTGATATCCTCGCTGAGGAGGCTGCAACCGAGGATCGTGACGGTGGTGGAAGAGGAGGCAGATTTGGACGTGGGTTTCGACGGGTTCGAGTTCGTGAAGGGGTTCCAAGAGTGCTTGAGGTGGTTTAGGGTTTACTTCGAGGCGTTGGACGAGAGCTTTGCGAGGACGAGCAACGAGAGGTTGATTCTGGAAAGGGCGGCGGGGAGGGCGATCGTTGACCTGGTGGCGTGCGGTCCGGCGGAGTCGATGGAGAGGAGGGAGACGGCGGCGCGGTGGTCGCAGCGCATGCATGGAGGGGGGTTCAATACGGTGGCGTTTAGCGAGGAAGTTTGTGACGATGTGAGAGCTTTGTTGAGGAGGTATAAGGAGGGTTGGTCAATGGCACAGTGCTCAGACGGCGGAATATTGTTGTGGTGGAAGGAGCAGGCGGTGGTGTGGGCCAGTGCATGGAGGCCCTGACGTAGAGAGCACACTCGGAGGAGGATGGACTTGACGTGAGTGATTCGCACGTGTCAACTCGGTTCTTTTAGCTCGTGGGTTCGGGGTTCGGGTTGGGGTTGGGTTGGGTTGGGTTGGGTTGGGGGTTCTTTCAGTAATGGATTTACCCTTTTTTTTTTTTTTTTTTTTTTTTTTTGAGTTTGGTAAGTAAGACAATAGGATTAATTTGGAGGTTATGGAGGGTGGTGGGAGGAAGGGGATGTTTGCTTGTATTAAAAAAAGGGAATGGAGTAAATTGATTTTCATTATTATTAACTTTTGTTAGCATTTTGTGATTAATTTTTTTGTTTATGGACGAAACATTATGGTCTTTGGATACATATCTGTATGAATTGATTGAAAGGGTTTTGATTTCAATTATTGATCGTGTGTTATGAAAATTATATGCATCTCGAGTTACTAGTCTAAGACACCAAACATGTTCGAAAAAGTTTTTTTATTATTATTTATCATTCAAGGTCATTATAGAATAATAATCAAGAACGGTATTAAATTTGTTAGATTATGAAGAAAGGTAATAACATTTTATTGACAATTTAAAATATTAGTATCACTTTTTTTTTTTGGAGTTTTTGGCCGGTATATCTTCTCAAATATTATTGTGAGACTGATTTCTTGAACGTTCTTTTTACTAAAAGACTCTTTAAACAATTATACTTTTTTTTAATATATATTCAGACCATGATCACATCATTAAAAGTGCACCTTAACTTTTGTTAACAAATATTCGTATTAATATATCTCTATTAATGTTTTCTTTCACTTATTACTAATCTCAATAACAAGGTTCCTTTTTCTTTTTCTTTTTTTTGATTGACGAGAATAACAAGGTTTCTTTTTTCTGAATATCAGTAACAAAGTTAGCGACTATTCCATAAATTCCATAGTCATTTTTGTTGTTTTCTATTTTTCTCATTAATCTGGAGACCAATAATCTGTCTATACATATTAAAAAAAAAAAGAGAAAGCCATTAATTGAAATTTTTTTACATGTGTCAATCATTTAAAGAGTTGTAAAAAAAAAATTTTTTTGGTGACTTACTAATAATAGAAACTTTTCGTTTACAATTATATAAAAAATGTTAAAATTCAAATTTTAATAAGAAAAATTAATTCCTACCCACTATCACACCACTGTACAATCAAATTAAATCCTTCCCCTATACTCCAATGTAGGTCATTTATTTTTATTCATTTTTTCAATATATTTTTCCACTCCCATCTTCTTTGAATTTAACTATGAACTAAAATTGATTAATTGATAATAAGAATAATAACTATTTAATGAATTTTATAGTTTTCACCTTTCCAATACATGTAAATACCTTTTATTTATATTTATCTTAACTATTAACTATAATGAAATTTATAATTTGTTTAGAACCATGAAAATGGACAAAATAAATAATTGGTAAATAGATAATCTGTCTTAATTACTTTTCAATTATTAAAAGGCAATTACTATTATGTTAGCATATCAACCAAACATGCTTTATAAGCTCCTAGGTTGCTTATTTGTATTTCAAACTTTTAATATTTTTTGGCAGATAAACTTTTAACCTTTTTTAACAATACTCAAATTGATAATGAATGATTTTTCTTAACATATTTCCTAATTTGAGTTTACATTTTTTTTTTAATATTCAATGTTTTTCTCTATTGCACACTACTTTTTGGAAACAAATATGTAAAACATAGAGTTTTAACTTAAATAAATTTTCATATTCAATATTTGATTTGGTTTAAATACTGAAGTATTATCTAAATTCTATTCTCTTTTTACTTTGTCCATGCTTTTTTTGTACTAAAATTTCTATTATTCATAATTGTGGGGTGTACATAATCTGTTTTATATATTTAATATAATTATTATTTTTTAAATTATATTTGATATGATTGTTACGTTTGAAGATTTTTTATACAAAAAAAAAGTCTTACTTAGTTTACGATAGTTTTATCAAGTGGATCATAGGAAATATTTATGGAGGTAAGATTATGATTTTAAAGAGTTTGTTAAGTTATGTAAAAATTACCTAACATTTTTTATGTGCAAATATTTAGTATATTGAAATTTTAAATTTATTATTTACTATAACAAGCAATATGATTCTATTTAATTTTCCTTTCTATGGTTTTTGCGGACAAATGTAATGGACATGACATTACATAAATTTCTTTTAGAAGAGGAAATGCATGATTTGATATACTTTAATTTAGTTTGTTTATAAGAAATTGCTATCAGTTTGTTTTTTAATTATAATCAAAATCATTATAAAATAAAATATTGAGAATTACTATTACGGCTTATGTTAGTTACAATTCTCCTAAGTAGGTATAGTTATCTTTTTAATTTATTTTTTTAATGAAGTTATATGTTTTAGTTTATTAAGTTTATATGTATTAGTAAGTGCCTATCAATCCACATTTTTTATTGTTAATTTAAAATTTTATTTTTATTTATTTTTAAAAATTAGATTGAAATGATTTTATTATTTTTAAAATATTCAAAAATTAGAGGAGTTGAGAGAAATTAAGAAAAATTAAAAGAAGTTAAGAGAAGTTGAGGGATAATAATGAAAAATAAAATGTGACCAAAAGGAAAGTTAAAATGCTCCAACCTCTTTATATAGTAGTATAGATTACAAGTAATTTCGTTTGTTGCAAATATTAAAAATAGATAATAAGATATATAATTTGTTACTTTCTATATTATTTTTCTTGACATTGGACAATAATTATTGCACAATATAGGAGAGGGGGGAGAAAATTTGTAAATGATTAAGATAAATTTAAAATATTCTTTTCTTTAGGTGTATATTTTCAATTCTACAGCTAATTAATTGTGCCTTTAGTTTATCCAAATACTTTTGTCATCTAATTATTGATTTGAGGATAAATTCTATGTGATATATAAATTTTGATTATGAACCACTTATCTATTCTTTTTAAATTAATTTTAATTATGATAATTACTTTTATACTCAATATTTATTGTTTACAATTTAATTTTAAAAATTATTTTATTATTCCGTGTATTGCTCGGATTCAAAATACTAGATAATGAAAATAACAATGAACCACCAACGGTTGTTAGATTATTCTTTCAAGTATTTATTATTTTATTTTGGCTTAATTTCTGGTGCTAAAGTAATTCAGTTTCACAATCCAAATTTATAGGTTTAAGCATATTGACCAAGTTCAAGTAGGCGGTAGTTGATCGTTGCTATATACTACTATACTATACATTATCCAAGCTTAGTTCTGGTCCAGATTTGACCGGTGGTGAGCTGCATAATTGTTCGTGTCTTTAGCTGAGGCAAAACATAATTAAGATGGACAGTGATCTGATAATCTTGTATTTTAAATTATTTAAGATCATAATACGAGTTAGCCTTACCCTACCAAAATAATCTTTATTTATTTATGTTCACAAAGAGGTCCAAAAAGAAATAGGGTTTGGTATTTTGGCGTATGAAGATGATATCATATCACCTTTAAGGATATCAAGAGTTTACTAAATACTAATATAAAGAACTTGGGATTTAATATAATGACTAAGTAAATGCCCATCTGGCCATACATAAGCCAGCATATATAAAAGGATGTACCAAAAAACAAAACAGCATGAAAGGAGGTCTTTATCTAGTTTTTGGGCAATAGTATCTTAGGACGGCCACCAACTTGGGTTCATGCTTGGGGAATCTCATTAAAAGGCGTATAGTCATTAGTCATTAGTGGGTTAAGTGCTTTAGTGGGTTAAGCGTTTTAGTGGCCAGCACGCTGTCTTTGAAATGGTCTTCTTCTTTTTAAAATTTTCTCCCATCTTACTTCTCTCTTTCTCTCTCTATTTCCTTTGTATATGACACATGTTTTAGCTTTACTTTCCGTATGGCCCCCACAAAACCGTGAGCTCTTTCATGAGGGTAAAGATAAGGGGGGCTCATAAGAGGCTCCTTTTTCCCATGAAAGCTAATAAATTGTAAGTACATAAACAATGAAAAGGAAATAATATGAATAGTGGGTTCATCTTTTGAGGGTTGCATGTCTTGAACTTCTGATGAGACTTGCCCCCTCCACGTTAACATATCCGCTCTCTACTCTTTTGCATCTTTTCCACCCCTGGTTTTAAAACATTTATATTTGCTTTCTTTTGGTGTTTTTTAAAGGGAGTTTGATGCTGGCCCATACCTTCTTCTGTAGGTTCAAGCTTTAGTATCCTTTTCTATAGCAATGACAACGACCAGCTGATGTCTTTATGTTTTTATGGGACCAGGTACAAGAACAAAGCTAACTCCATTGTATAATTCCCATTTTCCAACCCATAGTATACTTCAGGAACCTTGTCTCTCTGTCTGTATTTAATAAGTTTTGGAAGAAAAAAAAATGTGATTCCTCTTTCCGACAATAATAAAGGCATTATATTTTGCCAACTAAACCAAGATTGAATAATTAAGAAAGAAAGTGAGGATCAAACTTGCTATTGATGAATGGATTTGTGATGTCTCCGGTCTCCTACTCCTCTTTCAGTCACATTAGGTCTGTAGTGGTGGTTTTATGTCATTGAAGAGGCCACACGGGATGGGATATAATTTAATTTTAGAGTCCGCTGCTGTGATAACAAAATATGGGCTACAGAATAGGGCTTTATTATTATAACATCCACACGCCCAACACAAAATGGTCAACACCCTCCCATTCTTGACCCAAAAAAAAAACCTCCCATTGACCACAAAAAGACCTACCATCTCACGGAAAAAAAATATCTGCAGATGAGGCTAGAGCCCAGTAAGCCCTCGTTTGAAAAGGAAATCAATTGCACTCGATGCCTAGCTCATATAGCATAGCCTTTGCCTCTTAAGAATGTGTGTATATGAGGGCGCGTGTTCAAAACTCGCAGGACATAGCCCCATGACCAATCCCCCTCCCACGACAAAAAAAAAAAGAGGAAATCAATTTATTTATTTATCTTTTTAGTGGTGAGAAAATTCAACTGTTCATATGAAATTATAATTTTATATTTCAGTATTACTGATATATCAAAAAAGAAAATACCCTTCCATCTCCAAAATAAGGAAAAAAAAACATCCTATTTCCAAAATAAGAAAAAACATCCTTCCAAATCCCAATAGTAGAGAGTCATATGTCGGCTCTGAATACTAGATGAATTATGTCAAAATAACATAGTTTAATATGAAAATGTTACCAAAGAAACATAACCAATGATGAGAGGATTGGCTATAAAGGTGTAAAGAGAGAAAAACAATTACTTAAAAAATGCAACCATCCTCTTAAGCCTTTTAGTTTCGTACGTCTGCTTTCCATCACAAGTTTGTACCATTGTGCACTTTCTGTGTATTATAGCGACAATTTTGAACTTGAGTTTAACTAACCCTTTTTCTGTTTTTGATCTGTTGGGTTTCACTATCTTGCTTTTGAAAACTAAAAGCATGTTGCTATTTTTTTGGTTACAAAAGCATGTTGTTACTGATCTTACGCATTACAGGCACCCAAAACCTCTCTTTTACGTGAAAGCAAATAATTGAGCCGGAACTCATGATGACAATGGCATTAAATAACCAATTTATCATCTCCATCTAAGCAATTCCAAATGGCGTAGCTGGTAACCAACGATAAAAACACAAAAAGTCAGCATAATGCCATGAAAGAATAATTTACAAAACTAATTACACATAATGCCATGACACAACGGATCAACAATGATAGATTATTGGCAAAATTCCAATCAAGTGGATAATCATTCTCAATATACATATGCTCCCTCAAAATTAATTTCAACATACCCTAAATTAAGAGGTGTTAAATCCACTGCATGTTATTCAGACTGAAGTATCTATGTCCTATTATTCTTCAAGCAGTGCGTGAAATCTTTCAGCAAGTGAAGACATGCAGCTCGGTAAGATATATAGTGAGCCTTTATATATGACCACAAATGTATAAACCTACATAAATAATTTGAATCCGCTCCAACCCTGAGGCAGTCTCCATCTTCTATGCCAATAGATAGACACTCTTGACCACAAGGGGAATTCAAAAGTATACTCCAGAGGCTGATCAACAGGTCCTGCCACTATCAATGGCAACCATACATATCTTGAGTCCCTTAAGTCAGCCGGGTTCCACCGATCTGCCATGAAAACAAATAAACCTGGGAGCCCAGGTAGAGGAAGCACAAAAGTGCTCTGAGCAAAGAAGGTTGTAAATCGAAACATGTCGTTTCTGACAATGCATGGATTTCCTATTGTTTCCCACGGCCCCAAGATTGAATCAGCTGCATGAGCCAGTGCCTCATTTGGGGCCCAACCTGTGCAGCCTGATGTGATCATGTAGTATGTCCCCTGATGCTTGAACAGCGCTGGTGCTTCCCGGTGCTGTCCTACAAGAATCCTTCTCATGATAGATGTCACATTGAGATAATCTTCGGTTAGCGAGCCAATATGCAGTTCACTATTGTCTTCAGAGGAGTAGATTAGATATGCTGCACCATCATCATCTTTGAAAATTGTCATATCCCTGCTTTCACATCCATGGGGCCTTTGGCTGCCGAGATAATCAAAAGGACCATCAGGTGTATCACTGATGGCTACACCAACAGCCGCTTTGGTATAGTTGGAATCATCGATATGCATCCACATCACATACTTTCCAGTCTTCTCATTGTAGATCACTTTTGGCCTCTCAAGCACATTAGACTTGTGCAGATCATGGATTTCATTTGTTTCCTCTGCTGCCAATACAATTCCTTCATGTTTCCAGGTCCACAAATCCTTAGAAGAATAGCAACCAACTCCAATAATGTCCACCTGATCGAGAAAGAGATAAGGACTAGAGTTTTGTAACAAGATTAAGTGGTAAATATGCAAGGTTGGTTGAAACACATGAAATAAAAAAGTACTCCTTCGGTAGCAACTGGAAGGTGAGGATATAACAGCAAGATATAGGCTCATAACATGGTACAAAACCAATACTATAACCTCATAAGTCTCGAAAATAGTTGCCTCTAAATATACCAATAGATTGCAGAGCATACTGATTTAAGGAGAAACAAGTTCACTTCATGTCCACAAAATAAAAGGAGAAAAAGGAAAAGCAAATTCCTATTGAAAGAATACCATTCATGTTGATATCTACTTGGGCATGGGATATAAAAAATATTCTACACACAAGCTCACTAGTGTTAGCATCTTAGTTCTTGCTAACATAAAATGAAAAGACAAAAAAAGACCAAAAAAAAAGAAAAAAAAGAAAAAGAAAAAGAGAGACTTCCAAAGTTTTTTGGATTCAAGCACAAAAGTTTTTCCTCAGCCACAGTGCCATACCACTTCTGAACTAACTAGTTGAGAAGACGTGCCTGTCAATTAGTCGGGCAAGTTTTGAGTGATGTAAAATATTTTCCTCTTCTGCCATCACTTAAAGCCTTAACAGCTGGGTGAGAGAAGGTAACAACACCATGTTGAAGGTAAAAAAGCCTGGATCTTTTTCTTTCTTTGTGTTTGAATACAGGGCCGTGTAAATTCTTCTCTGACTCGTGTAAGAACTTAAAGGAATTGGACAACTGAGGTGAAACATTTTTCTAGGATGACCATCATTGCAGAATCACTTAGATCTCTTGGACGTAAAAACTTCTTGTTCAGTAATATGAAATTATAATCAGTGGATTCTGAGCCTTAGATGGGTGAAAAAGGCTGGGCACATAACCTATGCAATTTCAGTTGTCGCAGAAGGCTTCATCTTCTCAGAAAGGTACCATCAAAATTCTGTCTCCACACTTATCCAAATCTGTTAGGCTTGTATTTCTTACAGTGACTTTTTTAAATAAAAGCTCAATATGTTAGCATTTACATTTCATCCAAATTGAATAGACTCTTACATTTGCTAATATTGTCAGTTGACAAATTGAAAGGTCATCGTATATCCCCTTTTCATAGACTAGCAGGATAATAGAAGTCTTGTACCAGCATAAGCATATCAAGTACCAATGAGACCTTTGAAACAAATACCATTTCTCTGCCAAAGACTTCAATAATGAAAATACTGAGAATGTCCAGAATTTAAGATGCAGAAGTTACTTAGAATGGATTTGAAGCATACAGCCCCTTAAACAATAATCTGACATAAGTTATATGCATGTCTAAGTAAGCAACTGCAGGCAAAGTAGGCTCAGTGCAGATGAGAGTCAAGCATGCATCTCTATTCTCTAATCTAGTCATTTCTTGCTTACTCGGAAATCTTCTTGTTATTTATCTTTTTCCGAAATAACCAAAAGATGCAACCAGGTAAACATTGCACTTAGAAAAATGCTAGCCACTTCGACAATCATTAAATAATTTAACCATTAGGGTAATTATTAACTTACAACTAAAACAAAACTGCTCGAAAATAAAATAAATTACCCGAGCAGCTCCTTCCTTGTGAGCATGGTAGGTTGGCCCATCTTTATATTCACCATACCAATAATATGTCCTTGATATTTTATCATAAAGAATGCCCCCTCCATGGGCTTGAATAGGATTCCCATCAGTATCCAACCAAGTTCTCCCAGGGTAGTAGTAATAACTATCATTTCCAGCAGCCTGTGTTGGATCTATAGCTCTTTTATGACCAGGAAAAAACACGTGTCTCAGTTGGGAATTTTCATCCAAGAATTCATCAATCAGTGTGGTTTTCCGTTTAGGTCTGCGCTTTGCCGCGCGAGGGGACCTCTTTCCCCTTGGTGGGGGGATTTGAATGTTCTCATCTTCCACTTCTTGAAGTTCACGGAATTGGGGATGATGCCTCACATGCAATTGAGATGCTCCATCATCTCTATCTTTGTTAAGAATATAGGAGTACAAATGAAGCAAAAGAAGGCACCCTAACAAGCTCCATAACACAGCAGACGTAGAACATCTGCTCCCAGCATTGTAACATAAATTTGCTGGTTTCCTGTATTTGTTCCTCATCCTCATTTTCTCTTCCTCTTTATCTTCAGGATTATACTGCAATTAACAAAATGCAACCTATGGAAACCTGATACCATGACCAAATAGAAGTCACAAACATTTAAGCTATATGTTAGACAATTTCAATCATCAATATCAGTCATAAAATACTGAAAATAGTGACACTGAGGTGTTGCTTAACTGGGTTTGTCCCCTTTTCAGTTTCATGAATGTTACATATCTCGCAATCACAGAATTACAGTGCAAGCAGTCCCAATGCTCAATTGATTACTTATGAAAAGTCACTGTCTTCCTCAACTTATTATCTTAACTATTGCATTACCCTACTTCGTACCTAAATATTTATAATCACAACCAATCCATCATTTCAATCTTTAGGGCAATAAAATCAGGATAGGGCAATGACTTGTCAGATCCACTATACGAATCAGAGTTCAACGTCAACCCCGTACGTTAGATCCTCCTCTAGGCACTTCCAAAGCATAACTCAAACCCAAAAATTAACAAAAGCTTCAAGTGGGAAAAACTAATAGGTGCATGATAAAAGGTAGGGAATCATCAGAAACCGTAGAACAAAGCAAAGTGGTAATAAAGTGGAAGAGTGACCTCACCTGGACCTGGTGCCGCCCGAACTATGAAATGAGCAGAACTCTCAGACATGCGTTTTTGTTGGTGCTTTCTCAAAGTTGGACACACTGCCACAACACAACCACCTAAGCTGAGTCCAAAAATACGAGGTCAGAGAGAGAGAGAGAGAGAGAGATGAAGAGAGAGAAGGCACACACAACAAATGAATAAGGTGATGCAGTTTGGATCTGGGTCTGAGGTTTATGACACTGATTTGCAACCAAAGCTGTTATTACAATTATCTCTCTCGCAATGCCTTTTGGTACCGACCGCAGAGACAGACAGGTCTAGAAGAAGTTTTGCTTTGCCTTCAATATAAGCATTCAGCGGTCAAATGACACTGTTTGTTCACTTTGTTGGTCTTGTTTCTCACCTCACATGAGATAGAAAGCCGCTGCTATATCATAGGGATGTATGTAACATATAGTACAAAACTGGATTTTACTGTTGGATGTCCAATAACTCTATGACAGTTAGCCACAACGCGGTAGTTCATGCAATTATTAATATTATGTATGAAAATTAATGAGAATGTTGACTTTCATTTCGCCCATCGTGGATATGTTTAGTTGTAATTTTTTAATTAAAAATATCAATTTTTATATATTTAGATAATTTTTTTAAAATAATTAAATTTTTTTTAAAAAAATTTTCTCAATTTTTTAAAGAAGTTAAAAAGAATAATTTATTAAAAAAAATTAATTTTTTAATTTTTTTAATTATATATAAAATTTAAATTTTATAATTACTTTTTTAAAAAAAATTAAAACAAACGCATCCATATACGTTTCACTTTTTAAATGGGAAAAAAATCTCTATTATATATTCTTTTAAAGCAAAAAATGTGAGTGTTATTTTATTTTGTTAATTATAGAAAAAAAATTTCTCTTTCCTAATAATTGTTAATATCATATATTATTTTCCTATTTCTTAAATACTAATTTCATAGAATGAAATTATAATATTATCAAATGTTAAAGAGAAATTAATAAATTATCACTATAAAAAGATAAAATATTAATATTTTTCTATGATAATTTTATCAGTACATTATTATTTTTTTAAATTAATGGTAAGAGAAAATAAAAAAAATTTAAAAAGGAAAATTGCACTGCTATTAAAATCTAGTGATAGAATTGTTTTACTCCCAATGAAATGATCCTCTTTAAAACAAATTAGTTAAAGTTTAAATAAACTTTAAACACTTATAATTTAGATTAAAAATTATACTACTATTAAAAAATAAACATATTATCAATCTTTTATATGATATTTATTGAAAAAATATAAATTATTATACTATTGACTTTTTGAAAAATGTTAGAAAAATTCATGAAGTTAATAATTCTTAAAAAGAGAAAATTTATTTTGTGATTATTAACATATTTAATTATTAATTTTTATATAACAATAATAATAATAATAACAATAACATTGTTCAAAAAATAATAAATATTTTAATGCAAATTTTTTTAAAAAAAAGTAAAACTTGCTATTGTGAAAGTTAGTATTGTCCAATAATTAATAATCTTGTGGCAATCATGATCATGATAGATTTATCAGACGATTTACTTCATTCTCTCTAAGTAAATTTTACTATTAGTAATCCATAAATAAAATTTCAATCAAAGAGAACCAAATGGACTTTGAGTTATAAATAACACAAAAGGATGTATTAAGTAGTTGTTACATAAAAGAAATCGATCATTTTTTAAATTAAAAATTAATCTTACTTTTTGACTGCTTTTCATGCTTTGGCGTTGCATTACAGAATAAGTTTTCCTTTTTCTTGAAAAAAAAAAGAATGTCTTTTTTCAAAGATGGAGGCAACTATTACTGCATTTTATTTTGGGTGAAGACAGTAAGTTAAATATAAGTTATAATATGTATTCTCAAGAAGTATGTTAAATTTTTTTTATTAGTAATTTTAAATGAATTTTTGTAATATAATATATGTCATCTTCCTCCGAAAAAAACTAAAATATGGAAAGGATATGTCGCATTTACCACCTACGGTTGGATAAATCCCTTATGAAAAATGGAGAGATTCTCCTAAAAAAAAAAAGGAAATTGAATCTGCAAATATTGGTTCCTTCTGCCACAAAAATATAATATTCACACGTAGAAACATATTATTCTCTTTATTTTTACATTGTTCTCCAATTTTTGTCTTGCGACCTGCATGGAGTGCTATTTTCATATTTGAAAAATTTTCGTAACAAAAGAAAAGAAAAAGTAGTATACAACCCTCCTCCCCTCGTTAATGTACACATAGTTACCTTTCTGAATTTGTGCATAAATAAAATTTCCTATCTAGATCTTGGAGCCCTAGAAGATATGGAGAGGGGTTTCTCCCAGCATACAAAAGCCTCTGCCACCCAGGTTAATACCAAGATCACCATGATAATGGAGAGAGAAATCATAGATGACCACAACAATCTAGTTGAGATTCTTATTTGCCTGCATTGGTGATCCACAATTTCAGTAACTTTGTTCTTCACAATAGTGCAATTTGACAGCCTTTGCAAGTCTGGATATGTGTCCAACAAATCCTGGATGGATCTACTATAGGCGTGAGCCATATCGTATGAAGCCTCAGGTAGAAATCTCCCCTCTTTTCTGCATTCTTCTGTCGTGTCCTCTTTGTGACATGTGAACCTTGCAAGGATCTATACCCAAACTTGGTTTTATGAATTAAGAGTTTTATTACGGGATGTTGTAAAAGAAATAAGAGATGTATTATTTGAACACCTCAATTAGACACAAATATGAGATACACAAGGTTTGTTTGTTAAAAACAAACTGAAAATTATTCTCATTTTAATTTTTTGTTTTATTTGTTTTTCACTCCGTCACATGATATCAATGAAGTGTTTAATAATAATATAAAATAACTTTCTACAAGAAATAAGAGCATGTTTGATTTCGCTTGCTTAACGGAAAAGCGTGGTTTTCATGTACTATCCCAATTTTCAATGTAACTTTTAACAAAAGGAAGAATTTCTTGCTTTCATTAAAATTGATTTTGTTTCTCTTCTAAACAGACATTAAATATATTATAGTTTCAGTTTGAATCATGTTATTTAAATATATTTATTTGTGTCTATCAATTATTAGAAATTGGTATGTAAATAAGTGGAGAATTAAAGAATATATATAGAAAATTAGGTAACTGTAATAATAAATGAGAATATTATCACTCGATTTCCCAATTATATATATAATTTTTCCACTTATTTTTATGTCAACTCTCAGCTATCGATGGACGTTACAAATAACATTTTCTTTCAATTTAGTGAAGACTTACTTTTGGTAAATTACCAATCCAAATGGCATCGTGGGAGCAGCTATGCGGAATGTAGCTGTAGTTTGGAGCTCCGGCGAAAGGGTCACAAATCCTTATGACTCCCATTAGTTCTTCACTTTCTTCACCTACTCCTAGCAGCCGATAAATCACCGACATATTAGAATTCAACTGAGACACAAAAAACCATTATATCATCAGAACATAATATATTACCAATTTAAAATTCAACTGAAGCAGAAAGAAACCATTCATGCATTTCCTTCTGACTGAATGAATGAGAGAAAATCGAATTTTCTACCTCTACTATGAAACTGTGGATGGTGTATCCAATTTCAGCTATCAATTTCCCTGAGAATGATGCATTAATGCACGGCAACATGGAGCCAAGGCTACTGTTCTGCGGATTTTGTTCGAAGTCCTCAAAGGCAGAGCATGCATCATCGGCAAAACTGCACGCACAGTACGCAGAATGTTGTAACTCTTGAAAAGATGGTTCAATTCACTGACTTCAATCCCATTTATAACTCAATCCTGAACAATTCGTTTACTCACGTGTGGAGGAAAAAATCAAAACCCGTCAAGAACCAGCACAGGCTTGTTAAGATCCAAAAGCAAAAAATTATGCTGAAACACATGCAATATTAAATTAGTCATGACAAAATGCGGAATAGGGCTTCTAACTCTATGACTAGTTAAAAAAGTATTGAAAATGCTACTATATCTTACATTATAAATCCAGGGCGCCAATGCAGCAGTAGCAAAACTGAATCAAAGCAGCAAAGTGAGCAAACCATCAAATAAACCAAATTAATCTCGATCAATTGTTCATGGGAATCAGCTAAATATAACCAATATAAAGTATTAAAGCGTGCATATCACAAGGTAAAATGAATTTTCATAAAGTAAAATACTAACGAGGCTTCTCAAGTTCTACTGGATTAATGCTTACCTAGTGCTGCAACCAGGGTCACTAAGTTGACGGCCAGAACAACCAAATGTGCTATATACCTATGACACACATCAAAAGCATGAAATTCATAAATTAAATTGAATAATTAGATCAATAAGAGACACTATTAGCATCAAGTTGAAGATATTTAAATGGAAGACAAGATAATGCATACGAAGTATGAGTGGCCTTGTCGAATGATTGTCCACTTCTATCAATAAAACGGCGAATCACGCGCGAGTTGCTTCGAAGGTGTTCAGTGGTGGAATTCAAACTGGCACATATCTGTGGATTATATGGAAGCAAAAGGTACTGCATTTGTTTTGTTGTTTTCATTACTCTGCCTATGGTCCCAAGAGCATCGTGGCCTATACCCACCACAGTTTCCTTCAGTTTTTCTGTCCTCCGCAGGGTCTTCTGACTGGTGGCGAGGACCAAACTGGAAGCAACCCTGTCATATGTACGTGATAGTTTCAATCAGAGTTTCATATAAGAAAGTTGAAGATAGGAAGAGAAGATGGTGTGTAGGAAAATTGGGACTTGCATGGCGAGAGAGGTGAAGAAGAGAAGCAGGAAGAGAATGTGAAGATAGTAACGATGGTCCAAACATGGTAATGAGGGAGAGCCACCGCTAAGGCATTTGGCTATCATGAAAATGCTGAAGACCAGCCCACATAACAACCAAACCCCGGCAAATGCGTACCCATGGACTCCTGTAAATGCCGCAGACTGAAAAACATCAGAAAGCAATACGCAAAATCAATTCCAATTCCTATGTCGGCCCCACAAACTGTGATTGTCCTGTCTTAAATCAGCATATACTTGTCATTTATTATAATATTAATAATAATAATAACAATAATAATATTAATAATCATAATCATAATCATAACCATGGTTGACATTGTGTTGAACTCTGTGAAGGTGTAGAATGGCACTGGCACGTTGGTTTCAAGTTTCAGGGCTTGGAAGGAAAAGCTTTTAGACAGCAATCTTTACTTATACTTTTATATATAATTGTTTGCTATCCAATATTGAATTGAATCTATAATCTATTTTGGAGGTTTCTAACGATGGGGATTTATCAGTCTCCAAACCTCTTTCCTTCTCTGTTTTCAATTGAAAAATAAGTATTTATAAAAAAATTAAAAATTTAAGATATATATCAACTATGTATATATTATCTTTCAAGTGACAAAAATGAAAGGTAAGACAAAAGAGAAGAATAAGTTTTGAGACAGGTGAATTTATAAATAGTAATGCTATTTAGTATGAGAGAAAAGTCACGATTTTAAAATAAGATTTTGTGTTCCTATCAATTATCAAAATAGTGGAAAGATGGATATCATTAGTAAAAATATTAAAAATGATTTTCACCTGTATTATTTATACAAGATAACCTATTATAATAAGCAGCAATGCTCTATATTAGGAAAGAAAAAATTATGCTTTTGCTTTGAATTTTAAGTGTCTCTATCAAATTAATAAATAGATGAAAATCTAGAGTGAAAACATATATATCACAAAATAGAAAAAGTAAAAAATAACTCACCATTACTATTCGAAACCTATTTGGTTTCTTATTTAGAAACTTCAAAATCATAGACCTGATAAAAGCTATAAAAGAGTAACTTTTGTCAAAACCATGTTTTTGAAAGTTTTCAAACGAAAAACCAAACATACTTATAATGCATGAATTTGACATTCATACTAACTGTCATTACTCATTCATACTAATCATCATTACTCATTTGAAATTCGTGCTAATATGCATTACCCTTCTTTCTATAAAGTACCACTCACCCTTCTTTCTATAAAGTACCACTCTCGCAACTAATATAACTTGATAGTCTCAAATAAAACCTTGCAGAAATTATGAAGAAGGCTGTTCATAAATGGCTTTGGTTGAAAAACTCAGACAATGCTACAGTTAGATTGTGTCTGTATGGTCAATTGGAAATCGAGTGACCCTGTATGAAAAGAACTAGCATGCAAATTTGTATGACAGAAGAACCTAATGAGGTTGTATGTCGCATATACTTAATACACTGTTTGTGCCTATAACATATATACGACGTCACATACGTGATTTGTTTTCCGAGTCCAAAGGAAAAAAGACATAGCATAGTTTAGGAAACAGAGAACGGGAAAATTGGTTGAAGTTGCGAAACGACTCACAGCCACGTAATGCTTGTTTCGAACATCGAAACTTCCATTGTAGTCTTTGAAATGTCTCAAAGGATCAGGTCTCTTGAAGTTCCTTTCTTGAACAGGAGACCCTGACACTAGCCATGTTTGTTGAAACACGGGACCGGAAATCAATAACAAAAGCAAAGGAAGAAATAACAGGCGGAGGCTTGGGTCGAGCATGGCAGAGTCCGTTTTCTAGGAATTTAGCAAAGTGAAAAAGACAACATTTGCTGTCTCAAAATAGTGTGAACTTTTTCAGTGAGGGGATTTACGAGTGAGTGTGACTTACGGGGTAAGGTAAGAATAGCTTGTGGCATGGTTTTGTGGCAAATTTTTGTTGTATATTGAAGGAAGGATAAGTTATGTTAGGGATGGAGGCAACGAATCAGAAGCCGAAATTTTTGGTCCACTTCTAAATTTTAATTGTTTGCTCCATGCTCAATCCTAGCATCCATGTCTTTCTTTGTAAGCTTAGCTTCTCACTTTTTTATTTTCTCACCTTTTGTAGTTTCTATTTTCCATCGTCTTTTTTCCCCCTTGCCTTTCGAAGTTCCAACATACATAACATGGAATGAACAAAGAAAAATGGCTTTGTATATGTAGCTTTTCTTTTCAAGCGGCACGAGCGTCTTACATCACAGTTCACTTTTTCGCGTTAATTAATTACAATTACAATTAGAGTCATTTTGATGATTCTTTAACCAAACATGAGTTCCTGCTATCTATTGCTATTTCTCTCTCACAATATTATTTGTTTCATAAAATAAATTATTTGCAGTTATGGGCATCATACTATCATTAATCTTCCAAAGGCAAAAAAATTCTATCATCAAATGCTAATATTAACTGTAATAATAAGATTTGAAAAGAGAAAAGTGAACTAAATAAGCTAAAAGAATCTGGATTAGATATAAATTATGTTTTAAAGGCCAAAAAAAAAAAATCCTAAAAGGTCAACACTAAAACGCAAAATATTCATTTCGAAAAGAGACCTTCGAGCCCAGTAGACCCACAAGCCCCACGACGGGCCTACTCGTCTGCTTTGTTATTTGTAGGCCCAGTACTTGTTCCCCTCATTAATGGAGCCCAAATCTACTCATCCACTCAAAGTCATCCCGTCTTTTGTAGCATCCATTCCCCGAACTCAACTAGGCCTATTCTGCCACACAAAAAAAGCCCTATTCACGTGACCAATAAAAACATAACACTAGGCCTATTCATTAGTTGAACGAGATTTGTAATAAATTTTTTGCATTTATTTCATCTAATTTTTAAGTTAAGTAAGGATACTCAGATATTTTTCTTAAAATAAGTAACAGATAAGTTAAAGTATATATTTATCTTAAATAAAAATGTGGACATATCATTTAATTTAAAAATTTAATATAATATCAAAAAATATTCAAGTGGGAAATGGATGTTACTTATACGAAGGGAACTTTAAAGAGATTTGACATTTATTTTCTTCTTGCTATTATTCCTAGTCTACTTAGGGTCTCTCTAATGTGCAGGTGTAGAACCAGATCAGAGTACGAGACACAACCACATGGTTGGAACATCTTCAAACTATCTTCAAACCTCTGTCAAGAAAAGAATGAGAACTATTAGCTACTTTATGGGAAGGAATTTGGAGACAAAGAAATCAAGCTTGGCAACAAAAGCAAATTGCAAGTCCAAGCCAAGTTTTTCTCCAAGCAACAACTGACCTGAGAAGCTTTAGACTAGCTTCAGAGAGGATCCATGATCCCCATAATCGTGATTACCATCAACAACCAGAGACTTGGGTAGCACCACCACCGAGGTTTATAAAGTCAACATCGATGGAGCTACCTACGTTGAAGAGAACGCACATGGAATTGGGGTTATAATTAGAGATCACAGGGGACAATTTGTGGTGATGATGGGGAAGAAATACTAGGAAACATCGGAAGCATCCAGGGCAGAGGCCACCGCAGCAAGAGATAGGTTGAGGTTTGCCTTTAATTTGGGAATTAGGTCAATAATATTGGAAAGGGATGCGAAAGTCATAATTGATAGCTTCGAAAGGAATTCGGTGGATCTATCTTACAATGGGAACATACTAGCTAACGCTTATAGACTAGCAACGAAGTTTAATTTTTTTAAAGCTAATTTTATTTCTAAAAGATGTAATATGATAACAGATAGAATAGCAAGCTTAGCTAATATATGAGATCATCGAATTTGGACAGATGAAGCCTCCACTTATATTCTTGATATTCTAACCCTTGAGGCTTTGGTTTGAATAAATTCATATTTTTTATTAAAAAAAATTTAACATAATAGGTAAAGGCAATTTGATCTATATTTTTTTTTCCTTCATAGTTTGAGGGTCAGCAAGCTCACTGTCAACCTGCTCCGCAAGCATAGTTTAATGCCACCCTACACCCCTCAAAAAAAAGAAAAAAAACCACCCTACGCAAGTGCTGCCAATGCGCCATAGGAGGATTTCCAACCTTACACCGACCTCTGTGAACGCATACGAAGGTCATTAGGTCAATGACCGTCGCAAGGTAATAGACATTTACTTTACAAATTTTAAAATAATTTGATTCTGATACTATGTTATCATAAATTCTTTATATATCCCCGATTAATTATATGATAATATATTATTCAATAAATTAACAAACATATATAATGTTAAATTTATTAAATAATATGATAATATATCAATCAATGTTAATGTAAATATCGTTGGAGACCAAAAAATTGGACCAAAATTTAGAAGGCCAACAAATTGAACAAGAACAACTTATATAAAAGACGAGCAAAAATAATGTAACTGTTAACTGTGAAATATCCAAGCAAAAAAAAATTAATGCCTTTTCAACATGTAAAATATTTGTATTTTTATTTTGCGGCCTTCGTTTCCTAATATAATTTTGTTTTCTATATAAAATTTAGAAAACAATTACTTGCGAAAATTTAAAAGAAAAAAAATCTATTGTATAGGAATTAAAATTTTGTTATATGCTTAGGTCCATAAAAGCCAATATAATCAATTAAATGACTATTTTATAACGTGAAGTTATAAAATTAAATGACAGAGAAGCACAATTTATAAAATTTTAATTTTTACACATACGTACACGCATGCGTACAAGCATACACACAATATGCTATCATATTTGTGCATAATAAGCTTAAATTTTAAAAGTGACATCCAATAAAAGTATTTTTTAAAACATAATCTAATAATATGGAACGATGAGCTATGCTAGTTATTATTTATCTAATGTGGCAAAGATCTGTATAGAGGATTGTCATTATCCATCTTATGGTTTTATTTTTTTTTTCCTAATTGAAATTGCATTTTTTTGACAAATCTAACGTTACCGATATTTGATAGTTGGAAGCTCCCGTTTGGCCACATCCACACGGCAAGAACATGAGAGCCAGTGGTAAAATATTACATTATCAATTTTGCCAGCAAGTCCATTACAGTATCTACCACGAAAATTCACACCACCCCAAAAAGAAACAAAAAAGCCAAAAAAAAAAAAAAACGTAACATTATATCTATATTATATTTAACCATTATCCAGCTCACACTTGGCATGCTTACCAGCTGCCTTTGATTGGTGATGATAACTTAAGATATTCATAATCTCCTTGTCGGGTGGCCCTTTCCCTCTACGCCTCACAGCCACTAAGTGACTACACGCTCTTCCGCCACAATCTCACTTTGCATTTTCTAATGGTTCGTGCTTGCCACGCGCCGTATCTGAGACTGGGAGAAGGTCGCCACCTATTCCAACCCATCTTCAGTTAGGCATTCGTGGCAATTCACCACAGGTCTAAATAAAGCTCACGAGCGAGCTATGATCTCCTGCTTCGCTACCTCCGTTGAGTTTCGTTTCCATTATGGGACCCGCCATATTTAACGGATACAATTGAATAGACTGTCCACGACCGTTCGATCAGAGTACAATCTTAAACCTAAAAAAATTAATTAAAAATAAATATCTTGTTGTATATGATATCATATGAATGAATGCGGAAACAGCGGGGAGGGAGGGAAGAGAAGCGGAGTTTCTCTGTGAAAGGTGAATTGGATGCGAAGCCTCTAGATCTTTCTTTCGATCTCTCTCTGCGTTCGTTTGTGCTCGGAGAGGGAAATCGACTCGTAGATCTGATTTTTGTTTTTTGTTTGTATAATTTTTGTGATCAGAATTGAGAAGCAGAAAAAACAATGGGGCTGTGGGAAGCTTTTCTGAATTGGCTACGCAGGTTTGTTACATGTTTTTTTTTCTCCCTTTTTCATTTGAACCAGTTAAGGATGGTTTGAAATTTCTATTCTTCTGTCTATAATGCGGTGAGGAATTTCTTGATTGTTGAGGAATAGGATTTCCGTGCATTCACTATTTCGTCTGTGTTGTCCCTTTTTTTTTCTTCTTCTTGTTGTTGTTGTGTGTGTGTGTGCGTGGGGGGGGGGGGGGGAGTTGTTCAATTCAACGTAGTTATCGCGATTATTTTAATGAGTCAATTTATTCGCAAATTACTTTTGAATGTCTTTTGTTTGCAACAAACCTGCTTTGAAAACACAAATTTTTCAGTTTTATGTTGCACCAGGAAGTTGAATTTTTTTACATGTATGTTTATGTGAATGCATGATCTGAGCTTATATAGTGGGTGCTTTCCTGGAAATTCATGAGCTTACTATGTTGTAAATATGATTGCAGCCTTTTTTTCAAGCAGGAAATGGAGTTATCTCTGATAGGACTCCAGAATGCTGGAAAAACTTCCCTTGTAAATGTTGTTGCTGTAAGTAAAATAATCATGTGGACTTTCTCAACTTATGGTTTAATTGGGACTGATTCACTGACAGAATTTTTTTCTTCGTATTGTTTCTAGACTGGTGGGTATAGCGAGGACATGATTCCCACTGTAAGTTCTGTTCATCAAATGCTTTTGATTGTTGCTTTCTCCTCTACTTATTAGCTTTTATGAAGTTTTCTGGCTATCGAAGGTAATAATGATATAATATTCTGATTGTGCTATTGTTATCTGATTCCAGGTGGGATTCAATATGAGGAAAGTGACAAAAGGCAATGTTACAATAAAGTTATGGGATCTTGGAGGGCAACCTAGGTTCCGCAGCATGTGGGAGCGTTATTGTCGTGCAGTTTCTGCTATTGTGTATGGAACAATCTCCCTAGTCCTTACTCCCTTGTGACTTTGGAAGATTCTTCTTCTTCTTCTTCTCCTCTCTCTCTCTCTCTCTGTGCGTGTGTAGCATTGGTGCACGTATACACTGATACACGTACAGCTTCGGCTGATAAATGTTTATGTGCACTGATGTATTTTTGTACACTTGTACTGGTAATCAACTTTCATGTGTACAATGTAGTCCATATGTTAGACATCTTGTCTTGTGATAGAGTTGAGGTCTATCTAAAGCCCTAAGTTTGCTCTTGCTCATCAAAGTTCATGGTTGTTTATTTAAGTCGTCATAGTTGTTCCACTACCACCAAATTATGTCCTGTTTAATAATAACTAGTAGTTGAGTCATTGTTTTTTCTTCCATTAACTAAAAAACAAGGTTATTTTATCACTGGCAGTGATGCAAAACCATTTGTCCTTTAGATGCCTGTGTAAAGAGTTTTTCCCTGGTGTATCTATGTATTAATTGAAAAAGATGCTTGCCTGGCCCTGAAAGTGTTGCAAAATTCGTCTTTACAGGTTGAATTTATTAAGGATTACAAGCACTATGTCTCAGGCAATGGTTTCTAATCAATATTGCTTGTCACAATTAAATTTAAAGCAGTTTGTACGGAAAAGAAGTGTGTGTATGTGAGTGTATAAAGAAAGGAACAGTGTATATTATAGCTTATTGGAAATTTGCATCGACTTGATTGTCCTTCAATGAATCAGTTGTGCAGTTCCACAGGTTAAAAAAATTTAAACTTTACTCTATGCTTTGCTGCTGCTATTTGGAAAACTTGGTTGGTTATATTTCAATGTA
Organism: Pterocarpus macrocarpus; assembly: GCA_031439585.1. NCBI lineage: Eukaryota > Viridiplantae > Streptophyta > Magnoliopsida > Fabales > Fabaceae > Pterocarpus > Pterocarpus macrocarpus. Next base: position 68,932,066 of record CM062520.1, on the reverse strand, counting down.
ACTTTCACATTATATATTGAAAATTGTGATGCTGCTGAGTATTCTATGCCTCTTAGTTCTATTGCACTTGTGTAATTGGATCATGTTGTTATTCAAATTTCTCTGAATTGAAGCCTTTTCTCCTCTTACAATTACATCTTGAGCTAGTAACGTAAGTTGAATTTGTGAAACTTAGATAGTTCTCTTGTAATCTGATTTTTCCTGCAGTTATGTTGTTGATGCTGCTGATCCAGATAACCTTAGCATATCAAGAAGTGAACTTCATGATTTACTGAGTAAGCCATCATTGAATGGTATCCCTTTGTTGGTGTTGGGGAACAAGATTGACAAACCAGGGGCTCTGTCTAAACAAGCTTTGACTGACCAAATGTAAGATACATGTCTCACATTTACTCTGGTTATCTTGGAATAATAATGGAGTAAACTAACCGTTGGAACTTACAGAATTAAATTACTTGAGAGTTACATGTTCTTCCATTTTCTATTTTTTTGCCTTTATATTTACTTTAGTGCTGAAAAGTGTTCTATGGTGTGCAGGGATCTGAAGTCAATTACTGACAGAGAAGTTTGCTGCTTCATGATCTCATGCAAAAACTCGACAAACATTGATTCTGTTATCGATTGGCTTGTCAAGCATTCCAAGTCAAAGAGCTGAGAATCTACTTTCTGCTTTGAATCAATGTAATATCTCGGCGACACTTTCTGGTTCACTGGATGCATCTCTTGTCTAACTTAGTTGCTGATTAATTTATTCTCTCCCTTTTTTTCTCAGCTGCTTTGCAATGTAATATCTTTCTTGTTCGATAGGGAATTAAACGGGATGGCATACATTTCAACGGTTACTTTATGAGTGAGTCATATTGTCATTTTCGGTGTAGTTGTATCACTAAAATTTCACAGAACTGCATTTGCGAGAGAAATCGATGCATTTGTCTTTGTAAATTAGATCAGATTCTTTCTAAGATCAGCACTGCGTGGTCCTGTTAATTCTAGTAGTCTATCGAATATGAACTCGGCTGTCATTATGGTTTATTCTTTATATCTTCATATCTTTATTTGTAAGTTGGAAAAATTTTTGTTGCATTTTGAATGCCTATATATTTTTAGATAATTTCATATTTGAGTAGTCAATACATGTTATGGTTTTTACAATGTAAAATTTCAAAATTTTCCGAATATTGATTTTAATTTTTCAAGATAATTTTGCATGATTGCTAAAAGTAATATGTATTGCGTATCTAGTTACATTATGAAGTGTGGGAATTTTTTTTTTTTTTAAATCATTGAATGGTATCCCTCATAAATGCCATTACAAATGCCTAAAAATGATATCACCTATTTATTTCATTTAAATTGTTCCGGATGTTTTTTATGCACCTGGAGCAAAATAATTTTACATGTCAATTAATAAAATTATAAAAAAGTGTCAAATTATGATAGATAATTATTATTATCATATTAATATTTTTTTGTAATTTTATTAATTGATAATATAAAATTATTTTATATTATTAATATATAGAAATTAATCTCTAAATTAAAACATAGGTCATTGCCAGATTAAAAAAATAAAATAAAATAAAATAAAACATACATCGGTACACAATATGAATGGGATGATTTCAAAAAATATACCGCTATTGTTGTTCCTCCGGGCATGACTTTGTCCGTGTTTAGGTCTTTATAAGAACTTGCTCACAAAATTCATACATTAATATTGTTCTCCTCCTTAAATTTGACGGACTCCTAATTTTCGTGGACGTAAAAAAGATTCATCTGTGGCCTAGCAAATTTGGCCAATGTAAAGATACCATTATCGTAATTTCTTTAGTAATGGTCTCCCCACAATTTCTAAGGGGAGTATCCCTGTCCATGCTTCTTGCTAAGATCAAAAGCCGCATGGTTCTATTAACATATTACATACTTAATTCGCACCGTAACTACACTCAGTTGCTTCCATTTTGTGATTATTATAAGAATTTAACTGAATATACATATGGCTGAGATTTTGCATATCTTTCACATTTACCAACAATCTAACCAGCACCCTTCACGTATCCACTTCCAATAAACAAGCACTCCCCACAATATCACTTTCTGGTGTATAATTTTGACAAGCCTCAAAAATAAAGTCAGTATAATTATCAAATTGTCAGAGTAATGTAGCGACAACTTACAACAAGGATCCGCGTAAATATGTCCTACGAAATAGTGACACTTCATATTGCCATTGGAATTACACTACTGAAAATTGTGCTGAAAATTGTGCTCTTTCATTTACTATAAGCGGATGTAGATCACGCGTCGATAGCTACTTCCACTCTTACACACTTTGTATCCTTGCCTCATTATACGGGAAAAAAATAATAAACAATTAGCCGTTACTGACTCGTGGCAAAATGTTTGATGGACCAATCCTGCATGTTCCAGATTTACAAGCCTAAATTATGTACAGGAATTAAATACATGCAGGAAGTGTAGCAGCAGCACTATGATCTCAAGCCAATATACTGCTCACGTCAACCATGCAGAAGTTGACACCATCTGCACAAATTTGCAAAAATAAAACAGGATTAGCTAAAAGAACTAACAGAAAACCAGTTTTATGGAGGCATCAGAATAATGTGGCCTTAAATAAACCTTCGATGCAACCCATCACTAGCAGTAATCAACAGACCTGTTGTCTTTTTCACAAGAGACTGAGTTTGGCATGCAGGAAATATACTGAAAAATGTTAGGGATCTCAAGTGAGAAAAGTAAGGATATGTTGAGTTTTATTAGAAAGTAACTTGGATGAGTGAAAAGAATTTTAACTGAGATTTTCACCTACGTTATTATGGAAAAATTGGACAAGCAGTGGAAAATGACAGAATAGAGCAGCAGAATAGATATTGTAAAAAATTGAGATTTGATTGGTAAAAAGTTGAGCATAGCCATTGGGAAAAGTAACCACTAGCAGGAAGCATCCAAAATAGGAAAAGAAATCAACAAACATCATAGTTACACGCATTAATTATTATTTCTTGGCAAGTAAGCTACCAAATATGAAGCGCTTTGCATTTTAGGGCTTTCCTTGCCGCTTTTGCAAATACCCATGCAGCCTCTGCTTCAGCTTCTGCAGCCTCTGCCTCCCTAGCTGCTGCCTCAGCCTCAGCAATGGCAGCTTCTGCTTCTGCAACTGCTTTTGCAGCTGCTGCCGCCGCCTCTTGAGCTGTCACACCCTTCATTTTTGATAGCTCTGCATCAATTTGGGATTTTGAAAGGATGTTGACATCAGCCTTCTCTGCTTTCGGGGAGTCTTTTGGCCTCCCTTCCAGGAGTAACAACGAAGAGCATCTTCTCTTCTCAGAGATTGTTGAATTTGTTGTGATCCTGTACTTATGCTTTACCTGTGATCATATCATATTCAGGATCAACTGATACAACAACAACAACAACAACTCTTTTCCCACTAAGTGGGGTTAGTTAGATAAATCAAACAACACCATTGCATCCTATCATAAACCATGTCTATAGATAAGCCACTAAAATTTAAGTCCTTTTTAACAGTTTCGTCTACTGTTTTTCTTGGTCTTTCCTCTATCCTTACCTATTGCACTATCCTCCATCAGATCTACTTTTTTAACTGAGGCTTCTACAGGACTTTTCCGCACATGACTAAACCACACAAGGTGAGATTATACCACCTATTCCACGACAGATGCAAACCCAACTTTCCTTTTGATGCATTCATTCATAATTATATCTTATATAGTGTGTGTGTGTGTGTGTGTGTGTCCACTCATCTATTGCAATATCCTCATCTCCATATTCTCTTGTTGGTTTTTCACTGCCCAATATTCAATTTCATACAATATTGCAGGTCTTGTAGTTGTGTGGTAAAATTTCTCTTAAGCTTAAGTGATATTTTCCCATCACAAAGAACTCCCGAAGTATTCCTCCATTTCAACCACCCAACTTGAATCCTATAGTTTACGTATCCTTCTCTTTCCCCATCATTTTAGATCAACTAATCAAATATTGAATTTAATTACATGCCCAATATTTATCTTACAGTAATATTGGCTTATTAGATGGGAAAATTTATGATCTCAAATTGAATTTTCACTACCGCTAAAGAAGATGCTCAAATATACATAGTTCAACTGCCACAGGAGAACATATCTCTATTTACATCTGTACATATAACCAATTAATTTGTCTCTGCAAATTATTTTCAGTTATAACTTTCAGTAACAACAAACAATCAAACATTTTATTATCAAAATATCTATGTCATACATGATCCAAAAATTATCTAGGTTGACAATGCTTTATTACACAGGTTTTGCAGGCAAGGATGCTTTTTCTTGGGCACCTTAGTTCCAAGAAGCTAAGCTCAATGCACCTTGCTACTGCATTAACTAATAGTAAACTTACCTTCATTAATTTGCCACTTGCCACCATATGCTTCAGTTTCGCTGACAGTAACTTCCTGAGATTCGGTGGAGATGAGTATTGATCCTAATGTGTGAAAAATTTCAGAATTACTTTTGATGAAATGCTACAGACAAGCACATAAAGAAAAATTAAATTGCTAGCATTGACTGCATTCACCATTGCAGCAAGCTTAAATCAGGTTATTTGACAAGACAAGCAATAGATAGTATATTATGATTGGTTGAGTAAACTTCGGGAACCATAGAGGCCAAAAAATTAATAGCTTGTTACTTGCCAGGTGCGAGCACCTGCTTAGGCTTGGCAAACAGAAATATTTTAATGAAACAATGTCAGGAATTTTTGGTACTCAGCAGAAAGAAATTTTAGGAGTTTCAGGTAATCAATAAACCATATTTTATGGACCTATCACAGAAACATTGCCTAACAGTTCAATGGATTTTTAATGCTGTAAACTCATTGCTAAGCGGACTGGTACATAGGTACATAAACTTTGTCACATATTGATCATATATCAAGCAATTAAGTTAATGTCTAATTCTAGATGTAAACCAATTCATGAGAAAATAACCTGAAAAAAAAGAGGTCCACTAAAGCAGCAATTAAGTATTCTTTGTAGCATTGAAGTTTACATGCACAACAGTTTGATGTCATTTGTTTGTTGAAAAGTATACATTCTATAACCATAACTGAAGGAATGAAGTACAAATACCTCTATATAAGCAGCAATGGCAGCCCGGTCAGAACCTTTCGGCTCCTTTAACTTGATAATGGACTCTAATATGAGATTATCCAACCTGCCACTGTTAAAAAGCGTATTGCTGCTGTCACTGAAAATTATATTGCCACATAATTTACAGTAATTTCAACATTTTAGCAAAAACACCACAAACTTGATGGGATGTTATCATCAGCAGCAAAAGAAGATTTATCAACTATGTGCAACTGCAGTTGGAACTCGTGTGGGTAATTGAATCATATTTTTAGTTTATCATTGCCATGCTTTGCGAAGAATCATCATAAAATCCAATAAAATAATGAAGAATCATGATACCAGAAATAGCAGAAATTCAATAATGAAGAGTCATGGAAAAAAGCAGAAACTGCCTGCAAATTGGTTTACTTATTTATTCATTTAAAATATTGGTATACCAGCACATTGCTTTTAGCAATCTTAGAAGTAATAAGCTGCAAGAGAAGTAATATCTACAATTATACAATGTTTGTCCATATGCTTCTCAGGAAAAAGATCCAAGCAACCAAGCATCAATTTCTCTGGAGTGTAAATGTCAGATATATTTAACTAGAAGTTCTGTAACCTTGATATTTGTTCTTTTGAATTAGGAGAGTGCAATGCTCCACCAGAAACTGCTGGAGGCTTAGAATTGGCAACTTCATCACGTTGAACTACAGTAGTTAAGGCCACATGGTTATTGTCGATTTTGGGGATTGGTAGGTTCTTTTTAAGGGCAAGCTTTGCCTTCTGCCTTGATCCCCATATTGCTGTCACATTTATATTCCTCCATTTGTCCTGTTCACAGTTCCAAGCATACATATAAATACAGCACAGTTATGCCCCAAATTAGGCAATTTTCTCAAAGTAAAGGACACTGCATTTATTTCTTATGATGCAACAGACAGATGGTCATTCGACAAGTGCATTTGTAACATTTCAAACCGGGCATAAAAACAAAATTTCCTTTGTAACAATTCCCACAACTTGCTAGGGCCTTGAAAAGGCATACCTTGAGATCAACATTTGAACGCATGCGCAAAATGGCACTGAACTCTGGGTCTGTAAGTATAGTGCGCCATTTTCCAGCCCCATGTTTGACTACTCCAGCTTTCAGCGCTGCTTCTTCTTCTGCAGTCCATTTCTGCTTAGGAGCGCCCATTAAAAGAAGTCCACAACCTTTTTAGAGCAGTATAATCTTTGCTTTTATTCTAAAGGAAAGATTCAAAATTGAGTGCAGCCCTCTTCTGCAATTCCATCCTCAACCAAGAAAAATCTGTTAATTATAGACCTACAAACAAGAAACAAGTGAACAACATTAGAATGAAAAGTAAAAGACAAGCCGTAAACACCTATCATCCTAAACCCCGATCATCAAACAGTGACCTTAATTCTCAAATTAGCTTCAATCTCAACTTACTACAAATCCAATGTTTGACAAGAAAAATAAACCATAAACCCGGAAAGTCCAGCAACAGCACTTCATATTACTTAAGTGGGGAAAGTGTATGATATAATATTGTGAGAAGCATCAAGACCAGGAGAGAAAATGATGCAGTGTTCTTGCAATTCCTACACAATTAGTTAGGCCTATGCAAGCAACATAGAACTACAGAGATGCACACGCAGAGAGTTACACAACCAAATACTACATATTTTAGTTACAGCTACATGTAAATTCATCCTCGGTGTTAGAGAATCAACCAACTACAATTCATATCATCATTATGCAATTATATGAGGAATATTGCATCAAATTAATTATGCAGATTAATTTTGCATTAAACAAGCACAATGACAACGAAAAGAAAAAGCTTTTCAGCTCATACATACATAGATGTACAATTAACAAAATTTGAGTAAAAAAATAAAAGAGAAAATAATCAGGTAACGATCGCTACATAAACTAGAATAAAGCTCACTGACCTGGGTAGAAAAATAGCATGAAATTTCACAACTTTAATTGAGAGAAAAAGGGACGAAATTGAGGGAAGAACCGGTGGACAAAGAAGTAACGCATCAGAGAATCACCGGGCGCTGGTGAGATTTCGGAAAAGTTGGAGTATTTACATGCAAAGAGATCGAATTGACACCAAAGATTTCACGAGGAACTGGAGAACAACGAGATATACGACAAAAAATGCGTCATATATTTTGTGTGCTTTCAGAAAAAAGACGTGGAGCTCAATATTTTGGAATTGCCCAATGATCCCCTCATTTACTCAAATTTCGTTGAGCGCTCCTATCCTTTCACAAATCACAATCTTATTCTTTATTTTATTTTATTTTATTTTGTGATTAGATCTTATTCTTAACTATCCAGCTCTGTGACTGGAGCTCGATGGAAAGGCAGAAAAAATCGAACACAAATACTTATCGTGTTAACAGTAAAAAATTTAATGTCCAGAAATCAAAGACATAACTCGTATATAATTGAGTAATTGACGTGTATTGCGTAATATGATATAAAAATAACAAAATATATATAATAACAATAAAAGTTTCTCATGGCTCCCCCACAAACGCAAGCGACATAAAATATAGTAATATTTTATTGTTGCATGGGAAGGCCAAATCGACAGCGCCGTCCGAATGGAATTTTATTGACCGAGCACAGTGTAACTTTTGGGCTTCGTTCGGTTCGTGTGACGGGACCCTAGTTTCCAGAAGTTTCCATCGATCCAAGCCCTTGTGTTCATGCGGCACTTTTTTCTCCCCGGCTTGGGGCAAAAATAAGAAACCCAGAATTGAAGGGGCCATTCTTCTAATATGAAAAAGTGAAAGGGGCGTATTCGTAAATTCCCGGGAAACAGTAAATCGCGCACGATAGAGAATTTGGTCTCTTTTCATCTTTCGCCGAGAATCAAATTGGGTGAAGTGAAGAGAGCATCGATAATGGCGAACTCTGTGCAGCATGCGGCGAGCCATGGTGGGGGCCTACGCACCGTTTTGGGTTCTGCGTTGCGGGTATTCTCTTCGGATGCATTGGTGGAGAAGGTCAAAACAGGCGAGATCGGAATGGTTTCTGGAATTCCCGAGGAGCACCTTCGTAGAAGGGTATTCTACTCCATTCTAGTTCTCCTCCTAATTTCCTTTCAATCATTTACTAGAACTCTCTTCAAGTGGTTTCAATGAATCATGTACCAGGCAAAATCACAAGTTTAGGAATTCAGAATGAATTCCTTCCCCTCCCCCCCCCCCCCCCGGGGCAAAAAAATTTTATGCTAAGCTAATTTAACCTAGGGCTTCATAGCTGTCTGGTCCTGCAATTAGATTTGCAAATTGTAAATGTGGCTTATATGCGCGTGCCTGGTCAAGGTTCATACATGCATTATTTCAGCTGTCATTGGATTATCGTATTGAATTCAAGCTTCATACTGCGTTAGAACCTTAAAAGTTTCCGTGCGTGCCATCGTAGTAACTGGTGGTGCTTCTTTATTAAATGATCCGAGCTTGAACAAGAATTTAAGCTTACATAAAGCAGCATATTTTACTTGCATTAGATTAGCATGCTAGTGTTAGCTTAGCTCAACCTGATTACAGCCATGTTTACGGGTGAAATATCAATATACTAACTTGAAAGTTTACAAATATTGACACGTCACTAGATCTCCCTCTCCCTTTCCTGTTTCTTGCCACTTGCCAGCTACTGAAATTCAATTGGTCATTTGCCTTCTAATTGTAATGTGGTGCAGGTTGTAATTTACTCTCCTGCTAGAACTGCAACTCAACAAGGATCTGGGAAGGTTGGAAGGTGGAAGATCAACTTTTTGTCAACCCAAAAGTATATTCTTTTTATCCCATGGCTCTTTCACTATTTATTAATTTTCAAAACATTACCACCTGAGTTATAGGATTTGGATTCTTTATTTTACTTCAGTAATTTCTTTTTAAGAGATCGTCCATAATTAGATTTGGTAGTGGGCTTGGATTTTGATTTTTGAATCTGCATTGGATATCTATCCTTCAGATATGCTGTCTTTGGCAATTCCTAGCCCATGGCAATTTGTAGAGGTGTTAATATGAAACTTATTGCATTTTCTCTGATGTTTTTTGACAACCTTTAACAGTACTAGTTATGGATTAATTTGAAGTTTGAAAAATTACCACCAATTTCACTATATTATGCTGAATGTAAACTTTTTCTTTTTCTTTTTCTTTTTCGTTTTTCTTTTTCCTCTTTTTTTTTTTTTTTAACTGATCTTATCACTGGATTAATCAATGGTCATTTTGTAATCATTAATGATGTCTCAAAAACTGGTAATTGTCACTAATGTGTTTATAGGTGGGAAAATCCACTGATGGGCTGGACATCAACTGGAGACCCATATGCTCATGTTGGTGATTCTGCCTTGAATTTTGATAGTGAAGAAGCAGCAAAGGAATTTGCTGAGAGACATGGCTGGGAGTATGCGGTATGTCTTGCAATTCAACTATTGAGTCACAGAAGACTTCTGTGTTTTTGACTTCTGAGTTTTGGCTTCAGGATGTTGTTTGTTATGGTTTATACTAGTGATTATCAAGTTATGTTATCATCTGGTGTATTAAATATTATTTCATATGTTCTTGCTAATGCAATTTAAGTAAAGAATTAGGACCTTTTGTTTTTGAGATGATTGTAATTCAGTTGTAATAAGGAAAAGGATGAGCATACATTTACCATTAGAGTTTCTTATTTATGTTGTTTCAAGCATTGGGTTACTTATCAGACAAATCCACTTGATTCTTATGCATCATTATTTCATGAATTTAGCTCCCTTTTCTTTTTGGGAAAAAAAATGATAATTAACAAAAGCTATGAATTTGATGCAGGTCAAGAAGCGGCACACGCCATTGTTGAAGGTTTGAGCTTCTTTGACTAGTTGTATTTGTGGTTTTACCAATTTTCATTTAGCTTCTTTAACTACTTTATTTGTGCTGGCTTTGCGACATCTCAGTGGTTGCTGTTAATTTTACTGTCTGCTCATCATCAACTAGTCTGCTTATCTTGGATAATAGTTCTTCCTAGTTTCTTCCACTTCTGAACATTAGTAAGCTAAAGTGTTGGCTTGATTTGCAAAGAACTTTAAAATAATCCTTTTAAGCGTAATAGCTCTTTCCGCGCCATTAAGAGAAGGTTTAATGTTGTTTTCTTTACTAAGAAAGGGACTCGGAATTTTTTGAAGATTACAAAGAATAAATATCTCCCGAGGGACATAAGTTAATTATACTTATAAAGAAATATGTTAGAACAAGAATTGTAGGAAAAAAAAAAAACCAAAACGTTGCTTTCTAAGACGGAAGGCCTTTTATTTATCATGTGGTCAAATTTGATGGAAAATGCGTGTGCACTGCCTGAAACAGCCCTGTTAACGATCACTTTTGCTAGCAGGTTAAATCATATGCTGACAATTTCAAGTGGAAGGGCCTACCCAAAGCTGATGGACAGTGACTAGTTGGTGCGTAGCCCTGTTCATGGGTTCTCTCTTCAGAATTTCCGAAGTCAAGATGGTTTTCTCTTTGGCATATTTTCTTGGAAAAGAAATTTTAAACATGAATTCCTTATAAAAATAAATGAGACTGATCTTCCATTAACTTAGCTTGCCTCTCTGATTTACTGTTCACATCCATCTATGCATGAATATGATTGGTTGGGAGTTCCATGTTGCCTCGACGCTGTAATGAACAACTGGCTGCGGGCAACTGGTATAAATAACTTGGTGCATTTTTGGATTATCTTATTTCGCACCAAAAATATCAACAATCTGAAGCTGATTGCCATTGTATTGTTCGTGATCCCGTAAACCTCCTTTCTTGTCCTCTTGTTGATCAGCTACTATGGGGTAGGGACTTCTTGAGATACTGGGATGCCATTAACCATGGCTAGGAATCACCGTCAATACCTGAATAATTCAAGGTTGAGAAATAGTCCTTGTGAAGTATGCAGAAACATACCTATGAACGATTCCTTTGTGTCTATGTACTCGCGAGATATCATTCAGTTGACCTTGACTGCCCCATTGCATTATCAAGCCATAGTTGCCCGCCTTTTTTAGGGTATGTTTGGTTTAAATTTTAGAAGGATTATTTTAAAAAAATATATATTTAGATAAATTATTTTTAAAAGAATAATTTTTATTTGATTTGATTATATCAAAAATAAATTTAAGAGAATAATTTTTATTTAAATAAAATAAAATAAAATTAATTTTGATAGTTGATATTGAGAATAATAGTAAATTTTTTTTTAAAATGAAAAATAATTTTAAAAATATTCCTTTCAAAAGGTTTTTTAAAATTTTAAAAAATCTTTTAAAAAAAAGATCTTTATATATTTATATATATTAATTATTATATATCTTTATTTTTATACCAAATATAACCAAACAACCTTGGTCTAGTGGTCAAATGTCCGACCGAGTAGTGTTGATTTAATTTTTCTTTATCTCGAAAAAAAGAAAATGCTGAACGATCTATCAAATCCTGGAATGAAAAGCATCTTCCAGACTGGCAGGCTAATACTTGATTTTAATTGAATTGAGAGAGAGAGAGAGAGAGAGAGGGGGGGGAGAATATCAGAATCTGGATATTAAATACTAACGATAAATAATAACGGAAAACTTAGTGATACATAGAGAAGACCTGTCAGAGATACTGATTTACCAGCTACCACATAATTGAGATTATTACCTATTAAGTGCATAACATCTTGCATCTAGTACTAGTACCCATTCTCTTGTGGTAGGAGGGAAAATAAAAAGAAAATAGCTAATTTGAAGTAAATTTCCCACCAACAGTAATTCCACTTCTATTTGGTAGAAGCTTCTTCATATAATACTTGGAATTGCGGGACAGATTGATCATTTTCCTTCGCTTTTCAGGAATAGAATCAATTGAACATTCTGAAAATCCACGCCTCACAAACCTGTCAAGGAGTTGGGAATCCTTTTGTTTAGAAATGCATCCATGAAGATAGTAGAGCATACACTTAAATGAAGGCCGTAATTGGCAAACATCACAATTCACAAGTAATTATTTTAGTAACTCCATTTACATGGCCGTATCAACGTTGTAAACCACCGCACTCTAATGTACATTCTTGTCATTACTCAAGCCCTTTATTAGACATTAAACATTAGAGGAAAAAGGAAAAATGAAAAACACGAAGACATCCTAAACATTTCAGGGATATGCTAACATATTCTTGAGCGGTTAAATGCTCAAGCCTTTATTTTTTGCTTTTTGTTTTAAAAACTTTTTACTAACAAAAGTTGCACTCACGTGAAAATTTTAACATAATCGTATGGTCATAAAGCTAAGTTCGAGTGCTTAACTAGCAATTTCCAACATTAAATTACCAATATGGGATTACAAACCTTGTGCCGTATGCAGGAATACATTGATTATGCAGTAACAAGCCACTGAAAGTGAAAATTGACATAGACTGGGGACAAGGCTTACATGACATGCATTAGAGAAGTTACTTACCAATCTGCCGTTCGAGTTGTAAGCAGGAAAAGCTTATTCAATCCAAGAGATGATGCTTTCTTCTCGATATAATCTGCATGTATTTCATCATATAATCAAATACATATAGTGATAACATGGGGCAATTAGGATTATAGAGCAACACTATCCAAAGATCAGAATCAAACAGCAGTTCAACAGTAAAACTTTACGATAATTGAAAATATTGAATTCATAGGAGTTCATTACATATAGATATTACTAATATTAATAACACAATTATTATGGAGTTTTTAGGCCAAACAAGAAATGTGAAATAATAATGAATATGGTCTTTATATTAGTCACTGTCTATCAAGCGCAATCATCAACCACAGAAGCAATAGCATACCAAGCAATTTGTCTCCTTGTCCTTGGCCCCGACAATCAGGAGATACCGCAATGGCCGCAACCTCTCCACACTTCTCCTCTAAGTAAGGAAAAAGTGCAGCACAAGCAATTATTTGACCTTCTCTTTCCATGACGACAAAGGAATCCAGTGATTTTAGCAGCTAGAACCAGAGAATACTAAAAATATGAGAGAGATCTAGATAAAATTACCAGTAATGGCCATGTAACCTATGGTCTCTACTAAAGATGTGTAGAAGGTGCAGCTAAGCAAACCTCTTCATCAGTCCGCTTAACCAATATGCCAGATGCCTCCAAAGGCTGAATGATTTGTTTTATTCCAGCAATGTCTGTTACCTGTGCCATCCGAGTGCCTTCATAAAGATCACTGCAAAATTTAATTAAAAGATAAGAAAATGAAAAAGGCTTTGAGTGGTAAGACTTGCTAAGAAAATGAAGGATTTCTTTTTTTCCCCCCTCAAATGAAAAAAGCTTAATCAAGTATAGCATCATGAACAATCTGCTAGCTGTTGCAGATAGTACATTGCAACAACAAGGAGTATAGGGTTTTGGCAAAAATGAAAATAAAATACTCTTCAGAGGCGTGATGTGTTTGCAGTGGTATGGTATGTCTACTTAGAAATATGACAAGCTGCATTTGTGTGTAACAAGCATCTGCTCTTTACACTAATATGGAGAGTTATTTAACTTATTTTAACTAATCCTTCAATCTTTTTTTACCCAATGATTTCATAGAAATGGAAAAGGTGATTGCTCATAGATGCAGTTCAGATCCAGCATACATATTTACAGCCTTACACAACAGGAATCTCAACAAACTGGCATGAATCAACAGCTCACCATATCTTAATGACAAACAAGTCTCTGTCTCACTGATGTCACCCCATGATGACACCAGTAGGAAATCCACTGGGATGCCAACTATGGTTAAACTATGGCTAAAACAGTTGGAAAGATAATTCAAGCATACAATTTATTTCAAAGCACCAAAACCTACCGCCTATTTCTGTTACCAAATAGTCAGCAAACCCTGCCCGAAATAATTCACAATCGTAAACTTTTTCCAGAGACAGACTGCAAAGATTGCTTACCTAGCCACCATTGTTCCCATCCCATCTCTTTTAAACAATTCCAACAACAGAACTCCACCAATAGTGCCATCCAACAAGTGAACTCTTTGAACACCACCCTGAAAAATGGCAGACAGTATTATTAGCTACATCTTCAGAAACATTTATCTACCGAAATTTAAAGAAGTCACTATTTCAAGCAGCAACTTTTCAAAGAAATTTAAATGTCAATCCAATCCATCTACTGTAAAGTAGCAATGTTTGAAGAAAGTAAAGCTCTAAGATCCTTCACTACATATTGTGGTAGAAAAAACAGATGAAAACCATCCATATATTCTTGGTTTGGTGTGGATTTTGAAAATGCTTTCTCACAAATGCTCATATTTAGAAATCATAAAATCAAATCTCTCATATAGATGATGACATTCTTTAGAGTACTTTTCAGAAAAATCAGGGTACGACACAGAGCATGTCCTTCAAGATATCATCTGCCAAGCAGTTAGTGAGTAGTCACATCCAATTTTGCGATACAGCCAAATTACAATTAAAACGGCCATCAAACCTTGAGATACAACGACAGGAGGTTAAGTTGTAAAGAAGGGTAAGTTCAACATTGTAGCTATGAGCATGAAAGCATCCTGTTTCTCTGTTTTCGCTACTCAAGAATAAGCTATATATATACGAAAGAGACTTTGAGAATGAAATCAGCACCTTCAACTGTCATAGGTCTTAGTGTCACCTACATATTCAGAAGAGTAATGCATGCAGATAACAGACATTTTATCCTAAGAAACAGGTCGTTTTTGAGAAATTTCATAGCCACTTAGGCCCTTATATTTATAGAAAATTTGTCATTTGACAATTATTCAAGGGCTATCGCGGATTTTAAAATTAAACACAAAAAAGAGAGAGAGAGAAAGAGGTGAACATGTGTGTCATACAGTACTTGAAATAGATGAAAAATTTTAGACTTTGGATGACTCAAGATGCTAAGGTAATATAGACTTAAATAAGCACAACTACTGCACTTGACATGAGAAGAAAAAGGTGAATCATGAACTCACTCTGCAAACGAAAGCTGCAGCAGCCAATTCTGACAGGTAGCCATTCATCCGACTTAGTCGCTCTTGACCTCCAATAGCAAAACCTTGCTCACCAAACCCTAGGCCATTTCCATTATCAAAACCAACACCATTATGAAAGGTTGCATTATGCCAGGCTGTAAAAGGTTTTCCATTGGATGGAGATTGGGCAGTCCCATAAAAATTGTTATGCTCGAGAAAGTTGAAACCTTCTTCATCAACAGCTTTCACATAGTTAGCAGCTATTTCACTTTGCTGAGCTCGTTTACGAATTAACATGTCTGCTTCTTGAAGAGGCAAGAAATGAATTAGGCGTCCACTCTCATCAAGTATTGGACCATCTATAATGCATATTAGCTTGTCTGCTCCCATAGCCAAGGCACAAGCTGTTGCAACTTCATAGGTGCTGTAGACAAAAAAAGTTCATCAATATCAATAATTTAAGCATTTGTCAGACTCATCAATTGGATGAGGGGCAACATATTAAGTCCAGCAACTCTCATGTGTATGTATTCATACAAGCAAGAGAAGCAGGTGATACACACAGGGTTTCTGTTGCCCATTTCTTCTCTTTATTATTATTATTTTGTTTCTCTTTCTCTGTTGGATGATTGGATCATCTCTGGCAGAAAAAAGGAATTGAACACATCGGCAAAGGTGGAACTCTGATTGAAATGGTATCACTAAAAACTACATACGGATACATTTCAGTATTTGCTCTTTCACATATCACACAAGAAACAAAGTCCCAGCAATGAGCTATTTCACCAACTAATGAATTGCATGACAAGGCATTCTATTAATCTCTTGTTCTGTCTCTAAGCAGCCAACTTTTCTTATGTGGTTTTACTTCTATATACTGATGTGGCTGTTTGTTCAGATCCATTCCTAGTTCTAATTTTTAAAACATAACCTAGAAAAAATTACATATTCTCCACAATATTGATATAAGAAACCTAATTTAAGGTATAAAAGGCTTAAAACATTGAGCATCTGTACAACAAAAGATGTTATGAATAATCAGAAATTACCAAAAGATGTTATGAAGACAGCATATATGTCAGCATGCAATCAATTATCGCAAGTTGTAGAAAGTATCATCAGAAGCTCTAAAGCATACTTGCAATTTAGTACTTCTCCAGAGCTGGAGTAGCCCAAGTTGCTTAAAATAACTACACAACCACCATCAAGCCTCTCGCGCATGCGAGATGCATCTACTTTTTTAACTTCCCCAGTTGACCCAAAATCAATTCCATTGACAACCCCTCTTCTCTGCCAAAAAAGAGATAAATACAAAAATAACAAGATTCTCTAATGTAGTGACAGAAAGAGAAAGAGAGGATCAATTTCGGAAGACCATTGTTACTGTGTATAGTGAATCACAAAATTCATACCTTGGCTGCAAGAAAGTTACCACTGGCAACACTGACACCAACTTCGTGCCAACGACTATTGTCACCATGCCTACGGATGTTGCAGATGGAGGGTCCAGGAGAAAGCTTTGCTTCTATCATCAATCTTATTCCCCCAGCTGCTTCCATTGCTGCTGCTAGAGATTCATCATCAGTTATTCTATATCTACCATAGTACTTAGGCTTGCTCCCTACAATTACAACAACAAGGTCAGTGGCCATGGCAACATGCTCAAGCTAACAACTTTCCTTGTATATTCTATTTTTAGGGGAAACGGAGGAGAAGGGGTTTGGCATGTAACAGTCTTCAGGTAGAATAAAGCACTCATAATCACAACAGCTTACGATTTTATTTTTCATTTTTCCTTTTGTGTCTACATTTAATGTTTCTGGAAAAAAACTAGAGAATGAGCAAGAAGAGGAACACAAGCACTAAGCAACCAATTATTGTGACTAACCTCTCTCATACAAAAGCTTGTCAATTTGCACATGGGTCCCCGGAACAAGAACAAACCGGATTCCCAGGTGATGAAGGAAAGCTATATCCTGCACGCACACACATGTTTAAATGCCTAGCTTCATTGACACACAACAAGAACATCATGACAAACAAACCAATCATCCTTTGTGAATGAATTAACACCACCAAACACACATAAAATTTCAGAAATTTCTGTTTTTGTCGGACGTGCCTTGAGGATGGGATCCAAGAAAGGACTAGCAACGATTTCACCGGAAATAATGACAACAAAGGTGCCACCGCGATATGCCCACAAGTAAGGCCACGCCTCGCGGAACCAACGCACGAATTGCTTGTCCTCCACGGAGTTGTAGCTCTCCTCTTCCGCAGCACTCCCATTCACTCCTTCGTTCAACGCGTTGCATTTCGTTGAGGTTCCCTTCTCTCGGTTATTGGCCACTAAAGACAACGGTTTTAGGGAACGCGAATTTAGCTTTGGGTTTGGGCGGAAACAGAGGTGCTGAGAGAAACAGCGTTGGTCGTAGAAATCAGAAAACCTGGGAGGGTTTGGAAGGGATACGCAAGAGCTGTTCAAGGATGCCGTCATTGAAGACACAGAAACTTGAGTGACTTTGCAGTGGCAAATAGGTTTGGACACACTAAAACGTTAACAGCCACCGTTTCTTTGGGAGCGGAGAACAGAGAACGGTGAAAAGGGAAGTGATCGTATTCGTGACTTTGCGTTTTAGTGCTTCTTTTCAACGTAGACTTCTCCAAATCCATGGCATTTGGTAATTACCAAGGTATCACGTGACCATAATTACCAGCTTAATAGAGCTACTCTTGTAGGTTGGTCCCACCATCACCATGCAATAAAACATGGTCCCAACTTTTGTTTTTTCTTCAGCTTTCTTTCTCCCCACTTTTACGCGACACAAAGGGACACACACTGACTCTATTTCTAACAATAAAAATGGGAGAAAGGTATCACGAAGAATCGAAGATGGATCAATATTTGGCCAACGTTTACGTCTTTATACCATATCACAATTCTTCATCCTTCCTCTATCGGACTTTTACAATATATATTTTTTGGTAATTCCCACTGACACTGTTTACTCACAAGCACATGCAAGTCTGCGATCTTGTCCGTGAAAAGATCGATTCCTGTCTCTCTCAATTCTTTACTCATGTTTATCATCATAGCAAACGTCCAACGCCGTGAGCTGAGTCCGCACTAGTACAGGCTTGTTTGGTTTCCGTCGTTAACAACTTGGTTTTAATTTTTTGAAAATAAAAATATTTTAAAAATATATGTTTCGGTAATGGCCCTAGATCATTCTAGATATCCCTCTTAAACGCAAGAAAATGCAGACACATTTTATATGTACTCCTAACTTTTACTATTTCAAAAACACAAAAAAGAAGGTGACATCTTTTTTTTTTTTTTCCAAAGTTTTTGGTAGTAGTAGCAATTTTGTAATAAATACAACACTTCATGTTTCTAGACTCAAATTCTTATTTTACGTCTTTCTTCTTGTTTCATCTATTCTCCATAAGGCTTAGCACGAAAGTAACGTGTTTGGTTCATATTTTGCAATTCGTGGTTTCATCAAACAGAAGAGTAACTTTTGTTTATTTATGCCTATATTATAATTTAAGACTAAACATTGTGTTAAAATATAATTTAAGGTGATTTTGTGAAACAAGCAGTAGTTTTATTTAGCTCTAAGAGGAAATCATCTTTATGACTAATGACTATGATGACGGCAGCCCATGTGGCTCAACCGACGCCCTCCAGGAACCACTTTCCACCACCTTCCCCCCCGGTCACTGTTCCTTTTTCCTGTGACATGTCCCCCTCCATTCATCATTCCTCAAGAAATACTTGTATGATAAAAGAACACTACATGATTGTGGTTTCATACCTATTGTATAAGTATATTTTACATGAAATTCGTCACTAACACATAACTCCATACAAAATACACTTACATAATTAATCGGTAGTACAATCACGTAGTGTTTCCGAATCTTGCACGAATTTCCCATCATTCCTCTCCCCCTCGCGATAAAAGATCCCCCATAATACTGAGAGATGAGGGAAAAAGGAAGTAAGGTTTTCCCATACAAATTTCTATCTCTTTATTTTAAAAAAAAAAGGGTATTCTAAAATCTACTTACCCAAACAACCTTTTTGTATCTATTCTATTCTATTGTTGAAATATGCTCTGCAAGTTGTTTTAAATATAAAATCGAAAACACGTTTTAAAAGTGAAAAAATCATTTCAAACAGGGCAGGATTCTGGTTTCTTGTTTTTATTGAAAAATCAAATCGAGCATGAGCTTGTTGGGTTGAATTTACACCACGAACAAATCCAGACCTTCATCCCGGGGGGGTACCTAATATTTTACCACATAGCTTGAATAGAGGGAAAAAACATAGTTGCACGGATGCTTATTTTGACAATTACAGTAAATGAACTCATTCAATTAAACTCTTGAAAAAACATAAAATAAGATTAAATTGTTATGAAATTTGTATTAAGTATCATCGAAAAGTTTGTGTATGTGTAAGAAGAAGTTAGGAGAGTGAGTGTGTGTGGGAGGGTTTGTACCTTGAGAATGGCATCCAAGTAAGGGCTAGCAACAATTTCTGCAGAGATGAGCACAACGAATACACTGTCCCTATGCACAGCTATATAAGGCTGTGCTTCCCGGAGAACCTGCACAAACTCTTGGTCTTCCTCTGTCAAACCATAGTCTTCCTCTTCCTCTCCACCACTTTGGTCACACCCGCACCCTCTCACAAATGACTCTGCCCTTTTGCTCTTCTCAAGCCTGTAGCTACAACCACAGCTGAACCTTCCGATTCTCACTGTTCTTGAACCGAAATTGAAGAGCCGGTAACAAGTGGGGACACGTGAGAGCCAAGTTTCTGCTTGGCTTCGCACAAATATAGGTGGTTTGGAACTGCTAGCAGCCATGTGGTTCTCTTGTTTTTGCGATCTAGCAACCTAGCTCAACAAGATATAACGAGGCTTTGAGCTAAGAGAAAGCGGTTTAGAAAGTAAATATTGAAGGGCTGCCGCCGGCAAACACCAGTTACGCGGCGAAACGATGGCGTTGGATAGAGACGTCTGCGAGATAATAATAAAATAGTAAGCCTTGAAACACGGCAATAGATATTATTATTATTATTATTATTATTATTAATTAATAAAAAATATTCTGCGGCTCAAAATTACTAGGTCCTTCTTTTTTTTTTTTAACCTGAGGAGTGCGGAGGTGGTGGGCACCACCGGAATAAAATTGTTTGGTGAAACGAAGAACCGAGGAGCGGGCCCACTTTTCTCATACTTTGGCTATTTGTTTTGTTGTGTGCATCTTGGTGCTTTCAGGGTCGGAACCCGTTCGCTTTATAGCACTTGGTGGCGTCTTACCGTGGTTGCTATAGGACGGAGTCAGGAATACCGTCAAATAAATAAATAAATAAATAAAATGAACTTTTTGAACCCTTAAACTATTTTTATTTTTTATTTTGATATGTTAACTATATTTTTTTTGTTTTGGTTTCATAATTAATTCTTTAAATTATTTTATTTTTTTAACTCTATCATTAATTAATTTTCGATTTATTTTCACCTCCTAATAATGAAAAGTTAAGGAATTAAAATAAATAAATAATAATTAAGGGGTCAAAATAAACAAAAAAATTAATAGTTAAGAGATAAAAAAAAAGAGTTAAGAGGCCAAAACAAAATATAAACTTAAGTTAAGGGATAAAAAATTCATTTATCACCCCAAAAAAAAAAGAAAAAAAATATTCAACTGAGAAGTTACCAGTATTTTATTTAATATTATCTAATTAAAAAAGAATTGATGTTTTTTTCTTTGATTAATATTATTTATATCATTGATTGATTTTGAATTTAGTTTCTACACAAAAGAATTTTAAATCAATCTTTATACATGCAATTATTTGTTAAAAAGTTTCTATTGTCAACTAAAATTATAATACCATGATTGAGTCATTCTACGTTCCTAATAAAGTATAATCTGGCTAAAGATGTTCTAACCTAATACTATGAATGAAGATGATCCCACTTGTGAGTAGATGAAAGAGCCATGTGCATGCGTAAGAAATTTTGTTAGATTTCATTATTATTTCCTTATAAAAAAGTGACTTGTCCACAGTATGTGTTTCATCTATTTGTCTTTTGTTACGTAATAGCCAACTGAGTAAATGAAATAATGAGATTGTACTCTGCTAGCCATTTAGGGCAATCCAATAATAGAATTATAATAACTCCAGGTGATGTTAGAGACATTTTTTACAAATATGATAAGTATATAGACTAAGTTGAAAACTTTATTCTATGTAAGGCTCAAATTCAAAATCAATTATAGATATAGGAATTACAATTATATTTTAACTATCTTCTTTTGTTTAATTTTATGAAAGAAAAAGTATAAATATAAGAATTTAATTTTTATGCACTGATAGTATAAAATAATTTTACACTATCAATCAATAAAAATTTAAGAATTTGTCAAATTATAGTGGGTAACTACCCACTATAATAACCCCCTATTATAAGTTAGTAATACCTTGAATTTCTATTAATTAACGGTGTAAGATTATTTTATATTATTAGTATAGAGAAATATTTCAGTAGTCTTGAAGTATTACATGACTGTGTTTACAGCCAATGATAACACAACATTTTTTGAGAGATAAAAATAAAGAAAAAAAACTATTTATATTATTAAAATTTTAACATAATCCTTATGTTATTGATTTTATAATAAAAATAGTAGAAAAATTGCACTTTACCTCCCTAAATTATAGATCATATGTATTTTAATTCTTATATTTTAAAAAAATACAAATTGACCCTCTAACATTTTCTAAATGTGCAAATTGGCTCTCTTGTTTTTTTTTTTAATCAATTATTAACAAAAATATCACACATTTAAAAAAACTTAGGATATCGGGTTGGCATTTAGAAAAGTTCAGGGAGTCGATTTATATACTACTCAAAGTTCAATAAGTATAATATATTTATTTCGGTTAAAATGCACGTTTAAGAAGGTTCAAAGGATTAATTTTCATCTTTTTAAAATACAGGGGCTAAAGTACACATAACCTATAGTTTAAGGGGTAAATCATAATTTTTCCTATAAATATGTGATATAAATATAAATATAATTTCATAACTTTTATAAAAATTAATTTATGCACTGTCAATATAAAAAAATTTATATAGTTATTCAATCATGTATTATCATATCAGCAATAATATTTGACATCTAATGAGGTTTGGTTTAGTGTAAGAGGAATAATTTACCATAATATGACGAATCATAATTTTCAAACATGATTGCCTCCAATGAGAGGATCCCATAGAAAACTATAAAAAATATATATATATTTAACTTTCATACCCTCAAAAATTTTACATATCATGGTATATCAAAATTAGTCTCATTTTTGTACTATGTAGATATAAATATAATTTCATAATTTTTAGTTTAGAGATTCTTCTCCCTTTTAACTCGAAGGAGGGGGCAAAAAAGTTTTACGAAGAAGGTTTTTCCCTTTTCTTTTTCCTCGTTTTTTACTTATTAAAAATCATGCAAAGAAGGAAAAGGATCATCCTTTCATTGGTTTCTCTCTCGTTCCTTACCAACATTCAAATAATGCATTATTTTCTCTTTCTTTTTCTGTTTAAAAAGATTCCAAACAAAGTCTTTGGACTCTTAGCGCTGAGTTTGAGGCATAGGTAGCCACTCATTCAGGTAGAAGACAAGCTCCAACGGGGCGTTGAATGGGTGATATTTGCAGCATTATTTTAGCTAGGATTGGTATCAAACATCAAAATCGATAGGTGGGAGCCTCGACTCAACTTTCGCAAAATTAGTGAGGGACCACTCTATAAAAAGATAGGAATAGCTCAAGCTATAGCCAAGGGGCGCATACGATATATAAAAGAAGCTAAATGTAAGGTAATTAGCTAAATGCTAAGGTTGTCACGCTCCTTTCAGTAGGTGGATCCGAAGATTCAAATGAGCAACTACCGGACAATCGGTATGCTCCTGTCAAGTGGTATCAAGATATGGCATTGCTCTCCATCGTAGGTCCTAAAACTTGACGGAGACAAGGGCAATCAAAGCAATTATGCTGTCCATTATAGTCTCACATCTAACAACATGAGTCTAGACTTTCTAGTCTAGAACTACTTGTGTCGACTAAATTCTGTTTCGAAATTGTTAAAGTGCATGTTTAGATTTCTATTCGCAGCAGTCAAACTATGGTTTCTAAAAACCATGGCTTCGAGTTGTGAAAACAGAAAACTGAACATGTTATAAGTTCAATAACTGTGGTTGGTGAATTATAATAGGCGTCATATTAACTCACGCTCAAGAATTTTGTTAAGATCAAGTGCAATGGAAGACCACAATGAAGATCTTTTAGCCAGACCACGGAGTAGCCACTGATTTTGCCAAATTGATAACTATCTTTAGGCATTCAAATACATATTTTGTTCCAAGAGAGGCTTTTCTTCCCATCTTCGCTCACCACACATTGATGTGGTAGGGTAGAAAGCCAAGTTAGTTGGATCAATTGAACGGGTCGAGCTATTACAAAAGTCATTTTCTAGAAAAATGTACAATGACGACGCAAAATTTTATATAATTGCATGCCAAAAATAAAAAATCACGAAATTTAGAATATGTGAGTTACTGAGTTTCCAAAAACATAACGAAGATTTGCAACAAAAAAGAAAAAATACAAAAATAGAAAGGCGCAAGTACACAACATAACACAAGCTTTGTCTCTGCTTTGATTTTTCCTCCATAAAAGATTTAACGGAAAGAGACGGAGAGCAAGTTGCTTGGCGACGTTTAATGTGACACAGCCTCAAAGGCTGTAAGGTTGTGTTGTGTTATTGCAGTTTGTACCACAATAGGCAGAATCACGCGGGACGGCAATACCCGTTTATGTTTGCAAATGGTGACAAAGATTCGGTGATGTGAGAATTATAAATGTTCAAATGGTAGTTATATGCTGATTATGAACTAGTATCTAATTGTGTGTTTTGTTCTGGATTTGTCGAAGTAATTTTACATAAAATTGATTTTATTAAAATAAATTTTGAGGTAAAATAATTTATATTTAATAATTTAATCTAAAAAGTAATTTTAGTTATTGACTAATGTTACTTTTAGGGAAATAACCCTAGAAACAATTCCATATTGCTTTAAGTTAAAATCAATTCTGAAAGTCAAAATTGATTTTACAAAGAAAGAAAACTGGTAAACAAACATGCACAAAAACAGCCGAAAACGATTTTTGAGGTGTCGAACTGATAACACAAACTAAGTAATATAAAATTTTGATGCTTAGAAATACATTACAATCTAACACAAATCCTTTGCTTGCAAATTTTATAGAAAAAGTAAAAAAAAAAAAAAAATCAGTTTATAAACTCATGTATTGCACGAATCAGTTTCTATTTTCCTATGTTTCCTATTTTTAGAATTTTGAAAAGAAAATTGCGAAAATAATAAAAATAATAACATCTTATTTTTTATTTTCATTTTCTATTTCACTATTTTGTCCAAAAATCCTGAAAATAAAAAATAAAGGAAATAAAAACAAAAATCAAACATACCCTTATTTTTTAAATTTGTCTATTGTGTGCAGCGTAAACTCTATGACGCACAAAACAATAAGATAGAAGTAAAAACACCAAAATTATTATTAAAAAGACTATAAAATGCAATATGTAAAATAAAAACTCAAATTAAGATTCAAAATTGAAAAGCCAACCACCTGACCATTATGACGAGTTTTGAACTTTCGATCAAAATTATCAACATTAGACTCTATCAAAAATCAAAAGGAAAGCAAACTCTCAAATTTAATAGTGCCAAATTGATGCAAATGATTAAGGGTTAATTGCACTTTATTCTCTTATATTATGGCAAAATGCACTTTACCTCCTATATTTTGAAAATATGCATCCTAATTCCCTGTATTTTATTAAATATATACTTTGATCCTTTTGTTAATTTTTTCATCAATTACAAATAAAAATATCATATATTCAGAGTATCAGGTTATATATTTAGAAATATTCAGAGAGTCAATTTACATATAGCTTAAAATTTAAAGGAGTATAATACACTTATTTAAGATAAAGTGCACATTTGATAAAATGCAGGGAGTTAGAATGTACGTTTTCAAAATGTAGAAGGTAAAATACATATAACCTATAATACATGAAGATAAAATGTAATTAACCCAATGATTAATGTGGTAATGTTAAAGTGCAAAAATTACCCCAGAGAACTGGGAAAAAGAGCAATAATGAAACTTTAATAACCAAAAATTACAAGACTAAAAAACAAGATATTAGGTTATAGAACTGAGGTGTAAACATAAAAACGTAGAGACTACACCTCATCAGTTTAAAATATAGAACATCAATAATGAGTACGTTTGGTTGTGCTTCTAGCACACCAAGAGTACTTTATATTTCATTACTTCTAATAATTTTAGTGATATTTATTTGTATTTTTCAACAGAAATAAAAATAAAAAATAATTAATTTTTCTTTTTTTAATAAATAGATGAAAAATTACTTCTCTAAAAACTAGAAACAGTGGAAAAAAAAATATACTTTACAAATTTTATGACTACTATCTTTTACTTTTTTTATAATTTTACCCTCCCAATCTTATTATTATTCTTATTTTTTCACACTTTAAATTGTAATTTTATAAATAAAAATATTTTTATATTTATCACATTCAAATAATTTAATAATATCTAATTCTAATAAAAAATATTTTTATAATTATATTCAAATATAAAATAATTTTTATTTTTAATTTTACTTTTACTCCTAATTCTATTTTTAAAAAAGTAATTCTTCCAAAATTTTAACCACGGACCCAACAAGATTGTTTGACACCATCTCTCGTCGTAAGATGGCCACAACAATATAAGTACTGCGCTTATTTAACTTTATAACGCCTTTAAAAGAAGGTTTTAAAAGCGCCTTTAAAAAGCCGCCTTTGTAAGATTTTGTTTGATTTGAATATTTGAAAAGTAAGTTTAAGAGAAGTATTTTTGTTTGGATAGGTTAATGTAGAATGACTTTTAAAAGTATAATTACCAAAATAGACATAATATAATTTGAGAATATATTATTGTAGTATATTTAAATTTGTGTGATATTAAAGGATAATTAACTCCTAAATTATTATTAATTTTTTTATTTCCAATAAATTAAGTACAACTTTGTTTTTATAATTTTTAAATAACAAATTTTTATTTTAGTATTCTAATTAAATATAATATTTTTATATATTTTTAAATAAATTTACCTTAAAATCATGTTTTTAAAATGAAATATTCATGTTAAGAGCTCTATTTTATATATAGATTTATATATTAATATTGATAGTATTTCCATTCAAAATAATTTATAGGAACAAAATTACGAGATAATTATATTTCTACATTCAAATACAGACAAAAAGACAATTAAAATAGCACATAATACTGCATGCTCCCAATTTAAGTTATATAAACAAACTATTTGTACAAGTATTCCAAAATATAAATATTGTCATAAATAACAAGATTCACTAATTCCTACTTTGGGTAGCTACAATTTCATCTCTAATTCCTGGCCATTAATATAATCCATTTCTCACAAGTCGTCAACATCACGACGTTGTTCAAGCTTACCATCATTATCAAGATCTTCTACCATACTATTATCATATTCCTCTCTGCACGACAAAACTCAATATCCGAGATACTATTTCTCAAGGAATAAAGCTTACGTGATCGCTATCAGAAGACAAACTATCTCCACTTGAGTCATATATTTAAAATTAGGCATATGACGCAGAATTGCAAATCTATTCTTCCAAACTCCAAAAGTTCTTTCTATGGTGCTTCTTAAACTAGAGTGAAAATAATTGAACACTTCATTATGATTGTTGAAACTTGCTGCACGCCTAAATCTGCAGAGGTGATACTGCTCACATCTATATGGACCCAACATATTTCCCAATGTGTTGGATAACCAGAATCAACCAAATAATATTTACCTAAAACAAAATACAACTTGTTAAAATCATAATCTATAAAATTAAGAATATTAACTATAGTAATGAGATCAAACCTGTAGGAGGATGTGGAAAGTTATACTTTGACCTTGTCAGAGCATCCTTAAAAACTCGAGCATCATGAGCTGATCCTTCCCACCCAGGCAATGCAAATATGAAGCACATATCCCAGTCACAAACAGCCATGACATTTTGTGATGTATATCCTTTTCGACCAATATATTTTACACTTTCTTTGGAAGACACTACACATGGCACATGAGTACCATCAATTGCCCCTATGCAATCCTTAAAATATGGCCAATAACGATTATCATGTTGAATTTTCTCATGCACATGTTCAAATCAGAATCCTGTGGCCTAATTAAATTGAATGATAATTTCAAACATGTATGAAGAACTCTATGAAATTGTCTACTAACTGTTTCACCCGAATGTTGGAACCTTTCTTGGATTACCCTATTTCCTACTCCGTGTCCTGCAACATGCAAAAACATGGCTTACGACCATCTCCTCTACTCCCATGTTAGTACTCTTTAAACCACACTCAACTAGTGCGGTACAAAGCAATGAGAAGACATGCTTATCCATCCTAAACATTTCATAGCATCGTCTATCATTTCCATGTAATATTTCTTGGACCCATTTATGTCCAGTTAGTTCACTTGTTCTACATGGTCTTTTTGCACAAATATTTTAAAGCATATTCTCCGACTAAAATCCCCTGCCATAGCCGCCATTGTTCCAACCATTTCGCTTATTTCATTGGAAGTATTTTCATCTTCCTCAATTTTCATCACATTCACTTGAGGATATGTGTGACATTTATATCTAAAGATCTCAGAATAAATAAAAGTATTAAAATATATAAAAGACAACATTAATTCATATAACTAGTCATATATTTAATACAACAATAAGTTAATAAGCCATAAACTAAAAAGGTCAAGTACTTAATACATAATACAATAATAATGTAACATGCAACAATAAATCCTATACTATTGAGATCATACACATCTTAATTATACTAATAAGGATTATCTTTATATGCCATTCGCCTAAAACCAAGCTTCAGTCTTCATTAGGAATGCTCAAAAACATTGCTCTTGCTTCCTTCTTCATTAGTACCTCACAACATCTAGCATAAAAATCAGATTGTCCATTACCTGGCTGCAACTTATGAAGTTCAGCCATTACTACACCAATACTATAAGGATCTTCCTTCTTAGAAGTAATAGCGCTGAAGATGAGACTCAACTACAGTGTCATAGATTTAAGGTGTTCTCCTATAATGGTAGCATTATCCATTTTACCCTTTACCCTTTCCTCGCCTCTTCCCCTCCCCTTTTTCTTTTTTCTCCACTCCTTGCACTCCCTGCACCTTGAGAGGTGTTTATATTTATGTTTCCAACTCCTACACTATCATCATTGAAATCAACACCTATAGTTGGATCATCACTATCACCAGAACCTTCATTTCTATCCAAACCAACACTCTCAAACCATTCATTATTTTGGTCATATTCATCATAGCCATCCTAAGCAACTCTCTACTTGAAGGTGCCAAGAAACTCACTGTGGTCTGCTTTTATCTTTAAAAAGATATGTCAATTCATGTGCATATGGTAGTCCCTCATGGCGATATTCTACCTATAAAGGTGATTTTCCTGCATGAAAATAAATTTTGATTACTTCAAATGTCATAAAAAGATTAATTGAAAATGCTAAAAAATATTTAAACAATGACAATAGATGCTTACCAATTCCTTTGCGTCCCACCAATCTGAATCTGCAATAAAAGTGTGTTTTTCATTATCCCACCCTAATCCAGTTGTATATCGAAATAGATTGTACCACACAATCCATTCTTTTCTTAGACTATCCCACTTATTTCTCAATTGTACCCTATCATAATTTCTCCCACTAATAGTACGAAATTGGTCAATTGCATATCTCCAACCCTTTTTGGATAATGTACCTTCGCTACGTTCACCTTTTGTCGCTTGTTCCATACAAGCATCGATGAAGAACTTTGTTGTTGTCCGATCCCAAATGGCCTTTGATTTTGACCCACGATTTTCATTATTAAGGGACAAATCGACGGAAATTTTTCCTTGACTGATTAATCAAAGATACGATTTGACATTCTACCTTATATATACAGATAATAAAAGTCATAATTTAGCCATATACACATAAATTTAGGCATAATTCTGATTGTAATTTTTTGGCAAGTTGTAAGTCAATGCTTCATATAACTTGAACAGCAAATAACAAAACAAAGCAACAACCAACATCAAGACAAAAAGAAAAATAAAATATAATTGTTTACTCCACTCAAATCAATTTTACTCCAACTCGAACCAATCTTATTACAGGCAATCAGTACACATAAATTGTCAAATAATTAATTTCATAATCAAATTTTTCCCATTTAATTAAATCAAACAACAGCTTATCACCATGAAAAAGACCAAAAAGATCCTTGAAACAAAACACAAATATTGTAATATGTGACCACAAGATCCTTCCTTTTATTTTATGTTTTTGCGTCTTAGATCATGATATCAAGTCCCTAAAAAGCTTGGGCGAAGAAAGGATAAATCAAACAATAATTACAGCCTAGCTATTCTTTTCACTCAATTATCATAAAAGCTTGTAATTCTGGCCATATGGTTACTTGCAGCACAAAGTGGAAGTATTTAAAAATAAACCTTAGCAAATATGGTTATACAGTACAAATGAAGAAAGGCACGGGATGTGGGAGATGGTGGCAACGACGGCGGATGCGACGAGTCACGGCCTGCAGTGACGAAGACACGGCGGAGTGAGACGACGTTGAGCAGGGGTAGAGCAGGAAATAGACAGCAACGGCGACGTGACGTTACACGACGGCGAGATCAATGCGACGGCGAGATCGAGGACGAGACGGCAAGATCGGCGACGAGACGGTGAGATCGGCGACGACACCGCCGAGATCCACAAGAACCAGCCACCGCCAATGACACCGAGATGCGCTCCAGCAACGGCGAGATGCGGCTCGGCGACGGCGAGGAAATGAAGGTGAGAGCGAAGGACGAGAGCACAGAGAGCGAGATGCCCGGCGACGGCGAGATGCGGGCCGACGACGGTGAGATGCGGCCCGCGACGGCGAGGGAGTGAAGGTGAGAGTGAAAGACTGAAGGTGGAGTGAAGGAAGAGAGCACAAAGTGAAGGTGAGAGCGAGAGTGACAGAGTGAGGCAAGAGAGCACAGAGAGGTGAGAGTCAGAGTGAAAGTGAGAGTGAGAGACGAGAACGTGAGTGAATTGTGAGGGTAATATTGTAAATGAACAAAAATGAAAAAGGAGAAGTAATCTCGGCTCCTCTTTTGTCAAAAGGCCTTTTTTTCATCCGAGAATGTGTTTACTGTAGATACAAATTAAACCAAACATGATACTTGTACTGTATAAACTCATTCTACTCATGTAAAAGGTCTTTTATTGAACGAAAAAGGAGAACCAAACATGCAGATAATGAACTGATGGACCATACAGCCACGTTGCATGATCAGATACAAATGAAAACATCACTGAGAAACCGCCGCCACCGAGCACAAATATCTACAGCCTGGAAAACACTACTGGTCATAAAAATTTTACACCATTCTAATCTACAACATTGCCCTTCCGTTTTTACTTTCTGTATAGAACAACCAGCCATTACATCTGACAAGCATGTACCCCTCTAAGGTTATCTCACCTACTTCTTCAAGCTGTCATGATTTTGTGAAGAGCCTCTACTATAAGGTGGCTCAAGACCACACCTGCCACGTACGCCGCCTATCACTTTTGGAGTTGGGCGTTACAGTTATCCTATCTGCATTAGTGGACAGCCATTTACTGAATTCAGGGGATGCAACAAGTTCTTCCAAGGCTTTTTCAGTGGACTCCTTAGTGAACGCGTCCCATTCTGCTGCTGAATATTTTCTTCTCTCGGGTGTAGTGTGTATGATGGATGGGTATAACTCCTCTGACAGCTTCTTAGGTGGCGTCCTAGTGAAAACTGATGATGAAAAAATTTAGCATGTTAAGCACCCCTTATTCAATGCTTTTCCTTTCTCCCCCAATCAATAAGGAGAAAGAGCCGAGATGTGACATTTCCATTGGTAAAAGTAAGGCTATGAGAGATGAGCAAACCTCGTTCAGAAGATTTGCAAGGTGACAAGGTGAAACTTTTCGGTTGAGGCTGAAGAAACGTAGAGTCCTCTTTGCTTTGCATCTTGTACGTATAACCATCATATGAATCGTCATAAGGTGATGAATCAGGAACCTGGTATCTCCTCCTGTTTTTCTTGGGTGATTTGAACAGACTCCTGCAGAATTCTTCCAATAATAAATACATAGCAAAATTCAAGAACATACAGGACCAGTAGTTATAGGGGGAAATCCTGATGATTACAAAGTGGCCTACAGTTTAATAGCTTATGGGTCAAAGCTAGGAAAATGTAAATCTTTAAGACAATCCACATAATATATTTCATATTACCAGAATTTGCAACATTCTGCCTAAGAGTAAAAACACAATTTTTTATTAAAGTTATAAAGAACGCCAGCAGGGGGGGGGAAGAATAGAGTTCATACGTCTCCTATTTAATCAAGAAATTGAAAAGCAGAACCTCAGTACTGAAAGTTACAACCTAAGCTCCAGCGTTCAAGAAAGAGGACTAACCTGCGCAAGCGACGAAGGAATCTCAATCTATGCACCCTCTTCAACAAGGTGACCAGTGATCCACATAATAATGCCAATGTTCCCAACAGAGGATCCAGTGAACTCTGGAAATTTGTGATCATGTGTATGAAGCATGAAACCAACATATCAAAAATGGGAAAGTGAGGATAAAAATAAAAAATAATTAAAAAAAAAAAAACCTGAAGAATCATAATGGCAGCCAAAATCCGGATGGCCCATGCGACAAATTGAGCAGTGCTTATGTCCACTGATCCGTCTTCAGTCAGAACAAGCTTGTGGACCACCCAGAATCCCAACCAGGCTCCAGCTATTGCGACAAAAGCAAGCATAAATATTGCTAACTGCAGTTGAAATTTCATTAGTTAGGCATTAAGAGACCTCTCAGATATTTGCAAATGGATAAATACACACGACAGTCAACAAAAGCAAAAATATGAAGCAATGCGTTCTGTAGAAACTAGAAACGCAATGACAATATAATGGGTGATTGCAAGGGGGAAAAAAGTTTACTATGTACCATGGGATCAACTCCAAAGTTGAAACTGTTTGAAAACTGAGTATCCCAAATCTAGAGTCCATTTTAATTATTTGATGTTTGAAAATCGATTTTCATTGAAGTCCCAACTTATCTTGCAGAAACAATAGTCTTTCCAAGTTCCCAATATTGATCTTAGCATTCTTAGGTTTCTCACCCCTCCTCCTTCCCCACTCCTTCGAGACCTGTGATACCTTGCATGTCTTTACATGCAGGCCTCCAAGTGGACATAAGAACCCTCATTTTTCACTGCATTCAGGAATCAGGCCATGCAGTGTGCCTCTTCATAGGGACAATGAACACAGCAAACCCTGTTTTCTTTGCACTACAGCAATTCAACACATTGATTCCAAGTAACACCCTAGGATTGGCAAAATTAATTCGTCTATAATTCATGTCACAATAGGGCGACAAAGTTTTACAGCTGGCTGTTAACCAAATGCCAACCTCCACCTGAACCCAAGCTTTCGACCGGCTATGAGAAGTTCAGGCTTTTATTCTTCCATAGCTTTTGCTTTTTATATGAATAACTAACAAA
This sequence comes from Pterocarpus macrocarpus, assembly GCA_031439585.1. Lineage (NCBI taxonomy): Eukaryota > Viridiplantae > Streptophyta > Magnoliopsida > Fabales > Fabaceae > Pterocarpus > Pterocarpus macrocarpus. The sequence continues at coordinate 68,899,061 of CM062520.1, read as the reverse complement.
AACACAGAAACTTAGAAACTTTGAACATTCATTTTTTTAACGAGCTGTTTCTTCAAGGACATACATTCTTTGATGGCTAATGATTCAAATTTACAGAGGAAAGAAGTTTACCATCACAACCACCATGATTCAGAACAAATGAATAAAGTGAAATAAATTTTTAAACTGTAGCACGAATAATAAAGCTAATTTACAGAAAGCATAGAGATAACTTACATACAGGATTATACATGTCTTCATCAATTCCTAACTCTGTAAGAACTGAACGAAGTAAACCAGGCACATATCGGAGGAGAAAAGTCCCAAAACCAACCTGATTAAAATGATGGTTGGAATTATATGATCCGCATACTTCAAAAGTTAATATATGAGATGGAAGTGACGTGCACTGAGGTTACACTTACAGCAGATGAATATAAAAATATAGCAAGGGAACTCTTCCGACCAGTAGGAAGAAGTTTCATTCCCTGTCAATTAGAAGAGGCAAATTCCATGTTATGGTCAACAAGAAATTTTCTGAAGGAGTCAAATATGATGATCAGATAACAAATCAGATCATCTTCTAAAAGTTTGCAAGTTAGTCATCAAAGTATTACTTAGAGAGACAACTGGATTTTAGCGTCAACATCCAGCGACCACATTGAACTTTTGAATTTAGATATGTATAAAAAGTATCACTTGTTCTAATCTTTACTCTTGCAAAAATTCATCCCAAGATACCTGGATCAATTGAAATTATAAAATAAAATAAAGTCTAATGAATTAGGTAACACAACTTGAGCAATGAACAATATCTATGTTGTTGCCATGAGCACTAGGACCATCCAAGATAAACCAAAACGAAAATCTGAATCAGATAAGATAATCCATTAACAAGGCATAGGAGTAGTTTTCCTTGACGTAGAAGTCATGGTTGATTGCTCAACAAAAAGATTCATCCTCAACACCATATAAGATTACATATAAAACTTTCCAAATTTCAAAAAATTGAGGAATAGAAATAAGTTACCTGATAAAGAATCATCAATATCACAAGAATTATCCCAATTGCCATTGCGCTGCCATAATAAAATGTTAAGGATTTGCTTAAGAAAGATGCCAAGCTCAGCAGAATAATACCCGATATTAACAATACAATACGATATGCAAAAAATTCTGCAACAGAGGAAAAGAAAACATTAGTGCCGGATGTCACTGTTCTCACAGACGGATCAATAGCACATCAAGAAGCTATAACTCATCATGACAAATACAGCCGAGAACATTTACCTTCTTCGATGGACACGTCAAAATTTTCTAGTGTTGAGCCAGCAGTCCTTACATCTAAGAGCTTGTGGTCAAAAGGAGACATTGATCGAGCCCAAGAACCCTTGGCAACTTTCTCCCACTGGCCCTGTGGGCACATCCCGACTGCAAGAGATGCATTCCTGAACAAGATACAAACAAATGTCTGAATCAATTATATAGATCATTTTCCAAATCCTAGTTTAGTACAGGACAATCGTCAGTTATAAAGGGAATTGATATCCCTTGCATTATCAAATTCAGACTTGAGGTGTAAAGCAACGCTCTTGCCTGAAACAAATGATGTTCATCATGTTCCCTCATCAATACAATAAATCGCTAGAACCCTTCTCACAGATAACATAAATATTCATTCCATAAACAATGAGACACGTCGAAAGTAGACAGACCACACACATATACAATATTTGAGGCACGCACTGGTGCAAATACTCACCTATGAAAACAAATCTCTATGTTTGGCACGCGAACATTCAGATTTGCAGGCAACACCTTCACTTTCATGGAGTGGGCAAATTTACTCAGGTTTCTAAACCTTGACAGTCCACGTATCCGAACTCTTTCAACAACCACAGTAACACCCGGCTTGGAACCAGGAGAGTTCCCCACAGGCAAGCCACGGGATAGCTGCAGTGTCGAATTTTGGTTAAGACCTGCAAAAGGAATAAGTGAAATTTCAACATGCGCATGACACCAGGTTTACATCTACAGCGTGATAAATCAGCACCTATCCACTCCAAGTGAGAAATTTATATACAGCTGTAGCCCAACATTCCAACAATATGATCTTTACTTGAAGAAGCAATTTGTACGAAAAACTCAAAGGAATAATAACATAACTAGCAGGGATATTCACCATGAAATGTTATAATCAGGAAATTACTAAAGAAATTTACAATATCTTTATTTGCATCGTATAACAAGTAAACGTGTAACCGAACCTTTTAGGTAGAAAAAGCAGGACCGGAATGTATGGTAAAACCCTACATTTGAAATTTTGAATTAAAAAAATAAAAATCGACGAGAAAGGGAAAAGAATGCGTACATAAGGAACGTTCATCGGCGAGTACTAGAACCGCAGAGGCCCAAAGAGAGAATAGGAGAAGAATGGAAGCAGAAGGAGCAGCATGTTGAGCACGAGTGCCGGCCATTGCTGTGGCTGGCTGAGTTTGGAATCGGAAAGTAAGAGGAAGACGAGTCGCGCGTTCAAAATCCGCCAAAAGTTGAGGGGTAATTCTGCAATTTTCATTGGGCCTCTACTAACTTTCTTCAATCCGGTCTCGTTAACCAAACACGAGCCCGGGCCCAACCCGTCATAATCAATCCTTCTCCTTTGTTTTGGTTTGTTTTTTATTTTTTTTCGAAGTCATGATCAACTCACAGACCCAAAAAAAAAAAAAAAAGAAGTCACGATCAACTCTTGCATACTGATAGACCACACTCAAGTCATTATCAATTCTTAGTTGAAGCAACACAAAATTATAGGGCTTGGTTGAAATTGTTTTTATTTTTAAGTTTTGTAAAATTGTTTTTAAAAACAAGTTTGAGTTCAATTTTAAAAAATAAAAAAATAAAAAATTTGTTTGATAATTTTACTCTCAAAATAATTTTTTAATGATAAAAAATAGAAAATCTATTTAGCTGATTGTTTTCAAAAATAAGTTTTAAAAGTAATAAAACAACAAACTTGTTTGACAAAAAAATTTCTTAAAAATAGCAAACATATAATAGCATAATTTATTATAATAATAAATTTATCTCAACGAATGCTTTAATACAACTTGATGCATTTTCATATTCATAAATCTATTTATATGCTGTGTATTATATTCTTGTTGCCACATTTAATTTGTAATTTGATCACGCTATCTTGCTATTTGTCTTGCAACTTCATCAATTAATCTTATTGTGTTGTCATTATTGAAATTCACATGTAAATTTGTGTTGCCATTTGCCTATGACTCCTAATGAAGCAAAATATCAAGCATAAACACGAAACAATCCAAAACAAATAATCAAATCAGCTAAACCAAATTACCAAATATCAGTCCACCACAATACAAACCACTCCAGACCAAATTATCAATCCAAACCAAATTACTAACCAGCCAATATCAATCCAGCATTGTCCAAACCAAATTACCAAATTAACTAATATTAGTCCAACACAATCCAAACCAAATTATCAATCAAAACAAATTACCAGTCCAAACAATTACTAATAAGCCAATATTAGTCGAAAATTGTCCAAACCAAATTATCAAATCAATTAATATCAGTTTAGCACAATTCAAATCAAATTACCAATCCAAACCTAAATCCAAGACAGAGAATGAAATGAAAAAGGAAACGGTGGTGGCTGCCTAGCAGTGGAGAAGGAAGGGGAGAAGACATGATGGCTTGGAAGGCGGATCCCTACAGTCCAAAAAGAAAAATGAAAGAAGGTGGCTAGGCTAGCGATGGAGAAGGAATGGAAGAAGGAAATGGTGGCTATGATGGCAGATCCAAACGAACCCGAATGGAAAAATGAAAGAAGTTGGCTCGGCTAGCAACGGAGAAGGAAGGGAAGAAGAAAATGGTGGTTGGGATGGCGGATCTAGACTAACCCAAATGGAAAAATGAAAGAAGGTGGCTCGGCTACCGGCGGAGAAGGAAGGGAAGAAGGAAATGATAGCTTCGATGGTGGATGGCGAGGATCTTGAACCTAAGAAGCAAGTCGACGGCAGAGCAGGAAGGGAAGAAGAAAATGGTGGCTAAGACAGTGGATTTCGAGGATTCCGAACGAAAAAAGGAGAGGAAGGTGGTTGAGCGGGCTGGCGGAGAAGGAAGGGAGGAAGGAGAAAGGGAAAGGATGGAGGTGGAGACAGGGGAAAAGGGGAAAAGAAGAAGGAGAAGGGAAAACAATAAAATCGAGTAATTTCAAAATTGCCATTGCTAATTTTTGTATTCTCAAAACAAAAAAATTGGAAAACATGTGAAACTTGTTTCTTGGTTTTTGATTTTAAAAACCAAATTGTATTTTTTGTTTTATAAAACAGCTGCCAAAAGTTCCAAACAACGGTTTTTGGTTTTTTTTGTTTTTAAAAATCAAAACCTGTTTTCAAAAACAGTTATCAAACAGGCCATAGTTTCTGGACACTCAGTTTTCGACCGTGACATTTTAATGACCCAAAAATCATATCTTGGGCCAGACAGAAATATTAGCTCCATTGTTGAACAAAAGCATTACGTCAAAAAAAAAAAAGACGCAAAGAAGATCACCGAGTTTGATTAATATTAATAAATAGTCAAAAGCTCAAGCGGCTTGGAGTCTTTTAAAATACTATAATTTTATCCACGCGTCTTTATCATAATGAGATTTAATTTAAAATTATTATATAAATTCATTTTGCTTAATATATATATATATATATATAATTAACTTTTATTTCAGAATTATAATATGTAATTATGACTTATAGTTAATTATTGGGTGCATTTGGATGTGCTTTTTTAAGGGAGGTGTCTAGTATTATTTGTTTGTATTTTTTTAAGAAAGTAGAAGTAGAAAATAATCAATTTTTTTTTTTTAAAAAGTAAATAAAGAGCTACCTCTTCTAAAAGTAGAAGCAGTAGAAGAGAGAGAAAATGATTTTGAATTTTGAATCACTATTTTTTTTATACTATTTTACCATTTTATTATCAATTTTTTCTTGAAAACACCACTTCCTATCTACTAAAATATAAATTTATATCAAAAAATATTTTTATATTTATCATATTCAAATAATTTAATAATTTTTTATTCTAATAAAAAATATTTTTACAATTATATTCAAATACAAAACAAATTTTTACTTTTATTTTTATTTTTGCTTCTGATTCTATTTTTGAAGAAGTAATTTTCCCAAAATCTTAACTAAACGAGCTCATTGTCTTAGTCTTAATAATTTTTGAAAAACAGTTTATAGGTAAAATATTACTTTCCAATTTACTTTCTTCTTGAGTCCTTGTTGCTTAGGGTATTATGTAAAGGGCTGATGATATCGATACAAGTGTCTTAATTAGGCTTCCTCATACTTCTGAGTAGAAAGGTTACTATTTGATGTTTCTCTTTTTCAACTAGTATATGTGGCCTTTTCAAGCATCACTATTAGTTCATTGAACAATGCATTATACAACCCAAAAGGAAAATATCGGAAATCAGATCACTTTCCTTAGCTGGAGGTCATATCCCTCTCAATCTCTTATGAATAATCAACAAAGTGCATGCATGTGTTGAACTTGAAAGGATTAAAATAAAATAGAAGACAATGTTTATAACAAATATCCTCAAGCTTTTGATGGAAAGGCAAGAATGTCCTAAAAGCAGGGGATAAAGTGATTGCATCATTGACCCATGATTCAATCAAAACAAAAGCAAACCAAGGTACGTGCAAAATTGAATTTGTGAATGGTGCATAGTGGAGCTAGCACTACGAGAAATATGTCGGATTTTTCAGATCTGAGTGGAGGATCTTTTCATTTATTCTGACTCAAAATCTTAGTTGTCTGCTCTGTTGTAGTTGTAGTGTGAAGTCAGTGGCAACATTATTTTTCTCCTGGGGCTTCAGTTCCTCCCAGTCGCTTTAGGCTATCATTGAGAATGGCATGCAGATTAATTCATCATTATCATAATGCACTAATATCGCTGAGATTTTCGGTACTTCTGTTCTTACTTCTTAGTATTTCAACTTTCGAGGCTATAGGAAACAATATTTTTCTCCCTTGTATCTCATAATAATAATAATAATTTCCCTCTATTTACCTTTTTGACTAGAGATAATAAACTATAGAAACTCTTTAAATTTTAGTAGTAAGTGACTTATACGCACTTAGAGGAGGAAGGGAAATGGTGAAGGCAGACTTGTTTCCCACATTTGTTAAAGAAAATAGGAGCCAAAATTAAAGGTGATGCTTAACATTTCTTTTCAGGATGCCCCTGTCGTGCGATCAGACGCAGCAGCGTTTACGGAAGTGTTGAGTTTTCTTTTTATTTTATTTTTTAATGTCTGGCAGAGTAAAAGCCGGACCAAGCTCCTGTGCAAAATATTTATATTTTGTTCCTTTTGGGTGAATGAGAATAAATTAGAGCATAAAGTTTTTCCTACCTAAATGAAAGGTGAATTATTTTGAAAGCATATCTGATAACTTGTTTTCATTTACAACTTTAAACGATCTGTTGTGCTGGTTTACGTATTAATCTTTCTCGTCCATCTTTCGGCGATAATTAATTAATGAGAGTGCGAACATGGAGTATTATCTAATTTTACTCTTACTTTTGTCGATTAATAAACTTAATGTGAAGTTGCACTTGATATTGCTGAAAAGAAGGGGAGTTTTAAAATGGTCCAGTTATGTACTTGGACATTGATGATCCAGTTAATTATGACCGCAGAGATATTACTCAAATAAGTTAAAAGGTATAGATTATGGCAGGTAAATCTAGTGTAGTGGCAGAGATATTTGTTGTATGGATGAACTTCCAGTCATTGGGCAAATCTTTAATGGACAAAAATTAAACGTTTTGTCAAATGACCAAAGTGGACGTCGTTTTCTTTCCGTTGAGAACATTGACTGTAATAAGAGATTGATGAGAATCCACTGCACGTCACAGTGCACGGTGAGTTTCAAAGGACACGTGTCGTGAAGAAAAATAATAGGAAAATGAGTTGATTATCTGTAGATTTTTTTTAATGTATTATTAAATTGATGAAACCCATTAAATTTTAAAATCGTTGTTGACTCTAATTTTTAATTATCGAAAATTTGAAGTAATAATATAATTAGTTAAAACTTATTATAATTTTGAAAATTTTAATTGCGCATCAGTTATATATTTGAAGTTGATCATATTAAATTTAAAAAAATTAAAGTCAAATAGACTTAAATCCCATTGAAATATTAAAAAATAATACTCTACCTTATTTGGATATAAAATATATATTTTACCTCAATTCCCTAAGAGTACTTTAATTTTTTTGAGAGGAAAAAAATATTTTGAAATATTTTTTTTTTTGAGGGGCTAAGGCCCCCTAATAAGCAACAGATTGCAATAGCAATACACCCGCCAAATCATCTAGCAATAGTCTACCACTTCCAGTAGGAGAGAGAACTAACATATGAACACCTAAAGGACATGGGTAAGCAGACCCATTGAGAAAGTCTGCAACTTTGTTACCCTCTAAATATATGAGATAGCCTACCATCCCAATCCTAATCCATGAGATGTCTAGCTTGAGTAACCAAGCAACTATAAGGATGATTTATTAGAATATTGCGTGGGCGGAGTAATGTTACTCCCAAATGTGGGCAAAGCAACAAATCCTTCACCCCCGAATAAATCTAATAGCCAACAAAGATTTGCCTCCAAAATTAACTTTTGAATGCCTCGATCCGAAGCCATATATAGGGCTGTAAGAAGACCACAAATCTCAGACATAACAACAGAGATGAGCCAATATTATTACACCAATCTTTTATTATCATTATTATTAAGTATTTGACCAATCTTTAATGTTGTAAGATAAGCGAAAATGTAATTATTTTCATTCAATTTCTTTCAACAAGGAAAAGAATGTTATTTATCAAATATAGAACCTTTTCTTCGCAAATAAGCACATTGAAAGAAGTGATTATATTTGACTAGTAGATAGTAGTGGCCCCAACCAAATAAATAAATAAATAAATAAATAAAGAACGTAGTAATGTTGGAAAAAAGAAAAGTGGTTACCCAAATCAATGTACTTCACATGAGAAAGTGTTTGGTCGAAGAAAAGTTTACGAAGAAAAGTCTTTTTTTTCTTGTTTCATGAATCTAATTGTTATATGTTAATAATATAAAAATATTTTATATCATCATTTAATTAAATATTTATATTTATAAAAATTTTAAAATAATAGATAATTAAATCAAATATTTTTAGTGATATGATAATATATAATTAAATACTTGTATAAAATTATAAATTAAATCTTTCTTTTGTTACTCTTTTTTAAATAGTTTTTTTGGTCTATAATTAGCATAGTTAAGAGAATCAGACCAGACTGATCCAACCGAGAACCGGACCCCAGGCTGATCCGATCTTCACCATAAAATTGGATGCAATCAAAATCGGTTAAGAACCGGTGAACTGGACCAGTCAAATCGATTGATCAATTTGGTTTTTTTATAAAAAAAGCTCAATCATAAGAAAAATTTATTTTTTCTAGAACCTTGATTCCTTTAGTATGTTTATTTACTATATATTCTTAAATTAATTTAAAAATTAAAAATTAAAAATAATTATTATACTATCTGTAAGTATTTTTTAAAAGAAATTTAAGTAAAAATTAAAATAAATAGATTTTACATTTAAAATTTTTGATAAAATGCCTCATAATAAATATTATTTTACATTAATTATGTTATTATTAATAATTTAATATAATTTTTTATTTTTTAATGAATCATATATATTTATATATATAAATAATTAAATATATATATTTTATTATATTCCGATCGAATATCCAGTTGATCCTCTAGCTTTTTGAACCCCTACCTTAATCGATTCGATACTTGATCCGATTTTCTTAACCTTGATAATTAGTAACCGTTAATAAACAGTAAACTCTGTCGGCAACTTACAATGGAATATTCCGGCCAAAGTGAAGGATAGTTTTGTCTTTCTATAAGCACAAAAAACTGGCCGGTGACTGGGACAAAAGGTGACCATTTTAAAACCCACCATCCATGATACATGAATCCATGTCCATCACCTGTTTATGTGGGAATAAATGTAATAGCGAACTTTGAACCAAGAAATCTTCTAGGTGTATGGTGTATTGTGTAATGTGTATTAATAATAATAATTTACAAATGTAAAGGAGCCAATTTAGCTGAATTGATAGGACCACAATATCTGAATTCTTCAAGTTCCCTGAACAATGAGTTGACAAAAAAGGCAAAATACTTCAGGGAAGTGCAGCCTCTAATTAAGGAGCTGTTTGGTAGTGCGATTTTTTCTTTTCCCTCTCTCCTTAAAGGCTTAGAGCGAGAATGCACGCGCTTAACGTATGTTTCTCCAAAATCTGTCCACAAACAACAAATTTCGGGGCAAAGACACAAAGGAAGTTACCTGTCAAATTAAGTTTAACAAAACAAAACGACAACGTTGGATAGCCCGTCTCTAACTACAACGCAGATAAAAGGGTTAATGGGTAATTATGAGCTCATGATTTATATGTCCTTCCAAAAGAGAGTGCTATGTTTAACACAAACCCAAGGCATACTAGAATACTGAGGAGGACAATATGAATGTGTTGGGAACAGCGAAAGAAAGGTGGGTTGCTGCTTGCTTCTTTTTATTCATGGGAGTGAGGGGGCACGAGCTAAAACTAAAAGTGAGTTCAAGTTCCAATTTCTGCAATGCTTTGTAAGGCTGGCCTCCATTGACCCCCATGGCCACCACCACCAAAGTGCCTTCCACTGCCTTTGTTATTGTTGCTGCTGCTGCCGCCATTGCTTCTCATTCGGTGAACCTCCCGTTCCACCTGACACAGAAAAACAAAGACATAAACATACGCACAGGCTTTGGATTGAATAGGTACACGCGCGAAAATGACAATTCAAATTGATCAATCAGACGGTTGGGCTCAAACAACGAAGACAATGCCCATCTCTATAGAATGCGTGCTTATCGTCCCGTGTGTTTTAACTTCGGTTTCTTTTTGACCTTGTGAATGCGTGCTCATCTTTCACTATTCTGGCAGTTACCTGGTCAGACATTGATCATAAATTATTTCTGGGACAAATAGTACTCTTTCTTTCTAGAGACTCTCACTCACATGAAGGAAATCTTTTGACCTTAATCATCCTTATTTATCATCTTCTATGATTAATTAGCTCCACAGCGGCCCTAAATTACCTTTTATATATACATTGGTAGTACTCTCATAAAGTCAGAACCTACGTGAAGAAAAATTTACAAAGTGACAGAACAAAGTGGAGCATGCAATTTTGGATGTTCTTTTATAATTTCCCACTGTTTGTAGACATACCCAACTAATAAATTCGATATAATATTTGACTATACAATACTGTGCCGACGTGCTAAGTTTCCATGTGGACCGCCTGTATACAAATTAATCAAGATTATAGTAAATATCACTTAAACTAGCATGACAAATGATTTTTTTTTTCAACCCATATACATCACATCACATATATACGGAGACGTTATAATTTGTAATATCACTATTTATTTTTATATTTTCTTTTTCAAGCATGTTAATTTAATATCGTCACATGATGTTAAAATAATGAGACTCAATTAGAATATAATTACCACACAAATGAAAGGTTTTAATAGCACCAAACTAACAAATTCGTGGCTAAGTTAATTAATCAATAATTTGTTCCCATAAAATAACAATAATAATAATAATCACTACTTTGTTTAACATGAGATCCACGGAAGGAGCAGTGGAATGACCATGGATGAGCCTATCCCAAGTTCCCAACACTGTCATGCAATCGAAACAATCATTACATGCACTCATTGTGTTTCGGTATGCAAAATAGTATGGGCACGCGCCTAATGTATTCACAGATATCTAAAATAGTACCAATGCATTATTCACAAGCTCTTTCATTCCACATTGAAACTCTTTTGATTTAAACGAAAAATTTAACCAAGCACGGGCAACACAATGAAACATCAGCCTTGATATTCGAACTTGAATAAACAACGATCTGATTCTTCCGAGGAGAAGAAGATAAGATTTCCTATAAATTTACTCACAAACAGACCCAAGGAAAAAGAACGTCAAAGATGCCTTTTCATCGTGCATTTGTGTGAATCAGACATAGAAAGGAAGATCCCTTCTCTCTTTCCCTTTGTCCCTCTGTTTTCCCTCTTTCAGTAACAAAATATAAGAAATTAAAATAAAAACAAATTGCCACACCGGTACACCCCAACAATCCAACTAGATTACAACATTAGTTTTGCTTAAAAGTTTTATAAATACACAAATGAAATAATCCAAACACGTTCAAAGAAATGTGAGACTCTTCGTCTAAGACGTAGCCACAATTAACTAACAATTTATATACAGTTATGCAACATGGTATAGTTTTTAGCCAGTTTAATTAGTTAAAAAACAAAAACAACTTTAATTTGAAACAGAGCAGAGCTAGCTGTCAATAAGATGATACATATACGTGTACGTATTTACCTTAACAGTACTAGGATTGGGATCTCCAGAGTCTCTGTGCTTCATCTGAACCCCAAGACCACCTCTCTCCATGAGCAATTTCCCGAGTTTAACGCACTTCTTGGCAGCAAACTCCTTCAATACATCTGTGGTCCCCGAAACACACATGCATCAATATGCATGCGAATGTACATATGAGCTTGTGAATGCTTATATAACACGTGAAATGAACGTAGAATTATAGGAACAACAGGCAACTAATAGGTAGGTACCTTCAAAACTGATCAAGCGGTAAACCTGGCCAATAACCAACGTATCGTTGGGCCGGAGGAGCTTGAACTGCTTGAGCGGCGTGCCATTGTGGGAATTGGGGGTTGGCGAGTTAATGACAAGCGCCACGTAATGACCAGGGTTAGCGTTCATGACCTGCCGAGCACTAACCGACCAGTAAATTCTCTCGATCTTGTTCCCCGGATGCTGAATCACAACCGTCGCTGCTTCCGCTGCCTGACAGTTCCCCATCTTATCCCTATGGATCTGCAACTGCAACCTCAACCTCACAAGGGTTAGCTTAGCTTAGCTTCTAGCTTATGTAGTTGTAAGCTACTCCTAGTTGAGTGTTAAGGGAAGAAACCTTTCGTAACGTTTTCAATTGGATGACGTTTGAAAAACAAAAGAACACGTACTGCAGTTCAGAGGTAAGTGTGTTTTACTTTTATCGAAGAGCGGAATGCTATAAAAGACAAGACTGAAGACATTAAAGGGTGGAGCTGTGACAAAGTGACAAGGGGTGCAGGGACTCTGCCTTCTTTTTCTGGGGGCTATAAATGAACCTGACGCTCTTCCACGTTCACTGACGCACGCCAAGAATCAAGGGGTGCCTGATGGATGTGACCAACACTTACCGGTAACCGAGAAATACCAATAATTGTTTAAATTAATTGTTGAATAAGAAGGGATTTGGTGAAGTCGTAATTAGTAGTGTATATGTAGAAGCTTGAAGTAAAAAAAAGTGTTCAGAAAATGGGCAACCGGTAAGGGGAGAAGCTTGGTATTGGTGGGAACGGGTTTATGATGACAAAGGATGATCTTAATAGTATATGTATATCATGTTGAGAACAGGATCTGCACCGAAAAAATATTGAGAACAGGACGGTGCTATTTATGTAGTGTAAGTCGGGAACAGAGGAAGAGATGGAATGAAAGGAAGGAAGGAAGGAAGGGAGGGAGGGAAGAGAGAGTGAATGATAGAGTGAGTGGGACAGGCTATATAATAAATGGGGTGTAATGTATGTGGTTTCAGACGTGTTGGATCTGCGAAACCCACCTGGGGACTTTGCTGTGTCTACACTCCAGAGTAGGGAAGTAAATTAAGGTATGCGTGGGTTGGATTCTTGGCTTCTTGCCAACTTGTGAGTTGTGTTCTGACCCCAATCTGTAATTGTCACTGTGGCCGTGACTTAGTGGCTCATGAGTTACTGGGGCCCTATCACCAAAACCTGTCTATGTTAGTTTACACGACGATACAATGCAACACTCGAATTTTAACATGAGAAATAAATTTTGGAAAATGTTTTTAGAATAAATTTTAACCCTCTATGTTTTTAGAATAAGAAATAAATTAGTAACTGTTTTGGTTTAAATTTTGGGAAATGTTTTTTTCTACCTGAAAATATCATTACACTATTCGACAAGCTTTTGAATTTGTTGAAGAAAATGAAACAAAAGATTAATTAAAACAAAAAATCAATTGATTTTAACGGTTGATATGAAAAAATGTCGAAAATTGTGTTGGCCACCTGTCTACAAGTAGCACAACTCTAAATTTTTATATCTCAATTGTAGCATTGAAAATGTTTATTTTATTGGCTGACGGAGATGCCCTCTTTTGGTTTGGCATGTTCTTCTCATCTACACGTACTGGGGGAAAAAAACTGTACATAAAGTTTTCAACTACACGTACCCAAAAAGGCAAAATCCAACTACACAGAAAGAATCTTTCCGGAGAAACTCTCTTCTAATAATTAATTTTTTTGTTCACCATTCCTTCTTGGGTCTCATTGCCTTTTTTTCTATCGGTATATCACACTGAAAAGCAATTCAAAGGGATAAAGAAATTCCCAACGCTTCGGTAATTTTCATGCTGATAGGTACTCCAAGTCTCCAATCAAATTCTCTTTGTATTTTCTATATGGTGAATGAATGAACCATTCATCCATATGTATACACGCGCACCCCTAGGTTTATATGCATATGCATGCTAATCAAGTAATCATAATGTTGAGTACTATAGTATTATATGTGATTTTTCCTGACAAAAAGCGTTAAGTTCACCAATTTCAGGTCTAAAGTGAAACACAAAAACTCATCACCCAAAACAGAAATCGTCTTCATATTCCGCAGCCCGAGTTCGAATTTTGGGTTAAAAAAACACATCTTAGCAAAACGTGCAATGAGTTGAATCAGTTTGAGAAACTTTTTTTCGACATAAGCAACTAGTTTTCCCCTTAAAATTACGGAAATGTTATCTTGACCACGATTTTAGGGACACGTACGGTGTCATGCGTATAAAAGACAAAATGACAAAAAATGAGTGACTTATGGTGGTTTAGCATACAGTGGCTGTATGGTGGATTATATGATGACTAATTTTATTTTTTCCATCTTCCCTCTTTTCCCTTTTTCATCTTCCATCATTTTAATTTTTTTTCATCTTCCCTCTTCATTTTGCCCAAAATCCAATGCTTCCCTCCCATGTACCTCCCTTAATCCATTCTTGCCCTTTCACCCATTGCCACCGCAAGGCCGAAAGCACTGAGTTGGGCTGGGCCGAGGCGTAGGACTCACACCACGCTCAAGACGCGATTGAAGGTTGGAATGTACATGTGCAGTGTAATCGCTTATGATCTCAGTCATATTGGGCATTGTTGTGTCTACATCAATTTCGACTTTCTCTACGGGTTCCTCTTTCTTTTTCTCTTACACAGAAAAATCCAAATATCCAAAATAAAAAGCCGCTTTTTGATTGTGTCCTTTTCTCCTGGTTATTGGGTTTTGAAGCAATTTGAAGCTTACCCTTCTTCGATTTTAATGCTAATTGGTTTTCATTGTCTACTTCTTTGGCAATTAGGCGATATCTTAAGCATTTGGGAGATAAAGTCCTGCTATGTTCGCAATTTCACCGATGTAGATGACAAGGTAAGAGTCTAGTTGCCTGTGTCCCTTTGCTTTTTTTTTTTTTTTTTTTCAGAATTAGTTTTATTTTGTGGTAACTTATGCTTTAAATTGCCATCATTGAGGCATTTTCATTTGATACTTAGTTGTGTTTGTATAAGTTACAAAATATGCTGTTACGATATAGCTTTTTATGAGAGTATTCTTTTAGAACTCATTGTTTCTAGTTTATGAAAAAAGCACTAAAACGATTTCTTTTGGGGTTTCTAGTTTATAGTTTATAAAACGGTTTCAGTTTATATGTCGTTTCTCGCACATATAGGTATATGATGATACAACTAAAGGAAGAAAAGTCTCACGCCTACTAGAAATCGCATCAATTCCAGTAGTGCTTATCATAGATCCCATCACTAGTCAAAAGATGTGATCTTGGTTTGGAAAATGGTTCAACCTAAAAGCTTATTAGAAGTATGTGATAGAACCTTTATACCTTGCAATGATGGTAGCTTTTATTAGGGAAACTCAAACATTATTCAAATTATTAACCTTGACCCTTGTCTTGTTATAATTACTGATTTGAAGAGCCTTTGTGCTTTGTCAGAAAGGTCTATTAACATTCCTTAATATAGGCCCCAAGGATCATTACAAGATCTTATGGTCCTTATCTACAAGTGTCTTAGAGGCGCTCTAACCCACCTAAAACTAAAGGTTTGTTGCTAATTTCTATCTCAGATCGTGATTCCTGTTAGTGTTAGGATGTCTTGATATTTAAGGTATCTTTATCGCAATAATTACTTATTTACTTCTTCCTATTTATCAACACTCTAAATTAATTGAGATGGAAGTTATCCACTCCTTGTATTCAACTTCTAATAATGATATCACTGGCATATTTTTCATATCATAATGATAACTTGTTCTGATGTTGCAAACATGGTGGATTGAGATGAGAGTAAAGATGAGGATAAGGAAGTTCATAGAGCTCTGGCAGCATCCATGGAAGGCATGAAAGGATCAAGTGTAGCGAGTGGAAGTGATAAGGATGCAATTTTGCTGTCAGGTAGCAAGAAACATTTTGCCTAAGTGGCCTCACATATCTAGCCCTTCCCGAGGAAACTAAGGCCGAAAGAAATCTCCCGTGCAGAGTTAGTATTCGGCCTGTGATGGACAACCGAGTTCAAGGTAATCTCTATGCACTTATCCAATTCAAGTAACACATATTGCTATCATAGACGGTAGGAATTGATTCAATGGTATGTTCTCGCTTGTCTAATTGTTAGTCTTCCGATTTCATATAATTTTCAGATGTCAGACATTTTCTTTCCTTGGAAGAACTATTGGATATGATTTTATATCCGCTATGTTTCTACCATGCCACAATTTGGAAATGTAGATTACTATGGAATATGATTATGTGTGTATGCATGAGAATCTTGATTATTTCCCAAAAATAGCTTTCTTTTTACCTGCTTTCAATAATCAATATAACTGGGTATGTTTGGTAAAAATGATTATAATTTTTAGCTTCACTGGACCTCGCAGGTTTTGATGTTGCAAGAAAACTAGAAGAGAAAGGTCAGGAGAGCCAATGACTAAAAAGGTGAATTACAACAAAAAGACTACATGGAGGATGTGAGAACAAAAGCCCTATCTAAAAGAAAAAGACTGAAGAGATAATACATAGGGAAGAGCAATTGATATCACGTTAACTTCAAATTTTTTTGTTTTGTTGAAATGGCAAATTCCTTAGCTAGTTTTAACTAAAGTTTGCATTTTGTATTAAATTAAAATTTGTAATCCAATTTTTCTTGGCAAATGTGATTGTGAATTTGCACGAGGAATGAGTTTGGTGTTTCTCTGTATGGAATTATAGTCCTTGTTCCTTCTCTATCATTAATTTGCCATGGCACTAGTGACAACTAGTGCATTTTAGAAATTTAAATTTGTCAAGGTAGGTGGTTTTGCCATCTCAGAAATCATTTGTTATTCAAGTTTTTGAGAAATTTATCCTTCAAGCTTCAGTTCTCATGTGTGAACACTAAAATAGCTAGGTGTTAATATCACCTAGAATGATGACATTGTAATGGTCCATGGACTTTTTGCGCTTTCCTTTGCGTAAGTTTGTTTTCTCGTTGAGGCCATGTGCAAGTGACTTAGTTAAAAGCTAGAGTACCAACTAGCATTACCCCATAAGTTTTTTATTTTATTTCATTTTCTTTTCCTTTAATATGGAATTAGAGGTACAATGACTAAGTAACATCATATTTTTTCAGACTAGGTTGGTAACTTAGTACCAAAAGCTAGTAACTTTAGTTCAAAATACTCATAACATTTTAATTATGCTAGTAACTTTTCAGGTTTTGAAAACATTAGAAGTCTTAAGATTATTAAGTAAACTTAGGTTATGGAGCAAGTTAATAGGATCCTTAGCACTACTAATGGATGAGGTGAGCCTAAATACCACATGAAATTAGAGGTACAATATCTAAGTGACTTCATATTTTCTGCATTAGATTGGTAACTTGGTACCAAAAGCTAGTAATTTTAGTTCAAAATAATGGTAATTTTTCAAATTATGCTAGTAACTTTTCAGGTTTTGAAAATTTTTGGAAGTATTAAGATTATTAAATAAATTTATGTCACTAAAGATAAGTTAATAGGACTCATGGCACTATAGATTGATAAAATGACTCTAAATACAACATGAAATTGGAGGTACAATGGAATCCCATTGATTATAGATTGACAATCTACAGATTGAACACTATGGAATTAGAGGTGGAATGACATAGAAGCATAATTTTTTCCTATACTGGGTTAGTAACTTAGGCCCAAAATCTGGTAACTTTTCAGGTCAAAATTTGGAAGTATTGGGGTTCTCATGAATTTTGTGTTAACAAGTTAATAGGACTCCCTGTGATTATAGATTGATAAAGGGAGCCTAAATGCAGCATAGAAATAGAGGTGCAAAGATTAAGAAGTATAATTTTTTTCCCTACATTGGGTTGGTAATTTGGGCCTAAAGCCTGGGTAAATCTTGGCTAAAAACTGGAAATTTTTTGGCATTGAAAGTCTCTCCCCAGGTGATCTAATATCCTAGGATGTGATCTTAACGTGTTTGGTTGAACCAATCTATTCCCAAAGACTAATAAAATCAACATCCAAATTTTTCTCGATAAGTTACCAACTTTTTGAAAAAGTTACTAGGTTTTTGAACCTGGGTTACTAACTTTTGGCCCAAAGCTACCAACCAAGTGCAAAATCGAGAGGTGTTCACTTTGGCTTTGAAAGTTTCTCCCCATGTGGTCTAATACCCTAGGGTGTGATCTTAACATATTTGCTTGGACCAATCTATTCCCAAAGACTAATAAAATCAACATCCAAAATTTCTGATAAGTTACCAGCTTTTTGAAAAAGTTACTAGCTTATCGAATTGAAGTTACCAGCTTTTTGGCCCAGGTTACCAACCAAGTGCAGAATCGAGGTGCTCACTTTGGCTTTGGAAGCTTCTCCCCATGTGGTCTAATACCCTAGGGTGTGATCTTAACGTGTTTGCTTGGACCAACCTATTTCCAAAGACTAATAAAATCAACATCCAAATTTTCTGATAAGTTACTAGCTTTTTGAAAAAGTTATCAGCTTATTGAACCTGGTTACTGTTTTGGCCCAGGTTACCAACCAAGTGCAGAATCGAGAGGTGCTCACTTTGGCTTTGGAAGCTTCTCCCCATGTGGTCTAATACCCTAGGGTGTGATCTTAACGTGTTTGCTTGGACCAATCTATTTCCAAAGACTAATAAAATCAACATCCAAATTTTCTCGATAAGCTACTAAATTTTTTGAAAAGTTATCACCATTGAACCTAAGCTACCACTTTTGGCCCAAAGGCTACCAACCACGCAGAATCGAGAGATGCTCACTTTGGCTTTGGAAGTTTCTCCCTATGTGGTCTAATATCCTAGAATGTGATCTTAACGTGTTTGGTTAGACTAATCTATTCCTAAAGACCAATAAAATTAAAATCCAAATTTTCTGATAAGTTACCAGCTTTTTGAAAAAGTTACCAGCTTATTGAATTGAAATTACCAATTTTTTAGCCTGCTTAAGTTACCAAACCAAGTGCACTGAGAGGTGCTCACTTTGGCTTTGGAAGTCTCTCCCCATGTATTCTAATATCCTAGGATGTGATCTTAATGTGTTTGGTTGGACTAATCTATTCCCAAAGACTAATAAAATCAACATTCAAATTTTCTGATAAGTTACCAACTTTTTGAAAAAATTATCAACTTATTGAACTGAAGTTACCAACTTTTTGGCCTAAGTTACTAACCAACTGCAGAATCGAGAGGTAATTTATAAGTTACCACCTTATCTAACAAAGTTATCACTAATTTATAAATAAAGAAGATAGGAAAGTTCGACACAACTATAGTACACTTTGGCAAGATTTAATCAACCATAAATATTATCAAAGGTTATGATACACTTGTCTCGATATGACTAGGCTACACTAGACATACATATAGCCACAAAATTTGAAACATTTTAATAGTATTTCATGATCCAAAAATCTCACAAGAATACACATGTGACACATGTCAAAGCCCTTTGATTTTGTTTAATGGTCTAGAGACTCATGAGAACTGAACTTGCAACCTTCCATGCAAGGCCGTATCTTCCAACTGAATATGTTTGAATGGCATAGCCATAAGTAACGCAATACTCAGCCAAAGCCTCGTTATAAATATCATTGATATCCTCTAGACTATCCTCCATCTTGTTCACACCATACAATATCTACAACAAGAGATTCCCATTAGCATATCAAACATGATGAAAAATCTGAAAGTAAAGACTAGGGCAAGGATTTGAAAAGTTGACCTGCTTATAAATTTTGAGGACTTCAGCTCATGTTTGAGCTCATCTTTAGCCTTAGAGCAGGCATTAGTCATATCCTTTATATACTTTTCATATAATGCGTCCCATTTTTCCATGCAACTCATGGGTATTTCAATATCAAAACAAGGAAGTTTTCCATATAATGCGAGAATAATTCTACATCGCAAGGTATCAAGCAAATCTCAACATGTCTTGGCTTCATATTTTAATGTGCCATAAGCCATGTCAGTTTCCAATTCATAAAAGGTAACTTTTGGGAGATGAAATAGTTTAAAAAACAAAGAATTATCCCACAATTGTGACCAATGTTCACATAATCAATAACAACAAAAAAGAAAGAAACACCCAAAAATCAGAAGATAAAATATGCCTGATGAGTATTACTAGAGAAAACTAGCATGCAATAGTCAACAGTATAAAGGAGAATTAATAGCTTAATTATTTATCTTAAAGCTAAAACAGTAAATGAAAGGGAAAGACACTTTACAGGATTGATAATGTCAATAGCCATTTCACATAGGTAAACTAAGAGTATATTCCTGGTACTACAAAATACTTGTGTTAGTAGCAAGATTGAGCCAAGCAGAAATTGATTCACTTAATAAACATATGCAATCTATATTAGGCAATTTATATCTTCCAAATGATCTTACAATGAGAAAACTTTAAAACCATTGGCCTTTTTGCATCCGTAATATTTTGAGCCAAAACGAATAAGATTAAGATAAAGTTTCGAGATGTGAATCTCTCTATGGAATCCGCTTGTCGCCATTAGCAAAATGGGCAAATAAACATCGACATGTCTTAATATAAACATGAAATGTTAAAATTTAGTGAATGAGCAAAAATGTGTACAATAAACAATTAAAAGTAACTAGCTTGTAACTGACTAAACTTCCTTTTAACTAAAAGTAACAACTCATAATTTATTAGTTAACTTAACTAAGTTGTCACTAGTAATAACCAAACTCAAAATGGTAATAAAAAGAGTATACAATCTAACCAATTCAATGTATAACAAGAGAACAATAACCAACTATTAAGGTTAATTAAACTAGCTCATAATGCTGACCACTCACTTTCACTCCTCTATTTTTTATCTTTTTTTCAATATGTGATGATCACACCACTCCAAATGGAGGGAAGCCTAAAAGCAAAAGGATAACAAACCAAGTTTGATAAAGTACAAGCTAGAATTGTAAGCAAATTGGACCTAACAAAGAACCAACAAAAGCAGAGCTAATAAGATTAAGAATACTAATTCAGCCACATGATGATCCAAAAGAGAGCTTGTCTCTGACATGCTTTACTACACATAATGTGTTGTTCCTTGCAGCAAATTTTGTTCTTTAAAGAGACCAATTATTCTTGATTCTAAGGACCATCACCACACACTTGTCAAATACGGCCCAACACTCAATGAGCCTCAAAGATCCAAAATCAACATGTTAATCCCAACATACAATAAGATAAAAAAAGCTGTCTAGAACCTCCATATTAGTAGCATCAAAGGGTTAAACCTCCGTAGGTAGTGTCTTCAATGTTGCTAGAACTTTTGGACAGCCGCCTTCCTTCTCGTGTGCAAGCAAGCATCAAATAATTCAACTCCCCATCATCTCCTTTTTGATTTCCTTATCTTCCACCCAAAACCCATCACATTTGCATACTGCAAATGATTTTATTTCTCACGAATAAAATCTCATCCCAACACTTGGCTCAACTATTTCAAAGATTGCCCTTAAAGTTATCAACTTCTAGTACATGATCCAACAACCCTACCAACATCATCATCATGGAGTTTTTTTGCAGACTACTGCACCAACCTACACAAAATAAGAAGAAAAAATTAACTCACTGATGACTGTTACTTTCAAACTACCAATAATCAACCAAGTTCTCATATCTTGCATAATCCCCAAAATAGAACACACACCAAAGAGAACAAGAATCATCAACCCAAATGGGTTTGCTGGACGGTGGGTTTTCACCAAAAGTCAAAAATAGGTTTTCATTCTTTTAGTCAAATTCATTAATAGAAAATAAAAAAAGGAACACGTGATAGTATGGTGTAGTAAGATAAGCCATAAGGGAAAGACAAGCCATAAACCAAAGAGAAGAGGAAAGAGTAGCCAAAGCTTACCAGAGGGAACATATAGTGAGAAGGGCTTCATTTTGTGGAGTTACAACTGGAAATTCTAAGCCAATGTGTGAGCTTTTGCTTGTACCTTCACAGCCTTCAACTCAACCCCGATGTGTGAGCTTTTGCTTTAGCCTTCAAAGCTATAGCCACGGGGAAGAAGGAGGAGCATGACAACTGACAGGCTTGGCAACGAAAATCAAACAAAGCAGCAGAAAGAAGATAACGACAAGCAGCTTTCTCCTTTGAGGTCCTTCATTTTGTCTTCTTACATTTTGACCAAGCTGCAACTCCTTTATCCAGAGCAAGGTGAGCGTTTGGGTGGGGCGGGATGGGGGGAGGGAGGGAACCAAGCGTTTGATCTCTTTTCTTTCGCTCTCTTTTCAAAACGTTTATTTCGCTTTTTCACTCTCCAATACGCGAATGGATTACAATACACGACTTCATTGCTTTTCTTTTTTCCATACGGCCCATCAGACGTTTGCCCAATCTGCGCCAAATAACAGAACTCTTAAAATTATTAATCTTTATTTTTTGAATTTGTGAGTGAAAATGCAGTAAGCGTTGTCATATTTCTTCGTTTGCCTCCTCCATTTCGGATCCACTAATACTAATCTCAACCAATATCATATCAAGGGGCATAGCCGGCAGCCCACGATACCATGAATTAGTACCTTGTTGGCAAAACGTGTCACGTACGGTAAAATATCACTTCCCAGTTTTCACCAATCATAGCAAATCGCGTCCGTCAAATTAACCATCACTTGCATTCGAACGACAATTCCACCAACATTCCTTTGGTCCTTTCGTAATTATAGTCCTCTACCACCATTTTTCATTTGTCATCATTGCCTTAAACCATCATTCCTAGATACGAATTGGAAAAAAAAAAAATATTACCCAAGTTGATATGAAGCACAGAAGTGCTTTAATTTTAGGCTAGTGCTGTGGCGAACCTTATCATATATGATGTACGGTGTATCATTTAATAAATAAGGGTGCAGAAGTTGATTTGACCTATTTGAAGTTGTTTGTGCTATTTAAAAAGACTGGACGGCAAGGATTTAAAAGGGTGACGAGGACTTAGGAAACCCCTGTTTTCTTTTCTTTTTTTTTGTGAGCAATTGAAACCAAAAATCGGTAGCCGTCTCATATCCGGAGTGTGAATCAAGGGCTCTCATGGTCCTAAATGTCAGACTTTAAAAAATTAAGTTAATGGCTGAGATAAATTTTAATTAAATTTTATTTAATATAAAAATATATTTTTTTTAGTGCCATCTCCAACCTACAACGTGATTGTAGTCAAAAGATGACCAAACCATTAGAGTCGCAGGGGAGTGGCAAATATCTTAATTATATATTAATAATTACATTATTAACTTAAAAAATAATTAAATTATGATGTTTAACCTATGTTTTCCATTCTACCCTCCTCTCTTTCTACCCTGCAAGGCTGCAACTCTGCCCTCATCCCCATCGTCGCTTGCGGCTCCGGTGGCACTGCCCTCGCCCAGCACTCTGCCTTCCCCCACCGCGCCATCGCCCCCTCCCCAGCACCCTCTACCTGTCTTCCCTCATTGTGTTACCTCATTGAATGGCAAATCATAAGACAACCGAACATCCATTTCACAAAGTAAGTTGCAATACTATCCCCCAACCTAGTCTTCACAAATCCATAGGGAAAGAAGAAGAAAATCACAATTGACCAAACAAGAGGAAAATCAAGAGCATACGGGTAACTTCCACTAGTTTTGGAACGAAGAAGCGAAAGTTATTTTTCAGTTTGGCTTTTGTGAAACAAGTTGAAATCTTTCTTCGAAATTGCATGGATGGGGATGGCGAGAAGAGAACTGAACTGGCTTCGATGAAGATGTGCCATTGGATGTGTGGGGGTAAAATGGCAGCGGTCGGAAGCAAAAAAAAAATAAAAATGAATGAGTAAGGTGGCACTAGTAGCCGGGGACAGGGGCGGTGGTGAGGGCAGTGGAGGGGTTAACCGGGAGAAGGCTAGTGAGATGTGCAATGGAGAATAAAGTAAAACATTCAACTTATTGTTAGAAGTAACTGAATGCCACACTTCAACCTCTAACTGCAAGTTATACTTTACGGTGCTCCTCATTTTTTAAATGGTGCACCACTGACTTAGCCTTAATTTTAAACTATAAACAATTAGTGCTTCTCTCCTCAAAGATTGGTGTCCATAAGTGCTTTTCGAATAAAGCGGCATTCGTAATGCACCCTGATGAATTTGGTGTATGATGCACTTTATCATCTAAGGTGTCACATTGATAGATTTTCTGTATTCCTAGATGTTAGTGGTGTACTCTAGCAACTGCATAACTCTCATCTCTCACCTCAATCCTCCTTCTCTGACATCCTCTCGTTGGCTATCTTCCCGCCCTTCGCCGGCCGCTTCCACACGACCCCTCCGCCCATATCTACTACGATCGACTTCATCCACCACACCTCCACACCACTCCCAGCTCCCCCGGTACTTCATCCCTTCCATAGAGGTCGCACACATTCAGTGGCTCCTATGGTGACGGCCCTCGGCAAGGAGGAAGGTAGTGGCACTAACTGCGACTGAGACCCACTGGACATCAGAACTGTCATCGCGGTCGGACATTGAAGGCGGAGACATGGAGGAGCCACTGGACGTCGGAACGTAGTCTTGCAATGGCAGTGGCAGTGGGCAAGTCCTTCGTCGTGGCCGGCCACTCGATGTTCTCCATCACCTGCCCCAACATCTGAGTTCTTCTCCAAGATTGAGGGATGACTTCGTGATGTCGACCTCCGTGGTGGCGAGATGGTGGCCATTGTTGCAACTGAGGTCGTGGTGGCTCGTTTATTTATGGTGATGGCGGCATTGCTGCAGGCAACCTCCGTGGCTGTGAGATGGTGGGCAACGTGGTGGTTTTTGAGAGAGCGACGGCGAAGGCAAAGAGAGCTGGGTGGCGGTGGGGCAGTTTCGGGAGCTGCAAGAGAGAGAGAGAAAGAGCGAGCACGGGAGAGAGAGCATGGGAACATGTTAGGGTGCATTCACAGTGATTAGTTGCACTCATGCACTATCAATCCTTACCATATGATCTACATGGTGCGTGGTGCACCAATCTTGACAAGGAGCATAACATATGCTGCCAACGAAAAAAGCTTATCCTGCAGAAAGAATCCTATGGCATTAAATACTTCACTTACAACACAAAATATCCCTTAATAGTCCGAAATTTCAACATCTAATAGATAAGCATTTCCTCTAAATTTAAAAGCCATAGTTTTCATAAGCATGGGATCAAATATTTCCCATCAACAACTTGAAAATAAAGTAAAGAAAAAATAGGAAATCTCTATCTTGTGGAGTCACTCTCCGAGAGCTAGTCTCACATGAAATAGAGCTCCCTAAACATAAGCTTCTCACGAACTCCATCGCCATCATCTTGGAGAACGTGATCATCTTTAGGAAAATGAAGTTTGAATGAAGCAATAAGAGATTGCAAGATCTAGAAGTAGGGTTGGAGACTGAGTTGCAGGAACTAAAAATTTGGATAGGGTGGTTGCTCTTGCACTGATTTAAAAATATCAGTACCATAAAGATAGGAGTTATATAAATGACACGTGGATGGTCTATTATATAGTTAATCTTATATGGTCCACCAAAGGCACTTCCTTAAAAACTCTATCAAGCACCACGAGTTCCAACCTCCAAGTTTCGAGTTCTTAGTTAGGTCTTGCACTAACAAATATCGATATATGAATATCCGATTCCGAGTTTTGAGTTGAGTATCATATTGATAAAAATATATAGACACCTAATTACGAGTTTCGAGTTGGGTGTCATATTAATAAAAATATAAAGAAGTTTATAATGTATCATATTTCATCAATTACATAATATATCTACTACACTTATTATCTACTCATTTGATAAAATAATATCTTTATATTGCTGATTTTTTTAAAATCAACACCAGAGCAACCGTCTTTGGATGAAGAAGATAAGAGAGAGAGAGAGAGAGAGAGAGAGTGTGTGTGTGCCCAAAAAAATTTTAAACTCCAATTTACTCTCAAATTTTTAAATGGTGCACCAAGCACTACACTTAATCTAATGCACCACAATACTGGCCATGAATGTGCTCATTGTTGGAGGTGCGGAAAGTTACTGTCAAGTTTTCAACTTCTGAGTTTGGAATTGTTTGATTTCATCTCTTCCCGGGCCTCAACTTTTCTTGTTTGGACTGGGTTTTGGGTTCTCGTGTAAACCAAACAACCTGTCATCCCACGTTTGAGGCCCAAAGTTTTAAACCTTAAACCGGAGAAAATCGGCGCAAGCCCACATAGCCAAATCAACCAAGAAGAGATGAGCAAAAAGCATTACGGGGACCAGGAAAGAAATTAAGAAAATGGAACCAAACAACTTCAATCAAAAAAATTAATTGACTCATTTAGAAGATACAATAAACCATAAAGAGACCGAGAATTTTTTAAACGAACAAAAAAAGTATATGAAATATTTGATATTCTCCTACTGCGGACGGCCATGGGAGGTACACACATGACAATCTCTCTTTTCTAAAGTATACATTTGATTTCTTTTAAAAAGTAAAACATGTAAGCAAACACAGGCTTCAGATGTAGGTATTATATTATGGTATTTAAAAAAGGTACTTTAAACTCAAACTTTCACTCATCTTTATTCCCTCATGAACAAATACTTCACGTAGTATTGTATTCTATGGATTCACTCACTTATTTCTATTGATTATTAAAGAACTCAATTATTAAGGATGCAAAACCACAACCTGCGAAAACATGACCAAGTGGCCTTGTTTATTAAATATTATGAATTTATGAGTTTGATCCCATCAGAGTGGTGCGGTAGATCGTGTGATGATTATAATCTACCTTTTGTAATTGCAAAAGAGAAAGGTTACAACAACTCACAAGTTGAAAGATACTACTGAATACTGATCATACACATAATACAATCCTCTAAAGAGCCATTAAAGTTCTTCGAAATGGTCCTACCAAATTTGGCTGCTCTTTTGACGAAATTTATTATTAAAAATTATTGATGCCTCTTATGACTGTTTTTGTCTTTTTGGATATCATTTAAAATAGACTCCATCCAGAAAAACATGCAGTGTAAAGCAATTTCGGTGTCAGGTTTTCACATGTAAGCATGGCAAATTAAGCTCCTCTTGGATTCCAATATTGCTAACTATAAATCTGACGTGGGTTTGAATATTGCTTACTACCTGTCCTGTACTATATATTAATTAATCATTCGGGTCTCGCATGGCTTTCCACTACAACCAGTTCGTGATAATGATCTTTTCCTCATTGTTCACATGAATGCTTGCTACAGCTTTAGACCTGATGCGGCATTTCTATCAGTGAGTTACTTTGATTGCTTCCTTTTATCATGTTATCACACACATTGCCAGTATAGTTCAATTCAAATTGAAGTTGATAAATAGGGGCCTACCTATGCGGCAAGGTAAAGTATGGCCTCTTCAGCTTCTGTCAGTTGCGTGCTTGGCACTGGCATCAAAAATGGAAGAAGCAAAAGTTCTACTTCTGCTAGACTTGCAGATGATGGAGGCCAGGTTTCTATTTAAGCCAAAAGTAGTTCAAGTGGTGGAGCTTTTGGTCATGGCCAATCTCAAGTGGCGAGACGCACTATAAAGCCTTTTGATGTTGCCCATATTTTCATTGCTTGCATGCTTTGCTTCGTCATTGGGGGCGATTTCAATTATATTATTCCTCGTGTTAATGATTGCTAAATGCTAATTATATTATATTATCAGAACATGTTCGGGTATCAAGACCTCTTGTTAATGATTGCGAAATGCCAATTTGAACGAACTATTTCTTGGGGTATCCGCCATATGTCCACATTATCAGCAACAGCTGCCCCGTTAATGTTGATGGCCAGAAATTAGGCTGCTTCAACAAGAGCATAAGCATTGTAAGTGTCAATGACGTTTTGGAAGTGTCACCGATCATCCTTTTTGTGATTTGTGACAATTAAGTTCGATTAAACAAACATGACAGAGACAATTAACCCACTGATTAAACAAGCAATTCATTGTAAATTCAAGTTTGTTCTTGAAGATATAGGAGAATGACATCAACTTTGTCCGGTTAAACATAGTGGACGAAAATAGTGGAGAGTTATCATGACACTACCAAAGAATAGGAACCTCAAACACAAACTATATGGACTGTGCAGTCTAAATGTGCATAAAGTGAGGTGCATCATACACCTCTTAAGATTGATAGTCAGATGTGAGAATGTACCAATACACCCTCACATCTGACCATTAATCTCATAAAAGATAAAGGGCCGGCTGTACTACTTTGTTTAAATCCATGCTCCTTCCTAGTGGCTACAAACAGTCAAACTCATGATGACCTTTTCCAATTCTGCTGCAAGGGACTTAGTTTCTTCTACAGGAAGGGGCATTGTTCAATTGATGCAATAGAGGAAGAATGTGCTTCACGCCTTCAACGATTTTAGCAACCAATCCATTTTTTTAAAAATAAAATTAATGATGCATTTGTTTCAACTTTTAAAATAAAATGATTATGAAACTAAAAATTTTTATATAATTAAAGTTGACAATAAATTTTTTTGAGATATTACTCTTTTCAACTTCTAATAAAAGTTGAAAATACTTTTTTTATTTTGATTATTTTTAAAAATTTATCCAAATATATTAAAAATATTTTTTAATTAAAAAAAGTAATTTTTTATGCCAAAAAAAAACTTACCCAAACACATCTTAAGATAAACGCAGAAAATGCAATCAGAAATGACTAACGAGGTCTACACTTGGCACCTCGGTGACAAAGGACAAGTGTTATGAAATAAGTTTATTAAAAGCCAGAAAGAGTATTTCGGTTTTTCCCCTAAGTAAACACGAACCAGCAATTTAGCGTAAAAGAAATCACCTAGTTTGTTGGCAATTATAGACATTGAGTTATCGCAAATCAAATCTGCATAATTTATTGTTCGGTTTCGAAGTCAAAATTCCAAGCCCATCAATATCGACTATAGGAATTTTTTTTTTTTTTTGGTCGGTGCTAGACTACAGGGATTTGATAGATTGCTTGATCAACTCAAATGATGTTGTGTGTTAAAATGATATTATACAAAATCATGAGTTGAGACTTGACCAAAAAGGGTAATGAGGGTGTTTGAAATGATTAAAATAATAAAATAATTTAACTTGAATTGATCTGGTTTAATAATCAAATATTATGTTTGGAATTTATTAAAAAAATTAAATTAAATTAATTTTTAGCAGTATTATATTCATATATAAATCAAACATATATCCTTGACAGATGAACAATTGTTTGTCATCTAAAACAAGTACACTATTAAAGAACTTGCTTTTTTCTTTGATTATTTCTTTCGGTCTTTCACCAAATATTTCCAAATGCATTGAACTGTTAATAATTGTTTTTTCTAAGATTTAAACATTGATTCTTCATTGAAAATGTAACTTATTTATCACTTTATCCAATCTTTATCGATTTCTTTGATGTGTTCAATTTTCACATATATGTTTTTATTTGTGCAACCAAGCTTTCCACTTGTTTATTTTATACAACTAAAATTTTGCGAAATATATTAATTTGAAGATGAAATTTCATTTGCATCCTTTTAAACTGGATTTGAATTGAGCTAACATTCAATTCAACTTTTTATATTTTTAGAAAATAAACCAAAAACAAATATCTCACGATACGACTCTACTGAAAATAGAATTGTTACCCTACCAAGATCCAGTAATAAGCAATGTTTCACTCGATAAGATAACCATGCACTACCATGGAGTGATTTCTTTATCTAATTTGGGAGTTTACACATGTGATTAGCGCCCTCTAAAAGTATGCTAAGATGCATAGAGAGAAACCAAATAAGACAACGGACGGGAACAACCACACAAGCAAACATCAGAGACACTTGCAACTAATAGTGACTAAGTGTGCATTTGGGACTCTCCACAAACAGTTTTTTTTTTAAATTATTTTTTAAAATTAATTTTGTTTGGGTAATTTTTGTAGAATAAATTATAATCAAAAGTTAATAATTTTAAGTTAAAAAAATAGCTTATAAACATAAGCAAATTTTTAGAGCTGGTAATTATAAGCAAAAGCTAATTATTTTAGAATTACTATATTTTTACTAAATTGATCCTAAATATTACATATTATATAATATAAACAATCATTTCATATTTTTTTTAATAATTTTATCATATAAAAATAATTTTTTTTCATATAATTCAAATAAAATATATTATCTTAAAATTATATTTTAATTAAAATATCTAAATATAAATTAATTCTCATATAAATAATTATATAAAAAAATAATTATACAAATAAATAATTATTAAAATAATTTTAATTTTTCAACTTTCTTAATCACACACTAAACATATTCTTTTTGGAATGTGTGTACTGTGCACATCTACAAGTAGGAGTTGATAATGGGCATGAATTCCCAAGGTATATCAGTAATTACTGACAAGACTGAATGATTTGAAAGAGGAAGTTTCCATATCTATTAAGTGGCAATCTTGAATCATGAATTGGAACCTAGTACTGCCACTAGTACAGTTTCACATCTGGACTCTTGCAGCGGCCTTCATCTGTAGTAAAAGCACACTGTAAATTAATGCAACATAGCTCCACCCCCTTTATGTTCATCATTTTCTCGAAGGCTAGGCTAGTGAAGGTGGCACGATACATATTCGGCTCGGCTGGATATCAATCGAAAGTCCAAGGTATATATGGAACTGTATTAAAAAAGAGAGGGAAAAAAAAAAGGGTCAAAGGGCAAAACCTTGGGGTTAGGGTGGAGAAAGGAGAAATCATTGCAAGAAAACATCATGTAATTTTGTATTTACTTCGCTTACAAGATAAAATTTTAAGCTTAGTTAAAGTTAGTTAAAGTTAATATCTACCGCTAATATATATTTATTAGTTTTTTTACTTTTTAAATTTAAAATATAATCCCTATCCAAAAAAAATTAAAATATATAATGAAAAGAATAAATTTGTAAATCAATAATAAATTTTACTATTAATTAAGACTGAAATATTATTCTGTGAATAATAAATAAATAGAATTAAAACTTATTTTATATAAAAAAAAGAATTAAAACTTAAATATCATAAGCAAGCAATAATTTTTTCGTGAAGCAAGGGCTTGAATTTGCCATTGAAAGCCGCGAAAGAAACTTGTCAACCTCCTTATATTTTTTGTTTCGTCCGTTGCTGACCTAGCCGTCTTATCATCTATATGGCGAGCAAATATCTTTGCTTAAAACTTTGGACTGAGGCATTTAGTCGTAGTATATTATATAATATACAAGTGGGCACTTCCTGTTCACGTGTTTCTTTTTGAGCTTGCAGGTGGATTAAGATGGTTGCCGTGGTGCTGATATAGAAAGAATGACTTATGGGTAGTTTATGATGTAGTTTATTTTATATAATTTATTAAAGGTATTCTCTTAAATATTTTATTAAGTATCCGAATTTTGACTTTAAATTTTTGAATTTAAAATTGGATCTTGCATTAAATTATTAATATATAGATATTAAATTTTGAGTTAAATATTATATTGATAAAAATATATAAACTCTAATTTTGAGTTTTAAATTAGATATCATATTAATAAAAATACATAAAAAAATTTATAATATATTATATTTTATTAATTATATGATACATCCACTCATTTATTATCTATTCATTTGATAGAATAATATCTTTACCGTACTAATTTTTTTAAATAGAGCAATCGCCGTGGACTAATTCCATTTCCTGGATGCAAAAGACACCTCAAAAACATGGGTATCATGTATCAAGTATCAAGTATCTTTTTCTTTTTTTCCAGTAATTCAAATTTCAAAATATTAAACAAGGTGTTCAGTCTGTATTGAAGCATATTAGCTTATTACATGCTTAAAATAAATTTTAATTCAACTTTTTATTTATTTTATTGAAAAATTCCTTTCAAATTAAGCAAATCAAAGATACTGTTAAGACATAAATTTTTAAAAAAAGACTAAAATAAGAGAGAGAGAGGGAGAAGCGTGGAAATTCTGTATTTTTCCAATAACATAATGGGATATTTTTAAAAGTAAATTACTTCCCCCCGGAAACGTTGGCGAGGGTGTTTGGCGAGCGCAGACCCCAGAAGTGTCCTCCGAAATCGTGCGTCCGAACGGAGTATATAAAAGAAGGAAAAGAAAAATGGAATAAAAGATCAAGGAAAGAATAAATACCGAATCGGGTTGGGGATGGTGATTGGCATCTCCGCATCTCGTCACAGAATCTTCGGTCGTTAACGTCGAAATTTCTTGTCCCTCTTTCAATCTTCT
Organism: Pterocarpus macrocarpus; assembly: GCA_031439585.1. NCBI lineage: Eukaryota > Viridiplantae > Streptophyta > Magnoliopsida > Fabales > Fabaceae > Pterocarpus > Pterocarpus macrocarpus. The sequence continues at coordinate 68,866,931 of CM062520.1, read as the reverse complement.
GATCGCATCAAACTACTTATTCGTCAGCTTCTTAATCTTGTGGGTCTTCCCTTCCACCCTAATGATATAATTCACACGTGAACTATAAGCAGGTACCTTGGAATCTACACCATAATCTTATATTACCCTGGAACTCTTTTTTAATATTGTATGTCTTCTTTAATTTCCCTTTATTTGGTGTTGGATTGAGCTGGTTGAAATTAATTAAGGGTGTTTGGTTATTTAATTATGGATTGCTGATTGTTTAGGTGACAGAGGAAGATGGGTGGGGAAGAGGGTTTCGTTGGGTCTTGTTCTGGAAGGGAAGGGAAAGGGAAAAGGCTTTGGAAGAAGATGAAGTACCAGCTGGTTGAGTACCATGCCTTGCCTGGTTACTTGAGGGACAATGAGTACATATTGGGTCACTATCGCTCTGAATGGCCCATGAAGCAGGTTCTGCTCAGCATCTTCACCATCCATAATGAAACCCTCAATGTTTGGACGTAAGCCCCTCCCCTCTTATACATTCCTCATTCTGTTAGTGTTTCATGTGGGAATTTTCAAGTTTGTAACTCAATTCAGATGATTTTTCAATCCCTATGTATGTGCTACTTCTAAACACTGGTTTTTACTATGGGTATATGTGTTGCTGGCTAATATCATTACATCTTATACTCATTATATAACTAAATTAGTATTGGCTGAGCTCTCTTCAAAGGGAAATATGAAAAAGAATGTTATATACATCACGGAAGTATCACTATGTTGGTTGTAAATTGTAATTAGCTTTTAGGTCAGAGCTAGAAACATTTACCTACTGTCATAGTCACTCCAGAATTTAGGATCTCTCTGTGTCATGTACTCCCTCGTTTGAAGTTTTCAGAGATCCTGCTGTTCTGTAATTGTTATCAAAGAAGACAGGAATTGTCACTGTATGAGCGTATGGCTTGTGCAATTTTGACTGTTTTATAAAAGGGCAGCCCACTGCCCGAGATTTCCACTATAATGGGGTTTGAGGAAGGTCAAATGTGCACATTCTTACCCCCTTGAGCAGATAGGCAATTTCTGCAGTTGGAACCCGTGACCACCAGTTTACGCAGCATACACCTCAAATTTCTTCTGTTTTATATTTTTTTAAAATCAAATAATAATTTTCTCTTGTTCGTTGTGAGGATGATATTACTTGTACAGATCTTTTATAAGCATTCAAAAAAGTTTTGTTTACGAAGATTATGCTCTTGCAAGTTTTGTATATGAGTGGATTCTGTTCATTTAGCTCTGCCGTCCCCCCTTCCTCTTTTCTTTTTTTTTAATAAATCCTTCCCCTATCTCTGATTTGGTGGAGTTAATTGCTAAATATCTTGCTTTTGTATTTTTCTTTCTATCCTTTATGTCTTTTCTTTTGTAAGAATATAGGTCACTAATGGCATAACTGATTCTTGCTTCTAACAAATATGCATTTTTTTTTTCTTGTCTACCGTTCCTAGGTTTATTGTTCTCAATCACGTAATGACAAAATGTTATCTCTTGCAGGCATTTGATGGGATTCTTCTTATTTCTGGCACTGACCATATACACTGCCATGAAGGTTCCAAGAGTTGTAGACCTTAATTCGCTTCAGCATTTTCCTGACATACTCAAGAAGGCCGACCTGCACAAATTGCAAGCTGAACTTTTGATTTGCCTCCCTTCCATGCCTGATTTTCACAGACTCAGGGAAGAATTAAGGACTACATTACCCTCAATCTCAAGTTGGCATTTAAAAGAACTTCTGTACAATTGTTTGCCTGAAAGATTTTCCAGTGGCAATCATACTGATGCTTGTGTTCTGGTAATTGCTTTACAACTGACTACTGGTTTCATTCCCTTTTTTGCTGGAGAGGCAGTAAAGTCTTAAACTAGCTCTCTCATTGATATATGGGTTGTTTACTTGTTTTCATCTTTTCCTTACTTGTGGATTAAATCTTCTTTTAAGGTATCCACAAGAGCACCGATCAATAATCAGTGTGCTTGAATTCAAATTATCTGATATGAGATGTATATCTGTAAGACTGTAAATGATTTGGTGGATCATTTATTAAAGAAAATAAATGCATAAAATTAAAAGTTTTGGAGTTAGATTTGGCCGAGTAAACGATGGCAGTCTGTGAATAACTTCCTGCTGAGAACCTGAGAGTCTTCCTTCTGCTTTAAATATTTCATATATTTCTCACTCGAAAAATTTTGCTTCACCTTTGGTTTTTGCATCTGTTTATATTGATGATTGACTACATTTTGAGAGCCAATGTAACTTATAATTATTTCTTTGTTGATTATCTGCAGCATAGTGTAAAAGAGGACCTGGCGAACATAATAGCACCACTGATGATCAGACCAATTACAAGGTGGCCCTTTTTTGCATTTTTAGGGGGTGCCATGTTTTGCTTGCTAGCTAGCAGTATTTGCCATCTGCTCTCTTGCCACTCCGAGCGCCTGTCATACATTATGCTCAGGCTGGACTATGCTGGAATTGCAGCCCTGATATCTACCTCTTTCTATCCTCCAGTATATTACTCTTTTATGTGTTATCCATTCTTCTGCAGCCTTTACTTGGGATTTATTACTGTATTGGGAATTGCCACCATCTTGGTTTCTCTCCTTCCAGTCTTTCAAAATCCAGAATTCCGCACCATCCGGGCATCCCTCTTCTTCGGGATGGGTTTGTCTGGTGCACTGCCAATTCTGCACAAGCTGTTTTTGTTCTGGGGCGAACCTGAGGTATTCCATACAACTGGTTTTGAGATTCTGATGGGTGCTTTCTATGGAATTGGAGCACTGGTTTATGCCACAAGGATTCCGGAGCGGTGGATGCCTGGGAAATTTGACATTGCTGGACACAGTCACCAATTGTTTCATGTATTGGTCGTGGCTGGGGCATACACTCATTACCGTGCAGGATTAGTTTATCTCAGGTGGCGTGACCTTAGGGGTTGTTGATTTAGTGAACTATGAAGGGATCAGTAATTGACTGCTCTTTTGTTGTATAATTCGCACCTCTCTGCAAATTTACATCTCTTGTGATTCCAGTAGGGATGTTTATGCACCATAGGCATTATGTATAGACTTAGAATCTTCGTGGGAAGTTACCAATAAAAATTTCATGTGGTCTATCGCGACATGATAGAAACAATTATCTTTGTCTATAAGAATAACTCGAGTCCCATGGCTTTGTTCTAAACCTCAAAGAAGCTGTAGCAAATCAGTTGAAGCCAATTATGCTAGGATGGTATCTCTTTATAGGCTTGATGTAGAGATGTTATGCCAAATGTACACAATATAGATTAATACTATTTTGCTGACTAGTTGCTGAAGTTTTTTCGAAAATTTACGGCTGTTTGTGAAAGAAATAAACGAAGCCAATTGAATACATATTTGTTTTAGGACAAAACTTATGGACAATTGCGTTGTGTGTTTGCCAAATTATTATTCCAGCTGGCAGGAATTATTTGTTGTTTTGGAGAAAAAAATTTGGTCTATAATATTTATCTTTCTCATATATTAATAAAGAATTTATAACTAATTTTTAAATTTTGCCTTCACAATTTGTGATTAATTGAAAAATGTAGCATAACACTAATAGAGTGGTATAATTAAATTTTTAAAATTAAGATATTTTAGTTAAAGGGAAAAAAGTGTCTTGATTTTAGATTTTTTTTTTTCCTAAACAATTTACTAAAGTAATAAATAAAAAAAATCTAAAAGTGGTTTGTTATAGCAGAAATAGACTGCAGTCCTGGCTAATTATGTTATGGTTTCGATTTTGTTTTTGTCATCAGGATTCAAATTCTAAAATTATTACTCTGGGGAGGATTTTACCTAATCACTATGGTCAACTTAAATTACATGAGCAACTTCTCAAAACAAAAAAATAACAAATAAAATAGACCAGAAATAACGTAAGATTGTTGTAACTGATACCTAAACCAGATAAAATAAATAATAAATGAATAAAAGAACTGATACCTACGCTATTTCTTAAACTGTTTGCAAATAGTTTTTTTCTTCGTTTTTTGGTCATGACTGCTTTTTCTTTTTTGAGTAGGTTCATCTGCGGTTGGCTGTACTTTTTGGGTCAGAATCTGCTCTTTGCTTTGTCCTTTTACAAAGATGGACTCCTATTGGGCCAAGAGTTTGAGGTCCGAGCCACATTGTGGGCCCACCCCGAAAGGGCGTAGACCATCCGACGTGGTGGCTGGATGCGGTGTTCACGGACTTGCAGTTCAAGGTCGATGGTCCCAACTCCCAATGGACTGGTACAAGGACCACTGGGCACTGGCTCGTGGTCCATGAGTGACCCAATACTGTGTACGGAAACAAAGACAACAAGATAAATTTAATATCGGACCAAAAAAAAAAGATAAATTTCATAGACAATTAAATATTGGAATTAACAGACTGTAAAAAAATTGCCAGTAAAATAACTATTCAGAAAAATATAATTACAAAAAAAATATCAAATCAGATAAATAACTATTTATTATAATAAACATCAACCATTATTTGTTATTTCTTACACTTTCATTGGTTGATGGTATAAAAAAAATTTTATATTGGCAATACATAAGAATTAATATTTTCAATATATCTGCACTCCAATTCCATTTTTTTAAAAAAAAAAATCGCATTTCATTGTTTTTCATATTAAAACAGTTATTATTGCCATATTGGAAAAAGGTCAGAAAACTCATAACATGGAGGTCTCATTCTTCAATAAATTTGTTGTTCTTTTGCTTTCTGATTAAAAAAACAAATATTTTTCTGCTGAAGAGATTTCTGCTTTCACTAGCATAAAATTTCTTTTACACGTAGATATTAATTAAAAATATATCGATGTGAAGAATCTATTGAATGTGAATAAAAATAAATAAATGAAAGTACAAGATCAAACTGCTTTTGACGTAATGTTAAAAGAATTTCTTCGCCAACTAATGAAAGAATTTTTCTTTCCTTTGCCTTTTATTTGCCTGTCGTAGTAAAGGTCTCAACCCAAAAGTCCAGAGAGCGTCGCTATAGTCTATAGCACTAATCGAATTCTAAGTTCGACCTAAATTGCGGCAATGTGTTCATCTGTCATCTGTTGTACGGTGCCTCCTTTTTTTGGGTGCCTATGATCTAAAGTATGGTGAATGCTATGGTATCATAGCAAAAGTGTATATTTTGTGTATTTTTGTGATGAACAGTGAAGATCGTGTTATGTCCTATGGTGAGATTGTGAGGTGTATTAATGCATCAATCACCTATGATGTATTATAATAATATCTAATTTTAAGAAAATTTAAAAATATAATTAAATATATTTTAAAAATTAATTATCATATATTGACAGTATAAAATTATATTGATAGTATAAAATAATTTTATACTGTCAGTATAATCAAAAAATTTTATCAGTGTAATTTTAATTATCATACATTGATAGTGTAAAATTATACTGGTAGTATAAAATAATTTTATACTGTCAGTGTAATCAAAAAATTTTATCAGTGTAATTTTAATTATCATACACGCAGTGTAAAATTTTATCGATGTAATTTTATAAGTCTTGCCGATTATAATTTTACACTGTTAATGTATGATAATTAAAATTATACTGATAAAATTTTTTGATTACACTGACAGTATAAAATTATTTTATACTGCCAGTATAATTTTACACTGTCAATGTATGATAATTAAAATTATATCGATAAAATTTTTTGATTATATACTGATAAAATTTTTTGATTACACTGATAGTATAAAATTATTTTATACTGCTAGTATAATTTTACACTGTCAATGTATGATAATTAAAATTACACTAATAAAATTTTTTGATTACACTGACAGTATAAAATTATTTTATATTACCAATATAATTTTACACTGTCAATATATAATAATTAAAATTACACTGATAAAATTTTTTGATTATACTGACAGTGTAAAATTATTTTATACTGTCAATATAATTTTATACTGTCAGTGTATGATAATTAACTTTTAAAATATATTTAATTATATTTTTAAATTTTCTTAAAATTAGATATTATTATAGTGTATCATAGGTGATTGGTGCATTGATGCACCTATAATTTTATACTGTCAATGTATAATAATTAAAATTACACTGATAAAATTTTTTGATTATACTGACAGTGTAAAATTATTTTATACTGTCAATATAATTTTATACTATCAGTATATGATAATTAATTTTTAAAATATATTTAATTATATTTTTAAATTTTCTTTAAATTAGATATTATTATAGTGCATCATAGGTGATTGGTATATTGATACACCTCACAATCTCACCATAAGACATGACACGATACTCACCATTTATCACAAAAATGCACAAAATACACACTTTTACTAAGGTATCATAGAATTCATCCTAAAATATACTTCCCTCCGTTTAAAATAATTGTCATTTTGACTATTTTTATAGGTATCAATGAATTTAAAATAAAAAATTAATTATAAAAATATTTATTAAAGTATTTTTATTTAATAACTAATTTATTATATTAATATTTTACTATTTATTATACTTAAAATTACATAAAGGATAAAATAAAAAAAAATAGAATAAATATTTCATTAAAATGTGAAAATGATAGATATCATGAATTAAAATTTTTTCCTCAAAGTAATAGATATTAATTTTAAATCAGAAACAGTATGTCGCTTCCTTTATTTTTGGGAATAATATTTGATGCTTACTTTATATTGTCATTCCTGTTTTTTTAATCATGATAGACTTTTTTTAATAATAAAAACAACTATTGAAAAACTTAATTTTAATTTATTCTTAAGATAAAATTTTTATATTATTAATTAACTATATATTATTTGATCACGAAAATATTTAATTTTAGTAATCATAATATAAAAATTTTAATATAATAAAATATAATTTTTAACAGTCTTTTTTTTTTTACAATCAAAATTAAATTCATTATTTTTTTCCTTTGCTAGTTTCCTTTTCGTTTTCTTATGGGGTCCTTGAAAGTGCATAAAGAGGGTTTTGGGGTCCTTTAATTATGCAATAATTGAAGGTAATACTTATACACGAGACAAGAATGATTTCGTCGTCAAAGTTATTGGCTCTCGTAGACTAGACCACGTAGCTTCTGTTTCGTTCCGAAATTAAGGAAAGGAGAAGAAACAAGAAAATGAAATGTAGCGAACAGTATCCGTCAAGTTTAGGGCAACCGCATCACCGTTTGATGGTTTTGGACCTTCCTGGAAAAGCGGCATGAATGAGACGTATTCATGCACGTTAAGTCTGAGGTACAGTGGATTTACTGATACATATGTGCCTTTCGTTTAAATTTAATCGTTTCTTTAGCTAAGCAAATAGACATTTCTTGGCCATATGTCCATTTGCTCCATCGAAGCATCTAGATAATGAAATTTTCCTCACAGTGATTTTCCCCAGATAAAATATCACCTAAACTTTTACACCTTTTCGGGCATTACCCTTCTAAAAGTGCCTTGTAAAAGTTGGCACTCAAAAGCCGGAGGCATGTAACCAAAATCATGTGGGAACAGGTTATTTGTCCGTGAAGTTCGGAAAATTTGTGATCTGGTCTCACAATATCACTCACCTCTCTGGTTTTTAAGCAATTTATGACACACACCATCTTAGTGTGGATGATGAGGGCGAGCATTTGGTTGTTTGAACAATCGAAGCTTGCAGACATGAGAGCGTCGCAAATTCTCTTCAAAAGCTGGCTGAAGTCAATAACTTTTAGTATTGCCCTGAACTGAAATCATTGAATTGATTGAAAAATACTTGGACATCAGAGATTGTTGAATTGTTCACACTCAAAATTGAGAAAGAATTAAAAAAAAAAAATCACCACTTTAACACCTTAATTTTGTGAACTAATTAATTGATGTTTACCGATATTATTATATACCAAAATGCACCTTTTTTCAAAACAGAAAACCAAGATTTTCCACGTTGCAATATATAAGGAGCTCTGTGGCAAACATTCATTGCTGGGTCGGTACCAGTGAACATTCAAACACTGTTCTGGGTTTGTTCATTACATAACACACAATTCGGCACTGTTGTTCACTTGTTTGTTTACTGGATCACTCGACATACATTGCCTGATATCCGTATTATGGCGAATATATTAATTTACAAGGAAAAGCAACTTCAAACTGGAATATAATAGCGCGACACAAGCTAGTCTATGTGGATCAACTTTATGAAAAGTTGGGGCAGAATCCAAAAATTATTGTTTAGTCGTCGTTCTTTTTCTTTTTTTAATCTTCGATCGGTGACTAATGCAGTAATGCTTTATTACTTTACAGGCAATTCTGTATAATAAAATATACAAAGTAAAAATATTGCCAGATGACAAATCGACCTGAAAAACGTTCATGTATCTACTCAAGTATTCTTGTTACACCTTTTCATGGAATTAGTTCCTTTTTTTTTTTTTAATCTCTGAATAAATTTGCAGTAAATAGTAATTCAGTATAGTATCTAGATTGTAGAACAATAATCGAAAAAATATTCATATGATTCAGAAATATTATGTAACTGTACTTTCAATTAATTATATAAATATATTTTATATAAAATTATATATTAATAATAAAATTTATATAAAATATATTTACTTGATTCGAAATAAGTACTGCTCTGACCATCCAAGAATTTAGGGTCTGTTTGGTGTAATTTTTGGGAAAAATATTTTTGAAAGAAGGTATTTTAAAAAATAACCTTTTAAAAAAATTATTTTTAAAAGAATAATTTTTATTTGGTTTGAATATATCAAAAGTAAATTTAAAAAAATAAATTTTATTTAAATAGAATAAAGTAAAATTATTTTTGATTGTTAATGTAAAAATAATAATAAGATTTCTTTTTAAAAATTTTTTTTCTAAAATAAAAAAAAACTTCAAAAATATTTTTTTTAAAATTCAAAAAATATTTTAAAAAAAATTAAATTAAACATTACTATTTATTATATAAAATTATCTTTTTTCTTCTAAATAGCCATATGGTGAAAAGAATCTGCGATCCAAACCGGCGCTTATACGAAGGTTGAACATATAGAGAAGGCGAGAAAGGTTGAAACGGACATGAGGGAGTTTGGTGGGGCCAACTGTCGGTCGTATCCCACGTGTCCGTAATGGAATGATAGTTTGGTGAAATCGAATGCCTAAGGATGTAAATGCGAGAACCAAACAACCCTCTCCGCGCGACCCGTTTCATTCATATAAACGACAATGCGCATTGCAACATTTTGACTACTGACTTTTGGTTTTGTTGATTTTCGATGCCTTTATTTCATTTTTTTAAAAAAATATCTAAATATATAAAAATTAATTCTTTTTTATAAAAAAAGTATTTTTTTTTCCAAACAAATACACCTTATATTCCTCACATTTTGTTACTGTTGAAACATTGAAACTTGTATGATGCTAAATATGTTTAAAAGAGAAAAAAAAAGAAGAAAAAGAAGAAGAAAATAAGTAGTTCTGACTGAATGATCTACAAAGGACTAAGTAGCGAGTAACACGATCAGTTTAGCTTTCCATCTTCCTAATTTAATAGTAGCGAGTCATGTATAGGGCAGAACCTAAATACTTCTTAATTGACTTTTTTTAAAAAAATACTGCTTTGTTACTTTACAGTTAATGGCTCATAAAATATACAAAGTAAAAGAATTAGTGGATCATAAATAGTACGGAAAATGTTATTTCTATCTATGTAGTTTTCTCTTTTCATGCAAGTATCCCTTGTGAATGAACTTGCAGTAACTTAGCACAGTATCTAGAAGATCTGGCTGAAAAGAAAAAGCGGTAAGTTGATGATACGCACTTGAAGGAGTTTGGCGGGGCCAACTGTCGGTCATGTTACACGTGTCCATAAACGCGCGAACCAGCCGACTGCTTTTTCTATATAAACGACCTGATTTCCTGTGATTTTGCACGGTGTTTATAGATAATCCATTATAAGTAAGTTTAAAATTATTTTACAATATAATATATTGTTTTTATTTCAAATTTTAATTTTTGAGTAAAGGCATGTTGAGACAGTATGCAGCTATGCCATGCGTTGGACAGTACTATAAATTATGAGAAATTTCAAAACCGTTTATATTATGTTATCTTTATTTCAAATTTTTAATTTAATTTAGGCAAGGATAAAAACAACAGCCTAAGTTTGATATTGTTGTAATTCATCTTAGAATTCTATTTAATCATTAATTAGTTTTAAATATATAAATTAATTTAAGAATTCGGATAACACAAAGTGATCAGAACAAACATGTAATATCGGTTTTTAATATTGCATCATATCATACTCGATCGGCTTAATTGCAATCGTCAATTTTTATTTATTTTTTTATTCTTAATTTTGATGGTTGCTTCTCAGCGTTGTTTTCTTTTTTTCAAGAGATTTTTAAAGTCAGTTAGGAAGTCAGCTTTCAAAAATTGCACCCATTTTATTATTGTGGTTGTTGTTATTATTATTATTTCAGTTACATTTTATCATAATGTATAATTGAGTGATATTCTGCTACTCTTTTCATGATATCAGCTTCGATCGTGATAAAATCCATAAAATCAAAGCAACTTGTCAAACAAATTGATATTGTACGTGATTTCATACTTGCTCCTTCGCATGGCTTCTATAAAAATCTCCTGAGTCACCTTATGAATCTCAATAGCACGCATTATCATCTCTTTCCCCTCGTCTGATTCATCCATTATGGGCAGCACTTGATCGAAACAAAGTCCACTAATAATAATAACAGTGAAGAAGTCAGTTTCGAACTGTCTTAAAAAAGGGGAAAAAATGAATAGTGTGCCAACAATTAAGGAACAAAAGCAATAAAAGCCGATGCTAATAAGTCAATAACATTAAAGGATCCATCTTAAGAGTTAATGTTGGCATAATGAAAGTTAATAAAGAAAAAATCAACCCCGATTTATTTTTTATACAATAAAAAGACCCAAACAACCCTTTCCACAATTCACCCATGCCGTTGATGGCGCCCCCTCTTTAGTATAAACGACAGTGCGCATTTACGATAGCCACTCAAGCTCCAGAGTCCAAGCCAACCGTTTCACTCGCTCCCTTCACTTCTCTGTCAGAGTTTCACAACTAGCTAGCGATTACAAATACAACCAAGCATAATCTCGGCGACTTTTGGAGGGGGCCTTCGTTGCTTTTCCCGTTTTCCTTCCTTGACAACCTCTGCTAATTTAGAATCTAGCGAGTAACTAACAATATTCAGTATTCACCAACACACAACACTTCACCGATGCCCACAACACTTCACCGATGCCCACAATTCTGCACTATCCAACACAGAAACACTACTAGACGCCACCGTTTCCCACCACCGCACCCTTGAAAATGGTATCATCGGACCCCTCTAATCATCACAACAACAATCCAATGGCAAAGTCGACTCACAGTCACAGAAACAAATCCTCCGTATTCCTCTCCGACGGATGCCTCTTCCTCGGAGGAGCTTTCTCCGCTCTCCTTATCGTTTGGGGTTTCTCCTCCTTCACAACACCCATCCCCAACGACAACCCCAATTTCGATTCCGTCACCACCAAATTCAAACCCCAAACAAGCGCCGCCGAGGGTTGCGCCGCCGCGGCTCACGGCGGTCCCGACTTGCGGTTCGACCCGCCCGACAGAACCTTTTACGACGACCCGGCGATGGGGTACACTATGGACAAGAAGGTTCGTAACTGGGACAAGAAGCGCGAGGAGTGGCTGCTGCATCATCCTTCGTTCGCCGCCGGAGCACGGGAGAGGATCCTCATGGTCACCGGTTCGCAGCCGAAGCCGTGCAAGAACCCCATCGGCGACCACCTTCTATTAAGGTTCTTTAAGAACAAGGTTGACTACTGCCGGCTCCACGGGTACGACATAATCTACAACAACGCGCTGCTTCACCCCAAGATGTTCGCTTATTGGGCCAAGTACCCGGTGGTGAAGGCCGCCATGCTGTCCCACCCGGAGGCCGAGTGGATCTACTGGGTCGACTCGGACGCGTTGTTCACCGACATGGAGTTCAAGCTCCCACTCGACCGTTACAAGGAGCACAACCTCGTCGTTCACGGGTGGCCCCACCTCATCCACGAGAAGCGCAGCTGGACGGGCCTCAACGCCGGCGTGTTCCTCATCCGTAACTGCCAGTGGTCGTTGGACTTCTTGGACGTGTGGGCCAGCATGGGCCCACAAACCCCAAATTACGAGAAATGGGGCGAGACTTTACGGTCGACGTTCAAGGACAAGTTCTTCCCGGAGTCGGACGATCAGACGGGCCTGGCTTACCTGATCGCGTTCCAGAAGGACAGGTGGGCGGACAAGATTTATTTGGAGAACGAGTACTTGTTCGAAGGGTACTGGAAGGAGATTGTGGCAACGTTTGAGAACATTAGCCGTAGGTACGACGAGGTGGAACGACGGGTGAGGGGGCTAAGGAGGAGGCACGCGGAGAAGGTGAGCGAGAGCTACGGTGAGGTGAGGGAGGATTATGTGAAGGACGAGGTTGTTGGGACGTTGAGGAGGCCCTTCATCACGCACTTCACGGGGTGTCAGCCCTGCAGTGGGGACCACAATCACATGTACTCCGCCGACGCTTGCTGGAACGGGATGCAGAGGGCTCTCAACTTCGCCGATAATCAGGTCATGCGCAATTACGGTTTCATGCACCCGGATCTAGGGGATAACTCCGTTGTTCCCATACCTTTTGATTATCCCCGGCCATGACCCACTTAGGTAATGTTAATCATATTTAAAATGTGGGATTCAATTATTGTTGACCAATGTCCACTCAGATTCTCTCTGTTGCTATTGATTTTATAATATAGTAGTAATAGTAGTATTTTTCAGGAATCTTTTCTGTCTTCTTGCTAATAGTATCACTTAGCGAAGGGTTTTGGTATAAAGTACCGTCTCTAAGCTTTGGTTTGAGCATTCACTAGCGGCATAAGTGGAGGGATAATTATATTCTTCCCGGATCCCTAGGAGCATAATGTTGGTGGGTGATGTGTCTCATATTCTTCGGTAATTTTGTCCCTTTCACTTGTTTTTGACAAAAGAAAGCTTCTTTAATATATGATCTTTACGCATGCCTTGAAAATGACTAAATGCTCCTGAGAATTGTTGTGAAAATGAGGCCTAGCTTTGCTTTCACACTGTTCCATCATTCATTTAATTTATTTGTCTTTATTACTAATAGACGGCTGCATAACAATATCCTCTAAGCCACCGGTAAAATCTTAGAACTAAAAATATGAAGTATTAAATAGAAATATTTTCATTTAGATTTTTAAAATTTTAAATATTTTATATTTCCCATAAAAAAATTATGTTATTTTTTAACTAGTATTTTAACTGTGCTTGTGATAAAAAACTTTCCTTTTCTTATACTCCATATAGTTTACTTCAATTAATTTATAGAAATATGGAATACCTCTATTTTGTATCCAGATTTATGGCTAAAATTACCCTTTTATGAAAAGGTGTACGACGGATCTAATTTTGAAATCTAGTACTTAAACGAAAGCTCTTCAACATAGCATCTTGTTTCTAATTAAAATGCTAGAACTGTGTATAAGAATAGTATATAATGTATGGAACGCGATGCCCTATGAAGGTGTCGCAGAGGTTTAAGTTTACTATTTTACTATACGTTAGCAAAAACAATAGTGAAAGTTAAGTTTAATAAAGACCAATAGCAGCCGGTGAACAGATGGGAGAAATCAGAAATGTGGTTTGTGCGCGCTGACAAGACGTCCTTATCATATGCTCCCAGAGAATTGAATGAAATGATATTTGTTTCTCTATGGGGGTAGGGCGCGCAGGAGTCATATTCCGTTGTCGCTCAACCACTATGATCTTCAAATTATTGGAATCAACGGGAGTCTATCTACCCCAGCATGTTTATTATTTCTTACAGTTTTGGTTCTAACAATGATGGCATTAGCTAAAAGAGCGTCGTATATATGGCCAGCTAACTTGTTAGTAGATAGTTGTGATCTACTGATTTTGAAGCACCCAACGTTATTCTTAGGTTAATAATAGTATTTAATTTACATGATGAAGCTGGTAAGAATTGTAAAAGCCATTTGGAAAAGAAATAAAACAACAATAACCTTTTCATTTTTTTGTCAAAAAAACGTAAACGGTATACGCTGCCAATACTCACTAACCATGCCAGCTATGTTGTTTGTTGGGGAAGCATTTCTTGTGGATCTCACAAATCTCTTTTTTTGGACCTGCAGGGCGACGGACCCACCGAATTTGCAGAGAGTTAATTGCGGCCCATCAATTAATATGGCCACATGAAGCACGTGCTTGCGTTCAGAACTTTTCATGGACCTGTATTATCATCGAGGTTGTGGGTCATACAATATCAAATTCAAAACTGGAAAATGTCAATACTTACAGTCACAGATACCACTAAAATGAGGCTTACATCACACAGTTAGGCCTTTCCAATTCCATATGCCCTTTGTTTGTTCTTTCCCTTTCATCCCCTCGCAGGAAAAGTTAGAATTAGTAGGGTTCTTAAGCTTTATGATGCTTATATCGGATGTATCCTAAGTCAAGATGGCTCAATAAACGTGCGATGAACCGTTTATACTACCAGTATGACTAATCGTTTTAGGTCCCATATATTTGGTTCATGTAGAACGGAATCACTACTAACTCTCAAAAACCAAAATCTCCAACGGGTGAGGAGAAAGTAATTAACACGTTGGGATAGGCCATTCAATAATAATTGCAGCAAATGAACGATATAGAATAACCATTACACCCATGATGATTGATAAGGTACCACGCAGAGCGATATGAGGAGAAGAGACTGAATCCGAGGCAGAGGCTGCAAGCGCGGGAGAGATTGCAGGTGTTGAAGGTGTGCAGATGATGATGATCAAAGGCCTCGATTATTAGATGTCGACAGATGGGAGGTGAAGAAACTGTATTTCATCAAGAACAGCTATTCTTTAGGAAGTTTCATTCACTACGAAACAAGTGACGCGGAACACTCTGAACCCATCAATTGCAGAGCAAGTAGACCACCTCCTCTTTCCTTTTCAATAATGCTCTCGTAATCTGTTTTATTTCCTGTGTAAATTGAAGACTGGGGGAATAAATGAAAAAACAAAGCTATAAGGTAGCGTTTGGTATGGGATAATTTATTTGGATTACCAATAATGTTTGATTAAATTATCTAGACCCATAATATTTTGTTTGGTTGAATCACATTGCTAATAACTTGGATTTCCAAAGTAATCCACCACATTATCTTCCTACTGGCAATCTACGTTACCCATTTTGAAATGTGTCTATTTAGATTCCTATTAAAGTGGCAATCTATTATTTTTTATTTTAACAAAAATACCCACCCTCACTCTAAATCCTAAATCCCTTTTCTCTCATACCCAACTAAATCGCCCTTTCCCTCTGGAGTATCCCCACCGCACACTGTCAACGAACCGCCGCCGCCCACCACTGAAGGCCTCACCCGGACCCTCTCTTCATCCGCACCAGCACCTGAAGGTAAATGCTCGTGTGTATTTGTTCCTTCCCTTTCAATTTATCTATTATTATTTTGATTTCCTGATTCAAGTTTGTGAATTTTGTGCTTCTGGTAATCTGTTTTATTCCCCGTGTAAATTGAAGATTAATAGTGTTCACGGATAGTAACTTTCGGCTAGATCCAAATTTTTCCAACCAAGTTTCTAGAATTAACAAGCACAATGGTGGTAGAGTGCAGCCACCCACAATACATTCAAAAAATTTGATCAGTGCATTACGAGGTAAACGCTGCACAGTAGCGTAAATCACATACCGTATTCAGCGATCGAATTGTTGCCACCAATGAGCATTTTTGCCAGTTACAGCTACAGCGTTAAACTTATACAGGGGCATCTTTCGGGTCAACAGAAGAAGTAGAAATGGAAGTGTGATCATTGCAGTTCTCCGAAGTAGAGGCGATTTGCTTTTCTTTGGCCAGCCTTTTTGCCATCCTCCGGTTCTTCGTTTTCTTCGAGGTAGCACGAGCCTCCTCATCACCTAAACCATGTTGTGCCGTCAGAGAAGAAAACATAGACGCGTCCATTTATTAGTCTTACATAAAAAACACAATAAGAAATTCACAAATGATAGTTACCACTTACCAGGTTCGTCAGCTCCAGAACCTTCCTCAGAAGCATTTGATCGAACAGCTGGTGAATCCTCACCAACTTGACATGTGGGAGGCAACAGCGGCCCAATTAATTTCCCGCGACGAATGGCTTCTTCCTTCATCTTCTTCTTACGAATCTTCTTTCGTTGAGCCCTCGTCAGCTTCTCTGTCCCAGAGTCGTGTTCTTCGTCACCGCTCGTCGATGCATTTTCGTACTCATCCAAAAAGCCTAAATTTTCAGTGCCAGACCAAAATGTTTCACAACACCCCTTTCTTTGTGATTGTTAAAGAATGATAGTATTTGTTATTCAAAATCGAACCTGAGATAACATCGGAACCAGAGCCTTGTATCAAAGTTTCAACGGGTTCCAGCTCTTGTTCTACCTACATGATGACAACAATATTTTAACCATCGAATTGAAAGTAAGGGGGAAAGAACAAAAAAAAACAGAGTAGAAGAATGAAACCCAGAGAAGATATCTACTGGCGGAGGAGATGGTTCAGGCTGAGGTGGAGAGGGATAGAGCATGTTAACGATGGCTTCATTGAACTTGCGTTTTCTCTCATCCCGCTTCATGAAATCAAACGTCGAACTTCAAAAACTTGAGAGAGAGCTTTTTGAAGAGTGAACCAAGACAGAGTATACAGCCCTTTTTTTTTATAAAAAAATTGGGTCGTTAACAGTGTATACGGTATAGCTATCCACATGCGGTTGGGCTGGGCCTTCAAGTTTTTGATCCCTGTTACAAAAACTCTTTTTCTCTGACTAGAAAAAACCATTTTTTATTATGACCCAAATTACCATTTTATTTTTCATAGAAGATTTGTTAAGATCATGGTAGTTGTTAAGTAGTTAAGCGCAATTTGCATCCGTTACCCTTTTAGGCAAGGAATTTGCATACTCTGCCCTGACAATAAAGCAATGCATCAGTGGTATTGAATTGTTGAGCTACGATTTGCTGTTTATAGGCCAGCATTAAAGGTTACCCTAATCTAAAGCCAAGCCCCCCTTTGTTATCTTTGGCAACTGAATTGTGATGGGGCATGGCCATCCCATCTTACTTTGTTGCTCTTAAAGGTCACATTAACTTGGTGGTTACATGGTATTATCGTTATCAGCTATTGCTAGCCAAGGGCCATACCAACTTTTGTACCCTATCTATCAAGTATTAACTAGCTACTCCGATCCCTTCCCACGCAATTGACACCATCAACATCACCATACACCCAAAACTTTTCCTCGGAGAAAAAAGCTAACTCCTCAACAAAGCAATTTGTTCCCTCCCTCCTTCCAAACTGCATCCACGCCATTTTCCATGACAGTGCATAATCTTCAAATTTTTGCTTACTTTTGTGCTTACTTTTTTTAATTTTGCTTGGAATAATAAGAGGAAATCTTAATTAGCAGTACACAAATAATTCTGAGACAAACCAAAAGTTACTCAATCTCATTGGTACAATACACATAACATTCTGTACTTAGATATTTTCATTTCAATGATCTTTCAAATTCAGGCTAGCCTTCACACATGAGCCTATGGCTAAAGAGAATAACACCAAATCAACGAAATTCACAAAAAAGAAAATAACCTATCAATGTCATTTCCTTAACATAAATTTTCTTTTCATTTTTGGTTGACTAAAACACCCTTGCTCCTCTTCCGCGGACGGCATAGCTTCTGCTTCTGGGACAAATCTGATAAGGCTTGACGTTGATATCATATCCGAACTCACACGGCTTGTCTTCATCGATCCTTCCGATTCCGATGCTGCAACTCCGAGGCAGTCTGGGCGCCGCTGCCGGCGGTTTCCGGCCACGCTCCGACTCAACACGATCGCCATGACTACTCCGAACGGAGCCAGACCATAGGAGATGCTTCAAATCATCGTTGTCACGCGCGCTTGATCTAACGCTGAAGCTCCTGGGGAGGGTGGGAGTGGGGAAGCCCATGGTGGCCTCCACGTAAGGGAAGTGGGAAGAGCACGAAGTCATGGCATGGACGTACATGTCCTTGGGCTTGCTTAGGAGCCTCGCCAGTGACTTCAAGTACCTCCTCCATTTGCTTCCTTTCTTGTTTGTCATGTTTCAAGATTCAGTGAGACGCTATAGCAATTGAGGATATACCCTTTATATACGTCCAACTACCCATGAGGTAACTACATGGAATGTTAATAGTTAGCTAGTAGCTGGTTAGGACGGCAGTGGACGACGCTTTTTTGCTAGATTTTTCTTTTTCTTTTCAAAACTATAGGATTTAATTTTGGTGCAGGATAAAACTTTTTCACATAGTTATTTAATTATATATAGTCATATTATTTAAATAGTTTGACTCTTGTCACAATTACTTGAAAAATTATATAATAAAATAAAATAAAATTAGTTAACAGTTAAAAAAAAAACTAGAGTTATAGTATATTAAAATTAATTTAAAAAACTATTATCTCAAAAAATGAATGAAAAATAAAACTATAAATTTCTAATATTTTTTGAGTTACTTTTATAATAAGGATGTTATTTTAAAATAAACTTTTAAAAATTAAAGTGTGAAGATTTTCTTTTATGTTATTTTTAGGTGTTGTGATTTGTATGTATTTAATAGCTTTCAATAGGCACTATACATTATATATACACTAAAATGAGGTGACAGGGAGGCACTCTCCCTCCCCGCCTTGAGTGGGTGGCAATACTAAATTACTATAGATCATTGCAAAAGATTTAAAACACCATAATCGTGTGACTTTAAATAGAAATGTTAATTTTTATCAATTTTGTACAAAATTAAAATAAAATAAATTCTTAAATAAAAATTTAAAGATTTGTCAAAACTTTAAATAATAGATTACAAAAGTATTAAAAAAACTTACCCACCTTTTTTAATACTATTTCTGTTCACTTATTCTTATCTTTTTAAAAATTATTTAACTTAAATCAATAATTATTTAAAAATGTTAAGAAAGTTTTGACCTTTTTTTTTAAAAAAAAACTTTACTAACATTCTTTATTATCTCATAGAATAAGAAAAATTTGACATTCAATAAAAGAGAAAGAATGAATTACTCATACTTAAGATTTTTTTATATGAACTTTAAGAGTAAAATTTTATTTTAATACTCAAAAGACATAAGCAAAAATCATTTTTACTACATAAATCTTTTAAAGATTTAAAATAATTAGATAATTCGTCCTCTTTTATCATTTATTATTATCACCTTAATCTTCCAAAATGATAAATATGGATACGTTTTTAAATATTTTTGACGGATTTATATGGTGAGAAGAGATCTTTATTAATGTAATGATACATATATTTTTGTGGATTAAAATAAGATTTTACTCTATCTTTCATTAATTATTGTTTAAAAAAATAAAAAGACATATATAAGTGAACGGAAGTACTCACACTTAATTTTATCATACTAGTTGTTTGTTCTCATACTAAATTCTGTAACTCCACTAATTAACGTTACTCATAATTTGTATGAGAAAGTGGTAGCTCAAATGTGTTGACAAAAGAGTAGACAAATTTGTTATATGGTTGTGTAACTAATTATTTTTGTTGGATGGTGGGGATCGTTTGGAATCTACAGAAATTGGAGGCTGGAAGTGATGCGTCTACGTGTGAAATTTTTCAAAGTAATACAGGCATACTCAAAGGGATTTCTCATAAGTTACAAACAAGACATAGACTAAATCCACAAGCTTTATATATATATATATATATATATATATATATATGAGGCAGGATCGAATAATATCAGTGTAAGTGCTTTACTCTTATACCAATTATTAGCCATTAATTTCATTTTAATCTAACGGTTAAAATAATAAAATTTAATGAAAAAAGAGAATAATGGATAATAGTGTTAATGAAAAGAGAAAAATATTACATTTGATAATTAATTAAGAAAGAGAATTGGATTATATAAGTTAAAAAATGTAATATTATTTTACTAAAACGTAAATATTTTTTACAACTTGATATTATGCTTATTAATTGGAAACGTAAATAATTTTTAACATAAATGGCATAAAAATTACGTTTTTCAATTATTTGTTAAAGACGCACATATCTTTTATTCGAAATTATCTACGTTCTTAATAAATATTTATATTCAATATTTTTCACATTAAAATATATAATAAAAAGTCATAGAATTTCTTTTATTGTTATTAATTTTTCAATAATTATAAAAAAGTCTTTTATTATCATTTTAATTTAATTTCACTAAAAATTTCTGTTATAATTTTTAATTTATATATAATCATTAAGTATAATATTTCTCTCACTTCATTAAAATTATAATGCACTATTCTCTTTATTAAATTATATTATTTTAACTGTTAAGTCAAAATGAAATCAATGACTAAATAGGGTCCGTTTGGTTAAACTTTTGGGAGAAGATCTTTTAAAAGAAGATCTTTTAAAAGAAGGCCTTTGTATAAGATTTTTAAAAGAATGATTTTTGTTTGGTTTGAATATGTCAAGCCTTTGTAAGAATGAGTTTTGTTTGGATAGGATAATATAAAATTACTTTTGGTTGTTGATGTGAGAGTAATAGTAAAATTCCTTTTCAAAAGGTCTTTTTCTAGAATGAAAAGTAACCCCAAAGATATTAAAGCGCCTTCAGAAAGAAAGCGCCTTTGAAAAAAGTTAAACCAAACACTACCATTTACTGTACAAAATCATTTTCCTTCTCCTAGAAGGCCTTCTGGCCACTGCAAACGGAGAACCAAACAGGCTAATATTGGTGTAGGAGTAATGCACTTACACTTGTGTCATTGGATCCTCTCTCTCTCTCTCTCTCTCTATATATATATATATATAATTAGATATTTAATTAGAAGAGGCTTGAAATGGGTGTTCATGGCAATTGATAAAGGACACAGCAACCATTTGTGCTTCAATTATCTGGTTGAGTATAACAAATAAATGAGCATTCAGAAATTACGCCCGAGTATCCCTCCAATTAATACTTCAATTTTAATGAACCAAATGCTGCTTAATGGTTAATTGGTCAACCTTATTTCTCTATGCCCATTGTGCCCCTAGGCGTCTTGCTAGTAAAAGATCAGCTTGTAACTGAAACTTCAAATTCCCCCACTCCTCAAAAGTAATTTGAGAAAGTATTTCAAGTATTGGCTTTGTGCCTTTGTGGTAATCGCTATGAAACCCTTGTATGACTTGTAAAATATTTATTGGCATATGCTTTTATTACGATTTGTTCGATAGAGGGGTAAAAATAAAAATAAAAAAAATATAAATGAGTTCTATGTATGAAATAGTATTAATATTTTAAAATCTATTATTACATATAATTATTATTCAAAATAAGATTCTCGATAAATAATTGACAATTTAAATAGATGTCGATAACTAAAAATAAAGGCACCAGAATATATATATCCCAACACCCTTTGTTTGTTAGTAAAGTATTTTAACAAAAAAATTTAAAAAATAATTTTAAATATGTAGGGTGTCGGACAACAATGTTATTTTGGTGGTTCATGTAACACAACTCTTTTTTTTTCCCCCTAGGTTCAAGGACTGCGTTATCAGCCTAAGTCATCTAGATAGTTAAATAGATATTCTATGTCACTCTTGAATACAGGTGAAAATAGGCTAGGCTATCCATCAGGGACCTGTGATCAGGCCTGTATTTGACCTGGTCTATTTAAAAATAGAACCAGACTTAGGCCTTTTTAAGAACCTATTGGCTAGACCCACCTCAATGAGAGGCCTACTAACTCTATCAGGCCGACCTAACCTGTTAAGATTTTATACATAAGTATATATTTTAAATAATCTACTAAAATATTAAACTTGAGTTTTGAACCCATACCACAAAGTAAGAAACGCGGAACTTGACCACCAATCCACCAATCACTTCTAGTTGTTATATGCATAATTTTTATCTTTATCTCTTCATTTTATTGCTTTTAAAAGTTAATTGAAATCTTGAAGTTTCTTGTTTTCTCTTGCCAGAGCCATAGCCATAGCCGCTTAGTTTCATTTTCTTTTCTGCATAAAGCGACCACAGCCCACACACACAGACTCTCTCTCTCTCTCTCTCTCTCTCTCTCTCTAACAAGCCATGGTTGCTGCAACTTCATTGACCCTCACGCATGCCTCCCCATGCAAGCTACCACTTGTGGGAGCATCACCAGTTGCCCTCTCTGTTTTTGATAAATTTTTCGTACATCGCTATGTGAGTTGTTGACATAGAGCTAGGCTTATCAAAATGCTAACTGAGCTTACTTTGATCTAAATCCATGAGATTTTTTTTTTGGAACACATAATTTTTATTGTTATTATGAGTGAACCACCAATTTGGCCCCTGAAAGATCAAAATACTAACAATTTAGCCCCTATAAAATGTTTTATTTGTTCGTAGTATCCCAATAATAAATTCTATTATAACTAATGGACTTTTTAGTGTTCATAAAAGATGTTTTAGGGACTAATTTGTCAACACATTCATCATTAAGATACCACGGAAGAAAATAGGATCTTTTAAGGGGGTTAAATTATCAGCATTTTGATCTTTCGGGTGCCAAATTGATGGTTCAACCTTATTATTTCAATGTTTGATGTGAGTCCAAACTTAATGTCTCTTGCTTAGTTAACTTATTTCAAGGATGAGAAAAGAAGATAATATCATGACAATGGAAGTGAAAAATAGAGAACACCTGTGCTTATGGAAATGTATTTATATATGTGATGCTTGAGCTTATGTCAATCTGAATGTAGAGATAATATTGTCATTTTTTGGAACACTTGTTTTCTTGTTTTGCTCACAATTTTTAATTAATTTTGAAATTTTAATCAGCTATCAAACTTTGTTAACAGGCTTCCGACCAAGCCAGGCTTAGACTAAAAGAAAAACTTATAACAGGCCATAGGTAAGGCTCAGACTGATTCTTTACAATATAGACTTTTCCATCTCTACTCTTGAATTCTTTTTTTATAGAGCTTTACAATCACATGTTTATTTTTTCTGTTACTCTTTTTTGTCAACATTTTTCTTACTTAAAGCATTTTGTGGCTAAGCCACAAAGAGTGGTATAATAGTGAGGGGTTCGAGTAATTTGCATAAATATCTATATTTAAAGATGCATTTGTTTTATCTTTTAGAAAAAATAATTATAAAACTTAAATTTTATATAAAACTAAAAAAGTTGATTTTTTTTTTTTTTCAGAAGCTACTTTTTCAACTTATGCAAAAATACTAAAAACAAATTTGTTCTAAGAATATTATTATTTTTTAAAAATTATCTAAATATAAAAAAATTGATTTTTTTTAGTAAAAAAATAATTTTTTGTCAAAAAAAAAAAACAACCAAATATTCCCAAATCTCATTGCCAACAATTTACCCAAAAAATAAAAAGATGTTTTTGTGGCTAGCATTGCGGATCAGGAGGCACAATCTTTACTCTTTATGCCTAGTTTGGATACAATAATGTGTTTGCTTTGAAGTGAGTCCATCGACCCAAAAAACCTTGACGGTGAGTCCAGTTTCAGGTCCATTGAAAATGAGTTCATGGCCATTGGGCAATGGACTTAGCTTGCCTATTTTCGTAACTTGTGCTCTCATCTGTGATTGTTCATGGATAGCAGTGAACGGGAGGCCCAAATCTGGCTTAATGCAAAGACTCCAGCTTCGTTTTCTGTATGGTTAACGAGGATTCAAGCTTCTAGTCCATTATTGACCCCAAAAAGGCTTCCAGTCTATCTCTGCAATTTGCAGGATTGCGGCTGTGCATGGTTTGACTTTGGGCCTAACTTAGGATATATGATTCAATTTTTGTGTCAAAAAAGCGTCTTAAGTTAAAAAAAAAAAGAGGCTTCTAGTTTCTAAACAAACTTCAGGTCTTTGGGGGAAAAAATTGATGATAAAAAAGAAATTAATTTTAATATATTATTAATGAAAATAAGCATTTAAAATTTTCAATAATATATGATGTTAAATAATTATTTAATAGTATAAATAATTTTACACTGATACTGTATCAAAATTAATCTATTATAAAAAATGAAATTTCATTCATATTCCACTCTAAATCCCTTTTTGAGGTATTATTAACCCCTACATATTTAAAATAAGAATGATGAGTAACGCAATACTCAAACCTGAGTTAATTTGAAAAAAAAAAAAATCCCAATCCCAGATAAATCTTATAAATCTCAATTCAGTTGCAATCACATCCTTAAGAATAATATACAGTTTAATTCTTGAAATTTCATAACGAAAATCTGTATTAAGCATTGATTAGTTGATTAGGAATGATGTAGACATACCACTGGACTGTCTGTGAAATGTTATAAACGCCAAACACTTGTACAGTAGGTACAACTCATCTATGGAAATTCTTCTTTCTTCCGTTCCTTCTTCCCCCCCCCCCCCCCCCTTTTCCTTTTTCTCTCTTTTTCCCGATTCTATTTTATTTTAAGATCAGGTACAACTCATTTCATTTCGTCTTGGGATTTGGAAGGTTTCCTATTAGCCCTCGTGCATATATAACAAAGGCGGAGGCGGTGGTGGATCTTGGTGAGTTTTGGTCTAAGTTGATCTGTAAATTTCATCCATCAAATTTTTATCCAACAACTAACATTAAAAGCTTTTATTATAAAGAAATAATTCTATAACAATATATATTCATATATTAATATTTATTAAAAATTAAATTATCTATTTTATCCCTCCATCCCTCTTCTCTGATTCTATCTTCTTGTCTACACTCTTCCCAACCTGCATCCCCCTCCACCCATGTTGCCACCGACTTGTCGTCCGGCACCACCATCACCGCCACAACCCTCTCCCTTCCCCCCTCTTCTTCACGTACAAAAAAAAAAAAACTACCTCTTCTTTATTGGCTTCAATGGAAAAGTTTGAACTCAAAAAATGATTCTAAACCAAATCAACAATCACATGAATGGACCTATATACATCCAATAAACTCACGTAAAGCTCAATTCCTTTCAGTTCTGAGTGATCGGGAAAGAAAATAAGGGGAAAAAGTGAAGATTATTTTGGTTCTTCTAGTGGTTTGGGAGAGGGAATTTTGGGGGGCAGAAGGATGTCATCACTAGCTCATTCATCCATACCAATGATCACAGTTGTTGGTGGTGGCGGTAGCGGTGGAGGAAGGGATTCGAATTTGTTGTTTAGGCAGTAAACACTCTATTCATGTGAGAATTTTTTTCCACCTTTTTTTGGATGTGTTACTGTTGGTATGTTAAAATGAACCAAAGTAATGTGAGATTAGCTTTGGATTAGGCGGAGGCTGTGTGTGCATGGAGAGAGAGTGTGTGTTTGTATGTTGTGTTGTGGTTTGTTATGGAAATGGGGAGAGTGGAGGGTGTTATGTGCATAGTGATAGTGTTTATATTTTGTCTGTCAAGGACGGTGTTTGCCTTGATCTCATAGTGATTCAGTATTTGCAAATATTTTGTCCTTGTGGCTAGTGAGGATGGTGTTTTGAGGAAGAAGAAACTAAAGAGTGGTTTAGACTTGTTCAAGTGGGGGGAGAAGATAGAAAGAGAAAGATGGATAGTAAGGATAAAAAAGTTATTTTAATATTTATTTTTATTATAATAATGGCAATCACCAATTTGAACCAAAACTTATAAGGACCATCACAGCCTCCACCATATAACAAATTGGTGCGAGAAAACTGAAAAGGGTTGAGCAAAATGAAATTAAGCGCTGCCCTTAATGCACCATGTTAATCATGGTGCATCAAACACTTTGGAATTGTCTTCTATTTAAACTATTGGACTAACCATGCACTTAAATCAGATGATGCATTGCAGGAGTCCTCGGTTATAAGATTGGAGGGTACGATGTGGGAGTAAGCTATTGTTCGCATAAAATCGGAACTCGGGTGAAAAAAATCCTATTCCAACTTGAACGCTGAGTCTGCTAGTAAAATAAAAAACTTGGCATAAAATTGGAACTCGTGCGTAAAAATTCCGATGCAGGAGTAAGCATAATATCAAAAATCGGGGTGAAAAATCTTGTTCCAACTTAGACGCCGAGTCTACTAGTAAAATAAAAAACTTGGCATAATATTGAAAATTGGGCGCAAAAATCTTGTTCCAATTGGGACGTTGAGAGAGTAGTTTTTATGGTATACCACAATAAGTAGGTGTATAAATACGCCTAAATATCCAGCCTATTGGATCACATGGTGCATGGTGTACCATTTTTAATGCGGTACATATTAAAACGCGCCATAAAATTAATAAGATACAAATACTGTTGAAACCATACTAATTAGTTATAAACACTACGAATACGTACATTGGGGGTGCACGATAGCAGGGTGAAAGAATATCCGGTCGTCATCAGAATAAAAAAAAGGAAGATTATCCAAGGTAAAAGCAGCTTGGAAAGTATTGCATTGTTAATCTCCAAAGTCTGAATACTGATATATTGTACAAGAGAAATGG
Organism: Pterocarpus macrocarpus; assembly: GCA_031439585.1. Lineage (NCBI taxonomy): Eukaryota > Viridiplantae > Streptophyta > Magnoliopsida > Fabales > Fabaceae > Pterocarpus > Pterocarpus macrocarpus. The sequence goes on along the minus strand of CM062520.1, from coordinate 68,840,283 downwards.
AGATCCTCGTAACGACTGTTATGAAAGAGTGGCTAAGTGGATCATGTGACATGGTATATATAAAATTATTATTGTGCTCTGTCATGTGACTCCCACGGTATCTGAAAGTTGAATCCCCGATGATAGATTTGGTCCATTTCTATGACCTTCAATTTTAAAATTGAAATTACACTCAAACCAGCAATCTTCCTCGCCTCTAGATCGAAGATCACCCAAAATTATTAATAACATAAAAATAAAAATAAAAATGTCTGTCCCTCCAAGTCCCAACCCCAACTACAGTAAAGAATTGAATCCAACCTATAAAGATCCATCCAGTCTGGACACATAACACTACCATCGGTGCCATCTTCACCCATATTCAATTTCCATTAAGAATAGGATACAACAATCTGTTGCGTAATATTAATACTGGGGCTTTACCCATCAAACCAAACCATAATAGAAGTACCCAACCCCAACCAATTTCTAATTACCTAATTACTGCCCACCTACTGTACAAATAGAATCGATATGGACTAGTTAAAAAACAGTTTCAGCAAAAGAAATGGAAAAAGTTAACTTAATCTGTGAGAGTTCAACATGTCTCTAAATAAATTTCTATCTTTTACAATTTTTAATTTAATATTTATATTTTAAAAATTTTGTAATTGCGTATCTATTGTCTATTAGTTGTTCATTATTTGTTATATCATACATATATAACACATTAACCATACTCTTTAATTATGCATACCACATAGACTTTCAATTAAATTTATTAATACTAATGTTCTTGGGTTTTTTTTTTTGCCAAAAATAATTTTTTTTTTCAATTTTTCTTCTCATATATATTCTAAATATAATTAAACAGTTAATTCTTCAACATAATTAACATTATATGTGTTAGTGTAACATAGAATTAATGATTAGTTGATGGTAGAAATTCAATTATAAAATTTTTTAAATATAAGAGCATAATTAAAATTTTTAAAATATAAAAATCTATTTAAAAACATTCTAAAATTATAAAGACCCAAAATTTAATTTAACCTAAAAAAACAAGAAAGATAAAAGGAAAGTATTGGAGGTCAAAGTCTGGTCTGCCTGGCTCCTGCTTAAACTGATCACTGGTAGTAAGTATAATGATGAAAATGAAAGTAGAATTAGAGGAATATTTTATGTGCAAAACGTACAAGGTTAGCCATAAAAAACAGTGACATAGGGTGGGAAGGAGACAGAGTTGGCAGAGTCACGTGTCAGTGTCCAATTGGGTTAGAGAGAAGGCAAAGGGCAGAGAGAGAAAGAGAGTGTGTGTGTGTGTGTGTGTGTGTGGGTGTGGGTGGGACTGAACTGGACTGGGCACTCGCATTGGCAAAGGCAGTCAAAGCAAAGACCGGATAAGCAAACCGATGCATACAGTCAAAGCAAAAACTGTCACGGTCCAATGCTTTGCTGGCATTTTACCTAAAATAAAAAGGGAACCCTTTTGGTGGCCCTCACCCCACCCTTCTTCCCTTTCGTTTTATAATTGTAAATTCTTGTTTAGGTTTTTTTGGAGACCGGGTATTGTCGTTTTTCCATTTCTTAAATCAATAAATTGATAGTAGTATAGTAGCATTCTTTTTCTTCTTTACCCTTTTTTTTTTTTGGGTTACAAATAAAGCATCTAAGATATTCCGGTTGCTAAAACGAGATGTGCCATTGAACTCGAGAAGCTCCCTTTTATTTTTCATTTTTTGTTTGCCATAGTGGGGTCCACCTTTTTAGTTTATATAATGTATAGTTTTTAACATTGGACCTAGTGTGGGACCGTACCAGTTATTCATTCGTCCTCGTGGGGTTTTCCCTGAACTTTTGTGAAACTCCTCTGCCTTTCTTTGCTTCGTGCGAGATAAACTATTTCTTTATTTACGCCTTCAAAGACCGATTTATCCTTTACCATACCATGAGGATTATGAAATCAAAGCTTTGCCTTTGGCGACGACAAAAAAATTCGCCTCCACATATATATGCAGATAATATCCGCAATAGGGTGGATGTGAGAGGAGATTTTGTCTCCATGAATAATAGAAGTGAAAATTTTAAATATATGTATGTTAAATAGGACGGAAGCGGGAATCATTATCCCTATATCTGTAGGTATTCGATATAAAATTATTTTTTTATTCTTAAATTATTAATTTAGTTAAGTTAATATTATTATTATTTAAATTATTTGGATTAATATTTAAATTTAAAAATTAAATTTATTTATATTTATTATATATTAGACTAATAATTGGATTACTATTATGTATTTATTTTTATTTTAATTTATTGAAATTTAGATTAAAAAATTGAATTATTATATTTATTTTATGTTTATTTTTATTTTAAGTATATTAAATTATTAGAATTTGAATTATAAAATTAGATTAGTATTTATGTTTATTTTAAGTATTTTATAATATTAAAATTTTTATATTTAATTTAATTTTTTTAAATTTTTTACATTCTAATTGGTATCCATAAATATCCACGGATATCCATAATCCACAAAAAATTCAAAAATAAGTATTCATACGGATACGAGACGGGGACGGAGGCAGTGCCCCCACCCCACCCTGCCCCATTTACATCCCGATTTGCCTTTGTTCAATTTTTGCTACTTAAGGGGCTAAAGAGGCACCGCGAAACAATTGAAAAAAATTTGCTCGCACAAGATTTTACGCTCCCCAACTACCTTCTCTAAATTAAACCAGACTGTTCATACATGCTGTAAAAGTTTTTAATACACCTACGCATACCTGTGTGTATCATAAATATAATGAGATCACTAATTGTATTGAAAATGTTCATTCATAGCTTACACCTACATTTACAATTACTACCCTAGTCAGTAATAAGCCGAACTCCTTTGTTGGATGGCAATGAACCGAAAGGGCTGGAAATGAATAATAGCGTCACTGATTCTTACAACTCTATATTTAAAATATGAAAAACAAGAAAAGAACGAAGGAAAATGACTTTTGCCGGTTGTTAAGTATACGGAACGAGGAAGGCGTGTGTGAACCAAAAATTAAATGGAGAAAAAAAAAATTGAAATTTATCCATTAGGCACATCGAAAAGGGATATTAATGTAATTTCATCATATAGTGCATACGATAATAGCGTAATTTTAATCTGAAAGACCTTCGTAAATCGTATACTTTCATTATTACTATAACTATTATTATTATTATTATTATTATTATTATTATCATAAAGTAGTAATTGATTAGTAAACAAAGTAAAGGTGGGAGTTTACGGCGACAGATTAGCAGACTGCACGTGTGGTGCGCAGGCCGAAAGGCTCATTAACCGGCTACAACCCGCACTTTTCCGGTCATCCTATTTTCGAAAAGAACTGGAAAAAAAAAGAAAAGAGATTAACCCTTCGATTAAATAAAACACTCAATTAAGTAATTACTTAATCAAATAATGTTTTTAGTTGTTTATTATTTTGGTTCTATGAGATGTCATTATTTGTTTTGATGGAAACGCCCCCCAAAAAAGGAAGAGGCGTTAGTGTATAGAATAGAGGGAGGAGCGCTTGGCAGTCCGAAGGGAATGGCTTTTGTGTGCTTGTTCCCAGTCCCACTGTCTTGTACTCAATGGTGTGTTGTACGGTTCTATTGATTTATCCACTCAATCTCCATTAAGCTCCTAATCCTTCACTGTGTTTTCCCTCATCATTTCGTGCTCTGGGTCTCAATTATTTTTCTCTCCAAACACACCCCATCTTTCAACTGTTTGTCTGTCATCGATTTACTTCATAGTAGTAGTGGTTGTAGGGTAGTGGTCTGCACTGCACTGTTTGGTCTTTGATTGGTCTAGATTCTTTTTCCCTTTCTTTTTTCTTATCGCCCTTTTATTTTCTTCGGTGTGCTTCACGTCTTTTATTGTTTTTGCCAAAGCCTCGCTGATTTAACCCCTTTATTTTTCCCTTTTGAAGCTTGAGCATGAAGTGAAAGAAGCTAGATTGTATGTTGATGATGTGAGATATGATGGCCATGATTTTTTTTGACCACAGAAAGAGATCAGATAAAGCCAACAGCGAAGGGAATTTCGGTACACAATAAAGCAAAGTTTTGTGGCTTGTTAAAAAAAAAAATTCCATGAGAGAATGCCCCCCTCTGGAGTAGTAGTTGTTGTTCCTTTTTTTTTCAACTCCATCTTTTTCCCCTTTTTCACATGTGTGTGTACTGAAATGTAATGTCCCTTGAAGAGTGCTTGTCATTGCAGTGATTTTTGAGGGGTTTGGGTTTTCCTTCATTCTCTCTCATTGCATTTTCCCAAGTTGGTCCCTTTTTCTTGTGGGGTGTGGCTGTGGAAAAAGAAAAGCTTCAAAAAATGCCGATGTTTCAGCCTTGTAGGAGGGACATGGTTGCTGGTTACGAGGGTGGTGGTGACGGCCAGGTTCTAGATCTGGACACCGCCGTGAAAGACGGTGTCTTGGGAGGTGTCGAAGGTGGTGGCGTGTTGGGAACTGGTGGTGTTGGTGGTGAGAAATTGGATCTGAGGAAGATGATTGAGGAGCTCGACTTGTCCGAGGTTCCAACCGTGTTCATTTGCCCAATCTCCCTCGAACCAATGCAAGACCCTGTGACCCTTTGCACCGGCCAAACCTACGAGAGGTCCAATATCCTCAAATGGTTCAACTTGGGGCACCTCACATGCCCCACCACGATGCAGGAGCTTTGGGATGATTCTGTCACCCCAAACACCACCCTCTACCGCCTCATATACACTTGGTTCTCTCAGAAGTACCTGCTGATGAAGAAGAGGTCCGAGGATGTTCAAGGTAGGGCTTCGGAGCTTCTGGAGACACTGAAGAAGGTGAAGGGTCAGGCTCGTGTTCAGGCACTCAAGGAGCTTCACCAAGTGGTGGCTGCTCATGTCACTGCCCGCAAGACAGTGATTGATGAAGGTGGTGTCTCTGTAATGTCCTCTTTACTTGGCCCTTTTACTTCCCATGCTGTTGGTTCTGAAGTCATTAGTATTCTTGTGAGCTTGACCCTTGATTCCGAATCCAAGAAGAATCTTACGCAGCCTGCTAAGATTTCCTTGATGGTGGATATTTTGAATGAGGGTTCTATTGAGACTAAGATCAATTGCACTAGGCTGATTGAGTCTTTGATTGATGAGAAGGATTTTAGGTCTGAGGTTATCTCGAGCCATAGCCTCTTGGTTGGGTTGATGAGGCTTGTGAAGGATAAGAGGCACGGCAGTGGAATCTGTCCTGGGCTAAGCCTCCTAAGAGCAATTTGCTTGCATAAGGAAGTTAGGCACTTGCTGGTGAGCATTGGTGCTGTTTCCCAATTGGTTGAATTGTTGTCTGGTTTGGAGCCTGATTGTTTGGAATTAGCACTTTGCGTTTTAGATGCATTGGCATCTATACCTGAAGGCAGGGTGGCTTTGAAGGATTGTTCTAACACCATACCTATTATGGTGAAACTGTTGATGAGGATCTCAGAGAACTGCACCCAGTATGCATTGTCAGTCCTGTGGTCTGTCTGCAAGCTTGCGCCGGAGGAGTGCTCATCAATCGCGGTGGATGCAGGGCTTGCTGCAAAACTCCTCCTTGTGATTCAAAGTGGTTGCAATCCTATATTGAAACAACAGTCTGCCGAGCTCTTGAAGCTGTGTAGTTTAAATTATTCAGATACCATCTTCATTTCCAAGTGCAAGCTTACCAGAACCATCCAATGATCGTGGACTTGATTTAACCTGGTGGTGTCAACAATTTGTAAATTCGTGGGGCAAGAGTAGTGAAGATCATCAGCTTCTTCAGACAAACCGAACTCTAATAAACCCCTTGATGACATGGGGTTGAGGTGCGAGTCTCTCCTGTATATACCCTTTAGTATTTTGATTCCAACAGTTGATTTGAATGAAAGAGAATCATAATGTCGACATTGGCCAAACCCTTGCTTGAGTGCGTTTACTTCTGCGGCTTAGTTTTTGTCCAGTGTTTATTCAATAAACCCCATCGAGAAGATACTGGAATTCTTTATAATACTCCTTTTGGGGTACATGGATGTTGTTGGATAAAGATACTTGTTAGGGAGAGTGATCACATACAGAAAGATGGAGCTTGTAATTTCAATTGTAATTGTTGAGGAGTTGCTTTGCTCCATGCCCTTACTTTCATTGTATCTTCTTCCTCTCTGGATCTTTAGAGGCCTCCAATTTTCCATTGAAAATACTGGAATTTTGCTTTTGATCTCAAAATATGTAGAGAGGCGGGAGAGCCTCTGACCGTCAAATTTTTATGTGTACAATGGAAACAATCATTTCATTTTTCATTTACTATTCTGCACTGACCCCTGCAACTTCTTCAAATTGTCATTTGATCCATTAATTCTTTGATATCAATTATTCGTTTTTATTTTTTTCTTTTCAAGTGCCCATTTGCTGCTACTGATATGACCTATGAGGGGAGGGAACAGAGTGAAAGATGGAGAGAGATGGCAGGTGTACCTCACCACATGTGCTCAAGTTTACAGTGTTTATGGATGAGTAGACGTCCAGGTGGGTGCATACTTTTATCCTTTTGTGGTAGGATTTGAGGACAAGACCCTATGTTACCACTCACTGAATCACTGGCTGATTGGAAAAGAAAGCAAATAGCTTTCATTGAATAGGAACGTTGAATTGCACTTTGGCCTCAGGAATACATACAATCAGAGAACAGCCATGTCTAAGTAACTGTTTATGCCGATAGGGCTACTATGCAGGCGCATGTGTCAAGTTACGGGGAGATTTTTTTTCTTTCATAAATTAAAAGGCTATCCCACACAACACCAAAAAAACAAAAAAAAAAGCTACACAGCAATTAGTTGTAGAGTTTACTCAAAGATGCTTAGGGAATATGACAAATTGGATCCTTTTGGTGAATAATATGTTAACTTGGGATCAATGTGTGGCTCTCTGAGTTCAATTTGTGGGATCAATATGCTACTTTCGTCTCCAGCAAGTCAGCAACAGATTAACAGTGTAAATTCTGCTGAGTTTTGGCTTGGAACCTCTTTATTATACTAGTCATGCCTTGCTTAAAACCCACACCAAGAATGCAAGTGACAACTCCCTCAATACTTTGCTTGCCTTCCTAACGAATTCTTGACAAAGCGGATCCATGACATCAGAATCTTCAAAATCTGAATAGTGGATGGCCTCAGATCCGGTTTCATTGATGAGTTCATCCTTATGGATGAAGCCACCTTGAACACATCTTCCATAGGGTACGTTCGTTTCAAATAAAATGCATGTAAATAACCGACTAGCAGGTGGTTTCCATATATAAATAAAATTACTGAAAATTAAAATAGAAACTAAACACATGAATTTTACTAGTAAAGTGGTTCAAGGTATCATTTACTGTTTTTTGTTCCCTTTACGAGATGCCATGCCTACTTCTATGCAGGGGCAAAGGCTCTTGTATAATAAGGGCAACAACACAACACAACACACAACAAAACAAAAACTTTTAATTTTTAGCAAAATTTTTTCATTTTTTTTCTTGGCCCTCTTCAATTTTTTTTATACTCGCATTATAAAAGAGAAAATTATTTAGAGTGTGTTTGGATGGAGGAAAGAAATTGGAAGGAAGGAAATTGGGAGGAAAAAAGTTGAGTGGAAAGAAATAGAGTGGATTTGTATTTTTCATAGGTATATTTGGATGAAAAAAAAAATGAGAGAAAAGGAAAATTGAAGGAAAATAATTTTTCCTTGTTTGTTTGTGTGGAAACGTGAAAGGAAAGAAAGAGATAATACTGTCAAATGACAATTTTACTCTTATATTGCTATAAAAGGTATTTCAATTATATCTATTAAATCAAACTAATATTAATAAAAATAAATTATTCAAAATTATTTAAAATAAAATTAATATTTTTAGTTAATCTAATATTTAAAAAATATTATTTAAAAATATATTTTATCAATTAAATAATACCAAAAATATTATTCAAATATTATTTAATACCCTATTTAAAATATTACTTAACTTGTACTTTGAATATTTTTATATTTATTTTTAATAATATAGTAATAAAGAAATTAAAATTATTTAAATAAAAATTTTAGAAGTATTAATTTAAAAAAATAAAATAAAAAGAGAAAAAACCACGCAACATCTTAACTCCTCCTGTTACCCACCCTAAAGCCCTCCTCCACTTCATCATCTCTTTGCGCGTCTCCCATCTCTCTGCAGCGTGACAAGGGTTAATATGGACAAACAAAAAACCCCACCTCTTCCTCCGGGAGTTTCCGTACGAAAGTGAGGGAAAAATTTTTGGTCACTGTTCACACGAGCCCCACCAAATATTGTGCATTATTTATTTTTTTTCCTAATTTTTCTTTTCAACCAAACAATGAAAATGCAACATTTTCCTTCCTATTTTCTTCCTTTCCCATTCCTTCCATCGCATATCAACCAAACCAAGTACAGCGTTAGTCATAGTTTCAACAATCTTACAAATAAAATTGACTAGTATTTAACCATTACAAATGTAATTTATATATTTGATGTTAGTTTTTACAAGCTCATTACTTAAGTATAGATATATTGAGTTTTGATTATGAAATATTTATTTTATATATATATATTTTAATTAATATTTAAAATTTTAAATAAAAATAAAAATTATAAAATATATTATTTTTGTATAAAATTAATTATTAAATATTAACTTCTCCCAAAATTAAAAAAAAAAAGACCCTTCCCACAAAAAAAAGTCTAGCTCCCCCCTGCTTCTAGGCACTGTATCTACTGCACCATCTATCGTGCTTCTTGCTGGTCAAGGAATATGGTACACCTTACAATCTGATGGTGAGATTGTGAAATGTATCGATGTACCAATCACCTATAATACACTATAATAATATCTAATTTTAAGAAAATTAAAAAATATGATTAAATATATTTTAAAAATTAATTATTATACACTGACAGTATAAAATTATATTGGCAGTATAAAATAATTTTATATTATCAATATAATAAAAAAATTTTATCAGTATAATTTTACTCTATCAATATAATTTTACATTGATAATATAAAATTATTTTATACTATCAATATAACTTTATATTATTAGTATATAAAAATTAATTTCTAAAATTTATAAAAATTTTATCAATATAATTTTATTTTATCAATATAATTTTATATTATTTATTAATATAATATTATACTGATAATATAAAATTATTTTATATTATCAATATAATTTTATATTATTAATATATAAAAATTAATTTTTAAAATATATTTAATTATATTTTTAAATTTTTTTAAAATTAATATATTATTATAATATATCATAAATAATTTATATATTAATATATTTTATAAATCTCTATCATTTAATATGTTACAATCATAAGGTACATCAAATATTTTGCACTGCGATACGCATCGCAGACGGCGCCGTAACTACTACCCAAATCTTGATAATGTCAAGGATGTCGAATGGGGAGGGCCCTGTTTGCTCAACGATATCATCGTCGAATGAGAGCACATTTCAAAAGACCAAAAAAAAAAAAAGGGCACATTTCATAAAAAGCGTAGGTTTCTAGATCCCCTAACGTGCATAGGATGATGATCAATCAACCCAATTCTTTGAACAAACCAGCGATGACACGGACACAGCTTTACTTTTCCATCAAACAGGAGTATGCAAGTTTGTTTTCAATGCCGATGGTCGATGATTTAAGTAGTCAACCAATCAACATCTAGTCTAAGTAGGGGTTAGAGGTTTGAACCTTAGCATTAAAACTAAAAGAATTCATGGGTTTCAAATCTTAAAATTATGTTTGGAATGTAAAAAAAATAAAAATAATTTAATTTAATTTAAAAATTAAATCTTACTTAGGTATTTTAAAAATAGAGTAACAAACATAAATCACCTTAAAGCTTAACAAAATAATACATAACCCCATTCTTAACCAAAATATGCAATCCGCCCATTCTAGTTTTAGTTGAAACGGTGGTATAAGAATATTCTGTCACTTAAACCGTAGTTAACTCAAGACAAAAAAAAATTTTTAAGAAAAAAAAAACGACTAAACTCGCATAAAGTCTCGGTAGCAACTACTGTGAAGGGAATGGCCGAATGGGTGGTTCGTTTCTCTCACACCTCCCTGAAGGCAATAAGTGTGCTGACGCCTTGGCGACGTTGGGTTGCAACATGCTTGACAAGCTCGGAATTTGGGACTCTCCTCCTACGGGTTGCACGATAGTAGGGATGTTGTGTGTGATCGTGTATGGGCCTCTGCGTCCTCTCTGTGTTTCTTGTCTTTTTTTCTTCTTTTCCCACCACACACACACACACACACAAAAGGTCTCGGTAACCTTCCTCTCACCTACCTCTATTTTTTCGTTCAAAACTGACAAACTCCTGGAAGAATAAGGTGACTTCCATGTTCCTTCTTCCTCAACAATTTTCTCATTCTTTAATAAACTCTCACCTCAATTCCCTCAACAAAAGCTCTCAGCCTCCGTACCTTTACTAACACCTCCATGCCCATAAACTTACAGTCACGTGGAAGAACAAAGGTGATAGCAATGGTTCCCAACACCACCAAAACTGGCGAACTCCATGTGGAAGAACAAAGGTGATTGCAGCAGTTCAAGGTCCAGAGAGTTTTGATCCAATGAACCTCCATCTGGGTAAGGTTCAGGTTTTTACAATAACAACAGAGGATCTAGTTATGGGAATAATGGTAGAGGCAACATTCATGTAAAGATGTGAAAGCATTATGAGAAAGCATGACACACCATTTAAATTAGCAACACATTTAGGGAATGACAAGCTTTTGTGAGTAGAAGCCTGTTTGATACATGCTTAATTACAGGCCAATTGGAAGTGGTGCTCTAATTCCCTTGATGGAACGATGGGTTTAGGAAATAAGTGCTTAATGAGAATGTGCCATTCATAAACTGTTGTTGCTTGAAAGTGTTTTTGTGTCAAAGTTCGAAAAACAAAAAAATAAACAATTGGAAAAAAAATATAAAAAAGGTGATGGTCTAGTATCATCTTTTATGAGATATTGGAGTGTGCAACAGGCTTTGTTTTTGGGTAATCTTGATGTTCGGGGTATGTTTGCTGTTTATTGGGTTTATTGGTTGGCGCCATCTACAGTGCTCTTCGCTGGTCAAGGAGCATGGTGCACCGTGCAATCCAATGGTAAGATTGTGAGATGCATCGATGCACTAATCACCTATGATGCACTGTAATAATATCTAATTTTAAGAAAATTTAAAAATATAATTAAATATATTTTAAAAATTAATTATCATACACTGACAATGTAAAATTATACTGACAGTATAAAATAATTTTATACTATTAATGTAATAAAAAATTTTTATCAGTGTAATTTTACTCTGATAGTATAAAATTATTTTATACTATTAATGTAATTTTACACTATCAGTGTATAAAATTATACTGATAAAATTTTTATAATTTTTAGAAATTAATTTTTATATACTGATAGTGTAAAATTACATTAATAGTATAAAATAATTTTATATTATTAGTATAATCAAAAAATTTTATCAGTATAATTTTACACTGATAGTATAAAATTATTTTATATTATCAGTATAATTTTATACTATCAGTGTATGATAATTAATTTTTAAAATATATTTAATTATATTTTTAAATTTTCTTAAAATTAGATATTATTACAGTACATCATAGATGATTGGTGCATCAATGCACCTCACAATCTCACCGTCAGATTGCAAGGTACATAATGCACCTTTGACCAGCGAAGAGCATCGCAGTCGACGCTTTATTGGTTGGCGCTGTGCACAAGATGCATTGGGTAATCTTTGGCATGATAGCTTTTTAAACTGTGACTATAAGTTTGTTATCATATGGTGATAAAATCTCAGCCTTTCAATATTTAGTCTAACAATTAGAATTAATTTAAATTTATATTTATATTTATAATAAAAAGTTAAAATTAAAATTAAAAAATAATTTTATAAATAATTTATTTTATCTATTTTATCCCTTCATTTCATCATCCTTTACTTTCACTTGCTTTTGTACTTCTCGCTACTGTGTCACTGCCACCCGCAGCCACCACCACCATCAATTGTCAGTCCGTCGGCGGCCGTCGACTGCCGTCCCTGGCCCACTTCGCACCGCTGCTCACCCACCACAACTGTGCACCCCTACACCCCAACTGCACAATTTCATGATCTTCTCCCTTTTTTTTTTTTTTTGTTTTGTCAAACACACCACCATTTTCTTCACCCACCTTCAACCATCATCCATGGCCGCCCATCATCCATGGCTACTTGCTTGCCCATTATCCACCTCAATGACCGACCACTTAGTTCAAGAAAGGAATTGAAAAGATCTATTTTTTCTTCACAAGTTTGATATTGCACTAATCGGCGCCACCGCCTTGCCCTTTTGGCACCACTACCTCGACGACGCCACTGCCCGGAAGGAGCGTCGATTCTGCTTTGAATTCGAGTTGCGTGTTGTGGGTCAAAGTGCTCTCCATGTTCTTCAACTGGAAACTCCCCATCATTGGCCGCACTGGTTGCAACAAATACCAAGATAGGACGTCCATGGTCCACAGCCTCTTCTCCTTCTGGATGTCGATGCAAGTGGGTTGAAGGTTGATGCAATTGGGGACGTGAGAGGGAGAGAGGAAAGGGAGGATAAGGTGACGGCAAATAAATAATTCTCATTATCAATCACTATCATGCTGACAAACTTACGATCCATATCTAAAATTTTCCTGTATTTAAAATTTTATCAAAATTAAAAAAATTTAATAGATTTTAAAGTTTAAATATAAATAAAATAAAATTAATTTTATTTTTTTAACTATTTTAAATATAATTTAATATATTATAAATATAAAAATTAATTTTTAAATTAATTTAAATTTTATTTACACATAATTATTTTAAATATATAATTTAATTTATAAATTAAATTAATTTAAATTAAACCAATTTCAAAATTTAATCATTTTAAATACTACCTAAATGTCCGAGTAATTTGTTTACTTTTGAGAACATCGGCAGAATATATTTCGAAAACATGTTGACCTGAAATCAATTTCATAAAATTTTTTATTATAGTATTGATTAAAATTATATTAAGTATGAAATCACTTTAATGAAAAAACTGCCTTCTTTTCTGTAGCTATATATTGTATCAATGAAGTTAAACTGATAAATTAGACACAAATTACCTTTCACCTATTACTATCATCATAAGTTCACCTTTTGCCCCCATTATTAGTGCATACGAATGTTTTGCACTATCCATTGATCCCATTTAAGCAGAGTATCGAGAGCTCCGACTCAAGCATTTTACTATCTTTTTAGTCAGACCACTCTTGTAATATAATACAGTTTTCTATAGCTCATACTAATTGAGACGGCAGCAGGACTACGATGGAAGTACTTTTGACTTATGCTAAAGACATGATAAAAAATCAACATCCGGAAGATCAAAAAGATTAAGAGCTCAGAAAGAAACTTGCAGTTTGCTGGCTTACAGATTTTATCTGGTTAGTAAATGATACTAAGTGAAGGAACTTCCATTACTTAAAGAATTTCTTTCGCTATTTTTTTTTTCCCCTTTATGTTATACACTCTATGTATGCTTTACCTTTACAATGTACTCATTTTTACTTGTTCAATTACATGAAAGGTGTCTTGCTATAATTGAACTTCAGGACGAACCTATATCGTTGATGGCAGCATTAATTGTGAGCAATAGCAGAGGCATTTCAAAGACACAAGCGTCTATGTTACCTAATAACATATACTTTTTATGCTTTAATTAACCTTTTGGTTTGTGGATTTATTGACCACATTTTTGTCGATTATTGTCTTCTTATATGAGCCTGTTTGTGGTACATATGATCAAATTTATTTTATGTTATCTTTTCCAGCGTGCTAATCCAACTAATAATTAAAATTTAAGAAGACAAAGGGGACTAAAGTTGTCCAACGAACAAAGACATTCAAAGCAGGACTAGCCCCTAGGAGTCTCATGGAGAGGTCCATGGTGCCTGCGTGACTGACTCACGTCTAACGATTCCATATGTTATCTCGCGTGTCTGACTCGAGGATAACATGATCAAGAGCACCCTGAATTTTGCTCAAAAATATTGACTCATCATTCCACGTTTCCAGATTAACCATCATAAAGATGTCACATAAATTGTTCCCTAGGAGCCCCCCATTTTGATGCTTTTCACGCACTGTCTATGAAAAATGTGAAATGGTGTCATTATATAATATAATTTTCCATGTTAGTGATAATTGCAAACCGTACGATGGAAAAACCATTGAATTTGTTTATGAGCTACTACGGTAGTGGAAATTTTCATAGATATCTCAAGATTGAATTATTCTACAGGCTTATGTAATTTCATTCAATTTTCAATGAAGTCTTTATAGCTTAAAAATTTATAATTGAGTCCCTATATTAGATAAAAATTTTCTATCAAATCCTTGTCTCTTTCTTCCTTTACAAAAAAGTTAGACTAAAGAAAATATTCTTGAAATATTTCTTGACGTCATCTGATGTGGATATAATAGGGATTGAATTTTGTTATGAAACTATAAGGACCTAATTACAAGTTTTACAGATTATAAGGACTTGCTTAATAATTAATTAAGACAATTATATGTTAGATACTGATATACTGTGCATAATGTAAGGCAGGGGGAAGTACAGCTAATTTTTCATAGCTAAAGGTTGAAGGTATGTGCTGTGAGAATGTGTTAGCAGATGAGAATTATGTAAGCAGTGTTTGAAAATGACTTGCTCTTCCTAGGGCTAAATTGCTAACTTGGTTCACTATTCTTGGAAGATTAAATACAAAAGATAGATTGGTGAATTTTAACATGATGCATTTAGAATAAGCAAGATACGTTTTTGGTAATTCTAAAGGAGAGTTTGTTTCCCATTTATTTTTTACATGCCACCGTACTTGAAATATCTGGTGCAAATAGCTACAATGGCAGGGATTATTATGGGCTATTTCAAATGAAATGGATATCATTTTTTAGAATTGGATGGAGTGTACATGGAGTGGATTTCATAAATAGGTTTGGTCTATTTTATTCTTTGTTATCATTTGGTCTATTCTAAACCTTCAAAATAAGATCATTTTTGAAGAAGCAAATGCTAAGTGGGATATTCTTGTATTTTAAATAAAATAAAGATGGGTTTTTTGGGTGTCAGGATGGTGTCATAAACTTCCTTTTTCTCTTGATTTTATCATTGACAACGTGGAAGTGCTAAAAGCAAAGATAAAGATACAATGGCAAAGCAAAAAGGAAGGAGATTTCAATCTCAAATTTTAAAGGGAAGATGATTTGGTGGGTATGTAGTGAATATGATGATAAATTGCATAAACATATTATTGGCGCGGTGCTTTAATATAATAAAGGTGGTTTGGTCGGTGTAACGCGACCTTTTACGACAAGGTCTGGTCGGTGTAATCTGGCCTCTACTACTCGGACGACCTTCCAGGTCCCATTATCCAAGTCTCATCGCTCTACTAAGCTTGAGACTGAAGGGCATGTGGTTCAGTTGGTATAACCCAACCTCTAGGATGAGGTTCAATCGATATGACCCAGCCTCTATTGCTCGAACGACCTTCCAGGTCCCATTCTCCAAGTCTCATCGCTCTATTGAGCTCGAGGCTAAAGGGCATGTGATTTGTTCAGTAACCACTGAATTAAAAGTTCATATGTTATAGATCATATATATAAAAATTTCACGTTAATCCGAAATCATCTAATATGCTTTTTATTCACATCTAAATCCACGTAATATATACTTCTTAAATATATGTAAACTAGAATTGTTTGATCACATTCTAATTAATGTCCAATTTTTTTGAAATTTGATACAAACGGTCAACATGATATATAATTATAATTCAACAGTTGAACTAATATGCACTATATTCTATAAAAGGTTATTAAAAATATAAGTGTATCAAGTCTTACACCGATATCAATAGATCCCTCCTCATTAAAGATAAAATTAAAATTGAATTTTACCAAACTTCAATCGGATTTGGAAGTTTTAAGATAAATCTAGCCCCTTATTATTTGACAGTTTCACTGTTCATCAAAGTTAAGGATCATGCGATATTTATTATAAGGGGAAGATGAGTTAAATTTACTCTTTTTAGTATTTAGGAATGAAAAAGTGAAGGTTTATAAAATTACTAATATTAAAATTATTAAAGAACCCGTTTTCATTTATGTTGAAACAAGAGATTAAATCCCCACTTTTTCCCCCCATAAGCTAGTAGATATTTAGACAAATTAATCTGCTGTACTATTGGAATAAACCAATTAGAATATGGTTGCTACAGGCACGGCTCAGGAGAGGTAGAGAATGTATTTGTCTTACCAAGCTCGCTGTTAGACACAGACGGACATTTGATGTGAACCAATATTTCATTTTTTTTTTTTTTGGATAAATCACCCTTATAACCTCTGAGGTTAAATGACATTATATATGATATCTCTCGATTTTTAAAGATATATGCTAAAATCTTCTAAAATATAGGTGATATTATACATGATATTTTTGTGTATTATAAATATGATATTAAACACCCCTATAAATATGAAATTGACTTAGAGAGGTAAATATAGACATGAACAATTGAGAAGTGCGGTATGAACTAGGGCTGTATGGGGAGGTAAGTGTAATTTTTTTTTTTTTAAGCTCTCTGCCTAACATGGACAAAGTCAAAGTCAGTCGGAGGCGAAACAAGCAGGAGACGTAAATTTAACAGCATACATGGAATTTGCATCACTTCCCTGTTTGTTATCGTGCTTTCATGATATTAGTTAAGCCTCCACATGTTGAGTTCGGTGCAGACTACACAGTAACTAGCCGATGGTATTTGTTCATTTTGCACGTTTGCATCTTCCACCTCAACATCAACTGCTGAATCTGATTTCGGATTGGGTCTAAATTCACATATAACTATCCCTTTCAATTCTAAATGAAACGTAGGGGAAATGGAAATCACTTGCCTAATGGAAGAACTCAATAAAATAATATACTAGTTGCAATTTGTGTCAGTGAAAGACCATTATAGAACAAGACGTACGTAAACACAGAGTGCCTGATTCCTGAAGAAAGAAGGAGGCAATGTAATGGCTGTGCTAATCTGTGTGTAGCTTAGTTGGCGACTTCAACCATTCTTTAGGAGAATTTCACCGACAAGACAAAAATTAACAATATACTTGATTTAGTATTGCTGTGATTTTTTAAGAGTTGTTGAGTTCTTCAGATTGTCTAAAAGTTATTCTCGAAAAGTTATAATAGTATCGTTTGGTAAAATAATCTAAAAGTTATTCTCAATAAATAGAAACCATAAAAGTAGTGCTCGGTAAAGTTACTCTTAAAATTTAAAATGACTGTAATGGATATAAATCTTAAATAGAATAATTTTTATTTTTAATATTATTAATGAGAGTAAGGTCATACTAGTCTTTTAAATTTTAGAGAGTACAAACTAACTCTAAAAAGTACCTCGTAAGGACTCCCGAAAGCATCTCAACCTTTTGATTTACCAAACAAAAAAATGGCTTATATTTTTCATAAGTCAGAGCACCCCTTCAGAGAGCACTACCAAATTAGGACTAAGACGTTAAAAAAGTTCTTCTCTTGTTACTTCTACTGAAATTATAGTTTTGGAATTAAATCCAAATATGCAGAAATTCTCTTTACTTTTTTTATTACACATGATATATTAAGAAATAATTAATACTTTTTGATTCTTTGTTTTGTTAAGTTTCTAGTTTCTATATATATATATAGGGTTAGGATCAAGTAATACTGATGTAATTTTAAGCAATTGTTATATTATTAAATAACTTTTTATTGATGTAATTTTTTACAAAATCTATCATTGAATTAGAAGCTTATATCTTATAGATTATCTTTACAAAATTTTATGTTAATCGAAAATCATTTGATATACATTTTGTATACTTCAAAATCAACGTAATGTATATATATATAAGAGTTATTTGATTATACTCTTATTGATATTTAATTTTGATGAAATTTGATATAAATAATTTTTATCATGAGTAATCATAATTCAATGATTGGAGCAATAAAAAGTATATCATATAAAAAGTTATAAGCTAAAGTTATATTGGTGTAACTTAATCCTAACCCCCCTCTCTCTCTATGTATATCATATAGAAGTATATATAAAGTATTATTTTTTTTAAAAATCAAGTCATTGTTTATAAAACGACATAAAGTTTTCTTGAAAAATAATTCCTCATATTCTTTTGTTTATTATTTTTTTTCGTTTAATTTTGTGCATTCTTTCTCCTGCTAATATGAACAAGACTAAGCAGCAAACGTAGAATAGGGGGTGGGTGTGCTCCGCCTCCACCAATTTTGTGTCAGATCACTATGTGATTTGATTCATGAATGATTTTCAGACTTGCAGTCGATCATATTCATCTTCCAATCTTAACTCACATTCGAAAACAATAAAAAATTGTAAAAAAAAAATTTCATATTTATTTTTAATAAAACGCCGAAAACAATAATAAATTCAAATATTTATTTGTCTCATGATGGAACTTTACTGCAAGATGCTTAACGCTTCGTCTCATGATTTTCTTATTTTAGAGCAAACTATGTACCTAGACATTGTAACTCAGTTGCAGACCAACTGGCATTTCTAGCTAAATTTAAGGACTTAGAAATTTGGTTAGAGGATTGCCCAGGTTGTATCTCTAATCTTGTGTACCTTGACTGTTATTCAATAAAATTTGGTACTTCTCTCAAAAAATAAAATTCTATTCAAATATTAGTTTTAAATAATTAATAAAGAAATTAATTTTAATACGCTACTATCAATCAATTATATTTTAGTAAATATGTAACTTTTAAAATAGTTATTATAAAAATTAAACACTTCTAATAATATATCAATATATAATTAGATAATTATGTGAAATATTTTTATACTAATAATATATTAAAATTAAATTTATTAGTAAATTATATGATCATAATTGCATGCAAAAGTATAATAAATATTTTTATCTTATTTTCATTGATTTTTATTTTTCATTTTCTCACAAATTAAGTTAATGAAAGTTCAGAAGCCAATAAAAGACAATTAAATTCAATCAATCTAATGAGGGGCAAGACAATACCTAAAAAGAACAAGAAAAAGAAACAAGAGCAGGCAAATTCCTAAAAGAAAAAGAAAAAGAAACAAGAGCAGGCAAATTTGAAAAAGACTTTGTTATCCACTGTTATTTTACCTAGATGGATGGAATGAGAGGGGACTTTGTTAAAGATGTGTTCATAGAAGTCATGCCGTTTACGGGGTCATGCGATGGAATTTGGTCAAATTAAGATATCATTTGACATTTGCTGCACAAATATCAGAGCGGGCTTGAATGTGATGGAAGTCCCCTTCGACTGTGACAGAAAGAATAAGGTAGAGGCGGCTATTTTCCAAAGTTTTCGATTAATCTACCATGGATGACTCAACTAATTATCTCAACCATCACCAGTTGCCCGTCGGCTTCATGTATATGGTATATCACTTTTCTTTGAGTTTAATTCATATGTACTGATATTATCATCTAATCAGATATTTATATTTATAAGATTTTTAATATAATGAATGATTAAATTAAATACATTTGTTAATATAGCAATATACGATAGAATATTTGTATAAATTTTTTTATACTGATAATATATATAAATTAAATCATTTTTCTTTTAATCTCTGCCTTTGGATATATTATATACGATTTTTCATTTGCTTAAACCCTAGTGATGAATATATTATGTCATCAAACTGTTGAATACCATGAGACAATGAGAAATTTTTGTGTAAAGTTATTATTATTATCAACTTAGATGCATTAAGCATTGCAGATATGAATTTAATTTTGATATATAATTAGTATAAAACTTATTATATTATCTACCAATTATTACAAGAGTCAATCACTTTTAAATTTTAATGATTATTATTTGATAATATAGATGATTGAATGATAATGTAAATATTTTTTATATTTATAATATATTAAAATTAAATTCATAAAGTATATTTACATATCATGAGTTACTATAAAACAAATTAAATATTATATCTACTAATGTAAACGAATAAATAAGATGTCAATATTTAATTATTTAACACATTTAAATTAGATATATTACATTATATAACAAAAAAGTCTAACATGACGATCATATTCAGCTGTTTTTCCCGTCCTCTATGATTTCAGAACACCCTAACCGGCTAGTTTATTCTTACAACAATTTTATAAAAATATAAAAAGTCATGCAAATGATATATAAGTTCCAAGAAAGACAAACTTGGAGGGAATTTTTTTATATCATAGGATAATCAAATATTGAATCAACTGATCCATCCAACTACATTATTTTGACCAGAGTGATTGGTTAGCATATGTCACTACTTACACATGATGCATTCCGCCGACGCTACCTAGACAAAAACCACGTCACGAATCATAATACCCTAGCTGTCCCACCCTTATGCCGTTGGCTTTTATTGACAATCAGTCCAACACACGCACATTTAATTTATCATCGCCCTCAATTTGCTCGCAACAATCTATAAATAGTTGAATACACAGCACACAAGCAACGTAGTCTTTCTAGATCTTAATTATTGTCTTAGCCAGTTTGTTATTTAAATTGCAATCATCCTCAGAAAGCCAGCACACAGCAGAACCATGGAAGCTTATTCCAACTCTTATTCTTCGTCCAAGTCTTCATCCTTAACACAAAACCACGAAGCAAAAACTCTGAAAAGTGCTGACTCTGTTCAATCTCATGCCTTTCTCCATTCAGTGAGGAAGTCACAAGCGAAGCCGTGGAAGAAGGTACCGGTTGCACCACCGCCACCAACACCTGTGAAAGTGTACAAGGTGCACCCTACGAACTTCCGAGACCTAGTTCAGCAGCTTACTAGCGCACCCGAGTTCGCACCAACAACTACTTCGATTGTTGATTCGGCCCCAAACCCAATGTTGTCAGGGAGAGACATTGTAGCAGCACCCTCAACAGTGTCCGCTAACTGGTACCTTGGGGGCCACCGAAGACATTAAGTGGAGTGGGATCTGAGGAGAGTAATGATAGGGCAATGGCACAAGGCTAGGTGGAATGGAATCTGTTCTCGCAGACTTCTTATAATTAACTGGTGTTCTTTCCCACCTTTGAGCCATGTAACAGTGACCAGCTTGGAACAGGGTTCGGGTTCCTTAGGCCTTCTGTAATATATTGTTTTCCTTACTTATGTTTATTTGGCAAGGTGTAAATAATCTGTTACCAACCTATCAACTCTTCCTTCTGATTGTGATTTAGACTTAGGAGGGTACACCAATAATAACTGCGCTCCTGTGGCAGTGGCAGCTACTCACGCGTTTGTGCCATGTGTTTGACTCTCTTCATAAGAATTAATAATAATATTTACACATTCTTTTTTTTTTTTATCTTTTTTAGTAAATCATTTTTTACTGTAAAATAAAAAAATCAATATATATAATCTCTTTAGTTCTCTCTTTTTATTGTGTTTTGTCCCCTTTAGTTATGCTTACTTCATAAGGTGTAAATAATATGTTGTCAACTTACCAATTATTTCCCTCATTTGTAATTTGGATTAAGAGGGTTAATCACCAGGTATTTCTTTTCTGGGCTCCTAGGGCTACTACTCACATGTTTGTGACATATATTTGACTCTCTCCCCAAGAATTAATAATAATATTTACACATTATTGTTCTTTCATCATTAAAGTACACCATTTTTTTAATAATGAAATAAGAAAAACAGAAATTTCAATCGATCTCTCTAGGTTTTCCTTCATAAGTGTTTTGTCTTCTAATTTAGTTCTGTTTACTTCGTAAGGTGTAAATAATATTTTCTCAACCTACTAAGTGCCAGTTTGATTAATGCTCTCGATGAAGAAATAACACTTTCGAGAGTGAATCGTGGCTTCCTCAGGTAATTTTTGTGAGAGGAGGTCTGACCCTCTTTCGATCAAAAAGTATGACCATTAAATAAATAAGGCCTAACTCTTTCCCCTATTTGTAATTAGAAAATACTGCTAATCATTGGGGGACAAGACTAACATTAAATTTTTTATGTCTATTTTATTCAATTTTTAAATCAAACGATGTAATGATACATGCTTTTTTTTTTTAAAGTAATTTAAAAATTAAAATTATACACTTATTTAAAGAAAAATGTTTATTTATTATTATTTTATTTGAGAATTGGATTGAATGGTTATAAAAATTTTCATCTAAAATTTTTTCCATCTTTGAGTTGGATGCTATTAATCGCGCATTTTTTAACCATATGTTTGACTCTTTTCTTAATAATTAACAATAATATTTACACATTATTTTTCTTTTGTCATCTTTTGTACACCACTTTATTTTAATAATAAAATAAGTGAAACAGAAATATTATGACATATGAATATATAGGAATATCTGTTAAGATACAGATGACTCGCTTTTATATCATCGCAAGTGCACGGGTCGCTCAAGTTATAAAAGGGTGAGTAAAGAGTATTGTCTCCATAGGGATTGTATAAAAATATATTATCGATCGACAAAACTACCACGTTCAGATTCAAGCAAGTAAATCTAATGGGTAATTAAAGGATAAACAAGAATTTAAGCAATTAAAATAAGATAAGCACTAACAACTAAAAATTGAAAGATTAGCAAGGATTAAAGGCCTAGGGGTCCTCTTTCACCCTTTACTTCACTCAAATATGCAAATTACTCAAATAAATATCAATAAATTGCTTTTGTTAGCATGCCAACTTTTTTGTTAAAAGCTATGCCTCGGTCAATTAGTCGTGTCTTCTCCACTTAAAACACTAAATGTTCTTGTAAATTAATGTGAATCCAGCCTGTTAAAAACTAGTTTCTAGCATTTACTATGCAAGGCCAATGTGTATGTTTCCATTCCATTGACTAAACAACACACCCAAAGCCAATTAAGTGTAATTGAACAAGCATCACCTATAACTAAGGTCCAATTTCCTTATTCATACATCTAGTTCAAGGCAATCCCCCAAATCAACTTAAATGGTGGCCAAGCATAAAAGAGCATTAAAAAGAGAAAAAAAGGGTAATCAAAATCATACTCATTAACATTTACTCCAAAAAAAAAAAATCTACAAACATCCAAAATTTGTAGAGAGGTCCAAAGGATCCCCTTTCTAGTTTAGCTATCCATGAAATAACAAAGCAAACAACCAGTTCAATACCCATAATGAACCTCAAAGAACAAAGATAAAGAAGGAAGAGATGAACAAATGATAATGAGTTCTTGGGTGCTTCAATCTCCTCCAAGCCTTTAATCTACAAATCTTCAAGATGATCCTCTTTCAGAGTTAGAAAACCCTTTAAATCCTAGGTTCTTTCTCTAAAATATGCTCAAAAGAGTAAAAAGTATCAAAGCCCTCCAAAAAATCTAATTTAAAAGTCTACTTAAAATGGGATAGGTTGTTATAGGTTGCAACCTAGAAACGATCAAGTCACAAGTCCACTTTGAAAAGTATAGAATTCCCTTGTGCACCCAGGGATTGCAACTCAACAAAAGTCAAGTTGCATCTCAGTAGCTAAAAGTCCTTTTCATCATGCTTTTTCTTCATGCTTTGCTTCTTCTTTCTTTGGGTTCTAATTGGGATGCTTTTATGTTCCAAACCTACAAAGATCAATATCAAAATTCATCAAATAAGAGACTTCATTATAATTTGCAAATTTACCCATTTAAATCAAAGATTATGGCCTTTAATTTCCAACAAAGCACTAAGAAGAAAATAAGGCATGTTTTTCTCATTTTAAAGTGTTTTACTTATAAAAATTATGGACCAAGCATTCTATTAAAGCCAAGTTAGAAGCTAAATAACTCCATTTCAAATACAAGTTAAAAAAATTGAAGAAATGATTACATATATAATACGTTATTTAATAAGATTAATGGATTCCCCATAAAATATAATTTCATAATGATAGTTAATACTTACAACACTCTTTATCAAAATTTTTTATCTTGTACCACAGCCACTTTTTCGGTCATTACATGCCAAAAAAACTACTAATTAACTACCTAAACCCAAACACCAGAGACACATTTTTCTCTACTACTTATTTTAGTAACTCTTGAACCCAAATTATACACCTTCCAATGACGGGTAAAGAGTAGCTAGCGTCATAGAAATATACCTTCTTCGACAGTCAGTGTTCTATATATATATAGAGAGAGACTAAAAATTAACCATTTGTAAAGACGGTAAAACCTTTGGGCACATTTGGTCTACTTTAAGAATTGCGGATTAAAACAATTACTTGGGGAGACATACTAAATTTTATATACAAACAAAATATAATAAATTCAACTTTTCTTTGGGACTGGAACTTTGAAATTATTAATTTCACCTAATTAGATAATGTTATCCTCTCTATAAAGTAGACTCTAAACTAATATGTATATAGTCGACTTCAAATCTACATGAAAAACACTTGGTTACAACTCGATTAGGAACTCGATATATTAATCATATATAGAATATGGGGTTTCAGTCTTTCAAGCTCAGCTGGAATAAAATGTGGTGTTTTACATAAATGGATAGGCCGAGGCACGCATATCACATGCATATATATAAGTTATATAAATCAGCAAATAATTAATGAATTGAATTACAAATATCAAATTCTTAAGATTCTTTGAAACTTAGTAATTTAATAATATATATATATTTATTTATATATATATATATATATATATATATATATATATATATATATATATATATATATATTTATTTATTTCATTTATTTATTTTTCATTTTGCTAAAATGAGTTTACATTATTATTAACTTTTTTTTATCGATGACCAAGCCTCATTATTTTAACTTATTTAACAGCTATCTTTCAATCTTAAACAAATTTTAATTGAGTTTAAATCAAACTTTTTCTGACCAAGTGTATTTATTGTTAGGCAACTCAGGTATATCAGTAGGAGCTGAAACGCTAGCATGAAAATTGTCATAACTATGCATAATATCCACTTCATCCCTTCCTTGACCCATGGCCACCAAAAGTATACGGCATCTCCGTTAATGAAGGGAAATTATAGGGTATTCCTATATCATCACCTAGAATTATGTTCACTTTATTTATATAGTCACATCTTAACTCTAATTAGTGGGTAAGATCTATTATTAATTTATACACTATACTTTTAATAATGTTTTATGATTTTAAAGAAAAAAAAACAAATATATAAACTACTGATGGATCTTATTACCAACTAAAATTAAAAAGTCACCTTATAAATAAAGTGAACATAATTATACGTGAACTTTTTCGTCAATGAGGGTGCGATTCTACAAATTGTCATTTGTATCTAAAAGCTACTATGGTTGGAGATTTTGAAGAAAGAGTAAGACAAGCAAATATGATACTAGGTAAAGCAAATGTGTTTATCGTTTTATGACATGTCTGATATGCTTAATCGTAATTCCATTATACGGTTTATTTTATGGGCTGTACATTCTTATTTTTGTAATTAAATAAATCATGGAATGATGATTCAATTCATGCAACATTCAATACAATTGGGGGGAATTGCCATTCACTTCTAGAAGGGCGATACTGGTAAGGTCATGCTCTAATGAGATTTAATTTATTCTTAAAATATGTTCTTATTGATTATATATATATATATATATAAGAATAGTTCAATCAATTTTAGAAATTAATATGATTATATTGAACATTTCAGAAATAGTAACTAAGATTTAAACCTTTAATATACTCCATCTAAAATTACAACTCATTTTTATTATGATTAATCACTTTTAAATATAAATGAAACTAAAAGATATATAAACTATATATCTAAATGCCAAATTTCTTTTCCACTTACCTTAACCTACCTTGATCTTGCTTCGGAATTAATTTTAAGTACTATCGATCTTTTTAAATCTAAAGGTAATAATGGTAATTTTGTAAAATGAATTATGAAAAATATAATGCTATATAGTATAACACAATTATCATTTCCTACATGTTGTATAGAAATATTATCATTTCCTACATGTTATATAGAAAATATTATAAAAGTATATGAAATATATATCTTATCCAAAATATTATACACAGTTGAAAATTTTTCAAAAATAAAACAATACTTCCTCGCATCCTTTTATCAACGTAAAACGAATTCAGTTCAAACATTATATATTCATAAAAGGTTAATAATATATATTAATTTTTTCTTGTTTGTGTTATTTAAATAAAATATAAATTGTATTATGCATTCGTTTTATGTACTAGTTATTAAACAATGGAATGAGTTGATCATGGAAGTACAAACTATGACTTAGAAATAGATAATTTTATTTTAAGAAATATTTGGTGAATTTATTTTGTATAAGGTACAGTACCCACTCACACTTTATTTAGTATTGAAAAAGGTGTGATTCCTACTTGAATTGAGCCCATACTCAATTTAGTAATAAATGGAATATAAATAGTATAATATTTTATTTTGAACGAGTTTAGTAATTTTAACTCTTTTATTTTTTTCTATTTTAAATCTATTAATAGTCATTGCAGGGTTAACATGACGTTAGGTAGTATAGAACTATACACACGTCAGTATCCAACAACAACTAAAATAAAACTGTACACACGTCAGAAGCGGATGACCTAAGAAGAGAGGAAAAATCAAGTGTCTATGCATTGAAACGGTGTTCCTATTTATAGAAAAGATCATCCTTTGCAGATTTCCCTTAAACTGCATGGAGAGGATTAAGAGTGTTTAAGAAAGATATAAAATTAAAATTATTTTAATAATTATTTATTTATATAATTAATTTTTTTATGTTAGCAATTATTTGATAATTAAATTATATTTAGATATTTTAATTAAAAAATAATTTTAAAATAATTTATTTTGTTTGAATTATATGAAAAAAATTATTTTTATATAATAAAATTATTAAAAAAATTATGAAATGACTATTTTATTATATAATATTTAATACTTATAGTCAATTTAGTTAAAACATAATATTATATGTACTATACGAATAGCTTTTAATAGAATCGTTAAAATGTGTCAAATTTGTTGAGTCAACTTGTTTACTTGCCTAAAATAGGTAGATTGGGCTTAAAAAATAATAATTCATTTAAATTAATTTATTTTCAACCCAATTTATTTAATTTACTGATTAAATGGGTCAGTCTACATAGATAAATAAACTAGCCTGTTTACCTATGTTTCTTTTATTTTTTAATAGAAAACAGGCATCAATTTAAGACATAAAAATATAATTTAATAATTAAATTTAGAATAATTTTTTTTTAACTTGGACTCGGGAGTTTATTAATCAAAAGAACCATTTTTTATTTAATGTGAAATAACCTCCTTTTGGTTTTGGTCGGGTCAAGAGAACCATGTGAAATGTTTGGGCCAAGTTTCATTCGCCTGCAGGCCAGTATGTGTTTTTTTTTGTTTTGTCAAAGCCTATAGGCCAGTTCAACTCTATCGCTTATCCAGCTTGTGGGCCTGCCAGTAAGTTGTTCAACTCTATCCGTCGACCTGTCCAGCTTTGCAAAGCGAAATTGTCAAACAACATTCAATCAAACGCGTTCCCACCCCCCCCTCTCTCTCCAAAAAGAACAACACAACACAAAAAACCAAAACTCCCCAAAAAAAACTAAACTCTAGCAAAGGTTATTACTAATAATTTTGTAAATAAAATATCAACAATAATGCTAATATTTAATTTTTGCATATAGTTTATATACACAATTATATTATATATTTAATAAAAAATAATTATAAATTTAATAAATATATATTAATAATATAAAATAATTTGATATTATTAATTAATAAAAATAAAAAATAAAAATTATAATAATTTTTTTATTATAATAAATAATTATTTATATAAATTAATACTTTTCATAATTTTTATTGATCAATAATATAAAACTATTTTTATATCGTTAATTCATTTAAATTAAATCCAACAATTATTACTTCACCGTCCCTAAAAAAGAAAAATAATCATTATTATCTTTGTAGTTTAGTGCAGACCGAAACGGCGTCGCAGGTGGAGGTCTTATCTGGAATAAGAGCTCCTCTTCACTATCGTCGCAAGTGATGGTTGAAATCTGGTAGAGAGCTTCGAAGCAACGATGTCGTGGTTAGCACGGACAATCGTTAACTCACTCAGACTCGACGACGACGAAGAAAACGAACAACAAGAAGAACAAAACCCTCACCCTCACAACGACAATGGCAACGACCCCAACAATAAACCCACTACGAAGAAACCCGAATCAGAATCGGGTCAACCCGATCCACAATCACCGCCATCATCCGCATCCACCCCGCGTGGCGTCAAAGAGGACCTCTCCGAGCTCACCAAATCCATTTCCCGCCAATTCTGGGGCGTCGCCTCTTTCCTCGCCCCGCCTCCCGACGACTCCGATCCCAAACCTCGCGCCGAACCTCCTCACCAAACCATAGAGAAGCTCGGTTCGGATCGTGCACCACGTGAAGAAGAAGAAGAAGAAGACCTAATTGCCGGAATCCGAAGCGATTTCGCCGAGATCAGTGGCAGGTTCAGGAGCGGGATCTCCAAGCTTTCCGGTAACAAGGCGGTGTCGGAATTCACGAAGATCGCGTCGAATTTCCTTCAGATTAGATCCGAAGAGGATTACGATCTCGACGGTGTGGTTGGATTGACGGAGGAGGTTGTTGCCTTTGCCAGAAATATTGCGATGCATCCCGAGACTTGGTTGGATTTTCCTCTCCCTGATGATGCCGATTCCGATGGTATATTGAAATTTTTTTTTTCAGTATCGTTTTTTTATTTCCTTGTATGAGGATTAACTAGGTAAATTTTGCATCTTGCAGATGAACGCGAATTTTTATTTTTATTTTTTATTTTCCCGAAATGCGACTTCTGTGTTTGGATTCAAAGCAATCAAAAGATAAAATGCAGTTTTCTTGTAGGCATGGTTATGGAAATTTGTGAATTTTATTTACTGTTTTAATTGAAATTTAGAAGTGATTAATTTAATATTTCTAGACAAAATTCAGAGAGACAGAGATTGAGTTGATTCCTTAGGGCCTAGGCGTAGTGAGAATCCCATTTTAACATCAACCCATTATGAACTTAATGCTCGTGTGTTTTGATTGATTTATTTCTCTTGCATGTTGACAACTCCGTGAAGCCCAACCTTGAAACCTGGTAATCTGTACGGGACTGATTACTTCCCCCATTCCGTTAAAATTGAAATTTATCATTATGTCCATTTGATATTTTTATCGAAATGTTTTGCTTGAAAGTTCAAATCATTTACAAAAGTCGCCGTTTGTTAGTCTTAAAAACTTTTTCTGGATACAAAGAAAAAAAAAAAAAGTTAGGATGTCCATCTGTGTATTCTGTATGATTCTTGCTGATGTTTCTCCATCCCTGAAATTTTTTGTCCATACAGATTTTGATTTGTCCGATGCGCAGCAAGAACACGCTCTAGCTGTTGAACGTCTGGCACCAAGCTTAGCTGCTCTTAGAATGGAACTTTGCCCTGCATATATGAGCGATGGCTGCTTTTGGATGATTTATTTTGTACTCCTTCACCCTAGACTCAGCAAAAGTGATGCTGATCTTTTATCAACCCCACAAGTGAGTGAAATATTAATTGGAATAGATTTTCCTTCTTTGAAGTATTTGCTTGGTTTATTTTGGAAATTTCATGGCTTAATGGGTGCTGAGCCTCGTGTAAAAGAGGTTATGCTATTTACGTTATTGTTTCTTTTTTTTTTTTTTTCACTTTTTACCATGTGCAATTAATGATTGAAATAGAAACAGTTACTTTTAACCAGCAATTTGTGTTATGTGTGCAGATAGCGGAAGCTAGAGCAATGTTAGCTCAGGCATTAGACAGAAGAAGCAAGGAAAAGAAAGAACCTGACTCATCTACAGGAGGCAATTTTCCCTCCAAAGAGGAGGAACAACATCTCTTTGTGCCAAGCAGTGCTCCACTTGAATCAGTGCCTCTTCAAGCATCTGCTGTTGAAGCAGCCCCATCTGCAGATGTGTCTGATGTTGAGATGGAGAAACATCCAGTCGAAAGTACTGTAACTCAGCTTATTGACAAGTCTGTGGTTAAAGAAGCACCAGTAAATCCAATTGTAGAACAATCATCATCTGGTTCAGCAAATAGATTTTTGGATGAAGCATATGATGAGGATGATGCTGATGATTGGTTGAAAGAGGATACTTCTGAAATGGCTGGTGCAAGTCGAACTTCCATGCCTACTGGTAATGAAGAAGATGTCTCATTCAGTGATCTTGAGGAGGAGGAGGATGATGTACCTGCAAGTTATAAGAAAACTGGATCGGGTTCAGATTCTTCAACAAAAGACTCTCGAGATTGGGTTCAGTTAAGCAGAAGTTCACCTATCTCTGATAAGGATATAAACTCTGGTGACAGCAGACGGACCGGTTCTGAGCATTCAAGTGCTCGAAATTCTGACACCAAGGATTCTAATGACTGGCTTAACGTAGATGACATTGATGTAATATGACCATGCCACGGAAGCCATCCTAAATGTAAGTGTTTTTACACTATGTTTCTTTTCTATTTTGTGAATATTTGCATATAGTCTCTGTACCTTATGATTAAACTCTGGAAACCGTATTGTGTACATAAAGTCTATCTCCCCTGGGCATTGTGCTGTGTGTGGTTATTATTGCACCATACATAAACTCAATCTTTGATTTGATATTTCCAAGTTATTTGAGGTTATTAATACTCTCAATTGACTGAACTTGTATTTGAACGATATTGAATGAAGCCTGGCAAGAAATTATCAGTAGCAGCGTGATGAATATTTGTTTATGAGAACAGCTGCACTCCGAAAATGTTGGAAATATAGTAACTGAATCATATAGGCAAAAACTTTGTTTTAATACTTAGCAGGTTTATACAATTATAATAACCAGGCCTTTTACCATTTAGTGGAGCCAACTATGCGGATCGAGTGATGCCGACATGCCATAGTGTCTTATCTCAGGCCACTCAGTTGGTGTTATCAATAGCAAAATTTCTAAACACACGATGCATATTTCATAGTCTCAGGGAGGCTATTTGGTGTATGAAATTCTGAGGTACCACCTATTTGATCTAGATGTTGTTCTTATAGTTTAACCACTGAAGAACTTGTTTGAATCATCATAATTACAGGCATTAACATAGCTTTTATGCCTCTAACGATAGGAACTTAAGTCCTGATGTCTAAAAGAGTTTGTTAATAGCTTTAACTCACTGATGTTTGGGCTTTGATGCATGTAAATGAGATTATGAACTTCTCAGATTAAGAAACCTACAAGTGAAATTGATAAGAAGTGGCTTCAGTCCTGATCCTGTTCTTGTAACCTTTCTTGGAGTTAGTTTTATAATCTAATTGAAAAATTAATTATAGCTTATCTGTGACAGCGGCATGAGTAGATGCGGATTTGCGGTAAATACCCTGCTTATCGGTTCTGTTCGAGCTAGATTTTAAATTGCTGGATTGGTTTTTGTGACACCATTGCATCTCGAATGGTAGTTAACTATTGTTTTATACCAACGCCAGTTAATGACAACTAGTTGATTTTGCAGCTATCTAGGGGCAAAAAGAATGCAAGATAACTAGGAGATTAACTCGATAGCATATTCTCAATAATTTCTTCATATCAACTGTCGTCTCATATTTTGTTCTTTTTCCCCTTTTAACATTTATGCTGCTTTTTGTCGTGTTTCCTTTCTCTTCTGCTTTCGCACGTACAATTAGAGCGCACATTTTATTCTTGTAACCACACCTGAAGAGTCTGTTTTCTCAAGCATTTAAAACCGAAGCAAGGAGCTTGTCTGTTCTATATGTTCATGGCCTACGCAGATTGCTCGTGAAAGTATGCTTACAGCTGCAATCCTAGTCAGCATTATATGTTACGTGGACGTCTTCATACGAATTGGAACGTTGATGAAAGCCTGAAAGGAGTTCAATTCCAAGTCAGGATCGGTGGTTTTATACGGAAACTGTGTCACTGTCCTCGGGTGTCTTGGCATTGCATTGTCCATAAACTAAAGCAAGAGAGGTTGGGATTCCAACTTTGTTTCATTTAAATGCCAGCGTATACCATTGTTACCCTTTGCATACGTGGGTACGCTAAAATCAAACTTGTCCACACTCAAATACGAAATCAACTATCCCTAGCTGTCAAGTTCCGATGCCAAATTTGTCCGCTCTAGTCCCGATCAAGGGAAAAAAAAAAGGCTGAATGTTCATGCATCGTACCTCAGTAGTTCAAAACCCATGAGATACCTTTGGTAGCTAGATAGCATACGGAAGACAAGAAGGATCATGTTATGTAGAAATAGGAGGGAGAGTCTTGGTTTGTGCTGTGTTCCTCCCTTTTGATGGGACAAGTCAAGATGTCCGACACTTCTATAAATTGAAAGCTTTTAATTATAAGATCAAACTAAAATTAATGCATGAAAATTGGTGTATGAATAATTAGCCTTAATAAACTTCAAATTATTTTCTACTCATACTGGTTAAAGTATTGTTATTTGTTTATCAACAGTGAGAATATTATTAAATGCTTTGTGATTTTTTACTATTATGGTGTCCGTCTTTGCTGTTCATATATAAATAATATTATTATATTGGTTATATTTAGTTTGGATGAGCTATTTTCAAGGAACTATTTATTTGTTATCTTTATTAAAATGTTAAATTTAAATTATATTTGAATATAATATTTTAGAAAGCATAGATTATTTTTTTGAGTTCATTTTTTAACTTCTAAAAATGCATAATTTACACCTTTTTTATGTTAAGTTTTCTTTAGAACATTCATCTAAGCATGATAAAATATGTAAAAAATTAATTATTTGCTTTAACTTCTTTTATTCAAAATAAACATATAAATGTGCGCAAGTCAGTGTATAAATCTCATTTCTGATTGTGTAAATTGTAATGGCCTGCGATCTTCGTGTGAGAAAAGTATGTACAGCGACCATCAAAACACAGGCTAGAGAACAAAGGAAAAGAAATGAGTAGAGAAAAAACTAGGAATTCTTATGTACACTACACAGCTATTTCTTGATGTGAAACACCAGTTCAGGATCTAATGGGGCCGAAATTCCCGGAAAGGCGCTCTATCTGAGACCATAGCATGCTTCCAAGAGAAAATATTGGCCTAGCCACCATATTGCTCTTGGTTTCATTCATAACCGACGAGGATGATGATTGAGGAACCCTATAGGGCGACTTGTGATCAGTAACTACGGTTCCGCCACACTCTTGTCTCACCAACTCCACTATATTCGGGTTCACTTCTTGACCTGATGAATCTGTAACAAAAAATGATCCTACTGCTTTCTCCCCCTCTGTTCCAATCTCAACCCTTGATATCGATAGTCCATTTTCACGAAACGTCCTCGTCACGTTCGATAGTAGCCCCATTCTATTTTCAGTGCGAATATCTACTCTCAATCCCTGCACCAACGCGCATATTAGGAAGCCAACGTTACTACCTCCATTTTCTATTTTTTCCTGAATGAGAAATAGCGATGACGAAAAAATTGAACAAATGATATGCAAACTCGGATGAAGCATGCAAGCAGGTGCAGCCTATTAACGAAAACGAAAAAACCTTTATGGTGAGTTTAATGGGACGTACATGCGAGACTCTGCGTTCTATAGCAGCGATCAAGCATAAGATGAGCTTTTGCCTCTCGCTGTCGCTGTCCAGATTTGAGCTACCCATGTTGTGCTTTATATAGTACTCCTGTAATACGTGGAATAATAACACTTAACAAACATTACATACAAGAATATATAGCTCCACTTGAAATTAAACTACGTATGCAGCGGCAGATGGAGACTACGCGATTTTGTAAGCACTAAGTATACCTGATCAGCCATGGAACTCTTGGATCTAATGGCGGCATGAACCACCACATACTGCATGTCTGTTAACACGCACACCGTATCAAACAGTAGTTTAGGACGGTCCCTGCTCCTCACGTTGACCACCCAGTACCCTTTGTCCTTGCATCTACCAATGGATACGTGGGTCCCATCACACCCCTTCTTGTGCTCCCCGCTACTGTCCCCGTGACATGCACGGCAACTCTCGTAGTCCCTGTCGGCGTACATCAGCTGGTGGAGCCGCCGTTCGGTGTCGGTGCGGCCGGCGGCGAAGGTTGTCAGCCTCACGCTCTTCCTCTGTGCGATGTCGCCGTGGGCCTCCACCACGTTCTGCAGCTGGTCCTGAACGTGGGCCAGGCGTATTGGGTCATCGATGGGCCCGGGTTTGGATGCGTCTTCGACGTAGATAACGCAGGCCGCTCTGTCATTGTGGGTCCAGGCCATTGCGGAGGTGACGATGCAGCCCAAGTCCGCGAGCACTGCTGCTATCTCTGATAGTAGGCCCGGTCGGTCCAGCCCAGTCATCTCCAATGCCGTGTTCTGGAGTGGCTGGGGTCCACGGCAACCATGCAGTTCTGATGTATCTTCGCTTGGAATCTCTCCTTTTCTTCTAGTGGCGCACAGTTCCTGTAATATGAATATCTTTGCTTGGTTTCTTTGTCTTAATTTTGTGTTCTAGTTTCATACAGTTGAGATACTTATTGATTTGGATTAATTGGATTGATGAGATGACATGAAGTGGCAGAGAGAAAGACCTGCTGAATGTGGAGCATAAGGCTTTCGTCTATGAGCTTCTTGCCAGCTTGATCAGTCACGTGGAACACTGCATTGTGTAATAAAAAAAGACCAGACCACAACAAATGGATCAGAACAGAACCATTGCAGTTTGCAGACGATAGTCTCGTAGTTATGGGGCTAGTGGTACATGACTCATGCATAGGTCATACGATATAAAAAATGAAAAAGAAAAAGTAAGGTTTTTATTAATTATTTGCTCAAATCACTAGAGAAAATATTATTTGAATATGTAAAAGTGAACATCCCAAGGATACTATAGAAAAAGATAGACACAATTTTAGATAGCCACGGGTGTTAAAAGAGAAAAGTCAAAATGATATTTAAATAACATTTCTCTTATCATTTGAATAGATTGGGGGAAAAAAAATGAGTAGAAAACTGAAGAGAAAAACGGTGTCGAGAGGGAGACAAACTGACCATCCATAAACCATCCACCATCAGAAGAAATGTATGATTTGGAAATAATGAGATCAAGATCCGTCAACAGCTGGACCATCTCCAGTAATATCCCATGCTTGTTTGCACTATCAACCTGTTTGTGGGCACCACAAAATTTAATAAACTTACTTTTGAATTATTTATAAAAAAATGACAAAGACTTTTAAATCTCATGCTCATGCATTTAGTAGTAGCTTTAGACCTATTGACTTGCCAAAAGCTTATCATACATGTGGTTCTTTCTGGTTGTTTACTATTTAGTAGTAACTTTGTTTGCCTCTGATTTCTAAATCAGTGACTTACTATTACCGAATTACGTCATTTTCATAGAATACCAAGCTAATTTAGTTTTCCCATAGGAGAGAAGCTGGGAAAAGTTTTTTTCTTTTCTTTGCTTTTTTTTTTTTTGTCTTTATATGATGATGACAACAAAACAGAAATAGGGAATAATTTTTTTCAGCAATTAGGTTTCTATTCAGAATTCTTCCATCCTTTACTACTCATGTCCTAACTTGAAATGGCCGAAAAGGCATGCACAATTAGGCACAATAATGATTAATCACTATACATAAACTCAAAGTGAGAATCTCCACAGTGGATATCTGTCTAACCAATGTGTATCATGTTCCTCCCATATTCCTAAAATTTACTGAATGATTTATCAATACCACGAAATACTACTAGACTGGGGCTGGTTTAAAATCAGTGGGTGATGGAAGATGTAAAGCAATAAACTACTAATTAATGGTGGACTCCGCTCAATTAAGCATAATTAGAAAGCCAAGTCGACTACAAATGAATAAGGTCCAACTCGTACGATTAATCTATGATTTAACATATGCAACTTGCATGTAGAGAAAATTGTAGCTAACCTTCACTACGGTGCATTCTCGGCAAGAATCATTGTCTATGCAGACCCTGCCCACAGAGAATAATAGAAACCATGTAATCATATGTAGAATTCATTAAATAATCTATATGATGAACCATCTAAGCCGAAAAAACAAAAACGATGACACAATGAACTAAATGGAGATAGAAAGACTGTGCAA
The DNA here is from genome assembly GCA_031439585.1 of Pterocarpus macrocarpus. NCBI lineage: Eukaryota > Viridiplantae > Streptophyta > Magnoliopsida > Fabales > Fabaceae > Pterocarpus > Pterocarpus macrocarpus. The sequence continues at coordinate 68,803,903 of CM062520.1, read as the reverse complement.
TACCTGGGAGGATGAATTCTTTCTATGAGCGATTCAATTTCCCTATCGATGTGGGGCTGGTAAAATATCTCCATTCTCTCTCTCTCTCTCTATGACTATCAACAAATCAGCTTCAATTCGATTTTGGCGGCTGTAGGGTGATAACCCTAGGTTGTGTTTTTATCTATAGAACAGAGATTCACAGGCTGTATAGTTTAGAAGCATTCAAACAGTATGGTGAAAGAAAACGCGTAAATATATAAAAACAGCATAAGCAAACGTGGCGGTAATGGAGCGCCGTCTATCTTGTTTTCTAAGCGATGACACAGAAACATCTAAACAACGGAAAATCGTTGGCAATCATTCAGGTTTTGGAACTTCGTCGTCTAAGAAATTTCGTAGCGACTTATCGTAACCAATTGTTTGTTAATAAAAGACACGGGAAGTTGCTGAGGAAAATGGAAATAGGGTTTCTCCATTCGCCAAAAAACAGCATTAACGTAATTCACAAAACAATTTCCCACCAAGAGAGAGAGAGAGAGAGAATTCACAAAACAATTCTTCGTAAAAGAAAAATTCGGTGAAGCAGAGAATTAACGTAATTTGCTCGTGAGGTCGAGATTTGAGAAGAGAGAACAACGAAGTTACGTTCGATTATCTTGGATTTGAAAATCGAATGAGATTTCAATAGCGCGTAGTTAATTCAAGGTAAACATCAGAAGATAGGATATAGGATATAGGATAAGGGCGGTTACCTGTGGATAAAGCTGCACAAGTGAAATTCATGTAGTAGAGTTTTTCCGTTTGAGAAAGAAAGAATGAACACGGCGGAGAATACAAAGAATGAGCCAAGTCTTGATTTCTATGTTTGGCACCGTGATCCGTGTTCACTCGAGAATTGAAGTTTTGGTATATTTGGTAGTCGTATATATATGTAAGGTGATGCCCGCGCTCGCAAAACGAAATACCCGCCAATGTTTGAGAACCCAAAATGCACCTTCTTGCGAGAAATTTGACTTGTTAGAAGCTAGTGTTCAATTTATACAGGAGAGTGAGCCTGTGCTTTGGAACTAGAGAAGGCGCACACCTCATCAAAGATCCAGAGACTAAAAATAGGAAAACGATTAGAACGTGTACTCACGGGGTTAATCCAGTAAACCAGGTGGAAGGGAGTGCTCTAGTTGTGGTAGTGCCACGTGCCCCTCGTTTTATAGGTGGCAGCCCCGCTATTCTGGTAACTGGCACATGCAGTCAAATACTCAAATTAAATTGCGGTGGCTGCTGGCTGGGTCTCCCTCCCCTGAAAGCGATGGCCAGGCCTCCCTTTTCACACAAGTTTAGGAGGGTGAATCAAGCGTGAGGCCCCCATTTCCCTTTGGTTGGACTATTTTTTTTTTCTTCACGTTTTTCACTTTTTACCAAGTCAGCCAACCGTAATTCTTCAGGGGATTCCAAGTAATAAAAAAAGGTTGTACAGTAAGTTATTTGCATTTGAATACTTCAATTATTATAGTAAAAAAAATTAAAAATAGTAATAATTCATAATAATTGAAGTGTTGGATCATAAATCATAATCATAAATATTAAATATATCAGAGCACAATTTTTTTTCAGAAAAAAAAAAAAGCACGTGAGAATTTCTCTAATCTTTCTAGTAATAAATATGGGACTTACTGGGAAATGGGAATAGGAGCTCCCAATGCTAAGCAACACCCATGGGCTGTAACCCAAAACAGATAAGATAAGTGTGTAAGCAAAGATGAGTCCATAAAGACAAAGCCCATCAAAGTGCATCTCCCAAAAACACATATTTTTAGTGGTTGTCGTGAACCGATTGCTGTAGTGGACTTGACGTGGCATGACGGCTGAATTGAAGATGACGGATGGCGTTATAACTTCCACGAAAATTAAACCATGGCAACCCTTCTTCTGCAACTGCAACTGCAACGGCGACGTGAGTTTTTCCATGACCTTATCTCTCCCAGGTCTGTTTCTGCTCTGCATCTCCCTTGCATTAAATTTGTAATTTGTTTGTGCTCCTCGGCCAGCGTCACTTGTTTCGGTTATTACTTATTGCTTCCATTCTTTAGTTAAAACTTCTCTCCCCTTAAAAGATATTGAATTTAGTTGGGGAGGAGCTGGAATTACAGTAATTGGCGGGGTTATATTGATAATTTCGGTTAATGGAGCTCCAATTGGTTGAGAAGGGTTTTGATTACGCCCGTAAGAGGAAGAAGTGGATCTTCATTCTCGGTGCTGTCGGGTTCGCCGGTTTCGGTGCTTACAGGGTTTATCACTCGCCTTCCGTAGCGCGTAAGAGGAAGAGACTCTCCAAGGTTCTGGGCGCGTTCCTTTCCGTTGCTGAAGCCTTAACCGAATCCGTTGAAACCGTTGGGACCGTTACCAGAGACGTGAAGAACTTTCTGCAGTCCGATTCGGACGAAGTGCCCAATAGCTTGAAGCAGATTTCCAAAATAGCACGCTCCCAACACTTCTCAGATTCTTTGGTCACCGTCACGCGCGCTGTCACTGAGGGAGCTTTGCGTGGTTATCAATCCGCGAACCGGTCCGAGGGTGACCAAACCGGTTCTGGTTCACCCCTCGCGGACCGCGTGCTGGACAAGCTGTTAACGCCCGCTGGGTCGGGTTTTGCCTCTGTGGTTGTTGGAAGCTTTGCTAGGAACCTCGTACTTGGGTTCTATTCGGATGGCAACTCTGGTGGTGGAGAATTGAGTTCGAGCAGTGGCAGTGATGTTACACGTGTTGGATCCTCCAATTCGGATCATGTTCCGATATGGGTGGATGTGGTTTGTGGTGATAAGTGTGGGGAGCTAATCGGGAATTGTGTTCAGTTGTTTGTGAGCACTGCTGTTGCTGTTTATCTCGACAAGACCATGCATATCAACACCTATGATGATTTCTTCTCTGGCTTAACTAACCCAAAGCATGAGACTGGAGTGAAGGACATGCTGGTATCTGTTTGTAATAATGCCATGGAGACTCTTGTCAAAACATCTCACCAGGTGTTAACAAGTTCAGATCCCAGTGCCGGTTCGAGTTCAGTGTCTTATTTGGCTATTGGAGAAGGTTCGAGTCCGAGTCCGAGTCCGAGTCCGGCCAGAATTGAGGACTTGGGTGTGGAAACATCATCTGTTGAATCGAAAGCAGGAAACGATTCTGGTGATGAAAATGAGAGTGGCTGGGTCAGCAAGGTTTCATCCACATTGGCAGTTCCCAGCAATAGGAGGCTTGTTCTTGATGTCACCGGGAGGGTGACATTTGAGACCGTTAGATCGGTCATGGAGTTTATTTTACAGACGTTTTGTGCCTCTGTCAGAAGGTGTGCTGATATTGTTCGTGAGGCAGTACTTGAGATTATGAGATATGCTGCAGCCAAGTCCTCTGTTATTATGACAATATGTCTCTCCTTGTGCCTGCACATAACAGTTGGCGCTTGGGCTTTGGTACCTGCTTAAGTTGTTGTGACTAGTTTCATTCCCCAAGTAAATTTGATTGGACTCTTGAACTAGAAAATTTTTCTCGTGCTGCTGCTTCTTCTTTGGCCTTGCAGCTACATCGTGATATCTTTATATAAGTTTATAGTTTGTACCATACATCGATAGATTCTGTAAATGATTCTGAAACCGTACTGTATTAAAGAATTTACTGCGACAATAGACATGAGCCTTCCTGTAGTTATGTCTTCTAGAACATTGTAGCATTCATGAAAGTTGAAACTCTCTTATAGAAAACCTGTTATTCATCATCCAGCAGTTTCATTGGTTTCCGGTGTAATCATTATTTGCTCCATTCTTGAGTTGGAAGCTTGTTGCAAAAACACCATCATGTATATATTGTTGATTCGATCATTTCTATTGATCAGGTTCTTGTTTTAAAAACACTATTCTGTATATATTGGTGATTCGATCATTTCTATTGATCAGGTGTACATGTTCAAGTTGTCGCTTGAATTCTGTCTTTTCTTTGATTATAACAACTGTATTTAGATGTTCTTCATTACAAAATTGAGATGTGCTTCAAACTTTCAATGCACTGACTGTGATGTTTCTATATGTCTCGTTAACTGAGTGTGGCCATAGTCCATCTTGTGGATAGTGATTTTCTGTAATCAAAATGAGCTTTTCAGTGCTTGCTGGCCTTTCACTCTATTGCAATTATTATTACACTTATTAACCTGTGTTCATGAAATTTGGCATTTTACTAGCTGCCTAAATCTCACTTATAGTTAAGTTTGAAATTAATTGAAAGTTTGAAACTAGTATGACACATTGACCCTTTAACCTGTACTCGTAAATTTTTGGTGCCAATCCCTAGTTGCCTATTATTCTTTTGTCATCTATACAAGTGGAATGTTCGATATCTGACTGGCAATGGCAAAGGATACTGGACTTCTGATTATTTACAGGAATGGCAAATCATGGAACACTCTCATTATTTATTGGAATATAAAAAAAAATAATGCTTGCATATGTTAGCTAACAGATAAATTATGCAGTGAATTTGTATATATTAGTCTTGCAACTCAGATAATAAGTACAGAAGTTGAGTCATTCTCTATCGCAGCTGCCACTTCTTGCTGAAAGTTGTGAAAGCCAAGACATGGCACAGCCTAAAGGTTAGTCAACAAAAGTTAATGCGCAGTTCACAGTGCACTTCATTAAAACAGTTCTGCAGAAATCCTCACCATCTGCGGGACAATTGTACGAGTAGGGGAAGCAATTCTGTCATTCAATATCTGCAAAGTTAAACCAACCGAAAGCCAATTGCAATGCCCATATATGAATTTCAGGGCAAGTGCAAAGTGAAGCATGTACATAGATAATAGGAGAAAAAACGTGTCTACAGTGGGATGGGCAGCAAAGTTGATACTTACGGGTGTGCTTTGGTTTTGTGCGCCCTTGAAATTCAGGTCTTTCGGCGAGTAACGACTAGCATGTAGCAACTTACCCTCTTAACAATATTAAGCTACTCAAGGTTTATTTACGGCCCATTATCTAGATCCGACAAAAAATGGTCCAACCCTGTGAGATATCTTGGGCCGAAGACCGTACGATTGAAATGAATGAATGATCCAACAACTTCTGCACACACTTATTTATTTATTTTGGAATCACAAACCATTTTTTGCGTTAATGGTTTTCATTATTATTGTTTTTAAAATCAGATGAAATCATCTGATTGAATCAGTTGAAATGTGAAAGTCATGTTATCAGCTCGAATTTTTTAGTTTGCTTACAGTTTAATTACAAAGGTAATTATTTAAATTAACTTAACCGTGAATTGCAGCCGAGGCTCAGGGTTCAGTGATTATGTAGAGCCTTGACGAGCTGCACCGAATTTGATTCGTGAGCCCCCTATCCCCCTTCCCCCAATCCCACCCCCCTCTCAAACTGAAAAAAAAAAAGAAAAAGAAAAAAGAAAAAACTTGACCGTGAATTAAAGCCATTCAATCTCTAAATCAATTTTTATAACTTTGTGTTTCATATTCATCTAGCCAATGATTCTTGTTCATTCAGTATTTTAGCTGGAAAATGAATTGTGTATAGGTAAACTCTTCTCAAGATTAGGAAATTTTTTGTTCCACATATCTTTTGTATGGAATTAAATGTGAATTACACTATAGAAAGATAATTGTGGTATAAATTATAATTTAAACCTAGAGTAGGCTTAGAAGGAAGACTTTAAAATACCGTATAATTTGATCCCTACCAATGGCTACCATATAGCTCTGGAATTACGCAATGCATGCAATGATAACTCCATGCGGCGTAAATGACCATTCAGAGCAACGAATAATTGCGTTGACGTTTATGCATTGCATAGGGGGTATGGAGGGGATAGGGACGGCCTGAGCCCGACGGGCACATATGCCTGCTTGGGTCCCTTTTTCTTGTTTCTCCACTGCCGCTAGACACGCTTCATATATACGCGATGATCAAATTCATTTCTTTTACGAAGACAAATACCTAACAACTGGCCATATAAGTTTTCTGTAGAACTTGTTATTACTGGTTACACTATATTGCAGTTATACTTCACAGTTAACACAAGGTTTTCTTTTTATTTGCAGTTGTCATTCTAATGCTGCAATTACCTTTAAAAAAGTAGCTTGTTTCTTATATATGCTTGTATTTGCAATTGTTTTATGAAATTGAATAAAAAATTAAAAGTATTTGTTCGTATTTTTGTTAGAAATTCGTCCAAGTTCATTACATCTTATAAGAGTACAAATATTGGAACAAATCTGAAACGAGTGAATAGATAGTGTAGATTCATTCATATATTTCATCCATTATTTGTTGAAATATGACCTCATATAAACCAATTTGAAATGCATTATTCTAAAGTTTGTTTATGTTTCATTATATAAAATTTGTTTTAAACTTTTATCAGTCTAGACAAACCTTTAATCGAAGAATTTCGTAAAAATATATATAAAGTTAAGTTTCATAGTCTAGGCCTCTAGCTGAGAGAAAATTTTGTGTAAATATGTTGACGTTTTAAGAAAAGAATGCGAGATTCTTAAAACAAATAAACAAAGAAATTCAGAGCATGTCCGCTGCCTCACGTTCCAAGGGCATAAACTCATGCTATCCCTTTTTACTAGTTATCTATTTGAACAAAAAAGATATAGGATCGGCGCAATTGTAGCATATTCCGTATTGTAAGTCCCAACACTATCTGTGCTCTTCTCAAAGTTTGAGAGATTTTTTTCTTTTTCTTAGCATAAAGTAGTGAGATTAGAAATTATTTTTGGGGGATATTTTTGAGGAGGGGATGAGAGTCGAATATGAGACATTCTAGACTCAAATAAGATATGTAAGAGGCAATTACTAGACTATAGACTCAACTATTTAAAGTTTGCGAGATTAAAAATATATTTTTGATAAATTAAGAAAAATATTACTTTTTATAAAAGTGTCTCGGAAAATTACATTTGTACTTGTTCATTTGCTAGAATGTAAAGCAAATAGGTCATTTATCGTAAGTTGAAGAAGTCTTTCCATATATATGAGAATTAAAACCCAATTTTAGCTAATGTTTCAACATAAATCAAGCACGAACTTAGCAAAAATTATCGTCTTCAAATAACTGACCAAGTTAAACCATCAGCATTGATACCACTTACAAAATGGTTAGAGAGAGAGAGAGAGAGAGAGAGAGAGAGAATTTTCATTAATAGACTAGAAAAATGATTGAGGGACTCATATTTTGCAATGCAGTACGCAACGCATACGAAAAAAGTGAACAAAACTATAAAAATACTTGGATGATGGGTCTCACATAATCATTGTTATTTTTATTTAGCTTTTTTTTAATCCAAAAACTTACTAACGTATTGTTGAAAAATGCTAGAAAATTTTGAATATATATATATATATATATGAATTTAATTTAAATGCACTGACAGTGTAAAACAGTTATACACTGTCAGCCAATAGAAATAATAGAAAGTGCCAACTCATATAAATAACTATCCATTATAATGAGGAGCCCGTCATAATTTCTCACTTTCTAGTATTTCTATTGGTTGACAGTGTAAAACTGTTTTATACTATCAAGATATCAATTAAACTATATATATATATATATATATATATATATATATATGCAAAACTTACCGGCGTTTTGTTCAAGACGCCGGTAAGTTTTGCATTTTGTACACAAAACTTACCAGTGTTTTTCAATAATACGTTGGTAAGTTTTTGGATAAAAAAAAAAGTTAAACAAAAGTAACAATAATTATGTGGGACCCATTGTCCAAACATTTTTGTCGTTTTGCTCACTTTTTCTGTATGTGTCGTTTACTATGTTGCAAAAAATGCATCCATCTATTACTATTCATAGACTAATAGTTTGTTTAATTTAACTTTTATAAAATCTCAAATTATAGTTTGAATAAAAATTTGTCCTTTATAACTTTATTGAAACAATGATTTTGAGATTTTCTTAATGCTAAATTAAACATGCTATACTACAATAGTAGGTTTGAAGTTACATATTGATCATTAAAAATTACTAATAATTTATGGATTTTTGTTAATGAATACCTTAAGATATTAGTTAAGAAATTAAGAATAAAAAATTTCTCAAATTTCCAAAACATTCAATGTATTAGAAATTTGAAAAACTTATATTTTTCAATAAAAAACTTTCCCCTCTTAATTTCACTAGTCTGTAAAAACCCACAATTTATAATAAAATATGGGTTTTGCCTAGGTTTTCAAGTTTAAAAAATGGTTTAAAAAATGGTAGGTCTTCAAATTTTCAATGCATTAAATGTATTGAAAACTTAAAAAATATATTTCTTCTATGAAAACTTACCATTTTTAAAATCTTAATCAATGCTCTTAAGACTCTAGTTAGCAAAATAAAATATTATGGGTGCACTACTTTGTTGGTCAGACTCTGTCATTCACCTAGTTTGTTTGTAGCTGCTTTGAGAAGACAGAAGCAGAAGCATTATTATTGAGGAATTATGGTATATGAATGCTTGCAGCAACAAGGCATATGCTTTCGCTAGCTGCTTATTTCTTCGAGGTTTCTCTATTTTCGCAAGTCAAATAGGAAGGTTTAAATGATATCTGGTAACTTGAAGCTCAACTGTCAACCAATTTATCAAACTCCCCAGCTGAAGAAGTCACAAGTGGTTGATTACATTGAATACTGGAAGCAGAGGAGAGTAATAGCTTACATTAAATCCAAATTTACTCCATATGGTTACATACGCAAGTCAATGCTCACGTACTTTTTCTCTGTGACTTCAATTGTCACTAAAAGCGTAAATTTATACAGTAAATTAATTATATCTTACTATTTATATGATCATTTAAATAATAAATAATTAAATTAAATATTTTTATTAATATAATAATATATAATTAAATATTTATGTAAAAATTTTATATACTAATAATATATATAAATTAAATCCATTAAATTAAGAAAACTTTGGATTATCATAAATCCAAAGTTATGTGACTTAATAGATACAGAGTACTTCAATTGCTCACGTAATTTATGTTTAATGTCGTCGCCTCTACTGTTTTCGGTTTTTTTTTTTTCTTCACGATATAAGAAACTTTTATTCGTCAAAAGAACAGACTTAAACAGCTAGTTCTAGTGAGCCAATTTGGATGGGGCACGCTTTTTGCAATATATTTTTTTTTCTTCTTTTTCGACTTACGCTGTTTGTTTTATTAGAGCTTTTTTCTTATTTCGTATTACATGAAATTTTAAATTTTTAATAAAAAACTATTTATTTTTAAATTTTGTTAGAGAACATTCTAGCTTTGTAACACTCGAAATTATGATCTATATATTAAATTTTTTTTTCGATGGAACATCTATATATTAAATTCGTTTATTTGCCTTATGTGTATAAAATTATAGAAATATTTTCAAGCCAGTTTTTAAACATCACTATTAGAACATTATAATTTGTAATATAAGCAGTGGAAGTATGGAACCCCATTTTTTTATAAAAATTTTTTATCTCTTTGTTTGAGCGTCATTTTTTAATATTTCTATTTGATATTTCAATAATGAGACTGATAAAATTAAAGCTTTTTCTTAAAACAAAAACCAAAAAAATTAAACAGTATAGTATAAACTCAATCGCCGAAGCACTTAGTGTTTAGTAGCATGTTCCTTATTTTATATTACTTTTATCTTTAATTCTGTTCTCTATCATTTTCTTTATTATTTTATCTTTTTTTAATACGTTACAGGATAATTTGTGTTTCTTAAAATTATTTTTTTCTACAAATCAAAGATATTAAATTATTTCTTTAATCTAATGTCGTTTTCTTAAACGAAGCTTTTTGTTCCGGGACGAAGATCTTCTACGATTTAATACGAACTATAAAGATTATTTTAACAATTAAAAGTTTATTTTTTATTACAAAACATTCAGGAAAATATAGTATAGTAAATAACAATTATGAGACTATGAACCACCAGTTGCAGTTCTTTTTAAAACTCTAGGTGACGTAGGTCCTTCGTTGTTAAACATAGACCATGGTCCATAGATGTCGAATTGTCGGAAATGGATTCTCCACCGTGCAAGTGCTGCGCAGTACAAGAGAGAGAGAAAGAGACATGGAAATGAAAGAAAATAGCATTTCTATTTAATTAAATAAATATAACTTCTATTGTTGTTCCTCTTAACTTAACTAGTTTACTGCAATATTATATGCAGTTTCTTCATAACTCTAGAAGAAGCTGATCCCCAAGTACCCAAATAAAAGGAGAGGCATATCACACACACTATCAACTAGACAAATATTTACTTGACATATATATTAATTATATATGCAAAAAGAGAAGAAAGCACCACTAGAAGCATGGGGCCAAATGAACCGGCACCTAATGTAAATAATAATAACAGCTGATCAAAAACATGGAGGGAGAAGATTTTTTCAAGGGTGGTTATGCTTCTGCGTATAAATATAGTCGGTGTGCGCCGCAAGTGTCCTCCTCATCAAGCATTCCTCCACTCCAACGCCTTCACAATTCCCCTCAACATCCTACAAGACATGTATGCCAATATATACCGATCAGACACTTATATTAAGCAGCATCAATAGAAGATAAGCTAAAGATATGTAAAAGCTAACAGCAATAAAAATAAAACCAACCTGATGCTGCGTTGCTACCGCGGATTCCTCGTGAAAAGCTGGTTCAGGGCGTGAAGAGTGGGTGAGCATGTAGCAGAGGAACAGAACCGTGAAGAACAACCCTGTGATCTTGGTCATATTTTTTGCTTTGTGCTAGAGAAGGCAGAAAAGTTAAATATGAGAGAGAGAGAGAGAGAGAGAGAGAGAGAGATGTCAAGGGAAAGAGATAGTGTGTATTGAAGTGGAGGAGGGATTGATGCTAGGGATTTATTTATAGGGATAAGGAGGCAAATGGATGTGTGAACCTTGGAAGGTGAGGATAGGTTTTATTTATTGCGGCCGAGAGTCAAATTCTAAGATCAACAAGACACCATGAAAAAGATAAATAGAGGGGATAAATAAATGAATCCTAAAAGGTTTCTCCATTTTTTAATAAAAGGACATATGAATGGTGGGAAATTTTTTAGCAGAGCCAAAAGGCAGCCCTGGGGTGAACCGAAAAACTAATCAGCAAGAAAAGAAAGGTTCGCACTTCTAAATTCTGGAGTTAATGATAGCTGAAAACTTTGTTATTTATAGGATGACTTGCCTGTCTCTGCCTTTGGATATCTAGAGAGAAACAGAAAACGTGTCCTAATTTGGAAAGTAGTGTAGTAAGGAATAAAGCAACAAGGTAACTTGTGTGGCACTGGCAAAGTAACTTGTTTTAACGCCAAGCTTGCATTTTAAAAAAATAAATAAAAATCATAGTTGCATTATTTGAAGATTATATTGGGGCACTAAAAAACAGCATTGATCTCCTCACATAAATATACATATGTATTTTAATATTTACCTACATTTACATAAATATATTATGTTTTATATTATATTTATAGATATGAATGTTTAAAAAACATTTCTCTCTTTCCATTGACTTGTTAGTACTTGATCTCACTTCGCATGTTCTTGTGGCAGCGTTCTCTACCTGATTAACCATTACTAGAACATGATATATAATACTGCTCTTACTGTCAATTTGTTTGCTTTTCAATAGTTAAACGTCGGTTTGGTTACTCCATCCAACAAAAAGAGATGCACTCTCATTAATAAAATTAACTTTTAGCCTAATAATAAGAGCCCTATACAATAATTAGATAGCTCTATCAAGGCCATTACTTCAACTTGCAAAACTCATACTAGAGAGCTGTACATATGGATCAATTTTGAGTCTTCACAAACTGGATATGAGAAACACTGAAGTGGAATATGATCTGCATTGGCTGCAAATAGACACAACTGATTATTTTTTATCTAATGTATTCGAGTATAGGCCGCAGTTGCTTAATAATATGGTATATTGGCAACAACAAAAGGTGATCACCAAAGGATTATCTATATACATATCAGAAAAGCTGTCCCTACATTTCCCCCCATGGTAAACTTTACCCCCTTTGTTTTCTTTTGTTGTCTTTTGTTGCTAAACAAAAGTTTCTTGGTTGAAAATGAAGGATAGATTTGCAATTTATATATCTGTAGTCAAATTTCTCTATCTATATTTCTTTTGTTAGTATTCTCACTCCTGAAAACTGGCAAGCTTATCCTTGATTGATTAAAATTACAATATGATCAGCATCCAAGGTTCACGTGCTAAAACAAATTAATCACACACAAAACTATCACAGGCGCCATTAGTACCAACTACAAAAGTTAAACACGTGAGGAAGGTATATCAAATAACACATTAACTACCTCCCTGGCTCGGCTCTGGCGTCCGTGAGTTTGCTGTATATGTAATTAGAAAGTTATTATGTCACCAAATATATGAATCAAAACAAATAAATATGAAAAACCGGAGTAGTCTACTCCAACACGTAAGGATCTAAAATCCACATTCAGTCAGCGTATATCGTTTGATCTTATGCCAAATGATATAACTTTCGGCAAAGATCAATTAAAGATTTAAAGGTGTAATCTAGAAATCAAACTCCGACAGAGGACAGAGAGTCAAACATTGGCAAGATTTGTTTAGAAGCAGAGATAGGCTATAAGATGCAACTGAAGATCGTACTCATAACTTTCCTTCTTTCTTCTTCCTGTGTGAGAGAGAGAGAAGCTCGTGACAAGCCCACACAACATTCCATTTTACTCATCACATGTTCAACTAATACTAAAGAGGGAAATTGATAGATATAGCCAACAATATAATTATAAAAAAAGGGATCAGAATTTTAATGTCTGTGGTTATCTATACTAGTTCTTGGACGTGAAAGGAAGCAAAGAATCATTACTTATCTTTGTTCCGTTATGTTGACCAAACAGTGGAAAGTAAAGTAATTATTGTAGATGACTGAAACTTAAGAAAGAGATTTAAAAAAGCACACTACTACTTTAGTTGTTTCGAAAGAATTTCGTAAAATACACACAAATAATTTCAAAAAAAGAATGTCCTTTAGTCGGTGTCTTTTTTCTATTAGGTTATTCATATTTTTGTCGGGGGAATTATGCAGCTAAATACCAAATCATTTGTGATTCAGTTTGTCAAAAAGATTTGATGACATAATTAAATTAATCTTCGAGAAAATTGAAGCACGTTATTTTAGTATGTTAGTTTTAAGTTACTAATAAGGGCCCAGAAAAAAAAGGAGATGTGTGGGAATCAAATCACTTGTGACTTAGGCTGTGGTACTTTTCTTCACAAGCAAAGTAGACGGTTTAGTAAGTCAAAAGATGAATTTTTTCGGTAGGTAAAGCGAGCGTTGGGTCGGGCAAAAAATTCTTATGCTCCTCATAATTCCAACTATGTTAAGCATCAAAACTTAACAGTCAGCAAATTAATGAGTACTAAGCTTTCGTATTCTTTCCATATGTTGTCAACGCTAGCGTGTTTGTTCTGTACTAAGGCATAAAATAGGAATAACCCTTGCTTCACAATTACTAGACTTAGTGTGTGTTTATATTAGAGTTTGCAAATGTGGATTTATTTTAACTTAATTCTACAAAATTGAGTCAGTATCAACGTGATTTATATTTGGTAACTTTTATATTAAAAGTGATAATGATATAATAAATATTATTTGGATGATGATAATCAAAATCACTTTTGAATACAAAATTACAAACAAGGATATAAGTTTATATTATCCTTTTAATTTTATATTCAAATATAAAATAAATTTTATATTTTTAAATTTTTTTATAAAAAAAATCATTTTAAAAAACTAAAAAATTTATCCAAACTAATCTATTATAAATAAAATTATAGACTATTCCGACAGTATATAAATAAAGTACTCCAATGGTATAAATAAAAAATTTACCACAAAATATATAACGTAAATGTACCAAAAAAAAAAAAAAAAACTGCTCCAACGATATACATAGAGTACGTGTGGACGCGCTGCTTGAAGTCTGGAACCTATTGTCATTGTCTCATCAAAAAAAGAAACTACTCTCACTGCTATTGGTGGAAGGTTAATATAGGTAATTACAATTTTTTTTTAAAGATCAACTCTCCAACGGAGAAAATATGAACGCAAAAGCAATAAATTTATGCTTCAGCCTGAACTGGGGTTTCGAGTGAAAAACGCGTTGTTGTAACACGAACGCAAGAAACCCAAACAAAACAGTGTTGCGTTCAAGGTGGGCTGAATGGAGGTTTGGGTGCACAAACGCCAAACCAACCATGCACTTAAAAATGATGCAGAATTATATATGATCCAACTATGTTTAATTTATCTTTAAAAAGGTAAATAATTAATATCACTTAAACACGTTTGACTTAAATCAATATGTATGTTAATGTTAGTAGCATTTCCTACTCACCAAAGCACAATTAATAAATTTTATAAACCATGCGTAAGTTCCACATCTAAGATAATGTTTTACTTAATAAATATTTTCCTAATTTTTTTATAAACTAAAAATTTAGGTTGAGAAGATAACTTATCTCAGTTTAAGCATGTCTTTGAACTCAATAAATGCTTATAAAGATACTTTCTAGATGACCTGCCAAAAGCAGAACTCAAAAATCAAATATAAGTTCTAATGATACATGAACAAAAGACCAGCCAAGCAACTTAACCCCAATTGATATTTACATAATAAATCTATACATTTTCCCCTTTTTTACTTGTGAAGAGATTGCCATTGGTTTATGGGAAGGTCCGGGGTTACATCCTAAGTTCGCAACCTATTCAAAATTCTATGAAGAATTCTTATTCGAGGAATGTATTTTAAATTGATATTTTATATCATTTTAAAATTAATATATTCCATTATGCATTGTCATTGAGGTATTAGAAAACGGCCTAACCAATACCAACCATGCGTCTCCATGTTTGACACTTTGAGGAGGCATTGGATTGGATTTACCCGTTCTGTGTTAACTCTTCACCTATATCAGAAATGAAAAAGGTGATTCCTCTTTTTTCTCTAATAAGGTTATCAAATTCAAAATTTTAAGTAAACTAGTGAAATCTTAACAAATTTGAATTATAAACTTGATTCATAAGAGTTTATATATTTAAAAAAATATTACTTAAAAATATTTTAATAATTAAATATAATTAAATGATATTTTTATAATTAATATTGAATAATTATAACTTTATAATAATATAAATAAAAAATATAAAATATAATCCAATATATGACTTCATTTTTATACCATATTTTATTCTATACATATATTATTTTGTAGTTCAAAAAACATAATCAAATAATAAAAAATAGATAAAATTAATTGAATAAAATCAATAAATATTATATAAAACAAACAAGTAAATCAAAATATACAACAAAAATGACCAATATTTTACATTTAAAGAGTAAAATCAGCTATAATTTTAGACTTGTAAATTTGTTTGTAGAATCGAGAGTTTAGCAATTTTGTTAAAATTTACTTAAATTCATACAAGTTTGATAAAAAAAGTAGTTTATATATCAGTTAACTCATTTTTGTATGATAAAATTGTAAGCTCATAAGAATTTAAAAATTAAGTCCATAATTTAATAACCATGCTCTCTAACTTTCTTTGTATGCATCAGCCCTATTATTGATCACCAACTATCTCGTATGGATAGGGGTGTGATTACCAATATCAACATTAATACGGGCATAGGGTAAAACAAATTTTTAAGCATTAAATTGTAAGATAATTGCAATTTTTATAATATTTTAACTTCAAATCTTTATCAAAGCACTATAAAATATATCAAGCAAACAATAATATTTAAAGAGATAGAATATTTAAAAAGATGAAATAGAAGTTTATTTCATTTAAAAGCAAACTAAACAATTTAGTTGTAAACTTAATGTTTTGTAATGACTAACTTATATTTAAATGATATCAACTCAGTGCAATGCTTGCAAAGATAAATCCAAAGTATTCTCGTAAAAAAAAAAAAATGATATATCCAAAGTGTTCGATAGCAAAATTTGCAATACAAAAATATTGGATATGTACGTGTATACCCAATAAGTATACATACTCGGTACAAATGCGGCAGCCATTTAAGGTTACTCATGTATCAATGATCACCAACGACCAAGCCTACTTTTACTGCAAAACCAATATGGTGTGTTGGTTCTGTTTTTATAGAATTAATTTTAGATAAAATTGATTTTGTTAAAATTGATTTAATTAAAATTAATTTTGAAGTAAAGTGACTTGTATTTAGTAGTTTATTTAAAAATAATTCTAACAAAAAGTAAAAAATTTTCACTTCCCTCATAATTAATTTTAGAGATAAAAATTGATTTTTACTTCTTCTAAATAAACAAAATAAAAAAACTGACACAATCGATTATTTACATATCAATGTCTTCTACTGGAAATGGCCCATCGATGTCATTTCCATTGAATAATTTGAAACCTTCTATATATATATATGGTTGATAATGAATCCGGGACCATACCAAACAGATTCCGTGAGCAATTTCGAATTATCATAAATTTCATTAGTAACTTCCTTTTAACTAAGGATCTATCCACAATTTCTTTGTTGTTCTCGTATGCTAAGCGTAAGAACTATAGTCACAAATTAATCATAAAACAACGTCATCCTCATTTTCTGCATGATTTTAATCTTGTGGGCTCCAGAGAAGAAAATGGACACGCATAAGTTCAGAGAAAGTGTTACATTTCTGACTTATTTGCAATTCACAAATGAAACGAATACAGAGAATTGACTAGCCATGTAAACACAACCACAAGTTGATCCCCTGTGCAATTCAGTCTCTCTAATTTATTTTCAGTATTGTGTCGACTCAAACGTCCCTATCCTATCCGTATTTGATACATGGCCATGCCAGTGTCTCCTTCAAGCACATATACATATCTTCGAGCGCTCATGGTCGGTGATAACATAGAGAAAGCCTTTGATTTTAGTCTTATAGTTTCAAGAGCAGCATCATGATTGCCAAGTACCAAAGGCAAGTAATTGAATTTGGGGTTCCATCAACTGGACCCCAAAAGAATAGGCTGGCCTCACAATAATGAAGCAGAATAGTCAGTCTCAAGAAGCTGCGAAAGGAAATCCATAACAATGAGTGTGTGGAAACTTGAAATCTTGAATGATTGGGATTTTCATTGGAAATATATAAATGGATGAAAATTTTTCCCAAGGATGTAGTCCAAAGGAGCACTATGACTTAGCGCTTTCTGGTGTGAACAGAAGCTTCAAGTTTATGCTCTTCAGAAAACTATGCTGCTACCCAGCTTGGGTATGCATCGATTAAATTAGAGTGAAGTGCGTATGACCGGAATGTACAAGATTATTATGTCAAATATGCCCCACCACTTTAATTATCCACTGTATTTTGTCTTAGTATATTAAGTCTCACATTATTTAAAAATATGGTTAAATTAATCTTTATAAATATTTAGACTTACCTTTTTTCAAGTTAGATTTTAGGATGAAATTATGCCTACAATCTCAAAATGGCATTGAAACATATCTTGTAATCGATATTAAATATCCACAAAAGTCTAGTTTTACAAATTTCATGGTTTAGGTTTCTTCATGTTTTTCTCACAACTCACACCCTTTTTTCTTTCTTTCTTTCTTTTCAAATTTCCACCCGTATTAATTGTAGTTTTATGTTCAATAAAAAGAATTATTATGACAAGATTTTTATTCGAATTTCCAACCACATACCCCAGCATAACCTAAGGAAAGCCAAGGTAACTTGTATATGTAAATCAACACTATTGTTGCCTAAAAATGGGTGTTTTTGTTGGATAATGCAAAGAGAATGATCTTTATCCTTGATGAAAATCCAATAACTAGTTCGGCCAAATAAATTAAGAAAAAATAAAAATAAGGAGTGATAAACCAGATATTTTCAAAATAAATTCTTCAAATGAATTTCATATGTATTATTTCTTTTACTCCATGTAACAAAGAGTTTGTACTTTGGGTCAGGGATTTGTTCTCTATTTGTCCATTCCGTTTCTTATTTTCACTCCACGAGGAACTCTCTAGAATTTGAACAGAAAAAAAAAAAAAAGAAATTGACGCAATAGACATGTATTAGCCAAAATTTAAAATTTATTGTTAATATAGTCTTCATAAAATTTTACGGTAAAATTCATATATCAATATACAGTACACTAAAACGCTTTCCTGCCAATCTCGTATAGTAACACATATTATTTTTTTGAGTAAAATACTAATCATTTAAATTTAACGATTTAATTTTTAGAAAAATAAAGTTCATGTGCTTCACCATCAATATGTAATAAAAATTTGGATAGAAAACCTGATTGATTGTTTTTAAGCAAGAGAAGTATTTGTCTTTTAAGCAAGAAAGCCTAATTGCCACCATGTACATAATTTAAGGTTTTAGTTGATATTTTTTAGTTGAGGCGATGTACATACAAGTCACAGGTCACTAAGTCAAAGGAGTGTTCTACATTTTTCTCAAAATTATAATAAATTAGATATCGAAAAATATTTGGCGTCTTTCATTTTTATGACATCACTACACTACACCATATCCATCATTGGATAGGGTATCAATTCCACTAAAATAAGACTCACAACCTATCTAATAGTGAATAAAGTGTGATTCAGCACAATATCCCATAAAAATTGAATAGCCTATCATTACTCATTAGATAATCTTTTGTTTTGGTCCAGGATAATATTGTGTTCGTGATTTTTTGTTTTTTTGAGCGAAGTGCAATTTTTTTCTCATTTGTTTGTGTCAGTCCAATGCGATAAAATCCAATGCGATAAAACCTTCGCCGACGTTTGGGTCCAGCCTGCAATATAATAGTGATTTAGAACAAGAGCGCCCACCTGAGATACAGCCCATAATATTATATTTTAATCCATTTTTACATTGGGCTTGTATTTTGTTTCTCAACATGGCTGTTGTTGAACGAATAGCCACATAGTTTGAGCTGAAATCTGCCTTGTGGCTGCAAAATTGAGTTATTCAAGATCTTCCCCAAAGAAAGAAGACACGCTCCATCCTCTTCCTTATTGACTTCCCCTGTCTACAACCCTAACACCGTCTCCCTTTCTTCTTCCTTAACAGTGTCGCGCCCTTTCCCTTTCTGCTTAAGGGGGAACTGTCCCTATTAAGGGGCTCATCCCTCTTTTATAATTGTTCTAGTGACCTATTTTCTTTTATTGTTCTTTTTTATTTTTCCTTTGTTTTTTTGCTGTCCCTCCTCCCCATTAAGTAATGGTTTGTGTGATTATTTTGTATAATGTGTCTTTCTTGATAGCATCTGTGTTCGAATAATGAGAAATGGTATAAGTTTGCTAAACACTGTGGTTTTCTTACTGTTGTCGTTGTGTATGCAGCGTCGGAAGACTACGTTAGGGCAGTTAATAAATCAACATCATTCTTGATGATGGATGGGTTAGGGCTCTTGTTGTTTTTGTTGATTGTGTATTCAGCACACTTTCTTGGTTGTGTGTTCATCACACATCATCCATGTACTTATGCTAAGATGCATAAAACTGATGTTGTTCGTCACTCTAGAAAGGAGTATGTATTATCCCGATTCAACTTGCTTTGATCTGTTAGACCTATGGCATGATGTTTTATTATTGGCTCAAGCACTATACCAAGCATATTCCACTATTACTATATATACAGCCTGAGTTGAGAAATGATATTAGAATCAAGATAAGAGATTTGGCGAACTCATAGCGCTTTATGTTTATTCTTTTGTGTGATGCAAAATTGTCTAAATTTTTAGTGATTTATTTATAATTGTAAAACTTTCATTGATTAATTGTAGGATTAACTTGTTGTGATAAGTTTTATGGTACAAATTTATCTAATGTATATAAGCTATTGCCTTTAATTATTAATCAATGAATATTCTTTGAGAAAAAAAAAATCTCCATCAAAGTTGACCGAAAAAAGTAGATTTCCTTCAAAGTTGACCAAAAATAAAAGAAGAAATTATAAGTGCTTTTCAACATATATTTTATGAGAGACAATGAATGATGTCAAAAAAAAAAAGAAGTTTATGTGCTTACAAATAACATTCCTTTTTTTAATGCATTGCTTGTTGACTTTGTTTAAAATGTTTAAAGAAATGTACTTGTGTCAAGTAAAATATTAATTTCTAAGTAATAAAAAACGTAAATGATTTTATTTTCATGGATTGAAAGTTTAAAATCTCTTTATGCTATCATTCAATTATTTGTTGGCAAATCCATGTTAATAATTTTTTACAATCAAAATCATTATGTAAGAAATTTAATTATGCTAATGATGTTAGAATACATATAGCATAATAACGTCTACATTAACATTGTATGTAATTTAATGCATGTTTGGATTTGTAAGAAAAATAAATAAATTCATTTTTGTTCCAACTCATCACTATTTAGAGTTCACTAAACTATAACTAATTTGACTCGAATTAGGTTGGCTCATTATTTCTAAAGCTTTCTTAATGCAAGTTTTTTCCACAGAAGACTTGAACGGACTAAGACATTGCTTTAGGGAAACAAATATTAAGTCATTTGAACAAACCAAACATTGGTAAATTTATGAGATTTTGATCATGTTATTTTAAATATAAAATAAATTAATCCAAACACATTTAAATTATTATTAAAAATGTATAGTTTTAAATAATAAATATAAAATAATATAGACAATATATGCAACTCTACTTCAAGGTATAGCACGCTTCACTCAAAATCACTTGCCGCCTCAAGATAGAAATGTATAAACTAAAGTGTGAAATTGGTTCATTAGCTAGGCTCGTATAATACTATTATTACTATCTGCATTAACATTGTGTGCTTCATAAGTACTTGCAAAACTGTTCAAAGTACCCAACGGATTGCATTAACACCAATACACATGCTGTCCCCGTCCCCAGTTGTATAATTTGGTTGATTGACTTGGCACAACCCATTATCATGAAGGTGCGCAGTATTGCCACGATAGATGTTATTTAAAGCGAATGGATAGTTTTACAGATGTTTATAGTGGACTCACAATAGTAAAAGAGAGCTAGTATAATTGGTAGGTTCCGTTTTTGTTGATCAACTTTTGTCTTTCTTTAATAAGATTTGTGTCTCTGCTTAATTTGACCTAGAAGTGGAGCTTCATCCTCTTCTAAACTTTTTTAAACCAAAAGAAGAAGCTTAAAAGCAAGCGGCACTATTAGGTTGGCTTTACCAATTTTCATCCATTGAATTAGACTGCTGCCCGTTTGTGTGTTTATCTTAATCTTGTCACTCTCTTAAAACAGGCAGCAACCAATGAAGTGAGAAGAAATTGGAGTTTACGTGGCAATACGTGTTGAAGAGACAGGATCCCTCGGAGCCACACTTTCAAGGGGAGAACCTGAATCTAAAAACAAACAAGCGTACATTGTTGACTCCAAAGTCGAAGCAATGAGAGAACTTGGAAAAGAAAGCTCGTAGTCGCAGGAATAATGATCCCAACTCAACCAACTGCTCTACCAACTTCATCCGAGGAATCGAGAGATCGAGAGAGAGAGACCACTGACACTGAGACATTCCCCTTGTTAATTAGTTGTCAATGCGTAGAGAGCTAATTCAGTCAAGATGTCCGATTCGCATAAAAATCCAGCAGACCCATACATGCGTGTATGCTACGTAATTAGTGAAAAGCACTTCCCAGCAGTACTGCATCAGCAGTTTAATTGTTTCTCTAACGTTGACGCTTCATGACCTCTCTTGTACATGAATATGTAACACTATTCATTGCTTTATTATTATTATTATTATTTCTTTTTTTATGAGAATTGCTTCGTTCTAACGCCAAAGACATGTTATAAGTTTTACCAAATTCTTAAAGTGATATTTATAAATGTAAAATTATAAGCAATTAAAAATCAACGTGAAAATATTTTTGTTAATACTGTTTGATTCTACCAGTTAAAACAATAATTCTCAAAGACATTGATTCATTTTCATGTGAACAATGTGATGGACTTGCGTGATCCTGGCGAATTCAAGAGCTGCCTCGTGCTTCATGCCCTTCCTCGAAGCAGGGCTTACC
This sequence comes from Pterocarpus macrocarpus, assembly GCA_031439585.1. NCBI lineage: Eukaryota > Viridiplantae > Streptophyta > Magnoliopsida > Fabales > Fabaceae > Pterocarpus > Pterocarpus macrocarpus. Next base: position 68,781,790 of record CM062520.1, on the reverse strand, counting down.
GAGCCAAAAGATAAAGAACAAAGCAACCCCTTACAAATCTTTTTTTGGGCTATAGGTCCCTATTATTTTTTACTTTTTTTCTTGACATAAAAAATATCGTCTTGGTGCTGTCACCTTTTTCTTTTTGATGAACTGCATGCTTTAACTTTGTATCTTCTTGTGTTCACATGGTTTGCGTACCATGTTCGTCTTTTTCGCCATGAGCAATGTTTTGTTAGTGAAAATAGTTAAAATTTGAACGAAATATAATTATTATTACAAGAAATAAAATAATAAAATATATGCATTCATTTAAGAATTAATAAATATATTGTATAATTTTGATAAAAAAATTCTGACTTTCTAATTTTTTTTCATTACAATTTTTTTATTGACTTTTTTCGTCACAATTTTTAGCCATTGTTAATTGTACCCCACCAAAATAAAGTCAGCCACACTGACAATGTGAGGCCATTATATATTCATATGATTACCTTCTTTACTTTTCACTAACCATTAACTATCCTGATATCTTTATAATACTGTGGGGTCGTAAGTTGTAAAAATCTTCCCATGTTTATCTATAGCCACTGGGAATTGATGTGAAAATAATTAGAGGATTTACATGTATAATTAGAAAATTGGATAACAACATGAGATTATAGTAATCCAATTTTTTAGTTATTAATTTCCAATAATCAATAAACACACAAATAAATATATCTAAATAACAGGACTCCTTAGAGCCCGAAGCCTATTAAACTCCCAAAGTCACCAGGCTGTGAAAGACATTGCTTAAAGCTATTGGCCATGGTCTATGCCCGTATGCTTGGGTATTTTGTTTGCCCGTTTAAAATTGTCATTAAACAAACTGTACGTTAGAATAATCCTCAAATTTATTAAATAGTATTTAAAATCTGTAAATCAGCATTACGTACGCGGAATGGCCAAACTTTTTCCCTCTAATCATAGTATTAGTAGCTGGAGCAATAACGCAGTGATGCTCATTAACTATCTGACAGCACAGAATCGCAACTAAATTTGTTCACACATTCCTCGCTTTATGTGAATGGTTTTAGAAGTTTCTATTACTTATCATTTTCTATTCATTGAACTAAGAAATTAACAACACCCTCTTTGATGGGGAAGGAAAACTATTAAGCGACCTAGCTATAGAGATCACAAGGGAGAGGAAACTGATAAAAGTATTCATGGAAGTTTGATCTTAGGAGTTGCGGGGCTTTTGCGTTAACTACGATTCTAAAGCAAAAAATTAATTTTACACTTAAAGAATCATACGTTTTTTTTTTTTTTTTATAAAAAGATCAAGTAGATGTACCGTGCGAAAAAACAAAAAAAGGACATCAAGCTTGAGAATTATTTGCTTTTGTGTTTTTCTTTCTTTAGCTTTTAGCGTTAACAATTATTATTCTTTCCCGACTTTCTTCCCCAACTCCTATGTTGATTCTGGTAACCTACATATTCCCCTAGCTCAGAGTTTGAGAAGCCTTATTCTCACCATGATTCCTTGCCTCACATACGCACCTGCATATCCATATAAGCATTTATACCCGCGTACATTCGAAATTCGCATACATCATGTATGTTACGTTGCAACTGAAATATCATGGATGTTCTTTAGTAAAATTGTATCCACCCACTGCACTTCTGGCTAAAAGTAATACCTAAAAAATAGCGTGAATTTTCGTCACGGTTTTTATTTATAAATTTCACGAATTGCGGTAAGCAATTTTGTTTTCTTGAACTTGCTGGCAGATGGATAGACGTACACAGAATCAAATTATTTTAAAGGTAACATAATACTTTCTTTTAATCATACGCAAAGAGTGAGTGTACTATATTTTGAACCCCACAAGATTTTCCATCAGTTCCACAAGTGATCACCGGTGGCGGGACCATTAACCAAAACCAGCCACTTGCGTTTAAATTAAACTGTTGGGATTCAACATTATTAGAATATAAAAGCTTGTTAATTGAACGTCACTCATCCTTGATTAGTGCTAACCGGAGCCTTCACCATTGATGTCATGAATCAATGAACAACAAGCTTGGTGCAGTGTTGCACACTAGCCTACTCGTGCGACATATGCAGTACCTGTTAGCTTCGGCTTGGGTAAGAGGAAATGGTGGTTCCACCTCAGCAACCCGCCATCCCAATCATTGGACAACTTGTACTCTCATCCAACCGGTGATCATCCACTTGTCCAGCATGTGGACCCCACCTAATATTTTTACCTTCATGACTAAGATTAAAATCCAATCCTTTTCAGGTCCTACACCGATGAGGTCACATTACAAAAAAGTGAATGTGACCCTTAACCCCACCATGGTGCCGCCTGACTCAAAAGCTAAGCCATGTACGAGCATGGTGTCGACCTCAAAATACGTCATTGGACCAAAATGCCCCTCCTAAACATGGTTATTTTCAGACCCCAAATGCCCATAAATATGATTCCCCTACGCTTCCTTTCTTCCCTTTCTCCCTCCTTCCTTTCACCCCTCTTTAGATATATTAGCAGCCATGCTTTCTGCTATTTCTGCTTCCGACCCTTTGCTCGGAAACCCTTTCGCCGCGTTCGACGGCGGTTTCACGCCGTGGGACTGCCCTGACTTTTTGTTTGCCCTTAAGCCCACCAGCCCCAACCCCGTCACTTCAAGCTCCGGCTCTGACGAACCCAACCAAACCCCTGCCGAAGAAAAACCCGGTTCGGACGACTCGAACCGTGACGTGTCGGTTATGGACGAGCGAAAGCGGAGGCGAATGATATCGAACCGGGAATCGGCCCGGAGGTCGCGCATGCGTAAGCAGCGGCATCTAGAGAACCTGCGGAACCAGGTGAACCAATTTAGGGTCCAAAACCGGGAACTGAACAATCGGTTGCAGCTCCTGCTGCACCACTGTAACCGCATCCGAACCGAAAACGATTGGCTCCGGTCCGAGCAAACCCTGCTACGCCAAAAACTGTCCTACATAAGTCAAATTTTGTTTTTGCAACAACTTCAACCCTTCTCCTCTGCATGGCCATGCAATAGTGTCACGGCGGAATGAACCCTTGATCACGATTAATCACGTTAATTAATCATAATATGGCCTCGGTTAAATATTCTAATTAAGACAAATAACTTGTCTTAATTTGTCTGTGTAAATTATTAAAAAGTAGATAAAGATGATGTAGGGGTGGGTGGTTGTTTCCGGTGCTTTTTTTTTGGGAAACGGGAAGGGTTTTGGAAATTATTGTGTTATATTTCTTTTTTCTCTCTCTCTTTTCTTTTCTTTTTTTCCAAAACCAGAAGGGTTATTATCGATTATAATTATAATTATAACTATGTAAAATATTACTTAGTGTTTCAGTGATTCTTTGGCATGTGTGTTTCTTTTTGTGGTTGCTTGTTGATCAAATATTAACTAACTAGCTTCCATGACCTAAAATCTCGTTATTCCTCATGCAACCAATGCTAGGTTGCGCTGCAGAGATCTCAGATATATGAATCGAAATGACAACTAGCCCGAGAACAAAAGGGCAAAGAATAATATAGAGAAAGAATATTCGAGTCGATGACATAATATATAATTGACGTGGAGTCTATAAAATATAGATTATATTCTAATACATAGTTATTATAAAATATATATATATATATATATATATATATATATATATATATATATATATATATATATATATATATATATATATATATATGTGATTATTGATTTAATTATTATAATAATCAAATATTTTTAATAATATAATAATATATAATTAACACCTGAATAAAGCAATTTTATACTAATAATACATTAAAATTAAATCTATAAAAATAAGTACATTGAGAGAGTATCAATCTACAGCGCCCTACATGTACCAGGACTTACAATCAAATTATTCAATTTTTCATGGACAATATCGTCCTTTAATTTAATTATCATCCTATATACCAGATGCATGTTGTTATTAGTTGGCAAATAGTAGATGCCAACATTACTAGTCAAGCAACGGTCAATTAAACGTTTCCTTAATGACAAAATGCATTCGTTCCTGTTAACTTTTCCATTAAAGCAAATGTGCGTGGCTCTATTATGATTGAAACAATGGGTCTTTTTTAAATTCATAGTAATTAAATTCAAAGTGAATGTTGGAGTTAAAAAAAATATGTATATATACGATTCACGGAAAACGAATACGTCACATTCTTTAATTATTTAATAAAACAAAGTGCAAACTTAATCCCTCTTTTTCTTTAAGAGGTGATTGGCTTTAGATTAAAAGCAATATTATGATAGGTACTTTATCGTATAATAATGCAGAGTGATAGATGACTTTATGCTCAAAATTTCATATAAACAGATGGGTTAACAGGCTATTAATCAGTCTAACCACTAAACAAAGTACATTTGTCACTCCGAATTTGATTATCTTACAACAAATTGTATTATGTACAATTGTATATAGTATATTTCAGAATTTAATTATGGTTTCTTATTTTGCTTCTCTCTTACTGCTTTAGTTTATCGCACATTCAAATAACGCTTGCATTGAGGAAGTGTGCAAAATGAATATTCAAGACACGTTATTTTGAAATGAGTGCTTGAACATCTGAATTTATACAAGCAGTTTGGTTGAAAATTATATAAAACTTGCGAGAGTTGTTTTATAATTAGGAGTGTCAACAAGGCGGGACGAGGGATGTGGATAAGTACCCGCGCCCATCCCTTGCACCATATCCGCATAGGTACTCATGTTTGGAGACCCCTGTGGATAAGTGGATATTTGCAGATATCCACAGGTACCCATATATTGGTAAAAGTTTTTTAAAAAATAAAAAAATAGAATAAATAAAAATAATTCTAATACTATAATTTACAACTTAAAATACTCATAATAAAAATTAACACATAATAGTAATAAAAAAAAGAAATGAATAATAGCTACATTATTCACAGCATGCAGCAAATATGCCACTACCATGACCACATATACCAGCATTCATCCGATCCAGTAGAATTCTGATCAAGCAGAATTCAAGGGCCTCTCATGTTCACTTCACTTCCATGAATAACACATCTAATTGTTCCAGTGTCATTCCATAAGGAGCAAAAAGGTAATATTATGATGTCTTAATCCATTAATCTATTAATGTTATCTTCTTTACTTTCTTGTAGGTCCAAAGGAAGTGATATACTCTTTACATCTAATCCTCAAATGATTACATGATATTATTTCAAAGACAACATAAAACCATAAAACATCATTTAACTTATCAAAGTTACAAATTTACAAGTTACAACCATGTTAGAGTGGCAAAACTAAAAAGCAGGCAAAGACTAACTATTCAAAGTAGCAACAAACCTACTCAGCATCTAAATTTTCAAATTCTCAATGAACGGGCTCAAAAAATACTCAGCTTTTAAGGGAATTCAAGGAGAGGAACCCTTGTCTGTCCATCAGCCACTGCTAAATTGGACTAAGATAGTTAGCAAACCTCCCTGCCATCAACAAAGGCAAACAAAAATGTCACATGTTCAAGAATCCCATAATTCTCAAGACACAAGCTTATGCATGGACTAGTATCCCTGGCCATCAAGCTTTAGTCTTCAATTAACTTCCTAGAACCCCATCAACAAGCTAATCTCCTACCCTTTAGTTCCCACAAAATTAAAGAGATTGAACTATTGCAATCTTGCATTTTCAAAACCTCTGCTTTTATTTTCTCAATAACATCATTTAAGAAATTAGTTTTCATACAATGTCAAATTTTTTTATAGTGTATTGCTATATATCAAAACTAATCTCTAAGGTTTAATAGATCCCTTTGGAAATTATTTAAGAAGCTTATGGGAAACAATATAACATGAAAATTGCAAACAACATCATCATCAATCAGTAATATTGTTATTCCAACTGAGAGTGTTCAATGGCAAAAGTGCAAATTTCAATCAACAATGTAAGAGAGAAAAATGAGAAGAGAGGGACCCAAAATACTTATCATTTTATATAATTCTACATTTCATTTAGATAATTCTCATTTTACATAGTATATGGCTTTGACTTGTCATTTTGTTGTTGATGCTTTGCAGCTTTTCATCATGGCTTTAATAGCAATGAAAACACAGAACATGAAATTGTAGAAATAGGAAAAACAGGAAAAAAAGGGGTTAGGAAAATTGAAGAAATACCAAAGCATTAGAGAGATGTGGCAGGCTCATTATCAACCAAGAAGAAGATGAGCTCGTGGTGGTAGAGGCAATTGCCAGACCAAGGGATGGATGGTAGATCACGGTTGCAAGCTCGAAGCGAAGGATGGTGGACAAATGGATGGTCAACGAACCAAGACAGAGGTCAACACTGGTAGCTGTGAGGTTGAAGAGAAGAAAAGGGCCAAAGGGTAGGGGCTGGGGGTGATTGAGAAGAGTGTGAGAAATTGGAGAAGACAAAAATTAGGGTTTGTACATTATATATTATACATATAAGGGTAATTTAATAATTTCACATCATCCATTACCTGTGAGGGAAAAATCCTCCCCCTATATACTTGCCCCGTCATGGGTATTACCCACGGAAGCGGGTAAAATTGACATATCTAATTATCATTTAAAGAGGCATGCCTCATGCCTTTATCATTAAGGTTTAAAAGCATTTAAGAGAATCAATTCTTTCAAATATGCTAAGACAATATAAAAAACACAAACAATTTTTGGAGGCCTAATATAATTTTTAGAAGATTTAAATTATATTTTATACAAATGTAAAACTCTATAGGGAGCGTTTGGTATGGCGGCATATTTTTTTATTCCTAAGAATGTAACATGGAAATCTTAAATTCCTATATTTGATATAAGGTTTGGAAAAATTATCTTGGGAATCCAATATTTCCATGGGAAGAAAATGTTATGCCTAGGCAAAAAGATCAAAATACCTCTATCACCACCAGCCACCATCCGATAACTTTTCAGTCGCCTCCGACCACTTTTCAACAACTTTCCGATTGCCACCAACCAACTTCTGGTCACCGTCAGCTATGGTTAAGGGTATTTTTGAAAATATATATAATATTCCTAGGAATGTCAGTGTCAACCAAATATAGAAATTGCAATATTCTTAGGAATTTAATTTGCATTCCAAACATGCCTAAACATCATACCCCGGATAATTATTCCTGGAAATAGGTGACTTTCTGGCCGCCACTGTCTGCCACCATTGTTCGCCACAATTAAGGGTATTTTAGGAAATATATATAATATTCCTAAGAATGTTAGTGTCAACTAAACACAAAAATTGCATGATTCTTGAGAATTCAATTTGCATTCCAAACATATTTAAATGTCATATCTGGGAAAGTTATTTCCAAAAATAACATTTTTGAGAATAGTATTTCTAACAATAAAAATTTATTCCGCCTGCCAAACGCTTCCATAAGGTTTATGAAACCTTTTAAAAGCTACGCTTACTTCCCCTCGGCTTCAGCATGCGTATACCCTTGTGGTATATGCATATATAAAAGGAAATAACAATGCTATTTGGTACAAAACATTTTTCGTGCAAATAGCACGAAGAATAGGTTCAACCAATTAGAAAATAGATAAAATGAAAAAAAGAGAGAGAAGAGGGGTATGGGACGGAAATCATAGGTGATTGACCAATCAAGGTTTTCATATTGCAGTTACGAAAGATAACTTTCGTACCAACAAGCATTTTCCAAAAGGAAAACATTATTTGGCATGAAATGAATTTCGTACGTTTTGTACGAATAGTGTTAATATAAGTGTCCCGTATTACTCTATATAAAAATGGTTAAAAGTAAACTTAATCTTGATTGACTGAAATCTAATCTAAAATGCCTCTTTTTTTTAATATGGAACTTCAAATGCTTTTTAGTTAAAAAGAATATTATAAAAAATGATATTAATCATATTGGAAAATGAATTAAACCAGCCCTTAACCCAAAAAGATTAACCTTACCCAACTATGCTAACCATGTAAGTATATGTTCGGATTTTTGTTTGCAGCTCTCAAACCACGGAAAACCAAATAACCCATAAGTAGGTTGAAACATTTCCAAAGCCATCCATTCATGCATCACTCGAAACATGTGTCCATGGGACCTTGGGATCGATCGATCAATGACCATGTGGACCAAAAAAGGGGGTTGATGATCGTTATTCTAATAGAAGTGCTATACAATAAAAAGAATATAGTTGGAATATTTGACAGGAAGTTAGAAACTATAATAATTATTAAGTAAAATGAAGTGGTGTGACCTACTTATTAATTCAAAAGTTAATAATTACATCATATGATTTTGACAATTAAAACTTGGTAAAGCTTTTTACCCTTAACATTTTTTCTTATGCTAATCAGATTCTTATAGGTTATCTACATGCCTTCAATAAATGCCCAAGTATTTGACCCTTTTTTGGTAATAACTACAAGTTATGCAAGTTAAAGCGCCAAAAAAAGAAGAAGTTACAAAATGCAATGTAACTTGTTATTTTTAATAAATTAAATTAATTGATCTTCTAGATTTAATTTATTTTATCATCTTCACTTTTTACTAATCACTTTCATAATATCGGTAACTGATTTTATAAAATTTGAAATTTATATATTTACTCTTTATACAACCTATCCAAGCTCTCATATCATAGATATTTTTTATTCATAGTGGAACTTAAAAAATTATATTAAGTATCCAAATTTCTCATTATTTGAACAATTGCATTGCTAATGCCTAAAATTTCATTAGTATGAAAATCAGAATTATTCTTATATCAATAATAATATTTTGTATGATAAATTAAGTGTAAGTGTTTAAATGAAAGCTTTTGAAAGATAGATAAGAGATGATAAAAAGTTTTATTTTTAAATTAAGAGAGTTATAAAATATAAATTAATTTTGGTATACTATCGGTGTAAAGTGTTTTTCATGCCAGTCAATCACATAACACTATATGTATAACTTTTGAGGAGCAATTACTATAAAAATCAAATACTTTTAATAATATGGTAATACATAATTAAATATTTATATAAAAAAAATTTATATTAATAGTGCATCAAAATTAAATCTTATAAAAATATTTATTAACCTAAATAAAGGATAAAGAAACATTTCATGATAAACTATCACTTATCATTTTGTTTTAAATTTTAAACAATTTAAAAATATTAACTTGTAATTAAAAAAATTATACTCCCTTTCTTTTCCCTCTAAAATGCTCCGTTTCAGATAAATTAAAGTATAATTTATACATCATGGTTTTTAAAGCATTAGGTACTCTATAACATGACGAAATCATACAATATGCGTACGACATGTTTTTATAAGATTTTTTTTTCTCTATATATAATACAACTTCAAAGTATAACTTCTTTTTTATATTGAGGTTTCACAATTTTAGTCCTCGTTTTTTCCCCCTTTTGTCTTTGGGTATACATTGCTTAAAGTTATGATGGCAACATTTAAACCTAAAAAAACTTTATTCCCTTTAATATCAAAATCAGAATCCACAGATTTCTCATATCAATCATCAATTTTAAATAATTAATTACCCCGATTCCAAAAACATCTTCTTCCTTCAATTATAATGGGGTCAGTCACGATCAGTGGGGTTAGGTATATGGGTTACGTTTATTTCAAATCGTCAATTCACAATATTCACAAGAGTACGAGTGTCTCCATCTTTGTCTTGGCTTGGTTGCGTGTTCTCTTTTTTCACTTCCAATGTACATAATGCCCTGGAAACTTATCTTTCAACAAATGAAATGGGAAAAGTCACGAAGAACTTCAACTCTTTGATGACTAATATGGTGTTAATCCATAATTACTTCAATTTGTAAGTTTATTATGCACATTTTAGGAGATATGGTCGTTCTCAAGGAAAAGATGTGAATAATCTTCTTCGTTCGTTGGCATAAGAAAGAGTTAATCCTTCTTTACTCTAACAGCGTATATTTTACTTATATCCTAGACTTTAAGCGCTAAAAATTACTTTAATCGAAGAAATAGAGATGTCAAAAATCCCCACACAATGTGATCCTCATGACTTCCCCATTCGCCTGAATGTGATTTTTCTCTCATGACAGTGGTAAGAAATAAGAGTCCTCAGAAGTAGATTCGAGGATGAGGGTGGGGATCACCTTCCCACTCATGACCCTACACGCAGAAAAATACCACATTACTCTTAATAACATCTTTACTATATCTATATCATATCTATACTTTTAAGACATTTCATACTTATTTATTCTATTTAATAATTAAAAATATTTTCTAACCCTAAATCCCATTTGAGTACCAATCTCAACTCATTTCAAAGCATCATCCATTCATCTTTGCGCCGTGCCCTTCTCTTCTTCTCCTTCTCTGCGTTATTAGTGCGTTTCCTCCAGCCCTTGAGCCTCTGCATCTTCCTCTTCTCCATGTTTTGACGCAGTTCCAGCCCTCCCTCACCCCGTCACTTGCAACCACTGCCAACTTCCTCTTCTTCTCCGCATTTCCAGATGTCGTGCCATCACCTGCAGCCGCTGCAGCTTCCTCTTCTTCTCTGCATTTCTAGCCATCGCGCCGTCACTTGACTTGCTATAGCTTCCTCTTCTTCTCCGCTTGGGACACACCTCTTCTTTCGCCCCGCCCCTCCACCTCCTACGAAGCTCAGTGCCACCACCGCGAACAGTTTTGTTGCTCCTCCGCTAATCACCAGATCTGTGTCTGTTGTTGCTGCTACTGCTATTTTTGTTGTTGTTGTTGTTGTTGTTCTTAGATTGGACACACGCCTCTATTTTTTTGGGTGTTTTTTTTTTTAATTTTTTATTTATCTGGGTGGTACGTAGTCTATTGTTGTTGTTGATCCGTTATTGTTGGTGGATTAAGCCATCGTGAATGTTTTTTTTTATTTTTTTTCAATTCTTTTCCATTTTCTGGGGATCCCTGTGGGGACTGCAGGGATGCGGGGAACGGGGATAGGGGAAAAAAATCCCCCACGGCGGGGATCGGGGATGGGGGCGGGGAGAGTTTGGGGTCGCGGGGACGGGGAGCGGGGAGGCACTCCCCGCCCGCGTGGTGACATCTCCCGCCTCACTCACATGGTGACATCCCCACGAAGAAACACTATAGAAGTTTTTTGTTTTATATATAAAAAAATAAAAAAAAAAACTACAGAAGATTTTATTCATTAAACCGGTGTGTATAATATTTTTAGTTTACCCAAAAAAAGGTTGGGAATCTCAAGGACCGTTGCCCATATGCACTGCATCACGGGTTGGGAGGCAACTTCCAAGTCCAATATCACCTGTCTCCCTATGCACCCCAAAAACAAAAAAAACAGTGGCTCGCTTTAAAATAGTCGCGAAGTTGGTTCTTCACTTTGTCATTACATATAGGACTAGCAATGATGACCACCAAAAACAAAAAAGCTTTACGCGCAATGATAGTGTTGATTAATAAACACGAAAACATCGCTTTATTCATTGGTCGTAGCTTGGAGTGTCCGCGGGATCATGGAGCATGAATTGAATCCACTCAATCTAATGAAAATGTTTTAAAAAAATAGGAATAAAATAATCATTAATTAGCACAAAATCTATATGAAGGCAATATTTTGAGTGTAACTGGAATTAAGGGTAAGGGTGTAAGTGAATCGAGTAAACCTAGTGAATTTGAATCAAATCAGTTAAATTGATCCAGGTCAAAGGGTTTAATTAGATAGAATATGATAAAACTTGATTATGATTGGTGTTTCGGTCTCAATTTGAGGGTGTTGAGACATGACAGTAAAAAAGTAAAAAGAAGCAAGAATAGAGTCCTCCCAAAGAGGAATAGGCATGGCTTAGAGGTAGAGAGAGGGTTTAGTATCTAAGTTCATATTAGCTTTCCTAACTTATTCCCATATTATGGTATTTATAGTGAGTGGGAGAAATACTTGACATAAACATGAAGCAAATGTCAAGGAGTGGAATTGGAGGTCTTAGATTAGTGGCCAAATTGAGGAGAGAAGGATTTTTCCTATGGTGTGGTAAGATGGGCCTAGGCTAGTGAATAGAAAACCTTAATGAATCACAAACCTCTAACCTCGAGTTTTAAATGTGCATAGAGGCTAAGAAATGTCTTAGATTGGGTGAGAAAGGTTAGGGAGTCAGGAGACTGGACAGATGAATTAGTTTGAACATTGGGTATTGTAATTTTAAACTTGATGACCCAATATTTGAACTAATGACCTGATCTCATTTTTTTTAACACCCTTAATTATATCATGAGTTATGTTATGTTATTGTTGTTAATTGCATTATTAACCAGTGATATATATGTGATTAATAAGCTAACTTTTGCTAATTGTTGTGTTAGAATCTGGCTATGAATGTTATTGACTAGAAATTTGTAGATAAAATTAAGAAAATTTATATCAAATTGGAATTTGTGATGTTTAATGGTATTTTTTTTAATGTATTTGTTGGCTGAATTTTTTTTAAAAAAAGTGACTCAACCACCCAAACTAAACCAATGCAAATTTGGTTGATTTAGTTTGATTCAAATTTGGTAAAAAATTTGTTTGAACTCAAATCAACTTGACCAAATTACACCCTATGAAACGGACACAACATAGCTGGAGCTATATAATCTAATGTAATTATAGAATATAATTTTGATGCATTGTTAGTATAAAAATATTTTGGACATACATTCAATCATATATTATTGCATCAAGCAAAGTATTTGACTCTCGTATTTACATTTTCGAAAGTTTCACATATAGTAGCATATATTTGAATGACAATGTAAAATTCTTTTATACTAAGAATGTATCAAAATTAATGTTATAATTATAATGACATTATAAATAACAACTAATCTATAAAATGTCTGAATAAAAAGAATATACATAAATATTTTTTTTATACATAAGTATTTTTTTTTGTTATATTAAATATTAGGCTTTCGTGGTGGGCCTAAAAAAAATTCCGTGTGATGTTTTGAAGGCCGAAATAAAAAGAAATATAATTATGAAATTTAACTCATATTTAAATAACATAATTAACCAATATTTTAAACAGTTGTGAAAGATACGGCCTCTGAAAATAAATACTCCTCAGCCCAAGTTAATGGTGCCTTGACCACTACGACTTATTTTAATGTTCTCAAATCCTCTCCTTAATTTGACGAACTTACTTTAATGATTCTCAACGAGATCCTATCCTCAAACAAGCTATCTAGACTTAAGTATTGGAGGGCTATCATGGCCATACATTAACCAGATGCATGGAAAATAGCTTTGAAAATAATGGCAACTAGCAAGGACGTGATTAGCTTAGCTTGTTTCTTAATTATGCTTTATATAAATCTCTTGTACTATCTATTCTATTTCTTTTAACGTTTTTGAAGGCATTTTTACATATTTAGGGTGTAAACTAAATTCGTTTGAACATATAGTGATCCTCATAGATGCTTTTCTACAAATATCATATATCCAGGATCTTTTTTTTTTTTTTTTTGGTCAACATAATTTCATTGATTAAAAATAAAAGTAAAGCCTATTACCTCAGAGTGCCTGGTATCAGAACCTAATAAAACATAAACTAAGTCTAAGATTATAATTAATTAACACTATGCAGCATTAGATACTAAGCATAAGGACAAACGACGATTTTGCATCTACACATGATAGTAAAAATAAGCTCGCTAGATCTCTAATCTTGGTTCTAAAGCTACTTTCAAATCAAAATTTAACCAGTTATATAGAAAGAGCAAACAGTGCCTAGAGCAATACTAAAACCACTAACTAACACATCTCAAATGCATAATCTAAGGAACTAAAGTGTTAAACATGTGGATACCTAGATTACTGAACATGAGGGCATTTAAGCCAACACCATGGTACACATCAGTTCACTAGTAGCCTATTTCCGTGATACTAATCAACATATTAGTAACCTTAAAGCATAATTAGAAACTAAAAAAGGAGGCCATCTGCCTCTGGACACCACAAAACAAAATAAACAAATCCCAACCAACATTCATCAACAGAGGCTATCAATTATCACCTATCACAAACATAGTCTTCTAATTCAGCCTGACGTATCAGCACCTATGAGATCTTTAAAATACTAACTTTATGCTTTCTCGCATGATTATAATACTACTATCATCATGAAAAACTTGCTAGACAAGAAATCACTCAAGCCATCATGTAATGGAAATGGTGGGAAGAAGAAAAAAAAAAAAAGAAACAAATATCTACAAAAGGATTGTTGAAATGACCGTGGAAGAACTAAGCCACCTCCATGGGGTTAGCTCCCCCTACAAGTTGAAGAGAATAAGGTGGGGAAAAATGGGGGAGTGTGACTAGTTGATGTTTGGGAAGGGAGGAAGTAGAGGAGTTGTAGTGGCCCTCTGTTTTAGTGCCTTGTGTAGTGTCTTGCAATTACGCCACCACACAACCTAACTGATTCCATAAATCTAGGACTTGAACATGTATTAGAGTGTGTCATTTGCTTACAACTCTATTTAATGCCTTGTGAGTTATTCCAACTAGACCGATATATAGGCCTAATCCGTTTGATTAGTCTAAATCCATCAAAGCTTGGCACCTTGATTTATATTTGAATTGTCTTTTTTATTAAAAACCACTTAAGTGGTCATAAAAAAATTGTTTCGTTATCTGGAATAATTAGTTGCTCATCCTTTATGGTTTTGTAACTACCTGACTGACAACTCCTATAAGAACTCCCCTCCAGAGCTAGATAAAAGCATGTTCCTAGTCTAGCTTGCAACACATAAGCATTTAACGTATCATCCATGAGAAATACTTACATGGTCAAAGAGCACCACGTGGCGATACTTCTGGCCAATCATGTAAGTGCATTTTACATGGGATTATGTAGTAGAGGTGGGTCTCATATAAAATACACTTACATGATTGGTTTGAAAGTACAGTCACGTGGTGCTCCCGGGCCATATAAGTATTTCTCTCCACGAGAACCACTTGACTGATCTTGTTCACTGGCCATTACATAAAATTCCATAAATGTGGCAAGCACACTAGTCAACTTGTTTACATATTCATTCATAATCAGTTATGGTAAATCAACCCACAATTATATGTATATTTGCTTAATTAGTTTATGTTGCTACTCATTAATACTTTAAACGTAGTAAAAGTTAAGATTTTTTTTTAAAAAATATTTCTTCATCAATTAAAAAACAAAATTTTTTGAAATTTTTTATCTAATTAATAAATATACTAACATTTAAAAAAAATTCAATTAAAATTTTCTTTTTTAATTCATTTATCAGAACACTTATTTAGAAAATATGTGAAAGTTATTGTTGGTAAATTTAAAGATTGCCAATATAAACATTAGATACTAAATCATTTTTAACTACCTGAGCCAAGTTATACAAGGAACTTCCAAGAGACTAATTGTTATGGCCTTAAACACGAGGAAGAGTCCAATCTAAAAGACTATCTTATTAGATAGGAGAGCTTCTAGACTTAAGAACTATACTTAGATGACATAACTCTCCTCTGTGGAACATGTAATATTGCCACCCCCCATTTTAAGATTGATGACTATGGCGGCCCACTTTGAACGACTTCACTTTGGCTTTTTCATGTAGCCCTTTCTCATGTAGCTCCTTTCCTAAGTCACTCCTTCTATGTGTCAGCCTCTAAATGAAAGCACCAATGTTATAGACTTAAGTTCAAGGGAGAGCACAATGCAAAAGGCTAGCCTATTGGGTGAGAGAGACCCTAGACTTAAACGCCATACATGGATGACACGACTATGCGATATAGTACTTGTAACACTAACAGTTTGTTTGGTTTTGAAAGAATTAAATTGAAAAAAATTACTTTTAAATGAATTGAAGTTGAAATAATTGATTTGTATTTAGTTTAAATATTTTAAAAGTAAGTTTGAGAGAGTTGTTTTTGTTTGAATGGGATCAAACAAACTCATTTTTACAAACATAATTACCAAAAATGAATTGAGAAGTAGTTGAGAAGAGAGTTTAGAGCTAATAAATAAGGGTAGCATAGTAAAAACACATTTCAAGTTGACCAATCTTAGAATGAAAAGTAACAAATCTTTACTTTACTTTCACTAAAATTCATTTTACCCACAGCAAAATGAAGTTTAAATCTATCAAAAGTTAGCCAAACATATTTACCCATAATACATTTTCATTCTCGTGCCAAATTAATTTTGAGTGTCTCAAAATGATGACCAAAACAAGCACTTTATCAAAAGCGAAACTACACTTTGCTTCCTTTCTTTTAACAGGCATTAGCGTAAAAAGTATCTCAACCAAATAAGATGTAAGAGGCATGCATTATCCTAAATTGTAAAATTGCCAAGTGTGATGATCAAGATTTGAGTTTGAAATTTATCAAAAGCACTTTTTGCCAGCGTAAAAAAGTATAAATTAATGTCACTTAAAAAAGTATGAGAATATATGGTGATCTTTTAAAAGAGAGAGTAATTAAGAAGAGTGTTGGGATTAGTTTTAAAAATGATCATTCAATAATTAGTTGTTTTTATATAATTAATTAATTTTCTTTAAATTGACTATAACAAAAGAGATTTGCATCCTCTTATGTTTGTTTTAAATATGACTATATTCTATCAAGGGAAAAATAGATATAAGCATTCAAATTGAGCCCACAAATTTTAAGAGAGTAAAGTGCTTGTATCTATTTATCTTTTAACATGAAAGGATCCCAATTCATAACCAAAGTACTTTCAGATTTAGATATATTATCTCAGAAATTTTTTAAGATAATATTTTTTTGTCTAAATAATATAAAAATATGGCTTATACAATAAAATCATGATAAAAATTTCAAATTATAATCATAATCAAAATATCTGAATTTAAATGCTTAAAACGAAAGCTTGTGATATAATCCGTCTTTAGTTTAAGATAAATAGTTTTTGAATTATATTCAATCTTATAAAAATTTCTCAAAGATATCATAATCTATTCAAACAGCAACAAGCGATGAAAATTGACAATAATTTATGTTTATAGAGGCTAAATTACTTATCATGGCATTTTTTAATGCTGATAGATATCAGTGTCATGTATACTACATAAATTGTTTCATATTTTATGTTAAGCACCTTTCGGTGCCATTCCGAAGCATACCTAATTCATAATAATATTGTTAATTTATCATACCTAATTCGGCAGCATATCTCTGTCCACACAATTTTTTATTTTTAAATATCATTTCAATAACCATGGCATTATATACATTAAAGAATTATTAAATTATCTACAATTTTTTTAAAAAAACATTAATGTAGCTCTCCTACATGAAATTGAAGATAACTTAACACATAAAAAAATTATTTAAGTAAATAAATTTGAATGTATCATCACTTTAGAATATTAAGCCTTCAATTTTAAAAATGCTTACTGATTAAGAGACGAGAAAATGTAATAAAATTGTCTTAACACCGGAAGCATTTATAAACTAGGGATTAAATAAAAAATCTATCAAGAGATATTAAAGACTAAAGATTTACTTAAAAATGAAAACAAGGAAAAAGAATTTCAATTAATCAAAATAATGAAACTGTCAATAAAATTATAATTATATATTATCTTTAAAATATGAAAATTTTTGAACTCATCTTTAAAATATAAAATTATTTAATTTTTCTTTAAATTATTAGGATAAATAATTAATATTATTTTTATTTAGATTAACAAAAATAAAGAGAGGGCGGTCGGGGGAAGGTGCTTACGGGCTTTATGCTCCAATCCAGGCTTTGTTTTCGATTGTTTGGGTCAGTGGCCCAAAACAATCATTTTCGGGCCAGGCTCACTCCATGTGGAATTAGGGTTTTAATGCTCCTTACCCTCTGCTCTTCTTTTTGTGTCTCTCTTTTTTCCTTGTAATCTCTTCCGCGGAGCATTTTCGTTGGAGTCGTGAGGCATGGCTGTCTTAAATCCTGCAAATATTTTATCAGTTCCTTTTATTTGTTTCGCATATCGTTTTCGGATTTGCTTGCTGAATTTTAAATCACGATTTTATTGTTGTGTATTTGTTTTTTTGTCGTTCTTGTTTTAAAAGACTGAGGCTATGATGATCGACAACATTTCTCGATTCTGATCAGGACCAAAGCAAATTCGTTTGCTCTTTGATGACAGTGTTTGTGCGTGTCTGAGCCTTTTCTTTTATGTTATCTAACAAATTCAAAGCACTCAACACTATTACGGTTGTGTTTCTTCTTTAATTAGCTCAGAGCGTACAAGGATGATTTTACTCGAATCAAATTAGCGGTGAAATAGATGTAGACTTCTTCAATTAGAACACGATTCTCAAACTCTTCTATCTGGTGATATTTTATCCGACAGCAACATATGAGAAGTTAAAGAATCCGGGACATGAGGAAATAAGGTCACACCATCACCATCTAAAATTGCCCTCAGTGTACCCTACAAAAAAAAAAAAAAAAAGACCCTCAAATCTAGTAATGTATATGAAGTTACTGATTGTTTAGGCAGTATTCTCAAACATTGCAGATTGTTTGTTTCTTAGTTACAGCAATGGAAGGACTAATGTCATTTATACAAGAAGCAGCTAATGTCAGTATGGTGTAATAACAGGAGTACAGGAGGCTGAGATGTAACAAATAGGACAGTATCTGTTTCTTGCTAGCATGAGAGAAGGCTCTTTAATCTTTATCCCCGGTCTCCCAACCAAAGGAATATTCAATTATAGAATTTATGATTTAGGGTTTAAGGGCTCAAAATTATAATCTGGAGAAAAATTATAAGAGATAAGCCTTTTGTCAAAAAAAGATGACTTCTGTGAACATCATGACTTGAGACTTTTCAAAGTTAAACCAAATATACTAGTGTCCTAGCCTCCTAGCAATGTGAGTAGTTTATTTCTGGAATAAGATTAATAAATTAATGGGCAATAGGCTCACTGTATTGTGCTTTTCCATTGGTATGGTTTAGACCTCTTTCCTGGTGAAAGAAAATCAAGAAAATCTTGCAGCTCTCTGCTGCGGTGTTAGAATTCGTATGGGTAGGGGTGCTACACTGCTATATCTCCTTGGATACTTGGAATTAAAATGTGAGCAAAACGAAAAAGAAAGGGAAATGCCTAAAGTAGCAGTCAGCAAAGTAGACATAACATAGATTCTCACCCTTGACAATGACATGCCATATTAATGCCAGAGAAAAAAGGGAGGGCAATTAGGAAATTGACTGGGAGGGTAAAGAGTAAAGTCAAGCGAAGAGATTAATGATTTGATGGGCTAATAAGAGAGGAGACGCAGAGAAAATGCCATTGGGTTCAATGAAAGGGTTACTTAAAATTAAATACTTCCTCTCAGAAAGAGAAAGTGCACAAGGACATTTTCCTACCTTGCCAACACCACACAACAGCATTAACACGGTTGTGTGGTAGCAATCAGATAAGTTGCAACCCGATTTCACTTTTCATGTTGACTCTTTCCGCTTGTTTCTGCAATTTTATTAACTTACATCTGTTTATCTTTCCATGTTCCCAGGAGACATATCTCACCTAGCATTTACTTCCCTTCAGCACGGTGGAATTAATTCTCATATCTGCAAACTTGAAAAGAAAAGAGCATGATTCCAAATCCAATTTTCCTGTGTCTAAATTTACGATGGTTTTACACTTGTTAGTGGAACTGGCCAACTCCAGATTCAGTTTAGGGAGGTCGTATACCAATCAATTTAAAACTGGAGCTGGGTCCATTTGACAAATTTAAGTAATGCTAGTGATACAATTCACAACCGATAAATGACGATTTTATTTTTCTACAATTAATATATGAAACAACCTTTCAAATCCTAGGTAAAAACACATGATTTTTTGTGTGACGTTTTGTGATTAACTAAAAATCTACAAGTCCATGCATATTTTTAGAGTAGTTATTTAGTTTAGCAAAGGTATAGCTAATAAAATCACAGCATGAAATGATGAGAAACAGAAAAATTAAATATGTTGGAATGGGTTACCTAATCTAATCTAATAGTAATAAAAAGAGAATCTAGACTGTACGAGCAGAGCTTCTCACAATGTCTGATGAAGGTCCATCCTAATGGCTGTCAAAGTGTCAATAAAAAGCTGAAATGAAATGTGCATGAGGAGCTATGTTCGTGGCGAAAAGTGCAATAGAAAGTGACAGGAGGACATTGTCCATCACTATCATACTACGGACAAGACACGAAGAAAATAACTCTTAACATGGCTTAGTGGCTTACAATCCTAGATAAAAGAATAATATTGTGAAAAGAATATTCCGCAGCCTAAGAATGTAATGTAACGAGTAAAAAATAAAAGCTATAAGCGACCCAGAAAACATGATAGATCTAAACATTAGCTTGATGTGTGATATGATCAAAGATTGAAAGTGTGAATTCAGCTGTGGACACTGTTACATTCAAATATGGCCGCATAGATATTTTAATTAATAATGCGGGGATAGGTAGTGCAGGGCCTTTGGCTGAGTTGACAATTGATAGAATTAGGAAGGCATGGGAAAATAATTCATTGAGGCAACTAAGAATGGTGCAGCAGGTGGTGCCTCACATGGCTTTGCGCCCAAGTGGGAGCATAGTCAATGGTGGCAGTGTGATAGGCAGAGTGTCAACCCCATGGCAGGGTCTTGAACTGAGGCCATGTTGGATTAACGTTGTTCAAGTTCTGCCTGTGGCACTAGATCAAATTTTAGAAGTGCTAATTTGCAGAAATTAGGTAATCATAACTGGAAGTCTATAAGGAATTTAAAGAGGTCATTGCCGAGTGAGCCAGACCTTCTAAAGGTGTCGGGGTCACAGATGGTAGTGTTTATTGCTCGACATATTGCAGTTTGTTTTTTTTTCTGTCACATGACTGGTTTGTTTGCCCTGCTCTCATGGTCTCCCCAGCGGGTGGGTGATCTCTTTTTCTCCACCCGTTTTGGCCTAAACAAAAGGGTGTGAACATTTGTGTCGATTGCTTACTAACAAGCTTGATCCACTGCTTATGTGAAATGGCTTTGATTGCATCTTCTTAATTGAGCTACTTATTTTATTTTTTGATACAAAGTTATTTAGTTGCTTTAATCAAAGAGATGCAGCCAAATAGCCATGACAATTAATGATTATCATCAGTTGATCACTATGTTTTTAGCTAAATAATTGATATTATGAATACATGATTTTATCAACGGTAACAAATATAAATAATTCACCAAAAAAATAATCATTATATAATTTTTCACAGAATGATACCTGCTAGATTGCTAAATGGAGATTAGACAGTCAATTGCATCGAAGCCAACAATGCTGAGAAAAGGGCACTAGAGACTCTTCCCCATCATCCCACATGAAAAAGGATGGTCAAATGTAAAAAGACCAAGGTTTGCTAATGCAATACACTAGCTCCATTACTGGTCATACCCTACAATTTTCAGGCAAACTGTTAATTGGCCTCTAGTGCTTGCTGAGTGGATGTGGTCATCATTACCACAATCAAAAAGATGTTCTCTTTCTCTTTCACAACATTCCTATTATCCCTGTGCTGCGTCTTTCTTTCGCTGCCAAACTCCCTTCACAATCTCTTTTTTCAAACCAAATCATGCGCTCTAGAATTCCTGTCTCCAAGTCTCCATGAACTTGGTCATGCAAATTTGCATGCAAACTTATCATGATATTGATCAAAGGGAATCTAAATTTGACACTTTCTTATGGGCAGTCCCTGTTCATTGCACACGCAATAGGAGACTCCAAGAAATAGTGGGTGAGTTGCTTATCAAAGTGGGGTCAGAAAGAAAGACGATCCTGGTTTACCTTATAAACTGTTCGTAAAGGAACTGGGATCTGTTCAAACCTGATTCCGTTCACGTTGTTTTGTATATTGGAATATTAGACATGTAAATACATGGAAATGAATAAATACTAAAAATTAAAGAGTTTTCGCTCGTAAATAATTATAGAGTTTTATTGTCTGTAGTGGTATTAAACGGTTAGCTAAATGTCTTGTAACACTTTAATTATTATATAGCAGATATGAAAATGTTATGTAGCACATAAAAGTATGCTTGTTAAGGGCCCTTCACTTAATCATTCCTTGAATATGTGTACTTGGATCAGGATAGCAGATATAAAAATGTATGTACCACATAAAAGTATGTTTGTTAAGGGCCCTTCACTTAATCATTCCTAGAATAGGTTTATCCGGAGCTTCTGCGGTGTTCTTTCTTTTTTATCATTCTCCGTCTCTCTTCAACGTGATAAGATGCCACTTATAATAGCCGCCGGATCAGGGCTTTCTAGAGCAATTACCTCGCCAAAATGCATATGGCCATAACCTATGCACATACTTTTCATGTTAATGGTACAAATTCTTTTAATTATTGGATTTGAACCACAGTTTCAACGAATTGTTTCATTGGAATACCAATGAGGGACCCATGTTGGGATGCCTAGTGAATATGAGAAGTGCTTTTTATATATGTTGAAACTATGGATCATAAAAAATCAAGACTGAAGATGAAAGAGAATAAATAAAAATATTGGAAAGGAAAGCTTGCGCTGGTATAATTAAGATCGGCTAATAAAAGAGATTGAGATTCCCCACTTGCCATTTTATTTATCTATTGAGGTTTGTTAGTGACTCCACCACGTCACACTTAATGCAAGTATCGAGTAATCAAGGCCATCCCAAAAGCACATAAAAAGGATCCTACACCTCAATAATTTTAGATTTTACTATTCAAGTTATCACAAACATAAGTTCTCTGTTGCACTTCTAGTTGCTTTAGTCACGGCAAAGACAATCACGGCTACCCAAATTGCATTTTGTCACGTTCGATCATATCGGGTATCATAATATTCTTTCAGTGCTTCGTTCCGTAACCCGGTCCACCCGCACGCCTTCAACCTGTTATGTTAATGTTTATACAGTTATAAGACACCATTCACTTCACCCTGACTGCATGCATGAAGATCCCTAAAACATACTCTAGAACGATCAAGAACGATGCATCAATGATCGGTATCACTAGAACTGCCAAAGCAAAGTATAGGACATAAACCTTATTTAAATTTTGACATTTTCTAATTCCCCTGACCATACAATAGAAGTTCAATGAGCAATAAATCAAACTGGCGACCTGCGGAAAATCATTATCATGTTAGTTAATGGAATTGTTAATTGAAATAAATAAATGACTCCACGGCTAAACGAAAGTGCCAAGACAGCCAGTGTTTGAACTGTTTTCTGTTATACCTGATGGTATTTCTCTACTTAAAAGTTAATAGTTAAGACGCAATAAAAATAGTAACAGAATTTTTTATCTTAAAAAAGTCATTAATTCACTAAACTAGAATTCAACCATGCAAGAATAAATTGATGAGGATTCTCTAGCGACATACATGAATTCCAGTATCTAAAAAATAAGCAGAACTAACCACCTTATTATAATTACAAAATGAAGAAATAGTAGAATTTAAATTTTGTGATATAATTTTTTCACATTAATAATTTAGTTTAGATAAAATAGTGAAAATATGGAAATAATATCCATACATGAAAAATTTTTTAGATACTCTTAAAGTAAGAAATTTTTTTTACTTTGAATGTTTCAATGTTCAACATATCAGTTTCATGGATCATCATTATTTCATATTTTAATAATATTTTTAATATAATTGCTGAAATATTGAAAGCTAAATGGTTTAAAGTAAATTTTTTTTCTTACTATAAGAGTAAGAGTAATTAAGAATCCCACGGATGACAGAAACCTGTAGTGGCTTGTAGTGGCCCGGAACAAAACAGGATTTGAGAACTTTTTTTTGAACTGTCTAAAGCCCGTGAAATATAAGTGAAGGCCCTCAGCAGCTGAGGCATAAATATTATTTGATTAATGTTGCATTGTGCGTCCGGTCCCAGTGTTCGGTGCATGCGAGGGGTATGGGACTTTCTTGACACTTGGGGACTGGGGTTGGGGTTTATCTGATCCAAGGAACTAGGTGAGTATGGCTAGTCCTTGGTACAGCGTCCAGCACAAACATGCCTTGCTGTATTCTCCTTTTATAGGTGGTTTTTTTTGTTAATTTTAATTTTTTGGATAAATTATAATTTTTTGTTTTAAAAAAGAAAAATGATAATTTTTTATACTAGACTTCACAACTGTTGCTTGCCTAACAATAGAGTCCAGTTGTTTGAACAGAAATATTAAAATAGACACTTAAAAAATAAAAGTAAAAATAGTTTTACATTAAAATGCGTTTATGAGAAGTTGTATTTGTACGTAGAAAAGTTAGATATAATGAGTCATCATTGGTGAGAGGAAGAAACAAAGTAGAAAAAAAAAATGATGGGATCTTACTATTTTTATGTCTACTATATTTATACTATGTTAATTGTGTTAGGGATAAATAACACCTCTATATATTTATTAATATCTATGCTATGTTATATGTCCCCCTAATAATATCTAACAAGTAGGTAAAAAACATTTTTCATAGGGATAAAAGAGAAAAAGGAAAGACAAGCAGCGAGCGTAGTTGAATAAAGCAAAAGGGGATGTCTTTCTCATGCACGGATCCCCACGGAATGCAGGAAGGATGCCTAGCATTGCTTGCTGGAACACATTCCTTTTGTTTAGTTTAAAGGAATTTGCTTTGTTTTGTTCCCTTTACATGGCTGTCCGCTGACACACCCATTTATACACTTCCACACACACATAACAACAGAAGAACTTGCTGGATATCTTTACATAGATGGTTAGATTTTGGCCCAATTCATTTCTTCAACCAACAATAAAATAGATATGTATCTAACAAGACAAATACTGGTTCCAAATGGAGGGAAGCCTAGAGAGTAGAGAGTGGAGTAGATATGGTATGATTACTTGTTAGTTTATTTGTTTCCCAATGATTGAGTTGTCTTGCCTCAACACAAATTTGGCTACAATTTCTGTTAATTAGTGAAGATGAAGACCGTCCAAAATGGTGATACCGTTAATGTTAACAATCAAAATAATTGGTTGGGTTTCTCCCTCTCTCCCCAGATGAATATAGCTGTTCCTTTACACCCTCATCACCATGATCAAACACAGCCTTCATCTGCTGCTGCTGAAGCAGTTCTACCAAGCTTTTGCCACCCCACATCTCTTCATAACTGTGGCTTTTACTATGGCCTCGAAGGTGAAAATGATGGATTGTACAATTCAGCCCTACCTATCATGCCCCTCAAATCCGATGGCTCCCTCTATGAAATAGAGGCTCTGAGTAGAACACAAGAACAAGGTTAACTCAAACTTCTGATATATCCTTCCGTTTTTGGATATTTTTTTTTCATGTGAACTGTGCTAACTATTGAACTTCATGATTAAACTTTTCTGTTTATCTTTATTTTAGGCATAGCAGTGGCAACTACTTCAACACCAAAAATAGAAAATTTCCTTGGTGGCCAAACAATGGTGACCTCTCACCATGAATGCAATGTCAGAGAAGCACTGCCTCTGAGTTATTGTATGTTTTACAACCAATCCTCGGCCCATAAGCCAAACAATCCAAATTACTCAAATCATGTACAAGAGAATATCAACCTGCAACAAAACCAGCAAGAGATTAACCAACAATACTCATATTACTCTGCCTTAAGAAACCATCATGTGATGCTAGAAGGGTCCAAGCAAAACCAGGCTTCAGATGGCTGTCTCCAGCTCTCAAATATGGTTAAGGATGAAGTTCCTGGTATCAGGAATTGGGACTCAAGCAACCTTACAGCTAGCCATGCACATGAGGCAAAGATGAGTGTTCTAGTGGAGGATAATAGAGGTGAATCCCGGTCCATTGGATCAATGACCTTTGGGGATTTACAGTCATTGAGCTTGTCCATGAGTCCTAGTTCACAGTCAAGCTGTGTTACAAGTTCTCAGCAGACATCACCTGCTGTCATTGATTCTATTGCCATGAGTACAAAGAAAAGGGGTCTTGAAATGGTGGACCAGAACCAGAAGCAAATTGTTCATAGGAAATCCATCGATACCTTTGGGCAAAGAACATCTCAATATAGAGGCGTGACAAGGTTGGTTTCCGATTGTTTCCTTCTAAACTTTATTGGTGCTTTTGTTATGTAAAAGTGTGTTTGAACAATAGGGCTATAATGCAGTTCACTGATTTGCATAATAGCTTTCTAAGTCTTCCATTGTGCTGTTTGCTTAAGATTCTTGTCGGGTTCATGTGCGACCAAGCATGTTTAACTGTTTATCTCCTTTCATGTCTTCTGTTCTTTGATTTGTAATGGATGTATATTCATTAGGCATAGATGGACTGGTAGATATGAAGCTCATCTATGGGACAATAGTTGCAAGAAAGAGGGCCAGAGCAGGAAAGGAAGGCAAGGTAAGAATAAAGGGACTATCTTCACATCCCTTTACCTTTTTACTAATTCCTTGTGTATATTTTTGGTCAAAACATATTTGTTGAGCTTGATTTCGTTCTCCTTTGAAAAACTTTGCATTTTGTAGTAATCTCTGATTATTGTTTGTCTTTTCTGTCTGATTTCTTTTCCTTTATCAATCTTCGGTTCGCGGCTGATTCCACTCAAAAATACGATGAATCTCAGTTTATCTAGGTAAGGTTTTCCTGTGCAGGATCTTTTGTTTATATATATATATTTTCTGGCTCAAATTCCTTCAGCTCAGATTAACGAGGCAGTTAAAGATGTTATTTAATATTTTGCTTATGATGATAGCAAAAGAGAAAAATTAATGCTTGTACAAGTGATTCCAAAATTTTTATTACAGGGGGTTATGATATGGAAGAAAAAGCTGCGAGAGCTTATGATCTGGCCGCACTCAAATATTGGGGACCCTCCACTCATATAAACTTCCCAGTAATGATTAATTACTTTCTCATTTCTCTCATGAGTTCCTATCAAAATTACAGGCTTAGTTCAGTGACGGTAACTGATATGGAATTATGATCATATAACAGTTGGAAAATTATAAAAATGAACTCGAGGAAATGAAGAACATGACCAGGCAGGAATATGTTGCTCATTTACGAAGGTAACCTTTGCTAATGTATCATCTTGAAGCTAACCACCAAGTAAATTACATGTTCATAACAATAACCTTTGGCCAGGAAAAGCAGCGGGTTCTCAAGAGGGGCTTCAATGTACAGGGGAGTAACAAGGTCTCAAAGGCTAGCATTTACATAGCATATACATCTCCATTTATTTTAATTAGACTTATATCTGAAAAAGAAATTCCTTTCTTCTGAATTCTCCTGATTTTCTTGGTAGCAGGCACCATCAACATGGAAGGTGGCAAGCCCGAATTGGGAGAGTGGCTGGAAACAAAGATCTATATCTTGGAACCTTCAGTGAGTTCTTTCATGTTATCTGGATAATTATTTTTCTAATTATATTATGGGAGGTGTTATCTGTACATATATTTAAATATGTATAATTAGATATCCATTTACAAAGTTAAAAAAAAAATTATAAAAAAAAAATGAAAAAGAAAGAAAGAAAAGAAAAGAGATAGAGAGAAGGTGTTAAAATATGTTAATGATATTTATGTATAAATTACTTTTCTCTTGTACTATTAATTTTTGCCTTTCTGGTCACTGGTCAGAGTATTTCATGTACCATGTTTCCAATGATAGCGATAGGAGAAAATTTTGAATAGGGATGGACGGAATGCTCTATGACTTTAGAATGCTAGTCTTTGATGAACTAGTCTTTTCAGCAACTGTAAGGCTGATCATGAGCCACTTTAATAGTGTAGAGCACTGTTAATTAATCCCGAAGACAGCTTTTATTAAAGTTTTTAGTTCAGAAGGATAAACAATCATATCTTCAATTAACTTTTATACTGTTAACTTAATTTGATCCAATGTTTTCGGTCATTCTTTTATAAAAAATAAAATAAAATAAAATCCCATCTAAGTTTTGTCAGAAAAGCTAATTCTTACCCATATTGAAATGAAACTCTAGGTACCCAAGAGGAAGCAGCTGAAGCATACGACATTGCTGCTATAAAATTCCGAGGAGTTAATGCTGTCACCAACTTTGATATAACAAGATACGATGTAGAAAAAATAATGGCAAGCAGTAACCTTCTTAGCAGTGAACTAGCTAAGCGGAAAAGCGAGGTGTGTGGAGCTGGAATTAACCATAAACTATCTACATATGATGACACCGAAGGAGCCATTGTAATGCAGAAGAGCTGCAAAAGCCAATCAGAGTTGAAGATGGTTCTCTATCAATCCTCCCAACAACTTGACCAGATCAATCCACCAAGAATTGAGAGTTGCAGAACTCTGTCTTTAGATAACATATTTCATCAAGAAGTAGAGGAAACCCGTAAGATGGGAACACATATGTCAAATCCTTCTTCGTTGGTGACAAGCTTGAGTAGCTCAAGTGAAGATAGCCAAGATAAGACAAATTTACCAATTCTCTTTGGAATGCCTTCAACAGCAGCGTCTAGATTATTGGCTCCTATTCCAACTAGTAACGTGAATTTTTGGGAGCTACCAGCACATCTCAGGCCTCCGCTTTCTTTGCCTCAGATACCAGTTTTTGCTGCTTGGACCGATGCATAATCCTTTTTGCTTTTTCGTTGTTCTTTCTAGTGAAATGGCAAGCTGTTTTTAGCATGCATGTACACGAAAAGGGTTGTAGGGTTTCTAGCTAGTGTACTTGGGAGCTTATGCAAAGGTTAAAACTTTGAAAAATGTTTAGCCTATCTCAAATACATTACACTCCGTTCACATTACTACAATATATCTTCAAAAAAGGGGTCCATTCTAAGTTTTTTGACTCTTGAATGTAAGTGGGTGCATGTATTTAAAATTTGGATATATTAGAATTTAGAACTCTAAAACTCTCGGTAAACCTGAAACTTTTAATCCTTACATTTAGGCATTAATTTCTCGCATGTGAAGAAGAGCTCCTAATTGTTTTTCTTTAGCCAAAGTTCGTAATAGAAACGGACAAGAAGGCAATAAAAGGGTTATGATTGAGAGGATAAAATTATCAAGGCAATATGGGGGGAGACTTTATATTCATCATTATTAATTTCAGCTTTTTTGGTCTTCGTAAGTACAGGAACCAGCTCAGTATGTGTCTCAATTATGCAGAGCTGGCCCTGGGATCTCTTCTAAAATTAAAATAAAAATTATTCAAATATAAATTAGAAATTTTTAATATCTTAGTAATGTACTTAAATATTGAAAAAAGGAAAAAATTTTATAAGACACGAGGAGCTAATTATTGACGATAAGTTTGGTTTTTATATGAGATCGTATATTTAAACTTTATTCTTATTTATATGTAAAATAATAATAATAATAATAATAATAATAATTTAACCTTTAAATTATTAGAATAATTTAATAAAAGATATTAAATATTTTTTTAACAATCCCACATGTCACGGTTAGCCACAATTTTTATTCTATTCATATTGATTATAATATTTGATCGAGAAGTTCTATTCTCCTCTATAGAGTAAGAATTATACTTCATCCTTTATTTTTATTACAAATTTTTTGAAACAAAATACAAAAATAAATTCTATATAATATTTTATATGATTATAAGCTACGATGGAGGAAGAAAATGATATTCTCGATCGCGGATAGAAGAACTTCTCGCATTTGATCATGTCGTTACTATTCTTCAAGTCCAGCATCATCATTACTTATTCCTTTCTACTCATCGAACTTTATCTAAAGGCAGCAGATATTCCCTTACCCAATTCTGTCAAAAGGGCGTCGGTGTCGAAATGGATTCCCTCAGACTGACTTTATGTGATCTGATTAATGACTTAATGACCTGGATCGAATTACAATTTGTCTGCTACTTTAAGGAAAGCCCTATTGTTGGAAGCCTTTTCTGATCTTTCTTTGATTATATAGGCACTCTAATGATGGTGCTCATAAAAGCAATCTGGTCTATGTCCAATAATGTGGGCTAGCTATCGTAAGCGATCAAACTCACTCCACATGGGTACTTACACACGTGAGCTATGATTTGCTCTTAATTTCCCTCTCTTAATTATGCTTATGCTCTAAATTGAAACATCATGGAAAAGAAGAGGAATATATATTGATATTGGTTCCTGCCACAATTTGAACATATGATTGCCTACATATTTTTTCTCCCTATGAGATTTGGAAATCGGACTTGGAAGTGTATAGTTACAACTTACAGCTATAGAGTAACACGTAGCGACAAGCTGCATGTCAAACTAGTTGAATGTTTTTTCATCCTCTCATGATAAGTATATTAGCTCATACTTTATCCAAATTCCAAAGAGACCTGACGTATTATTCATAGAAGTTTTTCTGTTTTTTTTTGTTCCCTGTTCACTATTATCACGTGTATGCTTATCATCTAAACCACACCACCAACTGCGCGCAGTTTTGCAAAAGGCTTGGATAATGGATAGTAATTTCAACAATTAAGGCTATATACCATTGAAGTCAAAGAGAAATCTTTAAGTATCCATTTGGTCACGGGTACTTGGTCGTAAAGACTCTACGGCACCGCTTTCCTGGTGAAAAAACACTATATCACCAGTAATCAACGACTTTAATTTTGTTTGTTTGTCCTTAATTAATTAAGTGGGAGTGCCAAAAATAAAAAGATGGCGTGGTAGCCCAGACATGCTCGCAGGGCAAAAGCAACAAGATAACAGATATATGAAAGGGTAGCATGCCGACGGCTAGATCAACGTGGACAGAATCATAAGAGAACAGCTTGTGAAGTGGAAAAAAAAAAAAAAGAAAAAAAAAAGAGAAGGTGAATCTGACGTGAAAAAGAATGGAGGCGTCTGAGGAATGTACGGCTTCATATATAAGCTAAAGGATTTGGATAAAGTTCAAGGCATCATCTTGCTCATATGTTTTGCAGTAGTTCAAGTACTTTTCAGTCCTTTTAATTAACTACATGAAATCTGCATTTTGTGCTGATAAATCATTGAGTTTGATTTATTGGAAATTAAATGGATTTATTGCTTTAGTTGTTCTTATGTACCTTGAAGATGATTAGGTATTTATTGTAGTCCTACCTCTTGTGCCTTATTAATTGGATAGGGATATAAGAGCAAAGAACTTATATATATATATATGAAGATTTAATTAATCCACAATTTTTATAATTTTATTTAGTTTTAAATTAAATTTTTATAATTTAAAAATTTATAATCAAATCCAAAGTATAAAACTGAAACAAAAACGTAAAATTAAACGGAATATTTTTTTATTCCAACTAATGTTGTTGCACATATGTATAGGGCATTCAATTTTGAGCCCATGTCATCTGAACTATCTTCTATCTCATTAATTTCCACGTCATATGTAGGAATTTAGAGAAACCCATTTGTTTTCCTTTTCTAATCCTATTTGCCCTCTTTCAATTTCCCTCACCCCAAAAGCCTTCTTCTGCCCCTAATGTTGAGTCCTTGAATAGCTTTCATGGAAACCCATGGATGAACCAAACCCATTGAAGCTTTTACAATAATGCAATAGTTTCACTACTCATTAGTGGAAGGGGGAATTTTCTTACTACAAAACTTGGCTTTCTTTTCTTCTGATTTGTTTATTAAGAGAGACAAATATTAAGGAAACCCGACAATCAAACTCCTTCCCCAACAGTCTTGGCAACAAAATGATGAAAATTAGGCCAAAAAAATATTGTATGGCAGGCTTTGGTTTAGAAGGCAGAATAAAATTCCTTCGAAACACTTGCCTTTCTTTCTAACATGTCCTCTTCGTATTTTCTTCCTATATATATGGAGGCAAACTTATACAGGTCAAAGTTGAAGAGCAGGCAACAATGGTGGCTATGGTGAAGGCAACCCAAATTCTGAATTCTAGGGAAAGAGGGGAATGATAAACTGTATTATGGTGGCAAATTACCTGCCATATTAGTATTGTTTACATTTTTGTAAGGTGGCTTGCTCCAAGAACTTAACTATAAAAAATTATACAATATAGAAATTTAATTACATGTTTTTTAATTATAGGAACTTACAGATTAATTAAATTAAAAATAAAAATAAAAATATGCCTAAATCAATAAAAAAAATATGCCTAAATATTTATAAAAGCAACATTTAAAGTATTTCCATATATTATTAAAAAAGATATGTAGTCTTTTTTATTTTTAAATAATGAACCAAACCTCTGGTCCAGTCCTAACCATCCATGCAACAAAAGGATATTCGGCTGTGTCCATGAATATTATTAAGCACCGCTGACATTTGACAAGAACACTATTTTCGTAGCCATCCTTTTAGCACTACGGACATTCTCCCGTGCTGTATGGCTTTAATGCGGGGGAAAAGGGGATTATCATGTGTGTCTCGAACTTCATCTACAAATCAACCTCTAATTCAGCCAAAACCGAAAAGATTTTGTCGAACATTATGCTGCCAAAGTCTTATTCAGGAATCAAGATGCATTATTTTGATTCTCAAAGCTTTACATCAAAAACAATCAGAATGTGACTTTGTCCTCCAACTCCAACCTCATGCTATATATATTGCTTGCTAGATAGTAGCGACATGGAAAAGGTTAGTTGGATGTCGCTGAATGCACATGTGAATTGTTGGTTTTTTCTTGAGTAATAGTATGTGGAGATAAAAAGGAATTTGAGAGTGGACGCTTATACAGAGATACAAAGTTTTAGTTTTATAACAAGATATTTTGTGTTTTTTTTTTTTTTATGAATGTCCACTCTTAATTTCTATTTTTTATGGTCAAATAATATTATTCATTTTTATTAGTGGACAGAAACTATTTTAATACGTAGATTATAGGAATTAGTTAAAATCGTATAACACAACTCTTTCTTTTAAAAAAAAAAAATTCTGCTTAAAACAGTAATGATCAACTCTTTTTTTCTCTTCGGGTAGTTGTGACAAGGAATATGCTTTAGAATATTATTACTGTAAGTACAGTATATAAACCAAAAATTTCTAATTAAAACTTATTGCATGATGGAAACGAAATATAATGTAAGGTATTGGCTCATACCTTATTAATTTTATCCGCCCCGGGCGCCATGCCTTTTTCCTCTCAAGTGACTCCTTGGGTGTTACTTTTTGGGCATAGCTAGTTTTCTCCGGACAAGAAGTTCTAGAAAAGCTGTAGAGGGACTCAATTCTTAACTATGATAAAGGACAGGGGCGGACTTTTTTGCATTAATAATAACAACATATATATTTTTTACCGTAACTATCCCACGCTATTTTTATGACAATAAAAAATGATCAATTGTGTAAAATTTAAACCAAAAAAAAAACATTGTTTATTTCTATTTCTTATTTTCATCCTATTTCGACTATTTATCACTTTATGTAATTCTCTAATTTTATCTCTACTTTTACCCTCGTCTTATGTGTATATACTTTTTGGAAAACTGAATAAATGTTCCTATCCATATAAACGAGTATATGTTTATTTTCAAAATTAAAGGAAAATGATATTTATACGTACCTACCAAACAAGAACAAAGAATTAAAATTTGATTGATATACTGTTTCTTGTTAGTTAAACAAAGGTCACATCCACCAGTGTCATAGACAAACTTGAAAATATCTGATTGTCTCGCATTATCGCATAAACCAAAACCAAGGTGTTATCCATCCAATTCAAAAGCCGATAATAAGATTACATCTTGCCGGATTGTTGTGGGACCATACTAGGCTACTGGAGGTGGAAGATCCATGACAATACAGGGCCTCAAATTTTTGGCTTTCATCTTAAGGCCCGTATTTCTCAACCACACGTGAAACAACTGAGTTCTACAATTCGAAGCCGGTGGCCCCAACAGTATGTTGTTCTGTCCATTGACCACCCTCATGTTGGGCCCTTTGTTACCCTTAGCAGATGCAAATATGGCCCCAAAAGGAATGGGACCACTGTGCTTAATTATTAAAGCCCAACTCCATCTTGAATCTTATGATCCAAACAAAAATGAAGAATTAGTCCTTAAGCAGCTTCTCCGGATGCAATTTTGCATGGGTTAGCACCTGAATCAAGCAGTTTTGGACTCTTGGTCGCACATCATTCACGAGGGAATAATTACATTTCATTTTTATGAAGAAAATTAAGGAACGATTAGTTTGAAAAAATTTATGTGGCAGGAGAAAAAGAATCCTCACCAGAGGCTTATAAAGAAAGACGACTTGCGTAACAATTTCTCGCTGCACGTCTTTTTGGAACCTCTTATTCAAAGCAATGGTTCAAATAAACTATAAATCATTTCTTAGTCAGAGTCTGCTAAACTGTGTAGAACTAAAAATAAAGAAAAACATCACTCCCATAGTCTTAGTCCTGCAGCGATTATCGCGTCAAATAAACTAATGCTTAACTTGTTGACCATAAAGAGAATAAGGAGGGGTTGCAAATGGAAATTCATCTTGATTTGGATAAACTCCGCGAGAACGGATTTCTTTCACTTTTTATTTTATCCATAATATCAATTTTCCAATGATATATGGTGTTTATGATTTTTTTTTTTAAATAAAATGGACCGATTCCCCATCCGCAATCTCTCATGGAGGGTGCAAACAAACAAAATCCATCGTTCCCATTCTTCAATGGTGCAGTGTGCACGCTTCTATTAGATCTTACCAATAGGCACTTCCCAATGGATACTTATATACAATTAACAAATTGTTCCCGCAAGTAAAGCTTGATTTTCGG
This sequence comes from Pterocarpus macrocarpus, assembly GCA_031439585.1. Taxonomy (NCBI): domain Eukaryota; kingdom Viridiplantae; phylum Streptophyta; class Magnoliopsida; order Fabales; family Fabaceae; genus Pterocarpus; species Pterocarpus macrocarpus. The sequence goes on along the minus strand of CM062520.1, from coordinate 68,747,083 downwards.
AGAGCTACCAGATATCAAAGAATGGTTATATTCATGTCGCTACTTTGCAAATTAAATAAGTCTACGTGACTGTATTATATATATATATATATATATATATGATTTTTCCTTTTTTCTTTACGGGGTGAAAAAATAAAAACAAACAAGATATGTCTGAAGTGAAGGGAGGTGATTTTATACATATAGTTAAGAGGGATGTATCAAACAAAAAGTTTATGTTAACATGTTTGTAAACAATAAATAGCGAACATATTAGGGATCAGTTCAAAAGAAAAAAAATGAATATGTTAGAGATAATCTCTTATCTTAAATAATGAAGCGTTCAGTTTAAGGCGAATCATGACGCACTATATTGAGAGGCATCAAGATGATTGATGGTGGATGTGACAGGTCGTAGTGCACGCTCATATCTGACCATCAATCATACAAGATGTGTGATGCACCTGACAAACCCTCAGTTTAAAGTGAGGTGCATCATAAACAAACCCTCAGTTTAAACATTTCATTCTCTTCCCTTTGTTCTGTGTTATTATTATTGCTATATGTAAACTTGAACTGCCATATAATGGCTATTCATGAAGCACTGTTGGTCGATCGATCTCTAGTGATTTTGATAGTTGGTTTAAGATGCTGCTGCGTCGTGTGTCCGGAAGGCATCCATGTGCAGTCTCTCCAGGACATATCATTATTCTTATTCAGTACGTCAGAATGTTATGTGGATTTCACCTTGGCCCGCCTCAATTATGTGCCCCGAAACCCCTATGAGAAAATATCCCAACTTGCTAACACATTCATTGTTTGTTTATTATGATGAGTGGCCGGATCAGTATCCTGTGTTGCACTAGTTACTTTTTGTTGAAAGAATAAGCGCCAAAGAATAATTGTAGTCTTCGTTGAACGAGTTTCATTCACCCTTTTCTCTCCATTTTGGTTCATTTCATTGTTAGAAAAGAAGAGGGAATAATCTTTCATTATTATAATCTTCCCTTTTCACACGGTAAGCGACTGGTTAGTGATTTGGGAGCGAAAGCGCGGAAAGTGCCAGATGCACATTGTTATGATTGGTTTATTGCCATTGATTGATCATCACAGCAGGCCTAATCATAAGAATCCTGCAGATTATACGGTCGTAGATATGATTCACGACTAGACTAGCAACTGATGGAGCAGACTGCCACTTTAAGTCAACCACAGGTTCAGCTTATTTTTAAGGGGAAAAATAAATAAATTTTAATTAAAAATAATTTTTATAAAAACTATTTATTTTAATTTTTATTTAAAAGTTAAAAAGTTATTTTGAAAATTTTAATAAAAATTAAAATAAATAATTTCTTAAAAATTATTTTTTAATAATTAAAAATTATTTTTTATAAAAAAAATCCGAAATAATCGCACTTCTAACATTATTCCTCATCACGGATTTGGACTTTTGGTAGGGATAAAATTTTTATAAAAAAAAAGTCATTGTCAATTTCCAAAATGAAGCTTATCGATTAATAAATATAGAATTAGAAGACAAATAAACCACTAAGATAAATTATGGGGGAAAGACAAAAAGGTTTTGAGAAAAAAAAAGATGAGGCTGTTGCTTTTTCTTGGACGTGCAATGAGTCACCGATGTACAAGACTATCTATTGGCTCCGTAGAAATTAATAAGAATGCGTGAAAATAGAAATAGAAGAGGCATGGGGCAAGGGGGGTAAGGCTAAAGAGGGGTACGAGTAAAAAGACAAGAGTATCCTTGGCGTATGGTCGCTGTCTTAGGGGGCTCATATTTGCAGGTCACCGCTCCCCACAAACCCCCATTCCAAAGACCCCACGCCCCCACCCCATCCATAGCCCCTCCCTAGCCCCTCTACACTTTCATTTTCACTTCATCAAAGCCTTTTCGTTAGTTCACCTTCCGCACGCGCGCTCTCTAGTCTCTTCCGTTACCCCCATTCACTACCAGCCAAGCCAAATTTCGCCAAGTGGTTTACTACTCGTACGACGTCCCCATCCACGATCACCCCCCTCCACTCCATAATCCAAGTCCAACCAAACCCCCTCCCACAATGGACAGAAAATCCAAAGCTTAACACAAATTAAAATAATAATTGTTGAATATAAAACGAGCCAACTAGCCAGCCACAGGATTCAAGAGTGAAGACCATTTCCTCATTTTTCAAATCCCCTAACCCTCTCTCTCTCTCTCTCTCTCTCTCTCTCCACTCACTTTGGCCTAACACAATACAACAGAGATCGACATCTCTCGCTTTCTCTCCTTTTCCGTGTGTGTTGTTCTTGGTACACCTCCACCCAGTGAACACATCAAAACACATCTTTTTTTCCCCCTCTTAGTTAAGTTTGCTTCGGAGGAATCTCAACCTCAATCTCATTCAAGTTGACTCACTCCTTCTAAATCATATTCACAACCTTGTACATATATATGTAAATTCGGTATTACGAGAAGAACCAGAATTGGAAGTGGCTGAGGGTTGTTTGGTTCGGAAGTAGATGGATGTAGGGGCGGTGGTGTTGCTAGTGTTGTTAGTAATGATAGGGGGTTGTTTATCAGATCCAAGCGACGAGGCGTGCCTGAGGCACCTAAGCAAGTCGTTACAGGACCCAAACAGGTCCCTTCAGAACTGGAGGGAAGAGAACCTGGCGAAGCCCTGCAACGACTCAACCTCCAACCTGCAAGGCGCGACCTGCAACAACGGCCGAATCTACAGGCTATCACTCAACAACCTCTCCCTAAGGGGGACCATCTCCCCCTTCCTCGCCAACTGCACCAACCTCCAAGCCCTCGACCTCTCCTCCAACTCCCTCGCTGGGCCCATACCCCCAGACCTCCAGTCCCTCGTGAACCTCGCGGTACTCAACCTCTCTTCTAACCGCCTCGAGGGTGAGATCCCCCCGCAGCTTACATTGTGCGCCTACCTCAACATCATAGACCTCCACGATAATCTCCTTACCGGGCCCATTCCCCAGCAATTGGGCCTCCTCGTTCGCCTCTCCGCCTTCGATGTGTCCAATAACCGCCTCTCCGGGCCCATACCGGCCTCTTTGGCGAACCGGAGCGGGAACTTGCCGAGGTTCAACGCCAGCTCATTCGTGGGGAATAAGGATCTGTACGGGTACCCTCTGCCGCCGCTGAGGAGTAAGGGGCTTTCGGTTTTGGCCATTGTTGGGATCGGCCTTGGGAGTGGGCTCGCCAGCTTGGTGCTCAGCTTCACGGGGGTTTGCATATGGTTGAAAATCACGGAGCGCAAGATGGCACTCGAGGAAGGCAAAATCAGTCAGCTTATGCCTGATTATTGACCCCCTTAATGCTGTTGACAACCTTCAATTCAAATATTATTCCAAATCCAAGGTATCTTTGATTGAACTTGATTGTTGTCCTTGATGGTTCACCTCCCAAAAAAAAAAACAAAAACAAAAACAAAAACTATAACCTGTACCAGGTTTTTTTTTTTTCAATTATTTTATTTTATTTTATTTTATTTTATTTTAAAGTGAGGTGTGGGCTATCCCTTTTTTCTTCTTTCGTACCTATGGGTCGTTCAGATGATTGTCTTTTACCGATCACGGCCATGGGGGCATATATATATATATACATATATCTTCTTTTCTTACTCTTCCCGGCCCCCCCCCCTTCCCCAAAAACAACAAAAACATTATTTAAATAATTTCAATTTTTCCCCTCCCCCGATCCTGATCGTTTCTTTAGCTATTGTTATAGTTTTTATTATTCGACAGAAATTAATTAGCGCTGCATAAATGAAAAAAGTATCAAACGCTTGCAGGTTGCAGCATCGTCGATGTTGTGCAGTGCAGCTTTAATTTTTCTTTTCCTAGTTATGGCTACATGGATTGGCAATGTGAGTTCCTTGATTTTCGTTTCTAAATCTATGATATAGTGGGTTGGCTTTGGTTGGCACATGGCAGGGTGGTAGGGTAGTGTAGGGTAGTGGGTGTGGTACGGCTAGGTGAAGCGCTGCGCCGTTCAACTGCCAACTTGTCTGTCTGGCAGTATGCTAAAATATATACAAAACGCAAACAGCTAGAGTGCCATTTCCTATATTTATTTCGTTAATCTGTAGAAAAAGTGCCGCGTTTTCTCACATTCTCGGAGGTCTAGTGCTTTGCTAAGTTGAGCTGTTGGGAGACACACCAATATCAGTACACCACCACATGGATTGAGACTGGTCTTCCATTATATAATAAAACATTAATAACTTGGGAGGTCTCCTCTTATAATTAGCCCAACATCAACCTAGTTTAATGATGCGTCACAACTGATTCTCTTTTGTTTTGTCATGTATTTTGTTTAGGTTCATTAGTAAAAGATTAGGTTATGAGAAGATTTCACATTAAAGGATTCATCTATCTCTTACCGCGTAGCTTAGGGTCATTATTTAGATGGTGCAGGTTATAATTATAAATTGTATTTGTTCATCAATCTAATGAAGCAAATTGTTTTTTAAACTTGCTTTTTCATCAATCATGATGTTGGACAAAGCGCGAACAACTTGAAATTTTACAGCCATAAAGTGACTGATGAGGAGGGGTTAACGCGAATCCTGGGCCTCCCATAATTATGGCCAATGGGTTCCTCATTTATTTACTTTCTTATTCTTCTTCCGGCCTGGTTTCTTTTTATCTATAAGCTAAAGTGGGCGCAGGCTCGCTGATCGAGTTTCTGTTCTGGAACACATCATATGCTCCCTCTTGTAACAAACAGACGCTGCATTCATGTTTCCTGACGACTAGACTGAGTGGCTTGGTTAAAATCGCAGATGGGCCAGAAAGGGGTATATTTAAATGTTGCGAATTGAATTTCATTTTATTTTAATATATTAAAAAAAATTATGTTAAGTTATATTTCAATAGGATTTTTAATTTCAAATTTATAGTTTGGATAGGAGTGAAAAAAAAATTCACTTCTATATTAGACTAAACTTTAGTTTGCAAACTATAATACAAGCACACCTTATGATGTCAAGAAGTAATAACTCTCTGCATGTAGAAAATTTCAGAAAGAAAATAAAAAATCTCACAAGATTTAGACTCTGTTTGGATTAGCCTTTTTTAATAAAAAAAATATTTATTTTATTTTATAAAGTATTTTTATAATTTTTTGTAATTGCTTAGATATAACTTCTAAAAAAAGTATTTTAATTAAAAAAAATTAATTTATCATTTTTTTCGGAAGTTAGGATCTAATTTCTAAAAAAAGTAGAAGTTAAAATGACTTTTTATAAAATTATTTTTTAAAAATATCTTTTACTCTTATTCAAAATTATAATGCATATTTTTTTATCTTTTATTAAATTTTAATTTTCTTATCTTTTTTTTAATGTTTTTTTTTTGTAACTCGACTATAAAAAAAATTATATTCAAATAAATTTATAAATATTTTTAATAATTAAAAATATTTATTAGATAGTCTATTTAAATATAAAATATTTTTTAAAAAAAATTAAAGCTTTATTAAAAAAATTTAAAATATTTTTTTTATAAGTTTATCCAAACTCTTAATTTGTTAAAGAAGTTAAAATAGTACAAATTATTCATTAGACTAAGAACAATGCCAATCCATTCTTAAAAATTATTAATTATCTAGCGTTTTCCATTTTAGAAGGTGATATGATTCTTTCAAATCAAGCTTCAGTTTGAATCTGGCTTTGCTTTTATTGCGTACCGTGGATAGATAAACAATATAGGCTCGCCAAAAAGGAAACAAATCAAACAATATATCTTTTGAGGTTGTGAATTCTAATACACAGTTTCTTTATTTGGTAGGAACTAGGAAGGGATGATTAATTTGATTGTAAAATTGAATTTATTAAACTAATTGAATGTGAATGCAATGCGTTAACCGGCTATAAGAGACCCAATAGCAAAACATAAATGGCGGTCATGCTGTCATGCAAAGCGAAGGAGACAGGATTGAGTTGTTGCTGTTCCAAAACTCTCTGGCGAAAACTTTCAGAACTAGTAAACATCGTTAATTAGATCGCCAGTGACCACCTTGCCTAGATATTTTTGTTTCATAACAAATCCTAGTGATGAATGATGATACCGTGAGTTCTGGAATTGTGATATAATTTAAATAATAGATTTTCAGCCTACACCGAAAGTAAGCTGGTCAAGTCCCTTTTTTTTTTTTTTTTTTTTCCTCCCGGTGAAAGTCAAATGTGCTTTCATTCCATTCACTAATGGGCTCTCCAAGATTGGCATGGATGTCATCATGGTGTTGGGGCCCTTGCCCCACCCATGTTCTTTTGGTTTTATGCTCTGGTAAAGTTGCAGAGATTTTTTTTGTGTGATTTGGTTTGTTTCTCCTAGCTAATGGAATTTCGTGATTGTCACTGCGCTCATTCATGCCCTTCACCCTCTTCTTTTTGCTACGATCACAAGGAAAGTGCATCTGCTTTTAATTAACTGTTGCTTTCGAGTCTCTTATAATGTATGGCACAGTTGGCTACTCAGCTTAGCGCACAACTTTCTAAAACGTGAATAGACATGAGATCAATCATTTTTCGTGTACAGTACACACACGGACTCATGCTTGCACTTAGCAAAGGGTCTTAAAACATTTTTAAATTTTTTAAAAAAATTGAAATGCCAAAAATGAGATATCGCAAAATGAAAATTAAGGTGATTTATTTTACCTTTTTATTCAGCTACATTTTCCACTGGTGAAGTAAGGATTTTCTTTTTGGTTACTGAGGTGAGGAATATTCATTCAGCACTAATTATGTTGGAGGTAAAGGTTTGTGTTTTCAATTTTTCACTCACTCCGTTAGTGTATTTATGGCTTCACAAGAAAGATGTGCTACGTCACAAACTATTACACTGTATTTGGATAACATGTAATGAGAAAAATGAAAAAGGAAATAAGGAAAAATGAAATAAATTCTCTTATTTAAAAGTATAGATATACACAAGAGAGGAAGGAAAATAATTCTCACTCTACTTTTTTCTTCCTCCCCCCGGGAGGGGGGGGGTGCTGAACTGAACCAATGTGAAATGAGTTCCCAAAAATTTATATTTTGAAAGTTATGCTGGTATATAATTCACAACCATTTAAGCTCATTCTTTCAGAATATGTTCCACTCAAAACATGATATTTTAGGGACCATAAGCATAATTAAGTATTTATTTTGTTAGTTATTTTTAGTTGATTGTTTTGGTCTTTTTGTTTTGGTCTGGCCTCTTATTTTTTTTGTCAGTTAAACCACACGGGATATTTTTTTAGGAAATATTGGGTAAGAGTACGGCCCACTTCAGCCTCCCATGGACCACGGCTTCATGACACTGTAAAGCATGTAAGCCCCACTTGCTTCGCTGTATAGTGTATGATTTACCCCAGGTTTCAGAGAGGGGGGGAAAAAAGGCTCAGCCCAACTAATTGTTGATGATTGTTCCTCAATGTCCTTTTCACTAAGATCATCGTTTGCAACCCATTATAATTATCAGGCCCAAGTCTACAAGAAGAAGAGTAAGCTTTTTGGGCAACCCTCCTGAAACGGAGGACCCATAATTGAATCTACAAGTGTTTTTTGTCGAATGTGCGAATTTCATTAAAATGAAGCCCAACAACGAGTGGGAGAAAACATTAGAAACACAAATAACAAACGGCCCACAAGTTGCCATCAAAGGAAGCCCGTTAAAGCAGCTGGCCTGGCATCCCTATTCAGAGGTGTATCTACGATGTTTGTAGTACATTATGAATCATTTATATCTGTGTAATGGGAAGCCCAAAAGAAAAATAAAAAAGATGTTTGTAATGGAAGGTTGAACCAAAATAAATGTTTACTAAAGAAGAGATTCTCGTGTGGTCCATGAGTAACATCACGTAGCTCTCATCATTTTCCCAGTTGTTGAGAACGATGATCGTAAGTTGACCAAAAAAGAACTACAACCGTAACAACTAACAAATGATCATTGACTTCTGAGTGAAGTCTTTATCCTGAAACTCACTGCTCATGCTACAATAATATCAAGCTAATAGCTACTCATACTGTAACAAAAAGAAAGACCAATTTGTCCCAAATATAAGAATTGATTTATTTCTTGAGCACATATTTCTCTATTTAACGGCTATCTGTTTTAGAGATAAAGTATTACAGTCACCATTTTCCTTTCCGCTTTTGACAACCATTTATATATTTTACATAATCTTATTCTTATTATATGTATTATTTCCCTATTTTCTCTTTTTCTCACTTTTGTCCTTCGCATCAATGACCGTCATCCTATCTGTATAAGATTTATATTTTAAGTTTTGTAACTATCACACCCCTTTCTTGAAATATTGTCCTATTTCTCACCAAAAAAAAAAAAAAAACTGTAGGTAATGGATAATGACAATTTTTTTTCACGTGGATTTCATAAATTTCATCATAGACTATTGAGTTTACATATTTAACTACCATCAATTGTTATGATAAGAATTTGAAAGGCGAAAGAAGGTATACAGTTGGAGATAATTATGATGAACTGAAACAAAACAAACTTCAGTAAATGTAGGAATTAATCTAGATGATGATCAAGTTGAAAGTGGGCCTAGGAAGAGTCGTGCGTTCGCTTTCAAGTTGGGCTAGCTGTTGGATTCCACTTTGAAATAGAGGAACGAAAACAAAGCGTAGTTGGAGCTTCTTTTGTTTGATTTGAACAGGTGATGCAAATAATTATCGCGAAGAGGTTGGTTTGCGCAAGTAAGCCCCTATGATGTATCGGCCACACAGACTTCGTGCTTTTGTCTTTATTGCTACTCGCCATGACCCATGCGATTGCAATAAGACAATATAACAATTCTATTATTGATGGGACTATGTCGGACTAGGACCCGGCGTCATGGTCCTCACTGTTCATAAATATGGTTTCTGACTTTCACAATATCAACTTGGCTTCTCCTTCTTCCTCTTTTTATGAAAAATCCGGAACTTTAACTATTGTTATGCTTTGAAAAAAATATTATTATAATTTAAAATTGCTTGCCTTAATCATTTTAGTTAGTTTCAAGCAATTTTCAATGTATAATTTTTCTATTATAAAGTGAAATAAATCTTTTTATGTATGATTTTTTTTTCCCATTATTATAGCGTGAAGCGGTTAACTGCCACTTTTAATAATTTAGTTATCTTATGGGTTAGTGATGTAGAAATTGGAGTAAGCCTCAATTCTTCACTGAAATGGCATTTATAGTTTATAGTAATAAACTATCCTAACAGGCTTTCAAATTGATGGAGAAAAAAATTTCTGATAATAAAACGTTTAGCATACATATTTTTACTAGAACAGTTTTATATATCATAAGATAACATATTACAAGGATGCTCGTGTTACAGTAGCTATTTGATCACCAATAATTTAAGTATTCATAATTTGTCATTTTTAAGGCCTACATGTTTCCAAGTTTACAACACTTAACCTTATCTAAAGAAAACACATTACTATGCATTCAATTATGTCTAAACACTTATGATTGAGGGTAAATATCTTATTTACAATGTAATAATAGAGATTTATCGATAAAAAAATTGAACAAATATTTTAGCCGGCTTTACATTGATAATTATGTGGAATAACTCGTATATCTTAATAACACCTTATATCATGATATATAATATTAGAATATCACCATACAAAATAATATATAAGACTCCTCTTCCATCAAAAGAAAAAAAAATATAAGACTCATCTAAAGTGAGCTTGTTTCTAAATAAGAAAATAAAGATATTCATTCCAAAAAGATTATATATATTCATGTTTAGGCCAATTAATAAACTCATAACATATTAAATAATTTAAAGGTGAATGAATATACCTTCATTTGTTCACTTTAGAGATAAACTCATTTCAGAGGTATATATATAATTGTCTCCATAAACAATCAAGAGCAAGTTGAATTGAATGATGTTTGTATGATTCTAAATGACCCGATCAATTATATTAGATCGAAACTTGACCTCTAAGCTAGTTCAATTAGAGTTTTCGACTGAAATTCGCTTTGACTCAGTAAAATTTGGACAACCTAATTGACTTCGATGATTGAATTCAGCCAAAGTTATCTCTCGATTCTCTTTTTTTTTTTCAAAAAAAAAAAAAAAGGAAATTATTGAAATAAATTTGTAATATTTTTTAGATTAATTTACCTTACATAAGAATACTTTTTCCTTTATGTAGTATGTATCTTTTTTATTTATCTAACTTTTGCATTGAATGTCTCTTTAATATTATAATTAAGTTATATTCTTAAAAATATAACATACTTTCCATATAAAACGATTTTAAAAGCTTTTAACATTTTTACTTTTCACTTTTGACCTCTTGACTTGCAATCAGACTACTAACCCCATGACCCAATCCTCTGGTGGACCCCTATGACCTAAAAAGGAAAGTGGATTTTTTATTTAAAATAAAATGTGAAATTAGTTTGCTAATATATATATATATATATATATATATATATATATATATATATATATATATATATATATATATATATATATATATTATTACAATTTATTTAAATATAATTAATTTATTTTTTAAGAGATGGAGAGGTGTATTTTTTAAAAAATACATATATATTTAAAAATTTTAATGATTATTATTTATAAGTTATATAAAGAAATTAACATTTTATTAAATGATTATTAAAATACATTTATTTAATAAATAATAATGTTACTTTTATTTTAATTATTAATATATTTTTTAATAATGGAGTGGAGTGTTTTTTTTTTTTTTTCAAGTTCAGAGTTTACTGTTTTTTCTTGAAACCTCAAACGGTCGCTGGACTTTACTCTAATAAAAGCAACATCGGCCACCACTTCTTTTGAACGGATTGAAAGTCCTTTGCTCTAAACTTTGTGGAACCATTTTCCATATTAGTACTTAGAACAAGATTTTTTTTTTTTGGGGGGTAAATCTGAAAGCTCTACTTACAACAAGGTTAACTGTTCATCGATTGATATTGCCTTTTTTATCATTTTTTTTTAATAACTAACACTATCAATTTATATAAAATTTCCACTTGCAGCTAATATTTAATTCGAAGTTCAAACTCGTCAGTCGTCAACTTGAACGAAGTGCAATACGAATAGATTCATGCTTTCATTTAACACATACCATTCTTAACAGCAAGTTGATTTTCGACCCAATCCCATATATATTCAAGTCAATTGTCAGAGTATTATCTTCAACTATTAATCAACAAAATTTTATTGGTATAATTGTCCCATAAAAAAAAAAAAAGAACAATTGTCAGAGAAACAAACTTTAGATATTGTGCTTCCATGCTTTCTTATTCAAATTACCATTTTTCAAACGAGTATTCTAAGAAAATTAATTGAAAGAACTAAAAAAGAAAACTTCTAAAAATCTTTAATATACATGTGACTTAATATATTAATTTGAGCCAGTAAACGTAATTCTCGTTGACCTTGGTGTGCTATAATCAATGGCTAGATATAATACTAATCGTCTTTTAACCCCAGGAAGTGAGAAAGACAGAAGAGCATCGACAATGGGTGGGGTCAGGGGGACCTACAACATTGAATAAACGGAGCAAATGTGGTCCACGGCAATGTCTCCTCGTAAGAGAGTCACGTTAGTTGTCATGGTGGTCTCGCTAGCTCTCTAATGGCCCCGGTGGCTAATGTCTATGTATGTTCCGGAGGGTATTATGGGGGGCATTTAAACGAGGGTTTCACATGCCCTAATAACCCTCCCTTTGCTACAAACCACGTGGCCTCCTGTATCATTCGCCCTTCTTTCTTTAGACACTTATCCGTTTAACTCCCTCATGGGTAAATTCAATCACACGACGGATCACGTATAGCGATTGTTAATGGGACATTCAATTTTATTTTAGAGAGGGGAGAAGGAAGGGAATTGTCCATTGCGCAGCGGTGCCCCATAAAGGGATACAACTTCCGTGATTTCCTGTCTAACGAAGAAGAAAGTATATGCTTTGGCATTTTTAACAATAATGAGTTGTAGGGACACGATAATATTGCGAGTTACAAAACTTAAGGGCTTTCATTTCATGTCCTTAGCTTTGTGCTCCTATAACAGTGCTTCAGTGAGTTGTGTCCGCTAGAGCTAGAATGCTATCAATTGCGTCAGTCAGATCGTTCTAACCAAATGAGAGACCATATTCGTTGTTTTTTCCTCTGATAGGATTAGATGGGGTACCCTCTTCCCTGGCTTGTCCATGAATTTGGACAATGTCATTATTTCGCATTACTCGATCGCTAATGTGAAATTAAGGGCTTTGGACTGGGGAACCCCCTATGTGTTTAAGACACCGTTTGTCTTTAGCGTCCTATTCATCAAATCGTTTGCCTTGGTCGCTGTCAAATTTCTTCCCTTGCATCCATTTAATGGGGCTAACATTTTCTTTTTTTTTTTTAACAAAAAAAGAGAAGTTACTTTAAAATGGCTTATGAAAATTTAATTTAAATTTGAAGTAGTTTGATTTTTTACATAAAATTGATCCTAGATTCTATTTCGGACTATAATATAGGTCCAATATAATGGGTTTAAGAATTTTAAAAGCAAAGGCTCAAAGCCGAAATGCCAAGTGAGGCACTTTAGAATGGAAAATCTAAAGAGAATATTTGGTAGGTGGAATGAATTTTTATTATTAGAAATATTATTACTATGGATGCTATTTCCAGAAATAGTTTTCCTATGTATGACATTTAGATGTGTTTACAACATAAATTGAATTTTCGAAAATTTTGCAATTTTTATATTTGGTTGATATTAATATTTCCAAAAATATTATATATATATTTCCAAAAATATCTTGATCGTGGCCGATGACCACAATGGCTGGCAATGGCCAGGTAGCCGTCAGGGACAGTGGTGGCAATATAGTTATTTTGATCTTTTTATCTAAAAACAATATTCTTTTGGGGATTTCCATGAATAGGGTGGAAATGATTTTAGTGATTTTTTTTATCTTTTCAAGAATGACCATACCAAATATTGGAATCTAAGATTCCCATATCATATTCCTGTGCATATTTTTATATGCCTCTATATCAAACGCCTCCAAAGAGGCAAACATCATTTAAGCTTATCCCCTTAAGCATTACCCTACACCCTCAAAGGTTGGACATGAAAACTACTCAGTCCCATGAAAAGTGAAGTCCGCATTTTGAATCATGCCTATACAATCCACGCAGAGCTGAGAGCTCAAAGTGACTCCCTTACTCTCACTACCTCTCGATCCTTTACTGACTTAGGCATCAGAAACTGGCAGCCCATCCCTTGAAACTTGGAGCCCAAGAGCGCATAACAAATGAGGATATCGTAGCCACCTCGTGTCTCCCTGTCCATTGTCATTGGCTGGAAACAAGAGAGACTAAGTAATCTGATATCTCGTTTCACTTGTTCCAAACAAGTTCTATATATCACTATTTTTATAATTTGTCTCATAATAGGTAGGTAACTTGTAAGTATATTATAAGTTATTGGGCTCCTTTTGATTAAGAGTTTGGGAGAAGTAATTTTTCAAAAATAAAACTAGAAGCAAATTTAGAAGTAAAAGTAGAAGATTATTTTATATTTGGATGTAATTATAGAAGTACTTCTTATCAGAATCAAAAATTATTAAATTATTTAGATGTGATAAGATAAAAGTTTTTTTTCCTCATAAAATTATAATATCAGTAGATAGATAATGATATTTCAAAAAAAAAAAATTTAATGATAGAATAGTAATAGTGTGAAAAAGTAATGGGTTTTAAATTCGATGACTACTTTATCTCTCTTCTACTATTTTTATTTTTAGAAAAAATAGTTTCTTATCTACTTCTCAAAAAAATAAAAAAAAGAGATTATTTTTTATTTCTGATTTTTGAAAAAATACAAATAAATAATATTAAAGATACCTTTTTAAAAAAAATTAGATAAAAAGTACTTTTTTTTTTCTTTTGAGAAGTGGAAACAAACGGGCTCACTATTAAAGTTTGTTACATGTCTTAAACTTTGAAATGGTACAGTTTTTCTTCTTCTTGAATTTTTTTAACGAAAAAAAAAAAAACAATAACTTATTAAGTAAGTCGATTTTTATTGCCTAAAATTTTCATAAATAGAATCTACTATTTAGTTTTTACACTGCACAATATTTGAGAATAAGCAGTTCCTTTATAAAATATTATACATTATTAACTTATTTTTAAATGAGTAGTGTCATTTATACCCACTTTTTTAAAAACATCATTTTGAAATTAGGTAAATGGTTATTACAGGTGAATCTTTCGGTGAAAAATCATAAAAAATTGTGTTAAATTAAAAGATTTTAATTATCTTATTGATAAATATGTTAAAATGATCTCTTAATCTATTATTAGTTACAATAAACACATCCCATCATATATATTCACCGGTAAAATAGTAAAATTTTTTAGTTATTGATACATAATTTTTCAAATATGCCTAGAAAGTTGGGTACAAAAGAATCATTTTCATTTTAGGATTGTCACATTTAATCATCCACTCTCATTAGTTGACTAACAAGTTGAACGACAGCAGTCTGTGTACCGAAACAACTTCTGTCCTATTATCAATACATGTCAACTTATAATATTATCATTACATGTCAACTTATAATATGAACTTCAATTAAGTTTACTGTTATTTTCAAATCAAAATAATAATAATTTAACCCAATCCCGAAAAGATTTTCCCTTCAAATTTGGAAAGCAAATTAGTTTATCAATAATTTATCCGTCTCTAAACAACCCAACACTCTTTTTGTACTCATTCTAGGTTGATACTTGATATATAGTGCCTTGGCTTTGGGTATGGATCCATATATATCAAAGCGAACTTTAAGGCGTGTTTGAATTAGATCAACTTCGGTTCAAAGCGGTTTATAATTAAAAGTTTAGTTCATATTTGTGAATAGTCTTTTTATGTAGATAATCATTTTTTAAACAAAAAAAAAATATCATAAAACTTTAGATAAATTATGCTAACTTCTCCTAAAATTAGGTAATATTACACATAATATTTCTTAATTTTCAAAAATATACACTGACACTCTTGAAGTATAAGTGATATTATACACACCATCATTGTATCTTATAAAATAAAACACTAAATACTCCAATAAATATGACAGAAAAGGTCAATATAAACATGAAAAATTAAAAGGTGCCTTAGGTAATATAACCTAATTTTAGAACATGTTAGTGTAATTTATTCTAAAACTTTTAATTTTGTGTTTTAAACCAAAAATAAATTGATCTAATTACACTTTAGTGCATTGGGTAATTATCATTTAACCTCTTTGTTCCAAATTCCAACCTTGATGATGAATTCGGTGTGCGGCAGCACGAAGGAAAGAGCAATATCTTTCACGTAATATTCAAGAACAAATCAGAACGTGGTCCCCCCTCCCCCCAACCAAAAACCAAAAAACACCCAAAAAACAACAAAACAAAAACACGCACACAAAACACAAAAACTCTAAAAAAGAAAAAGATCAAATTATATAACATGCGACGTGTATCTTCTAGTTTTCGCTGCTTTGAACTGCTAGCTAGATTTACTTCACAGTGGTTTCTTTCAAACGACCCGCCTCAACCTCCAAACGCCAAGATAGGTATACATGCATCATTAGCTGTCTTTCAGTCCCATAACAATGTTAAAAACAAAGAAGGGAAAAAACATTAGAAAAAGACTTAAAACACGAGAAGAGAAATAAAAGAAAAGAAAAGGGGCTGTGCAAATCAGTGAGACGGTAACGCCTGGATCTGCAGTTAACAGTTACCACGTTACCAACCATTCCGGTTAGCTTTGCTTCCTTTGTTAATTATTTTTTTAAACAAAAAAGTAAAGCAGATTAACTTTCACTTTGATCACTTTATTACTTAAAAATGGATGAAAGCTTCCACTAAACTCTATCTAAATTTAACAACAGCTTAAAGGATTCGAGTGATTCAACAGAAATTTATGTTTTACGTTGTAACTCTCTCTCTTCGCTCGCTATCCACCTGACTAGGACCTGTGGACTTTAATATCCAGAAATCAGGTAGCTAGAAACTAAGGGCGGATTACAGGCTACAGTTCAGAAAGGTTTAGCAATTATTGCTATTTCTGAAAATTTTTAAATGTAGCTACCAACTTCGTAAAAATTATAAACTTAAATATGCTTCCATTTTAATTAAAATAGATTATGCTTATTGTAATTGAGATAGAAATGGATAAAATCAGGTTGAATTTTGCCTCAAATGGATTTAACCTATGTTCTAGATATATGACTTGAATCTAACATGTTCACCAGCTGTAGGTGCTCATTTTAAGGTTTAATTTAAGGGAAAACTCTCAAGGCCTTCGTTGCTCAAGCTTGTATCCATTTGATTAGATATGATAAAACGGGTTAAAATTGACTAGTTAACTTGTTTAACTTCCTAAAAATGATTGATTGGGTTGTATTAGGTGGATTATTTCAATTCGCCTTGCAAAATCTACAGGTGATGGTGGAGATATAATGTGACTTACTACATAATTTTAATTTTTTTTAATTTAATTTTCCTTTTCTATTGATAGATCAGACAAATAACTCACTGGTTTATCTGCCTAACTATTTTATTCATTTCTAAGGTTTTTGATGGTGTTTGATGATAAAATAAATGGGTGTGAATTTTTTGAATTAAAAAAAAAAAAAGCTAATCTACATTGTAGAAGTTTGAGCGCATGTGCACTGTTGAACTATTTTTGTAGCAAAGGCATTTAACAGTAAGACTTTTTAATTGGCCAATAACCTTATATGTATAAAGAGTGCCTAAACCTTTCAAGTAGGTCAGCATGCCTTTAAATAGGTTAATGGATATGTAACTTTAAACAAGTTCACAAGATTTATTTTTTTTAAATTAAATAAATATTATATTACGTATAAATTTATAAATAATAATATATACTATTATAATTTATAACACACCTAAAGATAATGTAATATATATTAATAACAATAATTAAATAATTATAATATATCATATAATATTGAGATAAATAAATTAATCCGTTAAATTTAAAATTCCTTTTTAAAATACTTAATGTCAGAATTTTTAATTAAATAACCTTTTTGGTCAAAAAAAAATTTAGTATAGACTATTTTAATAAATTAATAAAAATGAAATATTCTTTTTAGTCCTAATATTTTAAAATTGATATCAATTTGATAATAAATTTTTTTAACCAATTTAATTCTAATTACACTTTAAATTTTAGTATCAATTTTATCATTCTATCAAATTATCAATAATTTTTATTAATATTCATCTCAATTGCCGTGTTAGTTCTAAGTTATATTATTTATTTGTCTTCTTTAACTTATAAGAGGAGAAAATTCCTAACTTATCAACTTGAAAATTAAAAAAAAAAAAAATTGAATTGACTAGTCACACCGAATGCCACAAGTGCGACAAGACTAACCGGTTAGTTGATGAAGTGAAAATTATTTTCTCTCATAAGTTAAAGAAGATAAATATGCAATATAACTTAGAATTAATATATAAATTAGTATATATAATAATAATAAAAATTATTAATAATTTGATAATTATAATTGATGTAAAAATTAAAAAAAAAATTAAATTAATACCAAAATTTTTTCGAGAACCAAACTCACGTCAACTTGAAAATATTATAACTAAAATAGATACTTACTCATAAATAAATCAGGCTAATTAAGTCAAGTCATTAATCTCTGAGGACCTGTTTCACCTATTTCTACCCTTGTAATAAATTTACCATGGGCAAACAAACCAATCATCAACCTCCATGTGATAGATGTCATGAAGAAATTATTACCGTGTATCAACTCCATTTTGTGGGCCTCACAGTTAGGAACCGCTACTTTTCTCTTTCTCTCTCTCTCAATTTTGACCGGAATCCACCTACTTCGGAATCTTTGTTATGATATTGAAATCATACAGAGTCATAATAATATTTGCAGACGAAAATCGATAACTGGATTTTTATCATGTTTTTCCTTATCCCATATCAATCATAACATTTTTTGAGACGACGAACAAAATGAAAGGAATAACTCAAAGAGTCAAGGAGAAAAAAATAACAATCAAGCGAGCATTATTAATACCTGGCAACAGCT